>OX465276.1:148739904-153739904 GCA_949987645.1 Tachina grossa
AGATTCTGGATGGTATGTGTGTAAACTTCTCGTAACTTAATAACGGGGCAATGAATCGGAAGTAACTTTGCCGCTTTCGAAATATCGAGCCATAACCGCAAAAAAAATATTATCCGACACATTTTTTGGACCTCGATTATTTATCGAGTTTGGTCAATTAATTAACAACAGCTTTATATGCGTTTATGGCACGGTGAGCTTGTAAAATAGTGAATCGTTTCGGTTCGGTAGATTTCGAAAATTTTCGAAAAAAAAAATTTAGAATTTAAAAAAAGTTAAAATACTAAACCGATCAAGTTCAAAATTTGATCAGCTCTTAACCTCAAAAAGACAGGTTGGTTTTCAACCAATTTGACTAAAATCGAGTGATTTGTTCATGAGATATCGCTGGGGAATAATTTCGAAAAAATTGATTCTTTCTAATAACTTGAAAAATTCTTCTTCAAATCGATTTAAGATATTCATTTATTTATACATATTATACAAAGTAAATTTGCACAAATATGGGCGGAGTAACTAGAAAATATGCCCAAGATGGTATTAACAGTATTTTAAAAGGTT
Source organism: Tachina grossa (assembly GCA_949987645.1). Taxonomy (NCBI): domain Eukaryota; kingdom Metazoa; phylum Arthropoda; class Insecta; order Diptera; family Tachinidae; genus Tachina; species Tachina grossa. The sequence continues at coordinate 148,740,466 of OX465276.1, forward strand.
TTGTGACTGACTGTGCACGACCTATGCCTTCACATAGGAAGTAGCAACGTGGTTGTTAAAGAAATTCCACAAAAAACTGCAAGATTATACGGTTATTCGTGGCAGATCAGTCAACCAGTGCGAGCGAGACGAAAAACTCTCGAAGGCCAAACAACACAAACAAGCCTGACCGCACTTAAAAAATAATTACGATGACGCGAGAGATGTTCTCCAACCCAAAGCTGCTTAACGACTTCGATTTAAGATATTCACTGATTTTTATCGCTGTTTAGTTGGAGCAGTATTCGTCATCGTAGTTTAAGGATAGCTAATTTTGTCAAGTTCGGCTCAAAGGGCCATAAAAAAATTTAAAATTGTAAAGTCCCCTTTTAGACGCGCAAAGTTGGGGGAAAGACGGATTCTGAAATATTCTCTTAAATTTTACTGGCTGCTCTACTGCTAAAAGGAAGTAATGAAATAGCTAAAGAACAGTGATGAAAAACTCACAAGAGCAAGTAAGTATTCATCTATATCTTCCCCTTTCTTCCCCATCCTCCCTTTCTCTACTACTTCCAACTTACAGTTAACACAAAGGGATCATCGTATTGAACCCAAGTGAGCTGGACCCTATATTCCTTTTTTCAACAGCAACCTAACCTAACCTAATAGAGAATATTCATAATCCCTTCGTTGAGCTGAGAAGTAAGAGTACATATTGCGCTCTGAAGAAGATCCTTTGCTCATGTTGGATTTAACAGTGACTTAAACCACATATGTGACTAATTTTAATGTCAAATTGTATGCTAAGTTCATGCCAGTTTTTTCTTATACATAAGGATGTAAATATTCGGACAAATCTCAGAATTTAGATTTTTTGAATGATAAATATGTAGTGAATTAAGAAAGAAGAAGAATAAACAGTTGAACACCTCTGTGGCTTCCTGTCCTATATGCAATTGATGCAAGCACATATCAAGTGCTCAACAGTTTTCTCCTTTTCCTTATCAAACCTCTAACAGTGTAGCTTTGGTAGGTTGTTCTTCACATCCATATATCTCTTCCTGAAAGGCTCTACAATTTGGTATAAATATTTCTAAAATTTAAAGTCATAGAGAGTAATTTATACTCTTTTTTTGAGTAGTCATTGGAAATTGAAGTTTCATTCTCCGTAGTAACAGAATTTGCTGGCCATTCATCTCCACTGGGTATTCATTTTAATTTACCAGCCATAACTTCGAAAGAGTAAATAGCTAAGTTTTATTAATAAGATACTAAGGTATTCACGTCAAAAGTTGCACTGTTACGTAAAAGTAAAATTGCAATTTTTTTAAATACAACTAAATACAACCACAAGAAAATTATTGTACTCAAATGATGCAAAATTGTTAAATCTGAGTTAGTGCAGAGCAGAGGAGCGCAATGAGTAGTGAAAAAGTGAGTAGAGTTGAATCATGATTTATTATAACTTCTTGTACTTATGCGCACTCATACTTATTGCAATGTTGTCTATGAATCATATTCACTCGAAAGTTTGAAGTGCTCATCGAACTCATACTTAGCAAGATTTATGACGTTGTTGATTTCATCATTTTTGTCCAATGAGTCCACATACGGAAAAACATGAAGGGCCATACACATAGCGTGTTATCCAATGCAGAGAAGTGACATATTTTGAGAGAAGCTTCCAATTCACATGACAAAAAACAGGAGTGAAAACAAGTCTAACCACTATACGGCGTATTATTTCAAAACCTGATCACATAGAAGAGATTGAAAATAAAGAAAAAACCACCTCTTAATTCATTCCGCAGAGAAAAACGCCTCAGTTTTTGTCGCGCTCACATGACCTGGACCACTGAGTGGCATCGTGTAGTTTTTTTCAGATGATCAAAATTTCAATTTGGAAGGCTCTGATGGTTATAGCTCTTACTTTCACGATCTTCGAAAGGAACCATATCATATGGATCGCCTACATAGCCGGGCAGGAGGTGTCATGGTATGGGGAGCGATTTCATACTACGGCACTTGTGACCTTAATTTTTTAAACACGAAGATGAATGCTGCATCCTATATTGAAGTTCTAAAAACAGCTTTCCCAACTTTCAAAAATCTCTTTGGACCCCTACCTTGGATATTTCAGCAGGATAACGCTCCTATACACACTGCCCGGGTTGTAAAAAGCTATTTAGATGACCAATTATTTTAAATTGGCCCCCGTATTCCCCTGATCTAAACATAATCGAAAATGTATGGGGATGATTATCCAGAAAAGTTTATGAGGGTGGTAATCAATACTCGACTGTTCCAGAGCTTATTCAAGCCCTAAAACTTGCGTGAAACTCAATTCCACTCGATTACATAGCCAAGTTGTTCGATTCAATGTCCAATAGGACCTACGAAGTTTTGACCAACAAAGGAGGCGCAACACACTATTAAAATGATTATATTTAAGATAAAATACTGAATATAAATAAAGTAAAACTTTTTTAATACATTAGTTACATAACAAAAATATATATATGTATACATAAAATTAACTGTTGCAGATTTACTGACTGAAGTTGTTACATTGAAATTAGATATAAAAATACTAAGTTCAGCAAAAATATATATGCCCTTCCGACTTGGGCTCGAAAGCTATGACAAATTATTTTAGGTGTGCTATTTAAGTGGCGGGCAGTGTACAAACCTAAATAAATTGACAACAACAGTCGCCATCTAAAAAACAAAAATAAAAAATGATAACATGTTAGCGTTTATTGTCGACGAGTCGTGTTCTAAAAACAGGCTGTAAGGCTCTAGTTCGCTCGCAACTATTTGATGAAACATTTTCATTTTCGAAAAATATTTGGTTTTTATACGAGTCAAAATGTAATATTTTTGGCTCGGACGCCAGGTTTGATTTCTGGAGAAAGCCCAACGAGAAGTTAACTCCAATCATTGCAATCTACAGCTGAAAATTTACGTTTTGTGGAGGGAAATATGGATAAATTTAAAAATTCAACAATTTAAACAAATAATCTAAAACAGAGTGCAGGAAAACTGGACATAAGGAACACGTTACCCTTTTATAACTGCCCAAGTGCCAACAAACCTCCACCACAATCTTCAGATTTAAATATAATTGATGGAGAAAAATTGCTGAAATCTGTTATTGCTCAAAATATATTCAATATATAATGCTAGGTAATAAAGAAAATAATTTTTTTTAACAAAAAATATGTCGGACCATTTTTACTGTGAGCTGAAATTTTATATGTTTCTCTTTTTATTGTTAAATTTTAATATTTTAATGATTGAATTTAGAAAACTTTTAGTTCCATAGTCCATTGTTGATCATCTTTTAATTCAACTGGTAGAAAAAAAAAAGAAATATTTGTATTTCCTTCTCCGTCTTTCTTACAACTGAATCGCGAGTTGATCAAAAAAGTTGAGGTGTGTGAACCGGAACTTACATTCAGGGCCTATAAACTTTATTTTAAAGAAAATATTAACATTTTTTTAATACAAACATAAAGCAAATATTAATTAATTAAAAAAAAGAAAATAACTAACAAAAATAATTGTAATTTCTGATATGTAGAATTATAAAAAGGGCCTATATAACCTTATTGTGTTGGGGCCTTCCAAAATAAAATAAATATTAATTCATTTCCTTGTGGGCCAATTTCACTGTGAATCACTGTATACATATTGTTAAAAGTTTTTCATATTAAAATACTGCATCGAAAACAAAATTCTGTTCGATAGAAAATTCTTTGCTCAACGAAATTTTCGATGCTCATAACATGAATTTGACATTCGTTTTTCGAAAAAAATCTCAATTTTTCGTATCGACTTTGACTTTTGTTATAACATAATTCTTTCTGCCAAAAAAGCCAACTTCAATGCAAAGATCTAATAGAAAATTAAATTTTAATGGGCGTACCTCCCCCAATTTTTTAAATGCAAGATTTTGTGTTTTTCAGAGCTCAGGGTGCGTGTTAAGTTTTGTTAAAATCGGTAAAGTAGAACCACTTAAAAGAAAATTTTTTTTCAACTTTCAAATTGTGTAATTACAAAAACCAAAGGTGTTTGATAGTTTTCGCAGCAATCAAATAAGTAGAATATCATACAATTAAATTAATTTTTTTACAATAGGACCAATAGGGCGCTATACCCTCCCAGACAAAAAAATAATTTTTACAATCGGTCTAAAGTGTCAAAAAAAAAAAAAAAAAAATACAGATGAATTGTATAACCTCCTCCTTTTTTTTGAAGTAGGTTAAAAAAATGAAATAATGTTGCGATGTCCCTTACTTACCGTTTACACATGCAAGTACAAGTGCAAGTAAGTCAATACATACACATATTTTTACTAATACAATCATAATGCTACAAGTTGTGGGCTCACTGGCAAGAGATTTTCATTACAAGTAATTTTTTCACTTGCATCTAGGAGAATTTTCAAAAATAAAAACAGTGTTACCCTTTAAGGATTTTATTTTAATTTCAATGGATAGCTTACATGGAATAATTTTTAAAATATTATTTCAACTTATATACAGAAAAAATAAAACAAAAAGTAAGAACATGTAATCAAATATGACTTATTATTGATTTGCAATATAAATTTATCATTTATTTTGGTACAAAGTTGATCACTAAATTCGTTTCCCTGTAATGTTCCTATACCAAAAATTTGGCAGCCCACACATTAAGAACTAATATATACAAAAAAAAGTACAAACAACGCACAGAAGAAAGAGAAAAACGAAATTTTCAAATATTTATAGTAAATGTAGAAACAGAATAAAGTCTGCAACTTCAGGAAATTCGCTGACAAATTAATCAAGCCCATAATAACATCGACGGCAGTAACTTCAAATGCTCTCTAATTTTTGTTTTATTTTCTTTTGTGCTTATTTTTCTTTGTAGTTTTGTTTACAAAATGTATGAAATTTATTGAAAGTATGGTAACATTTTTGTGAGAATAAGTATTTATATGTAATAGCATAAGAAAAAACGCTCTCAAAATAAAATAGATTCTATCTCACGACTGGTTTCTGCGGCTGTTTTTTGTGTCAATTTGTATGGAAAATGTGTTGAAGTCGGTATTCTGTTTAATCATTAACATATAGAAAAATGAAAATAAACTTGCACTTGACTGTGTAAAGTTTACTGTACAGTTTAGTGTAAACAATCAAGCAAGTTGCGAGTGTTTTTATTATTTCATTCAATGTATTGGTTGTTAATACGTACACACAACTTGTAACAAGTTAGCTGCATGTGTAAATGAAGCGTTAATCTATTACAAAAACGTAGCAATCGAAGTTGATGAAGTATGCCAACCACGATGAGGGGTATTAAAAGTCCCTATTAAAATTATATGAAATTGTTCTTATTAGCTCAACCTAAAGTAAAGTTTAAACTTTAAAACACTTTAAAGTTACCTTTATTAAAATGTGGATTCTTAATAAAACACTATGAAAAATATTCCATTTTTCTATTACTACATAAAATGTCAATTTATTATGCATTTTATTTTAGAATTTATATTATATGTATGTATGTATAATTATTATTTTTATCCATCAATCGATTAAATAATGTACTCGTATATATATTCTTTTTAACTTTTAATTATTTTAATTAATTTGTATAAATATTTCATAAAGTTTTTTGGTTTTTATATGTGTTGCCAGTGTACGTGCATAAGAGAGACATTTATGTTTATCTTTTATAATATTTTTTATAATTAATGATTTATATATGCAGGTATACATATGTATTATATACTGAACAAATTAAACAAAAAATATATGTATACTGATGTGTGATTTTTGTTGTTGCAATTTTTAGAGTTATTTGTTTAGTTCAATAAACAATTAGCAATACGGGAACTTAAGCAATATATAGTGAAATATTTTTTTTATTATTGTTTCATGATATTCAAACAAATGAAGCTTATATAATAATAGCACAAATTCATTTTATAGTTAAAAATTCATAAATAGTATTTAAATCATAGTTTAATGTAACAAATTATAAGGCTTTAAAATGATTTCAATAATAGTTAAAATTTTTTTCGTACGAAAGGCAAGGCGACAATGCATTATGCACAAATTTTTTTAATTAACGATAAATATGCTTTTTAGTGCCAGAAATAAAAAATACCCTATCGACTAACAGCCGCTTAATATAAACTCGTAACCTTCTATTTTGATGTCTTTTGTATATCTTAATATTTACTCTTATAATAATAAGAAAAATTTAATAAATTGGCAAAAGCGAACTACCCAGTGGTAAAAATATAGTTACGTAATCTATTATGTAAGTAATACTTAGCAGCTGTCAGTGGTGCTTCTTTCACTTATTTTACTCTTTAGATTTGACATAAAAGTGTCATAGGACGCGTAGACCAATGTTTTTCATTTTATTTTATAAAAATGTAAGAAAAAGCTACCATAACCGAATCTTTGCTTACATCGTAATCGAAGTTATTAGTAACACATGATATATCAGATTATAAGTACATTGCAATAATAAAGGGTGTTTTTTATTGGGGTATAGAACTTTAAGTTGGCATCACTTTTTTAACTGGCGGCCATTTTGTCAGCTGTCAAGTGATTAATATTTAGTTTGGTTTGCCATTTCATCCTGAACAGGTTGACAAAAGAACAACGCTTGCAAATCGTGCAAATTTATTTCGAAAATAATGGTTCAGTTCGCGAAGTTTACCGCAAGCTCCGTCCATTTTATGGTCGACATAATCGTCCATCAGAGCAATTAATTCGGTTAACCATGGATCGTTTTCGCACTACGTTTACTCTATGTGATGATACGCATCCGCAGAGACGTCGAACAGTGCGCACCGAAGAAACAATTGCCGCTGTAGAGCAAAGTGTTGAAGAGGACCCGAATGAATCGATTCGCCACCGTGCACAGCAATTGGAGCCGACTAACCGACTATTTTGTTCCCGAATTGGATGGCATGAATGTGGATGAGTTGTGGTTCCAACAAGACGGCGCTACATGCCACACAGCGCACGTCACAATCGATTTATTGAAGGAAACATTCGATGAGCGCATAATTTCGCGGAATGGACCTGTCAATTGGCCACCAAGATCGTGTGATTTGACACCATTGGATTATTTTCTTTGGGGATATGTGAAGTCGCTCGTCTACGCCAACAAACCAGAAACGTTAGGGGACTTGGAAGCCAACATTCGTGGCGTTATTGCCAACATACGGCCCCATATGCTCGAAAAAGTGGTTGAAAATTGGACCTGTAGAATTGGCTTTATTCGAGCCAGCCGCGACGGCCACATTTTTAAACATTAATGGCATAAAATTATCCTTCCAATTAAGCCAAATTGATGGACATTAAAACGATTTTCTTGTGTTTTATTTCAATTTAAAGTTATATACCTCTTAAAAAAACACCCTATACACGTACTTAGGTCGCTCACTTACGATGTCATACTGACGTCATTGATTATTATAGAAGTACATTTTCGTTTCATTTTCCGCTGGGAAGTTAAACAACACCTACGATTATTTGTTGAATTTTAATGTACAGGAAATATACAATGCAGTTTAAGCAGGCGGATTTTACGATTTGTATGCATTTCCAAAATAATTTTTTTTAAGAATTCATTTACAGTGGTGATCAAAGGCTTTTGCGCAACATGTAATGAAATATAGGTTATCTGTAAAAATCACGCTGTAAGAAAAAGAACAATGATGAACCAGGGATTAGAAGTGTAAGTTTTTTCTATAACTTTATGAATAAAACGAAAATGGATATTCCCTCGTTTGAAAACGATCAGTCGGAAGCATATACACGTGGTTAATTTAGAAATTTTAGAAGTGCGGATTATTAGGGTTTATTTTAACAATAGCATACTTATCAGCGATAAGTATGATAAGCGGATGACCTGGCAAAGAGAGGAACCCTATTAAGAGAAGTCGATGTCGACAATATAATTATTATACATGGGGCTGCCTAAAATCTTAGGGTTACTGAGTTTCTTAAGCCGATTCACTACAATAACGTGCATAAGAAGCGAAATTTGAACTAGGCTTTTGTATTAAGGGTCAGACATAATCTTTTAAACTGCCGAGATACTCGTAATCTCTTTTTAATCCTCTGCCGACATCAATCGTTAGAACCGTGCAAAAAAAATTCGTTAGAATTGCGGAAAAAGTTTGATTTTATTGTATAATGTTATTAAAATAATGCAATGGGTCTTAGATTGAAAGTACATCTTTTTGTTTTGGTTTTATGATCAAATTGTTTTTCAATAAACTTATTTTTATAGTTAGCTTTTTTAGAAAAGTTCTAGAAGTCAATCACATCTTTTGTGCTGGTGGTTCGTTCTTTTGTAGCTGTACTTTGGGATAAAATTAAGGTACCTTTTCAGGTAGTTCTTTCTCGCAAACTTCTAGTTCTTTTCCCTTCATATTTTCTTTTGCAGAAGCAAACAAATATTTACATATGTAAATGATTTGCACTTAGCAAGACTATGTTGTTTATAGCAAAACATAAGTATGTATAAATATAGTAATTATTTAAAGCAAAGTATTATTTGTATTAGTTAAATAATTGTTATTTAAATTCATACATGAATGCTCAATTAGTTATTGAAATCATAAAATTTACGATTTGGTTTTCCATTTTTTTTGTTATACATATTGCTCGTAAATAATCAGTTTAGTATTAAACATTACGAGTTGTTGTTAAATATTATTATTTAGTTATACAATAACTTCTATATAAACATTACTTAAATTGCTAATTATTGTTACCTTTTGTGGATGAGATGTGTGAAGTACGAGTATGTAAACTATTAATATTTGTTTGTTTGTTTTGAAATGCATGTGGGTAATAAAAGAATGGTGATTGACTTTAAGTTTGATATGAATTTAAGTTTTAAATTTGTTTGTTTCGTATGCATGTGTGTGTCGTAAATATTTATTACAATGATCTATCTCTATATTAATAAATTGTATGAATATGTATGTATGCATGACAGTGATTTTTAATTAGTTTTGTAATATAATTTTAAATTTAATTTGTTTTTGTATTTGTTCTGGTTTTTTCTTTGTTTTTTTTTGTGGTTTCATATAGTAAAAATATGCTTTGGTTTTAGTATTTTTTTTATTTGCTGTAATCTATGATGCATGATATAATTTTGAATGATAATTTATAATTTGTAATCGTTTTATCATGAGTATAATGGTTTTATGAGAGCCCTGGAGTGTAAAATAAAAAATAAATTAACAGGAATTAAAATTAAGAGTTTACATTTTGTGCTTTTATTGCAATGATATTTGAACAATGATTTTAATTTTTATTAACATTTAGGGTAATCACATTTTCGAAAAGTTTTATTATAATTTAGTATATTATAAGTATAATAACATGATGAATAACTAACTGATCACTGGCATTTTAATCGGTACTTTAATTTGCCTATAATAAGCAATGATGCTGTGTTAAAAACTTGCCAAAACTTTTTAAAATTATAAATATAATGTCAGTTCTTTTTATAAAAGTTAACTTTTCCGTTTTTCGATTGAAACGTAATTACCTGATATTACCCCATCAGATGATTTGTGATTTAAAGCGCCTTTGTGAAAAAAAATTGATCTGTGTATTTAATGAAGCTTTTACATTAAAGGAGTTGCGAGATATAAATAAATATCGACAAGGTGAAAAATTTTGGGAAAAAAGCCTTTAAAGTATTGTCTTATTTAAAAAGCATATTTTAAAGAGAATTATCTTTTGATAAAAGCTAATTTGTAAAAAGTATCGGGATTGTTCTGTATTCCACGTGAAATTAAATCGTTCGGAATTGCCAAAGCATTTCTGTTATAAATACATATTTCCATATCCGTATATTTAAACAAATAATTATTAAAAAGTAAACTAAGAAAAATATTAATTAATAAAAGTATCTTTTAAGGAAAAGTACCTTTTGTCAAAAGTATATTTTATAAATATGTAATCTTTTGTGAAAAGTACTTTATTTCACTAAAGTACCTTTAAAAGAAGGATATTTAAAATAAGACATTTAAAGAAAAGATACATTTAAGAAAGGACCATTTAAAAAGTATCTTTAAAAAATTTCTGTATCTTTGAGAAAGTATATTTTATAAAAAGTGGATTGAAAAGGAAGAAAACTACATTTTGAATACACCTTTTAAGAAAGTACTCGTAAAAAGTACTTTCAAAAAATTTTATTTTCAAAGAAGTGGCTTTTGAAAAAAAAAATTAAATTTTAGAAAAAGTACTTTTAAATAAAAGAGCGTAGCTTTTAAAAAATGTACATTTAAAAAAAATCTATTTTAAAAAATTACGTTTTAACAAAAGTATGTACTTTTTGTTCAAAACCAAAGTTACGGCATAATAAATTTTGGACAAAAAAAAAGTGTTTTTCAATAATAAATAAATTCTTAGGGCTATTTTCACAACTTGCCTTTAGTTAAAGGTAGGATTTTGTCTGCCCGACAAATGGCTTTGCATTATAAAACCTTCATTTATTATTTTTTTATCCATTAAATATTATTATTATTGATAATAATAACAATAAAAAATTTAAGTTGTAATAATGCAAAGATATTTATCGGACAGATACCTTTAGTTAAAGGTAGGATACCTTTAACTAAAGGCAAGTTGTGAAAATGGCCCTTAGAAAGTATTTTCCAGAAACATTTCTAAAGGTACAGTTAGTCGATTCCTGTTGTATTACTTTTGAAGCTGTAGTATCGTTTGAATCTGGATGTTAGTTAAGGCCATGACTCACTATCCTAAACAATGTTACGACTTACTAAATAATACAACCCAGATCTGATGAATTTTTATTGTCTTTTGAAAATTTTCATAGACTTCGTCATACCAGGGTTGTATTTTTTTAGTAAACCGTGCGATTGTGTAGGATAGTGTATCACGGCCTTTAATAAAAACGTGAGGCTGCCATCAAATCCCTGTCGGAGAATGTGTGGTTGACTACAAAAATAGTTAACTTATAATTAACTTTTCTTAGACCGACTAAAAGCTAACTGCAATGTCATCCAGAACAAACCCAAAATTAATTCTTAAGATGAGTACGTAATCGAATTTGATGAGATACAACAAATTTATTCTCAGCTACTTTGAAACTCATTTCAGTTTTATATTAACATTTTGCTGTTGTTATTTTAGATAGTATCTTAGCTGAGTGATAGCGCGTCAAGTAAACAACGTGTGATGATACATGTTCGAACCACAGAAATTTTTTTAATTTACTGACTACCAGGTGGTTTAAAAAAATCAACTTTAAGTTAGTTGAAAAGTAATGCAGAGTGAGACTATTGACTACCGCCTAGGACATCGCAATGTTAAAATAAGTCAGTTGATTACATTGAAAAGTGTCAGTCACTACTAGTTGCGAAATAGTTAGCTTAAAGTTAACGTAATTTCCGACAGGGATGTGTCAGCTGTTATTGTATTTATCGTTGCTTTATACGAGTAGGTGTGTATGGATGTAATCCAAACGTTGACATACGTTACGATACATATTAAACAAACAGCAACATGTTTTATTTATGTCAACTCACGATACGAATCGAACTATATTATACAAGTACCATAAGAGTTGCTTTAAAGAAAATCTTTCGAAGGGTATGTTTGGGAAATTACTTTTTTATAAATACTACAATACTTCTAAAGGTTTTATTTAATATAAAATAAAAAGTAAAATTAAAAAAAAAATGAATTTCAAAAGTACATTTATCTGCAATCATTTGAATATACAGAACTTATTCACCTTGCATTTGTATCTTTCATTCCTTTAAATGTGTTAGGTAGAGATGGGGGCGTGTCAGATTTTTCCAACACGACACGAACACGAATACTAAAACGCTCAACACGTACGAAATCGCACGTGAAAATTTTCGTCAACACGATACTGCACAACAGGCACGAAATATTATTGGTATGGTGTTGAAGATCAGAAAATTGATTTTTTTTTAAGAGTAGCTTTTCAAAATATCGCACCGAGTTGGCACTGCCAACTTCAGAGGCCCATACAATATCAACAAATATGCTGGTGTTGTGTGTTTGACGATACAAAATATTAAATTTTTTCTCTACTGAAAATTCATTCATACATATTTAACATCTAAAATCGTTTCGTTTTTTTTTCGTGTCAATTTTGCTCAACACAAAACGACCCATACACGCACGAAATCAAATTTTTTGTCACGAGCACTTCGTGTTGAGTCATGCGAAAAAACACGACACGCGCCCATCTCTAGTGTAAAGTACTTTTGAAGTATGTTTTGTTGTGATCGATAATTGCATGAATTTTGCGTGTATTGATGTTAATGAATTTTTTATTTAAATTGAGAGTAATTATTACGTTTTTGTTTTACTTCTACATATGTATATGAAAAACTTACTTAATTTATAGTTATTTTTGAAAAGTGATCCTCATTTTAAAGATATTTCAATCTTTTTCCTTAGCTTTTTTTCTTCAATATTTTTAAACCTAGTTATTGTTATTTTCTGTTAATAAAATTTTTAAATACACAGAAAAAATGTTTCTCCACTCAACACCTTTAATTGAAAAAAAAAATCATTTAAAAATTTAATTGAGCCCATTAATCTTTTTAGTTCATTACATTTCTAAACAAACCTTTAATTGACTTAATAAAATTTTTAACTAAACTTTTAATCAATTTAATTTTTAAACAAAAAAGTTTAATTGATTCAATTAAATTTTTAATTGATGGCTTGCATTTTTTCAGTTAAAATTGTTGCAGAAAAAAATTCTGTGTGATTTTTCAAATACATATTTGTATTTTGTTGATAATTCTTAATCTAGAACTTTTAAAATTTTAATAAAGTCAAACAGTTGCAAGTTAAAGTCTAAATTGGGATGGATTTTACTTTACTAAATATTGATTAAATATTGATTTTGAATATTGTGAATTTATGGTTTTTGGAGTGAGGAAAAATGTATCTAAAATTTTTTTGAAGAATTTTAAGATTTTTCTTAAGCACTCTTAATTAAAGATATTTTTTTTTCAAATTTATAGTTTTGCAAACCATTTTATTTCAACAATTTTGGTAAATTGGTGTTTTTAATGCTTCATTGTGTGTTTTATTTAAATCTTTAATTTTTTCAAATTTTTTATCAATTATTTTATTTTTTTGTTGAAGGTGATTTTAAAGGTGTAAGTAAATAAGTGTTTTAGGTGCTGTAAAAAAGTTTTTTTTTAATTATGTGTATGTTTTTTTTTCTTCAAAAACTCTCATAATTACAAAAAATTTCATTTTTTTTTCTAATTATTTTTCAAGATTTATTTCTTCACAAATTATTATTTCACAAATTTTTGTTCACAAAAATTGTATTGTTTTATAGCGCTAGAAGATTTTTTGTTGTTGATTTTTGTTCTAAAATAATTAAACAAATATTTTAACATATTAATTATTTTGAGTCTTATGGCGAATCCTAAACAATTTTTTCTTAAAATTAAAAAAAAATTGGCAACAAAAAATAAAATATAAAAATTAGTAAACTGATTTTAATTGGTTTTTTAAAAACGAATTTTTGATCAATTTAAAATTAACTCTTTTGAAAACGTGACGTTTTCTTTTCTACAATTCAAGTTAAATTTTTTTACTAAAAGTTGGATACATTTGTAAATTTTTACATATTTAATTTTTTAACTTTCTGCAGAAACTAAGTGTCCAAAAACATTACAATATTGTCCGTAAAAAAGTATTCTAACAAAAAGTAAATAATATGTACATATATTGTTCTAATTTTGTAAAAAGAAGTCAAATTTTTAACTTTTACAAATATTTCCTCTTTATTAAGCTTTCTAGAGGGGAAAAAACTATTAAACTGTCACTATTCGACTTGAATATCACTCTGTCACTCACTCTTTCTCGCCAAGCCAGGCGAGTGTTCATTGTCCTGCCCCATCTTTATCTTAAGAAAAGGGGCAATATTTTAAGCAGCCTCTGTAGTTTTTAATGTCAATTAAACAGGAATTCAATGTCTTTTTCCTATTTACTGAAAAATGTATTCAGAGGTGTAGCCCACGCAATAAATTTGTGCGACTGAAGCTTGAGTATTTAATATTTTATAATTAAATAAACGGGTCGAATAAATAAATAGAAAAATATAAGAAAAAGTAAATTCAATAAATCAAACAATTATGCTTTTAAAAATAAAATTTATTTTAACTAATATTAAAAAAAATCATACAGGTTTTTTAAACTTAAAATAATATCACACAAAAAAAATTTTTTTTTTTGTTTTATTAAAAAGAAATAATTTTCAACATTTTAATTTAATACATTTATTCTAGTCAAATAAGGAGATTTTTCCTAACACGTTGAGACATTGTTACATTGATTTACATTTACATTGCTACAGCAATTGCTTGGTGTATACGTATCCCAAAGTATTTGTTTTAAGTTTCATAATAAAACTTTAAATTGTTTAGTTAGTTTCGGGAATATCTTTGAATTGATTTATTTTAAAACATATTTTAATTGAAAGAGTGTGACTTAAACTTTATTCGAACTTATTAGCTATAAAAGTGGAATAGCGAACATTTTATTATTTTGGAATTTTGCTTTTTACAACACAAAAAAGGCATACATTTCGTGAGAAATTAAAAATTTACGCGAAAAAATCATGATCTGTTCAACGATATCGAAAGAGTTCGTTCATTCGACAATTTATATCGGAATGAACAATAAAATATGAAAAGTTTGTTTTCAATTTAATTTTTCGAACGAATGAATGTGTTCTTTTGGCATCGTTGAACAAGCCATTAACGAAAAAATACTAGAAAAACCGTGCTATGGTATGTTCGTAAATGCATTACTGCGCTGCAAATGGAAATTTAAATGTTCTAAACTGGTTCACTGAAGTAAATAACGAACAAATAAATGTCAATTATGGTGTACAAACATGATTACTACTAAAACAGATTATCAGCAAACTTGTATTGCAGTTTAAATAAAAGTTTGCACGTATATGATGTAGAGCTGTCATGCATTTACGAAGAAACCCCTACTTATCTGAATTGCAGGACTGACTCACTATCGAATGGTACAAACTTTCCTTAATTAACAGCCGGGGGATTATTATATAATTCGAATAGAACGAAATTATTTCCAATTGTAATGCTAATAACATATAAATTCGAAGTTTTCTTTTCGAATCCAATTACATAATAAACTCTCTGAACCGATTTTGTTGAAACGTTTTAAAGCTCAGTGATTTTCAATCCCTTGTAGAGATTTGAAAATGCTTGCCGAATGTTCGGAAAAATTTAAATATTAAAGGGAAAAGTTTTTTTTTTGCATCGAGAGTTAAAATCAGATAACCAAGTTAGAAAAGTTAGTTGGCAAAAATCAAATTTTAAGAATCTTCAAATATTTTTATAATAATTTTTTTATTTGAAATCAACCTTTTATTATTTTCTTAACACTTTTGTTTTTATTTTTTCAGAAACTTGGGAATATGTCTGCAAGAAGAATACCGGTAAGTTTTGAAAAGTTTTTATGTTTATAAAATAATAAAAAAAAAATAGTAACCATAAAAAGAAATTCGTCTAAAATTAAAAAGTGGGCGACGACTTTTACAGTCTGTTACCGGATGTCAAAAGAAATTGTTGTTGAAAGCCAATTAAATAAGAGAGAAAGAATGAAAATCTTAAAAATTGTGACTGTTCACAGCAATTTATTTAAAAAGAAGTTTAAAAAAATATGCACGAATTTATCTTTGTCTTATTATTATTTTTATTTTGAAACCCAAACAATTTAAGTTAATAAAAAGCAATAAATAATTTCAAATCTAAACTAAATTAAATTTAAATAATATTTAAAATTAAGTAAATTATAAAAAACTAAAGATTTTTTTTTAATTTTACATCATTCCTCTATAGCTTTCACTTAAAAATAAAATTCACTTTAAATTTACTTAAATTCAATTATAAGTTTTTTATAAAATGTACAATTGAAACTCAAGTTTATGTCCCTCAATTTTCGTCTTTTGTTTTAACTGCTATTTGGTCTCTTCTTAAAAATACAAATAAATAAAACAACAACTTAACAAATAAACCGATTTCCATATAAATGCTCTCTCTGCTTTCACTTTTCGAACTCATGCAAATTCACTTTCTGACTTGTTTATACGATTTTATTTTTGCATTTGCTCTCGCTCTTGAATTATTATTG
The DNA here is from genome assembly GCA_949987645.1 of Tachina grossa. Classification (NCBI taxonomy): domain Eukaryota; kingdom Metazoa; phylum Arthropoda; class Insecta; order Diptera; family Tachinidae; genus Tachina; species Tachina grossa. The sequence goes on from OX465276.1 coordinate 148,756,674, forward strand.
TTATTATTATTCGATAACAAATCAAATAAATTCTACATTTATTTTGTGTTCTGTTAGTACTTCCATTTTTTTTTAAATAAATCCCCTATTTTTCATCAAGAACTCAAAATTGTTTAATTATGTTTAAATTTTATTTAAATACGTTCATTATATTATTTTAGTCTAAACTTTTAATTAGATTTTTTATTCAACAATCTTCCAGCGCTTTCGTTTTGTCATACAAAATCCAACTCTGAACGTGTTTTGTACATTTTGCGTTCCATGGTACGTTCAAACCATTTCTTGATCTCGGCAACAATTAACACTGAAGAGGTGAGCGAGAGCAAAAAGAGTATGTCGTACGCTGAGAGAGCCTCTGTTTGAAATACCATTTGTAGGGGTGGGCAATAGATGACCAACATTTGGCCAATTATGGAAAAGGCCACAGCCATTAGGAACATTTTATTTGAAGTTAGGCCGATAGTGAAAACACTTTTTGTTTGTGAGCGGCAGGAGAGAGCATTAAACATATCGAAGAATACAAAACAGGTGAAGGTCATGGTAGTATCACGCTTCGTCTTACCCAAAGAGCCATCAATCATTTCTCTTTGGAAAACCCATAAGGTGCCCAAGATAATAATGCTGGCACTCAATAAGACATTAACAATAACCGATTTTGTTATCATGGGTTGTTTTACATTGCGTGGTTTCTGCTTCAAGACATCATGATCCACAGGCTCGACACCCAAACTCTGGGCTGGTGGGCCATCCATAATAATGTTGATCCAAAGTATTTGCATGGCATTTAGGGGATTGGCTATACCCATTAAGGTGGCCAATGCTATCAGTGATAAAGCAGCAATAGATGTACTCAATTGAAATCTAACAAAGTTTCGTATATTATAGAATATTGCTTTGCCTTCCTCAATAGCAGCTCTAAAAAAAGCACAAATTTTTTTTTGCTAAGTAAGCAAAATTTTTAAATAAGAGAACTTTTCTTTAACTTACATTATGGTATGGAAATCATCATTGACCAAAATCATGTCGGCAGCTTCTTTGCACACATCAGTGCCATTTTTACCCATAGCTATGCCTATATCGGCTTTCTTCAAGGCCACGCCATCGTTGACACCATCTCCTGTCATGCCCACTATATTACCGGTCCTTTGCAACGACTTCACTATGGCCAATTTGTGTCGGGGTGTAACGCGATAAAAGACACTCACGTTATTGGCCACTTTGTCTAATTGGTGGTCGTTCATTTGATCCATTTCGTGACCCGATAACGTTTGATGGTGTATTGTATCGATGCCAATGAGACTGGCTGAAAAAAAAAATTGAGAAAGGAAAAATAAATATTAAACATACATAAAATAGTTTTGTATTTTATGCTTAACTAAATATTGATTCAAGCAATTTAATTTAAATTTAAATGAATTTTTTAAAGAAAGTAGCAATTGATGAAAAAATTTTTAATAAAAAATAAGCGGAAATCATTCTTCGTTGCATAGCTGCAAGTTTAGAAAATATTTATGCAATAAAATACCTTAAGCACCGCAAAGTTTACTTTGCAAAATCTTGAGTTTGTAGGAGAGAATTTAAAAGAGCTTCCATTCTCTATAAAAACTTATAAACTCAAGACTTTGCAAAGTACACTTCGCGTATGGAAAAGTTGCTTGTAAATATTTACGTCTTAAATTTCATAAAACTCGTTTGGATGCTTTTGGAGAGGCAGAAATTGTTTTCCCGTCCCTATTTTGATTCCAGTTGAACAAAATGTGTGTGTCCTTTTAGATGCAGATGTATCTATTTTTTGAATTTCATAAAAAATTGGTTGGATAGTTTTGGAGCTGCAGAAATTTTCCACCTGACCCCCCTTTGGTCCTGGTTTTTAAAAAATGTGGAGCCTGTGTGTCCTCTTGGATGCAGATGAATTTATGTTTTGATTTCATAAAATTCGGTTGGATAGCTTCGGAGGGCATATATTGCCCCCACATAGGTTATATTTGAAAAAAAAAAACAGAACATAATAAACAATCGCCAAGAAGTTTATAACCACTTCGTAACAATAGCGAAATTCGACTACGACATTTTGGTCATAGATTAAATAACAAATGTTGCAGTGTGTTTTAAGGTACCCATATACTATGCAATATTATTGAGCACCTTATGGCTATTATTATTGTTGTCGTTTTGCACCACACTATTCGATAAAACGCAGAATATTAAAAAAAATATGGCGCAAGTTGTCTTACAATTCATGTGCGTTTAAGAAATTTTAAAAATGTACAATGTTGTCAACACATTGTACAATATTTCTTATTGCGCAATATAAATCAAAAGACTTGATTTTATCCAATATATTGTGTATATACCAATATAAATACACACAGGTAATTTTATTGTACAATATCAATTATTGCACAATAATATTGCAAACGTCGTAGTAAAACTGGAAATGCGCCAACCACTATTTAGGGAATATTTTTTATAATTACTTTGGGATTTTCCCTATTATTAGATAGATAAAATAAACATTTGTAAATAACGTTTTAAGTAACTTAAAATTTTGCTTTGTCCATCACAGGTACAATGGTTGTACGTTTTAAAATGTACTGGTGTTGTTTTTATCAGCTGAAAAATGGATATAAAAATGGTACATATTAGCCGAAATAATAACTCAACTTCAGTATCAATGGGACTTGGGCCGCTGCACCTTTTTCTTATTCCTGAAATGGATAAAATTCATAAAATGCAACATTTTCCTCCGTTTGAAGGCATACATACATAAGTACCGCATAGAAGCAAATTGCTCCAGGTAATAACAAATGGATGTGCCTTGGGGATAATAAAAAATGGACGTGTCTTGGAGATTGGAAAAGATTCTAGAAGTGCATTATATCTGAAGGTAAATATGTCTAAAAGTTTATTGAAAGTGTAAATAATGACACAAACTAAATTTCAAATTGCGTTTAATAACCAAACAATTTTTAAACATAACACCTTTAACATTTTATTCAAGAGGTAAGTGCATTCTATAAAATAACCAAAAATGTATTAAAATTGCAATAATCGAAATGAGTTAGCAGCTTTATATTTTCTAAGTTCTTATGCAACATCACTTCAGTGCTAGTGTGGCACATGATTGCATTCGCTTTTGAACGAAATCTTAAAATATTTCTATAAGAATTTAAATAGAAATGTTATAAAATTTCGTTTAATGTTATATATATATATATAGGGTGTTTTCTTAAGACGTATAGAACTTTGAATTGAAATAAAACACAAGAAAATCGTTTTAATGTCCATCAATTTGGCTTTATTGGAAGGATAATTTTATGCCATTAATGTTTAAAGATGATTTCGGGCATGTGGCCGCCGCGGCTGGCTCGAATAAAGCCAATTCTACAGGTCCAATTTTCAACCACTTTTTCGAGCATATGGGGCCGTATGTTGGCAATAACGCCACGAATGTTGGCAATAACGCCACGAATGTTGGCTTCCAAGTCCCCTAACGTTTCTGGTTTTTTGGCGTAGACGAGCGACTTCACATATCCCCAAAGAAAATAATCCAATGGTGTCAAATCACACGATCTTGGTGGCCAATTGACAGGTCCATTCCGCGAAATTATGCGCTCATCGAATGTTTCCTTCAATAAATCGAATGTGACGTGCGCAGTGTGGCATGTAGCGCCGTCTTGTTGGAACCACAACTCATCCACATTCATGCCATCCAATTCGGGAACAAAATAGTCGGTTAGTCGGCTCCAATTGCTGTGCACGGTGGCGAATCGATTCATTCGGGTCCTCTTCAACACTTTGCTATACAGCGGCAATTGTTTCTTCGGTGCGCACTGTTCGACGTCTCTGCGGATGCGTATCATCACATAGAGTAAACGTAGTGCGAAAACGATCCATGGTTAACCGAATTAATTGCTCTGATGGACGATTATGTCGACCATAAAATGGACGGAGCTTGCGGTAAACTTCGCGAACTGAACCATTATTTTCGAAATAAATTTGCACGATTTGCAAGCGTTGTTCTTTTGTCAACCTGTTCATGATGAAATGGCAAACCAAACTAAATATTAATCACTTGACAGCTGACAAAATGGCCGCCAGTTAAAAAAGTGATGCCAACTTAAAGTTCTATACCTCAATAAAAAACACCCTTTATTATCATTATTTATCATTTATTTTTTGTCTACTTCGATAGACTGGCAAAAGAACGGGTGCAGATTTTATTGGCAGATTACTCTGCATCATGATTTCTATCAATATTAAAAATAATTTCCGAAAAAGTCGCTTTAGATCTTCATATTACATTAAAATTTCATCAGCATCAGAAGTTTATGACACTAAATACTTACATAAATTGGAAAAATACTCGCTGGATAAATTAAGTTTAATAACCAACAATTTTTTAAACATCACACTTTTAAAATTTTATTCAAAAGAGGTAAGTAAATACATTGTATGAAATAAGCAAAAAATTATAAAAATTGTAATAAGCGAATTTAGTAGCGGCATTTTTTTTTTCTTTCTAAAAATAAGAGTAAAATTTTTAAAGCAATATAAGTTCTTTAAAAAAAGTCAACACCACTTCAGAAAAGAAAACGGCCAGGACAGAACGTTATTGCATTCGCTTTCGAATGAAATCTTAAAATATCTCTATAAGAGTTTAAATAGATATGTTATGAAATTTCGTTAGGTGCTGTAAAAGATACTACCATTATTTACCATTTATTTTTTGCCTTTCTACAGGCTGGTACAAGAACGTGGCAGATTTTTATTGGCAGTTTACCGCGCATCATCGAACCTAACCTAATCTCCTAATCACAATGGACCCAACTGAATCTCAACACCTCCACTCGTGTGTTGTAGCACCACCCATCGTAACCTACTCTGCATCATAATTTCTATCAACTCGGTTCCCATAAAACATCTTAAATAACAACTGCCCCTAAAGGTATTTACAAGCGAAATTTATCATAAATTGCCTGATGTCAACAAGTTTCGGTGGACAATATCATACTGGGAAGTAAATATATGGTATGTTTTTATTAAATTTTTTGCTAATTATGTATATATTTAAACGTCAACTTTAACAGAGATATTTTTTCTCTAATCCAAACATTAAATTGTATGGCAAAAAGGAAAAAGTGCCTAAGAAGACTTAAACTAAAATTAAGATACAATAATAATTTTCCAATTTAAAACTATCCTGTACGAAATTTCAATTTATTTTAATGATTTTTTCGACAGTTTTAGAAAAATAAATTTTTAGTTTATTTATTTCAACATGAGATTTAATTTGAAATAATTATTTAACTTGACTATTTGTGTAATATAGTTAAAGATTATATAAATATAAAGACTCTTCAATTAACACGGTCTCCCACAAGATAGATATGGGCAAATCCTGCGTGACGAACGCTACATTCGTACTCGTTTTCGGATTAAAATATAACAATTTTTTGGTCTTTCCAGAGAGATACCTTTAACTTATAAAGGGTGTCCCAACAAGAACGCAAGGTTTAAATTTTAAATAAAACAGATATTAAAAAAAAAATCGTGAAACTTTATTATATCGTAAAGTAGACAAAATGAGATGTGCGGAACAACAAATCGGGCAGATGGCCGCCGCGGCTTTGCTGGCACACACGCGATCTTTTAATGAAATTTTCAATGGCCGTTTTGCATAAATACTGCGGTATTTTATTTATGCAGCGTCCAATTTCCTCTTTTAAGGCTTGAGTCGTCGTCGGCTTATTCGCGTAAACCATCGACTTCAAAAAACCCCAAAGAAAAAAGTCTAATGGTGTTAAATCGCACGATCTAGGCGGCCAATTCTGGTCTCCAAAACGCGAAATAACACGACCGGGAAATGACTGATGTAGCAATTGAATTGTTTCTCTGGCTGTATGGCATATGGCGCCGTCTTGTTGAAACCACATGCCCTCCACATTCTTTTCTTCAATTCTAGGCACGAAAAAACTGGTTATCATTTCACGATACCGAACACCATTGACTGTTTGCGCTTGACCTGCGTTTGAGCGACATCATCACGTACAGCTGCGACATTTTCGGTCGATCGACCTGGTCGAAGGCGCGTTGTTTTCTTTACATCACTAACAGACCCAGTTTCGGAAAATTTATACATTAATGTCTTTACAGTTGACTCTTTTGGAGCATTATTGTGACCCCAAATTGATCGAAAATTTGCGAACGGTAGCCGCAAAACTTTCACCATTTTGGTAAAACAATTTCACAATGAGAATGCGTTGTTCATTCGTGTAGCGCTTCATTTTTACTAACCTCGTACCTTCTACTAGCAAACAATAACAATTGTTCAAATGTCAAACAATGACACTTCGAATGACGCCAAATTTAAATCTTGCGTTCTTGTTGGGACACCCTTTACATGGTGTTTAGTGGAGATTTGAGTGTACTTTAGAATGTTATAAAAAAATTTTCTTTTAACAGGAATAAGTTTCGAAAAAATTGATCACAAATTATTGTGACGCACGCTACAAAAAATGGAAGTAGCTTCGAACGCTGTGGTGTTTTCGTAATTTTTAAAAAATTTTGCATAATAAAGCACACGAAATGAAATGCTTAAAAAAAGATGAATATAAGAGAATTTAAAATAAGTTATTTTCAGGCAAAAAATTTTGTAGTTTTTTCTCAAAAGCCGTGAACCCTATGTGACGCACGCTACGTGACGCACGCTCCATTTTTTCAGAATTATATAGTAAATAAAAACCATTGTATTTATTTTAACGAAACAATTTATATTCTTTTAACCCCCGACTAAAAAAAGGGGTTTTATAAATTTGTAGTGTGTGTCTGTGTATCTGTGTGTCTGTCCGTGTCCACGTACAGGCCAAACGGGTGGACAGATTTTCATTTAGTTTTTTCTGTTTGAAAGATGACTTGATCTAGATGGTTCTTAGCTATGTTTGAAGAATATCGGTGCAGCCGTTTAGAAGATATAACATCTTTTCTGAAAAAAGTCGGGGGGTTTTTAAAATTTTTAATTTTTGTTATTTAATAACATTATTTAATTCATATTTTATGTTTCTAAATTAATTTATTAATGTACATATGTTTATAGATAAATTTTATGTTTTGATGAATCTGCCGTTAGTTAATTTAGGGTCGCTAAACACGAATATGGCATTTATTTATATTTCTTAAGAAGCGTTTTCGAGATATTCGCGAAAAACGTGTTTTTTGCAGTTTACAAAGATATTTCCAAAAATTTTGAGAACTGTTTATTAAAATTTAGCAAATTTAACACCATTGCAAAGATATGTGTTTTTTTATCAGCCCATATTTTTAATGTATTGATCGGATAAAAATTCATTGAGTTACGGCCCTCGAACCATTAGCGGGGCAATAGATTTCCTCGGGAAGGGATGGGGGCAATACACCTCCCCCACAATAACCCAGACAAAATTATTGGTATTCACCAGTGTATTACAAAAAATCTATAGGTTTGGGGCGGAGGGACTAAAAAGTTCGCCAGCCCCCCAGCATCCCCCTTGCTACGACTATGATACCAACAAAGTAAATGAAATTGTTGTTGCTCTGCTCATTATAATAGGTGAAGAATAGATTTAAAAAGCGAAGTGATAAGAAAGCAGAATAAAAATTGCTAAGATTTTTATTGTAATTTTTGGGAGAACTCAAATCGTGACACACGCTACAAAAATTAATAAGCTGTTTTTTTTTTAATTGTAGAATTTTATAATTTTATTTACTTAAAGGCAGGATATTAATTTAGTTAAATTTATAGAAGAATTGTAAAAATTATTTTTTTCCTGCCCACAATATAAAAAAACCTAATTTTCCGTGACGCTACAACGCATGGACTTCGCATTTTATACCTAATTTTACTGTTTCCAAAATAGCATAAGAATTTTTTTTGCCAAAATCTAAGAGAATTGAATGAATAACAATATGGCTTTCGAGTTGACCACCTACGTTAACACTAAAGTAATGATATGTAATGATATGAACATGTAAAAAAATTTTAAATTTTATTTTATTTTATAACATTAAGAGACCTGAGGTGAGGTAGGATTTGGTAATAATTTTTGTATTAATGATCATCGAAATATATTTTTTTTACATATTTATAAAATTAGCTATCGAGTCTAATCGAGAATTTACATATGTAAACGAAAACATGTCGTGTGCTACCTTTAAAACATTGCTTGTGTAAAAAACATGACAAAAAACATAAGACATTATTTGAAATAGAGCGTGCTCTATTTTCTTATGTTAAACATACAGCTCCAAATGTCTATGTCATGCGAAAAAATTCATCGGCGGTTGATTATGTGCACTATCATTAGCCGTCTGAATGAAGTATTTTGCAAGACAAATTAATTATATATTTTTTTTTAATTTAACGTTGTCGTTTTATTAAAATAAGTCTAAAAATGTATAGATTTTTAGATACAACCTCAACGTCTTGTTTAAAAAAGAAAAAATTAAAAAAGCAAATTTGCGTCGCCAGTACTACAGCGACGGAACCAAAAATATTTCGACGGCTGCAAGCCATTTATAAAACAAACTACGTGGATATTTATGTACTGAAAAAGAAGAAGTGATACTACATGTACGTTTGTGACCAAAAATTATAAACCTTATGTAAATTAACCAATATTGACAAGCATAAAGAAAACTTAAAAAACACATGTAAAAAACATGTCTGTTGGTACCTTTAAAAAACACATGTAAAAAACATGTCGTCTGTTCGTACCTTAAGCACTTTTCCTTAATGCCACAAATGCGCTTTAAGATTATAAGCTAAAACTAAAATCAATTTAAAAGCAAATTACTCAGCTTTTTATAAAAATGTTCATTTGATCAACAATTTGATACGCAATTCCGATCGAAAGTGATTTCAATTCCGAAAGCTGAATCTTTAGAAAACGAAAAATTTGTTCGCTTTGATATTTATCAGTAAAAAGACACATCAAAAAGTCATGAAAATGTAGAGTTTGCAATCCGGGAGTAGTGCAAATTTAGATAACTTGTAATAATTTTTACATAGGGTTGTCAATACAAGAAGTACTCTTTTTCGATGCTTAGTCACCGAATTGGAGGCGATTTTAAGAAAAATTTCTTTTTTGGTGTTCTACAATAATAATTTCCCCGAGGAATTTTGGTAAAACGTTACCCGTTTTTACAATTTGTTTCTTTTTATACGAATTTAAACGCGAAATAGTGTTTTCAAATAGGAGTTTCGAAAATATTTGTCTATATTTTCGTTTTTTTTTTATCTATCACAGAAAATTTGTAATCAAAGGCCAACCACGATAAGGAGGAATATTTCAAGGAAGTTCTGCTATATTTTCTTGACTAAGATTTTTTGATAATCAGCCTGATTACGGTTGACCTATTTCGACTACGCCTATTGTTAAATTAGAGAAAAATGTTGCGGTGTTCTTTAATCTAGTCTAGACGTAGTCGAAATATGCTAACCGGAATCAGGCTGATTATATAGTCGACAAATACTTAACTAAATATGAGACCATATTTTCAAAATAATCTCAAATATTAATATGTTTGTACATTAATAAAATTGTATCTTTTCTGTTTCAGGAACTACTGGAGAAATGTGCATTTCTTGGATGATGGTTTACGACGAATTACGCCATCAAATATAATATAATGTTTTATACATGTGCGAAAAACGAACAGAAAACACCCCAAATATTAAAGAATGCCATAGCAGCTTAGAGGATTTATAGCAGCAATGGGATCTATAGAAGCTGCTGGATCGGTAACGGTATATATAGCAGATGCATGATCTTTAGCGGAAACTATATATAACAGCTATGGGATCTATAGCAGCTATAGGATCTATAGTTATAGTAGGATCTATAGATCCTATAGTTCGCTAGCAGCTGTATAGCTCGCTAGCTAGCTGCTATAGCTCGCTAGCTAGCTGCTATAGCTCGCTAGCTAGCTGCTATAGCTCGCTAGCTAGCTGCTATAGCTCGCTAGCTAGCTGCTATAGCTCGCTAGCTAGCTGCTATAGCTCGCTAGCTAGCTGCTATAGCTCGCTAGCTAGCTGCTATAGCTCGCTAGCTAGCTGCTATAGCTCGCTAGCTAGCTGCTATAGCTCGCTAGCTAGCTGCTATAGCTCGCTAGCTAGCTGCTATAGCTCGCTAGCTAGCTGCTATAGCTCGCTAGCTAGCTGCTATAGCTCGCTAGCTAGCTGCTATAGCTCGCTAGCTAGCTGCTATAGCTCGTTAGCTAACCGCTATAGCGTCCTATACCTTGCTAGCTAGCCGCTGTAGCGTCCTATACCTCGCTAGCTAGCCGCTATAGCATCCTATAACTCGCTAGCTAGCCTCTATAGTAGCCTATAATAGCTCGCTAGCTAGCCTCTATAGTAGCCTATAATAGCTCGCTAGCTAGCCTCTATAGTAGCCTATAATAGCTCGCTAGCTAGCCTCTATAGTAGCCTATAATAGCTCGCTAGCTAGCCTCTATAGTAGCCTATAATAGCTCGCTAGCTAGCCTCTATAGTAGCCTATAATAGCTCGCTAGCTAGCCTCTATAGTAGCCTATAATAGCTCGCTAGCTAGCCTCTATAGTAGCCTATAATAGCTCGCTAGCTAGCCTCTATAGTAGCCTATAATAGCTCGCTAGCTAGCCTCTATAGTCGCCTATAATAGCTTGCTAGCTAGCCTCTATAGTCGCCTATAATAGCTCGCTAGCTAGCCTCTATAGTCGCCTATAATAGCTCGCTAGCTAGCCTCTATAGTAGCCTATAATAGCTCGCTAGCTAGCCTCTATAGTAGCCTATAATAGCTCGCTAGCTAGCCTCTATAGTAGCCTATAATAGCTCGCCAGCTAGCCTCTATAGTAGCCTATAATAGCTCGCTAGCTAGCCTCTATAGTAGCATATAATAGCTCGCTAGCTAGCCTCTATAGTAGCCTATAATAGCTCGCTAGCTATCCTCTATAGTAGCCTATAATAGCTCGCTAGCTAGCCACTATAGTAGCCTATAATAGCTCGCTAGCTAGCCTCTATAGTAGCATATAATAGCTCGCTAGCTAGCCTCTATAGTAGCATATAATAGCTCGCTAGCTATCCTCTATAGTAGCCTATAATAGCTCGCTAGCTAGCCTCTATAGTAGCCTATAATAGCTCGCTAGCTAGCCTCTATAGTAGCCTATAATAGCTCGCTAGCTAGCCTCTATAGTAGCCTATAATAGCTCGCTAGCTAGCCTCTATAGTAGCCTATAATAGCTCGCTAGCTAGCCTCTATAGTAGCCTATAATAGCTCGCTAGCTAGCCTCTATAGTAGCATATAATAGCTCGCTAGCTAGCCTCTATAGTAGCCTATAATAGCTCGCTAGCTAGCCTCTATAGTAGCATATATTAGCTCGCTAGCTAGCCTCTATAGTAGCCTATAAAAGCTCGCTAGCTAGCCTCTATATAGCTCGCTAGCTAGCCTCTATAGTACCATATAATAGCTCGCTAGCTAGCCTCTATAGTAGCCTATAATAGCTCGCTAGCTAGCCTCTATAGTAGCCTATAATAGCTCGCTAGCTAGCCTCTATAGTAGCCTATAATAGCTCGCTAACTAGCCTCTATAGTAGCCTTTAGCTCGCTAGCTAGCCTCTATAGCAGCCTATAGTTCGCTAACTAGCCTCTATAGTAGCCTATAGCTCGCTAGCTAGCCTCTATAGCATCCTATAGCTCGCTAGCTAGCCTCTATAGCATCCTATAGCTAGCTAGCTAGCCGCTATAGCATCCTATAGCTCGCTAGCTAGCCTCTATAGTAGCCTATTGCTCGCTAGCTAGCCTCTATAGTAGCCAATAGCTCGCTAGCTAGCCTCTATAGTAGCCAATAGCTCGCTAGCTAGCCTCTATAGTAGCCAATAGCTCGCTAGCTAGCCTCTATAGTAGCCTATAGCTCGCTAGCTAGCCTCTATAGTAGCCTATAGCTCGCTAGCTAGCCTCTATAGTAGCCTACAGCTCGCTAGCTAGCCTCTATAGTAGCCTATAGCTCGCTAGCTAGCCTCTATAGTAGCCTATAGCTCGCTAGCTAGCCTCTATAGTAGCCTATAGCTCGCTAGCTAGCCTCTATAGTAGCCTATAGCTCGCTAGCTAGCCTCTATAGTAGCCTATAGCTCGCTAGCTAGCCTCTATAGTAGCCTATAGCTCGCTAGCTAGCCTCTATAGTAGCCTATAGCTCGCTAGCTAGCCTCTATAGTAGCCTATAGCTCGCTAGCTAGCCTCTATAGTAGCCTATAATAGCTCGCTAGCTAGCCTCTATAGTAGCCTATAGCTCGCTAGCTAGCCTCTATAGTAGCCTATAATAGCTCGCTAGCTAGCCTCTATAGTAGCCTATAATAGCTCGCTAGCTAGCCTCTATAGTAGCCTATAATAGCTCGCTAGCCAGCCTCTATAGTAGCCTATAATAGCTCGCTAGCCAGCCTCTATAGTAGCCTATAATAGCTCGCTAGCCAGCCTCTATAGTAGCCTATAATAGCTCGCTAGCCAGCCTCTATAGTAGCCTATAATAGCTCGCTAGCCAGCCTCTATAGTAGCCTATAATAGCTCGCTAGCTAGCCTCTATAGTAGCCTATAATAGCTCGCTAGCTAGCCTCTATAGTAGCCTATAATAGCTCGCTAGCTAGCCTCTATAGTAGCCTATAATAGCTCGCTAGCTAGCCTCTATAGTAGCCTATAATAGTTCGCTAGCTAGCCTCTATAGTAGCCTATAATAGCTCGCTAGCTAGCCTCTATAGTAGCCTATAATAGCTCGCTAGCTAGCCTCTATAGTAGCCTATAATAGCTCGCTAGCTAGCCTCTATAGTAGCCTATAATAGCTCGCTAGCTAGCCTCTATAGTAGCCTATAATAGCTCGCTAGCTAGCCTCTATAGTAGCCTATAATAGCTCGCTAGCTAGCCTCTATAGTAGCCTATAGCTCGCTAGCTAGCCTCTATAGTAGCCTATAGCTCGCTAACTAGCCTCTATAGTAGCCTATAGCTCGCTAGCTAGCCTCTATAGCATCCTATAGCTCGCTAACTAGCCTCTATAGTAGCCTATAGCTCGCTAACTAGCCTCTATAGTAGCCTATAGCTCGCTAGCTAGCCTCTATAGTAGCCTATAATAGCTCGCTAGCTAGCCTCTATAGTAGCCTATAATAGCTCGCTAGCTAGCCTCTATAGTAGCCTATAGCCCGCTAGCTAGCCTCTATAGTAGCCTATAGCTCGCTAGCTAGCCTCTATAGTAGCCTATAGCTCGCTACCTAGCCTCTATAGTAGCCTATAGCTCGCTACCTAGCCTCTATAGTACCCTATAGCTCGCTACCTAGCCTCTATAGTACCCTATAGCTCGCTAGCTAGCCTCTATAGTAGCCTATAGCTCGCGAAGCTCGCTAGCTAGCCTCTATAGTAGCCTATAGCTCGCATAGCTCGATAGCTAGCCTCTATAGTAGCCTATAGCTCGCATAGCCTCTATAGAGGCTAGCTAGCGAGCTATAGGATGCTATAGCGGCTAGCTAGCGAGCTATATAGGCTGCTATAGCGGCTAGCTAGCGAGCTATATAGGCTGCTATAGCGGCTAGCTAGCGAGCTATATAGGCTGCTATAGCGGCCAGCTAGCGAGCTATATAGGCTGCTATAGCGGCCAGCTAGCGAGCTATATAGGCTGCTATAGCTGCTAGCTAGCGAGCTATATAGGCTGCTATAGCGGCTAGCTAGCGAGCTATATAGGCTGCTATAGCGGCTAGCTAGCGAGCTATATAGGTTGCTATAGCGGCTAGCTAGCGAGCTATATAGGCTGCTATAGCGGCTAGCTAGCGAGCTATATAGGCTGCTATAGCGGCTAGCTAGCGAGCTATATAGGCTGCTATAGCGGCTAGCTAGCGAGCTATATAGGCTGCTATAGCGGCTAGCTAGCGAGCTATATAGGCTGCTATAGCGGCTAGCTAGCGAGCTATATAGGCTGCTATAGCGGCTAGCTAGCGAGCTATATAGGCTTCTATAGCGGCTAGCTAGCGAGCTATATAGGCTTCTATAGCGGCTAGCTAGCGAGCTATATAGGCTTCTATAGCGGCTAGCTAGCGAGCTATATAGGCTGCTATAGCGGCTAGCTAGTGAGCTATAGGCTGCTATAGCGGCGGCTAGCTATAGGATGCTATAGCGGCTACCTAGCGAGCTATATAGGCTGCTATAGCGGCTAGCTAGCGAGCTATAGGATGCTATAGCGGCTAGCTAGCGAGCTATATAGGCTGCTATAGCGGCTAGCTAGCGAGCTATATAGGCTGCTATAGCGGCTAGCTAGCGAGCTATATAGGTTGCTATAGCGGCTAGCTAGCGAGCTATATAGGCTGCTATAGCGGCTAGCTAGCGAGCTATATAGGCTGCTATAGCGGCTGGCTAGCGAGCTATATAGGCTGCTATAGCGGCTAGCTAGCGAGCTATATAGGCTGCTATAGCGGCTAGCTAGCGAGCTATATAGGCTAGCTAGCGAGCTATATAGGCTGCTATAGCGGCTAGCTAGCGAGCTATATAGGCTGCTATAGCGGCTAGCTAGGGAGCTATATAGGCTGCTATAGCGGCCAGCTAGCGAGCTAAAGCGGCTAGTTACGAGCTATAGGCTGCTATAGCGGCTAGCTAGCGAGCTAAAGGCTGCTATAGCGGCCAGCTAGCGAGCTAAAGCGGCTAGCTACGAGCTATAGGCTGATATAGCGGCGGCTAGCTAGCGAGCTATAGGCTGCTATAGCGCCGGCTAGCTAGCGAGCTATAGGCTGCTATAGCGCCGGCTAGCTAGCAAGCTATAGGCTGCTATAGCGCCGGCTAGCTAGCGAGCTATAGGCTGCTATAGCGGCCAGCTAGCGAGCTAAAGCGGCTAGTTACGAGCTATAGGCTGCTATAGCGGCTAGCTAGCGAGCTAAAGCGGCTAGCTACGAGCTATAGGCTGATATAGCGACGGCTAGCTAGCGAGCTATAGGCTGCTATAGCGGCGGCTAGCTAGCGAGCTATAGGCTGCTATAGCGGCGGCTAGCTAGCGAGCTATAGGCTGCTATAGCGGCGGCTAGCTAGCGAGCTATAGGCTGCTATAGCGGCGGCTAGCTAGCGAGCTATAGGCTGCTATAGCGGCGGCTAGCTAGCGAACTATGGGATGCTATAGCGGCTAGCTAGCGAACTATGGGATGCTATAGCGGCTAGCTAGCGAGCTATAGGATGCTATAGCGGCTAGCTAGCGAGCTATAAGATGCTATAGCGACTAGCTAGCGAGCTATAAGATGCTATAGCGGCTAGCTAGCGAGCTATAAGATGCTATAGCGACTAGCTAGCGAGCTATAAGAGGCTATAGCGGCTAGCTAGCGAGCTATAGGCGGCTATAGCGGCGGCTAGCTAGCGAGCTATAGGCGGCTAGCTAGCGAGCTATAGGCGGCTAGCTAGCGAGCTATTGGATGCTATAGCGGCTAGCTAGCGAGCTATAAGATGCTATAGCGGCTAGCTAGCGAGCTAAAAGATGCTATAGCGACTAGCTAGCGAGCTATAAGAGGCTATAGCGGCTAGCTAGCGAGCTATAAGAGGCTATAGCGGCTAGCTAGCGAACTATGGGATGCTATAGCGGCTAGCTAGCGAACTATGGGATGCTATAGCGGCTAGCTAGCGAGCTATAGGATGCTATAGCGGCTAGCTAGCGAGCTATATAGGCTGCTATAGCGGCTGGCTAGCGAGCTATATAGGCTGCTACAGCGGCTAGCTAGCGAGCTATATAGGCTGCTATAGCGGCTAGCTAGCGAGCTATATAGGCTGCTATAGCGGCTAGCTAGCGAGCTATATAGGCTGCTATAGCGGCTAGCTAGCGAGCTATATAGGCTGCTATAGCGGCTAGCTAGCGAGCTATATAGGCTGCTATAGCGGCTAGCTAGCGAGCTATATAGGCTGCTATAGCGGCTAGCTAGCGAGCTATATAGGCTGCTATAGCGGCTAGCTAGCGAGCTATATAGGCTGCTATAGCGGCTAGCTAGCGAGCTATATAGGCTGCTATAGCGGCTAGCTAGCGAGCTATATAGGCTGCTATAGCGGCTAGCTAGCGAGCTATATAGGCTGCTATAGCGGCTAGCTAGCGAGCTATATAGGCTGCTATAGCGGCTAGCTAGCGAGCTATATAGGCTGCTATAGCGGCTAGCTAGCGAGCTATATAGGCTGCTATAGCGGCTAGCTAGCGAGCTATATAGGCTGCTATAGCGGCTAGCTAGCGAGATATATAGGCTGCTATAGCGGCTAGCTAGCGAGCTATATAGGCTGCTATAGCGGCTAGCTAGCGAGCTATATAGGCTGCTATAGCGGCTAGCGAGCGGGCTATAGGCTGCTATAGCGGACAGCTAGCGAGCTATATAGGCTGCTATATCGGCTAGCTAGCGAGCTATATAGGCTGCTATAGCGGCTACCTTGCGAGCTATATAGGCTGCTATAGCGGATAGCTAGCGAGCTATATAGGCTGCTATAGCGGCTAGCTAGCGAGCTATATAGGCTGCTATAGCGGCTAGCTAGCGAGCTATATAGGCTGCTATAGCGGCTAGCTAGCGAGCTATATAGGCTGCTATAGCGGCTAGCTAGCGAGCTATATAGGCTGCTATAGCGGCTAGCTAGCGAGCTATATAGGCTGCTATAGCGGCTAGCTAGCGAGCTATATAGGCTGCTGTAGCGGCTAGCTAGCGAGCTATATAGGCTGCTATAGCGGCTAGCTAGGGAGCTATATAGGCTGCTATAGCGGCTAGCTAGCGAGCTATAGACTATAGCGGCCAGCTAGCGAGCTATAGGCTGCTATAGCGGCTAGCTAGCGAGCTATAGGCTGCTGTAGCGGCTAGCTAGCGAGCTATATAGGCTGCTATAGCGGCTACCTAGCGAGCTATATAGGCTGCTATAGCGGCTAGCTAGCGAGCTATAGGATGCTATAGCGGCCAGCTAGCGAGCTATAGACTATAGCGGCCAGCTAGCGAGCTATAGGCTGCTATAGCGGCTAGTTAGCGAGCTATAGGCTGCTATAGCGGCTAGTTAGCTAGCTATAGCGGCTAGTTAGCGAGTTATAGGCTGCTATAGCGGCTAGCTAGCGAGCTATAGGATGCTATAGCGGCTAGCTAGCGAACTATGGGATGCTATAGCGGCTAGCTAGCGAGCTATAGGATGCTATAGCGGCTAGCTAGCGAGCTATTGGATGCTATAGCGGCTACCTAGCGAGCTATATAGGCTGCTATAGCGGCTAGCTAGCGAGCTATATAGGCTGCTATAGCGGCTAGCTAGCGAGCTATATAGGCTGCTATAGCGGCTAGCTAGCGAGCTATATAGGCTGCTATAGCGGCTAGCTAGCGAGCTATATAGGCTGCTATAGCGGCTAGCTAGCGAGCTATATAGGCTGCTATAGCGGCTAGCTAGCGAGCTATATAGGCTGCTATAGCGGCTAGCTAGCGAGCTATATAGGCTGCTATAGCGGCTAGCTAGCGAGCTATATAGGCTGCTATAGCGGCTAGCTAGCAAGCTATATAGGCTGCTATAGCGGCTAGCTAGCAAGCTATATAGGCTGCTATAGCGGCTAGCTAGCGAGCTATATAGGCTGCTATAGCGGCTAGCGAGCGGGCTATAGGCTGCTATAGCGGCCAGCTAGCGAGCTAAAGCGGCTAGTTACGAGCTATAGGCTGCTCTAGGGGCTAGCTAGCGAGCTATAGGCTGCTATAGCGGCCAGCTAGCGAGCTAAAGCGGCTAGCTACGAGCTATAGGCTGATATAGCGGCTAGCTAGCGATCTAAAGGCTGCTATAGCGGCTAGCTAGCGAGCTATATAGGCTGCTATAGCGGCCAGCTAGCGGGCTATATAGGCTGCTATAGCGGCTAGCTAGCGAGCTATATAGGCTGCTATAGCGGCTACCTAGCGAGCTATATAGGCTGCTATAGCGGATAGCTAGCGAGCTATATAGGCTGCTATAGCGGCTAGCTAGCGAGCTATATAGGCTGCTATAGCGGCTAGCTAGCGAGCTATATAGGCTGCTATAGCGGCTAGCTAGCGAGCTATATAGGCTGCTGTAGCGGCTAGCTAGCGAGCTATATAGGCTGCTATAGCGGCTAGCTAGGGAGCTATATAGGCTGCTATAGCGGCTAGCTAGCGAGCTATAGACTATAGCGGCCAGCTAGCGAGCTATAGGCTGCTATAGCGGCTAGCTAGCGAGCTATAGGCTGCTGTAGCGGCTAGCTAGCAAGCTATATAGGCTGCTATAGCGGCTAGCTAGCAAGCTATATAGGCTGCTATAGCGGCTAGCTAGCGAGCTATATAGGCTGCTATAGCGGCTAGCGAGCGAGCTATACAGGCTGCTATAGCAGCTAGCGAGCGGGCTATAGGCTGCTATAGCGGCCAGCTAGCGAGCTATAGGCTGCTATAGCGGCCAGCTAGCGAGCTAAAGCGGCTAGTTACGAGCTATAGGCTGCTCTAGGGGCTAGCTAGCGAGCTATAGGCTGCTATAGCGGCCAGCTAGCGAGCTAAAGCGGCTAGCTACGAGCTATAGGCTGATATAGCGGCTAGCTAGCGATCTAAAGGCTGCTATAGCGGCTAGCTAGCGAGCTATATAGGCTGCTATAGCGGCCAGCTAGCGGGCTATATAGGCTGCTATAGCGGCTAGCTAGCGAGCTATATAGGCTGCTATAGCGGCTACCTAGCGAGCTATATAGGCTGATATAGCGGATAGCTAGCGAGCTATATAGGCTGCTATAGCGGCTAGCTAGCGAGCTATATAGGCTGCTATAGCGGCTAGCTAGCGAGCTATATAGGCTGCTATAGCGGCTAGCTAGCGAGCTATATAGGCTGCTGTAGCGGCTAGCTAGCGAGCTATATAGGCTGCTATAGCGGCTAGCTAGGGAGCTATATAGGCTGCTATAGCGGCTAGCTAGCGAGCTATAGACTATAGCGGCCAGCTAGCGAGCTATAGGCTGCTATAGCGGCTAGCTAGCGAGCTATAGGCTGCTGTAGCGGCCAGCTGGCGGCCTAGCTAGCGAGCTATATAGGCTGCTATAGCGGCTACCTAGCGAGCTATATAGGCTGCTATAGCGGCTACCTAGCGAGCTATATAGGCTAGCTAGCGAGCTATATAGGCTGCTATAGCGGCTAGCTAGCGAGCTATATAGGCTGCTATAGCGGCTAGCTAGCGAGCTATATAGGCTGCTATAGCGGCTAGCTAGGGAGCTATATAGGCTGCTATAGCGGCCAGCTAGCGAGCTAAAGCGGCTAGTTACGAGCTATAGGCTGCTATAGCGGCTAGCTAGCGAGCTAAAGGCTGCTATAGCGGCCAGCTAGCGAGCTAAAGCGGCTAGCTACGAGCTATAGGCTGATATAGCGGCGGCTAGCTAGCGAGCTATAGGCTGCTATAGCGCCGGCTAGCTAGCGAGCTATAGGCTGCTATAGCGCCGGCTAGCTAGCAAGCTATAGGCTGCTATAGCGCCGGCTAGCTAGCGAGCTATAGGCTGCTATAGCGGCCAGCTAGCGAGCTAAAGCGGCTAGTTACGAGCTATAGGCTGCTATAGCGGCTAGCTAGCGAGCTAAAGCGGCTAGCTACGAGCTATAGGCTGATATAGCGACGGCTAGCTACGAGCTATAGGCTGATATAGCGACGGCTAGCTAGCGAGCTATAGGCTGCTATAGCGGCGGCTAGCTAGCGAGCTATAGGCTGCTATAGCGGCGGCTAGCTAGCGAGCTATAGGCTGCTATAGCGGCGGCTAGCTAGCGAGCTATAGGCTGCTATAGCGGCGGCTAGCTAGCGAGCTATAGGCTGCTATAGCGGCGGCTAGCTAGCGAGCTATAGGCTGCTATAGCGGCGGCTAGCTAGCGAGCTATAGGCTGCTATAGCGGCGGCTAGCTAGCGAACTATGGGATGCTATAGCGGCTAGCTAGCGAACTATGGGATGCTATAGCGGCTAGCTAGCGAGCTATAGGATGCTATAGCGGCTAGCTAGCGAGCTATAAGATGCTATAGCGACTAGCTAGCGAGCTATAAGATGCTATAGCGGCTAGCTAGCGAGCTATAAGATGCTATAGCGACTAGCTAGCGAGCTATAAGAGGCTATAGCGGCTAGCTAGCGAGCTATAGGCGGCTATAGCGGCGGCTAGCTAGCGAGCTATAGGCGGCTAGCTAGCGAGCTATTGGATGCTATAGCGGCTAGCTAGCGAGCTATAAGATGCTATAGCGGCTAGCTAGCGAGCTATAAGATGCTATAGCGACTAGCTAGCGAGCTATAAGAGGCTATAGCGGCTAGCTAGCGAGCTATAAGAGGCTATAGCGGCTAGCTAGCGAACTATGGGATGCTATAGCGGCTAGCTAGCGAACTATGGGATGCTATAGCGGCTAGCTAGCGAGCTATAGGATGCTATAGCGGCTAGCTAGCGAGCTATATAGGCTGCTATAGCGGCTGGCTAGCGAGCTATATAGGCTGCTATAGCGGCTAGCTAGCGAGCTATATAGGCTGCTATAGCGGCTAGCTAGCGAGCTATATAGGCTGCTATAGCGGCTAGCTAGCGAGCTATATAGGCTGCTATAGCGGCTAGCTAGCGAGCTATATAGGCTGCTATAGCGGCTAGCTAGCGAGCTATATAGGCTGCTATAGCGGCTAGCTAGCGAGCTATATAGGCTGCTATAGCGGCTAGCTAGCGAGCTATATAGGCTGCTATAGCGGCTAGCTAGCGAGCTATATAGGCTGCTATAGCGGCTAGCTAGCGAGCTATATAGGCTGCTATAGCGGCTAGCTAGCGAGCTATATAGGCTGCTGTAGCGGCTAGCTAGCGAGCTATATAGGCTGCTATAGCGGCTAGCTAGGGAGCTATATAGGCTGCTATAGCGGCTAGCTAGCGAGCTATAGACTATAGCGGCCAGCTAGCGAGCTATAGGCTGCTATAGCGGCTAGCTAGCGAGCTATAGGCTGCTGTAGCGGCTAGCTAGCGAGCTATATAGGCTGCTATAGCGGCTACCTAGCGAGCTATATAGGCTGCTATAGCGGCTAGCTAGCGAGCTATAGGATGCTATAGCGGCCAGCTAGCGAGCTATAGACTATAGCGGCCAGCTAGCGAGCTATAGGCTGCTATAGCGGCTAGTTAGCGAGCTATAGGCTGCTATAGCGGCTAGTTAGCTAGCTATAGCGGCTAGTTAGCGAGTTATAGGCTGCTATAGCGGCTAGCTAGCGAGCTATAGGATGCTATAGCGGCTAGCTAGCGAACTATGGGATGCTATAGCGGCTAGCTAGCGAGCTATAGGATGCTATAGCGGCTAGCTAGCGAGCTATTGGATGCTATAGCGGCTACCTAGCGAGCTATATAGGCTGCTATAGCGGCTAGCTAGCGAGCTATATAGGCTGCTATAGCGGCTAGCTAGCGAGCTATATAGGCTGCTATAGCGGCTAGCTAGCGAGCTATATAGGCTGCTATAGCGGCTAGCTAGCGAGCTATATAGGCTGCTATAGCGGCTAGCTAGCGAGCTATATAGGCTGCTATAGCGGCTAGCTAGCGAGCTATATAGGCTGCTATAGCGGCTAGCTAGCGAGCTATATAGGCTGCTATAGCGGCTAGCTAGCGAGCTATATAGGCTGCTATAGCGGCTAGCTAGCAAGCTATATAGGCTGCTATAGCGGCTAGCTAGCAAGCTATATAGGCTGCTATAGCGGCTAGCTAGCGAGCTATATAGGCTGCTATAGCGGCTAGCGAGCGAGCTATACAGGCTGCTATAGCAGCTAGCGAGCGGGCTATAGGCTGCTATAGCGGCCAGCTAGCGAGCTAAAGCGGCTAGTTACGAGCTATAGGCTGCTCTAGGGGCTAGCTAGCGAGCTATAGGCTGCTATAGCGGCCAGCTAGCGAGCTAAAGCGGCTAGCTACGAGCTATAGGCTGATATAGCGGCTAGCTAGCGATCTAAAGGCTGCTATAGCGGCTAGCTAGCGGGCTATATAGGCTGCTATAGCGGCTAGCTAGGGAGCTATATAGGCTGCTATAGCGGCTAGCTAGCGAGCTATAGACTATAGCGGCCAGCTAGCGAGCTATAGGCTGCTATAGCGGCTAGCTAGCGAGCTATAGGCTGCTGTAGCGGCCAGCTGGCGGCCTAGCTAGCGAGCTATATAGGCTGCTATAGCGGCTACCTAGCGAGCTATATAGGCTGCTATAGCGGCTACCTAGCGAGCTATATAGGCTGCTATAGCAGCTAGCTAGCGAGCTATAGGATGCTATAGCGGCCATATAGCGAGCTATAGACTATAGCGGCCAGCTAGCGAGCTATAGGCTGCTATAGCGGCTAGTTAGCGAGCTATAGGCTGCTATAGCGGCTAGTTAGCGAGCTATAGGCTGCTATAGCGGCTAGTTAGCGAGCTATAGGCTGCTATAGCGGCCAGTTAGCGAGTTATAGGCTGCTATAGCGGCTAGTTAGCGAGCTATAGGCTGCTATAGCGGCCAGCTGGCGAGCTATAAGATGCTATAGCGGCTAGCTAGCGAGCTATAGGATGCTATAGCGGCTAGCTAGCGAACTATGGGATGCTATAGCGGCTAGCTAGCGAACTATGGGATGCTATAGCGGCTAGCTAGCGAGCTATATAGGCTGCTATAGCGGCTAGCTAGCGAGCTATATAGGCTGCTATAGCGGCTAGCGAGCGAGCTATACAGGCTGCTATAGCGGCTAGCGAGCGGGCTATAGGCTGCTATAGCGGCCAGCTAGCGAGCTAAAGCGGCTAGTTACGAGCTATAGGCTGCTATAGCGGCTAGCTAGCGAGCTATAGGCTGCTATAGCGGCCAGCTAGCGAGCCAAAGCGGCTAGCTACGAGCTATAGGCTGATATAGCGGCGGCTAGCTAGCGAGCTATAGGCTGCTATAGCGGCGGCTAGCTAGCGAGCTATAGGCTGATATAGCGGCGGCTAGCTAGCGAGCTATAGGCTGATATAGCGGCGGCTAGCTAGCGAGCTATAGGATGCTATAGCGGCTACCTAGCGAGCTATATAGGCTGCTATAGCGGCTAGCTAGCGAGCTATAGGATGCTATAGCGGCTAGCTAGCGAGCTATATAGGCTGCTATAGCGGCTAGCTAGCGAGCTATAGGATGCTATAGCGGCTAGCTAGCGAGCTATATAGGCTGCTATAGCGGCTAGCTAGCGAGCTATAGGATGCTATAGCGGCTAGTTACGAGCTATAGGCTGCTATAGCGGCTAGCTAGCGAGCTATAGGCTGCTATAGCGGCCAGCTAGCGAGCTAAAGCGGCTAGCTACGAGCTATAGGCTGATATAGCGGCGGCTAGCTAGCGAGCTATAGGCTGCTATAGCGGCGGCTAGCTAGCGAGCTATAGGCTGCTATAGCGGCGGCTAGCTAGCGAGCTATAGGATGCTATAGCGGCTACCTAGCGAGCTATAGGATGCTATAGCGGCTACCTAGCGAGCTATAGGATGCTATAGCGGCTACCTAGCGAGCTATATAGGCTGCTATAGCGGCTAGCTAGCGAGCTATAGGATGCTATAGCGGCTAGCTAGCGAGCTATATAGGCTGCTATAGCGGCTAGCTAGCGAGCTATATAGGCTGCTATAGCGGCTAGCTAGCAAGCTATATAGGCTGCTATAGCGGCTAGCTAGCGAGCTATAGGCTGCTATAGCGGCGGCTAGCTAGCGAGCTATAGGCTGCTATAGCGGCGGCTAGCTAGCGAGCTATAGGCTGCTATAGCGGCGGCTAACTAGCGAGCTATAGGCTGCTACAGCGGCGGCTAGCTAGCGAGCTATAGGATGCTATAGCGGCTACCTAGCGAGCTATAGGATGCTATAGCGGCTACCTAGCGAGCTATACAGGCTGCTATAGCGGCTAGTTACGAGCTATAGGCTGCTATAGCGGCTAGCTAGCGAGCTAAAGGCTGCTATAGCGGCCAGCTAGCGAGCTAAAGCGGCTAGCTACGAGCTATAGGCTGATATAACGGCGGCTAGCTAGCGAGCTATAGGCTGCTATAGCGGCGGCCAGCTAGCGAGCTATAGGCTGCTATAGCGGCGGCTAGCTAACGAGCTATAGGCTGCTATAGCGGCGGCTAGCTAGCGAGCTATAGCGGCGGCTAGCTAGCGAGCTATAGGTGCTATAGCGGCGGCTAGCTAGCGAGCTATAGGCTGCTATAGCGGCGGCTAGCTAGCGAGCTATAGGCTGCTATAGCGGCGGCTAGCAAGCGAGCTATAGGCTGCTATAGCGGCGACTAGCTAGCGAGCTCTAGGCTGCTATAGCGGCGGCTAGCTAGCGAGCTATAGGCTGCTATAGCGGCGGCTAGCTAGCGAGCTATAGGCTGCTATAGCGGCGGCTAGCTAGCGAGCTATAGGCTGCTATAGCGGCGGCTAGCTAGCGAGCTATAGACTGCTAGCTAGCGGGTTATAGGCTGCTATAGCGGCGGCTAGCTAGCGAGCTATAGGCTGCTATAGCGGCGGCTAGCTAGCGAGCTATAGGCTGCTATAGCGGCGGCTAGCTAGCGAGCTATAGGCTGCTATAGCGCCGGCTAGCTAGCGAGCTATAGGCTGCTATAGCGCCGGCTAGCTAGCGAGCTATAGGCTGCTATAGCGCCGGCTAGCTAGCGAGCTATAGGCTGCTATAGCGCCGGCTAGCTAGCGAGCTATAGGCTGCTATAGCGGCGGCTAGCTAGCGAGCTATAGTCTGCTATAGCGGCGGCTAGCTAGCGAGCTATAGGCTGCTATAGCGGCGGCTAGCTAGCGAGCTATAGGCTGCTATAGCGGCGGCTAGCTAGCGAGCTATAGGCTGCTATAGCGGCGGCTAGCTAGCGAGCTATAGGCTGCTATAGCGGCGGCTAGCTAGCGAGCTATAGGCTGCTATAGCGGCGGCTAGCTAGCGAGCTATAGGCTGCTATAGCGGCGGCTAGCTAGCGAGCTATAGGCTGCTATAGCGGCGGCTAGCTAGCGAGCTATAGGCTGCTATAGCGGCGGCTAGCTAGCGAGCTATAGGCTGCTATAGCGGCGGCTAGCTAGCGAGCTATAGGCTGCTATAGCGGCGGCTAGCTAGCGAGCTATAGGCTGCTATAGCGGCGGCTAGCTAGCGAGCTATAGGCTGCTAGCTAGCGGGTTATAGGCTGCTATAGCGGCGGCTAGCTAGCGAGCTATAGGCTGCTATAGCGGCGGCTAGCTAGCGAGCTATAGGCTGCTATAGCGGCGGCTAGCTAGCGAGCTATAGGCTGCTATAGCGGCGGCTAGCTAGCGAGCTATAGGCTGCTATAGCGCCGGCTAGCTAGCGAGCTATAGGCTGCTATAGCGGCGGCTAGCTAGCGAGCTATAGGCTGCTATAGCGCCGGCTAGCTAGCGAGCTATAGGCTGCTATAGCGCCGGCTAGCTAGCGAGCTATAGGCTGCTATAGCGGCGGCTAGCTTGCGAGCTATAGGCTGCTATAGCGGCGGCTAGCTAGCGAGCTATAGGCTGCTATAGCGGCGGCTAGCTAGCGAGCTATAGGCTGCTATAGCGGCGGCTAGCTAGCGAGCTATAGGCGGCAAGCTAGCGAGCTATTGGATGCTATAGCGGCTAGCTAGCGAGCTATAAGATGCTATAGCGGCTAGCTAGCGAGCTATAAGATGCTATAGCGACTAGCTAGCGAGCTATAAGAGGCTATAGCGGCTAGCTAGCGAGCTATAGGATGCTATAGCGGCTAGCTAGCGAACTATGGGATGCTATAGCGGCTAGCTAGCGAGCTATAGGATGCTATAGCGGCTAGCTAGCGAGCTATATAGGCTGCTATAGCGGCTAGCTAGCGAGCTATATAGACTGCTATAGCGGCTAGCTAGCAAGCTATATAGGCTGCTATAGCGGCTAGCTAGCAAGCTATATAGGCTGCTATAGCGGCTAGCTAGCAAGCTATATAGGCTGCTATAGCGGCTAGCTAGCGAGCTATATAGGCTGCTATAGCGGCTAGCGAGCGAGCTATACAGGCTGCTATAGCGGCTAGCGAGCGAGCTATACAGGCTGCTATAGCGGCTAGCTAGCAAGCTATATAGGCTGCTATAGCGGCTAGCTAGCAAGCTATATAGGCTCCTATAGCGGCTAGCTAGCGAGCTATATAGGCTGATATAGCGGCTAGCTAGCGAGCTATATAGGCTGCTATAGCGGCTAGCTAGCGAGCTATATAGACTGCTATAGCGGCTAGCTAGCGAGCTATATAGGCTGCTATAGCGGCTAGCTAGCGAGCTATATAGGCTGCTATAGCGGCTAGCTAGCAAGCTATATAGGCTGCTATAGCGGCTAGCTAGCAAGCTATATAGGCTGCTATAGCGGCTAGCTAGCGAGCTATATAGGCTGCTATAGCGGCTAGCTAGCGAGCTATATAGGCTGCTATAGCGGCTAGCGAGCGAGCTATACAGGCTGCTATAGCGGCTAGCGAGCGGGCTATAGGCTGCTATAGCGGCCAGCTAGCGAGCTAAAGCGGCTAGTTACGAGCTATAGGCTGCTATAGCGGCTAGCTAGCGAGCTATAGGCTGCTATAGCGGCCAGCTAGCGAGCTAAAGCGGCTAGCTACGAGCTATAGGCTGATATAGCGGCTAGCTAGCGATCTATAGGCTGCCATAGCGGCTAGCTAGCGAGCTATATAGGCTGCTATAGCGGCTACCTAGCGAGCTATATAGGCTGCTATAGCGGCTAGCTAGCGAGCTATATAGGCTGCTATAGCGGCTACCTAGCGAGCTATATAGGCTGCTATAGCGGCTACCTAGCGAGCTATATAGGCTGCTATAGCGGCTACCTAGCGAGCTATATAGGCTGCTATAGCGGCTACCTAGCGAGCTATATAGGCTGCTATAGCGGCTACCTAGCGAGCTATATAGGCTGCTATAGCGGCTACCTAGCGAGCTATATAGGCTGCTATAGCGGCTACCTAGCGAGCTATATAGGCTGCTATAGCGGCTACCTAGCGAGCTATATAGGCTGCTATAGCGGCTAGCTAGCGAGCTATATAGGCTGCTATAGCGGCTAGCTAGCGAGCTATATAGGCTGCTATAGCGGCTAGCTAGCGAGCTATAGCATCCTATAGCGGCTAGCTAGCGAGCTATAGCATCCTATAGCGGCTAGCTAGCGAGCTATAGCATCCTATAGCGGCTAGCTAGCGAGCTATAGCATCCTATAGCGGCTAGCTAGCGAGCTATAGCATCCTATAGCGGCTAGCTAGCGAGCTATAGCATCCTATAGCGGCTAGCTAGCGAGCTATAGCATCCTATAGCGGCTAGCTAGCGAGCTATAGCATCCTATAGCGGCTAGCTAGCGAGCTATAGCATCCTATAGCGGCTAGCTAGCGAGCTATAGCATCCTATAGCGGCTAGCTAGCGAGCTATAGCATCCTATAGCGGCTAGCTAGCGGGCTATAGCATCCTATAGCGGCTAGCTAGCGGGCTATAGGCTGCTATAGCGGCCAGCTAGCGAGCTAAAGCGGCTAGCTAACGAGCTATAAGACTGCTATAGCGGCTAGCTAGCGAGCTATAAGACTGCTATAGCGGCTAGCTAGCGAGCTATACAGGCTGCTGTAGCGGCTAGCTAGCGAGCTATAGACTGCTATAGCGGCTAGCTAGCGAGCTATAGACTGCTATAGCGGCTAGCTAGCGAGCTATAGACTGCTATAGCGGCTAGCTAGCGAGCTATAGACTGCTATAGCGGCTAGCTAGCGAGCTGTACAGGCTGCTGTAGCGGCTAGCTAGCGAGCTATAGACTAGCTATATATATTATTACATATTTGTTTTTAGCGTTTAAATTTAATTCCAAGCACAAGCATATATGACTAGCGGCGGTATATTTTAAAGACTATCCCACGTATGCAAAAAACAAAAAACAAAAAAACAACGTGTGCTTCAAGTGTACATATGTTAAAACAAAATTTCCATACACAAACCCGGTTTAACGTACACTTGAAACACAAATTATTTTTTTGTATGGGGGAAAAGTCAATAGCCGAGGAAAAAAATTTGTGAAATGGGAGTGGCGAAGCTTAAAGGAAAAAATTTCCACGAAAAACCTAGGTTAGGTTGAATTTACAACAGTCTTAAACATGGCTCAATTGGTTCCACCAATAGGTCCTATTTCGATACTAGGAATTAAATTACTAATATATACTGTCTTTTTTCTTGTTTACCACAGTTGTCTTTCTTAAATTAGCTCAAGACAGATGGCGCAATGAGCCCAGCTGCGCAATAGCGAGAACCCTCTGGTCTCGCCAAAACTCCCACAGAACGAAAAACCTTATGAACTTCACTAGGAAGCACTTGAGGAACCTCGTGGGCACTTTGACCGGTCATTGTGCTTTCGGAACCCATGCTAAACGTATGGGTCTACCGTATAATGACCACTTCTTCAGTTCCAATGATGAGGAAGAGAAGGAAAGTATCTCAAATTTCCTCTGGTTTTGTCCCACTTTGGATGATCTCCGTCTAAACTTCCTTAGCAGACTATCCTTCAGCAGTCTATCCGAGTTATCAGAAATAGGACTCAAAAATGTGAAACTTTATATTAGGAACTGTAGCTGGTATAGCCGCTGACTCCCTCCCCACCCCCCCCCCCACCTATCTAATTCTCGATCCACTCTCACCTGAATAGTTGTTATAGAACTATTCTGCCTTATCATGGTTGGCGTATTTCAAATACGACTGTTTGGTAATAGATTAAAGAAAAACTGTTGAAGTCTTCTTTAATCTATTACTAAACAGTCGTCGTATTTGAAATACGCCAACCACGATAAGACAGATTATCTCTTTTCTACATCTACCTTTCTCTCTCTTTTCCTCTCTCACTCTTTTCCCCTCCCTCTCTCTAAATATCTCCTCATCAGGTAGCACAAAAGGATCTGTAATCGACC
The DNA here is from genome assembly GCA_949987645.1 of Tachina grossa. Lineage (NCBI taxonomy): Eukaryota > Metazoa > Arthropoda > Insecta > Diptera > Tachinidae > Tachina > Tachina grossa. Next base: position 148,785,510 of record OX465276.1, read on the forward strand.
CAAATGAGCTGGACTCCAATTGTTCACTCATCCTTACCAGCAACCTGCTAACCTAACCTAACCCAACTCTTATGAACCATTATGTGAGTATTCATTGAATAAACATTTGACGTCTTAAGGGCCTAATTTTGTAAAACGCTAAAGCCTACAGTACACGGCATGTAAAAAACCACATGCGCATGTGGTTCTGACGTAATTTTGGCGTCATCACGCTTACAGACGAGCTGTCCCAGAAAATGTCTTCGACACGGCTACATGTGCCACATGTGTATTTTGGAACAAAAATACTATAAAAATTTTACGGCATCTAGCCACTACTAGTAATTTTAGAAAATGCAACGAACATGCTGAAAATTCTCGTGACGTCATCGCTACATACGCATGTGGCTTTTCACATGCCGTGTACTGTAGGCTTAAGCGTTTAGCTTTGACAAATTTTGTATGTATTTTGTTTTTGTAATTTAAATGTTTTCCATATAAAATTTGTCAACGCTTGGCGTTGCGTTTTACAAAATTAGTCCCTGTCTTCCTCTTCTTCATTTTGACATTTTCGGCAAATCTTTTTAAGGTAGTCGAATCCTTTACGCGTGTGCTCCCAATGACCAGTTATCGGTAGTTAACGCTATGAGGTTTCGTAGTTGGAATCTAGGATGGCTTATCGCAAACCACGTTCTTTTTGGATTTCTTTAGGGCGAGAACTGTATGGTCTCATGGCAGATGAGCTCTTTCGATATTTGTTGAAGTTATATCTGATTTACATTAAACATTTTTTAATGAAATTAGTTGCATGAAAATTTTTTATTTGCCAAAAGGAGGCCTGGAGGAGCAACTTATATCAAACCAGTTGCCAAAAATGCATCAGAGATTCATTCTACGTCATTTTTTATATAAAATTATCTTTTAAAGCTCTGGAATTAGCTAATAGAAAAAAGTTTCGTGCATCAAGTCATGAAATTTCATGAAAAAATGCTTAATGTAAATCAGGTATTAGTGTGAGATTATCTACTTCCAATTCCAATATCACAGTTTGTTTCAATAATAATTTGACAACTTATGTAAGATTTCCGGAATACAGTCAACTTAACATAGTGCTTGTCATATAAATTTTATAAAAATGCCGACAATATTCTATAAAACCCTTTTCGTAGCAACCAATCCTTCTATTTCCTCAATTTTTAAATTTTCAAAAGTACTGATTTTAAAGGACATTTGCTATTCCCTTAAAGTACGGTACAAAGGTGACATTTGCAGACATCGAGCAACAGTGAACACATCAGTAACGACGTCAAGCCATTTAATTTAAAATGTAAAACAGCATTGTAAAAGGATAACGAAGCATTACAAAAAAGTATAAAAAATGGAAAACAAGATAAATGAAAATGAGGTAAAAAGAACAACAAGAATTATAAAATATACAAAGCGCTAAATATTAGAAACACAGCAATATTTCAACCTTAAATTTCACAAAACAGGTGGAGTTCGTTCGGAGATCTTATTTAATTTGTAGTTACCTAAATGTAATTATGATTTCAGCATCCGCACATTTTGGCTTCCAACTCCTTGCAACGGTTTTCATTTATTTTTTATTTAATCCATTAACCCTACCAATTTATGTTTGCTTTAAATTAAACTCAATTTCTGTCACGCCCTCCCTCAACAAGCAATTAAAAAAACCCACTGCGTTGTCTTCAAATTCTCATAAATTTCATAATTTATGGCGACAAACCAAACAATGTGGGAAAAACAACTGTCGTCGTTATTCCTTCCTAACAAACTCAATTTAATTTCAATTGCAATGTAACAAATTCATTTCAAAAATGTGTAAAGAAGTAAGTTTATTTATGTGCATGGAGTTTGTGATTAATTTTGTTTATATTTGTCCCTGATGATTATTATTTGCTGTGTCAATACCATTATCTAATATATTTAAGTATCTATCGAATATAGTGCACGATATTATGTCAATAATGGAGTAAAAAAAATATGGAAATATTGGCTCAAAGGTACATACCTAATAATAATAATATTATATACCAACATGTATTTATAAGGTCTATGTAAGTCATTTTCTTAATGTGGAAAAACCTACGTAATGTTAAAAAAAATGGAAGAAAACGTGCGGAAAGACAAAGGCAAACTTTAAAAAAATTATTATTAAACAAGAAAAATTCATATTCATTCGTTTTGCGTAAAAATGGCTTAATAAATTAAATTTAAAATTTTATTGAGTCAAACTTTTCGTTATTGCCGGAAAAATTTTTTCTGTGAAGGTACTTCTTGTAGAAGGTACTTTATGTAAAAGGTACTTTTTATTATAGGTAATTTTTATGTAAGGCCCTTTTTATAGAAGGTGCTTTATATAAAAATACAGTTTTTATAAAGAGCACTACTTTTTATAAAAGGCATATAAAAGTACTTTTTATAAAAGGTAGTTTGAGTAAAAAGTACTTTTTAAAATAGGTACTTTTTATAAATGTTACATACATATGTACTTTTATAAAAGAAAGGGGTAGATTAATGTTAACCAGGGTAAGTTGGAGATAGCCTGTATATGTGAAGTTTGCACGAAATCGGATCACTAATTCCGGAGACATGACATTTAGATTTTCCTATATATCCCTATACAATTATCAACAAAATGCCCTTCATTTTCCGTATTATGATGTTTTATTGTCACTTGAAAAGTTACCAAACCATGTATCGTAATGTCTTATGTGTACAATGACATTCGATCTTTCTAATTGGAATGTTGAGCTGAATCTAATATTAATACAAAGTAATTAATAATAATCTTATATCTTGAAAGGTGTAAAAGCAAGAGTCTTTAAATTTGGTATGGACTCGTTTGAGAGCGCGATGCGAAGTAATTCAATATATTGGTAGAATAGGACCAGGGGAAGGAGCAGCCTCCATACAAAGTAATTAATAACAAGTAAGAGTGCTATATTCGGCTGTACCGAATCTTATATACCCTTTACCAAAGTGTTTTTATGTAGTATAAAGATACATACATAAAGTATAAACAAAAAGAAAAAAATAATTTGACCTAGTTACTTTTATGTACAAAAAAATAAATTTACAAACCCTAGAATCATTATATTAGATTTTTTTGATTCCTTATATCAATCCAGTAGTTCTTAAAAAAATATAGAAAGTGTGTTAAGTAAAAAAAGAAAAAAGGAAATTAAAAAAAAATGTTTTATTTAGTTACTTTAATATCCAGAAAAAAGGTCAAAGTTTCCAGCTCTGGAGCTGTGGTTTTTAGTTTTATAATTTTTTACACCAAACTTTTCTTTCCAAAACGTAAAATATGTATAATCTATAAAGGAAAAGATAAAAATTAATTAGACTTAGTTACTTTTATATATCACAAAAAGTGTAAGTTTCCCAACCCTGAGATCATTCTTTTTAATTTTTCTGATTCACCAATCTCTTTCTTTTAAGAATTTAAGATATGTTTAATTTATAGAAAAAAGGAAAAATTTGTTTTAGTAAGTTACTTTTGTACAAAAAAAAAGTTAAAGTTTTCCAACCCTGGAATCGTCTTTTTAATTTTTTTAGTTGTTCTTTTTTTATTTTAAATACCAATTTTTTTCGTACTCAAGCATAAAATAAGTTTATTTAATAAAAACAAAATAAAAATTAATTTTCGGTAGTTAATTTTTTATATCACAAAGAGTGTAAGTTTTCCAACCCTGGAATCCCCCTTTTTGATTTTTCTGTATTCTTAAAAACAATCTTTTTTTTTAAGAATGTAAGATATGTTTAATTTATATTAAAAAATGGAAAAATTTGTTTTACTAAGTTACTTTTGTATAAAAAATAAGGTTTTCCAACCCTGGAAACTTCGTTTTAATTTTTTTTTTTTAATTTGAAATACCAAATTCATTCGTACTGAAGTATAAAATAAGTTTATTTTATAAAAAAAATAAAAATAAGTTTTCGGTAGTTAATTTTATATATCACAAAAAGTGTAAGTTTTCTAGCCCTGGAACCGTTCTTTTTGATTTTTCAGATTTCGTACACCAATATGTTTCTTTTAAGAATATAAGCTATGTTTAATATATAGAGAAAAAGAAAACAAATTTTTTAGTAAGTTACTTTTGTATAAGAAAAAAGTTAAAGTTTTCCAACCCTGGAAATGTCTTTTTCATGTATTAAACTTTTTTTTTATATTTTTAATATCAATTTAATGTGTACTGCAGTATAAAATAAGTTAATTTAATAAAAAAAAATAAAAAAATAGTAAGACCTAGTTACTTTTATATATTACAAAAAGTGTAAGTTTCCCAACCCTGGAATCATCCTTTTTGATTTTTCTGATTTGTTACACCAATTTCTTTCTTTAAGAGTCTAAGATATGTTTAATTTATAGAGAAAAAGAAAAAAATTTGTTTTAGTAAGTTACTTTTGTATATGAAAAAAAATTTAAGTTTTCCAACCCTGGAAACGTCTTTTTAATTTTTTTAACTTTCTTTTTTAATTTGAAACACCAAGTATAAAATAAGTTAATTTAATAAAAAAAATATAAAAATTAGTTTACGGTAGTTAATTTTTTATATCACAAAAATTTCAAGTTTTCCAACCCTGGAATTGTCCTTTTTGATTTTTCTGATTTTTTAACCCAATCTCTGCCTTCTTAGAATATAAGATATATTTAATTTATAGAAAAACGGAAAAATTTCTTTTAGTAAATTAATTTTGTATAATTTTGTATAAAAAAGTTAAAGTTTTCCAACCCTGGAAACGTCTATTTAATTTTTTAAATTTTTTTTATATATTTTTTTTTATTAAGAAATATTAATTTTATTCATACTGAAGTATAAAATAAGTTTATTTAATAAAAAAAATAACTAGTTTTCGGTAGTTATTTTGTATGGCAAAATGAAGTTTAAGCTTCCCAGCTCTGAAACCGTCTGCTCGATTTTGCTGATTTTCAATACCAATCTTAATTCGACCATTTCTGACACACCAGTCCAAGAGCGAAGTCTCTAGCTTTTCTTGCAGCTTCGGAAAACCAATTTCACGTACAGACAGACGGACATCGCTTATTCGTCTTCCCTATGCATAAGGATCCAGAATATATATACTTTATGGCTCGCTTATTAATATTCTAGAAATTACAAACGGAATGACAAACCTATATATACCCTTTTTTGGTAAAGGGTATAATAATCTTATATCTTGAAAGCTGTAAAAGCAAGAGTCTTCAAATTTAGTATGTACTCCTTTGAGAGCGTGATGCGAAGTAATTCAATATATGGGTAGAATAGGACCGGGAGAAGGGGTACGCCCCTTCTTATATCTTTAAAGCTATAATAGCAAGTTGACAAATTTGGTATGGACTCTTTTGATAGCGAACTCCGAAGTAATTCAAAATATTAATAGAATAGGACCGTGGAAAGGCGCACTCCCGATACAAAGTAATTAATTATAATCTTATATCTTGAAATCTGTAATAGCAAGAGTCTTTAAATTTGGTATGAACTCCTTTGAGAGCGAGCTGCGAAGTAATTCAAAATATTGGCAGAATAGAACTAGGGGAAGAGACACCCCCAATACAAAGTAAATAATAGTAATCTTATATCTTGAAAGCTGTAAATGCAAGAGTCTTACTGCCTTATTCATAAAAAATATATCAGGTTTATTAAGCGCTTATTTGACATATTTCTATGGGAAATTTGTCAAATAAACCTTTAATAAACCTAAAATATTTTTTATGAATTAGAACGTTAACATTTAGTATGGACTCCTTTGAGAGCGTGATACGAAGTAATTCAATATATGGGTAGAATAGTATCGGGAGAAAGGGCACGCCCCTTCTTATGTCTTGAAAGCTATTATAACAAGTCTTCAAATTTGATATGGACTCTTTTGAGAGCAAGCTGTGAAGTAGTTCAAAATATTGATAGAATAGGACCGGGGGAAGGCGCACCCCCTAAAAAGTAATTAATAATAATCGTATATCTTGAAAGCTATAGTAGGAAGCGTCTTCAAAATTGGTATGCACTAGCCATGCAACGTTTGTTGGGCCAGTTAGTTTGTTATTAAAATTCCTAAAATTCTCAAACTAACTTTATTTTATTTTCCTAGTTCCTATATTTTTTTGGAGTAAAAGATTCCATTGAACATATTTTTGTCAAAAAATTATTTTTTACACAAGTTTTGTTAATTTGACAATTTTATAGTTGAGTTTATGCTGCATTTTCATTGCCGGTCGTTTTAATTAAATTTTTTTTTATAGTAGCTGATCTTTTATGTTATTTTTATTTTTTTTTTTTTTTTTTTTTTGTAGCTGATCTTTTATCTCTGTGTTATCTATAAAGGATTGTTGGAATAACAACTTTTCTTGCCATTTTTTATTCCCATTATCTGCTACAGGTTTTTTTAATGAAATGTGTTGTGTCTTTTTTTATCCTGATATTTGTATGCACGTATATTCTTTTTGCTGTCATTGCTTCTACCTTAAACTTCTACTTCTTTATGCTCCATTTATTATTGTTTTTTTGCTTTCTTTAATTTCGTATGTCATTTTTACCTCCAACACTTCAAACAACCAAAATTTCTTTTGTTAAGGGCAGACTACCAACCATACAAAAGACACACACATTACCAGTATCTGCACATGAGTGAGAGATTGTGTTAACGAATATTGGGTTTCTACAGAATTTGCTACGAACAGAAAATGGTGCGACAAACAGAAATCATAAAATGCAAAAAAGAAAAAATAATTTGCACAAAAAATGTTAAACAACATTTACGTGATATTTTATGTGGATATGATTTTTTTTTGGTAACGTCTTTTATTCGTGCATTGTTGTGTTTTTTTTTATTTTTGTTGCTATCGTCCTTGTTGCTATCAAAATTGCAACTACTATTCGTACAACGACGTGGCAACACAATCGGATGTAATACATATTTCCTGTTTCGTTAGCACTCTGGGGTTTCCGTTTTCACATTTTTTTATTTGATTCTTGTATGTATTAAGATGCACGCATGTATGTATGTAAGTCTTAAAGATATGTTTTTCATGTTTCTTTTTTAAACAAGAAATTTTTGTAGCAATTTTTGCAACAATGGAGAAAAAACATACATCTTGCCGCGGATAAGTTGAGTGATTCCCGAAGGGCCCTAAACTAAAAATAATTCCAGGGACCGGAGTACGTAACGATAAATTTTGTTCACCAGGCAGGGTCATGCCCATTAAATGTTAATCCCTTATTTTATGTACTTCCTAAAAGATACTTATGAAACTTTGCAAACATATTGAACTTTTGTAACGTCTATAAATATAATGGTACAGCATGATGGCCACAAACGAAAATTTATAGGAAATTTATTTATTTGTTTATATATTGGAATAAGATCCTTGGTCTTTTTTTAAAGGATTTCAAAAAAGCAGGAGGTTATCAATTCGTCTGTACTTTTTCAATTATGTTTTTATGGTGATAAATTTCAGCAAATTTTCATTTCATTTATCTTTTCTCTTCTCTATTTCTTTACAAATTTCAATTAATATTCCTTGTTTATTATCTTTGATTATACACGAATCATGTTTAAACCCTTTTGTTCACATCTTAGACTATTGTACTGTATTTTGTTTTATTTAATGCTTTTCTTTGTCTGCAACATTGTTTCTCATGTTCACGAGTTTCATATTTCTAGCAATTTTTTCATTTAATAATTAAAACATACTTTTCATAAGCTTAATAGTACAAATAATTAAAATTTTTATGTTGAATATTATTTTCATTTTTTGCTTTGAACTTGGTGGCGTTGCTAGTTCTTAAATAAAGAAACAAAAATGCACGCAAACGATGAACTCCAGATGGGAGTTCAACGAGTAATTTTTATAAATAAGAAAAAGAGTTTAGAAAAATTAAAAAAGTTATGTTTGATAAGACATACATATATGTACATACATACGTATGCGTGTACATTCCCATATAAAGAAATTAAACAAAAACTTTCTTTAATGCGGTGTATAATGAAAGTTTCGCTGGATACGAAAAAAATAAAAACACATACGAAAGGTGAGTTGTAAATCGTTAATTCTCTGTGATACTTGCTTACATAGAAAAAAAATTCTAGTCGCTTGGGAATTGTTAGAGCTTCTTAAGTGAAAGCATAATCGTGTCATCCAAATGTCAAATTAGAATAAAAACTTCCGATTTAAGTTTTGACGAGCAAAAAAAAATCAAAAGAAACATGCAACAGTAAGTGAACAAAGTTCACTTTCGCATCAGAAAAAATTAAAAAAAAAACAAAAATTAAAAATTTAAAAAACCCCCGAATATATCTAGAAAAGATCTGATACCTTCTAAACGGCTGGACCGTTTTACTTAAAACAGAGCTAATAAGAAGAACCCGGAAAAAATTTTAAAAACAAAAATTAAAAATTTTAAAAACCCCCGAATAAATCTAGAAAAGATGTGATACCTTCTAAAGGGTTGCACCGTTTTTCTTAAAACATAGCTAAGAACCCTCTCGATCAAGTCACCTTTCAAACAGAAAAAAAAACTAAATCAAAATCGGTCCATCGGTTTGGTCTGTACGTGGACACGGACAGATACACAGACACACACTACAAACTTATAACACTTATAATCGGGAGTTAAAAACAAACACAGACTATTTTCTTATGCTGAGTACACATTTGACATTTCTTTTGTTATGATTTTGTGATGACATTTTCAAAATATGCGCAATGCTGTTCACACTACGATTTTTGTTTCAAACGCAATGCCACACAGCGAAAAATATTGAAAATGGCAAACATTTCCACTACTAATGCCATAATGTTTAACTATTATTATGGTCCTTCGAGCTAAACACTGAACCAAAAAAAGTACATAAAAACAATGAAAAAGTTCATTGTTTCCATGAACTTTTGCTTTAATTTTGACTTTACAGTTTTTAATCTCAATGTATAAGTCCATTGGCATAATGAAACTTTTCATTATTTCAATGAACTTTTATGTTGAATTTTATGAACCTATACATTGACTAAATGCACTCATGCATTGTCTCGATGAACTTTTACATTAAACATGACATTATGTTATTAAATTTTTCTTTACAATAAACTATTGAAGTAACTAATATAATGACTCACATACTTTTTATTTTTTAATTAATACGTATTTGTGATCTTCATTTTTGTTTGATTTAGTTTAATAGTTATTATAATTGTGTCTTTTTTGTTTGTTTTACTAATAAACTCAAAACTAAACCGGTTAATACCGAAATTAACCGATTATTAATTAATTAAGCCGAAATCTCGATTAATTAATCGAGCGATTAACCGATTAAAGCAAAAGCCCGATATTCATTTAACCCTAATATGTATATACTCGAATTCCCACGTGTTCACACAATTAAAATAAAAGTACCCATGGTCATGAGTTATAACGAATCATAATGCTTGATTCACACCTATCATGTAAACAGTAACTACTCGTGTCTTCTTATATAAAATTATTGGAAGATGTATGTATATAAGTTCATATATTTTGCAATCTGCAGCTAATGTTCTATAAAGAAAACCTTAATTTTCTGCAAAAAAAAAAAAATCGCATACACCAGCTTTTTTCAAATAATTACATTCATATATAACAAACTATAATGTACTCGTAATTTAAATAAAAAACAATAAAACTACTTTTATACTAAGGCATTAACTAGCTAAACTGCTATACGTGTTTGCAGCTCCTTATTTTCTTTTTTTTCTCTGTTTCTTTGCCTTTTTTGCCCTCTAATAAATACCCGGTAGATACTATTGTTATCGTTTTTCTTATAAAAAATTGTTGCTTGTGTTGCTCTTAATAGCAGCTATAATTCTTGCGTACTTATGGTAGCGGCAAAAGTTTAGTCAGCAGCAATTGCAATATTAGAACCAGTCACTAACAGCAATGGCGAGTGATAATAACAAAATGCAGTATAAAAATAATATAAACCCCTTTAAAGCAAAAAGCCCACTAAAAATTGTAGTTACATTTTTTAGTTTTTCTAGTAGAAAAAAACGAAATCTACAGTAAAAATTAATACGGCGTTGCCATAGAAAACTTTTTTCACTAGCTGTGTTACCAAAATAATGTACCAATTTTCGAACAAGTCTTGAAATATACAAATTAAAAGTAGAGTCTATAAAGTGTCCAGGAGACGTACAAAAAAACCCATCAATCACATAGTTGTGTGCGTGCAGTCGTTTCTTTTCGGCTACACGTACACGTTGTCCGCACTGATTGATGAGAATCAAAAAATTTTGATATTTTTATTTGACGGCTGATTATTTGTACGTCTCCAAATCTGATTGACGAAAAAACGTCATTTGCTTTGTGTTATTTGCTCTGTGATGACGTGGAGAAGTGAGCGGATGAAAAAAATTAACTTGCACTTTATGAAAATGTACCATTGATCTTTGTAAAAAACCAAACAATCAAAAGTCTACAAACAGTTGTATGATTATTATAAATACTACATTATATTCTCTAATTTTTCTAATCTTAATGGGTAGTATAAAAAAATTACTTAAAAATTATTTTTAAAACCCCAAATGCATATGTATTTATGTATGCGAATTTTGTGTTTAAAACAAATTTTTAACTAAAAAGCAAATACATACGAGTATGTACATATTTTTTCAATGTCTTGTTTTTATATTAAAAATCGTTTGTTTGTTTCGAATTTTTTTTAAGGAAAATATGTTTGTTTTTTTTAGAGTGTTTTGAAGAACTAGAATTATTATTATTATAACAAAAATTAAAAAGTTTAAAAACCCCCGACTTTTTTCAGAAAAGATGTTATATCTTCTAGACGGCTGGACCGATTTTCTTCAAACATAGCTAAGAACGCTCTCGATCAAGTCATCTTTCAAACAGAAAAAACTAAATGAAAATCGGTCCAGCCGTTTGGCCTGTACGTGTACACAGACAGACACACAGATACACAGACACACACTACAAACTTATAACACCCCCTTTTTTTAGTCGGGGGTTAATAAATAATAATAATAGATGAAAAATTAGTGTGGAAGATAGAAAAATTATTATTTAGCTCTGTATATTTGTTTAATGTGCTTTTTTATACAAAGATTTCATAAAGTTTTAATGCCGCTAATAACAAAAAATAATCATCAGATGAAGACATATATGCCATCGCACACAACGAACACAAAATTAAAATGCTGATTGACGATTTTATTTGTACGTCTCCGAAAAATCATCAATTAAACGACACTAATAGTACGTTTCCATATACGTGATTTAGGTCAAAACATTTGATTTGCCCTTATTAAGTAATTTGCGAAGTGATTTGCCATACATTTTTCATATGAGCAAATTATCTCAAATGACTTAATTTGCTACAAATTAAGTCGAATTTGTCAATGCAACACTGCGCTGCTGCTATTATTACAAATGCAACTCTGGGTCATCCATTATTGGTGACTTACAGATCCGAAAAAGTGACATTTAAGTACGAATTAAAATGGCAGATTCTATTTGCTTATAAAAAGGAAAAAGTAATTTAAAAAAAGAAAGTTATTGTCAATGTTCTTTTCCATTCTTATGTATATGTTTTATTTATTTTGCAGTTCCAAAATATTATTAAACAAATTTTTGTGCTGCTTTTAGGTTATAAAAATAAATAAACAATTCAAACGTCAAATTGATTTCGAAAATTCAAACATAGAAACACTTACAACACATAATGGAAACACTTCGACATGATTTTCTCAAATCAACTTAATTTGCTCATAGTGGAAACGTACTATAACACAATCTTACCGATTGATGGCTTTTTTTGTACGTCTCCTGGACACTTTACTGATAAAAAGAATTCGTTGGCTAATGAAGATTTCTTTTCTACAAAAAAATATTACTTATGGTGACATTTGACATTTTGTGGTGTCATTTTCAAATTGTATGCAATGTTATGTTTTTTAAAGACATGCTTCACAACGAAAAATATAGGAAGCATCAAACGTTGCCACTAGTGCGCACTAATGTGATGTCACAAAATACCATAATGTGTACTCAGCATTGCAAAAATAGTATATAATAATGCTATTTGTAAGTTGACGGAATTAAAACTCAAGTTCTCAAAGAGTAGATCACCCTGTTTTTAACCTTTAAATAAATTTAACATTTCTTCCTACAGGGGTGCACGTGTTGCGGAAGGTTTATTACTGTCATTCACTTGGGAATGATGAGAAATGATTCATGTGTATCTCTTCAAGCAGCTCACTACTTCCGGTCCTAGACAAAGACTCTCCCGGGCAATGGATTGAAAAGGCACTCAGCATCTAGCCTGAATGGTCACATAAGACCTTGGTGTATCAGGCAAGTAGGCAAATGATAAATGGTCGTTTTTGCGGAAACATGACTGTAACGTGTCATTGGCCACAAAGATAGCAGCTTTATGATCAGTCTGAGAAAGGTGGGCTAGCAACACACTTTTAAGAAATCAACCCTGCTACTAATCGCTTAGTTGCCTCCTTATGCTCCGGTGGGAGTTATAGGAATATATATATAATCAGATGACGATTATGAATCCAATAATTGATTTGTTTGTCATTAATAATAGATGCGGCAATATCCATGTATCCAAAATATTTAAACGTTTCTTTAGTTTATTTTAAGTAAAATATACAGGCATGACAAGACAGCTGGCGGATTGATAATTTATCGACACCAATTTGTTAAAGATTTTTTGATATTAACACCCTTTTGAAGAAAATTTTAGGACACCTAATTAACTTAGATATTATATCACTGACAACTTAGCACTATGAGTGGACACTATAGATTTCGTGCCAATGTTGAAAGGTTGGCTCTCTGCTTTAATGACGAATATTCCATTTGATGTTTATACCTCTGTCCTGCACTGGGAAGCAACAGTCTTCGAGTGTGTGCTCCGATTGTTTTTAAGAACTACTGTTAGGTAAATAGCAGTATTTTATGAGGAGCAACGGTTTATTCTCCCATTAACTTCATTTACACGAAATGAACGGCTCTCTACTATCTCTAGCTTTATACTCAATGTTCCATCCTAATCTCTTTCTTATTCAATGCAAATTTGACTTTAACCGCTCTTCCCTTTTTCTGTCCTTCTCCCTACTTAACTAATCTAAATGGACCATCTTTTATTGGATCTAAGTGAGCTAAATGCCCATCTCAATACTTATATTTCAATACTTTTGCCATTTCTAGCTATTTATCTACCACATAAAGGTGGCAGCCTTCTTTATAGATGATGTAGAAAAAATTTCTAAAGTAGAACTTAGAAAGAAAGGGTGTTTTTTGTGTTTCACAGCAATATGTATGTAAAAAACTAAATGAAGATGGTTTATTTTTCAGAAAAAGAAAAACTCTCAATACGATGAAGAATTTTTTAGTGTTGTTTGTCATATAATTATGACTACTTTAGTATTGTTTTTATATTTACAAAGAACAAGCAAAATAAACAAACAAACAATTATAATAGAACTTCAAAGCAGGGATGTTAACACACAATAGAAAATATTTTCATGTTCCTGCGTTCAAAACCATCACCTATGCAAGCAAAATTTACCAAAAATGTATGGGTATTATGAATAGCATATTTATTTCGCTCCTATCAACATAAAGATTGAGTGAAAATATTGGAAAGAATTTTACATTTCGAACTTTAATTTCGAATTGTACAGTATTTTGTTTATGTGTTGTATGAAAAAATCGAATATTCAAATTAAATTTTAGACTTTCGTACTTTAAAAAATATTAAGGCTTCATTAGTCTTTACTTTCTGTTGCTGTTCTGTGCCGTTCCTTTCTGTATAAAATATTTTGCAATTACTTTGTCTGTGAAAAAAATCAGCTGGCAACCTGTAGAATTGATTACAATTGTACACAAAATATCACAACACACTAATACATACACACTTTTGGCTGTCACTTAACGTTGAATTCTATCTTCTACAGATTCGTCCGCAACTGAACAGAACGAAAAAGTAAAAACTAACCACACATACAGATTTTCAACTCAACAGAAACAGAACAGCTGATTCAGAACAGAACAGCACGTACAAACTAATTCTGCCTTTAATATTACATATTTCATTTATGTCAGTAGTTACTTGCAAGTAGTGTATATGTAAAAATCGGGAGAAATGTAAAACAACACAACAATTTTTTGACTGGCTACACAGCACAGTGCAAGTTACATGGCCTATTTCCCACCTGCGAAAGAAAACGTTCGACTTACAATTTATATTGAAAACAAAAACAAATTTTCGTATTTTATTGTTGTTTTCAATATAAATTGTAAGTCGAACGTTTTCTTTCGCAGGTGGGAAATTGGCCAACAATGCCGTCAACAAGCAAAATTCTAGCTAACAGCGTTACTATAACTGTTAGTGCAGTGTTGCCAAGAATTTAATATTGAATTTTAATTCTATTGTTAATATATTTCTGTTATTAAAACATGAAATTTATGTTCAAACTTAGCTCTAAAATGAGTCTGCCATTTCTCAATATCCTTTTTATATATACAAAAAATCAAACCAAATTAATAAAATAACTCTCTACTCGGCAACACTGTTTTTCGTTTTGTCACTTTACTTGCGACAAGTGTGAAAATGTACTTGCTTCAAAATTTCATTGCAAGCTGACTCGCAAGTGGCAAATGTGTGGCTGTGTTAGTAGAAAAATGTGAGTGTATTGACTTTTTTTCACTTGTACTTGCATGTGGAATCGGGGGGTTACATACATATATACACAAACATTATTTTTATTCGAAAAAGGTAAAATTCAGATATTGAGTAATAAGCATATAAATACGAGTAGACGAGTAATTTTCCTGAATTACAAAAATTTTTAAGTACAATTTTGTTTAAAAAAAACAGTATGACAAACAAATTTATTTATCGCCAGAAAAATCTCCATGTCGCCAAATCAAAAATTTCGACGTCAAAAAAGCTAAAAAATCGCCACTTTGGCGAGAAATCGCCATATCTGACAACCCTTCGTGCAAGTGAAAGTTCGAAAAACTCAATACACTCAAACTTTTTTAGTAACACAGTTACACTTGCGGTACTTCCAGCCAATCGGGGCTTTTTCCGAAATTTTCGTTGATAATACGTACAGAACTTACTTAATCATAGTCAGAATTATACGAATTACTACTTGAGAAATTTTAAATATAACAATTTTCCATCCCTGCTTCAGAGTGTGCTGTGTGTAACAGCAGCTCTTCTTATTGGAGGACTCTCGAATTTTCTTTTTATATTGGAACAAAAACTACGTAAAAGTGTGCTGAGCTGTGTTTTATGTGTTTGGGTTACGCTTTATACGAACGAGTGCCATTGTTGGCAAATTAACAATTGTCCTTTTGTTGTGTTAATTTTTTTTATTACGTTTACATTGTTGTCGTTGTCAAAACTAAATAAATGGAGGATAAACAAAAATAAGAAAAACTCTTTGAAAGGTTCCATTCCAGCTACAATTTGCCATATTTAAGAGAAAAAAAGGAATAACAGCAAGAATTGGAAAAAACTTCCGAAAAAATAACGCAAATTAAAAAAATTATTTCAAAAAATTTTTTACAAAGAACTTCTTTCATTTCATTTAAAAGCATCAAATTGGTATATGAAGGTGTTATTTTCTTGTCTCTCTGTTTGCGAAAAGCATGCAGCAGATGCTTATGAAAACTTCTTTTTGTTTTTGTGCCAAAAAGAAAAGCTAAAATGAAATGAAATTTTTGTCATAAAGACTGGAAAAAATTTAATTGCGTAGAAATTTATGTCATTAAATGAATAAAAGATGTGAAAATTTTTTTGCTTTTAAACATTTCAATAGACGAATTGAACGAATAGTTAATGGCAGGATTTTTTTAATGAAATAAAAAAGATTTGCAAATAAGAGATAACTGAGAATAATACATAAAAATTTAAGTTAAAGTTATAAATAATATACAGAATAATACGCGACAATATTTTTACTTTAAAATTTAAATTTATTTAAAATTTACAATATCAAATCGCAATAACTTCGAAAAATTCAATATAAGCAACCTTGAATATAAAATTATTTACATAAATTATTATAGACAGTACGTTGTACTACTGCTGATAAATTTCAAACATCGAACATTATTGCAAATAAACAGCTAATTATGTACATTAAATACACTGGGTTGCACAGAAACGACATTTGTAATTATATAATGTCACATTTGTCTACGCAATTACATTTTTGCCAGTCTTCATGACAAAACTTTCATATCAATTTAGATTTTTTAACGTGCTTCATGCTTTTTGCGAATAAGAAGGCACCTTTACGTGCCAATTTTATTGTTTTAAAGAAATGAAGTTCTTTGTAAAAAAATTCTTTGATAACACACTTTAAACAACTTTAACTAATCTAACTAGTGTAAATATTTTCTCCCACATAATCTGAAAATGTGGCTATTTCTGCCTTAAGCTGCCCATACACTACAACAGCATGCACGTACAATCAAGCGATTGAGCATTCATGCTCGAACCACACAACATACCAGAAAGCTGGTACAATATTCATTTCTTACAAAATTTCGGGAAGGGTGGTTATGAATAGTGACACATATTTTGTTGCAATTATTATTGGTATGTTGTTAAAATTAGCAGCTATGTATAACTAATGTTCTAAAATTCTGTTTACCATTGAAACAAATTATATTTCAACAAATTATATTACTTAAATGCATGTTTGCTCCGTGACAACTTTGCTCAACTGAGCTAATTTCACCATATACCACACCAGCGAGCTGATACCATCAGCAAAATATCAAACTCTACTTGGCATCGCTACAGCAAACCGTACAATCGCAATAAAATGCCCATACATGCATGCATGTATAAAATTTCGTTAAAACTAATATTCTTTTTCAGTTCGAAAGTTCAATATTAAGTTCGAAATTTCGAATATACAATACTTGCTACTACTTTTTGTTCGGAGTTTGAAGTGGTTCGTATCAGTAGTTTTGGTACCTTTTCTACTTATTTTTCATCACTTTTTTGCAGGGATATTAAATAAGGCAATTATTGAGATTTTTAAATATTAAGTTGAATTATTCACCTCATTTTTCTTCGAATTTAAATAATTTTTTTTACATATATTGATCAAACATATTCAGCCCTATTCTGAGTAACAATTCCCACGGAATTTTTCCCCCTTCCTTGCAAATTTTCAGGTAAAAAAAAAACAATTTCGTACAAAATACCCGACTTCGAAAATTTTAAATTAGCTTTCATAATCTAAACAGGAAGAAGGTAAATAAGTAAGGTTGACAGGTTGCTGACAAGAGAAAGTAAGTTTCTAGCTTACTTGGGTCCAACAGCGATGCCAACTTGTTGCTTTTTGAAGGCTCAAAACGCCAAATTTGGAGCGTTAGTGCCCAACTAAGAAAACCCACTAAGTAATGCTTTTAAAAAATTTGTATATTTCTTAAAATGACTTTAATAAAAACTTGGTGTATTTTTTTCAGTGTAAATCATTTTTTTTAAAGAGAAGTAATACTCAGGCAATGAATGCCTACTACTATTACTAGCTGTTACCTTCTTTAGGAAAGGGATAGTGATAGAGAAGACAGGTGATGAAGTAAGAGATAAAGGGAAGCTTCATTCTTTTTACAACTCTGCTTTTTGTACGTTTTTAATAATACAGTGTTGCAGTGCTTCTGGTGTTAAATGAGGCGTACTAATTTTTTTTTAGCTGTGGTTAGTAGCCTTTTTATAGGTTATTTTACTTCGCCAATGATTCTGCTACACAACGAAAGAGGGCGCTCTGATGTTACAGAAAAATGCGTGGTGTTATTATTTAATGACTGCTGGATACAGTGATTGAACCCAGTACCTTCGGTTTTGTAGTGAACGTGCTAATTACTTCAGCCAAAGCCACCCTCATAACTCATTATACATTTTTCATGTGATATATTTCATTAAAGATGGTACTACTGCCGAAATAAAGAATATCTTAGAAAATATTAAACATTATTAAACTTCACTCGATTGAGTCTTCACTCGTTTTTGACGTTAGTGCTTTTTACGCTTTTTAGATCTCACAATTACGCTTTTTAGTGCTTTTTTTAAATTTTGACGTGCTTTTAGAGTCAAAAAAGTTGACATCACTGGGGTCCAAATAACAAGTCCCTTTGTTTTACCTTAGAGTTGGCAAGGGATAGTGGAAGTTCAGATAGATGGTGAAGTGATAGATAGACAGAGCCTAATTAATTTTGTTTGTTTTCACAACTATCTTATTGCTCGTTTTGTTAGTTTTTATATTATCGTTGCAGCGCCTCTGGTGTTAAGAAAACATATAATATACTATGTAGCAATTTTATTAGTTATTTTACTTCGCCGACCATTCATTGGCTACAAGTATCAACAAAGGCTAGCGCTGCAATATGCTTTAGCATTGACTGTAATACGTATCAGAAAAATATTTGATGTTGATAAGACAGAGTTTGGCCTTGGATAGAACTCAGGATCTCGAAGACCGTCATTTGCTTTATAGTCAACTCTTTAGCCAACGGTACCCTCAGAAACTAATTTCATTATAGTCTTGAGTTTGCCACAAAATGCTGAATAATGTTGTAAGGGAGTATTTTGTAATTTTGTGATTTAGAATGTACAATTTGTAATAAATTTTTTAATTTAATTTTAAGCCACAGTGTAATCATTAGACTTGAAAGCAATTTGGATTAAAATAAAGATATGTTGAATAAATTGCGGACAACAGCACATCAGCCAGCTGTGTCATTATCATCAACTCCTATAGTGTAAGAAGAGTGATGAAATGCTGCAGCCCTCACTTATGAATACAGTTGTCAGAAGGTCAATTTATTTATTTTGCAGTGCCATGATAACTGCAGAATATATTTATCTATTATTTTTTTTTTCTATGGAAACTGAAAAAAAAACTCATTCAATTACATTATATTGTTGATGCAACATGTCAGTAGCCAGCAAGCACAGTACTACTGCTTGCTTGCTGGCTGCTGCCATTGCTAGAGACAACATACAACACTATTGAATGCCAAGTTGTTTTTTTTTACATCACGGACGTAACAACAGAAAACTATTAGTAACATATGAATGAATGTAAGTAAATTGTTATTTTTTTACACCATATTCCCTTTTGGCTGCAACGCAGTTCGCTTAAATTTTAAGCTGGTAATGAAATAACAATTAATTCATGAGGTTTTTGAGGTTAAAGTAGAATTCAATATAATATTGTTGTAGTTTTTAGCATTTATCTCATCGGTTTTTTAAAATAACTTATTTAAAAATATACATTCATACTCGTATGTACATACACACACATACATACATATATATATATATATATATATATATATATATATATATATATATATATATATACTATATATATGTTTTAATTCCAAAATTTAAAATAATTTCTTTTAAAGACTTAAAATAGTGAAAGTAGTTGGTAAATCGAATCATAAAAAATATTCAATTGTATCAAATATTGTAGAAGTATCAAAATAGTACTAGTAAAATAGTAAAGTAGAAACTTCATGGCGATACTGAACTTCAAAAGTATGCTCATCTCAATCTTAAGTAAATATTGATTTTTTCAATCTGGGGGCAAATTACGGCACTCGTTTTCGAACGAAATTACGAAATATTTCCATATAAACTCTATTGAAATACTTCGTAATTTCGTTCGATAACGAGTGCGGTAATTTGCCCCCTGGACTTAAAATGGGCTCAAGTGTCGTAATGTTAACAACAGGTCTGCAATTAAGACTTGGAAATTAGGCAAAGTCATTATGAAAATGATGTTTCATATAGGGAATGTTAGCGAGCAGCTCTTAGTCAGGTGTGAGAGTAATTTTTGCTTCAATGAACATGTCAGAAGAATAAAATTTTCATACAAAAAATAATTAATGGGAATGTCTTTTTTCAAATTTACACGAGCCTGCAATTGCCAATTTGCGTTGCATCCCGCCCATCATAATTGTGGGCAACATTTAACTTTTTTAAATAAGGATATATGGGAGGCAGGCGGCATTCCTACACCGATTAAAATGAAATTGACCAGAAAGTTCATATGCATAATTTCGCAGGTATTTACAAATTGGAAATGCATGCCAGAGGAAATTAGGAAAAAAATTTTATTTTTAAAATAAAGGATATTTAACAGGCATATCCTTGCACAAAATGAACTGATATTTACAATAAAGATTCACTAAGTGTTTCTAGAAATATTTACAAATTTTTGTTAAATTCTAATCACAATTGTAATTCAAATTAAATTTTAATTAATGCAATTAATTTTATTATTTTACTAAAGATAGAAATAGTTACAAGCTTTCTATGCATTTGGATAATAATTGTGTGAACAAAATTTAATTTTAAAAATAAAGGATATATGGGAGCTGGTCGCGTTCTTGCCCCGATTGAAACGAAAATTACCAGAGAGCTTAACTGTACAATTTTACAAGCAATTACTAATTTTCATTACATTCCGATCACAATTAAGGCCAAAATTTAATCTTTTAACATGAATGATATATAAGAGATTGTCATATTTTATTTTTTTATTGTATTTAAACTTACCACAGAAAGCTTAAATGGTTAATATTAGTTATTGTTATACATTTTTAACACAATATGACCACAGTTGTAACTAAAACTACCTCCCCATATATAAAGGATATATGGGGAGGTAGACGTATCCTTGCACCCATAAAGATTAAATTGACTAGAGAGATTAGCTGTACAATTTTACATATTGTTAAGCAATTTTCGCTGCTTTTAGATCGTAATTACATACAGCTAAAAACTGAATTATTTAAACAAAGGATATAACGGAAGTAACCGCGTTTTTGATTCTATGGAAATGAAATTTACAAGAAAGATTATATATGATTCTAGAAATACATATGTAGTAAAAAATTTTATGGGCATTTGAATTGTAACTGCAAATTAAATTTAATATTTTCATATAAATGTCCTTGTAACTATTTCTCTCAAAGTAAAGTAATTTTTTTTCAACCTGAATATTATGCTCAAATTACTAAATTTTATCTACTCGTTTGTACGATTCCGATTCCCTATATGGAAACAGATAAACCAAACAATGACTAAATATGATTTGCAATTCTTGAGTCACAGAAATCGTTATCGGAAAATAAGATTGGATTGACATACCGGATCAGTGATGTACGTAAAAGCATAGTGACAGTACGATTGATTTTTTAATAAGATGCGGCTTATAAAAAACGCCAAAGAGTTAGAGGTTTTGTCTGAATACTGTGTCCAACAAAAATACAATTTGTTCGAGCTAAAAAATGTCTTAATTGTAATAAGTTATTCTTTTCAATCAATAATGATTTTTAATACATAAAAATGTTTAGCCTAAAATTTAAGCTTAAGTCTTCAATTCAAATAAAGAAATCCTGTTATGCTTTTATGCACATTCATTCATTGCGATCTTGAAATTACTTGCACTAAAACAGCGACAACAATGCTTCACTGCTAAATCCTGCCTAGGCCAACATCTATCTCTTTTTTTTATTTGCACGAACGTGTATAAATTTATGGTTTTGTTTGTAGATTAAAACTTTCAAACAATCAGAAAATGCATTTGTTATATAAAGCATCTTGCGAAGGCAGAAGCATTAAAAAATCACGGAAAGACAGTAAACTTCTTTAAGAGTTGCACGAATAAGGAATACAGCTAATGCATTGTATTGCATTTTAAAGACACCTGCTCCTTGGAACACAAGGTAAATGTCATGGCAATATTCTTAAAGACACTCGATTATTCCTTTCATTTATGCAAATAATAGTACATAAACCCATACATTTACCTTGAATAATGTAGAATTACTATTGGAACTATTGTAGTAAATCGCCAGGAATTGCTGAGACCAAGACATCGTTAAAATGCTAAACAACAGGAACAGACAACAAATGCAAGTATGCGTGTATCCTACAGTTTCGCATTTTTCATCGTTTGTCTCAGTAACAATGACATTTGAAGGTATGCGGGAGCATAACGAATATGAAATCATTTTCAAATACATATTTTTGTTTTGTTCTCATTGGTTTGAGCGGAAATAGAAATGGCAGAAAAGGTTATTACATCGTTGAGGTTACGAGATGACTTTGAGAAGAAATCTGTAGTGAAAAATTTTACATTGTTGCATTTTTGAATTATGCGATTAAAATGTGGAATAAAGGACATTTTTCGCTGTCAGACGTAAGTACTTAAACTTAAATATTTAGTTTTAGCTGCTATAATGTCTAAGGCTGTAAAGATATTTTTAGAATTATATTGAGAAGCTCCCTGGAAAATTTTAATTCAATCGCTATAGGACATACCTGCCTCTCATATATCCTTTATCTTAAAAATTTAAATTTTACATTTAAAAATTGTGTTCTCAAAGTAGGGAAATGGAGTAAGAATTTTTAAAATTAGGTGGTCAAGCTGTCAAATAAATTTCATTACTATATGCGCTCTCATATATCCTTAAACTGACAAATTTAGTTTTACATACTATAATGACAAAAACTGTACAGCGACTTCTAGAATTATATTGTGAGGCTCTCTGGAAATTGTCAATTCAATCGCTGCTAGGACATGCCTACCTCTCATATATCCTTTATCTTAAAAATTAAAATTTTACATATAATTGTGCTCTGAAAGTAGGGAAATTGAGTGACTATTTATAGAATTATGCTTTTAAGCTGTTACTACAACGACTAAAACTGTACAGCTACTTCTAGAATTATATTGTGAGGCACGCTTTAGAATTCAATCGCTGCTAGGACATGCACAGTACCTCTCATCTATTCTTTAACTTAAATACTAAATTTTAGCTATAATTATGATCGAAAAGTAGATAAAACGAATAGCTACTGCCAGAATTATAAGGTCAAGGTGCACAATAAATTTTGTTTCAAGCGGTGCAAGGACATTCCCCGTTCTCATACACATGTCCTTAAAGTTAAAAATTGCGTTTTAGCTACTGTAATGATTAAAAACATATTTCTAGAATTAAACAATTATAGGGCATTTACATTACCTCAAAATCTAGTACTTACGAGATTTCGAGCTAAATCTTACTGCTTTTTACTAGATTTCCCATACAAAACAAAATCTATTTTTTCAGTAGATTTGTAAGAAATCTAATAAGAAATCAAATATTTTTTTTATTTTTTAGTACCCTGTACAACATATTTATGAAAAAGATGAGTGAATTAGCTACGGTATGCTTAAATAGGTGTGTGACTTAGCTACATTGCAGTTATTTGGTTGTGGTTTTGGAAATTTTTTAGTTAATGGGTTTTGTTTTGGATAAAAATCTTGATAAATGTCAAAAATATGTGGTCTAAACGATATAGATTTTCATAAAGATTTTAATTAAAATCTGCTAGATTTTGTGCTGGTGTAAATGGCCTATCAAGCTTTCTGATAAATTTCATGTCACCCGGTGTGAGAATGGTAATGCAGCTCATATATCCTTTTTTTATGTATTAGTCTAAAAGCTAAAAACTAGTGTGACTTTTTCTAGAATTTCAGCTATAATTAAGGCTTCTGATAAATTTAATTTAAGTCGTTGAGTTTAAGTTCAAGGATATGCCTACCTCCCATATTATCGTAAATTTTGAGCAGTCAATCTGAATTATAACGTGTTCAGAATACAGCGAAAGTGCTTATTAACTATTATAAGAATTATAGGGTTTAACTCTCTAATAAATTTAATTTCTATTGGTACAAGGATGCTCATATCTCTCGTATATTCGGAATTTAAAAATATAAATTTAACGAAGAATTATATAGTTTGTAACTATTCGTAGAATTACATATGTAAGCCCTGGAGTAAATTTCATTTCAATCAGTGCCAGGATATGCCTACCTCCCATATATCCTTTATTTTTGAAAATGTAATTTTACCTACAAATGTAATATAAATGCAGCGATTTTTGTTTCTAAAATTATACGGTTAGTATTTTTGCCAAATTTTATTTAAAGCGAAGTAATTTTTTACATTCCGTAAAATTTTCGGAATTAATAAATTCGTCGCAGTCGCAGTGGAATTTGCGTGTAAAAAAAGTAAATAGCCCAGCTAAAAAAATTATATATGGTCCATATATTTTAATATATGAATGTATATGACTATATATGAGTACGTATGAATTCATGTATGGAAATATATGGGATTATACATGGCAAAACTATTATATATGAATTAATATATGGACTAATATATGAAATGTATTATAATATATGAGCTCATATATGGAACTTTAATTATGAATCTCTTCATATGGGGATCCATATATAGAAATAAGATTTAATATAGGGAGCAATATAAGAATGTATGCATACACGATATCTCAAATAAGATCGTTTTTGCAGGAAAACTTTTGTTACAAAAAAAAATTCTTGTATGATTTTATACATTGTGGCCCCATTCAATATATCAAATAATCAAAAGGATAATCCAGTCATTAATTTTATAGAAAATAACAAAATTCTCTAGATAAGAAACAAAGTTCATATTACTGCAAAAAATTATATTGAAAACTATTGTTAGACGGATTATTTTTTCTTTTATAATTAATTGGATTAGTTTTTAATCTGATTTCTTAAATTAAATTTTATGTACGAATATGATTTTTGTGTTTTTTAAATAACTGATTCACCTTTTGACTTAAAATGATGAATGAAATGACTTTTAGTTCGTTTTTCATTATTTGTCCAAAAAAATGTTTCATTAAATACAAACTCCCTGTTCAGAATCTAAAAAAAGTGATTTTTGTAATACAATTTATTGCACAGCAGTGCGCTTTTGTGAATCAATAGAGTATGAATATGAACTTTGCATACTGTAGAAGGAATATTTACACATACATGTATGAAAATGTATGAATATATATATAATCATATATGCCCATATACCCTCATTTTTCGGATCCGAACCATAAATGTAATATCATATATGCTTCATACATATTTTTTTAGCTGGGAGGAGAAATTCTGTTTCTACAGCTTGGATTATCAACTTAAAAAGAATAAATACATGCATAATTCCACATTTACTGGGGAGGATTTATAATCATTTATTTTTCCTCTACGCTTTTTAAAAAAATGTTGAATAGTTTCTTTTTAAATCATTTTTATAAGCAGCCCTCGTTTTAAATTACTTTTCTTATTTACTATTTTACATAATATGTTACAGCTATTTATTATTTTGCTCTTGCTTTGTTGTGATATCTATGCTATTGTTCAGAAAATTCATAAGACACTTTTCTGTTTATGCCGCAAAATAGAAAACTTGAAAATGTGTATTTTCTCGTTAGAGATTTTTCATAAAAAAAATCAATCTCCAGTTGAAAACATCCTTAATCAAAAAGACAATTAGGATTTGATTAGAATTTGAAAATTGCACGTCATATTTTATACTTTCACGAATTTCCCGTATAATGATTGTCGTAAAAATTGACAGAGCAAACAACAATAGAAAGAGACTGTTACACAAATCTGAGAAAATAATCGGATATATAGAACTATGGTACCAGACATTTAAAAAAAATACTTATTTATTAAGCAATAAATCGAAATATGAAATTATGTGCGTGAACTGTTGTATTTATAATTTCGATGTCTATTAATCGCTGAAAGCAATGTTGCTTTACTATTTTTTTTTAAACCAAATTCAATTAATTTTTTTCAATAGTTTACTTTAATACTACCAAAATGGCTTTTCCACAAACATTATTAATTTTATTTTATTACATTACAATTCCAGTTTTTATGACAAAAAAATGTTTGAATGAATTTTATGCAAACAAATCTTTAAACCTCTAATAAATAGAAATGTTTCAGCCATAAAAATAAAAGCATTTAGTTCTTGTTATTTTTTTTTTATAACGCTAATAAAATGCAATAAAATTTGCACTAAGGCTACAATAAATACTCGTAATTTAAATCAAAACCTAACTGGGGCAGCATAAAACACTGCTTAAGCCTACAGTACACGGCATGTAAAAAACCACATGCGCATGTGGCTCTGACGTAATTTTGACGTCATCACGATGCTACATTTGCTACATGCCGTGTACTAGCAACAAATGTACATTTAAGGCTCAGTTAGCCGACTGTAATGTAAAGTAACTGTAAAGTAGAAAACAGCTGATCGATATTTTTATATGAAAAGTAGGTTACGTTACATTACATCTCTATAACCATTTTCATTACTTTTCACATAACAAAATCGATCAGCTGTTTCTTACTGTTGCAGTTACATTACATTACAGTCGGCTAACTGAGCCTTTAGATATTAACATGCTTACAGATGAGCTGCCCCAGAAAATGTCATACATATGTATTTTGGGAAAAAAATACTATAAAAATTTTACGGCATGTAGCCATTACTAGTATTTTTTTAAAATGTAACGAACATGCTGAAAATTCTATTGACGTCATCGCCACATATGCATGTGGCTTTTTACATGCCTTGTAATGTAAGCCTTAGTCGCAATATTATGTTTAATATTTCCAAATTGCTAAGCAAAGCATGTATTTAGGTCAGCGAAAACCAGTAACTACAAATAAAATGGCAAAATTTTAACATGCCATAGCAAATAAATTAAAAATAATAAATTAAAAAGAATATATTTAATTAAAAATATGTATTTGTCAAAAGCTTATTAATGGCATCAGAAGATGTCATGCAGAAAAGGTAAAATAAAGTTTAGTTTTTCATTAAAAGTAACATTTCATTTGGTTTTAAAATCATATTTATCTAAATTTTTTCGAGAATAAGCATTTTAACAACTATAAAGTATAGCATACATTTGTGGTGTCACAAATCTAAAGCATGCTCATAAGCATGTTTAATTAAAGCGAAAATAAAGTGACATACTTTTAGGATTTACAGAATGTAAATTTACATAAGAGCATAAAATCAAAGAGCATAAAATCAAATTATTATGGTTTTTAATATCAATTAATTTTTCAAACATAAATTGCAGTATTTTAGATTTTATTTGGAATTAGTGAGGCTTGAATTTGCAAGTATGTATTATCATTAAGATAATTTAATTTACTTAGCTTAATTCGAAATGTTGAAATTCGAAAAAAAATTTGTGTATCTCTATTTCTACTACAGAAACAGAAAAATATGCATCTTAATAAACATTTTCATCCATATAGATTTATCTATTTTTATTTCTCTCCAAAATATCCTTGAGCAACTGCGGTAATTTTATTTTTACTGTCCTGGCTTTAATTCATTTACATATTCCGAACGAACAAATATCGTCGAAAGAGCATAGACACTAATGCTTATCAGAAGAATCTGTAATATTGATACGACTTCGACTGGCCGGGGATTGAAATCAGGCTCTCGAAGACCGTCATTAGCTTTATGGTCAACGCACTAACTACTTTAGCAAACAACAGCCTCCAATTAATTAAAATTTAATGCATACTTTTAGGCAAGCACATTTCAATTGAAATAGCGAAAAAAAGGAATACGGACGAATTGATAACTCCTCCTTTTTTGAAGTCTCTTAAAAATGATTTATAAAAACATAAATTCACACAAAAGCGTACAATTTCATTTTCCTATTCATATTAAAAACTTTTGATAGCAATTAATTTTTAAAATTTAATTTACAGCATTCATAATTAATTTTCTTATTTAGCAAAATTTTAATTTTTCACTTTCTGATTTCAACAGATAAAAAAAAATAAATGCAAATATTTTTCTTTTCTCAGACATTGTTTTAATAATTTCACATGTCAAATAAATGAACGTCCCAGAAACTTTTTTTGTTTCCTTAATTAATTCCTACTTAGTGTAGAACTTATAACTTTTTAACAATTTGTTTTTAATTAAAAATGATGTACGTACATTCGTACATTACTACGAACATCATTTAAGTGATAAATGTATGTATAAGATAACAATGTTATTTTTAGCAGTTATTTAAACACAATTAAAGTTATTGCATAAGCATCTGAAAGATATGCAGGGAAGGTAACAGAGGAAAATGTAAAAAAAAACTTTTCTACAAAAATTTCACAAAACTACAAATACAGAATTTTCCGTAAAATAAGCCTGAGGAAAATGCTCATGTGAAAGGGAAATGATTAATGGATATATATAAACACATACATATATATATATATGTATGTAGCTCTAAGTTACTAAAGTATTTTTTGAATATTTCGAACTGCAAATATGTATTTTATGTAAAACAAAATTATTCTCTTCTACTGAATAATTAAGTTATGGAGTCCATAAATCCTACTAACATTATAAATGTGAAAGCTGGTATGGATGTTTGTTACCTTATAACGAAAGAAACGCTGAAGGGATTTGTTGCATTGAAACAAACGAGCATTTATACCTTTTATCACGAAAATGACACGGTTTAACCCGTTATGGGCCTGTATTGTTCTTAAAAATTCCTTTCAACGGTATATTTTTGGTAACAAAATGCAAAATATTCTTGAGAAAAAAGTTCAAAGATATTTGCCATGAATTAATTAACCCATTACTGGCCAATAATCTTAATAATATTATAAATGTAAGAGTTTCGGGCCTGTTCTGAAAATCACGGTGATTTAAATCACGGTGATTTCAAAAGTAAACTATTAAAAACTGACTTATTAGTGGGTTTTTGTTGTATTTTAATTTTTTGTCATGTATAATAGAATATTTTAATGCAATTTCCATCGCTATGAACTGTCAAATTTACAAAAGCAATGATTTAGGTTTTTTTGATTCATAGAAATCACCGTGATTTGACATGTTGTGATTTGCAGAACAGGCCCGTTTGTATGTTTGTGAGTTCGTATGAAAATTGTTAGACAAATAGTAGGTATATGGTCCAAATTAAAATATTAGGTGCTTTTTATGGGAATAAAACAGATAAAATTATGTACTTTTGGTGCTTTTCTGTTTTTGCTAAACTTGGTATGAATACAGTTTACATTTCCAATTTCAGTTTCTTTATGGTTGTGTCTACTAATGCAAAAATGCAAACCAAAAATATGCAAAACTAATTTTATATCAGTAAACTTGCCAGATATGACACTCCTCTAGAATTTTTGAAAGTTTCAGCTGAAACAAAATCGCTGGAAGCAAAACAGCTGACTTCCAAAATTCCAATTCACTCTCGGTTATTATTTTTCTTCCCGTTGTTAAGAGATAGCAGGATTTTATTCTCGGGAAGAATTTAATTTCCAGAGAATATTTAAAATCGGGCTGAATGACAGTTTAAACCTTGTCGGAATATGAAATCTTAAAGATATGTCGGAAAAGTTATTTTTCACCAAGCAATTTTAAAATTTTTAATTTCAAACCTCCAATTATTTCCAACCACTAACTGCTATTAAAGCTCTTTTTTTCTATTCTACGAGTACAATTTTTTTTAATCCTCATTTTAGTTTTAATAACAATTGATATTCTTAAGTGTGCTAATAAAATCTATACTTAATCTCTTTTTAAAACAAAGCAAAACAAAACTCTGTATTGATTCATTTAGAATTCACATTTTCCACATGCATTTTTCTCTCTAACACTACATTACAGAAATGGGCTTGATAACTAAACCAACCAAGTTTATTTTGCTTCATCAATCCCCCACGCTTTAGCTCTAATGCAGAAAAAGTAGACCTTAAAAAGTGGCTTTAATTTCACCCCATTGTTTGGCCAAAAAGTCAAGAGTTTTTTTCTTCTTTATTTTCTTTTTTATGCAATGGAAAGCAGAGAATGAAAGATTGAAGGAAAAACTTTGCACTTTTATGCTTAATTAATTCAAAGTAATTGTATGTACTAGTTTTTCCCCCCTTTAACCCAAAGTGCATGAGAGAATGATATACAATTTTACCTTGTTTTTTTTTTTTTTTTTGCAATCGCAACAACCATTACCGAGGGAATTTCAAATTGGTTTATCACTAAGAAGTAGCTTTAGGCAACAAAAACTTATTTAAATTGTTTATTAAAGTCATTTGTCTTAATGCGAATGTAAAATAGATAAATTGCATTACAAAGTTAAGAGAAACTTGCTCTTAAAAGTGTGCTTCATTTTGTTTGTGTCAACTAAATATTTAAGTTGTTAGTTTGCCAAGGAATTGTGTTTTCTACAGGCTTAGGGCTATAATCTAACGATGATCATGACATTTTTTTAAGCTATTCAATTCAATTTTGTTTGCTAAAATAAGTTTTCATCACTTCTAAGATTAATTTGTCAAAGTTTATAGACTAGCTTAAGGCAAATGAAATACTTGGGATTTATTTACTACTCGAACTGTGTTTTATTCAGTAAAAAGTTTAAAATATTTGTGTGCTAAGTTTACGCCATAACAAATTTTGTCACTTGTTATAAGTAAGTTTTAATTTTTTTTTCATTAAAAAATTCTCAATATTGCTTTTTTAGCCTCAAACTTTGCTTTTAAATTTATTACCAATTTTCTTTTGCCTTAAAATATGTTTGAAAAAATTTATTAACTCTTCCAAGGATTGCAAGTGAAATGCTTTTAATAGTATTTTTTAAACAGTTTTACCACTTTAGCCAACAGTATATGCTTCGATTTTATGCTTAAGCCCTGAGGCAAACAATATGGAAATTAAAACGCAAATCCCTAAAATATGCATTTATTTTGAATATATCTTCACCTAAAATCCAAAAGGCCGTAACAACCAAATAATTCAAAATAGACTTTTTTATTGATTATGATATGATTGACCAAAATGCATCTTTCTTTAAAATTTTACTTACATACATACATTGTTCAAAAATACCGATTTAATTCATTATTCAATTTGGCACCTAACAAATAAATAGTCTCAAATTTATAAGGTGCAAAAAAGTAAAAAGTGTACTTGCGGCCTTTTGGATTTTAGGTGACTATATGTATGTATGTTGCGTACTGGCAATTTTATGTATGCTTTAGCTTAACCCAAACTACTAAAACCAGAAACTCCTAAAAGTATGCTTTTAATTAGCCTACTTAGTGGTGACGTGACATTAAAATTGAAGTTATTTAAATCACTTTCATTTCAAACTATCATGGCTTAGTCATGTTTTGGCTAACATTTTAAATAATAGCTGCTATAATTTGTGACATTTGAAAGTTTTCATTTCTCTCTTAAGAGATTAATTTAATTGACAACTAAATTGTTATGAAAGCTACTCCTAGTAAAAAGGATTGTTATTAAAATTGAATTTAATAAAACTCATAGAGTCAAAAGTTTGAGATTAAAAACAATAACTTTAGTTGTACAACGAAGCACTTTTTGGGTTTCTATTAAAAATAATAAAAATGATTGAAGTAAATTTATTAGGGTCTTAGTAATAACTATTGATTGCATTTGTGCTATAATGGATAGCAATAAAAGTTGTATTATTCAGTTTCCATTATCAGTATTACACATGTCAACAAATAGATCTGGGGCCCGTTTCTCAAATCTACAAGTAAATTACACACAAAACAACAACACTTTTACAAATTTTATTGTTGTTTTGTGTGTATTTTACTTGTAGATTTGTAATTTTTAGTTTTGAGAAACGGGCCCCTGATCTAAATTTGTTAAAAATTGTGATTTCTGACAACTAAGAATTTTTTTTTGTTTATTAATGGCAACCCAACTGAAGTTAGCTGCTGTACAGTAAAAAAATTGTAATGACATATTTTAACACGCGAGAGCAAAATATTTAGACGCATATTGATGTTTGGAAAGCTTACGTCTGTACACCCCTTAAAGGGTATAGGGAACCTTTGCATTTTACTTAAAAAAAACGAGAAGATATATCGATGGAGATCAGTAATACCTGGGAACATCTCTGCTTAAATTTCCTTGGATTGGAACGTAGTTATAAACAAATCATTTCATAGTTCTCATGTCTCGTAGGTTTCCTCACAGAACGTTGCAGACTGCAGAAACACCTCAAAAGACTTGGCATTGAGAGTATATTTTGTGATTGACGTTGAAACTTCAGTGAAGCTTTATGTCATAGATGAGGATTGGGAACTGTCAACAGTAGAACCATATGCAATCTTGAGATTCCTCAGGAGAGCAGGTCTAGATGAGGTGCTCTAGCACCTAGCAAGGGATACAATATATCTTCTTCGGTCGCAGTGTCTTGTATTTCCCGTAAATTTAAATTCATTAATTCATTGCATTAGTTTTCTACTTATTCACACTTTCATTTTAGGCAGAGGATATGTCTCTAAATACACAAAAGCTTGAAATTAAAAGCAGACCCTTGGTTTAAATACACTGTACAATAATTTCGAACTTTTGCAATAATCGTAAGTTGAATTTTGAAATTCAATAGAATTTATATGGATATATTATAGGTCAGGTTATTGTAAGGGGTGGCAGTCAGAATAGCGGAAGCAGAGTAACGTCGACCCAACCAGAACTTAATATAAAGTTACTTACACCCTACAATTCAAAAAATTCCCTAAACTCGAGATGGCTATTCCCTCTTTCTAATCCAAGGTAACAACATAAAAAATGTTCTACGTTTTCGTCTTCATCAATGTCTTGGTAGCTGCGGCAAAAGTCATTGTATACAACCCTTAATCTCTGTGCATGCCTGTTTAGCAGATAGTGTCCGGTCAGGCCGGCCGCTAAATCCCAGATTTGTTTCCTATTTTTTGTATTTTATTGTTCTTATTGAGGTGAGTCCATAACTGTCATGCAGTAATTTCTATTTTTTTCTTCCTCAGTCTAGAGTCTAAGTCTGAATTTGCACGGGAGTAGTGGTAAACCTACACATTCCATATTCTGTGGAGTATGGCAAGCTCATCTGATCTATCTAGAGTTTCCCTAAAAGCATCTATGCACCGGGATCTAGATGATCCTAATGTTGAAATGTCCTGCCATATCGTTTTTTAGTCGAGAGATGTTGTTGTTCTTAGAAGCGGAGATTCTAGGGCCATGTTAGCGGCTCGACTATCACTACATATGTTGATTACGGTTTTTGAAGTGACATTCACTCTCATTGATTAGCAAGTCGCTTTGCAATAGAGTTTAGAGTCATCTGTATAAAATCCAACACCTCTTCTTATAACTGGAGCACCATTCCTCCTCCAAGTTTCTCAGGATAGTATAAAAATCTTATAAACACATTCATGAAATAGAGCGGGGGAGGTTTGGTCCAAACCACCTGTGGCCAGTGGCACTAGAGTGCCGAACTTCAATCGGCTTTTTATGCAAATGAATACACATACACGAGTAGTATGTTTATGGTGTTTCGTTATCAAAAATCCCATACATTTTTGGGATCATGCAGAGTTGGAAACATGGTGTAAGAAATCTACTGGTAGTAAGTTATATGCAAGCATTTCGAAATGCATTTTCCATCCCTGAATGTTATTTCTATTAGGGCGGATCCGATCGCTGAGCAGCTTCGGCAACTGGGCTGGCACGACTTGGCTTGGCTTGGGTTGGCTTGGCTTGGCTTGGCTTGGCTTGGCTTGGCTTGCCTGGGTTTGGCCGGGGTTTGGTCGGGGTTTGGGTGGGGGTTTGGGTGGGGTTGGTTAGGATTTGTATACTAATTTTGTATGAGAAAAGTAACAACGATGATATAAGTGCTACCCTATTGTATTGTTGTTCTGTTGTTAAAAGTTCTGTTGTGGTTTTTTTTTTTTCGTTGATATGTATGAATGTGTGTTTGAAACAGTTGATTTAATTAAGTTGTTTGAATACAAAAGCTTGATCCTAACCATACACAACAAAGTTGATAAGAAATAAAAACCCAAAAATAAATATACTATTACATATATATATATTTTATTTATTAATGTGCTTGAAATTTTTTAAAAGTTCTGTTGTGGTTTTTTCATTGATATGTATGAATGTGTTTGGTATAAAAACTTGTAGGTACACATATCTTTTTCTATATAAATGAGGTTTGTTTACAGCTAATAAAATAATTCTTAGTTTAAAAGTTCTTTCTAACGCACTCACGTAATAAGTTCTAAAAAGAAAGCAACGTAAAAAAATGAACGATAGATTTATTTGTGAATTTTGTAAAAAATTATTTACATTGAATAATAATTTAAGATGTCATATTCAACGGTTTCATAATGGTCCTTCCTCATCGTTTAAGTGTACGACCTGCAAAAAACATTTCTCAGATAGAGAGGAATGGCACCGACACACACACACTGAAACAGAAGGTAATAACAATGGTGAAAATATAAATATTTTTTGTGATGATTGTGAAAAAGTTATTCTAAGAAAAAAGTGGTCTTATCATAAAAGAACAAATGAACATAAATATAATTGTTCTAAGAGATCAGATAAAGATGATGATGTTGATAATTTAAAACGTATAAAATCTTCATTCAGCAATCGTATTGCAACATATTTGATTGAAAATGAGAATGAAAATGAGTTAATACCTGAGAGTTTTCTAGCTTCAATCAGAGAAAAGGTGATAAGATTATTATGTAAGCATATACAAGAACATGATAACATAAAATTCAACATTGAGTTGTTCGCTGAATACATATTGATAAAGGAAGATAATGATGATGATGTTGATAATTCATCTATGATTGATATAAAGTCACATCAGACTAAAATGATTATTCTTGAAATGTATTCAACAAGAGAACATATCCTTAATATTTACAATGAACAATGTGATGTTATAGTGAAAAAGATGAGTGAATTCCAGGAGCGAGATAGTGGTTGGACATTGATTCGAATTATGCATTTGGAAGTGAATATTAACCAATACAAGTGTATAAAAGGCACGAACTATATTCCACTACCACAGTCAATACTGAAGAAGTCGGCCTGTATTAATGTTCAAAATAACGATGAGTATTGTTTCAAATGGGCACTAATATCAGCATTGAATCCAGTTGTTTTAAATTCAAATAGATGTACATCATACAAAATAATCAATATTGAAGATGAAGTACTTGTGTTGGAAAACGGGATTGTTTTAAATTTTAAAAACTTGAGTTTTCCACTTCAGATTAATGTAATCAAAATCTTTGAAGCCAATAACAGTGATATTAGTATTAACGTGTTTGGTCTAGATGAGGATAATAAAGTAATCGGTCCATATTATTTTACACAAAAGGAAAAATCTAATCATATCAACTTGTTGTTGCTTGAGGACGTTGAAAAATCACATTATATATGGATTAAAAATATTTCAAGGTAAATACATATTTTTATACTTTTTAACAAAAAAGTATACTAATTAATTTTTTATTTTTATATTTAACTTTTAACAGATTAATTAGAAGCCAATTAACATCCCATAAAAATAAAGTCTATATATGCAATGGCTGTTTAATACATTTTCATGAGGAATCATCGTTGATTAAACATAAAAAAGAATGTAATAGGGTAGTGACGTATATGCCCGACTCAGAAAACAGTAAGCTTAGATTTATGAATTTTAAAAAGCAAATGAATATGCCTTTTGTCTGCTATGCTGATTTTGAGTGTATACTCGAATCAGTTAATATACAAAATTCGTCTAACGTTAAATCAGTACAAAAACATATACCATTTGCTTATAGCTATTACATTAAGTGTTCTTATAACTCAGATTTAGATATTTTTAGAATTTACAGTGGTGTTGATACACCACAATATTTTTTCAAAAGTTTAGTTCATGATATTTTATCTATTTACACTGGGCATCTGAGTGTTGTTAAACCAATGAATCCCTTAACACCCCTTCAACAGATGCAACATTATGAAAGCAAGACTTGTCATATTTGTTCTAAACCTTTAACTAATGAGACTAAAGTAGCTGATCATTGTCATCTAACTGGTCAATATAGGGGTGCAGCCCATAACCAGTGTAATCTAGAATATCAAATACCAAAATTCATTCCTATATTTTTACACAATCTTTCGGCATATGATTGCCATCTCTTTGTAAGAGAGCTTTCAACAATTGAAGGTGCTATAAATATAATACCTTTAAATAAGGAGCTCTATGTATCCATATCAAAGAGAATTGCAGTCAATGAAAAAAAAGATACATTTGAGTTACGTTTTCTCGATTCATTTAGGTTTATGCCGTCGAGTATATCAAAGCTAAGCAGTTATTTGTCCGACAGCGATTTATCGAGAGTAAAGTCAAGCTATCCAAATCCTGAAGAATTCAATTTAATGAGACGTAAGGGAGTCTTTCCGTACGACTATTTAAGTTCAATTAATCGACTTGATGAAATTCAATTACCACCTCGTTCAGAATTCTTCAATAAATTAAATAATGAGTCATGTAGTGTAGAGGATTATGAACATGCACAAAAAGTATGGTTAACATTTAAATGTGTAACATTAAAGGATTATTTGTTTTTATATCTAAAAGTAGATATTCTTTTACTTTGTGATATATTTGAAAATTTCCGTAAAGTTTGTGTAAGCATATATAATTTAGATCCATGTCAATATTATACCACTCCAGGTCTATCCTGGGATGCAATGCTAAAAACAACCGAAATAGAATTAGAGTTGTTGACAGATATTAATATCTACAATTTTGTTCTTCAAGGTATAAGGGGTGGTATTGTACAGTGTTCTAATCGACATTCAGTAGCTAATAATAAATATATTAGTGAATATGATTCTAGCAAAGAATCAAATTATCTAATATATTTAGATGTTAATAACTTATATGGTTATGCAATGTCACAATACCTACCCTATAAGAATTTCAAATGGGTTGAGAATTTCGAAAATTTTAACGTTAATAATATAGCAGAAGATTCGTTACTTGGATATATATTAGAAGTGGATCTAGAATATCCATCTATGCTGCATGACTATCATAATGATTTACCATTTTGCTCTGAAAATAAGAAAATCGAAAGCATGAAACAAAAGAAATTAATAACTGATTTAAATAATAAAAGCCACTACATAATACATTATCGTAATTTGCAGCAGTGTATACAGCATGGATTAATTTTAAAGAAAATATATAGAATTCTTCAATTTAATCAATCAGATTGGTTAAAAAAATATATTGATTTAAATAATCATCATAGGACTCTGGCTAAAAATTCATTTGAAGAAAATTTTTTTAAATTGCTAAATAATGCGGTATATGGAAAGACTATGGAAAACGTCGACAAGAGGAAAGATATTAAAATAGTATGTCAATGGGAGAGTAGGGGTAAACGTTTAGGAGCTAGGGCTCTTATAGCTAAACCAAATTTTCATAGTTCACTTCAGATTCATGATAATATGCATGTCATTCAAATGAAAAGAATTAAATCTGTGTACAATAAACCTATTTATATTGGATTTTCTGTTTTAGAAATATCTAAATGGAAAATGTATAATTTTCACTATGATTACATAAAACCAAAATATCGTGAAAACATCAAACTTAATTATATGGATACTGATTCCTTTATTTACGATATTAAAACAGATGACCTATACAGTGATATTAAAGGCGATATAAATACTCATTTTGATACGTCTGCATATCCGATAGATAATGTCTACAATATCCCACTTCTCAATAAGAAAGTTTTAGGCATGATGAAGGATGAGTGTAATGGTAAAGTTATTAAAGAATTCATTGGTTTAAGAGCAAAAATGTACTCAGTTAAAAAAGATGGAGAAGAAAAAGAAATTAAAAAAATTAAAGGGGTTAAGCAGTGTATCACTAACAAATTGAGTATAGTTGATTTTAGAAAATGTTTGTTAGATAAAAAATTATATTATGATTCCATGTATATCTTTAGATCTAAGGTTCACAACATTTATACTCAACATATTAGTAAATTATCGTTAAGCTATTTAGATGATAAGAGATTTATAAGAGATAATGGTATTAATACTTATGCATGGGGACATTATAGAATATCATCATCATCATCATCATCAAATTTAACTTTGTATAGTGATATTATGCGAGATGATGATGATGATGATCAAATTTTCCTAGATGTAAATATATAGATTAAGAAGTTGATGGGAATTTATAAATGTAAATGAATTAATAATAAAGAATAAAATAAAACAAAAAATTTTTACTTTTTATTTTAAATTATATTTATTATATAGAAATACTATATTATTATTATTAACATCATAAAAGCTTTATCATTCAAAGTAAGGGGGGGTTCGGTTTTGCTTAAAGTGAAGTCGTGGTAATTTGTTTCAATTTAAAACAGTTTTCAAAATGAATACCATTAAACTAATACATTACAATCAAGTGTAGGAGTAATTATAATGTTTTTACTATATAACAAAAAAATAACAAACAAACAAATGGTTAAATTAAAATTGCAACAGCATTTTTATTTAAGTAAATATGTTATACTATATTATTATTAAAAAAGAAAATAAAAAAATTAAAAAAATCGCAGCTTCATCATTCAAAGTACTGTTTCTTGTTGTTGTTGTTGCTGTTGTTTTTGTCTTCAATAATCAATTTATTTCTATGGTGTATCTTGAGCTTAAACGAAAATAATTAATTATTAGATTTAATAATCAATAAATAAAAATAAAAATTATTTTACCAGAAATTACCTGTTGTTTCTGCATTTATGGTTAATTCATAGTTAAGTCCACTGGTTTCTTTCCTTATTTTGGAAAGGAAGTATGTATTGCGGTCGAATTCCGCAATAATTTCATCGTCTATTGTCTCATTAAATATACTCGGTAGGTATATATAATGAGTTCTCTCTACCAGACACCGAATTTTTATCCCGAAGCGTGTCTGTACACGCTCCATCTTTGTAATTTTGTAATTACGATTAAAATCCATCTCCTTTATAGGGAGAATGGTTTTATTTTGTGATTTTTTAAAAATGGTTTTCAAATGTGATTCCATTTCTGATAATTTACTTAACTTGAATGACACTTAAAGTAAAACTAGTGGGGGGTTTTTATACAAAATTCAGAAATGTAATTTTGTTTCTAAACAGAAAAAATGTGGTAAAATTTTTAATGTTGAGAGGGTTTTAATTTTAAAAAAGCATTCGTTGCGGTTTTTTTCATTTTGATAAAGTTCCTAATTTATTAAATATGTGAGAAATTTTTAGAGTTTGTGGTTTTTTTTTTTTTTTTTTTTTTTATTTTTTTTTTTTTTTTTTTATTGATATACATAGTATGCGTTTTTATAATTTTAAAAAAAGTTTCTGTTTCAAAGTTTATTTATCAAATACGTGAGACATTTTTAGAGTTTACGGTTTTTATTGATATATACATAAATATATATGATTTTAATTTTTAAAGGGTTTTCTGTTTCGTGAATTGTTTAAAAGGTGTTTTCTATTTCATCATCATCATCATCATCGTCTTCTTCAGTACTGTTATACAAGTTGTTGTAGAATACAAATTGCTTCTTCTTTTTAAGGATTAGAGTATATGACCCCTTCACTTCTTTAACTTTCTTTAAAATGTGTGGAGTTGTGTTTAGATAATCCATCTGATTTTTAGTAATAATCAGAAATCGTTTAGGTAAATAAATGTAATATTCGTTATTTAGATCACATCTTATACTTTCACCATATTTTGTATGTACTCGATCTATCTTGTTGATTTCATATATAGTATTTTCTTCCATATTCTTTAAAGGTAAGTATGTAATATTAGAACTTTGAAACAATTTTCTTAAGCTTGCCCTCATTTTTTTTTTTTTTTTTTTTTTTGCTTTCAACTTTTCACCGTAAGACGAACTTTCAAACTGATTCTTTATATTCAATAATTGATAGTATAAGACGTTTTTAGATATTTCAATAACTTCTTATCAGTTGCGGCTAAGTATACGTGTATGCATACATATACATATACATATATATATATATATATATATATATATATATATATATATATATGCATATATATATATATATATGCATATATAAAAAGAGATTCAGTTAAATTAAAACTTTGATAAATATGTATTGGGGTCAATTTTTAAAAACTGGTGATAAATATTGTACTTGTCATGCACAGTGGAAAACTTTAAGTTTTTATACCAAACACATTCATACATATCAATGAAAAAACCACAACAGAACTTTTAAAAAATTTCAAGCACATTAATAAATAAAATATATATATATGTAATAGTATATTTATTTTTGGGTTTTTATTTCTTATCAACTTTGTTGTGTATGGTTAGGATCAAGCTTTTGTATTCAAACAACTTAATTAAATCAACTGTTTCAAACACACATTCATACATATCAACGAAAAAAAAAAAACCACAACAGAACTTTTAACAACAGAACAACAATACAATAGGGTAGCACTTATATCATCGTTGTTACTTTTCTCATACAAAATTAGTATACAAATCCTAACCAACCCCACCCAAACCCCCACCCAAACCCCGACCAAAACCCGGCCAAACCCAGGCAAGCCAAGCCAAGCCAAGCCAAGCCAAGCCAAGCCAAGCCAAGCCAAGCCAAGCCAACCCAAGCCAAGCCAAGTCGTGCCAGCCCAGTTGCCGAAGCTGCTCAGCGATCGGATCCGCCCTAATAGAAATAACATTCAGGGATGGAAAATGCATTTCGAAATGCTTGCATATAACTTACTACCAGTAGATTTCTTACACCATGTTTCCAACTCTGCATGATCCCAAAAATGTATGGGATTTTTGATAACGAAACACCATAAACATACTACTTTTTTCCAATTCATTGAACTTTTACATGTTGTGTTATCATGCTCAACATCATTATGATGATGGTCCTTATACATACATCGAGCAGTCCCATTGTACCAAAGCGGAGTGGATGTTAAAATATCATGGTTTTTTTATAATTATTTTGCGAATAAGTTTAATATTTTAAAATTATGGCACATTTATTACCTTTTGGGTAGCAGCACAACAATTACAATTACTGCACTATATTTTGTAATTCAAGATAAGACTGAAATGGATAATGATATTGGTAGCAGTATCGTCATAATTTCCCTTTTAACATCCCCTCCCCGCCCCGCTCTTTTAAACAATCTGATAGTAAAAATTGCGCAGTACAATGGAATACCATCTAGACTTTGGTTTCGCAGAAATAATTAACCACACAGTCAGTTATTCATAGTTTGCAGAACAGTTTAGCCATATTTTTCCCATGCCACTGCTGTTTTATTGCGATATGCAGCAGGCACTATGCACCATATCCTGTTTCGCTATGTATTTCGACCAAACCACTACACTAGTATTGACTTGCTTGTATTTCCGTATCCGGCAAATATTTATTTGTACTCATCTGGCCACCATTTGCGTTATATATGTACATACATAGTGGTAAAACTGTATAAAGTTGCAACTAAAAAACATTAGTTGCCCAGACAAAATGAAATATAGTCTTTAACATTCAACTTTAGCCTGTAGGAGTCTCTGTGCACACACACAAACAGGCAAACAGCCATGAAAACAACACAACTTCAGTTGAAGTGCAGCTCCACGTCAAATGAATAACTGAACCAACATCAGAAGCATATCAAATAGATATTTTACAATTTCACTTGTTTTTATCTTTTACCGTTTTTGCATTTTTCCAGAATGGTGGTTGCCTGTCCTTTTTCTAACTTTCCTACATACGTATTCCTAATTTTTTATTTAGCAGTTTAGTTTGAGTTAAATTGTATATTTAACTTAAAAAAAATCTCCAGGGAGTAATAAATCTTTGTGGTGGCATACATGAACTAAACCCTTTATGTATATCTATGTATTTGCAAATAAGTTGAAATTTCTGATAAAAAGAACTAAACAATCTAATGTTGATTGTGAAAACAGCTACTACGAATGGTCTTGTTTTATATGTTTTCGGGTTAAATTGAAAGTTCTGAACAATTTTTTATGCATAATATTTTGGCATAAAACATACTTGGCTTCTGTTGAAGTTATTTTTTTTTTCATTCTGACAACTTTTAGCATTTCAACCATGTTAGACAATCAGAAACATGACATTGTTGCATCATTTTTGGAATTCAGCATGTCGTTTTTATATTTTAATTTTAATTTTGGAGAGCCAAAATAACTAGTCATCAAATATACAAAAAATAAAAAAAGTAAGCAACACAGTGCTCATGAAAGTGTGGACAAGTAAATGTTGAGAGAAAGTTCCTTTTCCAAAAAAGTACCCCTTTCAGAATAAGTACCTTCTTCGGACAACGTAAATACATTTTAAGGAAAACTATATTACTAATGAAAAATGACCTCTTACATAGAATTCTCATTTTTAAGAAAACGTAAATTTTTTAAAGAAAAATATTTATTTTAACAAAAGGTACCTTCCTAAGAAAAAATAACTCTTTTAAGAATCTAATTTTTAAGAACAATAAACAGCTTTTTATGAAAGTTATTAAAATATATATTTTAAGATAAAATTGCTTTTATGGGGAAAATGCCTTTTTTTACCAAAAAGTACCTTTTTATTAAAAAGTACCTTTTTGAGAAAAATTACTTTCTTAGAAAAGTATTTAAAGATAAATTACCTTTATAACAAAAAAAAAAGTAGTTTACTGAGTAAAAGTGCATTGTTAAGAAAAAAAGTATATGGGCCTACTCACATATTAGGTAACGCTATTTTGGAGTTTTTATACCAACCCCGTCGTAAAACTTTTTACAATATTCTCAGTATAAATTATTTAATCCGTAATAAATCGTAAAACTTTAGTTACCTTTTATAAAAACGTTAATTTTCAATCAAACTGTAAATTGCAATCAAATAGTACTTTTTCTTAAAAATTACTTTAGAAAAATACTCTAAATTTTTTTTTACAGCTATGTACTTTTTCATCATCGTAAAAGTACTTTTTTTAAAACTATGTACATTTTTAAGAATTAACTTTTTCTTAATAAGCTAATTTGTATTAAAAATTTAAATTTCAAGGGTCTTTTTCTTACAAAATTTGTTTTTATTCTTAATAAGGTACTTTTTAATCAGGCTCAAGTTTTGTATTTTCAATTCTTATAGAATGAAATATTTTTTATTATTAATTAATGTATTTTTCTAAAGAAGACATGAAAAAATTAAAATACAATTTAGCTGGGGAAAATACCGACAGAAAATTTTCTGCGACACTACGCACTAAATCAGCGCCCATGGCTATCTACTTGGGCAGATATTGTTAACATCAGCTATTTAACATGCATTTTTAATAAACTGGAATGTGAGAAATTCACTCGTATTGCGTATGTCAAGTCGAAGATTCGTCTGCGAGAATTTTGTCCCAGATTAAAGAAAACTTGCACACGTTTCCTTTAATCTAGTACAAAATTATCGTAAACGAGTATTCGACTCGACATACGCAATGCGAGTGATTATTTTTTTGTATATATAATTATGAATTTACCATCGATAAATGCATTTGTAAGTATGTATAACTATTCAATTTGTGAACTTTATTTTTGAATGAAGGCTTTGTTACATTTATAAAAATTGTTCTCACAAAAGCAGCATTTTCTATTGTAACTTCATGGGAATTTGGTCAAAATTAAGTAAAATTAGTTAATTTGCCAAATGCCAAAATATATGGGAAAATACTTAATTTCAACTTGATTTTTTCGTCCATTACTTAATTTGGAGTCAGCCTGAATGGCCTGCAATATATTTTCATAAGGAAAAGCTAATCTCCCTCCGACATTTAATTTATTAAATGCATTACACTTTTTCACAAAAAGTATTTTATTATTGGCAGTTATTTGCTTACGGTGTACTTTTTATATTTACAAAAACTATTAACAATAATACTTTAGTCAACCTTTCGCATCAACTTGATTGATTGAGCATTCCTCAGGAAACAGAACACGAGTGGGGACGGGACGGGTAAGTATTGATCATAAAATTATAAAAATACAATAAAAGTAAGTGTAATGATAATTTATTTAGATGTATTGCAGATTTGAGTACAATATAAGGAAAATTTAAAAAAAGCTTGCCAACAATCGAAGAAGTTATCTTACAACTAGGCAGTGGTCCCTCTCTGGACATGTCTTTGAATCATCTGGAGGAAAGTGTAGAGCAGCTAATTAAAAATATGACAGCAAATTACAGATACTCTTCTACTCTCGGGTTTGGAGAATTTAATGTTCCTTCATGCAAAATGATTAGCAATCTGAAAAGTAAAAATATTAAAAAAACATTCAATTATAACTAAAACATTTTCTTACATGGCGTTGCGAAGTTCCAAGACATTGTAGTGATCACCGAGAATTTTTTGTATGCGCAACACATAAAAGTTAGCATCAACACTTTCGTCATCGTAAAATAAATCATAACTGATGTTCATTTGATCATATAATTTTATTATTTATTAAACAAAAAGCACGCTTTAACAAAATTTAATAACTAAT
This sequence comes from Tachina grossa, assembly GCA_949987645.1. Classification (NCBI taxonomy): domain Eukaryota; kingdom Metazoa; phylum Arthropoda; class Insecta; order Diptera; family Tachinidae; genus Tachina; species Tachina grossa. The sequence goes on from OX465276.1 coordinate 148,829,841, forward strand.
TTTTTTAACTTTTTTTAATTTTTCATAATACCAAAAATTAGTTAAATTGTTTTCAAGTTGAGTTGTTTCAGTTTTAATTCAACTTAATTGAGTTGTAAACCGTAATAGGGCCATTAGTTTTTATTATAAACAATGCGTATCTGTTTCCTGAAGAAGCTACACAAAGTCGTGGTTGGCGTATTTAGACTTTTACAATGACGTTTTTGTAATAGATTGAAGAACACAGCAACATTTGTTCTTTAATCTACGACGAAACTGAAGTAATCGAAGTCGAAATACGCCAACACGATAAGGCCCATTGTAATTTTTTTTTTATATAAAAAAGTGTACCTTAAAAAAATAAGCTAATAAAGTGCAAATAATACAATATTAAAAGAAAAAATATTACTTTTAATTGTTTTTAATACATATTTATAAAAAAGTGCACCTTAAGCTTATTTAATAAAGAGCAAATAAAAGGGTCGAAAAATTAGACTTAAGAAATTATTATTTTTTTTTAAATAAATATTGCACTTTTAAAATGTTAAAAAAAATTCTTTTTCACTTACCAATTGCCATAGCTGTCTCTTGAGCATCACCCGTAACCATTTTCACTCGCACGCCGCTCTGCATTAACAGCTCTATAGACTCCCGTACTAAGGGTCTGGGCGGATCCGTTATGCCCACCAAACCGCAATAGACTAGATCTTGCAAATTTTTACCCTTCGCCAAAGCCAAAACTCTCAACCCTTTGCGACCAATTTCATACGCTTCAGCCAAAAATTCTGCTTCATTTTGTTTTGTCAAAGGCATTGTTTGTGTGCCGAACTGATATTTGGTACATTGAGGCAAAAGATAATCCAAGGCGCCCTTGGCAAAGTAAATTTCTTCTTTATTATTATTGTACTTGTGTATGCATTTGACAGCCATCATTTTCTGTTCCGACGAAAAAGGATATTCCTGTATGCGCACATAATTTTCGGCAGTAGCATACATGCCATTTTTCATGGCTGCCGCTATAAGAGCACCCTCGGTAGGCTGGCCCAACAAAGTGCCATTTTGTATGTAGGCATTATTGCAAACGGCACCAATTTCCAAAAGATTGGTTATATTCGATTTAGCCATTTCGATATTGTTGCAATTGCGTATGTGAATTTCGCCCTGATCGTTGTAGCCAGCACCTGTGACATCGGCCATATAAGCATCTGAAGTTATGATGACTGTAACGGTCATTTCATTTTTTGTGAGTGTTCCAGTTTTATCGGAACATATGACATTGACACAGCCTAGTGTCTCGACTGTGGGTAACTTTTTGACAATCGCATTTCGTTTAGCCATGCGCATAACACCCAGTGCCAAAGTAACTGTAACTACAATGGGTAAGCCTTCAGGTATAGCAGCTACCGCCAGAGATACTGAGATGTTAAACATTTCCGTTAGGGGTTTACCCTGCAGCCAACCCAGCAACATTATGACACCAATTATAAGGAACGAATAGAAACTCAGTTGAGCTCCTAAGATATCCATTGATTTTTGTAAAGGTGTTTTGGGAGCCTCTTCCGCTTGCATCATCTTAAATACTTCCCCAAATTCACTTCTCTCACCAGTGCTCACCACTATTCCTTTGCCATTGCCACAGCGCACTAATGTACCCATAAAGGCTATATTTTTCATATTGGTATGATCTTTATTACCCGTATTATTCAATAACAAGTCGGTGCATTTTCTGGCCGGCTCTGTCTCACCCGTAAAACTTGACTCATCTATGGACAAATCAATGGCATCGAACAACCTAACATCGGCTGGCACGCGATCGCCCACATTCAGGTGTACCACATCTCCCGGAACCAATTCACGGGCTAGAAATGTTTCTAGTCTACCCTCTCGCAGGCAATGACATTCGGGCGGTACAAGTTTCTTAAGTTCCTCCAAACTTTTCTCTGATCTATATTCTTGTATAAAAGCTACTGTTACCACAATTATTATGGCAATTGTTATACTAACAGCATCGTCAAATTGTTTCATAAAAACCGAGACAGCTGCTGAACCGAGTAGTAACAAAATGAGAGGATTTTTAAATTGTTCAGCATATTTCTTCCAGGTAGATTCTTCTTCGATTACATTTAGCTCATTATGACCAATAATTTTGGCCCGATATTTAGCCTCTGTCCATTTTAGGCCCGAACGAACATCGACTTGTAAACGGCCAGCCACCTCGGAGGCACTAAATGTTGAAGATTCTGCTGTAGTTAGCAGCATTTCAGGGGTTAATGTGGAACCCGTCTGTAAAGAAAAATAAATAAAAAAATTAGAATTCGTTTTAAAAATTAAATATATATAAAAGAGGTGTAAATATATCTCAAAATTTAATTTTTTAATTAACTTTGTATAAAACTAAAAGACTTCAAGTAAGACACGGTTTTTCTTTTGCAATATAGAAATTAAAATGCCTTTAAGTATACACTAAAACTCAAAAATTCAAAAGCCTTTTAAGTATGCTTTTGATTTCTTAGTTAAATTTGTCATTCGCAAGTTCCGTCACGAAGCAGCAAGTGAATACAAAATCTTTTAATCAAGAAGAAAGTATTTTCGAACCTCTAGACAATATCATTCCCTTTTTATAGCTAAAAAAACTAAAACCACTTTAAGCATGCTTTTTCATTCATTTGAAACTCTTCAATATTTATAAAAGATTTCTTACAAATTTCCCAATATATTTTCACATCTTTAAAGTTTGATTTTCTTCTGCTAAAATGAGTATGTATAAAATTTTCCTAAGTGTTTGAACCTCCCCCAAAAAATTCATGCTAGTTAATTTATTTCCTAAATGAAAATCTTCCCAAACATATTAAAATAATACATTGCTTTTTGGGTATAAATAAAAAAAAGTCAAAATTTCACAAATTTATAGGAAAAAAAGAGAAAGCTGCAACTGACAGCTTCACAAAATTTCATTATTAACATTCTCTACCAGTCACAGCACACAACACAACATATTGCGATGACAATTGCAAATTAGCCAAGACAACCACCAGCATGCACCAACATCATCATCATCATCATCATTTAGACACAACACTCAAAAGTAACAACAGCAAAATTATGCACTGCATGTGCACCACCCAGTTTCCAAAATGTTGGTGTTGGATGTGGCTGCAAAATGCTTCCACTAGACAGATGGTCATACAGGCCGACATACGAAAGGATACAAAACAAACCAAACATTTAGCCAGTAATCATTTTCATTATCACAATAACAAATGGTATTTACACTCATAAAGACCTTTCTTTCCAAGAGTTTAAACAAAAATATTATATAAATATTTTATTGATTTAGCAAAAAAGGACTTAAGAGTAATTTTTCAAAGATGTACAAGCACTGTACAACAACTAAAGCTATACTATTATCGTATATCGATGGTTTACTAACGCAACCTCGTAACTTAAAAACTACTACTTTCAGGAGAGACAAAAAATGATTTATAACAAGTATTTAATGAAAATTTACAAGTATTTAATTGAAAATTTAACAAAAAATCATCCAAGTAATTAGATTATAAAAAAACATATATTAAAAATGTTTAAATGTTTTCACTTTTTTTTTCTTTTTTTGATGTGGACAACATCTGAGCATCGAATGAGACCGATCCCATGCCCCAAAAGTGTTCCCTCCTAGAGATATGCGCGTTTTATGATGTGATGGTACACCAAAGATACACGTATTTAAATCTTTAAAATGGCTCTCCTGAACAAAACCGGTTTTTACCCTTAAGTCCCTTTCTATTTTGCGCGTCACATATTCTTATTGAAGTTGTTATTAAATAATTTAATAAAGTTTGGCGGTTAAGCTCTTTCTCACTTAGCTTTTAAGGAATGTTTTTAACAATGAAAAACTAAATTCAGATGAAAAATTTTTATATAGAAATACTTTTATATGAAGCTAATTAAAGCAGATAGATAGATGATATTGTAGTAAGGTTAAATTTTTGGTTCATGTAGTTTTTTATATAAATTTTGTTGCATTTGCAGTTTTCACACAATTACATGAAAGTACAATTTTGTTTTAAATAAGTCAGTTTTGTAATTTTCTGTGTTTCTTTAAATTGCTTCAAAACAAGAGATTGAAATAAAATCTATAAGCAAAACCCAGAAGAGTACATTTAAAAATTATATTTGGAAAAATACGACTACTAGCGAAGAATCATTATGTTTAAAAAATATGCACATTTTATAAAAATACATACATACATGATGCTTAAATTGCATTTATAAAAAACTTAAATGTATAAAAAACAGTGCTTTTTTTAAGTATATTTTATAAGAAGTAAGTGTTTTAATATCGATCTTTATTTTCGATATAATCGTAAGCGATATGTAGTAAAAAATTTACTTTTTTGTAGAAATTAAAATTTATGGGCCTACCTACCCGTGGTTTAGAATTATCAAAATGTCAAAATTGTTGATAAAGTTTAAGTTTATAAAAATTACCTTTATAAATAGTACTTTGTGAACCTTTTATCAAAAGTAACTTTACTAAAAAAAGGACTTTTATAAAAAAAATCACTTATAAAATGTATCTTTTATAAAAAGTACCTCTTATATAAATTACCTGTTATAAAAAGTACCTTTTATAAAAAGTACCTTTTATAAAAAGTACCTTTTATAAAAAAATACCTTTTATAAAAAAATACGTACTTCTCATAAAAGACACTTTCATAAAAACTTCAATTTACGTATTTACGTACATGTACCTAATACAAAAAATACCTTTTAAAAAAAGTATCTTTTGTAAAAAGTATTTATTAAAAATAGTACCTTTATAAAAAATAGTTTGAATAATAAAATACATGTAATTTATAAGTAATTTAATTGAAAAAAATCCATTTATGCAAACTTCCATTAACAAAAAGTACCTTTCTTTCACTCGCATATAAAAAATTTTCAATTTTCAATTTCCCAACTTGAAATATAGCTTCTCAAAAAAACCTGCTGATTTCTGAGAATCATTTTATCATATTAAATATACTTTACTTATTTTTTTTCATTTTTATTATTTTAACAACTACATTTTCAATTGACGATAAAAATTACTATGTATCTGTTTGAATTTCGATTTGAAATTGATATAAAAGTAGAATATTAATTAGAAACTGTATTTTTCTTTAAACAAGTTTTGAATGTTATTTAACTTAATTTATCGTTTATAGTTTATTTATAGAAACAAATATAGCAAACTAATACATAATTTGTTTATTACTTCAAACCAGACTGACCTTAAAGAAAAACTCATATTTCACTGGAGCATTAAAAAAAAGTTTGTACTTCAAGTTGGCAAAGAAAAGCTGATGTTGTTTATGACAGTTTCGCATTAAAACATTAATACGTGCGAGTATTATGTGTACACATTTTTAATTAAAGGAAATTTGATTTGAAAATTGATTTTTTTCTGAATACGGCCTTTAGTATTTAATAAGGCGAATATATGGGAAAGATATTAACGGCCAGTCCCACAATGTCGACAACGTTCGACTTGTCGCACAGTTACATTGGAAGCAACAGCAAAATTATAAAATTTGTTTTTGTTTTGAATGTACAAAAGTGTGCGACAAGTCGAACGCTGCCAACATCGTGGGACTGGCCCTTAATATTTTTCCCATATATTTGCCTTATTAAATACTAAAGGCCGTATTCAGAAAAAAATTATTTAGGTTTACAAAGAGTTTATTAAACAAATTTCCATACAAAATTTGTTTTGTAAACCTTATAGAAACTTAAATAATTTTTTCTGAATACGGCAGTAAGCCTTGTTAAAAAATCAGTTCACTTTGAGAACTGGTTACTTTTGGCTGGTTACTTAAATATTTACGGCCCTATGTATAATCAAAAATTGGCAAGAAATTAGCATAAGTGGCGAAATTGAACACGGTCTTAACGTGTTTTGCCATACAATTTTACATTAAAAATCATGGTAGAATATAATCGTGTGTTAAAACTACATTATGCGGTGATTTTTAATGTCAAATTGTATAGTGAAACTCGTCAACACGTAGATGAAATTTGACACTTATGCTAACTTCATGCCAATTTTTGATTATACATAAGGCCATTAATTTCTATTCAATTAAGAAAAGCATCCATCTGCTTGCTATATTTAAGCAATTTTATTAAATTTTACATATTTAATAAAGTTTATTATAAGCGAAATTCACGGTTGGCCTTGTAGATCTTTTACATCTTGTAGCTTTGGTAAATTGTTGTTGCTTTGGTTTAAATTCAACAAAATTTACCAAAGCTACAATATGTAAAAGATCTACAAGTCCAACCGTGAATTCCACTATAATGTTTTTGACAGTATGTATTGAAAAATATCTGCCCACATAATGTAGTTGAATTTTCTTTTATTTGTTCTATGATGGTTACTGGTCACGCTATTGGCTTAACCCACGCATGAAAATTTTTAATCTATTAAGTTCGCAAAAAAGTTCAATGGGAGTTTTTTTTTGTGATTAAGCACATTCATGATTTGCGTTGGAAAAAATGTTCTTGGTAAAATTTTCTGACAAATTATTGCATTATTGAGATATCGATCCAAATTTTTAATAAATTGCATATAAACTGCATTGAAATATTTATTTTGAGATTATTAATTTGAATTAATTACATTTTAAGATTATTTTTAACTTCCCGCTACATGAAGTTACTGATTTTACACCATTTTTCGAAAATGGACGTTTCATCATGTTTTCGACGTTTTGAGGTCGATTGAGGGAGTCGATGATGTCCGTATGGACATCCGTCCTCATAACTTGAGAACGGATCAAAGGATCGGAAGCCAATTTGCCGCATTAAAAAGATGTTAGATGTCGTAATTCATAACATAGTGTCCACACCTGATGAATTTATATCATGATGAATGTCAAATTGATATCATGAGGAAAATTCATCACGTATAGACTCAATTTATTAATATTTATTTATTTATTTATTTAATAATAATTCAGCCAATGGATTACAATATCCTTACAGGCTAACAATATAAATTAGTTTAATTATAAATCAGTTTAATAATATATTAGTTTAATAATACGTTCACTAAATCCTTATTCTCTAAATAAAGTTTGAAATCATCATGAGATGAAGAAAAATCTAAATTAACAATATTATTTGCTTTATTAAGGCCCCTATTATGATTTACAACTAAATGGATAGTTTAGTTGTAGTTGTAAGATTTTTATTATGGATTACAACTTTTTTCACCATGAGACAACTGCTTTTTATCAGTTGTATTTTGGTTTTTATATCGAGTGTTGTAGCGTCATTATTCCAGACGCCAACCATTCCCATATGTCAACCAATATTGTTGCCACGTTCATAAAACATGAAATCTAAAAAGAAAATACAAGGCCAAAACTAAAACTATTTAAAATGTTTTGTGATGGCTACCATGGTTTCAAAAAACAAAGCATAGATAAAAACCTCTTCTTTTCGATCAATGCTTCGAATACAACTAAAATTATTTGTAATTCAGAATGCCAAAAAACAGTTAAGTTTGTTTTAAGGTTAAGTTGTTACAATTTCAACTAAACTTAGTTAAGTTGTAAACCGTAATAGGGGCATAAAAGTATTTAAAGCTCATTGGCTCATTCATAGCATAATTTGTACTATGTGTACTTACAAGGAATAAGTCATTAGATCTGAGAGATCTGAAAGCTATACAAAAGGAAATTAAGTTAAAAAGTTAAAAGTTAAAGTTTCTTGATTTCTACGAAGAGCAAATTTCACAAATTTTTCTGAATTCTTTCAATTCTATTGACATGGATAGCATAAAACGGGTTCCATAAAAAGGAGCAGTATTCTAATTTTGAGCGAACAAAAGCAGTATATAATATTTACATAGTCAAATGATCCAAAAATTTATTATTCATTCAATATTATGGTAGCGTTATGATATAATCATCAAAGCTCACGGCCTGATGAATTGATATCAAATGTCATTTTATGTGTTATTGTGCATTTAACGTTTATTTATTAAACAATTTTCGCTTAAAAAAGTTGGCACAACAATTATTTGTGACCAAAAAATTAAAGAACACGCAAATTAGTTATTTTTGGCAAGTATTTTTCAAATATTTCTTTGATTCATCATGATACAAAGTCATCAACGTCTACCCCTTTCTGCTGATATTAATGAAAAAATTACAGTTGCTCTGCCGGCGTCATATTACAAGGTATGATATAAAATCATCAGTTGTGGACACAATGTAAAGACCATAAAGCAGCTTTTTACGCTGACGACAGCGCGGTTATTTGTTGCGGTAAAGTCTCGAATGCGATAATTAAAGAAATGCAAAACTCTCTGCAATTGGCTCAGAGGTACTTCGATAATTGGAAAATAATTTCGATTAAAAACATTAAACGATCTTAAAGCGCAGGCTATTTTATTTCCTTACAATAAGTCACCAAAACGTTTACCTACCTTACATCTAAGTTCGCAAGGAATAACTATTCCTCTAAAGGATGATATTAAATATCTAGGAGTTATTCTTGACAAAAAAAACTTAAATTCAAACAACACGTGAATTATATATGTGATAAATCTATTAAATGTGGCCGCGCTCTATATCCCTTGCTCTGCAGGAGATCGAAGCTAAACTTAAAAACCAAGATTTTAATTTATAATATGTGCCTTCGACCCATTATGACATACGCTTGCCAGGTATGGTTTCACAAAACTGCTAAATCGCATACAAAGAGAATTCAAATAATTCAAAACAAGAATTTAAAAATAATATATAGACTATCACCCAGATACTCAACTGAATTACTTCACAAAAACTTTGATCATAAAATGTTTGACACATTTGCAAGGGAACTGACGCTGTCATTCAATGACAAATACAGAATGTCTGAATCTGAAACCATAAGGGATTTGCTGAGCAACCACTAGAGATTCTTTTTAAGAAAGAATCTAGTAAGTGAATGTTATCTAAAAATTCTTATACATACTTTCCTGTGTTTACACAAGGTTTTTTTGTATGTTTCAACTTTTCCTTAATATTCAATTATTAGTTTTTAATTGCTGTAGTACTTATTTTAGTAAAATCCCATAACTTGTACATATGCAAAATAGAAATAAAGATTAATAAAGAAGATTATTAAATAAAGATTAAAACCTCTTCTGGAGAAAAATTTTCTACAGAAGTCAGAACTGGCATCCTGTTACTTTAATTCTTGCACCAATTTCGTTTTGTGGGGTTGCAGCTTAAGATATTTGTGTAAGTGCGGTGGTGTAATTACGATTTATGCGCTTCTTAATTGCAGTTGCTTAAACTCAAATTGCGATTTGATTTTTTGACCAGTAATTAGGACCATTTTAAAATAGTTGTGCATTTTAATATTTAAAATAAAACTATATCTAATACTTTATAATAAATATGTATATACAGTGGAGTTAGGTTATAACTCTCTCTCTCTCTCATGCGGCTGGAAATTTTACTTGTTACAACCGTAGCTCGCTATAATCGTACTACTTTGTATGATATATTAATGGAAATTCTCCGTGGATTGGAGAATTTGTTTGTTATAGCATATAATTCGTTATAAACGAACTCTACTGCACATCCATTTAATATTCATGCCATTTTTCATACATTTGTACAGTCGTAACTTAGTTTCCTTGTTCAAAGAGTGAATATGGCATTAAGAGCTTAATAAAAGCAATTAAATAAATATGTATGTAAATATATGTGTGAAATAGATAAATAATAAATAAATAATAAAGATAGAAATTTATAATATATTACTGGGTTATTTATAAAAGCAAAAAAGTTTAGTTTCACGAAATAAATATTAACTTTAAAAAAAGAAAATACTATAAAATAGCATTAATAGTTTGACTATAAAGTCTAGTTATGCTTAAAAGCAAGAATTTATTGCAAATTAAACAAATCAAATTAAGTTTATTATTCAAATAATCAGCACGAGTCATTTCAAGCCTAATTAGTATTTTTAGACAAAACATATATATATGTAAATATTTTAAAATCCAAGTAAACCCCCGATTTGAATATTAAATTTATATACAACTTTATTAATCTTAATGAGAACACAAACCTTCCTAAAAATAGTTCGTTTTAATGAGAATTAAGAAATTTTTATATTGAAACTCTCAATTTTTTTCTCTATAAGAAAAAAGGCATCCCCGCACCTCAATCAGCATTTCTATAAGAAAAATGTGCTGTGATTAAACAGCCAACAGCTGTGGTGATACAGTTAACTTTTTTTATATAAGAAATATCTGCTGTGATGACATAGTCAACTTTTCTGTATAAGAACGTGTGCTGTGATAACAGAGTCAACTTTTTTATATAAAACAGTGTGCTGTGATAACAATGTCAATTTTCTATAAAAGAAAAGTATGCTGTGATGACGTAGTAGACTATTTTATAAGAAGAGTGTGCTGTGATGGTAGAATAAAGTTGTCTACACAGAAAAAACTAAATTTCATTTTCAGTAACCAAATTCGTTGAATCAGTAAATATTTTATTTGAATGCGGTCCTACAAATAATTTTGTAAATCCTGATAAAAATTTTGTAAAAATTTAAATTAATCATAGTTCGGCTGAGAGAAAATGTTATTTCAGTGTGTTGGTGTTTATCTTGCTTGTTGATAGGAACAACGTGCTGTTGCGCGGTTGTTGTTGTTTAGTTGTTGTTTATTTTGTTTGATCGTGTTGTATACATGTAAATGCCGAAATGTAGCCGACAAACGTCGTGGCCTGTTTCTTCTCTATACAGTGTTTTGGTACAAATTAATTTAGTGGAACAGTACAGAATATTTACTGAAACTAAGTTTGATTTCAAACATATATTTGTTTAAAAATTTTTTGGGAATACTTTTTTCTGTGATACAATAAAGGTGTGCTATAAGAACAGTGTGCTGTAAGAGAGTATTATTTAAAAGCACTTTTTTGAGACATACATAATTATGTTTTAATAGATGCACACAAGATATTTTTTTTTAAATTGTACAAGCCGCATAATTTCATAAAATTATTTTGTATTAGTGTAATAAGAACCATAGTGAACAAAAATTTTCTGAATAAAATTGTTCTTAAAAAACTTCTATTACGGAATAGAACTCAAGTGAGTAATAAAATGTTTAATAACAATTTTAAATATGTACATATGCAAATGAAATCTAAAATAAATTTCTATAAGAAAACACTTACATCTTTATCAATTACAATCATGATTATTCGAAATTCTCACACAAATTCATTGGATGATAAATAATTTTTTTTTAATAAAATTTAAATATTATTTTTTATATTAATTATTTTTAAACACGTAATTAAAGAAAACGACTTTTTGTTTTAACTGCTTCTGGTTAGGTTAATTCATTTTTGACTGGTACGATTTTCGAAGATTTTGTTTTACACTTTATGAATATTATTTCATATTTATGTAGATAAAATCATTGATTACGTTTTCAAACAAAAAAATTGTTTATAGATGTACATATCGTCACCTAAAATCCAAAAGGCCGTAAATACACTTTTTACTATTTTACAGGAGAAGCCAAAAACTTCATAAATTTAATACTATTTATATGTTAGGTGCCAAATTGAATAATGAATAAAATCGGTATTTTTGAACATATGTGAGTAAAATTTTAGGAAAATATATATTTTGGTTAATCACATCATAATCAATCAAAAAGTCTATTTTGAATTTTTGGTTGTTACGGCCTTTTGGATTTTAGGTGACGATATGTAGAAACATCAAAAAATTACTCAATTCCATCCTGCGCTTATTTATAAAAAGAATACAATAACTTTTTTATAAAAAAAATACAGATTTAATCGATTTATTTAAATAAAACCAAATCACGCGATTGTCAAAAGATTTAAAAGTTTATTGCATTTCAATAGATAACAACTTTAACAAAAACAAAGTAATTATTCGAATTTTGTAAAGGGTAATTTTTCCAGTTTGGTTTCTAGTATAACAATTTCAAATTATAGTTACACATGCGGAAGGAGAATTCAGTATCAGATGATCTTATCACTACAACAATTTTACAACACAAAAAACAATATGTAGTTTGCTATGCTACAAAACCAATCTGTCAGAAGATTTATAAGTAAATTTTGACATTTTGGTTTAAATTGCTCAATTTGGCATAAACAGCTTATAATCAGCCGGGTGGAAAAGGTCACTTAATTTGCCTTGCACATGCGTGCATACATACATAAATACATCCATGCATAACATCATAAATACGCACAAAAGCATCAGAGTGTCACTTATCGCGCTATATGATACGTTCATTCCCCTCCATTTACAATATTTGAATGAATATACATATGTAAATATGTTGTAGGTATGTAAACATTATTATAATTTTTAGCTGTGTATCAATATGTTTGAAATACACCCAAATAGTTGGCACAATTTTTGCAGTCAACAACAACAATAACAAAAATATTAATTAAATCAATTTCTTTCCGTTGTCTTTGACAAGTGTTGTTTCTATTTGTGTTGCCCTGCTTTTTTCTTATCACTCACGTATTTTATGTTTATTTGAACTTATTCATACATGTGATTTAATTCACTTATTCACGTACAGTATACCTCGTTTAATTACCACCCTACTTTCAATTTATTTAGCTCGATTTTTGTATAACGTGTTGTTTACTCCACTTTCCTAATAAAAGCCGACGTCTAGTCTAATTAAGTTTCGTTTAACTACCTAGTGCGAATAATTGTCTGAAAGAATTGATCTCCAAAATAAAATTAATCGTAAGTTTCCTTTATTTAATTATACAAGTACTTATTTAGAAACATTTCTATATTTGTTCACTTTTTTATGCGATATTAATTATTATTATTTCCCAGCAATAAATAAATGAAGTACATAGCTCAAAAAGTTTGTCTTTTTCATGCTTTCTTAATCACTATATGAAGTAGATTCATGTTTAGCGCTTTACTAAATCCCAATAAATTCATCATATTTGAAGTGATAAAAATTAAAACCCAAAAAGCTTTAAAATCAGGGAATATGCATGCACGGCTTCATCACCGACTTATAAAAAATATTTATTTTTTAACCTATGAAAAATCATCTTCGAATCAGAGAACATGCATTATGTATGCATTGGTTCAAGTCATTCATTTTTATAAAGTGAAATTTATTTAAATTCCCGCACAAAAGTATTATCTCCAATGACATTCTAATGTAAAAATCATGCATGTTTCCCCTAAATCGAATCAGACGTCTAATCGTCGCTTTCGATAACGAGCTGATTCGATCACGTTTTTTAGTTTGAGATTATGGCATTCGCTATCGAACAATTTATCGAACTGTCATAATCTCAAATTGAAAATATGTGATCGAATCAGCTATTTATCGAAAGCGGCGATTAGACTTCTGGTTTTTCTCATTCCGTACGTCTCCGTCAACTTAAAGTACTACAGTTGGGCAACTTTTAACGTATCAGTTGGTTTTTTAGCTTTATTTGGACTCAGGTATTCGCGTTTGGAAACAGCAAGAATTAAATATGTATGTAAAGCAAGTCACAGACCTTGCGACCGTTGGTACAACATGAGCAGGTTGTGTATGAGATTGTAAAGTGTGTGGGGTCGTTGTATGAAGTTGTGTCTCGGTTGTATGAAAGATTAAAAAGATTTGATTTTTTGGCAAGTTGTATAGACAGGTTGTATAATTTAGGAGTATGTTGTACAACTTCATTTCATTTTGTTTTTATTTTCGTAGTGTCATATAAAAAACGTCACGCACGAATTCAAATGTGCGTTTAAAATGTTATGCAAATGTAATTTTTGTAGACTTTTGGCTCACTTTATTTTAGTGTTTTTAAAAGTTAATTGTTAGAATATGTTTCTTTTTATATAAATGAAATTTTTTTTACCAAATTTTTTCCGCACTTTTTTACATTCTTCTTCTTCTTTTTGCAACAAAAAAATCATCGACTACAATATGCGCAGTAGTAACCGATGCCATGTTTACTCAAAATTTTTTTTTGTGAAATGAAGTTGTGCGCTAATGTTGCACACGTTGTTGTATAGTTTGTGTCCAAAACACACAACTTGAGATAACCCAACGTGTTGTACCAACGGTCGCAAGGTCTGTGGCTTGCATAAGAGAATAAACACTTTTAAAATTGGTACGAGGTAATTAACCGGAAATTACTGTATGTATTTAATTTTGCCATGGTTATTTTTATGAAAAAACATGGTGTTGTAAACTTTCATTTCTGTACTTTGGCTCACAAATACGTGACGACTTGATTGTGACGTCATAGTACTCAGAAAGAGTTGCCGTTATGGTGTGATTACAATTAAATCGGTAATTTTTTTATTTGTGGAAATCGTGTTTAGTTTTTTTCTATATACAAACAGGCGTTTTTTATATTCATATTTTAACATTAAATTATTTATTAAATAAAAAAATTAAAAATAGGTCTGGTTTTTGTTTGTTTTTTTTTGCTGTTTATTTCGACCTTGGTTTTCAAAAGGTATTTATGTTTAAGCAACAAAAAAAAAAATAAAGTTTAATTTTTTGGTATATTTTTATTATTACTTTTCAATTTTGCAAACAAATTTTTTTTTGGAACACAATATTTTTATCAAAAATAATTGTATTATAGGGATCAATGTACGCACTTTTTTAATTAAATGAATGAGTAAACATTTTATAAATTTTAAATATTTCCCTTTAGGTTATACTACACAGTATATGAAATAATATTGTTACAAAGAAAAAGATATTTTGAAAAAATGTTTAAACCTTTTTCGAATATGGACGTTTTTCTGGTACTTTATTTAACTTATAAGTTGACAAAACCGAACAACAAAACCAAACTTTCTTCAAATCGATTAATTTTCAACACTATTACCGGACTTTTTAAAATGTATTTGAAATACAGATTGATGACTAGACATACCTTTGGAAAAGTGTACCTATCCAAGATCAGGGCTATTGACTCAAATATGACATATGTACCTGAAACCTCTCATCATCTTATTTTCGAATGCAGACTTTTTCTACAAATAAGAAACAAACACACAATTTTTGATAAATAGAAAGATCTGAAGCAAATATTTGAAAGTGGCAATTCCTCTGTATACAATTCACTAATCGAGTTCATGAAAGAAGCAAAAATTGAACTGTAATTTGAATATTTTTTTGAGTTGAACCTGGCAGTTTGAGAATATTATATTTCGCCAACTTAGTTCAGATTTGAGAAAAAAAAGCATTAAAAAAATTAATTATTTATTTTAGTAACAAATGACATATGTATTTAGATAATACGGCTTAAATAAGGTTTGAGGACCTAAATCTCAAGGCCCATCATTCAGACACTAATTTTTCATTTCTATCGGATGGTAAAAATTTTATTCATTTTTGAGATGAGGACCTAAACCCAATTTTTTCCGAATGCTTACTTTCACAAAGTAAATTTAAATTTGAACATACATATATATAATCATGAGTTCCTTTAAAAAAAATTGGAAAAAATTAATAAAATAATAAAAACAAAAAATAATAATAATCTGGCATTCGATAAAAAATTAAATAACAAAAATTAAAAATTTTAAAAATCCCCAGACTTTTTTCAGAAAAGATGTTATATCTTCTAAACGGCTGGACCGATTTTCTTCAAACATAGCTAAGAACCCTCTCGATCAAGTCATATTTCAAACAGACGTGGACACGGACAGACACACACTACAAACTTATAACAACCCTTTTTTTAGTCGGGGCCCAGCAAAAAATAAAAGGAGTACTTCCTTACGAACCACTTTTAAATTACTTCGAAAGTATCTAATGCATATTTTTAGATGTTAAAGAAGTTATTTTTAACCACATATCAAATAGAATTTTAAATCACTACTTTGTTTTCAGCAAAGTCATTGCATTTTGGCTCAAGCCAAATACAAATGTATTTTTTATTGCATTTAAGGCTTCCCAGCTAAAAAGAAATATATATGGTTCATATATTTTTAATATATGAATGTATATAACTAGATATGAATATGTATGAATTCATGTATGGAAATGTGTGGGATTATACATTGCAAAACTATTATATATGAATTAATATATGGACTAATATATGAAATGTATTATAATATATGAGCTCATATATGGAACTTTAATTATGAATCTCTTCATATGGGGATCCATATACAGAAATACGATTTAATATATGGAGCAATATAAGAATGTATGCATACATGATATCTCACATAAAATCGTTTATGCAATCAAAAAAGCTTAGTATTTTATCACTGGTGAGTTAGAAATCCATTAGAAAATAGATACGGTATGCAAAGTTTATATGCGTACCCTCAACGTTAAAAAAGAAAAACTGTTGTTAAAAAAACCATTCTTGTATGATTTTATACATTGTGGCCCCATTTAATGTATCAAATAATCAAAAGGATAATCCAGTCATTAATTTTATAGAAAATAACAGAATTCTCTAGATAAGAAGCAAAGTTCATATTACTGCAAAAAATTATATTGAAAACTATTGGTAGACGGATTATTTTTTCTTTTATAATTAATTGCATTACTTTTTAATCTGATTTCTTAAATTAAATTTTATGTACGAATATGATTTTTGTGTTTTTTAAATAACTGATTCACCTTTTGACTTAAAATTAGGAATGAAATGACTTTTAGTTCGTTTTTCATTATTTGTCCAAACAAATGTTTCATTTCTCTGTTCAAAATTTAAAAAAAGTAATTTTAGTAAATTAAATTATTGTACAGCAGTGAGCTTTTGTGAATCAAGAAAGTATGAATATGAACTTTGCATACTGTAGAGAGAATATATGCACATACATGTATGAAAATGTATGAATATATACAATCATATATGCCCATATACCCTCATTTTTCGAATCCGAACCATATATGGGATATCATATATGCTCCAAAAAATTAAATTATTTAACCTTTTTTTCTTTTCAAACCATATACAAGTGATTAAAAAGCAATTTTTAACTACTTTTTGAAGTGAGTTATTTTCATTCCCGAATTTCGGATTTTTATAGCATCAAAAACATGATTTTTATTGAGTTTAAAAAATGTCAAAAGCAAACCACTTCTTTCCAATGACACGTCAATGTAAAATTCATTGGTTTTTTACCTAAATTTGAAGTGGTTCGATTCAGTAGATGTGGTGCTTTTTCTACTTCTTTTTCCTCACTTTGTTTGCTGGGTATTGATTGAACTAAAAATTATAACATTTTGATAATAAAAAAATATTTAATAACATTTACACAACCTATAATATCACATTTTACTTTCCCTAGAATTAATCTGCTTCACTCCAATTTGTCTGGCAACTATACACATCTGTTTTTTATAAATAAGCTCTCTCGCAAATACATAAATATGTATGTAAGCAACGGTAAATTGCGTTCATATGTAATTGTTATTGTTGTAAGTTGAAAGCAAACTGTGTAACTGGAACAATAACAAATTCTAAGAATTTGAAATTTAATAAATGAATGAAAACAGGATGTTCTTTTTATAAAAAAAGCTAGCCTATTTTTAATAAAAGTTTGAACGATTTCTTATTAAATCATGTCAACAACTTTTTGCTTTCCCTGAAATTTTTCTGCTTCACACCAATTTGTCTGGCAACTATGTACACATGTTTTGGAAATTACACACTCTCCCATATAAATAATGGTAAGTTGCGTTCATATTGTTGTTGTTGTTAGTAAAAAAAAACTGTGTAACTGGAACAATAACAAATTCAAAGAATTTGCAATTTAAAAGGAATGAAAACGTGGCGTAGCGTTGTTTTTATAAATAAGAGCATGAGATTTTTTACTGCATTACATACATACACTTTTATAAAAGATATGTGCTTTATAAAGGGTTTATAAAACAGATTTTGTACTGAAATCTGTTTAATTAATCCTTTATAAAGTACCTAATTAGTATGAATGAAAAATTCTTTACAATTGTAATTTTGTTTAGCTTTTTTTCACATCAAATTCATCATAGTAAAAACTTTGTAACACTTTTGTTATGAATCCGCGTTTAGGAGTTTAAATTTTTTTTGAAACGTTCCACCGGCTTTGTTGTGTTAACTCGTCGAAATTCAAAGCTCAACTACTTTATGGTTCCACCGCTTTGAAACGTAAAGCTTTTGTAGTAGGAACTTCGCTTAAATCGGGTCTTTTTTAAAGTTTAGTAGTCAAGAGTAGCGGTTGATAAGAAGGGACAGAAACTGATCGTTAAGTTATGCTAACAACGCTATGTGCATGGGCACATGTACATACATATATGTATGTGTTTGTACGCACATGTGAGTATGTTTGAGATACAAGTTAAAAACAATACAATTTTAGTTTAAGAATATTTTTATTGATATAAACCCAGCTAGCCAATAGCTGTTTAATAGGCACTGGTGTTTAATATTTGTACAACTCCTAAACGAATCTCCTGATGATTATTTGGAGAGTGATATTGTACAATTTATGTCTAACTCTTTCTTTTTCAACTTTCCCAATGGCTCATATAAGATTAACGTTTTGGAGGCTCATACGATTCGAAATGTTTTTAATAAGAAATTTGTAACATAATCTCTAAATAAATCTCAAATGATTGCATATACGACTAACGAAAGCACCTTCCGCGGCTCTCGGAAAAGTCATCTAAACTTTATATTCTAAAGTTAAGATTTAGAACTTTACTTATGTTTCTTTTTTACTACAGTAAGCAAAGTAAATGTCAGTAATGTGCTACACCGATGTAACTTTTTTTAACAGTTTGCTTAAAATCGTTTAAAACCTAAAATGTTACTAGCATAGTATAAAACATATTGTTCGTTTTCGGACAATATACATATGTATGTAGGTATGTACATATACACACATATATATATATATATATATATATATATATATATATATATATATATATATATATATATGTATCTCAGCACGGTTCATTATACCCAAAAGAACTTTTTTATAAAATAATTTTTTAGTTCCCATAAATTTTATATTTCAAATATCAAGACTTATTTTCGATTTAATCGTAGTAAAAATTTTACTTTTTTATTGAAATTAAAATATCATAATTGTTAATAACTTTTAAAATACAGGCTGTGAATTTTTATCCAGCCATATTTTCGATTTTATCGTAAGCGACAAAAATTTAAGTTTTCAGGAGAAGGTTTTTTACAATATTCAAATATGTTTTTGTACGTAAATAGTCGCTTAAAGGCTCAGTTAGCCGACTGTAATGTAAAGTAACTGCAACTGTAGAAAACAGCTGATCGATATTGTTATGTGAAAAGTAATGAAATTGGTTATAGAGATGTAATGTACGTTGCAGTTACACTACATTACAGTCGGCTAACTGAGCCTTTACGATAATTTTACTGCCTGTATCTTAAAAGTTATCAACAATTTTGTCTTTTTGATATTTCTAAACTCTGGGTAGCTGTATATTATTGCCATTACAATTTTGAAATATTTCCATTCGATTCAGATTACATAACCCCCTGAAAACTTTTATTTCAGTCGCTTACGATTAAATCGAAAATAAGGCTCTATTTATTTATTTATATTTTATGTGATAAGTTATTTTATTTGTCACAGATAATTCGACGATTTATGTATATTTATGTAGCAGCCCCGAGTTTAGCACATGATAATTTGCTACACCTCATCAGCAGCGTGACCGTTTGACCGACTAAAGTGGAAATTTGCCACTTTTTGACCACCTTTATTTAGGGTGAGTTAGATGAAAATACATTAAAAATAAAAAAGTTTAGTACAGTTTTCTCGTTTTTTTTTTAATTTTGCCCCTTTTTTTGATAAATCCCCTATTTGGTGCCACTTTTTGAAAAATGTCGTCGGTCACCTTGCTCACCAGTTATTAATTTTCCCTATCAGTGTTCTCACACTACAGAATTTATCCCCCAATTTGGGACTGTAAAATGGGATTAAAAAATTGTTTTGGAGATTAGAGAATACGGACATTTTTACCGATTCTGAGTTTTATGTTGGGTCTATTCATTTAGTTTCCTAACAGAAACTAACAACGAGTAAGAGAGTATGACAGAAATTTACAAAATAACTCACCAGATACGAAAAAGTAAATGAACACTTTACTAGCAAAAACTTGCAAGTAAATTTTATTTATATCAGAAACAAGGATGGAAATCATGATACAATTGTAATTTTTCTGACACATTTTGAACATTATTTGGAAATGACTTGTGTGATAATCCAACTCATCGTGCTTGGGGTATTTCGCCTTCCACTACGATGTTTTAACAGATTAGAAACACCGCAACATTTCTTCTTTAATATGGGACCAAAATATTGAAGTCGAAATACGCCATCATACGATATTATATATATATATATATATATATTATATAGTATATCTATATGATAAGTCTTCTGAGCTAGGAAAATACAATATGCAGCAGAAATTATATTTAAATTAAGACAAGCAAAATCAGTACATAGTTTTTGTAGCTTATGAGAAGTTACCGAAATCAGAAATATTAAACTCGTAATTATATTGTCCTATTTTATACAGGGTTCTTCATATAAAAACTTAAATAAAACTACAAAATATATCGCTCATTTACTCAAAGAACGTCATAACTTTAAAAAACTAGTTTGCCAGAAATCGAGTTTGAAGTTTTCAATTTACACACAAATTAATTTAAAAAGAAAATGTTATTTTGCTCTCTACAGTCGAGTAAACAGAACGATATGAGGATTAATTCTGCATCATTAACTCAAAATTTCAATTTTTTTGAGTTATGACGTTCTTTGAGTAAATGAGCGATATGTGTTCAGAAGCGATAATAGCACAAGTAGAAAAACATAGTTTCGAGAAAAAATACTTTTAACGTATGAACTTTTTTTAAAACAAATTCGCGTAAAGCAAAGAAAACTGTATTAACGAAATGCACCCAAGAATTTATTATTGTGTCTAAAGTCGACTTATACTGTTATCACTTTTAAGCACAGATATGTTAACAAATAATTATTTTCTTTCTCATTCCGTGTTTCACAGGTTCATAACTGTCTTTTAGACTCGAAACGTTTTCACATTGCAAGTTAAGTAGCTCAATCAGATACCACCACAAGACAGAAAAATGTAAGGCCGGGTTTTTTCTAACAAACTAATCAGCTTAGCAATAAGACTTGCATAGTGCAAACTAGGACTAAGTTAAACATGTCTGAATCAAACAGTTTTTCATTAGTAATTAGTGGTTACGCTTTTTTGGGCACATGACACACATGAAATGCCAGATCTAAACTCAGCTTAAAACTTGTGTGATTTTCATAGTGTGTGTTGTTAAAAGAGACATACACACAGGTAAACACAAAAGACATTTGATGTGTTTTTATTGTGTAATTTTTTGTAGAACTGTTTATACCTGTTTGAGTTGCTTTCTCATATTTGTTACAGAAACGAGGGTGGAATGCGAACTTCAGGACGAGGGATTAACTCAACATTTAGCTTCGTAAAAATAAAGTGGTTATAAATCAAAAACATTAGTACATACTTCAATGAATTTAGTACAATATAGTACTATTTCTAGTGGGAATAAAATAACAGTACATATAAATACAATATTTATTTTGAAATTTATACTCAAATGAGTTTAATTCAAGAGTAATAAACAGCGATGCCAACTTGGTGCTTTTTTGCACTATTTTTAGTGCTTTTTGAAGACCCAAAACGCCAAATTTTGAGCGTTAGTGCCAAAATAAGAAAAAGCACTAATTAGGGCTTTTAAGAAATTTGTGTATTTCTTAAAATTATTTTAATAATTACTGGGCGTATTTATTTTTCAGTGTAAAGGATACATTTTTCGTCTGATATATTTCATTAAATGGAGATAGCTAAGAAAATTTTAAACATTATTAAACTTCACATTACTTCACGTTATGGATTTTCAGTTGTTTTTCACGAAAGTGCTTTTTACGTTATTTAGATATCAAAATTACACTTTTAAGTGCTTTTTTTAAATGTTGATGTGCCTTTAGAGCCAAAAAAGTTGGCATCACTGGTAATAAATATCGAACAAATTATAACATGCACATTACTTTTAGTGAGCATTTTATTGGGGATGACACAAAACGTCACTATGAATAAATTTGGTAACCCTGGTTTAATGCTCGTCAACAATTTGGATCACTTACATGATACGTGTATGTATGTATGTAATACAATTTCTTTTTAACACTTTCAATAACTTTATTTATATTTAATTGCCCATACGTCACTAACTTTAAATAATATTTACTATTTTTTAGGTATATATTATTATATTAAGCAATGGAAATTATTTTAATTAATTTCTTATTATTATTTTTTTCACAACCACATGTCTCGCCGAAAGTACGTACTACACGAATTTAATGATCATTTACTACTGGAGGCAAAAGCATTTTTTTTTTTTTGCTCACGGAACAAAATTATAAACAAAAAGCAATCGCTGAGACAACAAAATACACAAAAAAGACTTGCCATACTGATAAAAAGTTATGTTGGACAAGCTGGGAGAAAGATGTGTTAATTTTCAAGCGCACAATTATTTTTTAAAAGGACATTTTAATTTATTTTAATTTAAAAAACTTAAATAATTAAGTAAACATTGAAAAGATTTTAAAATTTCAAAGGCTGTCTCTACTCCCTACATTTCTGCAAGATGTGAACAAAAGTTAGCCTTTTCGATTGTACTTCATTCGAGATATGTATGTGAGATATTTTTTTATCATGTTGTTTTTAAATTTCAACTTTAAATTTTTTTCATCTGTTAAAGTTTTTTTTAAATTTATTTTTAAACTAGCTGAGCCCGGCAAACGTTGTCCTACCCTCAAATATTGTTTTAACTACAAATTACTCCACACAGTGGCAATTTGTAGCGACGAAAATAAAGCGAAAACCTACCTAGTTCCAGAGATCATGCGTTACGAACAAACACACGCTACGATTTTATATATATAAAGGGTGTCCCAACAAGAACGCAAGATTTAAATTTTAAATAAAACAGATATTTAAAATAAAAAATCGTGAAACTTTATTATATCGTAAAGTAGACAAAATGAGGTTATGTGTGGAACAACAAATCGGGCAGATGGCCGCCGCGGCTTTGCTGGCACACACGCGATCTTTTAATAAATTTTCAATGGCCATTTTGCATAAATGGTGCGGTATTTAATTAATGCAGCGTCCAATTTCCTCTTTTAAGGCTTGAGTCGTCGTCGGCTTATTCGCGTAAATCATCGACTTCAAAAAATCCCAAAGAAAAAAGTCTAATGGTGTTAAATCGCACGATTTAGGCGGCCAATTCTGGTCTCCAAAACGCGAAATAATACGACCGGGAAATGACTGATGCAGCAATTGAATTGATTCTCTGGCTGTATGACATGTGGCGCCGTCTTGTTGAAACCACATTCCCTCCACATTCATTTCTTCAATTCTAGGCACGAAAAAACTGGTTATCATTTCACGATACCGAACACCATTGACTGTTTGCGCTTGACCTGCGTTTGAGCGCCATCATCACGTACACAGGGTGACCGATGACATTTTTCAAAAAGTGGCACCAAATAGGGAATTTATCAAAAAAAAAACGGGCAAAATTGAAAAAAAAACGAGATAATTACACTAAACTTTTTATTTTTAATGTATTTTCATATAACTCACCCTAAAAAAGAGGGACAAAAATTGGCAAGGCAGTTGAAAAAGTGGAAAGGCAGTCGAAAAAGTGGCAAATTGCCACTTTAGTAGGTCAAACGGTCACGCTGCACGTACAGCTGCGATATTTTCGGTCGATCGACCTGGTCGAAGGCGCGTTGTTGTCTTTACATCACTAACAGACCCAGTTTCGGCAAATTTATCCATTAATGTCTTTACAGTTGACTCTTTTGGAGCATTATTGTGACCCCAAATTGATCGCAAATTTGCGAACGGTAGCCGCAAAATTTTCACCATTTTGGTAAAACAATTTCACAATGAGAATGCTTTGTTCATTCGTGTAGCGCTCCATTTTTACTAACCTCGTACCTTCTACTAGCAAACAATAACAATTGTTCAAATGGCAAACAATGACACTTCGAATGGCGCCAAATTTAAATCTTGCGTTCTTGTTGGGACACCCTTTATATATATGTATATAAAGATATAGATTTACTACGACAGTACTCTTACTTTTAGAAAATATTTTCCCCCGATACATTTTCTTCACACAATTTTGCACTTATTCCCCCTTATCGGGAAAAGAGGCAAACAGTTTGTTTTTACAAGGAAAAGGGCAAAGTTTCACGTTAACAATCTATTTGCTCACTATTTCCGATAAGAGCCATATTTTTACACAAATTATGAATATGCTTTCATGTAGTTGTGGCTTTTTTAATCCAAATTTCCTAAAACTGAAATATGATTTATAAATTTCTTTAACAAAGTGTTTATTCATTTACGTTAAATCATATTTTCCCTGACAGTTTATGAAATATAGTATTGCACACACATATTTTAATAAAAAGTAATACGTTTTAATGTGGCATTTCTTAAATTGAACATTTTAAAACCTGTATGAATAATTTTGTTTGAATTTCTTTATCAAAGTGTTTATTTGGAGCAATTGAAAAATTTCTGAAGACATGTACATATACAGCCATAAATGCCAAAAAAAAAAAACTTAAGCGACATATATTTTTAAGTTGATTGTTTTAACGAAAATCGATTATCTTCAATCGGAAATTAAGCTCGAAAACGATGTCGCTGAAGATTTTTTTTGCGGTTATGGCACGATATGTAAATGTAAATGCAACATCAATTACAAGCTCAACCTTTAATTTTTTAGTTGCTTCATTCTCTTGAGAATTTTTCGTTTTTTATGCATTGTTTTAGCATAGTTCATTAATAAATTAATATCAAATTATTATTTTTTTTTTGGAAATTTTTATCGTGTAAAAAAATTTAATTTAAATTTCAGGCTTATTTTTTGTTAATGTGTGCAGATGGCAACGCTAAGTGAGATTGCAGTCAAAGAACGAAGCTGATGTTGAAAACAAGTCAGCGCCGGTTAATCATTAATATGCCTAGCGGCGGCTTAATGTTAACTACATTGCATGTGTTGTTGTTGTTGTATGGGAAAAAAATTTCTGTCAGCATTTAACTTGTTTTCTTTGAATTGTTTATACTCAGTGTGCACACTTAATTTTTTTTTAAATTCGGTAGAATCGACAAAAAAATCGGTAGATTTGAATGAAATTCAGCAGACATTTTTTTTATTCAGAGAAACATAAAAAATAACAATTCAAAGAAACATATGGCCTATTTCCCACCTGCGAAAGAAAACGTTCGACTTACAATTTGTATTGAAAACAACAATAAAATACGAAAATTTGTTTTTGTTTTCAATATAAATTGTGAGTCGAACGTTTTCTTTCGCAGGTGGGAAATAGGCCAATAAAAAATAACAAAATATATGTACTTATATAACTATAAAGGGTAAGTGCAAGGAGTATCAAACTAAACAGGTTCCAAAAGCGCATTTAAAACTTCACATGTGATTGGAAATTAAACTGCCATAAACAATGACGCATTTCCAATAAAAAAAAGTGTCATCACCAGTTATTTGCCCTTACCCTTTATATAGATATGCTATGCATACATAAAATAATATATGTACATACATAAATAACAGGAATTCAGTTTTTGTACATAGGTTTTATAATGCTACTAAAACAACTTTTATTTGACAAACATTTGTAACTACAAAGATTATATGTAAGGTCCATTTATGAATTTAAACTTTTGTGCAAAAATTATTAAATCATTGGTAGGAATAAATATTTCATCCCCAAGGCACAATTCTTTGGCAAATATTAGGTTACTTATAGTTTCAGTTTTTAACCGATTTCTTTGTTCTGTTTTAATGATTTTCATGACAGAAAATGACCGCTCTGCGGCCGCACTGTTATGTGGCAAAATAGGCAATTTACACATATCTATATCGACTTAAATTACTAAATAACAATATTCAGTAGATTTCAGGCCTTGTTCGGTAGAATTGGTAATTGTTAAATTCACAAGTATATTCGGTAGAATCTACCGAATATCGGTAGAAGTGTGCACGATCATTAAAATTTTGGGTACTTTTTATTAACTACTTTAAAGTACGCCAACAAGAGTGTGAAGTCCTTTTTCATAACAATTTTTTAATATTTCATATTGCATATAATATTCGTATTCGTATTCGCGAATATCGTTTCAAATATTCGTATTCGTAAATATCAAAAATTGACATTCGTTACATCACTAATACATACATACATACTAATGACAGCAAGTGAATTTAAAATTTCAAATGCACTATGCCACAGACTTGCCATTTTTAGTTTTTTGCTGTTATTTTAACAGTTTTTTAATACATTTTCAACATTTTATTTATTTTAAGGCTCAGTTAGCCGACTGTAATGTAATATAACTGTAACGTAGAAAACAGCTGATTGATATTTTTATATGAAAAGTAGGTTACGTTACATTACATCTCTATAACCATTTTCATTATTTTTCACATAGCAAAATCGATCAGCTGTTTCTTACTGTTGCAGTTACATTACATTACAGTCGGCTAACTGAGCCTTTAGTCATTCTGATGTAATACATACTGTGAGCGTCAATATAAAGTAAACAGTTATTTCATCTGTAAAAAAGCTTTTGTTACATTACAGTAATTAATAAAAAAGTTTAATTTTAGTTTAAATAATCCTATTCCTGATATTTCTGTCAAGGTGATTCCAGAAATGTTCTTTTGAACTAAGGTCTGGAGACCGCGGTGGATGATCTAGACTCTAGATTCTAGAGTCTTAGGCGTTCCGTATAACAATCATTCGTTAAAAATTATCGTCGCATGTTTCGGATCTTTATCATTTTGAAAGACCAATTTGCTTAGAAGTCCCAATTTTTCAACGATGGGTACATATTTAATAAATCAATTTTATTCATTCACCAAAAACTAGAGTACCGACTTCAGATGCCGCCCTGCAGCCCCAGTTCATAACCGAGCCTCCGCCATGTTTGACGTTGCTTGTAACTCACTTTTCAGGAAAAGATTCATTCTTTGAATGAAATATTTTAAGAGGCTTTTTTACTCCAAATATATCGAATTTGTTCTAATCACTATATAAAATGTTTTTCCAGAAGTCTACAGGCTCAGATTTGTAATTTTTTGCGAATTCCACGCGCTTCTGCTCATTTAATTTAGATATTTAAGGCTTATTCTGTGTCACTCTGCCATGTTGTCCATTTTTGTAGAGTGTTCTTCTAACCATACTGGCACTTACTAGTTTTCCACATTTGTCTTTGATATTTGAACAGCATTTGGCAATGGATTGCTCCTTACTTCGTACTTCTGTACCACTAAGCCATTTTGATCGTCCCCACTTTGGTAAATTCTCTACCGTGATTCACATATTTAGCTATAGTTTTTTATAGTGAATTGATATCCTTCCGACGATTTTTCTAAAACTACAATTAAACTTTTTAGTTTTTATTAATTACTGTACTGTAACAAAAGCTTTTATACAAATAAAATAACTGTTTACCTTCTTTTGACGCTCACAGTATATGTACAATGGTGTCTATATCTTGGGAACGAACATTCGGAGTTCTTTCAGAATGCCAAATGAATGCAGCGTTTTCCAAGCTGAGATCTTGGCGATCCTGGGGACCAGGGAACTATGGGTAGAAATGTAGCTGAAGGCGAAAAGATAACCTTCTACCGTCTACGTCAGCGCTAAAAGCATTGAAGGGACACAATGTCAAATCGAAACTTATTAGTGACTGTAGGAGAGCCCTCAACTTGCTTATTGACAAATGTAGTGTCAGGCTATGTTGGGTTCCTGGCCAAAGCAATGTTGAGAGATATTAATAATAAATTACCGATGAGCTGGCAAGAATAGGGTGAGCGTTAGATGAGGGAATGTGTGACAGATCGGTGAAACTACCGATGTGGCCAAGACTTGAGTCGGGAAGATCGAAACTGCTATTGGACATAGATAGGAATGCGATGCGAATCGTGATAGGCGCGTTGAATGGTCACTGCTCGGTCAGAGCTCGGTCATTTGAGAAAATGGCACTCCAGATTTCTGTAGGATGTGTGGGGATGAAGAGGAACCATAAAACCATTGAAGCGCTGTACCATACCCAAAAGTCTATCACACATTCTCCAAACTCATATCCACGGCAATCATGAATAAAATTCCGCGTGAAATTTTTCCGGGGAACAGTTCCAACTAATAGCAAGTAATAGGGAAAACAAATTTCACGTGGAATTTTATTCCTGATAGCCCTGATTATAAAACAATAAACTCATCCTACTGAAATTATGCTGTTAATATGCCAAAAGACTATCATTAAGACTTGGCCATAACAAATTAAAGCATCAGCATCTTTTCAGGGAGGATAATCAGTATTAATTTGTAAATTTATTTACACAAAAAAAAAACACCATTAGCAAAAGGTGACCTAATTTTTTAATTTAATTTAATCGTATGCACAAAATATACTTTTCAAATCACAAATTCATCTTCTGTTTTTTCACATAAAAGCTTCTTGTTCATTCATTGCAAAAACTTCTTTTTATCATTCATTAAATTTGTTTTTTCTACCCTTTAGACAAGCAAGCAAACAACAAAACAATAAATTAAATTTTTTAGTTTATTGCGCGCAAATAAACAGGAAACGAAAAGTTTTTTGCAGCATATTGTCGAAAAGCTAAAAGAATAATAAGAAAAACATCACAAAAAAAAATCCCATTCCAGCAGTAAGTGAAACTTAAAGCCAAACTGAGTTTTAAGAAACTTTTGTCTCTAATAATAAAAATGCGAGTAAATATGCAATTTTGTTAACGAAGGAACACGAGCGAATGAACGGCGGACTGCAAGTCAGACTTCTATATATGAAAAATTGAGAAAACATTTCTTACTTCTGCAAGCACTTTACGCCAGAAAATTTAAATTAAGAAAAAGTTCATACCATAATCACTATTACCAGGATGATAAACATCATTTGTAGAGATGATAATGACGATTTCCTGATGCAAATGAAGACAAGATGCAAAAGTTTTCAACGCTCTTTTGTTTGAATGAAGACAAATATTCCATTAAACTTGAAGAAAAATAAAAAGATAAACTTAAAAATAAAATTCAACAACAGCAGAATGAGGAAAATAATTTAGCTTTAATTTAATACAAAAAAAATGTTGCAATATTTTTTTTTTAGTTTTTTGCTTGCCGTTGTCAAAGAAAAGTGTTCACATTTGTCTTTTGAATCCTTAAACAAGTTCACCAATGTTCTTTTCTTTATTTTCAAACTGGCCATTCTCTTATTTTTCTTGTTTAACTGACGATGCAAGGACTCTTTGAGAAATTTTTCATATCCCTGGCTATATTTACAGTTCACACAAGCGTACAAACACCACATACATATATGTACTTATGTGCATACATATATTTTACTCGCACACTTAGTGTCGGAAGGATAATATGTTAAATGAACTGAAAAACTTACAATTGTATTAAAATTCGAAACATTTTTCTTTTTTATACTCGTAATTCTGTCTGTCTGTCTGCTTTTCGTTCATTTGTATTGTACTATTTGCATTTGTTCTATTTACTTGGCGATTTTTCATTACATTTCACTGTCAGTTAAAGATAAAATCAGTAAAGGAACTTTTATAATATTGAATTTAAATAAATGAATTAAAGTTGAGCACAAGTGAAATGAAGAAAAGTTTTCACTGAATATCGGCCTGGAAAAAGTATTTTAATGCAATATTATCTATTACAAGGAAACCGGCTAATCTCAATATAAAATTAATGCATAAGTAGCGTAATAACCTATTTTTCAACTTAAATTTAAGTTATTTTTTATTTAAAAATTCTAAAATTTTTCCATTTTTCCATTGATTTGCATAAATTTTTCTTTTATTTTAGAGAATATTAAATCATCAAGATTGTTTCCTATAAGGACTGTCAATTGCTTTTTAAGTAAATATAAATTTTATTTCATAAACTAGCTTTTACCAGCGGCTCCGCTCGCGTTGATCTGCTTAAAAAAAAACATAAAAACCGGGTTTAAAACCGGTTAAACAATCAAACTCGAAACAAAAATACCCTAAGCAGCCCAAAAATGTTTTCTTAAGAAAGAGTCCTTGCCAAATGTAAAAAACCGGTTCCGAACCGAATAAAAAATATTCTGTATTTGCCTCTGGTAATGTAGCTTTCCATTCGTGAGAGTTTTCAAAATCGGTTTAGCGGTTTGCACGTGAAAGCGTAGCAAACAATCAAACTCACTTTTACATTTATAATATTAGTAAGGATAAGGCTAAAAAATAAAATTACTCTTTTAAAATTACTCTTATATCACATAAAAGTATAATTGTCTACGCACAATTATATTAAAAAATTGTGCAAAGTGAACGAAGAACGCTATGAGTTTATCGAACTGAACAATTTGCAGGCGTTGTCAAGGGTTGTCAGATATTGGGATTTCTCGCCAAACGTGGCGATTTTTCAACTTGTCTGGCGTCTAAATTTCTGATTTGGCGACATGGCAGTTTTCCTGGCGATATTTCTTTTAAAACAAAATTGAACTTCAAAATTTTTGTAATTCAGGAAAATTAGTTTGATTTGATTTTGATGATTTTTCTTATATTCATCCTTATTCCAGTTGTCGACATTAACGTCACTTTAATACAATACCAAATAGTTCTGCCAAATAAAACCGACTTCAATGTAAAGATCTGATAGAACTAGTTTGAAATTTATTTGCTGGTGGTTCAGATTTGTCTATATGCATTTCATTGTTGCTGTAACAAATCACGAGTCGACTTCAGCCATAAATTTTGAATAGTCACAAACCTCTTATCTTATGCACAGACTTTTGGGAACTATTTGAGAATTCACAAATAATAATATTTTTGAAAATCACAAAAGAAAAATAAGCATAGTAGACTTTGTTGGTTAAGTTATCAAGATATGTCGAGTGGTCCACAATTTGCCGTTTGTGAGATATCAAGGAATTGTTGCCTGTGATTAGATGGGAATAGCACATGCTTTTTGTCTTCGAAAAAAATAATACGAATTCGAACATTTGTCAGAATGTCTACGTTATCCTCATGATAGGTTTCGATAAAGGAGAAGAGTCCCCGCCATTAATCATGGCGTACAGATTTGTTGAGAATTCGGAGCGGTTTTTCGGGCTCTTGCAGAACTATCCCCTATGAATGGTTCTTTGAGTGTTGTAATAGACTAAATAACTTCAGATTAGTCTCGTTTCCGATGCTGAAGCAAACATTTAGTAAACAATCGGTTAATTTTACAAAGATCTTGAACAATATTAGTGAGCTTATATTCTTCGCATTGAATGAGGAGAAGACTCCTGTTTTACTGCAGAACACATTTTTCGGAGCTGTTTTCATATTTCATGCTTGTAGCGTGTTGGAACATAAAACTGCATATTAATTTTCCATTAATAAATGATTCTGAGAGGTTCTTCAGGACCTTGCAGAACTGCCAATAAGTCTCTCTTAAGATGCGGAAAGAAACATATCGTCTCTACCACGTCAAACTATCCAATATGCAAAATTCGTTTTTTAGATTCGTTACCTTGGCACTCTAATTTCTAGGATATGCCTGGTTTCAAAATGCTGAAATTCTCATAGACGGTAGACAGCTCAATAAGAAATATATCAAGCCTGTCATTTTTAGGAATACGCCAACCTTAAATTCACAATTTACGACTCTTTGCTTACTTCTGAAAAGTACAAATTTTCATATTGGATAGTTTGACGTGGTAGGGACGATATCATTTCATTGATTAAATTTACAAAGAGATCCTGATTAATATAAGAAAAGTTCTATTTCCATAATTGAATCTTGAGAGGATTTCCTTTTTTCTTACTGAGCCCACTTGTAATGGTTTCTTTATATTTTATGCTTGCAGCGTGCAAGCATAAAAAAAACTTAAATGTATTTCTTTATAACTGGTACTGTTAAAAATCATACAGATTTGAAGTTACAGTGGATTTTCGGAAAATTTGTTTGATTTTCTACAGAAACAATTTTCCAAATTAGAATTACAAAAACTATTATTAAATATTAAAAAACTTATTTCT
Source organism: Tachina grossa (assembly GCA_949987645.1). Taxonomy (NCBI): domain Eukaryota; kingdom Metazoa; phylum Arthropoda; class Insecta; order Diptera; family Tachinidae; genus Tachina; species Tachina grossa. The sequence continues at coordinate 148,862,039 of OX465276.1, forward strand.
TATATTCTCTCCATGCCTGGTTCAAGATGATTCAAATACCTCATCAAATAGATCAATGTAAGCACACTTGAAAATATATGGATATTTAAATTAAATTTATGCCATAAATTAAACAATGTCTCTCTAAAAGCACTTTAGAACTATTTGCTATATAAATGAAACATATATTGCATTACGTTACATCCTATTTACATGTTCTCATTGCAGTTTTGCTCTCAATAGAGAAGCAAGCCAGACATAGAATAAGAATAAATTTAAACATGTACACACAGCATTACGATACAAGTGCGAGGTATTACAACTCCCAAAACGCCTCCTTAAGGATTTTATCTTTGTGGTGTACATATATTTATTCCTTGAGGTATCTTTATTGTAATGGCAGGAAAAATAACAAAAAAATTATGTACATTTTGATATTTATACTTTTAGCAGCCTGACAACAGGTACTAACAACATTTATCACAGTCGGAGCACAGCAGCACAAACAAACACCAGACGTTGTAGCCAAATCATTGAATGCACTCTTTTTTATCAGCAAAAGGAAAAAAATAAAAATTGTTGAAAACAAAAAATGGAAAAGAGAATTATTTCTCCAGGATAACGTAGCACAATAAAATGCAATTGCCCTAAATATGTTAACTGCTGCAAATATTTCAAATAGACACTAAGCTTATGGAAATGCTTAAGCGGGAAAATAAATTATTAAAATTGCAGCAAAAACTCTTCTTCCTCAACCAAACAAGCCACTTAAGCAAATTCTGAATACTTTTTGTTTGCTGTTGCATTTTGCAGCTGTTCAATTTGAGTTTAATTCCAGTTTAATTTCATATTTGTTTTATATTGTGGAACATTTGTTATGCTAATGGAGCGGTGAGTAAGTCCCAATTTACACTATGCAAGTCTTATTGCTAAGCAATATATATATATATATATATATATATATATTATACACAACTTCTGGATTAACAACCAACATAATAATTAAAAGATTTTCAGGCACATCATCACCCGACATCCGTAATGAAAAGGCCGTGTTTCTAACCAATAAATACTGCACCGGGCATGTGAATAACCTCATGATAATACGTAAAAGAGCAATCGGTAGAATAGATTGGTTGTATTCATTGATTTTTAAAAAGCACTCGACACCATCCATCACTCAACAATGTGGAATGCACTACGATGCATTCCGAAATATTTATATCTCTCGTCTAGGACCTCTATGATAAGGCTAAGTGCCACACCCTACATGAAGGCACTGTTAGCCCAATAAATGTAAACTTAGGTGTTCGTCAGATTATCTTCGATACTATTCAACGTATGATGACAAAAGTATCATCCAAGTCCCATGTAATGCAGTCATGGATCATGTCATTTTCATTCATATAAGCATTCAATGCAAGTGTTCGTGTTTAAACGATTATGATCGTTCTTCTTAGGCACTTACAAATTGTATGCGAGTAGTCTATAACTATTCCATATGGGGTAGTCTTAGGGTTAGTCTGATGTAATGCAAAGTTTAACCATGTGGTCCAACCCTAGGACATCGAAATGTTAAATCGACTATGTTTTATCCATACATTTGGAGTAGTTTTGGAGTACTCCTACTCCTTTTTGGACTAGTTTTTACATGCATGTATGGACTAGTCGCATTTTCTGCAGGGTCCCTGCAAATAATATTAGACTACGTAGCCCAATCTAGATGAAACAGACTGGTTACATTATGGTCCCATGTAATGCAGTCATGGATCATGTCGTTTTTATACATTCAATGCTGCACGATAAGTGTTCGTGTTTAAACGATTATGATCGTTCTTCTTAGGCACTTACAAATTGTGTGCGAGTATATTATAACTACATATTCCATATGGGGTAGTTTTGGAGTTAGTCCGATGTAATGCACAATTGGACCATGTGATCCAACCTTAGGACCATCGCAATGCTTAATCGACCACATTTTTTCATATATTTGGAGTAGTTTTGGAGTACTCCTACTCCTATTTGGACTAGTCTTTACATGCATGTATGGACTAGTCGCATTATTTGCAGGGATGAAAAGGAGTAAAATGTATGCTGCGTCGAATGCTTATGAGAGATTGAGTTGTTTTCTTCCGTACGTGTAAATAAGAGCATAATGAAGTGCCCATGGGCGGAATTTTGCTTGTCTCTGCTCTAAATAAACTAATGATGGAAATTCCACCTAAAGTTAAAATAAAATTTTTCATATTATAATTATGCGAGCGACTAAGCAATTTCTGGAAATCCAACGCTCAAAGATTTCTATTTTTAACACCTTCGTGAAGTCGGTTACGCTATATGGCTCCCAGTCATGGAATGCAGGTAATTGTAATTTGATGCCTACGCCGAATACTTGGCATATTCTCGCCAAATATCATCAGTAACGAATAGCTAAGGCGCAAAAACGAACATGGTATAATCGAGCTTGAAGTTAAAAATCGAAAATCGCCATGCTAAGAACGTAGCAGGAGACCAAGTAGGAGACCAAGTCATACCTGTCCTAGGCAACTTGAAATGACTTGAAGTTTGCAGCAGCAGATAAACGACAATGGAATTAATTTTTTCGAGTAAATATTTATTGTTCGAACTTTTTTTGTTTCTATATACATATGTATGTATATGATTTGTTGAGGCTAAAGCTCGTATCGCTCTTTAAGCCAAATTATATGTGATAATTTTTTAGGAATATATAACACCAAAAACTAAACAACAAAATACGACTAATACACAAGAGCAAAGCCTAATTAATAACAGCCTTATTTATAAAAATTATTAAGGCTTTATAAAGGCTTTTTAAGAAAAATTTTGTATGAAGATTTGTTTTACAAATAAGGATGTAAATTTACTCGAAAAATAATGAGGTTAATTTCATAAATGTAGAATCATACAAAACAAATATTAGAGGAACATGGGGATTTATTTCAATAATAAAAGTACTTAAATTAGGAAATTAGTTTTTCTCTGGAATTCCGGGAATTCCCGGGAACGCGATTTTTTCATTCCTGTTTCCCGGGAAGTGCAAAAGTCCTAGAAATTCCAAACCCTAATACATACATAATAGTGTCCTGCATAAGACATCTTATAAGAACTTTCAAGACATGAGGGATTTTTCAAATGCTTTACTACAGACAAAATTTTATAAAACAAACGTTAACAACACTGTTTTCAAGAAATTTGTTTGAGTATTGTAGGTATAAGAGTAAAGAAGAAAACACTTCGTGACGGAAGAATTTGTGATACTTGCTTCCATGATACAATAATACAGGTAGTCGCGAATCTACAACAAATGTACAACAAATAAAACAACAGTGATTTTTATTGCTGTTTTGTAATTGACAAGAGAGACAACCGAGAGAAAACAATATACATGTACATGCGATTTCTCTTCGCTTTGCAAAGCATGTTTGTATTAGTACAGTTTTAATAGGCACCATGATACAATAATACAGGTAGGCGCGAATCTACAACAAATGTACAACAAATAAAACAACAGTGATTTTTGTTGCTGTTTTGTGATTGACAAGAGAGACAACCAAGAGAAAACAATATACATGTACTTGCGTTTTCTCTTGGCTTTGCACAGCATGTTTGTATTAGTACAGTTTTACTAGGCACTGTGCGCGAGTGTTGGTAAAACATAAACACCATTTGGCAGATCACATCACGAAACAAGCAAAACAGTTGGCGCTTCGCGGTTACCTGTAATATTGTATCATGCTTGCTTCTTTCTACGCATGAGCGCGTGTACAAACGTCATGCATGTATGTGTGTATGATCTTTTATTTTTCTGCGCACATGCAAAGGCACACACATGCATTAACATTAGTTGCATGCGGTTAATCACATAATAGCTTACCATCTACATATTACACACACACACTCAAATGTACAATATGAAAAATAACAAGCATACACTAATCAACAGTACTTCTTTTGAGTGTTTGTTACAAACAAGCTGTCTTGGCGATATCGCTTGTTAACACTGATATACACGTACACCAATACATCCATCGTGCTTCGCTTGTAGTACGGCAGCATTTATTATTGGTTTAGTATAATACATGCGACGTGAATACATTTAAAAATCATGACGTATTTACATTTAAAGACTGTTTACGCAGGTCTCTAATACATAAGTACTAGTGATGCACGAATATTCGTATTCGTATTCGAATTGCCGAATATTCGCCCCTTTTTAAATATTCGTATTCGCATTCGCCTGAATTTGGCGAATACGAATATTTTTCTAAATAATTAAATAAATAAATGCATAAATGTTAAACGAAATTTAAATAAATTGATAAAAATATTAGTTTGTACGAATCCATTAAATATTTCACAAAAATTTGTGCTTTGGATCATTTTCAAATATTATTTACTGACGATCATTAAAATTTTGGGTAGTTTTTATTAACTTTAAAGTACGCCAACAGGAGTATGTAGTTGTTTTTCATAACAATTTTTTAATATTTCTTATTGCAGGCGTAAATAGAATCCCCTAATTTAATGTCTATAAATTTAACATTATTATATTTCACATTAAAAATATCGTCTCAAATATTCGTATTCGTATTCGCGAATATCAAAAATTGACATTCGTTACATCACTAATATCTACATATGTATGTTTTTTTATTACTTTTTCTATCGTTTTATGTAATTTTGACGAAATTTTATATTAAACCCAGTGTTGATACATAATCACGCACATTAAGAGAAGGCGAAACAAAAAATAATTCAAAATTGCCAAAGTGGAAAAATTATATGAATTTAAATAAATCTAACTTTTTAGCACAACAATTGCCTTCAACCAGCCACCCACCCCAGCTCTGCAATTTTAGGGAAGTCGGTACTATAAGGCAGACTTGGTTGGTGATAAATACATCTCTGTACATCTCTACAAACTTGAACACAGAATGTACATATCGTTACCTTAATATAGAAAGGCCCTAACTCATTATTTTTTTTGAAATCGAGATTTTTGTATGTTTCAATAAAAGAACATCTAATATATCGAAAAATACAAAAATTTCGATTTCAAAACAAAAAAATAATAACGAGTTAGGGCTTTTATATATTAAGATAACGATATGTATGTTTGCCTGTTTGCATTTAACAGCTTTATAAAATTTAATGTACTGTAGGATGAAGGATTTTGCGTTCTGAGTGTGTGTGTGTATCGATAAATGATGTAGGGATTATGAGTGACAGCAATATAGTAGTACGAGGAGTAATTTAAAACTATGATTGTGATTGGATATGTTTATATGAGCAAGTGCACAGTGGGAATTGCCAATCAGGTTAGCAAATTCTATATTTAGTTACATATACATACATACATATATTTATGTTTTAGTTATCATTGTTATTGCCACCGTCTTTGAATATTATTGTAAGTAACACATCGAGCCTTATTTTCGATTTAATCGTAAGCGACAAAAATGAAAATTTTCAGAAGGTTTTTTTTAACCTGTATCTCAAAAATTATCATCAACTTTGGCATTTTGATAATTCTTAGCTATCGGTAGGCCCATAACATTTTAATTTCAATTAAAAAGTTAAAGGATAAAGGATAAGAAGTATGCATTATTTATGCCTTGCCCACTTTTTTGAGCACAAAATTATGTATTCTTCAGTGATCAAGGTGTGTGCCAATAAAGATCGCTAAAGCAGAAGCACGTTAAATATAATACTAAAATCTCATAGGCGTGGCCCCGCCCTTTTTTTGAATGCAAGCTAATGTCTTTTTCCAGAGCTCAGAGAGTGTGCTAAGTTTCGTAAAAATCGGTCGAACAGAAAGCACGTGAAATATAATATTAAATTTTTGTTCAACTTCAATATTGTGTCGTTACGAGAGCGCAGTGTGTTGGGTAAGTAAGTTTCATAGCAATCGGATAAATAAACTATCATAAACTCAAACATGCTTCCATGTTTTATAATTAAATTTTAAAATTTGGAAAATAATTGCAATTTCACATAGTTTACTCCACTGTACAGCAATTGGAACATTAAAAACATGTCCTGTTCAAAAGCTGCTAGTGAACGCGGAAAAACAATACGTATGTATGTATTTGTTTGTAAGTATATTTTGCACAAGTAGATTGAAATGAGTCCTCTTAACAGCTAATAACAAACATTGCCAGTTCGCTGAAAAAAGAGCAGCAATAGCAATGATGACAGCAACAACAATAATAACACAATATCTTTAAAACATTGTCGACACCGCAATAATTGTAGTGTAATATTACAATAAACAATAAGTGAGTGTAAGTGTATATATACTTGATGTAAATGAATAAATTAGTTGGATTAAATATTTAATGCTGGCAAATTTCAAGATCGAAATTTTTTTAAAACACGAGTACATATGTAAGTTAATGTCACGGTCTCATTATTGTCTATCCTAAACAACGATATCAGAGACACCAAATTTAACTCCTCCGAAGAAAAGTAAATCTGTTTAGGAGGGATTTTTATAGGATAAAAGCAGATAAGTATTTGAGGAGGTGCGAGTAATACTATAACAAAAATTAAACATTTTAAAAACTCCCCGACGTACAGGCCACACGGCTGAACCGATTTTCTTTAAGTATAAGCTAGTGTACTATCTACACTCAGGGAAAAGCTGCAACTTAAAAATAAGAACGCGTCACATTAATTCAATAATTTTCAATATAAAAGAAAATGTATATTGAGGTACTTAAAAATAAATAAAATTAATAAATTAATTAGTGTTTTTTGTGGGAATTGTTACAATCTAAGTTTAAAATTTTTAAACGCACTAATGATACTGTAAATTAATATTTTTAACCCCCGAATAAAAAAAGGGGTGTTATAAGTTTGTAGTGTGTGTCTGTGTATCTGTGTGTCTGTCCGTGTCCACGTACAGGCGAACGGCTGATGACTTGATCCAGAGGGTTCTTAGCTATGTTTGAAGAAAATCGGTCCAGCCATTTAGAAGATATAACATCTTTTCTGAAAAAAGTCGGGGGTTTTTAAAATTTTTAATTTTTGTTATTCATATTAAAATAAGAAATTTCAACATGACTAGATTTTCGTTAATGTTTCTTATTAATTCAATGTGGTTTTTATTGATTTTAAGCTGTTTTTTCTCTGTGTGTAGATCAAGTCATATTTCAAATGTAAAAACCAAATTAAAATCGGTATAGAAAAGAGCTGGACCGATTTTTTTCAAACATAACTAAGAACACTCTCGTCACCTTTCAAACAGAAAGAAACTAAATCAAAATCGGTCCAGCCGTTTGGTCGGTACTAGAGATGGATGCGTGTCGAATTTTTCGAACACGACACGACACCAATACCACGACGCTCAACACGTACGAAACACGCACGATAAAGATTTCATCAACACAATACTGCACAACACGCACAAAAAATTATTGTTATGGTATTGAAGATCAGATAATTTCATTGATTTTTTCAAGGGTCGCTTTTCAAAATTTGGCACCTAGTTGGCACTGCCAGCTAATACTATCTGCCACTATCGGTTTACGTACAGAACTTTAAGCATCAGAGGCCCATACAATATGCTGATGTTGTGTGTTTGACGATACAAAATATAACATTTTTTCTCTACTGGAAATTCATTCATACATTCATATTTTACATCTAAAATCGTTTCGTGTTTTTCCTGTCAATTTTGCTCAACACGAAACGAAAGGAAAACGCACGAAATCAGATTTTTTGTCACGAACACTTCGTGTTGAGTCGTGCGTGTCCCTACCACGTCAAACTATCTAATATCCAAAATTTGTTTTTTAGATTCGTTATATCGGTACCCTAATTTTAACGATATGCCTCGTTTCAAAATGCTGAAATGCTCAAGGACGGTAGATAACTCAATAAGAAATATTTTAAGCCTAGCACTTTTAGGAATACGATGACTTTAAATTCACAATTGACGGGTCTTCGCGCTTTTCTGAAAAGTTCAAATTTGCATATTGGATAGTTTGACGTGGTAGAAACGATATGTAGATATAAAAGTAAATTAAATGCAGATTCGGCCAAATATATTTCCTTTTCCGACTTTTCTTTATTTCAACAGAAAATCTTTTCATATGCTGTTTGTGAAACCATCCTAATTTTGAACTCATGTACATATCGCTACCTTAATACAGAAAGGCCCTATCTACCTCATTATTTTTTTGAAATCGAGATTTTTGCATTTTTCGATTTAGATCAGATGTTCTTTTATCGAACACGACATTATTAAGGTATAGATATGCATGTTTGTAACTTAAAAAATTAGCCAAGAACAACAAAAGCCTTACGAGATCAAAAATAATAACAAAAGAAAAATATTTAAATTGTTTTCTAACTTATTTTGTGTAAACGGCCATAAACGCTATTTATGTTAAACGCTATATGTGTATATTAAAGTTAAATTTGAATTTATACTCATTAAAATTTAATGTTTTGTTCATAACTAATTAATTTTGTTTGAGTAACAGCCATAAATATAAAATTTGTCTGCAGCACGTAATTTAAAACTTTTTTGTTTTTATTAAAGATATTCAAATGTGTATACAACAGTTTAGTTATGCAGGATACTGGTGCACGTGTTTTCGACATTACTCATTTGGAATTGTCAGAAACAGAGTAGAGTCTCCTTTAGCTTAAAGAAAAATGAGCGGTATTTTTATATATTTTATATTCGGATGTCAAATAAATAAACAAATAACGAAATAAGAAATTATGTTTCTGAGTTTCACGCAAGTTTTCAAAATTTTCACGATTCAGCAATTTGCAAAAATGTTAATTTTCTTGTTGGATAAAATATCTCAGTTGTATTTTCGTTTAAGTATCATTTTAGCCAGTCTTACAACAGGGAATTCCCAACTTTGACAGTTGATGGTGGCCATATTTCTGAAGCTACATCTGTCAAATTTCCATTTGCAATAACGACTGAGTACATAAAGCAGAAATCTACATGGAAAACAGCTAGTTGTTCCGTTCAACTATGTGTTTGTCAGAATATTTACAACTAACTTTAGTGTTATTTGTTCATTAATAATTATCACATGTAATTTGGCTTACAAAGCGATACGAACTTTATATATTTATGATAAAATCATATATATGCCTGACATATGTATATTTAGTTTGTTTTGCTAAATCCCCATGGACGGATATAGCGTTCAATAGAACGTACAAGTGATAAAATCATCTTCTAGGATAAGTCCCATTTCTAGATAAATAATTGGGACGATACTAATCCACATGAGAGCCAAGAGCATCTAATGGATACCGAAAAATTCACTGTTTTCTATAAAGTTTGGGCTGGTGGCGTCATTGGTCCATATTTATTTGGGAACGACGTCAACCAGTTTATCAACTTTAACGGCGAACGCTATATGTTGATAATTATACAGGCATGTTCTGGCAATTACATTTTTTTCAAACCACATATCGCTCATTTACTTCAATAGTGGCACAACTCAAAAAAACCAGTTTTGCAGAAAACGCGTTTTAAGTTTTCAATTTGCATACAACTCAATGGAGAAATGAAAAAAAAATTCTTCTCTCAGGAGGTGATGGTACAAGCTATTTATATGAAATTTTTACACAAGATAAAATACGAAATGCCGCATCTTTCTGCATTATTAACTCAAAAAACTAATTTTTTGAGTTATGCCACTATTGAAGTAAATGAGCGATATGATTTTAAAACTAATAATGGCTTATTTTTTCAGTGTACTCTGCTGCAGAGCATTTTAAATCACTCATATACATAATGACAATATGTTATAGTATATGCTGGCTGACACTCATCTAGAGTAAATTACGTCGGCCTTTCCCTGAATAGAGTCCTCGTATTAACAAATAACTTTATAAGTATAAAAATCATTTATTTAAACTGCTTTCTTGCTTTCTTCATAAACAATTATTTTTTATGACCTTTACGAAACAAAAAATTATTAAAACAATTAATGGAAATCGTGTTTAAGAAGTTTTAATTAGTACAACTTTACAAAAATTCTCATATAAATTTAAACGCTGCTGTTGAAGCAAATTATTTCGTTAAAAAACGGGTTCTTGGTTTAGTTAACAAAATGTTTTATAAAGTGTTAAAAAATGGTTTTTTATTAACTGCTACAGTGCTGGCTTTAAATGTAAGTATGCACTTTTTTAAAGATATATAATGGAGTTTATTGAAATAATTTCCTTTTTTTAGATCCTATCGATCAGTTTTTTTGAAGCTCATTGCAGTGAAGCAAACTTAGTGGATGATCTTACTAAGGATTTAGTGGGTGTTGATGTATCATCTATTTTAGATTTGGTTACACATTTAAAGGATGTTAAAAGTATTTTAGAACCCTTAATCAAATTACTGCATACGCTGTTACCATTATTGGGACAAGTTTCAGATGTTTTGTCTTTATTAGAAACATTGAGTATTTTGTAAAGAAAAAATCTTGTAATTTCGATTATGGATAGTATAACATTTGAAGCTTTATTTGTTTAGTTTTCTTATCCTAAATGGCTTTTAAAGGTAAGGTTTTTTAGGTAAGGTTTTTTTTATAAAAATGTTCACTGTATTGTGAAATTTTTTTTAAACTCCAAATTTTTTAGAAATACATTTCAGATATACAGGGCAATTATGACTAAAATTCCGCGGGAAATTTCTCCCTTTTCCAATCAGAATTTTTTGTTTTCCCTATTAGTTGCTATTAATTGGAATTATTCCCCGAGAAAAATTTCTTGCGGAATTTTATTCATAATTGCCCTCATAATGTAAACGCATTTTAAAATTATGATTTGTTCTTTTTCCACTAGGTTTGATTCGCTGAGGAAGAAAGGTTTTTCCACAGTGAACATTTAAAACAAACCCTTAATTTCAGTACAAAATGCGTACCAAATAAGAAAAAATATCACGTGCGATATCACCCCTTGTACACACGGAAAGTTTACTTTGCAAAGCCTTAATTCAGCTGTGTGAAAGAAAGAGGTAAGAATACTTTCTCTTTCTGTCATTCTCCCAGCTGAATTAAGACTTTGCAAAGTAAACTTTCCGTGTGTAAAAGGGGTATATTTCTTAAAAACGTATTTTAGTCGATGAATTTATCCTCACACACATAAGCTTGTCTGCTAAAAGTTTTTTAATATCAACTCAGGTATACATATTCTACTTCGAAATTGATGGAAAATGCTTATTGAAAGTAAATTAAAAAACAACTCGTATTATATTCAGCTGAGAAAATGTACTACCAGTTTATAGAAGCCATGTAAAAATTCTCGGCTGTCTATTTATTATATATACTATTAAGTATATTTATTTAATTTTTGCCACAGGCCCATGGCTATTAATTTTGGTTAATTTTAATTATTATTGTTCGAACTTCATTTGTTTCTATATTTTTTTTCAAATTACGGACGTTCGAAATTTTATACCTACATTAGAGTGGCCGTTAATTGTATGGAGACTTTTTTTTGATTTCTTCTACTTTCTTTCACCCCCCAAATCAGTTCAGTTTTATGTAAAAAAAATACAAAAAAATTTCATACCGATAATTTGCGTCCGGCTCTCAAAGTTGGCCTTCAAGCCCATTTTTCAATGTAATTTTTAAAAAATCATTTTACAAGAATTTGATATATGGCAATATTTTAGCTCTTCGTGTCAACAACATTAGTTTCAAAGAAAGTTTTTTGCTAAAATTAATATTTTAGAAAATAATGAGGAAAATAACCACGAAAATACCAATAATTTTATGTAACAAAATTATATTTATATGGTCATTTTTTATTTGAAGCATGTACAATAAGAGCTTATATATATTAAATTATTCCATAAATAAACATATAGTCAAAACAAAAATAAACCAAAAAAATAAATAATTATATTGAATATATGAACTTGAGGGCCATCTTTGAGGGCCGGACGTACCCCCTAAAACACAACTTATCGGTATGAATTTTTTTGGTATTTTTTTTACATAAAACTGAACCGATTTCGGGGGTGAGAGTAGAAGAAATAAAAAAAAAATAACGGCCACCCTAACCTACATGTATAAAAAAGGCCTTAGATAGCAAACATAAATTCTTATATACAGCTGCAAAAAATGCAATTCAGCTAGAGATTTCGTGGTAAAATTGTTTAATACCCATTCTACACACGGAAAGTTTGCTTTGCAACCTTAGTTCAGCTGGGAGAAACACAGAGGGAGTAATACTTTCTCTGTCTTTAAAATTTTATGAAAAATTCAAAGTTACTTGCATTTTGGGAGTCTAAGCTGTAATTCGAAACATAGAAAATCACTTAAGAATATAAATGAAAAATTATAGAAGTTGCAAAAATTTTATTAGTGAAATGAATGATGTATTAATATTACAAATTTATCAATAAAGTGCGGTTGTGGAGTAAAAAACTTGGAAAGACCTCTGGGTTTTGGTAAATAACCTTGTTTCTCAATAACTTCACTTCAGTGATATTTCACTCTTATCCTGGTATTCTAGTTATCAAATACACTTCCATATCGAAAATTTCCCAAGCCTTACAAAAATCATCGAATAATACTTGATTGGTATTGGAAGTATCCATTTCCGAAATCATCTTATAGGCCACATTCATTATCTGTTGGCTGGAAAAAATATCCGAAAATAATGTATGCACTAAAAATATTAAATCTTCTTCATCGATAATGCCATTCTTGTCACGATCAAACATATTAAATATTACTAAAAAAATTAAGACAACAAATATTAAAACCAACACCAAATTTAAAATATTAATCTTTTCCAAAATACTTTTCAATTTTTTCTTTTTAAGCTCCTCCAGCTGCTCAGGTTTCAAATTGGAGCTATAGGCTTCAAAATTACTCAAATATTTGGCAAAGTCTATAAAATTTAAATGTTTTTTCTCGCCAAACATGGAGCCTAAGAGAAGAGACAAAATGGGATTGCGCTGTAAACGTGACAGGGAAAGAAAATGGGATTTCTTTAGATGTAAAGGAGGAAACTCATCGTCATCTTTGGATAAATTGCAAAAACATTTATACAAATGGATTATTTGGCCAGTTTTTACTAAAAAAAATATTTTTATTTCTTAATCATAAAATTTTTTAGTTAAGAACACTTTTCTGCTTACATGGTGTTATATCCTTTAACGTCTCGATATATTCTTCGGGACATTGTAGACTGCCACGTTTGTGCTCTCTGGAGCGACACAGACCCATTTGGATTTATACTAGGTTTGAAAAGTTTTTTCTATACAAAAAATATTGCTTAAAATAGAATGACAGAAGTTGGATAAAAAATTGTTCAGCACCTACAGGAGACAATTTTTTTAACTTTTCACTGTATTGTTATCGTATAAATTTTAGCTTTTGAAGAAATTTTCAAGCTAAAAGTTTAGCTAATTAAATTTTTTTCTGTACGCTCTCTCTCTATCTCTCTCTCTCCCACTAAGGCAAACGTCAAACTGCATATGAGAAAAATGGCGGATAAAATTTGTCCGAGACAAATGGGTGAATTCAGCAGATTTACACTTTGTTCCTCTCCATAGTTTATTTAATTCTGATCCACCCTCGTATGTGTTAAGCTCTGCACTTATTTCATTTTTATTGCAGGCCATCGCAACTGAAATACAATTATTAAAAGTATGAATTTTTTTATTATTATTGCGGTTTTTCGTCTGCGTTTTATCACAATTTTCTGATCATTCATAATCCGATTAAGTAGAAAAAGGAACTACTCTCGTAGTATATGTTAAAATAAAATACAAAGGAAAATACACCAGATACATAGATTTTTTTTAAATAAAAACGGAAAAATAAAAATCATAGTGTTGTAATTTTCTTTATTACTACAATATTAATAACATTTTTCATTTTCAGAAATAAAAAGAAAAATAAACTACAAGTATATCGTAAAAACGAACAGAAAACTTAAGAAATTTATGAGAATGATGTTGCCATGATGGTAATGATAGCGATAATGATTTTTTTTCTATGTTGTTGATAAAATGAGTCTTTTTATAATAAACTCACAGTTGGAGTTGTCAGTTCCTTATTCCAGCTGTCTGTTCATTTTTTTGTTATTCATAATCAGAGTGTACTATTAAAAGTGTTTAAAATATGAATTCTACTTTGTTGGAGTTTTATTTTTAAATGAATTTAATATTTATATTTTCTTCCCTTCTTTTTGTAAATTTGTGGTTATGCAATTTGGTAATGGCAATGAAAGATAGATATAATGTTGCTGAAAAAGGCAATGACAATTTACGTATAATAATTTTTAAGGTTTGAGCGCCAGCTAAAATTTTCAGTCACTAATTTAGCTACAAAACAGAGCAACTAATTTTTTTTTAAATCATGTTGAATGAATTTCTGTACATTTCATTAAGTCCAGTCAAGAACACGTTATCAGGCATAACATTATAAGACGAATAGTTTTTGTTTGTTTCCTAACTGCTTAAGGGAAGTAAGCCGAATATAAATTTCTAAATTCAGCTGCAAAAAATTCAATTTAGCTAGAGATTTTATGATGGAAATTTCTCTTCTGCATACAGCCTAAAAGTTTTCAGTTATTCCTTTATAAGATTATTTATTTATTTTTATTAAAAACTACGCAAGCTTTTTTCAACTTTAATTCAGAAAATTATATTTTGTTCTTAAACTGATCAAAACTGTCTTATGAAATTGCGCCATACGTGCATTTTTGTATTCAGCGGCATGTAATACAATTCAGCTACAAATTTGAACATGACGATTCGTTTACTTTAGTTAAAAACTAGCTAAAAAGCTGATAATATCAATTCAGCAGATTATAATGAGCATCCAAGCAAAATTTTTCAAAGATATCCTCGGTTCACACGTTTCAACTTTTGTTGCTCAACTCGTAATTCAGCTGTAAGAAAAAGAGATATTTGTACTTCCGTCTCCGTCTTTCTTACAGCTGAATTACGAGTTGAGCAACAAAAGTTGAAACGTGTGAATCGGGACATACTTGTATAAAATGATTTCTTTTAGTTTTGTAAAGTATTTACAGTTCAAAATGTTTTTGACATAAATTCAGCAAACTATGCTTTTTAAAAATAATAAAAAAATCCTTAATAAGTATATTTCAAACATCAATTCGTATATTCAGCTGAGAAATTGCAATTCAGATAAAGATTTCATAATGAAAATTTTACATAATGAGCTATTTTTGTATACATAAGTAAAGACAAGTTCTTTGCTTTTGTTAAAAATTAAGCAATTTTAGCTTAAAACGTTTTTCAAATCAATTCAGCTAAACATGTTTGGTTTCTTTCTAACTGCTCTGAACTGCAAGTAAAATGGAAAAGAAAATTAATTCTTACATTCAGCTGAAGCAAATGTAATTCAGCTAGCGATTTTTAACAAAATTTGTTAGAAAGGCGCTTTATGGTTATTTATTTGATTAAAATACGGTTCTTTGAATGCATATTCAATTCAGCTGAGAAAATTATTAGATATTTAGATATACTAACATCAGTTGGTATGTTCAGCTAAGAAATTCCAATTCAGATAATGATTTTATAATGAAAATTTTAAATAATAAAGATATTCACATCAGTTTTTTTTTCTTGTTGGAAAAATGGAAAAATTTAATTTTTTTCCTGTGTTTGTTGTAAAAAAATTATATTTTTCCATTTTTTCCAACAAGAAAAAAACTGATGTGAATACCATTAATTAAAAATTTTTGCGTACACAAGTACAGACAAGTTATTTGCTTTTGTTAAAAATTAAGCATTATGAGCAAGATTTTTTTTAAATCAATTCAGCAAAACATGTTTGGTTTCTAACTGCAAGTAAAATGGAGAAGTATATTAATTCTTATATTCAGCTGAGAAAAATGTAATTCAGATAGCGAATTTATCACAAGATTTATTTATTTGATTAAAATACTCCTCTTTTAATAACAGTACTCAATTCAGCTGAGAAAATTATAGTTATTTTAATAATTGATATGGCTAAAGAGCTTCGTAATTTCAATTTTGTTTTAAATTCTGCAATTCAGCTGACACTTTTTTAAATTAATTTACATAGTTTCATAAATAAACTTTTGCCATCCATTATAGATATTAATTAGTTTCCTACCTGTTTACATGCGTACATACACATATCAGAGCAACAGCCTGCATTATTTGTTGCCAGTCAAATCTGCTCTAAGTTTGCACATATTGTTTCTGCAGAAATTTGTTACCTACAATTATTACACGCCAGTGTCCTGCCATACAAATCAGCATCATCAGTTTAAATTAATAATTAATTGAAATCATTGTTATGTAAGGTACATTGAACATAAATAATTAACAAGTTGCAAATAACCAGAGTATTGTAATGAAATTTAGCAGAGCTATTTATGTAGATGCAACGAGCAGCAAAATATTGTATAGTTTTTGTATGTATAAAACATAAAATGAAGAATGTTTATGAACTCTCCATAAACTAAAGTAGACAAATATTTTTTTTTTTTATTTTAACAGGAAACCTTTTAACCTTAATTTATTATTATGAAATTCAATTTTAATACAATTAAAACAATTGCTATGTATACAAATTGGCTGCATACAGTCTGCTTAAACGAGCTGGTATAAATTTTAACAATAAAATTCTAGCAAAATGTATGTAATAAAATCGTCCTTATCACGCCCAAAACTACATGAACATGCTCATTAATTCCTTAATACTAAATAACAAAAGATTTAAAGTTTTGAAAACCACAACATGTGTTACAAATAATAACACAACTATAATGCCACTAACTAAAGGACAATAACAACAAAAGCAATATTTAAAGGATTTGTTATGTTAATGACAAAAAGACCACACGAACGAGCATAAACTATTCTTTAACTCGTATCCAGCAATTCTAAAAATTTTAGGGTTGCAAGCATTATTTAGGCATTTGTTTGACAATTTGAAAGACGCTCCGTCAATAAAATAACAACTTACAAAAACGTACTTACGATCGAAATGCAGAATACATACAATCGAAAGAGAAAAGAAAAAAAAAGAAACGGAGAAAATTTCGATTCGAATCGAAACACAGAATAAGGGTGAAAATGTCTGACAAATATCTTGCAATAATTTGAAAATGGCAACGAAATGTATTCACGCGATTGTCAGATGTCTGACAAATTGTTGGCAGCTTGTAGTCTTGCAATGGACTGGCATTTTTTTCAGACAACGTTGTGAGACAAAAAATTGTCAGTTCAGACGGTTATACATTTTTTTAGCAAATTTTTCTCACAATATTGTAAAATCTGACAATCTTCTGTACATAGCTTTAGTATCCATTTTACAGGTACCTACTTACTACTGCTTTCTAAAAGCGATTGCAGTTATCAGAACTACCGGGCGAATACTCTTTTTGATGCATATCAACAAAAATTATGACTGTACCTGTCTCCTTGAAGTAAACGGAAGTGCTCATTAATTTAAACAAATAACTGTCCAAAATTACATACATATGTATGTCTGTGTATGCTAATGCTGTATTGCATTTTCAAGGAGCCGAATTGTGTGCGGTGCAAGTTGAGAACCGTAAACTAAAGTGTTTTTGTTCATTTATTGTATGAACATTTTAACAGGCGGTTAGTAGTTACCTGCCCACTACATACATAATTTCTAACCCCCAAATTTAAAGCTTTTTGTAAATTAAACAAAATTTATAATTACATAATGTTCATTAACATAAAATAACAGTAACAACAAAACAATACAAACAATAGCTCTACGAATATAAGATGGAATAATTGGCATTTCAGTAAAACAGCACAGAATAGAATTGAGTGGGTGAACGAATTTCGACAAAGATAAAATTTTATGGCAGACAAACCTACCAAAGAGAATAAAGGGAATAGGTATTTATAAAAAGTATTAAGTATTGTTATAAACATATAAAAGGAAAGGAAAGGAGTCGAAAGATTTTGATAAATCAGCTAAAAGTTTTAGGAAGGTGGTTCTTAATAAAATATGTATAATTAGTTGTGTCGCATTCTATATTTAATTTTTTAAAAAATTATATTTATATACACAATTATCTCCCTATTCCAAATGTGGAAGATGAAATCAGAAGATTTAATGAAAATTGTGTAAAATAATATGTTTCATTTCCTGAAAAATTCAAGTTAAATAGGTGATGCTAATAACAAGCTTTACTCAAGTATATAGACATGGGTTCTGACGAAGTGCGTGGCTGAACAGAAAAATGTCGGCATTTCCACCAACTAAAAAGTCTTGTATAATTTTCTTATCTTTTTTCGAAAATAACATTAATTAATAAAAAGATTTCGTTCAATAAAGGCAGAATTAGTTTTTACTTTCTGTTCTGTTACGAATCAGCTGCCTCTTTTATCTATCTATATATGTATATAAAAATAAGTTGCATTGTGTTAGTAATTGATGTTCTCTGGAATGCGTGAACCGATTTTGATTCTGCAAAGTTTATATGAAAGGTGACGTCAATACCAAGGTTTTTATGTATAAACGGTCTCTGGATGGGTATTGGTTCATGAGTTTATAACTCATGAACACTGCATTCATTTCGAAATATCTGAGTTAATATTTTGATAAACTGAAATACAATTCGTTTTTAAATTCATTACAATTCAATTTTAGTCAAACAATTAATTTAATTTATATACTTAGCTATTGTAAATCACAACTTCGGAGATCTATGAAATAAATTACATATAAACACATCACTAAAAACTTAAATATTTAAATACATTATGCACAGCAATGGGCTTTCTTATATGTTAAGTTAACGGATATTCCAAACATTAAATCAAACAGCTAATATATACATGTAATGCTGTAACGGACTTTTTCACCAAGGTCGCTAGCTTTTGAGTGCATGCTATGACTGACATTTAATGATCAGCTGATCTATTTATATTCTTATGAATGAATTAGTGCGGCTTTTTCAAACTGCTCTCGATCAAATGCCATCTGATGAATATGCAATTTTGATTCGAGGTGATAAGCGCCTCCTGCGCAACATGTCAGATGATTTAATGCGCCCACAATGGATGATGTCGCTATTTTTATTTTCTTTTTTGCACTACGAAGTGTGCAGGGGTTCGCTAGTTGTTTATAGAAATCTTATACAAGCCGTTAAGGCTCAGTTAGCCGACTGTAATGTAATGTAACTGCAACTGTAAGAAACAGCTGATCGATATTCTTATGTGAAAAACAATGCACAGATTCTCACATTCCGATTACATATCTATAACCATTTTGATTACTTTTCACATAATATGGATTAGCTATTTCCTACCGTTGCAGTTACATTGCATTACAGTCGTCTAACTGAGCCTTTAGATTTTCTGTTTCGGTTCAAACTCTTAACATAAAAAAATTGTTTAATAGTTGTAAGTTACAGCATAAATAAAATAAAAATATTTTGAAATAAACTGTGGTTTTGCTTTTCGAATTTAAAAAATTGGTAAGAAACAGGTAATAAGTTATTGCATAAGAAATAACTATTAAGATTAAAGGCTCAGTTAGCCGACTGTAATGTAAAGTAACTGTAACGTAGGAAACAGCTGATTGAAATTTTTGTATGAAAAGTAGGTTACGTTAGATTACATCCCTATAACCATTTTCATTACTTTTCATATAACAATATCGATCAGCTGTTTCCTACTGTTGCAATTACATTACATTACAGTCGGCTAACTGAGCCTTAAGAAACAGAACGGCACAGCAGAGAACATCAACAGAAATTAAAAACTAATGTCGGGTTTCCATCTGTGTGCCATGTACATGTACAGCCTGACCCAGGATATCGACAACGTTCGACTTGTCGCACACTTACATTTGAAACAAAAAAATATTAAAATTTGTTTTTGTTTTGAATGCAAGTGTGCGACAAGTCGAACGTTGTCGATATCGTGGGTTTGGCCCGTAATGAAAAACAGCTTGATTCAGACACGTATTTATTAAGTTAAAGAGTTTCATACATAACTAATAGACAATTTTATAGAATCCAACATGATTGGAAACTGTTTAAATCAATAAATATGTGTCTGAATCAAACAGTTTTTCATTAGTAATTAGTTGGTTACACTTTTTTGGTCAAATGACACACAAGAAATGCCAGATGTAAACTCAGCCATAGGACATACATACATATGTATGTATTTTGTTTTTGTTTCAAATGGAAGTGTGCGACAAGTCGAACGTTGTCGACATCGTGGGACAGACCAGAGAAACAAGTCGACCGGCTCGAAGCCGACGGCGCGCCGCCGCCGGTTATTTTTCTGTATATCAAGCCGCCGCCGATTGTATCGGCTCGCATCGGCTCAAAATCAGCCGAAATTTTATCTGCTCAAAAAGACAAATTTCCGGGAAAAAATTTTTAAAATCAATTTTCAGTTTCAATTTTAATTTTCTCTTTAAATTTTCATATGTTTAATTGCGCCGCCGAAAATTCTCTCGGCGCGCCACCGCCGGTCACAAAACTACTGCGCCGCCGCCGCCGATAATTTTGCCTCGACTTGTTTCTCTGGGACAGACCCTTACATAACTAGAAGCACCTGAAATATATAAATATGGATTTATGTATGCATATTTAAATAAAATACCTATATATGTATGTATGTATGTACATATAAGTAAAAAAAATTGGAGTTAAAAATGATTGGTGGCGGGAATACTTGCGTGGCTATTTTAAAGTATTTATGTATGTACATACCTGCATGCATATGTTATGTATGTATGGATGTACATACATATGTATTTTACTTCTCGTTACGGAAACATTGCGAATATAAATAAATCCATATGTACATAGTAAGTACATATCGCTCATTTACTTCAATAGTGGCACAACTCAAAAAAACCAGTTTTGCAGAAAACGCGTTTTAAGTTTTCAATTTGCATACAACTCAATGGAGAAATTAAAAAAAATTCTTCTCTCAGGAGGTGATGGTACAAGCTCTTTATATGAAATTTTTACACAAGATAAAATACGAAATGCCGCATCTTTCTGCATTATTAACTCAAAAAACTAATTTTTTGAGTTATGCCACTATTGAAGTAAATGAGCGATATGTACATAGATATTGGTAGTACTTTAGTTTTTCCTTGGCAACAGACAAATCCATTCGCAGGTTTGCTCTCTTCGGTTTGTATTCCCAGTAACAAGCGAACGATCCTGTTGCTAACAAAAATCAACAGAGACTGCGCTGTACTAGGGATGAAACGATACGAGTAAATACAAGTAGGTACTCAATACTTTTTCTCATAATCCAAGTACTTTTGGTATCGATACTTTACTACTGAGTACCAAGTAGGTATCGGTAAAATGTACTCGTATCGATCAAAAGTACTCGTTTCTTATTTGCCACAAAAATATTGAACATGGCGTTAGTTTAACAAAATTTCATTTGTTCGTATTAAGTTTAAATTTATGTTTAGAATATATCTGTGGCAAAAAGGAAAAAGTGCTTAAGTCGGGATAAGCTGTTCTTAAGTTGACGGTACCCATGTAATCTCCGTATTAGAAAGTACCCCTGGGCAAAATTTCATTTATTTTGTGCGCTTTTTTAGGAAGTTATAGCGCGATGGCTTACTTCTTATCTTTTTTCGTTCTATAATCTCATATGAAATATGACATTACTTTAGCTTATACTTTGGTATATTTCAAATCGAATATGTTATTTATAGTGTAGAACGAAATTTTCTAAAAGAAATTTAAGTGAATACTGAGTTTCCTAATTGAACTGTAAAAGAAATACTCGTGGATTTCCGAAAATCGACTTGAAAGTTTAAAAGTGCTCTTGCAGTAGAGCAGTAAAATATGACTCAAGCACTTTTTCCTTATTGTATTTACTTTTGTTTCACTACATCAAATCATATGAAGAACTTGACCGATACAAGTACGTATCGATGCTTTTTATTCGATTCGAGTAGGTATCGATACTTTTGAACCGATACCGTATCAAGTAAAAGTATCGATATCTTGTGGTATCGTTTCATCCCTACGCTGTCCACAAAGAAAATTTCCAAGACATTTTTAGATGATAAAACAAACACTTTCAAAAAAGGTTCATTATTGTAGAGTTTTATGTATTTATTTAGTATAATTTTAAAATTTTGTTCACACATTTACAGAATTAATTTATACTAAAATCTACTGTAAATTTTTTTAAGAAAAACTTGATGACAAAATGTAGGTAGACTAGAAAACATTTTTGCTTTGACAAAACTAAGAATTTTTTTCCACGTACTACAAAGATACACGAAAAAATAATAAGAAACAACGAGGAGAAATGTAGCAAGAACATTTTCGAAATCCTTTGAGTTTTTCTGTAAGAAGGGGGAATCAAATTTGAGTGAACGTAAAATTATACAACAAATTATTTCAAATCTTTTTTAGGCCAGTGTAATTTTTTTTGGCAAAGAGAATGAATTTTTTTATTGAGGCGTGCACGCATTACAAAAATGCACTCAAATTAAATCAGAAAAAAACGAAAAAAAGTAACAACAACAATTTCGAAAACTCGAGCTTTTCTGTGAAAATAGGGGAAATAAATTTGAGAGCACGTAGCATAAAAGAACGAGTTATTTTTGAGTTGTTTAGGAAAGGTAACTCAGATACAGCAAGCAAGGTGAAATTAAAAAGTATTTTTTGGATCAGGGAAAAAGGTAGAATTTTTCTTTAAGACGTCCACAGACTACAAAGATTCGCAGAAAAATAATAAAAAACAAAGAGGAGAAATGTTGCAAGAACATTTTCGAAAGCCTTTGAGCTTTTTTGTAAGAATAGGGGAAATGTATGTATGTATGTATGAATTTAAGAGCATCTAACATTAAGCAACGAATTATATTTTTTGGACCAGGAGAATTTTTTGTTGGCAAAAAGTATGAAATTTTCTTTAAGACGTGCATATATTTGTATACAAAAATCCACTCAAACTAAATCAGAGCAAACAAGGATAAGCAAAAACCACAATTTCGAAATTTTTTAGATTTTTTGTAAGAATAGGGGAAACAAATTCGGGAGCACGTAATTTTACAGCTGTTTTGGAAAGGTAACTGAAATATGATTTGCGTGGACTGGAAAAAAATTTATTAAAGAAACAAAAGAGCAAAGTAGAAAAAAAAAATCAATACAACATTTTATTCGAAAAGTTTCGAACTTGCTTATGAGAGAAAAGGCAATAAGCCTGAGAAAAAAAACTCAATACATTATTTTAGAAAATGAAACAAATACTGGAAAAATTAAGCGATCTGGGAAATATTTTCCTATGAAATAATTATCTTAAAAAAAAGGATACGAGAGAACGAATTTAAGAAAGAACAGAGAAAAAAATAGATTCAAACAAAAATTTATGGGAACGAAACAGCCATAAATAAAACAAAGAATAAGAAAGAGAGCTTTCTACGGTGTTTAAGAGATAAAGGGCAATAAATTTAACAGAATATTTTTTAAGGAACAAAAAAGGTATTGTAAGGAGTGTTAGGAAATATGTATTTCTTTGAGTTTTTTTTTGGTCGAGGGGGGTAGATCAATACATTTAAGAATGAAATTTATAGGAAAAAATAGTTTATTTATTTTTCACATAAGGCTAACATTTTTTTTTTGTTCGAACAAACTATTTTAAAAGAGAACTTTATTTTGAGGAGTATTCAACTACAAAGCGCAAATTAAAAGTTTATATTTTTAAACTTGGGCCGACCAAAAAATTTTGGCGGCGGCTGAAGGGAAAATATTTTCGGCGGCGACGGTTCAAGTCATATTAACTTGAGGGTTACACGATCAAGTTTTGCCTTTCAAATTTCAATACATTCACACTTTTTCACTAATACCTTCATACTTTTAGAATTTGATTAAACTTTGACTTCAAATTTTCTTTCCAATGTGTGTTCAATTTATAGGCAAAAAAACAACTGACAGCAATTTCAGTGAGCATAATATTCGTTTTTATTTTCAAATTTTCTGCCGACATAGTATTTTTGTGTTTTTTTATTACAAATAATGTTATATTCCACCGAAAATGTTTAATTACACTTAAATAAATATGCTTCGGAACAAAAATAAAGAGTATAATGATGTGTTGCGGTTTATAGACCTATATAGAAGTCATGAAGTTGTGTTGTCTTGAGCTGTTTTTTTATCAACGGCATATCGAAAATAAATTTGCTTGGAAATTGCGTGCAGCCTACGTCACAGCTTTCAATTTAAACGACTTTTGACAACCAGTATGTGTGAAAAACTTGAAAGTAAATCTTGGTCGTGTAACTGTAGCGTAATGCAAGTTGATCGAGTTAAAGAATTGTACATACTTATTGCAATTTTTACTAACCTGTCAAATGTTTATGTGAGATGCCGAAATATAATTTTTCTTAAGCTCAATACCTATGGAGCTTTCGCCTACAAATGTTGCCGACTGCACGAAATTCCACTAAACAGCCAACGAGAAAAATATATTCGTGTATGTGTATTCATTTCTATAAGAAACCGATGGAATATACAGCGATGTTGTCAACTTTAAAATTTAAAAAGCCATACAACCAGTGGACTAAGTTGAAAAAGCTGGTATAATTGTTTCATAGGGAAAAAAATTCTCCAAAAGTTGAATTTAAAAACTCAACTTTAGGTGGAATTTTTTTCCTGTGTTTGTTGTAATAAATTTACATTTTTCCATTTTTCCAACAAGAAAAAAACTGATGTGAATACCTTTACTATTTCCAATATTTGAAATAAAAATAATTCATCAGACATATGTATTTGATACAATATGACAAGCCGCTTAAAGCCGATTTTTAGCCGCCGCTGGGTCATTTTGTACTCAGCCGCCGCCGCTGCCGCGTTCATAGGAAAATAAAATGAAAGTTTTTAATCTATTTTGGTATATTTTCTAATTTAAACATGTCAAAGAAAGATCAAGCAAAATACACTTAATGTACAGAAAACCATACATAGTTTATTGATGCGATTTGTTTGTTCTAGATTTTATCCAATTCACCGCTTTTCCACTGATTTCTTTCTTTATTTACGTAGATTTTTCTACACATTTTTTGAATTTTTTTCTCTTTTAAGTTTTGCCTTCTCTTCATATTATTTTTTTTTACTTTTTTTAGCAAGAAATTGTCTTAAACATATTTATGGTTGATTACAACATGTCTGCTTTTATTTTCTGTACAACTACAAGAGCAATTTTTCCTTATTTTTTTTAAAACATATTTCTTAAGGCCGGGTCACATAGAATCCGGCATACGCTACACGTCGCCTTTTTCAACTGCCAGCTAAATTAAATACGACAGGGGTTCTTATGATTCTCTGTCAACTCAAAGTACAAAAGTTGGGTAACTTTTAACTTTTAAGGTGAATTCACCCATTGTTTCGGAACAAAATTTTTGTCTGGAGAAAATTTTTTTTACTGAGAGTTTTTTGCAAGACGATTCATCCATTTCGAAAATTTTGTCTGGAAAATCAAAGCTATCATATGAAATACGTGTGTAAACGATGCGTATTAATTTTACAAGTGGCAGCACAGCGGCAAATGATTACAATTTTCTGTGTCACACACATCTTTTTAATTGTTTACTGCAATCGTTTCGTTCATACGTTTCATACATATGGATATGTTTTTCTTAATTTTTCTTTATTTCTATTGTAATAAATACAAGTATACTCTGTTCTTTTATTATTCATATAATATGAATTCAGTTCAACTTTGGCTGAAAAATTTAAATAGTTGGCAGCTCAGTTCGACTTTGTCCGGACAAAAATTAAAATTAAACCAATTCAAAAAGAAAATGTTCCGAACAAATTTTGTTCTCTTCTTCTCTCTCTCTCTCTCAAAAAGATAAACGTCAAACTCCATATAAAAAAAATTTGTCCGGACAAAAATTTTGTTCCGAAACAATGGGTGAATCCATCTTTAGCGAAGGTTGAGAAGCTTGAGATCTATTAGTTGGTTTTTTTGGTATGTTTTGATTTAGGCTTTTTGTGTTTTGTGGGAGCAAGAATAAAATGAAACAAACGAATGAAATAAAATAAATATATAAAACGCAAGTTTAATTAATTAAATGGAGAACCTATTGAAGCTCCTCGGATATTTCCGTCAGCAAAGTATTGATTATGTCAACTACCTACGTTGGTGCGTTAATGTCAGTTGAAAAAGTCGACGTATAACGTATGGAGGATTCTATGTGACTCGGCCTTTATCGTTTTTTTCTTTTTCATCATTTCCCTATTTTAGGAGTTGTTTCTCTTTTTTTCATCATCTTATTTCCTTTCATGGTTTGTTTAACTATCCAATGCAACAAGAATACAAGACACAAAACTTTGAAGCAGTAAGTTGACTTTGTTTTTTAAGTATGAAAAACTTGATATCAAACATTAAGGAAAACAGTTTTTCTTAATGCCAAACTGAAGTGGTTTTTCTTATATAGAGAAAATGTTTATAAAGATGGAAAAATACACGAAGAAGTAGACATATCAACATGTGTGAGTACTCATTGTAAGGAGGTCGGATCGAAAAGGTTTTTAAGAAGACAGACAGGGAGTCAAATCATCGCTATGATCGAGAAGGATGTTTTGTTTGTTTTACGTGGCTGCTTAACACCTGCAAGCAAGAGAGTAGAACCGTGATATTCAGTTTTGATAATACCAGTCCAATCGTCTGAGTCCTAGCCTATCAGAAAACAGAGAATATATATATATATAACTATTAAATCCAGTGAGAGTTCTACTAGATCCACGCCGTTGCTTTGAGATGAGGAATGAGGTTCTACTACGCATTTCCGTAATACCTCCAGTATGTTGTCTGCTATATGTTTGCATAGAACTTTGTTTCGCATTGTGAATAATGCTGGACATTCACAGAGCAGGTGAAAAATTGTCTCTTCTTTATGCCATCTGCGACAGAAAGTATCATGGGGAAGCCCTTGTTTACTAACATTTCTACCTATCGTGCAGTGGCCCGTCAATTTGATTTTTGTTTATTATTTGTTATGAGCGATTATCACAGAAGCCCGATTACCCTACACGTACTCAGCCTATTTTATCTACCTTTTGCTTTCTGAAAATAGTAGTTGATAATATTGTTCATGACAGTGCCGAAAGGCTGGATCAGCTATGGATGCATCTAATGCAATGCTGATCCAGCCTTGGTTAGTTTCATCTGCCTGATCGCTATGTGCTGAGACTCAGATAAGAGTAGTGTCAGACTGACGATTTAATTTGGAAAATAATAGTTGAGAATATTGTTCTTGACATTGCCAAACGGCATTAGAGGCGTCCATTTCTGATCTAGACCTGGCGTCACCTTTTCGCTTTTTGCCAACAAAGTCGCTAAGTGCTGAGAACCAGGAAAGAGTAGTCTCATACAGATAATTTAATCCGGGTAGCTCCTTTTTGCATTCGCTAAGTAGGAGTGAGGAGGTTCCATATGATGTTAGAGCAAAAAGCATGCCTTCCATTCAGCGATCTGTCAGCTTCTCTTATGAAAAATATTACGAATGCTTTAGGTAAATAAATTTCAAATTAATATCCAAAAATATGAAATGAAATTATAAAACGAATGAAATTATAACATTTTGTTCCCACGATGCGAGGTGAGCAAATTTCCCAGAGCTTTTGAGATGGAATTTCCGTCCCGACATGGCTCGATAGATATAATAATATATTTCCCCATTTCACCTCTAAAAGAATACGTTGAATATCATTCCGATATCAAGTATAGGACCGTACTAGTTTATTTAACACTACGAGTACCTTTTCAGGTATCAAAAAAAGTGATCACGGTACCATAAAAACCAATCGAGCTTCTCTGTTGGCTAAACAGTTAGCCCGTTTATTATCTGCAAATTCTGACGTGGACAAGCACTCGTTGCTATACTAAATTCATTGAGGGAAATCTCCCAGTCCATAATAACCAATACTATATATTATATCTTTCTCCTCATACCTTTCTTTACTCATCAAACGATGATAGCTTAAGCTTCTGGACGGGAAGCTCATAAAATTGCTCGGTATTTTACCTAGTGATAGCTCTTTGAAAGCTGGATTCACAATCATTCTTATCTGTATCGCAGAGCCATCCGTGAACCAGACTTGATCAACATCTTCGTAAGCCAGACCTAGAGCCGAATTATGGAAGTTAGCATGTTGACAAAACCGAAGGTACTGGGTTCGAGTCTCCGACAAAGTCATTAAATAACAACATCATGAATTTTCCTGATGAGTATTAATGTCTCTTTGTATCAGTTCTTGTACGAAACTTCAAGTAATGAATGCATAGACACTGGTCACTTAACTACACCGGCTTCAGCGAATACTAATCTTAATGTAACATCAGAGCGCCTTCCTTGGTCGGTAGTGTGTAGCAGAATCATTTGCGAATTAAAATAACTAATAAATTGGCTACTAAACACAGTTTCAATGATTTAATAAGCCTCATCGGCACTAGAGGGGCTGCAACACTACATTATTAAAAAAAACGTGCGAAAAAGCAGAGTTGTAAAAGAATGAAGTTTTCCTCTATATCTTTCTTCGCCACCTATCTGCTCTATCACTATCCCTTTCCAAAAAAGTTATAACCTAGTAATAGTAGTAGGCATTCGTTGCCGGCGTGTTATTTCCCTTCCCTAAAAAAAATATTCCAAAGTTTTACTGACTAATTTTTCATCTGCTTATCAACGCGTTTTTAGCATAAACGACACAACCCACTAAAATTACAACTATATTCCAGCTTAAAGCTATTTTTACAAACCCCTCGTATTAAAATATACATATGTACATACACATATAAATTTTTGTTTTAACTTGTTAAATAGAGAAAAAAAAAACAAATGAAAAATAAAGACAACAAACTGCATTTTTAGTTTATTTAGTAAATACACAATAAAGTGGATTTATACATTAATGGTCTTAAATTGCATGCTTCGTATATAATATAAAGTTTCGTTACTCTATAAAATATAAAAAGAGAAAAAAAAATTAAATAAACATTTCAACAAACTACACAAAATAATGTAGTTAAAGCAACAACAAAGTAAAGGCATGGAAAATGTCTATCAATTCGTTATGGAAGTACATATTCTTCTTCTTCTGACACTTGTAAGAAAAACAAGCATATGAAAAATTTTCAAGATTTTCGCAAATGCTCTCAAGTGATGATAAGAAGTGAAACAAAAATCATTAGAATTGCTTAAGCAAATCTCTTTTTATTGTACAGATACATCTATGATCGACTTATGAATTAAATTTCAGGATATTGACTTCAAAAAAAGAAAAATATTGTCCACGGATAATATTTTGTCAATATTGCATTATTGGCTACCAGCTGGTAAGATGACAATGATTCAAAGGCGAGCAGTCCTTAGTAGATACAAAATAAAAGTAGATAGCTTACTTACTATAGCTTAATTCCACCGATACATACTAACTTTATTTCCCTACCACCGGAATGCGATGGAGTAAATAAAGTAGCAAATAATCCAAGAACTGATCTACATATATACAGACGCGTCATTAGTCGAAATATTTGAAAATTTATTTCGTCTAGTCGCTCATAGCACAGTTTCTTACACTGAGGTCACGGCTGTTACGGGAACCATTAAATAATTAAAGAAAAATAATGACAGAATAACAAGCCGTATTTAAACTAACCATAAAGAAGTTATCAAACCCTTAACGGATAGATGGAAGTACCGAAATAATATGGATTCAGGCATGCCAGGGCATAATCTCAAACGAAGATCCGCGTTAGTTAGCCAAGATGGTATAATCTTTGTACAAAATCATATTGCAAAGTTTCAACAATTTAAACAAATTTCAAACCGAATTCCACTATAGAAGGAGTGACCGAAATCCCATGAGCTAGCCCAAACCAAACGTTTAGGTAACTCGTGGTCATAATACCCTGCAACACAGAGTTGAGGGCTTACTTACATCGCAAGGAACTAATTAGACACAATATGAAGGGCATGCAACACTAGTTGTGCTATTATCAAATATTCCCCACATTAGACTAAAAATTCCCGACAAGGATAATATTACAGTCATAGAATATCTTCTTATTAAAATTGGACCGAAGAAATTCGAAGCAAGTCGAAACGACACAAATCGGATTACTTTTCTTATGAATGCACTGATTTTTATAAATTATTTACATATGATTATGACTTCAGTGGAAAAATCTAAACGTATGTGGCGATACAAATAAATAGGAATTAGAATGATCCAAGGCAGATTGGACCATATTTTAAAAAAGTGAGATTAATCGAAACGATGCAAATAGGATTG
Organism: Tachina grossa; assembly: GCA_949987645.1. NCBI lineage: Eukaryota > Metazoa > Arthropoda > Insecta > Diptera > Tachinidae > Tachina > Tachina grossa. The sequence goes on from OX465276.1 coordinate 148,892,309, forward strand.
ACGCAAAATGAGGCTCTAGAGTATAGATGAAGCTCATATCTTAACATTGGAAACATGTCGAGAGACCCTAAGTGTTCATTAGATGTCCATATTTTAAATCAAACCTAACTTTACCTAATAGTTCTGCAATACAATTTTAATTACAGAAACCATGAAAAAATCTACCATAAGTGAGGTTCTACACAGTCTTACTCTGCAAAACAAAATTTATATAAAAAAGGCGGACTGCACTTATGAACTTCAAATTGTTAGCACTTGGCAAGATGAGAACGAATCGTGTATCAGAGAACGTGGTCGTTAGTGATGTACTGAAACTCCCACGTCGTAATTCTTAACTGGAACTAATCGGAAATTAGGGCATGAAGTTCCTGAATAGATGTAGCTCAATGATGGCACCAAGCACCAGAACCTCGACAAACATAAGGTAGATTATGGTCCTAACTTTCAAAGGGCTATCCGGCCAACATTTTAGGCGGAAGTTTACCTCATCCTCATTTTTGTAAAAGAAGATTTAATGTGGAAAAACCCTGTACCTTCAGTCAGCCATTGTATTAACTGTCTGACTTCCTTAAAGAATATGACACCCATAATAGATTAATATTACCATGATAAGAGAGCGTTTAAACGGAATTTGAGCGTCGCAATTGAAACGATTTATTAAAATTTCAGCAAGAATATTCATATAAAACTTACGGTGACACTGGCCTAACACAAAAGTTTTCTATAAAAATATAAGTACAGAAGCACACAAATATAAAAGCCGATGTTCAAGTAAATATTAAATGCATAACAACAACAATAATGTAATACTTTCTGCTTCTTAAGAAATATACAACCATACAAACACATAGTCCGAAGCAGACCTAAGACACAAAAAATAATTGGGTGATTAAAACGATAGTTTTAAGTGGCACAGTGTGTAATAATGTTTTAAATTATTTTAATATAATTCTTTTTGCATTTGTTGTTTTTTTAAGCAAAAATTTTGAAACCTTATGATACTTAAAACTACCGTTTGAATACCCCAAATAATTCTATACTTTTTGCTTATTAAGAAATTTACAAACACACAACGTACATACACACAAACCAATCGACACCCAAGCTAATGACTAAATCGAAAGGTCGTACTAAGACGCTGCTAATGCATTGATATTTTCTGGAATTGTCAACATTATTCTGGTAGTTTTGTGCTAAGTATAAAATGGGCCAAGCATCTGCTAAGAGTGGAGTCAGTTTAGTCGAGTATTTTGTACAGCTAACTTAACATCGTGGTATTCTAGCTGTGAGTTATTTAACATTGTGCTTTTTGAAAACTTTTATTATCAAGGTTGACGGAATTTTTATTTAATTGCAAACGTTCGAACCTACAAAAATAAAATTTTCACTCGACTACGGAAGGGTTGGTTTAAGGACGTGTTAAAATTCTTTTTAATCTCCTTACAATCATCAGTACACCTAGAGAAAAAATAGATTAAAATCAATAAAAACCATATTGAAATTTCTTATTTCAACATGGAAAAATATAAATTTACAGTATTAATTTATTAATTTTATTTATTTTTAAGTATCTCAATATACATTTTCTATTATATTGAAAATTATTAAAATAATGTGACGCGTTCTTATTTTTAAGTTGCAGTTTTCCTTGAGTGCACAATTTATTAGGAAAATAAGGTGAAAAGTCGTAAGTAGTGTTGAAAGTAAAAGTCTTTCAGTTAAAGTAAAACCTGACTGAAACAGAGATTAAGCAATGATGTTTTAAGAATTGAGTCATCTAAATTACCTTGTGTCACTTGCAGCGTTTTTCTTTTTTTGCCAGTACGATACAGACGAAACAAGTTTTCAAGATATCAGGTTAACAATTTTGTCAAAACATCACATATATTTTCAAAATTAACTTGAGTATTTTCCGGTGCCACGGCCTCGGATAGACGGCAGTAAGAGGTTAAGGGTGAAGAAGGTGATAAATTGCACTTTTGACTATATTGCGGCAGGATTCCCTGAATATATTTAGGTCGTACCCTAATGCAGTAATATGGAGAGTGAAGAAGGTATTAAACGACATATGGTTGAAATGAAGACAAAATAGACTCCTTAGCTCAATCAAGATAGGAATCGCTGGATCTTCATGCATTCACGCAAAAAATTTGCTATAAAGAAATTTCTGGAGACCTTCGAATATTACCTTGTGTTCTACTAAAATTATTTTAAGAACACCTACACCTTAAAAAACCAAATCATTCCATTTACTTCTGTTAATTTATTTTCTTCACCCCCATTATAACTAAAATTATTTTGCCTTTTACAATTCGTATAAGGCTCTTAAATCATTATTAACATCTTTACATGGCGCTAAAGTCAAACAGAATAACTTCCTTTAAGATTTATTTGTGCTTATTTTTCTTAAAATTTTACGCAAAACTACATTTTAATGAGCTCTTGTGAAAGTATTACTACTCCAACGAACCAAATAATAAAAGAAATAAAAAAACACGTCAAATCTAAGTAGAGATTATTTTCAAATATTTTATTTTCATGAGGAAACCAATTTAATACCTATTAAAAACCACTTCCGTTTTGTGTTTAACACACAACCACTGGGGCATTAACGATGTTAATAAGAAGAAGAAAAAAGTTCAAATACTATTTCGAGATTACAATTCTACTTTGGTTATATTTAGGAATCCATTTAACCAGGTTGCTGGTTGCATGAAAGCACATCCTCGAAGCATTAAGGAGCAAAAAATATTTAAAAACTAAAATCGCGGCTACAAAGGAATTAATGTAACGGAAGTAATTTAAGAGATTTAAAAAATTATTTTATATTTTCTAAAAACGTACTGTTGGTAGCAACAAACATTTGGCAATTATACTTGGATTCTGTTGGAAAATTGGACGAATGGACAGTGACAAATTAAGAATACATGCATGTATGCGATACCTTTTTAGTTTAGAACAGAACTAAACTATTTCTAGTGCGTGCCTCTTTGAGTAGCTGCATTCCTTAGAGATTTTTAATTAGTCGACTGGTATAGTTATGCTGTGGGTAATATAACCATGGCTATATGGGGCAACCCGGAAGAAGATAAACTGGTTGGTCTCATCGAAGATACTATCTTGCGTGTTACTATTATGTCAAAGGAAAGGAAAGTTGATCGGCATCTTAACGGGGCCGTCTAACTTACTAGGAAACTTGCACCGGATTGAGGTCACAGACTTGCAGGGTGGACATTCAAAAAATTTAGTACTTTCTATTAGAGATGTGCAAATGTCGTGATTTTATCGTGTCACGCGTGAGTCACGCGTGATTCACGTGATTCGTGATAAAATATTATAGCTAATCACGCGTGAGTGCGTGAGCGTGACTGAAAAAAATTTACTCGTGCGTGATCGTGCGTGAGCTTTTTTTAATAATCACGCACGAATTCTCACGCTCTCACGAGATAACATTCCTGCACAGGTACATATATAAATGTATTCAATCATTTGAAATAAATTATTTTATAATAATAAATGCATATACATATGTATAGTAATATGTATGGTAGTATGAGCTTACAAACATAATGAATACCCCCAAACAAAATGTTTCGACTTTTTCTGAAGTCAGACTTGTCGTACCGAATTCGTTAAGACATTTCAGTAGTTTCTCTGAACAATTTGTTTTAAACATTAACTCCTGTTTGTGTAAGATGTTTGAGTTAGAAATCTTAGCGTTTCTGTAATAGATTAAAGAAAAGTTGTACACGTTTCCTTTAGTCTATTACAAAAACGCCAAGATTTTTAACTCAAACGTTTTACACAAACAGGGGGTAAAACTTTGATTTTTGAGTACATAAGTAAAAGTCTGTGAACATTTTGTTAAAATAAATATGTATATGTTGATTAAAAAAAAAAAGGATTGTAACAAATATCAAAAAATGTGAGTATGTGCAAATTATTTCGATAATAGCAGCATAACGGTGAAGCGGTGATCTGCTATAAAAGCAAAAAAAAAAAAACGTACCTAGATGTCGTTACGAATTCGTACCGTCTTATCGTAATGAATTCGTACCGATATATCGTTACGAAGTCGTGTCAACCATTATATACAAAAATTGTTGCGATTTCGGTAATATTTCGGTGCCGAAATCGGAAGATTTTGTCGACCAATCGTTACGAATTCGGACCATTTTGTTTTTGTATACATACAGCTTTTTAAGTATGTATGTTTCTTAGATACCCTGTAGGAAGTATCAATTGAGAAACACTACTGATTCAACAGTGCCTTTGTTAACAATACTATTTACTAACGAATTGTACCGCAGAAAATGTTTTTTGCTTTAGGGGCCGTCCACATATCACGTAACGCTGTAGGGGCGGAGGGGTGGGGTTCGAGTTTTGTTATGATTTGTTATGGTGGGGGGTGGGGAGTCTTTGAAAATGTTACGTAACAGAAAAATTTTAGTAATTTGTATGTTTTCTCATTTAACATGCTTTTCTCATTTATTTGATTATCATTTATTTAATTGATCATACGTCTTACCTTCACATTTATATTATGTATATATACATACATACATGTGCGGAATGTCAATTTTTGATATACGAGAATTCGAATTCGAATATTTAAAATGATATCCGCGAACACGAATATTTAAAACGATATTAAATTAACTTTGCTTTATTTTAATTTACATTGTAAATTTTACAAAAACACTAGCATACATATATACATAGATAGATATGTATATATGTATATGTAAGAACCTATTTTTGAACCCAAAAAAACATGGAAATTATATTATACATTTACTTTTTCGTGAGCGTGCGTGATCGTGATAAGTTGTAAACCACTCGTGCGTGATTAAAAATATTTTGTTCGTGAGCGTGCGTGATCGTGAAAATGTTCAGAATCATTCGTGCGTAAAAGTGCGTGAGTAAAATATTTTTCAGCGTGAGCGTGCGTGTCGTGAGTCAGAAAACACTCACGTGCACATCTCTACTTTCTATATCATTGTTCAGCTTTCACTCAGCTGACATCTCGCTTTTTTGAGGATGATAAATGTGGTTTTGCTACAATGATAGGCCCTCAATACATTAACGAGTAGAAACCAGAGGGAGGTTGCTAAGCTCGTCGCAGTCCTGACGGGGCACTTCACAAGATAGGACTATCATATAATGAGTTCTGCCGTGGTTATCGTGAAGAAAGCAAAGAGACAGTCTTCCACTTTCTTTGAGAATGTTCAGCTTTGCATCTCTCAAGACAAGAGTTTTTAGGCCGCCATGTACAAGACGACTTTTCAGAGTTATCAGAGATTGGTTTAAGTGACCTTATCAGATAATGCGAGGAGTTAAATCTAGTATCAACCACAAAGTCCAAGTACTTGGATGCGGTTCCACATAAGTTGAAAAAAAGGAATCATCTAGATTCAAAATTTTCAGTCCAATGCTATCCAGGCTAGTCATTCATACGAAATGTGTGATGTCATGCCACCTTTTTTATATTATGAAGGATAATCATCATTAAATCTGATCTCTAACCAGCACTTTATTTGCAATTATCCAGGGTTTTCATCCCATCTACCGTTTCTTTTTATACCGATGTGTTTCTGCTGATTTTCAAAACACATTCTAAGACCACATACGTATGATTCTTGGGTCCTTTATGTAAACACTATTTGCTTTCCTTTCGCTTGTATGGAATTTATATTTAAAGCTACTTATGAAACTTTCGGAATCACTTAAGTCATCTAAAATTAAGACTTGCAAAACATCTAGGGCTTGTTAGCTCTCACTATATAGGAATAGGATTAAGCAGTACCCAATCAGTAAAAGGATGGCACTTGCAATGGCATTATCTTGGGATGATACGCAGGTCAGAATGTGAAGTTTTTAGTCATTGTTTCCACTGTTATAACTGCTTCGTGGAAGCAAGAGAAGGATCCACCCAATACTTCCTGTGTTCCCGCCCAACTTCGAAAGAATGGAAGTTCAGATATTTGACGAGTGCTTCATTCAGAATCTGAACTGCCTCAGTAAAATCAAGTTATACAGCCATATTGGGTTTTATGAACAGTTCTGGGTGGTTCTTACAGGAATAACGATACGAAAATACTTTGAAGGCTTCGCTAATTTTCAATAAATTGTTAGGATTTGGAAAATCTGAATATGAAAATAGTATGCAAGACATATAGGGTTGTCTCTGTACGGGAATAGAATTAAGCAGCAGTATTACATAATGCGCGATTGTTAGTCATGGTTTTTGCTGATCTAAATGCTTCGTGGAAGCAAGAGAAGTATCGATTCAACATCTCCTGTATTTCTGCCCAACCTTGAAAGAACGCAAATTAAGATATTTCAGCAATCAGTTCATTCCGGACCTGAATTGACTCATTAAAATAAAATTACGCGGCCATCTTGGGTTTTATGAATAGTTCTGCATTGCTCTTCAGGAGTTACGATTACTACTAACTCATAAGCGTAACTTTCAAAACATTATCGTATTAAATATTTGGAAAATCATCTCTCCTAACCAAAACTTATGTTCACAAAATGCCATTGTTTAGTACAGCTTTTAAATCCGCAGTAATTCTTAAAAAATTTTAAATCGAATAAAAAATACGAACCGAGGAATATCGAAGAAAAATGCAATGATTGTAGCAGTGGCAAAAATCTTCATATTGAGGGAAACAGGAAACGTATTTCATTTTGTCTTGCTTAGAAGCCCCCCGCCTTGTCAACATAAACTTGATAAAAAAAATCAATTTGTATACTTTCACTATAACCCACTGTGACCTGACAAACAATACAGCATTGAAAGTTTAACAGGTTGTGTTCTTCTCTTAGAAATTTTTAAAAATATTTTGGAAATAATTCCTTCATCACTTCAATAAATTGAAAGCCAAAGTAAAATATCTTGAACTTTTTTCTAAAGTAAAAGGAAAAGCGATTGAGAAGGAGAGAGGCAATCTACTTTCTAACTAATTTAAAGAATTAACTCCCCTTCCTTGTTTTTCACCACAAAAATTCAAAGAAAACAATTTGAAGAAAAATCTTTTAGAAGTGCATGAATGTGTTTTGAAGAGTGTGTATTTATTTCTATTAATAAATGTTTAAAGAGAAGCAATTTCAATAATGACACATTTCAATTTTCGTTGAAAATGTTTTTAAAGCCTTATTTTTTGTTTTTCGTTGTTGCTGTTGAAGTTTTGCTTTCAAATATTTCTTCTATTTAGTTGGGCTGTGTCAACTTTAATAGAATTTCATGGTGATTACACTGACTATAATGACAACAAAACTTTGCGAGATATTTTTTGTGTGCGCACTGCGTAAACTTCCTGTTGTTATCAATATTTTGACAGCAGTATTGTAGTTTTCTTCGTTTCCTTTTACGAAATTTTTTTATATAGTAAACGTAAACATATTTACGGAAATAGATAAATATAAAAGCAAATGAAGGGAAATATGTTAACTTAAGAGAGAAAAGTAAATATTTTTTTCAATAGATGATGAAAAATGCAAAAATGCCACCGCGATAGCTGTAATGATTTTCCTGATGGTGGAAGGGGTGTCGGAGAGCTAACTATATCTTACATTTTGATATATAAGGACTTCCGTAGTTTGACCAGAGTCACCCATTACATTTTTTGGTCTTTAAACAGCCGAAAATATATTCCGCTTTGGTCACAACATTTACAGTTAGCTAAAGATACACCAAAAACCAGTTTTAGTAGCTCTATTTCGTTACCTAAGGTTAGGAGGCCACTGACTTCACAAACTAATACATACATTTAGCTTTAAGAGAGCAGGATAAAAACTTTCCTAGTCCGTAGATATCACAATCCATATGAGATTAATCGTGGTCCTTTTTGCTAACAGGCAACTAGTAGTTCTTGCGACTATATGAAGCGTACCAGTCTAGAAGGTACCTTTGTTGGGTGTCAACGTGAGAGTAATTTAAAGACAAATACTGAGAAGTGCTTTATTCATCACATTAAATTAAGCAAGCCTGCAATGATATAATTTTTATAGTCTTTGATGACAAAGCACAAAATGCTAAAATTGCCTCCTGCTGAAAAACAATCAGTCCTTTTTCTTGGTAGTCTCTAATCTCACAGGGCGAAGTTTAAATTTTGTGTAATTTTGGCATACTTTTTTAGAAACTAGTTTTCAAGTAAAAGGGTAATGAATTCTGCTAATATGGAAGCATACACGTGCGTAACTGTATAAGACCAAGATAAAGCAATAACTTGCCTTTACAACTGTGTTCGAAGTTGCGAACACGAGGACGAGCCAAGTACTTTCGAAGAATCAAGAATTTCGGAATTTGCTTGAGTACATATACGTAACGTTGAAGTATCAAACCAAGTTATATATCGTTACATTAATATAGAAAGGTCTTAACTCTTTTTTTTTAAATAGAGTTTTTTGTATATTTATTTCGATAGAAGAACATCTAATGTATCGAAATACGCAAAAAAATTATGAGTTAGGGCAACGAAGGTAAGGTTAAGGTAACGAAAGCTATTTTACGAAAACAGGAATATTCATTAAAAGCCTTATTTTATGGATCAATTAATAGTCGTTTACTATGATTTTGTATAATACATTTACCTATCTTTATGAAATCCTCCCAAAACATACAAATATAATTGAAAATAATCTCGCCTCCAACACTTTACTTTATTAAAACGATATAAAATAAGTATATAAAAATACATAAAACATTGTCGCATTCAATTACCGCCACACAATCGAGACGCATTTATCATTTGATAAAATATCGTCTGCAGAAAAGAAAACACAAGAAAAACTAATAACAAAGGATAGCAAGCAACAAACATTACTATCCTCCACGAATAACCAACTCAACAACTAATATATGAAATATCAAGTTTGCTAAGAGCTTGTACTAAAAAGAAACAACAAGTTGTAATGTAGAATGAAAGAGTTGGTAGCGGTAGCAAAAGCACATAAAAATAGTTGCCATCAAAAGGTTATTCATTTGGTGGTACAATATTGTGCCTCCTCTTATTCCCCATTATTAAAAAAAACTATTTTTATGAAACCCACACAAAGTTCTATTTGATTTTAGTCAATTGTTTAAAAATACTCTTCTTAATTTCGCCAATTTTAAACATCAAAGTCTCAGATAGAGACTTAGTGAAGTGAGGTTAATTTCTAAAAAGAGATATTAACCTCATATTTTCAGCATGATAAACTCTTACGGCCCTGTGTATAAGCAAAAAATGGCATGAAGTTAGAATAATTGACGACATAGACAATACAATACAATACAATTTAACATTAAAAATCGGCACATAATGTAGCTTTAACCCACTATTAAATCCTAGCGTGATCTTTAACGTAAAATTGTATGACAAAGCTCGTTAAGATCATATTCGATTTTGCCACTTATGCTAACTTCTTGTTAGTTTTTTCTTATGCATACGGCCGTTAGCTTGCGAGAGACCAAGAGACCAGCATTCCTTTAATTACAGGATGGCTTTTGTAGCAATTATATTACGCGCCTGTCATCTAACCTGTTACCTCAGCTGGCTCGGAGGAACTCCCATTGGGAAGCCCAATTTATCAGCATTTTTTTGCAATACACTGCCTTATCAGGGACAATATAGCGAATGTTGTCTTCCAAGGCGTCGACATTCTTTTAAGTAGACCAGAGACTTGCAATAGCTCCACAAAAATAGTCCGGCGGTGCTAGGTAGCATGATATCTTGGAGTAGAATCAATCAATCAATCAGCACGTGCTGGAGCCACAGTTCTTTCAAGTTAAAATTCAGTGATCATGGCATTATTGTAAAATACAATATCGAATGGAATCATTTGCCACTTCTTCGATGCTATAGGGCCTCTTCAAACAGGGACTTTCGAACTTTGACAGTTGATAACGGTCATCTTGTTGAAGCTACACCTGTCTAATTATTTGTCATTCATTCAGTCTGTTTTGCTAAATCACCATGAACGGATGTAGAGTTCAACAACACGTACAAATGATAAAATTGTTTTACAAAAATTAGTGTTCGGGTAAAGTTCTGCGCGAGGACAATGGTTACGTTAACAAAATAATATTTTCGAGTTCGGGGAATAATAATCCACATGAGATTTAAGAGCGTACAAACTATCCCCTAAAAGTAAGTTTTTCTTATTATTTTGGGCTGTCGGCGTCATCGCAACATTGGATATTCTACACGAGCGAGAGATCGTGGGGTTTTAACCCGTTAGAATTTTTCTTCAAAGCCAACATAATGCATGCCATCAGTCAAAGTTAGCCCTGATTTATACACCGGAGTCATGGAAAATTGGATTTTTCAGATGCGCTCCAACCAGGGACGGCCTGGAGCATATTTGAATGATGTTATGGTTGGTTTACATGGTTGTCTACTACACGCAGGCATCTACATGATTCTTTTTTAAAAGGACCAATCCACTCATCGGTGTCAACCTATGTAGAACCTAAGTATTCTGGTGCGGTGATCGTTATATTCGAATGATGTTATATTCCACACATAATGGCATCAACAGGTCTTTCAAACGAATAAACAATTTCCATGATATCTCACACACTGTTTTATTTACATTTAAGGATAGGAAGCGCTTAATAAAAGACTCTTTACAAATTGCAAACAGATTGTTTGGTACTCACTGCACCAGGTTTCTGAGGATAATTGTCGCTCTGTAGGGTAAAAGTCCTGTGAAAACGATTTACGGTTAGTCAAATTAATTGCAAAGAGCGCGTATGAGTTTCTCGAGCTGAGCCATGTTTTTCTTAAAATATCTGCACAATATGCAGGCCTTGTTCAGGTGTCAGTCTCTTCATGATGAAAAGGCAAGCCAAACCAGACACAAAGTAAATTTGAGCTGTCAAAATTTACAATTTAAAGTAATAAAACTCAAAAACACTGTTTACCTAATATTTGTCGAGTAAACTTCATAAGCATGGACATGCGCTTTAAAGTCTATTTTTCGGCTAACCAGACTTTACACGAGAGAAAGTAAAAAATTTGTATATCTTATTATAAATTATAAAAAGATCCAACAATCTCAATAATCTGAGGGTGTCACCAGTGAATAGTGCAATATATATGAAGCAAAGTTTTGTACTTTTGCCTTTTTGTAATAACCTTACCGCATAAAGTTTTCAGGGCATTTTTAGTCAACAAACATATTCTGTCAAGTTATATGGCTAAAGTATTCACAATCTCTATCACTGTCAATGCCCGATCGGCCAACATCATGTCGTGAATTTTTTCAATTGTTTCGGATGCAGAGACCTCAACTGAACCAGAACGTTCAGCATCTTCTGTTCTTGTACGTTCACAACGAAATTCAGTAAAACTTTTTTTATCCGTAAATTTGATGTTGAAAAATCAAATCACGCGATAGTCTGCTATCAATGAATGTCAAAAACAAACTAAATGACGTAGCATGTTCAAATTGTGACAGGAGTCAACTGACAGTTGCCTGTTCAGTAGCAGTGGTGCCGTTTCAGTTACGATGCCGTAACAAAAGAAAAAATGTACCTCTCAATGAGTTCCTCTTAATATAGACATAGAATATGAATATAAAGAACAATATTACTTTCACATAAATTATGGCAAAGATAGAAGTTAGCAATTTTATATTTAAAAAGAAATATAGACAAAGGAAAGTAATTTAGTTAAGAAAAATACTTGTAAAATTTAAAGAAAAGAACTTAACTTTGAAGATTTTAAATAAAGGCTTTAAATAGGATTTCAAAAAATACATAAAAATCCAAATCCAAACAAAATTAATAAATAGTACTTAAAATTTTTTCAATCAATTACACAAATGCACATCAATCACTCCTTCATTAACCACAGCATATTCTTTTACTTAACTCACAAATATCCACTTAGTATACGAGTGTGTACTTCCTTATGGTTTTGATTTTACATTAATGTATGCAACATTAAGACAACAAAAATATTGTTCAAACAGCAGTCAATTAAATTCATATAATTGCACCTTTAAATATGCACACATACGCAGCAGCGCATATAATGTAAATACAGTTATCTAGATATGAGTGCATACATACACATGTGTGTGTGTGTGTGCATGTATGTGTTTCTGTAATGGTGCACATGCAAATAATGAGTCAGAATAAACATGTTTTTACAAGAGAGCGTAAATAAAGTAACAGTAAGTATAAGTAATTATTTTAGTAGTGTGGTAAGGAAAGGGAAATTTGTATATATGTATATGTATGTAATTGTACGTGTGCATGTATGAGTGTGTGCATTTTAATGTTTGTGGCTGTGTTTACATAAGTGCGCTTGCTGGTACAAACATTTTTACACATTTATTTATAAGCTAAAAATTAAACAACTCCAATAGGGAGAGAAACATATAGAAACATACTCGTACATTTGATATACATACATATCTACATAAAAAGAAATTACATTAAATCTATTTCTTGAGGTATTATGAATACCATGTTCGCTTTCTTAAGTATTTTTGCCTTGCTCAAGGACTTTTTCCTCCACAGTATGACCAAAAAAGATGTGAAGATTCTTTACTATTTTCTGTTTGGAATACCTGCTTTGCTTAATAAAAATTTTCTTCCTAAGATTGCATGAACACCAGCAATTATTTTCTTGAAAGGGAGGTAAATAGGTTAATTTTGCTGCTCCGTTAAACTCACGAGTTGTTCTATAAGATTGTTGTGTGTAAGTCCAGAATAGTTTTTTTCTAAAGCGCATTGACCCATAATATTTTTGGGTCTTATTTCATATTTTGTTGAGTGTTATTTCATTGGGATGAGTTTCATCTTTTCGCATGAGAGTTATTTCAATAGGTTAGCTTGAACTGGCATCCGCCGTGGATGTACCTTACTTGTGTGCACTAAAAGGTCCCGTTGTGATACAAGGTAGTAAAACTACCAATTTATCTTAAATAGCTGGGCTTTCTTTATTCCCCATCCAACCAGTTTGTCTGACAAAGTTATGAGTCATGTATAAATCACTATCACTGAGAGGTATTATTATGAAATAAGCCTGAAAAACTCGATTTCCTGATCTATTAAATTTTTTAAACTTATTTCAACTTTTTTAGGTTCAATTTCATTGCAAGTTATTTCAGTTGGCCAATTATAGTAACCTCAGTCGCGTTTTTTCAAATCAAGATTTGTTTTGTTATTTGCATGTGAGGTACAGATATATATTTATAGATGTACTAACTTGAGTGCTTGATAACTGAGATACTGCTGACATAACTCTTTTCACTACCATTTTGAGCTGCTTTTGATAAAATCGTGGGCAGTTCTTATAAACATCAGTACTCATATTTGCCTTCTTCTAAGTTTCGAGAAATGGTGAGGTAACACTTTCTAACCAATTGAGATTATATCATATGTGAATCAGTGATGGGAAATGTGGCACAATTGTGCCGTTTTTGGCACTATTGGATGTTGCCTGGCACTGTGGCACTCTCGCTCCTTTTCTGGCACTTTTTGTCCATTGAATTGTAATAACAAGTAATCTTCTTGTAATTTGATGTTGACAATATAGATCGAAATTCTCTCCATATTCCAACAGAAGAAAATTATTGTGGCACAGAAATTGAACAATTAATAATCAAAAACTAATTTTTTCAGCATAAAGTTGTGAAAAAATTTAAAGTGAATACAGATCCATACTAGACTTTGAAGATTTAAAAAATTCAAGAGCTTAGAATGTGTGGTTGACCACAAAGATAGTTAACTTATAGTTAACTTTTCTTAGACTGACTAAAAGCTAACTGCAATGTCATCCAGAACAAACCCAAAATTAATCCTCCAGTTGAGTACGCAATCGAATTTGATGAGAGCCAACAAATTTATTCTCAGCTACTTTGAAACTAATTTCAGTTTTATATTAACATTTTGCTGATGTTATTTTAGATGTTACCTTAGCTGAGTGGTAGAGCGTTGAGTACACAATGTGTGATGATACATGTTCGAACCCCAGAAATATTTTTTAAATTTAATGACTACCAGGTAATTTAGATGTATATACTATATAAGAAAAAGTTATTTTATCAATTTAAATTAGTTTAGGGTTATTATAGTCTTTAAGTGTGTCCTTTAACGTAAAAAAATGTTTTTATATTTGTATTTCTTGTAAATAGGTAGAAATTATTAATATATGATGCATACATATCGAGTATTCACCCTTATTCCAGTTGTGACGTCGATACTTTAACACAATACCAAAAAATTTGGGATTCTGTACCCGTTGTCAAAAATAACTGACTCCTGTTGGCAGGTTTATGCTATTTTCTAGACCTTATGTAACGGAATAGATTGTCAGTAGCACAAAATTGTTCTCGAGAGCGAGTAAATAAGTCCCAATTTTTGAGTCGTCGATGTCGACAACTGGAAAAAGGGTGATTATTTTGGATTTAGGAGAAGGGTTTCTTATAACATTCAAATATGTTTTACGATTACATACGTAAATTGTCGCTCACGATAAATTTTACATCTTGTATTTTAAAAGTTATCAACAATTTTGATAATAAAAAGGTTAATTTATTTACTACATGTCGCTCACGATTATATCGAAAATGGGGCTCGAAATGTATTAATGTGTAAATACAACTAATTTTAGACCGTGTTTTTTGTGATATTTGTAAATTTTTCTAGTTATAAACACAATAAATTATCATTCAAAAACCATAGTTTAAATAAACATCAAGTGCTAACATTAAAATTATATAAAAAGTGTTTTGGCACTATTCAAGGGATTTTGGCACTATTTAAAATCAGATTTGGCACGAAATCAAGATTTCCAATTCCCATCACTGATGTGAATTCATTTGCTCGCAACTACTGAGTCACTACGTAACCTTTTTGTTTACTAAATTGTAAAATTCGAGTTTATGTACATACATATATACAGAATTTTATTAAAAATGTATGCTTCACATAAGAAGATATTGTTATCTAAATACAAGTATATGTTTCTTTAAAAATCGAGAAACCTTTCTCAAGTGCTCCCTTAATTATTTACATCGCCCCAATCATTAAATACCTAAATACACACACATACATACATTGTCATTGAAAGGAACTTAAGTAAAAGCCACAATAATAGCAAGCATATGTTCGCTTAAATACACATACAAGCACAATTACAACAGCAAAAATTACATTATCAGACATTCATTCAGTTGAACGAACCCATACAAATGTAAATTTGCATTTTTATCACTACATCATTTCGCTTATATCTTTCTGTTTCGTCACATACGAACATACATATGTATATCGTTTCTTTTACAACCAACTCGCATACCCTCCTCCCGCAAAATACACTGCATGTTTTCCGACACATTGTCATTGTTTGTCACATCCATACATAAATACATACACTATATTTGCATGTTTACACGCACATACGCACATTCAATTGTTCATTGTACTTTTTTTTCAAGGACTTACAAAATTTATTTTCTTTAATTTAAATTTAAGTTTCAAAATCGCAAGGAATAAAAAAATTAATTCCAAGTAGTTGTGATTTTATAATCTGATTTATTTTTAATAATTTGAGAACGTTATTTGTTAAGGAAATTTCCAGTTGAAATTATTTAAACAAATATCAATCAAATTGAGGAAATTAGTAAATACTAAAATTGTTTCGAATTTTCTTGGTTTAATGCAGTCTTTTAACAGACTTCAAAAAAAAGAAGAAGGTTATCAAATCGTTTGTACTTTTTTTTGACATTGACTCGGTACATTTTAAGTCGATTGAAAAAATTCTTTTTTGTCTGAAAGTGTATAGCTTCCAATTGGTCCTATTAAAAAAAAAAAAAGTAGGTGGCGATACGCCCACAAGTTTTTGTATTGGATTTTATGATATTATACTCATTCAATTGCTGAGAAACCTAGCAAATACCTTTGTTTCTTGCAATTACAAACTTTTAAAGTTTAAAAAGGGTGAGCATACGCCCATTAAGATTTATTGTTATAGTTTATGAAACCTTAAGCTAATGTCAGAATTGAAACGATAAGTCTGTCAAATGCTTAAACAATTCAGATGTGACTTTTAGGTGGCCGCAATGTAATTACATGCACTTAAGTATTCTTTATAGTACGTTTCCATTATGAGCAAATTAAGTTGATTTGAGAAAATCATGTCGAAGTGTTTCCATTATGTGTTGTAAGTGTTTCTATGTTCGAATTTTCGAAATAAATTTGACGTTTGAATTGTTTATTTATTTTTATAACCTAAAAGAAGCACACAAATTTGTTTAATAATAATTTGGAACAGCAAAATAAATAAAACATATACATAAGAATGGAAAACAACATTGACAATAACTTTCTTTTTTTAAATTTTTATAAGCAAATAGAATCTGCCATTTTAATTCGTACTTAAATGTCACTTTTTCGGATTTGTAAGTCATCAATAATGAATGACCCAGAGTTGCATTTGTAATAATAGCAGCAGCGCAGTGTTGTATTGACAAATTCGACTTAATTTGTAGCAAATTAAATCATTTGAGATAATTTGCTCATATGAAAAATGTATGGCAAATCAATTCGCAAATTACTTAATTTGGGCAAATCAAATGTTTTGAACTAAATCACGTATATGGAAACGTACTATTAGCCACAGCTGCACATCTAGGTATTGTCAACAATTTTGTAGTAATTTTGTTTCTTCTCATAACTCATAAATGAATGCAATTCAATCAAACTAACTTGAAAGAATGACCTAATCTATTAAAAATTCACATATAAATATTTCCATCGCCCTATTACTTGTTTTATTTGTTTTGCCTACTAAAAAGTACAACATTGAATATACATAAGTAAATACATGTGTATGTGTGTATATGTGTATTGTAAAACAAACAATGAAAATAAAAGTTTTGCTTTATTTTCCGAGTTTAAAATAAGAAACAATAAAAAAATATTTAAAATCAATGAATATTTTCTGCTGCTGCTTGTTCGAGTTTAAAAAATGCACAAACAGTTGTTTCCTTACGGAATGTGCGTTCAGTTTTGCACTTTACTTAAGTCCTGATTCACACACGTCAGGTCTGAGTCGTCATGTCTTGAGTTTTTAGGAGAGAGAGGAAAAGAAAATGGAAAGGAGCACAGACTTGACCGTACCAGTCAAGTTTGCTTTTTCGTTTTGTTTTGTCATTCGTAATACTCTACTACAATACAAATTGATGAGACTTGATGAAACAAACTTGACGGTTTGTATGAACGTAAATGCAGGTTCAAAAGAAAATTGAACAAAAACTGATCAGCTAAACCTGATTGATGTGTGTGAATCAGGACTAAGCAAATGACATTTGACTGACGAAAAGTTTGTTAAGTACATTATAGTTTGCCACATACGTTTTATATGTAACCGCACAGTTGGTTAAGCTAGCTTATTCATATTATAGTTGTGCCTTTAAATGAAAATACTTTCAGAACGAGTGCATTGTTTCAGTTTTACTGAATAAATGTGTATTGTAAATAACTGATTATATTAACTGCACAGAAAAACTTTATTATATTGTGGTTTGTTTATTAAACAACTTACACAAAAAAGTTAAAATATAAATAGCTGGGTAAAATAACTAAATTTTTCCTTAAATTTAACTTCACGGAAAACTTCTAAAATAACCTACATACAGTTAATGTAAAACTTTTTTGAGTGTGGAATACCTTTTATTGGAATAAAGAGTTATTCAAATAATAGTTATTGAATGAAAGTATTCGAATATAGGTTATATTTCTTAAGTGATCCAAATGTTAATAAAAGATATATATTTTATTATCAAATAATTGAATTGAATAATTTTTAAAAGTGATTCGAATAAAAATTAATAAGTTTGAACATTTTGCAAAAAGTGTTGACATTGTAAGTACGCTTAGTTCATGATGTTCCACTACGGTAACTCATTAATAATTGCAATGTGCTACCTACTGCTGCTGATTAAACTCTCAAAGGAAATGTCGGTTGCTGCAACCAACTCTTGATATACACATCAAATAACGTAAATCTGTATACAATTTTCTTGTTTCTTCCGTTTCCTTAGCTTCTTCATATTGCTTTGTTTTGTTTATAATTTGAGCTTATAAGTAACTACTATATAATCTTTTTGCCCGAAATTTCAATTTTATAAATTATATATTATATAAATGACACATACATATGTATGAATTTATATCTTGCCTCGTTTATTTCACTTCATACGAGTACAGATGATTTCGTGCTTCCCTCGCTTTTATTTGTTAGAAATTAAAATAATTCTTGTAATGAAAAGGTAATCCCTTTTAAATTTTTTTTAGCAAGAATGATGCAGGCATCATATGTTATCCTTTGTTGCTACAAGAAAAATTTTTTCAGTATAACATACCATATGTATCTATATGGTAAACATTTTTCTAATACATTTTTGTGTTTATTTATAAAGATTAGAAAATAATAGAGCACAAATAGTAGAAAAATTAAACTGAAAACGAATGAAAGAACTGTGCAAACCATAGTAACAAATATGTGGTAAAAGGATTGAATTTATAAATAAGTATGTATGCATATATATTTATATTTATGCAAACAAAGCATTCCTGGTTGGAAATTTTATGAAATTATTAATTAATATTTATAAGTCCGTAACTTTTTGAACTTCCCAGCTCTTAAGTGAAAGGGCAATGATGCTTCTGCCAACAGTGCGAACTGTCAGTTGACTTCTGTCAAAACTTGACCATTTGACAACAGCCATTGAAAGAAGACTACCTCGTATTATTTTTAGTGAAAACATTCACCACTCAAACCAAGGGGTTTACTGAATATCGTTGTGGCTGTACAAGCACGGAAGATGCCGAACGTTCTGGACGCAAAATTGAGGTCTTTACAACCCGAAACAATGGAATAAATCGTGATATGGTGTTGGATGATCGGATATTGAAAGTGAGAGAGATTGTGGAAGCCGTAGGCTTCTTACCATGTGAGAAGTATTTTGGGAAAAAATTATTGGGAGAAATTGGGAGAGTACTCAGGACCAAATCGGTATTTACTTTTATTTTTTATCTGACCGGTATCACTGCTTTTTTATTATCACAACTTGCCCCATGTTTTTCTTAGATAATATATTTCGCCCTGATATATGCTTGATCCGTAAGGGAGGGAGCGGTATGTGATTTATGCCATCCATTATCTAAAATAGGTACGGAGGTAGCACCGTAATATTTTAAAATTCCGCATCAATTTAAATATATTCTGGATGAAAATACAGAACTTATAAAAGTCTCACTGAGATACTACGTGAGGAATATTTTGCATAGAAAAAACTATTGCGAGAAATTGGGAGCTAAAATTCGAAAGCCTCAAACTCAACTACACATTAAGCGCATTAAATGTTTTCTCTACCAATTTCCATTTGAATTATTAACGCCAAAATAGAGAGGGTGAACAGTCTAAGAAATACCTCACTCACTACTGCAATACTCTGCCACTGCGGTATTAATACCCCAGTAAAAAAATGGAAGTCATTCTGAAGGAACCACATTTTCATTGCTTTCAAAAAATCGATATTTTTAATTTGCCGATAGTTAGCAGAAAACCAAGTAAAACTTTATTTTAATCACACAAAACCTTGTAGTTTTTCCATATTTTTAGTAAATACTCACCAAAATGTTCAAAAAATCGATTTTTTGAAAGAAATTTATGAACTAATTTTGGCCTAAAATTTAGAAGTTATTTGCTTAAATTTACATGAAAACACTGTTTCGCGTTTAAATTCGTATAAAAAGAAACGAATTGTTAAAATATGTAACTTTTTAAAATTTTTCCTAGATGAAAATATTACCATAGAACACAAAAAAGGAAATTTTTATTAAAATCGCTTCTAATTCGGTGACTAGGCATCGAAAAAGAGAATTTCTTGCAATGACAACCCCATGTAAAAATCATTAGATCGAATCGAAATTTGAACTACTTCCAGACTGCAAACTCTACATTTTCATGACTTCTTTGGAGTGTCTTTTTTTACTGGGACCGAACTTCCGACTACACTAAAACAGGAGGAGGTATATTATATAGGTAATAGAACTTTGAGGGCATTCAATTCAATGCTTTTATATATCTAACCTACGGCAAAGCAATAAAATTTCCAACAGGATTTAATTTTCCATATATATTCGAATTTACCTCACTAGCAAACTTTCATTTCCCATACCTCTTGCTTAAAAATAATACTCTCATACACATAAATAATCAGTCTATTGTCAACATATTTTCCATTTTATTACTTGTTTATGATTAATGCTGCCAGTCATCGCAAAGATAGACACAAGCCCAATGCTTATTTTTATTTCTATTTATAGTTGTAGGTAAATTTTACACAGGATTTGTAATTTACAGATTTAGTATGAATTTAAGAGTTGAATGATTCTTCGAATCAAGTCATGTGTAGTGGTTTGCACAAACAATTTTATAGGTTGTCACAGTTGTTGTAATTTAAAATATTTATTTTTCAAAATCTGCGTATCTATCGAAACATAGAAGCATATTACTAAGAGTATGTGGGTTTAGATTAACACAAACTATCGATGAGAAGTGAGATGTAAGTGACACTCGAATTGACATTGCAGCTTAATGAAGATAGACACATTTGATTATATCGATAAATAGATAGGAAATTTTGTAGATTTTGAAAAAAAGTCTATAAATAAAATAAACTTTTTAAAATGCTAAATCTAGCATATTTATAGAAATTTTAAATTATTATTAAATAAATAATACGAGTAGTAAGATATTTAATTATAAGAAAATGTAAAATTTTTGAAAAGAAGTATTTAATTACTTAAAATTTTTTGAAAAATCTTTAAATTTTACATCTTATAAAACCCTGATGATTGATGATTAAATTTAATTTAATATTTGTTTAATTTATTATCTACCTCAAACTACCATCTCCGTTTTGGGTCAAGCTCTTTTTATAAATCTTAATCAAAAAACAATTTGTTTGCAGTTAAATTAAGTAAAAGTTTCTCAAGTCTACTTACAAGTCTATTATTTCTTTCTTTTTTTGTAGGTAAAAAAACGTTCTTCCTTCTTTCTTAAAACTTTTCGTTGTTGATGCCATTATTTAAAAATAATTTGCCAGTTTATCTTTTTGAAACATACCTGAAATGAGAAAACATACAACATGTATTAAATCAAGAAGAAAAGAAAATAGACAAATAAAGAATAAATATTTGATGTGATGATGTTACAACCTACAAAATGAGGTAGAAAATTAAAATCACTGAAAACATTTCTTTTTTCTTTTGTTGAAGAGCCAAAAATTTCAAAAGAATATACTCGTACACAGATTAAAATACTTGTGTGCTAGTATAAAGACAAATTAAACCTTAAACGTATAAGGACAGCTTAGTCAGAATATAAAACGACTGGAAGAAAAACTTCCTAATTCGAAATGGAGAAATTGCAGCATTTAAAAAGGATCCTGAAACAGACATTGAACATTCTCGAGATTATTTTTGTAATTTTAAAACCAAACCAAAATTGTTCAGAAGCATTGTATATTTTATTATTGAGATCCAGGTTTGCGAAAAAAGAACTTTACCTTTTCAATGAGAGAGAATATGATGATATCTTGTTGTCTTAATCTGTAAAACACCACGAAAACTACAAAAAATAATATTCCTGTTATATGTACCTATGAACTAAAATTTCACAGGTACGTCAAGGAAGGGTCACATAATCATCTCAAAGTATCTTAGCTATGCGCCAATCGACACTCCCAATGACAACTAAGTAGAACTGAAATGAGCTACATACTACGTTTATACGCAGGGGGCAAATTACGGCATTCGATACGTTTCGAAATTTTAAAATGTTTCCATATAAACTCTATTGAAATATTTCGTAATTTCGTTCGATAACGAGTGCCGTAATTTGCCCCAGGTCTTATTTGCAAATAAATCTGTAAATTGTTGCCATATTATGGTTTTTATTGCGACTTACTAACTCAGAAAACTATTCACGATTAACGCGCTATTTGCAAATAAAATGCTTCAGTCTGCCACATTTACATATGTTTGCGTATAGAAAACAATAAATTGGTAAATATTGCACAAAGGAACATTGGTAGAAGAAAATAATGACAATAAAAACAAATTATTATTTGTTATTTTATACATTTACACAATTTTTTTGTAAACATAAGTAACTTTTCTATAGAAGTGATACCAAGTTTTTATACATTTACACTGCCATATAAAGAGTGAGTTGCAAATATTTTTATTTGCAAATAGTGAGTGTATAAACGTAGTAACATATGTGACCAGTTTGGTACCAGTTGCCAGTTCTGTTCCCTCTAGGAATTCTATGGAGGAAGCCTTAGCACTTCTTTTCAAAACTCCAAAAGTAGTTAAGGATCTTTATTCGAAGATAAAAGAGATTCTTAACATTTCTGATATTATCGAAAGTTTTTCTATTTATATGTATCCTGCAAGAAATGAATGACCGAAACTACCCAACGTGAAAACTCAAAAGACCTTCTTACTTCAGACATTATAAAAGGCCTGCTGCTTAGGAATTTTTTTGATTCATTTACTATTCTTATCGAACTGCAAAAAATGTCTTACAGAAGGATTCGACTCTTTCGCATAAAAGACAAGATACACATTCCCTTTTATGAGAAGGGAGGAGAAAAGTAGTAACATTTTTTGTTTTCTTTTTCTTTTACCAACGCAAAAGCAAAATCTATTGATTTGAAAGCATTACAGAATCGCTGGCCAAAGAAGCGAGAGCGGAAGGTCAACCCCGTAATGGTGAAGAGTGTAAAAAAGATATGAGTATGGAATGGAGCGATTAGTCCTGGCACATATAATATAAGAACTACACGCAAAGAAAATATATGGTTGTAGAATGGTTTAGAAAACAATTCTATGTTCTCTGAAACAAATGTGTGGTCGTCGAAAACTAGTTATTGTTATTTTTAACATTTATTTCGTTACGATAAACAGAGTAATGTTAGAGTTTAATAATTACATTATCACATCCATAAAAAAGTGTGATATGGTTAGAGTTTAACAATATAGTCTTGTTAAAAATTTATGACTACAACATAATTTGTATTATTATTATTTAAAAATAATATGATGTAAATAACAATATAATGTTATCCAAAACCATACTATTTTAAGTTAAGAAAAAAAAATCTTTTTCAGAAACATCTGTCAGTTCGGTATTTTGTTTGTAAGCTATCGGTAGTGCACGGGTGGTATTAAATAAATTAATAGATAAATAAAGTATAAACAAAAGGGTAGACCAATAAAAATATATAAACATTTGTGTATTTCTTTATACAGACATGTCTGAATGTCGTGTAAGTATACATTTCTATATATACATTTCATTTCAACAATATTAAATTATTTTTATTTAGATTTTGACGCACAGCTGTTTCCACAATAAATATATGATCAAAAAATAAAATAGTATTATTATATTAAATAATACTGTGGTCGTATTTAACAATATTAATATAATATTAGAACATGGTATGGCGAGTCTAAATTATATTTTAGTCACATCTAACAATAGTGTTGTCATATTTACAATACTAAGATTATAATATAATTAACTCAGATAATAATATTATTAAAGTTTTTTTTCTATTAACAATAACATGATTTGACTGCAACCATATAATTCAATCATAGTTGCTGTTTGATTATGGTTACCTCAACCATATTTTTTCTTTGCGTGTACAGAGGGGTTATTCTGTAATTCGATTCGAAATGGAAACGGTTCGAATTTGTATGTTATTAACATTAAATTGGAACACATTTCCGTTTCGAATCGAATTACATAATAACCCTCCTGAGTCCTTCTAGAGGACATCTTTACTAATTCCTGCTGGGTAACACAAACCATAGTATTTCAATAACATATTGCCAACAATTTTATATTGAATTGAAAAGTGACAGTCAAATGACTGGTCATTTGATCGGTATTTATGAGATATATATTTATCAATTATAGTTGCACCATTCTAAAATTTTATGTACATACACTCTTACCAAAACTTTTAAAACATTGTTCTATTCGTTAAATTAAAATTTATAAAAGTGAGAAAAAGTTAAGTATAAACAATAGTGAATTAAGTAAATTTTCAAAGTTTAACTCAATATATATGTATATTTTTTTAACAGTTTAGATATTTATAAAAAGTAAGGTGCATTGGAGGTTGAAAAAGCGAAGAAGGCTAGATATCGCCTGGATTATTTTGTGTTTTTGCTTTGTTTTTTTTTTTGTTTGTTTTTAAATATTTTATTTATTTCTTTATTTTTAAATAACTTTTTATAATAAATAACAAAAATTAAAAATTTAAAAACCCCCGACTTTTTTCAGAAAAGATTTTATATCTTCTAAACCGATTTTCTTCAAACATAGCTAAGAACCTTCTCGATCAAGTCGTCTTTCAAACAGAAAAAACTAAATGAAAATCGGTCCAGCCGTTTGGCCTGTACGTGGACACGGACAGACACACAGATACACAGACACACACTACAAACTTATAACACCCATTTTTTTAGTCGGGGGTTAAAAACAATTGAGATAATATAAAAAGTATGTTTATTATAATTATACTAATCGACTTTAATTTATTACAGTTGACCAGGGGGTATACTCCGTAATTCAACACGAAAGAAAATTCTTTCGAATTTACATGTTTTAAGCATACAAATTCTAAAGCATTTTTTTCATTTCGTATTATGTAGTTGACTTGACCCCTTGTATATCAATCATCTCTGATTGCTCAATTGTGGGCGGTATTTCAGTCAAATGTGACTAGTTGGAGTTGACAGGTAAATCAAATACAAGCAAGAAGCAAAAGAGTGAGCAGTTCGAATATATGTTCCGTATATACATATATAAATATATTATGTCCCGTAGTTCCTATTGTGAACAAAGGGCCACAACGAATCTATTCCATTCGATTCAATTTGATGCTATTTGATTTACTTCTCTCCAGCTTAAATCACTACGGCTGACTTCGATGTTCAGTTGCCGACGCCAGGTGTGTAACGGTCTGCATGCTTTTCTTGTCCTAACCTATGAGTTCCAGTCAATAGCAATTTTAGCTGTGCCATCTGAAGGCCTCTGACAAAGCGAAGGCCATTTGCGGTTTAAGATATCAATATAGATTGGCCGTTGATTTGTTGATCTCCAGAGTTCCGTATTACTTATCGTGTTAGGCCAGAAAACATTTAATATTCTTCGGAGACATCGATTAACTAACACTTTTAGGGAGTTTACATCGTGTTACACCGAGGAGCACAAACTTGCCACTAGAGTTAAAAATACCGATCTTAGTGTTATATGTTCTATAGTCGACGGAATTCATTAGGTGGAGAACGGTGCAACATCACACGTACAGAAAAGTTTTAATTACTTTTTCATTTCGCCTTTAATAATGTGATAGAAATTTTGTTCTACGTAATGACTGATATACCCTTCAGCACTACCGATCAAATGAACGGTCAGTTGACTGTCACTGTTCTTGTAGGGTATGTATGTATATGAAAAACGCAATTTTCTTTTATGATTCCCATAAAAAATTTCTAAACGAAAATCCTAGAAAAAATCATGCAAATCCCTCTAAATCAAAGTTGTCACTGTTATAAGAAATTAATTTTTAAATAGGACCAGCACTCAGGAAATAATGGAGAGAGGATGTAGTGTCTGTGGACATGTGATTTGACTTTTTATTTTATTGTTTACTTAATACTGGTGCTATGGGCACCGGGAGCCCAACAGTTGATTTGCCTCTCAGGTTAAGAGATGATGACGTGGCTCAGTTTCAAACCCACACGGTTAAATAGATGCTGCTTACCACGGCAACTAAATGTATTTTCTTGGAGGACACGAGGCGGCTGTGAGAAGCCTACATTAAGGGCAAAGTGAATAAAAAAAAGTATTTGCTTTTCTCTTAAAAATTTGTTTTAAAACCTAAAATATGTGATTTTTGTTTTTTTTAACAAATTTTTAAGTAAAAAGCAAATGTTTTTTTTATTCACTTTCCCAAGAGTCAGTCCAATGCTAGTGATTGTTCGGATGACAGATAGATGCTAGATAGATGCTAGATAGATAGATTTTATATGCTGTTGCTATTAAACAAATGCTGCTGGCAAATGGTTTCGGTATTGGGGGACGCTTTTTAGTTTATCTCATACATTTGCTTTATTTTCCGTAAGCCTCTTAAAAAGTGCGAGATTATATATCGTTCGTTGCACTTCAGCAAAATGCTTGCTCATACTCGGGGATAACTATGCTCAAAGATTGTAATCTATGTGTTTTTTTTCTAGGCAGATAATTTTTTCTTACGTTAATCTTAGACACATCTGTACTGTACTGTAGAAGGTCCGACAGCCCCTTTGGGAGGTTTTTATGCAATTATCACATGGTACGGACCTATCGCTTACTAATTACTATATGTACCTATCAATGGCAAATAATTTAAACTAAATTATTAAATTAAATATTGTGAAAATCGATTGTGCAGTTTTTTGGCAATAGAGGCGACGTTTTCTATGAGAGACCTTCAAAATCTGAAAATTATCGAATAAACCATTACGCTCTAATAACAAATTTTATTTTTCTTGCGTATTTTATCACAGCCTTTAGAAAAGGAAATTTTGCTTTAAAGGGTTAAGCAACAGCAAGTATTGCAATTTAAACACAAATAAACCCTTCACTTATCCAGAAAAAGAAAAAAATGCTCGTAAACATGTTACCAACCGAGATTTGTAATCTATTTTTTTTCTTTTTTTTAAATGAAATTCCTTTCTTGTATATTCTGTCAAATATGTGTGTTTGAATTTTAAAAATAACATTTTTACAATTTTGAAGTAAAAAAAAGAATATACATATGTATTGTATGTATATATAAAAGAGAAAAAAAGCCAAAAGATTAACATTTTTATCGGTAGTAAAAATGCAACAAATTTTTAATACATATGTATGTGCAATTTTATTCTTGTAACTGTATATATGTAAAAGTAATTAAATTACTTAAATACAGTGTAACCGCAGGAGCATTTCCATGTTTGTATTTTAAAATAAAAAGATAAATTGACATTGCATTATTAAAACTAAAACAACTTGACAATTGATTTTTAAGGCTAAAAAATTTACTTATTCTAACAGATAAAGGTTCAATAGGACTTGCCATTAGAGCTGCAAAACTATCGATAGTGGCTCCATTCGATAGTTTCGATAGTATTTTTTGATGCCATCGATACTATCGATAGTTTTGGATTCTTAGAAACTTTTCAAATGTGTACTTTTCGAATATAAAATCTTAAATTTTTTAATCATTCCTTAAAGTAAAAAGGAAGTTATTTAAAAAAAAAAACATTTTTTCCAATGTTTTTAATATAAATATGTACAATGTACATGCATATACATATGTGTAGATATGTATTAAAATTTAACGAAAAACAAACAAAACATATATACATAGATCAATAAAAAATAAAAAAAGGAATAAAAAGTAAAGAAATTCTTTTATCATTACTTAAACTATTGCAGTTATCTAAAAAGTATTAATTTAAGATAACTCTACGTCTCCACCTGACATGAAATTTTGTTGTAACTTGATGTTATAACTGAGTTGTATAAACAATTGCACTAACCATAATGTTATAACTTGAAAAAGGCATAAACTTTAGCAGTCTACATATAACAATAACTTTAAGTTAATGTTAAAGTTAGTCATTTCATATCAGGTGGAGACCGCAAGTAGGAAGAATCAAACTATTTAGCGTCACCGTTTATTTAAAAGTAAAGAGCAGGAACAGTCCAATAGTCGTCAAATTGAGCCGCCGCCAAATTTATGCAAGTATCAAAGCCGTTGGTACATAATAACTGTATTTTTTATGCAATGATGTAATGATGTAATGCTGTAATGCTGACCATTATTATAAAGGTTTACAGGTAACGAAATTTGAATGTTATATTTTTTATTCCACAGTCACCGTTTTTATTGACATTATTTTTTACTTTTGTAGTAGCGTATTTTTGTCGATAGTATCGCTATCGAAATAAAATATCGATAGTCCACTTAAAATAAAACTATCGATACTATCGATAGTACCATCGATAGTTTTGCAGTTCTACTTGCCATTCCATACTGGCACAAAACATACAGAAGTGTCACGAGACGGAAGATACGGGTATTTTTCAGTTTGTCTCGTTTTCCCTCAAATTTTGTCGTGGGTTTTGTTTTGCTACGTCTTTCTAGTGCAATAAATTTTTATTAGCTATGTTAATTGGTAAGTAGTAATACAATACAGTATCAAATACACTATACTTTTCTCTTTCTTCCATGAATTTTAACAAAAACCTGATTGGAGATTTTTTTTACCTGTCACTTTCTTCACTTCTGTGTATTCTGTGATACTGGCATAGTCACAACCATTGCCAAAACCATAAATATATTTGCTTTACTCATTAGTGCTGTCATAATCATAAACAGCTGTTTATGTTTTCATTTGTTTAATCATTTCAAAAGTACAACAACAAATATGTTTGAACAATAAACAGCTGTTTATGGCGAAAACCAAAATTCAATTGGTCTCTATTATTATGGCTATGGCGCTATGGCGAGTCACCTATAACCAAATACAGGGTTGCCAATAAGTTTGGTTCGAACAGCTGTTTTGTATGGTTATGGTTATGTCACGTTTAATTGAACCTTAAATTTTATTTGGTTAAATTTTTTCCAAGACACTTTTTTAAATGGATTTATTTCAAAAAGTTCTCATTATACAATTGTACTGTTTTTAAAAAGGTATTTTTTTTTTGAAATGCATTAATTATTGAAATGGAAGATTTTCATCATATTCAATCAAAATATGTATTTTTCAGAACTCCCTCTTACAAAGTAAATTTTTTCTTAATTTTCTTATAAATAAACCTCATATAACATTCCACTTATTGCTAAAAATATTTTTCTTAGTATTAAATAAAATATGGAAAATATATTCTACATTTGAAAGCAAAATACAGGAAAAGGAAAGTAGAACACAAAAAGTGATTTTAAAACGCAACAATGTTGGAAATTAATCACATTTTGTTACGATGGGGTAGATTTTATGGCAGTTTTATGTATGTGTTACAATTTCAATAACGAAATACAAGAAATTGAAAAGAAACAATATTTTTTGTAGGCTTTAGCGAAGGAAAAAATAATTTTAACTCATTCTTGTTTGTGCTATGAAAAATGTTTGAATTTAAATTAACATATGAATTAAATTGAGCTGAATAAGCGTAATATTTATAGATAATAAATTTAACTGCCAGTTCATAGAAGCCATGTGAAAATTCTCGTCTGCCTATTTATATTGAAAACAAAAACAAAGCACTCAAAATTTGTTTTTGCTTTCATTATAAATAGACAGCCGAGAATTTTTACATGGCTTCTATAAACTGGCAGTTAAACTACAAAATAAAAAGCAAAAACAGAATTAAAACTCAACTGAAACCTCAACTAATATGTATACTAAAAGTACCAAATACCAAAAAAAAATATTTAAAAAAATTTTATTTTTAGCTAAGCAATCATTTCTTCAATAATAAGATAAATATTAACAAATGGTGAAGCTGCATACAGAAAAAAATTTCCTGATTTAATTGAAAAAAGGAAAAATGAACTAAAAATTTAATGGATTCAATTAAACTTTTGTTTAAAATTTTTTTTATTTTTTAAATTTTTAATTCAATTTTGGTTTTTTATTCAATTAAACGTGTTTATTGCAGAATTTTTTTTTGTTTGAACTGAGACACAACTTCATACATCGAATCCACACACTTGACAATCTCATACACAACCTCCTCATGTTTTACCAATGGTCGAGATGCAGACAACTAACAACTATAACCCAGAGGTAAGAATCACGATGCATTCACTAAACATCTCTTTTAGAATGACTTCCTAGACCTTCTTTAAGATTCTATACTCATTCTTCTCTACCCTTTTAGCAGGCCTTCACACTCCCTTCTAAAAAAAAATTCGATAAACATTCTCAATTCACTTATTTTAGAAGGCATACATTACATGGGTTTGATCATTGGTTTGTGTCAAAAACGAGCTACTGAAAGAGTTCGATACAAGTCTAATACAGAAGCTATTTACAAAAACCAGAACGCATTCATATGAACAGAATAAAAACAAAAAACTAAAAAAAAGGGAAAAATATCTTAAAATAGTTTTGTAAAAGATTTTGGGAAGAGGAGTTGTACACTGTTGTTGTACAATAATGCATAAAAAATATTACACTGCTTTTTTAATTAATAATAAAACCAAAATTATAACGATGTTGAAGTAAACTACTCGTATAAAAAAAAAGATAAAGTTATACCTTCGGCTTATTAAAAAATATACAACCACACAAACATTTAATCCGATGAGGATGAAAGATGTAAACAGCAACAACTATAATGCTACCGCAATGATGTCAACGCACATACACACAAACTAATACTACGAATTGTGTCAAGAGGTAATGACGCAATCGAATTCTAGTATTGGGAAGCTAATGAATATGCTGTGACTTTCTGCACGTTCCTTACATTCTCCTGGAAGCTTTATGTTAAGGATATCAAGTAAAAATTAAAAAAAAACCTGAAATGCTCTTTCAAAATGAAACATTATAAGAGAATCCCAGATATTATTTTCAAATACTTATTTTGATATAGTTCGACGACTTTCCATTTTTTTTTTATTTTGACTACTGTTATATATTTAGGGGCACTCCTGTGATTAAGACAAATCGATTAACGATGAAGCATCAAAAGCGGCCCATGCATTCGGTTTATATAGTGCCGGAAAGGAAGATACATATGTACAGGGTAATTTTTAAGAGCTTTCGGATTTTATTGAATATTTTTTTTTTATTTATTTACTTATCTACCATCACAGCATTTGGAAAATATTTAAAAAATTTATATATGTATGTACATACATTT
Organism: Tachina grossa; assembly: GCA_949987645.1. Taxonomy (NCBI): domain Eukaryota; kingdom Metazoa; phylum Arthropoda; class Insecta; order Diptera; family Tachinidae; genus Tachina; species Tachina grossa. The sequence goes on from OX465276.1 coordinate 148,923,307, forward strand.
ATGTATATATATTTACGGTCTAATTCATAAAAAATATTTTGGATTTATTACAGGTTTATTTGACAAATTTCCCATAGAAATATGTCAAATAAGCGCCCAATAAACCTGAAATATTTTTTATGAATAAGGCAGTTACAGTTTAAAGGAAAAAGATAGTAAAAACCTTATTTATTTGATTGAATATAAAACACATTAAATTTAAAGAAATGTATGAAATCTGTATTTGAGTAGGTAGAACGATCTATATAATTTAATATAATAATTTTAATTTAGTGTTTAAAGATGATTTCGTGTAAATTTTGAACGCGTGTACCAATTTTGGCATACTCTCGCCAACATATAAGCCGGTATCTCACGAATAAATTCTTCACGCGTCTTCCAGTGCGTCAACCGCTGCGGGCTTGTCCTTATAGACATGAGCCTCAACATAACTCCACAATAAATAGTCTAAATAGTCAAGGCGACCAATTGGCCGGGCCCAAACATTAGGTCAATTGGGTCATTGTTTTGCGTGATTTTTGACATGTGGCACCGTCTTGGTGAAACCATATGCCAGCCAAGTCCAGCTCTTCCATTTTCGGGCAAAAAAAAAAGTTAGAGTCCCAATTGCTGCGAATGGCGTCGAATCGATTATTCACGGTCCTAAACAACACTGGAGGATACATCAACAATATTTTCCTCTGTCCGCAATCTACATATGCGTGTTAGTGTTCAATAATGTAATTTTGGTGCGAATAGCCGCCTCAGAAGGTCGCCCAAACTGACCATAAAATGGAAGAAGTGCACGGATGCAATTTCTTAAGCGAGCATGAATGTTGATAATAAAATTTAATAATCTGCAAGCGTTGTACATTTGTAAGTCGATTCATGGTTAAATTATAAACCAAACTGAACATGTTTAACAGTAACATGATGCACGAAAACAGCTGAGTTGCTAAAAGCAGTGTCGCCAAATAGAAAGTTGCTTAAAAATCACATTTTACATATATACATACATAGGCTGATAAACACAATGCCCTTCTTTGCATCGAGCAACTCAGCTGCTCGTCGAGTCTTATGTAAGAAAACAGCAAACTTAACATCATGCTCTTCAAGCAGTAAATTATTTAGCAGTGTGTGTTTAAAAGCTCATAATATCAGTGTTGAGTAAATATAGTGCTTTGATTAGATAATTATTATACACTGGGGACATTTTATTTAATTGCAAATGTTGGAACATATAAAAACAATGTTTTTAAAAGGTAGAAAATATTTTAATATTGAAATAAAATATATTAAAATTATATAAACTCTCCCTTCTTCCTCTCTCCAACACGCATACCATAACATGACATAACATTTTTTTTAAGTTCGCTTCCATTAGAAATAATTTGCCTACACACTCTCATACAACTTGAAATACTGAAATTTTAGGTCTTTGCTTTAAGTTCTATAGCTGTCCAGGTTTTGATTAATGTCATTCTGTAATAATGTAATTATTTTATTTAAAAATCTAAAAAAAATACCATCAATCAGTTTTTGACGTTTATGCAATACACAAACGTGTACCGATATAATATGATTTTATACGTTTTTTTTAAACAATTTATACCTATGTATGTTATGCTTAAAGAAAACAAATAATTTTCTTTAGAAATACATATTTATCAAAAAAAAAAAAAAAAAAAAAAAAAAAAACATGTTTAGACATGTGACATTGTTATTATCTTTAAATGGCATAACTGACATATGAAAATGTCCTATATGACATTAGTTTGACACATTTAAAAATTTAACGAATTTTTTTTAGATTTTTTCCTATACGTTAAATGGATACATATATATGTACGTATGCATGTATGAAGTGTTTAAGGAAAGAAGGAAAGGAAAATGCTAGTATAAAAGAACAAATAAAATATATGTATATTAAGAGAAATAAATTCAGTAAAGTGCGACTATGACTCGCGCACATAGGGTTCCGTACGAACACTAGATATGTAATTTAATAGAAACTTCATCCTATATAATATATAGTTTTGCCATTTTTTTCGTTTTTGGGGTCTTTTCGGTTTTTTTGTTTTATCGTTTTTTGCGTTTTTTCGGTTTTGGCGATTTTTTTAAGTTTTGGCTCTTTTTTAGTTTAGACACTTTATTTTCTTGTTTTGGCGATTTTTTCGGTTTTTTGGATTTTTTTTTCATTTTGGCGTTTTTTTATTTTTCGCGATTTTTTTTAATTTTTGCGATTTTTTGTTTATTTAAATTTTTTTTTTTTTAGTTTTGGCGACATTTTCGCGTTTTGGCGATTTTTTTAATTTTTTGCGTTTTTTTTTTCATTTTGGCGTTTTTTTTTTCATTTTGGCGATTTTTTCGAATTTGGCGATTTATTTTAGTGTTAGAATTTTTTTTTTAATTTTGGCGATTTTTTTCGTTTTGGCGATTTTTTTTTAATTTTTGGCGATTTTTTTGGTTTGGCGATTTTATAATTTTCGGTTTTTTTAGTTTTGCCGTTTTTGAAAATTTCAAGTGTTTGCCTCTTACGGTTTCCAAGATATAGCAAATTGTCAAAATTACATAGTCAAAATTGCATTAACTGACATTAACATTTAATTTTTTTAAATTTTAGTGTTAATTGTTGTAGTCTGCATAAAAATACACTAATTTTACAAATTTCAAGTTTCAATATATAGGGTGTTTTTTTAAGGGGTATAGAACTTTGAATTGAAATAAAACACAAGAAAATCGTTTTAATGTCCATCAATTTGGCTTTATTGGAAGGATAATTTTATGCCATTAATGTTTAAATATGATTTCGGGCATGTGGCCGCCGCGGCTGGCTCGAATAAAGCCAATTCTACAGGTCCAATTTTCAACCACTTTTTCGAGCATGTGGGGCCGTATGTTGGCAATAACGCCACGAATGTTGGCTTCCAAGTCCCCTAACGTTTCTGGTTTGTTGGCGTAGACGAGGGACTTCACATATCCCCAAAGAAAATAATCCAATGGTGTCAAATCACACGATCTTGGTGGCCAATTGACAGGTCCATTCCGCGAAATTATGCGCTCATCGAATGTTTCCTTCAATAAATCGATTGTGACGTGCGCTGTGTGGCATGTAGTGCCGTCTTGTTGGAACCACAACTCATCCACATTCATGCCATCCAATTCGGGAACAAAATAGTCGGTTAGTCGGCTCCAATTGCTGTGCACGGTGGCGAATCGATTCATTCGGGTCCTCTTCAACACTTTGCTCTACAGCGGCAATTGTTTCTTCGGTGCGCACTGTTCGACGTCTCTGCGGATGCGTATTACCACATAGAGTAAACGTAGTGCGAAGACGATCCATGGTTAACCGAATTAATTGCTCTGATGGACGATTATGTCGACCATAAAATGGACGGAGCTTGCGGTAAACTTCGCGAACTGAACCATTATTTTCAAAATAAATTTGCACGATTTGCAAGCGTTGTTCTTTTGTCAACCTGTTCATGATGAAATGGCAAACCAAACTAAATATTAATCACTTGACAGCTGACAAAATGGCCGTCAGTTAAAAAAGTGATGCCAACTTAAAGTTCTATACCTCAATAAAAAACACCCTTTACATATGTTCATACAATTATATGTATATTACATGGGATTTTAACATATTTCATTGCTCGTTTTGGAACACCCTTTAATTTTTAATTCTCATGTATTTGTTGTTGTAGCGGCCAAGGTTCTACATACTGTGTCCAAATTTCAGGTCCGTAGTTCTTACGGTTCCTGAGAAAATACCGTGTGACGGACAGACGGACAGCGTAGCGAAAACAATAGGGTTCCTTTTCACCTTTGGTGTACGGAACCCTAAAAACTACCTCCATTATTATTTCGGCAACATCTTTTTCAGAATTTTCAATAAATATTTACATACTTAAAAAAAATTATATTTTATTACATTCATTCTGTGACAATTAAAATCGGCGAAACTATTGAAACCAACTGCTACTTTTGCATTTAGCAAAAACCTGCAATGGATATGAGAAAAAAAGCTTTGTTGGAAATGAGGAAAAACTTAAAATTCCAATGAAGAGCAACACATGAGCAATAAATTCAAATCCCTTGAAAAAATGCATAGTAATTGCGCCAAGCCAGCAGACATGTTTGCAATAAACGTGAGCACGCCATTTTTTTGCTTTCTGAAATGAAATACTAAAATTTTGCCTAACTCAGCTCTATTAAAAACAAAACAAATTTTCCAACTTTTTTAAAAACTTCTTCATCGTGTGATATCAGCAAAATGACTAGAAACAATTCCACTATACTCACACATGACTAAAAAGTGTTCAATTTTCAAAAGTTTTCTTTTTTTGTATTTCACATTTCTGTGCAACGTTTTCTAATATAATAGCATACTGATTCACATTCATTCATTCATTTATTTTTTTACAGAGCATAATCAAACATATTGTATTTTAAAGTGTGATTTCTGTTAACTTGCCACCTGTATAGCCTGTAGATTTTATAGTCCTTCTTTTGCCAGCAGCCACATTTACCAGTAGAATACAGATACACATCATCATCATCAACACTTCATCACATTGTCGGCTTTAGTTTACCGTACAGCCAAAAGTATAGACATACTGATGGTATAAACAAAATGCAAATGTTTGCAAAGTAATGCAGGAGTAAAGTACAGGATATTGCTACATGGTATACCAAAAAAGAAAAAAAAGCTATATGTGGGTATGGCTTTATTTGTTTTGTTCTTTTTCTATGTTTGCCAGATTTACATGTTTAATCAAACCTCAAAACTGATTGAAGATACGCCAGTATGCAGATAAAAAATTTGCAATTATAAATGTCATTGATAATAATCTAAATTGTGAGTCAAATGCAAAGGGTAGCCGTATTTTAAATTCAAATCCTTGGGAAAGCTGCTAACAGGACAACATCGTAGAGTAACATATCTTTAAATTGTGCAAGATAACTAAGACCCAAAATCAGCCCTGAAATAATAGGAATTCACTTGTTCACAGGAATCCCACTTCTTTCACAGTAGAACATTACATATAACCAAAAGATATAGCATTTGCTGAAGTAGTTAGCGCATTGAAAGTTCGAGCCCAGTCTTCGACAGTCTTAAATAACATGTATTAGTGTGGCTTTGTATCAAACATTATAGGAAAGCTCAAGAGATGAAGATATATTCAATAGTCAATCAACAGTACCAGCTTCAACGCATACTAATCCTAATGTAACATCAGAGCAGCATCCTTAGGGATGAAACGATACGAGTAAATACAAGTAGGTACTCGATACTTTTTCTCAGAAACCAAGTACTTTTGATATCGATACTTTACTACCGAGTACCAAGTAGGTATCGGTAAAATGTACTCGTATCGGTCAAAAATACTCATTTCTAATTTTCCACAACAATGTTGAACATGACGTCAGTTTAACAAAATTTCATTTGTTCGTATTAAATCTAAATTTATGTTTAGAATATATCTGTGGCAAAAAGGAAAAAGTACTTAAGTCGAGTTAAGCTGTTCTTAAGTTGACGGTACCCATGTAATCTCCGTATTAGAAAGTACCCTTGGGCAAAATTTCATTTATTTAGAGCGCTTTTTTAGGAAGTTATAGCGCGATGGCTTACTTCTTATCTTTTTTCGTTCTATAATCTCATATGGAATATTACCTTACTTTAGCTTATACTTTGATATATTATCGTCAGCCCATTATTGGTTTGGAGCATATGTCAAAAAGTCAGAATGGAGAAAAACGACAAAGAAGGTTTACATGAAGTTTTCTCAAGGTATATCCGATATAATTTTTTTGTATTTTCACCATTGTTTCCGACACATGTTTAGAAGAAATGTGTAGATTTTTGTGAACTTTCATGAATAATGTTAGAAGTTAATATTACTTTATTGAAAGAGAAAAATACTGTTTTGTGCCACATACGCCACTTTTCATAATCTATTTTTAAAAAGTAGCTTTTTGTGCTGCATATGTATACTGCTGTATATTGAGAAACTTGTTGTTGAGAAGAAAATTTATGCTTCAAATTTATTTTTCTTGCTGTCCATAGAAATATGTCAGTCGATCGGTTTAACGATGACCTCAAAACTAAACAAAAAACCCTTACCAGCCATTGTAATTTCCGCGATGTTAGCAATTTTTTGTGCAATTGATCTAATTTTCTGAGGTTTTTTTATTCCTTGCAGTGTGAGTAATTTCTACAATGCATTTAGGAATTTTTCGCGTTCTTTTCGACTTTATTTTTTTCTAATCAATTTTAGGGCTTGTTTCCGATTTTACAATTTCTCGCGAATTTTCGCCATTTTCGCGTTTTTATGGAATTTTTAGCGTTCCTTATTGTTTTAGAGATTTGTAATAAAAATTATGGCTGATTTAAAATTTTGCAATTTTTCACGAATTTCTGTTTTTTTTGCGAAAGATGTAATTTTTCCAAAGTTTTTAGGTTTCCTTATTTATTTTTATTTAAGGACTTAAAATTTAAAAAATTTCTTCATAATGTTAATGATCAATTTTAGTTTTGGGCTTGTTTTTAACATTGCGAATTTTTAAGATTTTCGCAATAGGTGTGATTTATTTCAAATTTCTGCCTTTTTAGAGTTTAAGAGACTTTTATTTATTTCAAGACTTGATATGGATTTTTGCATTAATTTTTATTTCAAGTACACAATCCAATTTTTTTTCATACTATGCAAGTAATTTTTGCCGCAGTTAATATTTGCATAACTTGGTATCCATACACTACAAATATATCCATAGGAAGGCAGAGATTTGGAGTAGATCGAATTCTTGAAGGCAAGTTCATCGAACCATGCGAAGTTCGTCGGTCGTCCCAATTGTTTTTATAACATTACGGAAATAAAGCAAAACCAGAGTTAAATTTATTTTGTACGTTTTTGTATGAATAATTTGACGCAATAGCCAAACAGTGGCGTTTACAGCCAAATAATACTTATTAAATCTAAAAATAGTTCAAATGGAGCAATATGAATGCTAAATATCTCAGAAACTATAATTAATTTCACGAAACACTTTTTGGATTCAGAAAGTGTATATTCGAAATATATATACCCCATAGCTAACTCATTTTTTTTTTTAAATGGTCGGTAGGTCAAACCAATAATGGGCTGACGATATTTCAAATCGAATATATTATTTATAGTGTAGAACGAAATTTTAAATTTTCTAAAAGAAATTTAAGTGAATACCGAATTTTCTAATTTAACTGTGGAAGAAATACTCGTGGATTTCCGATAATCGGCTTGAAGGTTTAAAAGTGCTTTTTCAGCAGAGCAGTAAAATATGACTCAAGCACTTTTTCTTTATTGTATTCACTTTTGTTTCACTTCTTCAAATCATATGAAGAACTTGACCGATACAAGTAAGTATCGATGCTTTTTATTCGATACTGAGTAGGTATCGATACTTTTGAGCCGATACCGTATCAAGTAAAAGTATCGATACCTTGGTGGTATCGTTTCATCCGTAAGCATCCTCCTTCGGCGGAATAATAATCATAATCCGCGGTGAAATAAAATACTCATTAAAATGGCTAATAAGCGCAGCTTAGTACACACAGCACAGCGCTGCAGCACTGGCACAGTTGTGAGAGATTTCCTCCATCTCTTCCATCACCACCTGTATTCTCTATCACTAAAACAGGTAAAACCTACATTTCATATTTAAATCTACGAAAACAAGGTTAGTTTGATTTTGCTTCATACATATGTGTTTCATATTAATTCAACATGATTCATAGTAATCTTCAAAGAAAATTATTTCTTTTGAAATAAGGTAAATAAACAACGTAAATTTGATACTGAAACAAAACGATGAACAATGTTCAATCAAAGTTATTTCAAGTTGAGACAACATGAATTTAATTTTAATGTAGTCATTTTATTTTATTGATTGTTTAACTTACGTAATTGTGTACATTGGTACAGGCATCAGAAAAATTGTTGTATGTACAATTGGGTTGCCCAGCCAAGATTTGAACTCCAACTAATCGCGTGGTAGACAACGTGAAGTAATCAGCCAAAATAACCTTAACCTTAGGAATTAAGTTTTAGCTCAACATAATTTAATTGATTGCCCAATTCAAGTTATATGAACCTTGCTATCGAATACTGTTTTAGACCCCTACATTCATTAGTAATTTTTTTTTTTTTTTTTCGATTGACGTCAGATTTCTTGTGATGTTTTAATATATATGAGTTGTTTACTGCAATATACACGACCAAGCGGCTGAAATTAAATAATCGCAAACTAAATGTTTTCGTTTTATTTACAATTTAGTAATTTATAAGTGATTCTTGTGATTTTTTCAATATGTCGAGAAAATGCAACAGCCACTGACTAATTTTGTTATATTTGTGGTGAGGTAACTTTAAAAAAAAAACATTAAACTTGTGTTGAAAAGCTATTGCATTTTCATTTTGTTGCATTAGCTGTGTTAAGGATCTAACTGATTGGAAGAATGTATTCCATCATATGCCGTTTGCAGTAATCATGATTTGGACAGAACCAAGAGATCCCGTTTTAGACAGGTATAAAAGGTATTTATTTCAACGAGAACACATGGTTGGTTATCCTGATATTCGGTCAGGTAAAAGACCAGGGGGTCTACTCTGTATTTTGAAACGAAAGAAAATGTTTTAGAATTTGTATGTTATTAACATTACATTTCGAAAGCATTTGCTTTCGTTTCGAATTACAGAGTAGACCCCCAGCACTTCATAGTGACAATTCACCTACACTATTTATATTCCCTTCTTTGGAAATTTACTATTCACAATCCTCAACTTCGATCCCAGCACAGAGAATTACTGACGACAATAACCCTGATACTGAAGGCATCTTAATTATATCATGCTTGCTAGCTCAAGGACTCTGCCAAGTCAAACTTAAAAGCAGTTTTAATGCACAATGGGAATGTACTTCTATCTGTACTTCTGGTTATGGCTTAAGTCCAATTTTTAAAAACCTATAACCCTTATGATGACTCTACACTAAAAAAATGTTGTACCTGACCTAAAGAGCTTTAACATAGTCAAATATTGCCAAATTGCCGCATGTAATATTCTTGCCCAATATACATATATTTTTTAATTACTCAGTTTTATTAACAGTCATCCATTAAAATAAGAAACATAAAATAATGAAAAAGGCATGAAAAAGCTAAAACTTTGTTCTTCAGTGTTATTTAACATAAAATTTACTTGAAATTAAAGTTATAATATAAAGTTATAGTTAAGACGAAAAAAATAACAAACTTCGAAAACATTTCGGCTTGTCTGCAGTATTCGAACCTGCGAACCTTTGGCTACAGGACCAATATACTGCCTACTAGTAATCGGCAGGAAGTTTTCGCCGGCAATGCGAAGTTTTTCGGCTATTTACGAACATCAAAACAAATAACAACAAGTCACACAACTGAGTTCAACAGTGCATTGTAGCTTTGAGCCAACGCAAATAAACACCAACACAATTGAACAGCATATCATTTATAATAAATTTGATATGATTTCCAATCAAAATGTTTGCATGTAGATTTTACTAGACTCGGATCGAATTCATTTAGTAGCTCGTTTTTGACAGAAACCTGAGATCAAGCCCATTTAAATTACATGGGTTTGATCATTGGTCTGTGTCAAACACGAACTACTGAATAAGTTCGATCAAAGTCTAGATTTAACATTGGTATTTTTTCTGTGTAGTAATAGTAGTGGACGAGGTTCATTGCCTGAGTGTTACTTCTCCTCATAAAAAATATTATATACAACGGAGCTGAACTTAACTGGAGAGTATCCTGAATATAACATACAGAAAACAGATTGGAAAAAGTACTATTTCTTCTGAGGAAGAGTTAAATTTTCAGATACTAAACCAGAAAAATTAATACACCATCTGATTGCCAACTCCTCAGGAAATAACTGCTTACATTTTCAAGACTGCAAAGTAAATATTTATTGCTGGTGGTTATTGCGAATGGCATCGTCGACGTCACATCAAGACGACAGTAAAAATTGCCACTTGGCTACTCTTTGTCGACAATAATTGACTACTATTAACATGCTACATTAATTTACAAAGCCTTAGAGGTTGGTAAGAGATTGTCAATAAGATCCAATTGTTGCCGATAAACAGTAGGCAAGTGACAATATTTACTGTCGTCTTGATGTGACGTCGACGACGCCATTCACAATAAGGGGGATTATTTTAAATTTAATTGTAAGTGGATCAGCGCAGAAATCGCTATAGACGCTGAAGGCACGCTTGAGTATTGCTTTGACCGGAATGGTATCAATGCACTAAGTATCTATATTACATTGGCATGAGAAGGATCATCACTAAATGTTCCTTTGTGAGAATCACTTCAACCAGTTAGAAAGTGAAAGGAATTTGTAATAAAATGGAAAACGCATTATGAATACAGGAGAAATTCCCATTTGAGTGGAAAAAGCCAAAAGAAAACGGAATTGGATCGGCCACATTTTGAGAAGACCAACTGATGACATAGCCCAGATGCATATTGAAAAGAACTATCAAGGAAGTAGAAGGAAGGCACGTCCTACCATCACTTGGAGAAGACAAGTAAAATACGAATCAAGCCAAGAACGGATGAGTTGGATCAAGATAAAGTCGATGGTACATCAAAGATAGTTATAGAAAAATTTTATGGCCCTTTGTTCCAACCTGGAACCATATTAATCGATACATATACATACATACATATGTATATATGCATGTAAATATAATGCCTGGAAACTTAATCTCAAAGGTGCACTACTAAAGAAACAACAATATCAGATATATTAGAGACGAACGTAAATCGCGTCTAATTGACGTTAATTTGGGTACTTCAAACTCAATTACAGTTCTTTTAAACTAATCATACATTCCTTGTAGCTCCCACTATATTTTTAATCTTAAAAAAAAATGTTTAGCAATTAACTTTTGTTTTAAATGCTCTTCACTTTGTTAGACTTAAAATGTTGCAAAACAGAAAATTTTTGCTTTCTCTTGCACTGCAATTTTAAATTGCCTGGCAGTTTTTTTGTTGTTGTTGCAATATTTTCAAGTATTTAATGGTTCATTTAACAATGAAATACAATACCAGGAAATATGTGTTGTTAGAGTCCTTGTTGTTGTGTACAACATGTTTAGTGCAACAACCTAAATTGTGAATGAAGTTAAGTGAGTCAGTAATAATTCCATATACACTTTTATTGTTTTTTCTTTTCTCTCACATTTTTTTTATTACTTGAACATAAATTGTTGAAAACGTTAGAATATGAAACGGAATTTGAAGAATCTTTTGGCAGAAAAACAGAAAAATGAAATTATTCCTGATGTTTGTAATGGTTGATTTTAAGGACTAAATATTTAGTTGATTATGTCTTTACTAAATTGGAAAAGTGTTGTTATTTAATAATAATTTTGAAGCAAAAGCAGTATCGTCAACACGATACTGCACAACACGCAAAAAATATTATTGGTATGGTATTGAAGATCAAAAAATTTAATTGATTTTTTCAAGGGTCGCTTTTCAAAATATGGCACCGAGCTGGCACTGTCCACTGATACTATCTGCCACCACAGCTGATACTATCGGTTTACGTAAACAGCAATAAGTTTCAGAGGCCCATACCATATCAACAAATATGCCGGTGTTTTACGATATAAAATATTAAATTTTTTCTCTACTGGAAATTAATTCATAATTTTTTACATCTAAAATCGTCTCGTGTTTTTCGTGTCAATTTTGCTCAACACGAAGCAAACCGAACACGCAAGAAATCAGATTTTTTGTCAATGATTGGGGAAATTTAAGGAAAACTGATGCGAATACAATTGAGTTGTTGTATTGCGGTATAACCTGCTGAACTACACAAAGAAAATTCTGTGGAAAACCTAAAGTTCGTCAATGAGGAGGGATGGAGTGTCAGTAATCTCTGAAAGGCCTAAGAGCGTCTCAGGAACTAGAAGGAATGATGAATACAGAATAATAAATAATGTTTTGACTATTTTTTAATTTGGTTTAACTTTTCCTGTTATTTGATCTCACTAATGGTTGGTTGGTATACGTGGTTGCCTGCTACCTACAATTAATCAGGGAGAATTGCGAGATTCCGTCCGAGTCCTACCCTATGTTTGCATAGGTCTGGAACGATACTAAGTCCAGTGAGAGGTCGTACTAGATCCCCCCGTTGCGTTGAGGTAACATCCAAAAGATCTTCTGGTATATGTTGGCCTAGAAGTTTTTGTCGCGCCGTGGGCAGTGATGGGCATTCACAGAACAGGTGAAAAGCTGTCTTTTCTTTATACCTTTCTGGACAGCTAAAAATGGTGGGGAAGACCCAGTGAGCTGTCAACACTGCGACCAGCCGCGGGCTGTTCTTTAGTTTTTTTTATTATTTGTCCGGAGAGATTATCGTAGAAGTGTGGCTATATTTTCTTCGCCACCCTACACGTGCTTAGCCTATTCCGTATACATTCTGCTTTCTTAAAAGAGTAGTTGCCTAATCCTGTATTAGAAGCGTCCATAGCTGATCAAGCCCTGGAATCTAGATAAGGGTAGTTTCAGACAGACGACTTAACCCGTAGAGCACCTTTTTGCATTCGCTAACTAACATTGAGGATGTTTCGTAAGATTTTAGCTCCAGAAGTGGTGTTGGTTGTCGACAAATTTGCCGATTTCCCCACAAGTATTTCTTTCGCACAGGATTCAGCCTGCTTCCCTCAATACAAGCATTTAAGCCTGAAATACATTAGCTTGATTCGAAAAACAGTACGATAGCTGCACGCGCCAAGATAACTGGAGTAAATTCTAGTTCCAGCACCGCATATCATTCTTGATCCATCGGTGTAGACTCTGGTGTCGCAATCATCACATATTTGTCACCTCTTCCATTGCTTTTTAGATGAGAAAACGATTTTGAAATAAGTATCAAAGTACGTTTTAGTCAGAGAGTTTCCGTAAGTCTTGAGGCACTGCTTGTGGATATGGCCATTACGTGTAAGTTAATAGATATAGGGCCTAATTCATAAAAAATATTTTGGTTTTATAAAAGGTTTATTAATCAAATTTCCACAGAAAATTTGTTGTATAAACGTTTTATAAAACAGAAATATTTTTTATGAATAAGGCAGACAATCTTTAGCATGCTATTTAGCGCTGGTACTTAAAAACCCAGTGATTTCGGTACAGGCGGATCTCTAATCTCTATAAAGTTTTTCTATCACATATTTTTTTACTTGTTGCGGTCCATGATACTACTGATCTATATGTACATCAGAATTGAACGTATAACTACTGTGTACATCCATTTTATCATCTTAAAGCTTAATCCTCATTTTGCAGCAAAAGTCTTCCGATAGGTGTAGTAAGCAACCTATGTTTCTATGTTTTGCTTCAAAGAGAGCTTAGAATCCATAATGGCACCCAGATATTTTGCACTATCCGACAGTGTTAGTACATGATTCAGCATCCTTGGGAGATCAAATCTTTGTACATTGGCCTTTGTGGTAAATAGTATCAGTTCAGGTGATTTTTTTAGATTTTCAATATCTACTTAAAACTAATTCTGACATAACAGTGAAAGAACAAAGTCTCTAACATTTCTGAGGGCTTCCTAAAACCGATTCCACGTACAAACATACGGAAATCGCTTATTCGACTGCCCTATTCAGAAGGACCCAGAATATGTACACTTTATGGAGTCGCATATTAATATTATGGAAATTACATATGGAATGGCAAACCTCAACATTTTTATTGATGAGTAAAATAAAGCTAAATATTTAGATATGCAGCGAGAAAACTCAGAATAGCTTCTTACTTCAGACTTTCTTCAAGTTACGCTTAGGAATTCTTTCCATTCAATTACTTTTCATTCAATTCTTATCTAACTGATAAAAAATGTTTCATAGAAGGCCTTGATACAATCCACCTTCCGTTCTATGAGAACGGAAAAGAGAAGGAGTAAAATATTTTTTTTTTACCAAAGCAAAAACAAAGTCCATTAATTTGAAGAACTTTCAGAATCACTGGTGAAAAAAGCGGAAGCGGAAGGCCAACGCCCTTCTAGAAGGGATCTTTAGTCTTTCTTTTTCTCGTTGGGTACTTTTACGAACGCTCACATACAAATATTGCTATATATACACACATACATACATATGCATTTGTAAAATAAAATATCCTTGTGTGTATATTTTACAATATGGTGTTTATTAAATTTCTTTCGTTGTAGTTTATCAAAAAAAAAAAAAAAAAAAAATTCCCTTACATGTGTATGTACACTGACTCATTTATTACGTATCAGAATTGCAACAAAATGTTGTAAAATTGATAACGTTATCTACCCGTACATGCGTAATGCACTAGTGAACAAGTATTGTGCAAATACCACGACAGAAAATAAAAACGAGAAAAAAGGACACGTCGCTTTAGAAAAAAGAAAAGATAAAATGTCTTTGCAGGATATTACATTTTGTGTATGCAAACAACAAACAGCAAAATAGTTAAAAGGCATTAAAAAAATTGTATCGCCCTTCACTCATTTAAAGGACAGGAATACAGAGGTTATGTGGAGATGTATTTTTTTTTTATTAAGGGCGTGTGCCAAACAGTAGAAAAGTTCTATGGTAAAAAATATTTGCCTGTGGGGAAAAAATTTCATTTTTCTGCTGTGCCAAATGATATCTTTTTTGACAATGTAAAATTTTGACAAATTCGCTTTAGCATAGCTGATGAAAAAATTCCTGCGGCGGCGAAACAAAAAATTTGTCTACAAGCCGCCGACTACCATCAATTTTTTTAAAAGAAAAATTTTTTATAAAACAATATTCTCGTAGCAAAAAAACATATAAACATATAATATTATATAAATGATGCAAAATTGTTCACAAATTAAAATAAACAATGCATTTTTCACATTTTAACTACATCTAAGAGTCGTAAGAATGTATGTAAAAGGCGACGACACGAAGCGACGGCGGTGGTTTTGCCTTTTATGATACTATGCTTCTTATTTGCTGCTTGTAAAAAAATTTATCTGTTGTGTCAAAAATTCTACTAGCCCACAGGGCTAGTGAAATTTTATTCACCTCAGAAGTGTCAAAAATTTACTTACACTAGTACTTTGCTACCGTTTGGCACAGGCCCTAAAAAGAGTTTTAAATAAAATTTCTAAAACTAACAAAGTAAAATTTTATTAGTCCCGTAAGCACCCTTCTTAATCAAGCTGGATTTATATGGTATACAGGCCTGACCTCGCTGTCTTTAATATAGTTATTGTGACTATAACACTACAGAACCTTTTCTCTGTACATACTATAAAACAAGATATATACATATACATATACATATATATATATATATATATATATATATATACATATACATATATATATATATATATATATATATATATATATATATATATATATATATATATATATATATATATATATATATATATATATATATATATATATATATATATATATATATATATATATATAAGAATCAACTCACGTTTACACTCGTAAATTTCTACCAGAATAAAAAACACGTTGCAACTATTTACGATGTCTAAGGTAAAGTAATTAAAACTACAAACAAGTCAACAATATAAAGTTTTTCTTGTATCCTTAGCAACAACTTGCATTAACCAACAATAACGTAAGAAACCTAGAAAAAACTACAAAGTTTTCATATTAAAGTTTCCTTAAACATTCGATGATGTTATTTTTTCAACTCTTTTCCCTTAAGGATTTCTTTAATAGGTATTATTATGTAATTTTTTTATTTTCTGTGTAATGAAATTGTACTTAATTTCCATTTTCATTAATGTATTCCATACTATGGAAAATTTCAAAACAAAAATGTTTTTATAAAAGTTAGAGTGCACTAAAGCCATAGCAAATAGGTAAGAGGAGGTGTAGACAAGTGTAATAGATAGCTTAGTAAATTAATGATATATAAGTATAATTCATCAAAAGTGTTTCATTAGCTTAATCACATTATAATTATAGGCAAACACTTATTTTTGTGGAAAGGTGTTAATTAACACGTGTTAAGTTATTCTATTTCAAATATTACAAGATTAATGAATGAAAAGCTAAGGTTATGTTACCACGAATGAACTTAGAGAACGGCCACTGCTAATAACGTTTATTAAGAGTGTAAGATGTTCCTTCTCCGATCACCCCCAGCAAAAAATTTCAAAAAAGGTAATCGAGTTTGGAATTAAGCATTTTTGTTGGAAGCTATTCCTTACTGGATTACCAACTTAATGATTTTAACAAGGCGTGAGACTAAAATAATCGATTCTTGAGAAGTACTTATTTTTTTTTATTTGTCAACATTTCACGTAATCTATTTCATCTAAAAAAATCATTCTCTTCATTTAGCAACTTACATACCATTTTTTTAAATTTTAGGTAATGTGATTTGTAAGCGAGTAATGAAAATTGGCAATCAGAAAAGTAAGTCATTATATGGCAACTAGTTCTAATGGTAATGTGTAATTTTACTCTCCTGAGGAATCTCAAGGTTGCCAGTGGGTCTAGTGTTGTGAGTTCCCAGTCCTCCAATAGGTGACCTATTGGCTATATCTTCTATAGAATAACGCTTCACAGTCCTCTAGAATATGCCCTCGAGTTTTCATGGTGATAATCACAGAATCTGCACAGGCTGTTACTTTCAATATCAAGTCTGTTGAGATATTTTCTCAGTCTGCAATGGCTTGTGAGCATTCTCGTTGCGACTGTCAAAAAAATCTAACATATTGTTTTCAGACCATCACACTTCAAATCAAATGTGTAATACAAGTAGAAAACAAAGCAGCTGTTCAATGAAAATGTCTGTGCTATTCATTTACTAGCGGCGGCAAAACGGTTTCATGCAGGCGGGGACGTGCCGACACTTGAAAAAATTCAGCAGTTAAAAATATTCTATGTAAATAAAAGAAAAAAATTTAAGAAAAGATATTACAAAAACGTTAAAAATTGCGTCAACGAAATATATTTCCATACGAATCACTTAATAAAAATTTTGAGCCGATATACATATGATAAAACATTACATCAATGATGACACGCTATCGGCGGCGAAACAGCCGACTTGGAAATTTGGTTTGTGTGAAAATGCAACCCTGATCTAATGAAAAGTATTATCGTTTAGAAAATTTTCTAAAAACGGAAAAGTCTTATGGGATGTCAAAATTTTTATCGTATTATTTGCCACTTTGAGGACATTTTGCGTTCAGACTATCACACTTGCACGTATTATTTGAATTTTTGACAAGTATAAATACAAAGTATAATAGTCTGAATACGGCTTTAGCAGTAGTCTTTATCACAATCGTCAGAAGTATGAAGAAGACTTCCATAGCCGCCGTAGGACACGTCTTCATATCCCCTCTTATACAGAGACAAGCTAGGCCCTGTAGTTTCTCTAACCGATCTCTGGTCATAGTCAGCCTGACCCTGTCCGACCAGGCAACAGCATCACAAGTGATGATAGACCTCAATATCATGGTGTATATCCATCTCAGGATCTTGGATGTACAATCTCATGTGTTTACTGCAACAAATCTACAAACCATTAGTGCTTTTGTTGCCTTGTCAACAGTCACCTCTAAATGCTGTCTCCATAGCAGCTTTGAGTCTAATATCACTCCTAGATACTTGACCTCCGATGAGATTTCTATTTGCACGCTGTCTACTTCGATGTTTTGCCAGCGAGGCAGTGTTCTCCTTCTTGTGAAAAGAATTATGGTAGTCTTTGCAGGGTTGATGTTTAGCCCTACTTTGCAAATAAATAGACGTAAAACAAATTGGGAGATGCACAGATAGGCTTAGGTTAGGATAATCTAGGCGGTGACAAAGATCTAACAAACACCGGGATTGAAGTATGACAACTTAATTCCTAGTGCCCGTTAAGAATTACTCCTAGATATATTTTACAAACATTAGCAGTTTACACATTTCCACTCTCGATACAAGTTCAAGACTCCTAAAAGAGCGAGTAGTGAAAGGCGAGTTGACTGGTCACTGCTCGCTCAAAGCGAGGACCACAACTTGGTAGACTGGCATTCCAGATTTGTATAGGATGTGCGGGTAAGAAGAGGAACCAGAAACCATCGAACATATTATTTGCCATTGCCCGAAGCTGCAACGCCATAGGCTTAGATGGCTGAGCAGACGTCTTCATGAGCATTAGTGATACCGGTAAGTGTGAACTAGAGGATATCAAGGGACTTGGTCATGGAAATTCAGTAACTCAATGACAGATAATAGAGGCACTTATGGGTAGAAATTGGGGTTATATATAGTTATTAACGGGTGTCAATAAAAAGGAATCACAATAAACTCGGAAAGTGGCACAGTAGATGATCCACTGTTGCAGTGAACACCTCTACTATAAGTCTACAGTTGCTTCTTGTTAGTGATAAAAGGAATTTAGTCGATTTGCGATGAAATGAAATCCGCATGATTTTAGAAGTTTTGTAAGTTTTCGTGTTATGCCAAATTTGCTCCGCTTTATCTTTCATCTTAGAGTCTATGGTTCTTTACAGATGTTGAATTTGTATTCGAAACTGTACCATTTCCTTCCCGTTTTGTCGGATGTATAGGCTTACCGAGGCTACAAGAATAGCTTGTAGTACATCAGTACAATCTTCAAAACGAAAACCACCTTGGTGGTCTCAAATTCTTAGGGAACCATCTTGATGTCTTCAATTGTTGCTGAATCACGTAAAATTTGTCGCAAACTTCACAACGGAGCCCAGAAGGAAGCAAAATGGATAATGTGCAATTCTTCGGTGGACAAATTTAAGAACCAAATTAACAAAAGTAAGTGCGAATCTCGTAAAAATCTCTACAGTAAGGTAGAGGGAGAATCTGAGACTAGACTGGATTGTGAACAATTATTACTGTCAAACTCCCATTCCCTGGATAGATCCAGAAAGCGGCCGGTACCTGAGCAACCAGTGCTATAGAATCGTTAGAAATGGTCATGGATACCCACTTTTCTGGATGAAAATCGTACAGGTAGATTACTCACCACCAAATTTAGATTAACGCCCGAGTATATTATCCTAAATAGGGACAGAATACAATGGACAATCAAAAGCTTTCATTAATTAAAATCTTCCGGTCCGGATGGCATCATTCTAGCAGGTATGCAATAAAATTCGTCAATAATAATTCCATGGTTTAAAACTATATACGAGTATCAAGGCTGTTTATCATAGTCACATACCTCAGAATAATGGACCAAATGTAAGATAGTCTTTATTTTAAAGGAAGGAAAGGAATCACACACTAAAGCGAAGGATAATTCTAATATCAGTAAATTCCTTTCTATTAAATACCCTAGAGAAGCTGCTAGATATTTACATTATAATTATGTTCCACACTCGCTCGTAGGCCACATTGAAAAGTCACTTGAGCTCAATACCTATATTTTGGCAGCCTTCATGGAAATTGAAGGTCCTTCAGTAACGTGGCTCCATCGCCTGTAATCAGCGTCTTCTCAAGCAAAGAACAATCACAGTTACTATGGGATCAGGGACAGTCACTAAAAGAGCCCATAGAGGTTTACCTCAGGACGTGGGGATCTTGCTTCTTCTATGAAGAATGGTTGTAAGCGAATTACTACAGAAATTGGACTCGTTTCTCATTAAAACTGTGACTGGCATACGAAGACACCGATGTAGCGATTGTTGTAGCCGGAATTCACTACATATGTGTCAATTTTGCTTAATAACAAACCTGTTGCGCCAAAAATTAACCTTATCGTTGAACACAAGTTTGCGATAAAAAATCGGATGAGTTTTTAACTGTTTTAGCACCAAGTTTATGAAAAACGAGGCATGTGATGATCTCGTGGCCTTAACTCTATCATCCGACTACCAATCAATCAATTTGGACCTTTTTCCACACTTTCGTTTAAAGCGGTGGTATTCCCTTCAGTACACATTCCTTTTTTGTATTGGTATTATTGCTATTATTTTTTCAATACACTTTGCATAGGGTGCTAACAATAGCCGTTTCCATCTCACTCGATTTTGAGCTACATATCTAAGTTGATTCCAAGTTAAGCCAATATATCTCATTTCGGTTTCTATGGAACGTCCCCAAGTTGTATATGGTCTACCAACTGGTCGTGCTCCTTGAAAACGGATTCCAACGCTACGCTTGATTGGTAATGTTATTATAGGCTTAAGTTAAATCGCTTCTTATTCGGTTGATATTAATTGAGTACCGCTCCAATTTTAATGCTCAAATCTTTTTTACTGCAATATTCCTCTTTATATTGGCTGGTGTATTTGGAATTCGACTACGATATTTTGATCCAGAACAAATGTTGCGGTGTTATAATCCTGACACTGAAATTTTTAATTTATAAAGATGGATAATAAAAAAAAGCTCACCAAAAAAATATGACTATATCTGGAATGCTAAAGAAGGTACATACGAGCATCAATCACACACAATGTAATTATAACTTTTTAATATATTCACTTCGAGTTGGTGTTTCTTAAAAGTATATAACCATAATACTATGATTTATTTTTAAATAGTTTTTGTAATCTTACATTTTTACACACAAAGGCATTATTTTTATTATTAACTTTTTAATCAATAACTTAATATAGGGTGTTTTTTTGAGGGGTATAGAACTTCGAATTGAAATAAAACACAAGAAAATCGTTTTAATGTCCATAAATTTGGCTTTATTGGAAGGATAATTTTATGCCATTAATGTTTAAATATGATTTCGGACATGTGGCCGCCGCGGCTGGCTCGAATAAAGCTAATTCTACAGGTCCAATTTTCAACCACTTTTTCGAGCATATGGGGCCGTATGTTGGCAATAACGCCACGAATGTTGGCTTCCAAGTCCCCTAACGTTTCTGGTTTGTTGGCGTAGACGAGCGACTTCACATATCCCCAAAGAAAATAATCCAATGGTGTCAAATCACACGATCTTGGTGGCCAATTGACAGGTCCATTCCGCGAAATTATGCGCTCATCGAATGTTTCCTTCAATAAATCGATTGTGACGTGCGCTGTGTGGCATGTAGCGCCGTCTTGTTGGAACCACAACTCATCCACATTCATGCCATCCAATTCGGGAACAAAATAGTCGGTTAGTCGGCTCCAATTGCTGTGCACGGTGGCGAATCGATTCATTCGGGTCCTCTTCAACACTTTGCTCTACAGCGGCAATTGTTTCTTCGGTGCGCACTGTTCGACGTCTCTGCGGATGCGTATTATCACATAGAGTAAACGTAGTGCGAAAACGATCCATGGTTAACCGAATTAATTGCTCTGATGGACGATTATGTCGACCATAAAATGGACGGAGCTTGCGGTAAACTTCGCGAACTGAACCATTATTTTCGAAATAAATTTGCACGATTTGCAAGCGTTGTTCTTTTGTCAACCTGTTCATGATGAAATGGCAAACCAAACTAAATATTAATCACTTGACAGCTGACAAAATGGCCGCCAGTTAAAAAAGTGATGCCAACTTAAAGTTCTATACCTCAATAAAAACACCCTTTACATGTCCTTTGTTTTTGAAAAATTTCCTCTTCTCATCATCAATTGCTCATTTGTGCAAATTGAAGTTTGAATTTCCTGCTACCCAAACGTATACTTAATATTGTCATCCCTTTACCAATACACATTTAGACAAACTGATTGAATTGAAACTTTTAATACATTTACACTAGCACTCAGCAAAACTATGCATGCACATATAAATATACATGCATATATATGTACATACGATTGAAATAACTGTGCAGAGTATAAGTGTATTCCCACTACCATTGATTAACCCAAAGTCAAGCAGAGAGGAAGACACATACCAGCAAACACACACGTAAACAAAACTTACACGTATACTCTATTAGAATAACTTCCTTATAGGAAGTGTCAATATATAGTAAAACAGTACTGATCCACTATTGAATTGGTAACCTGTACTACTGACGAATTATACACCAGACAATGGTTTTTAATATAGACATTTTATATCCCAGCAAAAGTTTGATAATGACTTGTATTGAGAACAACTTACTTTTCCACATAAATTACACACCATCTGCATTCTTTACAGCATTTGTGTAACGACTTTTTTACTTAGAAATCAATATAAATTCTTATCTGTGTAGTGCAGTAGTAGAGCGTGTATTTATTATGCGGATAGTTGTATGTTAAAATCCTGTTGAATGCATATTTATTTTTTTTCACTGTATGTGTTCGGGGAAATTATTTTTGAGCGCATAGACCAGCGACTTCAATTTCAAGAAGTACGAGTTCAATACTCCAGCTGGTGTTTGATTTGTATTTAATTTCAAGTAATCAATGACTTCTAAGTATTGACATTTCTAAGTAAGTACTTGTAATCCAAGATTGTAAGTACTTGCCTCCAATGACATCGCCATGTTTAGGCAATGAGTTAAAACGCCAAAGAAGAAGTAAAGGATATTATTCATATTCATATTAGCAACTTAACTCATTACTTTGCCATAAAATTTTTTGCTGGGATGTGCGTGTCATTGAAAATCTGCTACCGACGTTGGTACTATTGACTAGTGGTTAGTTTGAGACCCTACATATACTTTAGAAACAGAGACTCACTGGTACATTCTAGTTACTCTTAACTACACTATATTGACTATATAGCCTTTTTGGGAATAATAGTCTTTGGATAAAAAATATTAGAAGTGAGAATTCGGAGACACTTAACTTAAAGCTTCCTACAGAGTTGCAATAGGAAAACGACTTGTTGAGTCTTTTCTTCTCTATAGTGTAGAGTCTATACATGCTCAATACAATGACCTTTATTTTTTTACACAAAGAGACCCACAAACAAAAGCATTGAAAATTTCATATGAGCAAATGGAAAAATAAAGTAAAATTTTACTTTTATGAATTATGGGTAGATAAAAACAAAATGTAGCCATGGAAATGAAATTCAATTAAAAAATTATTTTTTTATAAATGTTTTCTGTTACATCACACTGGCATAAGCACTTGAAATCATTAAATTATGTATTTTTTAATTAGATACATATACATGTATATACAAATTATAAGAGGGCATAAAAAAATATTTGAATGTGGTTAAAATTCAGAAATTTGCATACAGGGATAAATGTTAAAAAAATATGGTGAAAATTGCTTCAATAATATTATAATTTTGAGCGAAATGTATTTGCTAGTGATTAAGCATGTTTATATGCATTTCATTGCTGATTTACAAAATCATCAGTAGGTAGACATTGGACAATTCACAAAAAAGTAACATTTTCGAAAATCACAAAAGAATAAAATAAGCGTAGTAGGCTTAGAAACTTACAAAGGGTTAGCAAATTAAGGTTAGGCAGTAAATTGGCTTAAAAACACACTTAAACACACACATTGCCAAATCGAGAAATTACGCGACCGGCAAATGCCTCATGCAATAACTGAATTGTTTCCCCGGCTGTATAACTTGTGGCGCCATCTTGCTGAAACTATAGTTCACTGATGTTATGTTATGTTCGATTATCATGGTTTGGTATCGCAGAGAATTCACGGTGACGGCTTTTCTTTGCTCATTTTCGAAAAAATACAGACCGATGATGCCTCCTGACCGCAAATCGCAAAATGATTTTTAGAAGGGCTGTTTGTGGATTTTATGAGCCGCATATGCAACAATTTTGTTTGTTTACCGCCTAATTGAAAACAGGACTAATCACTAAAGATGATTTTGCTGAAACATTTGTTGTTTTAGTTAATTTTCTTATAGTAAATTTCCACAATCAAAACTCTTTGTTCAATAGTGTAGCGTTTCATGATTAAAGTTTCCCAACTTTTTACTAAATAAGTATCAAAGCATGAGAGCTCAATTCTTGACATTTCATCATTTGGCAGCTAATTTACTTCCTAACCTTACATTTACCCACCCTTTAAAAAACCGAGCATATCGAATACAAACTATTTGCTGGGTTTTGTATAAGTTTCCAAGGGCCATCATTACAACTCAAAGTTAGTTAAAATTGGGATTTTATCGGACGTATAAAAAACTTTATCATTTGCAGAATTTTACTTTAACTCACAGTGAGCGATAAATAACAAGCAAGTTTAACCTACCTGGTAAGTTAAATCCAATTTGCAATAATGGAAAGCTTTTTAAACGTCCGATAAAATCCTACTTTTAACTAACTTTAAGTTGTAATAATGGCCCTAAGCCTAGTACGCTTCTTTTATTTTTATAGCTTCCACAATCTCTATCACTTTTAATGTTCGATCGGCCACGACCAAATTCAGTAAACTACTTTGAAATTTATGTTGAAGAGTCCCCATAATATTTATAAAGTTTACCCTTGGTTTGAGTAATAGGTTTTTCCACAAAAAATAAGGCTTAAAAAGCAGACGGAATTCACGTTTTTTTGTTAAAAAAAACAAAATGACGCATCTTGCTCAAATTTTGACAGAAGTAAACTGAAAGTTGGCTCACAGAATACACAGAAGTGAAGAAAGTGCCAGGTAAAAAAAGCTCCAATCAGGTTTTTGTTAAAATTCATGGAAAAAAGAGAAAAGCATAGTGTATTTGATACTGTAGTGTATTACTACTTACCAATTAACACAGCTAATAAAAATTTATTGCACTAGAAAGACGTAGCAAAACAAAACCGACGACAAAATTTGAGGGAAAACGAGACAAACTGAAAAATACCCGTATCTTCCGTCTCGTGACACTTCTGTATGTTTTGTGGTTGGCTGTTGACAGGAGCAGTTAAGACGCAGGAAATTCAAAAAGCCACGGACTTCTTGACTTTTATTTAATATTGTATAGGTATTGTAATAACTCAATTGAGTACTTCAAACGTTGAAAGTAAACATCGTCCACATCCATATATTCCAATTCCGGCCATACAATATCATTAATCATTGTTCGATAGCTGAATGCATTCACCGTAACAGTTGCTCGAGCTTAATTTTCGAAAATATAACGTCCAATGACTTTTCAACAATAATTCTTGGGTTTTCCTAGCCCCAAATGTAAAAATTCTACTGGTTAACGTAGCCTATGAGGTGACAGACAGCTCAAGAGATCTATTCTATGAAATTCCGGATCAGTTTGATTCATTTCAAAGATCCAATCAGAAAGACACGACGTTATTGATGGTCGGTACGGGTGAGTTCTGGTGTTAGCTGAACTTTAAAAGCCTTAGGACCTAACCACCCATATGCAAAAAATAACGTGTGCTTGAAGTGTACGTTAAAACAAAATTTCCATACAAAAACCGGTTTTAACGTACACTTGAAGCACACGTTTTTTTTTTGCATATGGTGGTAAGTCTTTATGCAAAATACGGTGTAATGTCATTTTGCGAATACCCAATTCCAAAGATTGATCAGAAATGGACAAATCTCAAAACTATGGGCTGCAACAGCAGTATTATCATTTGTTCTTGAGCGACGTGCACGAGTTTGATTCTTCACTTTCACAATTTCAGGCCGAGAAGATGCTTTATTATGACCCCGAAAATGCTTTAGTTTTGCGAACTGTAATCACGAAATTTTTTATAATTTCTGAAGTGAATTTTAATAATTTCATTGCGTTGTTGTAGCGTAATCATATAATTTTATTAATAATGGCCTAGTTTTTACTCTTGTCATCTATCAAATAGTTATAGGCTGAATCGTGACAGCAACTGTTAAAAAAGCAGACTGTTGAAAATTAAAGGTTTTATTGGAACACCCTGTATATGCCATCAATCATACTTATGTACTTATGTATGTACTAATTTGCCTTTTCATCTTTTCTTTAATGTTTGATGTAAAGAATAAGTTTGATTGATTAAAATGTTTCTTTTTATAGTAATACAAAAATGCTTTTTTATTTTATTTAGGTTTTGAGTAGACAGATTTTTCTACTAACAAACTTTGAAGCAGGGATATATGAGCATAATCAACATAAACAAATAAGCTTAAGTATATAATAGACGTGGTTCAGTATCAATCATACAAGCCAATTTTATTGCTCATTTTCTTACCTTTCCTTCATGCCTAACTATACTTTAAAAATTTCTCTGCTATGAATTGTATGGAAAACACACGAGTGCCACAATTAAATTTTACACAATTATGAACAAATATGAAGGACTTTCATTGGCACTATTTCAATTGAGGAAAAATTAATTTGTGTATTTTCTCCGTTTTATGATTACAATTGTTTCCATTATTCTTTGTGGCGCCCAATTGTGGGGTTTACAATAAAGCGTATTTACACGACCAGTTCTATACCCTTCATCAGAAATTTTAAGGGTATTTATTTAAGTTTGTCATTCCTTTTGTAGTTTCCACAATATTCATATGCGACACGATAAAGCATATACATTAACGCTCATTTACTCAAAGAACGTCATAACTCAAAATATTGAATTTTTGAGTTAATGATGCAGAATTAATCCTCATATCGTTCTTCATTTGGTATAAAAATTTCATTAAAATATCTTGTTTACTCAACTCTTGAGAGAAAAATAAAATTTTCTTTTTTCAATTAAGATGTGTATAATTTGAAAACTGTAAACTCGTTTTTTGGCAAACTGGTTTTTTGAGTTATGACATTCTTTGAGTAAATGAGCAATATGTATATTCAGGGTCCTTAAGGATAGTATAGTAAAAAGATCAAAAAACCCAAATGCGAACAACTTTGAACCGTTAAATGTCCTTAATGGTCATTCGAAATGAAAAATCATAAGAAATGATTTTAAAATTCCTGCCGAATGATACCCATTTTGATATAGTTCGCCGACTTCGTATTTCGTATTTTTGTAATTACAAAATGGCGTAACAAACCGCCATTATTGAGTTTTGACTACTGTCATATCTCTAGTGATAATCCTAGGATTAAGACAAATCTATTGATTTAAGAATGATCAAAATCGGTCCACGGGTTGATTTATACAGTGCCGCAAAGGAACACACATGTATACATTAGGGAGATAACTTTTTAACCAATTTTTAAAATATCAAAATTGGCATAGCACAGTCCGATAGAGCATAAAAAACTATAAGGGAACGTATATATATTTTTTCGCTAAGGTCAAAAAAGTTCACGCACCAACCGCGATGGAGTTTTTTTCTTTTTGATTAAGAAAAATTAATAATGCACACAAAAAATTCCTAGGTTATATTTACTAAAATTATGGTATAATTTTAACTAAGTGAAAGGGTAGAATGGCATTTACAAAGTTTTTTAGGTAATTCAACAAAAATTTTAGTTGATTTCTATGTTCGAAAAATCAACTAAAAATTTAGTTAAAACTCCTTAACAACCCGGTAAGTTCACATTTTTATTTTCTGTGAATTATCTAATTAGCAAAGTAAATTGAAGAACTGTTTTCAAGTCCTCGTATTTACTTCTTAAGTGCCATCATTCTTGTATAGTTCAAGTCCGTGCTTTAAGTGTTAAGAAAAACCAATTGGTGCGTGAACATTTTTGAGAAAAATTACAAAAGATTATGATTTTCGTGGTTAATAGGACATGGTTGACCTCGTGGTACTATGCCAAAAAATTGGTTATACCCCTTATATATGTAAATACATAAATAGGCTGATAAACACCATACCCTTCTTTCTTTGCGTCGCGAATTCGGGTAATATGTGATGTTGGTCTGTTTGTTTGTCTCTACATGAAATGGATTTTCGAAGGCCTCCTGCTTTAGCTCGATTGATAGTGAAAATCAGCAAAATCAAAATGGATGTTTCCGATATTTATATTGTTTTACTGTAAGCCAGGGCTGGAAAATGTGATTTTTTTTTGGTTTATAAATTTTTTTCAAATATGTAGTACAAAGTTTGACTTTGACAAAGAGACTTTGCCTAAAGGGCTTTGGACACGATCAAAATGCTTGCTGTCAAGTTCGTGTACGTGTGCTTGTCGGCTTGATGTTACCATGCTTGATGCCCCACCAAGCATTAATTTTTATTTTGATTTTGTGCTGTTCGTTTGGTTGAAAAAAATCTAAATAAAGAAATTCAATAACAATAATGGCAGCACTGCTTACAAAAAAAGAACAAAGCAAAATAAGAAAGTTCTAACACTTCTTTTTTCTTCGCCAGTCAAATTTATGTTTTTTAATTCCGATATTTTGGGCAACCGTTCATAATGGAAATATAATTATAATGAAAATTTGTACGCGCTTGATGGGCTAACAATATACACTCATTAACAAGTGGCAGCAAGCATGCCGAAAATCAAAATTTTTTGATTTTCCATCAAGCATCGTTGGTGTCACACATACTAACAAATTTTCACTCATACTATAACCAATCTCAAGAAGCA
Source organism: Tachina grossa (assembly GCA_949987645.1). NCBI lineage: Eukaryota > Metazoa > Arthropoda > Insecta > Diptera > Tachinidae > Tachina > Tachina grossa. The sequence continues at coordinate 148,951,673 of OX465276.1, forward strand.
TTTTGACCGTGTCTAAACCCCTTTATAGTGTAAAATTCCAACATAAATTAATTCGTAATGGATATATATATATATATATATATATATATATATATATATATATATATATATATATATATATATATATACACACAGAAAGAATGCCAACGTTAAATCGACATGCAAAAATGCAAATGATTGGAAATCACATTAAATTTATTATGTGACTTGTTCTTGTTTTCTTGTTGTTTGCTTTGATGTTCGTTTTATGTAAATAGCCGACAAACTTCGCATCAACAGCTAATACTTCCTGCTGCTGTCTAGTAAACAGTATAGTATTGTAGTCGGAGGGTCGCAGGTACGATTCCTGCGGGAGATCCTGGGTGTTTCTGCAGACAAGCTAAAGTAAGTTTGCAGTTTGTGATTGATTGTCTTAATTTCTAACTATAGCTTTATTATCAAATAAAATTTATGTTAAATCATCAATTATATCATGATGAATTAAAATTTAATTCATGATGATATTTATTAAGTGTGTATTTAAAATAGCTGCAGCGGTATGCAAATTGACTGCCACGCCATTACTTTGAGTTCAAATCTTGGCCGGGGAAGCCAACTATACCCTAAAATATCAAATCAACGTGAAATAAACTTTTTTTTCAATTGGAAAAATTTTCTTTGAAGATTACTGTAAATCATGTTCAATTAACATGAAACTCACATGTATGAAGCAAAATCATTAACAAAAAATTTTAAATTAACCTTGTTTTTTGTAGACTTTAATATGAAATTTTTCCGTGTGTTTCATAGTTTATCTTTAGTATATGTATTTATGTATCAAAAACTTATGACTTGTGAAGGGTATATAAGGTACGGCTTAACCGAATATAGCACTCTTATTTATTTCATTAATTTACTTTGTTTTTTTATATTCTTCTATAACAATATTGTATAAGGCAAAATAAATGCATTATTAAAATCAATATCCCATGGAAAAAAAATACACATACACATGATAATTATTAAAATTAATTGTTCATTTTGGAAAATAATAAACAGATACAAGTAAAATAATAAAAAAATGTAACGTGAATAAAGCATAAAACCATATTATGTGTTTTATTTACAACTTTTCAAATTGTATGTTCATTTATTTTCATTAAACCAAAACCACTGGCAGTGAAAAATTAAACGTTCATATGAGAATAATTTTAATGGAAACAAAACAATGTTTAAAGCAAGCATGAAGTTGCACAAAAATTTTGCTTTGATTACAGTGGGCAGAGGGAGTCTATATACAACAAGTGGTTGGTATAAGAGGTAAGTAGAAATTAGTTTGCCAAGGCTAAAATATATTATACAATGGTTGGAATATTTTTGAAAATAATATTATTGGATCATTTGAATAAAGTAAGCAAAAACAAAAAAATTTCACATTATTTCACTCATAAAAATGTGTCAATCAAGGACAAATGATCCGCAGGGATTATCGAACGCCATAGTTACAGTTGCTAAGATGTGCTGCATCAGCATTTGTGGTGCAATGAGAACCACATACACTAAGGCGATGAAAAACATTATGTCAAACGTGCCAATTGATATACAGGTTTAATATGAAGCAGCTGGTCACAAGACTGATAGCAATGGGAGAGGGTGCTGTTGACTACAAAGCAAAAGACTATCTTCGAATAATAGATTCGTCTGATACGCATTAATTTCTATGCTAATGCACGTCACAATGCTCTTCTTCGTCGATATTTGTAGCAATGAATCGTCGGTGAAATAAAACAACTAACAAAATGGCTATATAGCTTAAAAAAGTAATCCGCCTACTTAACACCAGAGGCGCTGCAAAGATGTTATAAAATTTAACAAAACGCACAATAGCAGAGTTTTAAAATGAATGAATAATGTAATACTAAACCACCTACAATCTCTTCACTAATCTTTTCCTAAATAAGGTTACATATTAATTGTTTGAGAATATGCAACCAAATGCCAAAGAATAATACATATTACCCAAGGACAAAGCTACCATTCCCATATCTAATAAAATCCCAATTAGATATGTAGTTACAAACCAACTGTATCACCATAACATCAGAAAACATGAAATGGGAGAGAGCGAAAATAATAGGAACTATCATACACTCAGAAGGGTGGAAAGGTGATATTGATTCCATAACATCAGAATATCGCTGGAAACGAAAAGGCGATCATCAGTGGACAACATTGCGCTAAAAAACACCAAATATTTTCAAAAATTCCCGGGATTGGCAGAACTCTATTTTTGGAAGAGTGGCCGGAGTTCTCTGGTTAAACCAAAATATGGAAGATAGATTCTGAGATTAAAAAGGTCAACACTTTTGGGATTGGAAAACATAAACATCACCTAGCTCTCATGGGTGTTGTTGATGATACAGCATGCCAAAAAGATGATGAAACACTCGAACACTGTCCAGAATTCAGTCAAATCAAAACATAAATCTTCTACATTGAAAACATACCAAATGTAGCATATCTTAGCGATTCAGATTGGAAAATCTTAAGAAAATATATAGAGGAAACTAAGTTCTTAACCTAACCAAACTTTATAGAGTTTTCGGTTTCTTTATTGGAACTCTCCCACATCTTTTATTTAAGAGCGATGGGTTGGGTCAACGTTGATTGCCCCAGTTTTCAACCTAACTTAATGTAAATATTAACTCCAGTTGTTGCAATTATGAAGTCTTTGCATTAAGTGCGTTAAGCATAATCAATTTATTAAATTTTCTATTTGAAGTTTCTCAAGTGCATTTGACTTCAAATAAGATTGGGTACTTGTGACTTCACTTTTATCTTCACAGAGAAAAGAGATTCGTTGAGACAACCGAATTTGTTGCCAATTGAATTTTGGCGGTTGCACCAACAATCATAGAATTCTGTTATAGCGACTGCAATTTTCTTGTGGTACCACTATATTTTAATTATAACCCTCAACCCAATAGTTGCAGCAACAGAAAAAATTGGTTGACAGTATGGAATTCGAAATAAATGTTATTCTTGCTACCGAAAATTTGGTTAATATAATTAAAACAATGTCATAATTGGTACCTGTAAAAGAAAAATTGGCCTTCCTTGCTGAAATAAAAACAAACAATAAACGCAAATAAAAATACAAAATTTAAGAAATTTATTATTTGACATATTATCATAAGTTTATTTTAATTGAAATTTATTTTCTGTTGGTGATGCATGTATGTATACACCCAGAAAAAAGATTGGTTGGAAAACGGTTAGTCCAATAAAATATCATTTGCATTAACTATATTTCAGTTCACGATATCAATTTTCTGTTAATCCAAACAACAATCCATGTTCATTGCCATAAGGGCATAATTGTAATAAAGATATGATTCTGACAATTCTTAAATTGATTGCATCAACCGAGCGTATGCTTTTGTCATGACTAATTAACTGATTGGTTAACCCAACCGAATAAAATATTATGAATTGGATTATAGTACCAACTTTTGGTATTAGCAACTAAAAAATTGTCGTTCTACATATATTAAGAATAAAATAAAAACTTTCAATCAGTTGCTGCAACTAACTAGAGGTTGAGTTTACTATCATAGTTTATAGCAGAAAATTAAAAAATTAACTTTTGTGACTTTCAAAGATATTATGATGTTTGAATTCTCAAATGGTTTTTGAAAGTTGTGCATAAGATAACAGGTTTGTGGCTTTTCAAAATGTGTGGTTGAAGAAATGTATATACACAGAGAAAACAGATTCGTTGTGACAACCGAATTTACACAATTTTTTAGTTGCTAATACCAAAAGTTGGTACTAAAATCCAATTCATAATATTTTATTCGGTTGGGTTAACCAATCAGTTAATTAGTCATGACAAAAGCATACGCTCGGTTGATGCAATCAATTTAAGAATTGTCAGAATCATATCTTTATTACAATTATGCCCTTATGGCAATGAACATGGATTGTTGTTTGGATTAATGGAAAATTGATAGCGTGAACTGAAACATAGTTTATGCAAATGATATTTTATTGTCCTAACCATTTTCCAACCAATCTTTTTTCTGGGTGTATACAATTACCAGCATTCTTGATCTAAACTTCAGTTTTCACATAAAACAACTCTTTCTTCTTTTACATGTTTTTTACAAATACGTATAAATTAATTTTAATCTTTATTAAAGCCAACAATCATCATCAGTATATCTAGTATATCTACGTGATTATATCACAAAAACAAAAAATAAAACATGTCCATATTAATAAAGACAAAGATTCTACCTGTAGCTATGTACATATGAGAAATTTAATTAAAATTTTATGTCCTATCATTGTTTTGAAACTTAAAAAACAAGCCATTTTCCCAAAAGTATACCAAAGTTTAATGATGAATTTGATGTTTTTTTTAGAAAACAACAACCAAAAAATTATAGATACGTTTATCATGTTAGCATACTTTGTGGCTGAAAGGACGACAGCAACAAGCAGAGCAAGAGTGTACGCTGTAGATAGCAAGTAAGTGAATAAATTTTGAATATGAATAAATGTGTTTACAAAGAAAAATAATATGAGTATGTGTGTGTGAGAATACGTGTATGTAATATTTTCTCAACCCCTAAAAGCCACAACTTGTTGTTCAAATAACAAACACAATTTAAAAAATAAACCAAAAACCATATAGAAAACTAACAGCAGCCATTACAAGCTTCCGCCCCACCTACACCTACACCAACTCACTCATCATTCAACAAACACAAACACAATAAAAACAAAATCAAGCCCCTCAAACCTAAAATGAAAAATAGAGTGCACCCGTTAGTTAACAATGAGCGAGTTTTTATAAATATGCATTTGGGTGTGTGCGTATGTGTGTGTTTGTGTGTTTGGGTGTGTGTGTGTGTATATGTCTGTGAAAGTGTGTTGCTTTGTTTATTTTCTGATAAAATGAGTAAAAGAGTGTATAACTGTTTTAGTGCCTTTCTTTTCCTTTTTTATTGCCATCAATGATGCCAACTTATAGCTTTTCATAATTCGGCAAAAATAGCCATATTTAATTGTGGCACTAAATTAAAGTTGTGAATATTTAAAAAAACATTTCTTGGTGATTTATTTAATTTATTTATTGTACCTTCAGAGCAAGAAAATTACTTTCTAATAAAAAAAAATTTTTGACATACAGTGGGAAAAATATATGTTTTTAAATTAAAAAATTCCATATTAAGACTTCTAATATTTTCATAATTAATAAATTAACGTCATGAGTGCTAAAAAATATACATATTCTTGAGGTGCAGTAGGACAAAAAATATATTTTTAAAAATTAAAAAATTTCATAATAAAACTACTAAATCTAGATATTTCTAAACAAAAATTATTAAGGTAAGAAATTCAAAAATAATTATCCTTGATTTCAGTTAATTATTTAAATCTTTTTACAGAAGGTTGGCATCACTAAGTGTTCTTTTGGTATTGTGCAGAGTTCCGAAAGCCAACAGAGCGACTGGTGGGAACAAGAGTGTAAATTAAATCAGTATTGACACTAAAGATACAAATTCACATTCACATTCAGCTTTAGTTTGTGTTTTGTTGCCGAAAAATATGCTACAGAGTTTAGAAACAGTAAAATCTTTGAGAAAATGTATCTCTAACAGAACAAAATACATAAATAGGAGTAAAATTTTATGTAATTTTTGTGTATAGATTCCACTGTTGAAGGCATAAAAATATACAATACGGTTTAAAACAATAAATAATGTTAATAAAAGCATAAAATACATCAAAGGATTTTATTGTAATAGAATGAATAAAATCAACAAAGATTGATAAAACATTTATGCAAAACAAAATTTCTTTGAGTAATTGAAAAATTTTTTCGAATATTTTAGAGCTGTACAAATCATTTGTATACATTTAAGGGTTTTTTTTAAATAAATGTTACATAAAACGTTTAGGATTTATTTGTTTGGCCATATATTGACTTAAAAGTCAATATGATGGTAGAGGGTATTTCAGAAGAAACTGAAAAATATGTAAGCCCTTTATCGAAACAATGTTTATTAATTATTTATGTACACAATTTGGGAAACTATTTCTCAAAAATAATATCATTAAAATTTAAGACCTCGCATTGGCGACACTAGTATTAATAGAATAATAAATTTTGTTATGCGGTCCGGCAGTCAGACTCTGTGATGGCTGACATTTCGTGATGCATATTTTATTTTAAAAGTGCCAAGGAAATCAGTTTATTGTGGTAAACTTCAGATTTGATTAGGTTAGATTAGGTTAGGTAAGGGTGGAAGTCAGAATCCCGGGCTCATTTAGACCCTTCTGGCTAATTGCGATATCACGGAGACTCTGCTTATGGGGAGTCCCCACCGCCGAACCAACCTGACCTACTAATCCGTTGCAGTCCCAAAGTGGCAATTCTCTTCGTAGCTAGTCCAGGAAATTCAATTGAATTCTAAAGACTTAATTGTTTAGATCTTTTTCACTTTAAACATAAATTGCTGCAATTCCCTGTATATTGACGGTCTAATTTATAAAAAATATTTTAGGTTTATTATAGGTTTATTTGACAAATTTTTCATAGAAATATCTCAAATAAGCGCTTAATAAACCTGAAATATTTTTTATAAATAAGGCAGTAACCATGATAAAATAATATAAAGGTAAAACCATGGTGTAATTATACAGGTGACTGCGTAAGGATTTTTTATATAAAAATACGGCAACCATAGCTGTGTAAAGAACCAAAGAATGTCAAAAGCACAAAAATAATTGTACTAAAACCAAAACAAAATCGAAGTTTTTGACATTCTTCAGCTACAAAGCACACAGAGCAAAAAATTATCAGCTGAAGTAGCGCTGCCACCTAGTTAAATACACCTTGGGTAAAACCGTTCGCTCTTTTCGTCGCCATATTAGCCTTCTGACGTTTGTCCCGATTATTTTTTACTCTCAAAATTAATGCTACCGTATTCATTTGTAAAATCCGAGCTTTTTGTTTAATTTTTTACTTTTTGTTTTGTTATTTAAAAATTAAAAAGAAAAAAATTTTTATTCAAAAAATTGGACTGAGCTGCATATATTACAATAGCTGCATTACCAAGAAAGGTCTGAATGTTCTGCGAAGAAACAAAACAGCAACAACAGCAACAGTGGTGTGCGGTAAGGAATTAAGCGGTCTAACACATATGTACATATGGAAGTGTTTAGCCTTTCGAGCAATGGTTGTAAAGATTGGCCAACACAAATTGAAATTGCTCATGTAATGTCTGAGTTTAGCGGCGTTGCAACATTGTGTGGTGCCATGACGTTGGCACACAATGGAGAACTTGGCAACAGCGAGTTGTTAAGGGTGAGGTTTTGGGAGATGGTGTCGGTTTATCTGCACATAGTGGCAGTGAACTTATTATTATTGCAGCCGCCAAGGGTTGGATGGTTTGAAGCGAGTCTTGTGAGTTTCTTTCGATAGGCGCCCACTCAGTTCGCAAAACCGGACCAGGTGAAATGAAACTTATCCAGAACGTTTATCGTGATGTCAATATTATTGAAAAATTGGAATACAAGAAAATCGCTGCTCCTAGTTATGCTGGCATGTAAATATTTTCATACATATGTATGTATGTATGTATATGTATATGTGTACATTGAAATAATGTTTATGGAAAATAAAATAAAATTATTTCGAATATACACATAATGGCTTCACAGGTTGAATGTTTTTATTAACCCCCGACCAAAAAACTGGGTGTTATAAGTTTGTAGTGTGTGTCTGTGTATCTGTGTGTGTCTGTCCGTGTCCGCGTACAGACCAAACGACTGGTCCGATTTTGATTTAGTTCTATCTGTTTCAACTGTGACTAGATCGAGAGGGTTCCTAGCTATGTTTTAAGAAAATCGGTCTAGCCGTTTAGAAGATATCACATATTATCTAGATATACTAGGGGGTTTTTAAAATTTTTAATATTTGTTATTATTTAGTCGCCTTACGAGACTAATTTATCTGGCATAAAATGTATACGTATATACAGCTTTGTGCGTGTTGGTGTTTTTCATAGTCATCCCTGCAAATAACGCAACTAGGGACTACTCCATAAAGGACAAGGGCTAGTCCAAAACTAGTTCAAATGTATGGCAAACATGGTCGATTTAACATTGCGATGTCCTAGGGATGGACCACATTAGATTCGAATTATAATGAAATAAAACATTTATTAACGCCGTTTCTTTACATCGATATTTTTAAGAACGATGTTGAATTCGTAGCCGTGAGGCATTTGATTATCTGGTGAATTAAATAAATAAAGGAAACATTTGCTAAATGTTGTAGGTCACATTACACACATATTTCGTTATCCTCATGCCCAATTAATACAACATCTAAAAAAATATGTATTAAACGATAATTTTTAAACTCAAATTACACATTTCAAAAAGCATTCCCTAAATGAAAGTTGTCATTATATGTGTGTGGCAACGTTCTCCTCTCTGTTTACAAAAAAAAAACAGTAATCAAATAATCGGGGAAAAAGTCATAATTAATGTTGTACCTTTATATTATTGTATCATGGCAGTAATCATTTACCTTGCGTTTTATGACATTATTTAAATTAAAACGAGTATCAATGATACGTGTTTGTAAAAATCCATACCCAAAAATTATCTATTAAAATATTAATTGTGCAGAAAACTCTGTTGTTTATGACCGCATATAACATTAAAAGTTGTGTAGTGATGTGCAAAAGGAAATAAAATATGTACACAACTCATTTAATTTAATTACATACACATTTTGGGAAAATAAAACATTAATATTAAGCTGAAAATAAAAGAATAGTTTGACAAATAAGGGGATTATGGTTGAAAACAGAAACGACTTTATGGCAAGCTAAAAAGGAAAAATCTCGAAGCATGAGAAATTTAAGTTATTGATACAAGAAAAGCTAGAAAATAAGGAATTTATATGTATGTCTTAAAAGTAATAAATTATTAAGCTAAAATATAACTACACAAAAATGAATTTTGAAAAGATTAGTTTTACATATTGCACATACACATGTGTGTAAATACTTTTGTTGAATGAAAATCTAGGAAGTAATTTCAGATCATGCAAACTTTCAGTAAATTATACATAGCAATAATATTAGCGAAGTCAGCTGAAGTACAGTAAATGTATAACGTTTGTTTATGGTCCTTTGGAGTATGGTTTTCTAATAGTTCTGAATAAGAATGTTGGTGAGGACAAAAATCAAAACACCCAAAGACATCATTATTCGACGCTTCATCTCTGTTCTAACATGTTTTTTCTAAGTTACAGAGATTTACATCAGTACAGTCACGATTAAGATATTCAGGTTTTAAGCGCAGAAAATACAAACGCACTTTCGGGTTGCACTGTAATTGATGGTCCTTCGAGCTCTGGTTGTCAAAGTTAACGAATTTGACAAGTGCGCTCTTAAAATCCGAACCAACATTGCACTAGATAGACATATTTAAATGTTATATAACTCACAGTAAAAGAAGTAGACATAGCGCAAACTAGGGAGACATATTGAAATGTTATACACCTTACAATAAAATAAATCACAATGGGTCTCTGAGTGGAGGTGTGTTATAGCACCACCCTTCCTAACCTAACAATAAAAGAAGTAGACAGATTTTGCATTCTAGTAATAGATGCAAAAAGCAATTACCGCTTACAAAATTGTTTTAACAAACAACATTTTTCATTATTCAACAATATTCTGTAGGGTATTTGTTTACCAAAGACCACAACAAACTTTAGGAAATATAAATTAAATTTTATTATATAATAGGAATTTTATTGGTAATGTCCCAATACCCAATAAGCACTCAAAAAATTAAAATTCAAGCACTTGAAATTGAACTGGAAACAAATCTGAATTCAATCATTTTTTTCAAGTATTTTTCAAGTTTGAATATATTTTTAAATAAAAAATCAAACAACATACATACATACCTTGTCAAATACGTAATTTATTTATTATTAAAACTGAAATTGTGGTGAATATATCAAAAACAAATAAATAAAAGCAAATTTGGAAAACAAAGGTGAGTAAAACGTGAAAACAATAGCGAAGGCAGATGTGCAGAAAATAATTATTAGAAAACAAAGGAATTGCATTTTCCTTTCCATTTTAAAAGCCTTGTTTTTGCGGCTTGAAATACACTTGAATTCAACTGTAATACAAGGTTGAATTACAGTATAATTCAAGGCTTGAATTAAACTGTACTACAACTGAATTGTTCGCATTGAGTTCAAGTTCCCATTTCACTGGAGAATGCTATTGAATTAAAGTGTGAATCAAGCATAATTCAACCCTTGACAATTGATTGTGTGGCTTGAATAACACTTGTTTTACACTTGATTTCAAGCAAATTGCGTAGACATTTGGAGCTGTATGTTTAACATAAGAAAATAGAGCACGCTCTATTTCAAATAATGTCTTATGTCTTTTGTCATGTTTTTTACACAAGCAATGTTTTAAAGGTAACACACGACATGTTTCCGTTTACATATGTAAATTTTGGCACATACAATGTGAAAAACATGTCGTCTGTTGGTACCTTTATTTTACTTACATATAGTTTACAATCACTTTCTACATTAAATTTTTCCAAAATATCGTCAAATCTTTTAAAAAATCACAACACAAAATATTTAAATAAATGCAAAAATAATTTAAATAAAAAAATTAAAAAATTAAAAAATATCACAGTAGAAATATACGTAGGCACAACAAAAAGAAGTCTGAGTAAGAGGATGGCCAAACATGAAAATGACATACGAAAAGAAAAACACACAACTGCACTCGCTCAACATTGTGTAGAAATGAGACACAACGCAGATCTTGACAATGTTAGAATATTAGACAAGGAGATAAAAGAGAACAAACGATATACTTTGGAGAGTTTAAGAATTCAGCAATGACTAAAAAGTGCAATAAACAGAAAGGAAGACAAGGACAACATAAACGCCAATTATTTGTTAGAGCCCATTTAGATGAAGGGTGGCCTCGCTGCGACAACGCTTACGTTCTCTTTTGGAGTCCCTTCTTAAATCCACGCGCGTTTACATGAAGACTTTTTTGTCGCAATAGTCAGGCGACTTTTTGATATTAATTTGTTCAATGCTTTTTATTCGTTCATTCGTAGCAGTGTTGCCGTAAAGGAACTAATTGTTAGTTTGAGAAATGTAGAATTAATATGTCCACATATTTTTTTTTTTTAATTTACCACCAAAATACAATAAATCCTTTTCTCTCCTTACTTTATTTGTTTATCATTTTTATATTATAACTGTTTCTTTGATGCATGTTATAAAAAATTGGTCTAACTGGCAACACTGTTTATACATAGCAAACAAAAAATACGAGAGAAAAAAACTTGTGAGAGAGAAGAGATAAAATTGTCGCTTCAATTCCCAGTACGTGCGACTTTTGCTACCCCGCAAGCTTCTCCTCACTTCTCGCCTAAGAACAAGACTCGCAGGCGACGTGTCGCAGCGAGGCCTCCCTACATCTAAACAAACGGCCTCTTAGCAATAACTTGACAATTTTGCTCCTACTGTGATATTAGGCTTACTTTTCCACTGTGATATTTTTTAATTTTTTTATTTCAATTATTTTTGCATTTATTAAAATATTTTGTGTTGTGATTTTTTAAAAGATTTGACGATATTTTGGAAAAATTTATTGTAGAACGTGATTGTAAACTATATGTAAGTAAAATAAGTAAACCTTTATATATGTATGAATGTTTGTTTGTTTATTTATTTATTATATATATTATATTTACATATCGTTGCCAGATTAATAAAAAATTATCCCTGAAGAAGCTGGAAAATACCAGCAAAACGTTGGATAAAATAATGTAATAATAGTTTGTTATTTACATTAAAATACAATAAAGACCTTGAAAGCCCACCATTACATTACTCTGTAATATCAAGAAGAAATAAGGAAAATAAGGTCGTTTAAGTATCATAATTAAACAACATTTTTCATTATTCAACAATATTCTGTAGGGTATTTGTTTACCAAAGACCACAATAAACTTTAGGAAATATAAATTAAATTTTATTATATAATAGGAATTTTATTGGTAATGTATTACAATAGTATTTTTAATAAAAATATACATAAATATTTTCAAGCATAAAAGAAAATGCATTTCATGTTAAATAATAAAATTATGTCGTTTAAACATAAAACCCCAACCAGATATTTGTAAATTTTGAAGAAAAAAAAATGAGGAATTTAAGAATTGAATGATAATTATTAATGAACAAATAACACCAAAGTTAGTTGTAAATATTCTGACAACACATAGTTGAACGGAACAACTAGCCGTTTTCGAAGTCCACTAAACCTTCATCATCAGCGTTCTTTTGTGTTTGGTCCACTGTGTGTGGTGTCAGTTGATGTAGATTTCTGCTTTATATACTTAGCCATTATTGCAAATGGAATATGTGAATTGTTTTGATTCATCCTATTTCAATTTGCTGAAAGCTTTAGTGGTTGTGTTTGCTATCAAGATAACTAATACTTAACCGATGCTGCTTCTGATTCAAATTGTTTTAGCGTATGGTAGAATTCCTCTTATTTTGTTCCTCTTCGTCGTCTGACGTAATCCTCTTAAGTAGTCTAAGAATAGATGGCTTAAAGCACCTCAGCAAGAAGCTTGGACCTAGTCAATGACACCCATATCAGACACTGAAACCTATTTCCACATTTCAAGTCACATAGTGCTTTCTTGGTGAGCTTCGTATTGGTGGTGAACGCATAAGTTCACTCAATATTAAGAACACTGCGGGCTTAGGCCGTCATTGCAGGTACTCACTTATATATTAAGCACCCCTTTATGTCTCTTACCTTTGGTAGTAAATGGATAGTGAAGAGTGATCAAAAACTGAAATTTTGTCGGTGCAAGCTGCCAAAGTGTACGTCAAGTGTCGTAGGAATCAGTTGAGCGCAGAAGTATGTATATGAAATATAGTATTAAATATCAAGGAGAGTAGTCCTGAGCACTTAGATCTGATGCCAGATTGTGTCATTAAAAGAGCACAAGGATCTTGAATTAAGAGGTTTGATTTTGATATGAAAAAAACGAGTATATTTAAGCAAAATCATCGGACGCTTATTTAACTGTAAATAAAAAAGTGTGCCATTGATAATGGAAAACAATTTCAGTGAAATGGCCAACACGCCTATGAAGGCAAGACCATATTCTTTTCATAAAATTTACCATCTCCAATTCGCTTATTTGCGGCTGTATGCTTTCGATAACTTCCCGAATTCCATATTTGAGGTCTTACATCAATTGCGAGACTCAGAGAAATAAGTCTAAAGGTGTTAAATCACAAGATCTCGGTGGCCAATTGTGATCGTCTCTTCGACAAATCATGGGGACAGGAAACTTTTCACGCAAAGGTGCGATGGTATCCAATTATGCACCAGATAGTCACATGTTGATCATGAAGAGGTTTTTCAACAATATTTCTTGGGGTTTGCGAGCCCAAAAGCGACAATTCTGGTTGTTTACGTAGCTTCCAATTGAAAATGGGTTTCACCATTCAAGACGAGTTTTCGATTCAATTACGCATCAGTCTGTTGCAGTTTAAGGACCCAATCATTAAATATACGACGTTGCTGATGGTCGGTAGACATGATTTTTTGTGCTTACTGATTTTGAAAAGCCTTAAGGAATTTTATGCAAAATACGGTGTAGTGTCTTTTGTGGAATGTCCAATTCGAAAAATCAACGAAAAAATGACAAAATTGGGTTTTTCCTCAACTCTATGATCTACAACAGCAATATTTTCGATTGTTTTTGAGCGACGTGGGCGAGTTCGATTCTTGATATGAATAGCTTGTCACAACAACTAAAATTTTTCCACCAGTTTTGCAACAATTGCTGACGCTTAAAGATTTGCGAACTGTGAACGTGAAATTTTCTCATTCTTGTAAAGTATTTTAATAATTTCCATGCGTCGTTCCATTTTTTATTAATGGCATAGTTTTAACTTGTCATTTGGCAAGTAGTCACGGATTGAGTCCTGACCACTGAAATGTATTATTGGAACACATTGATATACCATCTCAAATAAAAGAAAGAAGTTTTCAAATTGGTTAGGAAAGCACAGAGTTGTGAAGTAACAAACATATGTAAGAATCCAATTGAGAACCTCCATTTTCGGAAACGATAAAAAAGATTGGAATTGCAAGTACAGAATGTAAGGCAGTACAATCAGAATATCTAACAAAGCTGTAAAACCTTGGCGATTTACACCATTACCACAACTGTTCAAAATAGCCAGTGCAGAAGAACGCACTCAGGTAGTCTTTTGAATCCTATCCGGCTGCTACCGGTTGTCGGCCTTGTCGACGCTGCAACCTCTCCTATCGCTCTGGTAGCAATTTCTGGCCTTTACGACGCTTTAAGCTCTCCTCAATATAACCTCAACACATATATGTAAGTTGTCTTAGCTGCCCCAAACGTCTAGTACTACGAAATATGTAAGCTTTCGGGTATTTTAGTTAGAGTAAGAATCTGTGATTATTCTTATCTCTTTGCTAAGGCTACCGAACTTTTTGCTGAGATTTTTAGGTTTGTGAAATTTCAACAATAAAGCAAACTTTCAATAAAAATAAATTTCTAATAAAATATGTACAAATATTTCATGCAACTCTGCTCATCCCTCAACATTTGTATGTATATTTTATTCACCGCCTAATAATTGTATGCTATAAAACTTACATGAATTATTTTCCGCATTAGCACACTTATTATTATGATTTAACAAATACCAGCATATTTACCTAAAACGAAAAATGCAAATAAAAGAAAGTATTTAGTAAAAAAATTAAATAAAATTTAAAAGAATTTCAACTATTTATAAATTTATTTATCTAATAGTTAATAGCATAAGTAAATAGTATAAAAGGATTTCTTTACTACAACAATTCAATTCATTTTATTTTGCTAACAATAGGAGATTTTTAGTTTTTGTTAAGATAAATTTTTGAAAAGATTTACAAAATACATACATGCGTATATCTAAATATACCCTCTAATCAGCGTAGAACCATATGTCTCTATTTCAATACTCTTTCTCTAGCGACAATTGCACTAGTTAAAATGTCGACAACTTTCCTTTTATGCGCGAGTAGATATATGTTAGAGACAACAGTTCCAATGTATTTCTGCTGATATTGTCAATGAACGAGTCAATAGTTCGTTTTTCTTTTTTATTATGTTGTACAATAATATTAAATAAATATATGTAGACGAGGATCACTAAAATCTACTAGTGAATCTTTGGTTCAAATATCTACATATGGTCGTAAGACCATCAATAGTGCTAAAGTCTACTGGTAGATTTTCAATGACAATTACACTATATATACACGAAAGAACTACTAAGTTAGTAGTGCTACAGTCTAGTGGTGGATTTGCAATGACAAGCTAATGTTAAATGTGAACAGATGATACCATTGGCTGGGGTACACCTGGTCAGTAGTACTACTGACAATGTCACTAGTAAATCACCACAATTTCACTTTTCGCACTTTCTGCAGGGTACATATATGTGTATGCATCTATTTGTTTGCTACAAAAAAAAAGTAATCTTTGCATAAATGGCTTTTATTGTTTTCCCCATACACTTGGTTCTAGTCTTTTGTTATTTTTATTACATTTTGCCATAAATTTATTATAAAAAAAAGTCTGCTCGAGAATGTTTTATAAGTCTGGTATGTGTCTACAAATTTATGGCAGCCAGCGCAGAAAAAGTAAAAAACAAACATTCAATAAAATGACTAGCAAAGAATAATAAAAAAATTAAAAATCTTTTGTAAGACTATTAAGCCTATAATAACATGTTGTTAGAGTATCAAAGTCAGAGACGACAAATAACTCATATTAAAGAGGGTGCTGCCAAAGTCAAAATAATAGAAAAGGGATTTAAATGGTCAAATTATATAAAATTAAATTAAATATGTACTATAAAATCGAAAGAAAGCTCATACAAAATAAAACAAGAGGATTACCAAATAAATCATAGCCTACCACTAAAGCTAATATCCTTATTGCCCCGATGCTTGTTTCAACAAAGTCCCATTGTCACTAATATTATAAAATAGAGGGTGGGCCAAAAGAAACCAAGGGGTGTAAAAGTTTAATAACTTTTTTGTTTATTAATTTTTTTTTATTTTTTCTTTCAGATTATATAGACAACACTTGGAGAATTTATAATGGAGAGGTTCACAACTGAACAGAGAACCAGAACAATAGAATTTTATTATTTAAACCATAGATCAATTATTTTAACGCAAAGAGCATATCGTCGACATTTTAACGTCAGAATTTCGCCCTCTGAAGCGATGATTCGTTGCTTAGTTAATCGTCATCACCAACATGGCAGCGTAAGAGATTTGCCTCGAACCGGTAGACCACGTTTAAGTCGCACTGCGGAAAATATTGAACGAGTACAGCAAAGTGTTAACGAAGCACCAGAAACATCTGGCAGAAGGCGTTCTGCTCAGCTAGAAATGTCTCGTACGTCACTACGGGGTATTTTAAAAAAAGATTTACAGTTATACCCATATAAGGTGCAATTGGTCCAAGAATTAAAACCCGCAGATCATCGGCAACGTCTAAATTTTGCAGTTAAATTTCAAGAGTTGGCCAGAAATGAAATCAACTTTATTGAAAATTTGATTATGAGTGATGAAGCTCATTTTCATTTGAATGGCTTTGTTAATAAGCAGAACTGTAGGTTCTGGGGTTCTCAAAATCCAAGAGCCATTCATCAACGCCAATTGCACCCCATCAGGTGTACAGTATGGTGTGGGATCACATCTGAAAATGTCATTGGGCCCTACTTCTTCGAGAATGAAGATGGAAGTGCTGTAACCGTAAATAGAGAGCGGTATCGGTTTATGATAGAAAATTTTTTACGTCCTGCTCTTGAAAGCAGACCTGGTATGTGGTTTCAGCAGGACGGAGCCACTTCCCATACTGCCCGAGACACAATGGCACTTTTAAGTCAAATTTTTGGAGAGCGAATAATTTCTCGAAATTCGGAAATTATTTGGCCAGCGCGATCGCCAGATTTGACAGCACCCGACTATTTTCTTTGGGGTTTTTTGAAGGAGCGAGTGTATGTGAACAAGCCAGAGACAATCCTTGAACTCAAGGCAAACGTTGCTGCAGAAATTCGAACGCTACAGCCACAAGTTTTGAAAGATGTTATGGAAAATGCTCTAAAAAGAGCCCATCAGTGCGAAGCTGAAAACGGTGGTCATTTAAGAGACATCATTTTTCATACTTAGTGTAAAAAAATTTTCATTTTGTATATTATATAATCTGAAAGAAAAAATAAAAAAAAGTTAATAAACAAAAAAGTTATTAAACTTTTACACCCCTTGGTTTCTTTTGGCCCACCCTGTATAATCAAAAGCTTACTAAGTGGAAAATAAAATGGAAAAAGATTGTAAAACAAAAATTCGTGGTCATTTGTTTGTTACTTAGCGGTCTAGGACTTAAAACAAACACTCTTCCAAAAAAAAAAAATCACTGAGGTTAAATAATGACAAAAGTTTCAAATATAGGACTTATCATAACGCTTCACACTACAACAGTATTGTACAAATATGCCATATCATCCAACCATGCACACTAGCGCATCAGCAAAAATTTATATTGCCTTTTTTTTTTTTGCTGGTTAACTGGAGAAAAATCCTGAGTAAGAACTATAATCAAGCCAACTACTGGAGTTTACAACTAAAACATAAAAGAATACCAGCCAAAAGAATTTGTCAACTCGTTGGCCATAAAACAAACAAAAACAAGCTTAGTTTTTAATCAAATTTTCATTTTGTGGCGTGTTAAGACAAATATTCCACTGTTTTCAGTTTGTCATAGTTTGCCCTTGTTTTTTAAAAGAGTTAAAAAAACAGAATGTGCAGCAATTTTTTTAATAAAAAAAAAGAATCATTGTTTCATTATTATACCATGTATGGGACACTCTCTGTTAATTTGATAGATTTATCAACGGTAGGAAAAAAGTTTAAATTTATTTGGGCATCAATGATGACAGGGAAGAAAATGTTGTAAATTTTCTAGGGTAGTAAATAAAAACAATTTATGATCATTTAAATAGAGATATACAAATTTAAATTTATGGGATGCAATCAGAGATTTTACCACACGATAAAATGTTAAAACTGAATTCACAGGCTCAATAGGATATGAATTGCATCTCGTTTATTACGGTTGGTTAGGAATTGAAACATATTTTTCCATACTTGCGTATGGTCCTTCACACCATATTTTGATTGCCTTTTACAATAAATGAGGCATACATATATCACGGTCGACAGCTTAACTTTTACAGAGCAAATTTTCAACAGATTTTATTGCAAAAGAAAGTCAAAATTAATTCACAAGGTAACAATCGATATTAGCTTAGCAAATGCTTCTCATTCATTGATGTCGATTTTAAATTATGTAATACATATTGGCAAGTGTTGTATTTCGACAACGACGATTTCATGCTAGATTTAATAAAAAATGTTGCAGTTTTTTTACTCTGGTATAAAGTCGTCGTAGTCAAAGTCGAAATGCGGATTAATAGATTCATTATTCTGTACTTGCTTATGGTCCTTCGCACCATATTTGGGTTGCTTTTCCAAAGATATTCAAAAGATTTTTACCGCAATAAAACGTTTAACTAAATTCGCAAGTCACAAAATATATTCGCCTAGGTTCTACATTACTAAAATGAAATGAAATGTTCTCTTCTCAGAAAACAGTAAAATTTCAATTTCAGTTTGTTTCAAACGGAATTGAAGTGTACCGCAATCCAATTTCACTACAAAAAAAGTAATTTGAAATCGGCAGTAGTAAATATAATTTTTTCAAACTATTTATTGCAAAAATATGCAAATGTAAGGAAATAAATAACATTCTTATATATATTATTTTTTTTAATGATTTTATTTGTGTTTTAAAGGGGTAAGCACAAAATCCCGAAACAAGGGGAGGCATTGCTAAAATATATGGAGCAAAATCCGGGGTTAGATAAAGGGTTCTGTAAGCGATTTATTCAATGCGTTTAGAAATATTTAGCGAGCTTGCGATTTTCTCAAAACCTTGCGATTCTTCGCGTTTTTTTTCGAGTTTATTTTACGAATGCTACTATTTATATTTCAGGAGCTGGTAACACTAATGTCAATAGCTAAAATCTGGCAACACCATAATAAAGTTTGACATTTTTTTGATGTACAAGTGCTATTTGTTTTATTTACAGCGAGTTCAGAAAATCAATTTGACAAAAAAAAAATGGAAATTTCATGAGAAGGGTTTCGTTGGATTATTTTGCACAACTTTCGACGTGAATTATCACCACAAGAAGGTGTCAGTTTTTTGTATGTCGTCAAAGCATCTTCAAAAACCACAGTATATTGCTGGTATAGGGAATTCAATCGTGGTCGTAATTCCGTCGCCGACAAATTTCGTGAAGGTCGTCCAAAATCGGTTGTTGTGCCACAAAAAATCGATGCAGTGCGTGAACTGATAACGAAAGATCGTAATGTGACATATTGTGAGGTATAGGGATCTTTGCACATTAGTTGCACTTCCATACATTCCATTTTGAATGAACACTTAGTTGCAAAACAAATTTGTTTTCGTTGGATACCCCATAATTTATCAATCGCTCAAAAAAAAAAAAAAAGAGGCTCGCGTCGAGTGGTGTAAGGAAATGATTAAAAAGTTCAACCGTGGTGCTTCAAAAGACGTGTACAAAATCGTGACAGGTGACGAATCATGAATAAATGCTTATGAGCCGGAAACAAAACAGCTTTTGACCATGTGGGTATTCCAAGACAAGCTAAATCCAACTAAATTTGTTCGTGAAAGAATTACAGCGAAGCAAATGGACGCCTGTTTCTTCGGCGGAATGGCTCATGTGGCCACTGTTCCGTTCAAGTAACACAGAACTGTCAATTCTTAGTGTTACTCGATCATTTGTTTGCCGAAAGTCTTATAAAATTTGTAAAACTAGTAGTAGAATTAGTCGACTCGTATCGTTTTAGTTGTGAAGTTGTCGTATGGCTTAAATCTGGGGTCAAATCGTTACATCCGTGAACGTACAACTCGTCACGTAAAAACACAATTTTCAGATTATGACATACGTGAACGTATTGAAATTCCATTCAGTTTATACGATTGACGTATCATTTAATTTGTTTTCGTACGATTGCCGATACGATCACGTATGTAACGATTTGAAGCCTGAATGTTAATTATTATTGCTTTATACGTGTGTATATATATATATATGTAACAGAGAAGTTGACAAAAAAATTTCTGTAGATTTCTACCTCTCATACGTTACGATACATATTAAATAAACAGCAACATGTTTTATTTATGTTACAGATTTTGTCAGCTGATTCGTTAAATGTAGAATTAGTAAAATCGTATCATTCTACTTTACAGCTTGCCGTATCGTTCAACTTTGTGCACAAGGTATAGAAAATGTAACAGTTTGCACAGCACATTTTATTTTGTCTGGCATCAAATGAGGCGTTTTTGATATTCGCTACAGAAAAATCTGTTTTCTACAGATTCCTACGTCAGCAGTGCTACCACCACATATTTTATAACTAGTAACATGCATTGTATATGTTACGGTTTTTGTCAGCTGACACGCAACATCACAATACGATTTTACTAATTCTACCTTAACTCACTATGCGAATCGGCTAATTCTTCCATAACCCCCGAAGACGTATCATTATTCATCATGACAATTCGAGCTCTGACACATCTCGTCAAACAAATGAATTTTTGAGCATTCAAAACATCGAAATGAAGACTCATCCTCCGTACAGTCCTGACTTTGCAACTAATGACTTTTTCTTGTTCCTGAATATCAAAGGTAAACTGCTTGGTCAACGATTTACGAGCCCCGAAGAAGCAGTATCTCAAGAGTAGTTAGTGGAAAAATTGCTATGACAAATGGTTCGAACGAATGCAAAAGTGTATTGATCATCAAGGGGAATATTTCGAAAAATAATAAGCTATTTTATAGCCCATTTATTTCAAGCTCAAATTACGAACGAAATGAAAGGTCTTTATGCAGGTATTGAATGACATTTGAGTTGATTTCGCAAACATCTTATTCACTGCGGCAGACATTGAAGTACTTTTTTCAGTTAAATAAATTCTTTGTTACACTTATACACAATTTCTTTAAAAAATTTTCATATACTTAATAATTTTCAATCTTTTTTCAATTTAATATTAAATGTCAAAATTTTTATTTCTTTTAATTGTTGTTTCTCATAGTTGTAAATTTACTCATGTTTGAAAAAAAAGTAGTTTTAGTACAAAAACAGAGTTGTATATTGTAATTTCTTGTTAATTTCATCGAAATTAAGTAAAATAACTTAATTTGGAAAATGTCAGAATATATGGGAAATTACTTAATTTTAACTTGCTTTCGACCGAAATCACGAAATTGCTTAATTTGGCGTCAGCCTGAATGGGCTATTATATATTTTAAAAATTATTGTTATTATGTATTTGCTATTCCCGGAATATAAATAGTAGTATTTTTAAAATTTTTGGCGATTTTTAATTAAGTTAATTTAATTATTATTTTTCGAATTTCATTTGTTTCTACATATATATATATATGATTTGAACAGGCTAAAGGCAGAACTAGTTTGTACGTGATGTTCTGTTCTGAATCAGCTGTTTTGTTTCTGTTGAGTTGAAAATCTGTATGTGTGGTTAGTTTTTACTTTTTCGTTCTGTTCTGTTGCGGACAAATCTGTAGAAAATAGAATTCAACGTTAAGTGACAGCCAAAAGTGTGTATGTATTAGTGTGTTGTGATATTTTCTGTACAAGTGTAATCAGTTCTATAGGTTGCCAGCTGATTTTTTTCACAAAGTAATTGCAAAATATTTTATACAGAAAGGAACGGCACAGAACAGCAACAGAAAGTAAAGACTAATGAGGCCTTAAGGTTCGTATCGCTTTTTAAGCCAAATTACATTATTATTAATGAACAAATAACACCAAAGTTAGTTGTAAATATTCTGACAACATATAGTTGAACGGAACAGCTAGCCGTTTTCGAAGGCCACTAAACCTTCATCATCAGCGTTCTTCTGTGTTTGGTCCACTGTGTGTGGTGTCAGTTGATGTAGATTGCTGTTTTATATACGAAACGTATCGCTTTTTAAGCGATTAATTTTAAGGCTTGTCTCCGATTGCGCAACTTCTCGCAAATGTTTGCGATGAAAACGAGCTTTTAAAGTATTTAGCTTCTTAGCAGTTTTCGCGAATTTTAAACAATATTAGACTTTACTATTGTGTCGCTGTTAGTAAGTTTTTACAAATTTTCTACAGGGAATCTAGCAACTAAATTTAGGTCTAAATCTCGCAAGTTCTAGATTTCGAGAAAATGAAAATGCCCTACAAGATTGTTTATTTTAAAACTTTAAATACATATTTTATAAGGTTGCCAGTTCTCACCAAACTATTGCCACCATATCTACACGCCAGGTAATAGTGTTTTCACACTGACATGGTTTTAATAAAAGTTGATTTTAACGTTAAAACCAACTGTTAAAAACTGGTTTTACCATATAAATTGTTTTTGTTAAAACCAAATTAAAACCATTTTTGAATTGGTTTTAAGCTGGTTTTATGAAATGCAACCTTGTTTTCGCTGTGATCAATTCAGTGCCGCCAAGTTGAAATGACCGACAGCAGCTGGTAATGGAATGCCAGTGAATAACAATAGATGGCGCCTGAAAAATTTTCAACTTAAAAATTAATGCAGCAGCAACAATAATCAAAAAATTATGGAAAAAAGGAGTTTTTTGGAAGGAAAACAACGAAAATATTTTAAATTGAACTGTGGAAAGTGAAAATAGACAATATGGCTGACATTCATCTGCCTATAAAAAAGGTTTGTTTATCTTATAATGTATTTGTGCATTTTTATATTATTAACAATATTTCCAAGCACTTCTTCATTCTGTATAAGAAGTTCCATAATTAAAATAAATTTTATTTACAAAATATAAAATAATTTCCATTTTACGCTTCATTTACACATGCAGGTAACTTGTTACAAGTTGCGTGTACGTATTAACAACCAATACATTGAATGAAATAATAAAAACACTCGCAACTTGCTTGATTGTTTACACAGTCAAGTGCAAGTTTATTTTCATTTTTTTATAATTATGTTACTATAAATATTTGAACATTTCGTTTTTCTCTTTCTTCTGTGCGTTGTTTGTACTTTTTTTATCTATATTAGTTTTTAATGTGTGGGCTGCCAAATTTTTGGTATAGGAACATTACAGGGAAACGAATTTAGTGATCAACTTTGTACCAAAATAAATGATAAATTTATATTGCAAATCAATAATAAGTCATATTTGATTACATGTTCTTACTTTTTGTTTTATTTTTTCTTTATATAAGTTGAAATAATAACATTTTAAAAATTATTCCATGTAAGCTATCCATTAAAATTAAAATAAAATCCTTTATTTTTGACAATTCTCCTACATGCAAGTGAAAAAATTATTTGTAATGAAAATCTCTTGCGAGTGAGCCTACAACTTGTAGCATTATGATTGTATTAGTAAAAATATGTCTATGTATTGAGTTACTTGCAGTTGTACTTGCATGTGTAAACAGGAAGTTAGAGCGCATTGTGAAATATCTCAGTTTTTCATACAAACAAAAACAGTTGAACAGTATGTCCAACAAGTGTTATTAAAAAGCAGAAAAAATGCAACAACAAATACACGCATTTCGGCAGGAGATTTATTTTATTTTGAGCAAAGTTATTAGACAGCCTGTGAGTTAAAACCTGAATTTAACAAAAAAAATTTAACACACTGCAAGAAAGCAAAATCAGCTGTTTGTGGTTTTAACGTTAAAACCAGGTTTTAACTTTCAGTGTGAAAACACTATAATTTAACCTCGTCATTGTTGACGAGAATTTTTGTCTTTTTAATTTATACCAGAAACTGAACTAAAGCAAAATACCATTAATTTTAATAATTTAATTCAGTTATCTAAAAATGGTTCATGGATCTTTCCTTTTGTTGTTATGTTTCGTATTGTATTTGTTGCTATTGTTGCTATAATTTAGTTAATAGGGCTAGTTAGTAAACAAAATTATCTTTACCTCAACCCCCCATTTACAAACAATCGAGTAATGAACCATTAAAGTTACACCACACACACACACGCACACAAACACTCACACACACCACAAAACTCCTTCTACCTTTTTGCCACATTACAACCGTGGAAAATTCCTGCAGCAGACAAATACGTGTACTCAAAATAAATGACAGTATCATCAATTTAAGTTACTCAACATCAAGCTAAAATAAAAGGAAAAACTATACAGTCATGCATCCTTCCATTTCTATACCGTTTGTTAGTTTTCTCGTGAAGTTGCAACTAAAGCTTTTACTTTAAACTGTGTCTTTCTTCTACATTCGTTCTTCTCTTTTTCAACTAATGGAAAAAAATTACATGTATTTTTGGTAAAACAAAAAAAAAAAAAGAAATATGTAAAATTGCACAAAATTACTTTATCGTTACAAAATAAAGGAAAATTTTTCTATTAGAGTGGAAGTGCTTGCATACGCTTTGCAATTCATGATTGTAAATTTTTTCATGAGTTTTTTTCTATTTTTTAGGTAAAATAAAAAAACAAAATTATTTGAAAATGTTTACATTTGCTGCAACTAAATATTAACAAGCTTGAAGCACATGGCAGAGGCGGGCAGTGCCACCAACCACATCATGTTAAAAACGATCATTACGTTGGTAATGATGCAATATGCTGTTGAAAGTAAACGTGCAGACACATAATAATGTGGGATAACCTACTATTTATCAGAAATTGACAAAAAGTATTTATTCAAAAACAATTCCCATATGTTTATATTTATTCTTTCTTAAAATGCTGGAGTTAAGAATAAGGGGACGCGCTCAAGGAGACATAATAAGAGTACATTAAATTTTTTATATTTTTTTTTTGTGTTTATAATAAAATTGCACTTAGTGCGAGCACTACAATTGATAATATGATAAATAATGATAGCATTTCAAAAGGAGACTTTATAATAAGATATATGAAAAATAAGTGTGCTAAACGGAAGTAAACTGAAAGACGCTTTTGCACAATAGGACGGATAAAGGAAATATACATATATGTAGTTTTTAAAGTACATACTGTTTCACATAAATACAAGTGTTGCAATTTATAAAGTTAAAAAAAAATTATAATGGACTATTATATTACACTGTACAACAACAAAGTAAAATTTTTTTGTAACGTTTGATTAAAGGAAAAAAATATCCATCTTTTCTTAAGTTTCTAAGCCTACTACGCTTATTTTTCTTTTGTGGTTTTCAAAAATATATATTATTATTTCTGAATTTTCAAATGGTTTTTGAAAGTCTGTGTATATGATGAGAGGTTTGTGACTGTTCAAAATTTGTGGTTGAAGTCTACTGACGATTTGATAAAGCAGCAGTGAAATGCATATAGACAATGCTTAACCACCAGCAAATAAATTTCATTTATAATAGAATTATGACAATATGTCGAATAATGTGTATAATATATTCTATATATATGAATCTGAGCATTTCCATGATATCGAATGTGACCGCCGTACACACTTAAAGCAAAAAAAGTCAAAATAAAACTTATTTTTATTTTGCCAATAAGTGTAATTTATAGATCTATAGGCCTATAATTAGTGCTAAGTTCAATTTTGGGCAAATTTTTCGTTTTTAAAATAATTGCAAAAAAACCTTGGGGCAAATTACGGTATTCGATACGACTCGTAATTTAAAAATATTTCAATAGAGTTTATATGGAAACATTTTTAAATTACGAGTCGTATCGAATGCCGTGATTTACCCCCTGGCTTTTACATATGACAAATACAGAAGTTTTTTTTTATATATTTTTTCTAATGAAATTTTAATCATAGTCGTAAGTGACATTTTTACATTATTAGAGTTATATTATTGTTTTCCTGCAGAAAATTTGGTGAAAATTGATCCAAACATACTCGTACCATGACTTGAGAAAATGGGAGTATTACCAAAAGTGCGGAGTAGTGTATTGTGAAAAAATTAGATATCCTGTAAATGGTTACATATTCACCATTATCGTGATGTATCGTCTTGATCTTTTGTCAATTTAATTGGGACTTGGTCTAGTATTAAGTAAACGAAAGTTCGATGTGGTTGGATCCAGGACCTATCATTCACTATAATTATAATGTTCATTGTTCCCTACAATGGCACCGCCAAGCCACCCATAACAGCCTTATTTATAAAACTTAAAAAGGCTTTATAAAGGCTTTTTAAGAAAAATTTTGTATGAAAATTTGTTTAAAAAAATCTTTATAATGACTTTAAGTTTTATAAATAAGGCTGTTAGATATTAACCTAAGTTTAACTGGTTTTTATATTTTTGAAATATGAGTGTATCTGTGGTCGAGTGGGTAGTGTGCAAGCCTGTCATGCGGGGGTAGTAAGTTCGAATCCTAAAAATATGTGCTGAAAAATAAATTATAATTGCATTTGTAACAACAAAAAAAAAATTATAGGATTTCATTGTTACAGTTAAGTGTCGACATGACATTTTTAAATAATTTATATTATTCTACACCGAATAGGTACCTATGGGATAGTTCAGTGACAAGTCACAAGGTACAAAGTATTAATTAACCCCATCCTAGGCCATCGCCATGTAAAAGTGACTGGTCGGCTTCATAGCAAGTGTTAGAACTCGGACTGTTAACTATCACTTGGGGACCGGACACGTGACTATTTTTATGTTAGTTCCTTTTCCTACAGGGTACTTTTTTGTCAGAATGTAGAACACCTACAATAACATTTGCGAAATTTTTTCCAGTGGTATCTTTCACTAATATTATATATAAAATATAAATTTTTTATGCATTGCGGTGTTCTTCCGGTATGAATAATTGAGTTAAATCTTTGTTTTGAATATCTTTAAGTAGAGGTGGCGTGCTGTATGGCTTAATAAATAAGCCACATAAATGTACACCCTATACAATACATGCATAGAAAATTGGAAATGAGATTTAGAGGGAGAAAAAAACATTTGTCCATCATATGGCTTGCAAGCAAATTAAAATAAAAAACTTATAAATTATCTAAATATGCCCTAAAAGAGTCAAATATGCTCCAAAAATTCAAAAAAAATGCTAAAAATATGCGTACAAGACTGCAATATACAAAAACATGCTTTAAAGGGTGAAACATGCATTAACAAATCGATGACAAAACTCATAAAAACTTATGAAACTGATAAATATCGCATTAACAAATCTATGATAAAACTCATAAAAAGTTGTGAAACTGAACTGACACATTCATCCTCAGACATGCTGCTGCTGTTGAGTTGACGATTGTTTCCATCTTGATCTTCTTGTCCGTAAAACTATGTGATAACAAACAGATGTCATCAGCATAATCAAGATAGTAGATCCCCAAATTATTCACACATTTATGTTGGGTTTCGCCTCATAGCTAAATCAACTATATTGGGGACGTTACTCTAACACCTAATTCACACGAAGACTTTTCTGAAGTCTATTTTTCGACGTCACTTTTTGTTTGTTAGCGACGGTGTAGAGAAGAAAGAGGGGTAGACAAAATGACTCGATTTCTGTTTTCCATGGTTTTTTTTTCATATTTCTCATTACATTGCTCTTGTTGTTATTGTTGTTACGTTTTAATGTTACTCTTCTATCTTATTGTAATTTTTTATTCTTGCTCTTCTAACTTATTGGCTATATGGGTGAAGAGAAGTAAAATTAGACGTCCAAAAAAAAAAAACATCGTATGAATGCAAGAAATTTTTGGTAGCAACTTCAAAAGAGAATTAAGAAAAATAGACGTCCTAAATTTTACCGTGTGAATTAGCACTTACACAGAAAAAATTATTCCCAAAAAATTTTTAAACAAATATTTGTTTGAAATCAAACTTAGTTTCAGTAAATATTCTGTACTGTTCCACTAAATTAATTTGTACCAAAACACTGTATAGAGAAGAAACAGGCCACGACGTTTGTCGGCCACATTTCGGCATTTACATGTATACAACACCAAACAAAATAAACAACAACTAAACAACAACAACCGCACAACAGCACGTTGTTCCTATCAACAAGCAAGATAAACACCAACACACTGAAATAACATTTTCTCTCAGCCGAACTATGATTAATTTAAATTTTTACAAAATTTTTATCAGAATTTACAAAATTATTTGTAGGACCGCATTCAAATAAAATATTTACTGATTCAACGAATTTGGTTACTGAAAATGAAATTTAGTTTTTTCTGTGTACTTGCCTTACACCTTTATTGACGACTACCTTTCCTTACATAGTGTCTATACCTGATAAAAATTTATCATAACAACTAACAAAACGTCGGCAGAGCAGTTGTCAAATTTTTGTTAATGCAAGCATACATGCGAAGACGTGGTTTTTTTTATTATGATAAATCATAATTTTTTTTGTCGTCGTGAAGAAAGTTTGCCACAATACCTGCAATATTTCACTTCATATTTATTAAAAAGCTTTTATTTAATAAAAGCATCAATATTTTTCTTTATTTTTATATTTTTTTTCTAAAAATTACGTAAATATTTTATTTTTTAAAAATAAATTAAAACGTCACACAGTTTGCTTACATTTTTTGTCACGACAAAGTTGTCTGAGCTGAAGCTCTGACAAAATTGTTAAGACATTGCAATAACACTAATAATAATACAATAATAAATATAATACAGTCTACATCTGGTAAATTTTTCTCTTGTTAACGATTTGACTTTTATCATGATAAAAATTTATCAGGTATAGACTCACTGTTATACTTTTACATAAATGTATTTATTTTTTCCTGCAGCAAGTGAAGTCTTAACATTTTTTTTCAACACAAATAATTACTATTTCTACGAAATACCCTTCAAGTGCTTAACTTAATTTTAGTTTTAGAAATTTAAATTAAAATTTTTAGAATATGTAACTAGCATTTGACTGATTTTAAGCTAGACAAGATTAAATTGTACTGAAACCATTATTAAGGCCATACTCGTTTGTAACATTAGCTTTTTAGCCACAAAATATATAAAATAAAATAAAAAAGAAATGAAAACTTTTCACAGCAGATATATATAAATGTTTTACTAAAAACGTCTGTTCTCTATAAAAAATATATGTATGTATATACCAAACCATAAAAATCTTATTTTATTTTCATGTTAAAACAACATATTTTTAATATTTTAGTATATTTTAGTTTTAATATTTTTTATTTGAGTAGAGTTAAGCAAAAATAATCTAACTACAAGTTTTGAATAACTAAGCCAAACTAAACTGAACCCTGTTTTTTTTTGTATGCTGACTTTATGCCACACCTTCCCTCTTCCTCCCAACCATTGTGAACGTCGTCCTTATGTTCAGCCCACTTGTAAACATAAAGCATTTATGTTTCTCGTACTTAACGATTCAGAGGCAGAGTGCATTTCAGAAATTAAAAAAAGGAAAGAACGAAGCAATGTATGAAGCATAAAGTGGCAAACACTGAAAGAAGTGGAACATTATCAAGGATTATAATGTTGTGGTCTGCTTTACAAAATTTCTTTTTTTTCCTCATTTTTGCATCTAAAGATGTGTTGTATGCGATAAAAATAGTAAAATTTATAAAGTTTCATCATCGTCATTTAAACACAATATAAGAGTTTTCTATTTCGGATTCATAAATGTACACAAGTATGCATATTTTTTATTTATTTTTTTTTTTTCATAGAACTGATGAGAATATCATAAGGTGTGAACATGTTTTGAGGTTATGTTTGATAATAACATAAAACAACACGTATTTACATAAATGTAAAAAATTTAAAATTGTGCTTTATTTAAGTGCAGATATAGTACACACTCGTATTTTCTAATGTTAAGTACGAGGGCGGTTAAATATGTCCGTTTGGAATTTCTGGCCTCTTTATTGAAATTGTAACACTGCTCCTGCTCAACAAGCAACTGTCAGCTGACTCCTGTCAAAATTTGAACAATTTGCTTCATTTAGTTTCTGCGTGATTTGAGAAGAAAATGGAAAAAGTTGAATTTCGTGTGCTCGTCAAGTATTATTTTTTGCAAAAAAAAAAAACAATCACTAAAATCAAGGATAAGTTTGTTAAATACTATGGGTGCTCCTCACCACCGATTTCAATGGTAAAAAAAAGTGGTTTACTGAATTTCGTTATGACCGTACAAGCACGAAAGATGCCAAACGTTCTGGGCGCCCAGTTGAAGTCTCTATAACCGAAAGAATTGAAATATTTCACAATATAGTGTTGACCGATCGAAGATGAAAAGTGAGAAAGATTACCAGCCAAAACAGTGGGGTTTTGGGGAAAAGGAGTCCAATAAGTCATAGCTCTCTTCTAACAGCGCTATAAATTTGGATGGAGCATTCCAAATGCAATCACGGTTTATACTGTCAAACGTTTTTTTTTTAATTAATGAATGGAACACCGGGCTGAGCCGAGATTATGGTATGCTCAATGTGATCCTTTATGCGATTTAGAATAATTTTTGCAATTAATTTAGATACTGTCCGCTGTACGTAAATATACCGCCAGTGGTCGCAGTTTTTCAAATCACCCTTCTTCCCAATTTTAGCAATAATACCTTATTTTTGTGCGGATATCAAAAGTAAAAGAGTTTCAGCACTAGGAACGGGATCAGCTATGTAAATATTCACACGGATGCCCTCTGTTCCGGCTGAATTTACATTTGGGAGCTGCTTGATGGAAGAACAAATTATGGCGGCATAATTCGCATTATATAATTCACTTGATTATCAGAGACGTACAGCACGAAGTTTTTCATGAAGTTTTTGAAACGGTTTCTATTTTCTAATAGGAATGAAAAGAGAGTAGTATATCAGAAAATTGACGTAGCATGAATCTTTCTTGCACCTCATATTAACAAATAAAAAATGTAAGAAAGCAGATTCATGAAAAATAATGTTATATATGTGATAGATCCTTCACTTCTCCATCATAGGGCTAGTTCAATTTTGGTTTGTCGTTTCGAAGCTTTTGGTGGGCGTACTTGTCTTCGACTGCGTTGTGGATTCCAATCTATAGCTTCCCGGCAAAAAACGTCGGAACTAGTTCCAAAGATTTACAACTTTCATTGCATAATAATTACTAAAGGTATTGAATTTAATATTCTAAGGCTGTTGTTTACACCAAAAACATTTCTAAACAGCCTTTCAAGCGCATAACATTCAGTTATTTGTATCACTTCCGTCCTATAACAACTATGTTAAATTCATTGATGTTTCACCTGAAATATAACTACTTGGAGATGTATTCATCAATGCTGTAACTAATGATTTGTATGTTAATTTTTTCCTTAGTTGTTTCGCGATAACGTCCGGTGGTGGAGTGTGGTTTAGGATTTCAGCTGTGATTGGCTTCTGATTGGTTTCTGAGCAAAGCTAGTTATTTGGGAAGAATCTTTCTTAAGCATTTGTTTATAAAATCTTGCATAGATGTTACCATATTGCTAATTTAGTGTAATTCGAAAAGAAAGAAAACACTTGTATGTCAATAACAAACTAAAGAGTTGATGGAACGATTGTCATTTAGTGGTATCCTTTATTTCAACAGATTGGTTGTTGGTTTTCTCCCTAGTTATTTAAGACTAAACTATTTTCTTTGGACAGATATTCAGGTTCTTACGTCTTTCTATCTTCTTTTTTGTAATAATTTTTTTAAATAGTAAATTTATGATACTTTTGTGTTCAAATGACATTAAACGGACTTTTATAACGTCTGTACTGACTTCAATTACCAACGTCTCATAGAAATTGGATTTAATTTAGTAACCCTTTCACAAGAATCACTACGATTGCAGGACCGTATTGTTTTTTTTTAATTTTTTCATCACCAAATTCGCACATTTGCGGCTGTATGTCTTCGATAACTTCATGAATTTCCTCTTTGAGGTCTTGTATCGATTGTGGGTCACTATCATAGATCATATCTTTCACGTAGTCTCAAATGCGCTGGTTGAAGTAGTTAGCACATTGACTACAAAACCGAAGGTCCTGGGTTCGAGCTCGGTCTCCGTCAGTCATTAAATAACAAATACCATGAATTTTTCTAATCTGCATTACTGTACCTTTGCATCAGTTTCTTTAGAAAACTTCAAGTGATGAAGGCTAGACACTGGTCACTTATACTTTAGAGGCTGCAAGTCCTAATGTAACATCAGATCGCCCTCTTTCGTTTGTATTGTGTAGCAGAGTCATAGGCGAAGTGAGATAACCCATAAAAACTAAACACAGTTTCGAAAATTTAATACGCTTCTTTGACACCAGAGGCGCTGCAACACTGCATTATTAAAAAACCCCATGAAAAAAAGCAGAGTTGTAGTGGAATGAAGCTTTCCTCTATATCTTCCTTCGCCATATACCTGCTCTATCGCTTTCCCTTTCCTAAAGAAGGTAACACATAGTTACTTCAGTTTAAAAAAGTCCAAGGGTGTTAAATTAGAAGTTCTCGGTGGCAAATTATGATCGCCTCTTCGATAAATCAAACAGACAGCAAACTTTTCAGCAAAAGTGCGATGGCATGGTTACTTGTATGACACGAAGCGACGTCCACATCAATATCTTTCAATTAGGTTATAGGAAATTATTATTCATCGTTCGATAACGCCATCCATTCACCGCAACAGTTGTTCCAGCCTTATTTTCAAAAAGGTAAGGTCCAATGACCCCCCCAAAACAAAAACCGGATTATACAGTCACACTTTGCGAATGGAGAGACTTTTCAATAAATAATTCTTGGGTTTTCCGAGCCCCAAATGCGACAATTCTACTTTTTGACGTAGCTTTCGCGGTTAAAATGGGCCGCATCATTCTAGATGATTTTTTTGGTGGAATTCCGGATCAGTCTGGTGCAATTCAAGAACACAACCAGCAAAGAAACGATGTTTTTGATGGTCGGTAGGCGTGAGTTTTGTTATGAATTTAATGCCCAATTCAAAAGATCGGCGAGAAATACAAAAATCTGGATTTTCCTCAACACTAAGGGTTCTTCCTTTATCCGCTTAACTCCTATAGGAGCATAGGGCCTGTATAAAGTTTCTCTAGTCTATTTTGTCGGATGACTTCGCTTTAATCTCGTTCCGCGATATTCCAATCTTTATATCTTTTTGCAGACAGTCCTTCCAGAGTTTTCTGGTCGGTCTCTTTTTCTATGCTTATTCTTTCCATTCTAGCGTTTGTCGGCATATTTTCTCTGTATCCTTTCTTAGGGTATGCCCGATCCACTTACAGTTTATTGCTTTGATAATTGTGGAAATGGGCAATATCTACCGTAGGCAATGGTTTGTGAAGCTTTGAAGCTTAGAGTTTAAAGCATCTGTTACCAGCCATGCCTCACAGCTGACAATACATTTGACTTAAAAATTTTGATTTTCATTTCCGTTGATATTATTATAGATTTTCATGTTTCGTAGCTGGAAGAATTCGCTCTTCGTCTTCGCGATTCTATCTTCCAACGTAACCATACTTCCAAGATAAATGAATTTGTCGACGAATTCCACTTGTTCTTGTCCAATAGAAAACGGTTTTTATTATTTGTTGCTCGCACTCTTAACGCTTTTGTTTTGGCTACATTGATTTTTAAACCAAAAAGTTGCTGAGTGGATCACCAAATTATCTAGTTTTGATTGAATATCTGAATGTTTTATAGATAGTAAGCAGGTATCATCCGCATAATCGAAATCCTGGAGGTGCCTATTTAGGAAGCATTGGATTCCACGATGGTTATCTGAAAACGTGCCACTTAGTACTTTATCTATCACTAGGAGGACAAGCAAGGGAGAAAGTAGAAAATGGTTCTGATAGACGACTGTTATGTTGTTACCTTTCGCTTCGAGGAGTTCCTATAATTCATACTATAGGCTAATATAGCAATATTCTGAGCGAAGTGCACGAGTTAGATACTTTACATTACTAATTTGTTCCTAAAGCATTTATGCACCAGTTTTACAATTGCTAACCGAGAAGGTGCTTTACGACGATCCAAAACTGCTTTAGTTTGGCGAACTGTGACCGCGAAAAATTTCACCATTTTTTTTAGTGAATTTTAATCATTTCCATGCATTCTTGAAGCATACATCGTTCCATTTTTATAAATGACGTATTTTATATTTTATAAGTACTTACAGCTTAAGTCATTGCCGCTTATTCAAAATGAAACATCTTATTGAAACACTCTGTATATCAAAGTTCTAGTACTAAGTTCGCCAAGCCTATTTAACTCTAATATTTATTAACCGCATTTTCGTGTAATCTTCAGTTCAAAGCTTTATCTTTGGTTAATTGAAACTTTATTCACTTTAATGTTGTTGGACTTGATCCATTAGCACTCAATAACTTTTATAAGTATTTGTTTGCCTTGCTCGAACTTTAAATCTTATTAGAACTTAAACATTTGATTAATTTACATATTTTTTTATTGTTCTTTTGAAACAAATTTTGAATAAAACCCAATATATAATACAGCAACAGCAACGTCGACCTTATTTTTACTTTGAATGTATTTTTCCCAGAAATCCGAAAACTTTACTTAAACTAAAACAAACTTTGTACACACAATACGCTCTCTCTCTCTCTCTCTGTTTGATGCACTTAATTCAAATTTGACTTGTGTGTATTTAGCTGTATGAAATAAATTTTACTTTAGCTTTTGGCACAAATAAAGGTAAAAGCTGTATGAATAGTTTTTGGGCTGCGTTTTAATGGAATTTTGTTGTAGCAAATGTACAATGAGAAACAGATTGCTAAAGCAAAAGTTATATGACAAAACAAACACACACAACTAAGTAGAATTAACTAGTTTTGTTTGCTTGCTTTTTTTCAATAAAGATTTTGTACTCATAACTAGCAATATAAGCAAAGAGCTTTACTAAAATGCAAATTTATTTCCATTTAGTATAAAATGTGACTGCATGTATGTTTGTATGTTTGTGTATGTGTGTATGGATGTTGCTACAGCTTCCCTAACAATACTTCGAACAAGCCACAAAGAATTTGGAATTTGACTGCCAAACAACCAGGGCTTTGTAACCAGAAAAAAAGCAGCCACTATCTAAGTACAGAGGGCGTCAGTTGATGCAGCAACATTTATGGTTTAGTTTTTCAACAAGTTGAAATTTGTAACTGAAATAATAAATACAAGAGAGATGTTAACTACGCCAAAATGTGTCACTACCTTGTTACACTGTTTGTGGGTGAAATAATGTAGTTTGGCTTTAGGAAAAGCTGTTGGCGTAGATTCTATACTATACACAGAAAAAGCTTCTAGAGATAAAAATATAATATTATTGCAGAAAAATAAATTACACACACACACACACATCCACACACACACACAATAAGAACACAAAGTCTCTCAAAGATAATAAATGGAGTTCAGTCAGTTATTATGGAATTTCTAAATTAACTTTAAAGGTTGAGGCTCATGTTTAAAAATTGATGTCTTACTCGTACGTAGACGTGGTTAATACGCTTTTTGTTTGTGACTTAATCTAAACTTGTATAAAAATAACATATACATACATATATGTACATACACTTTCCTTAGGCGTGTCATAGATAAATGGAGAAAATATATAAACAACAAAAATGTTGCTTTTTCATTTCTATTTTGAAATAGATATGAAATGGATGTTAATATTTTGCAAAACATTCTTAAAAAAAAGGATATTACAAAATATTTTGGCATACTTTTAGGAGCGACACATATTTGTTCCTCTTTTAATTTTGTGTGTTAGCAAGTGTGGCGCCTTAAAATATGTGAATGTTTCGTGCAAGAAAACTTTTTTATGAGCAAACAAACGTTACGAATTAGAGCGCATATCTTTTAAAATTAGTATATATTCCGTAACAGATAGACCATATTATGTTTCTCAAATTTGAAAAACAATTGCAGAAAAACAAAAATTTACGGCTAAATTATACATGCATTTTATATCACTTTATTTTATATTCGTTGTATTTTATTTATGCTGTTTTACTTTGTTATGTTTTATTAATTATATTTTATTTTACTTTGTGTTATTTTATTTAATTTAATTTTATTTTATTTTTTTAATTTATTTTATTTTGTTTTATATTATTTTATTTTATTTTTATTTTTATTTTATTTTATTTTATTTTATTTTATTTTATTTTTCTTTATTTTATTTTATTTTATTTTATTTTATTTTATTTTATTTTATTTTATTTTATTTTATTTTATTTTATTTTATTTTATTTACTTTTTATTTTATTTTAATTTGTTTTATTTTATTCTGTTTCATTTTATTTAGTTTTATTTAATTTTATTTTAAATTATCTTACAATTTCATTTTGTTTTATTTAGGTCTATTTTTAACCCCCGACTAAAAAAGGGGTGTTATAAGTTTGTAGTGTGTGTCTGTGTATCTGTGTCTGTCAGTGTCCACGTACAGGCCAAACGGCTGGACCGATTTTCATTTAGTTCTTAGCTATGTTTGAAGAAAATCGGTCCAGCCGTTTAGAAGATATAACATCTTTTCTGAAAAAAGTCGGGGGTTTTTAAAATTTTTAATTTTTGTTATTTATTAATGTTCTTTGAAATAATATAAAAAATTTTTGTTCAAAATTTTGTTATCAAAAAAAACCAAACACCCCTAAAATCTGGAGTTACGAATAAAAACCCGATTTTTCGTACCCGTAGGCACTTATCAACCTCTAACTACGTTGAATATCAAACGATTTTAAATTTATAAGCGGATCTAGAAAGAAGAGACTAAAACCTTTTGAACCATATATACTCGAATTTTGTTTAAGTAAGTTTCAGACACATGTTTGTCTGTACTTTTTCACTAAATATAATTTTTTCGGTTTTCTTACACTTTTATACTTTGGATTCGTTCGTATAAGAAAGTTTAGTTTGTAAAAATGAACAACTTTTTAATTAAATTTAATTTGTAATAATGAACAACTTTCTATACGTCCGACAAAATCCTACTTTTAACTAACTTTAAGTTGTAATAATGGGCCTAAGTTTGTTTTATATAGCTAAGTAGCAATTGCTATAACCGGGTGTCCTACAACACCTCTCTTCTTTTTTGTTTTTGTTTAAAAAAAAAATGTTCCATCGAATCTATAGTTCGCATTTAGAGGAGGAACAGGACCTCACTATGTGTCGAAGCACAAAAGAATCTCCTTCCAACTCAGGTGCAGAGAGCAAACAATTCAAAATTGTTTAATATTTTCAAATGTTTTTCGCCTCATTAAAAGAACAGAATAAATAAGTATGGAAGTGTATATATACACATACATATATAATATACACATGGATACACATATGTATGTATGTACATACACATACATATATACGAGTAATAGTATGCATATACTCTTAAGAATCATAAAGATTCCTCAAAGATTTTCTTGTTGTTGCTGCTTTTCTTTATAAAGCAGATGGGATTGGTTGAAAAGTTCCCCGTGGGCAGAACAATAAGAAAGTATACCAAAAAAAAAACTCTAAATTGCCAAGGTTTCCTCTGGTTGCCGCAGTTGCCTTAATACTCTTGTACAAATTTCGCTTGTTGCTGTTAAAAGATTTTTTACTTTTAGTTTGCTTATTTTTTAATGACTTGAACACACAAAAATTACAAAGGCCCAATTCATACGATGATTTAAAAATCTTGTTTTATTTGTGATTCTCTTTTAAAAGTTACTTCCAAAAACATTTTACATTCATACGATGATTTTTTCCATGTTTCTAGTTTTTACTTTTTTGTCTTCCAAAAATCGTATCAGTGTTGCCAGTAGATTTAAGAAACCCCGTTTTTTCCTTTCCCTACATGTTAAAAAATTTCCCCCATAAGAAAATTTGAAAATTTTAGTAATTTAATTTAAAGAAAGATAAATTAAAAACATTTAATAGCATAAACAGACGACAGCGTTAATTTGCATTTACTGTCTTAATGCAAATTAACTTGTGAATTATCCTCATTTGTAAATGCACTAAATGACAGTGAATTAATACTGAATTCAGCTATATGATAACACAGTCCTCATATGGTAACACCGTCAACAATCAATCAAATGGCAAATTGTTTTGGTTTTCAAAATTAAAATGGGATTCGGTCAGAAAATATAAGTTATTTTAATTGTTTTTAGAAAAAGAGCAAAGAAATATTAAAATCGAGACACATTTTTTCCATTTTAAAATTATCGAAGTGTGTGGCACGAAAGGTATGTACAGATTTTGTTTACTTAATGCAAATACTGTCGTCTGTCAGGGTAAATTTTTAATTCACATTAGTGATATTTTAATGCAAATTAACGCTGTCGTATGTCTACGCTATAAGGCCTTAATGATCAAACAGAATTACGGCATAAACACATTTTCCATAAAAATTGACACAAAATAGTAGCGATAGAAAGCAGTCGAGAGATCTATTTTATTTTGACAGCTTTTTTTCTTATCCTCTCACATATAAATAAACATTCTCTCAGCAATGTTACCAAAAACAGGCACTGCGACCACGGTTGCCAGAAATGCAGATTTATCTGGATTTAGCAGATTTTTATCCTCCAAAAAGACTAAATGCAGATTTGATGATTTTTGACCTAAAAACGCAGATTTTTCAACTCCAATTATAGTGCAGTTTTTTACATTTTTCCTCATACTGCTACTACTTCTTGTTTCTTTTAGTTTAGAGAGTTCAATTTTGGAACTTAGAAGACATCATAAAAAAAAGAAGTAACTTTGGCAAGCTTCTGGAAACGAATATCTGATATAAAACGAGCTTATTCTGATTACGATTCTGCAGCCCTAAGATTATTCAAAATGTAATGTCTTTACTACATGCATTTGCAAATGTCGAAAGAATTTTCAGTCAAGTGAACTTGAATAAAACCAAACTTCGAAGTCATTTGGATATTTATGCAACAAATTAAATGACTTTGTATAATTTTTTATATATCCGATTTCTTTTCTTATTCATTCTATATTATTTGCACATAACTATAAAGAATTTTTATTTATTTGGTGGTTAAATGCATTTCGTTTCTCCTAAATAAAGACGATTTTTCCACACACAAAGCTTACTTTGCAAACATCTTAAGTTTGTAGGAGGGAACAGAATAGGGATCTTATTCTGTATTCTTTTTTCTTCAACAAACTCAAGACTTTACAAAGTAAACTTTGCGTGTGGAAGAGACGCCAAACTCATCAGTACATTTCAACCAATGTGGCAGCTAATTGTAAAAATGTTATGAGAAAATAATAGTGGATTCAAAATCAAAGATGTTAGCTTGTAAAGATTTTTGCTTGAAGCTTTTAAGCGTATTGTACCGTATTCAAACGTTTTTGGTTGAAGTCTGCTGATGAGTTTCTTAAGCAGAAAAGAAATGCACATTCTTCACACATATATTCATAAAAAAATAAAATGGGCTTGGAAGCCGGTTTAAAAAATTTTTTTCTAAAAAATAAAATACATCTTAAGCTGAGTTTAAATTTTATGAATATGGGTTATTGAAAAAATATTTTTATTACACATGTACGTCCACGTTTATGTAAACTTTTTGAATAAAATATAAAAAAAATTGTTTTAAAAATTGCTTTGAAGATTTTTTGAAGATTTTAAAAATAAAATGCAGATTATGAAGATTTTTGTGTGTAAAATTGTTAAATTTTGCAGACTTTATCCTTAGAATTTCTGGCAACACTGACTGCGACACCAAAATAATTGGATAAAAGTCTATGTAATTTCGAGCAAAAACAAATTTTGAAACGGTTTATGAGCAAAAATATATTTTTGGTATAGTTATTTTTACATTTATGCACAAAAAATGCAATATGAGAATAAAAAATACCTACATTTTGTTCAAAATAAAATATTTTTCCGATATTCCCTATACTCATCTATTAGTGCCAAAAACACCTACAGGTAACACTGTTTTGTATTGAAAACAGCTGTTGTCGCATTCAATGAAAAAATAAAATAAAGCAACATATAAAAAATTAAAATAAAAATTATGTGTAAAGAAAATTTGAAAAAAAAACTCGTAGAACGGAAAATGTGATTTTTTTTCTTCCCCTTTTGCTTTTCTAAACCGTTCGCCTACAAACTCCTAAGATCGTGTTTCAAAAAATCATTGAAAAATCAACGTGTGAATTACGTGAAACACTTCTTCAAGAATGAACTCTAAATAGAAATAGAAAAGAGCTAATTTAAATTTTTACACTATTGTGGCTTGAATGAATTTCATTTTATATGTAGTCAACACATTTAGGCGTGCGTTTTATTTATAATTTAAAATTTCAAAGTAAACACACTTTCATACGCAGAGATTTGTAAAAATGTTTCCGTTCCGGTTGTGAAACAACAAGTTGAAGTCCTTAAATTATTTTAGTGGTTTCTTAAAATTAAAGTAGTTTACAAGAAAATTAAAAAAAATATTTATATAAATATATTTAACAGTGAAAATCGTGTGACAAAGATCAGATGACCGATGTCGACAGAAAACGTTCAATCGACAACTTGTATCCCATTCAGGGTTATTATGAACAGCAACGTGTGGTTGATAAGAGAAATTTTTACAACAAAGTTGATAAATCGGTATTACGAAATGTTTGGGGTTGAGAAGAGGTATCAAACGTAGAGGTAGAAAACGTTCAATCGACAACTTGTATCTCATTCAGGGTTATTATGAACAGCAACGTGTGGTTGATAAGAGAAATTTTTACAACAAAGTTGATAAATCGGTATTACGAAATGTTTGGGGTTGAGAAGAGGTATCAACCATAATTTATCAACCATCAACTACAAAATCACTATTTTGAATAGCTATCAACGGAAATTTATTCTCTTTTTTCAACTACAAAATATTAGGAGAAAAATATTCAATTGAACTTATTTTGAAAATAAAATTTGTCTACTAATTTTTATTTTTGTCATTTGATAGCTGTTATATTTTTTTCCTTCAAATGCATATTCACAATAGCGAATACCTACTTAATTATTCACAACTTTATCAACTGGTTTTGGTAATACCTATTTCAACCATAGTTGACAAATTTTTTCACTTTTCAACCAGTTGATGGTTGCTGTTCATAATAAACCTGATTATCTCTCCTCTCCTGGAATTTTAAATTATTCTTGAAAAAACTTCGAATTTATTTTATATCAAAAAATACACTCTTGGTTTGCTTCTTTAATAATTTTTTCTTTTTTACAAAAACTATAGAGTATTCTGTAAGCTTCACTATTTTTTGCTCTGATCGGTTATAAAATGTGTTCAGAATTCTATTTGAAATATATTCCTACACTATTTCCAGGTCTCTATCACTAAGCTTATGTCCGACATTGGTCGGGCCTAATAATTTTTTTATAGATTTAAGATTTGAATACTTATTGTTAGTTCATATTTGAAGATACAATAAATAAAAAAACATGCATTAAAAAAAAATCAGGTCTAACAGGGGTCTGTTATTATGATAACAGACTTATGTTAATGCATTTGGTTTGTGTAATGAAAAATAATAAAAAATGAATATTTTTTAGCTTAAAAAAAGCATTTTCATAAAAAGAATTTGATGATTTGACAACCAGAATGATAGTGACGACTTTTGACATTTCTCCTGGAGTAAAATCCTTCCGTGGATCGCAATTGGATTGCTTATGTTTTAGTTCGCTACAGCTTTCTTTCGACTTCTCGTACAGCGATTTGTTATTGGGATGCAAGTCAACTGTTTGTCGTGGACGAAAACGTTCGTTAACGTATTTGTGACGTGATTTTAAAGCATTCTTTTAAGCATTTAAGAGCTTTAATAACATATTTTTGATTACTGTAAAGTTCATTTAACAAAGCACCTCAATAGATAATTTATTTTACTCATAGTTAAAATATTTCATTATATATTCGAATTATTAGAATTTTATTTCCTATTTAATAATACCACGCTTGACCTTAATTTTAATAATTTTCCAAGATTAATAAATCGATAAGTATAATTAACCAAAAAAAAAAAAAAAAAAACAAAAATAGGAATATAACGAAACCCCATACAAGCC
This sequence comes from Tachina grossa, assembly GCA_949987645.1. Taxonomy (NCBI): domain Eukaryota; kingdom Metazoa; phylum Arthropoda; class Insecta; order Diptera; family Tachinidae; genus Tachina; species Tachina grossa. The sequence goes on from OX465276.1 coordinate 148,993,956, forward strand.
CTTAATAACTTACAACAAAGCAAAATTATTAATAACACAAAAAAATACTGAACCTAATCCAACAAAATATTAATTGCTTTAAGGTTGGCCTCATTCTAATTATTACACACACACAACACATACATTTTTTTCTTAGGTTATGGATTACATGATATTAATAGGGTTCTTTTTGTTGTGTTTTGAACGAATAGCATATGTAATGCATACTTTAAAGCATTCTAAGTTTTACATAACTGGAAAATTGTTGAATCTGAATTAGGGTTTCTAATTTCCCGGGATTCCTGAGAATTTTTGAAAGATAGTGATAATAATCAAACAAGACCAAGATAAAAATACAAGTTGTTTTTAATCAAAATGCAAAAAATATTATTCAATTCTTATATGTTCCTTTTTTTAATTATTTAAATCACAACACCAAAGTGGAATTTATGAGAAAAAAACAGAATTTAAAAAACGTCACATCACTCTTATAAAAGTTGTTGTATCTCAAAAAGATCAAACTGCAAAATTCAGATATTAGAAGGTATACGGCCTATATTAGCTTTTTCATATTAAGATATGTTTCTGAATTTATTTTTCATATAAAGAAGACATCAAGGAACACTTTTTCTTCAGTACCTAACATAAAAATTTTGTTTTCTTGAGATATCACTACGTTGCTAAAAGGAATCGATAGTAAGTTCTAATTTACACTTCGCAAGTCTCTCTCTTCAGACAAACTAATCAACTTAACAATAAGACTTACATAGTGTAAACTAGGACTAAGATACTGTCTTTGTTTAACGCTTTTCCCACGTAATCTTTAGTTTTACTTAACGTGACCAGATGGTTTTTGCAAAAAGCGGAACAGAATCGATCAAAAAGCGGGATTTTGAAGAAAATACAGCCAAAGAGTGGGATTTCGAGATAAATATCTTTTAGAAAGCGGGATGTGTAATATGCACACACAGTTTCGTATTTACTTAGGAAACACAGTTTTCAACTCAAAAGAAATGCTTTTAAATAGAAAAAAAAGTATTTATATTATATATAAAGTATTTATATAAAAACTATTTATCTATATAAATAAAAATCAAATGTCTTTAGTTTGTAATTGCATCAATTTTTTTTTTGTTTGTCTTCAAAAATAATACCAGAGTACCGATCTTGCTGCCTTGCTTACAGATTATTATTGATGGTCTAGAAGGAACAAGAGGCTATAACTCAAGATATCTTGAAAGCGAAAATAGTCTAAATTTTGATTTTTTTCGTAAGCAGTAACACCTATAAAGAGAAAAGTGTTATAAAAAGGAGTCAATAATAGAGCAAAAAGTTAGTCTTATCCCAAGAAAATTAAATATTTATTTTTATAATATCTTTCTACGAGTATCTGCTACAAACAGAAACTTGAAATTCCGCTGATTCTGCCAATGATAGAAAATAATAGATATTGGAAAAGTAGCATGGCTCCTCACAAATAGAGAATATGTTTACTTAAAAAATATCTTGAAAACTAATGCAGTGAGAATTTTAAAACACTACGTGACTATATATGTTAATAATGAGAATTGTTTTCTACAAAATAGTGAAAAAAATTCTTTTCATCTCAAATCGTTTATGGGATGTAGCGAAGCACACAGGGTTTTGGCTAGTTAAGCAATAACCGCACTTGAAAAATATTTAGATTGAATTTTTATCAGTTAAATTTTAATAAAAATCGAACAAGAGATTGAATTCTTCAAAACTCTAAAAAGCGGGATAAAGCGGGACAGAAATTCGAGGCGGGATCGACTTGGGAAAAGCGGGATAATCCCGCCTGAGGCGGGATGTCTGGTCAGGTTAGTTTTACTATAATATTTTCATACAACTGATTGGATCAATTGTTGAATTGTATTTTTATATAACAATATAAAGAACAAAAAGTAAAATGCAAAAAAAGTAAAATAGAATTTCCCGAAAATTCCAGGATGAAATTTGCCGGGATTTGTTTTAAAAAAATTTCCTGGTATTTCCCGGGAATTTTTTCCCCCGTAGAAACTTTAATCTGAATACAAGAGTATGAAGAAAACAAAAAAAAAAACAATGACTTCAATGATTTCATCAATGTCCTAAAGAAATTCAATTTTATTACCCAAATAACCCCACCGAAGTGTGAGTAGGCTAGTAGCCAACATTACAACAACAACTATGACAACTGAAAATATGTACGTGTATCTATGTATGTAATTGGAGAGTATAGACAAGCATAAAATTTTCGTAATTTAAGAAACCGAAAAATAAAGCACGGGAAAACTTATAAAAAAAAAAAGTAAAAAGAACACCATGACGGTAATAATGTTTCTCTAGCCAGAGTAATTTTTCAAATTGTTAAACAAACCATTAATCACAGAGCTGGCGGTTACTGTTGCTGTTGCTATTTCTGTTACTGTCTGCTTGCTTCCTTGCTGGTCCTTCCATCGTTATATTTAGACAAGTTTTGTGCGAGCAGTTTGAAATGTTCTTTTGTGGCAGTACGTGACTTTCTAAAGTCAATTTTCACAAAATGGCTACAAACTAAATAAATTTTTAAAGTTTTCCTCCTTGATTTTCTTTACTTGTGTACTTAAAAAAAACAATCTTAAGGATCGACACATTTAATGGCAGCCGCAATGGAGGTTTGTGTATGTTTTACGATTTATGAAATGGTTGACATTTGGAAAAAGTGTGAACAAATAGTGAGTACGACATGTCATAACCAATTGCAAGAATGTGTATTTATCTTGCGTTGAGTATGTAAATGGAATTCGTAAGTGACTGAAAAAAACTACATTTGGCTGTAGAATAAGATATAGATTTAATAGGGTCACAGGGGCAAGAGATTAACTTTTACATAGTTTAAGAAATATTAATTTAAGACAATTTACTGAAAGTCTTTTCTCGATTTTAAATGATTATTATAATTTTTATTGACAATAGTTTCTTTTCGACCTTTTTGTATTATATTTTTTATATTGTTACGTTTTTCTCTCTTTAAAAACGCTTTTCCGTGAACCCGAAGATTTGCAAATGAATACAAGACCCGAGTGTAGTAATTAGGGTTAAGAATCATACAAGTTTTATTTACAAATACACTTAAACTAAATTAATCAAGAGCTTATATAAACTAATACAACTTAAACTACTGAATTACACACAAATATTCACAACTGGTTACCACTACGCCTTCCTCGCTGTAGTTTACGCACGTTTCTTAGCTGGCTGCGCAAGTAATCACGTGACACCTCTTTGTCTGCTGCTCGTCACACACGGCACTCACTCTGCCGACACTCACAGTTGATACACCAATACCTCTTTGTCTGCTGCTTGTCACACACGGCACCCTTACACACGTCTATTCGCTGCGCTGTTGCCTTTACTCCAGTCGACACGATAGAATCCACAATAATCTCAATTCCACGACAGACTTTGCTGTCACTATAGACTGTCCTATAGTTTCTCCTTTTCCCAACTCACGAGTAAATCACAGACTGCTCTTAACTATCAACTCACCACTGTATCGCAGACTATTATTAATTCACAAATTAATTATCAACTGACTTGTTCACTCGCAACTGATTGACTTGTTCGCTACTGAGTTGTTCGCAACTGACTCACAACTGCAACTAACTAACTTATTGGCTGCGTCACCTCTTTTTATATTCCACACAAATACCACTAGAAGTTTCAAGCAATGTCTAGACGATCATTATCATCTTATATGCTGTTTACAAAGTGCCCAATTAAGTTCATGTGGTAGCTATGTACATAGATACATGTGTATATGCATGCGTGTGTACATCATTAACTAAGCAATACACGGTGGTTGTTTATCTTTTGCTTTTCGTTTGAATCAAGGCTGCCCACAGAGAGAAAACCGAGAGAAATCTATAAGTGTATGTGTATTCATTCGTATAAAAAGCCGATTGGTGTTCGGCGCTCTGCCGCTTGGGTTACCAGTGGGCAGCCTGGGTTTGAATCACTGCTGGCCAGAGAAGCGCCAGAGTGCCGAACATCAATCGGCTTTTTGTACAAATTAATGCACATACGCTTATACATTACTCTCGGTTTTCTCTCTGTGGGCAGCATTGGTTTGAATTACCATATATGTATGTGTGTAAATATGTGAATCTTCTTAATAAGCAGACGCTTTTTTTTATTGCTTTTGCTTGTTCACGTTTAATCAAGCGTGTACATACATATAAGCTGCGCATGCTTATTTAGTTGTTTGCTACTATTCTAGATTATTCTTTACATTGACCCTGTAGGAATATTTTCGCGTAACACTTACATTAACCCTGTTGGAATATTTTTGTGTAGTGCTGCTTAACCTTGTCGACGGCCATTTTCGTAACAATATACTTCAATTGATTAAGCATGAGATCAATTATGTATAAAAAAAGCTAAAAAGTTTATATTTAATTTAAATATAAACATTTTCTGACTTAAGGCAGAATTAGTTTTTACTTTCTGTTCTGTTATGAATCAGCTGACTATTTTTTGTTTATAGAAATTTAATACAAGTCGTTAGTTTTTCTGTTTCGTTCTGTTCTGTTTCGGTTCAACCTGTGAAAATCAAAAATAAATAAATTAAATAAAAATATTTTGAAATAAATTGTGATTGTGGTTTTAGAATTTAAAAAATTAAGTTTTAAAAGAAAAATATTAAATTATATTGAAACTCAACAATGGACCATGTAAAACTCATCACTTTAGTGGAAAACTACGACCCTTCTGGTCAGAAACAGCTGACAAGTTACTACAGAAAAAGTAAGTACTCAAATTCAGAAGCAGAACGGCACAGCACAGAACAGTAACAGAAAGTAAAGACTAATGAAGCCTTTATCCATAAAAAATATTTCAGGTTTATAAAGCGCTTATTTGACATATTTCTATGGGAAATTTGTCAAATAAAGCTGTAATAAACCTAAAATATTTTTTATGAATTAGACCATTTATATTTCACTATTTATAATTTAATTAATTAAACACGAGGTCAATTTTATATAAAAAACGTTAAAAAGTTTAGATTTAAATTAAATAAAATTGACCTTTTGCTTAATTAATTGAAGTATTTATAAAATAAATTTTTTTTTTGTGTACTAGTTCATAACTCCAAATTTGGCCAATACAACTTTTTCTTTTGATTTTATATGCTTTTATTTATTTATTCCTAGATATTTGGCACACGCCTTGGCCATTTGCAATAAGATAATATCGTGCTGCAAAATATTATATAATGTATAATACACGCTCTACTTAACCGATTCTTACGAATTTTGGCATACACCTTTGTATACATATATTTTTTTTTAAAGAGAAGTAAAACTCAGGCATTTAATGCCTACCACTATTACTAGGTGTTACCTTCTTTTAGGAAAATTGTAGTGATAGAAGACAGGTGGTGAGGGAAGAGATAGAAGAAAGCTTCATTCTTGTAGAACTCTGCTTTTTGCACGCTTTTCAATAATACAGGGTTACAGCGCCTTCTGGTGTCAAAGGAGGCGTATTAAATTTATTTTGAAGCTGTGTTTAGTAGCCATTTAATTAGTTATTTTACATTACATTAGGATTAGCATCTGCTGAAGTCGGTATAGTTCAGTGACCAGTGACTATGCCTTCATCACTTGAACTTTCCCACAAAAACTGATACAAAGGGACACTAATGCACATCAGAAAAATGCGTGGTGTTGGTATTTTAATTGACTGTCGGATACAAGGATTGAACCCAGGATCTTCTGTTTTGTAGTCAACGTGCTAACTACTTCAGCCAACGCCACACCTTGAGCTGAGAGTGGCATCTTATTAATTTTGAAAAGTGGGCGGGACTACGCCCATTAAAATTTTTATACATCATATGTACTTCTCCTCATTCGCTCCAAACGAAACTAGGCAAACACTTCGGGCTCTTCGAATCATATAAGATTGTGCTTAAAAAAGTGGGCAGAACCCCGCCCATTAAAACTTAGTGTTATATTTCACGTGCTTCTACTTAACCAATTCTTACGAAACTTGACATATAACCGGAGCTCTAAAAATGACACGATCTTGCATTTAAAAAAAAGGAGGAGGGGACACTCCCATTAAATTTTAATATTCACCCTTATTCCAGTTGTCAACATCGACGTCACGTAGTTATTTTTCTTTTCCTTTGCCTTATTTTCCATTGCATTTGAATGACATTTAAAATCAATTAAGTGGCATGAAAACAAACAAAAAAAATCGATTTTAATTAATTTTAACAAAAAGTACTGGCTCGGTTTGTCGTAGCATTCGTTATATATTGTGTGTCTATGTTAATCTATAGTTTGTTTGTTTGTTGTGGTCTTCGATCGCTGTTTTCAAATCAATTGTGTATCATCAGAGAATATTAAAACGAATACAAAATAAATGCAATCGATGAAAAATAAATTAAAAATATAGTAAAATAATTCCGTATTACATACATGGTTTTCGAAATACACTTCAAACACATTCGAATAAATATACAGTGGAGTTCGGTTATAACGAATACTGCCAATGGCGAGTTATGCCGTGTAAGGAAGTAACTTTTACCCAAAATTTCTTAGAACAACTAGAGATATTATGTTAAACTTTCATTTAAACAAATGAGAAGTTTAACTAATATATTTGGAATAAGAACTCAATAATCAACATGTTTGTCTTATATTCTTACCATGTAGTAATATCCCTGCAGAAAATTTGGCGACAATTGATCCAAATGTGCTCGTCCTATGACTTAAGAAAATGGGAGTGTTACTAAAAGTAGGGAGTAGTGTATGGTTGCATGGTGTACAGTTGCAAAAAGTATTTAATTAAAAATAAATGTAAAAAAACAACAATAGAATCTAGCGTTGCCACACAAGTATTTTTGACCGGCTGCTGTCAAGTTTATAATTTGGTTTTTTGCTTTTTTTGGACATCCTAATTTCAAGCTGACGCCCATACCTTTTGACATTTTTCAAATTAAGTTATTTTACTTAATTTTGCAAATTGACATGAAATTATAACAGACAACGCTGTTTTTCAAACGTGAATACTAGAGATGTGTAAGTATCGTGATTTTATCGCGTCACGCGTGACTCACTCATGATCGTGATCTGTATAGGTACATATGTAATTGTATTGAATCTTACACCTTTGTAAAAATGTATGTACCTATCTATGTATGTTTTTTTTAGAAATCCTGTAAGAAGGATCAATTCAGAAACACTACTGATTCCCTAGTGCCTTTGTCATCATTACTACTGACCAGTGATGGTATTTTGGTGCGTTTCGGGTATTTTTTGGTGCTTTTTGCCTCTTCATAAACGCGAAATTTTGGCTAATACCCTTTCTTAAAAAGCGGGTATTTTACAGTGCTTTTAACAATTTCTTACAGTGCTTTTGGTGCTTTTTTGTTAAATAAAAATATTTTTAATTTAAAAAACTAAAGTATTTTTAAGCGCTAATAGCACCATCTTTTAACTGAGGCTTCATAAATTGTTTTTAATGACAATAGCGGAAACTATGTTAAAAACAATGTAGAAAACTTTTCATAATTGGGATCAAAAAATTTATTTTTTTTTGCAAAATAAAAAACGGAAGTAACTGGAAAGTACAAGATAATTCTCTGCATAATAATTGATTGAAAGTAGTATGCAATAAGCATTTGTTAAAGGTTACACAAATATTTAATCATACTATAGGCTGGTTAAATTTTAAGGGCCGATTTCGGAATTTTCATAAGGCTGTCAATTTGTAAGTGTAGAGTAAATCAAAATGTTCACGTTTACAACAAAATGTAGGTAAATTTGTATTCAACGCACAAGAGCGGTTAAATTTTAAGGGCCGATTTCGATTGAAAGCATGAGGTTATCAATGGCAGTCAGTTGTTTTAGACAACGAGTAGCCAACCTCCAATTTTTTCATATCGTATTGATGTGCTGTCAATGTTGGCAACTGGTAAAAAGGTGAATATCGCAAAAACAAAAACTTTTAAGTTAAGAGTACTTAAGAAAAAAATGACGCTTTCAATGCATTCTTTATGTGTAAATGATTTTTCAGTAACACACATATCTTAATCTAAGCCTAAGCTTCACCTACTATTGTATGTATGTACATATGTGTGTGTGTATATGTTACTATATTATTTGACTCCTGGTTTTTTTATTATTTGTTTTTACATACTTATTTTTATTAAATTAATCAAGATTTTGTTTTAATTAATATGTTAATAAATTTTGTTATTACATATCAAATACTTTGTTTATTTTGAAGCAAAAATTTTAAATTATATTTTGAGCTTTTACACTCTAAACTCTCCTTTTTAAATGACTTAATGTATTAAAATTAAATAAAATAAATGTTCGTGCTTTTTTACCCTCTTTTTCGTATTTTATTGCGCTTTTTACCCTTTTTGCAACAGCTTAATGTGCTTTTGCTCTTCGTAGAGATACCAACACTGCTACTGACGAATTTTACCGCAGAAAATGTTGTTTACATGTTGCTGAAAATCAACTACTGAGTAGTTCTTTTTTGACCATGTGTAGACATTGACTCACTAGTACATTTGAGTAATTCCAGTTTACATTTTTGCTAATGAAACTGCATATGTGACAGCCCATAGAGAAAGGGACCTAAGGGTAAAAAAATCAATTTTCACTTTTTTTTTATGTGGGCAACATCTGAACATCGAATGAGACCGATCCTATGCCCCAAAAGTGTTCCCTCCCAGAGATATGCGCGTTTTATGATGTGATGGTACACCAAAGATACACGTATTTAAATCTTTAAAATGGCTCTCCTGAACAAAACCGGTTTTTACCCTTAAGTCCCTTTCTATTTTGCGCGTCACATATTTTGTTCACATTTGGTCTTTTGTTTAAAAAAAATATGTAATTAATTCGAACGAATTCATATGTATGTGTAAGAACCTATTTTTCAAACCAAAAAAATACAAATTGAATTATATACTTTTTCGTAAGCATGCGTGATAGTTATAAGTTGTAAACCACTCGTGCATGAAAGTGCGTGAGCATTGAAAATTATTATATTCAGGACGATTTTTGAAAGAAAAATTTGCATAAGTGTAACCAAGAAATTATTCAACTGAAAAAAAGTACTTCAATGTCTGCCGAAATTAATAAAAGTCATTCATACCAGTGCGAACAATTTTGATTTCGTTCGTAATATAAGCTTGAAATTACTTAATTTCGTGTCAGCTTTAAGCGAAGTTTCGGAGTCAAAATGAATGGCCTGCTTTATAATAATTTTAGTGAAATTTCGTCTATATGCGTCACACCGCCAATGCCTGAAGCAAAATCAAAATTGTTTGACTTTTCTCTCATGCATGCCTGCAACACAGAAATAGTAAGATAATAAAGAAAACAGCGGTTTATACATTGACTATCAAATTCTATACGTAAAAAGTTTTTTATATGTAGTTTGACAATTGGGTTGCACTTAGCTTATACATAACATGATATTAATTTATCGTGCAATGTATGCACGTGTATGCTGATACATTCATGTACACGTACTCGATGCTTGTGTCATACACTTTGGCCGTGAATACTGCGCTTTACAAATCTTTACATCCGCTGGAGACTGATAGTGGGAACAAAATTTCACAGGAGATTCACAATAGCATTTTTCCCTTTTAGGGAAATAAAAATAAAAATGCCACTTTTCAGTCACGATAAGAGTGCTAAATTTTGCATCCATTTATAGCGAACTTTGATTATAACAAGCAAAAATTCTTTTACCGTGGAGTTCGTCATAACCACACTCTATTGTACGTTAACAAGCTTAAAATGTACAAATACAAAGTATTATAGAAAAATTTACTTGTTTACACACCCATTGAAATGTGAAAATTGCGATTATTTGTAGGCGACCCAACAAACAGTTTTTATATTTATGTAAATATTTACTACTGTTGCCACAGAAAATGGCTCTAAAAAGTCATGAAAATTGGTATTATAATTATTATCGGAATAAATTAGAATTATAAAATATAATATTTTAATAAAAACAGATTTTCTGCAAACAAAAATCAATAATCACAAGATATTTTTCTAAAGTTTACAAAACCAAATCAATAACATTTTCAAGTAAGTATTCACAATAATAAAATATAATTGGGTTTTGTCAAAGTTGAGTTGACTTTCAGACAACCGAATTGAGTTGAGTTGAGAATGGCAATAGGGACGAATATTTTTAGCATTGCTTAGTCATTGGCACTTTCTTTATCTAATTCTTACTAGAACTGGACAGTTTAAAAACATCTGCTTTCAAATGCATAAATGTGCGTATTTTAATTATACTTATATAGCTGTATCAATATTTTTCGTTAAGATTGATAGGTCACATTTATGTAAGTTTGCAGCCGTAACTATTCAAATAGTCAATTCGTTAGATTATGTGCGAGGTTTTACAATAATTTTTCTTATTACTATCCAACTGATTGATCGTTTTCGGCTTTATATTCGATTAGACAAGAATTTTGCTTTATTTCACCGAAGGTCCACATTTCATACAATAGCGTCTATTAAAAATCCAATCTAAATTTTTTTAAGGCTGGTAGTAATTTGTGTCTGAATTTCTTTCCATAAACAATTGAGTTTAAAAAAGAACACAAGGAAATTTATATTTGTAAATTTCTCAAGAAAACTTTTGTTTGGTAGTATGGACTTTAAATGGAAAGTACACGGGAGAGAGATGTTATAACAAAGAACGGAGAACTAATTAATTAATTAATCAAAAATAAGTCACAGAACCCCGTAAACTTTTTTTTTTGATTTTTTATTTTATTTATTATGTCTATGCTAGAAGGTTCGTGTATTTGCTTTATGATTTTGTTCCAAACATTATATCCAACACATATTTTTTTCATATATTTTTCAAACTATTGTATAATACTTTCATTTAATTTTTGTATTTTAAAAACATGCAAATAATATTTTTATTTTTCATTATCAACGACAACAACCATTTTTTGAAGAAAATAATTTAGAGAATTCAAAAACAAGAACTCAAAAGTATTTTCAAACAAAAACGTCCTGAATCTTCTTACCGAATTAGGACATTAATTCCACAAAATTATTTTTTTAGAAATAAATGCAAAATGCTTTTTTATATTAAAAATATTTTTAAATGAATTATGTTTTCTATTTAGTAAATTAATTGAATTCCAAAAATATCAACGTAATTTATTTTTTAACCGACTTCAACTTTTCTATGTGCACCGATTTCACCGTCATTTGTAAAGCGATTTTAAAAATTATTTACCTACATGAAATATACTCCACAAGTGGTCCAATTTTTATCAATATGTGATAGAAGCAGGGAGATTGGTACTCCATTTGTCAAGTTTCGTGAGAATCAGATAAATGGAAATACATAAAATTTAAGACTAAACAAGACAAGATTAAGTCTTTTTCAGAACTCAGGATGTGTGCCAAGTTTCGTAAAAATTAGTTGGGTACAAACACGTGAAATATAGTATTTAATTTTAATGGGCCAATTTTTCAACTTTGAAATTGTGTAATTGCAAGAAGGAATATGCTAAGAGTTTCGCAGCAATCATATCAGTAAAAGGTCATAAAATTAAAGAAAAAAATTAGGGGGCGTGTTACCACACACATTTTTGACAATGGGACCAAATGGAAGCTATACCCTAAGTACAAATAAAATGCATAATAAATATGTAGATAAATATTAAACGAAATACGACTGCATCCATTGAGAATTTAGCTAAAGCCTAAGCATAACCTGTGTCCTATTTCTTTCGAATATTTCTCATAGTTTATGTCCAGAGAGCAGACGTTTTCTGTGGCATCTAATAGTTTTCTTTGAATCCAAACAACATCTATTATATAAATTTGTATGTATTGAGTTCGACCATTACTCATTGCCTCTTTGTAGAGGATAAGAAATTGTTTTATTGGTAAAACAAGAAAAAAATTTGTATTACAAATAGGTATTCTTTCTGTTTTTTTTTTATTTCGTAAAGAATTTATGATTGAATGATTCGATAAATTTGCTTTTAGTATGATGTGGATATGTAGTTGTAAATGTTTATACATATCATACACATAAGTATTTGCACAGCTCGAAGATATTTTCATGATGTTTTCATGTCAAACTAAAATAAAGCTTATTAAATTCTTTGCTTTGAAATATTGTTTGCCTCTTTTTTTCTTTTTGTAAAATGTCAAGAAAACTTTTTGGATATTTTTATGCACCAGCCTGACAGGCAAAATCAAATGGTCAGAAGGACGGGACACTACCGCAAACATCCAACTCAACGACAACACAACACATTTTTAAGAGGATTATCGATTGTCATTATGGCGAAACCATCAATTGTTATAATAGTAGACTGGCGTTGAGTGTGAAAGGGGACGAAGAAGAGCCATTGTTTAAAAATTGTGAAACAATATATAGAAACAGCAATTTTACTCCTTTAATTACACTATGTGACGAAATCGAAAAAGTTTTAGATACTTTTGAAAATATCTAGTGTGGGTTGTATGCATATGTGACAAGATAATTTAATAATTTTTAGAAATTCGATTACACTCCCAAATCGAAAGATATCGGTAAAATATGTTTTTAGGGACATTGTGAGGATTTATTAGTACATTTAAACATTATCGAAAAATATTTAACAAAATTCTGAACTTTGTTAGCTTTTTTGGCAACACTTCGTGTGAAATCCGATTTCATTTCAAGCATTGTTTCGAATACAACTAAAATTAGTTGTAATTGAGAATACCAAAACCATTTAAGTTCTTTCAAAGTTAAGTTGTTCCAGTTTCAATTCAACTCACTTGAGTTATAAACCGTAATAAAGTCAAAAGTGTTGTTTTTTTTCTGTGAATTATTAAATTTCGCTAAGAGTTGTGAAAAAATGTGCATGGATTCTCTAATTCTATGGGGTCTACCATTTAATTTATATACATATATATATATATATATTGTCGTGATTTATCTCATTCTATATAATATCGAATTATTTCAATTCAATTTCAAGAAAGTGTGCAAGTTGTTTTTTTCGATAAGGCAAATTAATATTAATGCAGCATACATAAGTCCGTATGAACTCAACTTACAAACAATAAACCTTAACACTGTTATATTAACCAAAATGGGTAAAACGATGGGTTCAGATATCGAAATTGAAGTAACAAAATTGAGATTAAAAAGTAAAAACTAAAAACTGCACAATAAATAGAAAACTTATTTTTTAAGTAAAAAACTGACTGCTCAATGCTTAGAAAAAATGCTAAAATCAGGGAAAACTCCACACTTGGCAACAATGCATGGAATACAAAACGTACCCTTATACATATCGCTCATTTCGCTCATTTACTAAAAAAACGTCATAAATAAAAAATGGCATTTTGATGATGCAGAATTAATCCTCATATCGCTCATCATATTGTATAAAAATTTCACACAAATATCTTGTTTACTCAACTCTTGGGAGCGAAATTAAATTTTCTTTTTCCATTATGTTGTACCTACATGCAATGTAAATTGAAAACTTTAAATGGGTTTTTTTGGCAAACTAGTTTTTTTAAGTTATGACGTTGTTTGAGTAAATGAGCGATATGTAGATCAATTTATAAATTAAAATTATTTCCATGCTAGATTTTGCCCACGGTGTTCATCTGTTTAAAAAATACATAAAAACCGGGTTTAAAACTGGCTAAACAATCAAACCTAAAACGAAAATTACCCTAACCAGCCCAAAAATGTGTTTTTCGCAAAAAATTCGTACCAAATACAAAAAACCGGTTTTAAATCACATAAAAAATACCCTATATTTGGCGCTGGTAGTTTAGCTTTCCATTGGCGAATGAATTTTCAAAACTGTTTTAGCGGTGTGTGAAAGCGTCAGGAGCATATAAACAAACAAACTCACTTTTACATTTATAATATCATGCCATAACCGCCAAAAAAGCTTAAACAAATTAAGTTTAGGGGCACCTCTTTCATATCCTATAGAAAATTGAAAAATAAGAAAAAAAAATTCAATAAAAAATTGGCGGCGAGGCTTAGTTTCCGAGTTATGAGCCTCTGAAATTGTAGTACAAAATTGTGATTAATGACAAGACAACACAATTGTCGAATAGAATTATGCCTCATAAAGATTTTCAGCCTTGCACAGTTTTCTTGCTTAATAAAGTTTTCTTGCACTGCCGGCCTTCGGCGGGTTTAATGATTCTCTCCACCGTGGTGTTGTCCGACACGGCGCAGCCTAATAAAGAATTTCTGCTTTGCAAAGTATTCTTGGCTAATAAAGTTTTCCTGCACTGCCGGCCTTTGGCCGTGCTTAATAATTTTCTGAACCATTTTGTTTCTCGACACGGTGTAGCCTCAAAAAGATTTTCTGCCTTGCAAAGTTTTCTTGTCTAATAAAGTTGTCCTGCATTGCCGGCCTTCGTCCGGACTTAACAATTCTCTCCACCATGGTGTTTCCCCGACACGGCGCAGCCTAATAAAGATTTTCTGCTTCATAAAATTTTCTTTCGTTTTACCACTTCATGAAAGGTATTGTCAAAAGTTTCAAAATGATACCAATAAATTAAATAATGTGCCTTGATACCAATATTGGTCATATTCGTTGAAAAACACCGTATAATAGCAAAATTGTACTAGAATTTCAAAGGCCCATAACTCGGAAACTAAGCATCGCCGCCAATTTTTTTCACATTTATCAATTTTCTATAGGATAAGATACTTTTTTTTAATTTTTGAGAGGTACCCCTAAACTTGATTTAAGCCTTAATTTTTTGACCAAAATCGATTAATTGCGATGGTCGTCAAAATAAACGAAGACCAAAAAATTTGTCGCTTTAGCTATTTTAGCGGTTATGGCTCGATATTAGTGAAGAAGTAAGGATGTTTGGAACTTGTGTAAAACTGCAAAAGAAATATATGTACATATGTATATGTAAATCAGGTAGCTTACCTCTATAACGCTATCCCTTCCTAGACCTGCTAATACTTTGCGATTCAGCTGCTGCTTTCTAACTGCTGCAGTGGCACTTGCTAAACGTACCCCACCACCGGAACCGGTAATACAAGCTGCTGCTATAGCAGCTGATGCAATTATAACTTCTTCTTCTTCCTCGTCGTCCTCTTCCTCCTCGTCGTCCTCTTGATCGTCTAATATATTTTCGTCGTCTTCATCTAGACCGGAACCACTTAAATTGAAATCATCAACAGCTGCAGTATCTACAGCATCTAACTGTTCTTGAAAACTTAAATCTAAATCTTGGGGTAGTTTAGCATATTTCTTGTGATTTTTCATGGTTTCTCAAGACCATAAAACGTTTTAGAATTTTAATTATTGTCAAATAATTCGATAATTAACACACACACACGCAATTAAAAAACACTTGAAATTAAACAAACAGTCTTACAGCGGCACACAGTTTTGTTTATTATTTAAAAACAACACGCGTTATTTACGTTTACAAAAATCGTTTAAAAACAACAACAATTTATGATACTTCGATTGTTTTTTTTTTGTTTTACTTTTTTTCTTTGCCAATTACTAGTGCATCACTTATGTAGTTGTTATTGTTACTCTTCTTCAGGATTTTTTTTTGTAATAATGAGTCATAATGTAGACTACATAAATAAACTATGCAAAGAAATTTTATTACTTGTTTGATTCTGTTGCGTACATTATACCGTAAACAAAATTCCTATTTAATAACTTTTCAAATTTATTACTGTTATTTTAGGTCTATAATACATTTTTACACTTTGTTATTATTGTTAATGCTGTTTGTTGGTTTTCCTTTGCAAATAAAAATGGGCACACAATCGATTTTTTTCTTTTTTGTTACTTTTTTCCTTTCACAAAAGTATGTTTTATTTCTTTTTTTGTGGTTTATTGTGTGATGCAGTATGTTTTTGATATTCCCTCCTATTGTAGGTATGTAATTATTTTATTGTTTGTTGCTTTTGTTGTCTATAGTATTTTAACTAGGTAATAGTATTTATACACACAACAGGTTTTTAGAATTTTTTACTTTTGCTTTAACAAATGTATTTATAACAACTCCAATGGCACTATTGACATTTTCTTGCTTCACATATCTGCCTGTTATGACTTATGTTAAAAAATCTTTACTATGGCACGTTGCTTCAGTGCATAGTCAAGTTATTGGAAAAACACAAGCCCTCAATGACTACTACAACAATGCCTTATATAAAATTACTCTGCTTTCTTCATTGGTTTACAAGAAAAAAAATGAAAAAAGAATTTTCACTTTCTTCCCTTGAACACAAAATATCCATTCAGTTTGTTTTTTATTATTTAATTTCTAATGAATTAAGCACTTAAAATATTATTTTTCTTATAAGAAATCCATGTAGGTATGTAGTATGCATTTTATTTCACACACAGTTAATTCATTTTAATTGTTAAACATCCTATAGGATTTTTTTCACACAACTAAATTTTTTTGTTTCCTTATATTCTTTCCGCGTTTATGTCTTAATGCTTCCACTAATAAAATGCGTTTGTCGCATCACTCTCTTTTAACTGTCAAATAATGCCATTTTTATAATATTTTTCTTTTATCCGCTTTTCTAATTGCACCCCGTCATTGCGCAAAATCAACAAAACCCGTTTTGTTTTGGTCACATTATGTATGCAAAAGAACTGCATTTATTGTCGTAGTTGCCACACTATATGGTCAATAAAATCGCCGAAAGTTAATCAGCAAAAGTTCAAGGGCATTAATTTTCCAAATATGTGCATACATAAATACAAGGCCTATTTACTAGGTCTATGCAACTCTACAGCAACACAAAAAAAACTTTGTGTTTTAGTTGTCAGAAACACACACAAACATGAACTAAAGTGTATGGTGCAAACAGCTTTTGACAGTTAAAACACGAAAACACAGAATATCATCAGGACGATTGCATTGACCTGATAAATAGGCCTTGCATACATATATATGCAGGCATATATGAATATACGTACCCATATATACCT
Organism: Tachina grossa; assembly: GCA_949987645.1. Lineage (NCBI taxonomy): Eukaryota > Metazoa > Arthropoda > Insecta > Diptera > Tachinidae > Tachina > Tachina grossa. The sequence continues at coordinate 149,010,958 of OX465276.1, forward strand.
ATACATACTTATATATTACATTATATACATACTTATATATTCAGTTAATTGTCCGCTTTATAACAAACCGGTTTCTACTGTTTTCGACCCACCATGAGAGTGCAAAGTCTGGCTACTATACATGTTATCTTCCATAGTTGTTCTTGTAGGTTGACCATTGTGAAGCAGAAATGTAATAGATTAAAAGAAAATTTAATAGTGTTGGCTCACGAACTTTTTACATTAGTGTTGGGAGACGACAGTTTTTTAACGGTTAAACTGTTTTACCATTTGAGCAATGCTCTTATCATTTTTTAAGCCCAAATTGTGAACGTTTAATATGTATATGCAATATTTATTTACAGTGGAATCTCTTGAGCGGACACTGAAGGGACCATTGAAATGTGTCCGCACAAGGGGACTGTCCGCTCAAGAGAAAGCAATTTCTTTGCTTATGGAGCTGTCGGGACCTGTCAAAAGTGTTGGTCTACAGGGGGTGCCCGCCTATAGGAAGTGTCCGTTAAGGGAGATTCCACTGTATTTATTTATAACATATTCTACAAAGTAAATTTAGTAGAATATGGTTGCGCCAGTATGGACGGAGTAACTAGACCATATGCCCAAGATGTTATTAAAAAAATTTTAAAAAGTTTTTGTGACTGACTACACACGACCTATGCCTTCACATAGGAAGAAACTTTTGTTATCTATGTATATGCAATATACATATTTGACAGAATAAAATCAGTATACACAATTAATTACGTTTTAAATTGAAACCTTTCCAAGAACAGTTTTTTTAAGAAAATTTGGTATGAAAATAAAACACATTTCTTTGTATTTTAGATTTTAAACTTTTCGAAAGCAATTTTTATGGTTTTTATTTTATTAATTATTTGTGGATTTTATTTACCTTTATGAATATTTGAGTTTTTTAAATATTTATATTAATGTGATTTCGATTTTGTTGAATTAGTTTTTTAAATTATTTTTTAAATGGTTTTCACTAATATGAAGTGTCGGATAAATTGAATTTTTAGATTAAAACTAATAAACAGAAAAATAATATTGAATATTCAAAATAAAATCAATATTAAATTAACAAACAAACGTGTATAAGTATGTATAGCTACCAAAAAAAATAAATGATGGATTTATTTTTTTATTAAAATTATATTTCTTATATTATAAAATTATATGTAGATATACATATGTATATAAAAAAATTACTTTCATATTACATATAAAAATTTAAAGTTATTGATTTGTATTTGATTTGTTTTTAAATAACACAATGATTTACTAAAAACACTTTTAAGTAATTTTCAATATTTCATTGTTTTACTTTTAGCCTTTATGGTTTTCAGATTTGTAGTTTAAAAATTCTTATTTGTATACATACATATGTATGTATGTACATACATATGTATGTATGTACATACATATGTATGTAAATTTCCATATACATATTTTATATATGTAATTGTATTGTTTTAATATGTATGTGTATAATATATAAATAGAAATTAATGTAGAGTTTGATGTGTATAAATAATTTATGAATTTCATTTTTAAATACAATTTGTATTTTTCTTTTTACAAGAATTTAAAAAAATAATTGTATTTAGTTTAAGTTCAATTTATCTAAATATCTATTCAGATTCGGTTTATTTTTAATATAAAATAAATATAGTTTTTTTTTATTACATTATGTATTGTATATTAATATGTATGTATGTATTTATGTATGTATGTAAATACTGAAAAATTTTATATGCAGTTCCATATTTTATAGTTCTGTTAAATTTACAAATTTTAAATAAATGTATTACGAGTAGTAAGTTTGTATTCAGAAAATATCAACAATATTCAAGAAATTAAAGAATACTAGTCGAATTTTGTGCACTAAGAGTTGCAAAAAGTATGAAAAAAATCTTTAAGACTGACTTAAATAAAAAGTGAAGACTAGATATTTAATGGATAGAGCTATAAAACAAGGATCGATCAAAGTTTTGAAACATCTAGACTAGACTGTTTTTTACACAAAAATATTTTATACCAGAGTTATTTTTTCTATATAAGTTTTGTTGCACTAGAATAAAATTTTAAACAGAAAAGTTATCTATACTAGAATTACTTTCACAGAAAAAAATTATCTGGAATAATTTAAATAGGGCTCTTACACTTCGATATTTCCTCCATCGAGTTCGCTAATTTTATACTTTCTTTTCCCTAAAATTGTGATCACAAATGTTTGCGATGTTGTTGTGTCCGTTCACAAGTTTTTGTTCATGGGGAAATATTTCACATGAACAAAATGTTCGTCTTTTATTCCCGATAACGGTGACTATGTTAAAGAAACCATATCGCTAGATGGAATGCAAAATCACGTAACTACAATTTTTTAAATTTTATAGGACAGCGAAAAAACTAAACAATACTATTCAAACGACTGAAGTAATTTTTTTGATTTGAATTTTTAATTCGGCGGATTATATTATAATAAAGGTTTAAAGATTTGTAGGGATGCGAATTTGAATTTTTTAATTACATGGTTTTGCATTTCAGCTGACGATATATACATTTTTTCTTTAATGTACTATAAACTGTCGATGGAGAAAATCGCCAACCGTGCTAAGGACCAATTTTTCTATAGAAAAGATGTCACCATTACTTCTTGTGAGGAAAAGTTGAGTGGAGTATATAGATTTTTTCAAGAATTAATTTTCCTATGGAAAAGTATATATGTACTTCACTTAAATAGACTAGAAGTTTTCTACACTAAAATAACTTTCTCTACAGAAAAGCTGCCCATACATTTTAAATATAGATTTATACAGAATTATCATGCTCCTTAACTGACAATTAAGACACATGATCATCAAGTAAATGTTCTTTCTATTAGAATAAAACAAAATTGTTACTTCTTGAACTACCAAAGCATTAAGTGCTTTTAGTACTCACCCTCACTGTGTAGGGCGTTGGCATATGCAAATAGTGAAATTTTTGTACTGGACTAAAGAAAGCATATAAAAGTTTTCTTTAATTTATTGTAAAATTGTCGTAGACTAAAATTCGACATGAGTTGCACAATCAGTATGACTGTCTTCTTTAAGCTACATATTCCATTTAGTTTGAAATTTCTTTCATTAGTGAAAAGACAAATACAGTTAAAAATATTGTTAATATCAGTTAATTAAACAATTGGCCTAACTATGAGTATCGTATTTCGACTTCCACATTTTTGTCCAACACTACAGAATACAGCAACTTGATTTCTTTAATCCAGGACAAAAATATGGAATTCAAAATTAGACACTACTAATAAGGCTGAAGAAGGTGTATAGTATATCAAATTCATTTGAGTCTTAAATTTGCAATATTAATAAGTTTTAATTTGCATTGTATTCAATATTGAAAATATTATATTGGTATTAAAAGTTAAATTGCTTTAAGCAGTAAGCAGTTTGCTGTCAAAATTTGTATATTTCTTTGTTAACAAAAAAAAAAACTAACTTATATTGTAAAATTTTAATACACCCTTTATATGTATGTATGTATTATGTATATGTATGTATTGGAATAAATGCTTATGTAAAAGTCTATACAAAAACAATATACATAATTTTGTAAATGTTTAAGTACAAAAAAAAACTTAAAATTAAATAATAAAAATTAATTTCCTGGCAACTTTCTTGTTTAAAAATTAAATATGTATTAAGAATAAATGTTGTTGGTAAATTTTCAAATAAAATTTTGTGTATTTTTCTTATTATTTAAGCATAAGACTATTATTTTTAAAATATCCTACAATAACTTTTGAAGTTATTGCTTATTGGCTTATACATATAAAAAAATTATAAAAAGTTCTTATTGTAAAAAAATACATAGTTCTTCTTGCTTTCTTTTAATATGTATGTATGTATGCTTTAAAAAGTTACATATATTCACTTATTGTTAGAAAAAAAATCATGGCAAGCTTGTTTGAGTGTAGTTTATTTCATAAATCAAAGTTTTCGAAACTTCTCTTCCGTGTTTATCATTAATAAGATCAATAAAGGCAACAAAGCTTTATTGTCTTTATGTTTTATGATTAATGTTGTTGTAATTGCTGTTCATGCAGCTGTTGTAGTAATTGCTGTTTTGTTTCGGCCTTAACCGTTTTGTAGCGATCTTTTTCTTCTGTATTTTCGGGGGGCTCACATTCAAACGAAGCCATCGATAGTGTGTTCTCATTCAAGACCGGACTATTTTGCAAATAGGCAATGACATTTGGTAATTTTTGAAAGGGACATGTTACTTTTTTCCATTCGTTAAATTCCATTACTTGCTTGGCTAATTGAGAACATTTTTCGAAATTGATATGATTGTTGGGTAATCTGGAAAATTGAGAAATTTTCACAAGAATTTTTTTTATTGATTTATTTGAACGAAAAAAGTTTGCACAACAAGCACATTTGCACTTGCAACATAAATAGAAAAGTCTTTTTTACGAAATTCTTTAACCAATTTAAAAAATATATAAAATTTTTTTTAATATTTAAAAATTAAAAAAATGTTTAGCATTTCAGTAATAAAAAAAAAGAATTTTTAAGGAAAAAACTGGGGGCCTTACTTTGAAAAACGCAACGAATTCCATGTATATTTTGTTTTTGTTATTTAAATTTTTTTTTGTGTTTTACAAAATTAGGCCCTGAATTTAAGAAAAGTTTAATTTTTTAAACGTGCGTTTACATCCGAGCAATGTCTAGCGCATACGAGATTTCGAGCAAAATCTAGTAGATTTTTCCATACAAAATAAAATCTACTTCACCAGTAGATTTTGTAAATCTACTTAAAATTTGGTAGTACTTAGCGATGTCACTATGGTTTTCTTTAATTGTCTTGAAAAATTAACCGCTATATGTAATTAAAAATGTGTGTGAATTTTCTATTCTTCAGTTGTTTCGTTGTAGTTTAGAAAAATATTACAGTCAACGAATGGTTTTTATTTTGGATACGAAGTCTGGGTGTAAACGGTATAGATTTTTATAATTTCCATATTTCTGTAATTTCTGTGAAAAGAATTTTTCTTTAAAATAATTTTTTTTAAATATGTATCTATCTTTGGAGAAAATTTTCTATGAAATGCCGTAATTTGATATTGATCGAAATTTTAAAATAGGTCAATTTAAAATCTAATGAAATATTGCCGCACTTTAAATTGAAAATTCATTTATCTCACCTATTTGAGCATCCCTCATTGAGAAAATACAAATCCTTAACAAATAAACTGAAAAATGGAATGATAATGCGTTCACGTTCTTCCGTGGCGCCCTCTGAACGCCACATGGCTGCTTTTAAGGTGGAACGATAACTATTAAAGTTGGATGTAGGATCCATTTGATGTTCTAAAACAGAAAACTTAGCTGACTGTATTTTTGACCACTAAAAGAAAAGTAAAATTGCAAAAATGAGTTTCAAATAAACATGGAATTGCAATTATAAAAAGTAATTTACCGTCTTCTTTAGTCTCGAAATGGGGGCTAAATTTAGTCCAGCTATTATCGCCATAAGACTATTAAAATTACCAATATTAAAACATTCTCTGGCCGTCTCAATCCAATATTCAATAATACGCACACGTTGCTTCTTTTTGGGAAACTAAAGAGAGAATTTTTAGAATTAAATACATGGCAAGATTTTCGTTTTGTTTTTAATTTTTCATTTAAACGTATTTTTACTTACTTTACTTTATGTTAGTTTAGGTGCATACTTCGGCTTCGACATTTTTGTATTAGATTAAATAACTAAGTAGATTAGTAGTTCTTTAATCTAGTGCAAACAACTCGAAATCGAAGTACGACGACACTTACCTTTACAATCTCCGAAGCTGTTAAATAACTTAAACGATTAAACCACTCCACATAAGACTCCAAATTTCGGGTCTTTTTCATATCGTTCAAAGAGGTTTGCATTATTTGCTGATGCTGTTGCTGTTGCTGTGATTGGGCAGCACTAGTTTGACCCGTCGTTGAAGACGAAGAACTGGCATTATTTTTACTTATAGAATTATGATATTCCTTGGCAAAAGCTTGCACAAATTCCTCGGGACCTATATGCGAAAGACGTTCCAGTTCTATGGCTGTTAGCTGATGGGCCAATTGTGCACAACTGGGACACAGATCCATTATGCCAAAGACATCATGGCTATTGGGAGAATCTGTAGAAGAGTGTCCCGAGTGTCCTGTATTTGAAGAGGTGGTATAAGGAGCAGGAGTTGATGTGATATTGTGAGAAAATTGAGCATTTAATAAGTAATGATTCTTTTGGGCTGACGAGGAGGAGGAGGATACTGGATCATGACTATTTAGTGCCTGTACAGCAGATTTTGTTAATGAATTGTGAGCAGCATTTGAGGATGAGGTGGAACTGGATGAGGATGAATAGGAGGCCGATGCCGAAGTGCTATAATGTGGCTGTATAATAGTATTGAGATCATTTTGCAATAAAGATTGTAGAAATTCTTCATATTTTTCGAGCGCCGTCAGGCGTTGTACCAACAGCTGTAAGATTCTGGACACTTGCTTGCCCAAGGCATTGTCAATGTAGACACATTTACGCGTCAGTATGCGCACTTGTTGCATTAAACGCTCATCTCGAAAGTCGTAGGGAAATGTTTCTATCCATTCGGCCAATAGGCGTATACAGTTCTGGGCTGATTTTTGTGTTGCCGTAGCAACTTGACCCGGCTTTCGTTGCAACAGTGGCGAATTGGTTAGACCAGCTGGGGGTGTGTTACTCAGATTTGTAAAATGTCCCGCATCATCTATTTGATCTTGAGCAGTACCAGACTGCTGCAGCAGAAGATGCTGCTGATGTTCCCATGTCTGTGATATTTTCGCCAGCAATTCATGGGGTCGTATAAATAGCCTCACACTTAAGAGAAACGAAAATGTATAAGTTCTCTCGGGATAGTAGTCGGCAGTGGGTACCATATGTTCTATCAAAGCATCTAAACTGCCGGCTATCAACTGATCATCATAATAAACTAGACAACGATCATTATTTAGATCTTCATTAGCACTTCGTTTTTCTACCTTATCGACTTCATCTCTGCCTTTACGGGTTGTGCTGCTGGTGCTGGTACTGCTGCTACTGTTGGTGTTGCTGATGGTTTTGTCACCATGCGCACGATAGAGTGTTTGGGGTTTAATGTATCTATATTTTGAGGCATCTTTTAGGCTTTGTGGTAAGTGTATACCACCAGCATGTGAATTATGGTGTCCACTAATACTAGAATTATCACGACGATGAGTTTGTATTCTACTATTTATATTTACATTGGCTATTGGTTGTTTTAACAATGTGGTTCCGGTTGCTACATTTATATGTTCGTTGTTATGTGTTTTGGGCTGTTGATGATGATACTGGTGTTGCTGTTGTTGTTGTTGTTTGTCTGGCAGTTCTGCTATTTTAAAACTTATTGACGACGCTTTAGTATTGTTTAGTTTGTTACTAATCGTTGCATTTGTGGTGATGTTACTTGTTATTTGCGAATTTGAATGCGTGATAATATTCTTTTGTATTGCTGCTGCTGCTACTACGGGAACGGCTGTCGAACTTGTTGTGTTTGATGTTGCATAGGTATTATTGGCACTAGTGCGCCCATTTGTTGCGCTATTTATGTCGTTATTCGACATTGGCAAAATGTACTTGAGCACAACTTATCGTTGTTGGTCGGCGTAAAATTTAAAACACATCAGGCTGAATAAGTTTTAAAGGTTTTGGCTCTTATATTGAAAAATTACTGTAAAAAGAAGTACAATTATCTTACGAAAATTATCTAAGAATGTAAGGAGGCAATTTCAAACAGCAATTAGTGAACGATGTGAAACGTTTTGTACCATATACTCAGGCCTAAAGTATAAATTGTTATGGCTTGATTATGGATGGCAACCGAATATTAGTTGCGTTGCCAACTATACCAAACTGTTATTGCGTAAGTCAACTGACAACTAAAGCTGGTAATTTCAGTTGTTAAATTGCAATAACGTAATATGTTATAATATATATATAATATATTATATTGACAAAAACTAAATTTTAATTGCTGCATATTTTTTACAACACAAACGTGGTATAATTAAAAAACCTAGGATCAACCAGTGGTCTAAATTAAACCGCTTGTATTTACATGTGTGTCTGCAAGTACGAAACAGAAACGAAATAGAAAGTTGTATCTTTTCAAGCCACTTTAAAATGCTTTTTTTACCACTTTTGTGCTAAGAATTTCGAAAAAAAAAACATTTATATTATACATATCTACACAAAAATACCTCTTAATCCATATATGTATTAGTGATGCACGAATATTCGTATTCGTATTCGAATTGTCGAATATTCGGCCATTTTCAGGCGAATACGAATACGAATATTTTTCCAAAGAAATTAAATAAATAAATGCATAAATCCTAAACGAAATTTAAAATAAATGACTTAAAATTTTAGTTTGCACAAATACTTTAATTTTTTATAGAAATATGTGCTTTGTATCATTTTCAAATATTATTTAATGACGGTCATTAAAATTTTGGCTACTTTTTATTAACTTTAAAGTCCTTTTTCATAACAATTTTTTAATATTTCATATTGCATATAATATTCGTATTCGTATTCGCGAATATAGTGTCAAATATTCGTTACATCACTAATATGTATGCATGCATGTTTCCCCAATAATGAGGACGATAAGATATTTCAAAGTGTTCGAAAAAAAATACAGGCTTATCATAAATAAGACTCCACATGGAAATTTCCCAACGTGTGAACAGTTGTTGTCATTAATAAAATCTGTGATGAAAATTTCCGAATGTTTACATTTCTAAAATAGGAAAAAAATTGCTTGTGAACTTGTTTGCTTTCGGAAAACTTGATACGATTTCGAAAGATTTTTTCAATTTATGAAGAAAATATATTCACAAAGATTTGTCTGTCGGAAAAAGTGGAAATATTTAAGTTTTTAATTTTAATGGAATTGATGATACGAAATTAAAATTCATGTGAACGAAATATTTTTATTTTAAGTTTTATCATGAATCTACATACATGTGAAAATTTCCTAATAAAATTTTGAAGCTTGCTTGCATATTTCATTCGGAAATTTGCACATGTGGAATTTATAATAAAGCTGAATATAGTGCCATATTTATATATAAGATTTAAATTAAAGTGAGTAAACTGCTTCTTCTTTGGGAGGGCGGACATATGCTTTAAAGTTAGAAAAAAGTTTTACTCACAGTGGAGGCGATAATTCTAAAGGACTTAAATTGTCTCTTAGGTATTTCCTTCTCTTCACAGAAAAATAATTTCACTGAACTAATCATATTTGTGATAAGTACTTTTTAAGCACTGTTACTTAATAATTTTATTTTTAGCACTTATACTTCTTCAGCTTTATGTATAAAAAAACTGGCGTTAAGTTAGCATAGGTGCCAAAATTTAACATGATCTTAACGAGTTTGGCAATACAATTTCACACTAGAAATCACGCTAGGATTTAATGTGGTGATTATTGAGGGTAACAATTCCCATAAAAAAACACTAAATAATAATAAAAATCTTAATTTCAATTGCGTTGCCAGTTGACAAGGTAACTGAAGTTTGGTTCCCATCCATAATTGAGCTATTAATAAAGCGTGTAAAGTACGAGCGAGAGTCCCTACAGCTGTATATTGTTATCAAGTATCACATTTGTACCAATAAGTTATCTAATTCTTTAAGCACCCAATTGTAAAACACCACCCACGGGCATCTCCTTTATGCGGTCTAATAACTCAAAATTTTAATCGATTATTCTTATGAAAAACAAAATAAATAAAAAAAAGTAATATTAATTTACATTTTTATTAAAGGAAAATAATCAATAATGATGAAATCAAATTTATATTTTTTAGACGCTAAAGATACGGTCACACTTGTCAAACATTTGCCCAAAAAAGCATAACCAACAAACACTAATGAAAAAAGTTTTGATCCAGGCACTTGTTTATCATATTAAACAGTTTCGGACACAACTAATGGACAATTCATAGAATCCAACAATATTGGCTACTCTTTAACTTGACAAACTTTTGTCTGAACATTTTGGGCAAATATTTGACAAGTGTGACCGTATGCAGTTGAACGAATATATATATAAAATTGTTATGATTATTTGTAACATTTTAATAATATACATATTCGACCACTAAATAAATTTTATCCCATTAGTCGAATAAGAAATCTCTTTAGTTAATCGAATAAAAATTTTTAATCGAATGAAAATTTTTAATCGAATGAAAATTTTTAATCGAATAAAAAATATGAGTGATTTTTTATGGGAATTGTTAAAATTTAAGTTTAAAACTTTTTAAACACGCTAATAATCCCAAATTAATATTTTACTTAAAAAATATTTTTTTTATTAAAAATACATTGAAATTGATTATTGAGGGGTTTGGCTGGATCCTATGCGCATTTCACTGTTGCTAATGCAGATCATCAGGGAACCTTTACCCAAAGTTTCTTAGAACAACTAGAGTTATTATGTTATAAACTTTCATTTAAACTAATGAGAAGCTTAAAATTATTAGTGCGTTTAAAAAATTTTAAACTTAAATTTTAACAATTCCCATAAAAAAATCATTAATTATTATATTGACTGCACCAGGTCAAGAAATACTTGTGTGGCAACACTCTATTCTTAAATAGCTGTTGTTGTTATTTACATTTATTTTCTTTTTACATACTTTTACAACTACAATTTGAAGCTGAAAAAAGTCAGCCAATGTAGTAATGGTAAAGAAAATAAAAAAACATGTTGATTATTGAGTTCTTGTTTCAATTTTGTTGTTTGTTTTAAGCTTCTCATTTGTTTAAATGAAGTTTATAACATAATAACTCTAGTTGTTCTAAGAAACTTTGGGTAAAGGTTCCCTCATGATCTGCATTAGCAACAGTGAAATGCGCAAAGGATCCAGCTAAACCCCTCAATAATCAATTTCAATGAATTTTTAATAAAAAAAAATATTTTACTTAATAAGTAAAATATTAATTTGGGATTATTAGTGCGTTTAAAAAATTTTAAATTTAAAAAATATGAGTTCGAATTAAAAACAGCATAAAATGTAAATGAAAAACTAGTACAACCTAATATTTTATTACTTTAACAAATCGAATATTGTGATAAATATTGAAAAAACCCAAGCTATGTATATCGAGCCTTATTTTCGATTTAATCGTAAGCGACAAAAATTAAATTTTTCAGGAGAAGCCTTTTTCAAAATTTTCAAATATGTTTTTGTATCTAAACTGTCGCTTACGATAAAATTTTACGGACCGTATTTTAAAAGTCATCAACAATTTTGGCATTTTGACAATTTTTAATTATGGTTAGGCCCATAAAATTTTAATTTCAATAAAAAAAAGTCCATTTTCGATAACATGTCGCTTATGATAAAATCGAAAATAAGGCTCGATATATTTCACAAGAAAGCGTAAGGAATGCTTTATTCCCCAGTGTCCGTTGCGATTCATGACTTTGACATACCTTGAGACAACAAATTAAATATTTAGGCGTTATCCTTGACGCCAAGCTAAATTTTAATTGCCACATACCGTATATTGTTAACAAAATTAATAAATTAATAGTAATATTATATCCTTTTATAAACAGAAGATCCAAGCTAAACGTTGAATATAAAAAACTTATAATAAAATCAATTTTTCATCCGGTACAGTGCCCCAGTCTGGTGTTCGTCTGGAAAATGTTATATAAACAAGCTTCAAGTAGCTCAAAACAAACTCCTAAAAATGATATACAGCCTACCGTGGCACTATTCACTCGTCGTCTACATAATCTTTCCGGCTCCGAACTTGTACATGAACTGAACTGACCAGATTGACTTTCAATTTCAACACAACAATCATCGCAATACCGACATATTAATGAACTAATTTACACGTAATTTTACCCGTAGTTAGTATTTTATCTTAAATGCTTTATATAGGTTTTTGTAAAATTTTTACCTTCCATTTATACTATCAAGTATTGTAAGCTTGTAAAAATTACCATGTAAATAATATAGTTAAACTCCTAAACTCTTTACCACTTAAATTGAATTAATTATACTTGATGTTAGCCAAATAAAAAAAATCGATTCTGAGAATAAACTGTTCCCGAGGTTACATGCAATAACGTCCATGAAAACAATGTCCGTCCAAAATGAGAAATAACGTCCATGGACATTATATGAAAATAGAAGCCACTATTCGATATTCCGAGACGAGAAATCCCTTAAGTATGTCCATGGATGTTATTGCATGTAACCATTCCCGATAATTAAGAACTGATCCGTAGAGTTAGGGATATAAGCCCAGGCGAATTATTGTAATACTTAGGGCCATTATTACAACTTACAGTTAGTTAAAAGTAGGATTTTATCGGACGTATAAAAAGCTTTCCATTATTGAAAATTGGATTTAACTTACAAGGTAGGATAAACTTGCCTGTAAGTTATCGCTCACTTTAGGTTAAAGTAAAATTTTGCAAATGATAAAGTTTTTATACATCCGATCGAATCTTACTTTTAACTAACTTTAAGTTGTAATAATGGCACTTAGTCTAAAACGTAAATTTTGAAAATTTGAACTAAATCGGACTACTCTAATCAGCGCCCCACTGGGGTGGGTATAAGTTCAAATATTCCAAAATTCCCCGATTAATTGTACATTGTGAAAAGGGCCGTAAGTCCTAATTTACACTAAGCAAGTCTTATTGCTAAGCTGATTAGTTTGTCGGAGAGAGAGACGAGGGGAACATAAATTTTTTTCTTTTCCCCTCGTCTCCCTCTCCTAAGAAACTAATCAGCTTAGCAATAAGACGTGCTGAGTGTAAATTAAGACTTAGTCTTATAAAATGTTTCATTGCCAAATCTACATTCAAATTTCATTCTAAACAAGCAGACGCAAAAATTAATGAAGGCGATGTACAGACATACATATATATGTACATGTGTATATATTTTTGAAAGTAAAAAGCAGCTTAATTAACAATGAACGTAAACGTTCATTTTTCCAGTTAAATATGTACATATGCATGTATGTATGTATGTACACATGTACATATTTATGTATGTATTTTTTATATGTAAATGTAGACATGAAAAATTCATATAATATTTAATGAAGACACACAGCGTGTAATTAAAAAATAAAAATAAAAACAGAAAATATATTAATAAATATAAAATGCACCCCAGCAAAAAAGCGAGGAAAAAGAAGTAGAAAAAGCACCACATCTACTGAATCAAACCACCTCAAATTTCGGTAAAAACCAATGAATTTCACATTGATGTGTCATTGGAAGGAAGTGGTTTGCTTTTGACATTTTTTAACTCAATAAAAATCAAGTTTTTGGTGTTATAATAATCCGAAATTTGGGAGTGAAATTAATTCATTTCTCATAAGTAGTTAAAAGTGCTTTTTATTCAGTGATTAAAATCACTTGTATATGGTTTTAAAAGAAAAAAAAGTAAAATTATTTAATTTTTTGTTATTTTATTCCATTGTTACTTTTAATAATGCAAATTTTTTGATTTGAACGGCTTTCAATGTAATAAAAAACACTTGTATTTGGGTTGACACAATTCGTTTGTGGTTTAAAATTCCATGTGATATGTGGTTAAAAATAACTTCTTTAACATCTAAAAATATGCATTAGATACTTTCGAAGTAATTTAAAAGTGATTCGTAAGGAAGTGCTCATTTTATTTTTTGCTGGGACATAAACAAATATTTTCATACGTTCATATACATATTCTTATAACTTTAAGTAAAAGTATGTGTGCAGTGAAAGGAATGCACTCAAATATACATACATAAATACACACATTTGTACATACATACATACATATTTATGTAAATTCTCTTATACAGATGTTCATGAAGTACGTACATACATACATATATAACTAAATAAGCCAGTGAATATTTTTTGTTGACTTTGCCGATATCAGAATTAATCTGAAATTTTATCAAACAATATCTCTGAAATTGTAAAATCGTCTTGTCAAGTTTAGGGGCACCTCTAGGGCTTCTAATTTCCCGGACTTTTCCAATTCCAGGAAATCGAGAAAAAAACATTCTATTTCCGGGAATTTCGGAAACATATGAATTTAATTAAATGGCCTCAATAAAAAATATAATTTTATGAAAAAACGTACAACATTTAACATTTAAGAAATTTATTATTTGACATATTGTCATAAGTTCATTTTAATTGAAATTTATTTGCTGGTGGTTAAGACGCAATTTACACTGTGCCTTTTCTGCTTGCCTGTGCAGGCAGGCTTTTTTAGTTAATGGTGAGAGGGGGTGAGAAGCTTGCGGTGTAGAACAGAAGGCACGAAATGAAAATTCGAGGGGTTTTATGACATTTCTCTTTGCCTCTTTCGTATTCTCAGCATTAAACGTGTATATAAATGCCAAAAAGGCATGAATAAAAAAGGCTTAATGTAAATGTGTGTGACTTTTCGTAGGGGTTTCAAAAGAAAATTGTCAATAAAAGGCAGGCTAAAAAGGCATAGTGTGAATAGCGCTAAGCATTGTCTTTGATTTTCAAAAATATTATTATATGTGAATTCTCAAATAGTTCGCAAAAGTCTTTGCATAACAAGAGGTTTGTGACTGTTCAAAATATATGCTTGAAGTCTATGCTTAACCACCAGCGTTGCCATAATATTTTTTTAGTAAACTGAAAATTTAGAATAAAAAATTGATTTTCATGTGAAAAAACTGCTCATAAAAAATTCTTTATTATTTTGTACATTTTAAAAATGGGGGGGGGGGGGGGGGTGTTAACCATTCGTCTATACCTGATATATTTTTATATCATGACTTGATAATGGTTGTTTAGTTGTTGTTAAGTTTTACCATGCCGAAAACCTCATCGGCATCAGTTAAGAAAATATGGCTCTAAAAATTTTTGAAGTTTTTAATTAATTGAAATGGAAGTGTTTTAGTTGCACTATGGGATTTTTTGCATTAAATTACACAGGGAAATTCTTTTTTTCCGAATCAACCTAAAGAAGTAAGCGGATCGAAAACTAAATAAATAAGGCAACTGTTTTATTTGAAGTGCACAATGATTTATTTATTTAATACACTTGGTTAGCCAAAATAAAATGCTTTTTCTGTGAATTACTGAAATTTTGCTAACCCCCCGTTGTCACATGCCAGGCCAGTAGTTACTTGCAAGTAGTGTATATGTATTACTAACGAAAATCAGGAGAAATGTAAAAACACAAAAAATTTTTGAGTGGCTACACAGCACAGTGCAAGTTAAAATGTCGTCAACAAGTAAAGTTCTAGCTAACAGCGTTACTTCAACTGTTAGTGCAGTGTTGCCAAGAAGTCAATATTGAACGTTAATTGTATTGTTAATATATTTCTTTTATTAAAACATGAAATTTATGTTCAAACTTAGCTCCAAAATGAGTCTTTATGCCATTTCGCAATATCCTTTTTATACATACATAAAATCAGCTATAATACTAACAAAATTAATGAAATAACTCTCTACTCGGCAACACTGTTTTTCGTTTTGTCACTTTATTTGCGACAAGTGTGAAAATTTACTTGCTTCAAAATTGCATTGCAAGCTGACTCGCAAGTGGCAAAAGTGCGGCTGTGTTAGTAAAAAAATGTGAGTGTATTCAGTTTTTTTCACTTGCACTTACATGTGGCAACGGGGGGTAAGAGAGAAAATATGTGTATGGCTTCAAATTCTATGAGGTCTATCCTTTAGTTTGGTATATATTTCGTCTTGTTTTATCTCATTCTATAAGGGATCGAATTGTTTCAATGAAGAAACTTGTTTTGCTTTTTCAATAATATTAATAAAGGAAGTGCTTATTGCAAACAATGAAATTAAATTCCATAAAGAATAACAAAAATTAAAAATTTTAAAAACCCCCTACTATTTTCAGAAAAGATGTCATATCTTCTAAACGGCTGGACCGACTTTCTTCAAACATAGCTAAGAACCCTCTCGATCAAGTCATCTTTCAAACAGAAAAAATGGAAATCGGTCCAGCCGTTTGGCCTGTACGTGGACACGGACAAACACACAGATATACAGACACACACTACAAACTTATAACACCCCTTTTTTTAGTCGGGGGTTAAAAACACAACCTTCGTGTGAATTTTCTCTTGCTGTTTGAAAAACTACTAAGAAACCTTCACTAATATACTCGTATTAAGCAAAATGGGTAAAACTATGGCTTCAAATATCAGAACTAAAACAACAAAGTTGAGAAAAAGTAAAAACTGCACAATTAATAGAAAAACTTAATTTTTAAGCAAAAAACTGCAAAACTGCTCTATGCTTAAAAAAACTGCTAAAATCAGTTAAAACTGCACATTTGGCAACGCTGTTAACCACCAACAAATAAATTTCAATTAAAATACAACAATTAAATTAATAACAAAAATTAAAAATTTTAAAAACCCCCGAATATTTCTAGAAAAGACGTGATATCTTCTTAGCGGCTGGACCGATTTTATTAAAACATAGCTAAGAACCTTCTCGATCAATTAACCTTTCAAACAGAAAAAAACTAAATCAAAATCGGTCCAGCCGTTTGGTCTGTACGAGTACTTGTACAGACACACAGATACACAGACACACAGATACACAGACACACTACACACTTATAACACCCCTTTTTTTAGTCGGCGGTTAAAAACAAAACAACTTCATTCGTTCATTTCAAGATCAACAATATTTCAAAACCAAAACAAAAACAAAGAAATTCATATGCTGTGAGTTATAGCATGGATGGAAATTCCATCTACATCTGCCAACCTAGATACTATTTCCCATAGAGTTTTTATGTTGAAAATATTTCGTAACTCTTGAAGTTGTTGGAGTCACCTCGGAAACTTCTATTACATCTGTTTCCATGCTTATACGAGTATTATGCATCGTTACAAAATTATATTTTTAAGTAATAAAACAACGAACAACAATGTAAAAAAGCAAATTCCAATTAAATTCTCGAAAATTACAGGATTTTTTCCCGCGTAGAAACTCTAGGCACCTCTCAAACATTAAAAAAAAGTACCCTATCGTTGGTGTTGCCATATTTATTTTTCAAAAATTTTCAAGTGGAGCAAAATCTTTTTCTTTTTGTTGTTGAATGAAAATGAGTTAAAATTTATTGTGCTTTCTTGTGAACTATAGGGTGGTTAATTTGTAAGTGCAAAGTAAATCAAAATGTCACGCCTACAACGCACAAGGGTTAAAAGTAAATCCAAATAACACAAAATATTTGCTGTATAGAATAAGATCACTATGAAGCAAATCAGAAAATTTGTAAGTAGTTTAGTCAAAAAATCCCTCAATAATATTTTAAAAGTACGAGAAGTAAAATTTTTAAAAATCTTATTTTTAGAAAAGAAATCTTTTTGTCGTTTTAACATGACTAAAAACTTCAAAAATAAGATAAATCTTCACATATGGTAACACTGCCTGTCCTATAGAAAATTGAAAAATAGGAAAGCAAACGTTAAATGATATGGGTTTAAAAATAAGTCTCAAAATCGATCGGATTTCATCACATCTTTTCAAAACGATCGTTGTGAAATCATTTTCAAAATTATCGTTTTCCATCAAATAATTGATTAAAATATTATTGATGGATTATTTCAAAAGCAACACGTTAACATTAATATTGAATTAAAGATTTGAATATTTATTTTTTAAACGAACTGTCTCATAAAAAATCATTTTATTTTGAATTTTATTCTAATAATAGATAAAATTTTTATTCGAATGAAAAAACTTTCATTTAAACAATCATATAAAAATATTTTTGAAAAAATCGAAACGAATTTACCATTCGAACAATTGAGTAAAATGTTAAACAAAATGAATAATAGAACAGAAAAAAAGTTTATAAAAAATTTTAAATTACATATTCGATTTGATTAAACATTTTTATATTTATTATTTTGATTGAATGAATCCTTTTAATTTAATAAAACTTTTAGATCTGGCAATAAAATATTTTTATTTTTTGTTTGTAGTCGAATATTTTTTTTAATTGAAATATTTTTCGAATAAAATTATTTATTTGAATAATATTTATTTATTATTTCTATATTTATTTATTAAATTGCTTAGAAATTAATATTTTTAGCTGGTTGAAATCCTTATTAATTTTGACATTTTTTTTTTTTTGCAAAAGCTCAATATTATTATTACTTTTAATATTAAAAAAATTAGGCTTTTAATATTACAAAATTTCATCAGAAGTTTTTCTGAAATTTTAATACGAGAAGAGAAAACCAACTACAAGCTCATATATGAAAAGTCATAATAATGTTCTCGCGAAATGCAACATTTTCAAAATATTTCCAAAATTCCTTTTGAATTTTTCTAAAAAGAAATTTCTGAAAACCACAGGACATATTGCTAAAGGCGGTTTCAGACTATAATACAAGTATTAATACTTTTGACGAAAATGTTTCTCTGATCTAATTTCTGTTTAAAAAATTTCAAAAAACAATAACAAAAAGTATTAAATACTTGTATTATAGTCTGAAACGGCTTTAAGCTACATATGTATATCATTAATTCGTCAAGTTATTATGCAACAAATTTGTTGAAAAATATGTTCATTGGGTAAATAAGTACTGTCTATGAATGTACAAAAAATATCGAAAAAAATCAGACGTTAACACAAATGTATTATGTACATGCTACAACAATTATAGACAAGTTAAAAGCCATTATTAAGAGAAAAAAGAAAAGAAAAACGATGGGGTGGCAATGCCAAGAAGGCAACGTGTCAGTCAGCAGTCACACATTGAGACTGACTGGCGGCCACTTATTCGTTCTTGTTCGTTCTTGTGTGTTATTGTTGTTGACCTAACAAACAAATAATTGTAGAATTAAAATAAAAGCTGTTGGTTAAAAATCATAATAACAAATATTTATACATATATACGCATGTACATATTTACATATATGTAGTACTTATATGTAGTTATGTACTTATGTACAATAAATCGCGGCTAAACAAATGAAAACTATTAAACAAAATAAAGGCTCAGTTAAGGCTCAGTTAGCCGACTGTAACGTAATGTAACTGCAACAGTAAGAAACAGCTGATCGATTTTGTTATGTGAAAAGTAATGAAAATGGTTATAAAGATGTAATGTAACGTAACCTACTTTTCATATAAAAATATCAATCAGCTGTTTTCTACGTTACAGTTACATTACATTACAGTCAGCTAACTGGGTCTTTAGCCGATCGATAAAAAAAAAGTATTGATAACTGTCAAAAAAAAAACTTGGTGTAAACGGTATTGATTTTCATACAGATTTTAATTAAAATCTGCTAGATTTTGTGCAGGTGTAAATGCCCTGTTAAATAATCACAACTGCTCCTTTTTCTTGGAACATAGACAAGTCCACACAATTGTCAAACAGAATTAGGGCATTAATTGGTTTTGGTATTGTAATTTCAAATTGTAGCACCAAGTTGCCACTGCCAACGATTTACGTACAGAACTTTAAGCTTAAGAGTCCCCTACACTATCAACACATTTGCTAGTGTTGTCGGTTTGACGACACAAAATATTAAGGGCCTGTCCCACGATGTCGACAACGTTCGACTTGTGGCACAAGTACATTCAACACAAAAAAAATTCATTACTGGAAATATTCATTCAAACATATTTTACACCTAAAATCGTTTCGTGTTTTTCGTGTACATTTTTTTCAACACGAAACGACCCGACCAAGAACGAAATCAGATTTATTGTCAAGAACACTTCATGTAGAGTCGTGCGTATTCCTGCCACGAAAAAAAGACGACACGACATATTAAAAAATCACTGACAGTAATTCAATAAAAAAAATATTTTTATAAAGTTTTTTAAAAAACTAACCGACTTCAAAAATAAGTAATAAAATTAATTTAGGTTCAGTTAAATAAAAAATTTTAATATTCGTTACCTACACATGTAAGTATAGTGATATTCGAAGTCGGTGCCAATCACATTAGCAAATTCTACATTTACATATGTATTTATGATTATTTTGTAAAAATTTTTTATTTAACTGAATCTAAATTATTTTTAAGTTTGGAGTGCTTATTTTTTAAATTGGTTAATTTCTTTTAAAGCTTTATTTTTAAATGTTCAGTTCCAGAGCTCAATGTGTGTGTCAAGTTTCGTAAGAATCGATGAGATAGAAGAACGTCAAATATAATATTAAATTTTATTGGGTATGGCCCCGCCCACTTTTTAAGCACAAGATTATGACATTCCGAGAGGATAATAAAAGTACACATAATTTAATACTAATACTAAACTTTAATGGGCGTTACTCCGCCCATTTTTTTTAAGCATGAGAGATTGTGTCATTACGAGAGCTTAATGTGTGTGCTTAGTTAGTTAGGAAGGGTGGTTTTGCAACACACTTCCACTCTTAGACTCCCTTGGGTACATTGTAAAAGTTTGCCTAAAACCGATCAAATGTAAAACCGCGATTTCAGTTTAAAATTTACTTAAACTGAGCGGTTTCAACTTCGGTTTTTAACAATCCCTCTCAAATCATTATTAATAAATGATAAAAATAACAAACAAACAAAAAGTTAAAATAACAAGAAGTAAAAAATATGGAAAATCGAAGGTTGTCTTGCCGGTTTCGAATATTTGACCTAAAAAAACCGCTGTTTCGATTTCGATTGAAACTGAACAGCCAACCCTAGTTAATTGTTATTCATGGCAATCCGATAAGTACAAATACATGAAATGAAAAAACAATGGGAAACAATTTAAGGAACGTATTCCCGCCCTCTTTTTTGGCAATGGGACAAATTAAATTATGTTTCGGGTTCCACGTAATGTATTTAAATTTGATTTACTTTCTTACGGTCTAATTCATAAAAAATATTTTTAGTTTATTACAGGTTTTTTGACAAATTTTCCATAAAAAAATAAGCGCTTAATAAACCTGAAATATTTTTTATGAATAAGGCAGTTAATATTTACGGTCTAATTCATAAAAATATTTTAGGTTTATTTTAGGCTTATTTGATAAATTTCCCACAGAAAATGTCAAATAAGCGGTTAATAAACCTGAAATATTTTTTATGAATAAGGCAGTTAATGTAAAATTGGAAAGAGCAAAAATTTATCGGTCCTGTTCCATTTTCGAAAATATTTGGCAGACTTTTTTTAATTTTTCTATTATAAAATGATACGTATATGATTTTAAACACATCTTCAGGACCATTATTAATTTTGAAAATCGTACGATTTCAAATCTGTTCGATTTACAGAACACGGTCGTATGTTTTATAGTCCTCCGAATCTTTTTCGATATATTGCGTTTGGAATTATGAATCACTTGTACATACCTAAGTACATAAATATGTATATTCACTATTAAAAAATTTCCACTTAACTTATTTCGAAAAGAGTTTTTTATATCGGAACGTGGATTTACATTTTTTTAATATTAATATGTATACATACATAAAAATAAATTGTGTGTAATAATACAGTTTATATTTTTAATTAACTTAATTGCTACATTACCGAGCATAATAATAGCAATACCTTCAACAATTTTTGTGCAACGGACCACAGTCTCTAACGGTATTCAAACACGCAACTGTCCCAGACAACAAATACATATGTATGTATTAACATTACATTTACTATCTGTATTTAATACGAGTTAAAACTTACATCAAATAAGTTTTCTAATTAAAATTCCATTTTTTAATACCCTTTACAAATACATACACACATTTTTCACAAATCTCTTTTAATGATTGAAACCAGCGCCTGTTTGTTTTCCCGATACACTCATTTTAAAATGAAGTCGGCAAATAAGTATCTATTGACATGTTAATATTCTTCGACAAGCTCACATAAGTCCAACTGAGTACAAGTAAATAACGTTGAAAAAATTATGGTGCCGTTTGATGTAGTCGGTCATTCAATGTATTTAAGTATTTAAAAGGTAAACAAAATATAAAATACACACAAAGTACATGAGCTGGTTGAAGGCACGAAGTGAATATAAAACCAAAAATAAAAAAATAAAAAATACATGCACACATACGTTTTACATAAACACAATTACTTAAAGCTGGTACACGTATGAAAAAGTTAATACATATTAATATAAACAATTGTACAAGTACATATATGGGGAAACACTCTATAGATCATTTGGCAAGCAATGAAAGCATACATAATATGTAGATATGTATGTGCATAAATTGAGGGAGGAGAAAATTTCAAAGTGTGTACATTTTGTTTTAATTAATTAACAATTAATAGTTGGCGGCACGCGCCACTGACATAGTTTTATTTTCCCTTTTCTTTATTAAAATATATACTAGACATGCATGATTGGAAGATGAATACATTTCCATAAAAAAATTGAGAAAATGTAGCGGAAAAAAACGTTTAGCATATATGAAGTGATTTGCAGAAAAACGCGAAAACTACTATCACGCTAATCGCAAACAACTATTTCGATTGCAAAATAATATTAAGCTAGAAGAGGGCGTTCATAAGTAAACTTTTAATAACTGTAATTTCTGACCAGCTTTTTGTGATACAAAGTGTCGAAAGTTGAAAGGCTCGATCAGGGGACATTTTAAAGAATTTCTAAATCCTACAAATATGCACTGAATGCAAAATAATATGCACAAAATTGGAAGATAAGCACTTACTTGTGAAATAGGGTTTCAAATATTGACTATCTAGAACTATTAAAGTTTCCAAACCTCATAACTTTTACAATAATAGAGGAGTAGTTTCAAGAATTTTTTCTTGAACACTAATATTGCATTTTATTTTTATTAGATTTCAAGCAAAATCTAGTAGATTTGAGATTTTCTAGTAGATTTTCTCATACAAAACAAAATCTACTTCGTCATAAGATTTTGTCAAAATATACTTAAACTTAGTAGAACTAAGGTCCAGTTTCACCAACTTTACTCAAATATCAATTCATATTTATATTCAACTTTTATTCATTTTTGTATGAAAAAAAAAAATACTTTTAAATATGAATTGATATTTAAATAACTTGGTCAAATTGGACCTGAGCGATGCAACTTTTTTTCAAAATTATGTGTACTAAAAAATAAACAGGTGTGTAAATTTGGTTTTAGTTTAGGAAAAATTTCAGTCAATGGTTCTTATTATGGATAGGAAATCTTAATAAATGTCAAAAAATGTAAACGGTATTGATTTTGATAAAGATTTCAATTGAAATATATATATAGGTGTAATTAACTTGACTAGCACCCGGTCAAAAATATTGGCTTGGCACTCTATAAGGCATAAGACAGATCAGTCAGGTACAACAAATAACAATAACAGTAAGATATCTTCATGTCGTCGTCAAAAATCCAAAAGTACGTGTGTACCTATCATAGAAAAATTCAAAATATATTTTTTTTTATTGATTATTATGTGATTAACCAAAATACATCTTTCCTTAAAATTTTACTCACATTGTATGTTCAAAAATACCCATTTCATTAATTATTCAATATGGCACCTAACAAATAAATAGTCTTAAATTTATAAGGTTTTTTGCTTCTCCTATAAAATTTAAAAAAGTTCTGTTACGTTCTTTTGGATTTTGGACGACGATATAATCATCAATGTAATTCCAATCAAACGAAAGAGAATTCTATGAAGATTAATAACCCCGAAAGTATTTTAATGTTTGGAGGTCAATTCGTGAAATAATACAAGAAGTGGTTTAAATTATGCAAATGCTAAATATTACTATATCTTTAAAACTAGAGCTGATAGGGAAGCCATCGTAATCAGTTGATAAAAATACGTTAGAATCAGCTATTTTTATTTAAACGACTCAAAAAACATATATTTTATGATTTGAATAGGCTAAAGTTCGTATCGCTTTTTAATCCAAATTACATGTGATAATTACATATTAATGAACAAATGACATCAAAGTTAGTTGAAAATATTCGGACAACACATAAATATATAAACAAATGAAATATAGAAACAAATGAAGTTCGAAAAATAATAATTAAACATATATTTTGTTGTGCTGTATTACTGGTTATGCCGATATTTTTCCACTCTTTTTTTTATTTTTTCTATTGTATAGAGGTATTATGTATGGCAACTTTCGCTATTTACCAAAGGTTTTTTAAAATATGATTATGGCAGATTGGCAACTGAAAATAATGTAAACAAAGCTTCAAAATACAAGAAATAAAGTTCTAAAAAGAAAATTCTTAAGTAAAAGTGCTTAAAAAACTACTTACCATAAAAATGATTAGTTAGTTCAGTGAAATTTTTTTGCGATGAAAAAAGTACAAAATATTTAATCGATTAGAAAGTAGTTAAGCGACAAATCAAATACTTTGGGAAAACTACCTCTACTATGAGTAAAAGTTATTGCTTAAAATAATTTTTATGCAATATTTGGAACTAATATATTTTTGTATTTTATTTGATTTCCCTAATTACAAAGATAAATAAATTAGTTGCGGGTAGAATTTAATAAAAAATTACATGAATATTTGTTAATGTTACTGATTATCTTAAAAACAAGAGCAGTACTAAGTAACCAAATACTTTACAGGCTTTTATTGTTTGCACAATAAAAATCAACTAAATATGACATACACATTAGCGATATTATTGTACAATACCAAAAATTGCATAATTATATTGCAAATGTGTGGGGCTGCTTTACTAAACTTTACTAAGAAATCTCTGCAGTAAAAATTTGCAAAATATTCAGTTAAGAACTGTCACTTTAATATCTCAATATGTGTTCTCATTTACTGTATTTTATGTAAACGAACGCTTAGTAAAAATGCACTAAAGTTCAGTAAAAAAAGTTTTGCTTACTCGGACACATCTATTATTGCTATTAGTTGCCAGTTTCCATCCATAATTGACCCAAAACAATTATTCTTATTTTTAATAAGCGACGCCTTCTTATTTTTTAAAATAAAAATGACCACCCTACGTCAAACAAAATTTCAAATTTATCGACTAAAAGATGTAACCCCTTATTTTTATTTATTTATTTTTTGCGAACAACTTTTATTGAGAAAGAAAACTGAAACGAAACTTTCGACTGAAATTTTATATTGAAAACTGCAATGGCTTTGTATTACTTTAATGATATGAATAAATTACCTCTAATTGAGTACCTCATAAATGCCTAGGTGTTATGATTGACAATCGCTTGAGTTTTGAAGCACACTTTGATCTTATATTTCGTAGAATAACTAATACGCTACGTAGAATTTATGCCATGCGAATGTTCTTGCCTGCTGATGTTAAGAGACGAATAGCTCACTCACTAATGATGCCTCACATCTTATATGGCATAGAAGTTATCTCTGGCTCAATTGCTAAGAATCTGAAAATATTAGGATATGCTCTTAATTCGATAGTTAGATTCGTTTTTAATCTACGACGTCGCGAACATATGTCTCTGAATTAGATGGTGCCAATGAAACAGTTTGGAAGAATGTTGTTCGTGGTTGTCCTCAGGGTTCTATTTGCGGTCCATTTATATGGAACTTAATGATGGATACACTGTTGACACGCCTGGAAGATTCTTTTAAGCTGTGTGCATATGCGGATGACCTACTCATTCTAATCGAAGGACAAACTCGTATTGATCTGGAGAGAAAGGGTGAGGAGGCCATGCGTATTGTATGTGAGTGGGGTAATAGCGTGGGTGTTGATGTTGCTATGGACAAGTCTGTGATGATGTTGCTTAAGGGCAGATTATCACCGAATCGTCACCCGCTCATTAGATCTGGTATTGCTAGCCTCAAATATGTGACTCAGGTCAGATATCTGGGGATAACAATG
Source organism: Tachina grossa (assembly GCA_949987645.1). Classification (NCBI taxonomy): domain Eukaryota; kingdom Metazoa; phylum Arthropoda; class Insecta; order Diptera; family Tachinidae; genus Tachina; species Tachina grossa. The sequence continues at coordinate 149,036,880 of OX465276.1, forward strand.
AGTGAAAGGATGGATTTTTTGGTTCATCTTACTCACGTTCACAAAAAGCTGACTGCCATAGTAGGTAAAGTTAGACGCATTCTTAGAAGTGACTGGGGCCTCAGTAGGCGTGCTGTTCGTACTATTTATGGTGGGCTGTTTGTTGCTTGTGCAACATATGGTGCATCTGTGTGGTACGAAAGAGTTATGTCTCCTGCTGGCAGTTACAAGGTCTTGTCTTGTCAGAGGATTGCTTTACTCGGCTGTATGCCAGTTTGTCGTACCGTGTCAACTGATGCTCTCCAGGTCTTACTGGGTGCGGCTCCTCTTGACTTGGAGGTAATACGTCGTGCTATTGCCTTCAAGGTAAAGAGGGGCTTGCCACTTCTTGCGTGTGATTGGATTACTGCTGCTGATGTGGTGGATAGGGATGTTAGGGACGTCAGGGAGCTCTTGGACGGACATCTTGTTTCTCGGTGGAGAACACGATGGACGGAGAGTGACAAAGGTAGGGCCACGTATGAGTTTATACGTGACGTTAACTTTGTTCGTGAACACCCGGACTTTGACTTTGGTCTTAGCCTTGGTTTCATGCTGACGGGTCATGGGTCCTTCAATGACTTTCTGTTTAGGAGGGGTCTTTCCGAGACAGCGGACTGTGGGTGTGGGATGGGACTTGAGGACTGGAGGCACGTACTGACGGCGTGTCCTGACTATGATGACATTAGGGATTTAGATAGTATGGGTGTGGTTTGGGATGGCGCGCGTTTTGATGTCAGTAGGGTTTTGTTGGACGATCGGACGTTTCGGAGGTTGGGCGAATTTTCGCGTGGCGTCTTTAATAGGAGAAGGACTAGACGTAGTGGAGGTGGCCCAAGCAGGCATCCGTAATTACGGGTTCCTGCCGCCGCATGCCTTTCCTACCGCCGTGTCTGCTTTTCAGCTTACAGTTACTGCCGTTGAGTCTTTGTATTGCCGTTGGTGGTTTGTTGACCATCTTCTCCCCGCTGTATTCTGCTGATGCTGTTACTTCTTTCTGCTGGACTGTTCCTGGTTGCATGTGCTGTTATTGCTGTTTTGCTGTTATTGCTGTTTTGCTGTTTCTCCCCTGCTGCCTTATTTTTGTTTTGTTTTATTATTGTTTTTTGTTTTGTTGGGTCAGCACCCTGCCCATTGTGTCGCTCGTGAGGGCGGCATTGTCGTTGTTTTGTTCGTGTTGTCCATTGCTGGTGCCATATACGGCCTTTGCTCACCCGTGAGGGTGATTGTTGATTGTTTGTTTTTTGTGTTTTTTGTGTGTCATCGTTTTGATGGCGTTAGTTCATTTTTATTTTTATTTTTGCCTTACATTTTTGGTTTCTTTTATTATTTTTATTTTTATGTTATCTTATTCCTTTTTATTTTATTTTTATTTCGCTTTTACGGGTCACCAGTTCCCGGAACCGTTTGGGGTTTGCAACTGGTAGTAGTTTCGGCTACGAAGTCTGACCAGAGCCTATAATCTGGTACCACGGGGTCAGGAGCCCCAGAAACTTCGGTTTCTGCCTGACTTGGGTCGGCCCTTCGGGGAGATTCGTGGTGGTTGTGGTTATGCCCAAATATACGCGGGTAGAGCGGTTCGCTCGGTGTGGAGTTGCATTGCGACCGGGTGCCTAGACCCATATCTAGGAAGGAGTTTTAGATAGGCTCCGCCCCTACCCTGGGGCGAGTTCATGTCCAAATGCATGTTCTCGGACGGTACTCATGCATAACTTGTCACACAACTTGTCTTTTGACTTGTTGTGTGACTTGTTATGCATGGGGGCGCTGGTTGGCGCAGGAAAGCAACCCGGTGTTGAGAGCACCGTGGGATTAGGCCGTAATGGCAGGTACCCACGTTAATCTGCAGCACTTCTGTCTCTGAATTAGTTAAACAATTTTTAGGTTGCTCCTCTAATCAGTTTGTGAGTATACGTAACTTAGTCTTTTTTCATCGTATCATAAAAAGCAGCGTACCTAAACTCTTGCGTAGTATGTTTTTAGGTCTATTAGAAACAAACAAGTAATAATACCAAGAATTAAATGTTCTTTATTTGAAAGGTCATTTACTGCGTGTAGCGGGATATTGGAACATCCTTCGGTATGAATTACGTATTTTTTCTCATAGCAATAATGTTATTCGTCTTAAACTCTTAAGCTTTTTTTCTATGAATGATGGTAGGAATTAAAGTTTGCATATACTATACATTGACATAATCTATCTGTTCAATTTGAAACTAATGGCGAGATATTATTTCTGTTGCATTATTGCCATATCCGGACATCTACCCTTTTTTATGATTAAATATAGCTAATCTTAAATGGCTGGGGAGCCCTTGAATGGTTATAATAGTTTACGTTTAAGTTTATATACATATATATTTTTATTATTTTTGTATTGTATTTACTCAGTACATATTAAATGCTTTGTAATACATATTTTTTTTTGGCCTAAAATGCTAAGTATTACTGTGGATGAAATAAATAAATAAATAAAATAAATAAATAAATTAAATTAAATTAAAATATGAGAATTTGTTTTTGTTTTCAATATAAATTTTAAGTAGAAAGTTTCGCTTCGTTATTGTGAAACAGGCCATTAATAGTCTTTAAGCAAATCCTTTTAAAACAGCAGTATAAAAATAGTAACAGAATTTTTTCCAATTTAAATATACATATGTACATAAAAAAAAACTAAAAAACTTTTGCATTATGAATTGAAAACAAGGCAACAAGATTTTCCTAAAATATACCTAATAACAATGAGCAGTTGGCTGTTACAAAGGAGCACATAGCTATATTTTTTTCAATTAATTACGCTCACGTGCCCTCAATTGTTTATCCCTGCCAATCTAAATAGATGGTGAAGTGTGTATTTGTATGTCAGCTCGTCTTACAATATTCAATAGGCGGGGGTTGCTGTTTTAAAATTATTGTAGACTTTTTTAAACAACGCTTACCTTTTATCCAGTAAATTCTCGTAAAACATTCGTCTGCTTCTGGCCTTTAATTACTTATAATTGAATCCTCGTATGCATAATTTATCTTCTTTAAACTGGTACTGAACCCAAAACACAACTTAAGGTCATTGTTATTACAAACGATTTGTAGTGAAACAGCATATTTTTGCTTGCAATTTTGTTTTTTAGTTATTTCAGTTTTATTATTGCAAATTTTGGCATTTATAATGAAAACTTATTCCATAAGACTTCGTTGGCACTTTTGTTGATTTGTTGAGAAATAAATGTATATTTTTAAGACGGCATGCAAACATTGCCAAAATAATATTTACTTTTAAGCTTATCAGCACACATTTTCTTTTTAAAACGCATATTATTACTTTTTACAAAACACAATCAGCAAAATTAAACAAAAAATGCGCATAAACATAAAAAAACTATTGGTTTGGCAGCCAGTTTAGCAAAGTTTAGCGCAGCTTACCTGGCCAGTCTGTAAGAAACACACTCTACTGGCCTCACCCGTTTTCACAAAACACTGCCCTGCCGTTTAGTTTTATTACTTTTGTTTTTATTATATGTATTACAAGAAATTGTAAAAATTTTCTTTTTATTTAACATATGGTCAGCGTTATTTTATAAATATTTTGGATTTTGTATGAAAGCAACGCTTTTGCTTTAATTATGTATCCATGTATTTGCTTTATGCTTTTCCAATTATGTTTATATGTAGCCATTAATTTTTATTTAAAAAGAATTCCTTTAATATACAATATTTTCTCTGACCGGTTTGTGTATGATTTTTTTCGTCTTCTTTCTACGCAGAATTTTCCACTTTCTTCTTGTTCACAATGTTTTGCTGTTTTATTTATACTCCTCCTGTTTTTCTCATTAAACAATTTTTCTTAATTGTGCAGCCCTCCCCCTTTAATTTGTACAAAAAATTATATACTGTAATAAAACACTTGTGAATAGATTTCATGGTTAAATATTTTCTGGTTGCTGGTGTTTATCATTTTTAATTTGTTATGTTTTTTTGCGCGTGCATAATTAAGTTTTTCTTTTATTGAAACTAATGTTTGTATATTTTGTCTATGAAATTTATGTTTGTTTTATTAACTCCAAAGAATTTTTGTTCTGCCGACTTTCATTGCGTCTTTCTTTTCACTAGTATTTTTTCGTTGATCAGCGTTGTCAACTCGGTGCTTTCCGCACCGTTTTTAGTGCTTTTTACCCGAAAAATTTTTAAGTTAGTGCTCGTTGCTTTTTTAAACAAATTTTTGGTGCTTTTATTTCTTGGCGGTGGCAGAAAACCCAAAATTCAAAAGGAAATGTCCTTATATATATTTTTTTCAAAAAGTCTATCATTTAAAAAAACATAAGCGCTGAAGTTAAATGGAACATTTCAAAATATTCTAATAAGATTTTACAAGGCTTGGTTGAAGAAATACATTTTACTCTTAAACTTTCACATTTTAAGCGCAATTAATGGAAACAGTGTTTTGCCACACGACATAAGGTATGTTTTATTCGAAACATATATCTACATCAAATAATAAAACGATATTACTGCTTAACATTTTAGGCTTGCAGCACTCATAATTTTTAAACAATTCTTTCACTTTTTGTTATGTCAAAAATATATATATAAAAAAAATAATAAATTTAATTCAATAAATTTTAATAAAAACCAAATAATACGAAACAAAATGGAAGAGGTAAATTCATACAGTAGAAGTAAAAAGGTTTTATTAAGCATTTTGTTTGTTAGTATTTTTTAAATTAAAAATTATTTATGTCTGACAGGAAATATTTTTTGTATTTTTATTTTTCAGTGATGATAAACGTAATATATTAGAAATTTTATGCCTTAGCAGCATTTTTAAGTATATAAAGTGGATGGAAAACGATTCACTTAACGCAATGGAGAAACTTTGAGTTCGCTATCGAGTTTTGGGCAGAAATAAAGTCTTATGATTCATTTGATATAAACTCGTTTGGGGTATTATCGAAATTGCATTCCCATCTAACTTCAATGTTTAAACGCAGAGGTTGATTACGTTTTTACATAAAAAATTTTTCTTACACTTGGCTTTATATATAAAAGCGGTCTGAAACGAGAAAATTGCGCTGCGAATAGAGCTGCTGCTGCTGCTTGATTAACTTGCAAATAAATTACTTTTTTTTTCATTTTGTAACTTTGTTATTAATATTGCTTTTGCTGTGAAAGAATGTTTCCACAGCATGGTTTAATAAAAATAAAATTTTGAGTCTTGATTTTAAAAAATTTAACTACTAATCCCATCGAGTTCAAAATCTAATCAGCAAGTCAAAAAGGGTTGCCGGTTGCTGCCAATTTTTCTAAGCTCAGGTGATTTGTTTCTTCGTTGACGAAAACAAATTAAATTTTTTTTATGATAACTTAAAAAAGCTTCGTCAAATTGAGCTTAGAATTCACTCGTTATCGTGGAATTAAAATGTGTATCGGATGCTTCTAATTTGAAGTTTTAGGGATAAAATACAAGGTAAACCGATTCCTATATTTTTTATGTACATAAGCAAGGCACATTGACAGATAGTAGCGGAAACGCAGCTGAGCTATTTTTTTTAATTATAGTTCATTCGAAGCTTCAAAAATTGTTTACGAAAGAGAAATTAAAAAAAAAATGTTAAAAAATTTTCAATGTGAAAAATATTTTATTAAAAAAATTCTTTTGAAACAAATTTAAAAATATGAAAAAACTATTAAAAAAATTTGTGAAAAGTGCCTAAACGTTGCAAATTTTGTTTGTGGTAGCTGCCGTGAAGAAATTTTTTCAAATTTATGTGAATAGTTTTCATTATTATTATTTTACAACAAATTCTATTTTTGATATTTTGGATCAACTAAAAGCCATGTTGTTTTTTTCATTGTTCTTGGAATCCTGATATTACCTGGAAATAAATGTGCCTTGTACATAAGTTTTTTAATCGAACAATTTTAGAGCTTTTTTGCTTAAATTACGCGTTTTTGTCCTGGTTTCAGTGCTTTTTGAAATTTAAAAGTTGACAACGCTGTCGTTGTGTTGTACAGAGTTGCAGTCTTAAGTACAATACATGTGAATATGGCCATACTTTTTTAATAACAAAATATTTTAACACCTATTGTGAATTGGTAAAAAAATGTTAACGTTAGTTAAATGTTATTTTGAATATATCCTGCCATCAGAAGAATCAAGTGGCAGAACTTGCTGCCAACAAAGATCAGTTAATAATGTAGAGATTTTATCAACTGCTACTTGTCTCATTCTCTACTTGGTCTCTTGATGTTATTGCATCTATAGGACAGATAATTTCTTAACTCCACATCAGGATATGAATATATATATTACAAGGATATGAATATACCACACATGTATCAAATAACTTCTAAGAAAAAACATCTTCATCTTTAAAGATTTCAACAACTTTTTATTAATCATAAGTTTTTCTTACACACAACGCTAAAATTTAAAGTAATATATAATGTAAGTATATGCATGCTATTAAAAAAAGTTCATAATTATTTTACTTTTAGTGCATTAGTAAACTTGTAATGATTTTCAAACAATTATTTAAACAACTCCAGTTATCCTACTAATATTTAATATACATATCGCACATTCAGTTCAATAGTGACATAACTCAAAAAATTCGTTTTTTGAGTTAATAATGCAGAATAATAATGCATTTCGTATTTTATCTTGCATACAAATTTCATTAAATAGCTTTTGCTATCACCTCCTGAGAGAAGAATATTTGTTCATGCCTTCATTGAGTTGTATGTAAATTTAAAACTTTAAACGTGTTTTCAGCAAAACTAGTTTTTTTGAGTTATGACACTTTTGAACTGGATGTGCGATATGCTCGAGATTTTTTCTGTTTATATCAATTTAATAATCAGATACCTGCTTTGGTAAAACACAATCAACATCTTCTCCTCTATCAATAATGCCCTCAAAGTCTAAATCGTACCATCATGTTTGTGTGTACGCTGATTGAAAGCCATCAATCAAATCCGAAGATTGACCACAAAAATCAAAGCTCTCTAATAAGGGATCACACGTTTGAGTATGTTGAGTATGATAAAGGTTTCCGAATGAAACAGGCGGTGTACAGGTGCCAGTATCGCTGCAAGAATTAAGCAAGCACTGCGTGAAACTTGTTTGCGTTTCAGTAGACACAAGTAATTCATCGTGGATACAGGGATTAGTAGATGTTGCTGTCGAGATAAATTGGACATTAGAACTTTCATTGTCGGAGGAGGGCCAAGTTGTTTGTGTTTGTATATCAGACAATCCTAATTCAGTCAAGAAATCATCACATGTTTGAGTGTACATGTGAGAAGACTGGGACAACATTTGGTCTAAGTAATTGTGGTTTTCGGTAGATGTTGAGGATAAAAAAGGCTCTGTTTGTGTTTCTATGTCTCTTAGAAGGGAATGTATTTCGTCTAAGGCATTTGATATATCATTGCTGTTGGTTTCACCCATATCTGGTAGCAAGTCAGTTTGAACACTAGTAGCACAAACGAGTTTAGGGCAAAAATCCACTGTAAAAGAATATTAATAACTTGAAAGACTCCAATTTTAATTTATTAAATCTTACCTTGAATTTCTTTAGCCACCTGCTGTTTAAAAGAATCAGGCGTTTTTTCTTTTTCTACTTTTCTAATTCCTTTCATGGCTACTTTACTATCATTTTTCTTTAGGGCCAATATTTCCTTGACATTGTGCCCTTTCCTTTTACCGTGAGTTAACAAAGCCTCCATAGAATCATATGACCAGTTGCAATCATTACACACGAATTTTTTGCCACACATTTCCTTTTGATGTTTCTTAAGCTGAGTTTCTGTAGCAAATGCTTTTTTACATTCTTCACATATGAAATCTTTATTTAAATGAACTTTTTGATAGTGCTGTCGCAAATATTTGAAATTTTTAAAATGTTTACAATTAGCTTTGCCATAATTATAGATGCAGTTTTGTTCCGGACAATAAAATAATCTAATATGGTTTGATTTTTCGGCAGGAGGCAATCGATGATGCTTTTCCAAGTGCATTTCGTAATTGGATTGGTTAGTAAAAATACTTGTGCAATCTGGTTGAGAGCACTTTATTTGATGAAAAGGTTTTAATTGATCCTTAGAAGGTGTATAATGCTCTATATTATTAATGAAGAATTCCATAATTTGTTGATCCTGTTTTTCTTAAATTAATTTTTTAGAGATATCTCACAATTTTGCACAAATTGAAAATTGTTACAGCTGTTTGCGAAATAAAGGTGATGCTTAATTTTCTTTTTTGATTCTGGTTCAAGGCTGCCATATTAAAACAGCAAGCCTGACATAAACCACATATATGACATAAAAATTAAATTATTTTTCTGACAATCATATCTAGATCGTGTTACAATTAGGTGTGTTCCACAAGATTTCGTACAAGTTCGGACTAACGAGAGTAAAAAGAAAATTACTCTCTGAATATGCAAAAGTTATCCAAAATTGCTGGAACGCAAAAAACCATAATTGCTCATCTTAAAATATTAGTGCTGCTTACTTTTTAAATTAAATTTAAGTGATTTTAGTCGCTTAAAACGCATAACATTATAAAAACAAAAGTTTTGCATCATTGGCAACAGCTTTAAAAAGCAAATGAAAATGAGTTCTAAAAAGTAAATTATTTAAAAACATTTTTTATATTAAATAAATAGGGAAATGTGTACAAATGTACTTACAACTTCAACTTTGTTCAAAAAACCTTCCATTTTGATTTTTAATAAATTTGTATGCAAATACTTTTTTTTTCCTATATTTGCAAACTTTCTGGTTAGTTTCTCAGTTCGATATGTAAACAAAAAACAGCTGATTATTTAATTCTTGTCCGAACTTACCCAGAAGAAAAAGTTCGTACTAGTTTGTACAGGAAATGGAAAAAAGTACTCTCTCATTCGCTCTCAAAACTGCACGAAATTTGCTATCTGAAACGCTTTTGGATAACTTTGTACAAGTTCGGACTGTTTTGTAGAGCTGTGCTTATCAGCTCTTTTGAGTGACCGCTCTTTTCAGCTCAGCTCACTTTACTGAAGTATTTCATTCAGTTGGCTCAGTAGCTCAGTTCATTTGTAGTGAAACATTTTATCAAACATAAAGAAAGAGCGAAAACAGAAGCATAAAAAGTGACCGATTTATACAGTGAGTGTGTGTGTGTGGCCATACATTACAAGACAAGGCAGATGAAGTATGTATAAAAAATAAATAAAACTAAAATACGAGTACATAGTTTAATGAGTGGCATTTGTTATGTTATGTTATGTACATATGTATGTTCAATCAAAATTAAAATTATTTGAGGTTTAAGATATTTTAATATTATCACAATACATATAAAAAAGTTTTTTTTTTATGTACTTGTGCGACAAAAGAAAATTGCTAAAAACCACAAGACTTGTATCGAACTCTTTCATTAGGTCGTTTTAGACACAAACCTATTATCAAACACACCTAAAACGAGCTGCTGAAAGAGTTTGATACAAATCAAGAAACCACTCAGTACTGAGCTGAAAGCGCTCAGTGGATTGACAGGCTCACAGCGCTCAGTGAGGTGAATCGTTCAATTGAACTAGTTCATTCATGAGCTACACAACTCTACTGTTTTGTTATGCATCTGGAACAGACCTAATTGTTTTATTTGTTGTGTGTGAGTACCCTACAAGAAATGAATGACTGAAACTAATACAAACAACAATTTTTACTAAAACATTTGCAACAATTTTACATTCAATTCAACAGATATTATAGTTGCTCTACTCTAACATATATGCTAGAGTGGAACGTCTAATGTATATATGTCAATATTTTTAAAATATTGAAATTTACTGAAAATAATTTATAGTTCATTCATTTTGTAAAATTAAAATGTAAATTATAAAAGTGTTAAAAAGAATTATGGTGTTTGTGAAAAAGTAAGAAAAAACAATAATGAACAAAAGAAATTTTATACAGTTTAATTAAAAATATACATATGTACATATGTATGTATGTATTCGTTTCTTTTTCAATTTTTAGATATTTGGAAAGATCAAGATGCGTTGTGGGTTGAAGGCGGTAATACAATTCATTCTGTCTGTGAAAAGTTAACAAAAGTGTTAAAAAGATAAGTAAAATAGTGAATAAAAGAAATTCACAATGTTTAATTTAATATGTATATTTATTTTCAAAATTTTAGATATTTGTGAAGAGCAAGGTGCGTTGGAGATGAAAAGGTGTGAATAGGGCTAGTTACCGCTTAAGCTATTTGGTATTTTTATCTATTTGTATTTTTTATTTTAAATCCGTTATTTAAATGTGTATTTGAAAGTTATTTTTTTATAATAAAAAGCAAATAAAATAAAAAGTATATTTGCTGTCAATATATCAATCAAGTATGATTTCTCAATTGTGGGGGATATATCATTCAATTATGAACAGTCAAACTTGAGTAATATTTATGCTATCATTGATTAGTAAAAATCACGAGTGAGCAGTGCAACTATATGTTATATCCATTGGTTAGAGAGAGATGCAACATCACACGTACACAAAAGTTTCCATCACATTTTTCATTTTGCCTTTAAAAATGTGATAGAAACTTTGTTCTACGCATTGATGAATATATCCTGCATGACTTCCGATCAAATGAGCAGTCAATTGACTGGTAGTGTTCTTGTAGGGTATGAACTTGTGACTTGCAGTTAGTTGGTAGATAGTGTAGCTAGGTGTTTAGTGTTGTAAAAAGCGGCTACTTTTGAATACTCAGTACTACTTGATACTTTTTCAATTGGGTACTCGATACTACTCAATACTTTATATATGTACATATGTATGTATATGGGAAGTTAAAAATTATTATTTATATTATTTAATTGATAATACAATATGGAAAAATAAAGATTAAATACAAGTATATTTAAATTAATTTGTAACAAATGAAAATAAATAAGTCTGAAGATTAGTTTTTGTACATAAAAATCTTTTTACGGCCTCTTAACACTTCTAGTGCATTAATCTCTTAAATTGTCTTCTAAATATTATTAATAAACATTTTTTTCTCACAATTGATGTTATTACTTAGTCATTGTTGAAATGTAGAAATAAAATTTTACCGACGTTGAAAGAATTTAAAATATTTTTCATGTTTGTGAGGACCTGAATTGATGGTTATATTGTATCACGTGCCTTCCTTCCACTATTCTAAAGGGTCACTTTTTCTGTCCAATAGTATTTGTTAATGACTGAAGTAGTTTAATAATGCATTTTGTAGTACTTTTTTTAGTGGCTGTTTGTTACACTAACTGCATGAGGTTCAGAGTCATATTTATTTGTATCAAGCTCACAGAGTTGTATAATTCTGATGTATTTTAAAGGAAGACTTTCGTTTAAATACTACAAAATGCAACCCTGAAAGTATTGAGTAGTTACTTTCGTGTATTGAGTACCGGGAAAAACTCCCGGTATTGAGTACTCAGTACTCAAATACTCAATACTTTTACAATACTATAGGTGTTGCACACAAAAATAAAACCAACTGAATACATGCAGTGTTGGTGTGGCCAGATTGTTGGCATCGCTGGTATGCTGGCGTATGCACCGGCTAGGGATTGCCGTTTTGGGTTGGGTTCTTGCCATATCAATCTGGTGTTGTCAGCTACTTACCACACATAAATAAATAAAAAATCATACCAGCTTTGCGATGTCGATAGAACTAAACATTTAAGAAAAAATTTTGGGACCCTCAGTGAACCTTATCTGACAATCAGCTGCAGTCAAATTATCCCAAGATGTCCATATACCCTTTTGCATCCAAAATGTACATATTCGAATATGAGTCGGATGATGTTAAACGACTCTGGCTGCCCTCCCCATCAGGATTAAAGAAAATCCTGCCATGACAACCTGCTTTTGCCAACAATTTCGTTCTCTTCAGGTTGTCCCAAATCCAGTTTTCAGTTACATCCCCCTTTTCAATCTTCTGCCACCATCCTATTGAAAAATCCCAATCTTCCTACTCCGACATTTCCATTATTTTAGCCAAAAGTTTTCTAAATTCATTCGCTTATAAAAGCATTTAATTTTATTACAAAATTTAAATTGTAAATGATTATGTTTCTTATAATAATAAAAATTTTAAGGCAAAAAAGTATGTAATGACAATTTCGGAAACAAAATGACAATTTGTATTATATATATATATATTACTAACAGTGGATTCACTTCACTCTGTGACCTTTTTTTTACAATTTCAATATTTAAATAAAATGAAAAAAAATTCTACATATGTACACATAGATATATAATAAATTTTGGTTTTCTTTTTTTTTATAAGTGGTAGGTTTATATTGGAAGCCCGTTTCGTTCGTCTTCGCGTATTGTACGTGTTAGCAAAGAGTTAAGTCCCAAAAATTAATAAATTATTTACGTAAACGTATATATATATATAAATATATATATATATATATATATATGTATATATATATATATATATATATATATATATATATATATATATATATATATATATATATATATATATATGTATATATTTAAAATTTTCTCTTTTTCTTTTATCAAATACGCAGTTTTTGATTTTAAAGGAAACACCTTCGAAACCAAATAGTTTCCGGATTACAATAAACTTAAAAGGAGAAAACGGAGGTTCGAGCTGAAAACAACATTGCGTGCAGGCAAATCAATGGACCTACGGGTTACAAAAAGTTAGGTATGTGGGTGCTTTCCCTAACCAAACTTCTTTAGTAAAATAAATAAATGTGTCCATATACATATATACATCAATTTTTTTGTTTGTCTTGTCTGTACGTCATGTAGCAGTACGGGTCAAGGGGCACAATACCTTCACCGATGTTGACTGGTGCTTCTTATTATGATGAATGGTGTCCACACATACCCTTCCGCGGTTATAATTAAGTTGCTTGTACGCCCTTATGCCGGCTGAATCCTCTGGGTGCTTGCCTCTTTTTTTTATAAATATGCCGCTTATCTGGATTTTCTTTTCTTATAATTGTAGTTAGTTTTTATCTTATTTTTCCTTCTTTTTAATTTTTACAAGGCTGAGTTTGTTGCTGAGTTGTTTTAGTTTTATTTATTTAGTTTCAATATTTTTTAGTTTTTGGTTTTAGCTTTTATATTTATTTGGTTGTATATTTATTTAATTGTATATTTATTTAGTTGTATATTTGTATAATAGGATTTTAAACACATATATGTTATATGTATTATAGTTTCTTCTGTTTTTCAGTGACCAAAAATTTTAAATATAAATGTATCACTTTTTCACAACAAATAACTTTTATTTCTGCTTTTAATTTTCAGACCTTTTACTTCTCTTTCCCAGCCTCGAATCCCCTGCCATTTTTCTTTTTCTTTTTACGAAGCCTCGGTCCGCCAAAAAGTCCTTCACCATCTTTTTTAAAAATTCCGAATTTCTTGGCGAAGAGACTGGCTTTCAGGAATTTGCTGGATTTAATTTTTTTTGTGTGCCTATATTGTTAAATGTCTTATTTGTTCTTTTCTGTTTTTTTTGCATTGTTTGTTCCCTTTTTGTACAGCTGGCTGTCACTGCGTTATCAGCTGACCGGTGACTGCCTTACCATCTGACTGTTTTACCAGCTGGCTGTGCACACACGACACAATCTACACAATTACATAGTTATAATATATCACGGTTATAATTGCTCTCTTTAGCTGAAATATAGAATTTTAAAAAGAATATTTCATATTTTTGCGTGTGTGTACAAAGCTGATGATTATTTCATCAAAGGCATACAGAGGGAAATCCTGCTACCAGTACTCAATAAATTTCACTTCGGTGGCATCCTTATTCATTGTGTTAACCCTGGGTTAAAAGTTATCCCTTTCGAAAAAGTCAAACTTTACATAAAATAAAAACAGTGAAGTGTCAAGATTTTCATTGTCATTAAAGAAAAACTTGAAAAAAAAAGAACAAGGAAAAGCCTACGACTTTTTATTAAATCAATTTATTAAATAATTTTAAGAAAACTCAGATTAATTCACAAGAATTTATTGATAAGACTAACTTTATAAAAGTGGAAAAAAGACTTTCAAGTAAAATTAAGAAAAAGAATAGCAATTTGATAGACTTCGTAACTGGGATATAAAGAAAAATACAAAACACCAGATAAAATATAAAAAGTCAACATTTTGGCTTATAAAATAATACTACGTATTTGCAATAAATTGTTAACAACAAACATGGCCAATGAAAATGATCAACAGCACCAGGGTCAACAACACAATTTTAAAACCAACGAGTCGGAAAATATGCTGGACGAAAGTTTTAAAATTAACCTAAATGAGAGTTGTGACAATTTCGATAATTCTAAAGATGATCCTTTAGAGATTAATTCCAGTGGCAAAGGCAAACTGAATGATTTAGTTGCAGATTTGTGTATAAATGGTCAGCGGTCGGGAGGCCAAAATCCGAAGGCTTTGCTAAACCTGTCTGCGTATGGGGATTACAAAAATATAAGAGCCACGTCAGGACCCATGAGCCTTGGTGAAAACAATTCAAATACACAATCATCGGTGGATGGTAGCAATCCAATACATAACGTCCAGCAGCAGCCCCCTACACAAAACTCCTCTTTTTCCTTCAAACATTTTCTCAGTAGCAGTAGTGTACCTACTGCACCCTCAACAACAGTAACATCTTTAGATCCACCTGTTAAAAGTACGTCCACAACGTCTTCAGCGAATGCCACCACTTCGTCCCGTTCTCTACAAACTTCAACGGGTGCTCGGCCAAAAGTCCCTCAATCAAATTCTGTGTCCTCCACATCTATATCGTCCTTAACAGTTGGTAATACAAATGATACCCAAACATCGGCTACTAAAATGAAAAGATCACCACGATTTTCATCGTTTGACTCACAGGCGAGTTTGGCGGAATATGCCGGCTCATCATCAACAGCAGACTTGCCACCGGGAGAAAATTCCGGTGACGAAAAAGAATATGATCGTTTTCAAGGTAGCTTTTAAAAAAACGAAGAAATATTTTATTGTACTTATTAAATTTTCAATTTTTATTTAGAATGGAATCTTCCCTCAAACGCAACCACAATTACTACAAACTCTACAGATTATGATCGTGGCAGCTCATATGTACCGCGTTCTTACTCTAATTATGATATGCATAGACCTCAAACTTCGCCACGTAGACGTGTGGGTATAGGTGCCACAACCAAAGACACAAGGCCCGCACTTTTAGCTTTAAATACAAATCCAAATCCTACAACTGCTGCCAAATTGAAGTTAGATTTGCCTTTAACATCCAATTCTACCGGGTTTGGTGGCAGCAATGGATCTGGTGTTTCTGGTTCCAGCAGGAAAACCGGCGGCCATTGCTCTAGATCAACAGATTTTCCCATAGCTAATCCTTTGCCAGGTGCAGCAGCAGCTGCCGCTGCGTTGCCGGATTTCGTGCAAGACCATTGGATGGATTCTTGGTATGCAAATGACATGCATTTGAATTCACCACCATCATCTCCTATCAATACGTTTATGGAAGATCTGAACGGAGCGGGTGCTTTAGGCGTTTGTGGCGTTATGGGTCAAGCTGGCCGATCATTACAGTTAGATAATGCTCCTCTACCAGGGCCTACGGATAGAGGAGATTTTAATATGGGTTTACCCGAATCTTCATCGGTGGGATCCAAAATGTTACCCGATTTCCTTTCCGATGGTCCAATTATACACTCATCTCAGCGTCTAGCCGATGTAGCGGCAGGTCTGCCCTCAAATTCCATAGGCTCACCCGAAGAATCTTCCATAAACAATCAACTTTCCCGTTTGCGCTCAGATAACGAGCATCTGCAAAGGGATTTAAATGAAACCAGGTTAGCACTTAATGAGCAGACCTTAAGAGCCAACAATTTGGAAAGGGAGTTGCTCGAACAGCAAAGGCTGCATAAAACGGAGGCTGAACAAACGCTTGACTCAAATAAAAAGCGTACAACGGCCGTACAGACGCATATAACCAAACTTAAACAGCAAGTTCAACAATTAACCGCTGAAGTGGAAATGTTGAGGCGGGAAAAGGAATTAATGAGGGAAGAAGGTGCTGTGGGTGGGTGCAGTGTACCAGACGGTGCTCGTTCTTGTGCTACGGATAAAGTCTCTAGCACAACACGAAGCATGCCAGCAACAGTAACTGCAACCGGAACAGGCATCAACGGTAGTGTCACTGGTAGTACAAGAGGCGAAGCTGGGAGTGGTGGTGGTGGTAGTGGTTGTAACACTTTAGGTATTAGACCGTCCAGACAACATCAGTTATCAAGAGATTTGCGTCGGGCAGCATCGAATGCGGAACAGAACCTGAAGTAAGTATTATTTTCCTTTTATATTATAAAAAGAAATTTCAGGATGTCTGCTCTGTAATTCGAAGCGAGAGAAACTACTTTCGAATTTGCGTGTAATTGAAATACAAATTCGAAAGTATTTTCTTTCGTTTCGAATTACAGAATATATCCCAAGGTTGGATAAAAAATCGGAGGGTTTGGATAAAAAACTAGAAATTAACTGACTTTATTCATAAAAAATTATTTTGTTTTACAAATGGTTTATTAAAAAAGTGTTTTTTATGGAAATCTGTTTTATAAACCTTTTATAATTCAAAAACATTTTTTACGAATCCTCCTTAAATCTTAAAGAAAATATTTCAATAATTTTTGTTTAATTAAAAATCCTATTTGTTATTATTAGTATAAATCGCTTATTTCGAAGATTTTCGTCAGATTACAGCATTCGATATTGTTGGAAATTTCAAAACATTTCAATAGAGTTTAAATGGTAATACTCGTACGATATCGAATGCCGTAATTTGATCCTTTGTTTTTGAACATGAATTTTTTTTTTTAAATTTTGCTTTTGAAAATTCCTGGAATCTCAAGAAATTGAAATTAATGTTCTTAGAATGTCGCAAATTTTAATGGGATCGTTTAAATCATTCTTAAGTTATCAGTTATCGCAAAAATAGATTAAAAATATATATAGAAGAAAACTATATTTTCGAAAATCAGGGTGAATTCAGTAACTTCTTCCACTTGAAAGCGGCAAGCTAAAAAATATGAAATTAATTTCGTGTGCAGTTTTTTTTTTTAATTTTTATGTCAGCCCCATATTTTATACGAAAGTGAGAAGGAATAAAATTCAAATTCATACCGCTTTTAATTTATTTCCTAAGCTTTTATATGTTTTCACAAAAATTTTTTTTTCAGCATTTTAAACAAATTCTAACGTTTTTTTTTTGTCTCACAGAATTATTGTAATTACTAACTATTTTTTACCCATTTTCTTTCAGGCAACTTTTGGCTGGTGTTGAAAATTTGCGTCAAATGGCGGCAAATATTGAAAAATCTGAAACACGCATTGACTATGATGCAAGTCCAGATTTGTTTTCAGATTTTCTAGACGAATGTGATGATTACGATGAATATCCCGGTGGTGGCCCGGCGTTGTAAATTCGATTTTTTTGCTGTTATTTTTTTCTTAATCTAAGACAAAAAAAAAGTAAACAACAACTGACACAAAGGCAAACAGATCCACAAAATAAAATGATACTATAAAACCACAATTTAAAATTAAAGATAATCTATTTCACTATTAAAATAAAAAAAAATAAACAAAATCTTTGAAAAAGAGGTAAAACAAAATTATTATAAGCATATATTTCAAAAATATCATGTTCCCCCCTTTGCAGAAAAAAAAGAAGAGATCCGTAAATACATATGAAACAAATTGTTTGTTAAGAACTTTATTTTAATACTAAATTTTGAAGACTTGTAATTGGTAAAATTTGTGTTTATATACATATATTTTTTTTAGAAAAAGTCCTTCCTAACACCAATAAATTATTTTTTTATAATTTGTTTATTCTTTTTATTTCCTTTGCAATGTTGTGTTGTATGTATGTAGTATATTGTGTGTGGCATTAGAAAACAAATTTTATTTTATATATAAAATATTATAAAAATTATATTTTAAAAATTATTTATAAAATATAACAAAATATGTAACTCTAATTTTCTAAAAAAAAAACTAAATTCATGAGAACAGCAACTCAGCACTAAATTATACCCATACTAAAGGGATAAACATACAAATAAATCAATCAATCAGCTTGTTTTAATTAATTTTAAATTCAATATTTTTTAACAAAAGGAATTGCGGACAAAATATAGTTGAAAAATTTTCTTTGTAGGACTGTTATATTTTTTAATACAAAATGAAATATGAAATAATCAAAGCTTTGCTAATGAAAATGAATACAAATTATTTGTTATAAAACAATAATATATGCCTAAAATAAAAAGAAACACAACTCACTTTTAAATAAATAATAAAAAAACAGAAAACATTAATACAACACCAAGCTAAAACTTATTTTAAAAAGCACAATGTTAAACATTTTAAAAATATTTATAAAAAGCATTGTCGTTCTCAATTCAATTCAGTTTGATTGACTGAGAATCAACCCAATTCTCAACTACAAACTCAA
Organism: Tachina grossa; assembly: GCA_949987645.1. Taxonomy (NCBI): domain Eukaryota; kingdom Metazoa; phylum Arthropoda; class Insecta; order Diptera; family Tachinidae; genus Tachina; species Tachina grossa. The sequence continues at coordinate 149,055,421 of OX465276.1, forward strand.
CCGTTATTTAAGTTGTGAATGACAATACCATTGACTCTCAGACAAACAAACGGCTAGCTGTTCCGTTCAACTATGTGTTGTCAGAATATTTACAACTAACTTTGGTGTTATTTGTTCATTAATAATTATCACATGTAATTTGGTTCAAAAAGCAATACAAACCTTAGCCTATTCAAATCATAAATATAGAAACTGAGTTAAGTTGACAACAAAAAAGGGCATTAGTTTAAAATATTTTACTATTTTCTTTAATTCAGGCGGTATTTCATTTATGTATTTTGATTCCGTATAGGTAAACTGAAAATTTTATATGAATTTATTATACATATGAATATGTATGTCCCATTGCTTACGGCCAACAGTGAGTCAAACTCCGAACATTTTATTCGAATAACATCTGCTCGAATATTGGAATAAAATACAGATACAAAATAAATATTTATTTAATTTTAATCAGGAATAATTTCAAGTTCAGTATTTTCAATTCTTGTAGAATGAACAAATAGTTTTATTAATTAATGTGATGTTAACAACCAATTTCTGCCCAAGTAGATAGACATGGGCGCTAATGAAGTGCGTGGTGGCACTGAAAAATGTCGGCATTTGCCCCAGCTTTTAGAAAATCACATTAATTAATAAAAATATTGCATTCTACATATAAGAATTGAAAATACTGAACTTAAAAACAATTATAAATTATTCCTGATTAAAATTAATTCTAGTTCAATATCGAGCCATAACCACTAAAAAGCTTAACCGAAACATATTTTGGACCTATTTTTTTTTACAAAAATTGATTATTTACGATCGCAAATGATCGATTTTGGTCAAAAAAATCAATTCGAAAATTATGTCGCTTAAGCTTTTTTTGGCGGTCATGGCAGAATATGTACATATATTTATTAAATTTTTATAAAAAAAAACACTTCCGATGTACATACGTATATCAACAACAACAAGTACATATCTAAATGCTAGTAATCGAATATATTTTTGAATTTTATTCGATTATTCGACGGAAGAAGGAACAATAATTTTCATTCGAGTAATCCAATAAATTTAAATTTTATTCTATTTATAAATGAGTCAGAATTTTGTTCAATAAATGATATTCCAATAAACACACGATTTATTTGATTATTTGAATATAATTTATTTTTCCATTCTAAGCAAAATTTTCGTTATTCGAATTTTTTTAATAAACACAACCCGCTTGTCTGCGGAAAACACTCAAGGTATATGGCGAGAATCGAACCCGCGACCTCTGGACTGGAAGGCTAGCATCATTACCACTCAGCCACAGGGGCACCCTGTTATTTTTGAATAAAATATTGGAATAAAATACAAATTTAAAACTAGTAATTTTAATCAACAAAACGGCTAGTAATCGAGTAATTGAATAAGTATTTGAGTTTTATTCGATTATTCGACGGAAGGAGGAACAACAAATTTTATTCGAGCAATGGCGTAAATTTTAAAATTGTATTCCAATTAAAAAAGAATAAGAAATGTTCACGAATAACTAAATGAAAAATGTTATACGAATAAACACACAAATTATTCAATTATTCAAATATAATTTTTTTCTTCGATAGCTCGAGTAAAACTTTTTATTTCATTAAATATACGAAAAAAAAACAATTATTTCTCTATTTGAATAATACGTTCGAAAAGACTAATATAAATAAGAATTTGTTATCACAAAAAATTTAAAAAAAATACGACATTCAATATCGAAAGGAATTTCAAAAATTTCGATTATTCTGCTGAAATAGAAAACATCTTTTTTATTGAAATAATCGAATAAATTAAAATTTTATTTGAACTAGAAATGGGCGCGTATGGAATTTTTCGAACACGACACGAACACGAATACAAAGAGGCTCAACACACACGCGAAAAATTTCGTCAACACGATACTACACAACACGCATGAAATATTATTGGTATGGCATTGAAGATCAGATAATTTTATTGATTTTTTTCAAGAGTCGCTTTTCAAAATATGGCACCGAGTTGGGACTACCAGCTGGTACTATCTGCCACCACAGCTGGTACTATCGTCAGATGCAATATCAACAAATATGTTGGTGTGGTGTGTTTAACGACACAAAATATTAAATTTTTCCTCATACATATTTTACATCTAAAATCGTTTCGAAAAACAGTGAACGAACCTAACATGCAAGAAATCAGATTTTTTTGTCACGAACACTTCGTGTTGAGTCGTGCATGTTCGTGTCACGAAAAAAAACACGACACTCGCCCACCTCTAATTTGAACTAATAGTGAATAAACTTTTAATTTAAATAAAATAAAATAAAGAAAAATTGTTACCAATTTAATCGAATAAATTAAAATTTTACTTGAATTAATACGAGTAAGAAATTTCATTACAATAAGGGAATAAATTTTTATTTTAATTATATAAAAGATATAACTCGAATTGATACCGAATACAAAATTTTATTCGAAAAATCGAATAAATTTTTAATTTTAATAAAATACAAATGCCAAATTAAATAAACATTCAAGTATGTTATCGTGAACGATTGTTCTGGCGATCGTTTAGAGAGTCATTTTTAAGACAATCTCAAACTAAAATATCTCAAAAATCAACCTCAAAAACATACAATAAAACTGTGAAACGAAATTTATTAAAAATCTATTTAAAGAAATTTGAAAATGATTGACAAAATGAACGTTTTCGGTAGACATCGTGAGACAGTCTGTAAATAATTTCACAATTTTAGTTCTACTGTAAAATAGGAAACTCGAAGTGATAATTTGAAAACATCAGACAGAGAGAAATATTAAACAACATTTTCGGGCATATTCTGTTAAGAACTTTTTACGTTGAATCTTAAGACGTCCAAAGTTTTTGTGCAGGAAGATGTAAAGCAATTTTTATTTCAAACTTAGACGGCTTTTCCACATGCAAAGTTTATTCTGCAAAGTCCTTGCAGTTTGTAGGAGACAAGAGAAAATAGCTCCCATTCTTTTTCCCCTTTGCAAAAGGAAAAGCTGTCAGATTTTTGTGGGCAATAATATTTATTCCCAGACGAATAATGAATATTAAATTTGATCTGGGGGCAAATTCCATATAACTTCCATTGAAATATTTTGAAATTTAGTACGATATCGAGTACCACAATTTGCCCCTGGTTCGATATGAAAATATTCATTACGATTTATTCGAGTTTTTTAATGTAATTTTTGTTTACTCGTAAAGTGTTGCCATATCGACATACATATTTTCCTACTGCCTGCATTTACAAAATTTTTCCACTCTTCCCATATCGTTACCTAAAATTCAAAACACCTTACTTATCTAACAAAAAAATTTAAATCGACTTTTGTTTATAAATTCTGTAGCATTCCATCAATGTATTCGCTATAAAAAACTACCTAAAATCATCGCGTAAAAAAACAGCGATTTTATTTGTTTTTTCAGTTTGCAAAAATTTGTATGAAACACCTCAATATTTTCCATTTCAACATGTTTTTTCATGATTCTGCGAAATAATGAAATTTTAGTTAGGGCGTTTTGCGTTGCAGGTAACGATATGGTACAATACTTATTTATTTTATTTAAAGCTTTTTATATACATACATAATTATACCTAAATAATATACACATTTATAAATTTCTATTATTTTGCTAAAACAAATATTAAATTTTATAAGAAAAAAAAATATAATAAAAAAATAATAGAAGATATGAAATAAAAATAAATAAAAAATGGGCTTTATTTTGTAGTTTGTCAATAAAAATAACATAAAAATAAAAAATTAATAAAAAATTATATTGTGTTTCTTTATAGAAATAATTTAAGAAAACTAGTACGTGATATAGGCTCTTACTGACAGGTTAAGTGTATCCTTTAATTCATATTGTCTAGGGCTTTGTCAGTAAGTTTTTTAAACAAGTTTTCTTGACATTTTATTTTTAGATTTAAAAATAGTCTTTGCCAACTTGTATTGCCTAACAGAGCATTCAGTCCGCAAATTCTATTTTTATATCAATCATAAAACCGAGGTTTAAGTAAAACACATTTAATTATTACTATACATAAAATAAATTTGCGTTTGTAAAGGGTGTCCCAGGAATCCTGAATTGAAACAAGGAGTACTTTTCCTTATTTTTAATTTAAACATAAGATTCATGAGCTTAAAAGCTACACAGATACGTGCATACATACATATATATGTACCCAGCAAAAAATTTAAAAAAAGGTAATCGAGTTTGGAATTAAGAATTTTTGGTGGAAGCTGTTCCTTACTGGATTACCAATTTAATGATTTTAACAAGGCGTGAGACTAAAATAATCGATTCTTGAGAAGTGCTTACCTTTTTTATTTGGAAACTTGCTCACGTAATCTATTTAATCTAAAAAAATCATTTTCATTTCATGGCATTATATAAGTGATAGTGGGTGCATACCGGACCATCAATTTGGTTTTAGAAGTCAGCATAGTACCATTGAACAAACGCATAGATTGGTTCAAGTTATAAGAAGAACATTTGAAGAAAAGAAGTATTGTTCTACTCTCTTTATTGCTGTTTCTCAGGCATTTTAATAAAGTATGGCATGAAGGCCTAATTTTAAAATTGAAGACATATCTACCAATAAATTTTCTAAAGCTATTGGAAAGTTATATTCTATCCCGGAAATTCATTGTTGTGGAAGGGGACTTCATGAGTGTTCCCGAATCTATGTATATCTGCCGGTGTGCCACAGGGGAGTATACTGGGACCAGTTTTGTATTTGATTTATACTTGTGATATGCCTGTTAGCACTAAAATCCATACATCTACTTTTGCCGATGATACAGCCTTCTTTAGCATGCACGAAAACCCTCACGAGGCATCCCGATATCTTCAGGAATATATTAACCAACTGGAACTATGGTTAAAGTTATGGAGAATTAAAGTAAATGAGCAGAAGTGTGCGCAGGTAACATTTACTCTACGAAAAGATACTTGTTCCCCCATTAGAATCAATAATCAAATTGTTCCTCAACATTCACATGTAAAATACCTTGGTATACACCTTGATCGACGGCTTACATGGAAACAACACATTGATTCTAAACTAACACAAATGAAACTAAAATTAGCTCAGGTACATTGGCTGATTGGTAGAAATTCAACTCTCAGTCTAGATTGCAAACTTTTGATATACAAGTCACTTTTGAAACCTATATGGTGCTACGGAATTCAACTATGGGGCACTGCTTCAGCTTCCAATGTCGAGAGAATCCAACGAAGGCAAAACAAAATTTTACGTATGATAACTTCGGCTCCATAGTACATCAAAAATTCAAATATACATCGTGATTTGAATATGCCACTAGTGATTGAAGAAATTGCAAAGTACGCAGGCAATTATTTAACAAAACTCGAATCACATCCTAATCCGCTTGCTCGTAATATTTTGAACTTTACTGGACACATCCGCCTAAAAAAGAGGAACACAAGGGCTCTTATACTCAACACACCAGATGGGACTACTTGAAAATATTTTTTTTCTTTTTGATTATCACTACTTGTATTATTTATAACTATCACCAAGTTTATATCCGACAGTGGTCGGGCCTAATAATTATATTCTAGATTTAAGATTTGAATACTTATAGTTAGTTCATATTTGAAGATACAATAAATAAATACATGCATTAAAAAAAATTATATGGCAATTAGTTCTGATGGTAATGTGTAATTTTTTCCTGCCCAGCAAAAAATTTCAAAAAAGGTAATCGAGTTTGGAATTAAGCATTTTTGGTGGAAGCTATTCCTTACTGGATTACCAACTTAATGATTTTAACAAGGCGTGAGACTAAAATAATCGATTCTTGAGAAGTAGTTATGTTGCTTATTGTAGGAATTAATTATATTTTCCGTTGTGGGAAATAGTTATTTTTTTCTTGATTGAACTACTTTTTTTAAATATGCCGTTCTTTGACTAAATGGAAGGTCTTGGTTAAAAACTCAGTTTGATTAAATATACATATAATAACTTTTAAGAAAAATTTAAATAATTAAAAAAAAACTTTTACTACGAAATACACCATTTTGTAAATTTTTTTTTATAAACTCAATTGAAGTGGGTTATATTTTATTCGTATCAGTGCCTCTATTGTTACTTATAAATACTATATTTAGAAAAATTTCAATTGCTTTCATTGATGAACTTTTATTAAAACCGTAAATGAAAGGAAAATTATTTAGAACTACTTATATTTAAATAATTATTTTCCAAAATGTAAGTACTTATTTTTTAGTTTAAAATAAATAAGTAGTCAATTTAGAAATATTTATAATTTATTTAAAATAACTACTTATTTTGGCAATATTTTCACGTCTTCTTTTAAAACCCAAAGAATGTGTTCAAGTTCTGCTTCCTATTTTTAAAAATTTGCGTAATGTGTTTTGTAAGCGAGTACTTCAATTTGGCAATCTAAATAGTAAGTCATTATATGGCAAGTAGTTCAGATGGTAATGTCTAATTTTTTGCTGGGTGGGTATGTATTAGTGTCCTGCACAAGACTATTTATAAGACCTTTCAAGAAATGAGGGATTTTTTCAAATGCTTTACTACAGGGAAATATTCTAAAAGAATCGCTAAGCAACACTGTTGGAAAGTAATTTTTTTCGGTGGTTTGTCTTGCCAACAGTGTTGTTTAGCGATTCTTTTAGAATATTTCGCTGTAGTAAAGCATTAGAAAAAATCTCTCATGTCTTGAAAAGTCTTATAAATACTCTTGTGCAGGACACAAGTATGTATGTCCAGGCTGCCCAGAGAAGCGGCAGAACATCAATCTGCTTTTTATACAAATGAATACACATACGCTTATACATTTCTCACGGTTTTCTCTCTGTGGGCAGCTCTGATGTATGTAAACTTTTGTCAAACGATTTTTTTACTCTATCATCCAAAATCTAAATATATAAAAGAGGATGTGTGTATGTATGTAACGTATGGACTCCAAAACGGCTGGGCCGATTTGATGAAATTTTCAGGGATTCAGGCGGGTGACACTGTGAAGTCTGATTTTTGATTTTCGGTCTGGGGGCGGAGGGGCGTAGCAAAATCCATTTTTCATATGTATACATTAATTTTTTTTGCTTTTTTTTATTTTATTTTTTATTTTTGAAAGCTGTTGTCATGTTTTTAAAAACGAGATATCAAACTCTTAAATCGGTTATGTAGTTCCGATGATATTTACAAAAAACCTATGTTAATAATGATCCAATATCAAAATTTTAAAACTGTCGAAATTTTGCATTAAAAAATCCGAGTTTTCGGTTTATTTACAAAATATTTACATCATTCGATAGCACACCGGGTGTAGCTAGTTGTTAATAAACGATGCTCGCTCTAATAGTTTTTCTTTACACCACTACAAAATATCACAACTACAATTCAAGTTCATGTTTTTGTTACTAAATTGTAATAGGAAAAGAGCGATAAAGCATGGAGGGAGAATATGCTACAACAAGATATTCAATTATAATTATTAAAATAAAACTTGTAGTCATCAGTTGAGTTTTTTCACAACCTAAGTGGATCGGTTTCGTCTATTCCATCTAGTATTTAAGTATATTGATACCAAGTAGCTGCACTTGTACAACTAAAATACACTACATGTACATACACAAATTTCTTGTTGTGAAATTTTCTGGTCTAGCCAAGCAAACAACAGAGAATTGTTCGCTAATTGAAAATGTTCACTTAAAAATACGATATTTTTGCATATTTTGAGAGTTTACGGTGAATTTAGGGTAATCCATAATAGGGTGTGGCCATAATACTAATTTTTTTTTTGTTATAATTCAACAACATAAAACTTATAGTTTGAAAAAGGTTGTTAATCTTAAATTAATAAATATAGTATTAATAGATAGACACTGAAAGAACATGATTTCTGCTCAGAATTGTCATCAGAAGGCTGCGGCCGGTGTGACCTTCAAATTTTTTGCGAAATTGTTACTTTTAGGATATATTATTCATATATTCTGATGCATACAATAATTTCGGTGTAGTAAATGTGACGGGTGTGACGTAGAATGGAAACTCAAAGAAAAGTTCAATGCCAACAATCCGAATTTGGATTCTTGTGCTTATTGGAGGCACCAGAGATGCTGAAAGAACCTCTTTGATGAGTTGCTTAATAGCAGCAATTATATTTGATGAACTACAAGAAAGTTTACTTCTAACTTTCGTGATTTAAAACCAGCAATTTCGCAACATGTGGCAGACAGTTGACATGAAGATATGCCATTACAGCTTCATGTCTGGTCGCATATTCCGGGCATTTTCCGGCAAATATTTTCTCCAAACGAAAAAATACTGCATTCAAGCAGTATTTCAGACATGCAAAATCGTAGAGTATGGTACGAAATTACATTTTTTAGATAAAGTTCGCCCTGCTTGCGAATTTTTTTAAATTACTGCATGAGTAACTCTCAATGATTGTGCAAGTTCTTCTTGAGATTGACAATAATTTTCATGGAGTAAGTCCTCCAATTTTAGGGCCTATGCTTCTTATAGGAAGCCAAAGGAACTAATATATATGTACATATATATAATTCCTCCAATTCATCTTCGATCTTCGGTACTGGTCTTCCATGTCAAAATCATCGCTGTTGAAACACACAAGCCATCGATAGAACATATTCATAAAAGCTTCGGTTAGCAATCGATAACAATTCCCTGGGAGTTATTTTCTCCATTACTTGTTCCCTTAATGATCAAACAGAATAAGTCCGTAACTTCAGGAAAAATCGCTGTCAAATTAACAAAGCCCATAATAAAATCTACGGCAGTAACTTCAGCTGGATTCACCCATTGTTTCGGAACAAAATTTTTGTCCGGACAAATTTTTTTTATATGGAGTTTGACGTTTCTCTCTCTGAGAGAGAGAGAGAGAGAAGAAGAGAACAAAATTTGTTCGGAACATTTTCTACTTGAATTGGTTTAATTTTTGTCCGGACAAAATCGAACTGAGCTGCCAACTATTTTAAATTTTCAGCCAAAGTTAAACTGAGCTGCCACATCATATTATATGAATAATAAAAGAACTGAGTATACTTGTATTTATTACAATAGAAATAAAAAAAATTAAGATAAACATATCCATATGTATGGAGTTGAACGAAACCATTGCAGTAAACAATTAAAAAGATGTGTGTGACACAGAAAATTGTAATCATTTGCCGCTGTGCTGCTACTTGTAAAATTAATACGCATCGTTTACACACGTATTTCATATGGTAGCTTTAATTTTCCAGACAAAATGTTTGAAATGGATGAATCGTCTTGCAAAAAACTCTCAGTAAAAAAAATTTTCTCCAGACAAAAATTATGTTCCGAAACAATGGGTGAATTCACCTTTCAATGCTCTTTAGTTTTTGTTTTATTTTCTTTTGTGTTTATTTCTCTTTGTAATTTTGAATACAAAATGTATGAAATTTATTGAAAGTATTGTAGCATTGCTGAGAAAATATTTATTTATATGTGAGAGCATAAGAAATAACCAAGGCACATCAATCAGGTACCCGCGATTCTACAATAAATATTACAATAGCAACAACCACATGAACTTTGTTGGTATGAATTACCTTCTTAAGCCTGGTACTCTGTTCACAATTTCGTGCGAAATGCTGTCAAACTACATATAAAAGTATTTGGTAGGAAATATTTGTGAAAAACACGTAAAATCAAAACAGGGTAGCATCGTGACATTGCATGTTTTTTACAGAAAATGTCAAACGCTATACAAAACTGAATATTCGAAAGGTGTTTATGGATACCCAAACAAAAGCATGCTTTTAGGCTTATACCTACACAATCCAAATTTGACATTTAGGCCGTATTTCCATCTGTGTGCCATGTGTCACACAAGCGTGAAAAAAGCGTAGCCACTAATTACTAATGAAAAACTTTTAGATTCAGACATGTATTTATTAAGTTAAATAGAGTCATACATAACTAATAGATAATTTTATAAAATACAGCATGATTGCAAACTGTTTAAATCAATAAATACATGTCTGAATCGAACACTTTTTCATTAGTAATTAGTTGGTTACGCTTTTTTGTGCAAATGACACACAAGAAATGCCAGATGTAAACTCAGCCTTATGCTAGGAACACAACTGGGACGAACGACGAATTTTTCGGTGCGAACTTTCGTCATAAAAAATAAAACACATTTGTTCATATGAAAATGAACACAACACCGCCGTAGAACGAAATTCGTCGTGCGTGACGAACTCTGAGCAGTGTTGCCCGAATTTCTAAGGATAAAATCTGCAAAATTTAACAATTTTTCGCGCAAAAATCTTCAAAATCTGCATTTTATTTTTAAAATCTTCGAAAAATCTGGAAAGCAATTTTTAAAACAACTTTTTTTATATTTTATTAAAAAAATTTACATAAACATGTGTAATATAAATATTTTTTCATTAACCCATATTCATAAAATTTAAACTCGGCTTAAAATGTATTTTATTTAAATTTTGTAGAAAAAATTTTCATAAAATAACTTTCAAGCACATTTTATTTTTTTATGAACATAAGCCTTTAATGTAGGAAAAATGGGTGTTTCGTTTCTGATTAAGAAACTCATCAGCAGACTTCAAGCAAAAAATTTTTGAAATAAGGTAAAAAACTTCATATATAGTTATAGAACGACTATCAATATGTTATTAAGTATTACGTACATAAACATAATAGGTAATGGCCCTTATTACGAGTGTCGTATTACGACTTTGACTACGACGATTTTTTAGTAGACTAACGAACATTACAACATTTTTTATTTGATCTAATTTAAAATCGTCTAGTCGCAGTCGTAATACGACACTCGTAATAAGGACCATTATTCATAAAAATTATTTTGGAGTACAAAACGTTTCACACAAACTTCCATATGAAGTTTGTTTTGTAAACCAAAACTATTTTTTATGAATGCGGCAGAATAAGCATAAAAGCTTCAAGCAAAATTTTTTACAAGCTAACATCTTCGGTTTTGAATCCATTGTTATTTTCTAATTAGTTTTTTACAATTAGCTGCCACATTGGTTGAAGTGTCCTGGTGATTTTGGCGGCGTTTCCACACGCGAAGTTTACTTTGCAAAGTCTTGAGTTTGTTGAAGAAAAAATAATATAGAATAAGATCTCTGTTCTCTTCTCTCGTACAAACTCAAGACTTTGCAAAGTAAACTTTGCGTGTGGAAACTCCGTCTTTCTGTAGGAGAAACGAAATACATATGACCAACAAAAAAATAAAAATTCTTTATAGTTATGTGCAAATAATATAAAATGAATGAGAAAAGAAATCGGATATATAAAAAATTATACAAAAAGTCATTTAATTTGTTGCATAAATATCCAAAGGACTTCGAAGTTTTGTTTTATTCAAAATCACTTGACTGAAATTTTTTTCGACATTTGCAAATGAATGTGCTAAAGACATTACATTTTGAATAACCTTAGCGCTGCAAAATCGTTATCAGAATAAGCTCGTTTTATGTCAGATATTCGTTTTCAGAAATTGCCAAAGTTACTTCTTCTTTTTCTCTAGTGATGTTCAAAAATTGTAACTCTCTAAATCATGAGTCGTTTACACATAAAAAAAACAAGAAGTAGTAGCAGTATTAGGAAAAATGTGCAAAAATTTGCACTATAATTGGAGTTGAAAAATCTGCGTTTTTAGACCAAAAATCTTCAAATCTGCATTTCGTCTTTTTGGAGGGTAAAAATCTGCAAAATCCAGATAAATCTGCATTTCTGGCAACCGTGACTCTGAGATAGATTTATTTCTATTTTGTACGCCGACGCAAGAATGATAAAATAAAGATTACGCCTTGCGCATTATTTACCGTTTGATGACGTAGTAGTCCCCTCGCAAAGGTTACCAAGTCTGTACCATATGTGAGATTTATAATTTCTTGCAAAAATTTATTTATTTTGTTGTAGTTGGCAGCCCTGTGATTAATTTACTCAGAGAGATCTCCAAGAAAAAAATTAAATGTTGTTGCTTACAAGCTGCAAAACTAAGAAAACTAAAAAACAAAATAAAAATAAAGAGATAAGAAAAAGAGCAAAAATGAAATGTAAAAATATGTTGTTGTGTAATAGTTCTATAGTTGAATTTTACTAACCAATGCGCTGATTTACACGGGCATAATTGTGCTGGCATAACATGCCAGTTTGTAGGTGAGAGAGGCAAAGAGAGTGGTTTTGCGGTTGGCATAACTTTTCAACCAGCTTCAACCCCGCATTAGCAGCATAAAACCAATACATATACAACTTAAAAAACAGCAAATGTTAAATAAATACTAAAAACACTAACACACACACAGCTGTGTATACGAATACATTTTGTGCCAGATGAATTAGTCTCGTGTAATTTGGAAAAGAATAAAAATTGTGCGGATTAAAAATTGTTCTCGTCTAAACTACCTCATTGAGGTTTTATGCTGCTAATGCGGGGTTGAAGCTGGTTGAAAAGTTATGCCAACCGCAAAACCTCTCTCTTTGCCTCTCTCACCAGCAAACTGGCATGTTATGCCAGCACAATTATCCCCGTGTAAATCAGCGCAATGAGAACACAGGCTGAGTGACGTCAGAATTCCATCATGCGCAGAAATGTATTTTTATTCTTGCGCGCTGGCGTAATCTTTGTTTTATCATTCTTGCGCCGACGAACGACGAAAAAAACAAATTTTCTCTCACTCTCTTTACATACACAATAAACAGTGTGACCAGATTTTAAAATAAAATTAAGCTAAATCACGTATGTCTTTGATATATTTTTAGAGAATACGCAATTTGGATTAAAAAAGACTAAAAAAGTTAAATCCGTTTTTAAAAAAGCTAAAAAACAAGCTACAAGCTAAATGAAAAGTTTCATTCATTCATTTCAAAGCTAAACCCAGAAGAAATGAGCTAAATTTAGCCCAAAATTAGCTAATATGGACACACTGACAATAACCAACTTTATCAATTATAAGAGCTGAATTCGTTGAGTAAATTCGTCGTTATTGTGCTTCACACGACGAATTTACGCAACGAATTCTTATCGACGAATTCGTCGACGTAGACGAAATTCGTCGTTCGTCCCAATTGTGTTCCTAGCATTAGATTGGTATAATGACATTAGTCACCTGGTGTAGTGCTGCCACCTAATAAATGCGCCTTGGAAATAACGCTGTCAAAATAAAATAGATTCTATCTCTCGACTGCTTTCTGGGGCTGGTTTTTTGTGTCAATTTGTATGGAAAATGTGTTTATGCCGCAATTCTACTCTGTATATCTGCGGAACGTATCCGCAACTTTTGACATGTCCGATAGCATTATTCTCTGCTTCCCATAAGCAGATAATATAATCTATTGCCAATATATACATACATATATGAAAATTCATGCCGCATTATCAGCAAGGCCAAAATATGGCAAAAATAGTTGCCACAAAATTTGTTCATAAAAAAATACAACTTATTGGAAATTATAGTGGTAAATATTGAACTAAAACAGGACTTGGTTCTTATTTTGATTTCAATAATTTTAATTGGCAACAATTTTGAATAAGAAATTGTCTATATATTTTCTTGGATTAGTCTATTTTAACATTCTGGTTTATGATGTCGGCTAATAGTCTCTTCAATTCAAAAATTTCAGTTCTTGTTTGTTGGGTTCATATTAAAGACTCCAGTTTACAACCACATTTTGTATTTTTTGCATAAAGTGATTTTGACATATCGCTCCTTCATTGCAACATAGTAACATCTCAAAAAGAAAACTAGTTTTGCAGAAAATGGTTTTTAAGTTTTCAATTGGCATAAAAATCAATGGAGAGGTTAACCCTTGGTTTCCACAAGTCAGTAGACTCGTCTAGAAATTCGTGTATGGAAATCAGTAAATAAAATTAGTGCTTTTCATATTTTGAGTAGAAAACTCAAGTCTGGGTTGTGTAAAAATGGACTTGTCTAGAAAGTTTGCGTAGAAAGCACTCAAAAAATTGAGTTCTTTTAAATAAATTTGCTGGACTATTTGAACGTTTTTATGAAAACTACACCTGCAAATTTTTCTTCTCTCAATAGTTGATTTTGTGAAACTTAAAATATGGTATTACGAATTATTCTGCATTACCAACCATAATTTTTTTTTTTTTTTTGAGATGTTGCTATGTTGTACTAAAGGAACAATATATGGGCGTGTGCCAAACGGTATAAAAGTACTATGGTAAAAAAATATTTGCCTGTGGGGGAAAAATTTCATTTGTCTGCTGTGCCAAATGATATCTTTTTTGACAATGTAAAATTTTGACAAATTCGCTTGAGCATAGGAAGAAGCTGATGAAACAATTGCTGTGGCGGCGGTTTTGCTTCGCCTGACTACAACCCGCCGGCTACCAACAAATTTTTAAGAGGACATTTTTATATAAAACAATATTCTTGTAGCAAAAAATTATATAATATTATATATATGATGCAACATTTTTCGCAAACTAAAATAAACAACGATTTTTTCATGGTCTAATTAAACCTAAAAGACGTAAAAATCTTTGTATTGGGCAACGGCTCGAAGCGACGGCGGTGGATTTAAATTTTATGATACCACTTTTTATTGCAACTTGTCAAAAATTTACCTGTTGTGTCAAAATTTCTACTAGCCCCCAGGGCTAGTGAAATTTTATTCACCTCAGAAGTGTCAAAAATTTACTTACACTAGTACTTTGCTACCGTTTGGCACAGGCCCTATAGCAGGAATTTTCATAACAACAATACAATGCATGTGGTTGTAGAGCTGCCGATAATTTAATATAAGCATACATGAAACCCACTTATATTATGTGTTTTTTTTTAGCTTCTTCAAAGCCCATTACCCTACGTCTACACCTGATATATTTTTATCATGACAAATGTCAAATTCCATATAGAAAAAAGAGCTAACATAACAAAAATATTTTTCAATATAAAGTTTGCCTTTTGGTATGATAAAAATATATCAGGTGTAGACGTAGGGTTAATAAGGTCTTGATGGGAAATCGCGTGAATTCTTCCATGAACAGAATAATTGGTGCATGATATAAAATACTATCATTTATTACACCCTTCACCAAAAATGGTATTTCCACAATATTCATATGGGAGTATATCTGTATACCTATTCTGGGTCCTTAGTTGCTCTTCACATATTACGAAATGCCCCGGGGGAGGGGCTTGAGGATTTGTTACGGGTTAGAAAATTTATGCTGAAAGTTTTTTAAAAAGCGTTAGTGGGAAGTGAGTATCAAAACTCCGTAAATAGCGGTACGTAATATGTTAGTGGTACCTTATGGATAGGATAGTTGAATAAGCAATGTCTGTCTGTACGTGAAACCCATTTTCCAAGGCTTCCAGAAAAGCTAGAGAATTCGGTGCTAGACTGATTTGTCAGTATGTGTGTTAGCTTGCTTGTTATTGAAAATTAGCAAAGTAAAAAAAGGGGTTCCCAACATTGACATTGTTTCATTATAAGCCAGGGCTGGACAATTGATTTTGTTTTGGTATACGAAATTTTTTTAAATAATACATTTGTGACTCCCGGAATACTAAAACTAATTTTTTCTTTATTAGTTAAACAAATTTTATATTTTAGAGTCATCCTTGCTCAGTAGTTATTCCCTTTAAAACTAATATTTTCATATTCGCCATATATGCATATGAAAATCTCGTTTAAACCTTTTTTTATTGTTAGTGTTGGTGCTGCTATGTAAATAAATTTTACGACTGCTTCTAATTGACAGATATTTTTGTAAATTTTTAAAAACATTCTAAGAGCCGAAACTGTTTTCCAAATTTCGTGAGAATCGGATAAGTAGAAGTACGTAAAGGGTGGTTAAATCACCCTTCTGCGTTGAATACAAATTTACCTACGTTTTGTTGTAGACGTGAACATTTTGATTTACTTTGCACTTACAAATTAACAGCCTTGTGTAAAGTGGTTAAATTTAAGGGGCCGATTTCGGCCCTATATAATTTAATAGTAATCTTTAATGGGCGTGTTGCGCCCACTTTTTAAATAGAACATTGAGTCATTTTCATAGCTCGGGATGTGCACCAAGTTTCATAAAATTCGGTTACTTAGACGCACGTTAAATATAATATTAAATTTTAATGGGTGCGGCTCTGTCCATTTTTCAACTTCGAGATGATTTCACTACGATAGCCTAATAGTGTGCTAAGTTCCGCAGCAATCGTATAAGATCATAAAATCAAAGAAAACAATAGTGGGCGTACTTCCGCCCACTTTTTTTAACAATGCGACCAAATGGAAGCTATAACTTCCTAGACAAAAAAATATTTTTTTAAATCGCTCTGAAAATTGCTGAAATAAAAAACCCATGCGAATCGGTTGACTTTGCAGGCTATCGCTGAAACTTTTTACTAAGCTGCAGATTTCGGAGGCATTCCTTAAACTTTTTAAGTCTGTACAAACCAGTGAGAGTGAGTATCTAAAATCGATTTGATCGATTTGATATCTTCAACGATATCTTACGAATGAATCACCCGATTTTAGTCAAACTGGCAGCAACTGGCGTAACTTTTTGAGGTAAAGAACTAGTTAGATCTTCATTTCAATCGGCTTAGTAGTTAAAACTTTTTTTAAGAAAAACAATTTTGTAAAATCTATTTTCGAAAATTTTCGAAATAATCGAACCGCATCAATTCACTACTATCTTAGGACATTTAAGTGAGCTCAATATTTTTCTTATATTTTTTTATATCCAGACGGACATCATCTCGAAAATATTCAGAAATGACTCCGAGGACTTAAAAACGTCGAAATATGATGAAAACTCGATGTTCGACAATTAGGGTGATATCAGTTACTTCCTTTAGCGGGAAGTTTAAAAATACAGACGAATTGATAACCTCATCCATTTTTAAATTTGTTTTAAAAAATAGTTGCAGCTGCAAAATGCTAATGTAAATGGGGCCCTACATACAAATGTACATATGTACATATGTATGTAAGTGCTTTGCATGTAATAACGAACGTATCAATTTTCCTTGTATGTATTACTGCCGGTCTTTCTTTATTTATGGTACAATTGCCTATGGAAATTTTTATTTAGTTGCGTAGTTGAGTTCGTTGTCGACAGTTGAGTTATGCAAATGATTAAAATGTTTTCATTTTAATTTATTAATAGAAAAAAAAAACAACATAAATTTGAATAAAAACAAGTGTTATTGTGCAAGTGTAAACAATAATTAAGTGCTTCTCGATTTAAAAAATTACATATTTAAAAATAAAAACAGAAATTCAATCCTGTGCCAGTATAAAAAATGATGTCCAAGAATATTTTAGGTACTTTTTTGTGGACAAAAATTAAATAAATTTTATGAAATTTAAAAATATAAGGTTTATAATATCGAAATAACTGAATTTGACTTCAAGATTGAATTGAAAATTTTTTCAATGCAAATATTTTTTTTATATTTTAACAGATTGTTAAAAAATATTTTAATATATTTTCCAGCTTCAAACTATTAATTGTATAAATTACTCTGTTTACAATAATAATAATAATATATAGTAAATTTTATTTTTAGATTAAATTTATTTTTAATATGCATAGGTATTTACAACATTTAAGTCTTATCAGTTGAATTTTAATTCCAAATTCAAAATAAATTTTAATAAAATTCAAGTGTCGACTATTTCATAGTCACGTTTTTATTCTTTAAAAGAAACGATTACGACTTTGTCTTATTGTTGCTAATTCAATGCACTATTTTAAATAAAACTTACTTAGTCTTTAAATGACATCAAATGAACACTAGAAAATTTGTTTAATAGAGCTTAAGAATACATTAAGAGTGTAATGATGTGAAAATGTGTTTGTTTAGGGAAGAAGATTTTTAATTTAATAAAAATGATTTACGTTATAGTGACAATGAAATACTGGGACAAGAGGGCTTGCCTATATTATGTTGGTTCTTACACGACAATTTCAGTTGAACAACTTTCGAGCTTATGGAAGAGAGAGGAACAAAAAAGTTGCTCAGCTAAAACTGCCGTGTGTGAACCGAGGCTCATTAAATTTTTTTTGGGTTAGTGTTACTAGGTACTAGAGAAAAAATAACAGATCGAATCAACATAAAAACGTCTAGACGAAAAACTGTGTCGTTTTTTCACAATTTCAATATTTGTGAAACACTAACCTTCCTGAAGCAATCCAATCTCAAGATAGTTTTAAAGAGGGTCAAGTCAAAATGTTCATACTTACATTTTTTTCATATTTACTTTTATATGACAAAAAGAGTATTATTTTTTAAAGAATAGATAAAATTATATAAAATCATTACAGTAGGTAGAATATGACCACTGTTTATCGCAGCGATGCCAACTTGGTGCTTTTGGCACTATTTTTACTGCTTTTTGATCACTCAAAACACCAAATTTTTAGCTTTAGTGCCAAACTAATCTTGGATCTTCACTCGTTTTTCACTTAAGTGCTTTTTACGATTTTCAGATCTCAAAATTACGTTTTTTAGTATTTTTTCTAAATTGTAATATGTTTTTAGAGCCAAAAAGTTGGCTTCACTGGTTTATCGTTTGTGTGCAAAATTTTTATATTGCAAAATTTTGAGATGACCCCCTCCCTCCCTTGGAGGAAAAAGTGTGATATACATATGTACATACGTGTATAAAAATAAATCGCCATTCGTTAGACTCGCTAAAGCTCAGAAACTGCTTGACCGATTTGAATTTTTTTTTTCGTTTTAATACAGAGTTGATTTAAAAAGAAAAGCAATAGGGAACCATCCTAAAGCAATGCTAAAAATAATATAAAATAATTATTGCAATTTTGTGTCGAAAATTACGGTAAATTTCTCGACTATAAAGTTTGCAATTCCTGAACTGAATGTTTTTTAAATGATATAGAACTTTTTAAATAATTTCCTAAATTCAGTGATAAAACATTAAAAGCTAATGCAAATTTTTCAATATTATATGATAAATTAATACTAGAGATGTGCAAATGTCGTGATTTTATCGTGTCACGCGTGAGTCACGTGATTCGTGATCAAATATTATAACTAATCACGCGTGAGTGCGTGAGCGTGACTGAAAAAATTTTACTCGTGCGTGATCGTACGTGAGGTTTTTTAATAATCACGCACGAATTATCACGCTCTCACGAGATAACATTCCTGCATAGGTACATATGTAACTGTATTCAATCATTTGAAATAAATTATTTTATAATAATAAATGCATATATATGTAGTAATATGTATGGTAGTATGAGCTTACAAACATAATGAATACCCCCAAACAAAATGTTTCAAATTTTTCTGAAGTCAGACTTGTCGTACGAATTCGTTATGACATTTCGGTAGTTTCTCTGAAAATTTTTTTTTAAACTTTTAAACTTTGATTTTTGAGTACATAAGTAAAAGTCTGTGAAAATTTTTTTAAATAAATATGTATATGTTTATTAAAAAAGGATTGTAACAAATATTAAAAAACGTGAGTATGTGCAAATTATTTCGACAATAGCAGCAACATAACGGTGAAGCGGTACTCTGCTATGAAAGCAAAAAGAAATCGTACCTACATGTCGTTACGAATTCGTACCGACTTATCGTAACGAGTTCGTACCGACATATCGTTACGAAGTAGTGTAAACCATTTCATACAAAAATTGTTACGATTTCGGTAATGTTTCGGTGCCGAAATAGGAAGATTTTGTCGACCAATCGTTACGAATTCTTTACGAATTCGGAGCATTTTGTTTTGTATACATACACCTTTGTAAGTATGTATGTATGTTTCTTAGATACCCTTTAGGAAGTATCAATTGAGAAACACTACTGATTCAAAAGTGCCTTTGTCAACAATACTACTGACGAATTGTACCGCAGAAAATGTTTTTTGCTTTATGGGCTGTCCATATATTACGTAACGCTGTATGGGGGAGGGGTGGGGTTCGAGTTTTGTTATGATTTGTTATGGTGGGGGTGCGGGAGTCTTTGAAAATGTTACGTAACAGAAAAATTTTCGTAATTTGTATGTTTTCTCATGTAATATGCTTTTCTCATTTATTTAATTGATCATACGTCTTACCTTCACATTTATATTATGTATGTATAAATACATACATGTGCGGTATGTCAATTTTTGATATACGAGAATTCGAATTCGAATATTTAAAATGATATCCACGAATACGAATATTTAAAACTATATTAAATTAAGTTAATTTAATTATTATTTTTCGAACTTCATTTGTTTGTATATTTATGATTTGAACAGGCTAAAGTTCGTATCGCTTTTTAAGCCAAATTACATATGATAATTATTAATCAACAAATAACACCAAAGTTAGTTGTAAATATTCTGACAACAGATAGTTGAACGGAACAGCTAGCCGTTTTCGAAGGCCACTAAACCTTCATCATCAGCGTTCTTCTGTGTTTGGTCCACTGTGTGTGGTGTCAGTTGATATACGAAAGATTTCTGCTTTATGGACCAAACACAGAAGAACGCTGATGATGAAGGTTTAGTGGCCTTCGATAACGGCTAGCTGTTCCGTTCAACTATGTGTTGTCAGAATATTTACAACTAACTTTGGTATTATTTGTTCGTTAATAATTATCGCATGTAATTTGGCTTAAAAAGCGATACGAACATTAGCCTGTTCAAATCATAAATATAGATATTAAATTAACTTTGCTTTATTTTAATTTACATTGTAAATTTTACAAAAACACGAGCATACATATATAAATAGATATGTATATATATACATATATATATATATATATATATATATATATATATATATATATATATATATATATGTATATGTAAGAACCTATTTTTCAGCCCAAAAAAAAATGAAAATTATATTATACATATACGTTTTCGTGAGCGTGCGTGATCGTGATAAGTTGTAAACCACTCGTGCGTGATTAAAAATATTTTATTCGTGAGCGTGCGTGATCGTGAAAACTTTCAAAATCATTCATGCGTGAAAGTGCGTGAGTAAAATATTTTTCTGTGTGAGCGTGCGTGTCGTGTGTCAGAAAACACTCACGTGCACATCTCTAATTAATACTACCGAATTTCGTTATAGCAAAACTCTATCGTTTTTTTTCTCTTAAAAACCTGAGCCTTAAAACTATATGTATAAGCTGACTTCGACATAATTTTGCCTAGCTAGATTCGGCATTCATCCACTGTGCTTCGCTGGCTGAGATAAACCAAATTTGCGATAAAACAAAATTTTTACAATTCAATTTGTAACTGTTATTCCGGCGTTAGTGCATTCATGAAAAAATGCTTAACCGAACTTAGCCTTAGGAAACACACCTTAATTTAAGAAATTTCAATTAATATTGCAAATTAGAAACGGAATAACAAAGTTAATTATTTTTCTCAACAAAGCACTATATGTAATTATGTAAATATTTTAGAGATTTTAGAGATCTTTGAATCTGACAACTCACACAATTACTTTCACCCACTAGTGTGTGATGTATGAAAATAAACACTGTTAACAATTACAAACATTTGCATAGAAATGCCTAAATGATTTTAATTATATGTGAATAGCAATTGATTTTTAAATTAATACTGAAATGAAAATAAATAAATAAACATTAATAGCTAAAGAAATTGGAACTGAACTAATTTAGGTACATATCGCTCCTTTATTGCAACAGGGGCATAAATAAAAAAAACGTAACAGAAAATAAGTTTCCAGTTTTCAATTTACATACATATATACAAATCCATGAATGTACGAGTACACACACGCCTTTTATATGCAATTTTTTATACAATGCAAAAATACATTTTTTAAGATATGTCTATGTTGCACTAAAGGAACGATATGCATGTACGTATTTAAGTGTGAAAATATAAAGAAAAATTTGTGTCAACAGAATTTGAAGTAAACATTTTGATTTAATGTTCAAATTAATTAAATTAATTATAGATGGATAAAAATAAAGAATTTCATTAGTGCGAATTAATTATTTTTTATTTTCAACTAAAGCTTTTTTAAAAGGCATAAATTATTTTTGCTATTTATTTCACGTGAACTGTGCTAATAATCGAATTTATGGGCCCCCAACGAAATTTTATCTGAACTTGAAAAGCCGCAAATAGTTTATAACTGTAGAGATAAGGATCAAGCACCAATTAATATTTTTAATTACTCTACTCCAAATGTTTAACGCTCAATAATTGATTTTATATTTGTTACTATTGGCATGTGCCCATAAAACAAACCAATTTAGTTGAATGAATGATAATGATAACAAATAATAATAATAACTTAACGGAATTAATCATAATAATGTAATATATTATTTTACTTCCTTTAATGAAATGTAATATTAAATCAATAAATTATTCGAGTCAAAATTATTGGAGTAAAACTTATAATTGCTCAATTATGTTACTTGTTTATGAGTTGTGGTAATTTCAATTAAAACATTGTTTGTCAACAAATACTTATATGGAAATTACCAACAACGTTAGTACAACCTAGGACTCATGAAATATGTAGGTTGTGAATTGAGCATATATTATTGAAATAAAGTATATATTATTCGAATAAAATAGTTGTAATAAAAATTATTCCAATAGAATTATCAAAGTTCTTGGAAAAAACTATTCGGATAGAAATTATTTCAATAAATTTATTCCACCAAAATTGACTCGAATAAAAATATTCGAATAACTATTGTTCAAAAATTATTAATTTTTCGAACAAGAAACTATTTTAATAATATGTATTCCAATAAAAATTAAACGATTAAAGATTACTAAAATTAAATTATTAGAATATAAATTTGAGTCGAAATAAAATATTCGAATGAAAATTATTTCGATTAAAATTAATGTTTTAAATATGGCAATGAAATTGTTCGATTAAAATTCTTCGGACATAATATATCCATAAAAATTTTTCGAATATAGGTATTTAAATGATATTAGATATTCGAAAAAAATATGAATATCAATCGATTAAAAATTATTTGAATAAAAATTATTCTATAAAAATTTTTAAAATAAAATTATAATCAGAAATTCTTAGAGTATAATATATAACAAAAATTAAAAATTTTAAAACCCCCCGACTTTTTTCAGAAAAGATGTTATATCTTCTAAACGGCTGGACCGATTTTCTTCAAACATAGCTAAGAACCCTCAAACAGAAAAAACTAAATTAAAATCGGTCCAGCCGTTTGGTCTGTGCGTGGACACGGACAGACACACAGATCAGACACACAGACACACACTACAAACTTATAACACCCCTTTTTTTAGTCGGGGGTTAAAAATTATATTAATGAATTTATTCTAATATAATTAATTTAAATAATTCATTCAATTAAAAACTGTTAGCATAAATATACTTTTAATATTATTCGACTAAATACTTTTTTTATTTTTTTATTACTCGAATAAAAATTTTTCGAATGAATTTTTTTGAAGACGTAGACATATTTTTGAGAAAAGCATATAAAATGCATAAGATTATTCGAAATATTATCCGATAAAAATTTTGGAATAAAATTGTACCAGTAAGTTTATTAAAAAAAAACTTGATTTAATAATATTATTAAAAATGTATTATTCGATTTATATTAATCGATTAAATATTATTAAAATGAAAATTGTGCGATTAAATTTTTTTAAATAAAATTACGTAAAAAATTATTTAAATAATTTATGAATCTATTCTAATAAAATTAATTGAAATAATTTATTCAGAATTGTTGGAATAAAAATTATTTAAATATTATTCGAATAAAATTTTTTCGAATGTAAACGCAAATGCAAGAATTATTAATTAAAGATTTAAATTAAAATTGCTGCTGCTGAAACCTTCCATCAGAAGAAAATTAGCCCCACAAATTCTAAATAATGTATATTTTGTATAATTTTATTTAAATAGCTTTTTCGACCTTTCTTTAATATTACAATATATACATAAATAATAAAGCTTAAGGTCTTTTTTTATTAAAAAACATTATTACAATTAATTCCAATTTTTCGTTACCCCTTTGAGTAGCTTCCCTGAGGAAATATCAGAATTAATTAGCTTTATTTTTTAATTAGCTATATTTTATATTTATACTAGCTGAGCTCGGCAAACGTTGACTTAACTTTAACTATTTTATTTATTTTTAACTACAAATTATTCCACACAGTGGTCACTTGTTGGGTACAAAACAAAACAAAAAACTGGCGGGTATTGACCCGAACCTGTGTTGAAAATTTCAGCTCCAAATCTCCTTTAGTTCCAGATTTCATGCGTTAGGAATAAACACACAATACGATTTTATATATATAGATAGAAGATAGAAGATGTACATACTTATATATATAATATTATATAGTATATTAATATTAAAATATTTTATTACTAGAGAAATGTCGAATAAGTTCTAGTTAATTTACTGACTGTTAATGGCAACTATGTATTTAGTTTTTATTTAATTTTTCTTTTAAAGTTCCCTCAGCCCGCTTAACAAGATGTTCTTCGACATTGCATTCCAAAGCAGCAGCCGCCGCCATGCCTTTGTTACAAAATGAAATGCCCGATTGTAACTTTACACCGCCCCAATACCAAGGAATAAGCTATGAAAATATCAAAGAGTTGCGTAAAAATCATTTGACGCCTAATATACAAGCGTACTACAAGAAACCATTGCTGATACATACGGGTCATATGCAGTGGCTATTTGATCATGATGGCAACAGATATTTAGACATGTTTGGTGGTATTGTAACCGTTTCAGTGGGCCATTGCCATCCGTAAGTGAAATTTGATTTTATAATACGCATATATATATTTAATTACAATTCTTTTAGAAAAGTGAATAAGGCTTTGGAAAAGCAGATGAAAGAGTTATGGCATACCACCAATATTTATTTGCATCCCAAAATCCATGAATATGCGGCACGTCTGACTGCCAAATTTCCGGGAGACTTGAAGGCCGTTTGCTTTGTCAACTCTGGTTCGGAGGCCAATGATATGGCCATGCTGTTGGCTCGACTTCATACCGGCAATCAAGACATATTAACTTTACGTAATTGTTATCATGGTATGTCGCCCTATACCATGGGTTTGACGGCTCACTCAACCTGGCGCTTTCCTTTGCCTGGCATATCGAATGGCATACATCATGTCATGAATCCCGATCCCTATCAAGGTATATGGGGTGGAGCCAATTGCCGTGACTCTCCCATACAAACGGATAGAAATTGTGATTGTTCTTTAGATGGTGGTTGCAAGGCTAGCGATTTGTATTACAAAGAATTGGAGCAAACATTTAAATATTCTTTGCCAAGAGGCAAAGTGGCGGCTATGTTTGCTGAGTCTATACAGGGAGTGGGTGGAACAGTACAATTTCCCAAGGGTTATATAAAGAAAGCAGCAGAACTGGTTAGAGCTAATGGGGGTCTATTCGTATCGGACGAAGTTCAAACTGGTTTTGGCCGTACTGGCGAACATTTCTGGGGCTTTGAAAGCCATGGAATCATACCAGACATTGTAACTATGGCTAAGGGTAAATAATGCACTTAAAATTTACATTCAATAAGTAATAATCAGTATCTGGATTCAGTAACATTTTGACAATCGAAAAGCGTAATATTTATCGATATACATATTTATTCGTTTGTGGTTACTATAATGCAATTCTGTTTTACTCGCCATTTAATTGTATATCATGTGGCATCCCTTCATACAAAATGTCAAAATAAGCGAAAAGCATGAAGAAGAATTAAAGAAAAGCTAAACGAATTCGAACTTGTTATTTTACTTTTTTACTTCAACCGAAAGTGAACATCGTTAAAATATGTTATTGAATAGCAAAATCGACATATGTTCGTTATATTTATTATAGTGATACAATTATCGTAATAAAAGTCACTGGATCCAGGTACAGATATGTATGTAATGGAAATCGAACGATCTGAAAACGATTCGTTTTTAAAAGTTGTGATCAATTTCGAATGATTTTGTGATTCAATTTTAAGAGAAAAAAATTAGTGCTAATAATCAACCCTATTGTAAAAACAAGGCCAGCATTATATTCCCCTTGAAATTTTCTTTCTCCCCAACAACACTCCTGTGAATTTTTGTTCGCTTCGAAATATATGATTTTTGTTTTGAATACAACACAGACGTTTAAAATTTAAAAATATAATTTTTTGAACCAAAATAAAATTTTTAAATTGAATACTATACTACTACTACTACCTGTATTGTCGTTCTCAACTCAACCCTAACTGCCCGTAGAAATAACATAAGAAATAAAATAACCGAATGGTCAGAAAACGTAACTCAGCTCTGGTTGTCTAAGAGTTAACCCAACTTACACATCGGTATGGCAATACCGATGTGTAAGTTGGCAATGCACAGCTTAAATAATAATTGATTTATAGTAGTCTTAATCCATAACAATTTCAATTAAAAATTAGTTGTGATTCATAATACTAAAACATAATTGGGTTGTGTGAAGTCTGTGTTGACTCTCAGTCAATAAACTTAAGTTAATGAACGGCAAAAGGGGCGATAAAAATGTCCAGAGTTTATGCAATTTCTTTATTGCAATTGGAAGAAAAGAATTAAGGAAAATTAAAACAAAGAAAGATAAAGAAGATAATTACACTTTGGAATTGCCCATTGTACATTGAAAAATTAATTTAAATTGCTCAATAAACGTTTAGCGAAGTGCTTTAGAATTTCTGTATTTAAAAAAAAATATTCATCACCTTTTTTCATTCTTATAAATTTTACGGGTGATCCTACGATATTTAATTCTATATATTTTATTTTTCGAAAATTTTTTACTAGCTATGGACGGATTTGCTCGCAACCTTAGCAATAATATTTGAATTTTATTTATTAAATTACCCCAAAAGGATTTTAAAAAATAAACAACAGTGACGTTACTTAGGCTCCATATGTACGTATACACAGACGATTGTTAGGTCTTGCAATATTGGCAGTAAAATGTGCTAAAAATTTCTTTCAACTATATAAACTGACAATTTTTATCTAACAACGCATATATAATACACCATTGATGAGGTGTCACAGAGCTTAAGTTTTGAATTTGGACTATATATCTTTAAAACGAGCGGAGCCACAATCCCTCAAAGTGGGCCACCTCGGTCGGGTTAATGAAAAATTCAAAATGATGTATGAAATTTTATAACAATCGGACGGGCCATTTAGAAACTGCAGAATTATTTCCAAAAATCCCTCACTGTGCAACGCTGCCAAAAAACCTTATCATTACATTGCAAGACTATGAGCTGACAACAAATTGTCAGACATCTAACAATCGTGTGAACACATTTCGTTGTCATTGTCAAATTATTGTGTTATTTTTCAAACATTTTATTATTGTTTATCTATCTGACAATGGCACAATTGTCAGAATATGATTTGTATTGGCAACACTGCAAACATTTGTTTTAAACAAAATTTAAGTGCAAAAATATAATAAAATATATGCAGACAAAATCATTGTGATTGCGTCTTTATGGTCCATAATAATTTATATTTTGGCAATAAATTGTAAGATTTTCTAAGAAATATGATATTTTGAAATTTATTATTGTCAGGACATTGCCAGATCTGACAATCGTCTGTACATACATTAGGTGCGTTTGAGTACTTTTCCAGTAAAATCCAGTAACTGAGTAAATACTGAGTTATTTAAAGAAATTACTCTCAATACAAAAGTTTGCATCTAAAAGTACGCGAACGG
Organism: Tachina grossa; assembly: GCA_949987645.1. Lineage (NCBI taxonomy): Eukaryota > Metazoa > Arthropoda > Insecta > Diptera > Tachinidae > Tachina > Tachina grossa. The sequence continues at coordinate 149,083,232 of OX465276.1, forward strand.
AAAAATTGTAAAATCCAGTAAAATATATACAACAGCTGATTACCAATTTTGGCGCTAAAAAAATTATTCATATGACATACACGATAGAATATTTTGTTTAATAATAAAATTAATAGATATGGACATATGTTTTTATTTAAACTTATTTGGCTGGTCCACGATGTCGACAAGAAACTTTCTATAGCTTACTTATATTGAAAACAAAAATAAACTTTCTTATTTTGATTTTGTTTTAATTATAAGTAAGCGATAGAAACTTTCTTGTCGACATCGCGGGTCAGGCCCTAAACGTGATAAGTTATTAGGATGATATATTCAAGACAACGAAAAACTGGGAAAGAATTTAAAAAAAGTACACAAAGTAATTTTTTTTAAATGTTCCATACGTCAAACCAGGAAGCGTCGACCCGACGATATGTAAAGGGTGTTTTTTATTGGGGTATAGAACTTTAAGTTGGCATCACTTTTTTAACTGGCGGCCATTTTGTCAGCTGTCAAGTGATTAATATTTAGTTTGGTTTGCCATTTCATCATGAACAGGTTGACAAAAGAACAACGCTTGCAAATCGTGCAAATTTATTTCGAAAATAATGGTTCAGTTCGCGAAGTTTACCGCAAGCTCCGTCCATTTTATGGTCGACATAATCGTCCATCAGAGCAATTAATTCGGTTAACCATGGATCGTTTTCGCACTACGTTTACTCTATGTGATAATACGCATCCGCAGAGACGTCGAACAGTGCGCACCGAAGAAACAATTGCCGCTGTAGAGCAAAGTGTTGAAGAGGACCCGAATGAATCGATTCGCCACCGTGCACAGCAATTGGAGCCGACTAACCGACTATTTTGTTCCCGAATTGGATGGCATGAATGTGGATGAGTTGTGGTTCCAACAAGACGGCGCTACATGCCACACAGCGCACGTCACAATCGATTTATTGAAGGAAACATTCGATGAGCGCATAATTTCGCGGAATGGACCTGTCAATTGGCCACCAAGATCGTGTGATTTGACACCATTGGATTATTTTCTTTGGGGATATGTGAAGTCGCTCGTCTACGCCAACAAACCAGAAACGTTAGGGGACTTGGAAGCCAACATTCGTGGCGTTATTGCCAACATACGGCCCCATATGCTCGAAAAAGTGGTTGAAAATTGGACCTGTAGAATTGGCTTTATTCGAGCCAGCCGCGGCGGCCACATGCCCGAAATCATATTTAAACATTAATGGCATAAAATTATCCTTCCAACTAAGCCAAATTGATGGACATTAAAACGATTTTCTTGTGTTTTATTTCAATTCAAAGTTATATACCTCTTAAAAAACACCCTATATAAACAAAAATTTCAATATAATAAAATATTAACTGTATTCACGTTTAATTTTCCGCACGTTTTCATTTCACGTGGAATACATAACATACCCGAATATTTTTCTAGCATCAAACTTAAATAAATGTTATAATGCTTATAACTTAATACATTTGTTTTTTGTTATTTAAAAATTTCATCAAAAACTAAACATTTTTGTTTCCCTTTGTTTACATTTCAAAACATATGGTTTCGTTTTACTGGATTTTACTGGCAAAAATTTGTCCAGTAAAAACTTGCATTTACTCAGTAAATGAACTGTAATTTTTCTCTCTCAATTCGCCCTCTCATTTACTGGATTTTGTGTACTCGAACGCAATCCAGTAAAAAATAGTAAAAATTTGTACAAATTTTTGAGTTCTCGAACGCACTTTTTATTTTTAATAGTTCGCCGCTTCAGATCAAAGTGAAAAAAACACTTCCAAAGTTGCAAACAAATTCCCAAAAAAATCATTCGTAATAGGGGAAATACTTTTCGGAGTTGCCATATGTTCACGTGAGCAAAATTTACGAGATTTAGATTGTATGAACAGGGGACAAGTTACGGCATTCGATATGGATCGAAATTGTAAAATATTTCTATATAAAATTTCATTGAGACATTTTGAAATTTCGTTCTATATCGATTTACCAAAATTCGAGGGAAATTTTATTCACACGATAATTGTGAATATGTACAGTTTTTACAGTTTTCTTTCCTATTCGAATTACTCGTATGTATGTACATATGTATATCTCTTTTCTATATTGAAATCGATTCACTTTTACAATCGATATCCATTACATGCCTGAATAATTTTTTCTTTTATTTATTTCAGGCATTGGCAATGGCTTTCCCATGGCTGCGGTGGTTACCACACCCGCTATAGCCAAATCCTTGGGCATGGCGTTGCACTTTAATACCTACGGCGGAAATCCTATGGCCAGTGCTGTGGGTATTTCTGTACTTGATGTCATAGAGGAAGAACAATTGCAGAAGAATTCCTTGGAAGTAGGCAACTATTTTCTTAAATGTTTGGCTGAGTTGAAAGAACGTTATGAAATCATAGGTGATGTGCGAGGCAAGGGTCTCATGATTGGCGTCGAACTGGTAACAGATCCTGAGACCAAAAGTCCTTTAAGTGTGCCTCATGTCTTGGAGATTTGGGAGAAATGTAAAGATATGGGTGTTTTGTTTGGTCGTGGTGGTCTTAATGGCAATGTAAGTATTCTTTATGACCAGTACCTGGATTCTCTAACTTTTTGCGAACCGAAAATCGTAATATTTATCGACATATTTATTCGCGTGCGGTAACGATAATGTGATTCTTTAACTTCATTTTTACGATAATCTCCAGATTTATCTTACTCACCATTTATTTCAATATTATATGGTATCTCTGTATAGAAAATTTTAAAATAAGCGAAAAGCACAAATAATAATAAAGAAAAACTCATTGAATTTGATCTCGTGATTTAATTCTTTTTTCTCCAACCGACAGCGAATATCGTTGAATATTTTACTGAATAGCAAATTCGATAAATATTCGTTATATTTATTATAGCGATACGATTATCGTAATAAAAATTACTGAATCCAGTACCAGATTATATTTGTTTGTTCATTCATTATAATTTCAAAATTTGTTCGGGTGTTTTGGTTTATGCTTTTTACTGTCCCCTGATTTTAGGGTTTAAGCTTTCCTTACTTTTTTTCTGTGCTAAAAACTTAAGTTTTTATAAAACAAAAAAATAATAATTTTTGTAGAGTTTTAAAAAAACTTCGTTTTGTTTTGTGTTTGTGTTCCTTAAATTACAAATATCGTCCATTCCTAAATCAAGCTTTCCCTTCATATATATATTTTTTTTTGCAGATTCTGCGCATTAAACCTCCCATGTGTATTAGTAAAACGGATGTTAAATTTGCTGTGGATGTATTTTCTAGAGCCATTTCGGAATGTTTAAGAAAACAGTGAGACATGTTAGGACCCATGTACAATATTAATTGGTTGAAATATTGATCGTGAAATATAGATGTACATATATAAATTTTCTAGATTTTGGTTTAGTTTAAATGGTGACGGAGACCGTTCTTTATTTATAAAGCTAAATTACAAATCGTAAAGTTTTGAAGAATAGACTTACATAGTTGTACTTATTGCATTTACTTACATATAGTTGTCATAATTTATTAGACAGTTCCATTTTATTTTTATAAATGAAATTATTTTATTAAAAAAAAAAAAATCATTTTATATGCATCCCCTGATTCTTTACACGGTGAAATAATTAGACAATTATATATTAGACAATTTATAATGAAAACAAAAGAAATGTGTTTTATTACTGTTTTCAACAGAAGACAGTCGGAAATCATTCTACGTTATGAGGAATCAGGCAGTAATTTTTCCTAATATTCTTTATACTTTTTGAGAGAATGTCACAGGGTATGGGTTAGGCAACGTAAGATAATTTTAGCCTTATACATAAAAAAGAAGACATGAAATTAGTATTGGGTTGATTTATAAAACACTATTTAACGTGTTGCCAAAGAGCTGTTAGCATGTTGTGAACGAACTACAGGTCACTTAAGAATTTTTAAACACATAGATGACAAGTGTAAAGGTTCAATTAGACGTTACATGGCCATAATGCAATAGCCATAACCAAACCAAAATTCAATTGGTTTCTATGGTAATGGCTATGGCGTTATAGCCAGTCGCCTATAATCAAATACAGTGTTGTCCATTAGTTTGGTTCGAACGGCTGTTTTCTATGGCTATGGTTATGTTACGTCATAGCACATAGGAACCCTTGTTATCTTCTAATTTGAAAAAAGAGGACAGCCACTGAAAAAACCCAGATAACCAGAGTTTGATCAAGTTGAAAGATTTCTCGTAACGAAGTGATCATTCGAAATTGAAACCAATGAGCCATCTGAGATGTCTACGGCTTCCGAAATCTCTTCCTCTCCCTCTCAATCTCGCTCTCTATTTCAACCACGGATCGGCCAACATCGGATGCAGAGACTTCAACTGGGCGTCCAGAACATTCGGCGTCTTTCGAGCTTATTCGGCCACAAGGAAATTCATTACAGCACTTTTTACCATTCATATTTACGGTGAAGAGTCTCCGTAGTATTTATCCAGGTTAGCCTTGGTTGAAGTTAATAATAATTTTTAATAAGAATACCCATTTCCAATTTTTCATGTTCTCTATCAATATTTGTCAAACACAAACTAAATGGCATGATATAAATATATATATTTATATCATGCTAAATGGCATAACTTGTTCAAAGTTTGAGAGGTGACAACTGACAGCTGCCGGTTGACAAGAGTAGTATTGCCCTTTCAGTTGGTCCCGGTGCGAACACTTCAACTTTTAATTCAGCGGATAGAAAAAGAAATATTTGTATTTTCTTCTCCATCTTTCTTACAGCTGAATTACGAGTTGACGTTTGTGAACCGGGACTTAGGAGACGTGATATTCAAAAATTCGCGGACTTACATATTTACTAATTTGTACATAAAATTTTTGTTCGGATTTACACGAGCTTTACAAAACAAATTTTGCAAGGAATTTTGTGTATAAAGTAATTTTATTTTTATAAATAAGATTTATAACGTTTAAATAAAAATATTATCCGCCCCCTTTTCTTTTTGCTCCACTTATTTATTAGGTTATGTGTCTAAAACCGCCATTATGTGCCCAAAAATCGGATGTTGATTTTACCATTAATGTCTTGGATACGATATTCGGAAATCATTATTTAAAAGCACCACGAAGTTGGCGACAATATGATTTGAAATGAATACTGCAATATGTATTTTTTTTTCTTAATTGTCTTTCTTGTTTATTAAGGATTTATTATATTAAATATATGTAAGTATATGTATGTATATAATTTTTTAGACTATACAATTTTTTATATTAAAAAAGAATTAAGCTTAGATCAGAAAATACTAAGCTATGTAGATTTAATAATATATTATTAGTGTTATTTTAACAATGTTAGGTTTATTTTTTTTTAAGATTTAAGAATTTTTTGCTAACTTTTATATGTGTGTGTGTGTTAAAGAGGCACAGCAGTTTTCTTCATAATTGTTTCTTATTAAAAATATAGAGAAAATGAGCTTTTGTTTTGAAAGTTTTTTTTTTTTAAATTAAAAGTGTAAATAAAATTAATATTAAAAAATAATGCTTCCAAAAAGCTTATTTTATATATACATATCGACGAATTCAAGCAACTGAGCTGTGGCTTCGGCTAATTTTTAGAAATCATGTAAAAATATCTACATAACATATATTGTCTTGAATTAGTCGATGCATACATATTGTATATACTTAATTGATACTGATCTTCCTTGAATGTTATATTAAATAATAAAGTAAAATGCTTAGCAAAAGCATTTGGGGATTGTTTCATTTGTCCTGAATCTTACATACCCTTCACCTATCTAACTGTGAAGAAATAAATATTTTTTATGTTTAACATATTTGGTTATTCTTGGAGTTTTTTTTTAGAAACTAAGTTTTTTACTCCGATTAAATATACATAAATAGTATAAATATTTTTTTTCAATCTTGAATTTTTCCCGCCATTTTTTCTTTAAATTGCGAATTTAGCGAGATTTTACTGATTTTCAGCATTTAATAATTTTGAATGATTTTGGTTTTTGACATTTTAACATTTTTAAGTATTTAATCTTCTGTTAAATTTATTTAATATTTTTTTATAGCTAGTTTTGGTTCATTTTTGATGCACGAAAAATTTTAACCCATTGTCGGGCTTTTAAATCGATGTTTTTTTTTTTTAAATTTAAGTAACGTTTCAGATTTTGAGCTTAGTTTTTTAACCAACTATGGAGAACGGAGTAATAACACACATTATGCATTTAAATTTTAGCAATATTTTTAACAATACATAGTTTCTAATTAAATTTGTAATGTAATTTAACTTAAAGTTCATCAGCATTATTACAAAATTAAATAAACTGTGTGTGTATTTACATTATTGATATTTTTCTATAAACTATTTCCGTTTATAAAATATGTATAATACGATATTTTACGTTTTTGTATTCTTCTTTTTTTGAAAGCTTTTTTTCGAAAATAAATGAATTTTAAATAAATGCTATTAAAAAAATTGTATAAAAAAATATTACTGATAAAAAAATATATTTTCGGATTTTATCATGGTTTTTTTTTTGTTTTTAATATTTAAAATTTAATAATAACACTAAATTACTGCAGTCTTGCTACACTTGTATATCGATTAACTTGCCGTCGCTGCTTATATCGGTGAGCAATGTTTCCGATAATTCTTTGCGAGCTTTTTGTACCACCCAAAACATCAAGGCCACCCCACAAATCACCTGCAATCAAGAGTCAAAGAAAACAAATATAATTGAATGAATTATTTTATTTAATGCCATTGCATGAGCAATTGTTATGCCATTGAAAATGAAAACTGAAGCATATGTTGAGGATGAATAAAATAAAATTTAACGGTTGCTTTGGTGAAAGTTGCCTGATGAGGGATGGAAAAGGTATGGAAATTATGGAAATTAGTTTCATCTACAAAGAGAATATTTAATTCTCTTAAAAGTATTGTAAACAAATATTATTAAAAGCACATACTATTACAAAAATTATTACCGCAAGCATTGCTCAATGTTTCGAAATTCCATTTGCACGATTATGAAAATTAATCTAGTATTACTGTTAAATAGAAAGACAAAAATTACCAGCATAGGCTGTGAATATTTTGTTTAAAACGTTTCAAATATTTTATTCTTGCCACTTTTTGAATAATTACAAACAATTTTGTATCACAAAGCTTGGATTTTTTTTGTAATAAAACTCATTATACAAATAAAACTAGGCATAATTATAGCAAAGTTTTATAGTAGAGATGTGCAAATGTCGTGATTTTATCGTGTCACGCGTGATTCACGTGATTCGTGATCAAATATTATAACTAATCACGCGTGAGTGCGTGAGCGTGATTGAAAAAAAATTTACTCGTGCGTGATCGTGCGTGAGCTTTTTTTAATAATCACGCACGAATTCTCACGCTCTCACGAGATAACATTCCTGCATAGTTACATACATACATATGTAACTGTATTCAATCATTTGAAATAAATTATTTTATAATAATAAATGCATATATGTATATATAGTAATATCTTTGGTAGTAAGAGCTTACAAACATAATGAATACCTCCAAACAAAATGTTTCGACTTTTTCTGAGGTCAGACTTGTCGTACCGAATTCGTTGACATTTCGGTACTTTCTCTGAAAAATTTTTTTTAAACATTTGATTTTTGATTACATAAGTAAAAGTCTGTGAAATTTTTTTTAAATAAATATGTATATGTTGATAAAAAAAGGATTGTAACAAATATTAAAAAACGTAAGTATGTGCAAATTATTTCGACAATAGCAGCAACATAACGATGAAGCGGTACTCTGCTATAAAAGCAAAAAGAAATCGTACCTACATGTCGTTACGAATTCGTACCGACTTATCGTAACGAATTCGTACCGACATATCGTTACGAAGTCGTGTCAACCATTTCATACAAAAATTGTTACGATTTCGGTAATATTTCAGTACCGAAATCGGAAGATTTTGTCGACCAATCGTTACGAATTCTTTACGAATTCGGAGCATTTTGTTTGATGTATACATACACCTTTGTAAGTATGTATGTATGTTTCTTAGATACCCTGTAGGAAGTATCAATTGAGAAACACTACTGATTCAACAGTGCCTTTGTCAACAATACTACTGACGAATTGTACCGCTGAAAATGTTTTTTGCTTTAGGGGCCGTCCATATATTACGTAACGCTGTAGGGGGAGGGGTGGGGTTCGAGTTTTGTTATGATTTGTTATGGTGGGGGGGAGTCTTTGAAAATGTTACGTAACAGAAAAAATTTTAGTAATTTGTATGTTTTCTTATTTAATATGCTTTTCTCATTTATTTGATTATCATTTATTTAATTGATCATATGTCTTAACTTCACATTTATATTATGTATGTATACATACATATGTACATGTGCGGAATTTCAATTTTTGATATACGACAATTCGAATTCGAATATTTAAAGTGATATCCGCGAATACGAATATTTAAAACTATATTAAATTATTTTTGCTTTATTTTAATTTACATTGTAAATTTTACAAAAACACGAGCATACATACATATATACATAGATATGTACATATGTATATGTAAGAACCTATTTTTCAACCCAAAAAACATGAAAATTATATTATAAATATACTTTTTCGTGAGCGTGCGTGATCGTGATAAGTTGTAAACCACTCGTGCGTGATTAAAAATATTTTATTCGTGAGCGTGCGTGATCGTGAAAATGTTCAAAATCATTCGTGCGTGAAAGTGCGTGAGTAAAATATTTTTCTGCGTGAGCGTGCGTGCCGTGAGTCAGAAAAGACTCACGTGCACATCTCTATTTTATAGTAGAAGTTTTTCTTTTAAAAGGTCTATTTAGATTTTTCGAATACCTATAATTCAAATGTTTAGTAGCCGCAGGAGGATTTATTTATGTGGTCTTAAAATTCATCTTTTTCAGAACTGCTAAAGGCTTTCCAGTAGAAGGTATGAACTCTGTAGGCAATTTTTTTTATAAAGGGTAGTTTTTATAGAGTTATAAAACTTTAAGTTGGCTATACTTTTTTAAATGGATGCCATTTTGTCAGCTTTCAAGTAATTTACGAGTATGTTTAGTTTTGTTTCGCATTTCAGCATTAATAGACTGTCACCTGAACAACGTTTTCAAACGCACTACGCCGATTTTACAGTCAAAATAATCGTCTATCAGAGCAATTAATTCGATTAACTATGCAGCGTTTTCGCACCACGTTTAATTAAAATTATAATACGCATTCACAAAGACCTCGTACAGTGCGTACAGAAGAAAGAAGTAATTGATGCTGTAAAGCGAATGAGCAAACGATGCTGGTGAGATCGTTACATAGTTTCACGTTTCGGACCCGTGAACTGGCCTCAAAGATCGTGAGATTTAGCGCCGTTAGACTATTTTCTGTGTGAAGCAGTGAACTGTATGAGTTGATTCACTTTCGCTCTCCACTCACTTTTACAATGCTTTTGTTTTGTTTTTTAACATCAATACGTACTAATGATATTGCTTGCAGTGTTGCCTCTCTAACAACTGACTCTCTTTAACTCACTCTCTTTTTTTAAGTGTTGTCAGTAAACATAAATAAAAAATTCGTACTGTTGTTTGATTGTTTTGTATAGTAATCAAATAACTCACAAAAGCACGTTGACTAGATGAAGTCTTCAGTTTAGAAAACATTGAGTAAATATTTCCAAACATAAATAAATAGCGTTAAGAAACTATTAAAAAGTGTTTTTAGAAAATTTAACAGAATGTATTCAAAAATAATAAAAAATTTCGAAAATGGAGCTTTTCGTGTAATAAAAAAATTAAATAAAATGAAAAAATCTATCTCTTCATATTGTGTTAATTAATAGTTTTTCTCATTTAAAATAATTTATAATATATAATATTACATAAAACTAAAACAGAAGTGGTTTAAGAAGTATTCAAAACAATCATACTGATTCATTGCTTTAGTGAGTCATATGAATGAATCTAAATTGCAAGCAATGACAGGCATTTATTAACAACAGTCTCATTGATATGAATCATGCAATAGCATCATTCATTTTGTTAATGTTAAGTGCTAGCTCAATATTCATTTTAGAAAATGCAAAATTATGCCGTTTGATCGTAATCATGCAGATCACTGATGTGAAGTCGCTAGCCTACGCCGATAAGTCCCAAACTATATAAAACTGAGGACAACATTCGCCGCTTTATTGCCAATATATGGCCACAAATGTTTAAAAAAGTTATCGAAAAATTGACCTACAGTTTACATTACGTCCGAACCAGCCGTGGCGGTCATATGCCAGAAGGCATATTTAAATTACAACGCCAGCAGATTATCTTTCGAATAAAGTAAATTGCATGTCAATTTAGAATATTCATCTATGTTTTATTCTATTTCAAAGTTTTATACCTCTATTAAAAAAACACCCTATGCAACAACGTGAAAAATTTCTTAGGGTGCTTCATTTAAAAATATGTTCAGTAAAAGCATTTATATTAACAAATATATCCTTACCTTAATATAGAAAGGCCGTAAATCATTTTTTTTTAATCGATTTTTTTATATTTCGATGGATTTTGTTCTATCGAAAAATGCAAAAATTCCGATTTAAAAAAAATGTTTAAGGACCTTTCTATATTAATATGTATTATTAATATGTATATATGTACGTACATACATGCATGTGTGGTTCTTACGAAGTGAAAAAACAACAAAATAAGCTATAGAAATTTTTAATAAACCAGAAATCCAATTTTAAAAATAAATTTCAACTAAGTATTTTTCATACGAAGATAAAACAAATGTTATCTTTTTCATTCCGTTAAATTGGATATTAAGGTGTTGATAAACAAATCAAATCAAATTCATTCCGTTGAATTGGATATTAAGGTGTTGATAAACAAATCAATCTTTATCATGACAAACGTTGAATATGCCCAAAAATATATATACACACAGGGCCGATCAAAATAATAGCACCAATTACAATTATTTTCTTCTCTTGCAAGTGTTGAAAACAGTTATACACTAATCTCAGAGCGTGGTTGTTTATTGTAAAATTTCTGTTGGTTATAATCGATCAAATGTCATTTTCTTTTATTTATTCGATTAAATTTTGTAAAAAATAAAATGTTAAGAAAGAAATGTATTTAAGAAATTTATTATTCGACATATTGTCAGAAGTTTATAGACAACGCTGAACCACCAGCAAATGAATTTCGAAGGAAATGTATATCACTTTTCGTTTTGTCGTTGCAAAATTTACTGGTTTTCATTTAAAGTGTATAGAAATAAGACTCGGAGAACACTGCACATGAGAAAAACGCGACCTAATTAAAAAATTGTCATCTCAAGGCAAGTCATATTTCGGGATAATAAAATTACTCTAATGTTCTAATAAAGTTCTCATAAATGTCTTGAAAACTAAATTTTTCATCTTTAATGTTGAAGCCTTTTTTCGAACATCGAAAAAATCCATTCATGCCAGATTCGGAACTCACAAATAGAGAAGATTTACTGGAGAGTGTGGAAACTGTTAACCTTCGCCTTCGAGAATATAATCTCAATACTTTTAGACCACGAAAAGTGTCGCTACTCTCTTTTAAGCATGGTAGTAAACGATTGTTTTTTTTACAAAAGCACAAGTTAATTGTCCACTGGAAAAAAGGGGAACTTGATATCCACGGGTGAGTCGAAAATTTTAATTTTTATTTGGTGGAAAAGATCAAGATCTTTTTTGCGAAGACCATCTATAAAACATGGTGGTTGTAGTATTATTTTATGAGGTTGCTTTTCATATAAAGGTATTGGTCCCCTACATTGCATCAGAACAAGTATGAATGCAGCCGTATGTACATATAAAAATCCTTCAGTATGGTTCTTTCAATAAGATAATGAAACCAGCAAAAATGCAAAAAAGTGGTTAATTGATATATCAATCAGTCTGTAAAAATGTGGGTAGTACACAGTCTTGGGATTTAAGGCCTATAGAAAATATGTGGGCTGATGGGGAGTATCTGCGAAACCAACTAGTATTGAAAGCCTTGGGAAAGCTATAAACGAAATCGAGTTCCATCATTGTGGAATGATGTCAAAACTTCATAAATTCGATGTCGCACGACGAAGTATTAAAAATTATTTTTATATTATTGAGGAAGTAATAAATTAAAATGCTTTAGATTGGTTAAACTTTTTTTTGAGAAAAAATTATTTTGTATAAAAATTAGTTGAAGTGCTATTAAATATTTTGACTTATTAGTTTTTAAACTTTTCTATAAATTAGCTAGCGTTTTTTAAGCTATTTTTTGCTTTTTTTGTGGCGTTGGCTGAAGTAGTTAGCACGTTGACTACAAAACTGAAGATCCTGGGTTCAATCCCTGTATCCGACAGTCGTCAAAATAACAACACCACGCATTTTTCGGATGTGCATTAGTGTCCTTTGTATCAGTTATTGTGGGAAAAGTTCAAGTGATGAAGGCATAGTCACTGGTCACTGAACTATACCGACTTTAGCAGATGCTAATCCTAATGTAACATCAGAGCAGAGCGCCCTCCATCGTCGGTATTGTGTAGCAAAAATCATCGGCGAAGTAAAATAACCAATAAAATGGCTACTAAACACAGCTTCAAAATTAATACGCCTCAATTAACACCAGAAGGCGCTGCAACACTGCATTATTAAAAAGCGTGCAAAAAGCAGAGTTGTAAAAGAATGAAGCTTTCTTCTATGTCTTCCTTCACCACCTGTCTTCTATCAATATCCCTTTCCTAAAAGAAGGCAACACCTAGTAATAGTAAAGGGTGTTTTTTTTAGAGGTATAGAACTTTGAATTGAAATAAAACACAAGAAAATCATTTTAATGTCCATCAATTTGGCTTTATTGGAAGGATAATTCTATGCCATTAATGTTTAAATATGATTTCGGGCATGTGGCCGCCGCGGCTGGCTCGAATAAAGCAAATTCTACAGGTCCAATTTTCAACCACTTTTTCGAGCATATGGGGCCGTATGTTGGCAATAACGCCACGAATGTTGGCTTCCAAGTCCCCTAACGTTTCTGGTTTGTTGGCGTAGACGAGCGACTTCACATATCCCCAAAGAAAATAATCCAATGGTGTCAAATCACACGATCTTGGTGGCCAATTGACAGGTCCATTCCGCGAAATTATGCGCTCATCGAATGTTTCCTTCAATAAATCGATTGTGACGTGCGCTGTGTGGCATGTAGCGCCGTCTTGTTGGAACCACAACTCATCCACATTCATGCCATCCAATTCGGGAACAAAATAGTCCATAAAGTTGATGAACAAAGCTCCAATTGCTGTGCACGGTGGCGAATCGATTCATTCGGGTCCTCTTCAACACTTTGCTCTACAGCGGCAATTGTTTCTTCGGTGCGCACTGTTCGACGTCTCTGCGGATGCGTATTATCACATAGAGTAAACGTAGTGCGAAAACGATCCATGGTTAACCGAATTAATTGCTCTGATGGACGATTATGTCGACCATAAAATGGACGGAGCTTGCGGTAAACTTCGCGAACTGAACCATTATTTTCGAAATAGATTTGCACGATTTGCAAGCGTTGTTCTTTTGTCAACCTGTTCATGATGAAATGGCAAACCAAACTAAATATTAATCACTTGACAGCTGACAAAATGGCCGCCAGTTAAAAGTTCTATACCTCAATAAAAAACACCCATTAGTAGGCATTAATTGCCTGAGTGTTACTTCTCTTTAAAAAAAAAAACAAAAAAAAATACCACGCATGATTTTTTATTGCAATTTTGAGTGAAATCACACCAATTTTTGGGAGGATGGTAAGTTGACTTAATAAATTTTTCAGTTGGTGCTATTATTTTAACCGCAGCTGTATACACGTTTGTATATCGCACTTGATAAACAAGAGGGTAGTAACTCAAAATTTTTAAAATTTCACTTTTTGAAAGAAATCAACTAACAACATTAATATCTATCTACTGTACATATTTCAACGTACTATTCCGATTGCTCTTTCATCTCTAAATCCACATTTGAGAACATTTTTGTGATAGTGTAGTGGCTACGTTTATATCACCAAAAACGTATTATATTGTACTTAAAAAAAAATGTAATATTGGAGTATTTATTATCTAACCACAAGCAGTTTTTCATGTCCACCGAAAATTTTAAAATTTTGAGTTAATACCCTCTTGTTGATTAAGTGCGATACGTAGGCCATTAGTTATATGGAGAATTTTTTTATTTCTTATATTCTCTCCACCCCAATCGGTTTAGTTTTATGTAAAAAAAAATTCAAAAAAATTTCATAGCGATAACTTGTGTTTTAGGGGGTGCGTTTGCCCCTCAAGGGGTTAGTTGGACCATGTGGTCCAACCCTAGGACATCGCAATGTTAAATCGACCACCTTTTTTTTAATATTTTTGGAGTAGTTTTGTGGTATTCCTACTCCTCTTTGGACTAGTCTTTACATGCATGTATGAACTAGTCGCATTATTTGCAGGGTATATATAATATATATGTACATATGTACATATGTATGTATATAAGTACATGTGTATTTACATACATATCGTTCATTTACTAAAAAAAAACGTCATAACTAAAAAAAATGGAAAACTCGTTTTCTGGCAAATTGATTTTTTTTTTGAGTTATGACGTTGTTTGAGTAAATGAGCGATATGTACATACGTATGTATGTATAAGCGAGTGAATAGCAACTGTTTTATTTGTTGAAAAAGTTAATAAATACAATTAACAACACAATGACACTTTACTCTTTAAGTACCCTGTCGGAGAATGTGTGGTTGACTACAAAAATAGTTAACTTATAGTTAACTTTTCTTAGACTGACTAAAAGCTAGCTGCAAAGTCATCAAGAACAAACCCAAAATTAATTCTAAAGTTGAGTACGTAATCGAATTTGTTGAGAGCCAACAAATTATTCTCAGCTACTTTAAAACTCATTTTAGTATTATATTAACATTTTGCTGTTGTTATTTAAGATGGCAGCTTAGCCGAGTGGTAGCGCGTTGAGTACACAACATGTGATGTTACATGTTCGAGCCACAGAAAAATTTTTTTTTTAATTTACTGACTACCAGGTGATTTAAAAAAGTCAACTTTAAGTTAGCTTAAAGTAGTGCCTAGTAAGACAATTGACTATCGCCTAGGACATCGCAATTTTAAAATAGTCAGTTGATTACATTGCAAAGTAATCCAAATGTAGCCAGTATTAGTTGCGAAAGAGTTAGCTTAAAGTTAGTTTAAAGTTAGCCAAATTTCCGATAGGGTAAGTACTCGTGTACATACTGCATACATTTATTTCCTATTTTATTTTTCACTACACTTGCAAAGCGCTAAATCAAGTATTTGTGTACATACATACATACGAGTATGTACTTTAAGTTCTGTTTAGCTTTTGTTTCAATTCAATTCATTAAAAAAAATATTCTATTGTAAAGGGTGTTTTTTATTGGGGTATAGAACTTTAAGTTGGCATCACTTTTTTAACTGGCGGCCATTTTGTCAACTGTCAAGTGATTAATATTTAGTTTGGTTTGCCATTTCATCATGAACAGGTTGACAAAAGAACAACGCTTGCAAATCGTGCAAATTTATTTCGAAAATAATGGTTCAGTTCGCGAAGTTTACCGCAAGCTCCATCCGTTTTATGGTCGACATAATCGTCCATCAGAGCAATTAATTCGGTTAACCATGGATCGTTTTCGCACTACGTTTACTCTATGTGATGATACGCATCCGCAGAGACGTCGAACAGTGCGCACCGAAGAAACAATTGCCGCTGTATAGCAAAGTGTTGAAGAGGACCCGAATGAATCGATTCGCCACCGTGCACAGCAATTGGAGCCGACTAACCGACTATTTTGTTCCCGAATTGGATGGCATGAATGTGGATGAGTTGTGGTTCCAACAAGACGGCGCTACATGCCACACAGCGCACGTCACAATCGATTTATTGAAGGAAACGTTCGCTGAGCGCATAATTTCGCGGAATGGACCTGTCAATTGACCACCAAGATCGTGTGATTTGACACCATTGGATTATTTTCTTTGGGGATATGTGAAGTCACTCGTCTACGCCAACAAACCAGAAACGTTAGGGGACTTGGAAGCCAACATTCGTGGCGTTATTGCCAACATACGGCCCCATATGCTCGAAAAAGTGGTTGAAAATTGGACCTGTAGAATTGGCTTTATTCGAGCCAGCCGCGGCGGCCACATGCCAGAAATCATATTCAAACATTAATGGCATAAAATTATCCTTCCAATTAAGCCAAATTGATGGACATTAAAACGATTTTCTTGCGTTTTATTTCAATTCAAAGTTCTATACCTCTTAAAAAAACACCCTATATAAACAGAGTTACTTACAGGCGTCAACTACTTAATTATTTAAACATCATTGTTATGACTTTATTACGTATGCATGTATGTATGAGTATAATTGCAATAATTATTTCCTTTCTACTTTTCAACACACTTACCTCTACGCCAAAGCTAATATAACCCGTCACCGCCGTCCCATGATTATTAAGAACTTCATGCATAGACCTTAGGGTTGAGCCTAAATAAACATTAATCATTTGGGCTGGTAAAAGGCCCAGAAACGTAGCAGTATGATAGACTTTTGAGTTAATTGAACTGACCTGTAATAAGGGATATCAGAATAAAAATGGGAGAATTAATATGATAAAAGAATTTGGCTAATTTTATTTCCACAATTTTCAAGCATACCATTTTCGAATTAATAACACTTTTGTTAAATTTTATACTACCTATATATGGAACTTAACGACATTTCAAGTTGCACAGGAGTGAGAATTTTATGGATATAATATAATGAACATATCTATATAAACACACACACGCACACACACACATATACATACATGCAGAATAATAAAAAACAGCAGGAAGATACGTTTTTGTTTTTTCCATCGTCTGCTTAAAGTAAATAAATGCTTCTTTCTTTGGCTTATTATCATTCATAACGCAATATTATAATAATTACCAACTAAATTATATTTTACCGAATTTTATATACCCTTCACTACGTATAACTATTCATTATACATTAAACACATAGAACGCAGCAGGCTACACAACAACACGACTTCAAAAAAAAATGTTAAGCGACATGATTTTCGAACTTGGTTTTTTTGACCAAAATCAATTATTTGCGATCGTATCGAGGTCACAAAAAATTTCGGTTAAGCTTTTTTGGCGGTTATGCCTCATTTTTTTGGCAGCCTAAGTTGGCGACAACTGCAAAAGTGATCGTGTAGTTGTGAAGTCGTCGAAATAACTGTTTTCATATAAACATTTGTATATTTTTAGCAGATTGTAGTCGGTAGCTTGCTGTGGTCTATGTGCTTAATGATTTACCTTAAATGGAACTAATTTAGTAATAAAAAATACTAGTTTTGCATAAAGAATTAATCACTTAGATCACACACAAGGATTATTGATTTCTAAACAAAAATAGTTACCCATCCCTGAAAAGTAATTTATGATGATTTCAATTTATGCAAGTTAAAGTTATTTAATGTCTTATTTTTATTTTATTTTTTTGTAAGCTATTTATCGAATGTTTGAAAATGTTTTCGCAAGTCACTTGATTAACACACATTTAAGATATACACTTTAAATTTATTTTTCAGTAAAAACACTTAAACTTTATATTTTTAAATCGATCTCAAGCTTCTGCACTACTATTAAATTTACATGTACTATGCAAGTCTTTCAGTATAATAATTATTAATTCCTACTCAATTGTACTTATTTATGTTTTCAACTTTTATTTTAAAATTAATTCATGACTACAATGACCTCAAATTATTTTTTATTTATGCACGTAATATTATGTTGTCTACGTCATATAAATAGAATTATAAATTAAATTAGCACGAAAAATGTGTATTAAAATTATAGGATATTCGCAGACAAAATAATGATAATATAACTTGGTTAGATTAAAAAGAAAAACACAAAATATTTATGCAAACAAGTATTTAAAAAAATCAGCAATTATGCGTAAATGAAATAAAAATAAATCTCTAATTACTCCAAATGCTCTTTATAATAATTTCATTCTGAAACCCGATTCCTTTGAGTAAAAAACACCCCCACAAGGTAAGACTGTGACCCAGAAAAGCTGCAAAAACCATTTGTTTCCCCGAAGAACCGCCAGGCAAGAAAAGAGTTTGCGAAGGAAAATTTTCATTACAGTGTTGAAGAATGGCGAAAAATATTGTTTTCTGATTCACTAAATTTAACCTGAAAGGATCCATCTCAAAAAAAAAAAATAAAGCCATTCGACGACCTCCCAAAAGCGGCTATACCATAAGTATTGTACTTATTGTATTGTACGAACTGTTTAGCATGGTGGTGGAAATGTCATAGTGTGGAGACGTTTTTCACTCAAAAGAATTGGGTTTCTGAATAAAATTAGTGAAACCATGGACCGCTACCTCTACAAAAACATTTTAGAAACTGTCATGTTTCCGTTTACAAAAGATAAAATGCTCGCTTGTTGGATATTTTAGCACGATAATCCAAAGTAAAGTAAAATCCTGGATTCTAGATCAAAATATTAATTAACTTAAATGGCCAGCCCAATCTCCTGATTTAAACCCTATAGAGAATTTATGGGATATGGTCAACAGAACGATAAAACGGCACCAAGGGTCGAAGAAACGAAATTTTTTCCTCGAAAGAAAAGAAGCACGAGAAACCATTTCTGAAAGCAAAATTGATAAATTAACCAACTCAATGCCCAGAAGATGCGCTGCTGTTTTGAAAAATAATGGATATGTCGTTAATTATTAAAATAGATTTAAAAATGTTTATAAGTTGCTTTAGTTTTTGCCATGCACATATGAATTATTTTTATTTTGGTTTTATTTTTTTCTAACTAAATAAAATTTTTAACAAAATTTGGTGGTAAAAGGTCAATATAGCGCTAAAAGTTTGTAATAGGAACTGCTAAGCCTATTAAAATATTTTTGTTTACAATACTGCCATGGAATTTTAATAATACTAGCTCAGTTGCTTTAGTTTTTGCCACTAGTGTATGTACAGGGTGGGCCAACTTGGACTGATTGATTTGAAATGCTTATAATTTTTGTATTTTTTTTATTATTTTTATTTATTTGCAGATAATATAGAATTTTATAAAATTTTATAATGTCATCATACTCAGTGGAAGAACGTGTAAAAATTGCTGAATTTTATTATGTTTCCGGACGATCAATTGTTACAACGCAAAGAAAATACCGTCAGCATTTTAATACTGCAGAGGCTCCCAGCGTAAACATGATAAGAAGCTTAATGACCCGTTTTGAGAATTTGGGTTCAGTGGGTAATGAACTACGAAGAAATGTTGTTCGTCCTGTTCGCACTGTACAAGCTATAGAAGTTGTACGAGAAAGTGTTCACACGGATCCAACTGTGTCTACTCGTCGACGAACTACTCAATTGAACATCTTCAGAACATCGCTACGACGTATTCTAAAAGTTGATCTGAAGTTGTTTCCATATAAAATTCAATTGGCCCAAGAATTATTGCCGAGGGATGCACCACAACGGCTACAAATTATAGCATTTCAAATCAGTCAGTCCAAGTTGGCTCACCCTGTACATATATATAAGTGTAACACATCAAAAGAAAAAAAAATCTTCTAAACTCTGATGCCCCCTATTAAAGTTTTCTTTAACCTCAACCTTCACATAAAATAAAAACAATAGAATATAACAATCGCCACAATAAAAGCAACGGTAGCAAAAATTATGCAGAAGAGAGTGATAAGCAAAACACAATAACAAATAATTACAATAATTTGTGTAAATAAATAGTAAAAATGGAAAATCTAACTCAATAGTATATTTGGTAAACTATAAATATAGAAAATAAACAAAACTTGCAGTTGCCATAGATAAATATACATAAAGGGTGTCCCAACAAGAACGCCAGATTTAAAAAAAAATCGTGAAACTTTATTATATCGTAAAGTAGACAAAATGAGGTTATGTGTGGAACAACAAATCGGGCAGATGGCCGCCGCGTCTTTGCTGGCACACACGCGATCTTTTAATGAAATTTTCAATGGCCGTTTTGCATAAATGCTGCGGTATTTTATTAATGCATCGTCCAATTTCCTCTTTTAAGGCTTGAGACGTCGTCGGTTTATTCGCGTAAACCATCGACTTCAAAAAACCCCAAACCCCCCCAAAGTCTAATGGTGTCAAATCGCACGATCTAGGCGGCCAATTCTGGTCTCCAAAACGCGAAACAACACGACCGGGAAATGACTGATGTAGCAATTGAATTGTTTCTCTGGCTGTATGACATGTGGCGCCCTCCACATTCATTTCTTCAATTCTAGGCACGAAAAACCTGGTTATCATTTCACGATACCGAACACCATTGACTGTTTGCGCTTGACCTGTGTTTGAGCGATATCATCACGTACAGCTGCGACATTTTCGGTCGATCGACCTGGTCGAAGGCGCGTTGTTGTCTTTACATCACTAACAGACCCAGTTTCGGCAAACTTATCCATTAATGTCTTTACAGTTGACTCTTTTGGAGCATTATTGTGACCACAAATTGATCGCAAATTTGCGAACTGTAGCCGCAAAACTTTCACCATTTTGGTAAAACAATTTCACAATGAGAATGCGTTGTCCATTCGTGTAGCGCTCCATTTTCACTAACCTCGTACCTTCTACTAGCAAATAATAACAATTGTTCAAATGTCAAACAATGACACTTCAAATGGCGCCAAATTTAAATCTTGCGTTCTTGTTGGGACACCCTTTAGTTCTATACCCAAATATGTATACTAGACAAGAAATAATGTGAATTTACATTACTTGAGGGTTACGCGATCAAGTTTTGCCTTTCAAATTTCAATACATTCACATTTAGAATTTGATTCTACTTTGACTTTAAATTTTCTTTCCAATTGTGTGTTCAATTTATAGACAAAAAACAACTGACAGCAATTTCAGTAAGCATACTTTTCGTTTTTATTTTCAAATTTTCTGCCGACATAGTATTTTTGTGTTCTTTTATTACAAATAACGTTATATTCCACCGAAAAATTTTAATTACACTTAAATAAATATGTTTAGGAACAAAAATAAAAAGTATAATGATGTGTTGCAATTTATAGACCTATATGGAAGCAATGAAGTTTTGTTGTCTTAAGCTGTTTGATTGGAAATTGCGTGCAGCCTACGTCACAGCTTTCAATTTAAACGACTTTTGACAACCAGTATGTGTGAAAAACTTGAAAGCAAATCTTGGTCGTGTAACTGTAGCGTTAGTCAGTTTATTTACTATTTTCCTGGCATTTTTCTATTTTATTACTTTTGCAGTAAGGCTGTTAACATTTCATAAATGTGAAATCTTTGAAATAACACTTAATGATCTGAGGAACATTATTGCAACTTAGCGATAAGGTTCCTGATAGTTAAACTTAACTTTAGCTAAAGTGAACCATAAATTAACATTTTTTTTATCATGTATTACAACTGTCCCATAAGATAAATGTTATAGTTTTTAATGTTCAATCACCCATACTATAATGCCATAACCAAACCCAAAATTCAATTGGTTTCTATGGTTATGGTTATGGAGTTATGGTGAGTCAACTATAATCAAATACAGTGCTGACCATAAGTTTGGTTCACACAGCTGTTTTCCATGGTGTTATGGTTATGACACGTTTAATTTAAGCTTTAGTTGAAGGAATTGTTTCTTATTCAGTGTTTTTAGTTCAGTATTTTGAATTATTTTTCCATTATACATACATATATGAAAATTTACTATGCAATACAAAAACAAAAAAAAACTAGTATTCTATTATATGAAATAGCTGATGTCAATAGCTTAGCTCCTTCCTAGGGCAAGGACATGGGTGCTGATAAAGTGCATGGTGGCACAGAAAATAATGCATTTCCTCGGCCAGTCTATAATTAATAAAAAAATAAAAAATTTCATTTTAAATGAAAACATATCCAAAATATTGAGCTAAAAGGCCTGAGGGCAAATTACGGCATTCGATATCTAACGAAATTTTAAAATACACATTTAAATTGATATGAAAAACTATACCGTTTACACCAAGTTTTTTTTTTACATTTATAAATATTTTTTATCCAAAACGAAACCCATTAACTGCATATTTTTCAAAACTATTTACAAGCAAACAACTGCAGTATAGCCAATTCACACACCTCTTTACGTACAAAGTCTGACTTTTAGTAAAAATTAAAAAAAAAAACACATGGTTGCATCACTAAGTTCAACTAAATTTTTAGAAGATTTTGAAAAAATCTAGTGACGAACTAGATTTTGTTTTTGTAGTTTTTATATTGAGGCAACAACACTGCAGTACATACCGACTATTTTTATTTTAATGTGGCAACAACTTACTTTTCCTTACTTGTTCAGTTGAAAAATAAATTAAGAGCCTTATTTTGTAAAACTCAACGCTAAGCGTTGAATCAGTTAGCCGACTGTAATGTAATGTAGCTGCAGCGGTAGAAAATATAAAATATTGTTAAGTGAAGAGTAATGAAAACCGAAACGTAACCGAAATGTACGAATCTGAACACTAATTTTTACATAACAATATCGATCAGCTGTTTCCTATCGTTGCAGTTACATTCCATTACAGTCGAATAACTAATAGCGATTTCTTTTCTGACAAATATGTTGCATATATGTTACATGTTTTACATTTCTGTGTTCGTTTGTACAAAAAATACAACTATGGGAAAAATTTTCGATTTCTTTTCTGAATATGTTGCATGTAAAACATGTAAATATGTTACATATTTTACCCTCATGGTAGGTACAGACTTAGCAACGAGTTTATGCAACCAGGCAGGTTGCATTTTCGGTTGCATAGTGTGTAGTCTTGTTTATGGTTTGCGTTCGAAGTTTCAAAAATATCAAAATGTTTTGATGTTTATGGGTTGCATTGGCGGTTGCATTGTAGGTTGCATAGTCTTTATCAAAATATACAACATGTAATATAAACGTGTTGCGTAAACACGTTGCAAAGTGTGTATCCACTATCACTTTATTCAAGGTGTACATACTGCCATTTTTTCCAACTGTGGTAATGAAGGTTTTATTTGCATGTCATGTTTATAATTTCGAGAGAAGGTTTCTAAAACACAAAATATAAAAATTATTATTAAAAAAAATTAATATAAATAAATATAATTATTTAAATATTGTGACTGTTTAGATTTTTTTTAGACATAATTAGTGATGCTAATGTGTGCTTAAAAATCATAATAGTGTGCGGAAAACCTCTCAAATAGCCTTAAAAATCGCTAGTGAAGTATATTAATGATAAAATGTAACCGTTGTGAATAAAAGTAGCTAATTCTGTTCGATTGCATTAACTAAATATGTAACACTTTAAGTGATTCTAGGTAACATTTAAAAATGTTCCATATGTATAGTGTAACATATTTTTTTCAGAAAAGAAATCGTCATAAGCCTTAAAAAATATCTAGTTAATTGATTTTTAGTTAAAAAACTGATTATGAATACCAATATTTAAAAAACGTTATTTAGCCTTAAAACGTTTTTTAACTAATATGAATTTTAAACCTCAATCAACTTTTTTTTTATGAATACGGCTGTAAATCTTTTTTGTCTATTCTTTTATTTTTTTTTTTTAATTATTTTTTGTTATATTTTGTTCAACCGAAAATATGGCAACCTCAAATGTTTAGAGTTCACTTAAATTTTGTGGGCAGAGCAAACTTGCCGTTAGGTTTAGGTTATAGGTCAACCTAAACTAACCTAGGTTAAAGTTAACTTGTTTGTAATAATTAAAAAATATTTATCTATTCGACAACATACCTACTTTAACTATTGGGAAAACATTTAAATATGATTCGTGAAAACATGAAATAGTATCTCAGCTGAGCACAAATTATTTGCATTTTTGATATTTTATTCCCTTTTCATTGAGTTAAATTCTAGAGGAAATATAAACATGAAACAAGTCATCCTATTTGACTTGCGAGCGTTAAGCAAATTATTTTAAGTGAAAATGAAAACTGAAATATGTAAATATCGTGAGTATATAATTCCTAAAAATCATACATATAAAAAATTGTGTATTTATACTCTCATACACATCTAAGGTAATAATTAACAAGTTTTTAATGAAATGATACAAGTTATGCAAGTTTTTTTTTTGCTCGTAATAGCGTTATTGTGATTTCATAACAAAACTAATTACTTTTAAAAAGCGTTAAATTATACAATCAAGGTACTTAAATAAGTGAAACTTTCTTTTACTAAAATAATAACACTTGGGAATTTTTGTTGTCTAGTAAAGTGTTTTAGAGACTGCTTTGAGAATTAAAATATCTTAAAGAGGTAATTAAGCAAATAATAGTAATAAAGCGGAACAGAAAACTGTTTGAAATTATTTTGGTTAATCGTGATAGTAAAATCATTTTAAAAATCTTATTTTACTTAAATTTACCTTTTCTCAGGCAATAAAATTAAAATTGGGTGGGAACGTCTAACTCAAACTATGCTTTTAGGAACTCTCTCTGCATTAAATGCAGCTTAAAAATAGCATTTATTTTCAGTACCTATGTAGGTCAAAATTTCCCCTAATCGTATATAAAGTAGGATTAGATCGGAAAGCATTTACGATGTACTTGATGGAGCAACCTAGAAACTTTCAAGATACTTATTAGGTGGCGCCTTCGTGAGGCACTATAAGATATGATTGCTTGGGCTCTTCCAGCGGAAGGTTTCATAGAGATGTTGGGCTCATTTTGCTTCTTATTCGTCAAATCACTACCAGTTATATTCATCATGAAAACCTCGATAATGCTAAAGAAAAGAATGAATGTACTTCTTTACAAAGTTTAGGAACTCTTATTAGAGGGGTATTAACATCCCTTATATTCTAAGTTTACAAATGCCCACACTTCGGAAGTTAGTTATTGTAATAACAGTACATAGTTAAGAAGTCAGCTGGGTCGTGTATGTGTTGTTGATGATAAAACATGTATATATTACCAGGAAGATGATGAAACTTTTTAACACTACTTTTGTCACTGTCCAGCATTCATTCAGTCAAATTAGAAGACAAATATTTCATCTGGAAAATTTACCAGATATGAATTAGCTTAGGGATTCAGGTTGGAAAACCATAAGAAAGTATATTGAGGGCACTAGGTTTCTAACCTAACTAAGTTTTTGATAGATTTTTATGGAATTTATTGGGTATCTCGATATATATTATTAAGAGAGTACAAGATGTTATAAAAGCATAAGTGTAATCTAAAAGGATTGGATTAATATTGATTGCCCCTCTTTTCAACCTAATATAGCCTAGATTAACATCTTTTTGCAGGTCTTGTCCACGCTTGGGCTTTCAGCAGCTATTTATTTCCAATGATATGGTATTGTTTAAGTCAATGAGATACATACATACATGAGTTAGGTTAGAACCTTTAAAGTTTAAATACCGGTTTGGCAAGGGTAGTTTAATCAAGTATTATCTCCGAAATGGGTTAATTAGTTTACCTCATTGCACCAGTTATTATTTTCTTATTTGCTGCCTTCCAACAGACAGGCGATTCACATGTTCCATACGACATTACACTTATGCTCAAACCTGCCGTTCTGTGCTATACCCAAAGATGCGAAGTACCCCTCATATACCTATCCGGCCAGAAAACCCTGTTCGATAAACCGGTCACGGCAGAAAATCAGAGTCGCTATGAAATTCCTAGTCCGGTACACCCTCTGTCTTACGAGAATGCAATAACGTTAGCGAATGACGAAAGACTACACAAAGAGTACGAAACTGGTCGGCTGTTTATACTCAAATATTAAATTTTTTTATAGTACATCCTCTTCTCTCGCTTATGTTAGGTTAGCAGGCTGCTGGTGAAGAAATGAAAAATCTAGGGGTCCAGCTCACTTGGGTCCAATACGATGATCCCTTTGTGCTACCTGTAAGTTGAAAGTAGTAGAATAAGGGGGGTAGGGAATAAAGGAGAGGATATAAATGGACAGTTTCTTTAGAATAAGAGAAAAGAAAAGGGCCCACTATATGCACATGCCATAGAGGAAGGTTAACGACCATTCCAGCCGCTACTCCTAATGTATAAAATTAGGTATCTGAGTCCTATTTCAGATAACTCGGACAGGCTATTGAAGGATATTTTGCCAATGAAGCGCAGACGGAGATCCTCCAAAGCGGGACAGGAGCAGAGAAGATGCGAAATGCTTTCCTCCTCTTGTTCATCATTGCAACTGTAGAAGTAATCATTATACGGGAGACGACCCATACGTTTAGCGTGGGTTCCAAAAGTGCAGTGGCCGGTTAGTGTGGCCAAGAGATTCCTCAAGTGCTTTCTGGTGAAGCTAATGATGTTTTTGGTTCTGTTGCTATTTAGGTGAGGCCAAAGGGTTCTCGATATAACGTAGGTAGGCTGATTGCACCACCTGTCTTGAGCTGAGCAGCATCTAAGCGTCTCCAGCAGGATGAGAGAAGGAACCCACACGGATATCAATACCCGAGTAGGGTTCCCCTCTTTGCCAGGTCATCCGCAACTTGATAGCCTGAGTTAGCTCCGTGTCCACGCACCCAATATAGTGTGATGGATGGGCGCTGCGCAAGTTTATGCAGGACTGTGCGACAATCTTGGACAAGGAATGATGTGGAGTACACACCTGCAAGGGACGTGATCGCAGATTAGTTGTCCGTTATTATATGAATATTTCTATTATGTATCCGATAAAAACTTAGCCAGTGTGTTGCTTTTTTAATGGCGGATATCTCTGCTTGTGATATGGTACATTCGTCCGGGTGTCTGAAGGACCCCCTCCAATTCTTCCCCACTCCCGTCTTGAGCCGTGCAGTGAAAATCTGCACGGCTCTGTCCATAGGGGAGAACCCTTCCCCCATGGTATGTAGTTCCATGTGCCTATTGCGTTCAGTCTAACGGCCGCATGTAGGGCCAGTTTTCTAGTTACTTCTCTCGCTTGCCTGGATACAAATTTGGATGCTAATGAGATTTTTACTTCGTGATTTGATTAAATACATATGTACTTCGGTAGTTCAGTGCTTAACATGCGGATATTGTGGGATCGACTCCTAATTCAACGCGCGAAAAAGGATTTGATTTGATATTGTATTTAATACTCGTATATGTATCTTTATATATATAATTCTACTGTACGTGTGTACGTCACTGAACTCCTCCTAAACGGCTGGACCGATTTGAATGATTTTTTTTCTATACGTTTGGGTGGCGCTGCAGTCGGTATCTAGGTTATTTATCTATACTACAACTAAGCGGCTGGATCGACTTAAATGAATTTTTGCGTATGCATTCAATTGGGGGCGTAAGACAACGTTTGTCGAGCTCAGCTAGTAATAAATATAAAAACAAAATAATGTATTGGAAATTAATCTAAGAGTAGATACACAATTCTGATCTAAAGAGCAAATTTTTTAACTATGTGCATATGAAAAAGTCATGAACTATGGGCTTTTTCTGCACATCCTATATGCATTATACCTGGACATCACGAACAAAAATCATACCGAAGCTGGTTGGTAAGCGAGAGTTGTGGTCTCTCTCCCTTACCAAGCTGCTTCCAGGGGCCCGTTTCTCAAAACTACAAATTACAAATCTACGAATAAAATACACACAAAACAACACTTTTACAAATTTTATTGTTGTTTTGTGTGTATTTTACTTGCAGATTTGTAATTTGTAGTTTTGAGAAACGGGCCCCAGGTAGACAAATATTTTTGCTGGCAACCTTACAGTAGTTTCCGGTTAATTGCTACATAAATACATAGTTAATTGATTTATCCGGTTAATTAATTAAAATAAATTTAATTACTCGGTTAATTTTTGTGAATAACCATGAATTTTCGATAAGTGAATTAAGTGTAAATTACTGTCACGTTAAATTATAAAGTTAAAACAATTAATAATTGACGATTTTGATAATTTTTATTAGAAAGAACAACATAGCAAGACAAAATAAATAATAATCGGAATCTTATACTAAATATAATAAATTTAATTGGCCAATTCACAAATTGTTCTATTTTGTCATATTGTCATAATCAACTGAGACTTTTGTTTGAAAGCAAAAAATTAAAAAATAAAGTATGTATTGTAATTAATAAAATTTTTATTTAAATAAGAATATCAGGAACAGTAAATTCAAAGACATCTTTATCAAACAATAATATCATTCACAAAAGTGCAACAGTGGTTGTAACAAATGTTGTATAGGGTTTTAAGAAATAAAATTAATGATGAGGTTTTTCATAAAAAATATTTTTTATATATGTACAATACATACATACTCGTACATATGTATGACATTCATACTTATATAAAAACTAGCAACAACAAGTTAACTTTACTAACACATGCAAACTTTCATCATTGTCAACACTCTAAACCCGTTTATTAAACAACTATTTAAAGCAAAATTTGTACATATTTTTAAATTAAAAAAAGTCAATTAGTTCATGAATTATACACATGTGGTTAATATAATTCTACAAAAAATGTATATGTACGTTTTAAGCAATTGAAATAATTTTTGATAAAATTATATATTAGTGTTGATTTCATTAGTTAATGGACCCGAGATTCTAACTATTTAATCTTGAGCTAAATTATGTATGATGTACGATATGTGTAAGCATTTTGTACAATTTAAATTGACATCAGCAGGCTGCCAACTGCAAATTCTCTAAATTGAGGCATCATTTTGTTTTTAATTAAATAGTTTGTAGGTCATATTTGAAATTGATTTTAACACTTGTATAAAGAGAAAAAAATATGATCATATTCAATTGTGTTTATAACGTACACGATTTTGTCATTGTGTTAAGATTAGGGAGAAACATGTTTATAAATATAGTAAAATTTAAAATTTAGAAATTTTTTTTATAATTTCGTTCAAAAAGTAATACGGAATTTAATAATAATCGCAAGTTTTTGACAAAAAAAAATCAAATTTGTCAAAAGGTGGGAACGAAATTGTTTAGAACAAGTGGTAGGTACAGATTTTAGATACAGCTTTTCCTCCAACAGGTGAGCTCTTTCTACTAGCAAAGTCAATTATTCCAGTTCAAATATATGTGCGAAAAAAATTCAAATTTGTTCATTACTCGAACAATCGAAGAAAAATTTTATTCTAATTGAAATTATAAAATAAAAGATCATGACAGTATTCGATTAAATTCGAACTAAGTTTATTCGATTACTCCCAGTAACAGAAATAAATATTGAAATATTCATGCCATTATTTTCGATTATGAAATAAATACACGAATAAACTGTATACTTCAACAAACATTTTTGTATTCGAATTTTATCTAAGTATTTAAATGAATAACTAATAGAAATGTACATTCGAATGAGTAACGAAAAATTTTCATTAATATAATATAACAATTTTATTTTACAAGAATAACAAAAAAAAAATTTTTTTTAAATAATTTTAATTAATATTTTAGGATTTATCCGATTGTTCAAATTAATAACGAATAAAAATTTATACTCGAACTAGTAAAGAAAAAATTTTATTACAATATGTAATAAACAAATTTTTATATAAAAAGAACAGAAGAAACAATTTTTAAATTTTAATTTAAATTTTAAGTTTTATTCGAATGCGAATAACAAATAATAATAGAACAGATCTTCTTTTAAAAACAAAATATATTTTATTATTTTAACGAAATATACCATTTAATTTGAGTAGAAATTTTATAAACACAATGGGACCTACATATCACGATCCACGTATTCGATATATTTTAACGGCCCTATGTATAGGCGAAAACTAGCAAGAAGTTAGCATAAGTGACAAAATTGAATATGATCTCAACGAGTTTTGCCATACAATTTTACATTAAAAATTACGCTAGGATTTGATAAAGGGTTAAAACTACATTATATGGAGGCACTCGTTAGCACCTAGTTCAATGTCGTCAATTATGCTAACTTCTTGCTAGTTTTTGCTTATACATAAGGCCGTAAGTGTTTGCGATTTTTCGTATAAATAACAGATAAAAAATTATTCGTTTATAAAAGCAATATAAAAAATATTGGAGTAATCAATTAAATTTTAAGTTCTATACTATATTTCATATGTTAGTTCCTTCACTTTAATGAAAAAATTAAAATTAAAAAAATATTCAGATACAGAGTGCAAGACGAAAAAATATAACCATATGTGACAGCGCATAGAGAAAGGGACCTAAAGGTAAAAAAAAATCAGTTTTCACTTTTTTTTTGATGTGGATAACATCTGAACATCGAATGAGACCGATCCCATGCCCCAAAAGTGTTCCCTCCCAGAGATATTAGCGTTTTATGATGTGATGGTACACCAAAGATACACATATTTAAATCTTTAAAATGGCTCTCCTCAACAAAACCGTTTTTTACCCTTAGGTCCCTTTCTATTTTGCGCGTCACATATAAGGACACCACTACGTCATAAAAGACAAAAAAATAGACCCGTGTCTCCCAGTTTTGCCCCAAGTCATGAGCTTAATATGCATTTTATTCGAATCAAGAGAAGAGACGTCAACCAGGGTTTATAGTATTTTCACACTGTCATGGTTTTCATAAAAGTTGGTTTTAACGATAAAACTAACTGTTAAAACCTGGTTTTACCATACAAAATGATTTTGCTAAAACCAACTTAAAACCATTTTTGAATTGGGTTTAAAAGTTGGTTTTATGGAATGCAACCTTGTTTTCCCTATGCTAAATTCAGTGCTGCCAAGTTAAAATGGCTGGAAGCAGCTACTAATGTTTATGCCAGTGAATAAGAATAGATACCGATTGAAATATTTTCAACTTAAAAATGGATGCAACCGCAACAATATCCAAAAAATAGCGGAGGAAAAGAATCTTTTGGACGGAAAACAACAGAAATATTCTCACTGACCTCTGGGAAGTGAAAATATGACGGTATGACTGACATCCGTCTGCCGATAAAAGAGGTTTAGCTTAGAATGTATTTGTGCAGTTTTTATATACATAATAACTTGACTAATATACTTATTCTCTTTGTAAAAGTAGTTCCATAATTTTAAAATGTTTATTTACAAAAAAATAAAATAATTTCTATTGCAGAGCGCATTGAAAAATTTCTGAGTTTTTCATACAAACAAAAACAGCTGTTGAACAGTTTGTCAAAAATAAGTGTTATAAAAAGCGGAAAAAATACAGCAACGAATACACGTATTTCAACTGGTGATTTATTTTATTTTAAAAAAATTTTTAGACAACCTGTCATTTAAAACCTGAATTTATCAAATAGCTAATTTTGCGTTAACTCAGGTTTAACTAGGTTTTAAATTACACTATTATATTAAACTAGATATACCAAATATAGCATTGCACAGATACATCTGTTTGCACTAGTTTTGCGTGTTTTTTGCTTCTGGTATGAACAAATATGTTATTTATCGTTTTCTGTTACTAGTTGTAAATGTTGATTTTTTAAGCAATTATTGTATGGTTGGGCAATGAGCAAATGAAAACAACACATTTATTTTTTTTTGTTTTTCTAAGGCAAATAAGTAAGATACATAAAACTACTTTTACCATAAGTGCTGAGTGAGAAAAAATGTAATTGGCTGATGAATGAATGAATGAAAGCAAAATTGCACATACATATATAAGTAAATGATACATGTACATGAAACACATGCATTTGTAATTACTCTCAGAGCAAAATTGTCTCTTTCTCTCTCTATACTTTGGCTGCGCCACATAATAACATAACGAACGTCCGCACATACATCTGCACATCATGTATTTGTTTCAATAGTGGTTTTTTCATATATTTGTATTACAATATGTATTTTTTGAGCAAAAACAGATCAAACAGTTGCTCAGCAGCAATACAATAAGCAATTGTTATTTGTTTTCAATTGTATTTTAATTTGGAAAAGCATGCACACACAATAACTCTTATACTACCCTGTCGGAGAATGTGTGGTTGACTACAAAAATAGTTAACTTATAGTTAACTTTTCTTAGACTGACCAAAAGCTAGCTGCAAAGTCATCCAGAACAAACCCAAAATTAATTCTAAAGTTGAGTACGTAATCGAATTTGGTGAGAGCCAAAAAATTTATTCTCAGCTACTTTGAAACTCATTTCAGTTTTATATTAACATTTTGCTGTTGTTATTTTATATGGCAGCTTAGCCGAGTGGTAGCGCATTGAGTACACAACGTGGGATGTTACATGTTCGAGCCCCAGAAATTTTTTTTTAATTTACTGACTACCAAGTGATTTAAAAAAGTCAACTTTAAGTTAGCTTAAAGTAGTGCATAGTGAGACAATTGACTACCGCCTAGGACATCGCAATGTTAAAATAGTCAGTTGATTACATTGCAAAGTAATCCAAGTGTAGTCAGTACTAGTTGCGAAATAGTTAGCTTAAAGTTAGTTTAAAGTTAGCCAAATTTCCGATAGGGTAGTTCTGTCGCTCGCACTACAATTATATGGTACATACCATGGTATATTTGTTTTGGCTATACAAACGAGTATACAAATGCAACCCTTTAATACCAAACGGACGACACACTCGTCCGTATTCTAGAATCAAAATGTAAATAATTTAAGATTCAAAGAAAATGTACCTATCTAAACATCATAAAAAATTCATTAAAACACAGCCACACACAAACTTACATACGTATGCAAGCATAATTAAATAATACATGAAATTAAAAAAACAAACAAAATCCCGTCAACCAAGCTAATTCACTTTATTCAATTCTCTTCCTTTAAGTATTATGACTTTCATACAACAACAAATAAGAGAAAAAAATTGTTAGATCAAGAGAAATACTACAAACACACACACACACACTCATGTTTTTTTTTTACTTGTAAGCTAATAAATGCGTGTGTAATATGTGTGCATGTAGTAGTAAAAACTTTAAACGCTTATAGCTCCCAAAATACTAAACCGATTTCAATAAAATATAGATTCTGCACATCTGTACAGAAAATCCTTTAAAACCATATAAATCTTTTTAAAATCGGTGTAGTGGTACCAGCGTAAAAGGGATTATAAAAAACATGTTCGTCTATTAATTATATAGATTGGCAGTCCCTCTAAGGCCCAATAATTGACTTCTCAATTAAGTGTCATTTATCTTTAAATGCCACTTGAGAGACATTTAAATGAAACTTAAATGCCCCACCTTGTATATTTAAATCCAACTTAAGTTTTACGAGCATACCATATTTTATTGTGCTTGTATGTGTTCATTGAGCACATTTACATCATGTGGTCGTATTAAAAAGAATTTCTTTTAATTTACATATATACATATACATTACTTTTAACGCGATTTGGTACGAACTTTAATTAACCACTGAAAAAATTAAACTACATTTAAGTGCAACTTAAATTTAAGTGCCAATTAGCTAAATGACATTTAATTGAGAACTAACTTATTGAGCTTAAGCATAGCTCACTTTAGGTCCCATTCCAACGCGACACCAAGTATTTAAATTACCAATTTCTCTTAAATATCTGGTCTCCAGTCATAAATAATAAAATTATGAATATTACGAGTATGTACATCAATATGAGGGAGCGATGTTTTCTCTATGACACCAAACATTTTGCTTTCAATTTTATAGCCAAAGAATTTTAAATAGACATTGAACCCCCTAATTATGTGTGTCAACAATAAGATATTTATGTATACATACATATACTCGTACATATGTATGTAGTATATACTTATACATATATACATAAATACAAATACATGCATGTACGTATATACATATATTTTTGTGGGCAAACCAACAATACTATCCATAGTCAATAACAATATTATCTCGACCAAGCAAATACACTAATATTCCAGACATTATAATTTTTTTTTTTTTTTTTTTTAACGAACGAACATCCATCCATATGCTCAATTGAAATAACAATCATAAAGTATAAATACAAATAAACAAATTCCATTTATCACTAAATCTAATTTGTTATGGTTTTAATTTTTGAGAAAAAAAGTGCATATTTTTCGTATAAAATAAAATCATGCCATAAAGTTTAATAGAAAATCTAAAAGAATTGTATGAATTTTCAACTTACCCCAAATATAACATTTTGAATGCCGAATGGTATGGGCGTTAAGCGAGTAAATAATACAACGCGAAATGCTCTCGGTCCAGATATGACACGCAATATTGCGCGTCCAGTCTCATTTTTAATTAATCTGTGAACAAAAAAGAAAAATAAATAAATAAAAAAATTACGATGCAATCAAAACAAATTATCATAAATAAGTAGAAAATATTGTCGCTATGAATGCATTTAAATGTATGTACAGTGGCCAACAAAAATCTTGTACATTCTTGGTATATTTTTGTTATTTCACATTTAATATGGAAACAAAAAGCAAACAAGTTAGGATTTAAATTTTGGAGAGAATTTCATATATATATATGTATATACGAGTGTAAATTTGAAAAATAAATGGACAAAAATTAGCAGTAAGTTTTTTTTCTATTATCTTATCTTAAGTTTTCATTACAAGAAATTATAAAAATAGTATGAAATCTTATCAAAGTTTCAATTAGAATTTATCTAAATAAATACACATTAATCGATTGAGAGCCTCAAATTTTTGCAATTGCCGCAAATCAATCACCCTTATTCCAGTTGTCGACATCGACGTCACTTTAACACAATGTAAAAAAATTTGGGCTTGTTTACTCTCTCTCGAGAATAATTATGTGCTACTGACAATCTATTTCCGTTCCCTAAGGTCTAGAAAATAGAATAAAAATGCCAACAGGAGTCAGTGTTTTCGACAACGGCTACACAAGTCCCAATTTTTTGACATTGTGTTAAAGTGACGTCGATGTCGACAACTGGAATAAGGGTGAATATCATTGACAGCTATACATACATACATATCGAGCCATAACCGCAAAAAAAGCGGACGAAAATGGTTTATTTACGATCGCAAACGATCGATTTTGGTCAAAAAATTAAGTTGGAATATAATGTTGCTTAAGCTTTTTTGCGGTTATCGCACGATATGTATGATTAGTCTCAAGCGGAATTGAAAAAGTGGCAAGACAAGTAATTCAATCACTTGAAAAAGTCTAATAATTAAAAAAGAATAGTTATAAAGCACTAAAGATAATTGCAATACAATACCTTCGTTCTAAATACGTTTGTTAAAAAAAAATTCGGACATAAAACATACAAAGTTTATACAAGGTGGCGCAAAAGTTTATTTCAAAATTTCTGCCATTAATAGCAAAAAAATGGCAACCTCCCGAGTTGATGCATAATTGCGCTCGTTTTATTGGGGATTTCTTTTTCAACGTTAGCTCTCAAGACTTGCAAGTTTCGAGATTTGCTGTGGTAAGCGTGATATTTTAAAAAGTTTCAAAGAAAAAAGTCTGGTGCTGTGTTGTTTGCCCGAGCTGGGTGAGCGGACGTTCCGTCCTGTTGAAGCCAACAGCCAATGACGACACTAAAAATTGGAGTAGGTTTTCCTTACAGCTCACTACACACCCGACTTCCAGGACTAGGTTAATGGCGAGGGTTTCTAAATACATATATCATAATTCACTACACCTTCATATATGTAATACCCTATACGGAATTTGTTCTAGACTGTGCCTTGTTTCTGTAACGAATCTCGAGAGCTTTCGAAGTCGAAAAAATTGTTATAAGGATACGTGAGAAAAAAAAACACCATTTGTAGAATTTTTTTTCCAGTTTGTTTAAGTTTTATGAATAACCCTGGGTAAAGTAGGACAACCAATATAATTATTTAACTTTTCTCGATGCGAAAACTTCTTATGGAGAACTCACTCCTACTGGGTGGACCAACTTTGATGCGAAATAAATGAGTGAATTAGATTTTGAATCAAACATACATATTAGCATTTTTCACAGCAGTAATAAACCAATAGGATTTTGCAACTTGTAACGATTTATTTTAAAATATCCATGATGCCCTTTAAAACATGTACATATATATATATATATATATATATATATATATATATATATATATATATATATATGTATATATATATATATATACATATATATATATATATATACATATATAAATATATATATACATATGTATATTTTTATAACGAGAAAAAATCCAAACAATTGAATTCAATCAATAATTAAACTGGAAACGTATTCCCCAGTCAGCATGTGGAAGATTGTTTCACCAAACTGAGTCTCTTTCGACTGCCTGACTGAAAACTAATTAATCAGTTCTGCGCTTAAAACATGACTCGAAAATGATTCCCAGAAACACTTACACCTAATTCACACGAAGACTTTTATGAAGTCTATTTTTCGACGTCACTTTTTGTTTGTTAGCGAACGGGGTAGAGAAGAAAGAGGGGGAGAAAAAATGACTCGATTTCTGTTTTCCATGGTTTTTTTCATATTTCTCTTTACATTGCTCTTGTTGTTATTGTTGTTACGTTTCAATGTTACTCTTCTATCTTATTGTTATTTTTATTGTTACTCTTCTAGCTTATTGGCTATATGAGTGGAGAGAAGTAAAATTAGACGTCCAAAAAAACACATCGTATGAATGCAAGGAATTTTTGGTAGCAACTTCAAAAGAGAATTAAGAAAAATAGACGTCATAAATTTCACCGTGTGAATTAGCACTAACACAGGATTCAGACAATGAAATTTATGACGTCTATTTTTCTTGATTCCCTTTTGAAGTTTCTACCAAAAATTATTTGCGTTCATACGATGATTATTTTTACATGTATAATTTTTTGTTATTGATTTTGATTTTTATTGATTTTATAGTTTATACACACATTTGCAGTACATACCCTGCCGGAGAATGTGTTGTTGACTACAAAAATAGTTAACTTATAGTTAACTTTTCTTAGACTGACTAAAAGCTAACTGCAATGTCATCCAGAACAGAACCAAAATTAATTCTTAAGTTGAGTACGTAATCAAATTTGATAGAGCCAACAAATTTATTCTCAGCTACTTTGAAACTCATTTCAGTTTTATATTAACATTTTGCTGTTGTTATTTTAGATGGTACCTTAGCCGAGTGGTAGCGCGTTGAGTACACAACGTGTGATGATACATGTTCGAACCCCGGAAAAAAATTTTTATTTACTGACTACCAGGTGATTTAAAGAAGTCAACTTTAAGTTAGCTGAAAGTAGTGCAGAGTGAGACAATTGACTACCGCCTAGGACATCGCAATGTTGAAATAGTCAGTTGATTACATTAAAAGTAATCCAAAGTCAGTACTATTTACGAAATAGTTAGCTTAATGTTACCGAATTTCCGACAGGGTATGAAAAAAACCATAGAAAACAGAAATCGAGTCATTTTTTCTACTCCTCTTTCTTCTCTACCCTGTTCGCTATCAAACCAAAAATGACGTCGAAAAATAGACTTCATAAAAGTCTTCGTGTAAATTAGGTGCTAGAAAGTTATTTGTTTAAAAAATAAAAAAATCAGCAAGCTCGTGCAGTAAAATCAAGAATATATAAAAATTTAAAACAAAAAAACTGAATGTAAATACCCACAAACTGTCTCGAAAGTGAATCGAAATGCGAGTTACAAAAGACACTTTTAGAAGACTCGCGGCTAGGATACCATTTTCTCCCGAATGAACAGTCATTTTCGACTCGAAATCGAGCACATAAATGCTTATTTTAATCGCGCAGAGGTGTCGAAAAAGACACGAATATGATCATTAATTTCATAAAATGCTGACTGGGTCAAAATTAATAAAAATATTCGTTTGTAAATAAGTACGTACATATGTATGCTTGTGTCAATAATACCCAGTCAACATGTGGAAGATTGTTTCATTAAACTGAGTCTTTTTCGACTGCCTTAGATGATCAAAAACTGATTAATCAGTTCTGCGCTTAAAATAAGACTCGCAAATGATTCCCAGAAAAACTTAGAAAGTGATTTGTTTAAAAAACAAAAACAAACAGCAAGCTCGTGAAGTAAAATCAGATATATGTGTATAAAATTTAAAAATGTGTAGTTACTGCGAAAATTTTAAAATTTACTCTCAAAAAGAGCTGTTGCCGAAAAAAGTACGCGAACGGAAAAATAGTAAAATTAGTACGATTAAAGAAACAGATGACTCTAACTCCACATAGTGTTGAAAAATATATAACCTTTTGACTATGAAACTCTTTCAATTATTGGTACTCGATACAATATTATTATAACACGGACAATCTAAGAATAAATTCTGTAATTTATTTCATGTAATATTTGTAATTAATTTCTTTTTGATTTCCTTATTTTGTTGTTGTCTAAATTAATAAAAATTACACGACTATTTGTTAATGTTACTGATTACCTTAAAAGCAAGTGCGATACTAAGTACCCAGATACTTTACAGTTTTACAACTCTAGAGTAATTAAAATAAATTGCAAAACAAAAGGATTAATAAAATATGTATATTAACAGCTATTATTATTATGATTTATAAATGAATTATTTTTTAATGACTTTCACGATTTTTATTTAACCTTTTCTCAAATTTTACATTTTTCATTTGCTTACTTTTCATTTGTTTACATTTTGAATCATATGTTTTTATCTTACTAAACTTTACTACGAGAAATTTCTGCAGTAAAAATTTGTAAAACACTCAGTCAAGAACTGTCACTTTACTCTCTCAATTTGTGTTCTCATTTACTGTATTTTGGGTAAACGAACGCAATTTAGTAAAATGCAGTAAAGTTCAGTAAAAATTTGTAAAAACTTTTGAGTACGCGAACGCAATTATTAATACCACGAACTGTCTCGAAAGTGAATCAAAATTGACCAGAAACGCGATTCATAAAAGACTCTTTTAGAAGACTCGCGGCTAGGGTACCATTTTCTCCCGAATAACAGTCATTTTTGACTAGAAAACGAGCGCATAAATGCTTTCTATTTTAATATGCGGAGGAGTCGAAAAAGACTCGAATATGATAATTAATTTCATTAAATGCTGACTGGGTATATGTATGTAAGTGTGTATATATGTATGTGTATTATTTCGTAAATTCCCGCCTGATATTTCTTGATTGTATACACGTCAATTTTCTTCTTTTTTTTTAAATCAATTCCATTGTTTCTGTAAAAATATACATACATACACAAACTATATTTAGATAAGTAAATAAAAAAAATATTTTTTTTAATTACGTATTGACAATAGTGCGACACATACATACATATGTATGTACACAATTATAAAAGAATATTTTTATGGAGTGCACCCACGTTAATAGTTTATATGTAAGTATATTATTTTAGATTTTTTCAAAATTATGTTCATACATCATATCGTGCCATAACCACCAAAACTAAAGATTAATCCACATAATTTTGGAACTTAGTTTTTTGTCGAAAATCAATTATTTATTATATTAATTATTATATTATATTATGTAATCGATTTTCGTAAAATAAAAACGAAGTTTCAAAAATATGTCGTTTAAGATTTTTTGGCGGTTACGGACAATATTCTTGTAGCAAAAAATATATAAAATGATGTCATTGTATAATCGAATTTTCAAACACGACGGCGCGCCTCGGCGGTGTTTATACTTTTGTGACACCATGCTTCTTATTTGGTGCTTGTCAAAAATTTATATGTTGTGTCAAAAATTCTACAAGCACCCAGTGCAAGTGGAATTTTATTCACCTCAGAAGTGTCAAAAATTTACTTACAATAGTACTTTGTTACTGTTTGGCACACGCCCAAAATAAAAAAATCCCCCTATCGCGAATTAAGGGTGAACAGTTTCTTCATCAACTCTTTCAAAAACAGGTGAAGATTGAGAGTTGCTTATCAGAACAAGGGCAAAAAATCTTAAATATGCACCCAAACATTGAACTTATATTTATGTATGTATGTACATATGTCGTATAGAAATGTGTCACATTAAAAATAATAATTGAGTTTCTTGACCTCTATTTTATTTTTAACACAGTTGAAATAGCATTGAAGAGCATATCAAGTAGTTTCGATACATATGTACATACATATCGTCGCAGTTTTTGCTAACCGACCCAACTGACATTTTTTTTAATTAGTTAAAACCACTACTACATTTTATAAGTCATAATAAACCCTGTCTAAAATTTTTATTACTGTGGGCATTAATGTTATATAAAAATAGAAATGTTTCAGACAAATCCAAAAAAAAATCCAAAAAAATCCAAAAAAAGCTGCTCTCTTGTAAAATTTTTAAAATGCTTGTTAGGTCAGTTAGTTAAAACAACGGTGATATGTGAATCATTTTCAATATTCTTAAAGTATTGTCTGTTTTTTTTTTTTTAATTTTGTCCCACTTGACTGGCAACGCTTTTGAGTTATTTTAGCCAAATCAGTATACTTCGAAAGTATGCGGCTTCGAAATGATCTTAATGATGAACGTGCTGCAAATAGGATTTTGGGCATTTAGCTTTCCAATATTATAGAAATTTATATTAATTTACTATTTTTTTTTAATTTTCCAAATACTAAGCATTGCGACATCTACAGAAGTTGTCTGTCTGTAGCCGTGTAGCTGTGATTTCGTCCAAGGGAAATGGAAAAAAAACAGCTGACCTTATCGCTACCTTCCACTAACCCCATCTGTCAAAAATCGTTGACTAAAATAACAATATTTAAGAGTACAAAATATTTTACTATCTACATTTTTCAACAATATGTGTAAAATATAATTTTACTTTCTATTACAAAATAAAGAACAATTAATTTTTGCCAGACGATTTTATTTTTTTCACTTAAAACATATTCAAGGCACATTCACCAGGTAGTAGCGGAAACGCAGCTGAGCTATTTTTTTTTTAAATTATAGTTCATTCGAAGCTTCAAAACTTGTTTACGAAAGAGAATTAAAAAAATGTTAAAAAATATTCAAAATTCTTTTGAAACAAATGTAAAAATATGAAAAAACTATTAAAAAATTGTGAAAAGTGGCCTAAACGTTGCAAATTTTGTTAGTGGTAGCTGCCGTGAAGAAATTTTTTTAAATTTATGTCAAGAATTTTCATTTATATTATTTTACAACAAATTCTATTTTTGATATTTTGGATCAACTAAAAGCAATGTTGTTTTTTTCATTGTTGTATTTTTTCATTGTTCTTGTAATCCTGATATTACCTGGAAATAAATGTGCCTTGAACATATTAAAACAAAAGATTTCGACAGTTGAGGTTTAAAGCAGTTTAATTCGGCTTCGAACAGCTGATTATCATCAGGGCTGACGAAGTCACATGTTTCTCAATTCGACTTGATGGTGCCCAAATCGTCGCTGTTTTAACTAACTGACCTAACTAACATTTTAAAAATTTAACAGAAGAGCAGCTTTTATGGCTGTTTTATACATTCATTATTATGGCTGCGTCAGAAATCTTTTTACTTATATATGCACAGAAGTAATGCTTACAGTCGTGAAAATTGTAGACAATGTGTATTATGACTTATAAAGTCTAGTAGAGGACTTAACTCATTTTTCAAAAAAATTTCAGTTAGATCGGTTAGTTAAAAGAACGACGAAATAATCAAATATGGGCAATTCCTAGGCGACAAAGGCGACATTGGTACTCTTGTAGTTGAGCCAAAGATAAGAAAGGAATTAGAAGATCCGACATATGTATATTCACAGTATTTTGAATCAGGAGAAGAGCACTATATTTAAAGGAAAAATTTGGGCGTATTCAATAATATAAAAAAAATATAAGCAAATATCACCGAGAAACGGACACGATAAAAATAGAAGTTATTTTTGTGCACTTATAATTAGAAATGTAGACAATTCAGCGAAATTTTGTGAATAATTTTTTTTGTGAATGTAGAAATTAAGGTGAAAGATAATCTTCCATTTGTAGATTTATGAAATATGCAAATTTTGTTTTAATTTTTTTTAATTTGATAAAATGAAAATATGGACGCGACAAAACGGAAACGAATTTTTTTCCAAGAGAACACAGTAACTTTGCTAATAATAACGATTGAACTTTAATTAAATAATTCTTTCTGCAAAAAAAACCGACTTCAATGCATAGATCCGATAGAAGATAAGAATTACGTGAAAAATAAAAAAAATTTAATGGGCGTGCCTCCGCCCATTTTTTAAATGCAGGATTATGTGTTTTTCAGAACTCAGGGTGCATGTTAAGTCTTGTAAAAATCGGTAAAGTAGAACCACTTAAAATAAAATATTAAATTTTAATGGGCGTGACACCGCCCATTTTGTTAAAAGGAGGATTGTGTCTATTTTAGAGCTTAAGATGCGTGGTAAGTTTCGTAAAAATCGATTAAGTAGAACCTCGTAAAATATTAGAATAAATTTTAATGGGCGTAACCTCGCCCATTTTTCTAACTTCCAAATTGTGTAATTACAATAACCAAAGGTGCAACAATCAAATAATTAGAATATCTTAAAATTATATTTAAAAAAATGTGGGCCCGCCCACTTTGTTTTTCAATGGGACCAATGGGAAGCTATACCCTCTCAGACAACAAAAAAAAAATTACAACCTGTCCAAAATGTACTTAGTTATGAAGACACACACCTAAAAAAAAAGTAGAGACGAATTGTTAACCTCCTACTTTTTTTGAAGTCGGTTAAAAATAGATAAAACAATAACAAATGCTTATTTACTGCCGAAAAAAATTAATATTGATTTTGGGCGATGGACGCGACATTAAGGGTGAAATTGAGAGTCCAGCTCACTTGGGTCCAATACAATGATCCTTTGTGCTACCTGCGAGTTCAAGAGAAGATAGTGAGAGAGGGTGATAGGGAAGGGATAGTGATAGAGAAGAAGGAAGATGAAGGAAGAGATAGAGGAAAGCTTCATTCCTTTACAACTCCGCTTTTTTGCACGCTTTTTAATAATGCAATGTTGCAGCGCCTTCGGGTGTCAAATGAGGCGTATTAAATTTTGAAGCTGTAGTAGTAGCCATTTATTGATTAGCCATTTATTGGCTATTTTACTTCGCCGATGATTCTGCTACACAGCTAAAGATGTTACATTATGATTAGTATGTGCTGAAGTCGGTATGGTTTAGTGAGCAGTGCCTTTTGCCTGCATCACTAGAATTTTCTAGAATGCGCATCAGAAAAATGCGTGGTGTTGTTAATTTTAATGATTGTCGGCTCGAACGTGCTAACTGCTTCAGTCAACGCCACCCTCAGCTTTATTATTAAAAATATAACAAAAATTTTTCAGAATACAAATTTTTTTTGGTTGAACTTTTTTTGGAATTACCCATATGTATACGTGTGTATTAGGGTGATCGACTCGGTTTTTCAACCGGTTTTAAAACCCGGTTTTTTCACAATACGGTCGTCTGTGTTTTCAAAATGTTGATTTTTCGAATGTCAAATAGCCCGGTATTTTTACAATTTAAAAACCGGCTGAGTCGAATACTTTTCGATTTGCATTTTGCAATAAAATTATTTTTTACTATGTTAAAACTTTGACCAACGTGATCTGTTGATTTTCCTAAGTATTTTTTTCAGTATAAAAGATGTAAGCGTTTTTTGAGCATGACAACACTTACCGAAGCATGAAATTTAAGCAAAATTATTTTATTAGGTGGTAGCAGAGGTGAATTAAATTGGCGTTATGGCATGCAATGGATGTCAAAATCCATTTTTTAGTTTTGTTAACATTTTGCTTCATATTTTATATAGAGGTCAGCGTGACCATATTAGCTTACTTTGAGCTAAATTTAGCTTATTTTGGATTTAGCTTCAAAATTTTCATTTAGCTCTCGTATTTTAGTATAAATGCTGTTATATTTTAGAAAATTGGTTAAGATTATTTTGCGAAATTTTGTTTTTTTTAACTAAAATATAATAATGAATAAATAATTTAATTAAAAAATTTGAGGAC
Source organism: Tachina grossa (assembly GCA_949987645.1). NCBI lineage: Eukaryota > Metazoa > Arthropoda > Insecta > Diptera > Tachinidae > Tachina > Tachina grossa. The sequence goes on from OX465276.1 coordinate 149,127,295, forward strand.
CTAGCGAACGCAACCAGACTGGTCCCGATAACTGGTTTTACATGACAGGCAAATTACTGAATTAACTACACACAAAAAAATTCATAGGTTATATTTCCTAAAATTATGGCATAATTTTAACTAAGTGAAAGGGTAGAATGGCATTTACAAAGTTTTCTAGGTAATTCAACAAAAATTTTAGATAATTTCTATGTTCGAAAAATCAACTAAAATTTTAGTTAAAACTGCTTAACGACTAGGTAAATTTATTTTTTTTTTGTTTTCTGTGAATTATCTAAATAGTTAAGTTAATTTACGCATATATAATACGGCAAATTATCATGGATTTTAGTTAAACTATTTATAATTTAATAATTGTCATGGATTTTAGCTATATTCGCGATATCAAATAAAAATAAATGAATTTCTGAATTTTTTTAATAATTTATTAGAAAGTATTGTAATATTTATTACATATTTAGGTATGTACATAAAAATATTCATAGGAAACAAATGTTTCCGGACTATAAAAAAAAAAATATTAATGAATTCATTGCCAAAGCTTTTTAATAGACATATTCTTTCCGAACCATTCTGCATAACTTTAGCCACTTCCATTTAAAAATCTTCATACGTAACATGAAGACGCCTCTCACGCAATGCATATGTGCCAGCTTCTGTAGTATATGTATATACTATATACACCCTTTACCTCAGCATCGGAATATCCTGGCATAAGTTCATCTATTTTACACAAATTAATACCATGAGTTAAGTTCATTTTACGTGAATGATGGTGGGTATTAAGTTAAACGTTTGGTGGTGGGTATTTAATTAAACGATCAATACGACCAGGACGCAAAAGAGCAGGATCAAAAATATCAATTCGATTTGTGGCCATAATAACTTGAATATTTTTCGTAGCCTCAAAACTTTCCAATTTATTCAGTAAATGCAACATTTTACGTTGAACTTCAGAGTCCCCGCCAATTAAATCAATTTCATCCATGAATATAATTGAAAGCTAGTTTATCTATAATATTTAAAAATAAATTTACAGAAATTTAAACATTTATAAAATTTCATGTACATACCTTTTGCTCAAAAATTGTCTTTTGACAATAAAATATAAATTCATTTAAATAAAAATAATTTCGAAGAAGATACCTAATACCTAATAGTTATATTAACATGGATTTTAGGTAAAGTGTAATATACAAATTACCTAACAGTATAGTTAATAAAACCTAAGTTTTTTAATTTCATATAAAAAAGTGTTACCTATGCAAGCTTAGTTAATATTACCTCTCGGATTTTTTTGTGTGTATTAACTCTTTTTTTTAATAAAGCAATTTAAAATCAAAACTTTTGCATAATAATTTTCTTACTTAGAAAAACCGGGTTTTTGATAATTTCAATAATTCGAACTATTCGAAGACCGGTTTCTGGAAAAAGTCGAATAATCGATCACCCTAGTGTGTATACTGTTTTTGACAAATTGTGATCAGTAGCCTGCTGTGGGCTATGTGGCAATCTTTGTTTATTTATGTCGATCAGTTTGGCAACTTTACGTATTTTTAATGTTATTTTATTAAGTTTTTTTTAACAATTTATTTAATTTTTATTTATTTAAATAATATTTAACATTGAACTTGGCAAACGTGTAAAACAATCTCTGAGTAAATGAAACGGAAAAAATTATAGAAAAAAATAAGTTCAAAGCAAAAAAAAAGTCTTATCACTAAAAACAACCCGATGTAAAACTGTAATATATAAGGGAGCCGTTTATTTTGAAAGTGACATAAGTCACTTCGCGAGGTGCAAACTAAATTAAAATATTGGTAGGATAGGACTCGGAGAAGGGACACCCCCTAACAAAGTAATTAATAATAATCTTACATAATGTATTTTGAAAACTCTAAAAGTCTTCAAATTTGGTATGCAGTCTTTGGGTAAAACAATTCTATCAATTGCATGTGTGTTGAATGCTATATCTACATATCTATGTATAACATACTGAATAAATGTCAACCAATTTGAGAAATATAACTTCAACAATATTTCCGCTATTAAGATGGTGCCCCTGTGGCTGAGTGGTAGCGATGCTAGCCTTTTAGTCCAGTGGTCGTGGGTTCGATTACCGCCATAGACCCTGGTTGTTTTCCGCAGACAAGCTAATCGCTTTGCGGATTGTTTGTTTAAAAAAAAATTCGAAAGTCCCTATTATAAGACCCTCTATAAGACCGATTTCTCTAAAAATAGCCAGCAGATAATGAGATGGTTTAAAAAACTTACTTATCAAAAACAAAAATCTTTTGAAAGAAACCTTGAAATTGTTATTTGATATGGTTCACAATTGGTCAATTGTTTGAAAAAATTTAAAACCAAAATCATTGCTTTGAAAGCAACGACAACAAAGATGATTTTCCTAATTTGCAATTGAATACACATGCAAACAATAAATACCCCATATATTAATAATTAACGTACATACTATATATGTAGGTACATAATTACTATATACACATGTGCAAATGTATATACATATATGTATGCTTAAGGGTAATTTGCTAGTGTGGCTGAATGCCACTTGAAGAAAAAAATACCTTTCCATTATTTTCCAAATGGTTGTAAAATTGTCTTTAAGCAAAATTATGTCTCTTTGCATTTAATATTTATACAGTTGTGGCGAAAAATATAGCATTTTTGAGTATGTACATATTTTCTGATTAACATTGCATGTGTTAAACAAAAACAAAATTCCAATTAATGATATGTATGCATGTATTTATTATTAAAATTGAAAGCAGAGAAACAAGCCGATCGGCTCACAGCCGGCTCAAGAGCCGCCTCCAACTTTTAATCCAACTTCAAGACGCCGATGCATGCGGCTTGCCTCGGCTCAAAATTGCAGCCGACTAATTGTTTTTTTTAAAGTTGGAAATTTGAACGACATCTTACAAATTATATGGAAGACATCAGGTGTTTGAAATATTTTTATAGAAATGTGTCTAAAAAACTTATAAATAGCGGCTATCAATGTCAGCCGGCTCAAGCCAGCTTATGAGCCGCCGCCGACTATTTTTTCCTTAGCCGCAGCCGCCGACTTTTTAAGACGGATTGTTTCTCTGATTGAAAAACCACAGACTGGAGGTTGTGGGTAAGCCCACTTGAGTAAAACGTTTTTAAAAATTCAACTATATCTTCTGGAAAGAAAGTAGTTATATATAAAATACGAATTTATGGGGGTTTATGGAAAAATGCTTTCAATAAAGAAATTTTTACAATGATTTGCAAATTTCAAACACGTTAGTAGAACAGAAGTCAGCCTTTCAAGTACACTTAAACAATTTTGAACCGACCAACCTTCCGAAGAAATATAATTGAGAAAATTTTAAATCGTGAGTTTTAGTCATTTGAAGTTGCCACATTTTCATAAGTTGCCATACTTTCCACTTCATAAATTACAACCACATAAAAATACAAAATAAAAACAAAAGAATATACATAATGGTTTCATTAAGGATTTTCATGAGAACTCTCAAAATTGGCATTTGTGCAAACTTGCGAGACTTGTTTCATAAAGCCTCTTTTGAACTTTTGCGCAAACAGTTTATGTAAATTTGAAACAAACGTCAAAAAGTTCATTTAATAAAAATAAAATAGAAAATTTCAAGCAATTTTTAATTAAAAAATATACATATTTATATATGTATGTCCCGATCCAGACTTGCAATTTTTGTTGCAGCACCTTTTTTAGTTTTTTTTAGCGAAAAAGAGCGAGAGAGGAATACAAAATGTATATATTTCTATTTCAACACTCTCCCACATATTGAAAAAATACTGCAACAAAAGTTGTAAGTCTGGGCCGGTACTATTTCTATAAAAATAAAAAAGTGTGTGTGTGTCTAAAAATTCACAATTGCACAGCTCAAGTTTACGAGTCAAAATTATTGGGCAAACTTAACAGGTTTGTGTAAATAAAATTTAGGAATAACTATCTGGAACTTTATCACCAAGTTACTCGTGTTACAATGGCTCTTAGCGCATCAAGTTCAAAATGTAATTTAACTTCAAGAAAAAAAGTCGACTGGTGCCAATCTGAATAAAAGCAGCTGATTCGTTCGACAGATAATGTTGACGAACAATTTCGAAATAATCGTGTTTTTGTAATAAGTTCAAAAGTTTTCGTCGAATCGATTTTAGATATTCATTATTAGATTGTTGCGGTAGCAGAAATGTGACATAAAATGTACAAAACTTTAACAAAAAAATTTTCTGACAAATGTAATATAACTGTTGTATAAACATAAAGAATAAAAGACACACGTTCATTAATTTTTCAAAGAGGAAAAACTGAAGGCCAATTTATAATTTCGAATACATCACTACTCGTTTAGTAAGTAGACTGGTTGCTCTTTAGCAGTTTTTCAAAAAGTTGTTAAATTATAATTATTTATATAATTAGCTTATAGGCCTATAATATTCTAGTTCAATACGACCATCTGAAGAATTAAGTATTATGGCAAAATATTCCCTCTATACATGTCAACATATGCACTAAATTATCGAAATAGTCAGAGCCTTGAAGTTAGCTGCTAAAGTATTGCTATAATGAACTGCCAAACGTTTGAAAACTTGAAAATTAAAAGCGGATAAATATCAATAGAAAACAAATATGTTAAAAACAAATATATGTGCAAATAAAATTCAAGTTCTTTTTCTTAAACATAAATTACTTTATAACATTTTCATCCTCCAAAAAATTTAAAATAATATATGTACAACAAATTTTTTCTTTCGGCTTTCTGTTTTCATTTAAGCTAACGATATGTGCATATGCCTTTCTATAAGAAAAATGTGATGTGATGATATAGTGTGCTGTGGTGACACACTCAACTTTTTAAACTATAGTATTCATTTCTTGTTTGTTTATATAAACATTGTTGTTAAAAACATATGTACATATTTATTAAAATCTTTCAATGCGTCAAACAAAAATACTTTTCCAAAGCTACTTATTTACTTGCTTTTAGAAATGGGTTTAATTTTCATAATTCATTTATAATTATACATTTATAGTTGACTAATCATACAAAATTTCATGAATAAACAATATATGATTGACGATTTTATAACTCTCATTATCAATACGTACTGTTGAACAGACTTCAGCTAACAAACTGTTAATATTCCAAGAAAATTGCTTGTCCGTATACACAAATTGTCGACCATTTCAACACGTTCGCTGCGAATGTATTTAAATATAAACGATTATTATTTACTACAACACATTAATTGATAACAATTAATTTATTGTTTTCTTCTATCAAATCGATTTGGACTTATTCACGAAGGGACGTGGGGTATGATTGTGAATTGAGTAGGTAGAAATTATTTATACTGGGAATAGATTGGGGAGTTAAACGTAAAATTCTATTATGAAAAATTTCAAGTTAGATGATTCATGAGGACAAGTGTTAATAAAGAGTAACATCATCATGATCATGATTTGATTTTCCTCTTCAAAAGTTTAAGCTGAGTTCGGGTTCATATAAATCTGGCTCGAATTTGAAGAAGTAGGACAATGTACATAACTTTTACGCAGAGAATAACAATGAATTTAAGTGTAAAATTTGTCATGAAATTATTTGCAGGAAACTTTTTGCGCTATCAATAGCGTGCAAATTAAACAAAAAAAAAATTAATAAAAAATATTTCGGAGATTCATGTTACGACATCTTTTGACATCACTTTTTTCTCTAGCAAAAAGTTTCATGCAACAAGTTTCATGAAATTTCATGAAAAAGTTCATAATGTAAACTTGTTTTAAAATATCTCCAAATTGCAGATTATTTTCTTCCTATAAGGAGCATAGGGCCTCAAAGGAAGCACAACTGAATGCTACCGAGCACGTCTACAGGTGGTGGATAGTGGAAAGCTTCTTAGGGTGCCCCTGTGGCTGAGTGGTAGCGATGGTATCCTCTCTATCCTCTCAGTCAAGAGGCCGTGAGTTCGATTCCCTCCATAGATCCTGGGTGTTTTCTGCAGACAAGCTAATCGCTTTGCGGGTTGTGTTTGTTAAAAAAAAATATTCGGAACAGTCGCGAACAATCAGGGATTCCGAATAGGGAGTCTCAGAGGGCTTCCTAACAAATTCTGAGTGCCTACGATACTTGGAACATCAAGGCTAGTGATTGGCGACTTTAATTAATCAATAGCCACTTACTGCCAGCGACCGTTCCTCATTTTATAGGCGGCTGGAAGCGGGCGTAGGATCTTGTAAGAAGCGAATCGTTGCACAAACGTGATATAATACTTCTAGAACAGCCCGTTTGGAGGCCATGCTGGCAGCGCAAGTTCCAGGATCGGATGCTAAGGCTCAATCAGCTACTCGTCTTAAACCAAAAGATTACCGAAACCTCTTCTAAAAGCTTAAGATAAATCCACGTTTGATGCAAATAGCTGAATATATTTATAAAATGGAGGAGATGATTCTTTATCATTCAATAAAATAGAGAATTGTTCATTAGGAAACAAATTTATTTCAGCAATATGTTCCAGTTTTAAGTTAATATCCACTTTGAAAGTCTGAACGCATTCTAAGCTAACAGTTGTATTAGTACAGACTGTAAACACTAGAGTCATAGCACACTAATGGTAACTTATGTATATTATTTGGAAGGCATTTCTAATTCAACATTCAACACGCACTCCTCAAAGGTTTACATCGATTCGGAATTCGCACTATGGAATATTTCAGGTTCCCATTACAATATATTAGAGCTGGAATCAACCTTGGAATGCAATATGTCAACAGTGTGAACTATTAAGTATCCATAGCCCTTCGTTGATCTTATATTTAGAGCATGCATCTGTTATGGTGCTCGGAGACCCACTAAAACGTGGACTACGGAATACTTTTGAATATTAGACATCTGCATATTAAAACGCCTTCCGCATTACTTTAGCATATTCCATCCCGAGATCCCTGCTATTAAATGAAGTAACGGAAGAATTGAGAGTAGACGTCACTTAAATGAACATAATCCTGGAATCCGGAGAGCAAATACGCTCCTCGATTGCCTATCATATTTCAACGAGATGACAGAACAGTTCAATACAATTTATGTTATTTGGAAATGCTTCTTCCATTCGATTTCGAATGCTTAGGTTTTTGCTCTTATTTAAACTCAAACTTAAACGCAAGATTAAGGATCTACCAAATAGGAGATGCGTTAAAAAATTACTTTTGACAACCAGGCAGTTATGGAGCTATGCGCAGAGGTTAAGGGTAGAATATAAGGCATAGATAAGGAGAAGAACATATATAGAACACTTTCTATGTCACTTCTCCGAAGATGTGCAACGCATTATTGGGGTAGTTAGTTCGAGGATGGGGCTCTACTCAAGCAGAGTCTAAGTTGCATCACAATCACCTAAAAAGTCTGAATTTTAATCCCATCACTCTCAAATAAAGAAGATTTTTTCATATATTAAATATAAATTGTTCGCAGATCCTCATTCTAGTGTTCCTTAAAACTTTTTTGAAGCTCTGTTTCAGTAACAATCGATTTGGGAGGCATAAACTAAATTATTTTGTGGAATGTTGCGACTTTTAAGGATGTTAAGGTAAGTGGAGATCATGAAAAAGCTTCTTGTTAAGCAGCTAAGACAATTTAAGGCCTCATTACACAAGTCCAGTTTTGTTGAATAGCAACAGCACCTATTAGTTGATAGATCAATGCTATGTGAAGTTAGGAAGGTTACTGTTGTAACACAAATCCAGTATGAGACCCAACTAGGTCTATTGTGACTCCATTCTATTTGTACGCATCAATAAGATTAACACCCATTGTATTCAGTAAACGCCCCTATTTCGTGCCACTAAGCCACTCAGTTCCCATGACGAAGCCTTTGATATCCTTTTATGAAAACTTTTGCTCAGCCATCTAAGCCTAAGGCAGATAATATGTTCTATAGTTTCTGGTTCCTCTTCATCCTAGCATATCCTACAGAAATCTGAAGTGAAAGTTTCCCAAATACTGGTCCCCGCTCTAACCAAGCAGTGACAAGTCAACGCTCCTACCAATACTCCTTGAACCTTATCCTTTACAAGTTTGGATCTTCCCAAGTCATGTTGTGGGTACATAGCCCTTGAAACTCTACAATACTCCTCCACCCTGTTCACCACATAATTACTGAGTTCCTTGCACATTCCATCATATAACGCCGACCTTATTCTAGCCAGCTCATCAGTAATTTGATTTCCCTGTGACCAGTATGCAAGCGCTTACCCGATGCATGAAATTTTGCATGATTTTTATATGGGATTCCTCGCGTAGAAGCTCTGCCACGTCGATCTAAAATGTGATTCTTTCATGCCTGCCGGTGTGACCTGAATTCGGCAAAAATATTCGTATTGCTTGCTCTTTATTTTTTTACTTGTTTTAAATTGTCCTCAATTCTAATTAGTAGTGGGTGCATACCAGACCATCAATTTTGTTTTAGAAGTCAGCATAGCACCATTGAACAAACTCACAGATTGGTTCAATTTATAAGAAGAACTTTTGAAGAAAAAAAGTATTGTTCTGCGTTGTTATTGACATTTCCCAGGCATTTGATAAAGTGTGGCATGAAGGCCTAATTTTAAAATTGAAGACTTACTTACCAATAAACATTTTAAATCTTTTGGAAAGTTACATTATTTCCCGTAAGTTCACTGGGTTGGAAGGAGACTTTACGAGTAGGCCTGAAACTATTTCATCCGGTGTGCCACAGGGGAGTATACTGGGACCAGTTTTATATTTGATTTATACTTGTGATATGCCTGTAAGCAGTAGTATCCATACTTCCACATTTGCCGACGATACAGCCTGCCTTAGTATGCACGAAAGCCCTGATGAGGCATCCCGCAAACTCCAGGAACACATTAGCCAGATGGAGCTTTTGTTAAACTTATGGAGAATCAAGGTAAATGAACAAAAGTGTGTTCAAGTAACATTTACCTTACGAAGAGATACTTGTTCCCCCATTCGGATTAACAATCAAGTTGTTTCTCAACATTCACATGTGAAATATCTTGGTATACACCTTGATCGACGACTTACATCCACCACATTGATTCTAAGCTATCATAAATGAAACTTAAATTAACTCAGGTACATTGGCTGATTGGTAGAAATTCAACACTTAGCCTAGACTGCAAACTTTTAATATACAAGTCGCTTTTAAAGCCAATATGGTGTTACGGAATTGAACTATGGGGCACTGCTTCAGCTTCAAATGTAGAGAAAATTCAACGAAGGCAAAATAAAATTTTACGCATGATAACATCGGCTCCATGGTACATCAAAAATTCAAATATACATCGTGATTTGAATATGCCACTAGTGACTGAAGAAATCGCAAAATACGCAGGCAAATATTTAATAAAACTCGAATCACATCCTAATCCGCTTGCTCGTAATATTTTGAACTTCACTGGACACATCCGCTCTACACGGATACACGGGCTCTAATATTCAACACTCCAGATGATGAAGCTGTTCGAAAACACTTTTTTTCTTTTTGTTGCTTATCACTAATTATGTATTATTAATAACTATCACTAAGCTTATGTCCGACATTGGTTGGGCCTAATAATTATATTTTAGATTAGGATTTGAATACTTATTGTTAGTTCATATTTGAAGATACAATAAATAAAAAACATGCATTAAAAATAAAGAATAACTTTTTTTAATTTATGTTCGCGCGTTGAATCAGGAGTCGATCTCAGGATTTCCATATGTTAGGCTAGAACACTACCCACTGAACTACCGAAGCACATATTTATTCTGTGCACAATTCAATTTTGTATACAGGTAATCGAGAGAGGATGATCTATAAAAAACTTTGAGAGTTTGAATATAAACAGCCGACTGACTTCGTAGTGTCATTCGCTTACGTTATTGCATCCTCGTAAGGCAGAGGGGATGCACTGTGTGCTTTTCCGCGCTTCCGAAGCGCTTATTTTTGTGTTATATTAAAGTAAACATTTCAAAATGTTTTTATGGAAGGGATATAAGAAACCAAAATAGAAAAAACAGAAAACGAAGCTATAAAAATGCAAGAGACTTAATAATAAGCAATTTAGAAGCAATTGCTTCGAAATATCGATTATTTTTTTGCTGGGAAGATGAGCGTTTTCCTACGGTCACTAATTAGTTTCGATTTGACATTGTGTCCCTCCAAAAAGCTTTAAACGCCGCACGGGTGTTGACGTAGAAGGTAACCTCCTCATCTTCAGCCATATTTCCGGCCACCATCTCTGTGGCCCTGAGGATCGCCAAGCTCTCAGCTTGGAAAACGTTACATTTATTCGGTAGTCTCAAAGAACTACGAATATCCGTCCCCAAGATATAGACATCAGTACCCGTGCCTATCCACATTTTTTTCCGCCTGTAAAGACCGCACGGCTCTCATATAGCTTATCAGGTTTGACCGAAGAGTCCCTATCCGGAACTACCAGTGAGGGTGCTCTACCAAAATCAATTTCAATGATGAACCCATGAGTTCCTCCTGTTGATACTTATCTCATTCAAGATTGGTATGTGAACTGTTGATCCTGTCTTCACCAAACCTGCCTTTCAGAAATCAAATTTCGGTACTGTTCACAAGCATTAGTGCGATCAACATACATTTCAGCAACATATCCAAGTTACTCTTGTTACTATTTGGGCTTAAACCATAGCCATCATGTGATCTACAAAGAATTCTCACAACAAATCGAGCACAGTGTTGACAGCTTGTTAGAAGCAGATGAGCCTGCGGTCAGCACTTAACTCTCACAATTTCGATTCGAGTACGCAAGGTGTCGGCGATGACAAAGAAAACTTAAAACCGTGTGGGACTATTGCAAAAGATTAAAAGCTTTAAATGAATGTTTATTGTGAGACGGAGATTAAAAGGATTAATTTCAATTGTTAACTTATAGTCCAATAGTAACAATGCATAGTTTTAAACTGTGAACTTAGGGACATTTTCACAACTTGCCTTTATTTAAAGGTAGGATTTTGTCTGTCCGATAAATATCTTTGCATTATTACAACTTCAATTTTTTATTGTTATTATTAATAACAATAATAATATTTAATGGATAAAAAAATAATAAATGAAGGTTTTATAATGCAAAACCATTTATCAGGCAGACAAAATCCTACTTTTAACTAAAGCAAGTTGTGAAAATAGCCCTTAAAGGATTTATTTCAAACAGATAAGACCGCTTGGTTCGACTAAGCAAATTGTATATGTCATTGAACAAATAACAAAAAAATTTTGAAAGCTGCAATTGAGAGGAAGTTTTTGGTGCTTTCCTTCCCTATCTCTCTATTATTAAACCAATTACAAATTAAACAGTAACTTATTCTGAGGAGCATAATAAACAAAGACTTTCTCGGTTATAAGCAGCCTGATTACGGTTGGCGTATTTCGACTCCCCTTAGGGCTAAATAGAGCTGAGTCAAACTCGTTCAGTCGTTCATTTTAGACACAAACCGATGATCAAATGCATTTAAATTACATAGGATTGATCATAGGTTTGTGTCTAAAATGAACGACTGAACGACTTGGACCCAGCTCGATTAAGAAAAAAAAGGCGTAGTTGAAATACTCAAACCATAATGAGGCTAACTGAGGCGGCTTTTACACGTGCAAAATTTACTTTGCAAAGTCTTGAGTTTATAAGGAAAAAAAGTTGAAGAAGAGTTCCCGTTCTCTTCACCTATCTCTCCTACCAACTAAAGACTTTACAAAGTAAACTTTATGTGTAAAAAAAATGGTCTGACCTCATTTATTTTTGGGAATCGAATACGCGATCCCAAGAGTGAAGCACTAGTGAAATACCCGCTAGTCCATCAGGAGCAATGATAAGTTTTCTATAGAAAATGTATCACATTGATAAATTTTCTATAGCAATCTTATCGCAATTTTAATTAAAAATTATTACAGTTAAAAGTCTTCTATAGATAAATTATCACTTAAATCTTTTTCACAAAAGGGAATTATCATTGTTATAAGGTCTATATGGAATTGTTTTAAGATTATTATAGTTTTTATTAAAATTTAAAACATTGCGGAGTAGGCATCCCCAAGATACTTGTACACTTATTGCTATTCTCAATTTTACGTGTAATTTATATGTGAAATTGAAAGAGCACGGCCCGTTCTTAATTTTGAGAATACGTGATGTAGAGACAAAAAAAGCTATGTTTCGAAATCATGACAAATTAAAGCAAACTTAAATAGTATATAAATAGATATGTATATGAACTTACTTTTGTATCGGTAAGCGATGCCGTAAACTTCTTAGTGTTACATGAGCTATAGCTATACCCATATTTGCACCCAATATCACAGTTAGGAAGCCCTTGATGCAGCCGAACAAATAACCAGCCGTTATCATCAACACAAAATATCCCACCACAATTGGAAAGCTGACAATAACAAACAACAGCATAAATATAGCAAATATAATCCAAGGATTTTGTGTCTCTATCCAATACAGCAAACGTTTCGCATAGTCTCTCGTCAAGTAGGCCACAAACATTAGAGCTAAGAGTATGGAGAGTGGCACCAGATAGCTGAGGTACCAATTATGCGATATAAAGGCATTGGCACGATAGCATATTGAAGAGCGGGCTTTACTATTCGAACGATTTAAGCGACGATTATTACTATTACTACTAGAAGTGCCAGTTTCCACCGAAGAATCTACCAAAAAGCTATCATGTTCCTCATCGGCTTCATTGGCCAATGGTGAAGAGCTAATCGTAGACTTTTTAGGTGATGCCATTATTAGACTGCAATATTCACTATCACTATCAGTGAGACTAGTGTTAATCCGGCCATTCAAACTGTCCTGTTTAATAATTGTGGATTTACCTTTTAGTGTACTGGTGCCATGGTAACTGCTACTCTTGTGCATAAGCATGCCATCGCTAGCATTGGCATGACTATTCATTTGTGATGTTTTCTCAAGCAGTAGGGTTTCTTCAGATGTCAACGATCGTGGTTCATTCTTATAATGTAATAATGTATATTCACCGCGTTTATCACTGGGAAAATGATAATATGTTGCTGAGGAGGTAATGGTGGTGTTATTGTTGTTATTAGTTGAGCTTGCATTTGTATTATTAGCGTGTTGATAGTTGTACTGTGATTTTTGTTGAGTTCCTTCTAGTGATGGTACACGTGCTAATGTTAAACTGGTCGAAACACTCATATTGGAGTGAAAATTGGTATTAGAGGAATTTATATGCAATCAACAGTAGGCAAAAACTTTTTTAGCAAGAGTGTGTGGGAAATGAGAGCGGAGAAAGAGAGAGAGAGTGACAATGCTGGTTTGTATACACATAAATTTTTCTTTAAATCTTTACATTTACATATTGTTTTTTTTATTTGTGTTTATAAGTTTATGAAATTCTGCAAGTATGCAAAATATACATTTTTTGTTTTACACGCAATTGCAATAAACAATAAAACAGCGAAAAGTAATACATAATAATAAGAAAAAGTAATATAACCCCAAACTTAATGAAGAATCTAATTTGTCGATTCGACTTCTAGAGTTTGTACTAGATTAGAGAAAAATGTTGTATACTGCTATAAACAAATCGAAGTCGAATCGAACGATTTTCCACCTATTTTTAATCTTCTTTCCATTCAGTTGCTTCCAATAAAACAAAACAGAAAACATTTGGGCTGAAGCAGCTTATATATTTGGTCTATATTCAGGGAAGAGGACTATTGCTAATTAATCAGAAAATCACAGATCTAACCCCAAGTCCCCATAATGAACCTCACACCGCCCATTACTTCATGGCAATTGACTTGTCCCACAAGGTAGCATGTCTATGCGAGAGGCAAGTTTGTATAAATGACCCTTCACTCTTTAGTAGGATACATACAACAATGGCAGATGTACGGGGACTTAGCACTGGTTGCCAATTTTGATATTGAAGTGACTTTCAAAAATGTCAAATCCTACTTTTTCATTAAAAAGGACGACGGAGATAGAGGTTGATGTAGATAGTTGTCATAATAAATAAATAAGATGAGTCATCTGGTGCAATTGGTGATGACGCAACATAGAGGGCAGATAACCGAGGCTCAGCTCAGGGTGGGTCTGTTACACCCCTCCTGTAAAACTTAACTATCAACTCCGTTCAGTTAAATATTGAGCGTTGGACGACCAAGACTGTCGTTTAAGTGGACGATGGAGAAATAGAGTACTTTACTCCATCCGAGTGCATGGTATCAGCACTAAGTCTCTTGCGTAAATGGAGTCATATCAATCACCACAAATTAAAGAGATTTGTATCTACAAAACTTTATGACCTTAGCCTGGCAATCTCGGAAAGCGATAAGTCTCAAACGACTGTAACATGGGAGAAGACTTTACGACAAATAGCGATTATGATTCCTGGAGCACTTATATACTCCTCAACGAAAGCACTATTAAAACATTGATCCGTTGGATCTTTTAGCCAGATAACTGGCTCTTTACTCCGCAAGCAGGTTGAATGCTACTAAGTTGAGTCTAGCGTGACGCGCTAGGATCTTAAAGTACAATACTAAAGGCGGATTTATGGCAAGATTAATTAATTCACACCGAGACCATATTTTGGTGAAATATACAGTGCAAGTGTTCCATTTCTATTGGCAAATGGATGCAATGTCCTGCAATCCGAAGTCATTGCTTTTACCCAGAGCGACAAGATGGCTAAGGTATTATAAGATAACAGCAGATATATTAATCGCCACTGAGGCGGCTATTGGCACTTTTAAATATAATGTAACCAACATCCCTGGTGGTAAGCGAAATGCAGGGGACAATTCACGGTAACACTGAAATGTGGTTTTTTCAAGCGAAAAGTTTAGAGGATATTGCCAAGAAAGGGCTAACATTTGGCGACCACACAATTTAACATGAATTATATACGCTTGCCCAAACAAGGTGTAAAACTTTAGGGACTTCCCGTAACGGACGGATAGGAGGAAAAGTACACTGTACTTCATCTCTTTGAAAATGCGCTATACAATGTGAGCAGGAGGAATTTCAGATATTAAGTCCTGTATGATTTAGGCGCATTGAAAGAGTAGAGTGGACTAAACTGTCCACATTCTGTAGAGAATCTAGGTGTTTCACTGATGCAGCGAGGCCTATCGAAAAGTCCTAGTTGAGTCTACACTGTTTGAGGTGTATCACAAGGAAAACAAATAGACAAACCCAAATGAAACGCCAGACGGAATGCCTTTACAATCTAACCTAAACTATAGGGATTAAACGAGCAGAGAAAAATCTCTTCAACCTTCAAGTAAGGAGACGTCAAACAAAATGACTTTTATGTTAAGAGTACAAGACAAACGATTTTGCAAGAAAGAAGCATCAATTCAGCCGAATTTGGCTTCATTTGGCCAAGTTTATATGATATAGAAAAATGCTCGAATATGCAACATTAGTAAAAACTGTCCTAGTTTGCACGATGATAATTTTTTTCGTACAAATAACTGGCAACGAGAAGCTAGATGAGAGAATTACATCAGCATCAGAAGCAATGAGCATTACTGAAATCTCCAGCTTCCACCCGTCATCTTCTGAAGTAGTGACCAGAAGAGTACTAAATACATATGTAGGTATATACCTATCTTTTTAAACTTCGCAAATCGTCGTTAAGTACACTCACAGTGATTTGTATCTCTATCCAGGTATGTGTATAAAGTTACTATCGAAACTGTTTTGATGAATTCAATAAGAAAAAGGTGATGGCATTCGCTATCCGACAATGTAATCATATTACCCCTTTTAGACACGGAAAGTTTACTTTGCAAAGTCTTAATACAGCTGGAAGAAAGACAGAAAGAGGTAGTATTCCTCCCTCAGTATTTCACACAGCTGAATTAAGACTTTGCAAAGTAAACTTTGCGTGTCTAAAAGGGGTATATGGTTCATATCGAATGTCATAACCTCAAACTGAAAAAACTTCATCTAATCAGCTCGTTATCGAAAGTTCGACCCCTGGAAAATGCTGATCTAAGTGGTGTGTTTGTGTGTGTGAACTTCCTCAAGATGGCCTATATAAATTTATCCACTCATCCCAATATAGCCAACAGTAAGGAGGGTTACATCTTTTAGAGAAATGGACCTAAGGGTAAAAAAAATCAATTTTCACTTTTTTTTGATGTGGACATCTGAGCATCGAATGAGACCGATCCCATGCCCCAAAAGTGTTCCCTCCCAGAGATATGTATGCGCGTTTTATGATGTGATGGTACACCAAAGATACACGTATGTATTTAAATCTTTAAAATGGCTCTCCTGAACAAAACCGGTTTTTACCCTTAAGCTTAAATTAGACGTGACATAGCCATACGCCATAACCATAACCAAACCAAAATTCAATTGGTTTCTGTGGTGAGAGTTATGGCGTTATGGCGAGTCACGTATAATCGAATACAGTGTTGCCCATTAGTTTGGTTCGAACGGCTGCTCTCTATGGCTATGGTTATGTCACGTCTGATTGAGCCTTTAGGTCCCTTTCTATTTTGCGCGTCACATATGTATATCTCTATTTCATACATACCACATGCAGTTCTGTGCACGAAATTAATGTTGATAAATGAAACAAAGAAAGATTTCAAATGCATATGGATTACACATTTTATTCCATCAAAATTCCACGTTGTCGCTGCACATACATACATATGTATGTAAACACTTATGCATCTAAATATTTATGCAAGTACAGATGTATGTACTTAATTTAATGTCTAAAATTTTTTTAAACATTTTCAAGTCTGTAATTGTGCTGTGCAACCAACATCATATATGAAAGACTAAATATTTTTCAGTTCAATCACTTGCAAAATATACATATACATATATGTTTGTACATATGTATGTATGTATGCATGTTCTTACCCAGTCGGATTTTTATTAGCTAGCTCAAAACATGGGTGACTTTTTGATAACTTATTTACAACTAGCTTCTGAACTAATTCATAAATAATATAGATGTGAGTCAGTTGTTTTTTGCACAACTGTCTTCTTCGCGATAAGTATTGAACTAACTTTAAGTTAACTCAAAACTGATGCAGAGATTACTGAGTTGTTTTTGTACAACTAACTTCTTCGATAAGGTTTGAACTAACTTTTAGCTAACTCAAAGCTGATACAGTCAAGGTTCAGAGAGAATGTGTCAGCATAAAATTCATGTTTATAATAACTCTGTGCCGTTTATATTTTATATGGCGCGATGGCAAAGTGTTAAGTATGATGGCTGACAAACAAAGAGATTACAGTTCGATACCCATTCTCGTATCTTAAAAAAATAATTTAAAATTGTTTAAACTTTAAGCTTACTAAAAAATGTTAATAAATAATAAGCTAAATCATAATTAACTAAAAATAACACTTTCTTTTTATTTTTTTTTTTATTTGGCACAAGCTAACTAATAATGAGCTAACTCATGGTTAGTTTAAAACTGATGCGCTCGTCCTGCGGCCACTCACTTTTAACATGCAGAATGAGTGCTGATTTTAACCACCTCTTGACTAATTTTTGGCTGATAATTAACTAGCTCTGAGTTAACTCAAATTCCCACTGGGTAAGTACATATTTACATGTACATATGTATGTGGAAAAAGAAGTCCCTTAAGAACAAAGCTGACTGCATTTCTATACCTTTCCTCACATCTCATGCACTCATACATATATACACACACGCGCTGATACTAACATGCATATTCAAATAACCATACATAAACTTTCAAAGAAATTTTGCAATAACATCTCATGTACAAATTTCCAAAAAAATATTCATACATACATACATATGTATATGTACATATGTACATACATACAAGCTTACAAAATACTGCAAAGGGGGAGTGAAATATGTAAACAGTCATTAAAAACAAACGTTTTTATATGTGTGAGTAGCGGGAGGCCCGACTTTTTTTGTTTTACAATAAAAAACCCATGGTGGATAACGTACATATATATCGTCACCTAAAACCCAAAAGGCCGTAAGTACACTTTTTACTATTTTACAGGAGAAGCAAAAAACTTCATAAATTTAATACTATTTATTGTATGTTAGGTGCCAACTTGAATAATGAATAAAATCGGTATTTTTGAACATATGAGTAAAATTTTAGGAAAATATGTTTTTGGTTAATCACATCATAATCAATCAAAAAGTCTATTTTGAATTTTTTATATATGTATATCGTCACCTAAAATCCAAAAGGCCGTAACAACCAAAAAATTCAAAAAAAAGGTATTTTTTTATTGATTATGATGTGATTAACCAAAACCCATATTTCTTTAAAATTACTCACATATCGCTCATTTAGTTCAATAGTGTCATAACTCAAAAAAATGGGTTTTTGAGCTAATAATGATGCAAAATAATTCGACATTTTGTATTTTATCTTGTGTAAGAATCGCATATAAATAACTTGTACTACCACCTTGTAAGAGAAGAATATTTTTCTTCATTGCGTTGTATGTAAATTGAAAACTTTAAACGCGTTTTCTGCAAAACTAGTTTTTTTTTACTTGTGACACTATTGAAGTAAATGAGCGATATGTTGTTATACCATGTTCACACTTATGGTCTTAAACGTGTTTAAGGCAAGTGTTTTAAAAAACTAAACAAAACCGTTCACATTACATTTGAGATGTTTAAGGTTGAAGTTTTGTCAATAAATGATTGTATTTGTAAAAAATTACGAACAATCATGCTTTTTTATTAGTTTATTATTTTCAAACAACAAATGTTTTTGTAAATAATTGAGTATTTTTTAACTAATTACTTGTTTATCAAATAATAAACAATAATAAAAAATAATTTTTGACGTGACGCCATTTAATAACAACAAAAAGTTGTCACAGTTATCCAAAAACGGACTAAACATACTCCATTTACGTGTTTAAGGAAGTGTTTTAATCTTCATTTGAGATGCTTAACAAAACAAGTCAATTTATGGTAAAACATCTCAAAATCGTCTTGTTTAAAGCGCAGTATTTACGGTCAAAATGCATGATACAAGCATCGTGTACGTGTGCATGAAGAACTCAGCATATACGTGCATGCATTGCACGATAAATTAATAGCATCTTGCTACAATGCAATGCATGCACGTGTATGCTGAGTTCTTCATGCACACGTATACCATACTTGCGTCATGCATTTTGACCGTTTGTACTGCGCTTAATTGTAAGGCAATTGTCAAACTACATACAAAAACTTTTTACGTATACAATTTGATAGTTCTTTGTATAACCCAATGCTTTGAGTAGTTTATCTTCTTATGTTTGTGTTGCATACATGCATGTGCAAAAATCAAAAATTTAGATTTTGCTTCAAGCATCGTCGGTGTGACACATACAAACAAAATTTCACTAATATTATTATAATGCAGGTCATGAATTTTGACCGTGAATAATGCGCTTAAGCTCTTAAACACGAAAGAGGCGCTAATCACGTTTAAAAACATAAGTGTGAACATAGTATTATTGTCTTAAATTTATAAGGTTGTTTACTTCTCCTGTAAATAAGTTGTTTACTTACGGGCTTTTAGATTTTACGTGACGATATGTAGATATTTACATGCATATGTATGTATGCAGGTATTTCAGAAGGGGAACAAATACTTAAGACTGTAGCAAAAACAACAACTGAATAAATTTTATGTTTTCTTTTAATTTAATTTTTTTATAAGAACATAATAGAACGCATTGCTGGCATTAGTTTTCCAATGTGATTTTTGTATATTTTTCAGTTTTTTTGTGCAGTTTTCGATATGCACTTAATTTAATAAAAATCGGAAGTGACAGAGATAAAAATAAAAGAAATAACAAAGAAAGTAAAACTTCGATTTATAGAGATATGATTTCACTTTCATTTGCGTAGAATTATGTATATCTGGCAATTAATTTTATTATTGCAATTCATTTTAATTTTAATATGTAATACATATATGTATGTATGTACAATTGTACAGATTTAAAGGTACACAAACAAAACAATTCCATACACCTTTGACCTTTTTTGGAGATTTTGGTTTGTGTTTTCTTATTTAATCACTACGTACATATGTATATTATGTGTGTATACAGGTATATCGTTTTTGAAACATTTAAATCAATATATATTTCACACGTTTAAATTCTACGTTCATAATATAAGTATATATTATCACTTTTTAGCACAATGTATTTACTGTTTTTTTAACCACGTTGGTAATTTTTTCTAAACCTTGTTCTGTTCCATCCGTAAATAATCAACCAAACGTCTTGAATCTCTTTGCAATACTGTTTTTTCTCTGTATTTTGTTTTTGGTCAGGGTGACCGATGACATTTTTCAAAAAGTGGCACCAAATAAGGGATTTACCAAAAAAAAGGGGCAAAATTAAAAAAAAACGAGAAAACTGCACTAAACTTTTTTTATTTTTAATGTATTTTCATATAACTCACCCTAAATAAAGGGGGTCAAAAAGTGGCAAGGCAGTCGAAAAAGGGGAAACGCAGTCGAAACAGTGGCAAATCGCCACTTTAGTCGGTCAAACGGTCACGCTGTTTTTGGTATTAGAAAAATGCAATACTTTGTTGTTGGTACCAGGGCTGTCATATTTTTTCCAGCCTAATTCGCCAAGTTGATTTAAAAAATCGCCAAAAGTCTCCAAAATCATTATAAAATAGTTTTTCTCATTAAATATATGTTAATAAATATTTTTTTTATAACACTTTTTTAACATAATTTTTTTATAAAATAATCGTTTACAAATTTAGAAGAAAATCACCAAAAGTAGAAATAAAATCGCCAAAAATTATTTCTTGTCGTGTAAATTTTTCTCATGCACATTCAAAATGCATTAATTACTATAATTAATATAACAAAAATCATCATAATCAAATTGTTTTGAATTCTTGCAGACGGATTTTGGTAAGACTTATTTTTGAAACTACTCATTCAACAAACTAATTTTCCTGAATTTCAAAAGTTTTGAAGTTCAATTTTGTTAAAAAGAAGTAGCCATAAAAATCACCATCAAACTTATTTATCGCCAGAAAAACCGCCATGTAGCCAAAACAAAAATTTAGACCAAAACAAGTTGAAAAATTGCCTCGTTTGGTGAGAAATCGTCACATCTGACAGCCCTGGTTGTTGCCTTTAAAACCAGTTATGCCAACTTTTTTGACTCTAAAAGCACATTATATCAGTGATGGGAAAGTTGGTACGATCGTACTTTTTTTGAAACTATTTAACATGAAGAAGTACCGTAGTACTCCTGCAACACGTTTGATACTCTCACGGCCAGCTTAGAAATATAAAGTGCGTTCGAGAACTCAAAAATTTGTAAAAATTTTTACTATTTTTTACTGGATTGCGTTCGAGTACACAAAATCCAGTAAATGAGAGGGCGAATTGAGAGAGAAAAATGACAGTTCTTTTACTGAGTAAATGCAAGTTTTTACTGGACAAATTTTTGCCAGTAAAATCCAGTAAAATGAAACCATACGTTTTTAAATATAAACAAACAATAGCAAAGGGAAACAAAAGTTTTTGGTTTTTGATGAAATTTTAAAAATAACAAAAAACAAATGTATTAAGTTATGAACAATATTGCATTTATTTAAGTTTGATGCCAGAAAAATATAAGGGTATGTTTTATGTATTCCACGGGATATTAAAACGTGTGGAATTTTCATAGAATTGTTGGAAATATGTATTTATAACAACAATTTCCCAACGATGTAATTTCACGTGAAATGCAGAACATATCCGATTGTTTTTAAACTTGAATAAAGTTAATAGATTTGTATAGTTAAATTTTTGTTTATACATATAGTCGGACGGTTACTGGTTCCCCGCATGGAACATTCAAAAAATTTAGGTATTGATCTATTAAATATGATTAATGTGTACATTTCTTAAATTTGTTTTCAGTTTTTCGATATCTTGAATATATTAGGATATATAAAGTTCTTTTCCCATTGTATATTTCTCTTAATAAATGCACTCATTGGAACTACTTGAAAGGAAGTGAACAATATTGTTGTGATGATTGGTATAAGCGGCAACAAACATTTTTGTCTTTTTCTGTACATCCTAATTATTCACGTCGAGGGTAAAAAGTTTAGAAACTTTAACGGCCTGACGCGCGATGTCGGCAAGTAAGCTATAGAAAGTTTATTGTCGACATCGTGGGCCAGGCCCGTAAGTTCAAATAAAAACATATGTATCTATTACTTTTATTATTAAAGAAAATATACTATGGTGTATTTTTATAAAACAAATGAAAAAAACATTCTTCATCGATTTTCTCAAAACCATATAATTTTTCCATGCGGCTAGCCAGTAACTACCCAGCAAAAAAAATCTGATTTGGAAGCACTAACAAGTGAGGGAAGCAATGTACTGTTTACTTGATCACAAAAGCTTCGAAAACTGCTTCTGAAAAGCACTAACATAAGGCAGGCTCTCTAACAAAATAGAGGAAAAAGTAAAAAAAAATTTGCATGCTAGTAACTTTTGCATCTGAGTACATAAAAACTATAGCCCAATTCACAATCTTGTGCAAATGGTCTTGCACAAGATTGTATAGTATATTGATACTCACCACTTAACAATTCTTAGAAGTTAATGTTAAAGTTAGCTATTTTATGTCAGGTGGAGACCGCGAGTAAGGGAGATAATGTTAGAGAATCACTTGGTGTTGCGCATGAATAAGGAGATTTTTTTTTTGTGCGAGATGAGCCAGCTAGAAGCAATTTATTCAGCTTCCAAAAAGCCATAATTTTTTGCCTTGCCAAAGTGCTTCACAGAAGCAATAATATATACTTATGTATGTATAGTTTTGTATATTGTTTGCAGATAATGCGACTATTCCATACATGTATGTAAATACTCTAAAGAGGAATAGGAATACGCCAAAACTCCAAATATGTGAAAAAAGGAGGTTTATGTCCTAGGGTTGGACTAAATGGTCCAAATTTGCATTATATTGGCCTAACCCCAAAACTACTTCATATTGCATTGAATGCTTGTGTGAAAACGACATGATCCATGACTGCATTACATGGACCATAATGTAACTAGTCTGTTTCATCTCGATTGGACCACGTAGTACAATATTATATTCAGGTTTTTTTGCATATACATATGTAAATACTTATGTATAATTTTTTTTAGCGCCAAATTGTCTATCAGCTGTTGTGTATATTTTACTGGATTTTACAATTTTTCCGTTCGCGTACTTTTAGCTGCAAACTTTTTTATTGAGAGTAATTTCTTTATATTACTCAGTATTTACTCAGTTACTGGATTTTACTGGAAAAGTACTCAAACGTACCTATAGTCGGAAGATGCGCGTATGCATATATTTTTGAGAAGAATTAAATTTCTTTTTCGACAACTGGCACGAAACTTTATTAGTAAAGACATTTTAGAAAAGTGTACCCAATCAATCACAATTAAATATAAATGAAAATTATATTTGATTCAATGATATTTTCTGTTGCACAGAAGTTTATCTCTATGTTAACAGAAATCATGTTGAAACAACTGTTTCAGTTTAAAGAAAATTGTAAAAAGTTTATATTATATTCTGTCAAGTTCTTAGAGCAAAAGTGGACTTTGACAGTTTAGTTTAGTAAGTATCCCTCTGAAAATGTTTTATTTGGTAATTATACTACTTTTAATTAAAGTGTTTCCAAGCGAAAAACTAAATTTTTAAAATATTAACAACCAATATAGAGCATACTATGGAAGAACTGAAGCGATTAACAACAGAAAATATATGTATGCAGTTTCTGGACTTCCGTGACTATAACTAAAACCGCATTGGACGAATATATGTTTCCTGGTAAATCGAGAGTAGCTTACGGAATTTTGTCCATACCCCACTCCTCTGTAAATATCGAAAGGATTTTCTCTTACCAAAATATCATGAAAACAAAACAAAGGAACAGGCTTTATGTTCCAACAATATAGTCTTATCCAGGCCAAAGATTTATTGAAGTCTAAAAACAATTTTTGTTATAACTTTAATATTTATACCCACCCAGACAGAAAAAGACAATCAGCACGATGTTGTTACGATGGTCTGCGGGTACAACTGACATCAGTATAACATCTGTTTACCAATATTTTAAGGAACTCATAACATTAAAACTCTTGTTTTTAATGTTGGTGCAGTACTCTAAATACAAATTTATAAGGTCGTCACAATGGAAATTTTCAAACTTAAGTCAACTTTTTGTATTTACGGTGTTGTAGTGGTATAGGATTACTAAGAACACGGTATTTGTAAACACAAAGTCATATTTTTGTGTTTGTAGTACTGTGGTGGTACAAAGTTTTTAGAAGAGTCGTAATTTTGTATTTACAGTGTTGTGAAGGCACATACTTTTTGCGCAAAATCACAATTTCTGTCTGGTTATGTACATATGTATATGCTTTTTGTTCATTTTCTTATTTATTTGTAATAAATTTTATATAATTTTTTGTTAATAAGATTTAAATAAAAAAATAGTTTTTGGTACTTTCGGGATCAAAAAAGTACTCCAAAAATTTTTTGGTACCGCATTATATTATAAAAAAGCACAAAAAGCGTAGTTTTGAGTTCTAAAAAGCGTAAAAAGCACTAACGTGAAAAAGAGTGGAGATCCAAACGAGTGGAGTTTAATAATGTTTAATAGTTAAGTTTTGTAAAAATCGGTACAGTAGAAATTTTCAATTTTAATAGCCGTAACTCTGCCCATTTTTTCAAATGAAAGATTGTGTCTATTTTCGAGCTCAATGTATGAGTTAAGTTTCGTAAAAATTGGTTGAGAACCAGGTAAAATATAATAATAAATTTAAATGGACGTAGACCCACCCATTTCTACTTTAAAATTCTGTAATTGCAAGAACCAAAGGTGTTTGCTAAATTTCGCAGCAATCAAATGAGCAGAATATCATAAAATCAAATAGAAAAATTGTGGGAGTATCTTTACCCACTTTTTTACAATAGGACTAATGGGAAACTATAACCTCTCAGACAAAAAAAGAATTTTTACAATCAGTCTAGAATGTACCGAGTTGTAAAGTAACATCATAAAAAAATAGAGATGTATCAGTTAATGAAATTATTTTGAGCCTTAAAAAAGCAAGAGCATATAACTAAAATTTTAATTTTATACCTTGTGGCATCATTTGCAGCGTAATTTTGTAAACATATGTAAAAATTAACATTTTTGAATGAAAATGCTTAAAATGAAGTCTGTAATCATTTGGAAACAACTTTTTTAAAAATGTTTAATCCTAATAATCTTTTCTACATTAAGCATAAATTATTAAATATAAAAAAAAATTTTGTTTTGACGTACACTTCAAGCTCAAATTATTATTTTATGGATAAGGGTGTAAAAGTTTAGGAATTAGGAAAATTATATAAGCTGTTGGTTAAGGTTAACAAATAATTTTCTTAATTTCGTATTCTTTTTAACACGTGATATATAAATAATCACCGTTATCCTTATAAATATTTATTAAAATTTTAAAATTTTTATTTAGTGACTGTTCATAATATACTTTTATATAATTTTATTGGCCAAAATGCAAGGTCTATTGCATTGGATTAATAAATGAAATGAAAAAATTATACATTAAAACAACAACAAACAACTCGTAACAAAGAAATGTGTCCTATCTCTGATATATTTGCTACTGCTTTATACAACTCTGTGTGATATATATATATATATATTGCTTGCGGTAATCAGCTGGCTTTTATTTACATTTTAATTAACACATATTAATAAAAAATTAGAAAACTTATTATAAATTTAAACTAACTAAAAATGTTGAAACATTTAATAAAACTGGTCTTAGACAATTCCAACAATTCTACTAAGCACACTTTCATTAAAAATTTACATACAATATCACCGCGGTTGATGGAGAAGTACACCCAAGAAAGGGAAAACAAACATTCGAACAAAATAAATGAAATATTAAGTAAATACGACAAAGAGATGGAAGAAAATATGTTAAAAATTATAAACAATTATAATTTAAAAGATCTTTTAGGGTAAGTAATATCTAATTTTGATACTCAAATATATTTTAATAAAACAATTTTTTTTTATATTTATCAGTTACGAAATTTCCAAAGGCAGAGCAAATAAGCTGTTAGCGTGGCGTATGCGTAACGGTTCATTGAAGAATTTAAATGACATATTCTGTATAGAAACTTTTGGAACAAAAGTTGCAGATAAGTTTTTTCAAAGTCTATTGTTAGAACCCAAATCAAAGGAATTGAGTTTGGGCAGAGCCCCAGCCAAAACGGCACCTTTTTTAGTACCTCCTATAGAAGCCGAACAAAGACAATCAATAAAATCCAGTGTTTCAATGCGTATAGGAGTAAATAGCATAACTTGGGCTCGACTAGATATTCCGCCTCATGATACTAATGCACCTTGTTTATTAACTCACTGGCAACATCACGAAATTTCTGAGAAAAAGTTGCATATAAATGAGCTGATACAACGTTGCTTGTATGTACATCATCTTATACCTAATGCCGATTGTTATCTCTTTGAAAATCCTCAAATGGCTCAAGCCAGCAATAATCTGGGTAGTACAGAACAACAAAATATCAATATTCAAAAAGCTCAAGTAACAGCCATTATGGGTTACGCTTTGGCCGCTAGAAATAGTCCATTTAATGCTGTTGCAGACAATGAAGCTGATAAGAAATCCAAAAATTTTCCCAGTGTTTTCTATCTTAGAAGGTTTTTAACTGCCCGCTTATTCAATCATTTAGTCGGTACTGAGAGAATATCGTCGGAAGAAACTATTTTAAATATGATGCGCACATTTTATAATACAAATGAAGAGCAAGATTTTATATCTGCGCATCAAGATTCGAATGCATTTCAACAGTCAAATGAAAGGCATATAAATTTATCTGGTTGTGTACAGTTTCCAACGGAATTGAGACAGATGTTTTCACAGGTACCGCGATATTTTAGTGAGTTCTTGGGTCAAGCTTTACTGCTGAATTTGGCATTTGTTCGTTTGGTCTTGCTACAAGATGCTGAAAGTATAGCAAGTGTTTCAAGTGGTAATAAAGCAAAAACTGCTATAAATGGTGAGGTTTAAATTTGAAATATTCTTTCGTCTGGAGGCCGTTATTTTATAATCTAACTTCAAAATATACGTATGTATGTGTGTACATATTTTGAGAACATAGTTTGTAAGTAAAATCTTGTTTAATTTTATAATTTAAAGAAATTGTTGAACAAATTTTTTTACAAAACAATTTATTGTAATTGTTTATGATAAAAAATTCATTGCTGTTCAAATCTAGTTCTATAAAATTATTTACCAATGCCTTGATATGTACTTTGTTAAACGCTGCAATGCAATACCTGTAAGCGTTTTGCTTTATTATTTCCAGTTTTGAATTAACAACGGTACAGATTTGCCGAGGTACCAATCCCAGCTGAATAGCAATATGTAATATGGTACCCAGTGATGCCAACTTTTTTCACTCTGAAAGGACATCACAATTAAAAAAAGCACTAACGTGAAAAACGGGCCAATGATTAAACATAATACCGGAATAAACAAATTTTCCATCAAACTTAGCACAAAAAAGCAGCTCCAGAAAGCAGTCGTGAGAAAATGTATTTTATTTTGAGAACGTTTTTTCCCATGCTCTCACATATAAGTACTCATTCTCTCAAAAATTTCACAATACTTTCATACAAAGAAAATTGAGCACAAAAGATAATAAAAGAAAAATTACAGAGCATTTGAAGTTACTGCCCATGGTGTAATTATGAGCTTTATTAATTTGAGAGCGATTTTACACTGAAAAAATAAACACCAAGTTTTTATTGAAGTGATTTTAAGAAACGCTCTAATTTCTACTTAGTACTTTTTCTGACACTGTCCTGTCAGATGAACTGTTAGCGACCCCGTCAAATGACTTGTCGAATGTAGTAAAATGAGCCCAAATATCGCCAATATAATAAAACAAAGAAAAAGAGTAAGCTTTAAACTGTATTTATTTAAAGCATTCTTCTCAAAAACGGAAAATATACCAACAGCACAAATTTTTCCCGTTCTACCGTGGAATGATAAGACCCCATATACTATTACATAGTTCAATAGCGAATGCTTTAATCTCAAAATGAAAAACGTCGTCGTATCAGCTCGTTATTGAAATCGACGATTAGAATCCTGTTCTTTCGGCAACTTTCTTAATTTTTTCTTTCATAACTTATAAAAAATAACTTATATGAAAAAATCAATAAAAATAGGATACATTACACTCACGGTGTAATTATAGATACACCTTAATTACACTTGAACAACGATTGATATTTGAATCGTTACGAAATAGAATTCACGTTTAGTTAATGATAAATATTTTTTCAACACAAGCATTTAGAAATAGCAGTGATAAGCGACTGAGTTATTTGTCTTTTAATTTTTAACCCCCGACTAAAAAAGGGGTGTTATAAGTTTGTAGTGTGTGTCTGTGTGTCTGTGTATCTGTGTGTCTGTCTGTGTCCACGTACAGGCCAAACGGCTGGACCGATTTTCATTTAGTTTTTTCTGTTTGAAAGATGACTTGATCGAGAGGGTTCTTAGCTATGTTTGAAAAAAATCGGTCCAGCCGTTTAGAAGATATAACATCTTTTCTGAAAAAAGTCGGGGGTTTTTAAAATTTTTAATTTTTGTTATTATGGCAAAAAGTTAATATTTTTGAAGAATATAGTGAAAGAAAGTTAAATAGTTTTAATTTACGGAATATTGAACGTTAAATATATACTTTTCTGATTACTTTTGGCTTTAGTGGGCCACACTAAATATTGCACTATTGAGCAATACAAATCAATTTAATAATTAAGGAAAAAGGGAATATCTTATTAAGATATTCAAACGCATCTTTCATGCTCTGCAAAAATAATATCAAATGCAATAAAATATAAAAATAAAGCAGAAAGTAGAGATGTAAAAGAAAAAGTTCACCAAAGGCCAGCCAGGGAAATAAAAACCAAACTATATCTAAAACTTAGCGATATAACGATCAGAAGACAACTTCTAGATTCAAAATTATTTGCGTGAAATCCATGAAAAACTTTACTGATTAAAAAACATATTGGATAACCGTTTGGAGTTCATTAAAAATCATGTCAATTGACCTATAATCCTATAGTTGTTCTGTATGGAAATTCTGGCTGTGGACAATAACTTCGGAGTCCACCATCTTCAGCACTGTATACTGTGAAAACTGTGTTAACTGGATCAAAAATTTTGATATTTTGTTGTTTTTCGTACTATGGTCTAGGACCCAATACATAAAATTAATTGGCGTTGTGGGTCAACACGCGTATGCTGACATTCTGAAGAATGTAATGTTACCACATAGTGGGGAAGAAATGCTACTGCAATGGGTCTTCCAGCAGGACAATCACCC
Source organism: Tachina grossa (assembly GCA_949987645.1). NCBI lineage: Eukaryota > Metazoa > Arthropoda > Insecta > Diptera > Tachinidae > Tachina > Tachina grossa. The sequence goes on from OX465276.1 coordinate 149,156,802, forward strand.
AAAGCATACTAGTCGAAAAGATAGGGAGTAGTTTCGCATCAACAACAGTGAGGCTCTTCAGTGGCCAGCGTAATTTTCTCACCTTAACTAAATGGAGTTTTTTTTTTTGAGATACTAAAAAAGCTGTACTCGATTGAGTCCACCAGCTTTGAAAAGTTGTTGAAAAGGCCTGAAAGAAGATGTCACGGTGTCGCAGTTTTAAAAAATAAAGGATTTGCGACTAAGTACTAGGCAATAAATATTTAATCTAAATTAAAAATGATTTTTCGTATATTTTGGAAAAAACGCGAAATATCTGTAGTCACTGCTATTTTTATGTTAAGTACGAATACCATTTTTAAGGCATAAATTGAATTTTAACCAACCAGAATTGAATTTTCATACATTTTATTTTCTGTTTTAACAAATGTTTTTTATTGCAATATATATTAAAAATAGATACTGTTCTCAGATAATTTTTTGGAAATGTGGTGGTACTGCTATTTAAATGTTCGCAACTGTATATAGCCGAAAATATCTAACTCCCATAGCCGAAAGCTAATTTTTATCGGAGATGCGGCGACAAATCGCCATATCAGGAATGATGCGAATGTTTTAATAACATGGCATCACTTGTGTTATCAATCTCTTTTGACATTTCTATTCATTCCAGTTGTGAACGTGGAATTTTGGAATAAAACAAATGAGTAAAAACACACGTCAAAATTTTTGCCCAAGAAACTAGAGTAATAAAAGAAATAATCTAGATTTAAATTGCTTGGTAATTAACAAACTAATAATAATTTTTTCAATTGCTCCACATGAAAAGCATTCTGTAATAAGTTTGAAACAGAAATTTTATGCAAGTACCGCACATTTACGTGTAACAAAACGGCAAAGTGTTTTTTCTTATTAATTTCTTCAACTGAAAAGCAACGAAAACTCCAACCCAATTAAAGAAAAAAGCAATTATTACCCCTCAACACATTTAAAGCACTTTCAAAATAGTGCTTAAATTTTATTCGACATGGCAAATTCAACAACAGGTCCTACAAAACAAGAAATCGAAGCAGTTTTTGCACGTTTACGCTCTCAAGCAGCCAACAAGGTAAAATTAGTTTAAACTTAACCAAAGTCTAGGCAATTTTAGATACTGTCTAAATTTAGACTTTAGTACTAAAGGTATACGGCGAAGGGAGTTTCAGGAAAATCACACATAAAAGTGATGACGTCCTTTATGAAAAAAAAACAAATTGAGGGCATTAAACTTGTTTCTTTAAACGACCCTGAAGTAAAAGACTGTTCAATGAATTCTAAGGAATTGTAATAAAAAATATCATTTAAGATTTATGAACATCCATACTTACATATGTATAATAAAATAATAAACTTTGACATTTCTCTAACTAGACCTGCTTTGATTGTGGTGCCAAAGCCCCAACTTGGTCTTCGGTTACATATGGCGTTTTCATTTGCATTGATTGTTCAGCCGTCCATCGCAGCTTAGGAGTTCACTTGACTTTTGTGCGTTCCACAAATTTGGATACAAACTGGACCTGGCTACAACTCCGTCAGATGCAATTGGGCGGCAATGCCAATGCTGCTCAATTCTTCCGACAACACAATTGCACCACAACTGATGCCCAACAAAAATACAATTCACGTGCTGCTCAATTGTATCGCGACAAATTGTCTGGTCTTGCTCAACAAGCCATGAAAATACATGGTACAAAGGTAAATTACTAGCAATGAAATAAATAACACCTAGAGTTTTTAAAATGTTCTGGCAATTTATAAATAATTTAGCGGATATTCGCACCATTTTAGAACTTCGAAACATAAGCTATTAATGTGATACTATTAAACAGATTTAATTATAAAAAAATGTTGCAGATTAAACATTTTTAAAAAAGATTGTATTAAAAAACAGAAAAGTGATTTGTTGTTTTTATATACATAGGTAGTTTTTAATAGTTCCAAAGTGGTTTGTGTCTTGACTTTTTGTTCGAATTTTAATTTGCCTTTTTAATATTTTCTGTTAAACGTTATTTTAATTATATGTATTTGTTTTTGCTACAATTTTGTTCTTATCTTTCGTTTCAAATTCAAAATTTTGCTAAAATTTCTTCACACACACACTAATAATATTTTAATTTAATAAAAAAAAAAAAATACTTGTTCAAAAATTTGTTGCAAATATGAAACAGCTTTATTTGGATAATCACCAAGAAAAAATGGAGAATAACGATAATGCCAAAGAAGAGGACGATTTCTTTGCCCAATGCCATAATGATAATAATAAAGATGCATTTTTCGAAAATAACAATAGCGAAAGCAATAACATGAAAAAGGTAAGTACAATTTGTAAATAAATAATTGCACCAAATTTTTTTGTTTTGACTTGAAGTAATGCTTATTTTTAAATATTTTTTATTTTTATTTTAATGTATAACAAGGTACTCTAGCAATCAATTCGCTCTGAATATTTGTCAAACAATTTAAAAAAGACTTTAAGAAAACTTAATGCCTAATTTTTTGATTACATATTTTTAAAACTTCTTTTTAGATTGATTTTCCAGCTAAATCTTCAACACCGTCTGAAAATGACAAACCCACCGCTAATAATTTAATCGGTGCTCCTAGTGTAGATTTATTAAATTCGGTAGTACCGCAACAAGCAATGGTTTCCTCAATAGGCGTACGAAAAATACAGCCCAAAAAATCGGGGGTAGATATTAATTTATTCAATAGTAGAAATATCAATTTAAAGTTTAATATATATTTTTTAACAGTTGGGTGCCCGCAAAACTGGTGGCTTAGGTGCTACTAAAGTTAAGACAAGTTTTGCTGAAATTGAACAACGTGCCAATATGGCCAATCAATTAAGAGATGCTCCAATTGTGCCTGATAAACCTCTGAGCGCCGAAGAGGAACTTGAAACTGTTGCCAGCATGCGCTTGGCGTATCAGGATTTGTCGCTGAAGCAAACAGCGCAAGAAAATAAATTAAAGTCTATTGACCCGATGAAAGCCAAACAAATGGAACGTTTGGGTATGGGCTTTAATTTAAAAGGAAAGTAAGTGAGATTAAAAATATATTGTCGTATATTCATAGTCAAAACAAAATATGCTTTAACAGCCTTATTTGTAAAAATTATTAAGGTTTTGTAAAGGCTTAATACTAATAACCCTTTATAAAGCCTTAATGATTTTTATAAATAAGGCTGCAAGTATTTAAAAGCTGTATTTTATATGGTAGTACTGGTTTTATATTCTTAAAGTCTATGTACTTCACTGGCTATCGAATATCGAAAGTCTAATGTTCAATTCATATTATGAATATCGAAAATTTAGTCGAGAAACAAATTTCCTATGCAACAGAATTTAGCCTTCGATGAAGTATTTTAGTAAAAAAAACTATTATGAACGATTGTTTTTTATTTTGAGGTAAAGTTGCTGCAAATTTTAAAAATCACTTTGATTGATAATATAAATAAGGACAATTGTTTGTCGAATGCTCGTCATAATACATAATGAAAATTCGTTCGATCAGTACTTTCGACTAAAGTCGAAGATTAGAAGTTGCTCAGTCATTTCTGTACAAAAAGTAACTTTTTACGATCAGCCTTGAGAAAGTAAATAATTCTGGCAAAAAAAAACAGACTTCAATGCAAAGATCTAATAAAACATTTTTGAAAAAAAACTTAGGGGCTAAACTAGAAGTAAACTTTTTCAAACAAAATTTTTTTGAAAATCTATTAGTTACCAAGAAGTACGTGAAATATAAAATTAAATTTTAATGGCCGGTCCCCCGCCCACTTTTTTACATGCAAGATTGTGTGTTTTTCAGAGCTCAGGGTGTATGTTAAGTTTTGTAAAAATCGGTAAAGTAGAACCACTTAAAATAAAATATTAAATTTTGATGGGCGTGACTTCGCCCATTTTTCAAATGGAAGATTGTGTCTATTTCAGAGCTCAAGGTTTGTGGCAAGTTTCGTAGAAATTGGCTAAGTAGAACCACGTGAAATATAATAATATATTTCAGTGGGCGTACAACCGTCCATTTTTTCAACTTTGAAAGTGTGTATATACAAGAACCAAAGGTGTTTGCTAGGTCTTGCAGCAATCAAATAAGTAGAATATCATAAAACCAAATTAAAAAAGATTTCGGGCGTGTCCCCGCCCATTTTTTTACAATGAGACCAACTGGAAGCTATGTATATCCTCTCAGAGAAAAATAAATTATTTTTACAATCCAACTGGAAGCTATGTATATCCTCTCAGAGAAAAAAAATTATTTTTACAATCGATCTAAAATGTACCGAGTTATGAAGTAACAGTAAAAAAAATACAGATGAATTGATAACCTCCTTTTTTTTTTGAAGTCGGTTAAAAAGCATTTGAAACAAATAATTTCATATGTTGGAAAAGATTTGCTTTAAAAAATTAAAACAATAAAAGGCATAGAAAATTTAATATGCAGACAATATTCTGGAAATTCTGTTTCAAAAAGGTTTAAATCACTACATTTTACTTAAATTTCTAGCGCTGACATTTCCCATTCCGTTTTGAGCGACATGGAGACAATACAACAAGCTCCGGCGCCCAAGAATTCCAATAGTTCTATGTCGGCTTTAAACAAGTTATCGGCCTTCGACAATGACAGTTTCTTTAATGACTATTCGACTAGCATGTACAACGGCAGTGGCAGCGGTCTGTTCTCTAACAGTGGCAGTTCGAAACTAGATAAAAATGAATTGGAAATTATGGGATTTGAAGCCATTGAACCGATTGGCTCAAAACACTCCAATATAACATCAATGTTTGGCAACAACGAGGGTGCAGGAGGGGACAGTGGAAGCTCAAAAACTAAAACAAAAACAACTTTGCCTTCCTCCACCAGTTACGAAAGCTATGGACGTAAAACGAATGCATCACAAAGCAAAAACTCAAACAATTATGACGATAATGCGGCTCAAAAGAAGTTTGGCAGTGCTAAAGGATTTGGTTCGGATCAGTACTTTAACGATTCTCAATCGCAGCCCGATATGAGTGCAAATTTATCTAGATTCCAGGAATCAAGAGCCATATCGTCGTCGGATTACTTTAGTGATGGCACCACCCAAAGACAAGGCTCGAGAGGTGATTTAATTTAATATTTTCTAGTTTTAATAATTTTTTTTATAACATATTTTTCCAGGTTACAATACGGCAGTAAATTTTCAAGCTCCTGATTTAGATGATGTTAAAGAGAGTGTACGCCAGGGCGTGCATAAAGTGGCCGGCCGCTTGAGCACTTTGGCCAGTGATATGATGTCTTCTTTGCAAGATAAATATGGTTACTGATAGTGTTGGTTTCTCTTTTTAAACATTTCTATTTAGTTTTATCACAACAATGAAAAAAGCAAATTGTTTCCATTAACTTACTTGAACCGAAATAATCTAAACTTGTAATTTTTGTTGATTGATTTTAATTTAATTTTAAAAATGTTTTCTTTTAAAGGTTTTAAACAGATAATACAGATCTTACATTTCTTTTTGTCGGGATATTTTTCACATAAATTTAACATATGTATTATATATGTTAAATTTAATTATTTCACTTGTTTCCATTATGTCAACAAATGACTATATATTTAATTCTGGTTTTTTTTTAGCAAAAAACAGCAACTTGTCTTTTCTTTATTTTAATTTTATATTAAACAAAAAATTTTCCATTTAAAAACAATATAGATATATAATTACGGTTAAAAATAAATTTATAAGTTAATATTGCAATAATAATACAAAAAAGATTGTCAATATATTATACATAAATATATTAAAAATAAAAACAAAATTATAATATATAAATCAATAAAATTTTAATTATACCTTATACATACATATACAATAAATTGCACCTTGAATGTTAAAGAGAAAACTATAACAACAAAAACAAAATCTAAATAAATGAAAAAGATGTATTAAACTTCCTTTTTCAGGAAAGTTCAAAGCAAGAATAATAGAAAGCAGTGCATTTAAGTTGAGTCTTCTGTTAAATCTAACTAAATCTTTTCGAATTACTTTGTTAATACATAACATTCAAATTCGATTCTTATTGAATCGAATTACGTTATGTTGCACAGTGTAGTATATGGGTCGGAAAAAAATTTCAAGTAGAATCCGGATAATGTTGAAGTGTTTTTAATGATTTTAAGCTGTTTTTCTCTGGGTGTAGTTTAGTCAAAATGAACCTCAGTTAATATGCTAAAAGTACCATTTATCACATGTTCAAAAATATTATTTTTAGCTAAAATTTTTTTAATCTTTTCAACTTATCGAAAAACTTTAAAAACAAGACAAATATTCACATATGGCAACGCTGGACTGGTGCACAAGAAAAGGTACTAGTGGGAATGTTCGTCATTTCCGATATTTTTCGTTGTGTTTGATTTGATTTTGATTGATTTGTATATAATCGTTGCGCACATTTTGAAAATGGCAGCACAAGAAAGGCTATATATATAAGGCGAAAAAAAAATTTGTTTTTTGCTTGACGTGACACATACATATGTATTTATATTGACACTTGAAATTTGTAAAATTAGTGTATTTTTATATAGACTACAACAATTAGTACTAAAATTTAAAAAAATTAAAATTAAAGGGTGGTCCATCACTTAATGCAATTTTGACTATGTAATTTTGACAACTTGCTATATCTTGGAAACCGTAAGAGGCAAGCTCTTGAAATTTTCATAAACGGTAAAACCAAAAAATCCGAAAATTATAAAATAGCCAAACAAAAAAAAAAAAAAAATATCGCCAAAAACCAGAAAAAAATCACTAAAACGAAAAAAACACCAAATTAAAAAAAATTTCTAACGCTAAAATAAATCGGCAAAACCGAAAAAATCGACAAAATGAAAAAATCGCCAAAATTAAAAAAACGCCTAAAACCGAAAAAATCGCCAAAACGCGAAAAAGCCTCCAAAACTAAAAAATCGCCCATATGAAAAAAATCGCCAAATTGAAGAAACGGCAAATTCAAAAATAATCGCCAAGACGCGAAAAAGGCGCCAAAACTAAAAATCGCCAAAATAAAAAAAAAATCGCCAAAGAGAAAAAAATCGCCAAAGTTAAAAAAAATCGCTTAATTGAAAAAAACGCCAAAAACCGAAAAAATCGCCAAAACGCGAAAAAAGCACCAAAAATAAAAAATCGCCTGTATGAAAAAAATCGCCAAAATGAAAAAAATCGACAAAATGAAAAAAATGCCAAAAACCGAAAAAATAGACAAGACGGGAAAAAGTTCCAAAACTAAAAAAGCGCCAAAAACCAAAAAAAAAACGCCAAAACTAAAAAACGCTCAGAACCGAATAAACCCAAAAACGAAAAAAAAGCAAAAACTATTTATTATATAGGCTAAAGTTCGTATTGAATTATATATCTAGTGTCCGTACGCAACCCTTCGTGCGCGGGTCAAAGTCGCACTTCACTGAATTTATTTACTTTTGCAGTAAAATGCAGTAAATGAGTAGTTACTGCGAAAATTTTAAAATTTACTCTCAAAAAGTACACCTACGGAAAAATAGTAAAAATTAAGGCTCAGTTAGCCGACTGTAATGTAAAGTAACTGTAACGTAGGAAACAGCTGATCGAGATTTTTATATGAAAAGTAGGTTACGTTACATTACATCTCTATAACCATTTTCATTACTTTTCACATAACAAAATCGATCAGCTGTTTCTTACTGTTGCAGTTACTTTACATTACAGTCGGCTAAAGGCTCAGTTAGCAACTCAGTAACTGCAACAGTAGGAAACAGCTGATCGAGATTGTTATGTGAAAAGTAATGAAAATGGTTATAGAGATGTAATGTAACGTAACCTACTTTTCATATAAAAATCTCGATCAGCTGTTTCCTACGTTGCAGCTACTTTACATTACCGTCGGCTAACTGAGCCTTTAGAAAGATTAAAGAAACAGCTGACTCCAACTCCAGTGTGTTTAAAAATATAAAAACTTCTGACTGTTCAACTCTTTTAATTATTGGCACTCGATACAATTTTTTTATTACACGAACAATCTAAGAATAAATTCTGTAATTTCTTTTTGATTTCCTTGTTTTGTTGTTGGTGAAATTAATAAAAATTTCATGACTATTTGTTAATGTTACTGATTACCTTAAAAGCAAGTGTGATACTAAAGGCTCAATCAGACGTGACATAACCATAGCCATAGAGAACAGCCGTTCGAACCAAACTAATGGGCAACACTGTAGTTGATTATAGGTGACTCGCCATAACGTCATAACTCTCACCATTAAAACCAATTGAATTTTGGTTGGTTTATGGTTATGGCATTATGGCTATGTCACGTCTAATTTAAGCTTAAGTAACCAGATACTTTACAGTTTTACAACTCTGAGTAATTAGAATAATTTGCAAAATAAAAGGATTAATAAAATAACAAAAATTAAACATTTTAAAAACTCCCGAACATTTCTAGAAAAGATGTGATATATTCTAAAGCTACGGTCACACTTGTCAAACATTTGCCCAAAAAAGCGTAACCACTAAATGCTAATGAAAAATCTTTCAATTCAGACAAAAATTTGTCAAGTTAAAGAGTATTGTTGGATTCTATGAAATTGGGCATTAGTTATGTTCGGAACTGTTTAATATGATAAACAAGTGTCTGGATCAAAACTTTTTTCATTAGCATGTGTTGGTTACGCTTTTTTGGGCAAATCTTTGACAAGTGTGACCGTACCTTAAGAGGCTCGACCGATTTTCTTAAAACATAGCTAAGAACCTTCTCGATCAAGTCAACCTTCAAACAGAAAAAACTAAATCAAAATCGTTCATACACACAGATACACATACATACATACAGATACATACTACAAATTTATAACACCCCTTTTCTTGTCGGGGGTTAATAAATTACAAAATATGTATATATAACAGCTATTATTATTATGAATTATAAATAAATTATTTTTTAATGACTCACAATTTTTATTTAACCTTTTCTCAAATTTTTACACTTTTCATTTATCTTACTAAGCTTTGCTACGACAAATTTCTGAAGTAAAAATTTGCAAAATACTCAGTTAAGAACTGACACTTTACTCGTAGACAAGTGACAATTCTTAAGGCTCAATTAGCCGACTGTAATGTAATGTAACTGTAACGTAGAAAACATCTGATTGATATTTTTATATGAAAAGTAGGTTACGCTACATTACATCTCTATAACCATTTTCATTACTTTTCACATAACAAAACCGATCAGCTGTTTCTTACTGTTACAGTTACATTACATTACTGTCGGCTAACTGAGCCTTGAGCCTTTAGTGTCGTCTTAATGTGACGTCGACGACGCCATTCACAATAAGGGGTATTATTGACATCAGACTAGATTATTGAATTTAATAATTCTGTAGGTTAGTTTGATCGTAGGTTTTGTGTGTAAAAGTAGTTTGCACAAATTGAAAATATCTCATATATTTTAATCACAATAATAACAAAATATTTTTTCTTTTATTTTTTAACCCCCGACTAAAAGAAGGGGTGTTATAAGTTTGTAGTGTGTGTCTGTGTATGTGTTTCTGTGTGTCTGTCCGTGTCCACGTACAGGCCAAACGGCTGGACCGATTTTCATTTAGTTTTTTCTGTTTGAAAGATGACTTGATCGAGAGGGTTCTTAGCTATGTTTGAAGAAAATCGGTCCAGCCGTTTAGAAGATATAACATCTTTTCGGAAAAAAGTCGGGGGTTTTTAAAATTTTTAATTTTTGTTATTATTTTTATTAAAGGATAATTTATTTTATTTTTTTGAGTGGTATTTTTTTGTATTTTTACAATTGGACTAAAAAACTAATAAAATCAATAAAACATATTAAGGCTTTAAAATAGAATTCGAGTAAGGAGAAAAACTATAGCAGATATGACGACCGTTAGAAGGGCGCAAAACAATGGCTTACATCAGGAAAAAGGAAAGAAAGATGCCTTAGCTAAAGTCAAATTAATGTTTCTTGCAGGACACACAACCACGTAGGGAGGCAGCATCGGGAGAACCGTAGGCAATGGCATGGCTGGTAGCAGAGCCACCTTCACCGGTGCTGAAAGAGTTGGCAATGGCAATGGCGCCTCCTTTGGTGCCGCCGAAATCTATGGGGAAGAATGTGCCAACGGGTAGAGGTTTCTGCTCCTTTTTGGAAGGGCTGACAGCCTTAGCAGGCTTTTTGGCAAGGGGACGACGAGCTGGGCGACGAGTTACAGTAGCAACATTCTGTTCTTCTTCTTCATCCTCTGCAGCTTCTTCGGAGGCAGCAACTAAGCCAGTATCTTCAACGGATTGATCCAATTCCACATAAACCTTTTTGGCGGGCAAATAACGATTGGCGGGCTTGGATAAGGGTGCAACAGGAGCAGAATCGGGTAAATCAGCTGCTGCGCCAGCATCTAAGGAAGTTTCAACGGCGGCTTCAGTGGGAGTTTCAACAGGAGCTTCAGCAGGCTCTTCGTCAGGAGCTTCTACACCAACAGCGGGCACTTCGAGGTTTTCTTCGGCGGCAACGGCTTCGCCAGCGGCACTGCTGTCAGCAGCATCCAAGTTAAAGTCGCGTGGTACCTTAGCATCATCATAGGGTACTTCATTTTCTTCGGCAACAATGTCTACATCAGCCGGTACTTCAAAAGTGGTCGATGATTCTCCAGCAGTAGGGTAAGCTTCGGCTTCAGCTTGTGCAGCATGTACACCAGCCTCACTCAAAATATCTTCACCGCGTTCGGCCACAAGGTCAACAGCAGGGGGAGCTCCGTAGGCAACAGCAGGACCAGCAGCAGAAATTTCGGCTTCTGTATGATCGCAATCTAGAATAGAAACGCACAAGTCATTTAGGGCTTTAGAGAGTTGGAACTTATGTACCTTGCAAGTAGGTACCAGTGGCTACAGACTCGCCAGCTACCAAGGCTTCAGCAGCTTGGGTCGAACGAGCGTATGGTGATGGATGCATATATTGAACATACATCATGCGTTGTGGAGCAGCATTGTATTGAGCCGGACGTTGATAGTAAATCATTCCTAGTTCATTGTTAATTTAATAAATAAAAATCAGAATAAAATAAATAAGAAAAATTTGTACATCCTTAAAGCAGAAGATTTTTATAATCCTGGCACTCCCATTCTTGGTCCAGAGTTGCAATTTTGGTTGCAGCAACTTTTTATATGTTAGTAAAAAAGAGTGAGAGAGGAATATAAAATATACATGCATATATTTTTCTATTCTAACACTCTCTCACACATATTCAAGAATTGCTGCAGCAAAAATTGTAAGTCTGGGCCGGGACTTAGATAGGTAATAATATGAAGACAATTAGTTCTTTCTAATTTTTGTTGCAGCAATTCTTGAATATGTGTGGGAGAGTGTGAAATTAGAAATATATATGTACATATGTACATTTGTATTCTTCTCTCGCTCTTTTTCATTAAAAAATAAAAAGTTGCTGCAACAAAAATTGCAAGTCTGGACCGGGACAAACATACACTCCATCTTTATGTTAAACGAATGTTGCACAAAGTTGTTTTTTTTTCAAAAAAGTATGTTTTACTTTGATAAAAGTATGTTTCGATGAAAGTACCTTATGATAAAAGTGCCTTATGATAAAGGTACCTTTTAATAAAAGTACATTTCGATAAAGCATCTTTTTGAAAAAGTACCTTGTTGATAGAAGTACCTTATGATAAAAGTACCTTTGGATAAAAGTACATTTCGATAAAGTACATTTTTGAGTAAGTACGTTTTTGAAAAAGCAGCTTTTTGCAAAACTGCATTTTTTTAAATAAAAGTACCTTTTGATATAACTATTTTTTGATAGAAGTACCTTTTGATACAACTTCATATTGTGCTAAAATTACATTTTGTAAGAGTAGCTACTGAAAAAGTACATGTTGAAAAAGTACCTACTCGCATTAGAAAAGTACTTTTTTTTTAAATTACCTTTCTTTAATAAAGCCTTTAAAAAAATTATCTTTAAGATAAATTATATTTTTTTCAGAGTACTTTTGGAAAAGCTACATTTTACAAAAAATTGTTTTGAAAAAAGTACCTTTTGTAAAATTTGTCTTCGGAAAAAGTGCCTTTTAAAAAGTACTTCTCGAAAAAAGCTCTGTTTTGAAAAAATGCCATTTGCAGAAACTGCATTTAATAAAGTACCTTTTGAAAGAACAGTACATTTTGAAAAAGTTCCTTATTGAGATATTACCTTTTTACAAGATACCCTTGTAAGACTACATATTAAAAATACCGCTGAGAATATTTAACTAAAATTTTTTTCGAAAAAACTTAAAAAAACTATTTTGTTGCGGATGGCTTGGCACTAAGGTTGGTGTCACAAAGAGGATCTATGTACAGTTATTCAAAAAAGTTTACATTCAATTTAATTTAAAATTTTTAAAGCACAAGCATTAAAGATGGTTTAGGAATGTACAAATTTTCCACTTATTTTTTTTAGCCAAAAAATTCTTTTATTATGTTTTAATTTTTATTTTAGTTTTTACACATACTTTTTTGAGCCGGGAAAGCACTGCTGTTGGCAACAAGGCCCACAATTACAATCAAAGCAAGAGTAGCACTGAATTTCATTTTGATTTTTAAAGTTTTCGTTTTTAATCCTTTATTTTATCCTTTAAACAAAAAAATATATATTCTTTTTCACGGTTTAAGTTTTTTGTTTGTTTTTTTTTATTAGCAAATAAGCTGATCGGCACTGGAGCTAAACTTAACACTTAAGTTTCCACCAAAGAAATGATGTCTAGTCTTCGAATTGTGTTAGATTTATATACCGACTGTTGAGCACAGGAATGGCAAGTGCAAAACTTAAAATGTTGAGACAAAAAATGAAACAAAAATTTAAATAAAAAAAAATGAAACAGCGACAACAACAATAAAGAAAAAAAAATCGCAAATATATCTTACGGAATACAAAACAATAAAATTTCTTTGATTTTTGTTGCTGTCGTGTTATTTATTTATTTATTTATTTTTTCGAACTTTTTGTTTTCAATGATAATCATCACCATCCCGCTTAATAATTGTTGTTCCTCTATTCCTCTGCGATAATTGTAGCTGCTTGTAGTTATTGTCTATATTTTTGTGCGATATCGTTGCTTCAATTAACATTCATAATGTGTTCTATCATGTTGTGCGAAGTTACTTCATCGTCATACTGATTTGTTTATGGACTTATTTTTATTTATTTTTTTTTTTTTAATTTTCGGGTTTTGGTGTTTTCTTTCTCGATTGACTGCTCAATTTGTTAAAAGGAATTGTTTAATGAATATGTTATTGTTAGCAAATCGATATTGTTTTTATTAGGCAGAAATCACTGTGCGGTCGTTGGGGTATACAATATATATGGATGGTGTGGCGTTTAGTTTAGGCTTTTTTTTACTTTTAAAAATTAGATTTATTTCTTGCGTTGTCCGTAAAGCTCCGATGAAGGGAAAAATATTTCCGATTACACTGCCCAGCTAAAAAAATATGTATGGAGCATATATGATATCACATATATGGTTCGGATCCGAAAAATGAGGCTATATGGGCATATATGATTATATATGTTCATACATTTTCATACATGAATGTGTAAATATTCCCTCCACATTATGCAGAGTTCATATTCATAATCTCTTGATTCAAAACAGCGCACTGTTGTGCAATAAATTAAATTACTAAAATTACTTTTTTTAGATTTTGAACTGCGAGGTTGTATTTAATGAAACATTTGTTTGGATAAATAATGAAAAACGAACTAAAAGTCATTTCATTCATCATTTTAAGTCAAATGGTGAATCAGTTATTTAAAAAACACAAAACTCATATTAGATTAAAAACTAATGCAATTAATTATAAAAGAAAATATAATCCGTCTAACAATAGTTTTCAATATAATTTTTTGCAGTAATATGAACTTTGTTTCTTATCTAGAGAATTCTGTTATCTTCTATAAAATTAATGACTGGATTATTCTTTTGATTATTGATTGATATATTAAATGGGGCGCACAATGTATAAACTCATACAAGAATGTTTTTTTTTGGAACAAAAGTTTTTTTTTTAACGTTAATAAACTTTGCATACCGTATGTATTTTCTAATGGATTTCCAATTCACCAGTGATAAAATCCAAACATTTTTGATTGCAAAAACGATCTTATGTGAGATATCATGTTTGCATACATTCTTATATAGCTCCATATATTAAATCTTATTTCTATATATGGATCCACATATGAAGAGCTTCATAATGAAATTTCCATATACATATGAGCTCATATATTATAATACATTTCATATATTAGTCCATATATTACTTCATATATAATAGTTTTGCAATGTATAATCATATATATATTTCCATACATGAATTCATACATATTCATATATAGTTATATACATTCATATATTAAAAATATATGGACCATATATAATTTTTTTAGCTGGGTGTATTATTTTTTTTTTCACCAAAATATCAAGGTTCTAACAACTAATTCTGGGAGAGGAGACATGTATTTTATAGTTTACCTCTCAAACTATTATGAAAAGGGCACTGAAATCCGTCCCCCAAAACTTGCACATTGTTTCCATGAAATCCACACATTTGAGATTTTTGCGTTGAATTGTGCGGGAAATAGTTTTTCGTAACATTTTAACCTTTTAATTTTCCTGTCTGATTTGGCATACCCAGCTAAAAAAAAATATGTATGGAGCATATATGATATTCCATATATGGTTCTGATCCGAAAAATTAGGGTATATGGGCATATATGATAATATATATTCATACATTTTCATATATGTATCTGTAAATATTCCCTACATAGTATGCAAAGTTCATATTGATTCAAAAAGCTCACTGCTGTGCAATTAATTAAATAACTAGAATTAAATATTTGTAAGATTTTATACAGGGAGGTAGTATGTAATGAAATATTAGTTCAAACAAAATAATTAAAAACGAACTAAAAGACATTTTTTCATAACACAAAACTCACATTCGTACAAATTTTAATTTAATAAATCAGATTAAGAACTAATCAATTACACAGTACAACATATGATTTTGGGACTCAATTCTGACAATTTCACGTGAAAGTAGGCCCAAAATGAAGAACTTGTGCATCATTCGTTTTGTCTTCTTACCTGCTACAATATTTTTAATATCGATTTGAAGTTAGTAAATATCGTATAGGGGAATTTTTAACGTTTTAGGCTCTTTTGTTTGACATAACTCGGGAACCACTAAAGTGATTTTTCTCCAGTTTTTTAAAAGTGAATAACAAGAAAACATAAAATATATTAATATGGAAAATAACAAGTGCCCGAAATTGGATAATTTTTGTTACGTTTGTGGTCAAATCGTCCTAAAAAAAAACAAAAACTATCGACAAAATTTGTGTACTGAGGAACTCAAAGAAGCGTATTGTGATTATTTTGATGAAGCAGATTTAAGTGGTTCAAATTTTACGCCGAACACAGTATGCAAAAGTTGTTATAATACCCTTGTAAATTGGATACATGGAGGAGGTGCAACGTTGTCTTTTATGAAGCCAGTAATTTGGGTTGAAGACACAACTGGACATGATGAATCCAGGTGCTACGCATGCATAAATTTTCGTCCTGGATTAAACAGACAACAATTGAAAACAAAAATATATACACTACTGCATTTACAGCCACACTTCCAGTTAACCGCCCTGCTGATGTCGATGCACCTAAACCTCCGAGTCTGGATACTGTGTCCCTGCAAGCCGAAACCGTTTTCACCAATCCGACCAACGTGAATGATGCGGATCGGACACACGATATTGAAAATAATACAGGACAACCGCTAACACAAATCGAAATGGATTACATTGTGGCCAAGCTCGGAATATCACAACAAAACTCCGAATGGTTGACATCATTTTTGAAGAGAAGAAAACTCACACAGCAAAATGTCAGCGCAACATCATACCGACAACGCCAAGCTGATTTCCAGAAATTTTATTCCGTTGACGAAGCAAATACGTTCACGTACTCCCATGATATCCCAGGTTTAGTGAAAAAATTGGGAATGGATTATATCACTGGCGACTGGCGTTTATTCATCGATTGTTCAGTTTCCAGTTTGAAGGCTGTGCTGTTACACAAAACAAACAAAAAACCGTCCATTCCATTGGCATTCAGCACAAACAAGGAGGAAACGTATAAATCTTTGGCCAACATTTTGAAGGAAATCAAATACGAAGAACACAAATGGAAGATTTGTTGCGATCTGAAGGTGGTCAACATACTACAAGGCATTATAGAAAAGGGCGGCTATCCAAAATACTTCTGCTTCCTTTGTAATTAGAATTCACGATACACAGGGAATCAATATCAACGTAAAGATTGGGAAGCAAGAACTCCCGAGCTCAACAAACAATTACAATTACGCAATGAACCTATGATAAAGGACCTGGATGATATTTTGTTGCCACTGCTCCACATAAAATTAGGAATAGCTGGGAAATTCGTTGCAGTGGTTGTCAAGTATATTGGGGACGCCTATAGCAGCCCATACACGATTCAATTCAATTTTCAATTGAGTCGGTTGTTGTCCAAATCAAAGCGTGTATGGCTTTGTCAATTGATTAGTTTGGCAGTTGTCGAGCTGGTTGAAGAAAAATCAAAAGATTTTGATTTTTCATGTTGACTAGTAAATCTTTCAATTCGATTGTGCTGTGTGTGCCCGAGTCTCTTGATTTGCTGTCAGAATTTATGTTTGTAGTTTTATTTTGTATAGAAAAAGTTATATATTTTTAAAATTTTATTTAATTTCACCGAATTCTAAATAAAAAATATTAAAATTAATGAATAAAAGCAATAGAAGTTTTAAATTTTTTAATTGTGAAAAAAATATAAATTTGACAGTTGAATGAAAATCTTTCAATTCAGTTTATGAAATATGTGGCCAAGAATCAATTCAATTGAAAGACTCAATTCACAATTGAATTGAAACGTGTATGGGGTGCTTATGACGGTTTAAAATCCATCTTTCCAAAACTCAGTGAACCTAAAATTAGAAACGGTACGTATCGTTGTCTGTATTTAAATATTGTCATATCTAAATTTGTTGACTTCGATATATTCGCATTACCAATAATTTTTTCGCTTTTTTATATTTAAAACAGGTATTCTCAATGGACCAGATATAAGGAAATTAATGAAAAGCGAATTTTTCACAAATGTGCTTTCGAACCATAGTAACCACCTACATGCATTGAACGCACTGAAAGATGTCATCGAAGGCGTTTTAGGAAAGAACCGAGTACAGCGAGATGACATACAGAAACGAGTGGACAAGTTGCTGTATTATTTTGAAAAAATCAATGCATCCATGACATTAAAATTACATTTCCTGCATTTCCACCTTGATACCTTTTTGGCACAATTACCTCAGGAATCAGACGAACAAGGAGAGAGGTTCCACCTGGTGAGAGCGATTCAAAGGCAAAAAATTAGATGCGATGCTGGCGGTGGTTTGTTGGTGGAGTTCTAAAATTATGCAGTATGAAGATGAAAGCACCGAAGAAGAATATGACACTGAAATTGGTGGACCCATGGGAAAAACCGAGCCCTTGAATATTATGGATTCCTCGGATGACGACGCAAACTCAGACCACGAATATCAACAACCTACGAAGAAAAGCAGATCATCAGAACCACAAGCGTCAACTTCAACGAGAATGGATATTGACAATAATTATAATTATAATTGAAAATATATAAATAAATATATAAAAATAAATTCCATATTTCCTGTGTAAGAATAGCTGCAATACAAATTGGAATTTTTATTTTAAGTTTTGTGTATATTCATTCATAACATTATTGGAATAAATTTATTCATCGATTTTCTCAAAAAATGTCTAACTTTACTCACAGGTTACGTGGCTTTATGCGAAAGTAATTAGATTTGACACGTTTTTGCATTTTTGATTTTTTATGAATTTAAAAAAAAAAATTTTAATTTTTAGGCAAAAAATACTTTTTTCCCTTCATACATTCATTTTTAACTTCGAAAGTGTTGCACACATAGGAAAACGGTATAAGAACAGATTAGAGGTTAGAATTGTAATTCCTAATTTTTCTAAATTTGTTTCAGCTAAATCGGACTAGTGGTTCTCGAGTTATGTCAAACAAAAGAGCCTAAAACGTGAAAAATTCCCCTATACAATAGTTACTAACTTCAAATCGATATTAAAAATATTTTAGCAGGTAAGAAGACAAAACGAATGATGCACAAGTTCTTCATTTTGGGCCTACTTTCACGTGAAATTGTCAGAATTGAGTCCCGAATCAATGACTTCAAAAATGTTGTACTGTGTTAGAAAACAAAAAATAAAACGTTTTTATACTGTCACTAATTTTCAATATAATTTTTTTGCAGTAATATGAACTTTTTTCTTAAAAGTATTTAGAGTATTCCGTTATTTTCTATCAAGTTAATAACAGAACTATCCTCTTGATTATTTGATTTATTAAATAGGGCCACAACGTATAAAATCGACAAGAATTTTTTTTGTTACAAAAGTTTTTCTTTTTTAAACGTTGAGGCTGTACGCATATAAACCTTACATGCCGTAAGTATTTTCTAATAGATTTCCAATTCGCCAGTGATAAAAAGAGAAAATAAAATGCAAACTTTTTTTATTGCAAAAATGTTATGTGAGATATGTATGCATACATTCTTGTATGGCTCCATATATTAAATCTTATTTCTATATATGGATCCAGATATGAAGAGCTTCATAATGAAATTTCCATATATGAGCTCATATATTATAATACATTTTATATATTAGTCATATATAATAGTTTTGCCATGTATAATCCCATACATTTCCATACATGAATTCATACATATTCATTTATAGTTATGTACATTCATATATTAAAAATATATGGACCATATATAGTTTTTTTAGCTGGGTAGGTACTTTTTTTGCCCTTTTCATAGTAAGAGCACAAAAAGTAACCTCAAATGGAAATACATATAACGGTTAAAATATATTTATCAGCCCAATTGTGAATTTCCCCAGAGAGTTTTTTCTTTTCCCAAAAATTTTTTGCCGGGAAAAAATCCTCATATTCACAATAGCCGGGATATAAGTAAATACAACAGGAGAGGGAAAATCTGGATCAGCTGTTCAATGCTAACATTTTATTCTGCAGTAGCGCAAGAGTTCAGTAATAGAAATTTAATAAAAATTTTATGTTTTCATAACCCATAAGATTGTGTTTTAATACAAATATCTGTTTTATTTAAATAAAAAGTAAATTAAACAGCTTCAGGAATAACTTTATGCTGAGGAAGTGAAGTTAAAACTGAGTCAGGTGCAAATGAGAATGGATTAGATTCCTAATGATTTTATGTATGTAAAAAGGAAATTGTAAACTTTATAAAGTTCTTCCTGTTATGGGTTTTGAAATACTATGGGAAAATAAAAAATCTTCCATCATTGAGTGTGTTTTATTTTTTTTTTTTTATGAAGGCAGAAGTATAAAGTTTGCACGGCTTGGATAAATATTTCTAAAACAAGAAGGCAATATAACATTCCAGTGGTTATTGAAACCTTTTTTTCTAAATAAATGCTTATAATATTGCATTACTATGTTTTTAATGTAATTTTTAAATTTTTGCACTGGTTGCCTTCAAAATGCTTAGGAAGAAAACTCGCAAAAATCTCTTTCTCCCTTATATTTAGAATACTCAAAAATTTCCCCGGAAATCTTTTCCCGAGGGAATTATTATTCATAACACAGCGCAATTGAGAGAGTTGTCATATCGCACTATCATAACCCTGGAATGTCTCCTATTACACTGTGTGTGATTTTTTAAGTCATGGAAATATAACCATATACGGACACCACTACGTGATAAAATACCAAAAAAAAAAAAAAGACCCGTGTCTCCCAGTTTTGCCCCAAGTCATACACTTTTTTATGGGCCCCCAAAAATTTGGGTCCTCGGTGTCACTTTTGAAATTTCTCAGGCTCATATCTTGCAAACCATGCGGAATTTTGATTTACTCCCTGATGCAAATTTGTAGCTCTTGTCAACATATAAAATAAAAAAAAAAATTCATCTTCAAGATCAAAATCGCAAAAAATGTCGAAAAATGCGATTTTTTTTTACTTTTTTTGCGCAGTTCAGGTCCATAGGTAGCAAACCGTTCAAGATTCAAGGAAACATCAACTACAAAAATATACCTTATATCTCAATTAACAACTTTCTAGATTATATGAACTTCCTAGGAATGATTCTTAACACCGCTTAGGTAGCGATTAAATAGCCGCAAAAGTTAAATATTTCCCGAAAACTTTTTAGTTTCATTTGTTTAGAAATTTTTCACTTTTGCGGCCACCTAAGCGCTACCTTGTTTGTGTTCTTGTCTCAGAGAGTAAATCAAAATTCCAAACAGTTTCCAAGATATGAGCCTGAGAAAATGCAAAACTGACACCGATGACCCAAATCTTTGAGGGCCCTTAAAAAAGTGTATGACTTGGGGCAAAACTTGTAGACACGGGTCTTTATTTTGGTATTTTATCACGTAGTGGTGTCCATGACTTAAAAAAATTACACACAGTGTAATAGGAGACATTCCAGGTTAATGATAGTGCGATATGACTCTCAATTATTTACTGTGTGGCTATAGCCCCTCTACATTATTACAGCGGCAATCAAAAATGTATTTTGGATTTTTCTAAAGTTCCAGGCGGTATTTATTGATGTAAAACGTATATGGTGAAAATTTGAGGTCAAAGTTCAAATATTATAGAGATCACTATATTTACATACAAATGCTTTAAAAACTACTTTTTTGCTGATTCTGTATGAAGTTGTTGATCCTTTATTATTTTTAATTAACCCTTTGCGTAAAGGCGCCGAAATTACCTCCATTTGTTAATACTAACAAAATATTTATTTCCAACTCCTGTAATAATTGGTAAACTAAATTATAAAATATTATTTTATAATTCAAAATATAATAAATATCGTTAACTTAATATAGAAAGGCCCTAACTCATATTTTTTTTGAAATCGAGATTTTACGTTTTTCGAAACATTAGATGTTATTCTATCGAAATATATGTACAAAAAACTCGATTTGAGTTGGGGCCTCTCTTTATTGAGTTAACGATATGCAAAATACCTTTAAAAATATATATTTAATAGGTCATTTACTTACGAAATTTCGAGCTAAATCTTGCTGCTTTTTACTAGATTTCCAATACAAAACGAAAACTATTTAGTCAGTAGATTTATAGGAAATCTATTTATATCTAAATTTATACAAAAGATAATTGAATTAGCTGCGGTCTGGTTAATAAGGCGTGTGAATTGGCTACATTGCAGTTGTTTGGAAATTTTTCAGTCAATGGGTTTTGTTGTGGATAAAAAAATCTTGATAAATGTCATAAAAAGTTGTGCAGGTGTAAATGCTCAATAAGCAATTTAGAAAAAATATTTTGTTAGTATTAAAAAATGGGAGTAATTTTTTGTGCTTTTCTGTGGAAATGTCCACATTGAGATTTTTTCGCTGTTACCAGCAGCAATAGGAAATATATGATTACATGAATTTGAAACAATCATAAAAATCTAAATAACAAGATTTTTAGTGTATTAGTGTATTTAGTGTATTTTCCTCAAGTAAAATCCCTGGGGATTTTCATGAAACAGTTATCCACAATTACAGAAATCCCTATTTGGGGACAAATCTCCAAAAATGAGAGTTCTGAGACAAATAATGGAATGAAAGAAGTTTATTTGTTGCTCCTAAAAGTAGGAAATTACTGATTTCTTCCCAAATTTCGAAAATCGAGTTTGTTTATTTTTATATAAATTTAAAACTCTACGCCAAATCGATTTCCTAAGTGTTATAAACTTAAAAATCAACTTTAAAACCTCAAATTTCATCTCAATCGCTGCAATTTTTCGAGAGATATTGCTGCTGAAAAAAAATTAGAAAATAATTTTCTTTTTTTGGTGACTCAAACAGTTTTTATCAATATGAATATGATTTCGTCTGTACTTTTTTTTTATAAATTTGACTTCTGTGGCATTTATTTATAAGTTGATAGATGATAAAGTTTCTTTATAAAGGGCGTTTTTAATAGAGTGACACAAGTTTAAATCATAATAAAAGAAGGAAATACATTTTTAATATGAATGAAATGGGCTTTATTGGAAAGACAATTTTATGAAATTAATGTTTAAATATGATTTCTGCAATTTGGACGCCACGGCTGGCGCATAGAAGGCGAAATCTGGAACACCAATTTTCAACAACTTTTGGCATTCTTTCATCCAAGGTACATCAATCAGGTACCCGCATTTCTACAACAAATATTACAACAGCAATAACCACATGTACTTTGTTGGTATAAATTACCTTCTTACTTTTCAAAACAGGGTAGCATCGTCAGATTGCACGTTTCTTATAGGAAATGTCAAACACCATACAAAACTCAATATTCGAAAGGTGTTTATGGATACCCAAATAAAAGCATGCTTTTAGGCTTATACCTACACAATCCAAATTTGACATTTAGATTGGTATAATGACATTAGTCACCTGGTGTAGTGCTGCCACCTAATAAATGCGCCTTGCTATCATCGTTTTTGAACACATATGGGTCATTGACTCTGCCAGCCCATAAGGTGAACCAAACAGCAATTTTTTCCGGATATAATGGTGTTTCGACGAAAGGTTTTTTTTCATCGATTAAGAACGTCATAAAATGGAAGAAGTGCACGATGAGTTTGACGAATATAACAATTATTTTGATTAAAAATTTCAGCAATTTGCACGCGTTGCTCTCGTATAAGTCGATTCATAATGAAATTTCAAAGCAAACTAAACAAACAGCAACTATCAGCTGTTAAATGGGTGCTCAAATAAAGCAGTGATGCCAACTCAAAGTTGTGACACCCTTTAAAAAACACCCTATATAAGGTCATATAATTCTCAAACTACCCTCGCATGCACTACATAAATTCTCACCGTTGAAATAAAGTGAAATAATAAGAACATGTAAGCATAATTTTTTTTTAATATAAAGAGGAAATTTCCTTTCTATCGCACACGCCTTATAGCCTCACAATCAACATAATTAAACAATTTAACAGACCTTAAGCGTATACAAATAAATTTAAACATTAACATAACGCTTAACACGAGTATTCAATATATTTTTAAAGTGCGCTTATAAATTACATATTACAAGTAACATATTTGAATATATGAGAAGAAAAAAAAACGTGCTAACGAAAGTTTTTAAACGTTTCATTAAAATTCTACAAAGGTTGCTAAAGGAAATATGTATGTGGCAGTAGTAAAAATTTCAGCCATTATTTTTTATTAATTCTATTGTTATTGATTGAAAAACTTAACTCCCTTTCAATCATCATTAAAACTATACAACTGATGATAACTTTTTATTGTAATTTTACTTATTTTATGATTATAGATGAGGACCTCCTCACATTTCTTTTAAGATTTTTCATTTTGATAAGCTTATGGAAATAGTGTTCTGAATTTATAATTTTTTCTTTTGATTCTAGTCCTTATGGTGGATATAATTCGCAGCATGAATCATAAAATGTAACACTTTTTTTTTGCATTTCAATAATAATTTTCATCATGCTGCAAATAAAGTGTGAATTTAACATAAACTTCCTTGTTTTAGATTTTAAATTAATTAAATTCCTTGAATATTTTCGAAATAATATCGTTTAAATGTTATGAGAAATTAATATTAATGACGTACTGCTAAAAATTTAAAGAAAAAGGAGTATAGAGCACTTCAAAAAGAAAAAAAGTTAAAAGAAGTCAAAAGATTAGATAATTTAGACTTTAAGCTTTTCGCTTTGAAAAAATTATACTTGGAATGTCACAAAAAAATGTAAATGACGTCTGAGAGATATTCAAATTACAAGCGGCGAAAATAATCACCTCGGAAGTTGAGACCACCTGATATGTACTCGCATTGCAAAATGAAATTTTTAAATACTTCTCTAGATATTTAAATTTATTTGGCTAATTCAGTGACAGCAACTAATTTTTTGACAATTGTCTTATACTTAGTCGAAAAAATCCGAAATATTTGTGTATTACTATGTGGTTTCCTCTTTTGGTGTGTATACCTATAAGAAGAGATTCCCATGCTAAGAAAGTTAGAACCGAAAATTCGATACCAAATGAAAACTAGACATAATCACCTTTCATATGAACGAAAAAAAAATCATCCAAACCGTAATCGGTGTTGCCACTTGTTCGCACATTTATCCCAACTAAAAACCGCTCCCCAATTATCCAAGACGCCACTTTTTGGCGCGGTTTAAAATTTATTGGGCAACCAGACGTCGTCTACTTTCATATGGAAACTAGTTCGGCAACAATAATCCTTACCCCCTATCTCCTTTTCTTCCTTCCCCCTTAAAATTAAACAAAAAACCAAAGCGGAAAAAAATCATAGTGAAAAATCTCTAAATTGGAAAGATGTTTAAAACAAAAAGAAAAAAAACCCAATAATAAAAAAAATTCTACAACGGGAAGACATCGATCAGAAAACCCGTTTAGAAGAAAACACTGCCAAGAACTTAAAAACTCACCGAAACATAAAAATGTTGCGATATAAAAAAAAACCAACGTGAAAAAATATTGCAAAACCACAAAAATGAGAAAAATCGCTTAAACGGAAAAAATTTCCAAAACGGAAAAAGTCTAAAGAACCACAAAATCGGCAAAAATAAAATTTTTTTATTGCACTTTGTGATTTTTTTAAGAGAAGTAACACTCAGGCATGGTAATCCTATTACCATTACTAGGTTAGGTTAGGTTAAGTTAGGAGGGTCCATTGTGATTCCCTTCTGTTGCCCATAAAAAGTAATGTTCACCCTCCCATTTGCAGCCAGAAGTGACCCTATTATCCATCACTAAGCCACCGAATTCCCATAATAAAACCACTGATGTCCTCTAGTTTACACTTCCCGACTTCAGTAATGCTTTCATGGAAACGTCTGCTCAGCCATCTAAGCCTATGACGTTGCAGCTTCGGGCAATGACAGATAATATGTTCAATGGTTTCTGGTTCCTCTTCATCTCCGCACATCCTACAAAAATCTGGAGTGCCAGTCTCCCAAATGCTAGTTCTTGCTCTGACCGAGCACTGACCTTGCAACACGCCTTTCATGATTCGCATCGCCTTCCTATTCATGTCCAGTAGTAGTTTAGATCTTCCTGAGTCTAGTTTTGGCCAAAAACCCCTCGAGACCCTACAATCCTCCCTACTTCGCCATGAATTGTTGGTCCTGCTCTCTACCCAATCACTGAGTTCTTTATAGTAATGACCTATCGGTAATTTCACCGATCTGTCCAACATTCCCTCATCTAACGCCGACCCTATTCTTGCCAGCTCATCGGCAATTTCATTTCCCTCAACACTGCTTTGGCCAGGAACCCAACATAGTCTGACACTATACTTTTCCATAAG
The DNA here is from genome assembly GCA_949987645.1 of Tachina grossa. NCBI lineage: Eukaryota > Metazoa > Arthropoda > Insecta > Diptera > Tachinidae > Tachina > Tachina grossa. Next base: position 149,182,355 of record OX465276.1, read on the forward strand.
CAAGTTGAGGGCCTTCCTACAGTCACTTACAAGTTTCGATTTGACATTGTGTCACTTCAAAATTTTTAGCGCTGCCTGATTGTCGACGTAGAATGTTACCTTCTCACCATTACCATTACTAGGTGTTGCCTTATTTAGGAAAGGGATAGTGATAGAGAAGACAGGTGGTGAAGGAAGTGATAGAGGACAGCTTCATTATATTACAACTCTGCTTTTTGCAAGTTTTTAATAATGCAGAGTTGGTGCCAATGAGGCCTATCAAATTTTTAAAGCTACGTTTGGTAGCCATGTTATTGGTTATTTTACTTTGCCGATGATTCTGGTACACAATACCGACGAAGCAGGGCGCTCTGATGTTGCGTTTGGATTAGTATCTCCTGAAATCGGTATGCCCATGCCTTCATTATTTGATATTTTTTTATAATAACTGACTGAAAGGGACACTAATTCACATCAGAAAAATTAGTAGTGCTGTTATTTAATGAATGTAGAATACCGTGATCTAACCGTTATGACCTTTGGTTTTTTAGACAACGTGCTAACTACTTTGAAAATAAAACTTACGAGTATTTTACTGCTAAGATCAGAAAACAGCTACGCCTCTGCCACACATTTTCGTTCAACCTCCATGTCTACAATTTAAATTTGCTGTCAGGAAAACCTAAAATATAATTTATGAGGAAAAAAACCTCTACTTGTAAACCATCAAAACCTGCTTGTTATTAATCAATTTTAACATTTTATTAAATAGTTTAATGCAATTCTTTTTAAAAATTATTTTTCATAGTGCATACATAAATGATTGAGTTTTATTTAAATAAAATATGCATGTAAAAATTGTTTTATTTTGACATTTCGATGTTTTATTCAATTAATAAAACCCTCAACGCAAATGTATGTAAAAAATATGTACATTAATACATATGTATGTATGAACATATAGTTTTTTGAATTAATATACATATGAGTGTGAATAATTTGTTTTAAATATATGTAATCGTACAATGTAAGTACATGCATATTTGCATATAAATTATTATAGTTTAAAACTCACGCACTACGCATGCAATCACGCATATAGTAGAAAAAAATATATATTAAAAAAAGCAAATCCTGGCAGACAGTTTATCATGGCTGGTAGCAGAAAGCGAGTGATTAATGTTCAAGCTTTTGCTGTGTGAAAGCAGATATGATAATTTGTGTAAGTACAGGAATGTCGAATGGAGATAACTATTTGCGCTTCTTAGCACAGTCTTCATCTTAACGATGAATGTGGTCCGTGAAGTCCCATGGCCTAGTTTTTATTCGAATGTAAACTCCTTTTATTGGACGCCCTAAGATTTTGAGAAAAAAAAATATATTAATTTTATAGAGCCTTGAAATGGAATAAAACAAAGTTAAATTTTTTAAATAGACATGAAATTTGCTTTATTCGGAATATAATCTTCTGACATTATAATTTAAATATGACTTCTGGTATATGACTGCCACCGCTGGCTCGCACGTAGTCTAATGTAGAGGTCCAATTTTCGATGAATTTTTCCAGCATTTGTGGCCGTATGTGGCCGCAGCCAATGTTGTCCTCCAAGTGGTCAGACAGTGACTACACATATCCCCACATAAAATAGTCTAGTGGCGTTAAATCGCACGATTGTGGAGGCCAATTCACGGGTTCGAAACGTGAAACTATGCGGTTACCAAACGTTTCCTCCAATAAATCAATTGTGGAACTAGACATGTTGCGCCGTCTTGTTGAAACCACAGCTCCTGCACATTATAGTTGTTCAATTAATGAATGAAAAAGTCAGTAATCATGGCTCTATACCCTAATTATTCTGATCTTTCTCTACGCTACGCCCTACAGCAGCAATGACTTCTTCTGTACGCCCTGTACGACGTCTCTTCGGATGCGTATTATCATTTAGAGAAAACGTGGTGCGAAAACGTTCCATAGTTAATCGAATTAATTGCTCTAATAGACGATTATGTTGACCATAAAATCGACGTAGTGCGCTAAACGTATTTCGAACAGAACCATGATTTTCAAAATGAATTTGCACAATTTGGAAGCGTTGTTCAGGCGCCAGTCTTGACAGCTGACAAAATAGCAGCCAGCTAAAAAAGTGTTGCTAATTTAAATTTTAATACCCTCTGCATAATAATCAGGAGAAAACAAAACTAAAGTTGAACCAAAGTGAACAAAAAGACTAAAAAAATTATCCGCAGTGGCTCTCACTAACAAAATTGGCAACGTTTAATAATTTTTCACATATTTGAAAATGTTTTTGATTTTTAACCGACTTCAAAAAAAGGAGAATGTTACCAATTTGTCTTTTTTTGACTTTGTTACTTCATAACTCGGTACACTACACCGATTGTAAAAATTATTTTTTTTTGTCTGAGAGGGTATAGCTTCTAATTGGTCTGATTGTAAAAAAAAGTGATATTCTACTTATTTGATTGCTGCGATTTGGTTCTTGTAAATACATACAAAATAGTTTATAAAAATGGGCGGGGCTACGCCCATTAAAATATATTATTATATTTCACGTTGTTCTACTTTACCGATTTTTACGAAACTTACCACACACCTTGAGCTCTAAATTAGAAACAATCTTCCATTAATGGGCTCATATTTAATATTTTACTTTACCGATTTTTACCAAACTTAACACAAACCCTGAGCTCTGAAAAACACTCTATCTTGCATTTAAAAAAAATGGGCTTTTGATTTTGCCGTTTTTACGATGCTGGCGATTTTTCTGTATATCGATTTTTTTTCCTTTTGACGACTTCTTCGGTTTTAGTGATTAATTAATTTTCTCTTTTGGCAATATTTTGTTTTAGCGTTTTTTCCATTGTCTTTTCCAGTTTGACCGATATTTTATTTTTCTGCTTTGACAATTGTTTTTTTAGCGATTTTTTCCGTTTCATATCATATTTTTTATTTGTGTTGGCAATTTTTTTTGTTTAGTGATTTTTCTAGTTTTGTGTTGATGTGTTGGCGATTATTCGTTATTTTGGTGGTTTTTTTCTGTTTTAGCAATGTTTTATTTAGTTTTTTCTTTATTGATTTCATTTTAACGAATGTATCAAGCTGCGAAGGTTTTTGGCCTGCCTGCAAAAACTTCCAGAATATTCAATAAGAATCGAAGCCACGACTCTCTGGTTATGCTGATGCGTAAGCACATTTCCACAAATTAAATTTTTCTTTTATTCCACTGTATAGAATGAAACTATGAATGTGCATATTATTACATCAGTTATCCCAATATGGCTGTAAAATTTTTATATTCCATATTTATGTGTGAAGTAATATTGTATTACTACATCACTGTCGTCATCAGCACCAGCAAAGAGTCATCATCTTCATCATCATCATCCTTGCCAATCAACATCAACATTCCCAACATGTTTTAATAATAATAATGATTTTTTAATTAACAAATTAATACACGTTTAACGCACGTTTTTGTCATAACGAAAATGAAAAACAAATAAATGAGATAAAAAAGTCAACTCATTGATAGAATTGGAAGACATCAATCATTGGTGCATGATAATAGTGCGTCACGCATGTGAATTGATTTCCATAAAAAAATATCATTAAGCAAATTTAGATTTTATTTATCAACATTATCTATTCTTTTACGAATGGGTTTTATTAAGGAAAGGGAAGGAATGGGAAGGTATAAGCTGAGTTATAGAAAGCAATAAAACGGATTTGACAGAAATGAAAATAAGAGTGGGACATTCGGCTATACCGAATTGTATATGCCCTACAATATCTTATAAGAAAACTAGTACCACAGAAAGTTAATAACATCCAAATATTGACTAAAAGAGTAGCAGCACATACTGATCATGTCGGAATAGCACTGTACAAAAAAGGGCTTTAGCAACTGATTCTGGCAGAAATAATAATGCAAATTAAAGTTTACGACTGCATCTACTAAAAAATGATTTGAATTCTCGAACACTCTTTTCTTTCAAATTAATATGAATTAAATGGGAAAACAGGCCTTAACTGGTTTTTTGTATGTCCCTTGACATGAGCATAATGCCCCCTCTCGTCAACCTTACTTAACTAACTTAATATGAATTTATTTGAAATATTGGCCATCGTTAGGTATTACCTTATATCTTCTTTTTGACAAAAAGTGGATTCCGAGCAAAATAACGGTTCAATTTAATTTTTATACCCTTTTCTGAAGTGAAGAGTGTTTCAATGAAAGCATTCCGCATCGATCGAAACAAATGGCAGTCGCTAGGGAATTCATGGTGCAATTCACCACATCACATGGTGAATGCGAAGGGTTACTTACATCTTGCAGTACAGTGTTCCGGATTTGGAGGGCTTTGTCATTTGACGAATATATATGCAGTACCTTGGTCTTTTCGGCAGGAATTCTCACACCTGATTTTGCAGGCTTCTGTTCTACAATTTTCAGGATTTTAGCCAGGTCACAGTGGATGTCTTAAGAGGGTGACGTTGGCTGAAGTAGTTAACATATTGACTACAAAATCCTGATTTTTTGTTAAATGTATATTAGCTTTCCTTTATGTTAGTTGTTGTAGGAAAGTTCAAGTACTGAAGGCACAGACACTGAACTACATATATCGACTTCAGCGAATACTAGTCCTAATGTAACATTAGATCGCCCTCCTTCGTCGGTATTGTGTAGCAGAATCATCGTCGAAGTAAAATAACCAAGAAATGGTTACTAAATGTAGTTTCGAAAATTTAATACGTCTCATCGACACCAGAGGCGCTGCAACACTGCCTTATTAGAAACGTGCAAAAAACAGAGTTGTAAAAGAACTAATCTTTCTTCTAACTCTTCCTTCACCACCAGTCTTCTCTATCACTAGCCCTTTCCCAAGGAAGATAACACCTAGCAATATCAGTAAGAATTCATTGCCTGAGTATTGTTTCTCTTAAGAAATTAAAAATAGGCATAGGTCTCCAACATAATCCAAATCAATAAAGCAGTTGCCAAGCTGCTTTTTCTTGCTATGTATAGAACAGTATTCAGAAGAAAGGGCCAAAGTAAACAACCTCGACACTCCCCGTCTTTGATCGGTATTGTTCGCTCACTGTATTCTTGTATAGAATACAGCAGTTTGCGTTTTGTAAAGTTTCTTAATTATATCGATTATTTTCTTAGGTACGACCTTAAACTCAAGAACTTTTCAAATAGCAGAATGAGAGAGCTTGCCAAATACTTTTTGGAAATTGATGAAGACTAGATAGAGGAAAGATGTCCGTTCCACATACAGTTCTACATTGGTGCACAGGCTGTTTAAGTGGTCTAAGCATAATTTTTAACTTCGGAATGCGGGTTGTTCACATTGAAGATCTTTGTTGAGGGAGACGCAGTTGTAATAGTTTTGTTTACCACATTAAGAAAGGCAATGAACCTCAAACTTGTACACTCAGTGAGACTCTATTTCTTCGGATTGTTAATTAGTAAGCCTTCTTTAAGGTCGGTGAAGAGTTCTCCAAAGGTTTTCAATTATATTACGGAGAATTAGAGCACTGGTTTCAGGGTCTGCTTTCAACAGTTCTGAATCGATGTTTCGGCTGCTCGCGTCTTCTGGATCTTAAGGGCTAGAATCGCATTCTTTATTTCATATGTTGTGGTAGAGGTTGTCAGTATTGCTATCCTTTCAACGTGGGTATTGCATTAAAATAATTGCTGTGACATAACATATTGCATGGCTGTTCGCTCGTTGAAGTCACCAGGACCCCATTTCAAACTTTTAGGGGCTTAGATAATATATATGTTCTATACTGTTATTGTTATTGTTTGAGCTTCTTTAGCCAGGTTTTCTGTATATTTGCGTTTGCCTCTAGAAGTCACACGCTAAACTTCCTCATCTATGTTAGTATATTCTCTCTAGAAATTTTATTTTTGTAGACGTGTTTTGGCAGTGCTTATTTCCACCTTAGTTTTCCTCCTGTCATATGTGAGGTTCCGCATGCTTTCACATATCTACAGTTTCCTTTCTATTGTTCTGTAGCCCATGTGATTTCAAGCAAAGTTTCTTATCAGATCCCTAGGAGATTTTGGTTGTTTTCAACAGCCTGCATCGGTGATAGGCGCAAATGCAAATTTTACGTCGAATCTTTTGTGAGAACTTGTTCCCTCCAGCCACCAGAGAATTTTAAGGGTTTCTATGAGAAGGTGGTGATTACTGAATCGTTTATTGCATTTAATATGGGCGATATGGTATATTTGGTACGCTAAGTGGTGCTCAAGGGAGCCCGAAATAAGTTTGACTGTTCTATAGGTTGAAAATTCTTGTCTATATAAGCAGTTTTTTGCTGATGCAGATTTTAGTGAAAAGCCTGCCCTTTTCAATCATAGTGTGCATACTATGACCAGTTCTCTCTCTCTCTCTCTCTCTTTGTTGAGATTGTCACTGTCAACTTGTGCGTTAAATTCGCCCACTAGAAGTAATACATCCAAAAGATTTACGGTGGACGTTTAGCTACCAAGGAGAATTTCTCTATAGTGTGTGTATGCTCGGCCTCGATTGGAGAGTAGCACTGCACACAAGTGATGCTACGCGCTCGAGTACCGAGTCGAGCTTCAATAATTGTGTAGGAATATGGATACAAATTTATCAGTACATTGTGTGGCTACCTGTTGAGTAGTATTCTAACTCTACCAGAACGGTTTAGATCGTAGATTTTTCCAGATTATACTAATGTAAGTCCTTCATCGAATTTAAATTTCCTGGATCGGGGCCATCTAGTTTCACAGAGCGCTAGGAGGACTCAGTTGTATATTTTCGCTTCAAGACATACTTGCGTTAATTTGAAGAGATCTAAAATTGTCCTAACATTCCAAAAGGAGTTTATATATTTGCAATATTATTGTGCAATAATTTATATTGTGCAATAAAATTTTCATTGTTGCATTGTTGCAGGCAACAAAATATATATAATAAAATCATATATTGCACGAAAAATTGCGCCATATATTTTTCTAATATTGTGCGACTTATTTAATATACGGGTGTAAAGCCACAATAAAATTAGCAATAAAGTATTCAATAATGTTGTGTAGCCTATGGTTATCTTAATGTTTAGTGATTAATAGTGCTTGGTTTGGGGAAAGGCCATTATTAAGACTCTACTATTTAAATTCTTCAAAACTCAATATTTACAATATTGACTGCACTGAAAATAAAACAATCATTAATGAAAAATTATATTTTGTATGAATATGAACTTTTCTAGAATCTCTTTCTCAATCACGATGTTATTTGCCCTAATTTTATAAATAAAATAATAAAGACTCTTTAGTTTTTCGCTAAAATTTGTCAAATAAATAATGGGTCACCTGACTGGTCACTTTGATCGTATTTCTTAAAAATTTTTATTGTCCTTCACATTTGTATGGAATTTTGCTAAGACCAGGTTTTACCCATTATTTCAATATTTGTCAAATATTTTATTTCAACAATAACTTAAGAATCTAATTCACGGCAGTAAATAATACAAATTTGTATGCAAATATTAAAGAAAACCTATAAAAATTTTTGTAGTACAATTGTTGTATGGGAACGTTTTAATCACTAAGCGATCTTTTTCTGAAACACAAATTAATTGTCAATATGAAAAACAAAATTGTTTTCAAAATCAATGTGGTTTTTTTAATCTTATTTTTAAAAATTCAATACATGTTACAAATTATTGGAAATTGAATACGCAATCGAATTTTTAAACCACATGATTTTTATATTTGGAACTCTAAGCACGATTGTGATATGCAAAAACTATACAAAAATAATTGGGTGATTTATATACTATATAAGCCTTGTTTTTTTACTCGATTAATTTTTTTTCCTTTTCATGTTTATGTTTTAGCTGCGTAAAAAAGAGTAATATAAAAAACAAATTGTTGTGAAACTTTAGTTTGAGTTTTTTCCTTTTTTGACGCATCAATGAGTCTGAAAGGGTTTTACCCAGTGTTTGACATTTTTTTTTTGGGTTATTTATTTATTGGCAAAAAATTAAATTTGTTTTTGAAACAACTAACCCTGAGTGTTATTTTTATTAATACCAAAACTAGACAAGTTCCATGTAAATTTTGAATTTATTTTTAAAGAAGCTTCGCCACGATCATCGGAACCACAAGTCACTACACATAGCGAATTAAAAGCATTAATGAACTTATCATACATAGTAGATACAATTTGGCTAGTTAGTGGTCGATGTCGAGCTAAAGATGCATTTCAAGTTTAAGGGTAATTGAAGCAAGTATACATCTGTCATCCATTTTGAATTTCACTCACAAAAATTAACAGAATTAGTGAATCAAATTAAACTACCTAATAAATTTCGTTTCAATTAGAATTAGGAAACTAAAGACGAGATCACACTATCGGTACAATGCACCGATTTTTTTCGGCTCACTGAAACAAAATCACAAAATTTAGTAGATTATTTTGTCCACATATTACCAACAGTGAGAATAGTGCACAAAACAAAACTGATGGTGGAAAAAAACATGGATTACTAGGAGCATCACACAGTTATTTATTATCAATTTTAGTAATTTATTCTTATTTTCCATGAGGCACAGATGTACTATTGGTTGTCCTGCAGGATAGAATGTGGATTTGTTCCCAACGGAGCCAACTAAGTAAGTAATTTAGTGAATACTTCTGTGCAAAGTGAATTTTTCAGGGAATTGTGGTTGGAATTTTGTACATTGGAAGGGACAAATATGTTTTTATCCAATGTACAAGTGCTCGGTTAACATGTAGTGCAGAAAATATGTGTTCCGATCAATAAGATCCAAAATACGCTCGCTTTTTGTTATTTTTAGAAGGAGCAAAGTAATGTAAACTGCACGAGTAATGTGTACATGTAAAGTGAATTAAAATTAAAAACTAAAAGTATGGAATTTTGTAAATTGGAAGGGACAATGATGTTCCTTTCCAATGTTCACATTCTTTGGTTAACATGTCGCGCTGAAATTAAGTGCTTGGAACAATTGGATTTCAAATTTGTTCGCTTTGTGTTTCTTTTGCAAGTGCTTGACACATATAACTAGTTTTTGTGACTAATGTGTACCTACACCAGTGGTGTCAAAAATAAAACTATAGTTGTATGTGTGAGAAAAATTGTCTTAATCGTCTCTGAAGTACATCGAAAAAAATAAATATTTGCAACAAATGCAGTTTAGTGAAGCAGGTCAAAACATATAAAAAGGAGTCCATATGATAGAAAACTAAAAAATAAAGAATAAAAATTAAATAAAAAATTTGGGGGCGGCCCATATTTTCTGAGTTACGGGGCTGTGAACTTTTCATAGGAAACTATGAAGAATTTCTTAAAATAAATTTTTAAATATCTTATCTGATAGAAACGTGAAAAATAAGAAGAAAAAATTAAACAAAAAAATTGACTGCGACCAATATTTCCCGAGTTATTGGTCTTTTCAGTTTGATTTAAAATGCAGTTTAGTGAATATGCTACAAAAAAAACCAAAACGTCTTTTTAATATATATTCATTTGTTTCCTTAAAAGTTTTATAACATAAAATACATTGAATGACGCAAAAAGCATTACTGATCATAGAATATTTTTCGCATACCACTTTTTTTCTTTCATTGTATCTACATATAAAGAACTTAATACACCCGCTGCGCATGTGTTTTCGTCGCTGTTTCATTGACGACTAAATGGAAGAGAATAAGAATATGTGTGATTTTAGTTTGCACAATTTTGCCATGAAACTGACATCATTGACCTACACCAGTGTCCCGCAAAATAAAATATGTTTGTGTTGGTGAGAAAAATGAAAGTAAAATAAACCTGCACTTGAAGAAAACTTTTGTAATGTAAAATACATGATGTGGTTATTAGTTGTTTGAATTTTTTTGTTTGTAAAGAAATAATTTAATAAAAACTTAAATAAGAAGTAAAAATTTAATAACCATTCAACAATTTAGTGTATAATTTCAAAATTAAATTTATTACAGATCTGTGGATACTATTAAAATGCCTTTTTAATCTATTTTCCCTATTATTTTTTAATGTTTCATAACATAAAATGCATTCCATAATTATATTATAAATTTTTTGTCTGTAGAAATTTATTAAATTTGAACTTTAATTTCGTTCCGTGTGGTCAAAAAAACTAAACAAAAAACCAGGAAAAAAATAAAACATGCGTGCACAAATTAATTCGTCGCTTGCTCAGTGACGACTAAATGAAAGAGCATAAGCATGTGTGTGATTTTCATCCGCACAATTGTGCTATGGCTTGCGGGTTACTGACCTACACTCTAAACATTAGCTAAAATTTAGGATCATATTTTGTCTAAAATTTAGACTCTAAATTGTTGTTGAAATATTCTTATTGTCTAAATTTATATCGATTGTGTAGTTATTTGTATCAAAATAACAATATTTGTCTCATTTTATACAAAAATATAAATCTGTTTTTAGATGTGTTTATTTTTAAACAAAGTGTGCTTAAAAAACAGCTAGATATGCCTAAATAACGTCAAAATGTTGAAAACTAAACATATGTGCGTAAAGCAGCAGAAATATGTTTAACAAGAAGAAAGAAGAAAGAAGAAGCTCAAAAGTACACATGTTATAACAGAAGGACGCCATATATAAAGTTAATTAAAATTAAAATAATGCTATTTCTAAATAATAATTGTGTGTTTTATATAAATAGTGATAAGTTAATATTGTAAATAATGAGTAAAAAAATTATTAAATTAAAGCTTTGAGTTAAGACAGTATTGTTAAATAAGTGCGATATGTATACATACTTATGTAAGAAATAAAATTACTCAAATTTTAGAAATTTATTTTTAATTTTAATTCGAATTCTAAAAATTATATATAAAATTTAAAGCAAAACGTGAATTTTTTATGTTAATTCAGTAAACCTTTTATGAATAAATTTAATTAAACACATGTATTAAATGCATTTTTATTTAAAAAACATATTTTAAAATTAAACACAAGGGGGAAAATTGTTGAACATATTTTGTTCAAAATTAAACATATAGTGCTCAAAAATCAACAAAACGTTGAAAAAATATTAGATTTTCAATATAAATTTAATGCAAAAACACTGACTCGATTAAGTTAATTTGCTAGTTATTAGCATTATTTAAAGGATTTGAAGGTGTACTGAAACTTTATAGATGCACAGTGTAACTTATTTTGTTTTAAACAATTTTTTATAGATAAAACAAATAAACTAATCAAATTCATGTTTGCGATGTAACTTTCTTAAATGATGCATGCAACTGAAAGAAAAAAAAAATTAATTAATAAATGTGCATTCATACATATTAAAAAAAACCTTACCTTGAATTTTGTCCGAAACGGATCCAGGTAGACAGCTTTATGTTCTCTGCAAGCAATAGTTTTATGATGTTTCCCTTGCAAACGAATGTTTGATTTGGCGTTTTCTTGTTTATAGTACCTTTTTGTAGTTTATAGTACCGATAGTACCTTTTGAATCATTTCTTTCAAAGCTGTTTTAGCATCTGGTAAAGGTGGGCCAGCCAAAGAAACATTGATTTCTGGAATATTTTCTTGGCCAGCTAATATTTCAAGCAACATATCATTGATCTTACTAGCCAAAGATGGACGCATATGTTTGATCGTTGGGTATAAATGTTCGACCAGTATTTGTTTCTGATCTTGTTGCATTTACCAACAAAGAGGCCGAACGATTTTCTGGAATAAATAAACGGTGAGAACAATTAATATTTCAAATACCGAAATATTTTTAATATAAAACTTACCGTTTTTATGCATTTACGAACCAAGCTAACTTTCTGGAACCTTCTGAACTGTTTTCGTGGCTCGGCCAAAGCAATATAAGGTGCTGGAATAGTTTTCAACCCAAAGTAGAGTATTAAACATTTTTTGTATGAACTTACGGATCCAAAAAACGTTGGCCGGGTCCAATTTTAGGCATGATAGTACGCGTACATTTTTATTTGGTAGCACGCTCTTAAACAAAAGCAGCTTTTAAGACGGCCCGGCCAAAGCAATATACGGTGCTGGAACAGTTTGCTGCCCAGTTATAGCACAAGCACACATGTGCAGCCCAGCGTGGAGTTATACGCACTTGTGTAGGCACTTGCGGCTCAAAACAAGTTGACCGTGCACTATGTTAGGCACAAAGAAGACTCCAGCAGCATTATGTTAAAATACTTGACTAAATTGTTGCATGCGTCGTGTAACGCCCATGTGCTGCACATATTGTGAGTCCAGATGAGCTTTACGAAATTATTTTTGTTGAGCTAATGCCGACTTTCTTGTGGCGCTCCAACAAGCTTAAACAGCATGCACAACTTTAGCAATTATTTTATTTGCTACATGTTCCGAAGTGCACAAACACGTTTCGTTTAGATAAGTCTTCATTATCGGTAGTAACTTTGTAGCCGCATATGCCCAAATGTTCCAATTGCCGGGAAGGTATCACAATGCCCTTAGATTTTTTTGCAAACACTTTGTAATTGCTTAAATATCTCACATTATTTGGGCAACAATTTACAGTCAGTAGCTGAGGAATACCACTGGCTTTCAATTACACACTTTAATATGTTAAAAACACATCTATTTTTACAAATATTTAATTTTTAATTAAAATTTTTCACTTTTGAACAATTTTTGTGAATTTTATTTTCTAGTTTCTTATGAACATATGTTTGCAAATGCAGTATATAGCTATTGCTATTTATACATGTATAAAACAATTTTTTCTCTCACTTAAATAAACTTGGTAAAACAGCGTATTCACACCCAACCAGCTGATGCGACGATTTCGCTTAACTCAGAAGTGAGAATTCTGTTTCATATTCTGTGCACAGAAGAACTTCTAAGTGAATAAAATGGCATACCTGCAACATACGTTTAATTTTAAAAATTTTAAATTCTTTTAGTGCTAATTCATACGGTGAATGACGTCTATTTTTCTTAATTCTCTTTTGAAGTTGCTACCAAAAATTCCTTGCATTCATACGATGTTTTTTTCTGGACGTCTAATTTTAGTTCTCTCCACTCATATAGCCAATAAGCTAGAAGAGTAACAATAAAAAATAACAATAAGATAGAAGAGTAACATTGAAACGTAACAACAATAACAACAAGAGCAATGTAAAGAGAAATATGAAAAAAACCATGGAAAACAGAAATCGAGTCATTTTTTCTCCCCCTCTTTCTTCTCTACCCCGTTCGCTAACAAGCAAAAAGTGACGTCGAAAAATAGACTTCATAAAAGTCTTCGTGTGAATTAGGTGTTAAATTTTTAACAAAATTCAACCAGAATTTGAAAATATTTCTAGAATAATATAGTTAAGATATGGAGTAAATTATAACCAAATCTGCCAAGGGACATGAGGGCACCCCATATATCCTTTATTTCAGAAATTGAATTTTAGCTGAAATTGCATTCAGTATACATAATACGATGCAAATACCTGAAAAATGAACAGCTAAACTTGCTGAACAATTTCGATGCAATCGGTTTGAGGACATGATCCATTCCCATGTGTCCTTGAATTTGAAAATTCAATTACAACTACAATACAATAATAAGAATTTTTTGTCAGACAACATAGCTGAGGTCTATCGCAAAATTCACTTCAGTCATTAAAAGAACATGTCCACTTCTTATATATCCTTAATTATATATATGTATAAATAACAGTAAAAATTATGGTCATAGTACAACGCCTATTCCTCTGTTAGGCTTTCTATTCAATTTCATTTCAATCGGAGCAAGGATGTGCCCACCTGCCATATATCCTTAATATTAAAAATTCAACAGAAGTCATAATTAATTTTAAAATACAGTGAAAATCTGTAACTATTTCTGAAATTATGTATTTTAAATTTCATATTGATTGCAGGAAGGTGACCATGTACCTAACAAATGTCCTTTATTTTAAAAATTTGATTTTAGCTATAACAAATGTTCAGAATGCCGCAAAAATTTTAAACTTCTTCTAAGATCCTACATCGAAACTTCTAGGCGAATAGAATGACATATTATGCAAGGATAGGCTTACCTGTGATATTCCCTTAATTAAAAAAAATGAATTGTCTTTGCAATTATTAACAGAATTCAACCAGAATTCGAAAATATTTCTAAAATAATATAGTTAAGATTCTGGGTAAATTATAATCGAATCTGATCAAGGACATCAGAGCTTCCCATATATCCTTTATTTCAAAAATTTAATTTTAGCTGAAATTGCATTCAGTGTATACAAAAACTATTCAAATGCTTGAAAAAGTAGTTATAATTACTGAAAAATTTCAATGAAATCAATTTAACTATATGATCAGCTCCTATATGTCCTTGGTTTTCAAAACTCAATTACAGCTACAACAAAAAAATTAAATAAAATTCACTTCAGTCGTGGAAAGAACGTGCCCACTTCTCATGTATCCTTAATAATAAAAATTAAGTAATATTAAAAATTATGGTCATAATATAACACACCCATTCCTCTTTTAGGTTTCTATTCAATTTCATTTCAATCGGAGCAAGGATCTGCCCACCTCCCATATGGGACAAGGACATGCTTAATTTAAAAAAAATCGATTTTCCTTACATTTATGAATAGAATTTAACCAGAACTCATAAATATTTCTAGAATAATATTCTTCTTTTTTAAATTGAACTTTAGATAAAATTGCATAATGAACTCTAAGCCTTTTCTAAAATTATGCAGTTAAGATTTGTAGTAAATTTCACTTCAATCATCAAAAGAACATCTCTGCTTCCCATAAACATTTACTTAATATTGAAAATTTAATTTTAAATAAAATTACATATAATATAGATATAGTTTTTTGTGCAAATCTTACTGCACTCGATTTAAGAATATGATTACCTAATGTCTTTAATTTTTAATAACTACTTTTCAGCTACAATAGAATAAAACCTAATTCACACGAAGACTTTTATGAAGTCTATTTTTCGACTTCATTTTTGGTGTGATAGCGAACGGGGTAGAAAGAAGGGCTGATATATATCCGTCACTGGTTTCTATTCATTCAGTGACGTTCGAGATGACAGTTTTCGGTTACTTTATTATTTTATGTTATCAATGATCTAAAAACTAGAATCCTAAATCCGTGCATCGATCTTCTTCATTAAATATTCCTTCATATTAGCACTTCTTAAATACTTTGTGTATAAAATTGTGTCCAGCAATTTTTTTTTGTATTGACTTGAACCTACTCTCTTCATAATATCATAAGCAAGCTGATTACTATTTAATAAGTGTAAGATATGAAATTTTTATAACACCTTTACGAATACAAATGAGACAATATTATTATGAGTCAAAAAACTAAATATGTACATAAATGACTTAATCCATGAATGCCGCACAAAAACTCATAAAAGACACCCACATTTTTTCGCTGAAATGTTTCTTAGAAATAATAATTATTTTATTGTAGAAAATGCATAAAAAAATCATAAATATTAAAGGAATATTTTACTCACAAAAAGACATAAAAACTTCCAATTGTTGTTTACAAAACAAAATCTGTGATCTCAACATATTTACCATAAAATGAGATATTAGACAAATGAGTGCAAAAAGTCTTTTAACATTTTACTAGACCGAAAAAAAACAATTACTTATTTCGGTTTACGGCCAAGATATAATGTCAGCAAGTACGATTAACAAAATTCATGTTTGACAAGCATATTAAATTTTATTTTCTCAAATCATATAATACACATTTCGGCATTTGACAGAACTGAATTTGGTTCTAGTACTAAACATGATTTTAAGGTTTAATTAAAATTCTTCTCGACACTTGTATGTACGACATTATTACCCAGGCTGGGTGATGAATGATAACTAAGGCTTACGGTTAAAAAATAAATATTTACAAAATCTTTAAACTAATAAAATTCAAAGACATAGAAATTTGTGTATTCGTGTGTAAAGCACCCCATACACGTTTCAATTCAATTGTGAATTGAGTCTTTCAATTGGATTGATTCTTGGCCACACACTTCATAAACTGAATTGAAAGATTTTCATTCAACTGTCAAATTTATATTTTTTTCACAATTACAAATTTAAAAATTTAAAACTTCTATTGCATTCATTCATTAATTTATATATTTTTTATTTAAAATTCAATGAAATTAAATACAATTTTAAAAATACACAACTTTTTCTATACAAAATGAAGCTACAAACATAAATTTTGACAACTAATCAAGAGATTCGAGCACACACAACACAATCGAATTGAAAGATTTACTAGTCAACATGAAAAATCAAAATCTTTTGGTTTTTCTTTAACCAACTCGACAACTGACAAACTAATCAATTGATAAAGCCATACACGCTTTGATTTGTACAACAACCGACTCAATTGAAAATAGAATTGAATCGTGTATGGTCTGCTTAAGCAATTAAAAAAAAAACAGTCAATAAATTTTATATTATATTCTACCATACTGTTTCTAGGGTTAAGCCAAGAATGATAAAATAAAGATTACGCCTTGCCCATGATTTACCGTTTGATGACGTAGTAGTCCCCTCGCAAAGGCTACCAAGTCTGTATCACATGTGAAATTTATAATTTTTTGCAAAAAATTTATGTATTTTGTTGTAGTTGGCAGCCCTGTGATTGATTTACTCAGAGAGATCTCCAAGAAAAAAATTACATGTTGTTGTTTAAAGGCTGCAAAACTAACCCCCCGTTGTCACATGCCAGTAGTTATTTGCAAGTAGTGTATACGTATTACTGACGAAAATCAGGAGAAATATAAAAAACACAACAATATTTTCAGTGGCTACACAGCACAGTGCAAGTTAAAATGTCGTCAACAAGTAAAGTTCTAGATAACAGCTTTGCTTCAACTTTTAGTGCAGTGTTGCCAAGAAGTCAATATTGAACTTTAATTGCATTGTTAATATATTTCATTTAATAAAACATAAAATTTATGTTCAAACTTAGCTCTAAAATGAGTCTATGCCATTTCTCAATATCCTTTTTATATAAAAAAAATTAGCTATAATACTAACCAAATTAATGAAATACTCGGCAACACTGTTTTTCGTTTTGTCAGTTTACTTGCGACAAGTGTGAAAATTTACTTGCTTCAAAATTTCATTGCAAGCTGACTCGCAAGTGGCAAAAGTGTGACTGTGTTAGTAAAAAAATGTGAGTGTATTGAGTTTTTTTCACTTGCACTTGCATGTGGCAACGGAGGGTAAGAAAAATAAAAAACAAAATAAAAATAAAGAGATAAGTAAAAGAGCAAATATGAAATGTGAGTTTGTGTGCGTGTAATAGTTCTACAGTTGAATTTTACTAGCCAATAAGAACACAGACTGAGTGACGTCAGAATTCCATCATGCGCAGAAATGTTTTTTTATTCTTGCGCGCTGGCGTAATCTTTATTTTATCATTCTTGGGTTAAGCAACCTTTCTGAGAATCTGAATTAAAATACAGGGTGTTTTCTTTCTCTGGTTCACAACTTTGAGTTGGTAACACTGCTTTTGATAACAGATTTAACAGCTGATAATTGTTTTTTGCTTAGTTTGGTTTGCAAACCGAACCACAAGTTCAGAATCTTAAAGGGCTATTGTCTGCAGACATGTACGATGGCATACCAAATCTCACTGTCTAATAGCATGTTTGTCGAGTACGTTAGACATGTATGTTGGTTTTCAAAAATTTTTGATTTTCTGATGTCTGCTGCATACCAACATACTCGCCTAATAGCGTGTCCGTCATACTTGCATATAAAAATTCATTCAGTTCGCTTGTTGACGCCGCTGAGCGCGTATCGGAAATTTGTGAAAAAAATGTCTTTTACTATTGTTATTTTCTGGGAAGAGTTCATTGAGGAATATAAAAGCTTGCCAAAATTGTGATAAATAAAAATTAAGATCTGTACCACAACAAAAAATTTTAAAATAATGGATATAATAAATTAAAAGAAAAATTTTTTCCGCTTCATTGCCATGCTTTTGCTTTAAAAATTTCTGTGTCGAATGCCGTCAGCGTTCGACAGTGTAATAGCAAAACCCAAAGTATGCCATCGTACATGTCTGCAGACAAGTATTCCTGTCTAATAGCCCTTTTAGTGACTTCATTGAAAGCTCTTTTTTTAACGGGAGGATTTGTAACGTGACGATTTATTGAGACAAATCATATATGAAGAATAAAGAATGCCTTTTGTCGAATAATAAACAAAGTATTAAAAAAATTGTCATGAGTTTGTTCGAAATTTGAAGACTTCTGGAACAATTTTATTAAAGCAAGCGTATTTTTAACCGACTTCAAAAAAGGAAGAGGCTAAAAATTCGTCTCTCTTTTTTTAGGTGTGTAACTTCATAACTCGGTACATTTTAGACCGATTGTAAATTTTTTTTTGAGTGAGAGGGTATAGCTTTCTCATTGTAAAAAAGTGGGTGGGGACACGCCCACAATTTTTTTAGATAATTTTATGATATTCTACTTATTTAATTGCTGCGAAACCTATAAGCACCTTTGGTTCTTATAATTACACAATTTGAAAGTTAAATAAATGGGCGGAGTTATGCCCATTAAAATTTATTATAATACTTCACGCGGTTCTACTTAACGGATTTTTACAAAACTTACCACACAAATTGAAGTATAAAATAGACCAAATGTTTTGTTTATGAAATGGGCGGAGTCACGCCCATTAAAATTTAATATTTTATTTTACGAGGTTCTACTTTACCGATTTTTACAAGATTTAACACACACCCTAAGTCCTAAAAAATACACAATCTTGCATTTAAAAAACGGGCGGTGGTAGGCCCACGAAAATCTAATTTAATATTTCACGTGCTTCTTCTTATCTTCTTCTATCAGATCTTTGTATTGAAGTCGGTTTTTGATGTGTAAACATCTATACGCTAGGGGGTAAAAATCTTTTGACTTTGATTTCTTTGCTGAGATTTTTTTGCTGAGATTTCTTTGCATTGTCAAATCGGTGTGAGCTATTTATGAGTGTATTAGTGTTTGAAAGAAGCAATACCAAGCAGAGAAACAAGTCGACCGGCTCGAAGCCGACGGTGCGCCGCCGCCGGTTATTTTTCTGTATATTTCCGTACACCAAATGTGCAAATGAACCGTGAGAGCTACGGACTTGAAATTTGGACACAATGTGTAGACATTTGGCCACTACAACAACAAATACATGAGAGTTAAAAACTAAAGGATGTTCCAAAACGAGCAACGAAAAATGTTAAAATCCCATGTAATATACATACAATTGTATGTACATATATACACTTGAAATTTTAAAAGTTAGTGTGTTTTTATACAGACTACAACAATTAACACTAAATTTAAAAAATTTAAATCAATGGGTGTTCCATCAGTTAATGCAATTTTGACTTTGTAATTTTGACAACTTACTGTATCTTGGAAACCGTAACAGCAAAACTCTTGAAATTTTCAAAAACGGTAAAACTAAAAAATCAAAAAAATATAAAATCTCCAAATATAAAAAAATCGCCAAAAACAAAAAAAAAGTCGCCAAAACGAAAAAAAGCACCATGTTAAAAAAATCTCTAAGACCAAAATAAATCGCGAAAAACCGGAAAAATCGCCAAAATGACAAAAATCCTTAAACAAAAAAATCGCCAATATGAAAAAATCGCCTAAATAAAAAAACCCCAAAAACAGAAAAAAATCGCCAAAATGAAAAAACCCCTAAAAACATAAAAAAATCGCCAAAATGAAAAAAATTGCGAAAATTAAAAAAAACCCAAAAAGAGAAAAAAAAAACGCAAAACGAGAAAAAATCGATAAAACTAAAAAAATCGTTTTAACTGAAAAAACTTAAAAAAGGAAGAAAGCTAAATCAAAAAAATGCTCAAAACCGAATGTGCGCGAGTCAAAGTCGCACTTTACTGAATTTATTTTAATTGCAATGCGTACACAACAACAAGAACAGCAACAACTAACTAAACGATGAACAACAGGAATTAAAAATTAAAAAGTAAAAGAAAAGGCATTTACCATAGATGAGCACTGCAGTACCACTAAAGTTTCAGTAAAAACAATAAAAAATGTTTAACAAGTAAATTTTTACTGATTACTAAAATTTTTTTCTACAATTTTTATAAATTTCCTAAATGATTTGTTATATGATGAGGTGCATTGAATTTTCAGTAACCAGTAATGCCCGTATTCATAATGAAATTCTACCAAGTGGCTAAATGTTTTTCATACAAAAATTTCAAAATTTGAATGAAAAAACTTTGCCACTTGCTACAATTTTATTATGATTACGGCCCTACGATTTTACTGGTAATGCAAATTAAATTTCATTAGCACTCGGCATGTGTTTTTTTATTATAGAAAGTGTGTGTAGCAAATTTGAAGACTTCTGCGTGAATAAGAAAAATATTTTAAGAAATAATCGATTTGGATTTAATGGGGTGTTGGATAGCAGGACAATTTCATCTCTGATTTATAAGCTTTAAGTAATTAAAAAAAAAATATTGCGTGTATAACTTAAAAATGCGGCATTCACAGCAGATGAAAAAAATTCTTTACATTAAAGAATTCTTTTTAGCTTATAATTTTTTTAAACCACTAACGGTTGAGTTCCTGCGGAGTTGAGTGAAAACCTCAACAAATTTTTTTATGTAAAATTTTCTGTATTTTTGCGCGTAATTTATGGCACGCAAAATATTGTTGTGGCAGCTATTGGTTTTGCAGCTACATTGTTTCTCTTTGGATATTTTCATAAGATAAATTGTTGTAGATTACACACAAGTGCAATATTTTTACTTCACATATACCGCCTTTTTGGAAGTTATACTTTAATATACATACAAACAAAAAAAAAAGATGCAAGTGTTAATTGTTTGTAGATCATGGTCCTTCGAATCAGATTGCTGCATTTATAAGCTCACCTTTTTAATAAAAATTTGACTCTAAAGCTTTCTTATTAAAAATTTGGCTGTAAGGCTCTTAATAGTTTAATAAAGGACTAGTTTATATTATTTATTATCCCATCAAGGCTTTACTTTAGATTCCTCAATATTTGTTCATAGAACAATCTAAATAAAGTGTCCTTTTAATTCGTTATGTGCAGCAGACTATTTTTCCCCGCAATTGCTTTTGAGTTTCCTGTTGGTATTCAGCCTCAACAGCAGTGTGGTTAGCATTACAGTGATTAAGTAGTATGTTCCAGCACAATATCCCATTTAAAGATATATGACACTCTGAAACTTTCAAAGCAACACTAGTATTAAAAAAAAAACTAACTAAAAAAGACAACAGCATTGTTGCGGCTTGGTCAATGGCCACTATGACTCTTTATTTTAATGTTTCACTTGGTACCCTCCTCCTTCGAAGACTGTCTGAGAGCGAAAGATAGAGAGAGAAAGGAATAGAGAAATAAAAATACAAACTATTAAAATTGTTTTATATCCTTAGAGGTTGTCCATTATTTTAAAAACAATTATAAAAGATTTTAAGCAAAATTACTTAAACAACTACAACAACGCTGTCGCAAAGTCACTATATTTCATTTGGAGTACAACACACTTCCGCAAATGCACACGGACATGCACAAGCATGCTTATCAAATAGCATGCCACATCATACAATTGTTAAGCATCTTTTGTTACATGCAAACCAGATGTTGTAACTCCTTTTATTTGAAATAAAATTTATTTTCACACCAGAGTTTTTGTGTGTGTTTGTTTGGCAAAGTGTGAGTAGTTGGGACAAAGGACATCCGAACTTTTTAATAGTCTTCTGCCAACTCCGCACATTAGCTGTTTAATTTTTTTTCAATGGCCATAACTTTGTTTTTTTTTATTTATCTGAAGTCTTTCTGTCTTGTAAACTAAATAAGTTTTTAATTTTTTTTAAACATGCTACAAGATGCTGCCACTGCTTCACTTCTATTGCTAGGATTGCACTTTTATGGGGTTCATGTTTTGTTACAAAATTAGTATGTGTTCTTTTGAAATTCTTAATGTTTTCTAAATGTGTCTACAGTTCTCAAGAGTGTTGTTTCGGCATTTTATTTTCTTTTTGAAAAGCTGGGAATATGATAGTTGAAGTTTAAAGGAACAATAATGACGGATAAAAAACTAGCGCCAAAAAAAAAAATATATTTTTTTTTAAATATAAGTCATAAGCTCGTTTTTAAAAAGTATATTTTATTAAACATATGTACCTATTAAAAATATACAATACTTTAAAAAATATTCTTTCCAAAAAGTACCTTTTGAAAACGTACTTTCAAAAATGTTCTTAATTATTATTAATGTTCTGAAAATCACATTTTTCAAATCACATGTGATTTTAAAATTAATTTTTTTAACAAACACAACCCGCGAAGCGATTAGCTTGTCTGCTTGTCTGAACTCACGACCTGTGAGCTGACAGGCTAGCATCGCTGCCACTCAGCCACAGGGGTACCCAAGAATGGTCCTGCAGACATTTTTAAAATCATATATGATAATAAGTTTCTTTCAGATGCTCTTTACGAACACAATAGAAAAATTTAAAATAAGAGTGAGCAAATATCTGCATGACGATTATTACTTTTGAAATCACATGTGATATTCAGAACATGCCTGATATAGAAAAATTTACTGCAAATTTAGAAAAAATATCTTTTGAAAAAGTAACTTTCAAAAGAGATATCATGTTAAAAAGTATATTTTAAAAAAGTACCTGCTAAAAAAGTACATTTTAAAGAAAGTACCTTTGAAAAGAAGTACATTTTAAAAAAGTTCCTTTTAAAAAAGTTGTTTTCGAAAAAGTACCCTTTACAAAAGTACCTTTTAAAAATAGTACTTTTTAAAAAAATTACCTTTTAAAAAAAGTAAACTAATATGTGCATAATTAATAAAGAATATAATAATTTGGCTTACAAAGCAATACGAACTTTAGCCTAATCAAATCAAAATTATAATAACATTTTTAGTTTAAAGATAAATATGTGAACTTTATATATTGTGCTAGAGTGTTGCCCACATCTGTTTTCTCATTACAAATCTACTTCATTAAAATGTAATTTTGGTGAGTAAGTTTTCTGTGCTTTTTCCACTCTAAAGCCAAAAAACTGCATCAATCTCTTAAGGTTCACTATGTAACTATATATGTAAGTACGAGTATATTTTTCTTAGTTTTCTCCAAAACTAAGGTAGAGCGTGTAAAACTAACTTGGAATTATACGAAACACTCAACAATGCTAAATAAACTTGAAATAACTAAAATTAACTTTCTTCACAAGACTAATGTAAAGTTGATTAAAATTATACTCATAAGCCCTGGAGAATTTTTAAGCAAAATTAATGTTATTTAACTGAAAACTTAAGCTCACAGACTAATAAGTTTTAGTAATTAAATGAAATATAATTTAAATATATAAATTTTAGAATTTAAATTAAATTAAAACTAAAAAAAAGAAAGTCTAGGAGAAATCAATTTTTGAGGAATATTAAACAAATATTTGCATAATCTACAAAAACAAAGAGATGTGGAAAAATGGCCTTATCAATTGCCATACTCACTCGTATGCTGAAGTGCTAAGTCATCATTGAAAGAAAAGAGTGAAAGAAACAACAACAACATCAAAACATTTTTTTAATAACGTAATATGTGAGATGTGCATGGATTCTTGCATTAACTCTTTGTGCTTAGTTGCTTGTCAGTGAATGAGGAATGAGATATTCGTGATTTCCAAAGTTAGCAGGGATGGATAAACTACATGCTATTTATTATATAAAAAATATGATTTAAGAAAAAAGAAAAATAATGTACTCGGTACTTTAAAGTAATTCAAAATTATAGTTTTTTTATAAACAAAAGCTATTTGCTATGAAGCCCAAGAAGTTTTAAGGCCTAATTCATAAAAAAATATTTTTCATTTATGAGAGTTTTATAAAACAGTATTTAATACAAAATTTGTTTTATAAACCCTTTACAAAATAAAATTATTTTTAATAAATAAGGTTGTTGAAATTTAAAAAAAAAACTTATAGAGCTCAATAATAAAATCTTTAAAGCGCAGTCTTGACTTAAAGTTGCCAGCTCTGAAGTAACGTGTATTTGCACATTGAACCTCTTAAAACTTAAAAATGAATTAAATGTTCATTTTGCTAATTACTTTACTCTCTATGATTTCTAACACACAATCCCGATGATGACTTTATAAAGGATACGAGAGTGTAATGGCAATTTTGCATATAGATTATATAATTTTATTTTTGAAAAAAAAAAATAAATATAGTAGATGTGGCAAGAACATTTTCATTTCCTTTATGAAGTGTTTTCTTCTCGTACACTTAAGTTTTCAATTGCTTTTAGTTACTTGAGTGCTGATGTTCCAATACTCTTTTTATATCTCATTTCATTGGTAAAATAAAAATGATGCTTATGCTATAGTGCAACATTTGCAGGTATTGTTTTAAATGTGTTGCCAATTAGGAAAAGTTGTAAGTTTAAAAGAAATAGAATAAAAAAAATAGATAAAGGTGTCCTTTTACGCCTTTCCTGGAACTTTCGCTAATGTCAAGCTCCAAGAGCTGGAAAATTTTAAAATTTTTGTAGTAATAAAAGAATTAAAAATGATATCTCTCAAACCATTTAAGCGATTCAGATCAAATTTGTGCTCTGGGACGCAGTTTTTCAAGTTCAAAATCGATTTGACAAGAAATTTCGCAGTTGTTAAAATAAAACGTTTTTTTCGAAAACTTTCCTCAAACAAAATTTTTTTCAAAATTTGCAGCAATCAGTCAATTAGTTTATAAATTATTAATAAAAACTTTTTTTAAGAAATCGATTTGTGAAAATTTTCTAAATCTCTCAAACCGCATGCGATCATTATAGCACGAAATCTAGATTCCAATCAGTTAACCCGTTCTTAAGTTATAAAATATTTAAATACATACACACATTCATATATACACACACCCATACATATATACACTGACATCATCGTAAAAACAGTCAGAATATATTCCCTTAACCTCAAAATGTAAAGATTTGATGAAAACTCGATTTTCGAAAATCACAGTGAAATCAGTAACTTTACAAAGTACGTGGAATCAGTAACTTCAATAAGTCCCTGACTTTTTGAATTTCCCTCCCCTTAACTGGGTCCAACCATCAAAGAACGATTTTCAAACCAGCTGTATTCTTAACTAGATCGGCAAAGTCAAACATGGAAAAATATTGCACAAGAATGTACGGAGAGTGCACGTGTGATTCTGGGTACAAGTAAACATCATGTCAAGTCATGGATAAGTGATGCCTAATGGAAAGCTATCGAGGAAAGAAAGCAGCTAAAGTCATACCTTCAGTTGAGACAAGGAACAAGTAAGGTTTCTATAGGACGTGATGAATATAATGATTCACAGAAATGTGCGAAAAGGCTAATAAGAAATGACTGAAGGCAATATTATAACAAAATTGTACAAGAAACAGAAGCCGGGGAGGCACGTGGAAACACTCGCGTAGTCTATAATGCAGTAAGGAAAGTAAGTGGCGAGAAAAGGAAAAAGTGGAAAAGTACTTACGGATACCAGCATTTCCGACAAATTAAGCACATGCAAGGTGACACTTCCAATTAACCCTAACATGCCACTTTCCATGGCGCACATACCTCGGCGTAATCAAAAAAGGGATATATTTGCATCGACTCCAACCATTGCAGAAGTTGATCAAGCTACATTGGATAATCTACCGCCAGAAATGTTCAAATACATACCAGCTTTATCAGATTATATCCTAGCACTAATAGAGTACACATGAAATGCCGAGTCTGTACCATCAAAATGCTTAGAAGGGATTATGGTCACATTATTTTTTTAAAAAAGGCGACCTCATTGAATGTATAAATTGGAGGAGCATAACATTTCTTAACACCGTCCAGAAAATACCGTCCTTCATAATACTAGAACATATATCATCTACAATTGAAACTTACCCACGTAAAGAACAGAACAGACTGAATTGATTTTGTGTGAACCACATCAGCACAATAAGGATTATTATCGAACAATGTGTTGAGTGGAATTCAGCGCTATTTTTAACATTTGTCGATTTTGAGCGCGTATTTTACAATATTAAGCGTGAATCTATTTGGTGTAGTCTGCAAGATATAGAAATCCCAGATAAAATGATTAAAATGATTCGTGTGCTATATAGCAATACACCCTGTAAGGTGTGCTATAAAGGTCTAGATAGTGAACCTTTCCAAATAGGTGAAGGCGTCCATCAATATTTTTTCTCCTAGTTCACGACAATGTTGTAGCTAAAAGAAACGCTGAAGCCAACGACGGTATTTAGTGGCACCTAAATCAACGTCTACGCAATTTAGACTATGCAGATAACATTTGTCTAATGTCTCACACATCTAACGGCATACAGGATAAACTCAATTGCATAAAACATAGAAGACGTTGAAAATTTCTGTTATCTCGGCAGTGTTATAAGCAAACATGGGGGTTCCGACGCTGATGCCATAAGTAGAATTAATAAAACCAGACACTCCTATGCATCCCTTGGTAGGGTATGGAGTTCTTCCCATATATAAAAAAAAACTTAAAATTTTTAATGTCAGATATTCTGGACTGAGCGCATAAGCACTGTGAATCTGCTTAGAGCCTGGACGTTTAAATACTCAGAGGAAATTGCAAGTGGATTGGCCATACCTTAAGGAAAGATATCTCTGAAATTTCCCGAATCAGCCTACAATAGAATGCACAAGGTACAAAAAGCGTAGGACAACCTAAATTTACATGGCGGAAATAAATTGAAATTTAAATGTCCAGTAGAGGGGTGTCTTGCTCACATGTACAGAGATTTCTGCAAAACAGAAATTGATGGCGAGATTTTCTGAATTTAATTTCACTGCCTGTCCCACGATGTCACCCGCAAACGTTCGATCGACAACTTGTATTGCAACCAACGATAAAATTAAAAAATTTGTTGTTGTTTTCAATATAAATTGTCGACCGAACGTTTGCTGTTGATGTAAATGTATTTTTTTCTTATTATGTTTTGCAAGAAGCTACAAGCGGAGTAACGAATATAAATAAAACAATAAAAAAAAACTCTTAACTGATAGCGCAACACTGTTTGTTGGATTTGTTATACAGAAATACGGCAACCATAGTTGTGTAAAGAACCGAAGAATGTCAAAAGCACAAAAATAATTGTACTAAAACCAAAACAAAATCGAAGTTTTTGACATTCTTCAGCTACAAAGCACATCGAGCAAAAAATTATCAGCTGAAGTAGCGCTGCCACCTAGTTAGATACACCTTGGTTCCTGTCAACAGGCAACTGTAAATCAACCCCACCCCCAGGGGAGTCTATTTTTTTACTACGGGTGTGGCAATCCCGGGGCCCCAGCTAGGGTAATGTAGCTTTTTCCGCTGTCGGACCTTTGGCTCATTACCCGTAAAACTTATGTGTTACTACCCAATCTCTGAACATAAAGAGAGTAACGGATGTGCACATATTTATAAAAGGAAAACAAATATTGTACGCCCGTTGTTGTCAGCTAGGTGCAGCGTCACCTAGAGCTGCCCCTGAGTTCAAAAGACGATAGAGGTGAAGCCCTTGTGGTGGAACTTCGAGGTCTAACCAGAGGCTACTTCTGGTACCACGGGTGCCGGTTGCCCGACAGCTGGGCTGCTTAGAGATAAATGCATTTCAGTTGCCGGAAATTTCTGGTCCAAAATGGCTTTCGTCCTGGATATGACCCCAGGACTCTTTCACTTTTTAGTGTCTTGCCGTAGTAGGCAAAGAAACATAGGTGGCGTGCTTGCATTCTTCTCGCGTAAGTGGTCCTCGCTGCTCTGAAGTTCTGAGTGCATGTAGCGGTCGTCAGTTTCCTTTGCTAAAATGCCAAGTTCGTCCTACCCCAATGGGGTATACCCTACGGGGTTAAAGGGATGATTTTGGTAGGTGTGGAGTAGGCACTGGTTATTTGGCGACACAGGCATGCGTTCTTTATGGATGAGTGGTTAGCTGTGCCGGCAATGGTTGAGGAATTTTCTTGGGGACCTCGCTTAGGTGTATACACAATACCTAAGCGTGGAAGCCGGAGAATTATCGTGGTGGTTGTGGTTGCTACCAAAATCGCTGGGAGAATAGTCTTGGCTTCCCAGTGTTAAATCAATGCTAGTGGTTGGTCTGACGCGGTCAGCCAGACACTGTTCTAGGTGCTGTTGCCATTCAACAGAGCTGCTATGGGCACGGACATAGCAGCAGAGTTTAGATAACTCGAAGTACCTCAGCAAGGTACTTGAATATAGAACAGGGATAACTATATTCAAAGATTGCAACCTATGTGCCTTATGGAGTGGGCCATAGGTTCATTCTAAAAGGGTGCATGGGGGCGTTGGTCTGGCGTCTAACCCACACCCGATGCTTTGGCACACGTGAGATAAGGCCGTAACGGCAGGTACTCACGTAAAGCAATTGCACATCTGTAAATCAACCCTTGTCAAAATTTTAACAAGCTACATCAATTAATTTTCGCGTGCTCATTAAGCATTGTATTTTGCGGAAAAGAGCCATGACTGAAACCAAAGCTAAGCTTGATAAATACCGTTGAGACTCTTCACAATCAATTTTAATGGTAAAATCAAACACGCAAGACGCCGAGCATGTATTCTAGACTTCCATTTAAGATCTCTACATTCCAAACAATTGAAAGATATTACGAGAGAGATTGTGGATGGTGGTGGGTAATGGCTCAGTGGTTACAATTTTGAATGATCACTTGGGTAAAAGAAAGCTTTTCGCAAGATGATTGCCACATTTGTTCCACAATCGACCACAGACGCAACAGCATGAAAGGGAGTCCAATATGTCTACTTAAGCTCGCCATTTTAATGTTTACACTCGCTGTTACAAACTAAAAGTTTCTGTTCCCTATAAATGGATTGATTGCATTAAAAAAAATAAAGCAAAACTTTGTGTTCAGCTTAAGAGTAGGAGTTTGTGGCAATTTGCTGTTTTCCTATATTTACATACATGTAGATATGTAAATATATTTAGCCTTATAGCTACATATAAATATATATATTCGTATGTATATAACTATGTATGCACTTGGTATATAAATTTCAATGTTGAAAATTTATTAGAAAATGTTTACTAAGCACTTCAAAATATTCTCAACGTTTAGAGTCTATAATATTTATAATGATGACGGAGAGCAGAAAATGATATCAATACCATACATACTAGTGTCTATATTTAGTACACGAATTACTACAGAAATATTGCTTTAAAAATTTCAATTTATTAAATACTAGCTATACTATATTAAATTTAAGTATGAATGAATACAAAGAAAAGCAAATAAGATCTTATGCGTATTAGTAATATTTCCAAAAGCAGAGTTCAACATCATTTATACGTAGTTTAAGCCTCTAACAATATTCCATTTCGTTCCCAAGTAGGATTGCATCCGTAATTTATATCCCAAGAAACCGAGAAATTTTTAAGGAATGAAATCACTTCTCGGCAAGCACCTCCACATAATTCTAGCTCATGTTAATTAACAAAATAATCTTAAAGTGCTATGATCATCAATTATCTTTTCTCTAATTTGTTTTAAAAGTCGCTTTGCAACAGTGTGGGTGTGTACTAAATTTTCTATTTAAAATAAAAAAAAAAGATTTTATTAAATTTTATTTAAATATTAACTGCCGTATTCATAAAAAATATTTCAGGCTTATTACAGGCTTATTTAACAAATTTCCTATAGGAATATGTTAAATAAGACTTTGGTAAACCTAAAATAATTTTTATAAATATGGCGGTAAGTAAATGCATTTTTAGCTTGCAATTTACCAGTAAATTTTTTTTCTTATTCGTGGCTTATGCACCCACTTACCACCTCCTCAATTGTTTTGCTATGAGTATTTGCATTTATTTTTCATTCATTTATTTATTTTATTTGTTTGTTTCAGTCCATGATTAAAAACCACGAAAACCTGTATGCAGTACAACCGAACCTTCTAGTCCTATTATGTTCTGTGACAGTGACACTTTATTTGCGTGACATTAGAATATATCTGTGGCTTTAAAGTTGTGGCAAGGAAAATTATTTTTTTTTGTCTGTGTGTTATAATAGACGTACACTAGTTTTTTGTACTACTCATATATTGTTCGTGGTATTAAGCAACAAACGTAAGGATAAAAAAATACAATAGAATATTTACAAGATTGGAAATCATTATCAGCCTGGCCGAATATGCAGAGCTGTTAAGGGCGAACATATAAAAACGACTTCTTAAGAAGTACTTTTTCAGGAATACTTTTCACAACCCATTTTTTTATATGTAATTTTTTAATAGATATTGTGTTTAAACGTACTTTTTTCATAAAATTAAAAAAAAATATTTTGTTATAGATACTTTTTTAAAAAGGTACTTTTTCAATTTTTCAAAGGGTAATTTTTTAAAAGGAGCGTTTTTGAAGAGTAAACTTCTTAAAAACGTACTTTGTTTAAAAAGTAATTTTTTTAAAAGTACTATTTTTAAATGTACTTTTTTAAAAGGTACTCTTTTTAAAATGCACTTTCTTTAAAAGGTGCTTTTTGTAAAAGGTACTATTTTTAAAAGGTACTTTCTTAAAAAGGTACTTTTCTTAAAAGTTCCTTTTTTTGAATAAATTTTTTTAAAAGGTACTTTTTATGAAAGCTTATTTCAAAAGGGGCTTTTTTAACAGATACTTGTACTTTTTATGAAACCTATTTTTTAAAAAAATACTTTTTTTAGAAGATACCTTTTCTAAAAGATACTTTTTTTAAAATGTCATTTGCTATAAGGCAGTTTTTTTAAAAGTCTTTTTTTATAAAGACTTTTTTGAAAACGTACTTTTTTGAAGAGATTCTTTTTTGAAAATGTACTTTTTTGAAAAGTTACTGTCTTCAAAAGATATTTTTTTAAATGTACTTTTTTAAAAGGTTTTTTTTAAATTTTTTTCAATTAATTTTTTTATCGTACTTTTTCAAAATTGCATATACCGTTTTTTTAAAACACATGCTTCCTTTAAAAGCTAATTTTCTAAAATATCCGCTTTCCAAAGTTACCTTTAAAAAAATTTACTTTTTTTTTGAAAAGTACTTTTCCAAAAACGTACTTTAAAAAAGAGTACTTTTTCAAAAACGTACTTTAAAAAAGATACTTTTTCAAAAAAGTACTTTATCAAAAAGGTACTTTTTTAAAAAGATACTTAAAAAAAGTAGTTAAGAAAAGTAATCTTTCAAAAACGTACTTTAAAATAGAGTACTTTTTCAAAACTGTACTTTAAAAAAGTACTTATTCAAAAAGTTACTTTATTAAAATGTGCTCATATCAACATTTTAATTTTTACCCTTTTGAAAGGTGCTTTTTATATAAGTACTTTCTTTAAAGGTACTTTTTTAAAACTTGTTTTTTGAAAGAGAACTTTCACAAAAGGAAGTTTCAAAAAAAGATACTTTTTGCAAAAGGACTTTTTTAAAAAGCACATTTTTAAAATATACTTTTTTCAAAGGCACTTTACTTCTTTTAAAGGTACTTTACATTTTTTATGAAATTTTGTTCACAGGTAGTTTTTTAAATATTGTTTTTTAAAAGGTACTTTAAAAAAATACTTATTAAAAAATAAAATAATTTCTTTTAAAAAAGAAAAAAAATTTTTTAAATATATGTACATAGCTATACATGTAATGGCATTTTTCTTACAAATACTTTTTCAAAAAATATCACCCTTATCGTGATAGTTTTTGCCCCTGAAATATTTTCCCTTTCCCCCGATTTAAAATTTAAGAATTTAGTTCTGAATATTACAAACTATTTGACTAAATCAGTATACACAGCAATCTTTCGCAGCTGAGGGCAACAAAAAAGTTTAGGAAAACTAAATTTATTTATTACTGACACTATCTCAATTGCCTTATGCAATGTTTTCAAAACACATTCGCATGTGTTTGTATGAGTCGTATGTATGTAAATGTCCTTAAATAAACGTACAATAATACAGAAATAAACATGTGTAAAAAGGAAATTGTAACCAAAATTGCCTGGAAAACCAACCGGCATTAAGAAAAAAAAAGAATAAAAAAATAAACACACACACTTGAAAAATGTAATAAAATTTGAAATGGTTAAAAAGGGGTCGGTCAAATAAACTAACTGGGCAGAGAGAAAAAAATTTAATAGTTAGTTTGATTGTGGCTTCGAAATACAATTTATTTTATGGTCAAACGAAACAATCAATTTCAACATTTAAGTTTAGTTTTTTCTTTTTTTTTATTACAAATTAACAAACCATTTTCTAAATCAAATCTCTCACTTAAAATGTCAAAGTTTAAATTGCCTTTAACAAATTAATAAAAAATACTAAATACATATAGATATTTTAAATGTCTTACGGTTAAGCTAATGGCTTCTAACTAAGGTTTTGCTTTCATCTGATTCTTTCATTTTTATACGTAAATTGTAATTATTTAATATGTCTCCAACTAGGCGTAAAATCATTTAAAAGCATATTAAAAATAATTTTAATGTCTACTTAGCAATTAAATGCCAACAACCATTTAAAGCTTTGCAAAACCAACAATCATCAGGTAATTGCCAGAAAATTTACTGCTGCAACAAATGATAATTGCTTACAGAAAATAAAACAGCCAACACCAACTTGAACACCAACAAAAATTTTCCTAAGTGCAAGTGAGTATTTTTCAAAAGGAAATGATACCAACAAAAATAACTTCAAAGTGCCAATTACTTTGGAAATCACATTCATGCTGAATGGAAATAAAGTGAAATAAATAAATAAAAATGAAAGATATAGAAGAAAAGAAAGTAGTAAGTATATCGCAATAAAATAAAGCTTCATAAGAAGTAAAGGGAAAAAGAGTAAAGGAATTATTTCAGGATTTTAATTTTAATGATGCACTAAACTTTAAAGTTAACAACAGTGGGCTTAAGACTAAAAAGGAAAGATAACCTCAGCTCAAGTGCTATTAAGGACACAATAGTTATTTACGTTAGCAAAAATGCCATAGGCTTAATCTACGCCAGCACAAATTTCATCCTTCAGCAAATTGTTTATTGCACTCCATGATCACTCTTTGAAAGGAAATTTTGCTACATTCTTTAAGAAAACCTTCGCTTACCCTCTAGAGGTCTCCTTACAAATGAGCATGGCTGCAAAAGGAGAAAGAGGTTTGTTGGAAGTGTTTATATTCACATAACCTAAAATTACAAAAAATTACGTGCAAGTTGCTAAATGAAGATAATGATTTTTTTAGACGAAGTAGATTACGTGAAATGTTGACAAAAAAAAAATATAAGTACTTCTCAAGAATCGATTATTTTACTCTCACGCCTTGTTAAAATCATTAAGTTGGTAATCCAGTAGGAAAGTGCTTCCACCAAAAATGCTTAATTCCAAACTCGATTACCTTTTTTGAAATTTTTTGCTGGGATGTTCTCTCGATTCCCGATTGAATTTAACATACTCCTAACAGAAATATCTGGAATCAAGAACATCAAGCTGGCTAAGGTTTTGTCGAGTAGTAGGTAGAGATTATCTCCACTTTACTCGATCATTGGCTAAGATCATAGCTGATCTATGTCAAATTTCGTTCTCTGCATTAGTTTATTTTTGATCATTCATTATCAATTATTTCCAGATCTCTCAGGTTTATTATGACCCTTCGGATTTTAGTCCAATGCATTTCTTGGAATATTTCCAGTTAGGCATCTGTTCAGAGAGAGGACATAGGTCCATTACTGGTAATTTAATAGCAGATAAATTATTAAATGAGAGAAGTGTATTGCTGCATGTGAGTTTTGAACTATTCTGTGGCAATCGGCTCTCATTATAATGGAAATATATCGATGACATACTTTCGGCAATAGCGAGAATCCCGTGGTCTTGCATTAATATAAAAAAACCTTTTCCATTCCTTAATTCTTCACGAACACATCTGCGATACCTTGTGGCTATAGTAGCATTATACTGTTCCTTCGGCATCATTGATAAAAGGCTATAGCTACGGTTACACTTGTCAAACATTTGCCCAAAAAAGCGTAACCACTAAATGCCAATGAAAAATCTTTCATTTCAGACAAAAGTTTGTCAAGTTAAAGAGTAGCCAATATTGTTGGATTCTATGATATTGTCCATTAGTTGAGTTCGAAACTGTTTATAGAAAACAAGTGTCTGGATAAAAAAAATTTTGGGCAAATGTTTGACAAGTGTGACCGTACCTTATGCCTCAACTATAACAACAGCCGGAATGTCTAGATGAAGAAGAAAAATAAACAATTTCTTTCTTCTCTGCCTCTGTTCTGCCCTGAAAAACAAACACTTCCACTTTGTGTTTGTCACTCACTACGTTCAACTCTGACTTTCAAAACTTATATTTTACTCTTGCCAATTATCATATGGTAGACTCGGCTAAAAATCTAGGATATAATTTGAATATAGTTTCATTGAAAATATCCTCGAGGAGTCTGAAAATTAATATTGGCAAAATCAAGACAATCATTATAAGTAAAATGAAGGAGCCGCATTAGAATAGAAGCCCTAAAATAAGTGCTACATTTGAAATAATTAAGTGCCATAATTAGTGAAAATGGTAAACCGGACAATGATAGAAATGTCA
This sequence comes from Tachina grossa, assembly GCA_949987645.1. Classification (NCBI taxonomy): domain Eukaryota; kingdom Metazoa; phylum Arthropoda; class Insecta; order Diptera; family Tachinidae; genus Tachina; species Tachina grossa. Next base: position 149,217,044 of record OX465276.1, read on the forward strand.
AAATTTCTACAAGTTAATTGCAAAACGATTTTAATAAAATATAACTACAACTCCAAGTAGGTTAAGTCAGGCAAGGTAGTATTTTAACACAGATCCACTCAAAGACCCAATTGGGTCTATTGTAATTTTACTCCCATTGCAGACAAAACCGCCATTACTTGCCATTAAGCCATTCAATTCCCATGATGAAGCCTTGATATCTTCCAGTTTGCTCTTTGAGATATCACTAATATTCTCATAAAAACGTCTGCTTAGTTATTTAAGCATATGGCATTGCAACCTCGGCCAGTGGCAGATAATATACTCGATCGCTTATGGTTTTTCTTTATCTTCTTACATCTTACGGAAATCTGCAGCGCCAATTTGCTAAAAGCTGGTCCTCGCTCTGACCAAGCCGTAACCAGTCAATGCGCCTTATCAAGACTCCTAGCACTTTCCTATTCGTAACAAGTAGCAGTTTGGATCTTTCCAAGTCAAGTTTTGGCTACATAGTCCTCGAGACTCTATTACCCTTTCGCATACTCCGCCCCTACCCCCATGAACGATTGGCCATGTTCTACAGCCATTTACTGAGTTATGTATGGAAATGACCCAGCAATAATTTTACCTATATGTCTTATATTTCCTCATCTAACACTGATCTTTTTCTGGCCAGCTCATTGGCAATTTAATTTCTCTAAACATTTCAATGACCAAGAACCCAATATATTCTAACACTATATTTGTCCATCAGACAGTTGAGGACTCTGCTACAGTCACTAACAAGTATTTAGTTGACTTTCAAAGTCTTAAGAGCCGCTTGACTTTCGACATTTAGGGTAACCTCCGCGCCTATAAATCACATTACTAGGCAGAAGCTCCATAGCCCTGAGTATCGCCAAGATCTCAGCTTGCAAAATGCTACATTCATTCCGTAGTCTGAAAGAACTACAAATATCCATCCCCAAGATATAGGCACCAACAACCATGCCGATCTCAATTTTTCCCCATCTGTAAATACCGTGCCAACTTCATATCACTTATCAGATTTGATCCAAGAGTCCCTATCCGTAAGTACCACTGAGAATATCTTTCTAAATAAATTTGAACGAGCTTATACTCCGTGAACCCAGAGAATTTGGAAATCCATCCACTAAAACTGATCTCATTTAAGATTGCTTAGTGACTTGTTGATTCCGTCCTCACCAAACCTATTTCTAAGACGCGCCGTTCTCGCCCCAGTGTTCTCTATGGGAAACACGTGAGGAATGACGTTGCAGCAGCCTGAGTTGTGATCATCTGGGTACTTGTGATGCCCAGTAATGCGAACTTCTGGAACTTACCAAATAATCTCTTATGACTCTCCTTCCTCAAGGCCTTCCACCATACCACATAACCATAGGAAATAGCCAGACTGAATTATGGTGCTCTAGTTGGGTAATGTCCAGAATTCCACCTACATCCCATCTTTTATCTTTGTCTGTGAATAATGGTCACACGCATTATCTAGGAGAAGTCTTATACAAGAGACGGAAATGAAGTACCTGCCCAGAGCAGTGGGGGAAGAACCAGAAGAGACAGAATCAGAAATGATACTGTGAGAAGTAGTCTGAAAGTAGAACCTTTAGATGATGGAACAAAAAAGTGTGAAATGCAATAACATAGACATGTTTTGAGAATGACAAAAACTTCAAACAAAATCAACTGGTCCCCGTCATATAGGGCGTAGAATATTAACCTGGTTTGACTCTATGAAATAAATCCTTACCAATCATGGTGCTGGCCAGAAAAATTAAATAATTGCATGGCAAGGCAGAAGAGGTCAGTACTAAGTAAAAAAGTGTAAGTAATAACTTTAGAGGTACCTTTTTAAAGCGAGCTTTCTTCCAACTAATACCTTTTTCAAATGTACTTGTTTTAAAAGTTAGTTACCTTTACGAGGTCAGTTTTCTAATAGGTTCTTCTTAAGGTACTTTTTTAAGAAAATTTTTTGCCAAATCTGATGTAATTATTATAAATGTTCGTATATATTACTAAGCCTATCTTAAGTTTTTTTTAGATAAGTAACACTTTTTTAGATAAGTACACTTTTTAGATAAGTAATGCTAGAGAAGACAGGTGGTGACGGAAGAGATAGAGGAAAGCTTCATTCTTTTTTTTTTCAAATTCTGTGTTTTGCACGTTTTTTTAATAATGCAGAGTTGTAGAGCCTCTGGTGTCAATGAGTCGTATTAAATTTTTGAAGCTCATGATTGTGCTACGCAACACCGATGAAAGAGGGCGATCCAATGTTACATTAGGATTAGGTACATATCTGTTGAAGTCGGTATATTTCAGTGACCAGTGACTATGCCTTCATCACTTGAACTTACCTAGAATAACTGATATAAAGGGACAGTAATGCACATCAGAAAAATTCATGGTGTTGTTATAAAGGGTGTCTCAACAAGAACGCAAGATTTAAATTTTAAATAAAACACAGATATTTAAAAAAAAATCGTGAAACTTTATTATATCGTAAAGTAGACAAAATGAGGTTATGTGTGGAACAACAAATCGGGCAGATGGCCGCCGCAGCTTTGCTGGCACGCGATCTTTTAATGAAATTTTTAATGGCCGTTTTGCATAAATGCTGCGGTATTTCATTAATGCAGTGTCCAATTTCTTCTTTTAAGGCTTGAGTCGTCGTCGGATTATTCGCGTAAACGATCGACTTTAAAAAAACCCAAAGAAAAAAGTCTAATGGTGTTAAATTGCACGATCTAGGCGGCCAATTCTGGTCTCCAAAACGCAAAATAACACGACCCGGAAATGAATGATGTAGAAATTGAATTGTTTCTCTGGCTGTATGACATGTGGCACCGTCTTGTTGAAACCACATGCCCTCCACATAAATTTCTTCAATTCTAGGCACGAAAAAACTGGTTATCATTTCACGATACCGAACACCATTGACTGTTTGCGCTTGAACTGCGTTTGAGCGACATCATCACGTACAGGTGCGACATTTTCGATCGAACGACCTGGTAGAAGGCACGTTGTTGTCTTTACATCACTAACAGACCCAGTTTCGGCAAATTTATCCATTAATCTCTTTACAGTTGACTCTTTTGGAGCATTATTGTGACCCCAAATTGATCGCAAATTTGCGAACCTTAGCCGCAAAGCTTTCACCATTTTGGTAAAACAATTTCACAATGAGAATGCGTTGTTCATTCGTGTAGCGCTCCATTTTTACTAACCTCGTACCTTCTACTAGCAAACAATAACAATTGTTCAAATGTCAAACAATGACACTTCGAATGGCGCCAAACTTAAATCTTGCGTTCTTGTTGGGACACCCTTTATAATGACTGTTCGGTAATGGGCTCGAACCCAGTGCCTTCGGTTAAGTAGTCAACAAGCTAACTACTTAAGCCAACGCCACCCTATCTAAAGTTGCAGTCCTCATATGAAACAAAGCTTTTTCTACTGAAAACTTTTCCATATATATCAAAATTTTTCTTAAACGTAGTTTATTTTCTATAAAATTTGCCCCTTTTTAAACAATGTTCACCTCTTTTACCTTTAAAGCCATTTATATCACATACATAGTACATGCAAAAAAAGTTTGTGTGCAACTTTTACGATTCTTTCTATTTTGCATTAAAAAAAAATATTTGTCTCTTTTCCAAAGATCATTTATAAAATATTTCCTGCTTTCTGTGCTTTTTTTTTGTTGAAATGCAAGAAATGAAAACACTAAACCAACAAAAATGGGCTTTTTAGTGAGCGAAAAGAAAAGAAAATTTAAAAGGACATTTCCTTTTATTGCTATAGAAATGTTAAGACATTTTTTAGCAAAAAAAAGCAAAAGATTGAAATTTGTTGGCAACACAAAAAAATGCCAACACACACCCATACATACATATAAATATGGCTTTTTGGAAATTGTCTTTATAAAAAAGTAGGTGTGATGGCGGCTGGTGCTACAGAAAATTGTCCACAAAAAAAAATAAGGCAAATTGCTTTTACTAACTGCATCATTGAATTTATAACAGCAACAAAATACCAGCACCATCATCAGCAACGTCATCATCATTATCATTCATTTGGTATACAGATGACTTCTACACATAAGATGGAGAAAAACGAAAAGGAATAAATATCTGGAGGGAGATCTCAGCAGGTCATAACCATTTGCCAAGTTTTCTTGTGTATGTAACATTTGTATTTCTTTATTGTGTTGTGTCAAAGCCACTTCAATTAACAGACTTTCACCCGAAAAAAAGCAAAATAAAATAAACATTTCCGATGGTTCTTAATTTTTTTCTTTGCATGTATGCATATACATGTGTATGGGTGTATGTGACACACACATACTTTAGTTGAGTCAGTTTTTTCTTTTTTTTTAATTCATTACTTTCAAAAATAGCACTTTTGTTGAAAAGAAGACATTATTTCCCAAACTATGTATGTGTGTTTTTTATTCACCTCTATAAAGTCATTTACACTTTGTGTTGATATTTTCACATTGTGACAGTAGAACATGTATGGACAATACAACTTCCACTTCCGCTTCCGCTTTTCTTTGTGTTTTTTATTCTTATTTTTTTTTGGGACTCTTTAATTTTTAAATGAAAAAGAATTGATTGAGGTTAAATTTGTCATAAAGATTTTACATAAAACATCTGATAACATCCTGCATCTAAAATGTAAAAGCGAATAAGTACAAAATTATCCCTTTAAATGCACTTTAATTGAGCTTCACACAAAAAAGTAATATGAATAATTTTGTAAAATCAATTAAATATTTATAAAATCAACTAAAAAATAATTACATTTTCGATAATATCAATTAAAATTTTCCACCCAAATTAATTAATAAATTAAACATTTAATTGAATCAAATAAATTATTACTTCCAAACATTAATTCGTGAATACTTTTTTCTGTGTTTGTTGTATTGAATTAATTATGGCAGAATTTTAGCATTCTAATTTGTTAAATCCCAATTTTAGATAAAAATACCTTTGCGGATGAAGCTTACAGGGTGAACGTGTTCAACTAAAACTTTCCTCCCAGAATTTTACATAAAAGTGAATAAAACATACAATAACCATATCCAACGACTTTACCGAAAAAACTCATTTTGCAATTCAAACAAAAAGTTGTCTGAATCAAATATTAACATACCTATTCACAGAAAGTATTCTGACTGAAAAATAGTCAGTCATAACTTTAACATTGTGACTAAAGACTCAAATTTCCGATTCTCAAAACAAAATTCTATCAACATAAATTTTTAAATTAAAGACAATCATAGGAATTGTGACAGACATTTTTAACTAAAATAATTAATTGATACATTTTTAGATTTTAATTGAACTATAGGGAATTTTTAATCAGAAATAATTTTTAGTCAGGCTTAAGTTCAGTAATTTCAATTCTTTTATTGAATGAAATATTTTTATTAATTAATGTCAGTTTCTAAAGAAGAGAAGAAAAATTAAATTAGACTTTTGAGCTGGGGGAAATACCGATATTTATCTGTGCAGCAACGCACTTCATCAGTACCCTAGTCCATCTACTTGGGTAGAGATTGTTATTAACATCAGCTATTTAACGTAAATTCTAATGAAACGGAATGTGAGCCAAATCAACTGTAGAAAGCAAAAACAAAGTAACATAATATCCATAATGTCTTACATGAAATCAATAAAAAAATCTAAAAACCTGTAAGTTTCAATCAGGGGCGTTCACAAACGACCGATTTTATTTAAACTTTTCAAAACACATTGGACTTATCCAGAGTAACAATTTTCTGTTTTGAAAAGTGGCCGTGACTACACCTATAAATCTTAGCCTTGTCTTTCATGTACTTCAGCTTCGCAGATTTTAGTAGATGACTTATATATTTCTCACAAGCCATTTCCTACGAAAATTTATATGAACCATAAACACTAGCCCTAACATATTCATGAGTTAGATAAGTGGGCATGACTACGCCCATAAAAATGTTACGTAATATTATACTGTAGACCAACCAGAAAAATCGAAAAACCCAAAAATTAAAGCACAATCCACGCTATTTTTTTGCATGCCATTGCACTTACGCAAGGTCATAATTATGCGTTTTCAAAGGAAGGCATATCCTTATTTTTTATGAACTTCTTACCAGACTTTAATATGTAAATATATTCAGAAAAGTAGGCGGGGTCACGCACACTAAAATTTATGCTATATTTTAAATATTTCTATCCAGAAGAGTCTTACAAAATTTCGTACATATTGAGGTTACTTGCAATGAATAATACTGCATTTTTAAGGTGAACAATCCTACACCCATCACGCTCTGACCCATTATTTTATGAAACTGTGCCCTTTCCAACTGGCGCAGTGATCATGAATAGAAATAAAACCGACTTGAAATTTTAAGTTTAAAATGTTTTATTAAATGTTAAAAAGTAGTCAGATTCGCACAAAAACATAAATTTGAAAAAAACAAGTTCCTATCCAAAATTTCGGTCACTACACAGAAAAAAATATTCCTGCAATAAAAAATTTTAATTTAAATAAAAACCAAAAATCAATTCAAAACGTATTTAAGTCAATTAAACGTTTGCTTAAAAATGAATTATTTTTTCAATCAGCAACTGTAATTGAAATTAAAACTAAAAATCAATTAAAAACGTATTTAAGTGAATTAAACATTTGTTTAAAAATTTTATTAAACAAAGTTTAATTGGCTCAAATATATTTGTTATTAACTTTTGGTTTTATTTTCAATTACAGTTGTTTATTGCAAAAAATAATTAATTTTTAAGCAAAAGTTTACTTGACTTAAATAAGCTTTTCATTGATTTTTGATTTTAATTTCAGTTAAATTTGTATATTGCAGGAATAGTAAAAGTAGTGAATTAAAAATTTTATCGTCTATTTACACCTCCCAGAGGTCAATGAAAATATTTTCGTTCTTTTACGAGCAAAAGTTTCCCTTTCTCCGGAAAGTTGAAAATGCTTCAATCGGTATTTACTTTTATTAGCAAATAAACTTTATCAGCTGCTTTCGGTCATTTTAACTTGGCAGCACTGAATTTAGTACAGTGAAAACAAGGCTAGATTTCATAAAATCTACTTAAAACCATTTCAAAAAAGGTTTTAAGCTACTTTTAATAAAATCATTTTGTATGGCAAAACCATGTTTTAACAGTTGGTTCTAACGTTAAAACCAACATTTACTATAACCATATCAGTGTGAAAACACTATACGATTTTTTGAAAACTTTGAAAATTTCCTTTTTTGTAATAGTGCAGCTATGGACGCGAATATCTCTACTGTTTCGTTTAATGACTAAATGAGAATATATAACAGATGTTTCCTCATAAAATACAACAAACCACGTTTTATGAATATTACAATTTTTATAGAAGAGAATATAAATCGTTATTTTGCCAAATTTTTAAATATAAGTTGGCTTTAAATCTTAGAATGGAAAAAAGAAGTTAACATCAATGAAAAATTAGTAAAAATTTGTTTCTAATAAATTTTAAATTTTTTTTTCATATATTTATAAAGTTAATTTGTTTTAAATAAGCATGCGTTATCTAAGAAGAATATATTACAATTTAATAACCCAACATGAAACATTCCACTCCATTTCATTTTGTATTATTTCAACGATAATACAATACTTACAATTACACCGTATATTTACGACTTACTCTAGAAATATATGAGTGTAATTTTCAAACAGGAGTGTGCATGCTAATCACTTAAGACAACAAAAGCCAATCAAAATGTAAATAAGTACAAGATAATTGTCACAGGAATGTTTGTTGGACAGTGCATTTCTGTGTATTTTATATGCATTCATTATGTGAATATAAGATGCAAAGTAAATTTAGCAATCTCCATAACATTTCTCTGGCAACAACATTGTAATGCATAAACAAAGTACAACTCAGAGTGAAATAGGGTGTTTGATAAAAGAGTGTTATTCGAGAGTACTCTACTAGTTGGCTAAAAGGTAAATCTTTAGCAAAAGTTTAAGGGATTTATGTATGCTTAATGACATAAAAAACATTTTCTTTATAAATTTAGATTTTAATTAAAAACACCAGCATGCATAACACTCTTTATTTTATAATAAGCTAAGTATGAGTACATTAAGGCACAGCAAATTTGTCCAAAAGCTACTTTGTGGCTTTCTAAGCCCTATGCCATATATAAAACACCCACACTGTCATTTTAGCATAGACAACCGTACCATGTTGCATGCAGCTTTTTAAAAGCAGAAAATTAAGGAACCAACTTTTTGCAGTCACTGCCAGATTTTCCTACTGCTACTATTCAACAACACTACTGCTGCTGTTGTTCCTGATTGCTACTGCATGAGTGTGAGTATTTTGAAAAAGGATTATTCAAGGAGTCTCTTTTTGGTCATCATGTATTTATTTTCTATGTTAAGCTCAGCCTTCGGGGCTGTTTAACTTTTTCAAACATAAACACTTAATTCCACATACTCGTTGGCCAAAACCAACTGATAGTGCAATAATTTTGTTGTTGCAAATACTCTAACATAGTTGTCGCTTCTTGTCGTTGTTGTTTCGTTGTATGAATGTTTATGGGTTGTAATTGTTACTTGACATGCAAAAGAGTTTTAATTGAATTATATTCGTTATATTGTCGCCGTTCATGTTATCAGAAGTTAAAAAAATTAAAAATTTATATTAAAGGGAATGAAAATTGAGAGAAGAAAATACAGGAACTTTTCTTTTCTAAATTTCACCTTGATTAGGAGGGAAAAATTTAAGAAAATTTCTAAAAAGGTTTAAGCTTGAATAAAAATTTCATTTATTAAATGTTACTAATTATAAAGTAAATTATTCTGATGGACATAGTAACAAAAACCTTTAACCATTGTAGTGAAATCGACCAGGGTAGGTTAGGTTAGCTTAATGTGGGGGAAGGGAGTGGGTCACAAAAATACCTCACATAGACCTGAATTTATCCTTAGTGATGCCAGCAGATGACAAGAATACTATAAACATGATAATTATACGAATGACTCCCACACAGATTTAACAAACCTTACCACTCTCGATACACAAGTCGAAGACTCTGAAAAATGTTAGCACCAAGACAGTTATATCTCATGCGACATAAGCGATACAGTAGATGTTCCACTGTCTCAATTACTCCAGGTTCCTTACATTTCCTGCAGATACCATAACGTATTTGTCATACTTTGACACCATACGAAGCCGTCCTCTAGTGCCCAGTTAATACCTTCTCTAGAAGTCTACAGTTGCTTTTCGTTAGTGACAAAAATAATTTAGTCGATTTGAGACCATAGGAGCACCACATGATTTTAGAAGTTTTGCAAGTTTTAGTCCCGCACCAAAACCTTTTCCCGCTTCATCTTTCATCTTATAGTGTTTTCACACTGAAAGTTAAAACCTGGTTTTAACGCTAAAACCATAAACAGCTGATTTTGCATTCACACTGCAAGTTTGTTAAATTCAGGATTTAACTTACAGACTTTCTAATAACTTTGATCAAAATAAAATAAATCTCTTGCAGAAATGCGTGTATTTGTTGTTGCATTTTTTTCTGCTCTTTAATAACACTCGTTGGACAAACTGTGCAACAAAAGTTTTTGTTAATATGAAAAACTGAGATTTCACAATGCGCTCTAAAATGGAAATTATTTTATATTATGTAAATAAATTTTTTTTAAATTATGGAACTTCTTATACAGAATGAAGAAGTGTTTGGAAATAAAGTTATTATATTTATATAAAAAGGCACAGATACATTATAAGACAAACCATTTTTGTAGGCAGATGAATGGCAGTCATATCGTCTATTTTCACTTTCCAGAGTTCAATGAAAATATTTTCTTTGTTTCCCTTCCAAAAAAAAACTCGTTTTTTCCCATAATTTTTTTGATTATTGTTGCTGCTGCATCAATTTTTAAGTTGAAAATCTTTCAAGCGCCATCTATTGTTATTCACTGGCATAAACATTATCAGATGCTGTCGGTCATTTCAACTTGGCAACACTGAATTTATCACAGCGAAAACAAGGTTGCATTTCATAAAACCAACTTAAAACCAATTCAAAAATGGTTTTAATTTGGTTTTAAAAACAACAATTTGTGTGGTAAAACCAGGTTTCAACAGTTGATTTTAACGTTAAAACCAACTTTTATTAAAACCATGTCAGTGTGAAAACACTATTAGAGTCTATGTTTTCTTTCATTGCTATTTGGCGGATGTATCGGCCCACATGTCCACGCATCCAAAAATGATGTAATTGTCTACCAGCACATAATGTATTTAGGGCAATCTTGCATATGAGTAGTTGCAGTTTGCTGTAATTATCTTAATTGCAGCTTGACTGTCAACATAAGTGTTCACACCGAGCTTCATGGTTTGAGGGGTGAGAGCTAATTCTGCAGCCATTTTGGCTGTATAGATAGCAATCAGGAAATAAATTAGATTCCTCTCCGGGCTGTAAAGCACAGCTCCCACACTACCAGTCCCCATCTTTGAGCCACCAGCAAAAAAATTTAAACTAGCAACACTGTAGTTAAGACCTTCCAGAAATCATCTTCTTTTCTAATGATCTGTAGTTTGGCAAATAAGTTAATTTTCTGGAGTTACACTCATTATCTTCTAGTAGTTTGCCGTGACTAAATTCTCTACACGACATCTGTCCTGTTATCCTGCAACGAATAATGGATTTGATGCGATTAGTTTAATTGGTGTAAGGTCCAATGTATCGTTTGAAGCTGCAGTGGATGTACTTTTAGAGCTCCAGTGATGTAAGGTTCCGTTAGTTGTTGGATGTTGTCTAATTTTTTCAGGTATGCCAGAAACCAGAAACATATCAGAGTTTTTGCTGTGAATTGTGCGCACGATCCTCGCACATGATTGGTTGAATTACCCCCCAACCATGTGCTTTCTGCCTTCTTCACGCAGTCATTCAAGTAGAATCTACATGATCCTTTTTTTTGTAAAGACCACTCCTCTCGTCGGTGTCAACCTATGTAGAACCATGTCTTAGTATTCGGATACGGTGATTGATACTAGATACAAATCGTTGCGTTGAGATATCTGATAAGGTCACTCACCCAGATCTCAGATAAATCTAATAGTTCTTCTGCGTAAAATCCTGTGTCTGGAGGGATACAAAGCTGGAGATTCGCAAATAAATTGGAAGATTGTCTCTTCTTTTCTTTCTTCTTGACAACTTCGGCAGAACTAATTATAAGAAAGGCCTATCCTACTAGCATGTCTGTCGAACAACCAGTGCCCCGTCATGATTGCAACGACCCTTTTCTACTTGTTAATTGTATTGAGCGCCTATCATTGTAACAAGGTCACATTTTCTTAGCAACCTTGCACGTCTCTATGTTGCGCCATCTGCATTCAACCTTATAGAGATAATACTTGAAGATGTAGAAGCCAATGAAACCAAACGACACGGTTACGGATTCGGCGTTGGGGGCACTCATAGCAGATCCAGCTCGTCCGCCCGTTCGTTACCTGAAAAATTGCTATGTTCTGGAACCCAGATAAGGGTGAGGTTAAGTTGACCACCCAGTCTAGATAGATAGATGAAATTACAACTTTAAACACCTTATCAAAGTCCAGGTGAGGCAGCATCTAATTCGTAAATTTCCTCAGCGTAGAAGGTAATTAACCCAGGATTCTGAGATGACCATAAGAACACACAGATGCCGCTAATCTTGCTGCACTACTTGAGGATACCACCAATACATGAATGTCAATTGAAATAAGGTTTTGTATAGCATTCAGCGCCTCAAAAGAAATAGTACGTAAACAACCTGTTATCGCTACACTAGCGGACCTTTGTATTTTATAAAGTTGATCTAATACACATTCCTTACTACTTCCGCACATACTACCCACTGGGCTACCGGGACATTGGTTCTACTTTTTTGTTTGAGTCTACTTAACAATAATGGGCTCTCTTTGACTCCAGTCTGCTCTTGTTAATTCTGAGCTATTGTTTTCTACTCTGTTTTTATTATATTATACTCATCTCTGCTGAGCTCCACTCTATTCTCTGCTCTACTACTTGTTCTAGTCTACGCGACTTTACTCCGGTAATAATAAGTCATGTTTTAGACACATCAGTTCTTTTTGAGGCAAGTCTGAGTTTATGGGAGAGGAATGAAAGAAGAAAAAGAGGGCTACAGACTTGCTCGTACCTAAAAGCTACTTCACTTATTTTTCGAAACAATTTTTTCTTCAAAAATTACAAAAAAACCAATAGTTGTCTTATTTTCTAAGAAAACACTGTGCAAGCAAAACTCCAATAAAGTTATATCGTTATCTGTGCTTTCAATTTACTTTTACTTGAAATATTTATGCAAACTTTTTTTATCAAACTTCTTTTTCGCTATTCTTTTTTTATTTAATTTATTTCAATTTGTTAACAAAACTTGTTATTGAAAAAGAGTGAGCAAAATATGAAATACAAAAAAAGCACACTTAAAAACAATAGCTTAACAAGTTAAACGTACATTTTATGATCGTGTAAACTTTTTCCTGTAATTGTTATTGTTTTTTGTTTAATTTTTTTTCTCTCAAGTTTATTTTATGTTTGTACGTACACCCTTTTGGCAATTTTGAAACACGAACGTGAGTTTAACACAAAATTTTGCACGTTTTAGTTTTGTTTATTGTCACATCTATTTTGTACTTTTTTTTGCTTTTAGAGAATATTAAATCAAATTGTGGAATTTTGTGTGGATTTGATGTTGTTTGTTTTACTGCTTGTTTGATGTGTAATTAATAATAATTTTACATAAAAATTTTGTTTTAGTAATAGAATTATTTAGTAAAAAAAATATATAAAATTTTAGTGACATGATGCTGTGTGTAAAATTTTACGGTCACTAATAGCAGGAAGTTCGTGGCAAAAGTGAGAAAAGAGATTTTACTAAATAATCTATTATTTTTTCTTTTGAATTGTTATTTAAATTGTTAACAGTTAAAGTTCACGGTAACTCATTCTTTTCTTGAATAAGGTAAGCCTAGGTTAGGAAGGGGTGCTGCAACTCACCTCCACTCGGTGACCCAGTTATGATTCTCTTCTGTTAGTACCCGTTAATAATGGAATAATGGAACCTCTTATTATACCCAGAAGAACTCCTATTATGTCATAGCCTCCTATTTACACTTTGCTATATCACTAATGCTCTCATGGAAACGTCTGTTCAACTAATGTAAGACTATGGCGTTGCAGCTTCAGGCAATGGCAGAAAATATGTTCAATGGTTTCTCATTCATCTTCACCCTCGAACATTCTATAGAAAACTGGAGTTCCAATTTCCCAAATACTGGAACGTGATCTGATCAAATAACGACCCGACAATGCACCAAGACTCACATCGCCTTCCTATTCATATTCAGTAGCAGTTTGGAACTTGGTGAGCTAAGTTTTGACCACATAGCTCTCGAGACTCTTGAATCCTTCCTACTTCCTCATTAACGGGAAAGTCAATCCATCCAATTACTGAGTTCCATATAATAATGACCCATCGCTAATTTATCCGATATGTCACACATTCCCTCATCTAACACCAACCTTGTTCTAGCCAACTCATCGGTAATCTCCTTTCCTTCAACATTGCAGTAACCAGGAAGCCAACATAGTATGACATTGCGTCCCTTTAAAACTTTAACCTGACCGTTGATGTATAAAGTTACCTCTCCGCTTACGGTCACATTACTCGCCACCAGCACCGTGCTACTGATGATCGCCAAGATCAAGCATGAAAAACCCTATATTCATTCGGTAGTATGAAAGAGCTACGAATGTCGGTCCCCAAGATATAGACACCAGCCCCGGTACCTTCCCCCATCTGCAAAAACCTGTTCCGAATTGCACGTAAGGATGTTCTACTAAAATCAATTTCAAGCCAGGATTACGTAGCTCCAACCACCAAAACTAATCTCATTTAAAATTGATGTGTGTCCTGTTACTCCTGTCATAAACAAACTCGCTTCAACGAGTCTAAGAATACATCTAGTCACCGTTCTCTCTCGTCTGAGCACCTGTGATGCCCAGCAACGTGCGCACCTGAACCTTAGAAAGCAATCTTCTATGAGTAGTACCTTTCGTTGCAGGCCCCAATTCCTTCCTGTGGAGTTCCTGTATGCGTAGTAGGCAGTTCTTGAGTAGGAAATTCTATTTTTTATATTACCTTCTCTTCTCTTTTCCCCTCTTTTCTCCTCTTCTCTAGTGTTGAAAACTCTTCAATTAAATTTAAATTTATTTATTTAATTTGTTTTAAATTTAAAAAAATATATAATAATCGGTTGACCTTGCAGGCCATCTCCAAAAGACAAATGATTTTTCGAAAATTTTCGTCAAAAAAATCTCTCGAACGAGCTCGTGCTTTGAGGTGAGGAGCTCATTAGATTTTCAACTTGAACGGGCTTGGTGTTTAAAAAAGAGATTAAGATATAATCGCAAAAATAGTCAGAATCGGCACCCTGGACCTCAAAAATCGAGATTCGAAAAGATCTGTAAGTTTCTACAGCAGTAATATAAAAAATTAATAATTCTGACAAATACTAGTAGAATCGAGCAATATGCTATTTTGAAAGGTTGATACGCCTTCATCATCAGACTCCAGGTATTTGGTCTTCTCTGTGTGGTATCAGTGAATACAGGATCCCTACCCTAGTAGTATTACATTACGCTAGTTTATTTCACTGTACTTTGTACTTCATTAATCATTTTTACTTAGGGCCTGTGCCAAACGGTAGCAAAGTACTAATGTAAGTAAATTTTTGACACTTCTGAGGTGAATAAAATTTCACTAGCCCTGTGGGCTAGTATAAATTTTGACACAACAGGTAAATTTTTGACAAGCTGCAGTAAAAAGCATGGTATCATAAAATTTAAATCCACCGCCGTCTCTTCGAGCCGTCGCCCAATACAAAGATTTTACGTCTTTTAAGTTTAATTAGACTGTGAAAAAATCGTTGTTTATTTTAGTTTGCGAAAAATGTTGTATCATATATATAATATTATATAATTTATTGCTACAAGATTATTGTTTTATATAAAAATGTCCTCTTAAATTTTGTTGGTAGCCGGCGGCTTGTAGTCAGGCGAAGCAAAACCGCCGCCGCAGCAATTGTTTCATCAGCTTCTTTCTATGCTCAAGCGAATTTGTCAAAATTTTACATTGTCAAAAAAGATATCAATTGGCACAGCAGAAAAATTAAATTTTTTCCCCACAGGCAAATATTTTTTTACCATAGTACTTTTCTACCGTTTGGCACACGCCCTTAGTAAACGGTGTTTTTTTTTTTTGAGGTATAAAACTTCGAATTGAAATAAAACACAAGAAAATCGTTTTAATGTCCATCAATTTGGCTTTATTGGAAGGATAATTTTATGCCATTAATGGTTAAATATGATTTCGGGCATGTGGCCGCCGCGGCTGGCTCGAATAAAGCCAATTCTACAGGTCCAATTTTCAACCACTTTTTCGAGCATATGGGGCCGTATGTTGGCAATAACGCCACGAATGTTGGCTTCCAAGTCCCCTAACGTTTCTGGTTTGTTGGCGTAGACGAGCGACTTCACATATCCCCAAAGAAAATAATCCAATGGTGTCAAATCACACGATCTTGGTGGCCAATTGACAGGTCCATTCCGCGAAATTATGCGCTCATCGAATGTTTCCTTCAATAAATCGATTGTGACGTGCGCTGTGTGGCACGTAGCGCCGTCTTGTTGGAACCACAACTCATCCACATTCATGCCATCCAATTCGGGAACAAAATAGTCGGTTATCATGGCTCTATACCGGTCTCCATTAACGGTAACTGACTCTCCAGCATTATTTCGGAAGAAGTATGGCCCAATGACTCCACCAGCCCATAGAGCACACCAAACAGTCAGTTTTTGTGGATGTAATGGCGTCTCAAGGGTCTCATGTGGATTCTCTTCACTCCAAATGCGGCAGTTTTGCTTGTTGACGTAGCCATTCAACCAAAAATGAGCCTCATCACTGAACAAAATTTTGCGATGAAAATCAGCATCGAGATCAATCTCATTTTCGGCCCATACACCAAAATCACGACGCATTGCATGGTCTCGCGGCTTTAATTCTTGCACAAGCTGGATCCTGTAAGGTCGCAAGCCAAGATCTTTGCGCAAAATCTTCCATAAAGTTGATGGACAAAGCTCCAATTGCTGTGCACGGTGGCGAATCGATTCATTCGGGTCCTCTTCAACACTTTGCTCTACAGCGGCAATTGTTTCTTCGGTGCGCACTGTTCGACGTCTCTGCGGATGCGTATTATCACATAGAGTAAACGTAGTGCGAAAACGATCCATGGTTAACCGAATTAATTGCTCTGATGGACGATTATGTCGACCATAAAATGGACGGAGCTTGCGGTAAACTTCGCGAACTGAACCATTATTTTCGAAATAAATTTGCACGATTTGCAAGCGTTGTTCTTTTGTCAACCTGTTCATGATGAAATGGCAAACCAAACTAAATATTAATCACTTGACAGCTGACAAAATTGCCGCCAGTTAAAAAAGTGATGCCAACTTAAAGTTCTATACCTCAATAAAAAACACCCTTTATAAGAAAATAATAATAGCATTTTAATGATTTTTACTCATCTGATCTCTTTGAGTTTACTAGCATTGGATAGTTCAGATCACTCTAATTTAAATTACGTGAGTTAGAGCTGCAAAACTATCGATAGTACTATCGATAGTTTTGTTGTAAATGAAATATCGATAGTTTTTTCCACTATCGATACTATCGGCAAAAAAAAACAAGTAATTCAAAGAGTAAAAATAATCGAAGTCAGTAAACAGTAGCCGGCAGCTTTGAAGCAAATTATCCGTAGTTGATTTATGCTTTTGTACAGCGATGGAAAAGTTGGTACAATTGTAAAATTTTAGCGCTATTTGAATGCGAATTTTACCGTAGCACCGCAATGACCCATTTAGCACTACTGGAATCTCTTTATATTATATTACATGCCAAAAATAGCATTAAAATATATTAACCCCCTTATGCAAAAAATAATGCGTGCTTGAAGTGTACATTAAAAAAATTTCCATAGAGAAACCGGTTTTAACGTTCACTTATTTTTTTGCACAAGGGGGTTAATCTTTAGCTCGAAGGTATTAGAAAATTAAGTAAATGAAACGATGTTTTCCGGTACTTAAAGAATTGCTGGAGGAATGTTATTTATTCCAAAGTCATCTGCAAATGTGGAAATTTTATTTTCGTACCAAGGAGAGAAGCCGACTATTTGCATCGACTGTGAACAATCGAATAAAAAAAAGGTTATAAACGTAGTATATCGTAAATGTTACTTTTATATTCAGATCCCAGCAACTAATATTCTTTGTGCACCTTCTGGCGTTTTGTTAATTGATTTTTAGTTAATTAAAAAGTATAAGTATTAAAAAAATATAAATAAAGAATTAGGTATATACAATTTGTAAATATGACATCGCATCCCTGCTTCTGTATACATAAGTACTTAAATACATATGTATGTATATGAATTTATTTATAAATCCAAGCGTTATTCGACAAATAGTAGTCACAAGTATCTTAATAAATTCAACATCGTCGACACAAAGATAAATTTTGGTGGTACTGATATCGCGACGGCCGCCAATCGTCTCTTACGATAAAACTTTGCAGTTAGTGTCGTAAAAGTTATCAACAATTTTCGCATTTTGATGATTCTAAACCATGGGTAGTCCCATAAAATTTTAAGTTCAATAAAAAAGTATATTTTTTTGATAATATGCCGCTTACGATAAAATCGAAAAAAAGGCTTGATATATTTTTATATACTAATGAAAATGTTGAGGACTCTGGATTTTTTTTTCGAGTCAAATGTAGTTTATGTGGCAACTTTTATAAAACTCTTCGATACTATCGAATAGTATCGATAGTTTTACATAAAACTATCGAAACTATCGAGTGGAGCGACTATCGATAGTTTTGCAGCTCTAACGTGAGTCTATTTTAAATTATTTGCTCTATCCAACTTCAAAATACTCAGTTCAAGTTTCAAGGCCTTATAATTATGTATCATGTACATATGTATGTATCTAAAGTTTATTCTTTGTATAACTTCAAAAAGAATTTGGAGAGAAAAAAGAAACAAACAGAAGAATGAGAGAAAAGCGATAAATTCCAATAACGGATTAGTAGAGTCAAACCGCAAACAAGTAAAAAATTGTCTAAGCAAATAAAAATTTCAATGGACATCTTACTAAAAAAAGACACACACACACAGCCAGCCACACTCAGCCACACAATAATACAAATACAATCCTCTGGTAAAATAAAAGCCATGTTGTACAGAAAACATTTCCCTCCAAAAACTGAAATAAGCGAATGAAATAATATGTAAATGTCAATATTTGATGGTTCTAACGACGATGACGACGACACAGATGATGATGACGTTGATTATGTCATTGTTTTGCCGATAACAGAGTAAAGAAAGAAAAAAACTCTGAAAAAAGTCAAAACTCTAAAACAAGAATTTGAATAAATTTGCATATGAATCGTGAATTAACAACAAATAAATTTTCAGCACGATGATCAGGCCTTCAAATACAGTGAAAACGTGTTAACGGTTTCATAACCCTAAAAACAAAACGGTCAGCAGGACGAAGATGAACAAAACAGAGTTGAACCAAAATTTGAGATAATTTGATTAAAATTTATGTGAAATTTTATTGAATTATCTTTTAAAGCGAAAATCATCTATCAGTAGCCCGTATTGAAATAGAAAAAAGAATAGAATAAAGGAATGGAAGCAAAATTTTTATTTTATTTTAAATTATAATTTTCTAATTTTATGAGATATTATAGTAAATGAAAAATTTTGTAAGCCAATTCTATGCTTTTTTTTCAAAGAGAAGTAACACTTGTCTAATAAATAACCATTGCTACTAGTAGTAAGTGTTACCTTCTTTAAGAAAGTTATAATGCTAGAGAAGACAGGTGGTGAAAGAATTGATAGACGAAAGCTTCATTCTTTTACAACTCTGCTTTTTTAACGTTTTTAATAAGGCAGTGTTGCAGCGCCCCTAACCAAAGCCATGTTTAGTAGCAATTTTATTTGATATTTTACTTCGCCAACGTTTCTGCTACACAATAACTTCGAAGGAGGGCGCTCTGCTGTTACATTAGGATAAGTATACACTGAAGACGGTATAGTTCAATGACCATGCCTTCATCATTTGAACTTTCCTACAACAACTGACATAATGGGACGCTTTGCACATTAGAAAAATGTGTGTTGTTATTTAATGATAAATTAAATTAAATGATAAACTACTTCAGCCAAAGCCATCCCTTTGAGTAGAGTCTTTGTGTTGTTACATGGAACAGAAAGTTCCAAGTGAGTCCGGGTTTTTGATTGTCACCCTAAACCTAACGTTAGACTTGTCTTGCCGGATTAGAACGCTTTCTGCATAGATTAGTTATATTGTCATCTTTTTTCCGGTTCAAGACACTGAAAAATGTTCGTTACTTTATCACGGCTATAACGGAAGACATTAAATACGAGTATCTAAAGCAAATTGACAACGAACTACCAATTCGAATCTTTACGGATAGTAGAAAAGTAATCGAAGCCTTGAATGATCATAAAGTTCGAAGCATCTTTCAATGCAAAAATGAGATAAACTCCTGCAGATATTGTAGAGAAATCGAGATAATATAGATTTCAGGATATCAAGGTTTCTTTGGAAACGAAGAGACGTATCGGCTGCAAAGATGGTATCGTTATTGAATAATAATTAAGTCGTTATTAATACAATTTAAAAATGAATTGAAACAATGGGCTATAGAACGACACACTAGGTGTTGGTAGAACTCTACCATTGGAAGATTGACCAGAAATTCTCTGGGAAAACCTAAACAGTAAAAAGACAATCCAGATTCTTAGTTTTTAAAGGCCAACACTTCGGAGTTTGGTAAACATAATAACACAACGCACAGACTTAAAAAGTCACCAACTGGAGAAAATACCAGATATGGAATATCTCAGAGATTCAGACTGGAAAAACCTAAGAAAGTATATTGAGGAGACTATGTTCCTAACCTGACTAAGATTGATAGGTTTCTATTATATATCTCCCAATTATCTCTTTTATCACTTCTTCATCATTATTGTGAAGCAAAATCATCGGCGAAGTAAAAAGCCAACAAAATGGCTGCCAAGCACGGTTTCAAATACACTTCATTAGCGCTGCAACACTGCCGTAACAAAAAATAACGTGCAAAAAGAGAGTTGTAAAATAATGAATTCTTCCTCTATCTATTCCTTCACCATCTGTCTTTTAAATCAGTATGCCTTTCCTAAAGAAAGTAACACCTAGTAGTAGTACTAGGCATTCATTGCCTAAGTTTTATTTCTTTAAAAAAAATTAATGAAAAGTGTAATCCGAAACGGATTGGGTAAATATTGGTTGCCTATCTTTTCGACCTAGCCTAACCTTGTCAATTTACACATTATCCATCCTATTTTTATCCTAAAAAATGTACAATCACTTCCTTAATTCCTGCAAAAGATGTGCTAATGTTTAATATTTTAAGCATTATGGATTTTTTAGCTTTTGTAACCTCCACATTAGAGAAGGTCGACATCATTCATGTGTGATATCTATGACAGACTATATATATATATATATATATATATATATATATATATATATATATAATGACATGACTGGACTTGAATAGGCTGGGCTAGACTACACTAGACTCGCTTTATTTTTGTATGAAAAGTTTAATGCATTTTTTTTTATTTTTTTATTTTTTTTTTTATTTTTTTATTTTTTATTATAGGAAAAATTATTTTAAAAACAAGCCCCCATATTTATAAAAATATAGTTTTTTTTAAATCCATTTTAAGAAAATTTTTAATGCAAAATTTGAAATAAAATACATGTCAAACTCATTTTAAATTTTATGAATATGGGGAAAAGCATGTAAGTTCAATTTAAATCATACTTAAATTCATTTTTAAACGATTTTCAAAGAAAGTGCATTGAATTAAATCTGATAAGAATATTTTACCTTAAAGCTTTTCAATTACGACGCAGTATCCTTTTATCTGCGATTACCACATAAATCTCTAAGGACATTTTTTTTACCAGTGTCTTTTTTTTATTATTTTGTCGGTAAAAGTAAAAGCTGGTAAAAGTATTTTCTTGTTGAAAGTAAGAAAAGTAAGAGATATGAGCAGAAGTATGCGTGTGTATACAAATCAAATAAAATATTCATTTTTTGATCTTTGATCTCTACATAAATATTTTCCACATTTTCATCATTGTGTGGAAAATATAACGTAATAAATGTTTAAGGAATATTTGCATTAAGAAAAGAAAAAGAAATGTGAATTTGCAGTTAAAATTTCCTTCCTGTAGCTATTAAGCTACAAGAACTCAAAAGGTATACTAGAAAGCGTGTTTGTTAAGAGACATCTTTAAATTATACAAATTTTGTAAGTTATCTTCATACACAGGGAAAAAATTAGCAATGTGAAAACACCATGCAATAATTCCGATTGCAAATTATAATAAACTTTCAACAAATAAAGTAGAACAAAAAAATAAGCAAATTAACTAACATGTGTATAATTAGTAAAAGAACAAAACGACAATGGTAAGACAATGGTTGTAAATATAGAGATGGTAAAATTGAGCTTACAATACAAAAAAGCTTTCAGCAAATTGAAATACGATGAATCAAAACAATTCACATATTCCCTTTGCAATAATGCTAAGTATATAAAGCAGAAATCTACATCAACTGACACCACACACAGTGGACCAAACACAAAAGAACGCTGATGATGAAGGTTTAGTGGCCTTCGAAAACGGCTGGCTGTTCCGTTCAACTATATGTTGTTAGAATATTTACAACTAACTTTGGTGTTATTTGTTCATTAATAATTATCACATGTAATTTGGCTTAAAAAGCGATATGAACCTTAGCCTGTTAAAATCATAAATATAAATATTATTATATTTTAGTGTGTTGGTGTTTATTTGCTTTGATCATAACTACAATACAATATTGTGCACCATTGGCTGCGTGGCTTGTTCTTGTTTAGTCGTTGTTTGTTTTGGTGTTCGTAAATAGCCGAACATCATTCGCATTAATGGCGAAAACTTCCTGCTAATGGGTAGTAGACAGTGTACTTGTCTTGAAGTCAGAGGGTCGCAGGTTTGAATCCTTGATATAAGCCAAAGTAGCTTCGCAGTTTATATTTCTTTGAATTATGATTTTCACATCCAATAAATTTGAAATGATCAATTAAATAATGTTGAATTAAAATTTTAGTCATGATGGTATACATTTTTAATCAGAAATAATTTTTAGTCAGTTCAGTAATTTCAATTCTTTTTATTGAATGAAATATTTTATTAATTAATGTGAGTTTCTAAAGAAGAGAAGAAAAATTAAATTATACTTTTTAAGCTGGGGGAAATACCGATATTTTTCTGTGCAGCAACGCACTTCATCAGCACCCTAGTCTATCTACTTGGGTAGAGATTGTTATTAACATCAGCTATTTAACGTAAATTCTAATGAAACGGAATGTGAGAAATGATTGTTGTGTACAATTATTGATTTACCTCTGGTAAATACATATGTAAGTATCACTATTTATTTCCCCTGTTTTTCCATTTCTTCATTTTTCTATTTAGGTTAGCACGAAGTTATATTACTCTACCTACGTATGTTTAACTATTCTTTCTTATCTTTTACGATCATCACATTAATTATTTTTACTTATTCGATGTACCGTCGGTACATGCATATAAGTATTATAATTAGTAGTGGATATGTATATATATATACACTAACATATGTTCAATAACTAATAAAATACAATGACTACACTAAATTTAATTCATGTTGTTTCAACTTGAAATATCTTTGATTCAACATGGTTCTTTGGGTTATCTCAGTATCGAATTTACGTTGTTTAAACTTGAAATAACTTTGATTGAACACGACTTTTCATTTTTATTAAACAGTACTAGATTGTTAAATCGACATGAAATAAGGTTATTTCATAAGAAAAAAAAATTCTTTGAAGATTAATGTAAATCATGTTAGTTCAACACGCATGTGAAGAAAATCACTGCCAAAAATTGTTAAATTAACCTGGTTTACGTAGATTTTAATGTTTCATTTTTCTATATCTACAAAATGTATTAAGTTACAAATCTTTAAGGAATTTTTTCTTTAAAAAGAAGTTTTACATACTGAAATACTTGATGGTAAAGATTCTTTTGTTAATGATGATTAATTAAGAAATGACAAATTTTACTTTAAAAGGTGTAAAGAGTATTTTTCTATTCTTAAAAAAGGAGTCCAAGTAGATACAAATATAATTTTGAAAAAGTCAGTGTATAACGTGCTAGAAAATTCGCCTTCACCAAGAATTTTTTCTATTTAGCTCTAAGAAATTCTGCTAGTTTTCGTTTTGTATATTTTTTTCCCAATGCCATCCATGTATCATTGCCAAAGACGCTAAAAATTTATGAATTATCCTTGGCAACTTCATCATGCATTCATTCTTATGTATATATATATACATATGAATTTTTTTTTCAATTTCATCTACTTTTTTTCCTTTAATGTGGCTTAACGCATTTATGTTTTGCTTACAGTATTTTCACATATTTTTAATATTTATTTCTAGCAACAAAAAATAAAAAAATAAGCGCAGAATACAAATTTAAAATGAGCATTAAAAAAAACTGAATAAAATATATTCAAAAATTGTTTCCTTTTCGGCAAAGCAATTGAAAAAATGATATGAATGGATTTTTGAATGATGCCAAGAAAAATAAAAAAACAGATAGAGGAGAGCTGTACAAGTCAGGGGCAAAAAAAGCTAAAAGAGATTTTTATATTCTTCACAGCTAAATATAATGGAGGAGCCGCACTTATTGTTAGCATATTATCATGCCATCAATGTTTATGCGGAAGGGTTTGGAAAATAGTTACAGGGATGGATATTATTTTGGGCAGAAATCTTTTTTGTTTTATGTGGAAACTTGTGTGATTAAGAGCCTCTTTCACCAATTATATTGAAATATGAATTGATATTTAAATAGAATTGGTAAATATTTGGTTAAAGAAACATAAGGTCTGACCATTACCTTACACATCTTTTTATATTTCCACTAGGAATTGACCTGAGATTCTTGTTCATTACTGAGTTCCTCTTGAATCCTTAGATCAGGCTTATTATCGTAATCACAAGTATGGAATAGATAGATAGTTTACTCTATCAACCAATGTATGCCTTTGAAGAGATTGGTTGAAGTAATATTTATCTTACCTGCACTTTATCATCAAGGTGCCTGTTTCGTAAGAGAAGGAGAAAGGAAAGTAAAAGGAGAGATACAAGGAGAGTAGCTACTCTTGTTTCCGTGGTATTCAGCCGGTAAGTTCAACAGGTGCATAGCATTAAATACATGTTAATTTTCGTGCACTGGTTTGGAATCTTACACAGATTTCTATTCCCCTCGATTCTATAAGGAGCCGAAGGCCTCAACAAACTTTTTCCAATCAGATCTGTTCATCGCAATAGTATTTTTTCTCCCCAGCTTTTATGCAGGTTCCATTCGATTGCATTTCTGGCAATACCAGACAGTGAGGTACGGAGAGTGTATTCAATCCAGTTCCACTTTCTTTTCTATATTTTTACACACAAATGTATTTGACATGTTCGTCAGATTGTTGTTTGATGGTTCGTGGCCAGAAAATTCGTAGAACTGTACGGAGACATTTATTTACAAAAATAAACAAAGTGTTAATCTTTATAGCAGAGTTGAAAATGTTGATTTTAATACGACGTGATATTGAAGACGATTTCCATATTTTACTGAGTTGCCCAAAAGATTCTGTGGCCTTTTTTATTCGGTTTATAATGTCTTGCCTAGATCCTCCTGTTTGGTTTTTAATAGATCCGAGGTAACAGAATGTTTCAAATAATATAAATAATATTTCATAATTTATTAGAAAAACCATTCAAGTTTCCAGAATTTATTCGTATAACTTTGGTTTTTTTATCATGATTTGCAAGCCGGCTTCCTCTATAGGTGAGGTTTCTTGAATATATAGTCTGCATATTCGAGGTCGTCCTGCCTGGTACATCACACTATCCAGCATTATATTCAACAGCACTGGAGACATTACACGCCCTTGACGAATGCACTTGCCAATCTCAATCTTACGAATAAATTTTTCACTGACTGGAGGCTGTGCACGATTCCTTTGAGAGCAAGATGCCAAAGCATGAATATGGGCAAATCAGACCATTGGATGTTCTGATATCTCTTATATCTCGCCATTTTGTTTCACACATCCGCAGTATAAGCATTTTACCTTTGGTGAATTCCCCGCAAATATGATTAGGATTGTTTGATTCTATTAACATCCGCACATTCCCTGACCTAAGTAGTGTCCTTAAATTTTTTATAACAATTAGTAGCATCAGTTTAACGGTTTATTTCATGCTTAGATTGGGTATGGTTTCAATAACTGGTTAACTTTATAATTGATGGCTCATTGGGTTACCGCTACCGCACAAGTCTGGTATATGGAGTGCCGATTAGAGCCTACAACCAGACCTATGGCAACATTATTTATACTGTGCAGCTATTAAGGTTATACCACCTACTCTCTTAAGAAAGGCAGGGAGCAATAAGCTCCGCAAGAACAGGAGGTAAGGTGCAATTTCGGTAGGATAGGCCATATAAATATTCCCATTATTACTCCTAAGTTTTGGACCGCCACAAAACAGTTGTTTTACTGTTTAATTCTTTTCTTATGTATGAATCTCTGGATATTCTGGATATGCAGTTTTAGGTCGATATGTTTCCCGATATGATTTTCATAATTGCCATGTTTGGAGTTAAAAACTTAAATAACACTTAGGACATCTCAAGTTTGTATACAATGGTGATAGGGAATCTTATTATTTTACCATGGTGAAAAATTATTCTAGTCAGATGTTATTTATAAGTATGGTCACATGCTCGACCGTACCAACTTTTAATTACTTTAAATATGTGCAAGTATTTAACTGGCTACCTTATCAAGCACTACTTAACATTATGTATAAAAAGTTGCCTAATGGTTCCGGATTATGTGGCGTAATCACACCATTCTTTGTTGGAATTCTCGTTTATAGTTTAACAAATATTTCAACAAATATCTTTCATTTTTAGTATCCAAATGATTCCTTGGATAAGCTTTTTTTATTTGCCGATGTACTATATGTCGGAATATAAGCCCGGTAGCTGTATGAATTGAACCATTGGGTGGTAAGTCGGTGCAATCTGCAGTTCCTTCTCTTTTATTTAAAAGAACATCATCATAATCACAACAACTTATGATGCTTGGGAGGGTAAATATTTCTCATTTTTCCTCAATTAGCCATTGAATTTTTCTGTACCAATGAAGCATTACTCACGACAAAGATTGCTTAACTTCTTCAATTAGAAAAAAAAGTACAGCTCAAGCACATCGACTGCTCAACAAAGTTCATCCGGCATATGCGTCACCTATTTTAATGTGCGATAAATATTTTGTGTGTGTCAGAATGGTAATTTGGAAATTTGAAAATTTTGACTGCAAATGGAAAGTTCCAAGATGATAAATTGGAGGTATTACTTCACAAAAAAAAAACTTTCAAAATCATTAAGTCAGTCAAGCAAAAATTTCTAAATATTTACAAGTAGCAATATTCACCCGAAATCAAATAAATCAGGTACCACATGAGTTCAAACCGAGAGATATTAGAGGACGTTTTTGCATTTCGAAGATTTTTCCAAAAAAATTTTTTTTACATTGAATCATTAGTTGAGATGGGAAATGAATCCACATCGATGACCAAAAGCTCAAAAAATTTTATGTGAAGCTCATGATATGACATGACATGACCAAGGTGGTGCTCCGTGTTTGTTAGGACCAGGAGGATCACATATATTCTGAGTTGCTGGACTTGGGTCAGACAATTTCAGGGGAACTGTACCAAACACAATTGATTGGGAAAAAGCGAGAATTGATAGAATATGCGACCAGATATAAGTCCGTAATATTCCATCAGCTGTTTAGAAATAGTGATTGGGAAGTTTAATCTCATCGGCCTTGCCACGTCCGACTGGTGTTTATTTTGATAGATGGAGAACACTCTGGAATATGCTTCACTTCAGAACAGGGTATCTGAATAGGCTTCAAAAATTAAAAGTTCTTTTCACGGAAATTCCATATGTTACGAGAAATATGAGAAAAAATCATGGGAAGGTTTAAGGAATTTTCACTTTCATCACTAAATCGTGCATTGTGAGTTTGCAAGTTTTTCGCCTCCGTTCAGCAGTTTGGATAATATCTTCCGGCTTTCTCTTTTTTATTATTCTACTTTTCCAATCTGTTTGCTTTACTAAGTTCCTATTTTATTGGGGCCGTATGTTAACTCTCTCTGTATTCTTAAGGAAAAGAAAATATTTCCATTGCCAAACTAAAATCATCCAGTTACGTTCACGAAAACGTTAACTACTGGTAGCTTTCGCTATTTTCTTGTATTTCTTCGCTTACAACAGCCATTATTTGTGTGCAATTGTGCAAATTTAGCAAAATGATAATCCAGCCCGTTATGCCGCCTTTATCATGGCCACACAATTTGTATACAATTTTATTATAATATTGCGGTTGTAAAATATTTTTTTTTATTATACACTCATTGGGGAATATTATCATTCGCATATACACTCTATGGAAATGTGTAAACTAGTAAATTTTTAATTTTTTGCGTGTTTTTTTTTTTTTTTTGGTTGGTACAAGATTTATTAAGTGCTAAAATGTGCAATAATGCGCGTTATTTCTTGTCGTTATAAAAACGGCGCACGAGCTATATTTAGAAAGGAATTTGTGTGTGTTTCCTTCACCGAGCAACATAATTTAAAATTTTTATTACGCTTAGCGAAGACAACATTTCGCATATAAATTTATGATGATGATAATCGCAATAATAGTGGATGTTTTTATTTAAATTGGAATAGTCTTCATCGTCTTTAGCACATTAAAGGTAGATAGCAGGTATACATTACAAATTGGCCCTCAGCTAATGTTGAGTATTGTAGAAAACATTTTTATTTTCTGCTACTGCTGTTGGCTTTTTTTCCGCGTCAGATATTTGAGTAAGAGGATTATAATTTGAATAATTTTAACATGAAACCAAGGCTTCTAGAAGCCTTTTTTGAATAGGTGTGGGAATGATGCTTTATTATGAATGTCTTTGGCAATAACTTGTAACTGGATAGTCTCGATTACGGCTTGAAAGTGCGGAAGGTAAATTATGTTCGACTTATGTGTAAGAACGTTAAGTGTAAATGTATATTTGTGAACATTTCCCTTGAAAATGATAGGAGAGACCATAGAATAGCAATTTGGCCAATTAATCAACCTAATGTTAGACCAGAACCGTACTGCCTAATTTGTATCACTTATCAAATTTTTCAATAATGACAGCATGTGACCTCACGGATATGGTAACGAGACACTTCAAATATGTCGCTTGTGCTAGAAATGACTTTGAGCCTGTCAGTTATTTAGAGGAGGAAGAGAAATGGTGATTTTTCTACTATGCCTTTATACTGTGCTAGCTGACCTCCAGCAAGGGTACCTCGATAAGATAACGGATGTGACAATCTAGATGACTCTAGTTTGTGTAATAGGAAAAACATATGTGTTACTACCAAATCTGTGGAATAAGATTAATGGATGAACATATTTTTATTAAAAGGAAGTAGCTTGCTACGTTGCCTGAACAGATGCAGCATCACCTGAAACTACCCTGAGTTCAAAAGAAAAGCCCTTCGGAAGGTCTAATCAGCGGCTTAATACTGGTTCTATGGGCATCAGTGGGTCAACAACTCATGGTGATGTATGAGAATGGACTTCGTGTAACTCTTCGAGTTACACGAATGGCAAGTTACTTTTAGAAGGTGTTTGTGGCATGATTGATCTAACCCTAGTATGAGCAGTATCGCTATGTCCAGTAATTGGAGAGCTCATCTCTTGAAAGATATGCGGCGAGTGTAAGAAACCAGAATCAATCACGGAGAAGCTTTTGCAGTGGATATTACTGCCACCAAAGTCAATTGGAGAATGGTCTCTCATGTATAGTGCCAAAACAATCAAAAAATTTGGTCTGACGTTATCAGCCAGATGCTATTTTAGATGCTGTTACTATTCAACAGATGCTGCTCTTGGGGGAGTAGCAAGAGATAAGATAGATCGAGAGCGAGGTGTATGTTTCTAGTCAGGGATACCAATGTTCAAATATTTTTACTTATGTGTTCCTTGCAAGTTTCGTGTTTTCTAGAATGTATGAGAGCACTGGTCTAGTCTCACCAGACCAGACAGTAACGGGAGGTGCTCATGTACATATGTGATATGATCTGTGCTAGTGGATCATCGTTTGGTATAATATAAACTATCTCTTCCTTCTGTACATAATAACTGCTCCTCGCAGGGATATCTCTTTGAGGTTAAGGATAACATAATCTTGCAAACATCTCCTCCTATTCAGGCAGTATTCTTAGTGAGTTACTCACAAAAATGTGCACATATTTATTAAAATAAGTAGCTCCGTTAAGTGCTTCCTAAGAAAACAGCGTCACCTTGAACTGATCTGAGTTCACAAGGCAATAGAAAAGACAACTTTCGACATGTAACTTCCCTGCAGAAAATTTGTTGACAATTGATCCAAAAGTACTCGTCCTATGACTTGAGAAATTGCGAGTGTTATCAAAAGTGCGGAGAAGTGTATTGTGAAAAAAATACATATAGTGTAAATGGTTAGATATTCACAATTTTCGTGATGTATCGTCTTAATCTTGAGGTAATTTAATTTGGACTCGGTGCAATATGGTAGTAAACGGCTGAACAGGTTCGATTTGGTTGAATACATGGACCTATCAAATAGTGTAAATATAAT
The DNA here is from genome assembly GCA_949987645.1 of Tachina grossa. Classification (NCBI taxonomy): domain Eukaryota; kingdom Metazoa; phylum Arthropoda; class Insecta; order Diptera; family Tachinidae; genus Tachina; species Tachina grossa. The sequence continues at coordinate 149,247,098 of OX465276.1, forward strand.
GTTAATTGCTCCCTCCAATGGGACTCTGGAACCAGTCCCGTAACTATACTAAGATATTAACCTAAGCTTAATTGGTATTTATACTTTTGAAACATGAGTGGCCCTGTGGTTGAGTGGGTAGTGTGTAAGCCTGTCATGAGCGAGGTTGTCAGTTCGAATCTCAAAAAATTTTCTGCTTAAATATAAATTATAATTTCATTTGTAACAATAAAAAAAAATTTTTTTAAGTTTTCATTGTTACAGTTAAATGTCGGAATGACATTTATATATAATTTATATTATTCTACACCGAATATGTCCCTATGGGATAGTTCAGTGACAAGTCACAAGGTGCATAAAAAGTATCAATTAACCCCATCCTAGGCCATTCCCATTTAAAAGTGACTGGTCCGCTTCATAGGAGGTGTTAGAACTCGGACTAGTCCCTATCACTTGGGGACCGATCACGTGACTAGTATTGTGTCAGTTCAATTTCCTGCATGGTTTGAAGTTTTACCAAAGGCTTATTACTGATACTACAGGCAGCGTTGGGCCAGCAGCTGATTCCCGATTGAATAGGAATGACTCCGGGTTAAGGAACCAAAATCACTTCGTGAAAGATCGTTGATATTTACAGCTCGACCAATAAAATTGTTTGGTCGAACGTGGTTAACCGGAAAACTTTCTAGTTCAGGAATTTTCCAGCAGCACGAGATTATTAGCTCAACTAAAAGCTTGATTATAGGTAAACGATTTTAGTCCTTTCTTAGTTTGTATTCCTTTCTTAGTGCGCATAGGGTCCACTTCTATTAGCGCTTAAGAGGGCATATTGATATGACCAATGTGAGATAGGCCATCCTACTCATAGCTTAGACACACCGTATAATTACTGTTTTAATTTAATTCCTGCCACCACTTGCATTTCCCTTTTCTTTGGTCTCTTTTCAAATTTCCCCGGATGTCGAAATTTGATAATTAGATTTTGTTTCCCAGTACATTAAACACTTTTGAGATCCAGTGATAGCTCCTACTTGATCCAACCCGTTTCGTTGAGGTACACCGTTGCATTGAGGTCCCTTAAAACCAATCTGTTAATTCATCGATAGGTAGTATGTTTTTCCTAGAAATTGGCATCGCGTAGTGTGCAATGCCGGATATTCGCAGATCAAGTGAAAAGCTGTCTCTTTTTTTCGCCTCTCTTAGCAGCTGCGACAGAATATATTATAAGGAATACCCAGCCTGCTAGTTTGTCTACTGATCGCCCAGTTGAACATCAATAACGCGACTAACCATGAGATTTTCTTTCTGTTTTTGTTTATTATTTGTACCCATCCTACACGTAATCAGTTCATTCCATCTATTTTTTGCCTTCTGAAGATAGTGTTTGAGGATATTATTCTTAATGGTGCCAAAATATACTACGACTAACAATGCATTAAAGGCATTCCCTTATTGGCGATGAGGTGTGCAGAAAAATTGGACAAGAGTGATGTCGGTCTGACGAGAAAGTCTGAGTAGCACATTCGCAGATTGATTAACTAAAATTGTGGGGAACACTAGTTCTGATAAAAATGCTGGATCACTGCTACGGAGATATTTTTTTTATTCTCAAGTAAATAAAGACGTAAGGTATGTCACTTTTATATTTTCAAATTTAAAATTAAATTTTCATATTAAATTATATTTTTGAACTTTATCTTAAATCATGTTCAAATTCGTACCAATTTATTTAGCTGGCAAAAGACTTTTGTTAGTTTTCGTCAGCAAACTTTTTCTTTTGCCTACGTCTGCATGAATTTTTGCACGCTGTAGCTATATGTATGTATATGCCTACGTGCATATGTGTGTGCATTTTTCTATATGCCACATTCTGAAGTTGCTTGTTTTGAAAAACATTTAGTTTATCCTTAAGATATTTTTCTTTAAACAGTTGGAAAAACTTTTCATTTTCTTTTTATTTTTAGACTTAAGCTTTGATAAACAAATTCTTTTTTTCCATCTCTTCATACACCCAAAAAAAAGATTGGTTGGAAAACGGTTAGTCCAATAAAATATCATTTGCATTAACTATATTTCAGTTCACGCTATCAATTTTCTGTTAATCCAAAAAACAATCCATGTTCATTGCCATAAGGGCGTAATTGTAAGAAAAATATGATTGTGACAATACTTAAATTGATTGCATCAACCGAGCGTATGCTTTTGTCATGACTAATTAACTGATTGGTTAACCCAACCGAATAAAATATTACGAATTGGATTTTACAACCAACTTTTGGTATTAGCAACTAAAAAATTGTCTTTCTATATTAAAATTAAAATAAAAACTTTCAATCAGTTGCTGCAACTAACTAGAGGTTGTGTTTACTATCATAGTTTATAGCAGGAACTTAAAAAAATTAACTTTTGTGACTTTCAAAGATATTATGATTTGTGAATTCTCAAATGGTTTTTGAAAGTTTGTGCATAAGATAACAGGTTTGTGGCTTTTCAAAATGTGTGGTTGAAGAAATGTATATAGACATGCTTCACCATTAGGAAATAAATTTCAATTAAAATAAACTTATGACAATATGTCAAATAATAAATTTCTTAAATTGTGTATTTTTATTTGCGTTTATTGTTTATTTTTATATCAGCAAGGAAGGCCAATTTTTATTTTACAGGTACCAATTATGATATTGTTTTAATTATATTAACTAGTGTTGTAAAAAGCGGCTACTTTTGAATACTCAGTACTACTTGATACTTTTTTTCAATTGGGTACTCGATACTACTCAATACTTTATATATGTATGTATATGGGAAGTTAAAAATTATTATTTATATTATTCTATTGATAATGCAATATGGAACAACAAAGATTAAATACAAGTATATTTAAATTAATTTATAACAAATGAAAATAAATAAGTTTGAAGAGTAGTTTTTGTACATACATTTTTTTTAACGTACTCTTACACTTCTAGTGCATTAATCTCTTAAATTATCTTCTAAATATTTTTTAATAAACAATTTTTTCTCACAATTGATGTTATTACTTAGTCATTGTAGAAATCTAGAAATAAAATTTTACCGACATTGAAAGAATTTAAAATATTTTTCAGGTTTGTGAGGACCTGAATTGATGGTTATATTGTATCCCGTGGCTTCCTTCCACTATTCTAAAGGGTCACTTTTTCGGTCCAATAGTATTTGTTAATGACTGAAGTAGTTTAATAATGTATTTTGTAGTACTTTTTTTAGTGGAAAAATGCAACCCTGAAAGTATTGAGTAGTTACTTTTGTGTATTGAGTACCGGGAAAAACTCCAGGTATTGAGTACTCAGTACTCAAATACTCAATACTTTTACAACACTAATATTAACCAAATTTTCGGTAGCAAGAATAACATTTATTTCAAATTCCATACTGTCAACCAATTTTTTCGGTTGCTGCAACTATTAGGTTGAGGCTTATAATTAAAATATAGTGGTACCACAAGAAAATTTCAGTCGCTATAGCAGAATTCTATGATAGTTGCTGCAACCGCCAAAATTCAGTTGGCAACAAATTCGGTTGTCACAACGAATCTGTTTTCTCTGTGTACTTATGCCAATTTAAGAATGAGAAAAAAAGGCACAACTTTTATAATTACACGAATTTTTGGCAAATAAATCCTTTGGAAAAATATCAACTTAGGCAAAGAAAAATCAAAAATTTTTGTCAATATGTCTATAAAGTTAAATGAATTAAATGTTTAAAATTTGTTTTTTGTTACTTTTTTTAACTGGAAAATTGTTGCCATTAGTATAAAATCAAGATAAAAGAGGACAACAATATCGAACTAAAAATAGAAAATAGAAAAAAATTCATAACAATCACAAATGTAAAGACAAACGGTAAACGTTTATTTTTATATCAGCTAAAAAAAATCTATTGATGTCCTTTGAGGATGCGATAGTGTAACATATGCAGTCATGCGAGGGGTGGTAGAAATGTATAATAAAAATTTATTTATTTCCAAAGTTATTTTCTGTAAGATTTGACATTTTTTCTAAGATTCGTAGATTAGTTAAACAATTAAATAATTAAAGATTGGGTTGTCTTGATTCTGCATGGATTAACCAAATTAGGGTTTCTGAATTGTAGGTGTGTAATTAACAGCATTAAATTCACTTTATGGGCCTCATCAGGCCTCATTATGTTATCTTTTTTTAAAACAATATCTAAAGCAGTTTCGAAGAACCATAAGAAAATTAAATTGGGATAAGAACCAAATTTCTTAAAAGTATTGTATTCATGCAATTTAACTTTTAGCTGATGGAGTTTCTGAAGGACCAACAAAGATTAAGTATAATTATTTTTTTATTGGGTCTATAAACATCCAAATTATGCAACCGTCCTGCATTCTTGCAATATCTCATGTCGCTTTCGGACCTTCTGTGGCTATTTATGGAGATATAAGCATTTGAACCCGGTTCAAAGGACCATGAACCACTAAGAATTTTAATAAATTTTTTTTCGAAATCTTAATACGATACAATTTTAAAGTGATACAAATGCAGTTGAAAGTTATGTATCTTGATTACACTGGATTTTCGCTTAAAGATATTCGAACCTTAATCCGGTTCGAAGGACCAGAGAAAAACCAAACAATTAACGATTGTGCTTTACTGCCTGTTTTTTTTTTTTTTTTGAAAAAAAAAAACAACCAGGGGCTATCTATGGTGGGAATCGAACCCACGACCTCTGGACTGAGAGGCTAGCATCGCTACTACTCAGCCACAGGGGCACCTAGCGAAGTCTTAACAAAGCTTGTGTACTATAGAGAGAAAGAAAGTTTAAATAATAAAATCTATTCCCTGAAATCCATATTCATGTACAATGTACATGAATAATTATATTCGAAAATTTACTCACACTTACACCCCTTTCAATCGCTTTAAGCTCCAGTATGTTTACGATGGTTATTCCTTTAAATGAAGAATTTCTGTTTATTCTGGTTTATTATACTTGGATTCACATCCCGTTTTTAAAGAAGTTTAGCACATTATTCTTGCTTTTTTCTTAGGTTCTGAAAATCTGAAAAAGTACATGCCTTCCATGGAAGACTTGCTTGGATGTTATTTATCTTCATAAGAATGCCCTTGGAATAAAACTTCAAATGTGTTTTTAATTTCCCCTTCATTTGGTTGCTGTTATACATCTGATGTTATTAAAAAAAAACATTTTAATTTTTTCGAAAACTTTACCCCACTGTGCAGTCTATCACAACCTTTTTTCCCTCCTTACTTTAAAACACACATTTGGTTTTAAGCTGTCTGTCTGTATATACATATTTTATCATATCGCTTGGACAAACATTTAACAAAATGGTATGGAAAAAAGAAACACTGGTGGTACCACAAACGTTTGACCAAGTGTCCAAAGTAACGCCACAACAAAGCAATGTTAATTGACGCGAAGCGACCAAATAGAATAAAAAATTTTCCAAAAAAGGAAGCAAAACTGCATTAAGTAAGTAAGGCCGAATGTATGATCATGCTACTTTTTAAAAGAACGAAGGATACAAAATTTTAGCAATAAAAAATCCTTTAGAAACTGTAGAAACTGTTTTAAGACTCTTAAATTTTTCAACTTAGGCTCAATATTGTAGGGGAGAAAGAGCCTTAATTTAATATTAATTTTAGCAGGACGTATAGAAAATGTTTCCTATAACTTGCTCTGTTAACTGTTACCACTTTTTAATTTCAAAAATTTCCATAGAAAAAAGTTGTAAAAAAAAAAACACAACGAGGCAACCTAAAAACTAATGGAGACCAAAAATTATGTAAGACCATTCGAATGTATGAATTTTTAAGCAACGATAGTAAAATTTTCATTGTTATCATTTATTTCTTTTTTTGTTCTATTGAAATGGTTTGCAACATAAAAAACAATGTCCCTAAAGGACATTTAACGAAGCAGTTTGTTTTACAGCAAATGCCTCATATATGTACTCGTTTAAAACTTTTGCGAAAAATTTTAAAGTTTATTGCAGAAAAAAGAGAAATACTGTTTGCACAAAAAAAAATAAAAAACTGTTTATTAACTGTATAATTTTATCCACATACAAGTATAAAGTTTAAGAGACCTGAAAACCTCTACATAATTTAAGGTACACAAGGAAAGGAAAAACCTCAGGTCAGTCTACAAAAAAAAAAAAAAAAAAAAATTAAAAATAAAAACAGAGGCGAATCTTTTGAAATATATTGAGGGCCTAAAAAGATGTAACTAATAGCAATTAAATTTAAAATAATCACAATTAAGCTGGGTTAGTGTTAGTTAGACCTTGTAAGCAGAATCCGCGACTCACATGGACCTTTTTTAAAAGAGAAGTAACACTCAGGCAATCGTGTCTGTCACGACTTTCGAACGTTTTCAATTAGAATGAAAATTTCCGAATCGCAAAAAAAAAGATTTGGTGTCTGCATACTTCCGAATATTTTTGCAAAATTGTTTGGTAATGTGGGCATGTTTTTCATGTCCCCTTTTCTATGTATTAAAACCAAATATATATTGGTTTAAATTTTCGAATAAGGTAGATGAGATGTCAAGCCTAATTTTAAAAAAGATTTCGTTTAAATTAAATTAATTTTAATGTGAAAAAAGCGATTCTATTTACTTTCACATTGCTTGGTGTAGTCGAAAGTAAAACGAAAAAATTATTAAAAAATTATTCGGAGATAGAGCAAAGCTTCATTATTTTACAATTCTACTTTTTGAATGTTTTTTTTTGAGGCAGTGTTGCAGCGCCTCTGGTGTCAATGAGGTGCATTATATTTTTGAGACTGTGTTTAGCAATAATTTTATTGATTATTTTACTTCGCCAATGATTCTGCTACACAAAACCAGCGAAGGAAGGCACTCTGATGTTACATTAGGATTAGTATCCACTGAGGCAGTTATAGTTTAGAGACCAGTGACTATGTCTTCACCACTTGAACTTTCCTACAACAACTGATACAAGGGGACACTAATGCACATCAGAAAAATGCGTAGTGTTGTTATTTAATGACTTTATCGGTGACTAGGCTAGAGCACAGGACCATCGGTCTTATAGTCAACATGCTAATTAAAACGCCACCCTTCAATGGTCCATTGTAATACCATAGAGACTTTGCTTAAGCGGAGTCCCCACCATCGAACTAAGCAGAAGTCAATATAAAGCTAATAATTTATAGAAATTTAGCAACGTCGTAATGTTCTCTGAAATCAAGAGCTCCCGTTGTAGCTACTCTCCTTCTTGCTAATACAAGGCATTCAAGCAGGAAGTCTTATAAACTCTTTTCTTCGTCCATATCTTGCCAAGTACGACTAAAGTTATTACATTCAATCCCATAATATCGGTTCATGTCGGTCAGCACAAGTACAAAACTTGTGATATATTTCCTATTTTGTGATATCACAGAAAGTGTATTATTCCTGTTAAGGTGAGTCCATAGCTATCTGGTAGTCATTTGGTCTACCTCCCCTTCCGTTCACTGGAAGTCAGATGATTTTAATAGTGGACCGCTCTGCAACCTCGTTGAGAGATTATCGGCATTCAAGTGTTGTTTCTTATTTTTTTTGAAGGCAGTCGTTGAAGTGTATTTTGCCCTATCAACTATGATATCTTGATAAGCACGGTAGTGATTTGAAATTGAATTTTCGATATGGAGAAATAATGTACCTGTGTATACTCTGTGAATCGCATCACCTCGACTTTTGGAACTATCACTGTAAAAAGCAATAGTATTTTTTCGACCTAGACTTCTATTCTTCCATGATTCTCGAGCTGTTATAGAAGCTTTGTGAAAGCTTTCATTGTTAAAAGCAGCAGTATTGTAATCGATTGTCCATCTCCAGGATATTATCATAGGAAGTCTTAAACACTCTCTTCTTCATCTACATCTTGGATCTGTTTTACATTTTTTGATATCACAGAAACCGTACTATTTTTACTAAGTAGCGTATATATATATATATAGCTTCATGGAAGTCTTGCGGTCTACCTCCTGCTTACGTCTGAGGACACCAACGAATTGAAATCAATGGTATATCAATAAATTCTAAGCTAAGTGGAAAGAACCCGTAACTTCATTTCACGCCTTGTAAGCTTATCAGCCTCCGTGCACTGGAATCCAGATGATTCTTATCATGAACTGCTCTGTAACCTTGATGAGAGATTATTGGCATTCAAGGGTTGCTGTTACTCATCAAAAAAAATTCTAGAGCTGTATATTAGTGTATATGTTAAAAACAGTCGTTGAAGTGATATTTGGTATATCAACCTTGATAGCTTGGTAAGCAAAGCAGTGATATGAAAGTAAATTTGCAAGTAGCAGTGTAAAAAGCAATACTATTTCCACGACCCGGAGTTCCGTCATGATTCTGGACTGATACCGAAGCCAGCTCCCTCCAATGGATTCCTTGACAAAGAAAAATCTTATTGTCGTTTTCTTCACATGGAGATATTTTGCAAGAAGTTTTTCCTTCTACTTGTTTATATCAATATTAGTACTAACAAAAACCAACAGAACGAATTCTAACACGAACTAATTACGTGATTGTGAGAGGCTTCTGAATGTGCTGAGACTTTATGTATGTTGCCTAGATTCTTCTGGAAGGCCTACATTAAGTAGAAAAAGGGCGGTATATCCGCTAAGAAAAATGGGTTTGTGTTAAGAATAACGAAGTTAACATCGTGGTATTCCATCAGTGAATAACTTAACACTGTGGGTTTTAAATCTTCTAATGTCACTGATAAATAAATAAAGTATTCTGATTTGGTAAGAATTAATTATTGGGAACTTTTTATCTGATTGCAAATATTTTAACGTGAACAAATACAATTAAAAAAAATGTAACACTGTGTATTTTGAAAACTGAAAGAAGCCAAAGTAATAAAATGTGCTTTTTTTGTCTTCCCAAACAAATTTTATGCACTCTTTATTCCAACATCGGATTCATGGGAGCTACCCATTTTTCTTTCTAAACACAGCATGACCGTCTGTAAGCTGGGAGACACATATTCATTAGAGCCGGTCCATCGGATTTCACTCAATCCTAAAATAGAAAGACCATATTGCAACATTTCCCGTTTGGTTTGCATATGCATATCGTTCATACCAGAGGAAATACTATCAAGGTCTCTTAGCGTTCTTACATTCCAGTATCCAATCAAAGTCCTAGTTCGATATGCAAATGTTGTCAACGAGTATTTGAGGATCTGGCGAACACAACCAGACTAGTCCCGTTAAGTATTTTTTTGACAGGACAGGCAAATTACTGAACTATCTATTTTTTTTACAGGACAGGCAAATTACTGAACTATCTAGATAGACTAGCAAGGAAAAGTCAGTTTTCATTATTTTTTCAATGTAGGATCGAAGTGATTTTGAATGAAAATATTTAGTGACTTCGTAGATGTGCACTTGGAGAGCACGAAAAAAATATAAAAAATCATTTACTGAGGACATGTCTAGTTTTGTTCACCAGCTTCTCATTTCATTTAGAGGCTGTTCATAAAGCGATTTGTCACCGTATCCAATGGGGTTTAAAAAAAACATATATAAAACGTCACTTCAATCATTTTGAACACACAAAAGTAGAGCAGCCCTCATCAAATTGACGCTCTTAAAAGTATGCACCACATATTCTTAAATATTTTTTTATGCTTTCCAAATGCTTTTCAAATATCTTCTTTTTTTATAAAGATAGAGAGCCCAAATGGATTATTGTTTTCAGTTTCGGATAGATTTATTAGTTTACATGGTTGTTATTAAAAAAAAATTTTTACAGCCCAATTTTAGGCTGTACAACTTTGTGTCTCTTTTACAATTTCCACAATTCTATTTTTTGAAAAATATTTTCTGCATATGAAAACAATTAGTTTTTAGAAAATATCCCCAATTTTAAAATTTCCCCCTTAATTAAGTCCCTGCTTTGTTTTCGCTTACATGTTGAAAGTCCCCCACAATGTATGCAATGTGTTTTGTCTGGAAGAGTATGCAATTGTTTATGTGAGTGTATGTGTAATTATCGAAGAGCGTTTATGTGAGTAACTGTAGAACGTAGACTGACACTGTGAATCAGCACGTGATTAATGGTCTTTAATTATGTCAAATAGTATAAAGTGTCTTTATACTCCTGTCACACATGTGTAAGAGATGTGTGTGTGTGTGTGTGCATAACAAGGGTAAGTATAAAAAACTGAATTTTGCTTTTCAAATGAGTCTGCCCACTGTCAGTAAAACATGTGTATACTGACATTCGCTTAATAAAAACATACATACACACGTACATACATCTGCATGTAAGGACATAAAAAGTTGTTGATTATTGTTAGAGTGAGTATGTGTAAGGGAATGTGAGATATGATTGTTACTGTTATCGAGGTCAGTATGAGAATTACTTGAAAACTGCAGCACCAGAAGAGAAAAAGTTATAAAATGCCCTGGACACGATCGTCAATCAGTGTATATCTTGTCGCTTAAAATGAGATGTGCAAGCAAACACTTCAATCACCCTTTGAGATTTGACTTCGTAGCGCTCGTATCAAAATATTTCGTCAACGGATGTTCAATAAAATGCAATATACACTTTTTTTCGTCCACGCACTTTCTCATAATTAACAAGAGGTACAAAAAGAGACTGATGTTGTTTAGTCAATCAGAAATGGAGAGTGTCAAATAATCAGCTACAAATAAAAAAAGTCAAAACTGTTTTTAGTTAATTTAATTATTATTCGAACTCCATTTGTTTCTATATTTATGATTTTAACAGGCTAAAGTTCGTATCGCTTTTTAAGCCAAATTACATGTGATAATTATTAATGAACAAATAACACCAAAGTTAGTTGTAAATATTCTGACAACACATAGATAGTTGAACGGAACAGCCAGCCGTTTTCGAAGGCCACTAAACCTGCATCATCAGCGTTCTTTTGTGTTTGGTCCACTGTGTGTGGTGTCAAAACTGTTTGATTTTCATCAATCCCTGTCGCATATAAATATGTGATTGATCAACTCCAGGACACTTTGAGTCTCAATCATTTCCTCTGACATTATCAAAATACTTCTCATTTATTCCTCGTATTAAGTATTTATCAAGTGTGTGTCATTTATGCAGAAAAACCATAATATATTTAAAAAAGGAAATAAAAGTTGGAAAAAGAATATGACACCGTTAAGGGTAAAATGTCAACATGACATTTGGTCATATGTCTCTGTATATCAGGTTTATGTTGCTGCTGTTATTTGTTGTTGTTCAACTAAACGTTAAACGTTTAACATTAATGTAAGTTTAAAAACAACATAAACATAAATAAATTTTAAGCGTCGTCTGATTTTTTTTATACATTTTTTTATTTTGTGTTTATTTTTCTTTATTAAAAAAAACTAAATGTACTAAATGTTGAAAATTTCTACCCTTCGTAATTTATGTTTGCTCAACTTTATAACCTTTTTCACTCTCGTACCAGATTTTAGATAAAAACAATCATTTACATGCTTGTTACTTTCCGTTACGAGCGCAATATTTACAATGTCATGTAAAAGTACGACTGATTGAGAGGGCGTGTTAGGCTACATTTAGAGTTGCACCAACATATTGGTTAGCACTCTTCCTGCAACATGTAAACACATGCATAGATACATGCATACGTTCATACATACATAAAATATTTCTCTTTATAACACATTTACGTATGTCACTTTTAATAATGAAAGTGTCATAAATTATGTCACACTTGATGAAAGGACAAGTAAGTATTCAGTCAGTCATATCGCATGTTAAATGTACATTATGATTGTTGCATTTTTTTTTGCATTGTCCTTTGTCTGTTATTGGACTGTAGGATTTAGAGATTTTTTGGTTTTATTTAAAGAGTTAAAGTAGAGTTCAGTGAAATTATTTTACTACTTTGTTATTATGATGAACTTGACATTGGTCATCATTTTGGGATGAACTTAAAGTAAAGTTTTTGCGTACATATGTACGTTTGTGCAAACATATTTTTTCATACAAGCTGTATACATTTTTTAAATATAAGGAAATACTTTCCTGTTGAATGAAAGGGGAGATCGAATTGTAAAAAATTTAATCATTTGATGTGAAAAGAATAAAGTAACAATTATAAATAATAACGAATTTAAACTTTATGAATTTTTTCATAAAATTTCGTAAAACTTGTTTAGCAAAAATTCTTCTATTTAATGCAACCAAAATTTATAGACTGCATGAGCTACATCATACATATAAGTATTAAAATACTCTGAGTATTAATCGGCTACACATGCGTATATACAGAGCTATTTTATTAAAACACACATAAAACATGTTTTAAAGAGCGAAAGCTCATTTTCCAATTTCATTTTATATACACAAAAGTATTTATACGGTGGCGAATGATGAATAAATATCCCGAGTATCATGTGTATATTTTTTTGTCCGACTAAATATTCATACAGTGTAGAGATACTCTTGCATGTTGGAATCGGTTGAGCGTAGGAATTGTTTGCGCAGCAATCATGATTATATGCGGTTGCTAAAATTTAAACCATTTAATTTTAATTTAATTTATTTATGGAGAATGCAATACACCATGAACAAGTCTTATATTACAGTATTGGGTACAATATTGCTATGAATGATTTTTATGTTGTTGAGTACTCACTGCCATTCTTTGGTACCGTTGGATCAGAATTTCCGGCCATGCGTCTAGGAAGAAGCACGCAACTTTCGATCTTACCAGCGTTAAAATAAACACTATTCACATGACCCTATTCAGAGATTGCTAGTTACACATAATGTAAAGATCACTCATATTAGACTAAAGAAATTTTTTTCATTAATCTAGTAAAAATCGTTGGAGCCGAGGTACAACAATCGTAAATAAACCAATATTTTATTGGAAATATTTCGGCGCAAATAAAATAATTTAATCTTTTCCATCTTTTTCATATGTATACGTAATTATTTATGCAATACCTTAATCCATACTATATCCAATTCCCAGCATATACATACATACAATATAATTCTTTTTTACATGCTTACTGAGGCTTAAAAATTGTTTGGACACAAAATTTAACATGCATGTCCGAAGAATCCAACAAGAAAATTGTTATCCGCAGCAAAAAAAAAAAAAAAAATAAATAAAAATTAGAAATTGCATTAACTTTGACAATTGAAAGTCTCATACTCAGGTATATGTGAATGCATGTATGTTGGTTCAATCCCTACAAACATTTGGAAGATATCTTACCCAGAAGATATAAATACAATATCTTATTTTTATCATTTAGAAGAAAACCATCAAAGCAATACTCTTTCTATATTAAAATATTTTCATTTCAGTGAAACTTTTTGAATGAACAGTTCAAAATGTACTGACTATTTATTTTTTCCTATAACGAGGTATTTTGTATCATTAAAATGTTGAATTTTTATCAGCCTGGCGTCTTACCGCATGCGCAATAAATTTATAATGTCAATATGTTTTTAACTAGAAGATAAAAAAATATTTAATTTAAAATAAAAACAATCAGAAAATTTTCAAAACATTATGTCAGGAAATTTCTTTTTATTATGAACATATGATGACTCCTGTGATGATAACTTGAATTTGGTTGACCATAAAAAATTGCTTTAAATTTAAATTAATGGTAGTTTTATATTTATTTATTTTTTTATTTATTTCATTTAGCTAGAACTTTAAGAATCGAAGTCTTTTATAGTCCATAAAAAACGCCACACATTAACAATGTTAACTAAAACAAGTTTACAAATTATAAAATGAGAAAAAAATATAAAAAATTAAAAAATATTTAAAATAGTGTACATACATATATATAACCACCAATCTTACATTTATAAATAATACTCGTAAATAATATAGAATTTGAATAGAATACAAATCAGAAAAAAACTCAATATACAAAATATAATCTCAATACAAACAAAATAAACAAAATATAAAAATAAAAAAATATAAAAAAAATATATATATATACAGGGTGGGCCAAAAGAAACCAAGGGGTGTAAAAGTTTAATAGCTTTTTTGTTTATTAATTTTTTTATTTTTTCTTTCAGATTATATAGACAACACTTGGAGAATTTATAATGGAGAGGTTCACAACTGAACAGAGAACCAGAACAATAGAATTTTATTATTTAAAACAGAAATCAAGTTTATTGAAAATTTGATTATGAGTGATGAAGCTCATTTTCATTTGAATGGCTTTGTTAATAAGCAGAACTGTACGTTCTGGGGTTCTCAAAATCCAAGAGCCATTCATCAACGCCAATTGCACCCCATCAGGTGTACAGTATGGTGTGGGATCACATCTGAAAATGTCATTGGGCCCTACTTCTTCGAGAATGAAGATGGAAGTGCTGTAACCGTAAATGGAGAGCGGTATCGGTTTATGATAGAAAATTTTTTACGTCCTGCTCTTGAAAACGGACCTGGTATGTGGTTTCAGCAGGACGGAGCCACTGCCCATACTGCCCGAGACACAATGGCACTTTTAAGTCAAATTTTTGGAGAGCGAATAATTTCTCGAAATTCGGAAATTATTTGGCCAGCGCGATCGCCAGATTTGGCAGCACCCGACTATTTTCTTTCGGGTTTTTTGAAGGAGCGAGTGTATGTGAACAAGCCAGAGACAATCCTTGAACTCAAGGCAAACATTGTTGCAGAAATTCGAACGCTACAGCCACAAGTTTTGAAAGATGTTATGGAAAATGCTCTAAAAAGAGCCCATCAGTGCGAAGCTGAAAACGGTGGTCATTTAAGAGACATAATTTTTCATACTTAGTGTAAAAAAATTTCCATTTTGTATATTATATAATCTGAAAGAAAAAATAAAAAAAAGTTAATAACAAAAAAGTTATTAAACTTTTACACCCCTTGGTTTCTTTTGGCCTACCCTGTATTATATATAAGAAAAGAATAATAATAATATGAGCAATTTGGACAAAGAAATAACAAAGAGAAAAATAAAATTAGAGGCTAGATATTTCGAGTAACATATTCACTAAGGGCTTTCTTAAAATTCTGTCTTTCTGTAATTAGTTTTATAGTTGATGGCAATGAGTTCCAAAGGTTTATGGCATTGACGAAGAAAAACCTGCTTGTGTTTAAATAGTTGTGCCTTGGTGGTATTAACGTCACACCTCTAGGTGACTTTCCGAATGTGATTTTATTAAATAGATAAGGTGGTGATTTGATATTTATAAGTTTGTGTAAAAACAGCAGATTCCGCATGCGAAGATAGTCCACAGTGTCGCAACCGAGAATCATAGTTCTCCAAGACGAGACACTACTGAATCTATTAACACTATATACATATCGCGTAGTATTATTAAAAGAGACTTGTAACTTATGAAGTGAGCATGAGTCCAATTTATATAGCTCTGCAGAATTAGTAATAAGAGGTATAATGAGTTGTAATACGAGACGTTTCTTGATCTCAGTCGGCGTATAAATAGAGGTTATTCTTAAATTAGTGATTAGTGATTAGTTGATGTGAAAACCTAGATATTTAACCTTTTCTACGTAAACAAGTGGAGTGTCACCCAAGCTAACATCTGGAAGCTGATTGAAATAAAGCTTGTTCTTGCTAATGGGTAATAGAACAGATTTAGCGGGACTGAGCATAAGGTTGTTCATATTAGCCCACATACTAACGCTTTTTAGATCTTCGGTAAGTTTATAGCACATATCATCAACAAGGCCAATACGGCTGGTTATATACAGCTGGATATCATCAGCATATGCATGAATATTGACAAAACTAACGACATTAAATATATGATTGATATAAATGCTGAAGAGCAAAGGTCCAAGGACTGAGCCTTGAGGGACACCAGAATTCACACACATAAACGCTGATTCCCTTGAACCAAAAACTACTTTTTGTAAGCATTCAGAAAGGTAGTCACTTATTAGCGACACTGCGCTAGGATTAAACCCAAAGAGGCACTCCAGTTTTCTGCAAAGAATATAATGATTTACTCTATCAAAGGCTTTTGAAAAATCTAATAAGCACATCAGGGACAAGTCACCCGTATCATACGCAGGTCTGATGTCATCAATTACTTTTAGTACAGCAGTAGTACAGCTATGGTTAGAACGAAACCCAGATTGGAGCGGAGACAGTAGAGAATTTACATTGATGAAATCAATCATTTGTCGGGACATTAATGTTTCAAACACCTTACCAAGAACAGAAAGTATACTTATGGGTCTAAAATCACTGGGGACAGTTGGAGAGTTCTTTTTTGCAACTGGTCTAATCCTGCCAATTTTCCATACTTTTGGGAAAGTGGAAGTTGTGAAGCAATGATTAAAAATGTGTGTAATCAATCCGACAACATACGGTAAAATTATTTTTAGGAATCGTATACACACACCATCCTCCCCAATAGCATTGGAACGAATGCTCATCATCAGATACTGTGGAAAATTCAAATCTATGTGGGCAATCATAAGAATACTGAATATTAGATAAGTCAGGGTTATTTGAATTATTTACAGAGAAAAAGTTATTTAAAGTGTTAGTTAGGGTCAATAAAGCAATCCGAGTTTCCACGCGAGTAGATACCTAAGTTTTTTATATTTTTCCAAAGCTGTCCAGATGGTAGGGACGTACTAAGCTTACGAGAAAAATAGCTTTTTTTAGCTTCTCTTGTAATCAAATTAGCACGATTTCTGGCTCTATTATACAAAGTCCTGTTTAAAGTCGATGGATTCTTTTTCCATCTGCTATAACAGCGATTACGATCACGGATGGACTGATTTACAGTTGTATTGAACCAAGGACAAGAACGGTTTTTGATGGAAAAACTATGCACTGGTACATGTTGATTATAGATGTCACGAATTGATGCTAGAAACACATCTAACTTGCTATCTACGGTCGATTCATACCAGCAATCCGTTAAATTACGATTGATAAGATCAGAAAATAATGCAGGGTAATTAATTGATTTGAAGTCCCTATATGATATCAGACAAGAATTCTCAGTTTTGTTAAGATTAATATTCACCGAGCAAAACAAAAGATCATGATCCGACACAAACGACAGTTGATCAAATAGCAGTAAATGGTTAGTATCTGATAATAAAAACAAGTCAAGTAGACTTGGGCTACAATTTGTTGAAAAACGTGTAGGCATATGCTGATTAACTATCGACATACCAACCGAACTTACATAGTTAAGCAAACTTTCTTTATCATTACTATCACAGAGCAAATTAATATTAAAATCTCCACAAGATATATATATATATATATATATATATATATATATATATATATATATATATATATATATATATATATATATATATATATATATATATTCCTTCAGATAATTTAGCAAAATTGTAAAATTGTACTTTAGGAGATAATCTATCGTTATAAATAATTTATCTTCCCAAAGATAATCTGACAATATCATAAATAATTCTATCAGATGTGTATCTAGCAATATGACAGTTTTACCTTCTAGAAGTATTGCATTCGTATTTCTTAGAAGTATCGCCCTGGCCGCACAAACTCTCCCGAAGGGGGAATCTTCCGCAATACGAATATGATTATTGCCGCAATAATATTTTTCTTCCAAGAAATACGATTTCAAATCATTTTCGTATTACTTTGCTTGTAGGGATACACTCCTTGTATATTGTATGCGTATCGATAAGTTTAACAGGCTCCTTGAGTAAAAAAATATAAATATGTATAAACTACTAGCTCAACAATAAAATATTTTGTTTGGATAAAAAAAATATAAAAATATATGTTAAAATGTATATATGTATATCTGAGTCAATCTTAAGTAACAAACAGGGAGCATAAGGTGCAAGAAAACCAAATGTTCATGGACAAATAACTGCAATAATGTTAAGCAAAGATAACCCCGAAAGGCAAAAAGGAAAGTAGAAAAATAAATACATTATTTGCAAAATATCGAAAGGCAAGTTGTATAAATAAAATACACCGAGAGATATTATAAATAAATTTAACACTTTATTTGAAATTAAAAGAAGTTAATATAAGTATTTCAAGTGATTTCAATTAATATTTTTCTTTATGTCATTTTGTAAGGTATATCAAATATTTACTATATCTCCACCCGATTAAGCGGATATAGACACTCAATAATTATCATTGGCTGTTCTAATACTAGACTGCTAAAACTTCATGCAGCTAACTTTCAATTTTATCGTTTATTCTTGCAAATTCATGATATCTTGACAATAACCTAGATTTTAATCTTTCGTATCTTGAACTGCCGATGTGGTGTCAATATCTTATTTCATCCCCGTAAATATATTGAAGACCTTTTAAATTCACAGCAGAGCACAGTTCCATTTGGAACTGCTCGAGCTAGTAAAATGCCAGGACTATGTCCAGCACTGATTACTAGTGCAGTACCGAATCCCAAAAAATTTACTATAGTTTGTAAATACTCTGCCAATTAGATGCGGTAGAAATTAAGCCATAGACAGCTTTGAAATCTGGAGAAAAAAAGAAAAATCAGGTCCGTGAATGCTATTCCAGTAGCTCATTAGCACGAAATTAGCACCTTCTTAGCAAGAGATTTGCAGATTATTAGCATAATATTAATAGCTCCGAAAACTGAAAACAAAAAGCCCAGAACGTGATTGAAATATTAGTAGTTTATTAGCAATAAATTATTACCTCGTTAGCAGCAGCTTAGCAGTTCGTTATCTAAGAGAAGTTCAACAAAAAGTAACATCTTTGGCTCGTCTCCAGAAAACCCATAAAGAAAAGCATAGGTAAACCAAATTAGGTCATACAAATTAAATTATAGTTGCCCATTAGCAAGAGAATTTTCAGATCAGAAGTAAAATAGCAATAGCTCAGAAAAACTGATAATAAAAAGTCCAGAAGGGTCGAAACAAATAACGTGAAAGGAAGCTTGGTAAGTCATTAGTAATAAATGAGTAGATCGTTATCAAGAGCTTAGCAGTTTGATAGCTACGAGAAATTATAGTTGCTTATTAGCAAAAGATTAGCAGCCAATTAGCAAGAGCTTAGCAGATCACTAGGAAACGATTTATACTCGTAGATCAGAATAACTGATAACAAAAAGCTTAGAAGGGTTGAAAATGATAGCGTAGGAGAAAGGTAAGCAATTCACTAGCAATAAATTGGTAACTTACTGGCAGGAACTAGCAGTTTATTAGCTCAGAGAGACTCAACAAGAAGTTTTGCAAGTTTGAAGAAAAGTAAGTTAGAGAAAAAGTATGAGCTCCTTAGCATTGGGTTAGCAATAGGTAGCAAAGGCTTAGCAGTTAGTTAACCCAGAGAAATACAATAGAAAGCACAAAAAAATCGAAAAAAAGAACGTTAGTGAAATATTAATATTATCTCATTAGCAGGGCTTAGTTTTGGGAAGCAAAAGGTTAGCAGCTCATTAGCAAGGGGTCTATTGCCAAGAAAAATAAACAACAAAACGTGAATAAGTTTAATCAAAATTACGTGAGTGATAAGATGTACTAATACTACATTAGTACATTACATTATCATCACTTCCAAGAAATCCATACTTTTAAATAATTAGCAGAAAAACAAGTAAAAATTTATTTTGGTCACATAAAAGTTTGTTGTTCCTAACTAACTTTTTAAAATTTTTCTTAGAGGAAAATATTATTATAAAATGCCAAAGAGGAAATTTTTCTTAATCCCTTCTTAACCTGCATTAGGAATGATCCAAATTTGCACTACTTCAGTATGGCAAACTATACTACTCTTTGGAGTGTCTTTTTTTTACTGTAACCTCTTTAGTAAGAGCAAGTAGATCGTTGGCAGAAGCCTAGCAAGCTCAGCTCAGATGCACGTATAGCAAAAACTCTAGAAAGGTCGAAATAGAGTACGTTAGAGAAAAATTGTGAGCATATCACCGGCTGACAAGAACTAAGCAGCTTTTAAGCAAGAGATTGACAGTTAGTTAGCAGCATTTCATAATTACAGCCTTTCCCAGAACTAAATAAAACCTTCATATATTCAAACGAGTCTTGAAGTGTTTAATTATTTTGGTGGAATCGCGCGATTTTGGCGTTCGATTCCTTTGCAAATTCTCAGTCGATTTGAATCTTTTAAATCTTATTTCAATTTCAATAATTTATAATACACTAAAGAAAAAATAGTGTTTCAAGCAAAGTGTTACAAAAAATTATTCGAATATTTTTCGATATCACTTTTTCGAAAGTTTGGTCGATTCAAAAATGCTTTAGTATTATTATTTTCTATTCAACAACATTTGAAACTTTCAAATAATTGTGTACATTTGAGTATGCAATAATACAAACCACCTTTTTCTTTCTGAGCATAGTAGAGGGATAAATGATCTTTTTCTTTCAGTTGGTTTGTTAATTATAATTACTCATTTAGAATAATTATAATTAAGGATAAGCATGTAAGAAAAGTAAAGAATATATGTTAGTATATGTTGCTTTAATTACAGGTAAGTATGGGGGAAACTCACCTTTCTTTAGGACTGTGGGAATGTGGAATTTAACTTTAAATCTTAGAATATTTAGATTTCAATTAATGTTGATTTATTCAGTATCTCACTTGTTTATATAAAAGGGGAAGATTTAGTTGTTCTCACGAATGTTAAATTAGAAGTGAGTGCTGGTTTTAGCTAAACTTTAGTGACCTCTTCGGTACTAAAGACGAAGTTGAAACGGGTTGACCGTTTTCTATACTAAATTTCGGTGAGGGCAACTTTACACAACTTTTTAGACAACTAATTACAGTGAATTAAAGGTAGGTATAATTCAAAGTAAGTATAAAAATAAGGTAAGTAGAAAAATAAGGTAAGTATATAGAAAACGAGTAATTATAATTACTTAAGCCCCGTTCAGACTATTATACAAGTATTAATACTTTCATCACATTTTGCGATACAGATATCTAAATACATTCGTTGCGACTGTCAAAAAATCTAAAATCTAATCACACATTGTGTTCAGACCATCACACTTCAAATAAAATGTGTAATACAAGCAGAAAACAAAACAGCTGTTCAATGAAAATGTCTGCGCTATTCACTTACTAGCGGCGGCAAAACGGTTTCATGCAGGCGGGGACGTGCCGACACTTGAAAAAATTCAGCAGTTAAAAATATTCTATGTAAATAACAGAAAAAATTTAAGAAAATATATTACAAAAACGTTAAAAAATTACGTCAACGAAATATACTTCCATACGATTCACTTATTCAAAATTTTGAGCCGATATACATATGACAAAACATTACATCAATGACGACACGCTATCGGCGGCGAAACAGCTGACTTGGAAGTTTGGGTTGTGTGAAAATGCAACTCTGATCTAATGAAAAGTATTATCGTTTAGAAAATTTTCTAAAAACGAAAAAGTCTTATGGGATGTCAAAATTTGTATCGTATTATTTGCCACTTTGATGACATTTTGCGTTCAGACTATCACACTTGCACGTATTATTTGAATTTTTGACAAGTATAAATACAAAGTATAATAGTCTGAACGCGGCTTAATGTTTGAACAAATTGTAAAAATTATTTAATTAAAAATATTTTCATGCACAAAATTTTGAATCTGTCGAAAACTTTCTATTTTGAGGATGCAATAAAATTTCAAGCAAAAAATATCTCTACTCAAATAGGCCAATGCCCATACAATAGTTTTTAAAGTGTTGAAAATAAATGTCGCTTTGTAATACAGTATTGTTGATAAGCTGAAGGGCAATTCATATTTTCGTATAGATTATCTTAGGCACACAACTAGGATCGCCAGGTGGTCTAAATTAGACCACTGGACAAGTATGTAAAACATATGTGTACAAAACAAAAATCAAACAGAAAGTTGTTTTTTCCTGCAAATTTAAATCGTTTTTTTTTTAGCACTTTTATGCTAAGAATTTTGAAAAAAAAAATTTAAATTGTGCATATCTACATAAAAATAAATTTTAAACCATATACAAATGTTTCACCAATGTTTGTGGACGATAAGATACTTAAATGTGTACGACAAAAAATGTGTGCCGTATTTATATATAAGATTTTTTGTATATTACAACATGTTTTATTAGAACGCGTTTTCTTTTTGGATTTTCGAAGAACATGCCATATTTGTACTTTTTTTGGGCCGATAATGCGAAAATCCAATTCCACAACCCATGAACAAGTAGTTAATCACCGCTAAATAAGCAAGTGACGCAGCTTTATATTTTTTTGGTCGATTACGTCAAAGTCCAGTTCGAAGGACCATGAACAAAAAGGCAACCACCGCTTAACGGATGTTTTGTTTATTTCAAATATTTTTTCCAGTGTTGCTAATTTCCTCTTCTTTAACTTATCAGACGTACAAATATCTTTAGACCTTTATCCTTATATAAAGAAAAAAATATTAAAACTACTTACCAGGCATTCAATCGAACATGCAGCAACAGCAACAGCAACTACCAACTACATACATGACCATCTGAAAAAAATCAAAAAGAAAAAAAAAATTGATAAATAAATTGCATTGGATTAGGCTTTATTGTGTTGTGCAGTTTTTATAAACGATTTTTTGATTCTTCTTTCTGTTTTTATTCCTCGTCCTTACACTTTTACCAAATCTATGTCTAATCTCTAAAGCGTTACGTTAGTTTGCTGTCTAAGGACTTTATTTGATTTTGCTGAAGTAGGGTCAAACGAAAACGAAAAAAAAAATATTACGAAATTGTTTTATCTTTTGTCTTTGTGCGAAATAATATTTAGCAATTTCTTAAAAAGTTTGCAGAGAAGAAAAAAAAGACAAAATTAAAATCAATTGACGTAAGTCTTTCATGGCAGAATATTTTATGTCTGCAACATTAAATGACCTTTAGGGAAAATTTTTAAGCCTTTTATCAAATTTGATCATTAAATAAAATTATGACAATTTTGTTAGGCAAGAAAAATAGTTGCTTAATTTCATCTTTAAGTTGTCAGTACTTTGTTAATAATGACATTAATGTTTTTATAAAATTTGTTGCAGATAATAAGCTAAGGTAATTGTATTAAATTATAACTCAAAACGGTAAGAAAAAATAGCAAATGATTTAAGAAGACTAGACTTTTTTAATATCAAACATAAAGTGCGCAGCTTCTTTGGGTTGTCTAAACAAACACCTAGAGTCTCCAGAAGAAATCGAATTCATGACCTTCCGACCACCACACTGGTAAAGTGCCGACTCGCTCACTCCAAGCAGCCAATGGTTATCGAAACTGAGCATAAATGGTAAAGGCTAGGAGCATTGTTGCCATTTTAGCATTTTCACTGCCAGATCTGACATTTTCATTAGTTAAAAAGCATTCAACTTTCAAAAAATTCTGCTAAATGCTTTCTGGCAGAATTTGTTGACAGTAAAAAATTTTAATTTGTTAAATATATTTTTCAGTATATAGGATTTTTCTCATAAATGTATATGCATTGCAGGGTAAAGGTTCCCTGATGATCTGCACCAGCACCAGTTTAATGCGCATAGGATCCAGAGAATCCCTCAATAATCAATTTCAATGTATTTTTAATAAAAAAAAAATATTTTACTGAATAAGTAAAAATAATATTTTGAGATTATTAGTGCGTTAAAAAAGTTTTAAACGTAATTACAACATATCCAAAAATTACCAATTATCAACTACTTTGGGTCTTATGCAAAAACTTAATAGAGCTTTGCCAAGCAATGTTAAGTAAAGTTGTATTCTAAAAAAAATATTGTATAAAAATTCTAAAGTAGGCACCCACGTTTGTTAAGACAACTTTAAGTTGATATTTCCAAAATGTGTGTTTTGTACCTCAAATATTTTATTAATATTACTGATTCATGTTACATCTGAAAATGAAGCTAGAAGTGCCTGCTCTTATCCTAAATTTATTATTTCTGTCATGTAATGGGAAACATCACCAAATTATCCAACTGATTCGAAATAACGGGTGCTTTTTTTAGAGGTATAGAACTTTGAATTGAAATAAAACACAAGAAAATCGTTTTAATGTCCATCAATTTGGCTTTATTGGAAGGATAATTTTATGCCATTAATGTTTAAATATGATTTCGGGCATGTGGCCGCCGCGGCTGGCTCGAATAAAGCCAATTCTACAGGTCCAATTTTCAACCACTTTTTCGAGCATATGGGGCCGTATGTTGGCAATAACGCCACGAATGTTGGCTTCCAAGTCCCCTAACGTTTCTGGTTTGTTGGCGTAGACGAGCGACTTCACATATCCCCAAAGAAAATAATCCAATGGTGTCAAATCACACGATCTTGGTGGCCAATTGACAGGTCCATTCCGCGAAATTATGCGCTCATCGAATGTTTCCTTCAATAAATCGATTGTGACGTGCGCTGTGTGGCATGTAGCGCCGTCTTGTTGGAACCACAACTCATCCACATTCATGCCATCCAATTCGGGAACAAAATAGTCGGTTATCATGGCTCTATACCGGTCTCCATTAACGGTAACTGACTCTCCAGCATTATTTCGGAAGAAGTATGGCCCAATGACTCCACCAGCCCATAGAGCACACCAAACAGTCAGTTTTTGTGGATGTAATGGCGTCTCAAGGGTCTCATGTGGATTCTCTTCACTCCAAATGCGGCAATTTTGCTTGTTGACGTAGCCATTCAACCAAAAATGAGCCTCATCACTGAACAAAATTTTGCGATGAAAATCAGCATCGAGATCAATCTCATTTTCGGCCCATACACCAAAATCACGACGCATTGCATGGTCTCGCGGCTTTAATTCTTGCACAAGCTGGATCTTGTAAGGTCGCAAGCCAAGATCTTTGCGCAAAATCTTCCATAAAGTTGATGGACAAAGCTCCAATTGCTGTGCACGGTGGCGAATCTATTCATTCGGGTCCTCTTCAACACTTTGCTCTACAGCGGCAATTGTTTCTTCGGTGCGCACTGTTCGACGTCTCTGCGGATGCGTATTATCACATAGAGTAAACGTAGTGCGAAAACGATCCATGGTTAACCGAATTAATTGCTCTGATGGACGATTATGTCGACCATAAAATGGACGGAGCTTGCGGTAAACTTCGCGAACTGAACCATTATTTTCGAAATAAATTTGCACGATTTGCAAGCGTTGTTCTTTTGTCAACCTGTTCATGATGAAATGGCAAACCAAACTAAATATTAATCACTTGACAGCTGACAAAATGGCCGCCAGTTAAAAAAGTGATGCCAACTTAAAGTTATATACCTCAATAAAAAACACCCATTACATAGCAAAATCCATAAAAAAATATTAAAATAAATACAATTATACAAAAATGTTTTAGTGATGTACATACAATCAAAACAAATCGAAAAAAGCTGGATATTCAAATACTCGTTTCATTCGAATAAAACAAATTGTGATAATTTTTCAAATTTTTTTACTTTTACTTCATAGTTGTGTTTATCTGTTTTATTACCATGTCAGAAGCTCATATTTTTTAAATTAGGTTGCTTTACTTCAAGATAATGAAAATTCATTTAATAAAATAAAAAATTATTTGAATACCCGAATGAAATTGTATTCGATGTTGTACATCATAAGCTGTGAAGTGGTTGTTGAACACGCTGGTGTTGCCAGTACTCATTATTAGATAACAAAATAATTTAAATTGTCTTTTGCATATGATTTCTTAACAAAGCTATGTTAGCCTTAAAGTGCTTGGCAACTAATATGAACTTTAAAGCTAAAGTAAAATATTTTTTTGCATAAGGGGGTTTATGTTTGTATGTGCTATAAAACACCTGTAAATACTAATAAGTTTGTACAAACATGAAATTCAAAGCTATTTCAATAATTTTCTTCACTTAAATCTGGCAATATACTTATGTTCTGTAGAACATTTTAGCAGAATTTTTTGACCGATTTAGCATTCTGTCATCATCATTTTCTGGCAACACTGGCTATGAGTCACTATTCAACAAAATCGTACGACTTGTCAGAAAGTGCAACCCTGGTATGGTGGACAACAATAATTCATTAGATCAGGGTTGCATTTTTTCAAAAGTCATGCGGTTGTGTAGGATAGTGTAAACTAGCCTTAATAGAATAAGCAGATTTGATACCTTAATTCCCTTAAAAGCACACCATATTCTTTAATCTCTTGTTTTGGTAAATTTTCCTTACTTTGATTCCTACAAATTGGAGCTCCACGTAGTCCCTCATATTGCTTTCAGTTGCAATAATAATCAAAACTCTTTTAGAAGAAGTACATACGTAGAAATAACATACAGTTTTTAAATGCTATTTGAGATTTAAATAGAAGCAAAGTTAAGCATACCGCTACCCCCCTCGCCAATGAAAGAAAAGCACAGTCGACAAAAAGTTTTTTTCAAACATGAGTTGGCGGATTGCAAAATTATCTCTGTGTGTTTAAGCGCAAATGTGTACTAATCCTTAATTGAAAATAAACATACAAAACAGCACACACATAGACACACACACAAACACACACATTCTAGAGAACAATTTTTGGTAATTCAAAGAAAACATGTTGCGGAAAAATTTATCATGGAATTTACATTTTCGCACAACAATAATAATATGATGTCGAAAAGTTATTATTGTTGCAGCTCATACACACATGTTAGCACACAACATCATTGTTTATTATAAAGACACATTGTAAGGATAATAACAGTCATAGACTAAACACACACACACACATGCACATGAACACGCACACGCACATATACAAACCATTCCTTGTAACATTCACAGTGGCAGCGAATCTCTATAACTACTGCTTTGCAAAAATTCACAAATTATTTAAAGTTAAAAAGTTATAATCAAGATTTATATATTTTATACATTTGTTTGCATACACATATGTATTTCGTTATTGTTTTTGTGTGCCTTTGTGAATTTCATTTTATTCATATCAAAAGAATAAAAAAAAAGACATTCAATAAATTGCAACACATAATAAAATGAAAGCAAGTCATTTAGCAAAATATAAGAAGCAAAAAAGCTGTTTAGTTGTGTTGGTCTAAAATAAATACTTGTTTTTTCACCCAAAAAACAATAAAATCCTTTTGCGAGTGATTTATGCCATCAAAGATTTAAAGATAAATACATGACTACAAAAAAATACAGTAGAAAGTATACAGTAAAAAAAAAGAAGAAAAACTTCAAAAACTTAAATAGAAAAAGGAAACTTTTAACATAAACGCCAGGCATGTGTGGCTAGATGGCTGAATAGCCGGGTATGTGGTAGGTGGAGCACTAACGTTGACTTTTTTTAAAGCAGCCTAGAGAAGGTTCCCTAAGAAAATTTTTAGCATATTAAGAATGATCATGAAATACCAAGAATTAATCCGAGACTAAAGTAATGTAAACTAAGGTAAAGTAATACAGTTTATCCTCACACATTTTATCCTAACATATCCTAATCTTATTTGTCATCGCCTATCCTAACTTAATCTTTCCTAAAACAAATTAAGATAATTAAGTGTAGCCTAAATTAACTTGATTTACCGAAACTTAACCTAATGTAACTTAACCTAACTTAACCTAAAATAGCCTAACGTAAGCTAACTTATCCTAAGCCAATCTAATTTAATCTTATCTTAATTAACATAGCCTAACAGCGTGATTGAAACTAACTAATCTAGTCCAAACTAACCCAGCTTTTTGACTAATCAAGGGTAACTTAACTTAAACTTGCCTAACATAATCTAACGTAACCTTAGCTATCTGCAAGCAATCAAATATAGCTTAACCTTACTTAACCTAACCTTATCTAACTCAAACTTATTTATTACTAATATTATAAATGTGAATGTGAGTTTTTTTTTTTTGGTGGTTTGCTACTCTTTCACGCGCAAACCACCAAACCCATGGTACAATTATACTAGGTACATGCACAACTACAACAAAATTACAACACCAAAAAACACATTAATTTTGTTGGTATGAACAAACGAATAATTGTCAGAAACACATGCCTTTTGTTTTTAAAAATAACAATTACAGGGTAACTAAAGTACAATTGCAGACGCGGCATTCATGAATGATTATAGTTGTGATTATAGTCATTCAGTGTTGCCAATAGGTGTGTAATTACACAGAGTGTGCAATTACTCTCATTTGTAGGCCATGTAATTACATTCATGTATAATCTATGTGTAATTCTACTTTGGC
Organism: Tachina grossa; assembly: GCA_949987645.1. Classification (NCBI taxonomy): domain Eukaryota; kingdom Metazoa; phylum Arthropoda; class Insecta; order Diptera; family Tachinidae; genus Tachina; species Tachina grossa. Next base: position 149,275,282 of record OX465276.1, read on the forward strand.
TAGTATTTTTATTTATTTTTGTTTTAATTTTAACCTACACAAAAGATGTGTAGTGTAATTTTCTTTAACATATAACTGGAAACACAGCCATGTGTAATTTCATTGGCAACACTGTAATCATTTTATGCACACACATACACTAACACTTTTGCAGCTTGTAAACAAAGTTTGACAACTGTAGGTATTGTATACATTAACAGGCTGGGCTTGTACATGTACCTGTTATAATTGTATCATGACCAAACCGATTTTGAAAGTTCTTTCGCCAATAGAAAGCTACATTACCAGTTATCCTTCAGAACCGGGTTTTTTTATAATTGATATAGATTATCAAACTGCTAGGCCGACTTTGAAAATTCTTTCACCAATAGAAAGCTACATTACCAGCGGCAAATATTGCCTATTTTTTATCGGACTCGAAACCGGTTTTCTTATATTTATTTCTTATATTTTTTTCGGGCTGATTAGGACAATTTTCGTTTTGGGTTTGATTGTTTTAAAACTGAGTTTTATTTTTAGTTTTTAATTTGTTATCGTCTTTTTGTCGGTTCTATAATTTTTTTAACACTATCAGTGAGTAACAAATAACAAAACATTCATAAATTTTAAGTACAATTTCCAAAATGTCAGATCAACGCGAGCGAAGTCCAGGGTAAAAGCTAGTCTTGTATAAAGTAACTTTACCAAGCCTAACCTATCCTAACGTAAGGTGGCCTAATCAAACCCAACCTAATATAGTCTAACCTAACCCAGTTTTTCGATTAACCTAGGGTAACATAACCTAACATAAGCTAACCTACGCACAGGGAAAGTTTCAGAAATAGGGGAAAACCCCCGAAGCAATTTACCAGCTTAATATCAAGTACGCAGGAAGCAAGCAGAGGCAAGAAAAATAAACTGGTACCAATTATACAAATTTGGATAGAGAGATGTCCGTCATTCAAACCTAGCACCAGGCCATGAACTGTCTTAGCACAAGCTATAACATTTCATGGCAGGATTCAACAAAAATCCTTCACAGAGTTAAGTAAAAGGATACAAACAGATATGATAATTGTGCCACAGCAGAACAAAACGTAAATTATATAATTTTTGAATGCGTAGGAAAGATAAATGGGAGACAAACTTTGTATAATAAGCTTGGCCAAATCTTAGCAGCCGAAAATATGGTAAATGTTATGTTAATCCATGCAGAGAATTGTAAGCATAGTTCCAAACCTCATTACTTTAAGGAGGATGTAGGACTAACACGTGTAGACTACACACCCTGCAGAAATGCTAAAACAGTCCAGGGATGGTACTAGTGAAGATTTCGTAGGGACACTATATGATATCGTACTATCACTACTTCCCAAGAAATAAATAATAATAATAACCCTGTAGAAAATTTGGTGACAATTGATCCAAACGTACTCGTTCTATGACTATGAAAATGCGAGTGTTATAAAAAGTACGGAGAAGTATAGGGTGTTTTTTCAGAGGTATAGAACTTTGAATTGAAATAAAACACAAGAAACTCGTTTTAATGTCCATCAATTTGGCTTTATTGGAAGGATAATTTTATGCCATTAATGTTTAATTATTATTTCGGGCATGTGGCTGCCGCGGCTGGCTCGAATAAAGCCAATTCTACAGGTCCAATTTTCAACCACTTTTTCGAGCATATGGGGCCGTATGTTGGCAATAACGCCACGAATGTTGGCTTCCAAGTCCCCTAACGTTTCTGGTTTGTTGGCGTAGACGAGCGACTTCACATATCCCCAAAGAAAATAATCCAATGGTGTCAAATCACACGATCTTGGTGGCCAATTGACAGGTCCATTCCGCGAAATTATGCGCTCATCGAATGTTTCCTTCAATAAATCGATTGTGACGTGCGCTGTGTGGCATGTAGCGCCGTCTTGTTGGAACCACAACTCATCCACATTCATGCCATCCAATTCGGAAACAAAATAGTCGGTTAGTCGGCTCCAATTGCTGTGCACGGTGGCGAATCGATTCATTCGGGTCCTCTTCAACAGTTTGCTCTACAGCGGCAATTGTTTCTTCGGTGCGCACTGTTCGACGTCTCTGCGGATGCGTATTATCACATAGAGTAAACGTAGTGCGAAAACGATCCATGGTTAACCGAATTAATTGCTCTGATGGACGATTATGTCAACCATAAAATGGACGGAGCTTGCGGTAAACTTCGCGAACTGAACCATTATTTTCGAAATAAATTTGCACGATTTGCAAGCGTTGTTCTTTTGTCAACCTGTTCATGATGAAATGGCAAACCAAACTAAATATTAATCACTTGACAGCTGACAAAATAGCCGCCAGTTAAAAATATGGTGAAAAAAATACATATCGTGTAAATGGTTAAATATTCACCATTTTCGTGATGTATCGTCTTGATCTTGAGCCAATTTATTTTGGAATCGGTGCAATATTGTAGTAAACGGCACTGAACATGTTCGATGTAGTTGAATACATGGACCTATCAAATAGTGTAAATATAATGTTAATTGCTCCCTCCAATGTGACTCTGGAACCAGTCCCGTAACTATACTGAGATATTAACCTAAGCTTAATTGGTATTTATACTTTTGAAACATAAGTGGCCCTGTGGTTGAGTGGGTAGTGTGCAAACCTGTCATGCGCGAGATTGTCGGTTCGAGTCTCAAAAAATTTTCTGCTTTAAAATTAAACTATAATTGCATTTGTAAATTTAAAAATAAATATAAGTTTTCATTGTTACAGTTAAATGTCGGAATGAAATTTATATATAATTTATATTATTATACACCGAATAGGCCCCTATAGGATAGTTCAGTGACAAGTCACAAGGTGCATAAAAAGTATTAATTAACCCCATCCTAGGCCATTCCCATTTAAAAGTGACTGGTCCGCTTCATAGGAAGTGTTAGAACTCGGACTAGTCCCTATCACTTGGGGACCGGTCACGTGACTAGAATTGTGTCAGTTCAATTTCCTTTAGGGGATTGTTTTGATTCATCGTATTACAATTTGCTGAAAGCTTTTTTGCAATGAAAGCTCAATTTTGCCATCTCTAAATTTACCACAGTCTTGCCATTGTCTTCATACTTAAAACGATGGCAACGATTTATGCGTTTTAAAATTGTTATGGAAAAAAATATTTTTTGAGATGAATTTTCTTTATTTTTTATACATATTTTAAATGTTTAGAAACGAAATTTTTTACAAAATCTGCCTATTAACAGTAATAAACCAAAAAGGTTTGTCTCAAGTATAACAAAAATAAGTAAGTAAACTAACAAGTGCAAAATTAGTAAAGAACAAACGACAATGGCAATACTGTTGTAAATTTAGAGATAGTAAAATTGAGCTCTCATTGAAAAAAAGCTCTCAGCAAATTCTAATAGGATGAATCAAATCAATTCACATACACTATTTGCAGTGAAAACTGAGTAAATAAAGCTTAAAAATACATCAACTGAGACTAAACATAGTGGACCAAACAACAAATAACGCTGATGATGAAGGTGCAGCAAACTTCGAAAACACACATTTGTTCCGTTCTGCTAGTGTCAGAATATTTGAAATTAGCTTTGGTGTTATTTGTTTATTATGAAATATCACATGTAAATATCACACTTACTAAGGTTTATTAATTTGTTTCAACTCATACATATGTGATTGTTTCTCGATTTTACTAAATATTTTTATGAAAATTTTATTGTCGCAATGAGAGTATGCTGGGAAACAGCCATGAACCATTGATCCTAATGTCAACATAACATGAGCGATAGCTTAACTTAGGTCAGACTACACAAAGGAACTCATTCATAATAAGACTTATATGCTACTCACCAGCAAACTAAGTCAAAGAGCTTCCAGCAAAAATGGACATGTACTAAGATCACTGAACATTATCGGAATTTGCAGTTCTCACTGATAACAACATCTTATTTACTTGTAAAATTGCTATTTATGGTACTCTTACAAAGTATTGTACACTTAAGTATTTTTGAGCGATTTTCACAGATAATTATCTGTACATTCAAAGTTTATCCTTCCCTTTTTTTATAAAAAGCTCAACAATTCTAGCATTAACACATTTAAATATGCAGTAGATTGTTATTTTTTTTAAAGGATATTTCTTCTTTCGTATAAAAAGATGCAAAGAAAAATAAACACAAACGGTCACTGTCACTATTGGTAAATAGAAAATGTAAATACTTTATTATTTGTACACATACATCACTTCTGCAACAAGGATAATTCCTTGCAGTATAACAATGTCCTGTTTATCGTTGTTCTTCTTGAAAAAGTTACTCTTGTTCAGGGCCAACAGAGAACTAAACTTTCATTCACATTTTGTTTACGAAAGATTTTTTTCCCAAACAACACAGACGTTGTAAAACAATTTCAATATTTAAGCTTTAGCATTTTTTAAAATGCTAAGGACCTGATGCTTTCCAACAATTTTGTTCGTATCCCCAAAATCCAATGTTATTTAAATAATTTTTCTTCTCACCAATAGATGAATAAGATGAAACTTTTTTCAATGTTTATTTAACACGAATTTTTGGTATTTTCCCATTGTCTCCCCTCTTTTTCTTTTCCACTATCTCACTCTGTTTTTGATTTAGCCTGAGGACAAGGAATCCTTAGCTAACAGTTTTTATACTTTAGCCACTGATTTTCATATATATTCAAATATATTATTTCCAAATAATGTCCTGTGTAAATCTTTTTAGTGTAAATAAAACTTATTTATAAAAAGACATCGTTTTGAAAGGAGCAGAAAAAATTGTGCCAAAAACTCTTCTAAGCTTCTCACTCAGGCATTGGCGCAATGTCAGCCATGCAGCAGCCAGCCATATTTATAACACAGATAGATGGATGTGTGCACCAAATAAGCTGCTCCAAGGATTTATTGGTTAAATGAACAGATTTGACTACGTGCGTCTCTAAAGTAAATAGTTAATTTTTTTCCTTTGCCTTTTCATGGAATTTGAATAAAAAACTTATTTTTTTTAAGGAAGCTGTAATAAACATAAAAGGTCATACTAATAGTAGTAAAAGGAAAAGAAGAAAAAAAAATATACAAGGAATCCATAGGAAGTTCAATAAATATTTACTGTACACTGATAAAAAAAATCATGCAGTAGGAAGACGGAAAATTCTTAAAGAGAAAATGAGTTGCCGGATAGGAGAATGAGGAATTGATATAATACCATACTAAAAATTAATGATCTAGGTTTCCTTTTTCGGCGTGTTGGTAAAAAACTAAGCTCCTTTTAGTCCTCTTCCCTGCTCTACTACACGAACTTCTTTATAAAACCTGGATATCATTCACAGAATTGTGAAGGAATTTTAATCCAGGCAGAAAAAAATGTTAGTTTTTATACGGATGGTTCCAAAACACAAGAAGAAGTGGGTTATGCAGTGTTTTCCAGGAACATTAGATCTTTGTTTTGCAAAGCGAATTCCGGATCACTATATTGTCTACCAGGCAGAGATCCTTGCTCCAAAATAAGTTGCAAAGTGGTTGAAAGTGAATGTCACTTCAACAATTTTAATTACCATATACACTCATAGTCGAGCAGCTATTAGGGCACTTAAATCCTCGGCTCTCGACTGCTGATCGTCTCTAAACAAAATGACAGAGTAGTTCAATATTAGAATCATCTGAATTCGAGACTTTTAAGGGAATTCCAGGCCTTGTGAACTTGATAGAACTGGGACAACTTCACAGGTTCCACCGGAATTGAAATATGTGGGTTTGCCCCCAATTTCTCTTGCAAACTCAGACTTAGGCCCAAGAGAGAAGATGAAACAAGTAGAAAGTGGATCACAAGAAATGTTTGTGTGATCACAAAGCAGTTATGGACTCATCTAAATAAGAAAAATTCAGCTTCTTGGATTTTAAGAAATAGGAAACAAATCTCCAGGTAGGCATGCACAAATGTTAAAGGTTTAACACAATGATTTTTGCCACGGCTGCCAAGATATCGATGAAGAGGAAAGTGTACAACATTTTCTGTGTCACTGTCTTGGATCGTAAGAAAAACAATGGCCACAATTGGCACTCTTCCGGGAAGTTTCTGAGATGGCCAGTGTTGAACTGCAACGTATTAGTAACTCAATGCTCAGTTTGGTTCGACAGAAAGGACTCCGCATAAGTAGTCTCCAAAATGGTCTAGGTGAGTTCGAGATGCTGACTGTCACCCTTACCTAACCTAATCCAGTCCTGTAATTAATACTTCTAGCCAACGATGTCTTTTATATAATCTTGGTGTTTTAAAACAACCGCCTTATTTTTTAGTAATATTCAAAGAGCTTTATTTTGGAAAGTTCCTCCAGGCCTTAGTTTCGAAACCAATTACATATGGTCCTCTTTTGCTCGTTAGTCATCTTATACGACTTTTTTTTGGGTTTGAAGTCCCATCTCTGAAAAGCATTCCAAACAGCACGCTCCCTTTTTACAGAAGTGTTTAAAATTTAAGTGAGTACTGACCATGATAGCGGTGGTCTAAGCACTGGATGGACCTAAGCATTAACGAACGTCTTTAAGCTCAGCAGAAGACAGAAGACATAGTTATTTATCCCTGAATATGAGCAATCATATTGCTGAGATGCTTTGACCTATCTAATTTTAGCAGAAAAAGAGGCCTATCAAAGAAGGTTTTAGTGCGGGAGCTTTACCAGACGAGATGAATTCTATCATACGGTAGAACACAATGTAAGAAATTCTGCAATACCAGGCCCACCAGCCAACCATTCTTCTGAATGGCCATAGCACCTAAAAATGTATATGGTTGACCGAATTCTATGAAATTTTAAAATTGGTCAAACACTAGAGAACCAATACACTTCTTACTGCGATTTTAGTAACAATCGGCATTATGTATTCTACTCTAAGATTACATCCACTACGTATACTCCTAAAGAAGACATCACAAATCAACGAAAAAAGCGTGTCTTCTTAAAGCAAGGTTTGGATTCAAGGCCGCAGGAAGATACCATTCGAGACTTACTTGTCGATGTTAAGCATCATCTACTAGGATGTCGGCATACTTGCGTTATTATTTATTAAACCTCCCAGATGCAGGTCAACTAATTGGATACCGGAGTTTGTAGTAATAAGCCACTGGTCGGTCCTTTAAGTTTTATCCCGAAAGGCTTCCTGAAATAAAACGGCGCTACACTGGGAATATTTTGTGCACTCAGTTGGAAATATGCAGCCGCAAAAAATGATCAAGTCTCACATTATAATGTAATTGAATTGCTTGGTCTCCCGGTCACGTTCATATTATGAGATAAATTTTATCGCCCGACAAATCCTATCAATGCTCATCAGTTTACATCGATTGTCTAAAGTCAGAGGGTAGTTTATAAACTCCTTCTGAAGCTGGAATATTTTTTTAGATAGCCTCTCGAGATGCCAAAGAAAGTTTTCCATCATCTGAAAATCCATTGAGCTCATCTGTTGACCAAACTATAGTCAAACATGTCAATATGCAGTGCTGGCCACTGAGAGTGAGGTATTCTTGGTTGTGTATTAATTTGTATAAGAAGCCGATTCAAGTTCGGCACAATGATACCGACTTTGAGTCGACTATGCTTTTGTACCAGTGATCAATAAAAATGCGGAAATATCCTAATTTGAAACTGAAATGTTTCCAATAAAAGGTAACTTTCTGAAATTGGGAAATCTATAATTTAGGAGTGTCAAATACAACTATGAAATTATTTTGTTTTTTGCGTATATTTGTCATCACAACAAAACTGGAACTAAGAAGTCGTATATGGAAATAAAATCGATATTCCTGATTACCGCCGCGTCCATGGTTAACTTACATGGAAACTGGTGTAGGCGCTGCTTGAGTAAGTGGTGGATGTTAAGATTGTCAATGCTCTTTGCTAAGCAGCAAGCAACTTGAGGATTCAGTAACTGTTACTTTAGCTAAAAAACTAACCACTGAGCCCCTGAATATACTTGGTTAATAATTTAAGCAAAAAATCTCTTAGAAACTACATTTAACCTCAGGATCTATTTCACATTACTCTATAAGTCTTCACATTTTCATTGCCAAAAATATAAAGGGAAATGTTTGGGGTGTAATGTGCTTTTACCTCTATTTATATTGATGAATGTTTAAAATGTTCATATGTTTTTTTATATTGGCATTCAATGACAATATTTCAAGATTTACTACTTAAAGATGACAAAGGAAAAATATGTTTATTTATTTACTCTTTTCTAAAATATTTACATATACAAGTATACATACGTGAGTTATAGTAGAGTGAAACAGAATATTTTTGAATTTATTGAAACAGAATGAAAAAAATGGCATAAGACCAGAAATAAGTGTGTTCACATTTAAGGACAGTTGATATTTGTTATAATAAGTCCATAAGAGTGAACCATTTTATTTCATATGTTGTGAACTTTGAGTGGGTGAAAGTGGAGTTTTTTGTTGTCAAAACTCACAGCGAAGACCTTTGTAAAATTTGAAGTTTACAGAGACCGTTACCCATTAAATTTTTCGATTTTTTACCTGAAAATAAAGACCGACTAGTACCTTTAAGTTTTGAGAAGGACAACGAATTTATGTGTTTATTCCCAAAAGAGACCATGCCGGCCAGTCGAACCAAATAAGACTTCTTAACTACAATCCTACCTACCTTTTTCTAAATTATTTTTTATTTATACTTTTTAAATTGTGTTTTACTGACCGAAAATTCTGTAATTTCAGAGTAGTGTCAGAGTTACTTTAATTTTTTAGGGTTCCGTACACCAAAGGTAAAAAGAAAGCCTATTGCTTTCGCTGCGATGTCTGTCTATCTGCTTTCTGTCACAGGCTGTTTGTTCAAGAGCCGTGAGAGCTACCGACCTGAAATGTTCACAGAAGAACTGATAAAAAATTAAAGGGTGTTTCAAAGCGAGCAACGAAACATGTTGAAATCCTAATGTAGTATACAGACAATTATATATATATACGCTTGAAATTTTAAAAATTATTGTCCTTTATGCACAGAACACTACATTTAAACAAATTAAAATTAAATGGTATTCTATCAATTAAAGTAATTTTGACAACTTGATGTATCTTGGAAATAGGGTTGCCAGTTTTGAAATCGTAAAAATCAGTACATGAGAGAAAAAAATCAGTACAAGTGAAAAAAAATCAGTACAAGTGAAAAAAAAATCAGTACATTAATTTTTTCAATATAAAAGCCTTTAACTAGGAATGTAACTAAAACCATTTTAGCGCATGCGAATGCGAATACTACATTTTAATTTTTGCGAAAGCGAATGCAAATATTACAATACGTTAAAAATTCCATGAAAATAAATTTATATAAGAATATGAAGTTGTATTACATACATGGATGTACTACTTATAGCATTTTATTTAAACTGAGTCTTGCATTGAGCAAATATGTATTAATTTATTAAAAACACGAATTCATAAAACAGAAAGATACATACATATATTTGTATATGAAATTAATGAGTGACACTTGTTTGGCGTGGAATTTACTACAACAATGACTAGTTAATATTGTTTGCGATTCAAATTTGTTTGTGCGAAGTAATGAATGATGCTCAAAACATTTTTTAAAAGTTTTCACAGACTAGTCTTAAGTAGAAAATACTGCTGCCGAAAACACAATGCCTTTTCTTTTTCAAAAAATGAAATAGGTATATATCCAAACACCGCTGGACTTTAGTTTAATTTTGATGCTTATGAGAACTTTTTTATAGAAAAGCTTTCTGATAAAGCTTTGAAGAATGCCTTACTTATAAGTCAGCTACGTCCAAGCCATGTGCACAATGTGCAAACTTTTATAAAGATTTTTTTGTGCTTTCACATCGACGAGATGACGACTTTCTTAACTAAAATTACTTGCTGGCTTAAAAATTGTTTGCAGTTCGTTCAAAAATGCCAACTATGCACAGATATTGAGCAGTAGCAAAGCATGTGCAACAGTTGATCACGCATACGCAGAAAAAATTCGCAGAACGAACGTACCCTATATTTATCTTTTACATGCTGGCTTAAAATAATTTTCGTGTTTTTGACGTTTGTTAATGGCAATTTTTTTTCGTAAAAGAAGTACAAAATTTTTATGTCTTAAATATTCGCATACATTTTAGCAAATGCAAATAGCAAAAATAAGCGAAAAATTTGCAAATGCGAATATTCGTTACATTCCTAGCTTTAACCATTCTTGAAACAAAATATGAATTCAATGTATACTTTGTACCAATGCATATGTAATTAATAAAATAATATTTTCAAAAAAACTTTCGAAAAAGAAACTTTGAATTCATTATTTGCATGTATCTAGAAATCACTTATAGCAAATCTTTCTTGCAAATTTAAATTAAAAAAATTTCATTAACATTAACTTAAACTAAAATTTATATGATCTCTGACAGTTTTGGCAGAATTTGCTTGAGCATTATATGGAAACCACTTTCAAAATAAATTCGCCTTAAGGCGAACGTAAAGTGAAGATCACTGGTGATTCAAAGAAAATAAATAAACACTATGACATGCTTTCTTATACATTGATCATAATTAATATATAAAAACAGTACAAAAACACTACATACATGAAAAAATTAGTACATTTGCGTACTGATTTGCTAGTTATGCATAAATCAGTACTTTAAACAAAAATCAGTACATGTACTGGCAAAATCAATATGACTGGCAACCCTACTTGGAAACCATAAGAGGGAAAACTTTTGATATATTCAAAAACGATAAAAGTAAAAATTCCAAAATAAAAAAAAATGGTGAAATGAAAAATCGCCAAAACTAAAAACAGGGTTCTATGGAAACTATCTCCAAAAATATAATAAATCGCTAAAATGTAAAAAAAAAAAATCACCAAAAATAAAAAGGTCGTCAAAAAAACTAAGAAAATCACTAAGAACCGAAAAAAATCGTCAAAACGAAAAAAGCGCCAGAACTAAAAAATCGCCCAAAAACTAAGAATATGTTTATAACATAGAAAAAATCACCAAAAACAAAAAAAAAATATGAGAAAAATATTTAAAATAAATCGCTGAAATTAAAAAAAAATCAACATAAGTAAAAAAGTCATCGAAAAATATTAAAAAATCGCCGAAAAACGATAACTAGAAAAATAGTTAAAACCAAAAAAAAAATCGCTACAACTAAGAATATGTATTTGCAAAAAAACAAAATCACCAAAAACCGAAAAAATCGCCAAAATTAAAAAAGGACTTAGATGAAAAATATCACCAAAAATACTATAAACCGCTAATATGCAAGAAATCACCAAAAGTAAAATAATCGTCAAAAAACTAAGAAAATCGCCAAAAACCGATAACAATTGTCAAACAAAAAAGCTCCAAAATTAAAAAATCGCTTTAACCAAGAATATGTATTGTAAAAAACAAAAAAACAAAAAAAAATCGCCAAAAACCGAAAAATATCGTCAAAAAGAAAAAATCGTACGTTCCGTACGGAACTTTCGAGTTCGAGTATTCGCTTATGCAACAATTTCAAACTTTTTCCAAATTACTGGCAATGGATTCTGGTAGAGGATCATTTCGGGTCTTTAACTAAGTAGGTTTTAAGTTTCCTTCATTTCTGTTTAACTTCAAAACTTCAAAAGGGCATCTTGTGTCTAAATATTGTCAAATCATTGAAGGGTACTAATAAATTTTATATTTCGCTGCAGTTTGTCAATATAATGGCCCCAAAATTGGCCGTTAGCCTTTTCCACAAAAAAAAAATCTACTTTGTTTGAATTGTTAAACATTTTGTTCACCACAAGTCCCAAAATATTTGTAAATTCTAAACATGAGAAATAGAGTTTCAAGCTCTTGCCAAAGATTTTATATTTTCAATTTGATTTTTTTTTACAATATTCTTTCAAAAAGAAGAGGTAAAATGCTATTAAGTTTATTTATGTATGAAAAAAACGACATATATAGAACGATTTTATTATCAAAAATTGAATCAGTTTATAAGGGAAGAATAAATAAACAATATTCTCCACAGTAGAGTTGTTAGAGCTGCAACTCATACACCCTGCATGAAGTTGTGTGTTCGCAAGTGTCCTTAAAAAATATTGTTTAAATATATTTTGTATGTATGTCTGTTGTTTATTGCATGAATATGATGTTCGAACAATAAATTGTAATACAATTTAAAATAAGAAAAAAAAAACATTTTCAGTCTGTTGAATATTATCGATATGAAGATTTCTAGATTCCAATAAACGAGGCTAGATTGAAAAATCATCGGGATAGAGTCAAAAAAAATGTTTGAATCTCTAGCCAATTATTTCAAAGCGAACAATTTGTAAAAATTTAAATTTGCATCGGGCCTCATCTTCGACTACAACATCTTGGTCCTAGATCAAAGAAAAAATTTTGCGATTTTCTTTAATCTATTAGAAAAGCGTCGCATAGGAAGCCGAAATACGCCAAACACGTCAAAGGGGATTATTTTCGGTTTCTAAAAGTTTTGTAATTTAAGTTAATTTAAAATTTTTTGCTTATATTTTTAAATAAACGTTTTTTTTTCATTATTTTATAATTTTTTTGATTTTGTCAAAGTTCTTTTTTACTGCCTTTCTTCATTCTTTCTCTGTGCTAGATGTCTCGTCCTCTCATTTATCTGTGCTTGTGCTTCTTTAGAACTAAAATATTTTATATATCTGATTTCTGCTGTTATTGTTAAATTCTTATATTTTCTCTAGTTTTTTTCTAATATTATTATTGTATTTCTTTTGCATGGGTATTTTATATTTTTTCTAACATTGTTGCAGCATCAATTAAGTATCTGTCATTTTATTTTGTTGCCATATTTTGTCAATTAGTTTTATGCTCTGCCCCTTCATTTTTTTCTCTGGCATATTGTTACAATTTTCTATTGATGATAAATTTGTCTATAAAAGAATAAATTGATTGGTAGGTTACATATAATAGAAATCAGTTTTTTTTTTATTTTAACATTTTTCTAGTTTTCTCTTATCACAGACTAAATTATTATAACTTACATATTGATGTTAAAGGACAAGTAAATAGTTGAAGGGTCGCTTTAAATTTTGCCAGTTAAGATTTGGCTTAATTATTTAATTTGCTAAAGACTTGCTATCACAAGTATTAGACGCATAAGGCGAATTTGGAAAAGTTGCAATAAAGGCTAGGATTTACTATCCTGGATAATCGTACGACTTTTGAGAAAATAAAACCCTGGTATGTGGGAATTTATAAATATTTTCAAAAGACAAGAACAACTCACAAGAATTCGTTTGATCAGGGTTGCAAAAAAAAAAAAGAATTCATTAGATCAGGGTTGTATTTTTTCAAAAGCCCTACGGTTGTACAGAATAGTGAATCTTTGGCGTTAAATAGCTTTTCAAAATTCACTTTATGCGACCCAATAACGAATTTACCTAAATATTTAACCAGTCTGAAATATCTTATAAACTCTCCGCCCATGATTTAAAAAAAACTTATTCATTTTAATTTATTAACCGACTTCGAAAAAAAGGAGGAGTTTCTCAATTCGTCTATATATATTTTTTTTTGGCATTTTTACTTCATAACTCCGTACATTTCAGACCAATTGCAGAAATCCTTCTTTTTTCTGAGAGGTTATAGCTTCCTCTTGATCTCAATGTAAAAAAGTGGGTTAGAACACGCCCACCAATTATTTTATTTGATTTTATGATATTTCACTTATTCGATAGCTACGAAACTTACCCAAAACATTGGGCACTTGTAACGGAACTTTGCACACAACTTGAGCTCTCAAAAAGACACAATCTTGCATTAAAAAAAGTGGGCGGGGTCACACCTATTAAAATCTTATATATTTTACGTGCTTCTATTTTATCGATTCTTACGAAACTTGGCAAAGACCTCTGAAAAATACTTAATCTTGTGTTCAAAAAAGTGGGCGGAGCTACACCCATGAAAGGCTAGTACTTCTAGTTAACTGATTTTTACGAAACTGGGCAAAGAGCCGATTCGTATCGTGTTACTTTTGAAGTGGTCGTATCGTTTAATTCTGGATGTAAGTTAGTAAAAACGTAAGGCTTCCAGCGAACGTGTCAGCTGTTATTGTATTTCTCTTTGCTTTATACATATGTGTGTATGTATGTCAGAGAGAGCTTGACTTAAAAATCTATTTTCTGTAGAATTCTACCTCACGTATGTCACGATACACATTAAATAAACAGCAACATGTTTTATTTATGTTGCACATTTTGTGAGCTGATCCGTCAACTCACGGTACCAATCGACTAATTCTACTATAAGAATGACATAACTTTGTTCTTAAAGAATTGGGCGAGGGCCATGGCCATGAAAGATTAATATTATATTTCAGGTGCTTCTACTTGAACGATTTTTACAAAACCTGGAACACACCTTGAGCTTTGAAAGTGACGTTAAGTTGAATTTAGAAAAATGAGTGGGTACTTATATTTGTCAAATTGGCCATGACCACGCCTGTAAAAATATAAACTTGGCACTACAAATTCTACTTCTCACGAAGCCAAGCCTAACTTTCTAACTTTTATTGTGAATTATAAGCAATAATTTCGATATTTTTGAAATCAATTATTTAACTAAAACCAAAAAATAATACCATTACAGAAATTTCATATCATATGAAACAAGAAATCATCATTTAAGGTGTAGATAGTACCGCTTTCTGCTTGAATTTCAGTTATGGAACTTAGCACTTCTTTCTGTAAAGAAAAATCATTGCACAGAGTTCTGTAGGGAAATACCTTTGAGCACGTACAAGTACGTTTATATTTATGATTGGAAAAATTAATGCCGAACATCGTTTATTGGATTTTCAAAAATCTTTGGCCGATTTCTTGGTCGGATACTATCAAGTATTCAACCAAATATCGGATGAGTAATCAAAAAAATATTAAAATGTTTCAGAACTTTTTGAGATTTTTTTTATTTGACACTGCATATTATTATTGCATATTTTGCCTTTTTCGCATATTTTTCATATTTTGTTCTAAAAATCCTATTTTCTGCATTTATGTTACTTTTGGAGCTTTAAGAGCAAAACTTTTAACGTTCTGAAGACCTTCTTATAGACTTATTCAAAAACACTAATTTAAAATATTGATTTGCCTGCCCCCAGTTTGATGTTGAATGCAAACCTTATTATCCTTCCGTTATATCAATACCTTAGATAAACTTTCCATTGCAATCAAATTTTTAGAACTCCTCAAAAACTTTGGGAATCGTTTTTATAAAGCATATTTTTGCATATTTTGCATTTATTGCATATTTTTGCATAATTTGGCCATAGAAGGAATATTTTCTGCATTTGTGTTGCTTTTGGAGCTCTTTAGAGCATCAGAGAAATAAAAAAAAAATAACTTAAAACATCATGTAAGGCATTGATTTATTTAACATTCTATTTTTAGTGCGAACATTTTATGTTTCTTATATTGTTAAGCCGTGATCTTCATTTTTAAATATAGAATGCTCTGCCCCTTTTAAAGGGTCCGCCAGATAAAAAAACTACTGAAGCTTCGGCTGTGTGGCACGTAGCGCCGTCCTGTTGAAACCAAATGTTGCCAATATCCTCCTCTTAAATTTTTGTGAACAAAAATTCGTTCAACATGGCCCGATAACGATCGCCATTGACTGTAACGGCCACTCCTTGCTCAGTGGCCCAATTATGCCTCTGGACAAAAATCCTCACCGAACAGTGACTCGTTTTGGGTGCGTCGGCTGTTCAATGTATGCGTGCGGGTTTTCTGTGCCCCAAATGCGACAATTTTGCTTGTTTACATACCCGCCAATATCAAAATGAGCTTCATCTGAAAAGATGATTTTTTTTTGGCAAAATCGGCATCTTAAGTCGATCGCAGGCCCACTTAGCGAAGCGAAAACGCATTGGATGGTCAGTTGGCTCGTTCAGCGGAAGGATAAAACTAATTATCTGTCAAATCAGACATGAGCTAAGTGTTACCATTCACGAAATAAGCACTAGTTGAAAAAAAAACGTTAGATGGCGGACCCTTTATGTTTTCGAATTACATATTAATTTGTGCGAATTTTAATTATAAGGACTTGGGTGACAAAGAAAAAAGGAAAGGAAAAAATTTTTAATTATAAAATCGGCATTTATAATCAATTTAAGTAAAGGTAGTGTGTATTTTTGATTGTAATCTCAAAACTTTTTGGAGAATTTTCTTTAAATTCTGATTTGTTTTGCTTGACATCAAACCCACTGTGCCATATTTCAAATGGGCTTTGCTCTGGCATGTAAATGGAATATAAATATGTATAAATATACAATATACATTTTTTTTTAATTGAGCTTCTTTTACTTCTTTTTTACTGTTCTAAAAAAGTAGCTGATGAGTACGATTTTAGATTTTGAAATGAATCATTTAGAAGCGGACTTTAAATGTGTCAATCAAGTATACAATTTATTGCCAAAATTGATTAATGTTTTTGCAAAAAGTGTGAGATGAAATTAGAATTTCAAATTTATTTAATATATATATATTTTTTTTTGCAGAAACGTACTAGAAAAATAAACTGTGACTCAATGGCAGAGTCATAAACAAATCGTATTTATTCCATTTGAAAGTGTGTAAAAAAAAACTGTCTTGGTTGGTTGATTGTGTTTAAAAAAAAATTAAACAAAATAAAGCTAAAAATTCTAACGAATTATTGCAGTTAACTAACGGCAGCTGGGAAATAAATAGCTTGTGTTGCAGCCAACTTCACGAACATGCAAAAAGACTTCGCCTCTAAGAGCCCAATCAGCGCACCAGCTGCATTGTGGCTTGCTTTCGAGCGTAATGTCTAATAAATCGCCATTCCAGAAATTGTCTACAGTACATATGCTTAATATTCCACATATGCCGCCATTAATAAAACACCAGCATTAAAGACACACCTCTAAGAGAAAAAACAATAGAAACTCTAAGGAACAATAGATATTAATGTAACAATTTAATATCATATGAAGGTGTTCAATGAAAATAAATATTTTACTTAATAAACTTAAGTATTTTAAGCACATTAGCCGTATCTTCATCATCATCATCATCGTTAGCATTGTCATCAACACTTTTTAAAAAACTCAGCCAGACAACTTGTCACCATTTTAAATAAACAATCAAATAGACGATTTTACAAATGAGCAAACACGTGATGAAAACTAAGACAGATTCAGTGACTGTATTCATTGCCAGACACTGAAGGAAACCAAAAGCAATAGGCAGCAAGCAGAAGGACAGACAAACCGGCAGACAAACGTGCAAATGTTGTTTTGCATATTAACACTTTTGCATTTTTATTTCTGTTGTAAAATTTCGCAAGCGAAAAAAAAATTTAAACAACGTAACACTAAGCTTAAATTTAAAAATTTAAACAAAAGATTTTAGTTCAGTGCGGCGGCGGCTTTAAATTTAAAGCCTTAGATAATACGTGATTTCCCTAAGAATTAAATCACCTTTCTTTTCACTTCAAACAGCAGATAAATTCATTTGATTTAATATATGTATAGCAGCCATACTAAATATTTTCTTATTTTAAAGGATCAAAAGCCTTTGATTTATCAATTTTATAATTCAAACGTCCCATGAGTATCATCAATGCTATTTGCCTTTTCCAATTTAACAGCCACAAAAAAAAATTGCTTGAGGCTTATATTGCAGCACAGTATGCCTGAGTCCTTTTACATGGAACATACTCGTACATACATACATATGTATCTCAATCGAATTGCCACGCTTCAAGATGTCTTCGTATAACATACGCAATGCAAAAGATATTTTGCCAGAGTGCACTTTACGATTCAAACGAACATTGTAATTATTAGCTTGATTTCTCTCTATGCCCAAAGCATACGTTAATGAAATGTCATCAATATCTTCCAGTACATTTAGTTGTGCAGTGACTTTTTGACTTTTGATTCAGTGATGGAGGAATCTAGTATTTGAAATTTCATTGAAAATCAAGCGGAAATTAAGCATTAAGACCTTAACAGAAATAGTTAAAAAAGACACAGAAAATTATAAAAAGAAAACTAAAATTAATAAAAAAAAAATATGTTATTAATATTCTCTGTATAGATAGATTTTCTTTGGGAAAATTAAACCAGAAATAAGCTTCTACGAAATAATTTTAAATTTTCTAAACAAAAATTATCACTCAAAGAATAATCTAACAATCAAAATCAAGTTTAGTATTTATTTTTTCTTAAATGAAAATTTTTAGCGTTATTTTGTAAAACGCCAAGTTAAGCTAAATTAAAAACCAAAATACACAAAAATTTTGAAATCCTTTAGCGTTGCGTTTTACAAAATAAGGTTAAATATTCCTGGAATAAATATTCATTGCTGTTGGTGCAGAAGTGAATAATAAACATTGGAAAAACAGTGATATTGTGATAATATTTAAAAAAAACTTATCACTGTGATAAATTTTCTATGAAAATGATCAGTATTCAATATCAATTCTGTATTGAAAAATCGTTTTGATAAATTTTCAATCATCATCTGTCACTATCTATATATCACTGCTACATATTTTTCGTAAAAAAAAGTTATCATTATGATAATTTTTGAACAAAAGTTATCAACGTGATAATTTTTTTTTACAAACTTTATCACTGTGATAACTTTTTAAACAAAAGTTGACACTGTAATGTGTTTTTATAGAACATTTTTTAATTGTATGTAATAACTATATAGTAGAAAAGTTATCACTGTGATAATTTTTTGTACAAGACTATGACTGTGATAATTTTCTTATAGAATTATCACAGGGGATTATTTCGGTTTCTAAAAGTTTTTTAATTTAAGTTAATTTTAAATATGTTGCTTATATTTTTAAATAAACGTTTCTTTTCATTATTTTACAATTTCTTTGATTTTGTCAAAGTTCTTTTTCACTGCCTTTCTTCGTTATTTCTCTGTGCTAAATGTCTCGTCCTCTCATTTATCTATGCTTGTGCTTCTTTAGAATTAAATATTTTATATATCTGATTTCTGCTATGACTGTGATAATTTTCTTATAGAAAATATTATATTATATATTATATTTTATATTTTCACTGTGATAATAATTTAATAAAAAAGTTATCACTGTGATAATTTTTTATAAAAAAAGTTATCAATGTGATAATTTTGTTACGAAAAATTAATACTGCAATAATTTTTTATACAGACATTATTACTGTTATAAGTTTTTTATAAAAAAAATATCACTATGATAATTCTTTCATAAAAAAGTTATCACTATGATAATTTTTAGCAAAACAGTTTTTAAATAAAAACTTTATCTCTGCAAGTTAGTAAAAACTTTATCACTACAAAAGTTTCATCACCGTGAAAAAATTTTTGAAAATAATTATCACTGATAATTTCAAAAAAATATTCTTAATTTATGCAGAAAAATTATCACTATTTTTTTATTAAAAACTTATCACAACGATAATCACAATCGTAATGGAACCAACTGGGTCTCCGAGTAGAGGTGTATTATACGACCACCCTTCTTAATCTAGCACGATGATTTGTTAATAATGAAATATATGTATATCACTTTCCTTAAAAACTTGTCACCCTAATAGAACTCTTAGAGCCATTATTACAACTTACAAATAGTTAATTTTAGGATGTTATCTGAGAGATAAATATATTTTGATTATTACAAGTAAACATTAATGTAAAAGTGACTGATAAGCTAACAGCAGGTTTATCCTCATGGTAACTTTCAAAGTGAACTTTAAGCATTTTAACAGTCAGAGTAGCCGGTATCTACACCAATGTTGCCACAATACATCATTTGTATTACTTATTTTATCGGACAGTTGTAATAATGAAAAAAAGTAATGGTCACTTTATCGTTCACGTTACCTAATGTTAAGGTTAACTATCAGGAACTTTATATTTAGGTTGTAATAATGGCCCCTAGAAACTCTAACTCTACCACATATTTTTTTGTGTCAAATTTTAGGCAGATAATCTGTCAATGCCTTAAAAACTCTTTGGCATGATAAAAATTATCACTGTGAAACATTTTTGGTAGAAAATTTATCAGTGTTAAATTTTATATTGAAAAAAATAAACATATGTGACTGTAATTATGATATTTTCATAAAAAAATTATGTCTGAGTTTATTATAACAAAATTATCACTATGATCATTTTTTAATTACCATGGATGTGATATATTTTGTTTCTAAAATTTTCTGCAGAAAATGTATCACTATGATAAACTTTTTAAAATGTCAGCACTGTGAAATAAATTTATTTCCTGAATTTGGCTCTGTGATAAAAAAAAATTATTTTTTTTAAATATAATCACTGCATTTTTTTTAATATTACAAAATTATTACTGTGATAATTTTTTTTTTAGAAAAGTTATCACTCATGAAATTTCTTTCGAAAATTTATCACTGTGCAAAACATTCCCATTAGAAAATAAGTTTTTTTTTTTAAATAATTTTTGTGAAAAAAGATAATCTTGAAAAATTCATCATTGAAAGTAGTTTTTTAAGAAATATTACCGTGCTATTTTTTTATAAAAAAATTATCATTATGTGTCTAAAAGATTTACCATCGTGATATAATTTCTATACTATAATTATTTTTGTAGTAAAAGTTTCTCAGAAAAGTTATGGAAAAAATATGTGTATAGAAAAATTATCAGTAAAAAAAATTTTGGTTTAAAAGTACTATTGATGTGATGAATATTGTGTCAAAAACTTTCTGAATAAAATTTATCACTTTGATAAACTTTTTTAAATGTCATCATTGTGAATTAACTTTATTTCCTGGATTTGGCTCTCTGATACATTTTCTTCAAAAAAATTATCACTGTGATAGTTTTTTTTAATATTAAGATATTATCGCTGTGATAATTTTTTTTGAAAAGTTATCACTGATAAAATTTTGTTTAGAAATTAAGAACTATTACCGGGATAGTCTTTTTAAAAAAATATCATTATGTCTCTAAGAGATTTATCACTGTGATATAATTTCTGTGCAATAATTATTTCTGTGATAAAAATTCCTGAGAAAAGTCAGGCTTAAGTTCAGTAATTTCAATTCTTTTTATTGAATGAAATATTTTATTAATTAATGTGAGTTTCTAAAGAAGAGAAGAAAAATTATATTAGACTTTTAAGCTGGGGGAAATACTATATTAATACTATATAAAAAATTCACTATAGTTCAATTAAAAATCTAAAAATTGCTGAGAAAAGTTTTGGCTGTGATACAATTTCGTTAGAAAAGTTATCACTGTCATTAGCTTCTTAGTGTGATAAATTCTCATCAAATAAACAATCACTGCGTAAAAAAGTCGATATTTTAATAAAAATTATCACAGAGATAAATTTTTGCTGGACTAGTTAGTCATCATCCTTTTGAAAATATTTGACATTATATGAAAATATATTTTCACAGAAAAATATTTTTTAATATAAAAATGATAAATTTTATTAAAAAAAAAAACAGCCACCATAAGTTGTTTCTTAAATTATTATTAATATTAATACTGTCATAAGCTTTCTTATAAATATCTTACTGTGATAGATTTTTTTATATTTTATCACTGTGAAGAAAATTATTTATTAAAAAATTATCACAGTTAAATTTTGTTCAGAAAAGTTATCATTGTGATAGATTTTGCTTTAATGAAATCGTTATTGTGATACATTTTCGTATAATTATATAATTATATGTAACAAATTTTCGTTGGAGAAATCATTACTGTGGTAAGCTATGTATGGAAAAATCATCACTTTAACTTCTTTGAAAAAATCATTATCGTTACAAATTTTTTTTGTGATACATTTTCGTATAATTATATAATTATATGTAACAAATTTTCGTTGGAGAAATCATTACTGTAGTAAACTATGTATCGAAAAATCATCACTTTAACTTCTTTGAAAAAATCATTATCGTTACAAATTTTTTTTAGACAAATTATTACTGTGATATTTTTTAAATCATCACCATTTCTTTAAAAATGTATCACTGTGATATATTTTTTTATAGTAGTGTTATTAAATGTTCTTAGAAATTTCATCACTGTGATACAATTTCTTTAGAAAACTTATCACTGTGCTAAATTTTCAATGTAAAAACTATTCTTTTATTTAATTTTCATATTCTTAAGGAATATATTTTTAATGCACAAAACACTCCATATTGGAGTGCAATATCAAAACGGAAAAGAACCACTAATATCAGCTCTTATCTCACTAATTAATTTCTCTAATACATTGTTTGGAAGCAACACACACAACACTATTCTTTTGATGAGGGAAAACCAACTACGTTTATACTCCTCGTACACTTGCTTTTGTTCTTTTGGTATATCCATAAAGGAAAATAAGAGAGAGAGAGTTTACAATCAAGAAAAAGAATCTTTGGGAAATGGGAAGAAGATCGAAAAGGCAGGACTCAATGCAGCCCACCAGGCTTCTTTCTATACAAAGTAATAAAACCACACAAAATGTAATTAAAATTTTATATTTCAACTTCATGGCTTTTGAGTAGGCAACACTACAAACCACTCTCATGTTAAAATTGAATTTGGCAAAAACTATAACTATAGCGTCATATAAAAAAAAAAAAATATTAAAAATTTTTTAATACAGAGGCAACAGTAAAATAAATAATTATAAGGAGATATGAAAGAGTTATAGTAATAAATTTATGCTTAGCATATATAAAAGCTTTATAGCTTTTAGAAGCACCATCCATCGTCAACTAATTGGAATTGGAGATGAATAGATAAAAAAAGTATTTGGAAAAGTGTGAAACATTTGTATGAAGTGAAACAAAATAACATACAATAGATTTTTTTAACTTTCGGTGGAGCATTAAATCAAAAAAATAATCGGTTATCATTCAAAAATGTAGTCATATAGAACGAAATAACTATACCCTTGAAAAATATTGAAAAAAGATCATTAGCGATGATGTGTCACTTAATTTTTATGGGAAAAGAAAATGCGTTAAAAATGAAAACTCGAGATGTTGCTTATATTATGTTGACTTTTATAAGCAATATTAAAAAAATAATAATATATTTTTAAAGCTTTTTTGGATTATTTGTTTGTTAAAATATTAAAAACATATATAGGGTGGGCCAAAAGAAACCAAGAGGTGTAAAAGTTTAATAACTTTTTTGTTTATTAATTTTTTTTTATTTTTTCTTTCAGATTATATAGACAACACTTGGAGAATTTATAATGGAGAGGTTGACAACTGAACAGAGAACCAGAACAATAGAATTTTATTATTTAAACCAGAGATCAATTATTTTAACGCAAAGAGTATATCGTCGACATTTTAACGTCAGAATTTCGCCCTCTGAAGCGATGATTCGTTGCTTAGTTAATCGTCATCACCAACATGGCAGCGTAAGAGATTTGCCTCGAACCGGTAGACCACGTTTAAGTCGCACTGTGGAAAATATTGAACGAGTACAGCAAAGTGTTAACGATGCACCAGAAACATCTGGCAGAAGGCGTTCTGCTCAGCTAGAAATGTCTCGTACGTCACTACGGCGCATTTTAAAAAAAGATTTACAGTTATACCCATATAAGGTGCAATTGGTCCAAGAATTAAAACCCGCAGATCATCGGCAACGTCTAAATTTTGCAGTTAAATTTCAAGAGTTGGCCAGAAATGAAATCAACTTTATTGAAAATTTGATTATGAGTGATGAAGCTCATTTTCATTTGAATGGCTTTGTTAATAAGCAGAACTGTAGGTTCTGGGGTTCTCAAAATCCAAGAGCCATTCATCAACGCCAATTGCACCCCATCAGGTGTACAGTATGGTGTGGGATCACATCTGAAAATGTCATTGGGCCCTACTTCTTCGAGAATGAATATGGAAGTGCTGTAACCGTAAATGGAGAGCGGTATCGGTTTATGATAGAAAATTTTTTACGTCCTGCTCTTGAAAACAGACCTGGTATGTGGTTTCAGCAGGACGGAGCCACTGTCCATACTGCCCGAGACACAATGGCACTTTTAAGTCAAATTTTTGGAGAGCGAATAATTTCTCGAAATTCGGAAATTATTTGGCCAGCGCGATCGCCAGATTTGACAGCACCCGACTATTTTCTTTGGGGTTTTTTGAAGGAGCGAGTGTATGTGAACAAGCCAGAGACAATCCTTGAACTCAAGGCAAACATTGTTGCAGAAATTCGAATGCTACAGCCACAAGTTTTGAAAGATGTTATGGAAAATGCTCTAAAAAGAGCCCATCAGTGCGAAGCTGAAAACGGTGGTAATTTAAGAGACATCCTTTTTCATACTTAGTGTAAAAACATTTCCATTTTGTATATTATATAATCTGAAAGAAAAAAATAAAAAAAAAATTAATAAACAAAAAAGTTATTAAACTTTTACACCCCTTGGTTTCTTTTGGCCCACCCTGTATATAAATAAATTGAAGATTTTTACATTAGAACTGTTTGCCGTATTACATGCTCCTTTAAAAAAAAAAACAAGAAACAACTTTATCTGAAAAAGTTTTTTGCCTTAAAAGCTTTTTTTGGAGCAAAACTAGTGCTGCCTTATCAACAAAAATTTATTTAAAAAAAAGTTAGCAACCCCTTATTAATTAATAATTTTGTTTTCTAAAGCGCTCTAAAAACAATATGGTAAAATTTTTTCACGCACAAGTTGCGGTCCCACAATATCGTTCGATCACTTACATTCTACATAGAAGAAAACTGTCAAACTAATTTGCGTGGCACAGAGCTTTCAAAATTCTGAATTTCTATTTTCGTGAACTTTATGTCATATGAAAAATTAAAGAAAATCGTAAAAGCTTGCAAAGAAAAACTTTTTTTACCAAGTATCAGTAGTATGATATTTAATTCTACATAAAAGTAGTCAAACTAATTTGCACGACAAACTTGCAAACTAATTTGCACGACAAAATTCTGTATTTTCTACTTTCTTTAATTTTTTCTCATATGAAAAATTTAAGAAACTCGTGAATGCTTGCAAATTAAAGCTTTTTTTTTACTAAGTATCAGTGAAAATAATTTCTCTGTACCAATTAAGAAATCAAAACTTTTTAAATTTATTGGTGTATTCAAAAAAAAAAATCATACATTTTTAGTAAATACGAGTAATATTGGAAAAAGAAATTTTTAAAGAGGTTTTTCATGATTATTTATTCACTTATAACATATTCTACAAAGTAAATTTAGTAGAATATGGTTGCACAAGTATGGATGGAGTAACTAGACCATATGCCCAAGATGTTATTAACAGAATTTTAAAAAGTTTTTGACTGACTATACACGACATATGCCTTCACATAGGAAGAAACTTTCTGATGATTATTTATTTCTTTAGAAAAATTATAAAAGTCTAATTATTAAATAAAAATTAACTTAATATCCTTTTTATTCTAAACTTTATTTGTATAGATACTCGTAGTAACGAGATTTTTGATGTGTAAACATCTATACGCTAGTGGGTAAAAATTTTTTCACTGAGATTTCTTTGCTGAGATGCACACAGCATTGGCAAATCGGTGTGAGCTATGTATGAGTGTATTAGTGTTTGAAAGAAGCAATACCAAGCAGAGAAACAAGTCGACCGGCTCGAAGCCGACGGTGCGCCGCCGCGGTTATTTTTCTGTATATTTCCGTACACCAAAGGTGAAAATGAACCGTAAGAGCTACGGACTTGAAATTTGGACACAATGTGTAGACATTTGGCCACCACAACAACAAATACATGCGAGTTAAAAACTAAAGGGTGTTCCAAAACGAGCAACGAAAAATATTAAAATCCCATGTAATATACATACAATTGTATGTACATATACACACTTGAAATTTTAAAAGTTAGTGTATTTTTATACAGACTACAACAATTAACACTAAATTTAAAAAATTTAAATCAATGGGTGTTCCATCAGTTAATGCAATTTTGACTTTGTAATTTTGGCAACTTGCTGAATCTTGGAAACCGTAACAGCAAAACTCTTGAAATTTTCAAAAACGGTAAAACTAAAAAATCAAAAAAATATAAAATCGCCAAATAAAAAAAAATCGCCAAAAACAAAAAAATCGCCAAAACGAAAAAAAGCACAAAATTAAAAAAAAAATCTCTAAGACTAAAATAAATCGCGAAAAACCGGAAAAATCGCCAAAATGAGAAAAATCCTTAAACAAAAAAATGGCCAATATGAAAAAATCGCCAAATGAAGAAATCGCCAAAAAAAAAAATGCGAAAATTAAAAAAACCCAAAAAGAGAAAAAAAGAACGCCAAAACGAGAAAAAAACGATAAAACTGAAAAAAATCGTTTAAACTGAAAAAACTTAAAAAATAAGAAACGTAAATAAAAAAAAAAAAAAATTATCAAAACCGAATGTGCGCAAGTCAAAATCGCACTTTACTGAATTTATTTTAATTGCAATGCGTACACAACAACAAGAACAGCAACAACTAAACGATGAACAACAGGAATTAAAAATTAAAAAGTAAAAGTAAAGGCATTTACCGTAGATGAGCACTGCAGTACCACTAAAGTTTCAGTAAAAACAAAAAAAAATTTTTAACAAGTAAATTTTTACTGATTACTAAAAGTTTTTTCTACAATTTTTATAAATTGCCTAAATGATTTGTTATATGATGAGGTGCATTGAATTTTCAGTAATCAGTAATGCCCGTGTTCATAATGAAATTCTACCAAGTGGCTAAATGTTTTTCATACAAAAGTTTTTCATACTAAGTTTGAATGAAAAAACTTTGCCACTTGCTACAATTTTTGATTACGGCCCTACGATTTTACTGGTAATGCAAATTAAATTTCATTAGCAGTAAAAATTTACTGAATTTTTTAGTAATCAGTAAATTTACTGCTTACTGCAATTTTGAATGCAGTACGTATACATACATATACTGCAGTGTGCCCATTTACTAACCAAATAAGTTTAATAAAGCAAACAAAAACCAACAAATTCATATGTATTTACAATATTGAAAGTTTTGATAGTTTTAATTAATTAATTTAAAAAAAGATACTAAAAGCATAAGTACTTCCAACTTAAAAAAAAATTTCATTACTAGATGTTTACACATCTTCTCTGTGATCGGACTCACATTGCTTTTTTTAAAAAAGCTTTCTCCGCAAAAAGCTTTTTCATTTATTGAAACCAGGGCGCAAATTACGATACTCGTTATATAACGAAATTACGAAATATTTCAATAGAGTTTGCATGAAAATATTTTAAAATTTCGAATCGCATCGAATGCCATAATTTGCCCCCGGCCTTAAAGACTTTTTGGAAAAAAGTGATTGCTGCTAGCGCTTTCTATGAAAACAAATTAAAAACTAAGTGTCTGTTTAACAAAACTGAAAGACAACTTTAGGTTTACAATTTACATTGAAAATAGAAAGAAATTTTTATATTTTAAGCACCGCATACACGATTCAATAATTGAAAATTGAATTATTCAATTTTTAATTGAGGTTGTTGTCCAAATCAAAGCTTGTATGGCTTTGACAATTGATTAGTTTGGCAGTTGTCGAGGTAGTTGAAGAAATATCAAAAGATTTTGATTTTTCATATTGACTAGTAAATCTTTCAAGTCGATTGTGTTGTGTGTGCTCGAATCTCTTGATAAGTTGTAAAAATTTATGTTTGTAGCTTCATTTTGTATAGAAAAAGTTATGTATTTGTAAAATTGTATTTAATTTCATTGAATTTTAAATAAAAAATATAAAAATTAATGAATGAATGCAATAGAAGTTTTAAATTTTTAAATTTGTAATTGTTAAAAAAATATAAATTTGACAGTTGAATGAAAATCTTTCAATTAAGTTTATGAAGTGTGTGGCCAATAATCAGTTCAATTGAAAGACTCTATTCACAATTGAATTGGAACGTGTATGGGGTGCTTTAGTGATGTTTTCAATATAAATTTTCAACAGTTATTGTTCTTATTGTTGGAATATTATCAGTAAAAATATTTTGTAATTTGAAACTTTTATTGCCATGATATCTGACCTTCTTTCCTCTTAATTAGTTAACATTTTTCACGCCAAGTAATTGAAATTTCAAAAAAATTCTAGAACAAAAATTTTTACTTTTTTCTGCAAATATTTCCAAACGTTTCCATTTATTTCCCATTATTTTCTTTTCTATCGGCGTACGATTAAATTAATGTAACGGGTGTTTTTTTTAGAGGTATAGAACTTCGAATTGAAATAAAACACAAGAAAATCGTTTTAATGTCCATCAATTTGGCTTTATTGGAAGGATAATTTTATGCCATTAATGTTTAAATATGATTTCGGGCATGTGGCCGCCGCGGCTGGCTCGAATAAAGCCAATTCTACAGGTCCAATTTTCAACCACTTTTTCGAGCATATGGGGCCGTATGTTGGCAATAACGCCACGAATGTTGGCTTCCAAGTCCCCTAACGTTTCTGGTTTGTTGGCGTAGACGAGCGACTTCACATATCCCCAAAGAAAATAATCCAATGGTGTCAAATCACACAATCTTGGTGGCCAATTGACAGGTCCATTCCGCGAAATTATGCGCTCATCGAATGTTTCCTTCAATAAATCGATTGTGACGTGCGCTGTGTGGCATGTAGCGCCGTCTTGTTGGAACCACAACTCATCCACATTCATGCCATCCAATTCGGGAACAAAATAGTCGGTTATCATGGCTCTATACAGGTCTCCATTAACGGTAACTGACTCTCCAGCATTATTTCGGAAGAAGTATGGCCCACTGACTCCACCAGCCCATAGAGCACACCAAACAGTCAGTTTTTGTGGATGTAATGGCGTCTCAAGGGTCTAATGTGGATTCTCTTCACTCCAAATGCGGCAATTTTGCTTGTTGACGTAGCCATTCAACCAAAAATGAGCCTCATCACTGAACAAAATTTTGCGATGAAAATCAGCATCGAGATCAATCTCATTTTCGGCCCGTACACCAAAATCACGACGCATTGCATGGTCTCGCGGCTTTAATTCTTGCACAAGCTGGATCTTGTAAGGTCGCAAGGCAAGATCTTTGCGCAAAATCTTCCATAAAGTTGATGGACAAAGCTCCAATTGCTGTGCACGGTGGCGAATCGATTCATTCGGGTCCTCTTCAACACTTTGCTCTACAGCGGCAATTGTTTCTTCGGTGCGCACTGTTCGACGTCTCTGCGGATGCGTACTATCACATAGAGTAAACGTAGTGCGAAAACGATCCATGGTTAACCGAATTAATTGCTCTGATGGACGATTATGTCGACCATAAAATGGACGGAGCTTGCGGTAAACTTCGCGAACTGAACCATTATTTTCGAAATAAATTTGCACGATTTGCAAGCGTTGTTCTTTTGTCAACCTGTTCATGATTAAATGGCAAACCAAACTAAATATTAATCACTTGACAGCTGACAAAATTACCGCAAGTTAAAAAAGTGATGCCAACTTAAAGTTCTATACCTCAATAAAAAACACCCATTATGTATTGTTTTTGGCCGGTGGCGGCTGTTAGCCGGCTTACAGCCGATCGGCTGTGTTCTCTGGTTTGTGCTCATGTGCAAAAACAAGACAAAAACAAATTGATCAATCGTTCTTAATGTTTTTGTTTTGTTTTTGTTGCACTCACTTCAAAAAACGAAACAAACAAAAAATTCAAACAATTTGTTTATTTTGTATTCGTACTCTGCTTTTAAGTGCAAATATATCAAAACAAAAATAAATTTATAACTGTACTAGTGACGATTATTTTTGTTTTGAAAATTACATCCTAACTCCTGTATTGGGCAATACATAGCATAGTTATAAAAACCCAAAAGTCAATGAAAAAAAATTTTATCTAGTCAAATAAACTTATAATTAAATTGAATTAGTAAACAAAAGTTTCAATTGACTCAATTAAATTTTGAATTGATTTTTTGTTTTTTCAGAACATTTTTTTCTGTGTATAATTTCTGGAAAAAATACACCGTAAAGCATTAAGAAAGAAATGTTTATTTGCTCTTAAGCTTGTGAGGCTTTTTAGCGATATAATGTTTTTACTTGAAAAATAATTTCTCAGCCATTTTTTTCACTTAAATAATTGAAAACAGAAATTTATATTAGAAAGCTTTTTATATAAAAATTATAACTTCATGAAAGCTGATGAAAGCTTTTGTCATTAAATTTTATTACAGGGGAAAAAGACTGATTTTTAAATATTCACTAATGGTTTTTCGTGTTGTTGTTGTCCATAACGTATTTTTTGGTATTTGAAAAGAAATTAATTAGAATCTGCTCCATAACGCTGGTTATAATACAATTCTCTTTGCTTGAAATAGTTAGCCCTCCATATTAAATTACATATTTAAAATGCCGATCAAATTTATTGATAACTCACATTTTTTTATGGCTTTTTAATTGTTCTTTAAAATTATCTACACTAGTCTACAAAAAAATTAATAGAGAGAAAATATTTTCTTAGCTAATTTAATGTTGCTAAAAGCGAATATGATATTCATGTATTTTTCTAAAGAAGCGTTTCCAAGATATCCTAGTCCCTTTGTCTTTACCGGATCACAATTCATTGACTTACAGGCATTAAAGTTGAAGAACAGGTACATTTTTCAAAAACGCTGCTTTGAATATGCATAATGAATTTCATATTCGTATTAAATGACCCCAAATTAAATGTAGAAACGGACTTTATGGTAGAAACCACGGTTTTTGAAGTTATACGAAAAAAAATTTAAAATTTGTTAAGCAGTGTAATGAAATGGTATAAAAAAAAAATATGTAAGTAGAGTTTAACTTAATTGTCCAGCGAGTCTGCTTGCGTACGCTACTGGTATTATTTTATTAATTTTAAAATGAAGCTACTTTTCCACGCTTTTTTTCTAATGTTAATATTTTGGGATCTAACGCTAGCTGAGGTAAGATTTGGATTTATGTATTTAAAAATATATTTTTACTTAAAATCGTTCATCCTTTTTATTTAATTAGAAAGTCTTGCGTCCCAAATTCAATGAGATGATATTGTGGAGTGATGAGAAATTTTGCACGCACAACATTTCAATGGACGACAGTGATCCACATATGAATTTTTCCCTTAATGTTCTGCAACAACTTAATGTTGTGGATCTGCAAATCGAGGCTAGAATTACACATAAACTTAACAGAGATCATTTCTTTAATCTCAATACCTCTTTGAATCTGTGCAATGTTCTCGATTATAAATCAAAATCTCCCATAGGCGCTTTAGTGGGTGCATATCTGAAGGGATATGGGCATATTTTGGATAAGTGTCCCATTGTTAAGGTAAGTTGAAATAAATACTTTTAAAAAGTTAAATATTTTTTTGTAGTATTTATTGATTATTTAACTTTTTGATACCACCATTATACAGGGCCGTTATTACTTGAATAGGATCTGGATCCCTGAAGATACTATACTTAGTAGTCAACCCGAAATTGACTTTCAAATTGATTTCAAGGCTTATCATGTGGATGCCAGCAAGCGGCAGACTATCATTATAAATGATCACGTTAGCGGAGAGTTAGTGGTGCATGATGTTACTAATGTTAAGCGGGGGCTATTGCGCTTACTACCTAAGGTACCACGTGGCTAAAGAGAGAGAGAGATAGAAAAATATGCAGTTTTTGAAATAACTTGACAAGATTTTTTAATTTCTTTGACAAATTTGCAAATAATTTAATATGTTCACATTCTTGCACATAGTACTCGTATATAACATATAAATATGTTTAAAAAATATATATAATACACATATTCTCAATTCACAACCTATTGTGGGAGTCGTATTTTGTACATGAGTTGTTGATAGTTTCAAAAAAAAAAAAACATTGTTTATAGACAAATGTTTACATAGAAATTACCAACAACGTTTATACGAACTGCGACTCCTACAACAGGTTGTGAATTGAGCAATAATATCTAGCAAAAAAAATACAAAAAAGTTGTTCTTAAGCTGCTTCACAAACATCACTAAATATGTTCGTGCGACTTCCCAAGAATTGAGAATAAAAAACTATTGGAATCCACAAATAAAAATTATATATCCCCTCGTTTACTGCAAGCACTCTATGTTAGAATACACAATATAAGTCTCGTTTATTGTATATTAAAACTAATATAAGTCGGTATGGTTTTATGTCAGTAAGAATTAAAGTTATTAAATAATTTGTTCGAACTTATTTTGTTTCCCAGTTTATGATTTGATAAGACTAAATTTGTTAACGGTCTGTGAGTCAAATTACATGTGATAATTTTTAGGGAACAAATTTCATTAAGGACAATTGTAAATTATTATGACAAACAATAGCAGAACGGAACAACATGCTGCTTTAAAAGAAATTGCACAATTGCTGACGACAGAGAGATAGGTGGGAACCATAAAAATTTATTAATTTTTTTTGTCCATTTTTAATGTAGTGCTTTGACTTCTACTAAAGTTATAATTTTTTTTACTAAATAGAGGCAATAAAAAACTATTTTCTTTATACAAAAAGAATTCTTACACAACTTCTAATGCAATGAAATCAATTAAAAAAGAGAACTTTATGCAAGGATAGGTTAGGAACCTTCACTCGGAGACCCAATTGGGTCCACTGTGAAACTACCTAACTGCAAGGATAAGTCTATATAAAATTGATTCGAAATTATCCAAAGTTGAAGTTCTTCCCAGCGACAATCGCTGGATCTTTTTAAGTCGAAGCTAAGTTTTTTAATTTTTTTTTGCTGGAAATAAAAGTTATCGGAATAAGTTTTATGCTGCGTTTTTATTTTAGTTTAATATTTTAATCTTATTATAAAAATTCACTGCTCCAAAATTGCGCAAAAATTACTATTTTCAAGGACCATTAATGAAAAAATTACTAAAAGTCATTTCTAAAGCTATTTCGTTTTATACTTAAACGGAGAAAAAAATTGCATGCCCTAATTCAGTAAGAAGATTTAGGACTTTTTTGTTTGAAAATACTTTTGAGTTCTTGTAATTTTCTTCAAAAATTGTTGATCAAAGACAATGAAAGATAAAAATATTATTGCCATGTTTTTAAAAGGCAAAAATTAAATTAAACTATTATACAAAAGTTTAAAAAGTACATGAAAAAATATGTGTTGAAAATAATGTTTGGAACAAAATTAGAGATGTGCAAATGTCGTGATTTCATTGTGTCACGCGTGAGTCACGCGTGATTCACGTGATTCGTGATCAAATAGTATAACTAATCACGCGTGAGTGCGTGAGCGTGACTGAAAAAAATTTACTCGTGCGTGATCGTGCGTGAGCTTTTTTAATAATCACGCACGAATTCTCACGCTCTCACGAGATAACATCACTGCATAGGTACATATGTAACTGTATTCAATCATTTGAAATAAATTATTTTATAACAATGAATGCATATTTGTATAGTAATATGTATGGTAGTATGAGCTTACAAATATAATGAATACCCCCAAACAAAATGTTCCGACTTTTTCTGAAGTCAGTCTTGTCGTACCGAATTCGTTAAGACATTTCTGTAGTTTCTCTGGACAATTTTTTTTTAACATTAAAACTTTGATTTTTGAGTACATAAGTAAAAGTCTTGAACATTTTTTTAAATAAATATGTACATATATGTTAATAAAAAAAAGGGATTGTAACAAATATTAAAAAACGTGAGTATGTGCAAATTATTTCTACAATAGCAGCAAATACAAAAATTGTTACGATTTCGGTAATATCTCGGTGCCGAAATCGGAAGATTTTGTCGACCAATCGTTAAGAATTCTTTACGAATTCGGAGCATTTTGTTTGATGGGTACATACAGCTGTGTAAATATGTATGCATGTATGTTTCTTAGATACCCTGTAGGAAGTATCAATTGAGAAACACCTACTGATTCAACAGTGCCTTTGTCAACAACACTACTGACGAATTGTACCGCAGAAAAGGTTTTTTGCTTTAGGGTCCGTCCATATATTACGTAACGCTGTAGGGGGGAGGGGTGAGGTTCGAGTTTTGTTATGATTTATTATGGTGGGGGTGGGGGGAGTCTTTGAAAATGTTATCTCATACAATATGCTTTACTCATTTATTTGATTATCATTCATTTAATTGATCATACGTCTTACCTTCACATTTATATTATGTATGTATACATACATACATGTGCAGAAGTAAATTTTTGATATACGAGAATTCGAATTCGAATATTTAAAATGATATCCGCGAATACGAATACTTAAAACGATATTAAATTAACTTTGCTTTATTTTAATTTACATTATAAATTTTACAAAAACACGAGCATATATATATATACATAGATATGTACATATGTATATGTAAGAACCTATTTTTCAACCCAAAAAACATGCGTGCGTGATCGTGATAAGTTGTAAACCACTCGTGCGTGATTAAAAATATTTTATTCGTGAGCGTGCGTGATCGTGAAAATGTTCAAAATCATTCGTGCGTGAAAGTGCGTGAGTAAAATATTTTTCCGCGTGAGCGTGCGTGTCGTGAGTCAGAAAACACTCACGTGCACATCTCTAAACAAAATCATACTAAAGCAAATACACGAACCTTCTAGTAGAGACAATAAATAATAATTGTTTTAAAGAATCACAACTGCGGTGGATTTTTCGTCCATAGACCAGACGATCCAATCGTCGAAAAGAATTAGGGCATTAATATTATGAATGCGAAGGTTTGTATGTTTGGACGTTTGTTTCCTTATAAGGAAAGAATGGCATTAGATATTTTAATAAAATTCGGTACACAGACTTGCCAGAGCACTCAAATGTTTTGGGAGTCCTCATTGAAAAGATGAAGTCTCGTTTTTCATCTCCATACAAGGTCAGTAGCTCTAGTAAACATATGTATGTATGTATATATATTAGAGTGGCCGTTAGTTGTATGGAGAACTTTTTTTTTTATTTCTTATATTCTCTCCCCCCAAATCGGTTCAGTTTAATGTAAAAAATTTTTTTATACCGATAAGTTGGGCCTCAAACCCATTTATTCAATGTATTTTTTTAGTTTTCTTTTGACTATATGTATGAAATAATTCAATAGATATAAGCTCTTATTGTACATGTTTAATATAAATAATTTCCATATAAATATAATTTTTATACATAAAATTTTTAACCCCCGACTAAAAAAATGGGTGTTATAAGTTTGTAGTGTGTGTCTGTGTATCTGTGTGTCTGTACGAGTACACGTACAGAACAACCGGCTGGAACGATTTTGATTTAGTTTCTTCAAAATGTGACTTGATCGTGAAGGTTCTTAGCTATGTTTTAATCAAATCGGTCTAGACGCTTAGAAGATATCACAACTTTTCTAGAAATATTCGGGGGTTTTTAAAATTTTTAATTTTTGTTATTGATATTTTGTTGGTTATTTGCTTCGCTAAAATATTGCCTTATATTATATTCTTCTAAAATGTTTTTTTTTTTTAAAGATAGTCATATGCAAACAAATTACATTGAAAATGGGCTTGAAGGCCAACTTTGAGGGGCGGACGCATCCCCTTAAACACAACTTATCGCTATGAAATTTTTTTGTATATTTTTTTCTAAATAAAACTGAATCGTTTTTGGGGGAGCAAATATAAGAAATTAAAAAAATAACTAAATAACGGGCACTCTAATGAACATAAATAAGTTGTTTACTCACAGCCGGCATTAGTGTTGTAAAAATTTAATCGTTTATTCAAAATTTGTAATTCTCTTAGTACTTTTGTATTCATGTGTGCTCATTATTTACATATTTCAATGTTTATTTAACCTTTATTCGAGGTTAAGGTCTTCAATAATTAACTTTCCACCATCTAATTCATTAAAATTTTGTTAACGTTCA
This sequence comes from Tachina grossa, assembly GCA_949987645.1. NCBI lineage: Eukaryota > Metazoa > Arthropoda > Insecta > Diptera > Tachinidae > Tachina > Tachina grossa. The sequence goes on from OX465276.1 coordinate 149,311,163, forward strand.
TGTGATTTTTTTGGTTTGCTCTTTATAACGTATAAATTAAAGTTATTCCATAATTTATGTTTTTTATTTATGTCTAGTGTTTTAGCAAAATGTTGTTTACGATTTTATCAAAAAACTTTTTTTAATTGTGATTTAATTGCTGATATTGTAATAAAACTGGTGAAACAAAAAATTGATTCAAAAGTTTAAAAGTGGGTTAGAACTACTGACACAAGTGTACAGAACCAGGCAATAAAAAGATGCATATGTAGTAGAGATGGGAGGGTGAGCAATTGTTCACTCACATTTATGTAATGTGTCAAAGAAAATATTTACTATATTATAATTTATAAAAAAAAAATAGTACAACACTCCAATAATTTCAATATGAATTTCTGAAAAATTTATGTAGATAATAGAAATTCGGACCCAGGTAAAAATTTTACTCACATACCATCAATCACGCCACATTTTTTTATGCATATACATATGTACATACTCCCGCATCTGATTTATTTTTCTATTATCATTTTAATTTAAAAATATTGATATTTTATGTAGCCATGGCTGAATGCAGGATAAAATTATTTGCGATAATTTGTGAACATATAAAACTCACTTCACTTCAATCTGACTATCTTCATTAATTTTGAGACCGCTGCCCCAGTTTAATACAGCGCTATCGACTTCTTGAGAGGAGTTGTAAACAAAATAAGGTGGCGTTGGCTAAAGTAACTAGAACGTTGACTATCCGCCAGATAACTTTTTTTTTGAAAATGCTATAAAAAAAACTACTGAAGCTTCGGCTGTGTGGCACGTAGCGCCGTCCTGTTGAAACAAAATGTTGCTAATATCCTCCTCTTCAATTTTTGTGAACAAAAATTCGTTCAACATGGCCCGATAACGATCGCCATTGACTGTAACGGCCAGTCCTTGCTCAATGGCCCAATTATGCCTCTGGACCAAAATCCGCACCAAACAGTGACTCGTTTTGGGTGCGTCGGCTTTTCAATGTATGCGTGCGGGTTTTCTGTGCCCCAAATGCGACAATTTTGCTTGTTTACATACCCGCCAAGATCAAAATGAGCTTCATCTGAAATGATGATTTTTTTTTTTTTTGGCAAAATCGGCATCTTCTGTAAGTCGATCGCAGGGCCACTTAGCGAAGCGAAAACGCATTGGATGGTCAGTTGGCTCGTTCAGCGGAAGAATAAAACTAAATATCTGTCAAATCAGACATGAGCTAAGTGTTACCATTCACGAAATAAGCACTAGTTGAAAAAAAAACGTTAGATGGCGGACCCCTTTCAAAACCGAAGGTACTGGGTTCAATCCCTGTATCCAACAGTCATTGAATAGCAACACCACTCATTTTTCTGATGTGCATTAGTGTCTCTTTGTGTCAGTTGTTGTAGAAAAGTTCAAGTGATGAAGACTTGAACTATACCGACTCACTGAACTATACCGACTCCAGCAGATACTAATCCTAATGTAACATCAGAACGCCCTCCTTCGTTGTGTAGCAGAATCATCGGCGAAGTAAAGAAACCAATGAAATGGCTACTAAACACAGCTTTAAAAATTTAATACGCCCCATTTAACACCAGAGCGCTGCAACACTGCATTATTAAAAACGTGCAAAAAGTAGAGTTGTAAAACAATGAAGCTTTTCTCTGTCTTTTCCTTCACTACCTTTATTCTCTACTATCCCTTTCCTAAAAGAAGATAACACCTAGTAATAGTATGTAGTAGGCATTTATTGCCTGAGTGTTACTTCTCTTAAAAAAAATAGAAATAGAGACTAATTTCATGAAAAAATATAATTTTTGTATAAAAAAATATTATTCTCACCATAGATATATTATTTAAAGCATCTATTTATTCGGGTCTATTATCGTTTGAGTATCGCTTAAAAACGGCAGATAAGATCGACAATTTTGCATTGAAAATGTATCTTGTTTTTATTAAATATCGTTTTGAAACAATAATCAAACAAGAAATGGAACGATTGATTGTATTTAAATCAAATTGAATAATCTACAGTGGGCGCAAACAAACTTTTTTCTTCTTTTCTTTATCAAATAAAGGAATTTACTGATTTGCGCTCAATTTTTGAAAATCCTGTTTTCATAAAATCACGACGATTTGAGGTCATAGCAATATATTCAGATTGCGTTTACGCTGAGGTCTCTAGTTATGAAAGTATGCGTGTGTGTGTGTGTGGTTGTGGTGTGTGTGAGTGTACTAAAACAAATCTTAGTTTGAAAATGGCTTAACGTAACGGACTTTACGGCATTCTAAAGACATTTAATTCACTTAGATCTGGGATTCTATTTCTCCTGCTTCAATTTGGCAAATTTCCAGACTAGACGTTGCTGTCACATTCTGGAATAGAGCTGCAAAACTATCGATAGTCGCTCCACTCGATAGTATCGATAGTTTTACATAAAACTATCGAATAGTTTTATAAAAGTTGCCACATAAACTACTCGAAAAAAAATCCAGAGTCCTCAACATTTTCATTAGTATAGCGTAAGCGGGACATATTATCGAAAATATACCTTTTTATTGAACTTAAAATTTTATGGGCCTACCCTACCCATGGTTTAGAATTATCAAAATGCGAAAATTGTTGATAACTTTTAAGGCACTAACTGTAAAGTTTTATCGTAAGAGACGATTGGCGGCCGTCTCGATATCAGTACCACCAAAATTTATCTTTGTGTCGACTATGTTGAATTTATTAAGATACTTGTGACTACTATTTGTTGAATAACACTTGGATTTATAAATAAATTCATATACATACATATGTATTTAAGTACTTATGTATACAGAAGCAGGGATGCGATGTCATATTTACAAATTGTACAAACTTTCAAAAAAATTTTAATTTTTTCAGTACGACTGTACCTAACTCTTTATTTATATTTTTTTAATACTTGTACTTTTTAATTAACTAAAAATCAATTAACAAAACGCCAGAAGGTGCACAAAGAATATTAGTTGCTGGGATCTGAATATAAAAGTAACATTTACGATATACTACGTTTATAACCTTTTTTTATTCGATTGTTTACAGTCGATGCAAATAGTCGGCTTCTCTCCTTGGTACGAAAATAAAATTTTCACATTTGCAGATTAATTTGGAATAAATAACATTCCTCCAGCAATTCTTTAAGTACCGGAAAACATCGTTTGATTTACTTAATTTTCTAATACCTTCGAGCTAAAGATTAACCACCTTGTGCAAAAAAATCAGTGAACGTTAAAACCGGTTTTTCTATGGAAATTTTTTTTAATGTACACTTCAAGCACGCATTATTTTTTGCATAAGGGGGTTAATATATTTTAATGCATTTTGGCATGTAATATAATATAAAGAGATTCCAGTAGTGCTAAATGGGTCATTGCGGTGCTACGGTACTTTTGGCATTCAAATAGCGCTAAAATTATACAATTGTACCAACTTTTCCATCGCTGTAAAAAAGCTTAAATCAACTACGGATAATTTGCTTCAAAGCTGCCGGCTACTGTTTACTGACTTCGATTATTTTTACTCTTTTAATTACTTGTTTTTTTTGCCGATAGTATCGATAGTGGAAAAAACTATCGATATTTCATTTACAACAAAACTATCGATACTATCGATAGTACTATCGATAGTTTTGCAGCTCTATTCTGGAAGCCTTGTGTAAAGTATAAAAACGGCGACGCATCTGCTGTTAGTTCAGTCTATCATATAAGGTCAGTCTGAAGTTCAGTTGTTTATTGTGAAGAGTTGTCTATTGAGAGTTCAGTTCATTATTGTGAAGAAAGAGAAAATCTCAGTTGAAAGTAGTTGATATTCGTGAAAAGGTATGTAATACCGAGTACGCAATATGGCAGATTGTAACATCGCAATAGAGTGTACTATTGGCAACGTTTGTCATTTCTGATATTTTTCGTTGTGTGGCATTACTTACCATATAAAAAACAAAGTGTGAATAGCGTTGCCAGTGTTACCATATGTGAAGATTTATCTTATTTTTGAAGTTTTTAGACATGTTAAAAAAAATAAGATTTTTAAAAATTTTACTTTTGGTACTTTTAATATATTATTGGAGGATGTTTTACTAAACTACTTAAAAATTTTCTGATTTGCTTCATAATGATCTTACACATGATCTATACAATAAATATTTTGTTATTTGACTTTACTTTTAATAGTTCACAGGAAAGAAAATAAATTTTAACTGATTTTCATTAAAAAAATTACAAAAAAGATTTTTGGTAACAAAAAAGATTTTTTTGCTCGACTTGAAGATTTTTGAAAAATAAATATGGCAACACTGAGCGTTGCACACATTTTGAAAATGACATCACAAAATAATAACACAAAAATTCCAGATGTGTACTCAGCATAACAGTAAACCCAGTGAGTCATTATTGTTGTACAAACAGTGAGCGTCGGCAGAGTGAGTCTTGTGTGAAGAAGAGCGGAGAGGGGTATTGCTTCAAGACCAGCGCAGTAGACGTCGTTGCAAGCAGTTGTGAATCATTTAATTAATTTAAATTGTGAAGTCAACCAAATAAAATAAACCAAAATCTTAGACATGCTTAAACTATGACTCTTCTTAAGCAATGTTTTAGATATAAATTGTAATTGTACCCACTGTGCAATGCCATGAATTGGACAATTAATATGCCAACAAATAAATTGCCCACATTCATAATTAATGTCACATTTACGTATTGCAAATATTCATTAAACACTATGTACAGCCACGCTGCGGTGAGTGAAGTGTTGTTTGAATTGAACATTGTGCTTGTCCAATCTTTCCCTTTTATTTTCCTTTAATTTAATTTGTTTTAAATAAATGCATGTGTGTGAGATGGTTTAATGACCACTTCTCATTTTGAATAAATTTTACGTATTGAAACTGTCATTGTCTCTTGATTGAATTTTATTTGCTGCATTTCATTATTATTGTTGTAACAGGTATCAATTTAAAATTTCTTTATTTGTATCCGAGTTTTTTTATTATCACATATTATATTTATTTTTAAATTAAATGCTTTTTTCACATGTATTTTATTGGCGGTTTTCAGTTATTTTGTATTTCGACCATAATTTTATTAGAAATTGTGCAAAATAATTGCGACCACAATTATTGTATTTCAATCAATTTAGTTTACAAAAAAAATTATTATTTTTAAATAAATATACATAGATATGTATTAATATACAATAATAAATAAAAATATATAATTTACATACAAATTCATAATGAAGGAAGAATTTTTTGATGTTTGGTTCTTTTAATTTTTTCCTAACTGCAATTTGCATACTCGCTGGTTGGTGCTTGTTTTTTATGTTGAAAGTTTATTAATAAAAGTTTTTGCTTAATAAAACAATTATGTTTGGAACTTAAAAAAAATTGCATTCATATGTACATAAGTTATTTAGTTTGAAATTATGTATTTCATTACAAAACATTCTCTCTTTGACGTGGTCTCTTCCACAGGGTTTATTTATATCTTAAAAAAATATAATCGCAGATGTACTCTTTACAGTTTTTTGTTGATCACATGTAAAGAGTGAAATTCTTTAGCTCTGGTTTATAGGATGCTAAACTTTTGCGAGCGAGTTACTATGCTCTTATCAACGATTTTATAGACTCTTTGCTGGGCTCTCGCCACCTAACTTCCAGGATTTTTCTGATAGGCTCTTGATTTTAATGTGGTAGAATCTCGCTGAAATCTTAGTAATGAGTGGCTAGGATCCTTATAACAAGCTGCTAGGGTATTGCAAAGCTGCTATGCTTTTACGGCCATAGCTCTGCTAACAAATCAATAGCTTATTAGTAACAAGCAGTTACCTTCCCTTTACAATGCTTTTAGGGTCTTGCTAATGATTTGCTAAATGTTTCCCTTTATAATGCCTTCAGGGTCTTGATAATGAGTTGCCTAATTTTTGCTATTGCGTTGCTTAGTTTTTATTAACGAAATTTTATTTGGGATAAAAAAAGTATGGGTTCAAAATTTTTTTATGGAAATTCAACTAATGCATGAATTTTTGACTGTATAGAAATTTATTAGCGATTGTTTTAAAAGTTCTTTATGGGAAAATAAAATCGGGGTTTATTTCAGTAAAAGCCAGTTAACTATACATAAGTTCAGGGCCACATTATGAGCAACAACAGATCAACTACCAGCAAAAAAATGAAATTTGATGACGCAAATGGTATAGAATTTGGCACACGTTAAGGAAGTCCCAGACAATAGAACTGGAATGGCGTTTGACTAGATTTTACAGGGTAGTAGAAGAAAAGGAAGACCTGCTAATACTTGGAGGAGACTGATTAAACGGAAGCACATGACGTGAAATTAAAGCTTTAACATTAGATAAACCAAATTTTAACTTGTTTGTTGATACCATATTTTCCAGCTAGGAAATGTGGGAATTGAATGAGAGTATACTTATAAAAAAAAATAATTCTGATTAAAAGTCATAGAGAAGCACTTTCAATGAAATGCTATAAATTGCAGAACCATATGATCAAGAGGGTTTGCTTTTTCATACAATCTCAGGCGGTTCATTAATGAGGTAGTGTTATTAGAAGAGCATCGTTAGAGGATGGATGGTTGGTTGGTTTACATGACTGAATGCTATCCACCAACAATCATTGAAATATCCACTCCATTCCGATGAGGAATCGCATGAAGCAGTCTTTACCAATCCGTGATACCTCCTCTAGGTCATCTAGTTTGTATCTTCTTAGAAATTAATTTGTACTGCCTAGTGTACAATACTGGGCACTCGCATAGTAGGTGAGGAATGTCTGTTCTGGACACTACCATTATTAAATCAATGGTTAGAGTTCGAAATTCGACCCTAAATGGCTTTACTTACTTCGTCTTCTGAACTCAAGGCAGTTTTAGGCGACGCTGCAACGTAGCAAACTACATACTTGTTTTTAATAAATATATGCACCTCTGTCACTCTGTTATTCCAGAGGTTGGATAGTAACACATAAGTCTTATGTAAAAATAGCTAAAAGTGTACCTCAACACAAATGCTAAATTACGCAAACTAGGGTTCGCGGGATTGTCACACCCGTTAACTCTCATAAGAGATACCCACCCTTGCGGGAGTCTTGTTCTTAACATCTGCGACATAATGTACTCGTATCGTATTGTAGCATGTATGCCGATCTCCCAGTGACTCGTCAATGCCCATATCAATCGCGAGATGCTATTTTTATTCTAGCTAACTATTTGTTCTGAGCATTTATCATAGAGGCATGGCCACATTTTCTTAGTGACCCTATCTACACTTACTCAGACTATTCCATCTATATTACACTTTCTGAATATAGTATTTGAGGATATTATTTTTAATGGTGCCAAACAGAGCTGCGACTGATAATGCATTAGAGGTGTCTATGGGGGATCCAGCGCTGGCTTGTTCGCTGGGTCGCTCAGTTCCGATAAAGTTACTATGTAAATAATAAAGTCTGCATAGCACATCCTTCCATTCATGGACCAAAACTGAGGAGTTTTCAAGTGATCTTCGAGGAAGAAGTGTTGCCTGGTTGGCTGCAAATTTCTTACGCGCAATATACCAGCTGACTTTCTTACGGCCAGTATTTCAACATGCAATACACTTGCACCGATGGATAAACTATACGATAGCTTGAACGCCCAGATTACTTGAGAAAACTCCAGACCCAGCACAACAGATCAGTTTTGATCCATCATTGTAGACTTTGGTGTTGTAATCATTTAATATTCCGCTCTTCCTAAAAGATGTAAAGTATCGTAAAATTACATCTGCTGAATCTATAGTGATGAAGAGGAGGACAAAACTGTTGAACACCTTCTCCGTCTCTGTTTTACAGATGGACTCTTATAGATTCTGGCAAGAATATCACAAAGCTTATTTATTTTATCAGTTTTTTTGTAGCATTGAACAAGTTGATTAATGTAGGATGCTTATTATGGCCAGATATAAAAAGGAACTTAATAGGTCTCAAGTTTAAACCCTTATCTACAGCGAGGTAAGATATATGTTTTATTTGTAGACCAAATACACATAATTTAATTTATTTAATTTCATATTTTTTATTTATGTATTTACTTAAAAAACAAATAAAGAGTCACCTTTTTTTTGGGTTGATGTTCATCTTTCCTTATCTTTTTAGCAAATGAGTAACTAAAGCCCATCAAAAAGTTATAGGTAAAGGGTGAAAATATTCGCAGACCTATGAGCTTATTGACTTGATAGTTTTTTTTTTCGTAAATATTTATGGTCTTATTGCTTTCACAGTTTTTATAAGTAAGGCTGTTACTTATTAATGAACAAAAATTATTTCTCTCTTTAATTAAACATATAAAAATTGTATTTAAACTTGCCAAACAATATATTTTTTTTAATAACCTTAAGGCTGTCTTAATGGGAACATGAAAAAAATTCAGTTAAATATTATTTAACGAGCAACTTTATAAACTGAATATTTTGTTTCGCTGTAGTGCTCTGGCAGATTGTAAAAATTGAGCAAAAATCTGACATTAACCCAGTTGCAGTTTCGTTTCACAAAACATTTGTGTATGAAGACGTTCAGAAATCATTTATTTTCCTCAAATGCATTGAACTCTTATATATATCATTTAATAAAAAGAAAATAATTTTTTTATGTGTAGACATGCAAAATTTCATACTCAATAGCTAAAGGAATTGGGAGAAAAAGCTGCTCCCTCTTTAAACTACTGCTACTACGTGTTAATTTTTTGCAATTCTTTTTTTTCCTCCAATATGTCGATAATTGAAATGATGCGCATAAAATGAAATTAACATTTTTATAAAACAAAATTTAACTTTAACAAATGAATACACAAATACAAAAAATAAATTTTTTGCTTTAAACAAAAAAATTAAAATAAATGCGCCAGTATGATATAAAAAAAACGCAAATTGTTACAAAAATTGGAGTATTAAAATCAATCATGTTGGTGAAGGGCATATGGCCCTCTGTACCGTGAAATATGAATGGGGAATTATAACAATAACGACAAAAATTAATGTCATCAATATTTATACAAGCCATGTTTGGTCGTTTGGTTGGACGGTTGGTTCGTTGGTTGGTTGATTGCTGTTGTGGTGAGAGTAAGACCCACATGAAGTTTTTTTTACAAGCCATTATTGACGTCATTAAAGTATTTGCATTCAACACTGAATACAAATTTTTTTTATGTTAACATGGTTAAACGGTTAATACACTGAGAGAAAATACATTAGAAGTTATAAAGTATGCTGATGATGTTCATGAGGTAATTTGATGGTTTACAGCAGTGAATTTTCTTAACTTCTGAAAATAATTCTCTATGGTCCTTCGAACCGCTTATTCGTTGCCAGCAATTGTATATAAAAAAAGATTTATTCCTAATGTCTATTAGAGAGCTGCTCAAGCAAAACTTAAATGATTTCCATCTATTAGCTCTTACCTAAATTACCGCCTTCCTCCACCTTTCGCATTACACAACAAACAATTCATTGCTAAAATGTTTTTAGATTCAAATTCATTCTATAGATTAGGTTGTATTAATAGGGAAATAAAGTAGAAGGGGTCAGATTAAACGAAAAAAATAAAAAAGGAAAGGAGGTTTGTAGAAAAGGACGATATAGATAAGGTCCGCTTATGGGCATGCTGGCATTCCTGCAGCTGAAGTTAGCGATTGTTCTTAATAAAGGAAAGCAGGTGTTTAAGGTCAACCGTTGACAATTCCTAAAGGCAACTGAAAATTTGTCTTCCTAAAGAACAAAAACGTTGGTTTTCAAGCGTTGGACAGATGTAAGGCAGATAAGTTATTGTCACCTACTCTTCTTTACCCAAACATCCTGAAAAAAGTCATTATATGGAAGTTCCATGGCACCAATGCCAAAAGCACAATAACCCGTTATAACTTCCACTATGTCCCGTATGTTTCGTCGCGGGAAATTAAGTAACACTGAAAACCAGTTTTTAAGTGAGAGGGTATAGCTTCCAATCGGTCCTAAAAGTGGGCGAGGGCACGCCCACACATTTTTGTATACATTGTTATATTTCACGTATTTCTACTTAACCGATTTTTACGAAAAATACCATGCACCTTGAGCTCTAAGATTAACACAAAATTCCATTTGGAAAAATGGGCGGAGTTACGCCCATTAAAGTTTAATATTTTATTTTTTAAAAAACTTAACACACACTCTGAGCTCTGAAAAACACACAATCTTGCATTTAAAACAGTGGGCGGAGGCACGCCCATTAAACTTTAATTTTATATTTCATGAACTTCTAATTAACCATCAGATTTTCAAAATGTTTTTATTTGAAAGAGTTTGCTTCCACTTTGGTCCCATAATTTTTCTTTTTCAAAAATGTTCTATCAGATCTTTGCATTGATGTCATTTTTTTTTGCAGAATTTTATTTGATATATAGTCACAATCTTCTTGCTGTAGACTATGTTGTCTCATTATGCCACCTATTTGGGCCGTTGCCGAAAATGCATAATTTAGAAGCTTTCAGTAGGATGCCGCAGAAATAATCAATTCCTCTGTAATGATGTAAGAATGTCCATTCATAGTTTAACCAAAAATAATGAAAAAAAGTCGAACATTTGAGTCAGTGTTCCCTGTCTTTAGTTATTTTATCTCATAAAGTATGATTTGGTTGCGCCAAATAAGTGCATCTAACGAACTTCACAGCAGACATTTGTATGGTCCTTCGAACCCATTTCGGTTTTTTTTTGCTTTCGCAGCACTTATAGATCACCAGCAATTAAAAGTTGTAAGCAAGTTTTTAATGATTTAATGGCTGGCGTGAATGTTTGGATGATTTTCAGGTACAGAGCCCAGTAAAAGAAGACTGAACTTGAACTAGAGTTGGAGACAATTTTAGAATTGATAACAAAACAAACAATTTTAAAATAATAAGGCTCACAAATTATAAGAATGCATGCAAATAGGACCACCGAATATTTATTATACTGACTGGTGAGTATTCCTAGTTATTCAAAGCGAATACACCCACAACCAAGGCTCATAACCTTATGCATTAAAGACATTCACCACAGCAGGCTACACTAACACACGACTTCAAATGCCGCAAGCAGCACTTGTCGCTCGTAGCCGGCTACTTATTTATTCCTTGCATCAATTTTTGGATATTATTTCTGTTAAATGATATGAAATAATTGCACAAAATCATTCGTTCAACATTTTGTATTATACTGGCAACACTGAATTTTCTCATTGTAGCCAAAGAAATGAAATTAGTTTAATTGGACTACAACGACAAAATCAGCATAGACAACAACCTGTCGCCATGTTGCCTTGCTGTCTTCAAAAGAATCATCCTCATATAAACATGTGTATTCTATCCTTAGCATTTGGTAGTCGGTAGCTTGCTGTAGTGAATGTGTTTAGTGCATTACCGACCAAAAATTATTTGACTGCATACAGACAACTGGAACAGTACATCTCTATGCCTAACAAATGTACTAAAAATTCCAGTATTTACATTGCCACAATTTTTTTTCAGTGTACTTAGAACTTACTGTCAAATTTCCATAAAAGATTTCGACTAACTTTCAGAGTATGAACGTACATATTGTTACTTTAAGATAGAAAGGCACACTAACTCATTATTTTTTTTTTTTGAAATCGAGATTTTTGAATTTTTCGATACATTAAATGTTCTTCTATCGAAATATACAAAAAAAAATCGAATTAAAAAAAAAATAATGAGTTAGGGCCTTTCTATATTAAGGTAACGATATGTATGTAGCATTTGAATGTTTGGCGGCATATGGTCTTCTTGCTCTATAGTTTTAAAATTTTTTCCTTTAATTTTGCAATTGTTAAAAAACTTTAAGCGCAAATAAAAGATCATTAATGGAATTCTGGCAAATGTTTAACTTTCAACGAAAAAACGGTACGAATTTTAAAATGGTCAAATTAATATTTAGTTATACATACGTACATGTGTATGTTAAATTCTATAATAAAACATACAATTGTTAAATGATGTTTGTTACCTTAGAGAAGTAACGCATGCAAACCGTTCTAAATACAATTTATTGCCAAATGTCACGCATAAAGCGTATTGGTGTGAATTTGTTTTCAATTTCAAAAGAATTTAAGCCGCTGCTTAACACTTTTTCAGAGATTGTTAACAGAATATATAAATATTTTTTGGAAAAAATTAGCATAATTTTTTTTTATAATGCGTTTTTATCGAATTACTCTATTCATTCAGGCTCCCAAGGTCATTTAAATTGATTTTTTTTTGTCAACTGCTTGTACTTGGTATATGCATAATAATACTTTGTTTCAAAATTTTCGAAAATAAGTTTCAAAAGCTTTTGCTAAAGAGAATTTTTAGTATTTCAACTTTTAGATAGGGGTATCTTCTAAAAAAGTTTTTATTACAATATTGCCATTTTTTGTACATTTTAAGGGAAAAAAAACTTTTAAATATCGTGCCAAAACATAATTTTCGAGTTTAATTTTTGGACGAAAATCGATCATTCACAATCGTAGATATTAAATTTTCGTTAAGTTCACAAAATATGTCGCTTAATTTTGTTGGCGGTTATGGCTCGATGTGTACAAAATGCAGGAGGAATAAGGTTTTCTAGTTGCGCTTTTTGCACTTTGAAGCAAAAGCACTAGTAGTTCCTTTTCGAGATATACGGACCTGTTCTAGCAATCAAGAATATTTCAGGAATAAACTATTAATAGCTGATATGTTGGTGAGTTTTTATTGCATTTTAAGTTTTTGTAATTAATAATATATTCCAATTTTCAAGACTATAAATCGTGCAATTTACAAAAGCTTTGATTTAGCTTTATTAACTTTTTGAAATGACCTCGATTTGACGTATCGCGATTTGCAGAACAGGTCCGATAATCTGGCCTATAAATGCCACAGAAGAATGCAGTTTCAAATAACTGTAACCTGCCCGGTGAGAGCTTTTCCAAATATTTGGTGTATATTTATTCCATCCGATTAATTTTACCTTAAGGATTCGTATAGGTCCACTTGTGAAAATTTATCATTATAAGCCAGTGAGTGCTTCATGTGGCCTCACAGGAAATAATCGAGTGGTATGAAATCCCAAGACCTTGGAGGCCAATTAACAGGTCCACTTTTTGAAATTGACTTATAGCCAAATTTTGATTTCAACAATCTAATGCGAAATACGATTGCCATATGCAACTAGCGCCATCCTTTTGAAACAAAATCTAGCTCGGATCGATATAATATGGTCAGAAGCCGCCACCAGCGGAGGGTTGCGGTTTAAATTTATATCTTACAATTATCCTCACTTCCAAGGGCTGTAGTAAGCAGCAGTAAAGTCAGCCCAGCGTGCTATTGACAGCTGAAGACACAACTAGGTTGCTGGTAAAAATCGAAGTCATTCTGAACTCACGCTGATGTCCTCACTAATATATGAATTATAGAGAGAATTATAATTTGAAGTCGACGAATTGATCCAAAGAAATTATCAATGGCATGTAGCCAAAATCGTTCTAGTTCACAAAGACAACTCTCTCCTAGTAAAGTAGCTAACGGGATGAGTAGCAACCGTTTTTTTTTTATTTGGTCTGATTATTGGTAAAAATCTATAATAATCGCCCAATCACAAAAGTCCTGGAAGACATTCCAGAATATAGGAGTATTATCAAATGACTAATAACATATCTGTGAATTTTCACAGAAAAGTCCGCCTTTTGTCACGTTACATCCAGGGTGACCGATGACATTTTTTAAAAAGTGGCACCAAATAGGGGATTTATAAAAAAAAGGGGGCAAAATTAAAAAAAACGAGAAAACTGCACTAAACTTTTTATTTTTAATGTATTTTCATATAACTAACCCTAAATAAAGGGGGTCAAAAAGTGGCAAGGCAGTCGAAAAAGGGGAAACGCAGTCGAAAAAGTGGCAAATTGCCACTTTAGTCGGTCAAACGGTCACGCTGGTTACATCACCAAGAGATTAAGCTTGTATTTTAGAGGCATGCTGTTCGATTTTTTTTATTTCTTACTAAATAAAGAGATAATTATGATCTTCACCAACATGAAAAAATAATATATATAAAACACAAGTTTTTCTTTGAAAAACAAGCTACGTCACAAAGTAAAATAATGTAACAAAACTTGGAATTTTGTGTGGAAATACCTGTATTTATTTCTTGATAGATTATGTTAACGTTTTTGTTTGTAGAAATGTATGATGGAACTCTCACTTAGTTTATATAAAAATTATTATAAGTATTTTAAGCTTGCTAACTTTTTCTTTTGGACTAGAAATTCATACAGTGACTCAAGTAGTTACGGATATTGTTTTAAACTCACAAATTTAATTCTCATTTATATAAGTACATTATGGAAGAAGGCAAATTGCGGCATTCGGTGTCAAATGATATCTAAACTTATTTACATTTAGGCTCTGTTCAAATGTTTTGAAATTTCGATCGATATCGAAAGCTGCAATTCGCATTCAGTTTCTTTGCACTGATTAGAGAGAATATTAAAACAATAATTTCTTTAACCTTGTGAACATATAAAGTGACTAGCGGTCATGCCAACGCGGTGCTTTTCGCGCTAGATTTACATCTTTTTTTTTTTTTGGAAGAACCAAAAATCTCATTTTTAGGGTTCCGTACACCAAAGGTGAAAAGGAACCCTATTATTGTTTTCGCTACGCTGTCCGTCACACGCTATTTTCTCAGGTACCGTAAGAGCTACGGACTTGAAATTTAGACAGAGTATGTAGAACCTTGGCTGCTGAGAGTTAAATTCCAAAACGAGCAGCGAAATATGTTAAAATCCAATGTAATATACATACAATTGTATGTACATATGTATATTGACACTTGAAATTTGTAAAATTAGTGTATTTTTATATAGACTACAACATTTAACACTAAAATTTAAAAACAATTTAAATTAAAGGGTGGTCCATCAGTTAATGCAATTTTGAGTATGTAATTTTGACAACTTGCTGTATCTTGGAAACCGTAGGAGGCAAACTCTTGAAATTTTCAAAAACGGTTAAGCTAAAAAACGGGAAAATTATAAAATCGCCCAACCAAAAAAAAAAACGCCAAAAACCAAAAAAAATCGCTTAAACGAAAAAAAGCACCAAATTAAAAAAAATTTCTAACACTAAAATCGGCAAAACCGAAAAAATCGACTAAATGAAAAACTCGCCAAAATGAAAAAAACGCCAAAAATCCGAAAAAAGTCGCCAAAACGCGAAAAAGCCGCCAAAACGAAAAAAATCGAATAAATGAAAAAAAAATCGCCAAAATGAAAAAAATCGCCAAAGTGAAAAAAATCACCATGTTGAAAAAAAAAATCCAAAAACCGAACAAAATCGCCAAAACGCGAAAAAAGCGCCAAAAATAAAAAATCGCCTATATGAAAAAAGTCGCCAAAATGAAAAAAATCGCCAAAATAAAATAAAATTGCCAAAAACCGAAAAAAATCGCCAAAACTAAAAATCCGCCTATATGAAAAAAAAAATTGCCAAAGTGAAAAAAATCACGAAAATGAAAAAACGCCAAAAACCGAAAAAATGTACAAAACGGGGGAAAAAAGTGCCAAAACTTCAAAAAATCGCCAAAAACCTAAAAAACGCAAAAAACGACAAAAATTAAAAACGCTCAAAAAAAAGCCCAAAAACGAAAAAAGCCAAAACTATTTATTATATAGGCTAAAGTTCGTATTGAATTACATATCTAGTGCCCATGCGGAACCCTTCGTGCGCGGGTCAAAGTCGCACTTCACTGAATTTCTTTTTACTTAACATCTTTTAGTAAAAAGCTATGAACTGCCGCTTCTTCAATGTGGAGAAATCCACACGAAAATGATTTATTTTGGGCAATTAAGATAGTGAGTACAATCCTGAATACAGTCCAACATACAATCGCAAAATGGCCAGGAAGTTTCTGCAAGCTCAGTATACCTTGACAACTGCTGAAATTTAAGAATTGAAGAAAATGCTTTGTTAAAATTAAATAATTTTTTTGATCTCTCCTACAACTGGACAGCTTAGAGGGTAAATTTTAACATATCCATACCGATCTAAATTACAAAATATTTAAATATACATACATACATATGTATTATGTATGTACATAATATTTAAGTTCCATTTAAATATTTTTAAAATTTCGTTCAATATCGTTTGCAATAATTATTTCATCTCAGACTTTTATAAATTTCTTTAAATGTCTTTATTATCTGTCTTTCAATTTAGCCTGTCTATTCATATTATATCTCGTGTCACAATTTTAATATCCATCATGTTTTAAATGACATTTATGAAGTTCTCTGGACACTTTTGAAATGCGCATCAATGCCATTTAATTAAATTATATTAAAATATTTGGCAATGATTTTGAAATACCTACTGAGCTTATAAGAACTCATAAAAACCTCAATTTTTTTTTTATAATACTTGAAAGCAAATCAATAAAATATAATTAAAGTCGTATTCATTGCCTTCGTTTTATGATTTATAAATACATTTTTAAATTTATTATGCAAAACACTTATTGTGTTGCAAAATTTGTTTATTTGCTGACACTCAAGGAATTTTTGAGCAGTTTGATTTTGATTCTCCTCCTGCTATTTGAAATGGCAGGTTTATTTTCTAGGAAGCTTATGACTCTATAATATGAATTATGATAATTTTGACACTTTGTTAAAATAGATTTAACAAAAATGTTTATTGGAAATGAAACATGATTCAATAATATAAAACTTTTGTCAGTGAAAGTATTGTTAACACTAAAAATTAAAAAAAAAAATTAAAAGACACATAAATTTATTTATCGCACTTGTTCCTCTGAATGGAGTTAATTTACTCCCATATACTAGACTACTAAAATGTCGAATTTATCTGAAAAGGTTTTATTGGCAATTTTTCTGTTTGTTTTTAAATGCATTTTAATAAACACGGCCATAATCTCATTTTTACACTTTTCGTACGGAAAATTATCGCTAACATTAACCCAGCTTAAATTTATAAAAAAATATAGAAAATCCTTAAAATATATGTAATAAAATATTATTTAAATGAAACATTACTCAATTAATGTCCTATTAAACGAGACAACAACAAAAACACAACAATTAAAAAAATAAAAGGAAATAAACTGAATTAATTACAAATTGTTTGTAATATAATTAAAAAATGTGTTACCACCGAAACGAAATCAGACCAACACAATCATTTGGGTCCTGCCCTCAAACATGATAAAGTAATTTTCATCTTGTAAGCGATGTTGTTGCTGCTGTTACTTATTTTTATGTATAGATATATGAAAAATAATTAAAAATTAAATGTTGTTTTTTAAACCCCATGAACAACATTTCTTTATGTAAAAGAGCTGCGATAAGTTAGCAAAACAAAATGCCTTGCTAGCAGTGCTGGTCATCAAGCATTTTTAGTCACTGGCCCGCCCTCCCTCCTTCTGGTAAGTTGATGACTTTTTAAGTGGGCTCTCGAGCATGTGGACACACATGTACTCGCTCGTTGTTATATTTATTTTTTTTATTGTGTCTCAATTTATCGTTTAAAAACATGAACTTTAAATCTGAAATAATAAAAATTTATTGCAGAATAATTGCAATCTCATTAGGGCAACAGCTACCATTGTGGCGTTTGTGTCCCAGTCTCCTTTAACCGTTTAAACTTGCACGAGATATCGACAAACATTTTGTAGATTGTTAAATAAAAAAATGTGCAATATACTCGTTAAAATATACGCCAATTATTATTTTAATAATATTGGAACTTAACTTTATACCTGCTAAGCTTTTCATGGACTTATCACATACCCTATATTTGGTATAATGGCTTGGTTTCAGTAAAACTAATATCAACCAATATTAACATATTAAAGCATATGTGTGTAAAATTTAATTTAGAAATTTATATCCTTAACTAATTTTTGGACGGTATGTGGCCAGTGTGGCGTTTCTGAAAGTCTTTATCATAAGGGCACTGCTACACGTTCAATATATATTGAACGCCATCTAGTATCGCGATATTTATTGAACGTGTAATATGCAGTATTGATGGATTGAATGGCCTAAATTATGGAATCCAGATCGCGGATCGCGTGATGAATATTGAACGTGTAGCATTTTCATGATATTAGATCGCGATACGTTAATAAGAAGTGAAATAAAACAAATAAAATAAAAGACGCCGGGCAAAAAATTTAACAAATATAAAGTAAACAATTTCATTACATTTGTGTAAAGTTTTTTTTTTTAATAAGGGTAATGGCAGTGAAAGCGACTGGGTTCTGCCGGTGGAATCGGAATTAACGATAGAAAGAACTATTTTGAAAGACTTTATTTTTAATTTGGAGGCATTGCCGGAGCTGTGGGACATTTTTGTGCGACATTTTTTAATAAACGATCCGCACAGCACAAAAATAACGTAAATACTCACGCGATAGATATTGAACATGTAGCATACACTGTAACGCTTAAAGTCGCCACCCTCGTTTTAAGCTACATACATGAATATTTATGAATTTCCTTTTGCGTTAAATATTAATATTATGTTATATGAATTTCCTTTCCTTTGTTTACTTACTATACTTTTATTAAATTCATTATATTATACTTAATTGTTTAATTCGTAAGAATAGTGATTATTTGAATTATCGCTTGTATTTAACTATCTGTAAAATTCAAAATTAACGGACGATCGAAACGTGACGACATCTGGTGGTGAGAAACTATATATGATCAGCTGTTCGTGCCATTTAAATGCAACTCTTTTCGATGACGGAAAACATGTGTGCCTACAACGATTGGTTGTATGTGTACAACAACTGTATGCCTGAAGCAGGTATAAAAGGGCGAACATCACAAGTGAGTGGTCAGTTGGCGTGCAGGCGACCTGCAGGTAAGATCTAATTGTTCGTGGTTATCAATCCTTACAATTAATATTTTGCTCTGCACTTGTGCTTGTGGTGTCGTGTGACTTAGAAGGCATTTGTTTGTGGTTATCAATCCTTACAAATACCCCAGCTAGGTTGGTCCGACCGTTGGCTCCGTTTCATCAGGGGAATCAATCTCTCGGAGGTACACTACTTGGTAGCGGGACATTTGTTGGTGGTTAACAACCCCTACAAATACT
Source organism: Tachina grossa (assembly GCA_949987645.1). Lineage (NCBI taxonomy): Eukaryota > Metazoa > Arthropoda > Insecta > Diptera > Tachinidae > Tachina > Tachina grossa. The sequence goes on from OX465276.1 coordinate 149,330,339, forward strand.
CCTGCCCGGTAGCATAGTTGGAGACTGGGCATTTGTTTGAGGTTATCAACCCCTACAAACACCAGTGCTATTTTGGTACTGTTCCATCAAGATACTTCGGGAGGGGAACCAATCCCTCAGAAGTATCGCCCTTGGTGGCCGTGCATTTATAAGGAGTTACCAATTCCGTGGAAATTGGCCGATTACTCGCTGGTTGATACGCCGACGCCCTACATATCGTCACGTGGAAGGTCAACCGTTCCAGATAAAACTTTTGTAGATGAGAAAATAAATAATAATTATTAAGTGGAATAAAGAATATAGTGTACATTCCCTTTAATGCAACTACACACGTTCCCTGGACACCCCTGAAGCTATCCCGGCAACCAGCGGAAACGTGTCGTTACAACACTCGTGATCCATCAATCCATTCAAATGGATCGCGATCCAAATATCACAATATATATTCAATGTGTAGCAGTGACCTAAGGAAATGGCGCGAAATGAACTAGACTTGCATATAACTCTTTCGTTCAGATTTCTTTCTTCAAAACAGTACACACAAAATTCAGTCCACTTGGCCCCTAATTCCTATTAGTAACCCTTTGCAAGGATATCACTTAGTGATAGCAGGTCTGGATAACTACGTATACCCGTAAAACTTATGATTTACTCTTTCAAATTGCAGAACAACAGATGTGCCTGCAGCCTCACTTTGAACTGTTTTGAATTCTAAAGATGATAGAAAGGAAGCCTTTTGACGTGAACTTTGACAACTGAGCAGTAGTTTATTACTGGTAATTCAGACTCTGAGGAATTTAACTGGTGATGTAAGTATGGCGATACTGTTAATACTGAGTGAAAGCCGATGAAGAACTTCACTCTGGCCCTGCAGGTCGTAATAGATGAGATTTGTCATCCCCAAACGAGGGTGGCGTTGGCTGAAGTAGTTAGCACGTTGACTACAAAACCGCAGGTCGTGGGTTCGAGACTGGTCTCTGACAGTCATTAAATAATAACACCAGGCATTTGTCTGATGTTCATTAATTTCCCTTTGCATCAGTTGTTGTAGTGAAATTCAAGTGATGAAGGCATATACATTGATCACTGAGCTAGTCTTGCTTCAGTGGATACTAATGCTAATGTAACATTAGAGCGCCCTGCTTCCTCGGTATTGTGTAGCAGAATCATTGGCGAAGTAAAATAAACAATAAAATGGCTGCCAAGCACAGATTTGAAAATTTAATACCCTTCATCGACACCAGAGGCGCTGCAACACTGAATTATTGAAAACGTGCAAAAAAGCAAATTTGTAAAAGAATAAAGCTTTCCTCTATCTCTTGCTTCTCTTCCTTTTACTAAAGAAGGCAACACCTAGTAAAAGCAGTTGGCATTTATTGCCTTGGAAAAAATTAAGTTTAATATTTGTTAACGCACTAATAATTTCAAATTATTACTTTATTTATTTAGTAAAATATTTTTTTTACAGCTGAAAAAAGTCAGCCAATGTAGTAATGGTAAGGTCAAAAACATGTTGATTATTGAGTTTTTGTTTCAACTCTGATATTAGTTGAACTTCTCATATGTTTAAATGAAAGTTTAACATAATATCTCTAGTTAGTTTAAGACATTTTTTGGGTGCTTATAGGATTCAACTAACTCCTCAATAAAAAATTTCAATGTATTTTTCAGTATACATTTTACTGAATAAGTAAAAAAATATTTTAAGATTATTATGCGTTAACAAATGTTAAACAAAAAAAATTTTTTTGGAAGTTAAATTTGAGATAATTAATTAATAAAAATTATTGCCTCGAAGTTATGAGACATTTTGGCTAGGGTACCTTTTGGGCTGAAAGTCCTGGATTTCCTACCATTTCAAAAGTTCTATTGTTATCGCAACACTGTTTTCTTTTTGTATGGAAAAATGTGACTGTTTCACAATGAATATAATCAAATTAAAAATTGGTATCTGAATGCCTGTATATACCTAAATAAAATGATACACAATATTAGCGCAATATTAGTTCGTTCACTTGGGCTTTATTTTCAGCAGTCTGATGCCAAACGTATTAAATATTTAATAATAATTGAGCGTAAAATTATCACAACGAGCAAAACATATAAAGCATGTCCACCACTACCAACACCATGACCGAAATATAAAAATAAAAAATACCTCGAAAACACATACATGACAGTGCACATTAAACCTGAAATGAAATGAAATGACCCCATGAGCCTTTCGTATGAGTGTGTTAGTTTGTGTGTGTACATAAGTGTGCTTTATGGTCCTGATAATTGTATCTTCACAAAAGGACCAACCATTTTTGTTGTTACATATATTTTTTTCTTTTTTTTTCGTACATACAGAACATAATCATTTGTGTTTAAATTTCGCCAACTTCCCAAGCGTGGCAACAAAATTCGTTATTGTTGCTGTTGTTGGTGTGGTGGCGGCATCAGCACAGATTGCGGTTGCAATTGTAATTAAATCGACACTGTTTTATAGATACTGCAAATTTTTATAGTTATATATGGCCGTGGAAACGCAGAAATCTTTTCAATTTTTTTGCCCTTTTGCTGCAGGATTAAATGCGTTTGTGTGCGTAAATTGTATTGCGCACCAAGTGGATTTTTGTCGATAGTGTATTAATTTAAAATTATTGAGTTGCTAATGTTCATTAAAAAAAAGAACATAAAATGTTTGCTAATTTAATGCTAAATAATGGCCAACAACAATAATAATCACTTCTGAAACGCGCAACTATTTGTACTAAATACAAAATGCTGTTGTTGTTGTACAATCAAATTAATGATACTGTATCACAACAGAACTATTAAAATTAAATACCAAAGATATGTAAACTATTTTTAAAATATTATGTGGTAAGAGGTTTTTAGTAAATGATGTCAGTTGCATGACAATTACATTAAAAAAAAAGTTGGCATATCAGGTAAAAGCTCACTCACCAGCGAATTATGTGCAGCAGATATTCCTACGAGGGTCTATACATTATTACAGCTGAGAATATTTCAGAAGCTCTTACAAACATCAGGTTCTAACACGGGTAAAATTATAAAAACATTCGGGAATATATAGGTGTGGAGGCGATTCCGAATTAACTCTTCTTGTTCAAAATAGTTCTTGCAGTGATAATATTGGGAAAGCTTAAATGTTTCGACATGAACTTTCTGGAGATAATGCCAAGCAGTAGTGCGAAATTTTTATAGAAGTAACACACAGGCAATTATTGCCTACACAGAAAGAAAAAAGCCGTACTAAATTTAAGTTTTTTCTACTTACTTTTAGTACGAATCATACTTAAAAATTTAAGTACGAACAGCACTAATATTTACTTAAAACAAACCGAAAACAGGATTACTTTAGAAAAACAATCTTGGAGTTTCTTAAATTGAGTATGAAGAGATTAAATTATGTAAAAAAAAAAATTAAACCAAGTACAAAGTTCTTAAATTGAGTAAAAAACTTATTTAACGTACGATTTTGTGTACTTACTACACATATGAAAAGAAGAATAAATAACAAAAATTAAAAATTTTAAAAACCCCCGACTTTTTTCAGAAAAGATGTTATATCTTCTAAACGGCTGGACCGATTTTTTTCAAACATAGTTAAGAACCCCTTCGATCAAGTCATCTTTCAAACAGAAAAAACTAAATGAAAATCGGTCCAGCCGTTTGGCCTGTACGTGGACACAGACAGACACACAGACACAGACACACTCTACAAACTTATAACACCCCTTTTTTTAGTCGGGGGTTAAAAACCTTTTAACCAAAAAATTTCAAGTTCGTTAGTGTGCTTGTGATTGTAATTCAATAAAATGAAAAAATTAACATATTAAAATAAAAATAATAATTGTACTTTTTAACGGAAAATGTTTTATTTAAAAGTGACTAGACGAGGTTGATTTTTCTCGTGTGCAAAAGTCTTTTTAATAATATAAAAGTGAACAAAATAAAACCATAATGGCAATATTAAAATGTAAATTAATAAATAAATAAATAAGACAAAAAGTGAAAAAGGACGACTCCAAACTGCTAAATCTTCTAAGGGACTTAGATTGCGAAGCTGTTTCTATGTAAAGAGTAAGTAAAAATATGAGTTTTTGTTATTGATTGTGCGTATTGTTTTTAACAAGTCCCGTTTCAAACACGGCAATTTTAGTTGAGCAACTTTTTAGTTCATAAGCGGGAGAGAAAAATATGATAGTTCCCATTTTCATTATCTTCTCTTTCATCTTTAATAAGATTATAAGTTGCTCTACAGAAATTGACGTCTGTGAACCCAGTATAATAATTGCTTCTGCTCACGTCTTTGCAAATAATAAAATAAATTCAGTAAAGTGCGACTATGACTCGCGCACATACGAACACTATATATGTAATTTAATACAAACTTCATCCTATATAATATATAGTTTTGGCATTTTTTTCGTTTTTGGGGTCTTTTCGGTTTTTTTGTTTTGTCGTTTTTTGCGTTTTTTTCGGTTTTGGCGATTTTTTTAAGTTTTAGCTCTTTTTTTGTTTAGACACTTTATTTTCTTGTTTTGGCGATTTTTTCGGTTTTTTTGGCGTTTTTTCATTTTGGCGTTTTTTTTTATTTTTGGCGATTTTTTTTAATTTTTGCGATTTTTTGTTTATTTAAATTTTTTTTAGTTTTGGCGACATTTTCGCGTTTTGGCGATTTTTTTCAATTTTTTGCGTTTTTTTCATTTTGGCGATTTTTTCGAATTTGGCGATTTATTTTATTGTTAGAATTTTTTTTTTAATTTTGGCGATTTTTTCGTTTTGGCGATTTTTTTTAATTTTTGGCGATTTTTTTTTGGTTTGGCGATTTTATAATTTTCGGTTTTTCTAGTTTTACCGTTTTTGAAAATTTCAAGTGTTTGCCTCTTACGGTTTCCAAGATATAGCAAATTGTCAAAATTACATAGTCAAAATTGCATTAACTGATGGACCACCCTTTAATTTAAATTTTTTAAATTTTAGTGTTAATTGTTGTAGTCTGTATAAAAATACACTAATTTTACAAATTTCAAGTTTCAATATAGTATTTACATATGTTCATACAATTGTATGTATATTACATGGGATTTTAACATATGTCATTGCTCGTTTTGGAATACCCTTTAATTTTTAATTCTCATGTATTTTTTGTTGTAGCGGCCAAGGTTCTACATACTGTGTCCAAATTTCAGGTCCGTAGCTCTTACGGTTCCTGAGAAAATACCGTGTGACGGACAGACGGACAGCGTAGCGAAAACAATAGGGTTCCTTTTCACCTTTGGTGTACGGAACCCTAAAAATACACACTTTTTCAACATTATGAAAATGTCAGTGAAAGATTTATAAATAGAAGTATATTTTAATCTGTAGTTTTTTTATACTATATAAATATACATACATATTTACATAATATGTAATATTATTAGGTAAAAAATAGTAATAAGTACGAAAACTTTCTGCAACGCATGCCTCATAACTTGTCATTGCTAATTATTTTATTTTGCTCAACTCGCTGTAAGACCGGACTCAGAAATATGTTATTGCTCTAGGTGACCAAGAACCCCTAGCTTCTTAATGACATAGTTTCGATTAGAGCACTGATGGGGTTGCACTTTTGGAGCGATGACGATTATAAATGTAATCAGGTTAGAAACGTGGGCTTTAGTTGAGAGCAAAACAGATAATTTAATTATTGATGATAAAGAGGCAGTATTGTGCAGGCCAAGTACCTATTATTATTTAGTATAAAAGCATTCAACAAATAACCTATATAAATTTAAAATCTAGTATTTTTCTTCCATAGAACATACATCTTGGACTCACTTAACATTCTTCCGTTATAATTTCTTGGCAACACTGTTAGCGATGCATGTAACAGAGCGACGTAAAGGAAACAATACCCGCTTTTGGTCTTTTGCATTAAATTTAATTATTATTACCATAGAAATTCAATAAAAAGCTAACCAAAAATTATACTAAACCTTTTTATTAAAAAAATCAAGTTAGCATTTTTTAAAACAGGCGCATTTTGAGATTAATTCAATCTAATTGTTTCTTAAATGAATCTCGTTTTTGGATTATTTTAAGTACAGATTCGGGATTAAATCAACACCATTTTTAGATTAATTCAATCTCAGATTTTCTTAAATCAACCTCGTTTTGGGAGTATTTCAAGTACGGATTCGCATTAAATCAACAAAGAAATTCTTGAATCAAACGTATTTTGAAATTAATTCTATCTCAGGTTTTCTGAAACCATTCTGGTTTTGGATTTATTTCAAGTACGGAATCGGGATTATATATGGATCAAATTAAGTATTTAGGCCTTGAATAGTCCGTACTTGAATTAAGTCTTTTGTACTTGATTTGAGTAAATCCGTACTTACCGTACTTATGACACCGCTTTTAATTGATTTAAATACGGATGGATTGATTTTTATTTTGAGTGTACTAGAAAAGGGTTAGTGACAGATGGCAAGAAGATATAGAGGAAAGTGCCATTATTTTACTACTCTGCTTTTTGCAGTTTTTTATTCTTAAGGCAGTGTTGCAGCACCCCTGATGTCAATGTCCTTAGTAACTATTATATTTGCTCTGTTGACTTCGCCAATGATTCTCTTACACAATATCAGTAGTATCCGTAGAAGCAGGAATAGTTCAGTGACCAATGACTATACCTCCACCACTTGAACTTTCCTACAACAACTGACACAAAGGAGCGCTAATGCACATCAGGAAAATGCGTACTAAATGATGCTGTCAGCGACTGGGCTTGAACCCAGGAACTGCGGTTTTGTAGTCAACGTGTTAAATATTTCAGCTTCCTTCTAGAAATTAGGAATCGCCTAATATAATTACCACATTCCGAGTAACATATTAATGTTGATTCTGGAACACCTGAGTGAGTGCCACCTTCTGCACAATCCATTCATTTATTTCACGTGCCAATTTAAGGCAGGAAGTATGATTTAACCTTTGTACATAGCTCAACAGGTCCAGCGTTTTGCTGAATGAGCTCATACATTGTCAGTGAGCTTGTTCCGACGTGATGTTTCTTCGAAAGGTTCAGGAACATCATCTTAAAATTTTTCGCATAAACTGCTAGACTTAAGTGTTTTGTTGATTATATCCAGAACGCACTACAATCTTACATAGCGAATGCAAAAATTCAAACATCATGTTGTTCCAGCTTTCTGTGACGCCAAATTTCTTGCACATTATCCTAGAAAATGGTGATCATAATTCTCCAGAGATGACCACCAAAGGTGAAATTAACTTCAAGGGTCTCTAAAATAAGATAAATTGCTTTTTTTCTTGTATTATTGAAATCATTACAACTGTAACCATAAAATCAGTACGAGCGAAGGCATTATTGATAGAAGAGTATAAATTAAGAAGTTCGGAATTGAAATATCCTTCAAACTCACGGTCTTATGTAACATACCACAGGCAGAAATATCTGCCATTAAAAGAGCAACACACTGGCTAAGGTTTTATTGGATATCACTTAGAAAGCTATCCATATCGTAACTGACGGTCAGTCTGCATTTAAATCCCTCACAGGTGTGTATACTACATCTTTTCTTGTCCAAGAATGTCGCAAGGCTCTTGATAAGCTTGCGCAGCCTTCACGCATCACATTAAATTGCGGATGGGAGGTTGATATATATAATCTCTATGGCATTCCACTCTCATAATGCTGGGGACCCGTTGGCGTTACCGTTGTTCTTGTTTCAAATGTAAGTGTGCGAAAAGTTGAATGTTTTCGATATCGTGGGACAGATCCTAGATCTCACAACTATCCACTGTCAGCTTCAAAGAATGTATCATAGTCAGTACATTGCAATTTAACTAATATATCGCAATTATTGTAGAAATCTTCTGGTGAGGAACTATGGCGAAGTATTTAAAATTTCTAGATAAGCACAAAGTACATGGTGTGATAACTCTTATTATAGTTAAATTGCTATATGGATATCTCAACACTTTTACCCCTTTAGGCAATAAGCTCTCAAAGAGGAGTGTCTTTAAAATGATTTTATCATCCTAGATTGTAATTGCACATCATAGTATTTTACTCCATGACTTTAGTTTTATTAATTTCCTGCTTTTATTATTGTATGTATGTCTTTATAGCACATCCTTAAATATTTAGCCTACAGTTATTTTCCTCGTTTATGCATAAACTTTTATTTTGTAATTTCTTTGAATGGAAAAAAGAGTGAAAAACTGCTAAAGCAGTGAAATAAGTTTCCATTACAATAAATATGAATTATCATTTGCCAACAAAATGATTAAATTCATTCATGTATTTGTTTGTCAATTGTCTGTGGAAAATTTTCACATCAAGTCTAAGGAAGGCAGTCACTATCAACTTTTTCATTACAAGTTTGTTACGCTATGCAATGTAGCTAAGGTCTTTCCACTGGCATGCAAATTTATTATATAAGCATACTAATGAGTAGATTATGGATTATGGATGGAATCTAAAATTCGAGCCCAAATTAGCAATCGAAAGTATTTAATTGCCAAAACAAATTTGGCAACTAAAAACGACAACTAATATATTAAACAACTGTCAACTTTGTTCTACCAAAGCGACATAACTAATAGTTATAACTAAAAGTCATTTCATGGTCCTTCGAACCATGAGGTTAGGTTAAGTCTACCTATTTTACTTCAAAATATGAATCATTTTAAGAAAAGTTAATATTGTTATGAAAAACTATTTTAAAAGTATCCAAACATTCCAATTAGATTTGAATTTGCTGGTCGATAGTAAGTTAAAATAGAGGAAAGTATCAATAAGTTTTCATTTTCGCTCAATATTTATTAAATGTGAGGATTGCTTGACTATGCAAATTGCATAAAAATATATCTATTAAAGATTGAACCTCATCAACAAAGGCAGGTAACAAAATTGATTTCATATGGTATCGTGTCAATAAATGCAGCTTGAAAATCGAACGTTTTCGGGTTAAATTGTATGAGAACAGGAAATATCGTCATTTTGTGCATAACCTTTTTATTTCAGGCGTAATGACTTGCAAAATTAGGCAACTGGGGCGTGTTGCTTCAAGTCTAATATTATTGATCATTGAATTGATATTGATCTGCAAAAAGTGTTTTGAATATTATGATAATTCGAGCTTCAAGAGTTCTTCATCGTTGCCTGCTCTTTCTTCTGTCTTGGTTCATTAGAGCGATGCAAATTCTGAAAGGGCTTTTTAGACATATTAAATAAAGCAAGTCTAACGAAGGCAGTCACTATCAAGTTTTTCATTGCAAGTATTTTACGCTGCGCAATATAGCTGAGGTCTTTCCATTGTCATGCAAATTAATGATTGAATATTCAGAACAGGTTGAACATGTTATTTCAACCAACATACGTACGATTTACTTCTATAGTGACCTTATCCTACGGTGATGTTAGCACTTAGTAAACTTAAACGTTCATCACCAGGAAAGCACTATGTGACTTGCAAGCTACACATAAGACGCAACCTTTTAACAAACCTCTTTCCGAGATGTTTTGAGTCATCTCACATCCCACTGCTGAAGAGATTTACGGAAGAAGAAGAATTTTACTATACAGTAGAGCACTTTGTAAGGCAACTCCCAACACCGGATCCATCCTCCGTCATCAGAAGCAGCATTTGTTGACTGAAAACAGCACATAGAGAGGTAGAGTTGTGAAGCCAAGTCAGTAGGCTGAAAACGTTCAAGACCTACTTTTCACTGGCGGTCTTGGTTTCTCCCAGAGGAAAGCTAGTTTACATTCCAAAATTGTGAAGCTATTAAGATTAATGATCTAAGATTTACTCTACTAATTCAAGTTTAAATATGATTCGTATGTAACCATAAAAATCACCCGCCGGAATTTCTGGCTTTGATAACGTGGCGTTGTTACTTTTCACTGGCAAGCATCAGATATCAAAGCAGAGGAGGATCACTTCCAGAGTGGGATAACCATTACTCCCAAAGAAGCATCATCTCCAGACACGTATCATCTCCAAAAACACTAGAGATCAAAGGCCTTCTCCGAGTAGCGACTCTGACAATCACTTCCGCAACTTGTGCTCCTTAAATGGGTGAATGCTCACTCAATGGGTGAATATCACTCCTATTAAAGAACGGTTCTGAAGCGAAGTCAGCAAGCAGGCAGCGTTGAAGATTTACTTTTTACTGGCAAGCATCAGCTGTTAGATCATAACGAATCTCCTCCAAAGAAGGGCCACCTCCAGAGGAGAATAACATACAGAAGAGCATTACCTCCAAAGGAGCATGACTTACAGAGGGGAACAACCTCCAGAGACACAAAACATCAAACAGCAGTTTTTGAGTATTTTCTGTAACAATCGAAGCCACTAAGCGTGCCCCTCCAATATTAGACACAACGACTCTGATAATTGAGCAGGAAGTTGTGCTCCTGATGAAGACCTTACTAATCAACGGAAGAATATCACTCCTGTTAAAGAAGAGGTTTGAAGCGAAAGAAGGATCATCTATAGAGGAGAATCACATCCAGATAATTACGGCCGGAAGTTATGCTTCTGATGAAGACCTCACTTATCAACGAAAGAATATGACTCCTGTTAAAGAAGAGGTTTGAAGCGAAAGAATGATCATTTCTACAGGCGAATCGCCTTCATAGGGATTACCTCCAGAGGAGGATCATTTGCAGAGACATATCAGCTCTAGAGGCGTATAACTTCCAGACGAGGATCACCTTTGCAGATGAGCTGCTGGTTTACGCTGCCAGTAGTACCAGCAATAAGCCACTTGTAATACTTCGAATTTACATCCCCAAAAAGTGTTCTTTCGCCTTTTGAAACCAGTATAATTTAAAATGATGCCGCACTTTTACCAAGTTCATAGTGCAATTACTTTCTTTATTAAATATAAGCACATCCGTTACTATGTGACACAGTTTTAAAGGAAGGTTATGTCTGAAAAAGCTGAATTACTCATTATCTCCTAGAGATACTTCTGTGGGGATGTTGTTGTTACAGTTTTCTCATTTGTACTTATTTTTTATTATCACTAAATTTCTTTCTGTGGTGTTATTTGAAGTTAACGTTGCATCAATGAAATTTAGTCTCATCTCTTAAATTACATTTACAGTTGAACTTCTATAACTTGAACTTCTATAAATTGAAGTTTCTATAAGTTGAAGCAAATCGCATGGCAACAGCGGCAAGCAGGTAAACTCATTTAGATTTTTTCCTATTACTTGAACTTCCCTACAAAGATTCTATAAATTGAACTTTTCCCTGCAAATATGACATCAAAATTACAACCACTTGACCAGGGTGTAACTCGTTGCATGAAAGCTTATTATCGAAATAGAATATTAAAAGAAGTTATAACCAGAGCTCGCAAAATATGCTCAACCAAATTTCTCTGTGCAGTCTTCTCACTCAAAATACTAAAAAAGTGAGACAGAATCACTCAGTGTCTGAACAGCAATCCTCTTTTTCGTTTTAATTGTGTTCTCGCTCACGGGTTATGGACTGAGCGTAACACACGAATCGGCCTCTTACTGACCGCATGAAACGAATAGAATCGGTATTTGCGCGGCTACTGAGGATCAGTAAGTGAACCAAACAAGCAAAGTGTTTGCAAAAAAGGTCTTTATTTTTGTTGTTGGGTTGCTTTATGTTGTTGCCTTAGATATTTCGTCACAGGCAAAGCATTAAAGAGGAAGGGAGAAGATAATAATAAATAACAATAAAAATATTTGTAAATCAAACTACTTGTCAACGAATATAAATATATATTTTTATATATTACCAATGTTACCAGATTTCAATAAAAATAATTATCCCTGAAGATGTTGGAAAATCCCAACGAAACGTCGGATACATTAACAATGAAATAAAAACGTCTTTTATTTACATTTTGAAGAAATTTAATGACCTTGAAAGCCTGAATAGATACAATATCTATAAAACTACATTAATTAATATTAAAAATAAGGTCGAGAAATTACATAAAAATAAAGGACAGATATTTGTACAACAAAAACAAAATTAATCCTCATGTATTTTGTTCAATAATGTTTATAAAATAAAATAATAAAAACAACAAATCTCTACATAGTATGTATGTAAATGTTTACCTATCCACACTCGCAAAACACATAATTACATGCTCAAAAGACCGTTTGCAGAGATTTTTCGAAATAAAGGTCTTGAGTGAGCACATGAGCCGAGCGATCGAAAAAAAACGGTCGTTGGTTGAGCGAGGAGCAAGCCACAGAAGAACGAAGTTTGGGGGTTTTTTCGCGAGTGTTGCATAGTGTCAGTGGACGAGTGTTTTTTTTTCTGACAACAAGCACGACAGAGACTAATTATTGCGAGCTCTGGCTATAACGCGTATAGAAGAAAACAGCAAAAGCGATATTAACTTACTAGACTGCATTCGCATAACAACCAGTTGTATTTAATCTTCAAGAATTAATTGAAGTCGATAATGAGCTGGTTGTCGCAGATTTTCCAAAGAATGAGGATACTGTTGATAATGCAGTATCGCACACTGAAATCACAATAGATACCGATGAGGAGGGTATAGTTGAAGAAACTGTTGCACAGCCCTCCAGGGAAACTATGAAGGATTCGTTAAACAATTTGAATTTATAAGTCCAGCCAAAAATTACTTGGTACTTCAACATATAATTAATTAATTATATATACATTTTCAATTCTTTTATTACAAGTAAAAAGGGATAAGTTAGTAAAAAATATTTATTACATCCATATATGCAAAACTTTCGAAATTTACTTCATAACTTGAAGTCTCTCTAACTTGAAGTTTTTTGTGTGGATAATGGTGATTCAAATTATTGAAGTTCAACTGTAGCTCATAATGGAATTAACTATTACTGGAATATCCTTGCTTTTAATAATTTTTTAACAATAATTGTTTGTTTTCGTGAGCCAGGCAATCGTTCACTCAAAACGATGATTTTTTTCCAACATTCTTTTTCAAGGATTGTGATATTCAGTGTGTGTGCGTGCGCGAGTGTCTGCTAAAGAAATATCTGCCTTAAATTTTCATAATACTTTTTAGTTAAATTAACATAATTTTTAAGCAGATTTTATACTTTTGGTTTTTATTTAATTTTGTTTTGCATTTTTTTGCTCGAATTATTTTCAGTTATTTTATTATTTTGTTTGTGTTTTAAAAGCGTTTTTTTTATCTGTATCTTTGTTGCTTCGAAAATTTTTGGTATTTGCTATTTTATTTGGATGCAGCCATCCATGAAATTTATGCGTTTGTCCTTCTTACTGCGCCAAATGAAATTATAAATTTTTAGTTTTGATGTTTTTTATGGTCTCCTTGAATTTTCATAATTTAATCAACAAAGTCAATATTGGAAATGAGTGAGAAATAGAATTATAAAGGACAAGATGAAATTTATTTACTATTTAGTTCGTTCGTTTTTCCAGAGAAAAACTATTTTGAACTATTTTGAAATTTATGTGATGAGTAAATGTAAAAGGATTTGAATCAATATTAGAAATAAAAAAGGGAGAAACTGCATCATTGCCATTTCAAGGTTACTGTTTTCATGGAGTGTCATTGAAATATGAGTATCAAAGTTAAAATAGAACCTTGATTGGGTGACCCTATGCAGTTAAAGTAGCATATCTTAAATGTGATGAAGGTGGACTTTTTTATCCTTGGCATGCAGTGTTTTATGCCACCAAAGTCAATGGGAATTATTAACTTACTCGGGTGTTTCTGGATACTATTCATGGTGCCGTGTTACGTGGCACCAAAACTGGCCCTACTTTATTTTCTAACAAGCTTCACAAAGACATTTTCTTATTTCCCACAAAATTTTAGGACTATGGGCGTGTGCCAAACGGTAGAAAAGTACTATGGTAAAAAAATATTTGCCTGTGGGGAAAAAATTTCATTTTTCTGCTGTGCCAAATGATATCTTTTTTGACAATGTAAAATTTTGACAAGTTCTATTGAGTATAGCAAGGCACATCAATCAGGTACCCGCGATTCTACAAAAAAATATTACAACAGCAACAACCACATGTACTTTGTTGGTATAAATTACCTTCTTACTTTTCAAAACAGGGTAGCATCGTCAGATTGCATGTTTCTTATAGGAAATGTCAAACACCATACAAAACTGAATATTCGAAAGGTGTTTATGTATACCCAAATAAAAGCATGCTTTTAGGCTTATACCTATACAACCCAAATTTGACATTTAGATTGGTATAATGACATTAGTCACCTGCTGTAGTGTTGCCACCTAATAAATGCGCCTTGGAGTATAGAAAGAAGCTGATGAAACAATTGCTGCGTCGGCGGTTTTGCTTCGCCTGACTACAAGCCGCCGGCTACCAACAAATTTTTAAGAGTATATAAAAATGATATAAAACAATATTCTTGTAGCAATAAATTATATAACATTATATACATGATGCAACATTTTTCGCAAACTAAAATAAACCATGACTTTTTCACAGTCTAATTAAACTTAAAAGACGTAAAGATCTTTGTATTAGGCGACGGCTAGCGACGGCTCGAAGCGATGGCGGTGGATTTAAATTTTATGATACCATGCTTTTTATTGCAGCTTGTCAAAAATTTATCTGTTGTGTCAAAATTTCTACTAGCCCCCAGGGCTAGTGAAATTTTATTCACCTCAGAAGTGTCAAAAATTTACTTACACTAGTACTTTGCTACCGTTTGGCACGGGCCCTATATAAGAAAAAATTCTACTCTTTCAATCTAGGCTAAACAAAATTATTCTCATTGTATCTCAAAGTTTTAAAGAACATAAAGCATTAGAGTACTAAAGCTTTCAACCATTTGCTTATTAGCAGCGCTTTATAAATTACGCAATTTGTATATAAAAATCCTCAAAAGGCAGAAAAGAACTGAAAAGGTTTTGCTGAAATAGTCTTTAAATAAACGAACTAAAGAAAAAACTAATAGCACTTTGTATTCCTTGGATAGTTTTCTAGAAAGTTTTTGTTTTGTGTAACAGTTCATTTTATTGCAGTAAAACTTTTCTGTTTCTTTTTTTAATTCTTTATGTTGTATAACAAACTGTTGTTGTGCGGTCTTTTGGATTTTTAGACCCAAAAGTAATTATGATTTTGTTGCAGTTGTGTAGTGGAATTGTTTTAAGATTTAAAGCAGTTTTCTATTGTTTAATGCCCGCACAGCTTATCAACATTAAAACAGGAGTTTGCTGAAACAAAGAAAAACTTCTCGTACCTTTTGCATAATCAAAAACTAGAAAAAGGCAGAAAAAGATACTGAATATATTTCGACAGCATCGTTAAGCAAAATATTAAAAAGTATATGCATGAGTATGTGTGCACTTTAATACAGCAGTAAATAAATTTTCGTTTAAATTTTTTTTTAAGTTTTATGATTTGTACAAAAAATTTCTATTGTTGAAGTTTCTACTGCAAATCTCAATAAATAAAAATTTCCAATTTCAGTCACGTAAATTTTGCTGGCAACAATAATGGTTGAATTATTTTGAGAATGCCTGAAAATAGGCTAAAGAAACGGTTTGCATATATAAAATTGTGTAGATCATCGATTACAGCTGACGACAAAATGTTTAAAAGCTTTTGCATAAAAAGTTCAAAATAAGTTTGTATGGATTTGTTATTGGTGGATCAGTTTTCGCACTGGTTTATTTATCACGACTTCATAAATTACTCTGCTCAATTTTATGCTATTCTAATAAACCGGTTTATGTACTTTTAATACTTCTTTACGTAAAACGGTTCATCATTTCATGTTTTCAATGAACCACCTAATTTCTTACACTACATATCGTTACCTTAATATATTCAGGTATGTGATGGAAAACGATCGTTTTCAAAATGATTTCAAAACAATCGTTTTGAAAAGGTGTGATGAATTACGATAAATTTTGAGTATCATTTTTGAGCTTATCTTAAACTACTGACTTCTAAGAAGCACACTAGAAGACAAAACATAAATCACATAATGGAGGTGTGAAAAGAAATTTATCAAAAATGTCTGGAAAGACTATTAAAAAAAAGTTTTAAAATTATTGACAAAACGAATATTAGAAACATATCACACCTTTTATCGTTTTCAAATTGATTTTGTGTCTAAATCGTTTTTCATCACATACCTGATTATTTTTTTGGAATCGAGTGTTTTGTATAGAGAACCTCTAATGTATAGAAAAATGCTAAAATCTCAATTTTAAAATAATAACGAGTTAGAGATTTTCTATATTAAAGTAACGATATGTATTCTAATTGAAACGTTTAGTTTTACAAGATAATCGAAGCAAACCGGTTTATTTATCATCCTCTCCTAAATGAATCGGTAAATTTTAAATACTATAACTTGAAATTTCTTGATATTCTAAATGAATCGGTATAATTTTCATGCTTTTCTAAATGAACCAGCTCATTTTTTATATCATATTGTAAGTGAATTTTCATGGTATGTATTTTAACTAAACTGATGGTTTTGTCATGCTATTCTATATGAACCGGTTCATTTCTCATGCTATTATAAATAAACCCGTTAGGTTTTCATGCTATTATAAACGAACTAATAGCCATGCTATTTTAAGTGGACCGCTACGCTATTCTAAATGAGGCGTTTAGTTTTTTATACTGTTCTATATGAACCGGTTCATATTTCAAAATATCCTAAATGATCCGGTTCCTTTCTTATGCTAATCTACATGAACTGGTTAATTTTTCCAGCTATTCTATATAAACCGGTTAATTTTTCCTGATATTTTATGTGAGCCGGTTCACTTTTAATGCTATTTTATGTGAACCGGTTAATTTTTAATGCTATTTTAGATAAACCGATTCATTTTGCATTCTATTTTTATTGCACCGACTAATTTTTCATGTTACTATATATAAACCGGTTAATTTTACATGCTTTTCTATATGAACCAGTTAGTTTTAAATGCTATTCCATTTAACTGGTTAATTTTTCATGCTATTCAATATGAACCGGTAAATTTTTTATGCTATTCTACATGAACCGGTTCATTTTTCATGCTATTCCATAGAAACCTGTTAAATTTTCATGCTTTTTTAAATTAACCGTATCATTTTTCATACTCTTTTATATAAACCGGTTAATGTTCCACGCTATTCAATATGAACTGGTTCATTTTTCACGCTATTCTATATGAACCGTTTCATTTTTGATACTATTTTATATGAACCAATTCATTTCTCATGCTATTCTACATAAATCAATTGATTTTTCATGCTGCTCTGTATGAATCGTTTAATTTTTCATGCTATTCTAAATAAACCGGTTCATTGTTATTCTATGTGAACCGGTTGAGTTTTCATTCCATTCTATATAAATCAATTGATTTTTCATGCTGCTCTGTATGAATCGTTTAATTTTTCATGCTATTCTGAATAAACCGGCTCATTTTTGTGCTATTCAAAATGAATCGCTTAATTTTATGGTATAAAATATGAACCTATATGCTATTCAAAACGAACGGGCATTCCATTTAATTTTTCATGGAGCCGATTAACTATTCCTGATACATGAATGAACCTGTTCGATTTCAATTATATGTGAACCGGTTCTGTTTGTTTGCATTGGAAATATTGGTTCAGTTTCAATGCTATTCTTAAAGAACTTTTACACGTGACTGACAACAAAACGTTTTATTTGTCACAGTATTTTCAAAACGGTATTAGTTGTTTCTTATTATTTCAACTCAACCGGGTAATCTTTTTTTAATTATTCTTAAACTAATTAATATATCATACTTTTCAGTATGAGCTAGCTTATATTATATTAGTATATTCAAAATTAATTAGCTAATTAATTATGATAATCTATAATATTAAAAAAGCAAGCGGTTGAAATTTAAACCTTCTATAAATCTGAAGAGCTACTAATTTGGACTATTTTTCAATTTTCAAAAAAGAGCACGAAAAAAACTTTTCATTTTCACCATAATATAAAAGTCGTTGCGGTTCTATTACGCAGCCAGCACTCACCCATTTCTAAACTTTTCTAATGTTCAAAATTATTTATTCTTTTTTCGCTCCACATTCATACGAATAAGCAGCTTTGTCTCTTTGTATGCGCACACATACTTATGTGACTGTTCTACTATTTAAATGTGCTCGTAAAACATTGTCTAAAACATTAAATAAAATTAATCTAAATAAATTTATTTAGTTAACGTAGCCAATTTAAAATCACAAAAACCGCAAAACATTTTTGAAACGACAACCAATTTTGTTGCATTTAGACACTGGACAAATTAAATGCACTTTAGTAGGCGAATAACACAAAAAAAACACACATCAAGCAGGACAAGTAACCAACACGCATGCACACACACAAGCACACTTCTCATGCATTTTTAAAATACATACAGGCAAACGTGTTGTTATGTGCACGAGTCCTAAGTGCGCTGAGTAAAAATAACTGTTTAATAAAATAAATTAATTGCTGTAAAAATTACAATTAAAAATACAAAAGGAAAAAACCCATCAGCGATAGCAGCTGCAGCAGCTGCAGCAGCGATAACAGCAGCAACAACATAAAAATTGTAATGTAATACACCAGGCAAACACCAATGATATGGCAACACTATCAAGAGCGGCAGCACCAGGAAACAGGGCAATTAATTTAACACATACGGTTCCATTGTATTTGTGGTTAAGACCATTTACGAGTGCAATGTTGGATGTTTTTGTATTTAACGTTTTTTTAATTTTTTTTCGAGTTTTTCTTTTTGGGTGAAACGAGTTAACTGACATTTAAATAGAGGCAAGCGAAATGAAATGGGCAACCAACCATTCGTGTTCGGGCCAATCAAAAGTAAATTTTTTATGTGTAAACATCTATACGCTAGGTGGTAAAAATCTTTTTCACTGAGATTTCTCTGCTGAAATTTCTTTGCTGAGATTTCTTTGCTGAGATGCACACAGCGTTGTCAAATCGGTGTGAGCTATGTATGAGTGTATTAGTATTTGAAAAAAGCAATACAAACTTATTTAAAATATCGTAAATACATAGGAATTTGGTGGTTTTTGTTTGTTAGGGTCGTTAGGTTTTTTGCTTTATTAGGGTTCCGTACACCAAAGGTGAAAATGAACCCTATTGTTTTCGCTACGCTGTCCGTTCCTCTGTTATAGGGTATTTCCTCGAGAACCGTAAGAGCTACGGACCTGAAATTCGGACACAGTGTGTAGACATTTGACCGCTACAACAGCAAATATATCAGAGTTAAAAATTAAAGGGTGTTCCAAAACGAGCAACGAAAAATGTTAAAATCCCATCTAATATACATACACTTGAATTTTGTAAAGTTAGTGTATTTTTATACAGACTACAACAATTAACAGTAAATTTAAAAAATTTAAGTTAAAGGGTGTTCCATCAGTTAATGCAATTTTGACTTTGTAACTTTGACAACTTGCTGTATCTTGGAAACCGTAAGAGCAAAACTCTTAAAATTTTCAAAAACGGTCAAACTAAAAAATCAAAAAATTATAAAATCGCCAAATCTCAAAAAAAATCGCCAAAAAAATCGCCAAAACCGAAAAAAGCACCAAAATTAAAAAAAATCTAGGACTAAAATGAATCGCGAAAAACCGGAAAAATCGTCAAAATGAAAAAAATCGTCAAAGTGAAAAAAATCCAAAAACAGAAAAATAATCGCCAAAATGAAAAAAAATCGCCAAAATAAAAAAAATCGCAAAAATTAAAAAAAACCCTGAAAAAAAAAATCGCCAAAATGAGAAAATCGCCTAAATAAAAAACCCCAAAAACAAAAAAAAACTCCGAAATGAAAAAACACCAAAAACAGAAAAAAGTCGCCAAAATGGAAAAAATCGCCAAAATGAAAAAAATTTCCAAAATTAAAAGAACCCAAAAAGAGAAAACAAACCGCCAAAAAGAGAAAAAAGCGACAAAGCTGAAAAATCGTTTAAACTGGAAAAAGTTAAAAAGGAAAAAAGCCACATCAAAAATGCCCTTCGTGCGCGAGTCAAAGTCGCACTTTACTGAATTTATTTTAATTGCAATGCGTACACAACAACAAGAACAGCAACAACTAAACGATGAACAACAGGAATTAAAAAGTAAAAAGTAAAGGCATTTACCATAGATGAGCACTGCAGTACCACTAAAATTTCAGTAAAAATAATAAAAAAAGCGCCAAAAACCGAAAAAACGCAATAAACGAAAAAAAGCCAAAACTATTTGTTATATAGGCTAAAGTGTCCGCACGGAACCCTTCGTGCGCGGGTCAAAGTCGCACTTTACTGAATTTATTACTAATTGTCGTACATTAAGTTATCATAGGCAAATAAAAACAAATAAATAAAATGAATACAAAAACATTTAATTTTAATAACTTTTAAAAAGATTTTTTGCACTTTTAATAAGAAATTTATTAAAACAAAGCAAAATAAGAAAAACAAAAACCTAAACTTGTCAAACTAAAAGTCTTCATCGTCTTTGAGATTGTCATTCATACGGACAACAAGAAGTACAGAGAAACTTAACAGCTTCATATAAACACCATCTTGTGTGCAATAGTAGCTACTAATTTTCACTAACATATAATTGTGCTAGCGCTGTATAGTTCGAAAACCATTGCTGTAAAATAACTACATGCATTACATTTCATTAAACAGCAGTGTGCCCATTTATTAACCAAATAAGTTAAATAAAACAAACAAAAACCAGCAAATTCCTATTCCTATTCCTATTTACAATATTGAAAGTTTTGATACTTTTAATTGATTAATTAAAAAATATTACTAAAAGCATAGTACTTCCAACTTAAGAACATTTTTCATTACTAGATGCTTACACATCTCCCCTGTGTCAGACTCACATTACTTTTTTTTTATGAATGTACAAGAAACGATATTGATATAAAAATTTGTATGAGACATAGACCGGTAAAATTTTGAATAGCATAAAATTTTAAGCACTTCGTTTAAAATTAGACTATATGCAGAAGAGCAAACGGCTCATTAAGATTAGCATGAAAAATTAATCTGCTCATTGAAATAGCATAAAAAATTAATCGGCTTAAATAAAAATAAGAATGAATAACAAATAAATTCATTGAGAAAAGTATAAAAATGAAACGGTCCACATACAATAGCATTGGAAATCAGCGATGCGAATTTGGTGCTTTTGGCACTATTTTTAGTGATTTTTAAAGACTCAGAACGCCAAATTTTGAGCGTTAGTGCCAAACTAAGTAAAACCACTAAGTAGTGCTTTTAAGAAATTTTGTTGTTTTCTCAAAATTACTTTAATAAAAACTTAGTGCGTTTATTTTTTCAGTGTGAAGCATATATTTTTCATCTGATATATTTCAATATATTGACGAATTAAAGAATAGCCTTGAAAATATTATACATTATTAAACTTCACTCATTTGTATCTTCACTCGTTTTTCACGTTAGTGCTTTTTACGCTTTTTACATATCAAAATTACGATTTTTAGTGCTTTTTTTAAATTTTGATGTGCCAAAAAAGTTGGCATCACTGTTGGAAATTAGCCGGACCAGTCCTTTTATGAATATAAAACACGAACCGGTTTGCTTAAAATATCATAAATATGAACCTGTTCATTCATAATAACATGAGAAAACAATTCTGCAGAGAATTGCATGAATAAGTGTTTCAATAAAAATTGCATAAAAAATAGTACACAAATTAACCGGTTCGCGCTTCTCTGGCCAGCAGTGATTTACAATAACATGCATGTAATTGCATGAAAAATTTAGCGTTTTATTAAGAATTTTATAAAATAACCAGTTCAGCGTAAGTAATTAATCGCTGCGATAACACATTTAAAACATAAATCGTCTATTTATAATAACATGGAAATTAAATCGGTTTAAATAAAAAAGATGACAAATGAGGAAAGCACAAAAATTGAGCCAGTTCATATAAAATAACATCAAAAATTAACCGGTTCTTTTACAACAATAGAAGGCTTATTATGAACAGCAACGTGTAGTTGATAAGAGAAATTTATACAACAAAGCTGATAGATAAATCGGTATTACGAAATGTTTGCGGTTGAAAAGAGGTATCAACCATAATTTATTAACCATTAGCTACAAAATCACTATTGTGAATAGCTATCAACGGAAATTTATTCTCTTTTTTTTCAACTACAAAATATTAGGAGAAAAATATTCAATCGTACTTATTTTGGAAATAAAATTTGTCTACTAATTTTTATTTTCAACCATAGCTGAAATTTTTTTTCACTTTTTAACCAGTTGATGGTTGCTGTTCATAATAAACCTGAACATAAAAATTAACCAGTGCATTTAGAATAACGTGAATACAATTACATGAAAAATTAAGCGTTTCATTAATAATTTTATAAAATAACTAGTCCATTAAAACCGGTTAGATAATATGTTGAAAAGTTAAAAGTCCTCTTTATAATTGTACTTTATAATTATATGAAAAATTAATCGGGTCATGAAAAATTAACCGATTTGATTAGCAAAACTTATAAAAAATTAGACAGTTTATATAGGAAATGGTAAAAAATTAACAGATTCATATAGAGCAGCATGAGAAAGTAACCGGTTCTTAAACATATAATACGAACCGATTAATTGAAACAACATACAAATTTTAGAAAATCATGATAAATTAATTATTTTATTTTAATTTAATTAATTAATTTATTTTAGAATAGCACGAGAAATGAGTTGCTTATCTACGAATCGCATTAAAAATTAACCGGTTTTCATGCATAAACATGAGAAATGAAGCGGTCTTTTTGAATAGTTTGACTAAGAATATTATAAGAAAGATACCGTTAATTTTTGTGTTGCTTGAAATAACATTAGAAATAAACCGGTTCTTTTTGAGAAACATGAGAAGTGAATTGGTTCGTTTATATTAAATAGCATGCAAATATCATAAGAGAGAGGCTAATATGATATGTATATTAACCGCTTATTTTAGAAATGCATGAAAAATTAAACGGTTCTTTTATAAAAGATTAAGAAATAAATCGTTTTTTTATAATAGCATGATAAATAAACCGATGTTTTGTAATATCATATGAAACTTAGCCGGTTCTTTTAAGTAACCATATAAAAGGAACATGTTTTATAAGGATAATATGAGAAATTAACCGGCTCTTTTGCAATAGCATACGGCCCTGT
Organism: Tachina grossa; assembly: GCA_949987645.1. Taxonomy (NCBI): domain Eukaryota; kingdom Metazoa; phylum Arthropoda; class Insecta; order Diptera; family Tachinidae; genus Tachina; species Tachina grossa. Next base: position 149,353,549 of record OX465276.1, read on the forward strand.
TCTGTAAACCGAATCCGTGTAAATTTCTGGTTTTCAAAAAATTAATAATGGTCCTGCAGACGTGTCTATAATCATAAACGAAAATGTTCTTTGCGATATGATATTTGAGAAAATGAAAAAATACAAAAAAAAAATATTTCAGATAGGCATTAAAAATAAACCGGTGCTGTGAAAATAGCATGAGAAATCAACCGGTTCTCTTAAAATGGGATGGGAAACTAACCGAATAGTAGTAAATATAAATTGGGTCTTTTAGAATAGAATTAGAAGTTAATTGGTTCTTATGCAACAGAATATGAAATCTATTTTTTCCTATAATAATCTGAAAACTGTTTCATTAAAAGCATCAAAAGAGAGAATCTATTGATTTGAAAAGCCCTTAAAAGTAACCGATTAATTTAGAATTGCTTGATAAATGAACCGGTTTCAAAGAAAGAGCTTTAATAATGAACCGGCTCATTTCAAATAGCATGTTCCGTTCTGTTCAAAGTAGTAAAATATGTAAACCGGTTTTATTAAGAATATTATGAAAGGTAATACTTCTCATTTAGAAAAGCTTAAAAATTGCAGCCATTGTTCCTCTCTGCTGTAATATGTATTGATTGTAACAGTAAGTGTATCGGGTTTAATGTCTGGAACAACAACATTACAACTTTTTTTTTTGTGTGGATAAAAACTTAATTGATCGTTGGTGTTTGGTTAAGAGCTTTTACAGGGCCAATACAAATTAATGTTATGCGCAGGCAGTTTTTTTAATGCGATTTTCAAACAAATTAAGTTATTTTAAGAATATTATTCAATAAAATTTACAAGTTATACATTTGCTACCAACAATTTACAAATTATTTACTTAAGACTACATTTTTTTACATATTTATACATAAAAGGAGCAGCAGCATTTTTGAGTTTAATATTACTACAACTTTTTTGGTTTCACTTTGCCATAAAGTTGTTCTGAAGTCGGTATATCCGTGACAAAGAAATTGGCCGGTATAAAATGGAATATCTTTCTTAAAACATCCAGCAAAATGTCCTGTATCGTTTGAGTAATGACAGTGTACAGGGCATCTGTTAACATGCGCCAGTTGTCATTAAAAAATTTATTGGTGCTGTCCTCTGGAGAAAAAAAAATAACGAAATTTAAGTAAGTTTCTTTTAGTTTTTCATTGCAAAAGTTGCTAAACCTAATTGCTTTTGTCCATTAAAGAGATTAGAAAAGTATGATTTTAAGCCCTCCAATTTAAAATCCACATGCGTACTGGTGACATTGTAGAAAGTAAAGCCACCTTTTTCATACAATCTGGTCTTGGTGTGCATCACAACAGTCATGTTTTCTGAAATACAAGATTTTAGGCAGTATTTTTTTTAATTCTCTGACATATTCAATATTTAATTACCAGCTTCCAGAAATACTTCACCTCTACCATTTAAAGGTATTAACAATATTCTGCCAAAGAGACTGTAATCTCCTTGAAGTTTCATTTGGGGCAATACAAATGTTGTCTTCCAACTGTAATCTTTGGGCGACACTCTGCAACAAGTAAGAGATTTGAAAATATGTTTATTAAAATTATTCTTTGCATTTTACTTACGAACTCTCTATGACATGAGTGTGGCCAAAGCCAGTAATTTTAACATTTGACAATTCAACTTTTAAATTAATGGCTTGGCTGTTGCCCTGAGTGATTTTTATGCGATTTAAATGGAATGGATCAAAGCTGTCTATACTATCCAAGCCAGGAATACCTAGAGAATAATAATTCTAAGAGAATTAAAATGCTTTAAGGTTTAGTTGCACAAAATGTTACTTACCGCCATTCAGTTTATCGAACAACTTTTGTATACTTTCGGTGGAACAACTCGTAAAGTTTTTATCAGCAATTTGACAACCCTTGATGTAATCTGCTGTTAAAGAATTATAGATTATAATTTTATGGATTTAATTTTGTTAAGATTTGATATTAAAGAAACAAAGTTTTTATATCTGCCAAAGTCACATATGTTCACTAGGAGCACGAGAGATAATTTCTTTTTATATCCTTGCATAGGATTTTTATTATTTGACATTATTGTTAAAGAAAAAAATTGGTATATTTAGATGGAAAGCGCAGTATTTTTTTTAACTACTCATCATCAAACCGAGCAGGTTACTTATATCAATCAGATTTTTCAAAATTGACGTTTTGAGATAATGGGAACTAATCCACCTTTTTCTACAGTGCTGTTCTTATGAATGCGTCTGTATGTGTGCGTGCATGCACATAAGTCTCAGAAATGGATTAACAGTTCAGGTTAAAATGAAAACATTTTAAATGCATTGACCTCACCTAGAATCCAGAATCGTCGAATCAAGTCTTAACCTCAAAAAACAACATGGACTGCTTCAAATTTGTCGCTGTTGAAAATGATCAAAACCCCGATTTTCTCTCAAATTGCTTTCCTCGCTTGAATTACTTTTTTCATTTTTAAATATATTATCCAATGATTTAATCGGTTGAGCAGTTAAAGAGATATTGTTGTCAAAAAAATTCGAAAAAGGCTGCTTATCCAATAATATAGGGTGTTTTTTATGGAGGTATAAAACTTTTAATTTGGCAACACTTCTTTAACTGACGGCCATTTTGTCAGCTGTCAAATAATTTATGTTTAATTTGGTTTGGCATTTCAACGTAAACAGACTGACGCCTGAACAACTCTTCGAAATTGTACAAATTAATTTTGAAAATCATGGTTTTGTTCGAAATACGGTCAACATAATCGTCCATCAGAGCAATTAATTCACTTAGTTTACTCTAAATGATAATACGCATCCACAGACATGTCATACAGTGCATACAGAAGAAGTCATTGCTGCTGTAGAGCGTAGCTTAGTGGAAGACCCGAATCTGTCTATCCGTCATCGAGCACATGATTGCTGACTTCTTAGTTCATCAATTGAAAAAGCATGATGTGCAGGAGCTGCGGTTTCAACAAGAGGGTGCAACATGTCACACAGTTCGTTCCACATAGCTTCATAGCTTCACATTTCGGACCCATGAATTGGCCTCCAAGATCGTGCGGTTTAACGCCACTAGACTATTTTTTGTGGGGATATGTGAAGGAGGACAACATTCGCTGCATTATTGTCTTGTAACCCTGCTTAAGACGTCAGAATAATCTGACCGACAGTGTACTCGTATAAACTCATTTAGCAGAACGCTGGATTCGTTGAGTTATGTTCAAAGGTTTAGTCAAACTATCTGGCTTAAGTTGACAAGTGAAATAAAAGAATGGGTTGTGGAGAAGGTGGCACTAACTCAGGTGTTCCAGAACCAACATCAACAGAATACTTTGCTTTACAATGGTATTAGGGTACTATTACTCTCTAGAAGGAAGAAGGAAGGCATTGGCTGAAGTAGTTAGCAAGTCAACTACAAAACAGAAGATACTGAATTCGAGGCCGGTCTTCGACAGTCATTTAATAACAATATCAAGAATTTTTCTGATATGCATTAGTGTGCCTTTGTATGAGTTGTTGTAGGAAAGTTCAAGTGATGAAAGCATAGTCACTGATCACTGAACTACACCGGCCTCAACAAATACTACTCCCAATGTAACACCAGAGCACCCTCCTTCGTTCTAGCATTATAATCGGCGAAGCAAAATAACCAATAAAATGGCTGCTAAGCACATGTTTGAAAATTTAAAAGGCCTCATTGACACCAGAGGCGTTTCAATACTGCATTAAAAAAAAAAACTTATGCGACATAATTTTCGAACTTAATTTTTTTCCAAAATCGATCATTTGCGATCGTAAATAATCGGTTTTCGTTAACAAAAAGCAAGGTCCAAAAATGTGTTGGTTAAGCTTTTTTTTGGCGGTTATGGCTCGATATGCACAATAAAAAATTTTATTGACAAATTTAACACTTATTCTTTTAATCCATTTTGTGGAAATGTGCTGATTGAAGTTTTTGTGTATTAAAATTTTTTGTATTAAGTTATTCCGTATAATATTATTTCTTTCATACATGCAATACCGAAGTATATTTATTTGACATACATAAAGTCTTTATTTAATTTGAAAATTTTGCTTGTTTTTATGGTTACGATTATTTGATATTTTATTTTTAATTGGCAGTTTATTCTTTTTTTTTTTGGCAATTTTTCCTGTGATGTCCTCCAGGCGAATTTTTATTTCTTTTTTGTAATAATTTTTTTTAATTATTATTATTGTTATCATTATTATTATTATTATGTTGCTTATTTTAGTTAATCTTACACAATTTCAAAATAATTGTTATTAAAGAATTTGCAATTACTTCTTCATTTGTGGAGATTTTTCGTGTGATGTCCTTTAGGCGATTTTTTATTTCTTGTTTGTTATAATTTTTTTAATTATAATTTTTTTCTTGTGTTACATATTTTAGTTGATTTTACTCAATCTCATAATAATTTTTATTAATTAGCTTGCAACACTCAAATCACTTCAAAAAAAAAAATATTTAAATCTATTATTATTATTTTTTCACCACACTTACGCGAATCTGTTAAAAATGTATCCTCACTTTCCACAAAGCCCACCAGGCATATAGAAAGTATTGCAAAAATATTATTAAAATTCAATGTCATAATGAAAATCTATTTATATTTATAAATTTATACGTATGTATGTAACGTCTGTAAATAGTTTTTTAAAGAACTTTATTTTATAAACTTTACAGCAAAACCGCCAACAGCAAACTGAAAGCAAACTTTGAAATTTTGTAACTGAAAAACAAAATCAAAATATAAAATATAATAAGAATTTGCTGCTTAAAATAAAAATAAGACAACAACAATATTACAAAAAAAAAGCTCACATTCAATAGCAAGTGCCTCTAGTTAATTGAACAAAATTTAAAAACGCGTTTTAATTTTATGTAAGTGTCGCAATACAAATTGTGTGCAACAACAAACCTCTAAAGCCAAAATAGAAAGATCAAACCTCTAGCGTTCAACCATGAGAGCTATAGAGCAAACAAACAGAAAACTCTAACTGCACCCTGCAGGAAATGCAAATAGTGAAATTGTAATGATGATTTACTAGCGACAGTAGTCAGTAGTACTACTGACCAGGTGTACCCCAGCCAATATAATCATCTATTGACATTGTAACGCAGTTTATTTTTCAGCTGGGGTATGACTCAGTCTGCCCAGGGTCTGATCAAAGGTCTGCTTCCTTTGGATAGTATGTAGATGTTGTTGTACTAACACAATCAGTTTTATATACGAACTCACGACTTCTAACGTCAACACTATTAAAAAGTGAAGAGTATGAAGTATATCCGAGAGGCGAGGCTAGGTTTGATTACTTTACGAAATACGATTAATACGAATATAAAATTAGTGGCTAACGTGCCACTAACTACAACGAACATGAAGTAAATTCGGGAGACTTCGCGTTCGGCTAATTTACGAAATAATATTAATACGAAATATAAAGTAAATTCGGGAGACTATATATTCGGTTACCGTGCAGCTAACTGCAACGAATACGAAGTAAAGTCGTGTTCGGCTAATCTACGAAATAATATTACTACGAAATATAAAGTAAATTTGGAAGACTTTATATTCGGCTACCGTGCAGCTAACTACAACGAGCGCGAAGTAAATTCGGGAGACTTCGCGTTCGGCTAATTTACGAAACAATATTAATACGAAATATAAAGTATATAAAGTGAATTCGGGAGACTTTATATTCGGCTACCGTGCAGCTAACTACAACGAGCACGAAGTAAATTCGGAGGACTTCGTGTTCGGCTAATCTACGAAATAATATTACTACGAAATATGAAGTAAATTCGGGAGACTTTATATTCAGCTACCGTGTAGCTAACTACAACGAGCACGAAGTAAATTCGGGAGACTTCGTGTTCGGCTAGTCTACGAAATATAAAGTAAATTCGGAAGACCTTATATTCGGCTACCGTGCAGCTAACTACAACGAGCACGAAGTAAATTCGGGAGACTTCGTGTTCGGCTAATTTACGAAACAATATTAATACGGGATATAAAGTAAATTCGGGAGACTTTATATTCGGCTACCGTGCAGCTAACTACAACGAGCACGAAGTAAATTCGGTAGACTTCGCGTTTGGCTAATTTACGAAACAATGTTAATACGGGATATAAAGTAAATTCGGGGGACTTTATATTCGGCTACCGTGCAGCTAACTACAACGAGCACGAAGTAAATTCGGGAGACTTCGCGTTCGGCTAATTTACGAAATAATATTAATACGAAATATAAAGTAAATTCGGGAGACTTTATATTCGGCTAAAATACGGTTTATCTACTTGCTAAATACTTAAAACAAGAGTCGGTAAAGCTTTCGGACGACACTTTCAAGTGGCCTACTTATAATTGTCGTTCGTACGATCTCGGCACTTCTTGATCATTGTGTACAAACGTTGATTACTTATGCCAACTAAAATATGACCTGAGTGAGAATCATACCTTGCGTTGGCATATTGTGGTTCGATTTCAATCAGTGCTGGTGTCTGGCTGTATGTGTATGTGGTGCTTTGTACAGGTATACGGTAAAAGGTAGGTGCAATTTCACTACGGTATACGGTAAAAGGTGGGTGAATTTGCACTTTTTATTGAATAAGAATAAAAAAGTACATGCAGTTGTAACGTCACGTTACAACATTTAACATTAGCTTGTCATTGAAAGTCTACCACTAGAGTGTAGCACTATTGACTAAGTAGTAATTTTGGGACCACATGGAGACATTGGCACCAAAGATTTACTAGTAATAGTAAAATTGTAGTGATTTACTAGTAGCATTGTCAAAAATACTACTGACTGGGTGTACCCCAGTCAATGTAATCGTCTATTGACATATAACATAGAGTCGGCATTGAAAATCTACCAGTAGACTTTAGGAGCATATAAGGGTTGAAGGAAAAAACTTATGCCCTATTTCGCAACTGCGACAGAAAACTTTCGGCTTACAATTTATATTGAAAACAACAATAAAATATGAAAATTTGTTTTTGTTTTGAATATAATTTGTAAGTCGAAAGTTTTCTTTCGCAGTTGGGAAATAAGCCATTAAATACATAAATACTTATATATGTACGTAAGATTTTAAAATTACTGCATTGCGTGATAAAAAATAAAAACAAACTATTGACGCGTTCATTGACAATTTCACCAGAAATACACTAGAACTGTTGTCTCTAACGTATCTCTACTCACGCATAAAAGGAAAGTTGTCGAAAGTTCAACTAGTGCAATTGTCGCTAGAGAAAAGAGTGTTGACATAGAGACTAGGCTGACTAGAGGGCATTTTAAAATGCACACACACACACACTACCACAGCAGCTTAAATGCTAGATAACAAACTGAACTGCAGCAAATCTAATTCATGCTTTAAATTATGGCCAGTAAGTCAGTAGACCATTCCACTCACTCACTAGTTCGCTCGCTAACTCTTAGCATTTGCAAATAAATAAAATAAATAATAAGTTAGATATGTAATATGCAGGTAAACCAGGCAAAGAAAATTTAACACAAGTGCGCCACAGATGCACATGTTGCTATTTTCTGCTAGTTGTTGTTTATTTCAACATCAAAGTTGTAAGTTGCAGTGGCAGGCAACCAACAAGTTCGTTGGCTCCAAGAAGAAGAAAAAAACACAAAACTTGCGTCACATTTGTTTTTAGCGTGAATAAATGATGTTGTCAATAGTTTTCATATAATAAATTTGATAGCCTTCGTGATTGTAGATAAAGTTTGTGTGGAACATTTGCAATATGATAAGATACAAAATTGCGGTTCAACAAGAAAAAATTTAGATGTTGCATTCTTAAAAACTTTGTTTTATGTTTTAAGACCTACAAAAAATTAAAAAAAAAATGTTTAGTGGCCAAGCATTTTTTGTTTCTTCTCTTAGTAAATTCATGTATTGAATCTCTATTACCACGAATTTGTATTTAAAGCCATTTATAACTGTTGAGATTTTTATAAACGCAAAAAATTTAGCATTTTGTGTGCACTATGCAGATTAAAGATATCCAAATGTTAAAGACTACTGCCAGCAGCGGCCTTGCCCGCTCGCTATTATTAATTTTTGATTAAATACATTAAAAAAGTAAAAGTAATGAATTCAGTAAAGTGAGACTTTAACTCGCTCACGATTCTGAAATTTTCAATTTACACACAAACTTAAAGGAAAAAGAAAATTTTATTTTTCGCTCAAGAGTTGAGTAAACAAAATATTTGTATGAAAATGTTTACACATTATGAAGAACGATATGAGGATTAATTGTACATCACTAACTCAAAAATTTCATTTCTTTGTTTGTTTGAGTAAATGAGCGATATGTAATACTATATAAACTTAAGACTATGTATTAATTTTAATTATAATTCTTTGAACTTCATTTGTTTCTATACTTATGATTTGATCAGGCTAAAGTTCGTATCGCTTTGTGAGCCAAATTACATGTGATAATTATTAATGAACAAATAACACCATCGAATAGCTTACCTGATGTAAGACTTAAAAAAAAAATTTTTAGTTTTGGCACTTTTTTTTGTTTGGATGATATTTTCGGTTTTTTACTCTTTTAGTTTTGGTGCTTTTTCTTAGTTTTGGCACTTTTTTCGGTTTTTATCGTTTTTTATTTTTGGCGTTTTTTCCCGTTTTGGCTATTTTTTTTTCGAATTGTGGCGATTTTGGTTTGTTTAAGCTTAAATTAGACGTGACTTAGCGATAATGCCATAGCCATAACCAAACGAAAATTCAATTGATTTCTATGGTAATAGATATGGCGTTATGGCGAGTCACGTATAATCGAATACAGTGTTGCCCATTAGTTTGGTTCAAACGGCTGTTTTCTATGGATATGTCATGTCTGATTGCACCTTTAATTACATTACATATTTTTAGACTTGGGTCGAACTCGTTCACTAGTTCATTTTTGCCACAAACCAATGATCAAACCCATTTAAATTACATGGGTTTGATCATTGGTTTGTGGCAAAAATGAACTAGTGAACGAGTTCGACCCAAGTCTACATATTTTTAATTTTAGCGATTTTTTAGTTTTAGTGATTTTTAGTGCAGGCGGTTTTCTAGGATTTTGACGATTTTTTTTTGCCTCCTTTTTGTTTTTGATGGATTTTTTTTTTATTTTAGCTATGTATTTTATTTTTGGTGATATTTTTCATTGGAGCGCTTTTTTCAGTTGCACGATTTTTTTCGTTTTGGCTATTTTTTATTTTGGAATTTTTTTTTAGTTTAAGCGTTTCTGAAAGTTTAAAGAGCTATCCTTCTTACGTTTTACAAGGTATATAAAGTTGTTCAAATCCATTGGCGTAGCTAGACATTTTTTCTGGGGGGGAGGGGGGCAAACACAATTTTTTTTTAATTAGTGTTTTTTATGGGAATTGTTAAAATTTAAGCTTAAAATTTTTTTAACGCACTAATAATCCCAAATTAATATTTTACTTATTAAGTCAAATATATATTTTTTATTAAAAATACATTGAAATTGGAAATTAAAAAAAGGATATTTTACTTAATAAGTAAAATATTAATAAGTAAAATATTGGTTTGGGATTATTAGTGCGTTTAAAAAATTTTATACAGATTTTTTTTATTTAAATTTTTTTTTATTTAAGTTAAAACATATATTAACAGTCCAGTTTCAATAACAAAAATTAAGTTATAATTAAAACTAAAAAAACAAAACATTCAAAACAAAAACAATATATAGACAAAAAGTAAAGTATTTATTAGAAAAAAACTAAATAATAATAATAATAATCTAATAATAATAAACTAAATAATAATAAAATTAATATTCGTTTCCAACAAGTTTAAATGTTCATATGGAAAAATTATTTATGTATATACTATATTTGAATACAATATTTTGAAAAGATACAAGCAAGAAATGATTTCATTCATCATTCATGATTTCATTTCTTAATAATTTATTATTTAATTTAAAAAAAATTTATCTGTTGGTGCATAAATAAAAATAGAAAATTGCCATTTATTATTTAGTTACCCTTCCAATATTGAAGTTCTGAATCAATACTACATTGTTTCGATGAATGAACATACATACATAAATAAGTACAAACATATGTATGCAAGTATGTATGTATACGTGTTCAATTGAAAAAAATTTTATGTGCATATATATATGTACATGCATACATATCGATAGTTGAGTTTTTCAGTGATTTCAATAAATTTCACACTAATACACCTCATCACAAAAATTTATTGCAATAGTGTAAAAAATAGCGCTTTTACAAGCAGTTGTACAAAAAAGTTGCATTTTGAATATTACACTTTCTATTATGCTTTACCTCCTCCTGTAAAGTTACAATTATTTGCGTTAGGGCCTTTCCATTTGAGACCAACGATATATTGACCTGTGTAAGTTGATATCCTATCAAAAATTTCGGTCATCAAAAGTACTGATACCAAAATTTGGACCTAGGAATATTTTTCACAAGTTTTCCACTAGTCTAACAAAGTTGTATATGAACATGAATTGTTTTGTTTTGTTTTCTAATAAAAATAAAACATATGTATACATGTTTAAAGAGGAAATTTTGATTTGTTCGATTTTCTGATGATTTTGATTTTGATTTGAATTTGACATGAAATGACGATTATTTTATATTTTATCGGGATTTCGGCGATTTTTCCATCATTTTATCTGGCAGCCCTGGATTGAACCATAAATATGCATACATACATACATACATGTGTGTGTACGAGTGTATATAGTATATGAATATATACAAGGTATTTGCAGATCATAATTTTTCGCTATTTTTTTAATTTTACTCTAAATAAAAATTGGTGGCTATTGTTACAAACAATTTGACAGTAGAAAATCTTAAGAACTTAAAACAACTTGTCTTGCTACTAACTACGTACACTAACACAATTTTATTAAGAATTTATTGAAAGCTACCCTGCAGAAAGTGCGAATAGTGAAATTGACATTGTCAGTAGTACTACTGACCAGGTGTACCCCAGCCAATGTAATCATCTATTGACATTTAACATTAGCTTGTCATTGAAAATCCACCACTAGACTGTAGCACTACTAACTAAGTAGTTCTTTTGGGACAACATGGGGACATTGACACCCAAGATTCACTAGTAAATTTTAGGGGCTCTGGTCTACAATATAAATATTTCCTCGCTCGTTGTCAATAGTCAAATTATAGTGATTTTCTAGTGACATTGTCAATAGTGCTACTGACTAGGTGTACCCCAGCCAATGTAATCGCCTATTGACATATAACATGGGGTTGTCATTGAAAATCTACTAGTAGACTTTAGCGCTATTGAGAAGGTAGTTCATTTACGACCATATGGAGATATTTGAACCAAAGATTCACTAGTAGATTTTAGAGACCCTCGTCTACATATATTTATATAAAAGAAAAGCAAACTATTGACGCGTTCATTGACAATATCACCAGAAATACACTAGAACTGTCGTCTCTAACGTATGTCTACTCGCGCATAAAAGGAAAGTTGTCGACATTTTAACTAGTGCAATTGTCGCTGGAGAAATAGTATTGACATAGAGACATATGGTTCTAGGCTGACTAGAGGGTACATACACACATACATATCTACACACATGCATTATAAATTCACATGGAGTTTACTATTTGTGATGTTTTGAAGTGCTGTAAACTTATAATTTTTTGGGTATTTGTTATCTAATAAAAGTATGCATATTTAGCGATTATTCGAAAAGTTTGTATAAAAATTTCTGGTGATTTTCATGAGTAATTTTAAAATAAATAAAAAATAGAATTTTTTAATATTACAGGCAAAAGAATATGTTTTAAAAAGAATTTGTAATAAATCCTGGGGGGGACAAAATCAAGTCTGGGGGGGCATTGCGCCCCCCCCAGAAAGGCCTAGCTACGCCTATGTTCAAATCACATAGCTAGTCAAAATTACATTAACCTTCTAGAACACTCTTCAATTTAAATTTTTTTTTATCTCAGTGTTAATTGGTTTATTTTATATAAAAATACACTAACTTTGAAAAATTCAGGAATTTCAATATGTTTCATTGCTCGTTTCAGAACACCCATTAATTTTTTACTAATATTTATTTCTTTTTTTTAGCAGCCAAAGTTTTTTTACATATCCTGTGAAAATTTTAGGTCCGCACCTCTTACGTTTCTCGATAAAACCAGTGACAGACAGACGGACGGATGGACATTGTAGCGAAAATAATAGTGTTATTTTTCACCTTTGTACTGTAGCAACTACCGATTATACTGGTTCATGATCCTTCGAACCGGCGATATTCACAACAACATACTTAATAGGGTTGCGTACCATTTTCCAATTTCAATCAAAGCTCAATTGTCTTTCCAAATCACTTCAAAGACGCTTTATACATTTAAATCATCTTTTATGGCCAAAACCGTCAAGTTGAAAAAAAAAACGTCACAATGGCCAAACATCGAGAAAATTGGATATATATTGAGGCCTTGAAATGAAAAACCTGCGCGTTCTTTTAGAGTCATATCTATGGGTTAAGTTTCAAATCTTAAAAATCGGTGAGATATTTTTGTAGAGGCAGAAAATGCCCTCTACAATTCCCTCGATCCTAATTTCGGAGAGTCAGGTATTGCCCACCAGCTCCCTGTTTTGGTCCTAATTTTAATAATATATACAATGTCTTTGTCCTTTTAAACGGTGATCTGTATACATTTTGAATCACATAAAAATCGCTTGATTAGTCTCGAAGAGGCAGAATTTGACCCCGTGACCCCTTTTAGGCCCTAGTCTTAGTTTTAAAAATATCTGAGGCACGCGTGTACTATTAAACGCAGTTGTATCTCTGTTTTGAATTTCATAATAACAAAAATTAAAAATTTTAAAAACTCCCGACTTTTTTTCCGAAAAGATATTATATCTTCTAAACGGCTGGACCGATTTTCTTCAAACATAGCGAAGAACCCTCTCGATCAAGTCATCTTTCAAACAGAAAAAACTAAATGAAAATCGGTCCAGCCGTTTGGTCTGTACGTGGACACGGACAGACACACAGATACACAGACACACACTACAAACTTATAACACCCCTTTATTTAGTCGGGAGTTAAAAATCGGTTAGATATTTTAGGAGGGGATGAAATTGCCACCTCTTGGTCCTAGTTTTTCAAAAATATGAACGCTGTGTATCTGTGTTTTAAATTTCCTACAAATCGCTTGGATAGTTTCGGAGAGGAACAAATTGACCCCTTATCACTCTCTCTCTCTCTCTCTTTGGCTTAGTTTGCCTATGTTTCCTGTTAGGCTCAGATGTAGCTATGTTTTGGATTTTATAAAATTCCGTTGGAAAAATTGAAAAGGGCATGTATTTCCCCCTGTCCCTTCTTGGGCCTAGCTTTTAAAAGATATATGCTATTTTAGACACATATTCAAAAAATTCGGTTCTGCCGTTTAGCCGGTAGAGCGTAACATGCAAACAAAGCTACTTTTCATTCGGTTAAGGGACGAGTGGGCAGACAGGTGGATTGAAGGACGGACAGACGGACTCGAAGGAGAACAGTATACTCACGTTAATAAGGCTCTGTATTTTCTTTTGAGTACGGGATACTAAAAAGTCTTGCTTCAATAGATCTCTGCGATAAACAAGCGATAAGAATATATTTTCTGGGTATTGGAGGTTTACCGGCCCACGACCCTATTCTAAGCAGTTTAGCCAGAAAATAAATATCCTATAGCCGTTGCAAGGCTTGAAAAGTAGGCTTGTGGAAGGATATTTAGTAATCGGAGCGGTGGTTAAGAATATTATTTCTTGCAAACATATGTACATATAGCAAACATTTTACATACCTCGCAGTGCTATCTTATTTTCGTATTATTACTTGACTTTAAGCTATATGTCGATTTAAAATGATACTCAAACGAGAATAGGCCCGATGAATACATATTCCTTATTCCCCTAAAATTCTAATTTTTTATGATGCTTTGCATTGATTCATATAAGAGAATAGACAATGCTATTAAAATTTATGTTATAAGGTGATTTTGGCACTAAATTAGGTAATTTTTGTGCAGCCTGAATGGGCTATAAAAGAGAAAAACCATTCTTTAAGTTAAAAAGTGTCCTAATTTATTTTAATATATAAGAAAGTGTACACAGTGCAGCACTAAAATCTTGAACCAATTAAGACCCCCAAAATCTGGCAGGTTATAATGGTAGAAGAAGACCCTTAGCTGGGTTTTGAATTATTACCTAAGGTTTTTTTAAATTCATTTTGAAGTTTTCGACTGGGGGTGGATTTTAGTACAATTTTCAAAAAACATGTACTGATTCTTAAGTCTATATCTCGTGAACTATTCGAAATATTGCTTGTCTCTCCTCGGCAAATTTTTAGCTCTTAATCAGATCTAAAAATTTTGCCTTGAAATAAAATAAAAAAACAACAACATCTTACTCAAAACAGCAAAACTGTCAAAAAATTTAAAATTTCGTAAAAGATTTTTATTGTTGATGATGGAAAATATAAGGACACTTCAAATATTTAAGAAATTTATTATTCGACATATTGTCAGAAGTTTATTTTAATTTGAAATTTATTTGCTGGTGGTTCAGCGTTGTCTATATGCATTTCATTGTTGCTGTAACAAATCATCAGTAGACTTCAACCACACATCCCAAACAGTTACAAACCTCTTATCTTATGCACCGACTTTCAAGAACTATTTGAGAATTCACAAATAATAATATTTTTGAAAATCACAAAAGAAAATTAAGCGTAGTAGGCTTAGAAACTAATACAAAAAGCCCAACTTATTTTTCTTTTGTGATTTTCAAAAATATTATTATTTGTGAATTCTCAAATAGTTCTTGAAAGTCTGTGCATAAGATAAGAGGTTTGTGACTGTTCGGGATGATTTGTACTTAAAATGCATCTTATTTCATTATCTTTACTTCACCGTTTATTTACATTAAATAAGTTAAACAATTTTGTCATAATTTTTTTTTTTGTTGCGTGGTAGTAATTGTAATCGTGTATCCGTTATTCTTATTTGTGCAAATGTTTACTTCAACATTTTTTTTTTAATTTGATTCAAAGCATGTGATATGTACATCTGGTATGTTGCAACATATTACTTTTTGGCCATAAAGGTGGATATCACTTTTAGTTTCAGTACATGCAGGTAACATTGAATGCTTAAATGCTGCAATAAATATCGCAGTGAATTTGCTAATCGGAATTTAAAATTAAACGGTTCTAGTTAGTTGTGAAAAATTCGTGTAATAACGTATAGCACCAGATGGTTGGATTGTAAAAATAAACAATTATAATGCAAATTTTTTTTGGCATTACCAGGTTAACCAGAAATTTAAATTTTTTTGTTAATGTGAATTTTCCGAATGTAAAAAATATATAGAGTTCAATTTCATTATATTCAAAATTCAACACATATATGTGACAGCGCATAGAGAAAGGGACCTAAGCGTAAAAAAAATCAATTTTCACTTATTTTTTTTTTTTTTTTTTTTTTTTTTTTTTTTTTTTTGATGTGGACAACATCTGAGCATCGAATGAGACCGATCCCATGCCCCAAAAGTGTTCCCTTCCAGAGATATGCGCGTTTTATGATGTGATGGTACACCAAAGATACACGTATTTAAATCTTTAAAATGGCTCTCCTGAACAAAACCGGTTTTTACCCTTAGGTCCCTTTCTATTTTGCGCGTCACATATATATATATATATATATATATATATATATATAATATATATATAATGTTGCACGTGACATCGAAATATGTGATATTACAAACAAAAATCTACAGTTGCTTGCTGGCCCATAGTTCCTCTACAAACATTTTTAGAGCGCAAAATTCAATAGATAATGCGTCTCTTTAAGAATGTTTTTTAAAAGAAGACTTGGCAAAGAAATATCCAAATAAAAAAAAAGTTGGGATTTTGTGACTTGCATACGAATTTCGAAATAGGTTAGGCACCAAAGTAAAGTTTCGATGAAAATTCCCATATTTAGATATATAAAAATAACATTATTACTCCATCGAGAGTACATGCAGATATCGTTTTAAATATTCAGTACAAACAGAGATACATATTTAACGCAATTGAAATAAAAAACCTAGTTAAAAATATAATGATTTGTGACCATAGCACCTATGTTAAGTTGGTCACGTGCAACATCGTAAGTGTAAAATTAAAAAAATTAAATACTTTAAAATACTTATATGTATTAGCTCCCCTGGTTCCTATCAGGAGCATATGGCAGTGATGCATTTTGAGTTTTTTGGTTAAGGGTCAAATTAACGATTTAAAAGGGCCGAATTACCTTTGATAGGGCCAAGAAAATATTTTTGACATATTTGATTACAATCTTTTTATTTGAATAAGAACAAAAGTATGTAATATTAATATAATGCCTTTGTTTTATTTTATTTAGAACACAAACAAATTTTTGCGAAAAAATTTTTAAAATTTGAAAGTATTTTTGACCCAAAAAAAATAAAATTTTAGTTAAAAAAATCATATTTTATTGTATAAAATTATATTATAATTTTATTGTATACAATCCTTAAGTTGTTAGTCCAACAGTTCCTTAATTGTGATATGTATTTTGAATTTTTTGAATTTCTTCTCAAGTTTCCTCAAACAGCAAAATTTATAGGTGCATGGAGAGCTTATTCCTAAACTGTTTGTCAAGAAAAGTAAGAATATTTTTCTTTGACAATCATAAAATTGTTCTAAATATCATTAGTGTTTAAAACTCGGTAAAACTACAGTAAAAAGTAGTATGTAGTTAGATTATGTGTTCAAAAGGCCAAAATACCTTAGAAAGTACCACAGGGCCATCAAACATCCAGAAGTGCCACAAATGGCCCAATTGTGCCACATTTTGCATCACTGGCATAGGGCCATAAACTTTCAAATTAAGAAGAGCAAAAAATGCGGAGAAAGGAATGCGATTTAAAAAAAAATGGAGTTGTCTATTATTACAAAACCACAAATTAATAACAAAAATTAAAAATTTTAGAAACCCCCGAATATATCTAGAGAAGATGCGATATCTTCTAAACGGCTGGACCGATTTTCTTAAAACATGGCTAAAAACCCTCTCGATCAAGTCACCAGAAAAAACTAAATCAAAATCGGTTCAGCCGTTTGGTCTGTACGGGGACACGGACAGACACACAGACACACACTACAAACTTATAACACCCCTTTTTTTAATCGGGGTTTAAAAAAACCAGGAAAGAATGAAAAATAATAGGGAAAAATAAAAAGCGTTGATTGAAGGAAAAATATGAATTGATTAAGTAAAAGGACGGAATGACCGCATACGTAAGAGACAAAGTTGGCAGAAGATCGAAAGGCCCTCCGTGGTATATATAAAGTAACAATCAATCAAGAAATAGCACATTTGCATTTCTTTTGCGGCCATGATCAAGAAGTAAAATTAGCTAGAACTGCTTTTTCTGAAAAAAACTGTGTTTCGTACTCCGGATACTATTTTAAAATTAAATTTGTTTTAGTTTAGTACTCATACTATTTTATTAACTAACTATTACTATATATTTTTTTTAAGTTTGTTGTTATTATGTTAACATAAATACGTTGAATAAATACTTCCGTTAATTTCAAAACATTTTTACCAAGCTTGTTTATTTTTACTTTCGTAAAACGATGTTTTTGCTCTTTTACAAATATCATGATGAAAAAAATGTCACGTGCGACATGTCATGTGCGACTGTGATAAAAATTTTATTTAAAAGAGATATATATCAGTTTTGGTCAGTTACTTTATAATATTGCTTCAGTTTTAGCTGAAATCAGTGCTTTAATAGTTGGCCACAAGAACAATTTCTATTTTTGTCACATGTGAATGCCTTGGGTTTTTGTAATTATCTTTAAAAAAACGAAAAATCAAACTAAACAACAAAAAGCTATTTTAGAGCTATAAAAAATCCGTTTTATATTGACATTTTTAGTTTGACTGTTTACAACAGTCACGTTCGACATCATGGAAGTGCTCATATGCTGTTAACGCTAAAATGTACACAATAATTACGTAAATGCTGAAATATGAATCTAAGAAAATTTTAAATGTATACATTATTATATATATATGTATATATAATTTTCATAATTTTGATTCAGCATGATTCTTTAATTTTGATTTAACAGTACTGGAATGTCAAATCAA
The DNA here is from genome assembly GCA_949987645.1 of Tachina grossa. Lineage (NCBI taxonomy): Eukaryota > Metazoa > Arthropoda > Insecta > Diptera > Tachinidae > Tachina > Tachina grossa. Next base: position 149,371,792 of record OX465276.1, read on the forward strand.
CATGAAAAAAAGTTTCAAACTTCAAAACTTTCTTTGTAGATTAGTGTAAATAATGTTGAATTAACTTCAAAAACATATGAAGCAAAATCATTGCCGAAAAAGGTTAAATAAACTTTATTTACGTGGATTTTAATGTGAAATTTTTCTGTGTGTATAGAGTAAAAATAAATTTGAATGGGCATGGTCGCGTTCACTTTTCTAGAGCAAAGGTTATTTTCCAAGTTTTATAACAATCGGTTCAGCAGAGCAAGCGAAATAAAACATTAAATTTTAATGGCAGTGCTCCGGCCCAATAACAAGCAACAAGCTTCAGATGAATAAACCTAAAAATTAGTGGGAGTAATTCCGCCCACTTTAGTGGCAATGCCACCAAATGGAAGCTAAATTCTATGAGATACATTTTACATGTTACATATTTAAAAAAATGCAACCAAATTGAAAACAATCTCCTCCTTTTTTGCAGTCGCTTAAAAATATCCTTTAATTGCATATGCTACAAATAAATATATCTTATTTAACTCCCTGAAAGCAATCAACAAATTCTCTTAATTAATTTTTGCTTCATACAAAAATAGTATTAATAAAACTTTTTAATGAATTTATTTAAATGTTCCATACTAAAAAAGGTATCCAATAAAAGACCATAGAAACATGCACATAGATACAGATGCTCGCACATACATACAATCTGAGATAATGAAATTTACAAAAACAAAAAAAAAACTAAACAGAAAGTAAAACCAAACCAAATGATCATTTTGGCTTTTGTGTGCGGTTTTATAAATAAATCGGCTTATGTAAATGGTGGATGCAATATGAATAAATAATTTTATTATAAACCCTCCCACCGAAAACAAGAAAAATTTGCCCCTGACCTTACACAGACAGCCAGCCAGCCAGCGTGTACTTTAAAACAGCTTTGTGGTGAATTTTGTGGGTGTATTCATAATTGTGTTAAGTGGGTGTTAAATGCCAAAGAAGAGTTGAAAAACAAGTTAACGGGAATGTGATACTTAAGCCAGAAATTGAACGATTTACATATTTTTCAAAAGACAAATTAATTATAATTGTTAAAGTTTAGAGAAAAAAAAACTCAATCTCCTTACGTTCTTTTTTTCATCTTTTTATTTTTGTCATCTATAAGGTAAGTTTAGATTATTTGTGGTTTTTGTAAATACAAAAATTAATTTTCCCCCAAAAAAAAACCCCATAAAACAAAACACAAAAACTCATTTCATGCATGAAAACATACAATCTTTGTATTTAATAAAAATCCAATACAGCAACTTTGGAGCAATAAAAAAAAAGTTCAAACAGTTGCATACAATGAAACAATTCTGGACAGATAAGTGACCCACCATCAGTGATCAGAAACTGAGAGTCAATTGAAAAGTTTCCCCAGCTAGTTGTGCAAAAAAAAAAAAAATATACACACACAGAAAAATGATTATGAGCAGGGGTTAAAAACCAGCCAAGGGAAATAAACATGTGAATCATTTATTTTCAGTAAAACTATCCTCGTTTTAGCCAGCATCATCATCAAAATCCTATTAGTTGCATTTCTCGCATGATGATTGTCTGCCTGTGCCTGCTCCTGCTTTGACTCTTATTTGTTAAGTTTTTTTATTGTTGTTGTTGTTGTCGCTGTTGCTACTGCATCACTTTTGTATTTTCCTCACCTGATAGCAATTTTTGGCAAATTAATTCCCCTTGCCATTAGATAACATCGTGGTACTAAGTGAATCTTTGTTAAAGCGAAGAAAGAAAAGGCCTTTAAAGTTAAGGTTTTAATGTATTTCGAATTTTTAATACTTTAGTGTAGGAAAGCAGTACCGAACACGTGGGTCAAATAATGTTGGCAGCAATAAATTAATTATTAATTAGTAACTTCTTTTCTAGGCAGAATAGAGCAGTTGACAAAATATACAACAATATACTAAACTTCTCTAAAAATAAGTGTACAGGCTCTACTTTAGTACAAACAAAGCCTAAGTTATGGTCCTTCGAACCAGAGAGTGTTAGTTTCAATGTGCCATTTTCAGTGGATACTAATCCTGATGTAACATCAGAGCTGCCTCCTTCGTCGGTATTGTGTAGCAGAATCATCGGCAAAGTAAAATAACCAATAAAATGGCTACTAAGCAAAGCTTTGAAAATTTAATACGCCTCATTGACACCAGAGGCGCTGTAACACTGCATTAAAAAAATGTGCAGAAATCAGAATTGTAAAAGAACGAATGAAGCTTTCCTCTATCTCTTGCTACACCGACTGTCTTCTCTATCACTAGTCTTTTCCTAAAGAAAGTAACACTTAGTAATAGAAGTAGGGATTCATTGCCCAAGTGTATTTTTTCTTAAAAAAATTGCGTCGAAGTATGATAAGCGTCAAAAATATTTTCAATTCAATAAAATTCGCAAACCAAATAAGGCATTATGTCTAAAAAGGAAGTGGCATAGACAATGCATTACTTAAGTAGCTGCCGCATTGACTATAAAATCTGGGTGCCAACCCAGTCTCCGACAAAGTCACAAAATATCAACATCACACATTTCTCTCAAGTATGACTCTGTGTCACTTGTTGTACTAATGCTAATGTAACATCATAGCACTCTTCCTCATCGTTTTATTGTAGTAAAATAATGGGCGAATTAAATTAATCAATTTAAAGAACTTAATGCGACTCCCTGATATCAGAAACGCTGCCACTATGGCCTGAAAAACAAACAAAAAAGAAGAGGTGTGACTTATGACACCCTGTTATAGCTTTGATGCTTAGTTATATAAAACAAATTTCATGTGTGTGTGAAATAACAATGCAATAAAATTATATTATATGATGATGTCAAATTCTCTGCAAATATTTGAAAACATTTCCATTTATTTATCATTATTTTCTTTTCTAGCGGCGTGCCATTAGATTAATGTATTGTTTTGGCCGGTGGCGAGTGTTAGCCGCCTTATAGCCGACCGGCTATAATAATAAATAATATATAATAAATTTATAACTGTAATAGTGTCGATTATTTTTGTTACGAAAATCACATCCTAACTCCGGTATGGTGCAATAAATAGCAAAGCTATAAAAAAAATCAAAAAGCAGATTTATAATAAAAATGAAGCTTTCTTTCTTCTCTTCTTTCACTACGTATCTTCTCTATCAATATCCCTTTGTTAAAAAAGGAAACCCCAAACATTGTTTGAGTGTGACTTTTCTTTATAAAAAAAAACACTCACCTCCTACAACCGCAACTTTTAACCTTAAACAGAGCTAAACTACTCCTTCTTAGCATATTTCTCTTCAAAAAATAAATCGAAAATAGCCAAGAGTTTATTTATATACTTCGATTGAAGTCAAAGTACTTCGCAAAATATAGCTAACTCTTCTGGAGATGAGTCGGCTCCAAAAATTTTTTTTCGGAAACCTTACAGCGGCTTGCTTGTCATCCCATTTTATTAAAACTAGAACATAATTTAAAGCTTTCACTGTTGTAGTTCTTCACGGTGTAGTAGCATGAAAACTTTAATTGTTGGCTTTATGAAAAAAAACTTCGAATTTAGTTTGAAGTACCATAATTTAGTATACTATTGCTGACTATCTTTATTTGGAGGAAGCAAAGCAAAATAGTATTAATTAATAAATTTCCTTACTGCAATATGCAATTCTACTGCATTTATCACAGACGATGAACTCTTTAATATGGTTCGAAGGACCACAAAAATAAATTTTTAAAGATTTTCTTCTTATATAGGATGTGTCTGGTCAAATCAAAGCAGAGTGTGTGAAACTGCCAGGTTTTGAATTGCTTTGCCTGAAACTTGAACAATAGGAAAGAAACTTTGCTTATAAAATTCTAATTTCAGGCTGTTTTCAATGTCAACTGGTTTACCATTCCGTAATGTACTGCAATAAATAAAAAGGAGGTCCTTCCACCCACATTTTGTCAGCGTACATACACAAAAACCAACAGAAATATGAACTTATGTCGAGATCGGAATGTCTCATTGAGAATCTGTTGAATGAGACTTTCTTCTCGAAGGTTTGTGTCAAGGCGAATTCCATTTTTTTTATTTTCATTTTAACACCAGAGAAGCTAGCAGCTGATCATTATCTGCTGGTTTTAATTCATTATTATTATTGCGAAGTCATTCAGATCGATTCATTCGATTATTGTGGTAAAGTTATCTAGTCTGATTCAGTCGATTATTGTTGAGTAGTATGTTTATGGTGTTTCGTTATCAAAAATCCCATACATTTTTGGGATCATGCAGAGTTGGAAACATGGTGTAAGAAATCTACTGGTAGTAAGTTATATGCAAGCATTTCGAAATGCATTTTCCATCCCTGAATGTTATTTCTATTAGGGCGGATCCGATCGCTGAGCAGCTTCGGCAACTGGGCTGGCACGACTTGGCTTGGCTTGGGTTGGCTTGGCTTGGCTTGGCTTGCCTGGGTTTGGCCGGGGTTTGGTCGGGGTTTGGGTGGGGGTTTGGGTGGGGTTGGTTAGGATTTGTATACTAATTTTGTATGAGAAAAGTAACAACGATGATATAAGTGCTACCCTATTGTATTGTTGTTCTGTTGTTAAAAGTTCTGTTGTGGTTTTTTTTTTTCGTTGATATGTATGAATGTGTGTTTGAAACAGTTGATTTAATTAAGTTGTTTGAATACAAAAGCTTGATCCTAACCATACACAACAAAGTTGATAAGAAATAAAAACCCAAAAATAAATATACTATTACATATATATATATTTTATTTATTAATGTGCTTGAAATTTTTTAAAAGTTCTGTTGTGGTTTTTTCATTGATATGTATGAATGTGTTTGGTATAAAAACTTGTAGGTACACATATCTTTTTCTATATAAATGAGGTTTGTTTACAGCTAATAAAATAATTCTTAGTTTAAAAGTTCTTTCTAACGCACTCACGTAATAAGTTCTAAAAAGAAAGCAACGTAAAAAAATTAACGATAGATTTATTTGTGAATTTTGTAAAAAATTATTTACATTGAATAATAATTTAAGACGTCATATTCAACGGTTTCATAATGGTCCTTCCTCATCGTTTAAGTGTACGACCTGCAAAAAACATTTCTCAGATAGAGAGGAATGGCACCGACACACACACACTGAAACAGAAGGTAATAACAATGGTGAAAATATAAATATTTTTTGTGATGATTGTGAAAAAGTTATTCTAAGAAAAAAGTGGTCTTATCATAAAAGAACAAATGAACATAAATATAATTGTTCTAAGAGATCAGATAAAGATGATGATGTTGATAATTTAAAACGTATAAAATCTTCATTCAGCAATCGTATTGCAACATATTTGATTGAAAATGAGAATGAAAATGAGTTAATACCTGAGAGTTTTCTAGCTTCAATCAGAGAAAAGGTGATAAGATTATTATGTAAGCATATACAAGAACATGATAACATAAAATTCAACATTGAGTTGTTCGCTGAATACATATTGATAAAGGAAGATAATGATGATGATGTTGATAATTCATCTATGATTGATATAAAGTCACATCAGACTAAAATGATTATTCTTGAAATGTATTCAACAAGAGAACATATCCTTAATATTTACAATGAACAATGTGATGTTATAGTGAAAAAGATGAGTGAATTCCAGGAGCGAGATAGTGGTTGGACATTGATTCGAATTATGCATTTGGAAGTGAATATTAACCAATACAAGTGTATAAAAGGCACGAACTATATTCCACTACCACAGTCAATACTGAAGAAGTCGGCCTGTATTAATGTTCAAAATAACGATGAGTATTGTTTCAAATGGGCACTAATATCAGCATTGAATCCAGTTGTTTTAAATTCAAATAGATGTACATCATACAAAATAATCAATATTGAAGATGAAGTACTTGTGTTGGAAAACGGGATTGTTTTAAATTTTAAAAACTTGAGTTTTCCACTTCAGATTAATGTAATCAAAATCTTTGAAGCCAATAACAGTGATATTAGTATTAACGTGTTTGGTCTAGATGAGGATAATAAAGTAATCGGTCCATATTATTTTACACAAAAGGAAAAATCTAATCATATCAACTTGTTGTTGCTTGAGGACGTTGAAAAATCACATTATATATGGATTAAAAATATTTCAAGGTGAATACATATTTTTATACTTTTTAACAAAAAAGTATACTAATTAATTTTTTATTTTTATATTTAACTTTTAACAGATTAATTAGAAGCCAATTAACATCCCATAAAAATAAAGTCTATATATGCAATGGCTGTTTAATACATTTTCATGAGGAATCATCGTTGATTAAACATAAAAAAGAATGTAATAGGGTAGTGACGTATATGCCCGACTCAGAAAACAGTAAGCTTAGATTTATGAATTTTAAAAAGCAAATGAATATGCCTTTTGTCTGCTATGCTGATTTTGAGTGTATACTCGAATCAGTTAATATACAAAATTCGTCTAACGTTAAATCAGTACAAAAACATATACCATTTGCTTATAGCTATTACATTAAGTGTTCTTATAACTCAGATTTAGATATTTTTAGAATTTACAGTGGTGTTGATACACCACAATATTTTTTCAAAAGTTTAGTTCATGATATTTTATCTATTTACACTGGGCATCTGAGTGTTGTTAAACCAATGAGTCCCTTAACACCCCTTCAACAGATGCAACATTATGAAAGCAAGACTTGTCATATTTGTTCTAAACCTTTAACTAATGAGACTAAAGTAGCTGATCATTGTCATCTAACTGGTCAATATAGGGGTGCAGCCCATAACCAGTGTACTAGAATATCAAATACCAAAATTCATTCCTATATTTTTACACAATCTTTCGGCATATGATTGCCATCTCTTTGTAAGAGAGCTTTCAACAATTGAAGGTGCTATAAATATAATACCTTTAAATAAGGAGCTCTATGTATCCATATCAAAGAGAATTGCAGTCAATGAAAAAAAAGATACATTTGAGTTACGTTTTCTCGATTCATTTAGGTTTATGCCGTCGAGTATATCAAAGCTAAGCAGTTATTTGTCCGACAGCGATTTATCGAGAGTAAAGTCAAGCTATCCAAATCCTGAAGAATTCAATTTAATGAGACGTAAGGGAGTCTTTCCGTACGACTATTTAAGTTCAATTAATCGACTTGATGAAATTCAATTACCACCTCGTTCAGAATTCTTCAATAAATTAAGTAATGAGTCATGTAGTGTAGAGGATTATGAACATGCACAAAAAGTATGGTTAACATTTAAATGTGTAACATTAAAGGATTATTTGTTTTTATATCTAAAAGTAGATATTCTTTTACTTTGTGATATATTTGAAAATTTCCGTAAAGTTTGTGTAAGCATATATAATTTAGATCCATGTCAATATTATACCACTCCAGGTCTATCCTGGGATGCAATGCTAAAAACAACCGAAATAGAATTAGAGTTGTTGACAGATATTAATATCTACAATTTTGTTCTTCAAGGTATAAGGGGTGGTATTGTACAGTGTTCTAATCGACATTCAGTAGCTAATAATAAATATATTAGTGAATATGATTCTAGCAAAGAATCAAATTATCTAATATATTTAGATGTTAATAACTTATATGGTTATGCAATGTCACAATACCTACCCTATAAGAATTTCAAATGGGTTGAGAATTTCGAAAATTTTAACGTTAATAATATAGCAGAAGATTCGTTACTTGGATATATATTAGAAGTGGATCTAGAATATCCATCTATGCTGCATGACTATCATAATGATTTACCATTTTGCTCTGAAAATAAGAAAATCGAAAGCATGAAACAAAAGAAATTAATAACTGATTTAAATAATAAAAGCCACTACATAATACATTATCGTAATTTGCAGCAGTGTATACAGCATGGATTAATTTTAAAGAAAATATATAGAATTCTTCAATTTAATCAATCAGATTGGTTAAAAAAATATATTGATTTAAATAATCATCATAGGACTCTGGCTAAAAATTCATTTGAAGAAAATTTTTTTAAATTGCTAAATAATGCGGTATATGGAAAGACTATGGAAAACGTCGACAAGAGGAAAGATATTAAAATAGTATGTCAATGGGAGAGTAGGGGTAAACGTTTAGGAGCTAGGGCTCTTATAGCTAAACCAAATTTTCATAGTTCACTTCAGATTCATGATAATATGCATGTCATTCAAATGAAAAGAATTAAATCTGTGTACAATAAACCTATTTATATTGGATTTTCTGTTTTAGAAATATCTAAATGGAAAATGTATAATTTTCACTATGATTACATAAAACCAAAATATCGTGAAAACATCAAACTTAATTATATGGATACTGATTCCTTTATTTACGATATTAAAACAGATGACCTATACAGTGATATTAAAGGCGATATAAATACTCATTTTGATACGTCTGCATATCCGATAGATAATGTCTACAATATCCCACTTCTCAATAAGAAAGTTTTAGGCATGATGAAGGATGAGTGTAATGGTAAAGTTATTAAAGAATTCATTGGTTTAAGAGCAAAAATGTACTCAGTTAAAAAAGATGGAGAAGAAAAAGAAATTAAAAAAATTAAAGGGGTTAAGCAGTGTATCACTAACAAATTGAGTATAGTTGATTTTAGAAAATGTTTGTTAGATAAAAAATTATATTATGATTCCATGTATATCTTTAGATCTAAGGTTCACAACATTTATACTCAACATATTAGTAAATTATCGTTAAGCTATTTAGATGATAAGAGATTTATAAGAGATAATGGTATTAATACTTATGCATGGGGACATTATAGAATATCATCATCATCATCATCATCAAATTTAACTTTGTATAGTGATATTATGCGAGATGATGATGATGATGATCAAATTTTCCTAGATGTAAATATATAGATTAAGAAGTTGATGGGAATTTATAAATGTAAATGAATTAATAATAAAGAATAAAATAAAACAAAAAATTTTTACTTTTTATTTTAAATTATATTTATTATATAGAAATACTATATTATTATTATTAACATCATAAAAGCTTTATCATTCAAAGTAAGGGGGGGGTTCGGTTTTGCTTAAAGTGAAGTCGTGGTAATTTGTTTCAATTTAAAACAGTTTTCAAAATGAATACCATTAAACTAATACATTACAATCAAGTGTAGGAGTAATTATAATGTTTTTACTATATAACAAAAAAATAACAAACAAACAAATGGTTAAATTAAAATTGCAACAGCATTTTTATTTAAGTAAATATGTTATACTATATTATTATTAAAAAAGAAAATAAAAAAATTAAAAAAATCGCAGCTTCATCATTCAAAGTACTGTTTCTTGTTGTTGTTGTTGCTGTTGTTTTTGTCTTCAATACTCAATTTATTTCTATGGTGTATCTTGAGCTTAAACGAAAATAATTAATTATTAGATTTAATAATCAATAAATAAAAATAAAAATTATTTTACCAGAAATTACCTGTTGTTTCTGCATTTATGGTTAATTCATAGTTAAGTCCACTGGTTTCTTTCCTTATTTTGGAAAGGAAGTATGTATTGCGGTCGAATTCCGCAATAATTTCATCGTCTATTGTCTCATTAAATATACTCGGTAGGTATATCAATTCTTATCATCTCATTCAAAAATATATCGCTAACTTAAGAACATATCTATTAAAAAGAAAAACTAAAATGAGAAATATTTTTATCACATTGTTTGCATATATCTATATCATACAAGTGTTTTCAGCTTCATTACCTATTGATTTGAGTGAAAATGAACTTAAAAATACAGAATTTGCAATAAAATTACCAAATAATGATACTGTGAGCATACAACTAAATTTCAAACTTTTAAAGTTCAATAATGATTTAAATAAAAACAACGAGTCAACAGCAAAAACAGAATATAAATCAAACGAAGAACAAGAAGACTCTACACCACCTATAAATCAATCTTTTACTGTCGAACAAGCTATTGAAGCATTTAGGCAAGATTTAGTAAAAAAAGAAAAAAATATTGCAGGAATAATTGAAAGTTCGGCTCCATTTTATAGACATTTTCAACTTCAATACAAAGATAATATAAAATTGAGAATCCGTTGTACATATGACAGCAATTACTTGAAACGTCGATTAAATATTTCATGTTTCGAATACCGTCAAGTTGAATACGAGAGAATTTTAAGTAATGGTGAAATTGAGACGGTTTCTGAGGATGATACTACATACCGATCCGATATGACATTAATCAACATTCAAGATTATACTCATGATTTGGATATGGAAATATTATAAATTAACTAATATGATGAAATACATTTACTACTACTTAATATAAACTTTGTTGTTGATGTGTTAAGAACATTTATTTAACATAAATAAAAAAAATTAAAATAAGAAAAACAATGAATAATCAGTTTTTTCAACAATGAAACAACTTGTGGACCTGATACCTGTAAATGTTCCTTATCGATAAAAGTTGGGAACAAGCATTATGTATAATGAATTTTTATAATAATTTAAAAACATAGACTTTATAAACAGTTCTACAGTCGTCGTTGTGACTTGATTAGTATTACACAATGTCTGAGGAGAGAATATTAGTTGTAGATGTACAAGGTTTTTATCTCAACAATAAATTCATTGTAAAAGAACTGAGTATTTCAATTAACGATATACAAGTACAAACATTTATTATTAAACCACCTTTTCCATATTCATTGTTGACAACAAAAGAAAAAGATTCAATTAATTGGCTTTATAATCATCATCACGGATTAAAATGGCAAGATGGCGATTCAACCTTAACAAATATTAAGGAATATTATATTGCGCATGTTAAAGATAAAAATTTTATTTATTATGTTAAAGGATTAGAAAAAATTAAGTGGATTCAAAATATTTTTAAGGATAAAATTAATTTTTATAACCTAGATGATCTAAATTGTCCAAATTTAAAAACATTATATCAAAATGATAAATCTGTAAATATTTGTTGTTATCATAGAAAATATTGTATATGTGCTGAAAAAAATGTAATACTCTTAAGAAAGTTTATTAAATCAAATATTAATAAAGAAAACATAAAATTATAAAAAACATTATTTTTTTTTTGGATTTATTATTTAACACTTAAATCAGATAAAATAATCATCAAAACATTAGTTCATTCTGAATACTTGAAATGTCAATAACAATATCTTTAATCGGAAACACTTCAACTCTGGTTGGAGAATATTTTCCTCCAATTGAACTCCCTACAAAATATGTTTGTGGACTTATTGATTTTGTAACATTCAATTCCATACCCAATGTAGATGTTCACAACAATTTGTTTCATATAGGAAATCATATTATTACTATTCCGGTTGGTTCGTATGAACTTGAGGATATTGATTTTTTCTTAAACTCAAGCTTAAAAGATATTGATGAACCAATTTATCTAATAATTGAAGCTAACAATAACACACTTAAAACTGAAATAACCTCATCAATGGATATAGATTTTTCACAACCAAACAGTATAGGAAAGTTGCTCGGATTTAGCAAAAGAAAATTAGAAGTAAATTCAACTGCATATTATAACACTGATCAAAATCTTCAAAATGATAAATCTTTGGAAGTGATGATTGTAGATATTAATCAATTGAATACTACAAGGTTATTTGAATCTGACTTACCTGCACATATTACGGATGTTAATACAATACGCATTGAAAGCAACTTAACAACCGGATCATTTATTAATAATACTTCGAATCATGTTATTCATGAATTTCCTCTTGATGTTCCTCCAGGATATAAAATAAGTGAAAAACCTCGAAATGTTATTTATTTACCCGTCAACTGTCAGCAAATAAACAACATAACGATTAGAATCTTAAATCAAGACGGTGAACTTATAAATTTTAGAAGAGAAAAAATCACTCTTAGACTTCACTTCAAACCAGAATAATGATCATTTACAATAAAAACGTAATGCAAAGAGGATTTCCATTCAATACCGCACCAACTCACATTCGAGAAAGTATAAAAAATAAAAAACTGTTAACATCATATAATACAGAATACTTAAAATCATTAGGATTTAATCTTCAACCATGAATGAAATACTAAATGTCCTTCAAAAACCTATATATGATGAGAGTATTGTAAAAAGAGAATATCATAGTTACTCTCCATATCTAAAATCATTCAACAACAATGATGAAATTCGTATACCAATTCAAAATCAGGATCTCTTTGTCTTACCAAGTGAGAGTATGATTTACATTCATGGCTTTATAGTAAAGACGGAAGCAAACAAAGAGATTCCAGCTATAGATGTGAAATTTAAAAACAACTTTGTTTCATATTTGTTTGATGAAATTCGTTATGAAATTAATGGTTTTGAAGTTGATCGTACACGCAAACTTGGAATTTCATCCACCATGAAAAATTTTGTATCATTGAATAAGGCTGAAAGTGCTACACTAAAAAACGCTGGTTGGTGTCTTAACGAAACTTTTGTTTTAGAAAAAAGTCATTTTAGCTGTTGTATACCTCTGAAAATGTTGATGGGGTTTGCTGAAGATTATAACAAAATACTATTAAATTCGAAACATGAGCTCATTCTTCAACGTTCTACATCCGATGAGAGATCATATTATTCTACAAATACAACTGATCAGTTGAAATTAACAATTCTGGATATAATATGGAAAATGCCGCATATTCAACTATCAGACTTTGCAAAATTGGAAATGTTTAAGATAATCAACAGCAAAAATTCTATACCAATTGCATTTCGTAGTTGGGATTGTCATGTAAATCCTGCACTACCAACGAATACAAAGGTTTTATGGAATGTGAAGCTTTCTCCACAAAACGAAAGACCACGATTTCTTATAATTGGTTTACAAAAAGAGAAAAGTAAAGAACAAGGAAATATATTTGACCATTGTAATATCTCTAATTTAAAAGTATATCTAAACTCAGAGTCATATCCATATGACGATTTAAATAATCGTTTTGAAAATGGCCAGTATTCTGTACTATATAATATGTATGCAAAATTTCAACAAAGCTTTTACATGCGAGAACCTGAACCATTGCTAGATGTTAACGATTACAAGTCTTATGCACCGCTTATTGTTGTTGATGTTTCACATCAAAATGAAACTGTTAAAATTGGACCTATTGATGTACGAATTGAATTTGATACTGAAGCAAACAAACCAATTCCAGAAAAAACATCAGCATACTGTTTAGTTATTCATGATCGCTTAATCGAATACTCACCTCTAACAAGCGAAATTAGAAAAATTATTTAATTATAATATTTCTTTTAAAATTTTTAATAAATGAAAAAAAATTTTTTTATATATATATAAATAAAACAAGATCTTTTTAATTCTTAACCGATGTATTTTATTAAAACATTTATAGTTTCTTTTTACTTTAGTTTCGAAAACAAAAATTTTAAACATAAATGACCACAATTTATTGTATTAAAATTTTGATATCTATCATAATTATAACTAATGTTTTTTCCTAAATATTTTATTAATTGTTTTGGTGGCTGCAAATTGCCAAAGCTATCAAAATATTCGATTTGATTGTTGTTTTTCCAGTATGCTACCCAATGTGTGCCAGGTCCCTTTGAAGTATCCAGATTGATTATTCCACATTCTTTTTTAAATGGTTTGCTTGGAAGAGTGTTGCACATAAACACACCTCTAAAATTTGGAATATGTTTTGCATATTTTCTCAAGTCTACATCAGAAAGGGCTCTTTTAGGTAGCTTCATTAAAAATTTTGTTGATAAGGTTTTAAATATAATCCAAGTCCTTTTTTATATGGTTTTAAGAACATGCCTTTTCCCATCGCAATGGCTTCCATTGTATTATTGTGTCGTTTTGCTTCAGTCAGCTGTTCCTTTCCATTTTTAACTGCATTGATTGCTTTTGTAATACCAGATACACCACCAGCTAAACCACCAAGTGCACCCAGTGCAGCAAATATAGGGGCAAGTGGAAGAAAACCTCCAGATTTTGGTAACGGTATTATTCGAGGTGTTTTTATTAACGATTTTTTCTTCCCCTTGAAAATATTGTTTACAACTTTTCGTGAAATCTTTATAGCATCTTTCAAGTTTTCACTTTTTTTATATTCTTTCTTGCACTTTTCAATACATGTCTAAATAGTTGATGTTTATTTACTGGAGACGACTTTTTAGTTTTACTAATAACGTTACCCATACCGAATTTTGTTTTTGCTTTCATTGCAGTAGCAACAAACCAAGCGTTTGATTTTTCACCCAAACTACTATCGCTTGCTTTGACCCTTTGCCAAGCCTTTTCAGTTAAAATTCTATCAGCAATATGTCTTTTCTCTAAATCTTTATTGTTTGAGTATGCTATATCGTGCTCTCTGCAAGCAGTATCCAATGGATTGATTCCTTGATCACCTCTAGCTAAACGTTTCTTTAATTTTGTACCAGGTCCGCAAAATTGATAACCGGGTAGATGAAGTTCAATGGGAAGTTTATTAATTATTTTATTTAGAAAACCTTTACCAATGAAGGATGGATGGCGACTGAATAACTTTTTATAAATGATTGTCATATCTATTGATACTTTATCGATTAAAGGTTGAAATTAAATTGATTGAAAACAAATAAAAGAGACTGGTTTATATATTATGTTATCATTAGATTTCAGAATGCGTTTTTTTAAACAACATAAAAGGATTAATGTAAGGAATATCGAATCAAAGCTCGATTCATCAAATAAAATTCGTCATAGTTCATTACTACCGAATTCTATTCGAGCTCTTATTGTGGGTCCATCAAATTGCGGAAAAACAAATGTTATGATCAGTCTTATTGAAAGTCCTCATGGATTGAAATTTAAAAATATTTACTTATATTCAAAATCAACACAACAACCGAAATATAAGTACTTAGAAAGTCTAATTAAACCCATTAAGGAGATAAATTTTTCATCATTTTCCAATAATGATGATGTTCTATCGCCAGACGAAGTTAAACCAAATTCAGTATTTATATTCGACGATATAGCTTGTGAGAAACAAAATCATGTACGTGCCTACTTCTGTATGGGTCGTCATAAAGATATTGATAGTTTTTATTTATGTCAAACATATACACGTATACCAAAACACTTGATTCGCGATAATGCTAATATGATTATAATTTTCAAACAGGATGCAATGAATATTAAGCATATTTACAATGATCATGTTGGTTCTGATATGACTTTGAAAACATTTCATGAGTTATGTACCGAGTGTTGGAAAGAAAAATATGGTTTTCTAGTTATTAACAAAGATGATCCTATGAATAATGGTCGATATAGAAAAGGTTTCGATATATTTATAAAGCTATAAAAGAAATATTACAGATACTTTAAAATCAGTACAAGATTAATTATTAAACTAATAGCTTCTCAACTATTAAACTGCTAACTGCTAAACTGCTATACTGCTATACTGCTATACTGCTATACTGCTAAACTGCTAAACTGATCTGTTTTGAATCTGTTTCTAATTCAACCTATAAATATGAACACAAATCTAGTTAATAATCTTATTAAAACTCGAAATATTTTAAAAAAGAAATATAAGAATATTTTGCTTGGAGAAATTGCAAATGATGAATTGTTGGAAAAGACATTGAAACCAATATCAAAACCATTAAAAGAATTAGTTCAATCAACTAATAATAATAATAATAATAACATTATAAAACATGAAAATTATCCGGATAACTCTTTTAAACATGATCTTGAGAATAATAAAGTTGCCTTCAGTACACCATATAAAAAGAGTAAGCTTGATTATAACACGTTTTCTCCAAGCTCTAATAACAAGAAAATCGAGAAAAGTTCAAATACGTTTCAATCATTTGATGATGAAAATGATCATGATGACTATGATGATGATGATGATGATGATAATAATGATAATGTTGATAATGAGGATGATAGCAATGATGATGATAACACCATTGCAATACATCCCAATGAAAGTGTTCAATATAATTTATCAAAAGTTAACTTAAATATATATGATAAAACCTATGGTCCTCATAAGGATAAAAATCAAATATGGAGACTGGGTAATGAACCCATCGCTTTCAATTCAACCAATATTACTGTAGGTAATTTACAATGGCCCTTCACATCAGGCTTATATGAATTGTTAGTTTATAAGAACCCAATCAGTTATAATAAAACAGATTTAAATAATTATAAACAAATATTGGAGATGACTAATGTCCATAAACGAAATAACAGTATTAATGGACAAATTAAAGGAAATCGTTCAATTAAATATACAACGATTATTAAAAACCTATTTAAACAACAGAAAATTCATAAGGGAAAAGGTTTAATGAAATTGAATAGAAAAAAGCATAATTATGTTTATTGGGATGATCCTAATGAATTGGTTGATAGATTGCGTCTTTTGATTTCATCAACAACAGCTGGTCACTCAAATCATAATAATGAAATTATATCAATTATTGAGGAATTGAGAGAAGCAAAAATTATTATATAAATAGACTTAAAAATGTACAAACAATTCATATTCATAAAATGCCTATCGATAAGTTTGGACATTATATTGAAAAATCTGCAAGATACCAAAATCAACATTTCAAGATTCATTTGGATAGTGATCGTAATTTCAACTTTAACTTGCGGAGAATAAAAAATATTGCTAGTCCTGTATTGGAAAACGATGCTGTAAACAAAATTTACATGAAAAGTTATTTAAGTGAAATAAAGAAACAACTGGATACAATGTATATGGAGAGAATTAAGGAAATGGAGGATCGTTTTAACGAAATAATACAACAACAAAACGTGTTGACTACAGAAAAATTTGATAATGTAGAAACACGTTTAAGTAAATTAATATATGATCAAAGTATAATACTAAATAATCTCAATCAATCACTAAATGAAATGAAATCATTATTTAATCACAAAATTGATTCAGTTGAAGAACGTCTAAATGAAAAAACGAAGCTCATTACAAACCATTAAAATATAGATATGTAAATCGTTTTTGATTTAAATTCAATATCAGCAGCATTTAAATTGATGTAATCTGTAAGATAGACGTTAGAAATGGAGCGACAAGAAGTGGTTCAGGAGCTTCATAAGCAAGCCCGTAGAAATTTCATTCGACTTCGAGTGGTGATCAAGGGAATTGATGATCTTTGGCAAGCAGATCTTGTTGAAATGGGTGCTTACTCAAAATATAACAAAGGCTATAGATTTATTTTAACAGTTATAGATACATTTTCAAAGTTTGCTTGGGCTGTACCCGTAAAATCTAAAAGTAGTGAAGATATAACCAATGCTATGCAATCTATTTTTTCGCTAAAGAGAATTCCAAAAAACTTGCAAACCGATAATGGTAAAGAGTTCTATAATAAAATATTTCAAAACTTGATGATAAAACATAATATCAACCACTATTCTACATATAGTATCATGAAAGCGTCTATTGTAGAACGATTTAATAGAACACTAAAAGGAATGATGTGGAAAAATTTTAGTCTACAAGGAAATTATCAATGGATACATATATGCAAGGATTTAATTAATCAATATAATAATAAAAAGCATAGAACAATTGGAATGACGCCAAAGTCTGTTAACACAGAAAATGAAAGTTCTATACTAAAACAAGTCTATAATCATCCCAAAATATATAAATTTGGTAAACTAAAAGTTGGAGATCACGTTCGAATTAGCAAATATAAACATATTTTTTCAAAAGGATATACTCCAAACTGGACAACTGAAATTTTTAAAATTCGTACCTTACAGAACACAAACCCCATTACTTATTTATTGGAAGACTATCAAATGAATCCGATTGTTGGTGGATTCTATGAACATGAACTATTAAAGACACATTTTCCAAATACATACTTGATTGAAAATGTTATTAAAACTAAGGGACACCAGGCGTACGTAAAATGGTTGGGATTTTCCAATCAACATAATTCTTGGATCAATAAAGATGAACTTCAATAATATTATACATATATATATATATATATATATATATATATATATATATATACTTCAATATGAGATTTATTTTTTTACTATTTTTTATTATATAATAAAATTTTCAAACAAATTAACAAATAAAATATACATATATACATAAATAGTATTGTTTTGATTTTTATTTCTAATCAACTTTGTTGTGTATGGTTAGAGTCAAGCTTTAGTATTCAAACAATTTAATTAAATCAACTGTTTCAAACACATTCATATATATCAATGAAAAAAACTACAACAGAAACCGAATCTGATTACACACAATTTTAAAAACTTGTAGCTACATACCAAACACATTCATACATATCAACGAAAAAAAAACCACAACAGAACTTTTAAAAACAGAACAACACAATACAATAGGGTAGCACTTATATCATCGTTGTTACTTTTCTCAAAAATTCGTAATCAGAAATATATTTTTCATATATTTGCAGAACCACAAACAAGTTTAAATATACCTTTTTCTATTACATTTTTTCTTCCAACTAAAAGCACTAAACTAAATATTTCATACATTTTACACCACAAATCTAGACGCGCCAACAATTAAACTTTTTTTCACACATTAAGAAATCTATTTCAAACAATTAACTTGACCACCCACGGACGAAGCGAATACAAAGAAATTATAAAACCACAAATCTTAACGCGCCAAGAAATATTATTAAAATATAAAAACCACAAATCTTAACGCGCCAAGAAATACACTTTTTCCAGGGATGGAAACAACACTACACTCTCTTTGTGTAGCGTACCGATCGATGAAACTAAAATACCGACTTAAATCAACTGTTTCAAACACATTCATATACATCAATGAAAAAAACTACAACAGAAACCGAATCTGATTACACACAATTTTAAAAACTTGTAGCTACATACCAAACACATTCATACATATCAACGAAAAAAAAAAACCACAACAGAACTTTTAACAACAGAACAACAATACAATAGGGTAGCACTTATATCATCGTTGTTACTTTTCTCATACAAAATTAGTATACAAATCCTAACCAACCCCACCCAAACCCCCACCCAAACCCCGACCAAACCCCGGCCAAACCCAGGCAAGCCAAGCCAAGCCAAGCCAAGCCAAGCCAACCCAAGCCAAGCCAAGTCGTGCCAGCCCAGTTGCCGAAGCTGCTCAGCGATCGGATCCGCCCTAATAGAAATAACATTCAGGGATGGAAAATGCATTTCGAAATGCTTGCATATAACTTACTACCAGTAGATTTCTTACACCATGTTTCCAACTCTGCATGATCCCAAAAATGTATGGGATTTTTGATAACGAAACACCATAAACATACTACTTTGTTGTGTAAAGAGTCAGTATTATGTGAGGAACAGCGGACTGAGTGTGTAAAAAACAGCCAAGTTAACATCGTGGTGTTAAGTTATGAATTACTTCACATTGTGTATTTTAAAAGCTCTTGATATCTTTGTTGAGTAAATCAAATGTGCGATTTGATAAGAATTGTACACTTGGATCTTTTTTATTTAATTGTAAGTTCAAGAACCTACAAAAATAATCGTTTGAAAAACGTAACAATTGGTGTCAGAAGTGAGATTTGCAAATAAAAATCACACATTTAAAATGTTTCAACGTGGCAATATGTCCAAGAAGAAAGCCATAATGTGAGAGATCTTAGAAAAAACATGGGAATTGTTTGATCTGTATGTCAAAATGAAACGCTAAAGCAATCGGAAAATTTTTAATTATTCATCATTTCAGCTTTTTGAGTATTCAAAATAGTAAAAAAGGGAAATATATTAGGCAATAACTTTTAGAGTTAAACATACATTATTTTAAAAATTTTCGGCAGCAAAATCTCTCGAAAAAATTAGCATTTAAAGCAAAATTTATTTCGAAAAATTTCTCTCATTAAAATCAGTATATTTGAGTCAAATTGATCGCGGTCGATGTGGCTTTTGAGCTTTAAGGTTAAGCTAATATTAACTCCGAGATTATAAAGTAAATACTTTTGTTTTGTTTGAAATCAAGGCCCCTTCAAAACTGTGCATACCCTTCACACTCCTTCATCTTTTCTCCATTTACCACTACCACAATGAAATACAAATTTTTGATTTAAACTAAAAACAAAAACAACAATAGTTCTTACCTTTTTTTGTACAAAGACTTACAACAGATTTAGCAAGCTAGATTTAGATATAACAAAAGAACGGCTAAAAATATTACTTTTTCATAAACTTCGTTTAAATTGGGCCAAGATAATCACCATCAACAGCAACATCAAATCTCACCTTTTTTGCGCCATACTACGAAAAAAGTTACCTTTTAAACTTTGTTACATAATTCCCAACAATTTGTGACAATTCTCTATTATTTTTTTATGCAAACCATTGTTGGTTATTGCCAATTGTAAAAGGAACAGACATTGAGGTGAGGAGAATATGATAAAAATTAATTTTTGTATGTTCACTAAACCCTTTTGTTAAGTCTATTGAATTTTATTTTTCATTTTCGGTATTAGGCTGGCATTGATGTTGTTGTTGTTGTTTCCTTTTTTATGAAACTTCGGAATTCATAATCATCACCACCGGTTGCTGGTGACCCTTTGCTTTTTTGGCAGACTTACAGACAGAAAGAAAGAAGTGCACACATCTGCGAATGAAGACAACTCTTACCAAAAATATGTTATCCAAAAATAGACAAATTTTCATAAATAAGTGTGAAAAGAGAGTTTATTTTGGAGCATACATACTTATATTTGTGGGACAATTGCCAGAAAAAGGACATCAAATCACAATGAAATTTTATTTATTTGTCATAAGTATATTTGGATTTAAATTATAATTTTGTTGTCGTTGCTTATTTCCCTCTTGTCTGGCCATTACTGTGGGAATTAAGTCGTAAAAGGGATGTTATTGTGTTGTTACTGAAAATATTTTATTTCCCTTATCAAAACTGATTATGCTTCTTAAAATCAGGTTTTGGTCCTTCGAGCTCAAAGTTTGGAAATAATTTTTTTAAGAGGATTTTTGTTTGAAATAAATTAAAAAATATATATATTCTAATGATTGATTTTAAGAAAACAGACAAAAATAAATATGTACATGTACCGGCAATTTGCACCTTTACTGTTTTTGACTATTTCAGCATGGGAAACCTGCTTAAATGCAAGACTGAATAAATAACTTTAACCCATTCACGCGTTTTAAGTTTATAGTTATTTCTGGTGCATAAGTTGAATTTGGAGCTTTACTGGATTCAGCGAATTATGGAGAAATTTGCAAGAGACAAAAAAGACCTTTCAAGAGAAGAGTTAATAGATTCCACAATATTGTCCCTCCTAGCATTTGATATAAAACTGTTGAGCACTTCATATACCTAAAATGCAAGTGTAAGCAATTGCGAAATGTATCCTTAAGAGCAAAAATCTTGTTTTTAAATTGAACTTCGAATTTAACTATACTAAAAGACTCTTCCAAAAAGTGATTTCATTTTCTCACATAAAAAACGATTAGTTTTAAGAGAATTATCAGAATATAATTTAATTGTAAGGATGAAGGTATGCTTTTAATAAAATCAGCTAAATGGCCACCTATTCCAGGCTCGTAGGACCATATTTTTTCATGAAATTTTCCATCACTTATATTCACATTTGCGTCTGTATGTCCTCGAAAGTTTCACAAATTCCATCCGTGTGGTCTGGAATTGATTGTGAGCCATTGGCACAGACCTTATCTTTCACGTAAACACAAAGTAAAAAAATTAAATGATGTTAAATCACAAGATCTCAGTGACTAATTTTGATGCCTTCTCCGTAGCAGTTTATCCAGCCTCATTTTCGAAAATTAGGAAAATAGTCATACGCTGAGGGTAGGTTTTCCGAGCCCCAAATACGACAATTCAAGATGATGTTTTTATGTAAAATTGGATCAGTTTGATGAATTTCAAGAACCCAATTAGAACGAAAATAATGTTCATAATGGTCGGTAGGCATGAGTTTTTGTTTTCACTAAAATTCAAAAGCCATTCTTATTAATGGCGAATATTTTACTTGTCATCTTGTAGTAGAACCTTAAGGTAATTTTTTTGTACTGAACCCTCCTGATGGGTGCTCGCTAGTAACGGTACACGGTCAAAATCAGGCTTTTTAAAATAATGTCACAATATTAAGCCTGCTGTGTACACTATTGGAACGGGGTTTGATCAGAGTTAATAAGAGGATGGCTCTCAACTAGGGTTGGTGGTTCAAATCCAGACATGTCTGTTTCATATTGGTCTCTTAACCAAAGCGTTGCTGAAATGAGTGGTGGG
This sequence comes from Tachina grossa, assembly GCA_949987645.1. NCBI lineage: Eukaryota > Metazoa > Arthropoda > Insecta > Diptera > Tachinidae > Tachina > Tachina grossa. Next base: position 149,394,181 of record OX465276.1, read on the forward strand.
TAGAATGTTGCCAGTGGTCAAACCTCTACTGTGGTCTAAAAAGGTTAAAGTTCTTATAGCTCTACTGAACTGACAAACAAAATAACACTGAAGTACATCGGTCGACACTGATCGGACTTTGAAAGTGTTACCTGCGTCAGCACAAAAGCAAAGATCGAGCTCTCGGATTGAGCTCCGAAAAATAAGGAGGCAATTAAGATTCTCTCGGAATATAAAGCTCCGATTTGTACTGGCTTCTTGTCTTACAAAACACTAAGCAGTCAGACAGACTCAAGTGGGCTAACGTGGCATCCACTAAAGGCCGCGAACATTTCACTGATAAAAAAAACGCTTTGAGGCCACTGACCCTCAATAACTAAACAGTGCGAAAAACAATTGGAGGAAAGTAGTGATAAGACAAAAAAAAAACTCCTGTCAAAACAATGCTTCAAAGCGGAACCATGCATATTCCAAGCTGCATGGATGGCACTATCCGGTCTCCCCAACGCTAATTAAGTAGCAAACCGACACCTGATCGTGGTACTCCTTGACGGAAATGAAAATAAGATAGTGTAAAGTTTCGGAAAGGAAGTCTAAGGAACTCGGGGTAATTGAAACAATAGAATATCTACTGTATCACTGTTTGGCTCGGATATAACTGTCTTGGTACTAACACTTTTCGGAATCTTGAACTTGTATCGAGAGTGGAACTGTATAGACCGCTAAGGTTTGCTAAATCCGTGTGAGCATAATTTGATACAGGCACCAAAAACTAGGCTGTTGTACTTACAGGTTTTCTTTTCATCTGCTGGTATTGCTAAGGATCAATCTCGATCTATGTGTGGTCTTTGGCCATCCAGATTGACTTAACCTAATATTCACTGATGGTTTTCGGAAAAACCATTACCTTCCATTAAGGGATCCAGCTTGTTCAGTAGTGCAAAGCTCATCAAGGGTCAAAATATAATATTTCTATAAGTTTTTAAAAATGAAAAAATGGAAAAACAGGGGAAATGAATAGTGATACTTACACATGTATTTACCAAAGGTAAATCAATAATTGTACACAACAATCATTTCTCACATTCCGTTTCATTAGAATTTACGTTAAATAGCTGATGTTAATAACAATCTCTACCCAAATAGATAGACCAGGGTGCTGATGAAGTGCGTTGCTGCACAGAAAAATATCGGTATTTCTCCCAGCTTAAAAGTCTAATTTATTTTTTCTTCTCTTCTTTAGAAACTCACATTAATTAATAAAAATATTTCATTCAATAAAAGAAATAAAAGAAATTACTGAACTTAAGCCTGACTAAAAATTATTTCTGATTATAAGTTTTTAAGTTCAAGTTCTAAAAGTGATCTGCTCTTAACCTCAAAAAGGACACATCAATTGTTACCAATTTAACTTAAATCTTACTACCCGATTTTTTAATTTTTTCCAATAACTTCTGGAAATTTCGGAGATGGCTGGCAAAGTCCACAGATTCCCATTTTTTTATTGTTTATATACTGTGCATTGTTTCTTCCATAAAAAGATAGTTCGCATTGTATTTTTTTAAAGAGAATTAACACTCAGGCAATGAAAGCTTAAATGTATACTACTCTTACTAGGTGCTACGTTCTCTAGGAAAGGGACAGGGGAATAAAAAACAAGTGGTGAAGGAAGAGATAGAGGATAGCTTCATGCTTTAGCAGCTCTGTTTTTTTCACGTTTTTTTAGTAAAGCAGTGTTGCAGCGCCTCTAGTGTCAATGTTGTGCATTACATTCCGTATTTAGTAGGCATTTAATTGGTTTATTTTACTACGCCGATGATACACAAAACCACCGACGAAGGAGGGATCTCTGACGTTGCTTTAGAATTAGTATCCCTTGAAGCTGGTGTAGTTTAGTGAACAGTGTCTATGCCTTCATCACTTGAACTTTCCTACACAGAAAAAATTATTCCCAAAAAATTTTCAAACAAACGTGTGTTTTGAAATATAATTTAGTTTCAGTAAATATTTTTTACTGTTCCAGTAAATTATTTTTTCCAATTTTATTTTATGTAAAAAAAACTGTATAGAATGAAAATTATCTATATAAAGTAAAATTTGTAAACAATTTTTTTTTTTGATTTATTTTTTTATATTTAAATTTGTTATTTTCAGTTAAATTTATTTTTATATACTGTAAAAAAATTTGTCTGATTTTTTTTAATTTTTTCAGTTAAATTTATTTTTATATACTGTAAAAAATTTGTCAGATTTTTTTTTAATTTTTCTACAAATTATTTTATAGATATAAAAATCATTTTATTTTTTTTTAAGATTTTTGTTTGCAGTTTTCAAACTTATTATGTTTGTATGTTGTGATTCTCAATATAGTATTAAGAGTCTTACTATAAACATACGGAGTTTGTAAGCTAAATTAAAAAATTTTTTGTGTTGAAGTCTACTGACGACTTCTAAAAGCGGAAACGAAATGCTTAACCATAAAAACAAGCCAATTTTTAAAAGTAAAAAAAAAATAGTTGAACCTTTCATTTGATTCAGTTATTTTTTTCAAATAAAACTTTTATTAATTTAAAAAAAAAAATTTAAGAATTGTTATTGATTCAGTTAATTTATTTTCTGATAACGCGAAAAATTTTAGTGAATGTGTTTGTAAATTAAAAAAAAAAAAAAAATTGCCGAATAATACAAAAAAATCTGCAAAAATGTTTTTCTGTTCCTATTAATAAATTTGACTGAAAATATTTTGAGTTTCAGTTTACTTTTTTCTCTAATGCCATAATAAGTTAACTAAAAATATATATTTTTTTCAGTTAAATTTTTACAAAATTGTTATTAGAATCTACAAATTTCTTTGTAGGTCCGCATTCACACAAAAAATTTACTGATTCAATTAATTTGGTTACTGAAAACGAAATTTATTTTTTTCTGGGTACAACAACTGATACAAGGGGACAAATCAGAAAAATGCGTGGTGTTGTTATTGGTGTTGGAGACTGGGCTCAAACACACGACCTTCTGTTTTGTAGTGAACGTGCTAACTACTTCAGCCAACGCCATCCTACTACACTACATTATGGTCCTTCGAGCTAGTTCCGGAGTTTTTTTTTCATTGAGCAAACTGAATCTGCTCTTTAAAGAGTTATCAGAAGCACCATTTCTACATGCATATAGAATTCTCCTATTTTCTCCCATGACTTCTAATCTCCAGAAAATTTGCCTAAAATATTACTTTTTCAAATAAATTTTTAGTTTTTCGAAAGTTCCAAGATAATTTTAGATGTGCAACCTAATCTGCTATTTAGAGAGCAATCAGAAGCACTATTTCTGTCTAGTAGATTCTACATGTATTCCACTATATAGAAATGAAGCTTCTATTTGCTCTGTAAAGGGCATCTTGTCATAAAGTAATCCTATTACATGCTGTGCCTTGAGCATCATCAGTCATTACGATATGAATTCCTTAACTTTAATCAAAATGCATTTACGCGAAAGACTCAGTTGTTAGCAGTCAACATACGGTTTCGAAAATATTATTAATTACCTTTTTCGTTAAAAGGCAAAATAAATAATCCCTTGAATGAAAAGTAAATTTCACAACTTATAGTTTTTTAATTCCATCCAATTTTTTTAAGAGTTTTTAATTTTCTCCACTTTCATTTCAAGTATGTAACACATGTTAACTGCGAATCATAATGCGTATGACATTTTTGCATATGAAACATTTTTCATTTTACGACCTCCAAAAGAAAAAAAAAAATAGAAATGAGAGGGCTAGAGAAAAACGAAACGAGGGAAGATATATACAAATTTATGAAGCAGTTGGCAAGAGCTTTAGTTTAATCACACACTTTACCATTTATTACTCGAAAATTTTCCTTAGGAATAAAAATATTTCCTGTATGGCTGCATTTGACACTTCATCAGCTTCAATGGATGTTTGGCAGAAAAAGAGAGGATAACAAAAAAAAAAAAAAAAAAAAAAAAAATGGGCGAATTATTAAATAAAAGTTAATAAACCAGCACATGAATGTATGAATGAATATTCGCATGTGTATGAATTTATAACGACTTGCCAACTTTTAAACTTTTTTTGTACTACTCTAGAGCAAATTGTAAAACAAATTTGTTAACGACAATTAGTTAAACTATAAAGCGTTTAGGGGAATGTGTGTATGAGTATTAGGAGTGTGTTTTGTTGTATGACTTTGTTAAGTTCAACTATTTTTTTTAAGTTAATTAAATAAAACTGAATCATGTGTACTTATTTATGTAACATTTTATGCAAAACCTTGTTTGAAAAAAAAGAAAAGTTTTTCGTTCCTTTTTTTCCAGTGAAATTGTGGTAAAACTAATTAAGCAGCAGTAGTAGTTAATTTATTATGTTAATTTTTCAATGACATTCATTTTTAAAAATTCAGTTTTTTTTAAGTAGATGGTAGAGTTAAGAGAATGAGTGGATTTTTGCATAAATAATAACCCCAGACGGGGACACCCTTAACGGAGCACTGTTGGCAAGCCTCTGGAAAAACAGTCAAAATTAAAAATCTCCTAAATAAAATGCAAAAAATCACCAAAAGTAAAATAGTCGCCAAAAAAAACTGAAAAAATGGTCAACAGCCGAAAAAAATCTCGAAAACGAAAAAAAAACATAAAACTAAAAGAACGCTAAACCTAAAGATATATATTGTAAAAAAAATACCCAAAAACGGAAATAATCGCCAAAAAGGAACTAAAAAAAGCGTCAATGCTAATAAATAAAAAATAATTGGCCAATAACCGAAAAACGTCTCCAAAAAGATATAAGCCCCAAAACTGAGGAGTTCGTATAGTATTGCATATGTAGTGTTCGCACGGATCCTTTCGTCTGCGAGTCAAATTCGCACTTTTCTAAGCTTATCTCTCGCTTGGATCTTCTTAGTATCCTTTTTTAGATTTTTTTTTTATCAAATAACTTTAATTGAAAATTTCTAGACTGTTAGATTTTTATTAATCAGAAATGTGTCAGTTGAAGGGAGCAGAGGTGCATGAAATAATAGGCTAGGGCTTGATTTGTGTAGCCTAGGCCACTTTGAAAAATGTACTATTGAGTCATTACAGGAGCTCCAGGTACATATGTACGAAGTTTAAGTATAGCATAAACTTTTAGTGCACGCAACCCAACTGCTTTTTTTAACAGAATAATAGATTAAAGTTTACTAAACCGTACATAAAACAGAAGATTAATTTAAAATAGGCGTGGCCATGCCCACTTTTGAACATTTTTAAAAATAGCTTAGCATTAATGAAATGTGCGTGCATAGTTTCAATACAATCTTGTTTGTGTCGAAACCCACTAATTTTTATTTACAATTCTGAGATTTTGGGTATTCGGCACTCGTTATCGAACGAAATTAAGAAATATTTCAATAGAGTTAACACTGAAATATTTTAAAATTTCAAATCCTATAGAATGCCGTAATTTGTCCCCATGTTGTCAGATTTCGTTAGTTCGTTACTCATCCAGTGGTAGTTGTGTAAAGAATTTTAGATACTTTAGCGGAAAATACAATTTTAAATTTTTATGGGCGTGAAAAATCTCACTTTTTTAGTTCAAGATATTGCCGTGTTCAGTGTTAAGGATTCATGTAAAGTTTCGTGGAAAGCGGTTAATGATAAATAAATAATAAATTAAAAAATGCTAAAATTAAATTAAATTTTTATGGGCGCGGCAGGCACACGCAAAATTATACTCGCACCTTTGCACCACAAGTGCAATGCGTATGAAAAGTTTCAATAGAATCGTTTATATTCAAACTCTTTCATTTTAATTTCTAATTCTGGGCACCACCTCCCTGATTAAAAATTCGGTGATTTTAGACTTTGTTCGTTACTCACCTAGGCCAATGAGTTAGTCAGTGAGTATGTCTGTTTGCGTATGCCTATATCAGGAAGTTTTCATTGCAAAACTTTCATAATTCGGGTAAGAGGTTACCTCAAGGAGGTCTCTATATATATTAAGTTTCATCATTGCACAATTGGCGGAAAAAAGTTATGAAGGGGGGTAAAAGGTTTCGTGTTGGCCTGGCGCAATACTATACCCCTAGATAATAAATTTCGTAATGACACTTTGAAATGTAATCAAGCGGGTTAATTGATTAATGTCTTTTTTACATTCCAACGAAAAGTTCTTGAAAAATCTCATGTCTTTATATACAACCACAAGAACTAATTGAGAATTACAATCCATATATACAAACATATATAACAAACAAAAGAACTTCAAAAAAATCCCAATATATTTTGCTCTAATTCATTTGGACATATGTTAAATTACTCAATTAATTAACATTTTAATTACATATTATATAATACATAATACACTTCAATAAATTCAACATGGTGTCACTTTCAGAGCTCAAAGCGTGTACGACAAGTAGAAGCATGTGAAGTATAATATTAAATCTTAATGGACGTATACCCGCCCACATTTTTAATGCAAGGTTCTTTATTTTTAAGAGCTCGGGGTGTGTGCCAAGTTTCGTAAGAATTGCTTAAGTACAGTCAGGTGAATTATGAAAAGTTTACAGGTATGGCCCTGCCCACTTTTTTCATGCAAGAAATTTTTTGGAATTCAGGGCGTGTCTCATTTTTCAAAGCATGTGAAATATAGTATTAAGTTGAAAAGTGTGAAATATAGTATTAAGTTTTAAGCCGCGCCTTAAGCCATTTAAGCCGCCCATTTTTCCGTTGCGTGAGGCCAATGTGTTGGGTAAGTTCGTAGCAATCGAATAGCAAAAATATCATAAAATTGAACAAAAATGTGTGGGCGTATTCCCGCCCACTATTTTTACAATGGGGCCAAATGGAAGATGTACAAAAAAGAAAACATACAATTTGATAACCTCCTACTTTTTTTGAAGTCGCTTAAAAATCATGTTCATTGCTTAAGAAAATTTTGGAAATTATATGTCTTTATTTTCTCTTTCCAGCAAATTTAATTGTATAAGTATTCCACTATAAATCAGTTGCAACTAGGGATGAAAGTACCTAAATATTCTTCAATTTAGTTGTGAAATCTTATTCCACAAAAACACAGTCTCTAATGCGTTCATGTCGCCAAGTATGTGTTTTTTTTCGTTCGCAGCTTTGCCAGTCGCCTTTTTTTTCTCACATGTAACTTTTTCAAACCAAACTGTCCTAGTTAGGTATTACGTTAGTTTTTTGCTTATTCCTGTCCAAAACTAGTTGACATTTATCCTGAAATATTGCTGGACATACATGAAAATCCTCAAACGTGACTGTAAAACATGTTTAAACAAGCGTGTGCGTGCGTGTGTATTTGTGTTATACAAAAGTTTTTCCTTTATCTGCCTCGCAAAAGCAGCAGATATTTAACTCTTGGCCTATGTCTAGCTAAGTTTTTTTCTTTAAGATTTGAATTTTTTTTTCACACAAATAAAAATCAAAGCATTTTGTGACGCCATCATTAGATATTGGTCAAACCGGAAGTACACAAAGTTTCTTGGTGTCTTGTTAGCCAAGAAGACATTAAATAAAAACCAAACAAAAGTTTAAAAATAAAAAAAATATCTAAAGCACAAAGAATGCACTTCATTGATTGTAATTTTTTTTTGCTTTATAAGTAAAACAAACTAAATGAATAATAATATATAAGTTTTCTGTAACACTTTAAATTTTTCAACTTTCCTCAAAATTTTATAGTGGAAACTTTTAACCTCAATCACTAAAATGTTTTTGCTATTGGGTTTCAATTTGGTGTATAAAATAAACATTATTTGTATTCATTTAAACTAAAACATTTCAATTGGATAAATAAAATGCTCAAGAGGATACATTTGAAGAACAGCGATGGCAGCGAGCGACAACAGCAACAGCAATTACAAGAGCTCTTTTGCATTTTGCATTACCAGAAAATGAAATGCATCAACATCAACAGACAGCAAGCAAGTGATGAAACCAAAAAAGAGAAGTTAATCTTAAAATAACGAAAATTATATAGAGTTCATATCATGGCAATAAAATCCAGATACAAGGAAAGAGTCGTCGTGACTCCAAAGAAAAATTTCCTCACAACAGCTGTGAGATATTTTCCTCACAACAGCTGTAAGATATTTTTCATAAAGAAAAATTTCCCCACAGCAGCTGAGATATTTTTCATAAAAAAAACTTCCCCACAGCAGCTGTGAGATATTTTCCATAAAGAAAAATTTTCCCATAGCAGCTGTGAGATATTTTTCATAAAGTAAAATTTCCTATGAAGTATTTCAAATATATACAAATCTATTCACGGCAGCTGTGAGGGATTTCTCATATAGAAAACTTTTCCCACAACAGCTTTGAATCGGTTAAAGGGTTTCTTAGATAAAAAAAATTTCACCACATCAGCTATGAGGAATTTTTCTTAACGAAAATTTCCATACCAGCAACTGTGAGCAATTTTTCATGTAGAAGCCCAGCAAAAAATTCAAAAAAAGGTAATCGAGTTTGGAATTAAGCATTTTTGGTGGAAGCACTTCCCTACTGGATTACCAACTTAATGATTTTAACAAGGCGTGAGACTAAAATAATCGATTCTTGAGAAGTACTTACATTTCTTTTATTTGTCAACATTTCACGTAATCTATTTCGTCTTTAAAAAATCATTCTCTTCATTTAGCAACTTGCATGTAATTTTTTGTAATTTTAGGTAATGTGATTTGTAAGCGAGTAATGAAAATTGGCAATCAGAAAAGTAAGTCATTATATGGCAAGTAGTTCTAATGGTAATGTGTAATTTTTTGCTGGGAGTATTTCAACAAAGTGACTGTGAAGATTATTTCATATATAAAAATGTTCCATTAGTAGCTTCCCACAACATCTGTGAAGGATTTTTCATAAAGAAAAATCTCTCCACAGCATCTGTGTGGGGAAATGAACTTTTGATTAGAATAATGTCTCGACAGTAGCTGGTAGGAATTTTTTTACAGCAACCATAAGTAATCTAACTCTCCTCAGTAACGAAAAATCTTCCTCCAGCTGGAATGAGAGGTTTTCTTGACGAAAATTTCCACCAAAGCAACTCTGAGGGATTTTTCATGTAGAAACATCTCATCCAACCGACAGTGAGGAATTTTTCATACATAAAAATCTCTCCTGAACAGCTGTAATGGATTTTACATACAGAAAAATCTCCTTAAATCTGCTGTAAGGAATTTTTTGTAGAAAATTGTCGTTAAATAAACCGTTAGAGGTCCCGCCACAGCAGCTGTGAAGGATTTTTCGCATAGAAAAATCTCCTCATATCAGAATTTCCCTAAAGCAGCTGTGAGCGAAATTCAATATAGAAAAGTTACACCACAGCAACAGCAAAGTATTTTTCAAATACAAAAATCTCCTTACAGCGAATTGAAATATTTTTCAAACAGAAAAATATCCCAACAGCAGCTATTGTAATGTATTTATTTCACCACTGCAAATTTTTCGAATAAAAAAAATGTTTTCACTATTTTTCAAAATTCTTTCTCAACTTCCATTTTTAAGTTATCAGGAAAATGTTTCTTCCTACAACAAAAAAGTATTTGCAGTAAATTGGTGTAACGTAACAAAAATAACACAAACAACAAGAGTAACAGCAGCCATACAGGATGTTTAGAAGCATTGAGGCATTACATTGAGGTTTCGGCACTGAAGCAAAACAATGTCTGCCGATAATGATGATGTCGTCGTAATCATGTAAAGAGAAATCTTGTCGAGAATGATTTAAATGATGATTAAAGGGGTGCTGCTGTGCGCCACGGCTGATTATTGTCATGCATACATATTCATGAATAAATAAAAACTTCAATGATTTGAAAAAAAAACTACAAGAGCTCTTTAAAAGGATGATACTATAAAATGAGTTAAGAGAGTGTTATTTTTCAGTCAATTTTTTCATAAGCATCGTTAATATAGTCAAGACTGGCAAGCTAAAAAGATAAATGCAGCTAAAAAGTACTAATTACAAAATTTTAAATAAATCCTTATGAGTCTATATACATATTAATGAAATGACTCCTCTAATAAAAGCTCAATACATATTTATTTGTATTTACCTATTTTTTTTTCGTCTGCTTAATTTTATTTCTTTTAAGTTGTTTGTAAATTCATCGTCACTTCAAAGCCAATTAAGCTCAAAATAAACTATTATTTAGTTTTTGTCGCTTAGTTGAATGTTTAAGTTTTCTTAAGGTGCAGACGACTGCCAAGTGAATAAATTTATTTATTTGCTTTATTAGTTTGCAAAAGAAGACTTATAAAATGTTTTGCTTATGACAAGAAGATTTTATTAGACTTTGAAAATAATATTGAAAGACAGGAAGAGGGCAATTAGATACGAGTATATAATATCTCTTTGATGGAGTTAAGGTAAATTTCTTTAAAAAAAAAGTCCTGTTTGCACAAAAAAGTATTGGAAAGAATTTAGAGAGAGACAATAGTCAAAAGAAATTGATTTATTAAAAATCTTTTTAAAATGCATTTAAATACGCTTTATGCACTAAAAATAGTTTCCTTTTTTTGTAAATGAATTCTTTCGAGATGTTATTTTGCTTCATAACATTCTAAGAAAAAGCTTAGACACACAGAAAAAATTATTCCCAAAAAATGTTCAAACAAACGTGTGTTTTGAAATATAATTTAGTTTCAGTAAATATTTTTTACTGTTCCAGTAAATTATTTGTTCCAATTTTATTTTATGTAAAAAAAACTGTATAGAATGAAAATTATCTATATAAAGTAAAATTTGTAAAAAAAACATTTAGATTTATTTTTTTTTTTATTGAAATTTGTTATTTTCAGTTAAATTTATTTTTATATACTGTAAAAAAATTTGTCTGATTTTTTTTGATTTTTTCAGTTAAATTTATTTTTATATACTGTAAAAAACTTTGTCTGATTTTTTTTGATTTTTTCAGTTAAATTTATTTTTATATACTGTAAAAAACTTTGTCTGATTTTTTTAATTTTTTCTACAAATTATTTTATAGACATAAAAAACATTTTATTTTTTTTAAGATTTTTGTTTGCGGTTTTCAAACTTATTATGTTTGTATATTGTGATTCTCAATATAGTATAAAAAGTCTTACTATAAACATAAGGAGTTTGTTAGCTAAATTAAAAAATTTTTTGGGTTGAAGTCTACTGACGAGTTCCAAAAGCAGGAACGAAATGCTTAACCATAAAAACAAGCCAATTTTTGAAAGTAAAGAAAATAGTTGAACCTTTCAGTTGATTCAGTTATTTTTTTTCAAATAAAACTTTTACTAATTTTTTAAAAAAAAATTTTAAGAATTGTTATTGATTCAGTTAATTTATTTTGTGATAATACGAAAAATTTTAGTGAATGTGTTTGTAAATTATAAAAAAAAATTGCTGAATAATACAAAAAAGCTGCAAAAATGTTTTTCTGTTCCTATTAATAAATTTGACTGAAAATATTTTGAGTTTCAGTTAACTTTTTTCTCTAATGCCATAATAATTTAACTAAAAATAAAAATTTTTTTTCAGTTAAATTTTTATAAAATTGTTATCAGAATCTACAAAATTCTTTGTAGGTCCGCATTCACACAAAAAATTTACTGATTCAATGAATTTGGTTACTGAAAACGAAATTTAGTTTTTTCTGTGCAAATACAAATATATTTGTGCATCTTCGCAAACTACTTTTTAAAAATAAGTGAGAAAATATACTTTTTCAAAAGTTCGTCTTTTAATAATACGCTTTAAAAAATACTTTTTGAAAAATTTACCTTTTTAAAAATTGTAGCTTTTGAAAAAAATACTCTTCAAAAAAATTACGACACTAGAAAAAGCTCATTAATTAAAAGGTACTTTTTGAAAAGCTCATTTTGAAAAAGTAGCTCTGAAAAAGGGACCGTTCCCGTTAGAAAAAATACTTCTCGGTTAAAGTACCTTTCGACGAAAGTACTTTCTATAAAAATTAGGTTTTGAAATAAATACTTTTGGAAAAAAAATAACTGATAAAAATTTACTTTTTGAGAAGATTTCCATTCCCTTTACCTTTTAAGAAAAGTTCCTTTTGAAAATCGAGTCTATTGAAAAATATAATTTTGAAATACATATATACTTTGTGAAAAAATTACTAGTACTTGAAAAAAGTAATTTTTGAGAAAGCATCTTTAGAATAAGTGAAATCATAATAAAAAATACCGTCTGACAGAACATACCTTATGAAAGAAAGCAGCTGTTGAGAAAAAGTAACTCTGGAGAAAAATATGCCTTTTGAAAAAAAAAGTATCTTTTGAGAAAAAGTACCTTGAATTAAAAGTATTTTTTCTCTTTTTTTAAGATAAGTAACACTTAGAAATAAATGCCTACTATTATTACAAGGTGTTACGTTCTTTGGGAAAGAGATAGTGGTAGAGAAGACAGGTGGTGAAGGAAGAGATAGAGGAAAAATTCATTATTTTACAACTCTGGTTTTTTGCACGTTTCTAATAATACAGTGCTTCAGCGCCTCTGGTGTCAATTAGGCGCATTAAATTTTTTAAGCTGTGCTTAGTAGCCATTTTATTGCTTACTTCGCCGATGAGAAAAAGTATCTTTGGAGATAAAGTACCTTATGAAAAAAGTATCTTAAGTATCTTAAGTTTAGAAAAAATTAACACTGAAGCATTTAATGCCAACTACTATTACTAGGTGTTACCTTCTTTAGGTAAGGGATAGCGATAGAAGAAAGGCGGTGAAGGAAGAGATAGAAAAAGTTATGCCTTCATCACTTGAACTTTCCTACAACAACTGATACAAAGGGACACTACTGCACATCAGAAAAATGCGAGGTGTTGTTATTTAATGACTGTCGGATATAAAGATTGAACCCAGGATCTTCGGTTTTGCAGTCAACGTGCTAACTACTTCAGCCAACGCCACCCTCTACAAAAAGTCCCGTTTTTTTAAAGTACCTTCTGAGAAAAATTACCGTTTGGGAAAAATGCCACCTGAGAAAAAGTATAGTTTAAAAAAAATTCTTTTCAGAAAAAGTATCTTTACAGATAAAGTATTTTTAAGGAAAAAGTACCTTTTGAGAAAAAGTACCTTTGAGAAAAAGTATCTTTAGAGAAAAAGTAGCTTTTGTGAAAGTTTCTTTCGAGAAAAAGTAATTTTTGAGAGTACCGTTTGGAAAAAAGTACCTTTTGAGAAAAAGTATCTTTTAAGAAAAAGTTCCTTTTAGAAAAAATATCTTTAGAGAAAAAGTAAGGAGAAGTACCTTTCGAGAAAAAGTACCTTTTAAGAAAAAGTACCTCTTGAGAAAAAGTACCTTTTAAGAAAAAGTACTTTTTACGAAAGAGCATACTTTGAAAAAAAGTATATGTATTTTAAGAAAAAGTAATTTATGATTAAGCTACCTTTTGAAATTTTATCTGTTGAAAAAAGTACTCTTTGAAAAAATTATTTTTGTAGTTTTTAAAATATCAAAAAATAAAGTTTAATTTGAATAGGTCCTTTTGAAAATATGTAGTTTATTTTGGAATAAGAATCTTTTAATAATTCTGCAAAAAAAAATACCGACTTCAACGCAACTATTTGATAAAACATTTTCGAAAAAAAATTCATGGGACCAAACTGGAAGAAAACTATTTCAAAAAAAAAAAAAAAAAGATTAAATCTTTTGGTTAAGAATAAGTATGTGAAATAGAGAATTAAAATTTAATAGGCACGCCGTTTGCTCTTTTCAGAACTCAGGGTTAGTGTTGAGTTCTGTAAAAATCGGTAAAGTAGAACCACTTAAAATAAAATACTAAATTTTAATGGACGTACCTCCGCAATTTTTTTAAATGGAAGATTGTATCTTTTTTAGAGCTCAACGTGTGTGGTATGTTTCTTAAAAATTTATTAAGTAGAACTACGTGGAATATAATGATAAATTTTAATGGGCGCAGCCCCGCCCATTTTTTTAAGTCTAGAATTGTGTAATTACTAGAAAAAAATCTGTTTGCTAGGTTTCGCAGCAATCAAATAAATAGATTATCATAAAATCAAGTAAAATAATTGTGGGTGTGTCCCCGCCCACTTTCTTTGCAATGGGAATATAAAATGTACCAACTTATGAAGTGACGATTTCAACAAAAAACTACGATGTCAAATATGTATAATAATGCATATACATATTTTAAAATATTATAGTTTCGTTGGACCTTTTTAACAATTTTTTTTGTTTATATAAAACCAATGGAATATAGTGTTCTGGGTTTTTTTAATGCGTTTGGTTGAAGAAAATAATAAGAACGCCAGGATTTTCTTGTCTAACAGAGATCTGTTATTATGTTAATATTTCTCTCGCAATGCATTTGGTTTGTATCTTGAGTTACAAGTTCTTAAATTTATCGTTCACTAAAATAGGATCTTTTTAGAAATTTATGTTTAAAAATATTAAATATATAAGAACTAAATTGTGATTTTTCAAATTAGTATCTATAATTTAAAAAAGATGACCTTAAAAGAAATTATGTATAAACAATGTAAATAACATGCTTAAGGTTACTGTAACCTAAGTTCAAGGTACTTTGATTGCATTAAATATTAACAAATCAAGGCCGTCGTATGTTTCATATCATCATTCAGCTTAATAGCAATAATTTTGTTTTACCGTAAAACCCTAAGGGCGACTTTTTGGGATCGAGATTAATATTACTTTATTTCTATAATTAGCTAATCCGAAAATTAACTTAATCTCAAATTAATTAGTTTGATATTTTTGAGTGGTAGTTTAAACTTCTTATTATTTGTAGTATTGCCATACTGACGAACAAAATAGTGGCAACATTTTCTGTGTAAAAGTCATACATGTTATCAACACACTTTGATTATTTTGTGGGAAGAAGAAGAAACTGCCATGTTTTATTGTTTACAAGTAAAATATTGCGCGTGTTAAAGGAAATAGATAAATAACACAGTACAACAGCCAATCTGGGGGGGTGAGAAATTCCAAGTCAGGGTGATGGTACTAGGTCAGTATAGTAAAACCCTCAAAGGGTTTGGCGTTCGTATGTGTCAGTTTTTTTTATGACCTTTTAAATTTTTTCCTTATCTTGATGTTTTTTCCCTTAGTTGTAACATTTTGGCAAAAACGTAGTTTAACATAACTCGAGAACCACTTGTCCGATTTTGATGAAACAAACTCAAAAAAATTTAGAATTACAATTTCTCTAATCTGTTTCTATACCGTTTTCCTATATGTGCAACACTTTCGAGGTTAAAAATGAATGTATGAAGGGAAAGAAGTATTTTTTGCCTAAAAATTTAAATATTTTTTTTTTAAATTCATAAAAAATCCAAAATGGAAAAAAGTGCCAAAACTAATTACTTTCGCGTAAAGTCACATAACTCATGAGCAAAAAAAGGGATAGATCATGAAAATCGATGCACGCGTTTCTCATGAATTCACAATTAGGTAAATGTATGAATTTCAAAAATTTGCTCCAGATATGCACAACATTATTTGGAGAAAACATTGACTCACAAGCCGAACTCTCTCATATTTTTCTACTGTACTAAAAGAGAAATATTGATGTGGCAACACTGGTTCTGTAATGTTCACATAAAACATGCATTGTCATTATACATTTTCTCTTTCTCACACTGGTTCTGTGATTTTTGTCATTCAACAAGTGCCGACGAACGCGAACAGTAAAAGTGATTTTTCTCCAGTTTTTTAAAAGTGAACAAAAGAGAACAGAATATGGAACTGTGCAAGCCAGATATAAATAGCTTTTGCTACTACTGTGGTCAATATGTCTCAACACATAAAAAAAGTGGAAATTTCAGTACTGATTTTGTTCAAACATACGAGATGTACTTTAACCAAAATGTTATAGTGAACGAAAATTGGGTACCAAATAAATATAGTGTGTAAAAGCTGCTACAACCGTCTAATGGATTGGAAAAATAGAAGACGTGGAAGTATGCCATTCGGTATCCCAATGACTTGGAATAATCCTGGCGAAGGTCACAATCCATTGAATTGCTATGCATGTGCGAATAAAGGAGCCGCAAAAAGGATAAGAAAATCGTATAATTACGTTGGTGTTGCAAGTGCCGCAACACCATTGCCTCATTCGGACCACATTCCTGTGCCAAAAGCTTCTAGCCCAGATATTTTCTCTTCTACAACTGCTCCGACATATCATGCACGTGATGATCCCCCAAATGAGCCATCAGTATCCAATGTGCCAATTTTAATAAATCAAAATAAGCTTGATTCAATTGTTGCCAAGTTGGAATTAACACAGCATAAATCGGAAGAGCTGGCTTACATTTTGAAATCAAACAATTTGTTGGCACCCGGTGTGAAAGTCACAGCTTATCGAAGTCGTCAGGCAACACTCCAAAGTTTATTCCTTGTGAATGATGAAAAAACTTCTGCATATTGCCCGGATGTAGGAAAATTGATGGACGCAATGGAAATAAAATATGAAGCAGATGACTGGAGATTATTTATTGACAGTTCAAAACTCAGCTTGAAAGCGGTTTTACTGCATAAGACCAATAAAAAACCTTCAGTTCCAATCGCCTATAGTACAGAAACGAAAGAAACATATGATGCACTGGAAAATATTTTAAAAATGGTTAACTACGCCAAACATATGTAGCGCATATGCTGCGATTTAAAAGTTGTAGCAATGCTTTGCGGTCTTCAAAGCGGCTATATAAAATATATGTGCTTTTTGTGCGATTGGGACACACGATTTTCCGGTGATCAATATGCATGCCACGGATGGAAACTCAGAGAGCACAGCAGGTTACAAACGGCCAATATTATTCGTGAGCCTCTAGTGCCGAAGGAGAAGATATTGCTGCCTCCACTGCATATTAAACTTGGAATTGTTAAGAATTTTATCAAAACTGTCGCCAAAAGAGATGAAGTTTTCTTGTGTTTGAAACTAATTTACCCGAGACTCAGCGAAAGTAAAATTAAAGAAGGTAAGTTATAATATCACATTCATTTCCCATGATTTTCCATCTTAACAAATTAATTTTTTCCAATCAGGCGTACTAAATGGTTCAGATATACGAAAGCTGATTAAAAGTGACGCATTCAACAATATTTTGATTGACGCTGAATTGAATGCATGGCAGGCAATCAAAGAAGTAATAGAAGGCTTGTTGGGAAAGCATCGTTCTAACAACTACGATGTTTCTGTCGCAAGTATGTTAAGAGCATTCTCGGAAATTGGTGTCCACATGTCCTTGAAAATCCATTATTTACATCATCATCTGGACTACTTCAGCAAACAATTGGCTACCGAATCTGATGAACAAGGTGAACGCTATCATCAAGTTGCTATGCCATTTGAAATGAGGTAATACTGATTTTTTATTTTTTCAAACTCATTTTAATAAAACAAAAACTTACAGATATAGTATATAAAATAAATATAATATAAAATATATATATAAAAGTAAACCATATAATCGACTACCCAAAAATCACAAATGAAGATTAAGGTTAATTGAATCTCTAATCTTGAACTCAAAATGTCACTCAATAAATAAACATTATAAGGGAATTCACAAACTTGTTTATTATAAGATAACCCTACAGCTTAACTATTTTAAATATGAATTAATAGATTACATTGTGACCAAAACATTTTCTCTGCATGCAGGCATTTTTTTTTTCAAGAGCATCATTCAAAAAGTATTTTATAATAATAAAAGTTATTTAACAAAATAATTTTCTATGATTTGAGTACGTTTGCCATTTGATTTAATCTGCTGTGTTTTTTTTTTCTATTACCTGCCCATTATTTACTTATAAATTTTATTTTCTAAACACTAAAAATTAATTCGATTGCTGTGATTAATTTTTATTGAAAGTCATCAATGCTAAATCTACCATCAAAACATAAAATTCTTATAAATATGCAAATAACAAATATACAAATGGAAAATATAAAATTCAACTTCAACAAATAATCTTAATTAAATGAGGGGGGGGCGGCAAGATGAGTAGAAAAATCCAGGCAAATAAATATTACAAACAGTGCCACCAGATTAGGGGATTTGTCCCCAAAATGGGGATTTCGCCTCTAATTTGGGGACAGAATTTCGTCGGGAGGGATTTGGGGACTTTTCATTTTGAGCTCTAACAATTTGCATGTCTCAGGAAAATAATTAATCGTGGATAGTGACATAATATTTTAGTACTGGTAACATTTCATGATGGTATTACCATCATGATAATACCGCGAACATACATATATATATACATAGGCAAACCGTGCTCGCAGCTGCAGACAGTATGCACACTTAATTTTTTTTTAATTCGGTAGAATCGACAAAAAAATCGGTAGATTTGAATGAAATTCGGTAGAAAATTTTTTATTCAGTGAAACATAAAAAATAACAATTCAAAGAAACATAAAAAATAACAAAATATATGTACTTATATATAAAGGGTAAGTGCAAGGAGTATCAAACTAAACAGGTTCCAAAAGCGCATTTAAAACTTCACATGTGATATGAAATTAAACTGCCATAAACGATGAAGCATTTCCAATAAAAAAAAGTGTCATTCCCAATTATTTGCCCTTACCCTATATATAGATATGCTATGCATATATAAAATAATATACATAAATAACAGGAATTCAGTTTTTGTACATATGTTATATAAATCTACTAAAATAACTTTTATTTGACAAACATTTGCAACTACAAAGATTATATGTACGTAAGATCCATTTATGAATTTAAACTTTTGTGCAAAAATTATTAAATCGTTGGGAGGTATAAGTATTTCATCCCCAAGGCACAGTTCTTTGGCAAATATTAGGTTACTTATAGTTTCAGTTTTTAACCGATTTCTTTGTTCTGTTTTAATGATTTTCATGACAGAAAATGACCGCTCTGTGGCCGCACTAAAAATGGCAAAATAACCAATTTACAAAATTCGGTAGATTTCAGGTATTGTTCGGTAGAATTGGTACATTATTAAATTCACAAACATATTCGGTAGAAGTGAGCACACTGGCTGCAGAACTAGCTCTTTGTCAATTAAATTTATTTTCTTTTGAAAAAGAAAAATGGCTCTTGAAAGTTTTGATTGTGAAATTGTTCTACGCACGATTCTACCTTAGTTATTATGTCACGCATAAAAAAACTATGTATTTGTCATTCCCAGAAAATATGAAAAACTTTGAACTTTTTAAAACGTTTCAATTTAAGCACATTACAAAACATAGATTTGTGTGTATGGAATTTTGAAAAATGTTATAGATCCAAAAGTGGCATTGAGCATATATGTAAGCCAATGGAATAAAATTGCTTGTATCCACTGACAGAAACAAACAAAATAAAGTTTTACTAAAGACATATTTGGCTTTTGGGCAATATATATATATATATATATATATATATATATATATATATATATATATATATATATATATATATATATATGTATATATATATATATATATATATATATATATATATATATATGTATATATATATATATATATATATATATATATATATATATATATTCCTACAGGGTCAAAGCAAAGAATAGTCTAGAATAGTAGCCAACAACTAAATAAGCATGCCTAGCTTGATTAAACGTAAACAAGCAAAAGCAACAACAACAAAAAGCGTCTGCTTATTAAGAAGATTCACATATTTACACACATACATACATGCCAATTCAAACGAAAAGCAGAAGATAAACAACCACCGTGTATTGCTTAGTTAATGATGTACACTCGTATGCATATACACATGTATGTACATAGTTACCACATGAACTTAATTAGGCAGCATATAAGATGATAATGATCGTCTAGACATTGCTTGAAACTTCTAGTGGAATTTGTGTGAAATATAAAAAGAGGTGACGCATCCAAAGAGTGAGTTAGTTGCAGTTGTAAGTCAGTCGCGAACAGTTATAGTTAGTGCTAATCAGAAAGTAGTGAAGTTAAGAACTCGTTAGTCAGTTGATAATTAAGTTGTGAATTAATAATAGTCTCTCGTGGAATTGAGATTATTGTGGAGTCTATCGTGTCGACTGGAGTAAAAGGGAACAGCGCAGCGAATAGACGTGTATAAGGGTGTAAGTAAAGCCAGTGAGTCTTTATTGGTGTATCAACTGTAAGTGTCGGCAGAGTGAGTGCCGTGTGTGACAAGCAGCAGACAAAGAGGAATTGGTGTATTAACTGTGAGTGACGGCAGAGTGAGTCTCGTAAGTGACGAGTAGCAGACAGAGAGGTGTCACATGAATACTTGCGCAGCCAGCTAGAAGACGTGTGTAAACTACAGCGAGGAAGGCGTAGTGGTAAGCAGTTGTGAATATTTGTGTGTAATTTTATTAGTTTAAGTTGAACATGAACACTACCAAACCAAAACCAAATTAAGGAATAATCTGCAATATGAAATGTTAGAATCTTTAATAAGAACAAAATCACATTTAAATATTTATAAGATCTGCTGCCACAAATTTGAGCTTCCTGAAGAAAAAAAAAAGTTCAAATCGGAAAATATGTACAAGCGAGTTGTAGAGGACGGAGACGAACTTGATGCCTATGAAGTTTTGGATTGGGAAATTATTTAGAAAAAATCCATATGAAAATTATTATTCACGATAAGAGGAATCAAGGAAGGAAACACATTTCAGGTGAAAAATTATTCACGATTGCAATTTGGGGAAAAGGGAAAATATTTCGAGGAAAAAACTGTTCACGACAGGGGTGATTATTTTTTTTTTTTGCTATTATCTTCTTCAGATTGTTTACTTCGACTGACTCCAATCGAATCAAAACAATGGATGGAAAAGTAAATCCTAAATTTTAGTTTTATATTCTGATCTCAAAAACTATTACTCTTTTATGTACCTTCTCAAATTAAACATTTATATTAATTGGTAGTATTAATTAATAATATTGTAATAAATAAACTTGAAAGTGCCTTTTTGTTAATTGTTAAGTTTTTACACATACATATACATATGTAAATATATGCATGTACAATTAAGAAAAACATTAAAAAAAATAAAAACAAAGAATTTGGTCAATCGTACTGAAAAAAGTACAATTTTTCTTGTAACTTTGTGAAAATCTTATTTCGCATCCCTGCGCATAGGACGACTTAATAATCGTTTTTTATGAATAATATATTTTTGGGGACAAAAATTAGGATTTTTCTGTTGAAACGGGGATTTTTTGGGGACATGACGTTTTAAATTGGGGACAAGAGTGAACATTTTTCTGGCAGCACTGGCTACAAATGCTGTGTGGCAAAAATAAAAATAAACATAATAAAAATGGGGAGAAATATAATCAAAACTAAAATCACTGACAGCTGCTAGTGCTCTCACATGCGAAAGTCTTCTACAAACATATGAAGGATTTTCATATTCAACATAGAAAGGAAAGCTTATAAACGTACTTGAATCCTTAAAATTGCATGAATATTTATATGAACGGAAAATAAATTTATATTGTAAGAGTATTGAGATATATATTGATGCAATACACATTGCACGCATTCTAAGCTTATGGAATGGAGTTGATGGTAGGAAATAAAAAATAAGTTCAATAACAAAAAGTTTTTTAAAGTATAAAACAGCCACATTCTGTTGCATAAAAAACAATAATTTATAAATATATTGTGTTATTAGAAATGCATAACATATTTTCATATGCCACTATATTATATGAATGGGGAAAAAATTTAAAACCTGTGTCAAGTGCAAAAACAATTTGCAGGAGCCTGCAAAGTTGACATGGGAAGGCTTTTATCAAGTCATTGAGATATAAATAAAATGTTAACCATATTATTATTGGCAATTTATATCAATGGCTTAAGTACATTTTTTTATAGCAATAAGACATAACTTTATGTTTGAATAACGCAATGATTCAGAATTGATATTAAAAAGATGCAATATTTAATAATACAGGGTGGGCCAAAAGAAACCAAGGGGTGTAAAAGTTTAATAACTTTGTTTTATTTTTTCTTCCAGATTATATAATATACAAAATGGAAATTTTTTTACACTAATACCTGATTTACATTAAGCATTTTTTCATGAAATTTCATGAATTTTGTTGCACGCAACTTTTTCTATTTGCTACTTGCAGCGCTATAAAAGAGAATGTTATATAAAAAATGGCGTAGAATGAATCTCTGATGTATTTTTGACAACTTTTTTGATATAGGTTGCTCCTCCAGGCCTCCTATTAACAAATAAAAAATTTTCATGCAACTAATTTCATGAAAAAAATGCTTAATGTAAATCAGGTATTAGTATGAAAAATGATGTCTCTTAAATGACCACCGTTTTCAGCTTCGCACTGATGGGCTCTTTTTAGAGCATTTTCCATAACATCTTTCAAAACTTGTGGCTGTAGCGTTCGAATTTCTGCAACAATGTTTGCTTTAAGTTCAAGGATTGTCTCTGGCTTGTTCACATACACTCGCTCCTTCAAAAAACCCCAAAGAAAATAGTCGGGTGCTGTCAAATCTGGCGATCGCGCTGGCCAAATAATTTCCGAATTTCGAGAAATTATTCGCTCTCCAAAAATTTGACTTAAAAGTGCCATTGTGTCTCGGGCAGTATGGGCAGTGGCTCCGTCCTGCTGAAACCACATACCAGGTCTGTTTTCAAGAGCAGGACGTAAAAAATTTTCTATCATAAACCGATACCGCTCTCCATTTACGGTTACAGCACTTCCATCTTCATTCTCGAAGAAGTAGGGCCCAATGACATTTTCAGATGTGATCCCACACCATACTGTACACCTGATGGGGTGCAATTGGCGTTGATGAATGGCTCTTGGATTTTGAGAACCTCAGAACCTACAGTTCTGCTTATTAACAAAGCCATTCAAATGAAAATGAGCTTCATCACTCATAATCAAATTTTCAATAAAGTTGATTTCATTTCTGGCCAACTCTTGAAATTTAACTGCAAAATTTAGACGTTGCCGATGATCTGCGGGTTTTAATTCTTGGACCAATTGCACCTTATATGGGTATAACTGTAAATCTTTTTTTAAAATGCGCCGTAGTGACGTACGAGACATTTCTAGCTGAGCAGAACGCCTTCTGCCAGATGTTTCTGGTGCTTCGTTAACACTTTGCTGTACTCGTGCAATATTTTCCGCAGTGCGACTTAAACGTGGTCTACCGGTTCGAGGAAAATCTCTTACGCTGCCATGTTGGTGATGACGATTAACTAAGCAATGAATCATCGCTTCAGAGGGCGAAATTCTGACGTTAAAATGTCGACGATATGCTCTTTGCGTTAAAATAATTGATCTCTGGTTTAAATAATAAAATTCTATTGTTCTGGTTCTCTGTTCAGTTGTGAACCTCTCCATTATAAATTCTCCAAGTGTTGTCTATATAATCTGAAAGAAAAAATAAAAAAAAATTAATAAACAAAAAAGTTATTAAACTTTTACACCCCTTGGTTTCTTTTGGCCCACCCTGTATTTGTTTA
This sequence comes from Tachina grossa, assembly GCA_949987645.1. NCBI lineage: Eukaryota > Metazoa > Arthropoda > Insecta > Diptera > Tachinidae > Tachina > Tachina grossa. The sequence goes on from OX465276.1 coordinate 149,417,637, forward strand.
TGATAAGTGACGCAAATATATTCTAGCAATAGTCAAAGAAAAGTGTTTATTTATATTAATGTTATAATGAGGTAAAGTTTGTATATTTGTAAGAGTTAAGCTCCTGAACTAGCGGTCAGATTTCTCAAAGTCTTTGATTAAAATGAACGGACATATATGACCTTCTCCGAGAAAAGGGACCTGGTGTGTGAAAATGAAGTTTTGAGAAAAACGTATTTAAAGTTTCATAACGTATTATCACTTTGAACACACAACGTTTTTGTGCGGAAAATAAATTTTTATCAGAAATCTAACTAATTTCAGCTTTTTCTACACCCTTTTTAGGTACCAGAATCCATTCTTAAGTTCAAACCCGTTTTTTGACACACTAGGTCCCTTTTCTCCGAGAAGGTCGCATATGATGTTTATTGTTCCGCTAAAAACCTTAGCATAGAGTCGCAGGGCAATAAGCCTCTCTCCCCAAATCAGAACATATTTAGTATTGCTTGTACTCAAAAGCAAAACAGAATACTGTTAACGTGAGTGTACTGTTTAGCATCCAGTCCATCTGCTTGCCCTCCAATACGTCTGTCTTGCTCTCCGTCCACTGACCGAATGAAAAGGTAACTTTGTTTGTGTGAATATTGCGCTTTATCGGTTAAACTGGTGAAACCGAGTTAGATTAAATTTAAAACAGAAAAAGGTTAGCGTGTAAGAAATATGTAAAATGCAAATTTTTTTTTAAAATAGGACCAAAAAGAGAAATAAATATATGCCCTCCAAAACAATCCAACCGGTTTTGCTGAATAACTTTTCTGATAGTCCGGCAGCTCTTAAGTCCCTCCTTTCATGGGAATTTCGTTACAGAGTGCTTTGAGTCATTACAAAAGCTATCCATACGAAACATGGTTACTATTTGATGGATACTTGGCCACAGCGGTCATCCGGGGAATTAGGAAGCGGATAAATTGACCAGGAGACCCTCTGATGTTCTGTAATGGGCCCAAAGCCGTTTTGTGGTATATGTCGGCACACATTCTTTGCGAATGTATCGTCTCAAGCTTGGTTCACACGATTAGCACAATGTACCAATTTTCGTCGGCTCACTGAAATAAATTCATAAGTAACAAGGTAAATTTGCCTTATTTCTCAAATAATTGAAATATAATTACATAACTGCACCACACAGCATTGGTAATAAAGCCATATAGATTTATTCAAGAATTTATTATGACTATTACTTATGGCTTTATTGCAGTGACCGACGAAAATTGGTGCATTGTGCCGACCGTGTGATCCAGGCTTTATGTAACAGTAGAAGGCATGTTTTTTCTACTGAGTTTTTGTGTTCAGATAATATTAGGCGGTCTTGTCCAACATCTGTGCTGACTTTCATAAGGAGAATCATACAGAGATTGATTTAACTTAATTTACAGATCTAGAGCACAAAAGATCCATCAGGTGCCGCAGTGCCGGTCTTTGGACCTGATCTTCCCCCTATTATATTCTATGAAATTTGAAAGATATATAGATCTGCATCTAAAAGGACACAAAAGCTTCGTTAAAAAAAAAAAAAAAAATTAGTAGCAAAAAGGGGCATGGGGGAAATTTATGCTTCTTCGAAACTAAAGGGTGTTTTTTATTGAGGTATAGAACTTTAAGTTGGCATCACTTTTTTAACTGGCGGCCATTTTGTCAGCTGTCAAGTGATTAATATTTAGTTTGGTTTGCCATTTCATCATAAACAGGTTGACAAAAGAACAACGCTTGCAAATCGTGCAAATTTATTTCGAAAATAATGGTTCAGTTCGCGAAGTTTACCGCAAGCTCCGTCCATTTTATGGTCGACATAATCGTCCATCAGAGCAATTAATTCGGTTAACCATGGATCGTTTTCGCACTACGTTTACTCTATGTGATAATACGCATCCGCAGAGACGCCGAACAGTGTGCACCGAAGAAACAATTGTCTACGCCAACAAAACAGAAACGTTAGGGGACTTGGAAGCCAACATTCGTGGCGTTATTGCCAACATACGGCCCCATATGCTCGAAAAAGTGGTTGAAAATTGGACCTGTAGAATTGGCTTTATTCGAGCCAGCCGCGGCGGCCACATGCCCGAAATCATATTTAAACATTAATGGCATAAAATTATCCTTCCAATAAAGCCAAATTGATGGACATTAAAACGATTTTCTTGTGTTTTATTTCAATTCCAAGTTCTATACCTCTAAAAAAACACCCTATATCAAATCGATTTTTATGAAATTCAGAACAAGGATAGATCTGCATCTAAAAGAACACACAGGCATCATGTTTTTCAAAAACTAGGACAAGAGGTGGGCAAGAGTCAACTTCTGCCCCCTCCGAAAATATTTAACCGATTTTTATGAAATTCAAAACATAGATAACCGCCCGCCTAAAGGCACACAAATAAACTTTTTCAAAACTTGGATCGAGAGGATGGTATGGGGTAATTTCAACCCCAATCGATTTTGATGAAACTTAAGACACAGATAAATATGCCTCAAAAACGACACTTCGGCCTTATAAAGAATGTTTTTTATAGATGTATAAAAATGGAATAAATCAAAGACTAACTTTTTTAATTGACATGAAATTTACTTTATACGAAAGATAATTGTCTGGCATTATAATTTAAATATGAACACCACGGCTGCTTCGGACGTAGTCTAATCTGGGGGTCAAATTTTCGATGAATTTTTCCAATATTTGTGGCCGTATATCGGCAATAACGTGGCAAATGTTGTCCTCTAAGTACTCAATCATTTCTGGCTTATCGGCGTTGACAAGCGACTTCACATATCCCCACAGAATATAGTCTACCGGCATTAAATTGCACGATCTTAGTGTCCAATTCACGGGTTCGAAACGTGAAACTATGAGGTTATCAAACGGTTCCTTCAGAAAATCAGTTATGGCACGAGCTGTGTGACATGTTGAATCGTCTTATTGAAATCACAGCTCTTACACATCATGGTTATTCAATTGATGAACGAAGAAATCAGCAATTAATCGTATTAATTGCTCTGATAGATGATTATGTTGACTGTAAAATTATTTTCATAATAAATTTGCACAATATGGAAGCGTTATTTATTCTATTCATGTTGAAATGCCAAGCCAAGTCACTTGACAGCTGACAAAATGGCCATCAGTTAAAAAAGTAGTATCAACTCAATACCTCTACAAAAAAACACACTTTATTTCAAGGCATATGTGCACGGGATTAACAATTTTCGCGGTTTTAGGCCACTCTGACGATTTTTCTACTCGTAATATGAAGATTTTTCTCATAAATGATGATTTTTATTTATTAAGGCGTGTTTTGAAAAACATTTAATTTTGAAAATTTTAATAGTGGTACAGCCAGTAGGCAGTGGTAAGATCTCGACCTCAAGCTATGTGGTATCCAACTACGTTGAAATCGATGTAAAAGATTCATATTTTATTTTATTTTACATTTATTTATTTACATATTATACTTATAACTAAATTATTAGTATAATAACAAAGAAAGAGCTATAGCAACGTTGGCCTTAAGCTCTAATTGCTTTATATATTAGATATTATTATATAGGTTACTCTTTTTAAGGAATTTTATTATTAATTTTATATTACTCTTTTGCAACGTTGAGTTAATTATTTAAAAAAATCATTTTCTTTGAACATGGTGTTCTTAAAGTGAATTACATGTTTGAAAATATATGCTCCATACTAACTGGGGTGTGTCCACAAAAGGGACAATGTTTTGAAAGGTTCTTATTTATTATATGGCAGTGTGTAAGTCGCATGTGTCCTAGTCTTAAACGCATTATTTTAATTTGGTCATTTCTGGAGAGGTTTACAGTTTGGAAGAGTTTGGAAGCATTAAGTTTTGCAGGATTGCTTTTTCTGTAACAGTGAGTTGAGGTGTTTCAGTTACTTAATTGAATTTTATAAAATTCGCTTTTTAGGTAATTTCTTATGTCAAATTGAGAGAAGTTAGGTGTTGTAATTAAGAGAGCGGCTATAGCACACCTAGCTGTTTTGTTGTTAATCAAATACCTTCTCAAAATTTTCTATTTTAAATAAGTACTTTTTCAAAAGTTTTTTTGTTATAAGGCAATTTTTTACCTAGTTCAAAAAAAGAGGGAATTATCAATTCATCTGTATTTATGTATTTTTTTTTAGTTCATAACTCGATACATTTTAGATGTGATTGTAAAACTTCTTTATTTGCCTGAGAGGGTAGACTGTCTGTATCCTCTGTTCCATTGTAAAAAAAGTTGGCTTGGACACACCCAACATTTTTTAAATTTGATTTATGATATTCTACTTAGTTGATTGCTGCGAAACCTAGCAAACAGCTTTAGTTTTTGTAATTACACAATCTTAGTTGAAAAAATGGTACTACTTTACCGATTTTTACGAAACTTACCACACATCTTAAGATCTAAAATAGACACAATCTTCCATTTAAAAAAATGGGTGGAGTCACACCCATTAAAATTTATTATTTTATTTAAGTGGTTCTACTTTGCCGATTTCTCAAAACTTACCACACACCCTGATCTCTAATTTTATATTTTAAGTACTTCTCCTTATCTTCTTCTATCAGATATTTGCATTGAAGTCTGTTTTTGTTGCAGAATTACTTCATAAAATAGCTTTTTAAGAAGTATTTTGTTATAAAATAATTATTGGAGGTAATTTTTTAAAATCTAGTTTTTGAATAAATCTATAAAATACTAATATGTACTAGAGATGTACACTTCTCTTAAAAAGTACTTTTTCATAGGTACTTTTCAAGATGTACTTTTTTGGAAGGCACTTTTTTGGGAGGCACTTTTTTAATAGATTCTGTTTAGAAAGATACTTTTGGAAAGGTTTCTTTATGTGTCCTTTTTTAAATGCACTTTCTTAAATATAAAATATACCTTTTTGAAAGGTACTTTCCTAAAAAGTACTTTCTTAAAAGGTTCTTTCCTTAAATGTACTTTTTAAAAATGTACTTTTTTAAAAAGTACTTTTTGACTAGATACTATTTGAAGAAGGTAGTTTCTTAAAAGGTACTTTTCCGAAAAATTTTTATGTGTCAGAAATAATTTTAAAGGACATTCCTTGAAGTCCTTCATAAATTAAACAAATTCGGTATGTCAATATTTAAAAACTTTTTACTGAAAATTCCTTTTTAATTTTTGGCTGTCAAATATAATCGAAAGCTTAACAAAAGCCACACCAAATGTTGCATCTAATCTCAACTAATCCAATTTGATCTGTTTCCTTGCTATTATTTTCTCAAGAATAACCTAAAATACTAAATTAAATCATGTAGTTTTGAAAATTAAACCGAAGCTTGACAAATTACAACATGTAAGGGATAATAATGAATATAAAACAACGACAAAGTAACTAGTAGCAGTAGCAGCAACAACTATATGCACTTGCAACATTTTACAAAAGAAGAGATACAACAAGAATCACTGTTAAAATAGATAAAAATTAAATACAATTTAAATAACAACCATAAAAGTAGGTACAATATTTATAAATATACATGCTGAGATGCGAAACATTATAATTAGCTGGAGGGCCAGCAACAGAATTGCTCCAATCACTCCTTAATTGGAACTTTGAGAATATCAGGTCTTGGAGCTGGCTGTAAAATATTGCCTTTAAAAAATGTATATACTGCTTTGAATATAAAATCAAGCCCAGCTCTGCTATAGAAACACACATTACCTTCGACGCCATGACCCAAACTAGCAGAGATAAAAACAAATACACTGGCAGACGTACGAACAGTCGGTCGGTTGAATAGATAGACATTATAGAAATGAATGCTTGTTAAAAAAGGGATTTAAATAAACGAACCGAAAAATAAAACATGACAGATGTAATTCTCTATTTTGTATGAAAACCAAATCTATTATTAAAGAGTGCATTTGTATGTGTTTTAATTATAACTATGTATTTGTGTAATAAAACTAAATGCTCAAGTAATTGTAGATTTACCTTGGTACATACAAAATAAATGTATATATTCAACGGTATGATTAGTTTTGAACGACCAATGAGACCAGCCAAAGGCAGAATGAAAGTTGTCTTAGAAAATTTTTCTATAGAAGAGTTACTGCTAATACTCTAAGTACAAACTTTTTTATAGGAAAGTTTGCGGTCACTTTCTGAGCAAAGTTTTCTATAGAAAAAAAGTTTTTGAGAAAAGTTTTCTATAGAAAAAAAGTTTCTGTGCTCAGTTTCTGAGCAAAGTTCTCTACAGAAAAATTTGTGGTCAGTTTGTGAGCAAAGTTTTCTATAGAAAAGTTTGTGCTCAGTTTCTGAGCAAAGTTTGTGCTCAGCTTCTGAGCAAAGTTTTCTATAGAAAAGTTTGTGCTCAGCTTCTGAGCAAAGTTTTCTATAGAAAAGTTTGTGCTCAGCTTCTGAGCAAAGTTTTCTATAGAAAAGTTTGTGCTCAGCTTCTGAGCAAAGTTTTCTATAGAAAAGTTTGTGCTCAGCTTCTGAGCAAAGTTTTCTATAGAAAAGTTTGTGCTCAGCTTCTGAGCAAAGTTTTCTATAGAAAAGTTTGTGCTCAGCTTCTGAGCAAAGTTTTCTATAGAAAAGTTTGTGCTCAGCCTCTGAGCAAAGTTTTCTATAGAAAAGTTTGTGCTCAGCCTCTGAGCAAAGTTTTCTATAGAAAAGTTTGTGCTCAGCCTCTGAGCAAAGTTTGCTATAGAAAAGTTTGTGCTCAGCTTCTGAGCAAAGTTTTCTATAGAATAGTTTGTGCTCAGCTTCTGAGCAAAGTTTTCTATAGAATAGTTTGTGCTCAGTTTCTGAGCAAAGTTTTCTATAGAAAAGTTTGTGCTCAGCTTCTGAGCAAAGTTTTCTATAGAATAGTTTGTGCCCAGTTTCTGAGCAAGGTTTTGTATAGAATAGCTTATGCTCAGTTTCTGAGCAAAGTTTTGTATAGAATAGTTTATGCTCAGTTTCTGAGCAAAGTTTTCATATTTGGAAACCTTTCTGGTATAAACTTTTTTAGCTTCGAGATTTCTCTAGTTCAACATTTTCGGTCTCATTTTCGTGCTTAGATTCTTGTACTTATTTACACTAACCCACAATGTTAAATGGAAATTTCAAATATAAATTTACAAGGGTATTTTGTACTTTCATGTTTATACTATGTGAGTAAATCTTTATGCGTATTTAATAGAGAGAATTCATGAGTGTATGTTTGTGCATTATTTGTATATGCAAGCACGTTACCAAGTGTAATTGATTTTATCGGCCATGTTAATTTTGATTAAATATGCAAATCGATGACACACATGCATAGACGGTACGAGAGTATTCCCAGCTAGCATTTGGATGATCGTTTTGGCAAAAATCATCTACGCGAGTCTTCCTCGAGTCCTCCGGATGACAAAAAGGGGATTAATCAGCTGCGTGCGTGAAACGCGACTCGAGAGGGATTCGTGTCTATGCTTCAAAAGTGATTTCAGCAAAATTACAATAACAAAATATATAATAATAAGAAAAAGAGCAAAGAACGGGTAAACTTGCTCTGTGCACATCTGGCATTCAATTTGTAGTTGCTAATTTCGAGGAATTTTTGGACAAAACAAAGAAGAAATCAAGAGGGGAAAAAAGAAGAATTGGTTTGGTTTCTTATTTTCAGTCGAAGCGTGAACACAAGTGGATCAGAAGCTTATTAAAGTGAAGTTGACAAAAGTATAAAACATATTATTAAAAGTGATAGATTTAAAAATACAAGAAAATAAAAACCTTCAAATAAAAAATGATCAGAAAATGATTAGATGGGGGGCTCATAAAAGACTCTTCCAGATGAGTCGCGGCTAGGGTACCATTTTTTCCCGACAAGGGAGTCATTTATGATCAGAAAATGAGCGCATATTCCATCATTTTAATCGCGGAAGGAAGTCGTAAGCGACTCATCTATGATCAGAAATCTCGCAAAATGCTAGCTGGGTTCCCATTTGTCACACTAACCAACACCAACAATTACAAAAAGTGAAAAAAAACTCTGAAATGCAAGAACAACATGAAACATTTACTGTTTTGGATGAGTGTGTATTACACCAAGCAACATCATTTATTTAATCCACAAATACACAAGCAAAAACTGTCCCACACACATCCATAGCAACATCAACAACAACAACAACAACAAACAGTTTGACATTTACATGAACATGAACTGATAAACCCACTGTGCCAGTGTAGGCGACTTTTTGTATGAGGCCAAAGTAACCAGATTTGGGGGCGTTTGCTCGTAAAAATACTGGAAGTGGCTCCAAGAATTCATAGGTGCTGCTTTTTTATGATTTTGTGAAAGATTGGAGTGAGAAGGTAAACAAACTATGAATATATTTGCATTTGCATAGTTTATAGCCAACATTATTGTTATCAAAAGCAACTACAATAATATCGTTAGCAACATTCATATTGCTATAAAATAAACTGATTATCATCTTTATGGTGACTAGGAAAGATAGTGACAGTGGGATAAGATATAGTTTTTGAATATGCAAAATTTTTTTTAAATATGATAAATATTTCCTCGAATATTTATTTAAGCATCTGAATAATTTTTTTTTTTAAGAAAAGTTTGTGTTGAGACTGCAGGCAACTTTTCTAAACAAAATTTTGTATTTAGATTTATTTAACGCGTGTCAATACATACATACGATTTAGTTAAACTTTGTTGTTGGTTAAGCAAGCCGCAATACCTTTCGTTGCTGATTAAGCAACTTGTCAGCAGATTTCAACCTAAAATGCGATTTTGACTCGCACACGAAGGCTTCTTCAAAGCGCATGTTATTTTTTTGCGATTTTTTCGGTTTTCAGCGATTTCTTTTGTATTGACGCTTTTTTAGCTTAGGTGTTTTTTCGTTTCGTCAATTTTTTTTTTTTTTTTTGTTTGTTTTTTTATGATAACTGTTCTTAGTTTTTGGCAGTAAATTTAGTTTTGGCGCTTTTTCTATTTTGGCGATTTTTTAGTTTTTGGCGACATTTTTACTTCTGGTGATTTTTTTGCATTTTAGGGATTTAATATATTTTTGGCTTTTTTTAAAAAATTTGCGATTTTTCGTTTAACAATTTTTTTAATTTTGGAATTTTTTAGTCTTACCACGATGTCGACAAGAAATTATCTGTTGCTTAGTTATATTGAAAACAAAAACAAAATGAGAAAATTTGTTTTTGTTTTCAATATAAGTAAGCGATAGGTAGTTTCTTGTCGACATCGTGGGCCAGGCCGTTAGAGTTTTTGAAAATTTCTAGGGTTTGCTTCTTACAGTTTCCAAGATACAGCAAGTTGTTAATTTTAATTTTGATTTTTTTAATTTCTGTGTTAATTGGTATAGTTTGCATAAAAATATACTAACTTTGAAAATTTCACGTGTCTATATATAATTGTCGGTATATATCATTAGGATTTCAACATGTCTCGTTAATCGCCTCAGAACACCCATTAATTTTTTATTATCATATATTTGTTGCTGTAGTGGCCAAAGATTTTTTACATATTCTGGGAAAATTTAAGCTCCCTAGCTGTTACGGTTATCGAGAAAACAGCCTGTGTCTGCCATACAGACAGACGGAGATCCTTTTCCCCTTTGGTGTACGTAAACCTAAAAAGCTCACAGATTTGCTTGGCGTGCTATAGTTGTAGTTTTGTTTGAAGTTTACTGAGAAGTTTCTTAAGCAACAACGAAATGCATCTAAGCGTGCTTAACCAACTCTTTTTCTGAGTTTGTACATATTAAGATTAGATATTCAGACTATGAGCAAAGTTTGTGTTGAGAAGTTATATATATATTTTATGAATACATGTATATGTATCTTACTGTATTGAACTATTACACTTGTTTATAAAATACCTTGTTGTTAAATAATTTTTATATCTTATCGCCATTGAAAATACTTTTGAATAATTATAGAAATTTTGATTGTTTTTTTTGAGTTTAAGTTTGAATTTTAAAAATAAAAGATAAAAAAATAAAGATATTTTAAATAAAATTTGAATAGAATCTTAATTTTGAGACTCTGAGGAACCTCTAGAAGTTTTGGATATAATTTTTGCAAAGAACACAGAAAAAACTAAATTTCATTTTCAGTAATTTCATTTTCGTTGAATCAGTAAATATTTTATTTGAATGCGGTCCTACAAATAATTTTGTAAATTCTGATAAAAATTTTATAAAAGTTTAAATTAATCATAGTTCGTATGAGAGAAAATGTTATTTCAGTGTGTTGGTGTTAGTGTTTTTCATACGGGATTTCCCGGGATACATTTCCCGGGATCCCGCACATTTTCCGGGAAAGAAATCCCGGGAAATTTGTGCGGGAATTCCCGGGATTTATTTTATTTTATTATGGCAACTTTAGATTGCATGAACGCATTCCTTGATTAGTGTCGTTATTCACTTTATGAATGCGATGGTGCAATAATAAGGTGATGGCACTAGGGCAATAGCTAAAACTTTACAACAACTAAGGCCGAGCTTACATCTGGCCACATGTGCTCTGAGACTTAGAGGCCTTTATTTGCCAAATGCGGAACGTGACGTTCAAAATTTAATTCTATAACAAGGCAAGGCAATAAAAGAAAAATTACAAAATAATTACTGATTCTCTTTGGTAAAAAGAACGATTCTATTAATGTTTATTCTCTACTAAAGACCTATTCCCAAAAAAAATAGTTTGGAATATTATTTTAATAGCATAATTTGTTTCTTTTTGCGTTATATCAATTCATTTGGGTTTGAATTTATCTATAATATTGATATTTATGCATTACTATAAATATAAAGAACTGAAATATTATTATTTTTGACTAATGTGTTTATAAAACGTTATTACTTAATCGATCTCATGAATTACAATTTGTTTTTTGTTAAAATAAATTAAATTAAAAAATATTTTGTATTGTTTTGCACAAGGCGGGAATTCCTGGGAATTCCCGGGAAACCGAAAACTCGTTCCCGCTTTTCCGGGAAATGAAAAAGTACGGGAAAAGAAAAACTCTAGTTGGTGTTTATCTTGCTTGTTGATAGGAACAACGTGCTGTTGTGCGGTTGTTGTTGTTTATTTTGATTGATCGTGTTGAATACATGTAAATGCCGAAAAGTAGCCGATAAACGGCTTGGCCTGTTTCTTCTCTACACAGTTTTTTGGTACAAATTAATTTATTGGATTAGCACAGAATATTTACTGAAACTAAGTTTGATTTCAAACAAATATTTGTTTAAAAATTTTTTGGGAATAATTTTTTCTGTGAATGAGAGATCTCGTTTGCATATCTCTAAGATTTCACATATGTAAAATTCATTAAAAATTCTTAAGCATTTAACCACTGTTTGGCAGTAGGTGTGTGTAGTGTAGCCTTAATGATAATACATCTTTCTATTGCATGTGTCAAATACACTATTGACAGTTTATTATGTTTATAGTGTATTATCTCGTTATTTATGCAATTCATGACAAATACAATTTGTTGTTTACTCTTTTAGCAGCAATGTCCTCATCACACAACACCATCATCATCGCCAGCCTGCTTTACATTTTGTATTTATTTGTTTGTTAAACATCTAAGAGAAATTTTTCTGTATTTATTTACTCTTGCATTGCTTGCTTGAATTTTATCGAAAAATCTCAAACTTTATTTATGTTAATTTTTTTAACCATATTAATTTATACAGTCTACGTACAAATTCATATTGTATATTGCACGTACATATGTATGTACATACATATCTCTTTTTGCCCAGATAATCTCTGTTTGTGTCAATATTTATTTAAATCTTAAGGAATTCAATTTATCAGGATAAATTCTTGTTTTATTTGCTTGAGAAATTTATGTTAATTTTGAAAATATTGAGATGGAGATTTTTTGAAATTCTTAAAAAGTAAATTAAGGCGACAGAAATAAATTTGAAGTTAAGTAAAGATATCGAAATAAAAATCAAAGCAATTAGGATTACAGAAAAACTGGCTAATCCTGGCATTTTATATAGAAAAGATCGACCATATTAAACTTAGTGTTTAATGGTATTATAATTTAATCCGCTATTAGGCAGTAGTCTCTATATTGAGAACTGTTCTCATATTTATTGGTTGTATATTGGATGGGGGGTGCGAGATTCACAGCTTATGGGTGGTATGTTGGTTTGTGTCATTAATAACACATGACATAGTTTTTTTGAGATTAAAAGTGGTTCGTGTCTTTAATAACATACATATCGACGGGTTAAAATAAAAAAAGAACACATATAACTACATCACTCTTAAAGAACTAAGTACGTTACAGTTAAAAAAGATGATGTTTTAATTTTATTCATTATTAAGCAGCAGCCAAATTTTTTGAGAACTGCTTTCAAATTAATTGGCTGTGTACTGGATGAAGGGTGCGAAGAGGTTCACAGCAGATAGTATGCAGGGTGTATCTTTAATAACATATGTACATAGTTTTTTGAGACTAAACGTAGTTCGTGTCCTTAATAATATAAATATCGAAGGTTTAATATAAAAAAGTCGCATCTCGATTTTTTTTTTTTTTTTTGAAATCTGGTAAAAACCTATTTTCTATTCGAAGAGAAGTAACACTTAGGCTGCTACACCTTCTTTAGCAAAGATATAATGATAGAGAAGACTGGTGGTGAAGGAAGAGATAGAGGAAAGCTTCATTCTTTCAAAACTCTGCTTTTCGCACGATTTCCTTATTTTTAAAACAGTGCTGCAGCGCCTCTGGTGTCAATGAGGGGCATTAAATTTTAGCAGATGTATTAAGTAGTAATTTTATTGGTTACTTTACTTCGCCGATAATTCTATTATACAATACCGAGGGCACTGAAGTCAAATGAAGTCCAATGGTCAGTGTCTATGCCTTCATCACTTTCAACTTTGCTACAATAACTGACAAAAAGGGACGCTAATGCACAACAGAAAAGTACGTGTTATTGCTATTGAATGACTGTCATAAAACGCACTCAGACCCAGGACCTTCGATTTTGTAGTCAACGTGCTAACTTCTTCAGCCAACGCTGTTGGTAATCATCGACCGTAAATTAGACCAAGCGCGCAAAATTTTGTCCGAACAGAACACCCATTTTGTAATTTGCACGTTTTGTTGAATTCTATATCCGTCCATGGCGATTTGGCAAAACAGGCGGAAGAAATGACATCCGATTCGACAGATATAACTTCAACAATATGGCCGCTGTCAACTGTCAAAGTTCGGAAATCTCAATTGGAAGACCCTTTATATGCGTGTTACCTTTTTCAGGAAAGGGATATTGAAGAGAGCGCACAAAGGTGAAATTTTAAGTTATTAAGATCAACACATTTTCCAACTCTGCTCTTGTGCGTTTTATTAATTTTGTTTAGCATCGTTGCAGCGCCTCTGGTGTTGAGTAGGAGCATTACTTTAAGCTATGCGTCCATTTTTTTTTAGTTATTTCACTTCTCCTGTGATTCGTATCTACAAATATCGACGAAGAGGCTATGATATGCATACGCATACACACTGATGCATATAAAAACTATCAATGATATTGATATGACTTGGTCTAAGCAGGAATGGAACTCGGGCCTTAAAAGACCGTCATTGGCCTTGAAATTAATTCACTAATTACTTCAGTGTGCTATTGGCTTATCTCAAGCTCTTTTAAAAGAAAATATAAGCTTAAAATGGTGTGCTGTTTTTCCTCGATAATAATTTTCTCCATACGGTGTCAAAATATTGCACATGTACTATTTATTTGATTTGACAATAATTTTAAATCTTTTATACCGCAAATTTGCTGAGATTAACATAATTTAATTAAAACATAAAATAAATGTTTTCTGAACTTTTATAAAAAAATATATGTATGTATGTAGGTATACTATCTACAATATCATAAATACATAACATTTTTTGCACAACTTTATTAAACATATTAAATTTCTGAAAATCATTTCCTGTTGCATATACATACATAGTTTCCAATGCAATTTACATTAAAATACACCTTTCGTGTTGCAAAATAAAGTAAAAAGTCGAGGAAAAAATCATTTAAACTGAAAAAAAAAAAACAATTGTGCTGAGCTGGTGAAAATTAATTAAAATTATTCTACAATCAACGAACGTTTTTTGAGCTCCTTTTTTATAACATACATACACACATATATTTTTTTCTAGGGTTATGTATAAAGACAGCACCTTAGATACTCTTTTGCAAGGATTGACGTAACCAATAGACAAGCATAGTCAGTATATACATATGTAAGTAATTCATTCAGTCAGCGAACCAAGCAGCCAGTCAATTCGGGCAACAAAAACTGAATTATTCAACAAAACTGAATTTTAATTGAACGCAATCAATTCAATTTCATGGCACAAAGTTAATTTGAATATAAAATTTTATTCTTTTCCATAAGAAAAGTAAAAACATAAAATTCAACTTTATTCAAGGATTCTGTTCCTTGAATTTTCATTAACAAATACATATTTTTAAAATGAAGATAAAATTGTAATAGCTTTAAACAATTCTTAATGAAATTTAATCAATGAGATGAGAGCCACAATGGAAAATGCCTGCCTGCAATTAAAGATTCTCCGCCAAGGCAACAACAAAGACACAGTAATTAAATTTATGAATTTCAATCAAAACGAGCAGAAATGATTTTTCTGTAAGTAGACTGAAGACTAAAGGAAGAAAAATACATACTCGAATAACTAAAACCTTGCAAGGTTGTGATAGTACCCGCATAGACAAAGTGACGCTTTGCCTAGCGGCCTGTACAACGGAAATCATTCTTAAATTCTATTTATTTTTTTCTCATACATATTTTTGTTTTTTGTTTATACTAACAATAATATTTTAAATCTTTTGTTTAATATATTTTACTGGCATTGCTTCTGCTGCTTTCGTAAAATATTGTTCTTTTAGATTCCTTTTCATTTCCGTATTGTTTCTCGTTTAATTTCAAGCTCAAACCAATAAGAATAACCGTTAAATTGTATCAGAAAAGACACATAAAACGAATATAGGAGGATTATAGGCTTATACATATATACAAATTTAAATCCATTAGAAGAAAGTAACCAAATACTTGGACAAGAAATTTGTTACTAAAAGAAGTTTAAGGCTTTTGCAGTACTTTCAGGAGCAATTCTTCGATATTTTTCTCCACAAAATTCTTTTAACCCTAGAAAAAAATACACAGAAAAAAATACAATGAAAAATCACCATGCAAAAATTTTGACGGGAAATCATATTAAATGTATTAACCAAAAAAAAAAAAACAGTGTTTACGTGAGTTGGTGCTTACATATTTCCTTTGTTCACACATGGTTCTTCGTGTTATTTCATTATCAAATTCACGCTGTTTCAACCTGAAATAACTTTGATTCAACATGATTCTTCATTTTTATTTAACGGTAGTGGAATGTTAAGTCAACATGAAATTAAGTTACATATATCAAAAAGGAAAAAATTTCTTTGAAGATTATTATAAATCATGTTGAATTAACATGAAACACATGTGAAGCAATATCATTGAACTTGTCTTCGTAGATTTTAATGTGAAATTTGCCTGCATCTTTTTGTAACAGAATTGTTCAGCTATTACTTTTGAAAGTATTTGGGAGCATAAGGTTAGGGTGCGAACAGAGTGGCCGATTGTTGCCGAGCCGAACCGACTGACGCTTATATATATATATATATATATATATATGGGCATGGCTATTGATTTTGTCTGGCAAGGAGTGGCTTTTTAGCTAGTATATACATATATATTATATATTTTGTTATTTTTATTTTATTCATTTTTTTCTATTCTTCTGTATACAAATCAAAAACTCATTTTTTAAATCATTTGTTTGATTTACTCTTTGAAATTTTGGGTATAATTATGGGTGAAATGCTCTGTATTTTGGCTCCAAATTTTGGAGGGAACATGCGAGTCTCATATATTGTGACTTTCTGAAATCAGACTGAACGATTATAGCGAAACCAGTTACAACTGTTCAGGAAATAGTGATAGGGAAGTTTTGCATAGTCCGCTTTATAGATGGCCATAATTCTTTCAAAATATTTGTCATAAATACAGATCTTTACCGTTATCGTCACTAATTTTTTCATAATCTTACAAGAGGAGGAAAAAATGGTAAAATGGAAAATAGTTAGGACTTCAATGAGAATTTTTTCAATATAATAATATAAATAAAATCACTATTTTTTCTAGTGATTATTTGGATGAAATACCATGAAGAAAAGAAATTAAAGTAAAGAAAAATTGAGGCATTTTTAGATTTTAATTGAACTATCTATAGTGAATTTTTAATCAGAAATAATTTTTAGTCAGGCTTAAGTTCAGTGATTTCAATTCTTTTATTGAATGAAATATCTTTATTAATTAATGTGAGTTTCTAAAGAAGAGAAGAAAAATTAAATTAGACTTTTAAGCTGGGGGAAATACCGATATTTTTCTGTGCAGCAACGCACTTCATCAGCACCCTAGTCTATCTACTTGGGTAGAGATTGTTATTAACATCAGCTATTTAACGTAAATTCTAATGAAACGGTAAAGAAAAATTACTATTATTATTATTTTAAATATATTATAATTAATATTACAATAAACTAAACAAAGACAAAAAGCTTTACTTTAATTCAAGAAATTAAAAATTTAATTGATTTAACTTTTGTTTAAAAATTTAGTAAATTAAAAAGTTTAATTGACATAATTAATTTTTCAATTGAATTTGGGGTTTTTTTAATAAAGTTGTTGATTGGCGAAAAAATTTTTTCTATCTGCAGAATGTTATGTTATGAATGTTATTTTTTAATTAAGCGAATATATCTAACATGATATCATTCGTTTAACCGGGAAACCACTGTTTATGAAACTAACTTACCTTTTTGGGAAAAAATTTGCTTCTCCTGAAAAAAAATTTTATTATATTGAAAATTTTAGCTTTTATAAATATATGGCAATGGATCGTAGTACACTTAAAGCAGTTTGCATGGATATACTCAGCAAAATATGTAGAAATTTCCCTCACAACCACCGCGAAAAAATAATAAAATTTTCCAAAAGTAAATATGTAAATGGAAATTATTATTTAATAAAAAAAAATTTGCTGAATATTTCTTACAATTCAAGTAAGTAGAATATATATGGGGTAAGAGTGCTTAAGTCGATGTAAGCCAATTGTGCGTTAATTGCACCCCTATAATCTTCATATTCAAGAGTATTCCTGGGAAAATTCTCAATTTAAAATTTTATTTAGCAAACATGCAAAACATCGTCATCACAGAAAATTTAATGATTTTTTATTGAATCGATAATTTTCGTATTCAAATATCAAAAGCCTTCTTTTAGTAAAAGAATCGGGTGGGTAAACAAAATTATGAATTATGAACTTTTTGATTCTTTATTATGAATTATAATATTATTCATAAAAATATACATACATATAAGCAATCATCATTGACTTCTTTTATGTCATGTCAATATAGGAAGTAATTCTATTAGGAAGGAATATAAAGAATATGAAAAGAAAATATATCTATTTTGACTATGGTTTTCTATTTTTAGCGATTTTGGTTTTCATGATTGCCCTCAAATTTATATTTCTTAAAATGTATGTGGAGATAAGAAAAAACCCTGAAAATAAAATTTGGGCCGATTAACCATTCTTGACCATGACTTTGGCAAAATACGAAAAACTAATCTCACAGCCCCATGCCCATGGAAGTACTCTTTATGTTTTAATATAGTTAAAATTACAAGCAATTTAATTTTATTATTACATTAAAATTTACCTTCAATATAAAGTCCAGTCCAGTCCAGCACTTGCATTAATTAGTTTTCGCCTTCATTTCAAGATGTAAATTATTTAATTTTCAACAATCATATTTTCTTATTTATTTTTCACATTTATTTAATACTAACATTATTTTTGATATTTATTTATATAAAAGGCCATATTTGTGGTTAATACCATCTTCATTAATATTTTCTTTTAATTTCATTTTATATTTAATAACTTTTATTTAACAACACTGATTAATCAACAACAAAAACACAAACACATTTCCACTTTACAAATGCTTTCATATATTTTGATTAACTTTTATTATTATTGATTGGCATAAGCAAACACTAAAGACAAGGGTGTTCATGCATTCGATTAATAATTGATATTGTTTATTTCAAGTCTCGAGTTAAAGTTTATTCTAGCAATTTGCCTTGTTTCACCGATCAACTGGAATTTTTGAAGTTTTATTTTGTCGAAAATAAGTTTCTTACATATTTTATAAAAATAAGCAACGTTTCAAATTGTTAGAAATTTTCCATTTTCGCATGTTTTTTATTGCACTTGTAAATACTTAAAATTTGGAGATCGCCAATAATTATTACGGGGTAAATAAGTCTGTGATCTAACAGGTAACTTTCAATTTATTCCTGTAAAAATTTGGGAAAACTCCGCCATTAGTTTGTGTTTGACCGCCATTGATAGCTGACTACTGCGTGATTTGAGAAGAAAATGAAAATAATTTCAATGGCAATGAAGTATGGAATACGTTGAACACTCTGGACGCCCAGTTGAGGTCTCTAAGTGAAAAACAATTGAAAAAATTCACGATATGGTATTAACAGAACTATGCTTTAATTTGAAAGAGATTGTGGAAGCCATATGCATCTAAACTAAATCAAAGCGACAGTAAAGAATTTTTTAAAGAAAAATCTGCTGTGAAACAGTTAAATCTCCTTACAGAAAAATGTGCTGCGACACAGTTAACTTTTCTATAAGAAAAAAGTACTGTGGCATAGTAAACATTTCTTCCTTTTTCCATATTATGCATGGGATCTCGTAATCTTATATTCTATCATTCATTGAAAATAATATTAAAAAAAAAGAAGAATTTCAAAACTAAAAGAACAATTCAAATATGCAGTAGAAACTTGATAATGAGATAAAGGACAATAAACTTGAGAGCAACTTTTTTAAGATGGTACATTAACAGATTAAAATACTATGAAATACTTATGTGTCTTCGAAAGTACACTCTTTTCCCACTCGCATTTGTCCGCATTCTTTTGCTTATAAATACATATGTACATATGTATGCATAAATCTTTTAACGATATTAAAAAAATTACCGTATAATAGCCTTGCTGATCTTCTAAGTGGGTGGGTCGTGGATGAAGTCATTGCTGTGCATGGCACATCTGGCGGTTGTGCTTTTGCTTCAGCATTGGATGATTTTGGTGTTTCATGCATATCTGAGGCTGATTTTGTTATATGGGGGCGTGATGAAGATATTGACCCAGTTTCAATATTCGATGGCGTTGCCGATGAGCAAATCGCAGCCGGTGACTGCATTGAACAAGAACGCAGATGGTTTGCACTTTGTTACATTATTACCCTTCTCTTTGGGACACATAACTGTGGTAAGTCTTCTTTCCTCGTGTGAGTACGGTGGACTCGGTCTTCCTTCCGAACCGTCGAGCTGTTTACCCTGAAGCCTACTTGGGTCCACACGTCGTTTGTAACGTTTGCCATGGTACACAATTTCGTAATGCAACTCTCCAAATATCTGACTTTTAACTCCATTCAACCACTTGTCCATTTTATTGTTATTCAAGAGGAACCAGATGTTTTGACCTGACTGACTGAACTGGTTTTCAGTAAGCGTTTGTGACATATTTAGAGGGAAGACCAGATCTAGTCTTAAGCGACGACACCGTGCCAAAAAAAAGTTTACCAGGGGGTTGTTCTGTTGTTGAGTGCGGGGGCGTCTGTATTGACGAAGAAACTCATTTATGTCTTCTTTTACTGAGGATTCTGTTATTTTCATGGTCTTTACGGTATTTTTACGGTTTGCACCGACCGCTCGGCCTGTCCGTTGGTATCTGGATGATAGAGTGCCGTCAACTTATGAACTAATTGAACGCCTACTTTGTCAAAGAAGCCTTTATATTCTCGCAAAGTAAAATTTGTACCTGCACACCATACGCCGCAAATATTTTCTCCAAAATATTAATTTTCGTTGTGGAATTTGTTGTTTTGACTTCTAACCACTTACTAAACGCATAGGAAATTATGAAAGCATTTTGCCTGCTATTCGCCGCGCGTAGTCAATGTGGACTCTGTCCCATGACCCGTTAGGATACTGCCAGTGGTGGTCTTTGCATTTAGGGGGTAATGTGAGTGTTTTGCACAATTTTCGCAGCTGAGAGCCATGTTCTCTATGTCGACATCTATACCTGCCAGTATACGTATTTTTACAATACCCAAGCGGCCGGCATGTAGGTCTTTAAGAATCCTGTTGCAGAGTAACTCTGGGACAACGACGCGATGTTCGAACAATAGGCATCCATTCATAAGCTTATAATTACCAACATGCGATTTGTAACCCAATCGTTGTAAATTTTTTCCTGCTTCCAAATGCTTAAAAATCATTCCTAGATTGTCATCGTCGAACGTCCCTTTTGCGATTTTCTTTGTTATAATCGGAAGCTGTTATATGTGCCCCACCATGAATTCGTCAAACTCATCACCAAAAATCTCTATCAAAAGAAAAATTAATTTAATTTATATTATTTTTTATACCAAGCGAGCAAAAATCAGCATTAGCGTTGGCTTTTGTAGGTTTAAAGATTACATCGAAATCAAAGTTTGCCAAGAAGTTCCCATTGTTTGCATGCGACTGATGCATAGTTCTTGTAGCGACTTGTGTGGATGGAGAATTTGATCCAACGGTTTGTGGTCCGTATAAATATAGGAAGAACTTTTTCATAGCCCAGACCATTGCTAAGGCTTCCAGATCCATTTGCAGGTACTTCCGTTCTTTAGCTGTAAGTACGCGGCTGGCGTATGCAATTGGTCTTTCTTAGAAAACGGTGAGACAAAACGGCGCTGAGACCAACTTTACAGTAATAATTTTAGATTTGGGTTGTACGGCATTAAAACTTCTGATGGGATAAGTGCGTTTTTTGTGTCCATTCGGAATAATTCACTTTCTTGTAGACACCCGGTGCAATTTTCGCGTCAATTTCCGCAGCATACTCCCCTCTAAGTGCTAATGGAATTTCTTTGACCTTAGTGAAAATTGGGGTTGTTTGAGCTGAAGTTTTGCGGGAGGCCCTTCTAATTTGCCAGCTCTTTCGCTGAACATATCTTCATATTTTGATAATAGAATTTGTAATTGTTACTGTTGCGTTGCATAAAGTGAAGATGACGACATTTTAATAAAATTGACTTGATTGGAGGGTAAGAACAGTTTCGACCACTTGATCGTTTATGAAATGTGAAATCCATTCTCGTCCAAATAATGGATCATACGCACCATCCATAACATTTGAGGTTCCACTTCCGAATGGTTGGCCTACCTTTACCTTTACCTTTGGGTATTCGACCCAAACAAGGAATTGGATGGCCAGTGTAGCTAGAGGATCTTCTTTGTTTCACGTACGCCATTATGATTAATTTTACTTTCGCAATGTTCCCTTTCTTCCACATATAAAACGCGTAGCTTCACGAAAATAATTCCATCCACATCCGTGGAAAGTAGTCTGCGCAATTTTCTCATTCCCAAGTCGAATTTGTGGGAGATTTCTTTTCTACTGGTGCGTAGCCTAGTTTTTTCGTTTACTCTAAATGACTATTCAGTGCATCTTAACAGATAATGACGTTTGGTGCATAGCCTCTAGTGAGTGTGCAATCTCGTACGTCTCCTAGAAAGTACCTGGATTTAATAAAAATAATCTCATCGAAAGACATTCTTGACTCAATACCAAAGATTAGTTGTTAAATAAGCATGCGATCCATAAATTCACCATACTCACAGTATGCAGCGGCTTGTATTAAGCGAAGTGTAAAATTTGAAATCGATTAGCCTTTGGTTTGTGTAATTTGTCAAAATTTTCGCGAATTTATTTCTTGTTTTGCAAAGTGTCCAATTTTTAAAAATTAATTTTCTTAACCCTAGACACATAACCTTCGTCGAAACGACGAACACCGGACAAAAAAATTGCTATTTCTTTTTAACACGTGCACCGATCGCCGCTAAATTTCTTGCCAACTTAGTTTTCGCTGAGCTTTTGCAGGAGACAACCAAACTCGGCGCGTGAGCACGTAATTATTGAGATATGATAAACTTGTTCGTCGCTTCGACGAGTGTTGGCGAGCATAAAGTTGATTTCTGCACACAATGCGCTTCAAAAAATTTATTTTATATATTTTTTTAAATGACAACAGTGTTATAGTTAAGTTTTGCCAAAGAGAAAAAGGCTTTTTTGTTTTGTTTGTTTAAATAAATTTTATAACAATGTGATCTCAAAAAAAAATGCTTTTTGGAAAAATGGATTATAATAAATATCCTTGTAACAGAATAGAAATATATAGTTGTATTTACTAACAAAGTACTTGCTACAGGTATGTATGTGTTGCAAGTACAAAAATATATATGTTTAGAACCGATATTATACGCCCCAAAACGTGCTCGTCGAAACGACGAATGGTTAGGTTTAGAGGGATACGTTCGAGGGTTATGTGTGCAGGGTTAATTTCCTAATAAGTACAAGTCTCCGGTTCTTTCGTATGAATAAGAAATTTTAACGATCCATTAAGATGCACGCCTAGATGCACTCGTGCGTAACTACGATATTCAGATTTTGGTACTTTGCTGAGGTTAAGTGCCAAATCGAATCACTTCAATTAATTTTCAACTGAAAGGATAATGTATTTGAAGGATCTGCATTACCATCTTCCGATTGTTGACGTTGCGATATTGATATTGCAGGGACGGCTGCTTGTGTAGCTTGTGAGATAGCCTCTCGTAATGTATCTGCCTGGTTCACCTCTTCATTTGGTTCTTGGCGGCTTGTAGAATGGTATTTCCATCGCGTTATCCTGTCTATGATATTTTTCTTCTTCCTCTACCTCCTCTTCCTTCAATTGTACCTTTAAGGATTCCTTGTAAAACTTTGTATTTATTGTTTCTCAATATGAGTCCTAAGTATGAAGTTTTCCTTTTTGTTATTGTTGATATTAGTAGTCAGTTGACCTTCATCCTTCTTAATACATACATCATTGGAAACTTTGGCAGCCCATGGAAATTTCAAAACTCGCTGGTATATCCACATTTCAAAGGCCTCCAATTCTCTTTCATTCGTGGCTGTAACTGTCCAGACTTCTACACCATATAATAGCACCGACCAAACGTACAATTTTATGAAGCCTAATTTTGTTCCTACGTTGATTTCAACACTTTATTGTATTTTCCTTTTATAGGTCCCACTGTTCGTTCATTAAGACTCCCAGATATTTAAAGCTGCGTACTCACTCGATTCCTATATTTTGTATATTTAACGTTACGTTTAGATGTAAAGTTTTTTTTTTACTAATAACCATGTATTTTGTCTTTTTCATATTAATTTTTGATCCATATATCCCACTTATATGTGTAAGTATTTCCATCAGCTTCTGTAGACCGGATATACTACTAGGTAGTAGTGTGGTATCATCAGCATATCTTATATTATTGATGTATTTTCAATTTACTTTTATCCCTATAGTTTATTCTTCAAGTGTTTCTTGGAATATTTGTTTACAATATAATGTGAATAATGAGAGTAGCGTTGGCTGAAGTAGTTAGCATGTTGACTACAAAACCGAAGGTCCTGGGTTCAAATCTGGTCTCCAGTATTAAATAACAACACCACACATTATTCTGATGTGCGTTAGTGTCTTTTGTATCAGCTGTTGTGGAAAAAGTTCTAATGATGCAGGCATAAGGCACTGGTCATTAAAAGACTACACCGGCTTCAATTGATGCTAATGTAACATCAGAGCGCCCTCCTTCGTCAGTATTGTGTAGTAGAATTATGAGCGAAGTAAAATAGCAAATAAAATGGCTACTACTAAGCACAGCTTCAAAATTTAACACGCCTTATTTGGCTCCAGAGACGCTGCGGCACTGCATTGTAAAAAAAGCTTCCAAAAGCAGAGTTCTAAAAGAATGAATCTTTCCTTTATCTCTTCCTTCACCACCTGTCTTCTCTATCTATCCTGACTCCTCTTGACATGGCAATTCCGTCAGTTTTTTATCCACAGACATCAATTCGTGCGGTATGATCCAATATAGGTTTTTAATGCAACGTAGTTTTTTCTCATGTGTTCCAATATAGGTTAGAATTTCCATTAGTTTGTCATGTTTACTGTACCGAAAGCTTTTTCATAATCAACAAAACACACATCTTTTTGGGCATCTCGACAGTTTTGAATTAATATTTGAATACAAAATAACTCTTCTCAGGTACTAATACCTTCTCTGAATCCAAATTGCGATTCTCACATAGCAACTTAGAATTCGGTGTAAATCCTTTTGTGAATAATTTTTAGAAATATTTTTAACGTGTGGATTCATTTAGTTTGTATTCACTGCATTTGTTATTTCTTTTTTATCTCGATGAATATTGATTTTAACCAATCTTCTGGATAAAGATCTGTATCGTATATGTGATTGAATAGTTTGACTAGAAGTTGTACGTTAATGCAATCTATTAGTTTTAAAGGGGATTTCATCTGGACCTGTTGTTTTTTGTCTTTAAAAGATTTGATAGTATATTCCACCTCGTTTCTTGTTATTAGTGCTCCTGTTATTGGGCTATCCATATTAAGTTCCACAGCCGATCTTCCATTATCAGTGAAAAGCTTTGCTACATAGTCCTCCCAAATCAGTTTTCTTTTCTCCAAATTGAATACAGCTTCATTATTATCATCGACTAAGATAGGAGGTGAAGCAGGTAGCTTCATTTAGCTTCCTTCGTTCATATTTTGCAAGAGTTCAGTTTCCTGACATTTTCGATTTCATACATCGTTCCTTGCAGCCCGTGTTGCCGCCCGCACTTCTTCATCTATCTCCCAGTATTTCTCATAATCCTTATTCTTATGTTTACTTCCTTCTTTCCGTAGTTCTAGAATCTCGTCTGTCATCCAGTCTTCTGTTCTTATGGGCAGTCGATTTCTTAGGTTTTTTTTCGTTTTTGTGTGTATAATATTTTAAAATATAGTTATTCCACAAATTATCCATATTATCTTCGTTTAAATCTTCGAGTTGAGATTAGCTCGATTTTGGGTTTTAGTTTTTAATTGTTGGATCATTAAATTTCTCGATATCAATTCTGGGTCGAGCTTTCTTTTTTCGAGTAACTGCGAATTTTCGCACAAAACTGCGATCTGATGAAACATCTGCTCCTGGGTATGTTGAGCATTTTGTTACCCAAAAGCAATATCATTTATTTATTAGTATATAATCAATTTGATTTCTTAAAAATGTTTTCTCCATTATCTTTTGCTGATTTATATTTGTATAGTCTTCTGGGATGTAGGCGGCAAAGAGTGTTCGTTACTTACATTTTATGTTCCTGATAGAATTGCACGAGCCTCTCTCCTCTTTCATTCCTTTCGTTCAGATAATTTTTACAAGTGATGTCTATCACTCCGTCTTTCCCAATTTTTGCATTGAAATGACGCCTTTATTAGTGTTATTTCATAATGGTACGTTATTTTCAGTTGCTGTTCAATATCGCTGTAATTTTTTTTACTTCACTGGCATTTGCATAACTTGTGGGAGCGTAAACTTGAATGCTGTTAATGTAAAGTGGTTTAGACATTATTTTTATTAGCATGTTGCTTTCCGACATTGGGATATATCCAGTGACACATGAGGCTATATGATTTTTAGCCAACTCCTTTTCTGTGGATTCCGCTCTGGTTCCCTGAGTGGTACACCGTAACATTTTGTGACCTAAATTCACCGTATTCCATCCACCATGTTTCGCTAATACTTAACATGTCTATTCTAAGTCGATTAATTTCCCTTATTCTGCTCTTTATCTTTCCAACTTCGTAAGGACTTCGGACGTTCCAAGTTCCTATAGTAATTTTTGTTCTCATATGTGGTTTTAATTATGAAAGTGGCGTTGGCTGAAGTAGTTAGCACGTTGACTACAAAACCGAAGGTCCTGGGTTCCACCCCGGTCTCTGAGATTAAATAACTACACCGCGCATTTTTCTGATGTGCATTAGTGTCTTTTTGTGTCAGTTGTTGTAAGAAAGTTCAATGAAGGCATATACACTGGTCACTGAACTACACTGGCTTCAGCGGATACTAATGATAATGTAACATCAGAGCGCCCTCCTTCGCCGGTATTGTGTAGCAGAATCATCGGCGAAGTAAAATAACCAATAAAATATATACTACTAAACATAGCTTCAAAATTTAATACGCCTCATTTGGCACCAGAGATGCTGTGACACTGCATTTAAAAAAACGTACAAAAAAGCAGAGTTGGAAAAGAATGAAGCTTTCCTTTATCTCTTTCTTCACCTCCTGTCTTCTCTATCACTATCTTTTCTCTATTAACCGCTCTCACTATTATCTCTTAAACTCACAGGTAGCACAAAGGGATCATTGTTTTGGACCAAGTGAGCTGGACTCGAAATTTCACCAAAACAATCGATCAAATTACTACCAAGCACAGCTTCAAGAATTTAATACGCCTGGTTGACACCAGAGGCACCACAACACTGCATTATTAAAAACGTGCAAAAAGCAGAGTTGCAAAAGAATGAAGCTTTCCTATATCTCTTCCTTCACCACCCGTTTTCTCTATCACAATCCCTTTCCTAAAGAAGGTAGCACCTGGTAATACTATTAGGCATTCATTGCCTAAGTGTTACTTCTCTTTAAACAAATTTGAAAATAATTCTAATTTTATTTTTTTTATTTTCTAATGTTTAGAGTTGTGGTAACAATAAAAAGGAAAAAAATTATACTGTTTAAAATTTTATTATCAGTGAAATTGAATTAAATAATGTTTGAAAACAAGATTTGGCTTCGTTGAAGCAAAAGGTACAAGCTTTTTATAAAAATTACATATCATTAAGACTCACGGAAAAATTAAAGATCTTTTTTAACTTTTTTCATTTCGTGGCAAACCTAAAAATATTATTAAAATCAAAAAACTCAGCTGTGCATGCTGTTGAAAAACTCTTAAGTTCCAAACTTCAACCATATCGGTACAAAACTTTGGCTGAAATTAATTTTGTGCCATGTATCCAAGTGCATGATTAGTTTGAAAGCGGCAGCGACATCATAAGCAGCTGATATTGGAACATATGTATGTGTACATTAATTCAAAATTAGCCTGCTGCTACCGACTTCAAAATGGCAAACATATACACTAGGTTTTGGGATCTCCCAAACTTTTGCACTTCCCGGTAATTTTTTTTTTTTTTTTAATGCATGTATTTATTTATTGTATCTTCAAATATGAACTAACAATAATTATTCAAATCTTAAATCTAGAATATAATTATTAGGCCCGACCACTGTCGGACTTCCCGGTAAATGAGAATGAAAAAATCGCTTTCTTGGCAGAGAAATGTTAATTTTTTAAATTAATGAATGTTTTAGTAATGAAAGCATTCTTTTTAAATAAAAGTTAATAAAAAAAGCAGTTGTATAAAAAATCTTTGAGAACAGGGGTTTCATGCAAATTCATGTTTTTTCCCTCAACCGCGATATTAACAAAAACGAAATATCTTTGCGAAACAATGAATTGGCGTAAAAACGGCGTCGATTTGTTAGTGTATATTTTTACATATTTTGCTGAAAATGCATATTTTTGCATAATTTGGTCATAAATTCATATTTATGTTTCATATTTTGGTATGAATTCATGGTTTTGTGTCATATATAAAAATATAAAAAAACACTAATTATTAAATTGACTGCACCTGGTCAAAAAAAAATACTTGTGTGGCAGCACTCTATACCAACGTTTGTCGGGTCAGCTAGTGTTTTATAAAAAGTAAATTTTAAACGTTATTGTCTATAAACGAAATACAAAATGAAAGGGCTTACGTTTTCTTAAAACTGGCCGATAAGCTCTAATTGTACATGATTAATATAAATAATTTCTATATTAATATAATTTTGGTATATATAATTTTTGGTATTTTGTTGTCTTTGAGACTAATGTTGTTGACTAGAAAAGCTAAAATATTGCCATATATCATATGCTTGAGAAATTTTTTTTTTTTTTCTAAATAGTCAAATGCAAACAAATTACATTGAAAATGGGCTTGAAGGACAAATTTGAGGGGCGGATGCACCCCCTAAAACACAACTTATCGCTATGAATTTTTTTTTATTTTTTTACACAAAACTGAACCAATTTTGGGGAAAAAATATAAGAAATCAACAAACAAAAAAAAAAAAACGGCCACTCTAATGTACATATTTCAATATCAGCTGGTTATGATGTCGCTGCCGCTTTCAAAATTAAAAAAATTAATTGATTTATTTTTATACTTTTACGTTATATAAGAAATGTAATTTTATTTTTTTAACCCTAGATTGGTATACATTCGCCGAAATGACGAGCACTATTTTTATTTTTATTTTATCTTTTGTCTCTTAACACGTAAGATTAAGATTTTACAGCACATACTCAGTATAACAACTTAACATCTTCTATATCATATTTTCGAAACTAAAAAAATTACTCACATCGTCGAGAAAAAGAACTGCTTTGTGATCTCGTAATGGATCAAGCAACGAAAAGGAACACAATTTCTACATTACAAATGATATATCAAAAAATTATATAACTTGCAAAAAAAAAAAGGAAGCGATTGTAAGCTTTGTCCATATAAAAACGTCTTATGACAAGAATTTCTATAAAATTAAACCTGGCATTTCATGTGCAAATTTATTTCAAAATTAGTTACCTTATTTGTTTTTAATTTGTTTAAAGTATTTATTTAAGCTGGATTCACCCATTGTTTCCGAACAAAATTTTTTTCCGGACAAAATTTTTTTTATATGTAGTTCAGTAACCCGCAAGCCATAGCACAATTGTGCGGATGAAAATCACATAAATACATGCTTATGCTCTTTCATTTATGCTATAAACACAATCAAGTCCACCGACCATCGGCTACAAGATGTCAAAAATAGAATACATGCGTGCTTATGAGAATAATTATTTTAGCCGCTACACGACTTCCGACTACACGGCTACTTTTGTAGCTCGTAGCCAACTTAGGCTAATTTCTATTTTTCTTGGCTACAAAAAACAGATTAGTGCTGCCAATACAATAAATGCATGAAATGGTGGTCTTAAACACGCAATACATTAAATGTCGCTATTAAAAACGCGAAAAACTATTATAGTGGCACCACTATACACTATACACTTCATACACTGAAGTCGTTGTTTCCACTATTTTAGCAATAGTACTTATAAAGTTAATTAAATTTTCTTGAGACATTTGAAATTTTTTTTACACAAATTCACTTAAAAAAATCAAGTTTGTTTTGTTTTGGTTAACTTTGATACATATGTCATATGTCAAAACAGATGTTTATTTTTTGTAGTTAGTGGTCGGTAGTCGTTAAAAGAATTAAGTAGCTGGCGACTTGGCTATTTTTGTAGCCAGCTACTTTTGTAGTCGGTAGTCGATGGTCGGTAGCCTTTGATTGTGTTTATAGCATTAGTCGTCACTGAGCAAGCGACGACTGAAGTTGTGCACGCGTGTACGAATTTTTTCCTGGCTTTTTTGTTTAGTTTTTTTGAGCACACGGAACGAAATTAAAGTTAAAATATAATAAATTTGTACAGCATAAAAAAAATTAAATAATTATGGAAGCTAAGAAAAATTTCGTGATAAAAAATGCTTTTCGCAATATGCAATGCATTTTATGTTATGAAACATTGAAAAATAATAGGGAAATATTCTAAAAAGCCATTTTAATAGTATCCACAGAACTGTGAATAAATTTAATTTTGAATTTATACACTAAATCGTTGAATGATTATTAAATTTTTACTTTTTATTTAAGTTTTTATTAAATTGCTTACTTACAAAAAAAATTCAATCTACTAATAACCACATCATGTATTTTATATTACAAAACTTTTCTTCAAGTGCAAGTTTATTTTACTCTAATTTTTCTCACCAAGCCAAACATATTTTATTTTGCGGGACACTGATGTAGTTTGACTTCTCTCTTCTTGAGAGAGAGAAAATATTTTTTACCAACAACTCTCAGTTTGAATTGGTTTAATTTTATATTTTGTCCGGACAAAATCGAACTGATCTTCCAAGTATTTTAATTTTTCAGCCAAAATTGAATTGAGCTGCCACATCTTGTTATATGAACAATAAAAGCACAGAATATACTTGTAAAGGGTGTTTTTTATTGAGGTATAGAACTTTAAGTTGGCATCACTTTTTTAACTGGCGGCCATTTTGTCAGCTGTCAAGTGATTAATATTTAGTTTGGTTTGCCATTTCATCATTAACAGGTTGACAAAAGAACAACGCTTGCAAATCGTGCAAATTTATTTCGAAAATAATGGTTCAGTTCGCGAAGTTTACCGCAAGCTCCGTCCATTTTATGGTCGACATAATCGTCCATCAGAGCAATTAATTCGGTTAACCATGGATCGTTTTCGCACTACGTTTACTCTATGTGATGATACGCATCCGCAGAGACGTCGAACAGTGCGCACCGAAGAAACAATTGCCGCTGTAGAGCAAAGTGTTGAAGAGGACCCGAATGAATCGATTCGCCACCGTGCACAGCAATTGGCGCCGACTAACCGACTATTTTGTTCCCGAATTGGATGGCATGAATGTGGATGAGTTGTGGTTCCAACAAGACGGCGCTACATGCCACACAGCGCACGTCACAATCGATTTATTGAAATAAACATTCGATGAGCGCATAATTTCGCGGAATGGACCTGTCAATTGGCCACCAAGATCGTGTGATTTGACACCATTGGATTATTTGCTTTGGGGATATGTGAAGTCGCTCGTCTACGCCAACAAACCAGAAACGTTAGGGGACTTGGAAGCCAACATTCGTGGCGTTATTGCCAACATACGGCCCCATATGCTCGAAAAAGTGGTTGAAAATTGGAACTGTAGAATTGGCTTTATTCGAGCCAGCCGCGGCGGCCACATGCTCAAAGTCATATTTAGACATTAATGGCATAAAATTATCCTTCCAATAAAGCCAAATTGATGGACATTAAAACGATTTTCTTGTGTTTTATTTCAATTCAAAGTTCTCTACCCCTTAAAAAAACACCCTATATTAATTACAATAGAAATGAAACAAAATTGTAAAATAAAAAATATACATATGGAGTTGAACGAAAGAATTGCATTGAACAATTAAAAAGACACAGCGAATTGTAATCATTTGCCGCTGTGCTGCCACTTGTAAAATTAATACACATCGTTTATACACGTATTTCATATGGTAGCTTTGATTTTCCAGACAAAATTTTCGAAATGGATGAACCGTGCTGCAGAAAACTCTCAGTAAAAAAAATTTTGTCTGGACAAAAATTTTGTTCGGAAAAATGGGTGAATCCAGCTTTAAGGAAAAAATAATAATTTTTAAAAGAAAAATTTAAAAAACAGTAGAATTTAGTTCCTTCTATTAACAATACTTATTACTATTGATGTGCACGTGAGCGTTTTTTGACTCACGACACGCACGCTCACGCAGAAAAATATTTTACTCACGTACTTTCACTCACGAATGATATTGAAAATTTTCACGATCACGCACGCTCACGAACAAAATATTCTTAATCACGCATGAGTGGTTTACAACTTATCACGATCACGCATGCTCACGAAAAAGTATGTAATCCAATTTGTATGTTTTTTTGGGTTGAAAAATAGGTTTTTACACATATGTACATATGTATGTATACATATGTATGCACGTGTATATGTATGTCTTAGGCTTTATAACACATGTCATGACAGCCTTCTAAACATGAGTTACAGTGGGCCAAAATTGACTACCTGGTACTAAAAAAAACTTCCGAATCTTGTAACTTTTTTAAAAATTATCCGATTATTACCGGATACAGCATTTTGACATAAACTTGAAATTCTTAAGAAATAAGTTCCCAAGATGTGTTTCCGTATCTCTCATAAGATATTTTACTTAAGACAAAAAAAAAATTTTTTGCCTTGACCTTTTTTAGTATTACTCCTATTACTTTTATTTCATTGTTGGATTTTAAGTTAAATTTTGGAACAAATCAAGTTTAGGGGCCCCTCCCAGAAATTTAAAAACAGTATCCTATCCTATAGAAAATTGAAAAATAAAACGAAAAAATTAGATATAAAATTGGATTATACGGTGTTTTCAATTTCTTATAAAATACGGTACTTTTTTTCAATTTTTGAGATACCAATATTGGTCACATTCGTTGGAAAACACCGTATAATCACAGTATTTTACTAGAATTTCAGAGGCCCATAACTCGGAAACAAAGTCTCGCCTCCAATTTTTTTATTTAATTTTTTCTTCATATTTTTTTAATTTAAGAATATATTTAGAACCAATTATTTCGTATTTTGGACATGTACCCTACATTCAGCAATGTCCTAAAATAGTGAATTATAAAATATTTTTTGTGGTTAAGAGGTTATAAAAAGTTGTGACGGTAGATATTGAAAGTTTCAACTATAAGATTTTATTATGCAGATAGTTTTAAAAATATTTAACTAAAAATTTAAGAGTGCCTTTTCATAAATGCGGATGTACTCGTAGTTTATCTGGAAATTTTCAAAAACGGTAAAACTAAAAAATCAAAAAAATATAAAATCGCCAAATATAAAAAAATCGCCAAAAACAAAAAAAAAATCGCCAAAACGAAAAAAAGCACCAAATTAAAAAAAATCTCTAGGACTAAAATAAATCGCGAAAAAACGGAAAAATCGCCAAAATGAAAAAAATCCTTAAACAAAAAAATCGCCAATATGAAAAAATCGCCTAAATAAAAAAAAACCCTAAAAACAGAAAAAAATCGCCAAAATGAAAAAAAAACCCAAAAAAACAGAAAAAAAATCGACAAAATGAAAAAAATTGCGAAAATTAAAAAAACCCAAAACGAAGAAAAAGCGATAAAACTGAAAAAAATCGTTTAAACTGAAAAAACTTAAAAAAGGAAGAAAGCTAAATCAAAAAAATGATCAAAACCGAATGTGCGCGAGTCAAAGTCGCACTTTACTGAATTTATTTCAATTGCAATGCGTACACAACAACAAGAACAGCAACAACTGAACTATGAACAACAGGAATTAAAAATTAAAAAGTAAAAGTAAAGGCATTTACCATAGATGAGCACTGCAGTACCACTAAAGTTTCAGTAAAAACAATAAAAAATGTTTAACAAGTAAATTTTTACTGATTACTAAAATTTTTTTCTACAATTTTTATAAATTTCCTAAATGATTTGTTATATGATGAGGTGCATTGAATTTTCAGTAATCAGTAATGCCCGTATTCATAATGAAATTCTACCAAGTGGCTAAATGTTTTTCATACAAAAGTTTCAAAATTTGAATGAAAAAATTTTGCCACTTGCTACAATTTTATTATGATTACGGCCCTACGATTTTACTGGTTATGCAAATTAAATTTCATTAGCAATAAAAATTTACTGAATTATTTTAGTAATCAGTAAATTTACTGCTTACTGCAATTTTGAATGCAGTACATATACATATACTGCATTGTGCCCATTTACTAACCAAATAAGTTTAATAAAACAAACAAAAACCAACAAATTCATATGTATTTATAATATTGAAAGTTTTGATACTTTTAATTAATTAATTTAAAAAAAGATACTAAAAACATAAGTACTTCCAACTTAAAAAAAAAAATTTCATTACTAGATGCTTACACATCTCCTCTGTGGTCGGACTCACATTGCTTTTTTTTATAAAGTTCTTGTTTGGCACAATACTTATCACAATATTACATACATATGTATATTAATTTATAATCGTTAGGGTGTCATGTTATTTCTATGCAACCTGCATGCAATATTTTTACCTTTATAATACAGCATATAATAGCGGATATCTCTTTATTTCTTTATGTGGGGAAAAAAGTTGTGAAGTAAGCAGGTTGCCTAGAACTGATATGATACCTTGTCGATTGCGCTTGTGAGATTTTGGATAGGAACTTGACTGAATTGATGTGTATGATGAAAAATATATCCATATACATTAACATTTCACTCCAGCATTAAAATATTGAACGTTTCAAAGTTTCAAAAACATTCCAATAAGTATTTATGGGCCCTTAACTAACGCCGCTGATTTAGAATTTCTTGTTTCGTTGGTGCATTTCCATAATTTAATTAAATTTGACTTTGAAAATATTTTTATATTCAGCTTTTTATAATGAATAATATATTTTTCAATTATAATATTTTGACAAGAAACAAAAACAACGTAGCCTTTTACAAAATTTAAAATAATTTTGTTTTCGCTCCAACCAGAAACGAAAACGAAAATTCGTTTAGTTTTACAAAATTAGGCCATTATTAAAGCAAAAATTTACTTAAGTACTTGTAGTTGTTATTTGAAACAGTCAAGATAACTAAACTAAACATGTTATACGTGTTAATGCAAATTTAATGTTCTTAGATTCAATAAAGTAGTAAATTTCAGCATACCAATCTAGGATTAAATATATACTACATAAATATACATATACTTATGTACTTGTATATCAGTTGCTTGTGATACTGCTGTGGTCACCAAAATAATTACGTAGCTGGCTACAAGGCAAAAAGGGCAGCTACTGTAGTGAATGTGTTTAATATATACATTAGTTAGCTACAGCTACAAAATTGGTCGTGTTGTCGTGAAAATAGTCATTTTTATATGTATACACTAGAGATGCTAATCGGGACAGGTTTTTCAAAATCCCGGGCTTCGGGATTTAGTGATGGAGTCTCGAAATCGGGATTTTCGGGACTTACGAAATCCCGAGAACATTGTGAACAAATGTGCGTATTTACATTAAAAATAATATTTTTATTTAACAATTAACTTTTTTGCATATTTAAAAGCTGCATACAGACGAACATAAGTACATACATATGTATGTATGTATGTACTTATATAAATCAGACTTTTAATTAAAATATTAAACACTAGTGCCGTCGTATTTGAAAGTATCCCTGGTCAAAATCTCAATCAATTTGTGTGATTTTTCAGGAAGTTATATCGCTATGACTTACGACTTATTTTTTTTAGACTTCAAATCTCATTTGGAACAATAGCTTAATTAAGTTATACTTAAATGTATTACTTATAATGTATAGACGATATTTGCTTAAAAAACTGTTAACAGAGAATTTCCCGATTTAACTGTAAAAGAAACAAATTTCTGAAAATCGACGTGAAAGTTTAAAAGTGCTCTCCTGAAAAACAGTAAAATATGATTTAAGTACTTTTTCCTTTTTGCCACAGATATATGTATATTATGTACTCGTATACAAAAAAATAATTATTCAAAGCAAATTTTTCATTTTAACTTTTTATAACAGGGAGATTGTAATAATTTGTAATATAGAATATGACAGTCAAAAACATTATTTATGCAAAAACGGGATTCAGAAAATCCCGAAAATCCCGGGCTTTAAAGTTAAAAAACCCCGGGCTCCGGGATTTGCATAGTCCCGAAAATCCCGGGATTTCCGGGCTCGGGATTTCCCGTTTACCATCTCTGTATACACATATGTATTCTATTTTTCACAAGTTGTAGTAGATAGCCTGCTGCGGAGTATGTGTTTAATGCATAAAGTTAAAAGTCACAATTGGAATTTTTGAAATACCACACAAATTCCAAGAAACTAAATACATACATACATAGATACGCATGTGTGTATGTATGTGGGTGGGGGTGTAAACAAAATTTTTTCCTTCGAAAATAAAATCTGATTTGAGAGAGGGAATTTTATTTTGAGATCAACGAAAACAAAAAGTAAAACGGGGAAATTCGGAATTAAATTCTAACTTCGAAAGCTTTTGAAGCTACTTGTGAGATAATAAGCCATAAGCACACACGCATTTATGAAATGAGTTAGAAAGCATATGTATAAGAAATGACAAAAGAGTTGGTACTTTTTTTAAATTTATTTTGCTAAAATCGGTGCATTTAAAGAGAGGCATAAAAATTTAAGAGAAAACAGGAAAAGGCGCGAACTACTTTAAGCAAAAATATTAAAAAAAAGAAACGAATGGAAAGGGATGAAACAATTGGATGTGGAAATATTTTGCTTGAACTTATATACATACATATACATATATATAAAGAGATATATGTACAACCAATTTATTATACGAAAAGATTGTTCAAACTTGTTGAAAAAAATTTAATATTGTCAAATAATGTTTATTATGTTGCAATTATTTACCCAGATATCAAAATGTTCAGTATCAGTTTTAGCTTCACTTTTCATTATAATTTTAAGCGACACTTTACTTTAACACATCCGCGCACCACAACAATTTTCGAGCAACTACATCGAAGTGAAGAAAATAAAGTTGAAAGATACCTACAAATCGAATTTTTAAAATATTGCAGATTCGAAGAAACTTATTAGTGGATGCAACAGAGTTGGGGGGAGTAAAGGAGAAATTCCTTTTCTTCGAATATAAATTCGTTTTTGAGAGGGCCGAGTGAGTTTTATTTTAAGACGTCCAAAAACATCGAAATCAAAAAGAAAAAATGGGAAAATTTAGAAGTAGGAGTCTTTTGAATGTAGTTGTAGGTCAGTGAAAACAATGCAAACATATCCATTTATAAAATGCAATAAAATACAAAATTAAAATTAGTGAAATCAAAGAGCTTTCGAAATGTTTTTTATGAGAGATATGGCAATAAATTTTAAGAACTTTATGTTATTAATATACAAATGCGAAAGCATTTTTTTTCATTTCGATTTGCAGAGTATACTTCCAGGCCTAACAAGTTTTTATTTTAACCAAGAAGGGGAAATAATGTGTAGGACAGTGTCTTTCATAAATTATTCAAGAGAGAAAAGAAAAAATGGCGCAAACTACTTAAGAGCAAAATATAGAAAAAAAAGGAAAATAAATTAAATGTATAAGAAGGAACAAGCAATGAATTGGAAAACAAATACAATAGGGGATTATTTTAAATAAGTCTTTAAAATCTACATACATATCGCACATTTACTTCAATAGTGGCATAACTCAAAAAACCAGTTTTGCAGAAAACGCGTTTTAAGTTTTCAATTTGCATACAACTCAATGGAGAAATGAAAAAAAAAATTCTTCTCTCAGGAGGTGATGGTACAAGCTATTTATATGAAATTTTTACACAGGATAAAATATAAAATGCCGCATCTTTCTGCATTATTAACTCAAAAAACTAATTTTTTGAGTTATGCTACTATTGAAGTAAATGTGCGATATGTATGTATGTATGTATTAATAAAGGGGACTGCAAAGTATTCAGCAAGTAGTTGATTGTGTTTGAGTGATTGAGAGAGGAGAACGAATTTTAGGGCGAAATAAACAAAAACAAGGGAATTGATTTACCAGTATTGGGCAAAAGGAGGGGAAAAATCTATGCAGCTTTCGAAGTTGTTTATGAGTGGTCCAGAACATTTATAAAAGGCTTGGAAAAGTTTTTGTCGGTATTAACTGCCGTTGAAAGGTTTGATAAAAAATAAAAGAAAACAGACGAGAACTACAAAAAAAGGAAAGAAACTAAAAAAGCAATAATGTAGCAAAAAGGAGGAATATCAAGAGAGCTTTCAAACTTGTATATGAGAGGCTGCGCCATCAGCCTATGTATAAGCATGCGCAGTCTGGGGAGTTAAGTCAATTCTTTTTCTTCGAAAGTCAGTATTTACTTTCGAAGAAAAAGAATTGATTTTTGAGGGGAGATCGAATTTTATTTACAGGTGTCCAAACAATGAAACCCAAAAGAATTAAATTCGGAAGCTTTCGAATTTACTCTGGAAGTAAAAACAGGAGAGTTTATTTTGCCCAATTTACTTGAATAAGACAAAACGCTAAGAAAAAGCAATAAGCCTAAGAAATATTGTGAAAGAGGAGAGCATGAGGAAAACATGAAAACTACTCAAATTAATGAAAATGAAAGAGAGAAATTTTGATTTAAGAGAAAACAGGAAAAAAGGCGCGAACTACTTTATGCAATAATAAGAAAAGAGCTGAACTGGAAATGGAAGAAAAAGTAATTGGATGTGGAAATATTCTGATTGCACTCATTCCTTGGAAGTTTATTATCACTGTTGCCAGAACTGACGATTTCTCTGCATTTCGACGATTTTCACCTCTCAGAATACACTAGTGACGATTTTAGGTCCAGAAATGACGATTTTTCTAAATTTAACATATGTATATGGAAACTTTTTTTAGTAATGCATTTTTAGAGTTGGTTTTTTGTTATGCTATGATTTTTTTGTGTTCAAAATGATAAATTCTGATATTTATATATAAAATGTTTCTATAACAAAAATGCTAATTATTTTATTATAAATTATCTGTTTTAAAAATAAATATATATGTACGTATGTGAATTCTGATTTCATTTTAAGTTTTTTTAACTTTTATTTTTAATTTTAATGGTATTCATGTTTAGGTACATATACTTAATGTATATGTGTATATTTGTTCAAAGCATAGTTAATAAGTTTGAACCATAGTAATAGTTTTTCTAATAAAACAATTAAAATACAAAAAAATTTAATATATTTGATTTGACGTTTTTTTGACGATTTTCTAAAATGACTTAACGATTTTGACGATTTTTTGCACAGAAATTTGTAGTTTTTGACGATTTCACCCCTAGAAGTTCTGGCAACAGTGTTTATTATACGAAGAAATTGTTGTTCAAAGCATGAAACTAATATTTTGAACAAATGTTAATATTATCAAAGAATATTTATGAATTGTATTTATTTACCCAGAATGTTTTAATAATTTATTTTTTCATTTTGTAATTAATTTAGACGACACTTTACTTTAACACACCCCGCGCACTACAAAAATTTTAGAGCAACTTGACGAGTTTTATCACATGGTTATAAATGCACACCATTTCTTAGAACCATAAAACAATTTTGAACTTGATGAAGAGGGGGAAAAAAGGGATATTTATGTATGCATATCAATCTTAATTTTTGTATTAATACTTTTGGTATTAAATGTCTTTAAGCCTGTTATTGCACATAATCTATGAATTGAAACAACAAAAATGCGAAATGTTAGTTATGAGTAAGTTTCTAAAAACAGATTTGATTGATTATCATAATTTGCATTGGTTGGATTACAAGGATGAGAAAAATTGTTTGATGAAATTTGTAAATTTAAAGCCTTAAGCCTAATTCATCCTTAAAACATTATCATAGAAATTAAAAGTTCTACCTACGATATTCTAAAAGAGTTTTCTGCTCACTTTGTGCAAAAATGTGTGTAAGAATGTGAAAGACTGGAAATTAAATCTGAGCTCAGAAAATTAAAGTTGGAAATGTTTTTCTCTGATACAGACAAAACTTTTACATGTTTAGAAAAAAATTTCAGCAAATTTAAAAAAGGACTAAAGTCTTTTATTTCTCACGTTAACTAATTTTTAGTTTTACCTCAATTTTAAACAGAAGAAAGAGTTAACTTAAACAAAACAAAAGTAATTTTTTGGCTTGAATAATTAGAATAATTATTATTAATACATGTACTTATAAGTACGAGTAATTTTTAAAGTTCTTGCAAGTCTTTAGTCAGGTGAGGAATGTCATATCTTTTAATTTTTGAAGTTAATATTATTGTTATATACATACATATGTATATCTCCTTCAACGTAGTCATATCTAAAAAAGTGAAACTTGCCAAAATGCGCTTAAAGTTTTTAAAATCATTAGGATTGTTTAAAAAAAATACTATTCAAAAATTTAAAAAAAAAATCGTATGTGATTTTTGTTCATTTTTTTATTATAGTTCTTTAAAAATTTTTTCAATTATTCATTAAATATTGCGAGTTCAAGATTTTAACTTGGTCACAGTAAAGATAAGGAGTTATTAATCAACATATATTTTTTTTAAGAATTTTTAAAATAAAATTTTTCGAGAAAAGTGCCACAAACATAAGGTTAGTAAAGTGTGACGTCCGAAGATCGTAAACCGAACTCGTAACATATACCATTTGAAAGACCATTTTTTGTTGTTTAACATGACACCTCAATGGAACATCTAAGGTATGTAAGTAGTTTTAAATATATACATTATTTTGAAAAGTAGATTTTTGCTAAATTTTCTCATTTCGAAGTCACTATATTTCGAAAACTGGAACGTATAATGATTTAAGATTTCGCACTAACGGTAGTTGTGCCAGAGGCAGCATTTCTTCAAAATTTCATAAAAATCGGAAGCGAAAATTTAAAAAATGTTACTTTTAAGTAATAAATGTTTTTACCCAACCAAAAGCTTGAATTTTGATGCCTCTCGGCGGAAGGCAGATTTGGATTTCGGACTCCGAATTTCTAGGGATAATATTCTGAAAATTTTTGTGTAGATTTCGTTTTTGCTAGACGTGTTTTGCTTATTTCTCACACGAACAAATCGACCCAACCTAATATACATATGTATGTATATATTTCACTGTATTTATTTATTTTAATTTTTTTAATGAATCCTAACGATTTGTTCGTAAATTTACATAATACATATATGCAAATATGCACGCAAATTTTTTTTTTGGCAAAAATATATTTCCCTCTATCGTTTACATTTGTGTCTAGTTTTGTTGAAATATACTCAATGGATCACGAGTTAATCTCCAAATACATAACAAGGCTTATAATAAAATGGCATGTCATGTTTTCATGCTTATACGAGTATTATTAAATGATATATATTTGGTCCAAATGCAATGGAGTTATATAGTCTACAGATCTTGCCTTATAAAATAATGAAAACGTATTATAATTATCGCTTCTCGTAAACTGTGCAATTGTGCATTTTTACACTCTCGTTAAAAATTTTATGGGAATTTATTTACACACAAATCTAGTAAGTTTGCCCAACAAATTTAACGCGTGAACTTAAGCTGTTCAATTGCGCATTTTATAAAGCAACAACTTCTTTGAATAATCGGAGCAATTTAGTTTTTTGTCTTTATTTGAGCATTTTAAGATACAAGTTACAGTTTTTATATATGTACATATATGTATGTATACATATAAATTTAAAATTTTCTTCAAGTTTTCTTATTTTATTTTTATTAAATGAAATTTCTGATGTTTGTTTCAAATTTACATTAAGTGTTTGCGCAAAAGTTGAAAATAGGCTTCATGAAACGAGTCTCGCAAGTTTGAACAATTGCACAAATGGCAATTTTAAGAGTTTTCATGAAAACCCTTATTTTTTTAAAACAGCAATTGATTCCTTTTTTAATAAGAATTTAATTTATTTTATAAAAATAAGATTTCTTGTTGTGCTTTGTTTTCGTTGGAAAAAAATGATTGTGCTATTTTTGACGTTTTCGGATAATTATTTTCACGACTTTTCGCTAAAAATATGATAAAGTCGCCCCTATTTCATCTGGCAACTATGCATCGAAGTAAAGAAAATGAAGTTGAAAGAAACAAATGGAATACATATTTAAAAAACTACAATTATTCCAAGAAAATAAATAGATGCTCAAGGTTCGGGGGAGTAAGGGAATTTATTTTATTTTGAGACTTGGCAACATGGAAAGCAAAAAGAAAATACTCCTGAGTATACTATAAAATGAGATTCAAAAGCAAGTGGTAATTGAGATTTTTGTTTTTGTAAAAAACCTTGTTAAGTGGAGTTACGCAATTTCGTTCGAATGAAACTGTTTTTTGGAGAGGAGAGTCTGATGTTAAATTTTAGTGACTAAAAAGTTTTACTAATACCAAGAAGTAAAACCAAAATTGAGTGGGAAGAAGTAAGTAATGTATGTAAGAAATAAGCAAGAGGACGGCCACAAGGAAATTGAATGCAAAAAAAAACCAAACGAAATCTATACAGAACTCGAAATTGATTACGTTGAGGAGCGGAATTTGATAATACATACTTACAAGTTCTCATTTTGATCAACATGAGTGTAATAAAGACTGGAAAATATTTTTCTAGGTATTAGTTTTCTTTGAGAGAATTGAAGTAATAAACTATGAAATTACTAAAGAAATCGAGTCGAGCTTTTTTGAGGGGAAGGAGGAATACATTTATACAGCAAAAGGGATTTCAGTACAAGATAGCAGCAAGGAAAAGTGGGAAATTAAGAAAGAATGATTAAAGAGACTGAATTTGAATTTAATTGTTGGAAGAGAGCTAAAATACATATGGATATCAAATGGAGATTTGAAAGAAAATAAAAAAGGCGCAAACTACTTCGGCAAATATATAAAAAACTATGTACAATGTACATTGTACATAAGTAGTTGAAATGCCGGAGATAATTGGATAAGTAAATATATACTTCAGTGTTGCCCTTTCTTAAATAATTACACAAGAATTGGGTGTAACTTTTACTATCGTTCTGGCAATTTCTTTCAAGTGTAAATCAGGTGCAATTGAAAATTCTTTCGTTTTAAAAACTTATTCTTCCATTTTGAATTTTTCCTTTTGTTTTCATATTTCAACATTTACGCTATCCTTTGGCATACTTAAATTAATGAAACTATAAATTTAGTCGTCCTTGATGTCTCACCATCAAGGAATTAACATGCTTAGCGGCTATATTGATATATTTCAAATACAGTGCGTAAAATAAACTAAGCAAATACTTTTCGATTTATAATGCCAAATGTATTTAATGTTATCACACATATAACAAACATTTTTATTATTTTCGTGGATATGAATTAGAGCTATGGTTAAAATGGAAGAAAATAGTGAAAGCCAATTGGATTTATGTTTAAGGAAATAAATTTCAATCGTAGTGACCTTATATATTGTTAAATAAGGTAGGCCAATTTTTATTTAGAAATTCGATATTTCGACGGTCCCATTCCAAAACATGTTAAGTCGACATAATATGTTATGCTGAAAGTAGCATTTCTGAATTCATCGTTTATTAACTTAGATTTCGTAAAATTTTGATAGTAATCGGACTGTTCTATCAAAAGTTATGAGCAAAAATGTACTTAGCATAATTTGTCAAGTTTGAAAAAACCTCCCTTTTTTAAATGTTTTAAGTACACTTAAGGTACGTTCACACTTGGCAAACATTTGCCCAAAAAAGCGTAACCACTCAATGTTTGTGAAAAACCATTTGATTCAGACAAGTATTTCTTAAGTTGAACAGTTTCATAAACAACTAATAGACAACGTCATTGATTCCAAAATTATTGGAAACTATTTAACTTAACAAACACGTATCTGAATTGAAATTGAATTGTTTTCTCCAAACTAAAACATGCTAAGTGTTCTTAGATGACCATTTTAGGTGATAAAGAATCTTACTATTATATAGATTTGTGATTCTAAGTCACTTTTAACAATGATCTACGATAAATTTATAAAGTTTAAATAAATTTAAAAAATTCTATTGCAATTATTATATGTTACAAAAAGCTCAAGTTTCTATCTCATAACATTCCCAAGATACCATCAATAAACTTTTAATAAATTTATCTCAAAACTAGCTTCTTTGACTTATCATGTTTATATGTTTAGTATGAACTACTTTCTATTATCTTTTTTTTTAGAGCGAAACCCATTTCTTATGACTATTTTTTGTGCTTACATTTTCGTATCACTGTAATTCAAACTCTCTCACCAATACAGCTGCAAAACATTTTTGGGCTTCCCTGTTCTAGTTCAATTATATTTAATATGTATCACGAAAATAAAAGTTTAATTTTAGGACATTATTACACTTAAGACAACCAGTTGAATAACCCAATAGAAAAAAAATTATAAAAAATAACAAATTTATTATCAAATAGGTATATATTAAGAAATAATATATTAAATTAATTTTTTGGCGATTTCTAAAATCAATTTGGCGAAATAAGTGGGAAAAAATCTGACAACGCTGATTTTTGCTTCAATGTATAGCAACAATTTTTATTAATAGTTTAAATGTACATACGTACATACATACATACATATCTATGCCTGGATGTCTCTGCTATTAACACAAACCAATGGAGACTGCGCTGCCTGCAGCTGTAGTTTTGCAAGAAAAAAATTTAGTTTTAGCAATATTCTTACCGGCAAAAAGGAATTTTTTTCACATTCGTAAAGAATATTTAAATATTTAAGTATTTAATTATATGAATTGAAGAACGTTTTTAATTTTTAACACTTTTTAATAAATTTTCTGTTAATTTTGTACAAGAGTTCACTGGAAGATGTCCGCACACTAGGAAAACTAAATGAAAAAGAGATGATTGATACAAATGAAGGGTTTAGTTATGTTAAGGGGCATAAAAGGAAAAGTTCCAACAAATTTGTTTTGATTATACGAGCGTATGTATGTACATATGTACATATGTATGCATGTAAATATTTGTCAATATATGTATATACATATGTATGTACATAGGATGTTATATGCATATGCATATATGTAGGTATGTATGCATATAGATTATATGTATATGTACGTATGTATAGTTATTTACTAGCTATACTTAGAAAGAGCAGAGATGGCTAATTGTAATTTTTTGTATACCGCTCGTTTACTCAAACAACGTCATAAGTAAAAAAACTAAACTAATACACGATGTACCGATTTTCTTCGGCTCAGTGACATAAAGTCATAAGTAATAAGCCAAGTGTCCCTTATTTCTCAACGAATTGATATATGAGGACATAATACTACCACACTACATTGGTGATAAAGCTATATAGACTTAATTGAGTAATAATGCAATTTTTTTCTAAAGTATATATGTATGTACATACATACATACATATCGCTCCTTTATTGAAACATTGTCATAACTAAAAAAAACTAGTTCGCAAGAAAACGAGTTTAAAGTTTTCAATTTATACAGAACTTAATTGA
The DNA here is from genome assembly GCA_949987645.1 of Tachina grossa. Taxonomy (NCBI): domain Eukaryota; kingdom Metazoa; phylum Arthropoda; class Insecta; order Diptera; family Tachinidae; genus Tachina; species Tachina grossa. Next base: position 149,462,574 of record OX465276.1, read on the forward strand.
AGAAGAAACTTTTATTTTTCTCAAGAGCTGAGTGAACAAGATATGTGTATGAAATTTTTGAACTATATGAATAACGATATGGGCGTTAATTCAGCATCATTAACTCGAAAAATAAATTTTTTGAGATACAAATATGTCGCTATAAATGAGCGATATACAGTGTGATCCAGGCTTTAGTAAATAATATATTTGTATAAAAATTTTACATACTATGAAGAACGGGATTTATACATTTATTCAGTAAGAAGATTTAAGACGTTGTTGTTTGAAAATATTTTGAGTACTTGTTTTTGAATTCCTTAAATCATTTTCCTCAAAAACTATTTTTGTCTTTGCTAATGAAAAATAAAAATATTATTGCCATGTTTTTAATATACAAAAACAAAAAATTTAACGCACTTTATCGCTGGCTTAACATGCATGAGCTCTAAGTCCATATTTTAAAATATTACAAGGGAGAAGAAAAACGATATAATACTGATATAAAAAAATTTGCATTCATTAATTATTATACAACAGTTAGTCGATTTTTTAAATAGATATGATTGATAAGTAAGACGATACGAATCGACTAAATCTACCATCAGCCGTATGTTATAACGTCAGTTAAGACTGCTTCAATACTCGTGGTAGCTTGTGAAGTTTTGCTTCACAATCATTTTAGACCAGACCTAGCCTATAAACATCTTTGTTTTATTTATTTATTTTTACTCGATAATAAACGTTTGTACTGGAATATTCTTCACTTCAGAACAAGGTATACGAAATTATACCGATTCATTTCAGGCTTTATAAAATTTGCACTACTTTTCGCCAGGAAGACATCAAGAAGCCATAAGTATATCAAGCACTATTTTTGATTTAATCGTAAGCGACATGTATTACAAAATTAACTTTTTTTATTGAAATTCAAATTTTGTGGTTCTACCCATATTTTAGAATTATCAAAATGTCAAAATTGTTAATAACTTTTAAGATATAGGCTGTAAAATTTTATCGTAAGCGACAATTTACACATGTAAAACATATTTGAATACTAAAAAAAAATCACAAGAAAACTTTAATATTTGTCGCTTACGATTAAATCGAAAATAAGAATCCATATAACGATGATGCCTTGAATAAATTTGTGTTGCATACATTTTATACAATTAAGCAACAAAAGTTGGGAACCACGTATTTTTAGAAATGAATGAATTTATAGAATTTTATGAATTTTGAGGCAAGTTTTGAATATGAGCGTGGCTAGTAGATAATATTGTTATTTTCTGATTGTTTTTTTTTTCAGAAATAAAAGTTATTTTCTGATTATTATTTTTTTAAGCAGATATGAAAAAGGCATCATTTCTGATTTCTCATTTTTTCAGAGGAAAACACTGAAAATGCCTTTCATTTAATACCCATACCATAAAAGTGATAAAAATAATGTCACCAAGTTATTTTCAATCTCAGAATTCGATTTTTATTTTTGGCGAAAAAATGAAAATTTGGAAATAACTTTTATTTCTGGCCGAAAAAATAAAAATCAGGAACTGATCCTATATACATATGTATGTATGTACATACATATATTGAGGATTTTTAAAGATTTATTTAATATTTGCAAGCAAAAATTCATATGACTTAGGCCACTTTCATAATTAAGGGCACATACATATGTACATATATACAAGAAAATTATCAAGTTAATCAATTAAAGTATGGATATTTCCATTCCTGGTATTAAACCAGCTACATACATACATACTAAAATTTAGTAACTAAATAACATCAATCACCATACCTGCTGGCACTCAGCGATCCATAAATTTCTCTTCCCCTAAGAAAAAAATACATGGAACATGTAGAGTAAAAGCTTTTTTATGGAAAAGAAACAAGTTTGAAAAACTCTTTTCCTTCTTCAGCATTCACTTTTATTCGCACTCATTTTTTTTATAGGAAATGAGTTTAACTCTTTCTCTCACTGTCTTCTTCTCCATTTCCTTCCCTTTCCTCTTATTCTAAGTTGTTAAGTTAGGGTGCCAGAATGTCTTTCTGTAAATTTAAAAACGAAATAATCATTTATTTAATACGAACTAAAACTAAATTTCTTATATTCTTGAAGAATATAAAGAAATAGTTAAACATATATTACATATAGAATTGCAAATGTAAACGATTTAGACCAGACTCTGGTGAATTTAATAATTAAATTCTGAAACTTCGCAGTCAGCTAAGGCAGAAACTAATTCCAATTGGATTTGGATAATTGTGAGAGTACGTTTATTAAGATGGCGATAAGAGCTGTAACTGTGGGAAAACAGAGATGGAAACATACACACAATCACATATGTATATTTTTTTATATGTGTACTATGTACGTACACATAATTTAAATTTTGGGTGAGTATCTATTCTAAACTATTTTTTATGTCGAAAATTTATTCAAATATATTGTTAGATGTTGCATTGTTTTTTCTAAAAAATTATAACAAATTAACTAAATTAAAATGTGGAGCACAGTAATGAAAAAATGCTTAATGAAAATAAACATTGAACATTTGAACATTTCTTGTCTGGAAATGTTTTAAGAAAGTTTTCCGTTTTTTAAATGAAGAAAAAAATGTGATGTGTTTTTTGTGAAATAATTTATCTAATTATTTGAAGATACTGTTCTCCAAACCTTAAAGCACTGTATGAATTCTCACCCCCCATATTCACATAAAAATAAAATGAATTTGAAATCCATTTAAGGAAAATTTTGTATGAAAAACTTGAAATAAAATATATTTCAAATACATTTTAAATTTCATGTATATTAGGGTCAGTCCTTACAAAAATCTGTTTTTATTCCAGTGGACTCCCCTCAATGTATATTTTAAAGTGTATATTTTAATTGACTAAGAATCAGCTTTTTTATTTGATAAAATTCAAAAATATCGATATTGTTACCTTGTCATATTCACAACAAAAATTTATAATTTTTATTGTATAAATAAGCTACATACATGCATATGTAATCTTAAATTTTAAATTCAATGCCATTTTATATTTATAAATTAAGCTTGATGGAAGAAACAAAGAAAAAAATTTTTTCACTTCTATCGCATCCTGAGCAAATCTTATTTAAGCACAAATAATTGGTTTCCTCATTTATAGTGAGTTGGGTGGGCTTATAGTCAGCTAAGGGCCTAACTGCTGATGTTTAACGGCGTACATATGCCAACATGTATTGTGATGAGTCAGCCCGTTATAAAATATAAAAAAAAGAAAATGCAGAGAAAAAACCATATTGAAACAAATTGCAAAAGTCATAATATTTACAACAGCTACTACTTTCAACTGACTGAGCTCATAGAGCAGAACAGTGCAAAGGTCGCAACCATATATTCCTCTTTTTTTTGCGTGCCTTTCTCTAAGTGGTACAAACAACAAAGGCTGAGCATCATATAATCATCAACACCATAACTTTATATGTTGGTCTTTTCGCTTGCCTTTAGATTCAATGACTGTTCCAGCTGCACAACGTCTTTGTAAAGGCAGTCAAAAGAAATTTTTTGGAAAAAAATATGATGGAAAAAAGGAATTAATTGCATTTTCATTAGGTTACCTTAACTTGACTCGTTTGTGAGCCAGTATATTCGATTTTTCCGTATGTTGCGAATATGGTTGCCAGCGCTTTAGCTTGAATTTAAGTCAATATTAAAAAAAGTTTCTTGATTTTGTTGCAACATTTAATTCATATTCAGAATTGTGGCATAACTGTGTGGAAATAAAAACCTCACTATCTACCAATCTCAAGCCATTTACTTGTTATTTTAGCAAAGATGCATATATGAGAGGGAACTAGGCTTACCATATGAACTGGCATAAGCAGGATTGCCCAGTAATGTTAAGTCTTGTCTAGTGTTTGGACAAAATAAAATTTGTCCGCTTGAAATTTTTCCATAGTTATGTATCAAAAGTGCTCGGATCTCGACGATAAGTGACCATTTTTCTAAAGCTGTTTAAAGCAAAGTTTTTGGGAAATTTCCTTCTGTCGTAGGTAGTGTTGTTTTTACTTTTTTGCTTCTTTTAGATTTTGATCTTTATTTTTAGTTAGTTAAGTCAGTTTTTCGATTTTTTTTGGTTTTCATGCAATTACTTCAAGGAGAATTTTTTAATTTAAAAATATGTACATATGAAAATTCTAATGTATTGCCAGAAAAACAAAGACTTAAGACCACATAGTATCTGTGAGATCTGAAGGTAATTGCTATTCCCCAGGTGTCAAAACCCTTTTAAATTTTACGGATGCACTTTTTGTGAGTGGCAATTTCGAAGGAAGTAGAACATTTTGGTTAGAATAAAATGCAAAACTACGTAACTAACAAAAAATGTAAATCGCATTTTTTACTAAATTAATGGGTATTACACCGAAACACGTCTCTAAAATTTTTTTAAACCTTTGTCATAAAAATCAGTATAATTAAAAATTAAGATAAAGAAACTTTACTTTAGTTTTTTCTCTCTCTTATAAAATTAAAAAAAAGTTTAATTACATGCTTTTACATTTCAGCTTATGATATATAAAGACATTTTAACTCAGCTGAATTAAAATAAAGAAACTTTACTCCAATCACTTAAATTATTTTGTTAGCTTATTCTCTGTCCAACACAATTTTAAAAAGTCTAGTTACGTAATTTTGTATTTCAGCAAACGATTTGTAACTATTCTTTCTTAAAACATAGTAAAAAAAAATCACGAAAACTTGAAAATTCATCAGCATACGAAATATCCTCTAACGCCAAAAAAAAATTTAAATCCAATATTGCAAAATAATAAATTTCATGAATAAAATTCCGCGTGAAATTTCTCTCTTTTCCAATTAGAATTTTTTGTTTTCCCTATTACTTGCTATTAGTTGGAATTTCACGCGGAGTTTTATACATGATAGCCCTGATAAGTTTCTTTTCGAATAAGTTTTTTTTTTCTAACAAAAACAAATACATATTAGTGCCCTGCACAAGACTATTTATAAGACCTTTCAAGACATGAGAGATTTTTTCTAATGCTTTACTACAGCGAAATATTCTAAAAGAATCGCTAAGCAACACTGTTGGCAAGTAATTTTTTTCGGTTGTTTGTCTTGCCAACAGTGTTGTTTAGCGATTCTTTTAGAATATTTCGCTGTAATAAAGCATTGGAAAAAATCTCTCATGTCTTGGAAGGTCTTATAAATAGTCTTGTGCAGGACACTAATACATACATATACCTATTGCACTTTTCAATTAAAATTCGCATTAAAATTAATTTTTTTAAAGTTTTTTAAAAAATTATTGTATCACTCCCTACGATCATAAATTTTTACTTTAAACGAACGCCAAACTTAATTTTTGTTAATAAAAAGTTAAGCAATGTTGTATTTTTTCTAGCAAAGAAAACGGCATTAAACTCGGCACAAATTACCGCTGTTATTGAAAAAAAAATTGACGCAGAAAACTTCCTATTTTTTATATTGAAAAATATCTTGAAATAGTTTAAGTCAGTTCACTAAATTAACATTTCCGCCTCTGCTCCCTAAAATCAAACAGTTCTGCATGAAGCAGAATGTACAGAAGCAATTTTTAAGATGCTATTTCCAAAACAGCTGATATAAGTTTTTTTATGGCAAAAATCCAGCAAAATTGTTGCGCATTTCTAATATGCTTGTTGTTTTTGTATTGTTGTATTTGCTGTCTCGTCACTGCCTTCTTCTTTGCATTTATGTATTTCTGCTCTCTATACCTACATTTATTTCTTAAAAACTTTTGAAGTGCGTGGACGTCTTTAAGTAACAATCGTTTAAATTAAACCAAAAATCGAGGTAAAAAAGCCAGAAAAAGTGTTAATAAATTAAGGTAATGTAATATATAATATTATATTATATGATATTATATTTTATTTATATAAAAATCCATAAAAAAATTGTTTGTGTGCTAAAGGGTATTGTAAATTATTTTTTCACAGAAACTCAAATATTCTTGTGTATTCGTAAAGAACCGAAAAGTGGTTCTCTTTTCCCTTTACCAATTATTCAAATAGCTCAAACGTAAAAAATTTTGTCACTGTATGTACTCTCTTTCTCTCCTTAAAATATTAAAACGTAAAAAAAATAGTCCGAAAAAAGATAATGGTCAAAAAAGTATATTTAACTCTTTACAGCTTCATTACCTTTTCTTAGTAGGCTGTAATGTTAGAAAGCTATTTGTATTAGTTCTAAAACGTACATACACATACAAATACTAACTCTTATATCGCACACATAAATCTTAGTTGTATAATTGTATGCCCGGGGACATGACTGCGATCTATCTCTTTCAACTTCAATTCGTTTTCATCGAATTTTGTACATATGTGCATACATATTTTGTAGTTGCTTAAAATTCGTATTCCTAAATGTATAGCCTCTTTTACAATGTTGTTGCCACCCAACACATTCAAGGAAGTTCGAAAGCTGCAAGGGAAACGCTGGGATTTTGTCTGTTAATAACATCGTTTCCTAACTCTTCTTATGAGTATAACTGCTTGCATTGTCTGTTGCCTAAAAGCTCTTGTTGCTGAAATTACTGACCTACCAAAATTTATTGCCCCTACTCTCATATTAGAAACTCGAAAGCTGTCTGAGAATGTCCTCCCTCACATTCTTCTAGTTGCATACTTTCATTTTCAATAAGTTTTTATAGTGTTCGGACGTGTGACATAAGTTGTGGTAAAATTTAACAAAAAATTCAGTTAAAAGTGTAAGAAAATTAAAAGTTTTTAGTAATAAATGTAATTTAATGAATATTCTATAAGAATTTGTAAAAAATTTTGAAGAAAATTAAATTTTTCCTGGCAAAAAATTTGTTAGAATGTTTTCTTTATACATACAAAAATACTTGTTGCTACAGATAGCGCAGTGTCTGTTGGTTTATCATAATGTCTTCTTGATATGTACATATAAAATTGCAACTATAGACAGCGCAGTCTCTGTTGGTTTCCATTAACTGAAACAGCATTAATAACTTAGTGTACAAAGTACACTGTAAAATTAAAGAGAAATGGACTGTGAGCATGTGTGAGTATTTCTTGGAAGGGAAATATATAATAAGAGCAAAGACACAGTACTTTGCAGAGTATTTTGCTGTTACTTTTACAGTTCAAAATTAAATGGCATATTCTCAGAAAAAATTAAAGAAAAAAAATATGAAAAAGAAAATGTATAAAGTTGGGATGATTTTAGCTACATTTTTTATAAATAAGTATGTATGTATGTACTTATATACATACATATGTATGTACGTACATACATTAGCTTGTAGACATGTGAACCTGAAAAATATTATTAAAATAAAAAGTAGAACAAATTCGAGAACTTCATTAACTGAAAATTCATTAAATTACATTTTGATACGAAGTAGGAAATTGTACACTGGAGATGGCTGTTACATGCATAAGTATGTATGTATGTATGTACATGTATTCCCGGTAAGTTTTTGTAAAATGTTTTAATAATATCGATAATTGTAAATATGTAGTTGTGTGCAGACACACACACCTACATAGTTTGCGGCTTAGCAAACAAATAGCCGGCGTTGGCTAATGGTAGAATTAGTAGAATCGTATCGTGAGTTGACGGATCAGCTAACAAAATCTGTAACATTAATAAAACATGTTGCTGTCAGGGCTGTCAGATGTGGCGATTTCTCGCCAAACGTGGCGACTTTAAAGGTAGAATTAGTAAAATCGTATCATTCTACTTTACAGCTTGCCGTATCGTTCAACTTTGTGCACAAGTTATAGAAAATGTAACAGTTTGCATAGCACATTTTTTTTTTGTCTGGCATTAAATACGGCGTTTTTGACATTCGCTACAGAAAAATCTGTTTTCTGCAGATTCCTACGTCAACAGTGCTACCACCACATATTTTATAACTAGTAACATGCATTGTATATCGTACGGTTTTTGTCAGCTGACACGCAACATCACGATATGATTTTACTAATTCTACCTTAAAGCTAGTTTGGCGTCCTAATTTTCGATTTGGCGACATGGCGATATTTTGGCGTTTTATAAAAAAGTTGGCGATTTTGTTGGCTATTTTTGATGAGCCATGATTTAGCTTGAAAATCGTTAAATATTATTTTTATTATGGTATTTGTCTCGTGTAGATAATGTGCCAAGAACAACCGTTTTAGAAAACTTAGGCAAATTTCTGCAACTCGTCAGTTGTTTTATGGAGCGGGTATAAGACGAATTTTGGAGTAATGGGTAGAGCTAAAACATCATTTTTCACTTATTTCAACAGCCGAAAATGATGAGACTGCCCCAAACATATACAAAGAATTATGTGACGAAAAGACAAGACTTTTTAGATATTTATAAATCCAATAGTAAATGAAATAAACCATTTAAATCTTGAATTTCAGTCAGATAACATGCATGCAGGCAGTATGCATCAGAGGCTATATTCTACTCTTCTTTCATTTTCCTCAAAAGTTTTCAAGCCAACAATTTCGAATGAAACTCATAATAACGAAAAATTGATAAACAATGAATTTATATGTTTTTGTTTAATATTCGAGCTTGAGGTCACTTTTTAATAATTATTTATTTATATTTAATTTTCCAATATTTCGCCACTCCGTTGTGTGGCTTCTTCAGGGAATATTTTATTTTTATTTTAAAAAACGTTATAAAATCTTTTGCAGTTACAATTTTTCGATGTTTGAAAAAAACAATTTTAAGCTTTGTGTCAATAATTTTCAATAAGCAAAATTCAAATTATAAAATCCGGGAAACAACATTTTTAAAATAACAATTCAGGAAACGGAATTATAAAATTAAAATGAAGAAATGAACAATTAAATGAAATTAAGAATGAAAATATTTGTTAATAAATTAATAATTTATGCCTTATTATTGTTTTTATTTATCAAATATCTATAATTTTGCGCTAAATTTTCTATATCTGCCTTAAAATTTATTTTTTTTTTCTGGTGGTACTTTTATAATTTCTAACATTTCTAACATATAACGCTTTTTATAATTGCTTTCTTTTTCTAAAATTGAAGTATTATCAAAATCAGGAAAGTGACCTATATGAAGACAATGTGTGGATAAAGCTGTTTTTTGTAAAGAAATATTTTTGTATTTTTGATCTGTTTTATGCCCTGCTAACCTAGTTTTAAGTTTATTTTTGGTTGTACCTATATATACTTTATCACAATCCTCATTGTTATTCCCTTTACAAGGAATTTTATAAATTAAGTTTGACATATCTAACTTGTTAATCTTATCTTTGGTTTTGGTAAATAATTTTCCTACAGTATTATACATTTTATGAGCCATTTTAAATTTGTTGTGATCAAATATATTTGATTTTTCGAGTCTCTCCGATAATCCTGGTATATAAGTTAAAGACTTATATGTTTTAGTTTCAGGAATAACATTTCTTATTTGTCTTGAATAAAATTGTCTTATCAATTTACATATAACTTTTAGAGGAAAACTATTATCAACTAATATATCCTTTATTATTTCTTTGTTCTTTTTATAAAAATCTATATCACTAATTCTTAAAACTCTATCTCTCTCTATCTTCATTTAGGTCACTTTCCTGATTTTGATAATACTTCAATTTTAGAAAAAGAAAGCAATTATAAAAAGCGTTATATGTTAGAAATGTTAGAAATTATAAAAGTACCACCAGAAAAAAGAATAAATTTTAAGGCAGATATAGAAAATTTAGCACAAAATTATAGATATTTGATAAATAAAAACAATAATAATGCATAAATTATTAATTTATTAAACAAATTATTAATTTATTAACAAATATTTTCATTCTTAATTTCATTTAATTGTTAATTTCTTCATTTTAATTTTATAATTCCGTTTCCTGAATTGTTATTTTAAAAATGTTGTTTCCTGGATTTTGTAATTTGAATTTTGCTTATTGAAAATTATTGACACAAAACTTAAAATTGTTTTTTCAAACATCGAAAAATTGTAAGTGCTAATTCACACGGTGAAATTTAGGACGTCTATTTTTCTTAATTCTCTTTTGAAGTGGCTACCAAAAATTCCTTGCATTCATACGATGTTTTTTTTTTGACGTCTAATTTTACTTCTCTTCACCCATATAGCCAATAACTTAGAAGAGCAAGAATAAAAAAATACAATAAGATAGAAGAGTAACATTAAAACGTAACAACAATAATAACAAGAGCAATGTAATGAGAAATATGAAAAAAACCATGGAAAACAGAAATCGAGTCATTTTTTCTCCCCCTCTTTCTTCTTTACCCCGTTCGCTAACAAACAAAAAGTGACGTCGAAAAATAGACTTCATAAAAGTCTTCGTGTGAATTAGGTGTAACTGCAAAAGATTTTATAACGTTTTTTTAAATTAAAATAAAATATTCCCTGAAGAAGCCACACAACGGAGTGGCGAAATATTGGAAAATTAAATATAAATAAATAATTATTAGAAAGTGAGTGACCTCAAGCTCGAATATTAAACAAAAACATATGTATAAATTTAAAATAAGGTCGAAAAGAAGATAGATATACTAAAGGGTGTTTTTTTTTAAAGGTATATAACTTCGAATTAAAATAAAACACAAGAAAATCGTTTTAATGTCCATCAATTTGGCTTTATTGGAAGGACAATTTTATGCCATTATTGTTTAAATATGATTTCGGGCATATGGCCACCGCGGCTGGCTCGAATAAAGCCAATTCTACAGGTCCAATTTTCAACCACTTTTTCGAGCATATGGGGCCGTATGTTGGCAATAACGCCACGAATGTTGGCTTCCAAGTCCCCTAACGTTTCTGGTTTGTTGGCGTAGACGAGCGACTTCACATATCCCCAAAGAAAATAATCCAATGGTGTCAAATCACACGATCTTGGTGGCCAATTGACAGGTCCATTCCGCGAAATTATGCGCTCATCGAATGTTTCCTTCAATAAATCGATTGTGACGTGCGCTGTGTGGCATGTAGCGCCGTCTTGTTGGAACCACAACTCATCCACATTCATGCCATCCAATTCGGGAACAAAATAGTCGGTTAGTCGGCTCCAATTGCTGTGCACGGTGGCGAATCGATTCATTCGGGTCCTCTTCAACACTTTGCTCTACAGCGGCAAGTGTTTCTTCGGTGCGCACTGTTCGGCGTCTCTGCGGATGCGTATTATCACATAGAGTAAACGTAGTGCGAAAACGATCCATGGTTAACCGAATTAATTGCTCTGATGGACGATTATGTCGACCATAAAATGGGCGGAGCTTGCGGTAAACTTCGCGAACTGAATCATTATTTTCGAAATAAGTTTGCACGATTTGCAAGCGTTGTTCTTTTGTCAACCTGTTCATGATAAAATGGCAAACCAAACTAAATATTAATCACTTAACAGCTGACAAAATGGCCGCCAGTTAAAAAAGTGATGCCAACTTAAAGTTCTATACCTCAATAAAAAACACCCATTATAACAAATGAATGTTATTATAGCTATTGATATACCAAACACTTTTCTCCCGCTAAATGCAATCGATTTTGGGTCAGCATTTGAAACTGAATTAAGCAATGTTGAAATGACTGATGAACATTTTAAAATACTTGGAGATATTGTTTTTCGTATTTTAAGTTGCTCGTGAAAGAATTAATAAATAGAATACCTGAAAATATGAATATATTTAAAGTTTACGAACATTTTTCCATTATAAAATGTTGCAATCCATTATCACAAACAAAATTTGTTTTTGTTAAAGATATTTTTATTATTTTTATGAATCCTAACATGCCGCTAGATGTTTATGAAACACAATGGACAAAATTACCGCTTGTGGATTGGAAAGATTATTTTAATGGTGATATTCCATCTAACTTAAATCAGTTTTGGCCAAAAGAATACGGTAGTCACGTACCATTTTATAGAACTTGCTTTGGCTGTACTTAACATGCTGGTAATTCCAACAACTAATGCCTGCGTTGAAAGGGTATTTTCAATAATGAACTCAACTAAAACGCGCTTCCGAAATATCATGCAATCAATATTAACTTCTTGACGCGTTATTACGAGTTATAAATTATATGAATGTAAATAGCACATGCTGCACATCTTTTATACCTTCGCAATATATGTATGTTGAAAGAGTTCAATTCTCATACTATGTATTCAAAAGAAGAAGACAATATGGAATGTCTTGACGATGAAGTATATATCGTTTTAGATATGTAATAGAACTGCCACTACATACAAATGTACATACATATATCTAATATTTGATGAATACTAAGCTACTTTACATTGTACCTTTTTATGTTCATAATCATTTTTACATTGTACTAAATAAAAATAAACAAAATATATATAATGGCGATATTTTCCACATTTTTGGCGAATTTTAGCGATTAGGAACAATTTAATTTTTTATAATTTATAAAATAAATTTTTAATAATTAGTGTTTTTTATGGGAATTGTTACAATTTAAGTTTAAAATTTTTTAAACGCACTAATAATCCCAAATTAATATTTTACTTATTAAGTAAAATATTTTTTTATTAAAAATACATTGAAATTGATTATTGAGGGGTTTAGCTGGATCCTATGCGCATTTCACTGTTGCTAATGCAGATCGAAAATATCCTTTTTTATTGAAGTTAAAATATTATATCGAGCAATTTTTTCGATTTTATCGTGAGAGACAAAAATTAAATTTTTTAGAAGTTTTTTTTTTTAAATATTTAAATATGTTTTTGTCGCTTACGATACGATAAAATTTTACAGCACGTACATATCTTAAATAGATATCTTTTAATTATGGCATTTTGATAATTCTAAACTATGGGTAGGCCCATAAAATTTTAATTTCAACAAAGTCTATTTTCGATAACATATCGCTTACGATAAAATCGAATATAAGGCTCGATATTATATTCAATTTAATCGTAAGTGATAAAGTTTAATTTCAATAAAAAAGTTTATTTTCGATAACATGTCGCTTACGATATACCTACTACATTCAAAAATAAAATTATAGGTACATATTTTGTACGACAATGCAAAATTATGTAAAAAAAAGTTCAACGGATTCTATCTGTATCCGAAAATTATTAGAAAATTTTTATAAATTTTACAATATGTAAAACCAAATTTTTTCGATCATTTATCCTTTTAAAATTTTAAGCCTTTAGAATTTTTTTTTTGAAAATTTTAGTAAGTCTTGCGACACAGGGAACTTTTAATAAAATTTATTACTCTTGTGCATGATTTTAACAAATTAGGTGCGATTCAAGTCATTTCGGCCATTGTCTGATAGAAGTATTTTATTTTTGGCAGTTTCTGGCCTTTTTACCCGACTGCCGAGAAGGGTTTTATTTTTCATGTAAATATGTTTGTAAAATTTTTTACCAAACTTATCGAGTGGGGTATAAAAATAAAAGAAATTCAAAGGGGATTACAAAAATCCTATATAAAAATAAAGGAAATTAAAAGGGGATTAAAAAAATATATGTATGTATATATGTATTTGTTTATATGTAAGAGCTGCTGGGATACCAACATGTTTCAAATAACAAATAAATTTAAAAAATCTAAAAATCCGACAACCAAAAACAAATGAAAAGGAAATAAATTCAGTAAAGTGCGACTCTGACTCGCGCACGAAGGGTTCTGTACGAACACTAGATATGTAATTTAATACAAACTTCATCCTATATAATATATAGTTTTGGCATTTTTTTTCGTTTTTGTGATCTTTTCGGTTTTTTTTTGTTTTGGCGGTTTTTGCGTTTTTTCAGTTTTGGCGATTTTTTTAAGTTTTGGCTTTTTTTTAGTTTTAACACTTTGTTTTCTTGTTTTGGCGATTTTTTCGGTTTTTGGCGTTTTTTCATTTTAGCGATTTTTTTTATTTTCTGGAGATTTTTTTCATTTTTGCGATATTTTTTATTCAATTTTTTTTAGTTTTGGCGACATTTTCGCGTTTTTTCGATTTTTTTCGATTTTTGGGGTTTTTTTCATTTTGGCGATTTTTTCGAACTTGGCGATTTATTTTAGTGTTAGAATTTTTTTTTAATTTTGGCGTTTTTTTCGTTTTGGCGATTTTTTTTTTTGGTTTGGTGATTTTATAATTTTCGGTTTTTTTAGTTTTACTGTTTTTTGAAAATTTCAAGTTTTTGGCGATTTTTTTAAGTTTTTGGCGATTTTTTCATTTTTTCGATTTTTTTATTTAAATTTTTCTTATTTTTGACGACATTTTCGCGTTTTGGCGATTTTTTTCGATTTTTGGCGTTTTTTTCATTTTGGCGATTTTTTCGAATTTGACGATTTATTTTAGTGTTAGAATTTTTTTTAATTTTGGCGATTTTTTTTAATTTTTTGCGGTTTTTTTTTGGCTTGGCGATTTTATAATTTTCGGTTTTTTTAGTTTTACCGTTTTTGAAAATTTCAAGTGTTTGCCTCTTACGGTTTCCAAGATATAGCAAATTGTCAAAATTACATAGTCAAAATTGCATTTTTTTTTTTAAATTTTTGTGTTAATTGTTGTAGTCTGTATAAAAATACACTAATTTTACAAATTTCAAGTTTCAATATACAATTGTATGTATAATTACATGGGATTTTAACATTTTTCGTTGCTCATTTTGGAACACCCTTTAATTTTTAATTCTCATGTATTTTTTGTTGTAGCGGCCAAGGTTCTACATACTGTGTCCGAATTTCAGGTCCTTAGCTCTTACGGTTCCTGAGAAAATACCGTGTGACGGACAGACGGACAGCGTAGCGAAAACAATAGGGTTCCTTTTCACCTTTGGTGTACGGAACCCTAAAAAGCAAGTCCAGTAGTGCGGAACTTAGTGGCTTTTACAGTCGGGAAGCATTAAAAACCGAATCTTCAAATCTTCTTAATAGTGGATCCCGACTGTTCAGAACTACTGGACTTCTTTTTTTTCCCTTTTCAGTTGTTTTTAGGCAGTCGGGTGTTTTTATTTCTTAAATTTATTTGTTATTACAGTTCGGCCCGACTTGGTTAATATCTCCTTGATGATAGATAGTAAGTTTTTGCAAATTTTCGTCATTTCGTATATATGTATGTATATAATTTTTTAGCGCTTGTTGCAATTTCGCGAAAAAGAGATTTTTTTATCCAAATTTAGTTTTTTTTTATCATTTTAATTATTTTTAATCCATTCCATAGATCTGTATTCATTTGCTATTATTTTTTGTGCTTGTTTGCAATTTATCGCGGATTTTCTCTGATTTTTCAATAAAAGGGATTGTTCCCAATTCTTTATTTTTTAACCGAGTTCAAAAAAAGGAGGAGGTTAACAACTCGACTCAATTTTTTTTGGGGGGGGGGGTGTACTCGGTACATTTTAGACCGATTGTAAAAATTATTTTTTTTTGTCTAAGAGGGTACAGCTTCACATTGATCATATTGTAAAAAAAATGGGCGAGGACACTCCCAGAATTTTTTATTTAATTTTATAATATTCTACTTATTTGATTGCTGCGAAACCTATGAAACACCTTTGGTTCTTATAATTACACAATTTGAAAGTTGAAAAAATGGGCGGAATCACGCCCATTAAAATTTAATATATTATTTTAAGTGGTTCTACTTTACCAATTTTAAAAAGATTTAACACGCACCCTGAGCTCTGAAAAATGCACAATCTTGCATTTAAAAAAAGGCGGATGCACGCCCATGAAAATTTAATTTTATATTTCACGCATTTCTTATCTTCTATCAGTAGTGCTATTCACTAACTTTTTTAACGATAATCTCATCGTTAAAATAATTCTAACGAAAATTTATCGAATTTGCAATTCAGTAACATTTTTAACGATATTCGCTGTAGGTTAATGTCAGCTGTGTTGTTATATAAGCGACAATAATTTATGTGCTGTTAATTTAATCGACAAAAATCAACAGAAAATATCAGCTGCGTATTATCATTAAAAAGAAGTTACGGAATTACCCAATCGTTATTGCAAGCGACAAAATGTATAGAAAAAGACTGTCGGATCGTTAAAAGTTACTGAATCGCACTACCGATCTTTGCATTGAAGTCGGTTTTGTTTTAGCAGCTTTAACGATTTTTAATCAGTATCTGTACCTGGATTCAGAAACTTTTTGCGAACCGAAAATCGTAATATTTATCGACATACAGTCGGGCCTCGATTATCCGTGTTCTGGATAACCGGAAACCCCGATTAACCGTGATGGCCAAAGATCAGCACCTGAATTCAGTAACTTTCATTACGATAATCGTATCGTTATAATAAATATAACGAAAATTTATCGACTTGGCTATTCAGTAACATATTTTAACGATATTCGCTGTCGGTTAGAGAAAAAAATTAAGTCACAAAATCAAATTTTTTGAGTTTTTCTTTATTATTCTTTGTGCTTTTCGCTTATTATCACATTTTCTATACAGAGCTACCATATAATATTGAATTAAATGGTGAATAAGGTAAAGCGGGAGGCTATCGTTAAAAAGAAACTATAGAATCACATTATCGTTATCGCAAGCGAATAAATATGTCGATAAATATTACGATTTTCGGTTCGCAAAATGTTACTGAATCCAGGTACAGTATATTGTTTTTTGTTTGCGATGTTTTCAAATTGTTTGCTTTGATTAACCATGATTACCTCTATTATCCGTGATTGCAGAATTTTCTTATTAACTTCAAATTCATACATACAATATAATAAACATAAAAACGGGGAATTCCGTTGTTTGCATACGATGAGTCAGAAGCATTTACAAATGATTAGTTTAATTTGGAAATTTGAGAAGTGCGGCTGGTTGGATCTAAATATATTTGTTATTCGATTAACCGGTTATCCGTAATGCTTCTGGTCCCAACCATCACGGATAATCGAGGCCCGACTGTATTTATTCGCCTGCGATAACGATAATGTTATTCTGTAATTTCTTTTTTACGATAGTCTCCCGCTTTATCGTATTCACCATTTAATTCAATATTATGTGGTATCTCTGTATAGAAAATGTGAAAATAAGCGAAAAGCATAAAGAATAATTAAGAAAAACTCAACAGATTAGATCTTTTTGACTTAATTTTTCTTCTCCAACCGATACCGAATATCGTTAAAATATGCTACTGAATAGCAAAGTCGATAAATTTTCGTTATATTTATTATAACGATACGATTATCGTAATAAAAGTTAGTGAATCCAGGTACAGGCGTTGATATCTTTTTGATGGTACCAAGTTTTTGCAAATTTTCGCCATTGATGCAAATTTTCAACGTTTTTGGCATTCCTTGCAATTTCAGCGTTTTTTTTTTAATAAATTTGAAGTTTTTTTTTTTAAATTAGCCCGAATTGAAAAATGGTACATATAACACTAGGTCATGTTCTAAAATTGTAGCAAGTTATTCAACATATCATTTTTTCAACAAACATTTTTAATACTAAATATCGATACTTTTTTAAATTATTTCCATGATTTTAAACTGATAGTTTTCTGTTTAGTTTAATATTAAAAATTTTTGTATTTTACATCTTCCTCTATTTTCATTAGGGAAAACTTCCACTAAATTCTATCAGGACTTTTTGTGTTTAAAAAAAAAATTTATTAAATTTATTTGTGAAATTTATTATTTAAATTTGTCTGCTTCCTCCACCCTGTGTATAAATTGAACATCCAACGGCACTTCCGGTTATTCTAAAGCACACACATTAACATATCTACTGAAATTTTCGAACAGCAAGAAAAAAATATACATACATACACATAACAAATCCAATTGCAATTTGTAGAAAGAAAATAAAAAAGAAATACAGAATGAAAAAAATAACTGACAAATGATTCTGCCACTTGGTGTGTAGAAATCGTGGCAGCAAAGAGTAGACAATGCCACCTAGGAGGTTTAACCGATAGAGGTAAAATTATACCCAGAGACTGACAGCATAAAACACAAACACACCCGACAATACTGAATGCAAAAGGCAGAAAGTAAGAAATACATGTATACTTTTTTAAAACACACAGAGAACTGAGGATAAAAATTAAACAAGAGTAGAAAATAAATAAAAAGTGAACCCAAACAATACAATTTCATAGAATTTAAGGCCTAAAGGCAAATGCGGTGAGTGCGAATGGTGTCATTAAGCGATTTTTCATTGCAATGTGCTGCAGGTGGACTTTTGCCATTCTATAGGACTCCCAACTCTTCGTCCTTTTCTTGTTTTGTGACTTTTTTTCTGCAACGCTTGATATGGATTTCAGTTGTTGTAATAAATGAATGTATTAAAAATACTTAAATAAACAGGATTTAAATGACTTTTTATGCAATAGTAGTAGAGTTCAAACAATGTTTATTTAACACACATAGTTTTGTTTAAAGCTTAAAACTCTGCAATGAAATTTAACAATATACGAGTAACATTTATTTAATAAAAAATCCTTGAAATAATTTCATAACTTAGCAATGCGGAAATTGGAAAAAGAAATTCGTTAATTTTGCCTTAACGGAAATTGTGATTTTATTGTTGATTTGTTTTGGGCACTTTCTCAGTTCTTATGATATTATTTTTTTTATTAAAAGCAGTTTAATGCTATAAAATTAAGAAGTTAAAATTATTTTAATGCAAATAACTGACGACACTTTGTTAAGAATAAATTGACAGTCAACATCCGTTTTTATAATTTGCACACGTAAAGGCATAATTTTCATACTCCCTCATTCAGACATTATTGTCATTATATTTACTTTACAATGAAGAAACTTTTATTATTCCATAACAATTGCATTTATTGTGTGTTTGCTGGAATGATCTTAAAAGAGCCAGATAGATTTAAGTCTTCATTAAACATATTTTAATGACAATAAATTATATTAAACAATAAAAAATTCAACACAGATAGAAGAAAATGTTATAGATGTAATTACAAAAAATCAAGAAATAAATATTTCAACATCTAAAATATCACGAAAAAAAAATAGAATATGGAACATTAGGACGAAATTTTTTTATAAAACATCGAAAGTAAGTAAAATATTAATTTGGGATTATTAGTGCGTTTAAAAATTTTAAACTTAATGCTATAAACACAATCAAGTCCACCGACCATCGACTACATGATGTCAAAAATAGAATACATGCGTGCTTATGAGAATAATTCTTTTAGCCGCTACACGACTACCGACTACACGGCTACTTTTGTAGCCCGTAGCCACGATGATCGGTAGCCTTTGATTGTGTTTATAGCATAAATTGTAACAATTCCCATAAACAACAATAATTATTAACTTGACTGCGCCCGGTCAAAAAAATACTTGAGTGGCAACACTTTATTCTTAAATAGCTGTTGTTGTTATTTACATTTATTTTCTTTTACATACTCTTACGACTACAATTAGAAGCTGAAAAAAAGTCAGCCAATGTAGCAATGGTAGAGTAAGAAAATAAAAAACATTTTGATTATTGAGTTCTTGTTTCAACTTTGTTATTTGTTATTGAG
Organism: Tachina grossa; assembly: GCA_949987645.1. Lineage (NCBI taxonomy): Eukaryota > Metazoa > Arthropoda > Insecta > Diptera > Tachinidae > Tachina > Tachina grossa. Next base: position 149,482,066 of record OX465276.1, read on the forward strand.
CTTCTCATTTGTTTAAATGAAAATTTATGATATAATAACTCTAGTTGTTCTAAGAAGCTTTGGGTAAAGGTTCCCTGATGATCTGCATTAGCAACAGTGAAATGCGCATAGGATCCAGCTAAACCCCTCAATAATCAATTTCAATGTATTTTTAATAAAAAAATATTTTACTTAATAAGTAAAATATTAATTTGGGATTATTGGTGCGTTTAAAAATTTTAAACTTAAATTGTAACAATTCCCATAAACAACACTAATTATCGAAAGTTTTTATCTATAAAAGTTTTCAATATTAATTTATAGAAATTTTTCTATATAGAAAATTGTGGCTGTCAAGTATCAAAAATATTGTGAAAATTGAAATATCATAGTGATACATCGAACAATATTATGTTAAAAATACTTTCGACACAAAACATCTCACGATTTTTTATGCAGAAAATTAGTTATTATTTTCTATCTATATATATATATATATTAATTTATATAAATTAAGCATTAAACACATTCACCACAGCAAGCTACCGACTACCAAATGTCAAGGATAGAATACACATGTTTATATGAGAATAATTCTTTTTAAGACAGCAAGGCAGCATGGCGGCAGGTTATTGTCTATGCTGATTTTGTCGTTGTAGTCCAATTAAACTAATTTCTATTTTGTTGGCTACAATGAGAAAATTCAGTATTGCCAGTATAATACAGAATGTTGAATGAATGATTTTGTACAATTATTTCATATTATTTAACAGAAACAATATCCAAAAATTGATGTAAAGAATAAATTGATTAATTTTTGTACTTTTACGTGAAATAAGTACATTTTAAAAGAGTAATTAATTTTTATATATGCAAAATATATAAAAGTGGCAATACTGAACTATGTATTTCTACTTGAATATCAGCTGCAGATGGTGCTGCTGCCGTCTCCAAAATAATTAAGTAGCCAGCTACGAGGCGACAAATCCTGCTAGCGGCATTTGAAGTCGTGTGTTCGTGTAGCCTGCTGTGGTGAATGTGTTTAATGCTTTAATTATTATTAAAATTATTAATTTACTACTAAGAAAATGATCGATGTCAAGCATATTATGAAAAGAAAAATATTGAAACAAAATTTCGATTTTTATTCAGAAAATTGTATATTATCAAGAAAAGATTTCAATATTAATTTAAAGTTGAAAATTAAAATTTTTAAATAAAACAAGGAACATATTCTGTTCAAAATTTTTTTCGATATAAGACATATGTAGATAGCACCATTAGTGTCCTTTGTATCACTTGCTGTAGGAAAAGTTCTAGAGATGCAGGCATAAGGCTTCAGCTTGTGCTAATGTAACATCAGAACGACCTCTTTCGTCGGTATTCTGTAGCAGAATCATCGGCGAAGTAAAATAACCAATAAAATGGCTAATCAACACAGTTTCAAAAATTTAATACGCCTCATTGACACCAGGGGCGCTGAAACATTGCGTCATTAACAAACGTGCAAACAATCAGAGTTGTAAAAAAAGAATGAAGATTTCCTATATCTCTTCATTCAACAGCTGTCTTCTCTATTGCTATTCCTTCCCTATCTCCCTCTCTCACTATCTTCTCTTCAACTCACAGCTAGCACAGGTGGGATCATTGTATTGGACCCAAAAGGGCTGGACTCTAAATTTCACCCTTCCTTAAAGCAGTTTGCTAACCTAACCTAGACAGAACCATTTTTTATAAAATTTTTTTTTTGTTTCGATCCATGTCAAGTATCGAAAATATTATGATAACAAAAATACCAAAATAAAACAAAGAAAATTTATATTCAAAATATTTTTGAACTATTTTTTATTCAGAAAACTATTTATAAAATATATTTTCTATGTAGAAAAGCTTTCAATAATTAATTTATATAGTTTTATTGTGTATAAATATTTTCTGCTCAAAATATTTTTGATATAGAAAAATTTAAATAATTTTATCTATAAACTATAAAAATTACTATATATCGTCACCTAAAATCCAAAAGGCCGTGACAACCAAAAAATTCAAAATAGACTTTTTGATTGATTATGATGTGATGTGATTAACCAAAATACATATATTCCTAAAATTTTACTCACATATGTTCAAAAATACCGATTTTATTCATTATTCAATTTAGCACCTAACATATAAATAGTATTAAATTTATGAAGTTTTTTGCTTCTCCTGTAAAATAGTAAAAAGTGTACTTACGGCCTTTTGGATTTTAGATCACGATATTTTGCTTGTACATATGTATTTAAGTTTCTATTCGAAGTATTATGATACCAGTGGCTTATTCAGAATATCGTTACTATTCAATAAAATTAGGAAAAAAATTATTGGATACAATTTATGCATAAGCTTTAGTGAAGCTTCCAATGTACATACTTTGGGCAACTAAAGCAACTTTGAAAATTGTCCCAATCTATAAAAAAAAAACATAGAAAAATTTTTTGGTGGAAATATATGAATAAAATCATCAAAAATTATTTAGCAAAATATTGTTATATCTCTTCCTTCAAAAAACCTTACTCTCGTAGATTCCAAGATTTGCAATGAAATAAAAAAGCCAGACAATTTTATTTTTACAAAGATATTCAGACCTTTTAATTACACAATGTTAAATAACTCTCTGCCTGAATACCATGATGTTACGTCCGCTGTCATTTTTAGATTCAGCACAAAGCTTTCAGAATAATACTGCCTGTTTTGTAAATCGAGTCGATTTAAAAGCGCTCGATTTGGAAAAATAAATCCACTAATAGCGAATTTTTTAGACTTTTTTGTCATTTTCTATTTTTTAGAGCTTGAAATATCATATCTGAAATTAATTTAGTATGTATGATTTAAAATACATCAATAGCCATTACTTCTTTTTGGAAAACGATAAATTTAATCGGATTCGGCTTACAGAATATGGCCGAATGTTAGCAACATCCAATTTATTCCATTGGTTTGTGTACATATACGTTGATGATAGATTATAATTATAGAAGCCTTATAGTATTTGGTGCTTCTGACTGGGGTTTACTGCCCGGAGCTCAGTATAGAGGAATCTTATAAACTTCTTATAAACATATGCAGCCAAAATGGATGCTGAATTAGCTTTCACCCCTCAAACCATGAATGCGAGTGTGAATATATGTATATATAGACAGTCAAGCAGCAATTAAGGCTATTTTAGCAGACTTAAACTACTCTTCGGTTGTGCTCATGTGTAGGAATGCCCTAAATAGGTTATGTGCTGGTAGACAAGTATACGTTTTTTGGGTACGAAGACACATAGGGATTGAGGGAAATGAAATGGCAGATACACTGGCTAAAAGGGGAATCCAATTACCTGTGGAAGAAACGGTATATGTCCGGAAACCAATTCAACACCTGAAATGGATCTCAGACTCTAAGATGAAGGAAGAAGCGGCGGAAGGTTGGCGTGCGATGAAAACTTGCAAAACTTCTAAAATCATGTGGAGTTCCTATGATCCTAAATCGACCAAATTCCTTTTATCACTAACCAGAAGCAACTGTAGACTTCTAGTGGGGATACTAACTGGACACTGCTGGACCGTTTCGTATGCCGTCAAAATAGGACAAATACTTGACGTTACCTGCAGGAAATGTAAGGAACCCGGGGTAATTCAGACAGAAGAACATCTACTGTGCCACTGTCCGACTCTAAGCCGCACCAGATATGACTGTCTTGGTGAGCACACTTTTCGTAGTCTTGATCTTGTATCGGGAATAGAAATGTGTAGACTGCTAAGGTTTATTAAATCTGTGTGTGAGTCATTCGATACAAGCACCGCGAACTAGGTCACGATACTTACAGGTTTCCTGTCATATTCTGGTAACGCTAAGGATCAATGCTGGTCTATGCGAGGTCCTTGACCACCCAGACTAACCTAACCTAACCTTGTGTCTGGCGTCTGCATTAGCTTATTTGTTTGTGTGCTTATATACAGTTTTTGTTATTTGTGTCTTTTGTCCTAAGTGACTAATGGGTTTGTGTGGTTGTATATTTCTTAAAAAGCAGAAGGTATAAAATAATAGTTGTGATGCACATCGCCTTGTAGTTTTGTGTGCTAGCCTATTATGTTCTTTAGCTAATAATATCTGGATCATTCTTATTATTTGAAAATGTATTTTTGGAAAGACTTTGAATTAGGTTTATTCACATATTATTTTTGTAACAATATTATAATGAACAATACTAAATATTTAAAAATCAGTAATAGGTATGAAGCAGGCAATATATTTTTGTTTCCAGTTTTTGAATATTTGCTAATAACAAAATTTACAATTTTCAGTTTCGTATTTTATGGGAAACCCTCGTTTTTCTAAGCCCATAATAATTATTGTCCATACAACACCTCCATCCTCATCATCAGCGTCAACAACAATAGTGATTGGGATAATATTATCATTGTCATTATTATTGTTGTTGTATAATTGCACCCTATGGCTGTCTGTCTAAGTTTAATACAAACTAATTGCAACAACAATAAAAATGGAACGTATACATTTTCTCATGACGAAAATCCCTCTTCTACTCATGCCTCTAAGGACCTGCTGCATAACAGCAGATGTACTGATGCTATGACAATGAAGTCACTGCACAAGAAATTTTCAAACTAAAAATGCAAAAAGGAACAGAAGAAACATTTTGCCTTTATTTAATAAATTATTATGAAATCAAAACACGTCTTTTAATCAATTCAACGTGCTGACGTTGTCCAAAATGATTGTTGCCAATAATTTAAACATTTGAATCAATGATTGTTTGTGTGATGTGTGCTAGAATATTCAGAAATGGATGGATGGATGCATGGCTGTATGGCTGGTATGGGAATGTGCTTAAATGAGCAAATGTATGAATGTATGGGGAGCTGTTGATGTCTGTCTGTGTTTAAGGATTTTTGTTCATTTGCTATTGATTTGGTGTGTAATTTCGGCAATTGCATTTGCTAGAGAGATGTGAAGTCATTGTTAAGCTTGTGTCAGATTAGCTGCATTGACCACATTGTGTGAAAATTAATTAAATCTTAAGCACACACATGCATTTATATACATATGTATTTTTATCTCTCTTTATTTTCCCTGAAGATATTTCAAATTAACTTTAATTTAAATGGACACATTGCCAAGAAATTTATTTAAAGAACGGACAAGTATTTTATATGTAATGGGAAAATTTTTATAAGAATTCTCACTTGGCTTGAATACATTTAAATGGCTTTAAATTTAAATATACAGATATTTTCTACTTGCAAATAAAATCTTTATAACATGGCGTAGTATAAAAAATAAACGCAACAAAATCCAATTACAGAATACTTGACACTGAAACTGAGCATAAATTGATTAAATTTGTTGCCTTTACTTATTTGTAACCTGCTCTCCTGCTTAAGCTATTTATCCCCAGTCATTATTGCTCTATAGGTGGCATGGTTAACGACATCCTTTTGCCTGCACTTGCATAGACTTTATGTGCTCCAACGCAACAAGAAGATGGCCATGTTTGTTAAATTTGCACATTAAGTGGTATTTACTTTCATTTCATTTTGCTGTTTTTTTTCGCTTCTTACTTTGATATTTCTGTTTTATTTAACGGCTTTTAATGTCATTTAAGCATCTGCAGTTGGCAACTTGAGAAATCGCATCAAAAGAAGCCGTAGCCGTTGCCGCAGCTTTGTAGGAAATATAAAAACTGAATTATATTTAGAGAAATAAGTTAAAGAGAAGAAGCAAACTAAAAAGCAAAAATCGCCATAACACCAAAATAAGTAGAGTTTTCTCTAGTTTGATGTAAAAATATCTTTGAATTTATACCTAATATACAAATGTTGTGACTGGAAGTAAGTTGAAAGAAATCAGATCAAGCAGTCAACCGCATGTAGCAGCAGGGAGTCATTAGTATGGCTTCAACTAAGGCTAAAGACCCACTGCAAATGCAACTGTTACTACAACATGTAGTATCTTCACACAATGACTTAGGAATCAGTTGGCCAGAGCACAAAATAAAGGAGTGATATAAGAAATTCTTGTAAAAGACAATCATTAGACATATACGAGGGCTATGAATGTTATAAGTTTGCATAAAACAAATCACAATGGTTAAGTTATACATATCATAGCTGATAATCAGTCTGCAATTAAGTCCCTCACAGGTGTGTATATCACATTTTCTCTTGTCCAAGAATTTTGCAAAGCCCTTGATCAGTTTGCGCAGCATTCAGGTATCACATTAAATTGAGCGTTGCTGATGACCTGGGTTTCTGATGACCTGGCGAAGAGGAAAACCTTGCTCTGGGAGGTCGATATCCATAATCTCTGTGGGCTCCCACTCTCATTCTCCTGGAGACGCTTTAACCAGGCATTCTTGAATTATTTCAGGACAGAGTCCACCTGTTCAATAGAATCCTCTGGTCTTGCCTTAATCTTTTTTTTTTAATAAAGAGAAGTAAGTGTTACTTTCTTTAGGGTAAGGTAAGGGATAGTGATAGAGAAGACAGGTGGTAAAGGAAGAGATAAAGTAAAGCTTCATTGGCCTACCGGCTACTGTGCTTTCAGAACCCATGCTAAGCGTTTGGATCTTCCGTATAACGAAAAGTGCTTCAGTTGCAATGAGGAGGAAGAGGAGGAAAGCATCTCTTCTGCTTCTATTCCGTTCTGGAGTCTCAAAAACTTGAGGCTTTATCTTAGAAGCAGCGGCTGGTACGGCAGCTGACTTCCCCTGTAGCTTGTGCACACACATCCATTCTCCGCTCTCATTCAGCATTTATAATCTCTGATAATACCAATCCTTATCGTTCTTGTCACCTCTCTACTCCTTCTCCTTTTCGCCTTTCTTCACTATTTTCTCCCTACTAATAGGTAGCAGAAGTTTATCATAGCCTCGGGTCCCAGTGGGCTGGATTCTCATATTCTTCCCTACCAAAAATCAGATAACCTAACTTAACCTAAGCAAAATGTATAACTCAGGGTAGGATTTAATTTTAGCCAGGTTTGGATCTTCATAATATTTTTCTCCAAGAGGAATAGTTTATGCATCCTACGCAAGGAAAGCATTGTACCAAGTCTAGAAAAATAGGTTTCAGGTAATAGGATACTGTGAGAATCTCAATTATCCGACATCAAAAATGAGAAGTAAGACCATACCGCTCAAAAAGAAATTATCTCTGTAAGTCGTAGTGTGTTGCACTGATATCCTTTTTCCTTTCCATGAAAGTATCATATATTTAGACTATAAAAATGCGCCTACACGACCAATTTTCTAAAACATCAATAGAAGCTTCTTCTTGGGAGGAGCACCTCAAAAACCAAGTTTAAGATCTAGAAACTTATTTCCTTAATTAGTGAAACGAGTATTACCATATAATATTACTGACCAGACTTGGCAGGGGGAAGACAACATGTATCACTTTTGTGAGTTATATAAGCAAAGTGAATATAAATATATGCTGTGTATACAAATGTTTCCAGACAACCCTTGTATATTTTTAACTGTAAGCCACATAGAAATATTACAAGTCACTGCTAACTGAACACCGCTGCCATCATTACGACAAGCAACATAATTTTTTGTTGCCTTTCACGTTGCCATTGAAGTCAGCAGCATCATCACCCCGTCGTCGAAGCAGGAAACGGAAGTAAGTGTTAGTTGCTTCAATAGCTTAGCAATTTTATTTGCTTCCACTAGATATTCTACAGCCATACATACACACACTCACCCAAAACGTACCGTGCACAACAACAGGTTCATTCTTATTTCGCCTGTCCAATGGCTTTGTCTTTTGATTTAGATTTCTTTAATATTTTTCATGGTAAATTTTTTTGAGGTTTCTTTACTTTACGTTCCTTTTGCCACCTTCGACAAGTGGTTGTCTGTAAGATTTTTTTTTAATTTTATTTCTTATTGCAACACAATGTTCTGCACTAAAAGGTAATTTTTTAAGGATTTCGCTTATTTCCTTCGCTTTATTATAATTTAATATAATTTGGCTTGAGTCAAAGACGATCTTTAAGGTATTTTCAGGGTTGTTTTTTCTGTTGCTTTCTTTAAAATTTCTAGCCAGCTACTGGTTATTTCTTTGAAAATATAGAAAAATGGTTGAAAAATATGAGAAAAATTCATTTGATTTTTTTTTATATAGAAAATAATTACTTAAGTAGTGGCACTTGTTATTGTTATTGCACGCTGTTTGTTGCTGCCATTGTTGATGTCGTCAACAGGCGGCTGATTATATTTTAATAATTGTCTGTCTTGTCGGCTTGCTATTTTTTTTTTCGTTAAAGACTATGAAAAGGGAAAATATTTTTATGAAATTAATTACTTGTACTTTAGCTTGGAAGATTTTAAAGATTTCATAAGTTGAATAAGGATGAAAAAAAATTGAAGATAATTAAATAGCAGAGAAAGCTTGATCAACCATTGTATTTGAACAAAAAAAAATAGTAAATTGACTAAAACATTCACTGTAATTCCATTATTTAAATTTTTAGCTTAAGGTATTTCTCTTTAAAGTATAAGTAACAAGGCCAAGCTTGCATAGGGAAACATTGGGCTTTGGCTCGCAATGAATAAGTTTGTAATCCTAAGTTGAATCTGGTGAGGTTTGGATAGCAAAGCTAAAACTTTAAGACGGGTTTTTTTTTCTTAAAGACAAGTAACACTCAGGCAATGAATGCCTACTACTTTTACTAGGTGTTAGCTTTTTGTAAGAAAGGGATAGTAATAGAGAAGACAGAAGGTGAAGGAAGAGATAGAGGAAAGCTTCTTTCTTTTACGTGCTTTTTGTACGTTTCTAATAATGCAGTGTTGCAGCGCCTCTGGTGTCAATGAGGCGTATTAAATTTTTGAAGTTGTGTTTAGTAGCCATTTTATTGGTTATTTTACTTTTGTTGGACAAGAAACTCAAGACTTTGCAATTAATGCCTACGACTTTGCGTGTGGAAAAGCCTTCTACACTAACTTTCATGTGCGAGAGCGTAAACATTTTTTATTACATAATACAACTATGTTAGGTACCCATATCAATGTAACTGTTAGTATCTTGTTTCTTAGGGCTTCTACTATGACTGAAAATACAGCTACTATATGTTCTTCTGAAGGAAATGTCATAGATCTCGACATTTACTATTGTTTCGAGTAAAATACAAGGTCAGAATACAAATTTCAGTCTAAAAAGGCCTGCTTGCAAAGAAATCACTGTCATGTTGAAGAGCATCATTCTTAAAATCCATTAAGCAAAAAGTTTAATCCAAATGTCAAGGTCAATAGTTTGGTCCTAAGGTTAAACATTTCATCCAATTTTGGCTTCGCCAAGATTTAGCTGCTGGTGTGACCTGAAAAGAGTCAGTAGGATTGGAGCAGCTGGTATCCTTTTCAAAGCTCGTTGTTTTTATATTGTCTTCAAAAGAACTTCTGTAATAATCCGCCCAGATAAAGACTTTCAAGACTAACTTGGTCTCATTCTCGATTACTATGAGTAAGGACTTCATCCTTCGGAATATTACAGTCTGAAGTCTCGAAGCACCTGGTATCCTCCTTAGAGAATAGTTCTGCAAAAAACCTCCTGCAGGAAAATCAAATTCCATCACTTGTTATGGGAACTGGCCTAATTTCGATGTATATCACTGATGTATTGAGAGTGATCTTACCTATAGCATTCTTCGAATTAAATTACCCATAAGGAATTTATAACGAAGTGCTGACAGTACCTTTCTCCAGTTAAGCAAGATATTGAGGTCCTTGAGGTTCCTTTGATAGCATTTCTTTATATCATGAATACAGTAATATAATAATAAAGAGAAGGAGTTCCTTTTCCAGAATTATACAACGCACAGTAGGTCAAATGATCACTTTTTCTGTGCAAAAGTAATTAAAACAAAAGTGACTTTTTACTTTTTTTTCGTTGTTTTTAATTGTCAACACTTTAAAATAAGGACACGTTATTTTAATTTTCGGAAACTATTAAACACTGTCGCATATTTTTGCATCAAAGTCAATATATTTAAGTTTTTCTGAAAATAAGCTTTTGAGTTCAGTAGAAATCGGTCAACTTTAAGTGCGTTTTTCTCGAATTGCATTGGTGTTAACTCATTGATGTGAAATGGTAAATAAAGCGACAAGTAATTATTCATGTTTTTTTATAAAAAGCGTTTCATATTTATATCGCTATGCTTTAAAATATTTCATTACAATGAGCTATAGCTTAAACGGTATAATTTATCATAAGCACTGACTTTATGTAGACCCTCAAAAATGTTGACCCCATTTGACCCATTTCAAATTTAAAGTATAAATTAAGTAATAATCAATGAGTTATTTGCAATTTATTTTGCAGCGCGATTTTTTTCGTTTTGCGAGTAATGCCTCGTTTTAGTAAGTAACATTTGTATGAAAACAATGGAACTGTTGATGATATTAATGGAAATGAAGAGAATGTTTTGAATTTATATCTACCAAGTAAACTAGATTTAAACAATCAGCTAATGTTTTGTTAAAATTAAATTTTTTTAATGCATATATCGACTGTTGTTATTAAAGGGTTAATTTTTGGTCGTTAATGAGTTAGATTAGATTTTGAAGAATTTTTTTCAGAATTTACGTTGAATACCATGATTTGGTAGAGGGATTTAATTTCGCACACAAAAAGTGGTGATTTGACCTATAGTGCAACGTGAGGAGTTCCTTTTCCAGAATTATACAACGTGAGATTTTGTTGCACCACTTTACTCTTGAATGATAGCCAGGTATCCGAAATTTCGCACAGATAACTTTGGTCCTGTAACATACGCATAAGTATTTATACCTTTTATCTCAGTAAGCCTATTGTACAACTCCTATTTATTGTAATACATTGCTGGATTAAAACCACAATGATCTTGTTGCAGGTTTCTGATTACCTGGAGGTTTTGTTAAACCGGAAAAAATTATGTATAGCCTTCTAAAAATTAATCAGATTTCAGATTGTTGTCCTTGTAAATAATCCAGCTTTGAAACAAATTTTTAAAAAACTAATCAAGAACAAACCAAAGGGCTTAGAAAATCTCACATATACCTTAGAGCCTCCTACTCCCTCTCTTGTATTGTGCTCAAAACTCAGTCTCGATCTCGATTCACAACTTGCTGGCCTAGCCTGCTTGAAGCTTCTATGCAAATCCATCTATTTTTTATATAATTTTGGAAGTTTTTTTTCTAAGAGATGCTTTTGGTAGGCCGTTATAAGATTAAGTGAAAGTATCTAATGTTATTACTTATTCTGATTGTATGCAATTTAAGAAGAGTCCTGTTGCTTGAAGTATTTAGTGCATTGAATACAAGGCAAATTACTGTATTCGAAAACCCGAGTTCGATCTTGGACCAGACCTAGTCATATCAACCTCACAGAGTTTTCTGATACGCATTAATGCATATTACAGCACCCTACTTTGATATTTATAACAATGAATCGTCTGCGAACTAAATAGCTAATAAAACTACTACATTAGTAGTAAAGTAATGCTAAAACGATGCAATAAAAATTAACAAAATGCGCAACAGCAGAGTTGTGAAATGAGCTAAGCTTAATAACTTAATATTTCACCATCTGTCCTCCTTTCACTCAGGGAGGTACATTAACTCCCTGAGCATTACTTTTCTCTTTGTATAAACCATTGATAGAATAAACTTTTTACTGCTTCATCATTCTATCGCCTCCATATAAATATCAATGTTAATATAGATATTATCCTATTTTACTTTCAAGCTTAAAAAATTGTTCGCCCGAACAAAAAATAAATTTACTATTTCATTCCAAAACTTTATATCAACTTTAATTAAAATATTAAAATTGTAAATTTCTTAAAAAGCAAAAGAAGCAAGTAAATAAGCCTTAAACGTTGGAAACTAAAAAAGAAAATGTAACCCAAGAAAGAATCATAAAAACTAATTTTGTATAATTTTTTAATTATGGCAACAAATTGTGAGTAATAAACACCATTTTTCAACTAACTGGCTGGCAAACTTAATAAAGTTTCTGCCAGCGAACCACATAATTAATAAATTTTTATTACAATATTATTATTATTATTATTATTAATAAACTGAGAATTTGTAATTTGTTTTCTGGCCAAAGTTTTTCAATTATCAAGGCGTTTCAGGAATGAGAACAACACAAAGAAATAGAATAGAGAAATAAGAGAAACACTTTTTCTAGAACTGCAAATATGCTTCATGTTTTAGGTTCATTGAATTTTTAATCGCACCCAAGTGGCAGACCGTGAAAGTGTTTTGTGGTTGGTGACAAAAGACATTTAATGTCTTAGAAAATTTTTGTGGTAAGCGAAGGGATTTTAAGCAAAAATAGCATGCACACTGTCAGAGAAAATTAAGGTAAACCTTGGCATCAAAACATTAGCGAAAGTACCAAGTAAGTTCTAATATGAACTACTGTAAATAAAATAGTAGAAATAGCAACTTAAACATGAAGAGCATTTTCTAATAGAGCGATTTTGAGGGAAGAAACACAAATCACTAAACTATTATAGCAGCTAATGTCACAAAATCAAGGTTCGAAGGACCATAAGCAAATGTTTGATATTCCATTTCAGTGATGTAAATAAATTGCACAGAGTGATTTTCTCAGTTTCTAAATAAAGTCTTCCAGAGCATGAATTGAATTTTTGGCTCTAATCATGCAGAGGAATGCTCATGAGGATCTATAAGTCTCATTCTAAACGGACTTAATTTCCCATTCAATAACTTTCAAATTTACATCCTTTAAAACATTGAAATAAATAAATTTATATGGTTTTTCCACGCTTTCACATACAGTGTGAACCGAATTTCATTACTTGGAGAACAAATTAAAAATTTCCAAGTAACTGAGAAAACAATAGACGAAAATATTAGAACATATGCGATTCGATGTGGCATTTTTGTTCTGCATAAAATGCAAAATACCTCCACTACTCATGAGCGCCATCCTCACAATCTGCTGCAGATAAACATTCTTCAGAAAAACAATATTTGTGTCCACAATTTGCTTCGGAAGCAAACAACGGCTGTAGTGCTGGAATTTCTTTCAACCAAAAGCTTACATACAAATAAATTATTTAAATCATATATTATTTTAAAGTTTTGTATCTTTCTTTGGGAAAACATGTTGTTTGGGGTATACAATGAAAGAAGTAGCACATTTTGTGGCAAACATTAAATGAAAACAGTTGAAAGAAAATTTACGAAAAAGACACCCACAAAAATGAAGTTTTTTGAGTTTTTCCCTTGGCACCCAAACGATTCAAAGTGCTGTGTATGAGTGTGTATGTGTGTTGCTGTGTGAAGGAGTTACAACAATACAAAAACCGAACAAATAAAATGTCGCTTAATTAGACATGAGAAAACCGCAAATGAGTGTTAAAAGTATTTTACAACACATTCAGTTTTTGTTTAGCTTTATTTCTTTTCCAAAAAAGGACAACTAAAAATATAAAAAAATAAATAATAAATGTGGGAGAGGAAAAAGAAAACATGAAAATGTACTAAAGAATTAAAGTTTAAAAAGAAGTTACACAAAAACAAATGGGACTTTTAAGAAAGAGCTGTTAATGAGGAAGATGTTTTGAATCAAAAATTAATGTTAAAAGGCAGAGAAAGTAATTAGAAATTTGTTATATGTAAAGTTTTTGAAAAAAAATTTCGACCACAAAGTTATGATTTTTAAATTCCACAAAGTTATGATTTTTAAATTGTTACGTTTTCGGAGGTATTTTTTGCTTTAAAATTTGTACTTTTTTGTCTCATTTAGGCTATCAAAAACCTGCACTGCGTAATAGACTGAGTTAAAGTCTAAGTTTACCTCATACAGTACCTCAACGGGTTGGATTCACTGTTCACTGGATCTATCATTGAATCTAGAAATGTTTTAAAGGTAAAAATTCGAACGAGTAGAGTGGTATCCATCCAAACGGAATCTCATGTTGTAGCGGAATCTCAAATTCTAGCAAGCAGCTACGTAAACCTACCAACCAAGGAGTATAAGTCTGGCCACAATCAAGGCCCTTAGACATTAATTTAAATATGAACCTATTGAAAAGGCAACATATTCGTACTTAAATAGTCTTGATATAAGGTATTCAGATAAATGAATAATGTGCAAAAGTTCAGAAGATGACGTGATTACACCTTCAAGAAGACGAAAATCAGGGCATAATAAATAGCACCTTCACAATATTCAAAACTTTTTTTTTTCAATGAGTTGGGTTAAAAGTTAAAAACTTTCGTAGTACTATTTCTGGTTGGTTCATTACTACTTCTGCCATTGTCCACTCAGATAAGAACACAAATTTTAAAAAGGGACACCGATCTAAGCTTGAAATGCCTAAAGGACTCTGATTATAGAGACCTCAGAAAAAACATAGAGTAGACTGGTTTCTTTTTATATCGGTTTTAAGTATAGTTGTGATAACCCGCATCATGGGGGCGGATCACAGAATAAGTACAATCCTACATAAGATTGCGTGAACATAGTTGCCCCTATTTTCAAACTGACTAACTATCCAAAAGCAAATTAAGTTTCGATATTCATGAAATCATTTTTATCGGAACCTAAATTTTCCAAAGGATGATCCACCAACTAAAGTCTCGCTCTTTGTAAACAATTTCGGATGGGTCTTGAAAACAAAAATTTCCAGGACTTCAAAATATCTAGGATGTACTATAACCTAATCCAATCTAATTTAATTTTAACTTTACCTTACCTAAGTTAGCATGACCTGACCTAACCTTATATCACTTAAACTATCCTAACCTGACGCAATCTAAGATAAGGAATGGACTTATCAAAATAATCTGTGTTTCCAAATAGAATTGAGCCAACTTAAACGTCCAGGATTTAAGTAGATGTAATATTAGATTATATCCTATCCAACCTAATGCAATTCCAAGTTTACGTAACCTAACTTAACCTATCAAATAAGGTTCTTTTAGTGAGGTTTGCGAAAAGTGCGAGACTTTAACTCAATAAACTGCCGCGGTACACTGATCCACAAGACGGAGTTGAAGTACCGCAAAATACTCCGCCATGGGAAGTAAAAGAACTAGATATGTGCTAAACTATACTGATTATTCTTGGAATCACTTCTAACAAAGTGTTCACGCTAAGAAACCATTTTGTTCTATAAATTCTCTTAGGTCTTATATCAATTAGAGTCCTGAAGACATTTCAAGATCAGTACGTTTTCACTATTGAAAAATGAATATTCTCCAGGCAATGGCTCGAATGTTTCGTTCTCCTCCTCGCATTGTCTGCCTGCTATATCCTTAATCAATCTGATGTAAGAAAAATAGGCCCTCATCTTCATCATGCTGGTCATTATAGGAATCAGTCCCCTGCTTGCTGGCTAGTGTTGTAAAAGTATTGAGTACTCAATACCGGGAGTTTTTCCCGGTACTCAATACACAAAAGTAACTACTCAATAATTTCAGGGTTGCATTTTGTAGTATTCAAGCGAAAGTCTTCCTTTAAAATACATCAAAATTATACAACTCTGTGAACTTGATACAAATAAATATGACCCTGAACCTCATGGAGTTAGTGCAACAAATAGCATTTCTGTTAGGAATTATTTTGATACGAAAACAGCCACTAAAAAAAGTACTACAAAATGCATTATTGAACTACTTTAGTCATTAACAAATACTATTGGACAGAAAAAGTGACCCTTTAGAATAGTGGAAGGAAGGCACGTGATACAATATAACCAGCAAGTCAGGTCCTCACAAACATGAAAAATATTTTAAATTCTTTCAATGTCGGTAAAATTTTATTTCTACATTTTAACAATAACATCAATTGTGAGAAAAAAATGTTTAATAAAAAATGTTTAGAAGATAATTTAAGAGATTAATGCACTAGAAGTGTTAAGAGTAAGTTAAAAAATTTTTATCTACAAAAACTACTCTTCATACTTATTTATTTTCATTTGTTATAAATTAATTTCAATATACTTGTATTTAATCTTTGTTTTTCCATATTGTATCATCAATAAAATAATATAAATAATAATTTTTAACTTCCCATATACATACATATATAAAGTATTGAGTAGTATCGTGTACCCAATTGAAAAAGTATCAAGTAGTACTGAGTATTCAAAAGTAGCCGCTTTTTACAACACTAGAGCTGGCATATTCAGTTATTGTTACTCCCTCGACAGTAGCACTTTACTTAACCCTCATTTTCTCCGATTGCCCATTGCTGAAGTTCGGTTTTCAGACTCTTAAAAGTTCTACCGCTCTGCAGTGAAATGTTATTTAAAAATTATACCATCTTGGTAAGCTTAACAGCTTTTCAGTTCTTGTTATACCTGGATTTTCCTGGATCCATATTATCTACAGATTAGAACAGTATGCATATAAGTTTATCTCATTTTTAAATTGAAGGAGTCACAGGTTTTCATTTCCTCCAAGAAAATACGGACTGGCACCCTTTCATCAATATTCTTTGACTACGAGTATAAGAAACATAAAGTCAGTCTGAAAATATGTGCCATGATCCTGCTGATGAAAGAAGTTTCTTACGTTTTGATTCCTAGTTTTATCCGGATTGTATGATATCTTGAGAGCCTCCTTTGATTCTTCAGCTAACCTGAATTTAACTTGAATTAAAATTCAATACAAGAGAAGCTCATTGGCTTGTTTAGCAATACTATAGACAATGGTGGATAAGCAGCTGATCCGCCTCTGGGAGCTCAATCGATGATGATGTCGAGGGATCGTTCTATTGATCGAAAGCAGATGATGGAGTTCTTTCTTTTTTTTTGTCATGGACAAGTAAGTGGAAGGAACATCTATTGCTTGATCACTGATAGTGGTTGCTCAGACGACCCCAACAGAACACCTTTTTAGTGTTTTTTTTTCATTCAATATATGCTGCCTCTGATGGTGGCGGATGTGAGTTGGCTTTAGTGATGAGCGATAACGTGATTTTTTAATAATGTTGCTCCTTGTGAACGTGATTTCTAAATCGCTGTTCTTTTAAACTGTGACTGTGATCACAGTTTAGCAATATTTTGTTTGTAGCAGTTCTGTTATTTTGGTAAAATCTAATAAGAAGAGCAGCAGTGAAATTAAACAGTAACTGTGATCACGGTTTAAAACATTTCAGCTCTTCTGCTTTGAAAGTATTTATTAGTATTGGTGTCTTGATAAATACTAATAAGAAGAGCGACAAGAATAAGCAATTACCAATCAACCCCATCCATACATTGAGAATTGTCGTATAACAGGTAGAGAGACAATAAAATTGCAAACATAAAAATGTGAGCTGTACATAGTTGCCAGAAAAGACGATTTGACGATTTTTTCTTGACAAAAGCTGAATGTATAAAAAACATTAATGTGGTAGCTTCATTTACTGTAAAGTCAGAATACAAGAACATTCACAGTTTGTATGAAAGAACTATATTTCCAAAACATGTTACTTGATAAATTCAATCACAGTTGTGATGTGTGATTTTTCAATCGCTGTGAAAAAGTAACAGGTTTCGAAATATCGCTCAACTCTAGTTGGCTTACATAGTGTGTCATTTGAAAATTCTCTTAATGGATCAAGGTCATCCCAGCAATTACCCGCATAAATACTTAACACATCTGCTGACAAAGGCTTAACTTTTGTAGACTTTATTTTTCTATATTCAGTAACAATTACGAATGATAGAGTTTTTTTTATTTTCGAAAAGCATGGCAAAGAGATTTAAAAAAATTAACTGCTCAAATTACAGTACTTTCCTTCATATTTTTAAGGAATTTTTATCTTAAAAGTATTTCTTTAATGAATTTAATTAAATTAAATTCTTTTATATATTAAGCAATCAATTATCACAAAAAAGTTATTCCAAAATTAAATTTTTTCCACAAATTTATAACATTTGAAAGCATATTTTAACCCACCAAAAATTTAACACATGACAACCGGCTGTTAAACAGGAGCAGAAAGTAACAGAAAGTATCATGTCTATAAAACACTTTGAAGTGTGTTAATTTTTAATGAATCAAAAAAATGTTTGTACACACATGTCATCCTTTTTAAAACATACACTTGTACACACACACACACACACACACACACATTTTCAAACACCCGCACACACATGCACACTGACTTGCATAGACAATCCTAGATGTAATACAAACACCTAGAAAACAATTTAAATTACAGAAAGTACTAAAAAATTTAGTAAAATTGAAATGAGAAAATTGCTTGAATGGCAAAAAATAAATATTGAGATATTTTTGGCAATTCCTTTTTTAAGAGCGAATGTAAAAAAATTTGTTTCAAATGAAAATAGAGAAAAAAATATTTAAAACAAATGTGAAAATAAGCTTGAAAAGTAATTGAACTTAATTTGATTTTTAATATTTTTTTTCATCCTGAATAAAAAAAAAATATTCACAGGTGATGAAATTCCCGCAGTAACTAGTTTTTACGTTTTTCATGAGCCAAGCAAAAAAAAGTGCAAACGAAATTCTTTTAAATGTTAAAAGGTATAATAGAAAATTTGCCTGAATTTGCTTTAAGTTTGAATTTTCTTATCTTAATAGATCTCTATTTTGGCCTTGTGCTTTTTGTCATTTTAAATCTTTTGTTAACAAATTGTATTGAAGTATCGAAAATGCTGTAAAAAGGTGCTTCAACCAGCATAAAAGCACAATTTAAGTCATCATTATTTTATTTATTTTTTCATCCTGGCACTCTGACCGTCATTAAAATATATACATTTCAATGAATTGAATGATTGACAACAATTTGATTTGAAGTATCTACTATTTTGAATGATTTTGTAAGTTCATGTAATAAAAGCCTTTATAGTGGTTTACTTACGCGTTTTTTTTCTATTTTTGCAACTTATTGGATTAAAAATAAGAAGACACAGTAAAATAAATAAACGAAATCTCTAAGGGAAGGTTATCGTATAAACGTTAGAAGATTCTAAGATTTGCGTAAAAGCCTGATATGATCTCCTTACGTCCCGATGTTATTAACACTGGATGAAATTAATCGTTCACAATCGAGTCCCTATGGGCACAAGGAAAGCATAAATTAACACAACTTTTGTGATCAAAACTATTTCATTAAGTAAAAAGCTTTCGTTGTCATAAAAATCATCCATGTGAAACAATATTGCATTCATTTCTATCAATACAGAAGTTAGGTCGCTTTTTGTGAAAGAAAATTGGTTGTTTCAAATCTAAAAGAAGAATGCTAGCAGTTTATTAAGAAAATTATGGGTGCACTTAGATCATTTTCCAAAAATTTAATTAAAAAGGTTTACGAGTACTCAAAGCAATCTGACCTATACAACCCTAATACGACCAATTTCAAATTGAACTTATAGCTTACCTTCCCCTTTTTGGCCTTTAAATTCACTTGATGCTGTAGATAATAAAAAGAAAGAAAACGCTCTTCCTATTTAAAAATTGACATCTTTTATATGCATAAATGTCAAAGTGATTACAAGAAAATGCTTTTTTTTTTGTCGCACAGTCATATGCTCGAGTGCACTACAAGATTTATAGAACTGGAAAAAAAAATATATATATATATACCAGCTTAAGTTAAAAATTTAGCTGTAACGACTTTAACACACCCTACAATACTTAAAAGAAAATGTATTTGTAATAGAAATTTATAAAACCAATTTACAATCGAATTGACAAAAACATTTAAACGATTATATATTTTTTTTCAATTTTCAAGCCTTTCAGGAAATAAAAATGTTAGGTTAGGTTGACAAACGAAGCCGTTACGCTCATGTCAGAGGACATACACTCAAGCCAGTATAGGCCTACTGTGCGCTCTCATGAGGATTAAAAACGAACCCCCTTTTATAGGAACTCAGTATTGTTTATGTAGTCCCTCAAGCTTTTCCAGCCAATATCTCTAAGGTGGGTAATGTCCGGTAAGGTATCATCATAAAAAAACGCTTGATTGTCTCAATATCCTCCATGCATGCCCTGCATTCATTGTTAACTGTGAATCCAATGCAGTACAAGTGCCCTCGTAAGCTAGAGTGCCCCGATAAAATACCGGTCAGTCTTTCTAGTTCGGGCTTGTTTAGTTTCAATAGCCCCTTGTTTTGTCTTATTCCAGATCGCCCCGTAGAACCTTGTTTATAATACCCATAGAGGTAATATGTGAAACATCTTAGCCTAATCTGGTAACTCAATCTTCGCTGCCTTGAAAGGCTTTGCATTAATAAGAGTCACTGTCGATTTAAACGTTCATGTCCGATTACGCCGTAGTGGGCCATGACATACACAATTGCACTATAAAGCGGTCCTAGAGCTTATTCTTTCGGTTGCGATTGCCCTAATTGTCAATTCGCTGTCAGTAAATATGTTGACATCTGTGGCACTAACATTCACATTGATTCATTTAAACACCTCCCTGATCGCACGAACTTCCACCTGGAAGAGTGTATTGTGTATTTCTTCTATGAAGAAACTTAGGCTCTTTCTTTCACCTTCCTTCGAGCCATCCGTGAAGCACAAAACTTCCAGGTGCATTTTTTTAGGGTTTGATAGAGTTAGAAGTGTCTTTCTAGTATCAACGTTTCGCATTCAACTAAAACCCTACCCGGTCGGATATGTCCAATGTCTGTCTGATCATATCCGTCAAGTGAAGTCCATATATTCTGATGGTGTGGTATGTTGTTTCATCCAATCCATTCCCCATCACTTGTAGACATTTCGCAGCAAGTGCTGCTTCGTATCTAATATGAATATATCTGCGACAAAAAAGAAAAAGTGATTAAGTCGAGATAAGCCCATTTTGAGTTAATGGTACCGCCGCAATCTAAATATTTCAAAGTACCCCTGAGAGATTTTTCAAGGAGTTATAGCAAAATGAATTGCGGCTTATCTTTTTTAGACTTCTAATCTCATTTGGAATAATAGCTAAATTTAGGTTACACTTTGGTATATTTCAATTTAAATGTATTATTTACAGTGTGCATAACGATGTTTGCTTAAACAAAATTAAGGTTAACATGGAATTTCCCAACTTAACTGTAAAAAAATAAATTTCTGAAAATCGACTTGAACCCTTAAGCACTTTTTCCTTATTGCCACAGATGTATAGGTTGGACATTAAGAATAGCCTTCAATCTCACGGTGGGTGTAGTTCTTATTATAGTGCCACTCTACGCAGCCCCAAGCTCTCCAGTGTTGCACTTTCATCTTATTGACCTCCACCTCACCATAGGTCTGAGCCGCCATCTAGACTCAATACCCCTTCTGCAGAGAAGTCAGCACGAGTTTGGCTTCTTGACAGAAAAATAAAAAAATAATTAAAAAGAATCCTGAATATTTTTAACCAAAAAAATTATGTCAGTAGTCAGTATACTAGTCTAGTAGAATTGTAGGTTCGATTCCTGTTAAAGACTGTAGGTGTTTCTGTCGATAAGCCCAATCAGCTTGGCAGTTTGTGTTTCTTACAAAAAAATATATAAAAATATTTATTGTGCCTTTGGTCGCTTGATTCTAAAGTTAAGTGTCAAGATTCTAAAAGTAAATATTAAAGAAATCTATTTTTATAATTTTATTTTAATAAACTATGCGATTATCAATATAAAACAGATATTTTGCATTATCCGACAATGCTAGTATATAATATTGTACCCGTAGAAGTTAAAAACTCTGTACCTTGGTCTTTGTGGTCAATAGTGTAATTTATGTTTTATTTGGGTTTACTGTTGCACCACAGTTTGGAGTCCAGTTGCCGAGTGTGCTCAAAACATTGCCATACTCGTAATATCGTTTACCACATCCTGAACATCCATGATACTAGTAAAGGGTGTTTTTTATTGAGGTATAGAACTTTAAGTTGGCATCACTTTTTTAACTGGCGGCCATTTTGTCAGCTGTCAAGTGATTAATATTTAGTTTGGTTGGCCATTTCATCATGAACAGGTTGACAAAAGAACAACGCTTGCAAATCGTGCAAATTTATTTCGAAAATAATGGTTTAGTTCGCGAAGTTTACCGCAAGCTCCGTCCATTTTATGGTCGACATAATCGTCCATCAGAGCAATTAATTCGGTTAACCATGGATCGTTTTCGCACTACGTTTACTCTATGTGATAATACGCATCCGCAGAGACGTCGAACAGTGCGCACCGAAGAAACAATTGCCGCTGTAGAGCAAAGTGTTGAAGAGGACCCGAATGAATCGATTATCCACCGTGCACAGCAATTGGAGCCGACTAACCGACTATTTTGTTCCCGAATTGGATGGCATGAATGTGGATGAGTTGTGGTTCCAACAAGACGGCGCTACATGCCAGACAGCGCACGTCACAATCGATTTATTGAAGGAAACATTCGATGAGCGCATAATTTCGCGGAATGGACCTGTCAATTGGCCACCAAGATCGTGTGATTTGACACCATTGGATTATTTTCTTTGGGGATATGTGAAGTCGCTCGTCTACGCCAACAAACCAGAAACGTTAGGGGACTTGGAAGCCAACATTCGTGGCGTTATTGCCAACATACGGCCCCATATGCTCGAAAAAGTGGTTGAAAATTGGACCTGTAGAATTGGCTTTATTCGAGCCAGCCGCGGCGGCCACATGCCCGATATCATATTTAAACATTAATGGCATAAAATTATCCTTCCAATAAAGCCAAATTGATGGACATTAAAACGATTTTCTTGTGTTTTATTTCAATTTGAAGTTCTATACCTCTGAAAAAAACACGCTATATTACCATATTAGTCGCACTATGGTTTTATCATCGTGTTTTGTAATTTATGGAGAAACTCATTACCAACGAATACTCTGACTTGGGGGGAAATTACTCCACCTTGCGATGTTCCTCTTCCTGCTCGTTTTGATCTCTAGCTGTTTCCTAAACTGTATTTAAACCTCAAATACACTTGCACCATCGAGAAAATAGTACGACAGCTACATGTCCTGATCACTGGTGCTATAATCATTTACTATTGCTTTCTGGATGAGAGATTAGCAAAGTCCATTTTGGGTACATGAAACTTTTCTTGGTTCTGAAGGTTGACGAATTAAGATTTTTGCTTGTCTGTTTTGGAACTCTTATTTCTAACCTTTTTTTTATAAATATATTTATTTATTATATTTTCAAAAATTAACTAACAATAAGTATTCAATCCTAGCCAGTTGAACCCATTAATCATTTTCAGATATGAGTTAGTTAAATCACTCCTTAGTGGGTTGAAAATTGCAACTATTGTAATAGAGTGATCGGAGGAGAGATCTAGAGAGGCCTCCACGTGAACTAAGTCTCTATAAATATTTCTCATGACTCCAAAATATATAACATCTGGAATTTTTCGTACGTCAGTAGGTCAGTAAATAGGCTCCCCACTCAAAATGACATCTAATCCCATTTTTGAAATTGTATTAAACATCGCTCGACCTCTAGGTGTAACAAGACGCGAGCTCCAGTACGTTTGTTTTGCATTGTAGTCACCAGCTGCCACGAAACAAGATCTAAGAGATTTGTAGAACTTCTCATACTGATGTTCGGTAACTGAAAATCTGGGAGGTGAGTAAATTGATGATATCAAAATTCGCACAACAATTTTCTAGCAGAATATTCGTTGCTTGCATATATTCTTCACTAACGTTGTCAAGGATATATTGCTTGAGTCTTGACTTAATTAGAATTACTGATCCACCGCATGCTCTCTTTACTGGGTCCTTGGAATCATATAGAGTGTAATCATTTATTTTAAGGCAGCTTCTCGAAGTCAAATGAGTCTCAGAGACCTAACCATTATTTTTCTTGTCTGCAGCAAGTGTGTTATCCAGCTCCTTAAACAGTTTCGGAAAGCGTTTTGAATAGCTGCAATGGCTGATTGTAGATAGGAAGGCAGTTAGTGATCTCTCCATATGTCTTACCAGCTCTTGGGTAGTAATGCTGACTCCTTGATATTGTATAAGATCCCTGAAATTTTTACCTAATGTGTGAGCTTCCGATTCATTTTAATGTTTCAATTTAGGGATGCAGAGAAGACAAATCCTCTACTTGAAGAATATATCAGGTATGGAATATCTTAGGTTTCAGACTGCAAAACCCTAAGGAAGTACATTGAGGAAATAAGGTTCCTAACCTGACTGAGTTTCCTAACCTTAAACATAATTATAATCCGAAACGGATGGGGTCAATCTCGATTGCCCCTCCTTTTAACCTAACCCAAACTAACCTAATTTAAGGATATTTTATTACAACTTTGCAGAAAGTTTTTTAGCGCAGTGCCTCTTATTTCTATTCAAAATGATCTCAGAGTAGCTTGTGCTTAAGAAATCTTAATCAGAATATCGATGTTAATTTTCATTAAAAAATTATTCTCAAAACCAAAAAACCCTCCTCAAAAATATAAAGACATGGTGTAGCGTCTTAGAGAGACAAAATGTTTAAATATTAACAAATATATTAATAAGAACAGTAAGAAAAAATTCATATAAATTTGTCAACCAAATTTCAGTAACTTTTCCTTTAGCTGCCCTGTTTCCCCTAAATGTTTCGCAGCACATATTTGTTCAGTTGGTTGACACAACCACTTGCCACTTGTTAACACCCCTAAGGAATAGTATTTATATCTTATTTCAAAATCATTCACTCATTCATAGTCAGTCATTGATTATTTGACATACACAAGCACATTCTTGCATACATGTTTTAAGGATTCATTTTATTTGTATCCTTGTAGCTTTTGGAAGATGATGATACCCAGGTGCTGTTGATTTCTGCTTGAGTTCTTTCATTTCCTTAACCAAAGACCTTGTTGACGATTGAATTGAAAAACGGTTTTGGAAGATGATTTAAAATTTTGGTAAGTTTCTCTTTGATGTTCTATTTTCCCTTAATACTTTATTTTATTTTTTTATTATTATTGTTTGTTTCTTTGTGCAAAACGTTTTATTTTTTCAATACCATATTTCCATATAATTTAAATTTAGATTTACTACAATTTCATATTGTATAATGAAATTGCTCTCTTTTTTCTCTGCTGAGGAGAAAAGGAATAATTGCTTAAGTTGCAGAATAAATTTTTTAAACATTTTGAAATTATTTTGCTTTGTTATTAAAATTTTAATCTTAAGTTTCATTAAATGGAAATGAAATAGATAGAAATGCATATTCTTATTTATTCCTTTATGTTATTTAAAATACTTATTAAATCTAGATTTTTCTTTACAATTCCCTTATTTAATTTACAAGAAAATATTATCTTGAAAAAATATCGCAAGTTATGAATGTGCAACATCTTTTTACTGCATACAAATTAAATATGAGCATAATTTCTTTAATAAAACCCCAAATCTCAGTAAAATAAAAATGAAAGAAAACGATGAATTGCCAAATATGAAAAGTAAAAATATATGAACCCTTTCCAACATGAGTGTATTGTAAAGTTTCGACCAACTTGAATCGCACATCTGGTCTAATACATTTATACAATTATCCTATTATATTTATATTGGATTATTGTAATGCTGGTTGGCGGAAAGTCTTTGAATTTCCTTAAAATAAATGCTCGCTATAGTAAGCTTAGCAATTTATCAAGCAGAGTCAAAAATTGTTCCTTATCCCGTTAATAAAGATGGTTAATCGGCACTGTTCTGTAAATCGATCGATTTGAAACCGAACGTTTTTAGAGAACTAACCCCCTGTTCGTGCAAGACGTTTGAGTTAGAAATCTTGGCGTTTCTGTAATAGATTAAAGAAAAGTGGTACAAGTTTCTTTTAATCTATTACAAAAACGCCATGATTTCCAACTCAAACGTCTTACACAAACAGGGGGTAACTCCGGCAATAGAAATGTTTTTTTTTAGACATTTTAATTTTTTTTTAATTATATTAATTTTCAAATATCATATCTGAAAGAAAATTAGAGTGTTTGATTTTAAACACTTCTGCATCACCATTCTAATTTTGGAAAACGAGAAATTCACTCGGACTTGGTTTACAGAACAGGGCCGTATATATCCGACCATGTTGTTACATTTTTATAAATTGAAGTTCGTAATTGCAAACAAAATAAAAATCAAGCCTATGCAATCGCCACTATTACGGTTGTTTTTTTTTTTTAGCTTGACAGAACTTGCGAAAGGGTTATGCTAGGAACACAATTGGGACGAACGACGAATTTCGTTCACGTCGACGAATTCGTCGATAAGAATTCGCTGCGTAAATTCGTCGTGTGAAGCACAATAACGACGAATTTACTCAGCGAATTCAACTCTTATAATTGATAAAGTTGGTTATTGTCAGTGTGACCATAGTAGCTAATTTTGGGCTAAATTTAGCTTATTTCTTCTGGATTTAGCCTTAAAATTTTTATTAAGCTCTTAGCTTCTTTTTTAAGCTTTTTTAAAAACGGATTTAGCTTTTTTAGCCTTTTTTAATCCAAATTGCGTATTCTCTAAAAATATTTTAAAGACATACGTGATTTAGCTTAATTTTATTTTAATATCTGGGCACACTGTTTATTGTGTATGTAAAGAGAGTGAGAGAAAACTGTTTTTTTCGTCGTTCGTCGGCGTATAAAATAGAAATAAATCTATCTCAGAGTTCGTCACGCACGACGAATTTCGTTCTACTGCGGTGTTGTGTTCATTTTCATATGAACAAGTGTGTTTTATTTTTTATGACGAAAAAGTTCGCACCGAAAAATTCGTCGTTCGTCCCAGTTGTGTTCCTAGCATTAAATGTCAAACGTATTGATTTTTATAATCTTGCAAACCATATGAATAGATTGGTGCTTTAACAAGGCTGTTTTGAATATCAGTCATCAATTCATATAACTTTTATGGTAGAATTAGTAGAGTTGTATCGCGGATCAGCTGGTAAAAATCTGTAACATAAATAAAACATTTTGCTATTTATTTAATATGTAACGTATGTGAGGTAGAAATCTACGGAAAATAGATTTCTACGCCAACTTCTCTCTTACATACATACACACACATATCTGTATAAAGCCAAGAGAAAGTCAATAACAGCTGACACGTTCGCTGCCAACCTCACGTTTTTACTAACTAACATCCACAATTAAACGATACGACCACTAATGCTGCGAACTTTCGTCATAAAAAATAAAACACATTTGCTCATATGAAAATGAACACAACACCGCCGTAGAACGAAATTCGTCATGCGAGACGAACTCTGAGATAGATTTATTTCTATTTTGTACGCCGACGAACGACGAAAAAACAATATTCTCTCCCTCTCGCTTTACATACACAATAACCAGTGTTACCAGAATTTAAAATAAAATTAAGCTAAATCACGTATGTCTTTAATATATTTTTAGAGAATACGCATTTTGGATTAAAAAAGTCTAAAAAAGCTAAATCCGTTTTTAAAAAAGCTAAAAAAAATAAGCTAAGAGCTTAATGAAAAATTTAAAGCTAAATCCAGAAGAAATAAACTAAATTTAGCCCAAAATTACTTAATATGGTCACACTGACAATAACCAACTCTATAATATAATAAATAAGAGCTGTGTTCTCTAAGTAAATTCGTCGTTCTTGTGCTTCACACGACGAATTTACGCCGACGAATTCGTCGATGTGGACGAAATTCGTCGTTCGTCCCAATTGTGTTCCTAACATAAACAGGAGGTTATGACGAGAGGTAAGACGTTTGAGTTAGAAATCTTAACGTTTCTGTAATAGATTAAAGAAATGTACAAATTTTCTTTAATCTATTACAGAAACGTTTCCTTTAGTCTATTACAAAAAAGCCAAGATTGTTAACTCAAACGTTTTACACAGACAGGGGGTAATTCTACCATTAGATGATGTTTATCGCTTTAGCGCTTAGGCTCATTTTTCGTAATAAATAAAATTGTTGGCATTAATACTACCGGATACAAATTTTTAGGAAAATACTTGCACATACTAGACGATTTATCGGAGGTATCACCGATTGGTATAGGGACCTAATGCCGTACCTCAGTTGAACGTGGATTTGATACGACTGATTACTTGATGTAGCATTGGATCCTGACCTTTTTCATCGCTTTTAATAAGTACAGTAATTTCTATCAAAAAGCAATCTCACGACTCTACTTAATTGCTTGTTTTTAGCAAACAGCCACGTTAAGTAAACAAATAATAATTTCTTTAACTTTAAATAAAATTTTCGAATTTCTATCGTATATTAAAAAAAACCTCCTTGTATTATAGTTACTGCTGCTGCTGTATTAATTTTAAGTTTTACAACACATCGAGTACAAGTGAGTTCATAACAAGTGTACAAATCCTTTTTTTTTTTTTGGATACTTGAGAGAAAATACAACTCTGCTGTTAGCTTTTAGAGGAACGAGTGTATATGTTGTACATTAGAATTGATTTTTATTAACAAAACACTACTACTAAGCTGGTATTAGAGTTCATACATATGTACACACATACATACACGTTCATACATAAGTATGATGTGTATACAGTGTATATACTATACACACATGTGTGTTTACAAGCTTTTTGGTTTAAAATTTAGATTTAGTTAATGCAACAATCAAGACTCAAGTATTAATGCAAGTGCAAAGCATAATATATACAAATAAATATGTATGTGCACGTATATAAGTGTGTATATATTTGCTTAAACACGAAAACAAGTGGGTTTATGTTTCCTATATGTTGTATGATTATGAAACCATGCTCGAGCCACTCATAATAATTTAAATATGAGCAATGAAGTGCTTGAATAACAATTGTATTGTAAAGGAGTTTGCGTGAGGTATACAAATTTCTGGATTGAAATAAATTTGATTTTTGGTGAAATAAAAAAAAAAATTAAACATAATACAGAAATTATTTATTCAATATTTATGTATAAATAAGAAATATTTTCATGAAAAATTAAATCGTGAATATACACATACATATGTAATTCTAAGAAAATTAATATGTTTAACTATTTTAAAAAAAGGAAGAGCCCACTGACACTTGTTTTTAAATTTTATGCAGTCTAACCTATCCGACTCTTGTGAAACTTCACAAATAGCTTAGACTCTTATAATGACATAATATGAAATTTAAAAGTTGGCGGATTTCCTCCCATTAAAATTCAATTATGAAGGCCTGTCCCACGATGTCGACAGGGTTCGACTTGTCGCAAACTTACATTCAAAATAAGAACAAATTTTAAAATTTTGTTGTTGTTTTCAATGTAACTGTACGAAGAGTCGAACGGCCAAAATTAATTGTACCGACAAACATATGTAAACGTACCAACAGACGACATGTTTTTTACATGTGTTTTTTAAGTTTTCGACTCGTATGTTTTTCTTTATGCTTGTCAATATTGGTTAATTTACATAAGGTTTATAAATTTTGGTCACAAACGTACATGTAGTATCACTTCTTCTAGTTTGTAGTTTGTTTTATAAATGGCTTGCAGCCGTCGGAATATTTTTGGTTCCGTCGCTGTAGTACTGGCGACGCAAATTTGCTTTTTTAATTTTTTCTTTTTTAAACAAGACGTTGAGGTTGTATCTAAAAATCTATACATTTTTGGACTTATTTTAATAAAACGACAACGTTAAATTTAAAAAAAATATATATAATTAATTTGTCTTGCAAAATACTTCATTCAGACGGCTAATGATAGTGCACATAATCAACCGCCGACGAATTTGTTCGCATGACATAGACATTTGGAGCTGTATGTTTAACATAAGAAAATAGAGCACGCTCTTTTTCAAATAATGTCTTACGTTGTTTGTCATGTTTTTTACACAAGCAATGTTTTAAAGGTAACACACGACATGTTTTCGTTTACATATGTAAATTCTGGCACATATAATGTGAAAAACATGTCGTCTGTTGGTACCTTAAGTATTACCTTCTTTAGGAAGGGATAGTGAAGAGAGGACACATGATAAAGTATTAAATTTTTAAGCTTAACTCGTTAAGTTTTGATTAGGGGGTTGGTTGATTTGCGTGGCTGCCCGCTCCATGCAGGCATTTAGGTAAAATCTAGTTGATTCTTTTTTGACACACCATTCCACTCGTTGGTGTCAAGCATTGAGATATCTAGATAACCAGGCCACTTAGACCAATCTCTCATAATTCTGAAAGGCTGCCTAAGAACTTATGTGCCCTACGTTTCCACTAGCCATCGACTTGGATATGACATGGACATGACGCCGGCAGAGCAACTGTAAAAAATTCATCAACATTCAGGCATATCAAAGTATTTTGCGTTAGTGCAATAGAGATGAAATATTTACCAAGTTTGTTCTGTCTCTTTTTTTTCTATTGCAAATGGTTGCGGACGGCGAATCTCATGGCGAACATTGTTTCTCAGACATATGTTCGGGCATCAATGTCAGAGCATGGACGAAACATGGACATGAGTGGCCTCCATTAGCCATTTGCGATTTCCGACATGATGCCCATACCAATTTCATGGCTAGTGGAGACTTCTAGGTATCGAGAAAAGCAAAGCTGGTCATTCGCAAAGAAAGTGGGGAGTAAGGGGCTATTTCAAACGAGCCGTTTTATTAGTTGTTTTACTTCAGCGGCGATTCACATACTGTGATATGCATTCGCAGTGCTCGTACTCTCTCCCACACTATTTTTTATTTTTGTAAATGACTCAATGCTTACTCACACATGCTACTTCATCTAGTGGCGTTGTCTGAAGTAGTTAGCATGTTGACTGAAAAACCGAAGGGTTTTAGCCCGGTCTCCGCAGTCATTAAATAACAACATCACGCATTTTTCTGATGTGCATTAGTGTCCCTTAGTATCAATTGTTGTAGGAAAGTTCAAGTGATGAAGGCATAATCACTGGTCACTGAAACCGGCTTCAGCAGATACTAATCCTAATGTAAGATAAGACCGTCCTCCTTCGTCGGTATTGTGTAGCAGAATCATCGGTGAAGTCAAATATCTGTTTTATTGGGTACAAAAAAACAGCTTAAAAAAATTTAATACGCCTCATTGACACCAGAGGCGCTACCACACTGTGTAACGCTTAAACCCGGAACCCTCGTTTTAAGCTACATGAATATTATTTTAATTCTTAATGGAATATATTCAAATGAAACCAGTGAACTTGTTTCTGAAACTCGCATATTTTTATGCACAATACGTGCTTCATTAATAGTAGAACCATTTTTGATAAATTGGCCTGCGCATCGCACTATACATTATAGAAAGAGACAGATAGAGAAAGTTCTTTAGTCGTATTGTTGGTATGTGGAATAGAGTACCTGCAGAGTTCTTTCCTGTCACTTTCAATATGAAAAGAGACACTATTCCCTCTACCCTCCTCCTCAAAATCTTTTTTCCTAGTTGCAAATAGCAAGTCCATGATGGTGATATAACTGTGTTCAACCACAGATCGAACTCGGTTTCTTTGAGACCATAATATTCTTTGTAGTTAATGCTTTAACTACTTCATCCTACAGCAGCCTCTGCGGGCATTTTGTAAGACTTTCAAAAATTCTGTTTTTAACTCGCTGAAAAGTTATCTTGGTTGTCCATAAAAAAAATATCTCTTTCCCCATACATATGAAGCAGCTTTTCCTTGGAAAAATTGCTGCTATTGCAAACTCATTTTACAGGTTTTGTTCCTCTTTAACCCTAATCTTACTAACATGTATCTGTGAGACACATTTGGATGTTCCATTCAATTTAACTACAGAAATATATAACATATCGCAACCAAACTTCATGACTTTTATTTGACATATGTTTTGTATAATTTAATAAAAAAAATTAGGTATTGCCTTCTTACATCTTTTATATGCCAAAACATAAAAATGTAGCAGTAGATACTGACATGTGTCTCAGAGACACATACATGCATATATGAATGTTTTTGTTTACATATTTTTGGATGTCTGTAGTTGTTACACCCCAAATATGCCAAAGATCGAAGAATAAATTGCAACGACCTATCGTTCAACTAATGGAAGAAGTTCTTCAACAAGGAATTGCACCTAATAATACCCAGAGTGCAACAAATTAACGCAAGAGGTGCTATTTATGCAATCCCAAAATAAGCCGTATTATTAAGCAATGCTGCCAAAAATGTAATAGTAATGTCTGCAATGAACATGCTGTGAAAATTCTTTTATGTAAAGAATGTAATGAATAAAAAATAAAAAAAGTTTAATAATTTTAACGTAAGTTTTTTTATATTTGTCTTAGAGACACATGTTAGTAAGATCTGTAAGTTTTTATGTCAGTATGATTAGGGTTAATAAATGAAATATGTATTTTTATCACAATATTTTTCGACGTTGTTAATTTCATACTTCAATGGTTACTTTTGCTTGTTGAAAGATGTTTATTTTCTCTTTTTTTAATATATGAATTTTTCCTGCAATATATTTTTTTTTCGTTTATCTATATTTCTATGTAGTTTTTGCATATGACTTCCTTAAAAAAACATTTTTTTTCGTATTTTTACCATATGACTGCTTACATGTTGGATACATAATCATAACTTACATTCCATCTTTGTTTCTTTTCTAGCTCTATCTTAGTTTTTGAAGATACTCTTTTTTTTTTTTTTTGTTTCTTTAATGAACTTTTTATTTAACATTCAATGATGTAGATTATTTTCGAGTGTGTATGAGAGTGTTTTTCTGCGTTTTTCCTTATGCTTATACATGAATGAAGTAGAATAAAGACATTATTTTGGCATTTTGCCCAAGTAAGCAGAAAAACTCTTTTGACTTTTTTTTTCGTTTAAATGAAGTCCAGCGAAATGTTGAAGGTTAAAGTACGAGTATGCTATTGAAAAAGAACTGGGCATATATGGTTATTAAAGAAATGGAAAAAACTGTTTCCGCTTAAAAGAAGAAATTTAAAACAAATTTGCCTTTGAAAATGTTTAAAGTTACAGAGTCGTATTCAAAAAAACTTAACAAAGCTTTGAAAAGCAATGTTAAGTAAAGTTGTATTCAAAAAAAATATTATATCAAAGTTCTAAAGTAGGCACCTACGTTTGTTAAGGCTACTTTAAGTTGATATTTACAAAATATCTATTTTTTACCTCACATATTTTTGTTAATATAGCACATATTGATTCATGTTACATCTGAAAATGAAGCTACAAGTGCTAGAGCTCTTATCTTAAATTTATTATTTCTGTCATGTGATGGAAAATATCACTAAATTATCCAACTGATTCGAAATATATAGCAAAATCCATAAAAAAATATTAAAATAAATACAATTATACAAAAATGTTTTAGTGATGTACATTAAACAAAACGAATCGAAAAAAGATGGATATTCAAGTACTCATTTCGTTCGAATAAAATAAATTGAGATAATTTTTCTATGTTCATCATATTTTTTTTTACTTTTACTTCATAAAATTTTTTATCCGTTTTGCTTCCATGTCAGAAGCTTATATTTTATAAATTAAGTTACTTAACTTCAAGATAATAAAAATGGATTTAATAAAATGAAGGGCTTATTGCAAAAACTCGATAGGCCACAAAATGAAAATACTGAAAAAATCGCCTTTGAAGTTTAAAATAAATGCAGAAAATAGGGATTTGATGAAATCATGATACAGATACTTTTATTTAGTGCTTAAGGAAGACTACTATCACATACCCGTCGCTGTACACCAAGAAATCTTCGGAAATCGCAAAAAGTTGTGGCTTATCCAGTTATTGCATGAAATTTATTCATATTTTTTATTATTATTTTTTTTTTTGAATATCAAAAGTTTATAAAGTGGTATATCGTGTTTTTGCAGTTTAAAATTTATTATTTTTTCTATTTATTACATAAAATAATTTCTATTGCTGTGGTTTATCGAGTTTTTGGGACAAATAATTCTGAATAAAATCAAAATGTAAAAAGTGACACTTGCGGCTAAGGCCGAAATTAAACGGAATATAGGTACAATATTTTAAGAGGACGTTCCGATGTTGTAAAGTAATTGAATTAACTGATAAAACCGCTTTCTGAACTCGTGTGGCTTATCGTGTTTTTACAATAACCCTTCAAATAAAAAATTAGTTGAATAATCGAATGAAATTGTATTCGATGTTGTACATCATAAGCTGTGAAAGGGTTGTTGAACATGGTGGTGTTACCAGAATTTATTATTAAATCACAAAATAATTAAAGTTGTCTTTTGAATACAATTTCTTAACTAACCAATGTTAGCCTTAAATTGCTTGGTAGCTACTATGAACTTTAAAGCTCAAGTAAAATATTTTTTTGAATAAGGCTGACAGTCTATGTCTTCTGTATAGGTTAGGTAAGATTGGGGTAGGATGAAAAGAGGAACCATTACGCTCATGTCCGGGGACATACACATAAGACAGTACAGGCCTGTTGCACTCTCTCATGTAAATTAACAAACGAACCCCACCTTTATTGGAACTCAGTATCGTTCACGTAGTCTCTCAAAGTTTTTCAGTCAATACCTTTAAGGTGGGTAATGTCCGATGAAGTATCATCCCCAAAACAGCGGGATCCGGCTGTCCGAAGGCAATGACAATGACGAAGGAAGTGCTTCATTGTATACATGCCCCCATGCATAATCGTATATTAGAGTAAAACATTAAGATGGCAGTTACGAGTAACTATCCTTGTTTGTTTGTTAGGTTTGTTTAGTTTCAACAGCCCCTTGTTTTATTTTCATCTGGGTCACCCCATAGAACCTTGGTTAGATTACCCATAGTATCATAATTCCATCGTATCCTGTGGGTGAACTTCGTCCAATTTTGTAACTCAATTTTCGCTGTCTTTAAAGGCTTTGCATTAATTAAGTTAGTGTCCGTAACGTCCTGTACTTTTTAGCCATTTCATTTGCACGTTCATATCCAGTTATGCCGTAGTGAGCTTGCACCTAAACAAGACGACTATTGCCATGTACTGCGTAATCGTTTATCATATTCTTGCAATCTAAAAGGGTGCCAGAGTTTACTCTTTCCGTTGTGACTGCTCTAACTGCTGATTTGCTGTCGGTAAATATATTGACCTCTCTGGGCCTAACATTCACACTGCTCCATTTTAAAAGCTCCATAATCGCACGAACCTCCGCCTGGAAGACTGTATTATGGTCAGTTAAG
Source organism: Tachina grossa (assembly GCA_949987645.1). Classification (NCBI taxonomy): domain Eukaryota; kingdom Metazoa; phylum Arthropoda; class Insecta; order Diptera; family Tachinidae; genus Tachina; species Tachina grossa. The sequence goes on from OX465276.1 coordinate 149,517,171, forward strand.
CGGAAGTAAATCTCGTCAGATTTTTCTATGAAGAAACCTAGGCCCGTTCTTTCTCCTAGCTTGGAGCCATCCGTGCATCAGCAAATTCCCACAGGTGTTTGGTTCAGGGTTCCAGTGACCCAGGAGTGTGTTTTTGGTATCAATGTCTCGTATTGAGTTATAACCCCAGTCTCACTTACCCGGTCTTCTGTTTAATTCTCTGTATGTATATCCATATCCCATAGCTGAGTATTCACCACTTCCTCAAAAATGGATTTCCAATATCTCCATTTCCTTAATTTTTCTTATGTAAATTATTTGGAATCATTCTTTATAATTGAGTCCAAGTTCAAAGGTGTTATGCCCGTTGCTTGTGCAGTCACGTTAAGATCCCATGAGTCGATTTGCAAGCAGTGAGGTCCATGCAAGGCTCGACGAAAACACCTTATGCATCTATCCGCAAGACTTAGATCTGTGTTAAACGGTAAATAACATCTCAACCTGCACTATCAATTTATAATGATGAACTTTGAACGTACTAAGTTGCTAAGATTCAATAAGGCGGAGGCAGTTGTGACATTAGTCATTTCTCCATCTTAATGCTTAAATATATTTCGAAATAAACAACCGTCCCTAACAGGAGTTCACGCGCTGACCAGAGAGCTACCCACTACAGGTACAGTCACGCTTGGATTTAATGTCAGGGGAACTCAAGGAGCTATTTGATTCCTTGCTACTTCTCTCAAAAAAAGTACACCATTTGGTAGTGGGTCAAGTAAAAGGCGCCAAACTGAATAATAGTTCTTCTTGGAACATTTGTGTACTAAGACCTCCAACCTGCAATAACTCAGGGTCTGCGGGCTTGTTGCACCTGTTATCCTTACCAAAGGATATCGACATCTATGTCTACGTCTGTATCAGTGTATGTGCTCATGTCTATGATAATGTCTATGACTATGTCTATAACTATGTCTATATTTATGTCAATGTCTATGTCCATGACTATGCACATGTCTACATCTGTATTTCTGTATTTGAGTATGGTTTAATATCTATATCTGCGTTTGTGTCTATTTTCATGCCAATTGGCTAATAAAACTTTTCGCTGGTATATTTCAAACATTTCTCTTTCGCAAGTAGATTCTATAAAATGTATTCCCACATTTTCATACAATTCATAATACTTATGAAAAGCCAATCATATTAAACATGTCTGTATGTATAATGAACTGTTATATGTATATGAAAGCGAACATACTTATACAATCTAATATTGTAAATGCAAGTCGAGTTCGTAGTGGTGACCACGTTCATTTTGTCTTGCCTGTGCCTTATTAAAAAAATAGAAAAACTTTCAACTTAATGTAATTTATATTATGAATTGTATACATACTTGGAGAAAAGGTTGTAAGGACTTACAGAATTACTTCTTTTGCATTATTTGTGTTTTTTTTTTGTTTAGCTTGTACTTTTAGTCTTTCAAGTATAATCTTATTTAATTTGTAACGAAATTATTTGGTAAGTTTTCAAAAAGTTATTTAAAAGTAAATACAAACACAAGTTCGGTTGAAGTTATGTAATAAAAAAAAAGGAGCGAAACTAGAAGTTGTTTTATGAAAAAATTTATTTATATTATTCATTAAGGCGATTTTTTTAATTTTAGTTATAATATGCAGGTGAAAAAAATATGTTTTTTTTCTATTTTATTGGCAAGATTTATAGCTGAAGTTAAAGAAAGACAACTACTTATATAATTGAAATTTTATTTTAATAAAAAAAATTCTCAGTAGCGGCCCGGATATATGGATATTTTACAACTTTTCTTTGTATATTAGCAGTTTAGTAATTTATTTACACTAAGAATCAAATCTACAGCAGTGAAATATTTTTAAATAAAATAGTCTTAAAACTTAAAATCACAGTTGAACTGCTTGTGAATAAAGTCCTTATTAACCTGAAATTTCTTATCCATTAAGGCACAACATTTTAAAAAGTTTCCAGATCAGATTTCGCATTTTTTTTTAAATTTGACGTCCTAAAGCTACGGTCACATATATAAAATATTTTCCTGAAACATGTTTGCTCATATTTGTCTTAAAATTTTTCTATGTTTGTTTAATGGTCACATTAGCACAAACTATTTCACAAAATTTGTTTTCTCAAACAGCTATGAAACAGTTTTAAACAAAATAGGAGCAAACATGTTTTCCTTGCGGTCACACTTGAACAAAAATTTTCTATAGTAATTTGTTTGAAGAAACAGTCAATATATATAATTTTGTTTTCTTAAAAAAAAACATCAATAACTACAAATTTCTGTAAAAAAAATAAGTTTATGTTATCATAAAACATCGATATGGAGAATTGTGAAACTTTATTTGTATTGAGTTGTGGAGCAGCTACTTTATTAGTTCTGGAGGAAGACGAAAAAAATAAGAGAAAGAAAAGGCAATGGGTGCGTAAGTGGGTGCAACGCCGAAAAGAGGAGGGATGTTGTGCAAAATTACTGTTACGTTCTGAAACTCCAGAGTTGTACAAAAACTTTTTAAGGATGAACTCAACATATTTTGATTATTTGGTAAGTACAAGATAGTTTCAGTAAGAAATATTGAAATATACAACATACATATATATTTATTGATAGTTGCCCCGCTTATACAGAAGAAAGAAACAAAGTTTCGTAAGCCAATATCCCACACTGAACGCTTAATTGTTACTCTTCGTTACCTAGCCACTGGAGAGAGTTTTAGATCTCTCCAATATGTTTTACGCATTTCCCATAATACTATTTCAGGAATTATTCCTGATGTTTGCGATGCCTTGTATATAGTGTTACAGCCGAATTATTTAAAGGTTTAAACATTAATTGGACTTTCGTGTTAAATTTGTAAATATATGTAATTTAATTTCTACATATATTAAAATAAATAATTTAATTTTTGAATATAATAATATAATTTATAAAATAATTTTAGTTCAATTCAAAGGCAGTAAATGTATTTGAAACAAAAAAAAATTCTTTAAAATATTATTACTATTGCTTTTACCACAGGTCACAATATATAAAAACTCAAGAAAATAAACCACCAAATTATTTAATATTTTGCATTATATTGTTGCCCATATATATTTGTTTTTGGCGATTTCATTTATAATTTATTTTTAAATGTTTCAACACTCTAGCAGCAGCTGTTATTTGCCACTGTTTGTTCTTACAAAAACTTTGTAAGATGAAACAATTATTTGCCCAAAAAAGTGGAAAATATTTCACATAGGGTGGTCACATTAGAGAAACTTTTATTTGCTACCAAATAAATTTGTTTTCTCAAAATCTTGTTTTCACCCTAAAAATATTTGATGGTCACATTACAGCAAAGAAATATTTGATATTTTCGGGCAAATGTTTCATAAGTGTGACCGCAGCTTAAGACCTGTAATGATTTGTTACATAATTTTTGTTCTGAAGTTGCTGATATTATGGCATTTGAGCCCAGTCAAGCATACATACTCAACATTTTCATCTTGACTATTTCTTTGGCTTTATGCCGACTCGAAGGACCAAAAAATTATACTCATTTTAATGAATGTTTAGAACTTAATTAAACGATGCTTCCCAACTACAACAATTTCCTGAAAGAAAAATTTAGAAATTAAGAAACCTATTTAGCAAATTTTCAAATATTTTCCTTATTATGTTGAAAATTATCTGCCGTATCTTATCATCCAGCTTTTTAATTTCTCGTTTCCTAAAGCTATTAACCTTGCTAACTTTAATCTCTCCTAGAGTTTTCTTTTTCAATGTCTTATTTAATATAAATTTATAGCATTTTTAATTAAACTTTCTTAAAACGCTTTATTTTAAACATAATTCTTTTTCTTACAGTATACCTTCACTTGTTTCATGCTTTTCAATAAATTAATGAAAAGAATGTTCCTTATTATAACATTAGCAACTATGCCCCATTATTTGTCACACGACAAGCAATGATATGTTTAACAAAATCTAGCGTGCAATGTTTCTTGATTTTATTTCGTTTTATTTTTGGCGTTTTATGAAAATAATGAAATAATTTCTGGAAGACGAAGGCAGAAAATAGAAACGTTCAAATGATAACAATTTATCAACAAGACACTTTTATTTAATGTTCGCTCTGCAAAACAACCCACCATTTATAATGGAACAACTACAACATGTAAAACAACATGTCTAATGACGTTTTTGTGCTTATTTTGGTATGCTTTTAAATACCTCTTTAATTTAGCGCCTAAATGTAGGCAAGTGCAAGCACAAGCACAAAAAGAAGTTTTATAATGTTTTTATACACCCCGTAGTTCTGGAGAGTTAGCAATCTATGCTTAACGTACTCTGACGTTTCAATAATTTGCCATAAGTTATTGTCCACAGCAACTGTTTAGTAGCTAAAACAGAACAAAAAACTTATCAGTGAATGTAAGAAACAAATGAGTACAGGCATCCAGTGTTTCTCGCAAAGCCAATTGATATGTTTAAAGTCCTTTCTAGTGATTAAAAAAATCTTAAATATATTTTTTAATTGTAATGGAAGTCTATTAATGACTTGCCTCGGCTGCAATGAAATGCATCTAGATGTGCTTAAGAAATTAATTCTTTATCCAATTGAAACAATTTTGGCATCTAAGCCTATATTTTGCGACTGGTCCTTCGAATTGTTGGGTGCTTCTATTAAGTATTACTACAAACTGCGGCATACAATTTAACTATGCTGACATCTACGGCAACAATTAATGAATGAATTTTATTCTCATAATATTGTAACACACTCTCATACTTAAAGCCGACATTATTTACTTGCAATCTACATTTTATTTAAGTTGTTCGTTTCTGAATTACGACAAGGAAACAAAAATCCCAATTTTTTTTATCATAAGATCAGTTGTTGGTGTCTGTTGGCATTGTTGCTTTCGTGACAAATATTTATGTCTATGTTTGTTAATTTTTGGAAAGTACTATGCTACGAAATGAAATCAATATGATAGATTCATCATTGCATATGCATGTGCAATTACATATCGGATCAAAGAAGTGATGCCCTGGGTATGAAAATGAAGATTTATTTTATTTTTGCATTTTTAAACGATATGGTTTTTGTATTTGCTAATCATATAAATCTCTGTATATCATGAGTCGGAAATTATGTTGATCCAAACAACGCAAGTTAAATTTCTAAGATTTTTTTAATCATTTTATCTGAGAGTACGAAATAAACAAATAAAAAACTGTTTTCCCGCTAAGCAAAACGGCGCTTAGTGGGATTTTGGTGTCAGAAACCCCATTTTTATACTACTCAGTTTCTAAAATCAAATGATGCGGAGAAATGTTTAAATATAAAATGTGCATTATGGCTTTTTAAAAGTTTTTTTTTTGTTTTGAAAAGTGGAAGTAAAGTCAATGCAAGGCTACTATACAAGATCCGATTGATACTTTCAACTAACTCAGTGGTTCACATTTGTATAATTTTTCTTGATAATACTATCAGACTTTGACATACAGTCGAACTTCACTATAACGAATTTTTCTCGATAACAAAACAAACTATTTTTGAGAACAGTGTATTTTGTTAATGTTTTCCTCACATGTTTATGTCCCTATAACGGACTTCTTTTTAACGAATTTTTCTCTGTAAATAATCTTTTATTGAAATGCAACTTACTTTTGATATGCTAAATAATCTCCCCATAACGAATTATTTTTCCATCATAAAATTTTTTCATACGTTCATGAAGTATGTCCTAAATACATAATTTTATGTCAATCAAGCCTTAATTTAAATAAAAAGCAAATGTTTACGTGGAATACAATGTACACATTTAAAAATGACAGCTTTTCTATAAATAATTTTCTCTATAACATTGCAGATCGTTGGTCTCCAGTTACTACGCTATAGAGAAGTTCGACTGTCTTTTAAATTTATTTAGCATTTACATGTGGCATCTAAAACTTAACTTTTTTTTTCAATGAAAAATATTATATAGTCCACTTTCCGCAAGCTTTTCCTTTAACAAAATGAAAGGCAGGCATCTGTCTCTTCTTTCGATTAACAAAATAATAATCTCAAATTTCCGGAGTCAAAAAAATTCTTAACCATATTTTGTTAGAGTTTCATGAGCTGCGGGCTTATTTTGCTTAAACTTGGCAGACGTCTTTTTTTATGCTAGAAAGTGTTTGTACGCAGTTTAAAGACTTGCTTAGGTAGGAAAAAATTTATGCCCAAAAAATTGATTTGGATTGTATGGGCTGTGGGCGTGTTCAGTTTTGATTAAATAAATTTTGTTTGTTTAATTTAATCAATATACTGGTCAGTGAAAATTTCACTGACTTAGGACCCTTCCTATGTATATATAAATAAATATGTATAAATCGAACCGAAAAAATCGATGAAATGTGTTCATATGTGAAACATAGTTTTGATAATAATAAAAAATATATAGTAAAATAAATAGATTTGCTATATAATAAAATTACTCAACACTATAATTTTGTAGTCCACTCAATTCGTACAGTATGCAACTTAAGCTACTCTCAACTAAATATTTTCCCTTGTGCTATAAGTTAACTCCTTCTTGCCACAATTTGTAATGTAGATGTACTCGTAGTTATTTTCAAACAAAATGTAAAATTTTACGCTTGTTAGAGTTCATTGTTATGGCGTTCATTCCCTTCCAGTTTTATATATCGGACTCATTTATAATATTGTGCTTGCATTACCGTAAAATGTAGACAATAATTAAGAATGTTATACTTTAGTACTTTTGGAATATTATTTAGAAATTGTATTGTCACTCATTTGCGTACCTCGCAGTAATTTGTCTAAGCCTGTTTAGGTATATTATTTATATTTAGCCGCTAAAGCAAGTTTTGCAGTTGTATTTCTCATATGATTTTTGTACTAGGTGGAAACATATTTAAATTATCAGATGTTTGTAATTAGATAACGCTGAGACAGTAGCTTTGCCTATTGTCTGGTTCGAAGTACCATGGGTAATAAGTCATCATATAATATTTCAGATTATGTTTGCTATATCAGCACTAAAGCTAAGCAATTAAAAAATAGTTTTACAAAATTAAAATGCAGAATTTCATACAAAGATCAACATTTAAAACAACACTACGAAATATAAGAACATGGAGTAGTTCGTAGTAGAACGTACTTATTTGTTTTTTTATTTCTGACCTCTGCTACCTTGCAGTGTAGAGGTATGATAAAGGCTTCGGTCCAGAGTTAGGGTTTTTGCACTGTTAGGATCAATACCATGTTTCGAAAGAGTGTCTGTCACGTTATCCAGTATACTCGTCCTCGTCCTCTTTGCTGTACTCCGTTTGGTTTTTTTCTGGAACACAAGCTTCGGTGTTCTAGAGCCTGCCATCCTTGTATATTCGTTTATGGAGCGCTGCAACTCCCAGTTTAACTCTAACGTTTTCATTACTAATTCTATCCCTTCTGGTTTTTTTGTAATCTGTACTCGGCCTTGTACTCGGTTCTTCCTTGAAATACGAATAAGTTTTGAAAATTAAAGCCGTTTTTTATATACCACAGAACTCAAAATCCTTAAGCCTCCAAAAATGCAGAAATGTTTTGAAAAGCAAAGCTGGCTTTGCAAATACCTCTAAGTAGAAAATCGTTGAGGCCGGAAATCCTGCAATAGTTTGTAAAGCAAAGCTGTTATTGTACTGTCATAACAATAATATTTAGACCGTGTTAAAGATGTTAGTTTAAGCCTGCTCGAAGGATTATATAGTCCTCTTATGCCAGCATAGGCAGTTTTGTACGTTTCATTTTCCAGTAGCTTAGGTGCTTTTTCACTTTTGATTTCTTGATTATAACAGATATAGACTCAGGATATTTCCTTGTCTAACACCTTGACATGTTCTAAATTTTCCGTCAGTGAAAATTCGTTAGATTTGTGTTCTAAGACTGTTATATTTAAGATATGATACATATTTTATGTCAAGAAGAGTCAATACTAATCTTCACTTTGGACCTTGTGAAAATTAAAAATATTTTGTTTGCATAACAGTTTCATAAAAGTGTTATACAGACTAAAAAAACTGTTATACCAGCAAAATCTTTTAAAATTACACATAGTCTTAAGAGAATATTAGTATTGCCTCTTTTTGACACAAAAAATGGGCGATATATTATGTAAATCACATAAATTATAACAGCCTTATTTATAAAAGTTATTAAAGCTTTATAAAGGCTCTTTAAAACAAATTTTCATACAAAAATTTTCTTAAAAAGCCTTTAAAAAGCCTTAATAATTTTTATAAATAACGCTGTAAGTTTTTAAGTAAAAGTTTTGTGTGCTATGACTTATATCTAATATATATTGCGTATTTTATGCCAGGGAAGGTCAATACTAATCTGCACTTCAAACTATGTATAAATTAAGAATATTTTGTTTGTATAAGAGCTTAATAACAGTTTTAAAAACTGTTATACCCCGCGCGGAAACTAAACTTTTGTAAATTTAAAATATTTACTCTTAACAATGGACTTGTCCACAGAAACTTATATTTCTTGGAAAAATAGTTTTAAGTGTTATACTACATATACATACATACATATGTATATGTACTTTATTCGTACGTAAATATGAATGTTATGAAAACAGAAAGTAATTTTTTATATGTAAACGTTTTTATGTCTGAGGTCACCGTTAGAATCTTTATTTAACCAGTATAAAAGCTAAGTAAGATTATTTAAAACTTTTATACAAGAAGAAAACTATTTGAAAATTATACATATATTTTTTTTCAATACCCATTATTATATCTAAAGTTCCTAATACAGTTGCAAAATCGAATATTTGGTTTTTATCAAATAATAACATTTAATAGCTTTTCCACATTCTAATTATAAATTTATCTGTTTAGCTTCTAAGCAAATACCATCTACGGTTTCACTACTTAAATTTTGAAATATTCCCCTCGACCATCATCATTACCATCATACTTATGGTCAGCATCTTGAACAAAAGTAACGGTAATTTTCAGTAAAATTAACCTGACCATAACCCTCAGGTCATGTGGTAATAAATTGTTCAAAGTGCATGCAAAAAGTAACAAACGGCATAAATTTTCAACACCACAACCACTAAAATTTCCTCAATACCCTAACAGATAACGTAGCAACACCACTATTGTTATAATCAGTAATCATGCACTTGTATACTTAGAACGTACGCCAACGCATGACAAAGGTAATATAAACCCTTATCCAAGCAGCAAATATTGAGTAGCGACGAATTTGAATATAGATACATGCATACCTATATACATAAATTCTAAAGCAACTTTTGTACTTGTGTGATTTGAAATTTCTCCTTGGTTTGGGAAAAATAAACATTCAGTTCTCTCGCCTTCCTCGGAACTACTCAGTTTTGTTGGCAAATGGATGGATGTAAAATGACCGCATGCACGAATATGCGACAGGCATGCAGTGTGTACGAACAATTAACCAGAGTGTGAGGTATCTAATGATGCCTTTAATTGAATCTAATCATCATTAACAATTATAGAAGAGCATTTGTTCTCAACGGACGTGGGATATGAGTTGAGGAGCAAAATATTCGTTTATATTAAAAAGACATAATTTTCTAAGGACACGTTTTAGTGGGCGTTGAATATGTCAAAGTTCGTTGAATGATAATGATTTTAATGCGAGTGGTTTGCTACAGACAATACATAAAGTCACAATGCCTGCATATGTATTAAGGCAAATTTATTCTTTTGCTAGTGTTTTCCTACCTCTGGTTCAGCTTTTCGTATTCATTTTATTTCGTTTTTTAACATAAAGTCAAATCATATGCAAATAATTAAGCAAATTTACTTCCGTTTGCAACAAAGTAATCAAGCAAAGAAAAACGCATGCATTTTTTTTTTTTTTTTAATATATCTTGGAAATGAAAAACAACTACAAAATCATTATTCCAGCTTGATTATACACATGTGTTGCATGCATAGACCGTTGCATAAAGCGTTGAAATATTTCCCTAACGTCCCATCACGCTGTAGATGTCGCCAATACATTTTCATATAAAAAGTAATTTTGTAATCTCGGTGCACAAAATTTCGTCTGCCATAATGATGTCGCATGAAAAAGAACGAAAATATTGCTTGAGAAACTAAATATTTGTGTGACCAATTGTGGGACAAAGTACTGAAGGAAGTTAGCTTAATTGGTGAGGGCCTTTGTTAACTCACTGATTAATTATTGCATTTATTAATCTTCATTTATTAATTAAATAACGGAAATTATTTTATATTTTGTCTAACGAGAGTATTTACAAGTATATAATAAATATTTTTACGAGTAAGAGTTAATAGGTCCTTGCCTTTTTGAATTTCCCTCCTCTTAACTAAGGAGGCAACATTCATGCCTCCAAGCAACTGCCAGTTGAGTCCAGTCAAAATTTTAACAAGCTGATTCATATAATATGTGTCCGGCAGCCCTGGATAGCAGACTACCTCGAGATTTGAGTTGAAAATTAAAAAAGTGTGTTTCGTATGCTCATTAAAGGCTACGACTCACTATCCTACAAAATCGCACGACTTTTAAAAACATGCAACCCTGATCTAATAAATCCTTGTCTTTTGAACATTTCCATAAACTCTATCATAGCAGGGTTATATTTTCTGAAGAGTGAGTCGTGCGATTGTATTGATTGATAGCAATTTCCTAACTTTTAGCATTATTTTTTTTGCGGAAAAAACGATCACTCAAATCAAGGCTAAGCTTGATAAATACAATGCGGACAATGTACCATCAAATGGAAAAGAGTGGCTTGCTGAATTTTTCGTACCTGCACGGAAAATGCCGAACTGGATGGATCTCCAGTTAAAGTCTTCAGACTATTCCCCGACTTAGCTCCGAGTGACTATTTCTTGTTCCTAAACCTGAAGAATTAGTTCAAAAGAAAGATATTTCTCACAAAGAAATCTTATGTTTTTGGAAGGGATAAAAAAGTTAAAGAAGCGGTGAACAAAGTGCAGGGAGACTATGTACTTTGAAAAATAAAACTATGTTTTATCAAAAAACCTGCGCGTCTTTCAAAAAGCTACGGACTTCTTGACCCAGCCGTGTATATATTTATGTATATATAATATTTATAAAATGTAAATTAAACTGCTGTAGACGTCCATGAATAAAAAATTTAATGGGACTAGTCAATTTGAGTTTTCAACAAAAGGGAATGTTTAAGTATTGGTGGGGTTTTCCTAGGCCAATACTTAAATAAAACATTGGTCAAATTACAATATAAACGCATGCAAAAGGGATTGTTGTTTTAGTATGACAGCTATTACTCTTAGATAAATGTGGCATACACTGGTGTACATATTCAAAATATGTTCAGGTTCTAATAAGTTTTATTTGAGACATTAAGTTTTAAAAGCCTTACGCGATATTTTCTAGTATGACTATTGTTTAACTAAAACTTTCATACTCTTCTAAATTTATAAAAAAAACAAATATAAACTCTGTTCACGGATTCAGGTATAGCACGTATTACTTGTATCAAGGCAAATTAAGTTCACATACTTTCATAGTGTGTGTCATTATTGCTCCTCAGCACTAGAATAAGTTTGCTACTTGACATATCTCCCTCAAAACTATAAGAAGATATGTGCTGGTATAAAAATTACTAACTAGGGACTAGTCCTAAAAAGACAACTCGACTATTATTTCTGTACCCCCCGAGATCCGACATCCTCATATTTGCTAACGTCATACAAGACCAAAGCTTTGGGTAGGCCTAAATAACTCTGTTTAAGCTTACAAGTCAGCAAGAAAAGATGAAGTGAAAGGTTCAACTCACTTGGGTTCAGTTTTCAACTGAAATTTATAAGTCATAGGCAAATTGTGCTACATATTTATGGATCACCTCCTATTACGGCTTAACCTCATGGTGGTCTTAACACCAGATGTATATTTCCGTCTGCCAGCGCTCCTATTTACCCACGGAAAACACTATGCGATTTGTAAAGTAGGTAGCATTCCTTGAATATAGTTATGCCTGACTATGTGCTTGTATCTTACTGAGGTACTCGAGCTATCTGAGCTCTCATTATTAATTCCAAGCTCAGAGCAGGATTTTTTGGATGGCTGGGAAACCAAGACTATTTTTCATAAGGTTTTGAAAACAACCAACCTTGCAAGTTTATCCTTGATGACACACAGCAAAATTGGTTGCTCACATTTGCCGTGTATGCTCCAACAGAGTACCGCACCAATATCCGGCACAGCATCAACACTACCTGCCATTTTGAGCATCATCTATTTAACTCCAAGAGCAGATCGTCTGTTAGGAAACCGGTGCCTTTAGCATAATTATTAAGTCACTGGCTAGACCTATAAGTTTCAGCCCGCAAGGATTCACTTCTATCGTTTTTTGGATAGGCAATAACACATAAGTTTTATTGTGAAATAGCCTTTTGCTCCCACTGGATTTGGGAGCAAGATTAAATTCAAAATTCCTAATTTGGTAATAGAGCTGCTATCTTTCTGTTCAAACATACACACGTATGGCGAAAATATTAACGAACCCTGCTTAAGTGAATCTTATCATACAATTAGTTACTTAATTACATGATACGCCAAGGTGGTTCATGGTCATTCAGCTTACCAGCACAACGTAAATCCAACTGAGACCCTCTGCTCGCCTTAATTTTCCGCGACTGCTGAGCAGCTGCCTCCTACATTTTCAGAACTTTTCACTATGCGCAATCTGTGGACGCGCCTGATAACTTTTCAAAGGATGAAACTTACCAATTTATATGCGTAGGAGACTTATATACATATATATTTCTATATTGGCCATTTTTATCCCGATGGCAGGAAATAAAGGCTAAACTACTGAGTAGAGTTGCACTGAGGAGCAAATGAAAGAAATGAAAGTTAGTTGGAGTTGAAAAGGAGAGCGTCTTTTCGCTAAGGAAGTATCATGCGGCAGAACCATCCACAGCTTCGGATGAAGCAGTACAGGTTTCTGAGGTATAATTTCATTAGTTACGAAAATCATATAAAATACCTATTTCCTGAAAAAAAACTGGGGGTCTTCCAATGCAGTACAGAGGAAAATAAGGAATGCTATAGCTTCCTCTTCATCCTGATATAGACAACTGGAACAGTTGTTACCGTACAGAGGTCACAGTTTTTTTTTGGTATGGGTTTCGAATACACAATGATCCAAAAAGATGCAGCGTTCTTCTTTCGTCAATGCGAGGCAATAGATTTCTAGCAAGAAAAAGAAAAAGAATAAGAATCCTACAAATATTTCCGATGTACATATCATGGAGCATAGGCTAGATCTCTCGCCAGATTAAGTACTAATCCACACATATCTTAGGATGATGCTGAAATAATCCCTAAAGTGTAAAATTTTTTTCGGCAGGCAAAAAATTAATATTGATCAGGATTTCTAAAAAAATCAAGTCAGATAAAAGCTGATAATCATCCTACAATTTGAAAATTTTCTAACATAGTAGATTTCCCCTTCAAAGTTACTTGACGTGGCCTTTTGTGTACTGCCTGCATTCCTTCCCAAATACAGACCTGTGCTTCCTACAATTATGTGTTTTCTTTGCCTCATACGCACAGGCTTACGTGCTTACATACACACTCTTCTGCTTATAATGCATTTATTGAGTTCAGAGGTGGCCAATAAATTTGAATAATAATTATCGCTTGCATGGACACAAGCAATTCAGGCATACACACTTTACTATAGTAATACGAGCTGCTACCATTGGCCACTAACTGGCAGCAAGGCGCTTTATTATTAAAATTTGTGTCCATTTACCCTGGCATTTATGGTTTTTCTCCAGAGAGATGGTTTTATAATTATCACATGAATGGAACAGCTTTTTGCATATTTTTTTTGGGAGCAAATTGTCTGTAATTTTAGTCTTCTGCAAGGCTTATGGCGGTTAACGATAAGTGATGATAATTTGTACAGAAAATTAATATGAATAAAAGGAAGAAATGGCAAGGATTGTTCGTTTTTTCGAAGATCTTATTCTGTTAGTTGGCGAAAATATGTTTGTGGTTATTATCGATTATGGATTAAATGAGGTATGGAGGATAATTTTTAAAAGGGTGATTAATTTTCTGCTTGATGTTTCATATTTCTTTTGAGATTTGTCACTGTATAGGGTAACACCAGTGAAGGGTAGACAAAAACATGGTTTTGACAAATTATCTAAAGAATTTCGAAATTCATAATCCCGAAACAAACCAGTTCTCTGTGCTATACAGACATTAAAGCCTTGCCAGACATCAAAAAGTTAGAGGTATTCATATTTTCCAAGTGGAAGAAATTGTACATTTTCTGACAAATAGAAGGAAGGCCATCGAAGCAGCACCAACCTTCTTTATTTTATGAATTTCAAATTTGGAATTATGTTTTAACTAGGATTGCAGAAAAGTCGTAGAAGATGGGCAAGATTATTAGATTTTTTTCTATAGGTCCTTTATTCCTCAATAGTTATAGGATACCGTACATTTCTAAAACAAGATTATATCATAATGATGTACTTCCAAGCATACTTCACAATATATTTTAGGTCAAGACTTTATTAAATTTTTTTTTAGTATTAAACTGCAGAATTCATTATTTTATGGCCCAACAACCAAAACTAATCGCAACATCTCCAAAGCGAGGTAACACATGGTCACCCACATGCATTATGGCAAAAATGTTTCATAATATTTTTAAAGTAACCAGGAAAAGAGAATAAAATGTTTACTGTATTTTGACCTCAATCAATCAAACACTAAAATGCCATATTTTTTTTGCATAAAAGCTAGAAAAAATAAAACAATTACAATTGTTATAAAACCATTTTTGTGCAACGTATGCAAAATCCCTAAAGCAAAATTATTTCAGCTTAATTATTATTTGGCTTTTAACGTACATATTTTAATGCAATTATAAAATCAAAAGCTGCCATTCATTCTAATACATATGTATGTACATGCATGTGTGCTACTTTCTCTGTCCCTATCTCTCTACCTCGCTCTCTCTCTCTCTCTCTCTCTCTCCCTCTTTATTTTGTCCCCCTTCAAAAAGTTTAAATCATTTGCGTTTTGTTTTGCTTACATATGCAAAAAAAGAAAATAGTAAAAAAAACAACACAAATTTGCAACAATGCAATCAGTCAACCGGCCAATTTTTCCATGGTAAAAACCAGCCTCCGATTACATTAAAAGAACCAAATAAAACCAATGGTTATATAGCCGGCCATTTGTTGCAAAAAGAATCCAAACTTTCTCACACACACACACTCATGCAACGGCCATCGAACCGATTAGATGGTAGGGAATGGCAAAATATACCAATCACTCTGCCAAAATCATTTATGGAACCTTTTTTTTTACTATTCCTTCATGCTCTTAAAAAGTTTTAGATTTTGTGCATTTTATGACTAAAACTGGCATGTTAACGCATGTTCCAAAATCATCAGTGCATGAAAAGTATGAATTGTTTTAATAGATTAATTTTAATAGATGAATTGAACATAAGCTCAAGGTGTTATTGGTAGCTTATAGTCCTTTTAAAAGGTAACTGGAACATTAACGACAAGTTTTGTATAAAGAACTTGTAGTTAAAGCTCACATTAACTTTTAATCATACATTGTGAATAGGGACGTTAAACCTTTACTGCCGTATTCAGAAAAAATAATTTTGTTTTAAGAAAGGTTTACAAAACAAATTTTGTATGGGAATTTGTTTAATAAACATTTTGTAAACATAATTTTTTTTTTTTTAATAAGGCCTTTAAGCTTCTTAATTAAGGCTCACATTATCACTATTGATATGCGAGCTTCTTGTTCAGCTTATGTTGAAAAGGAGAGCCATTACGCTCATGTCCGGAGACATATACATAAGCCAGTATAAGGCTGTTTTGCGCTCTCATGTGAATTAATGAACCCCACCCTTACAGGAACTCAGTATCGTTCACTAAGTCCGTCAAACTCCAGCGAAAGCTGGACAATGACAAAGGAAGTGCACCATTGTCTCGATGTACTGCATTCATCGTCATCCGTTGCTCCAATCTAGTACAAATAGAGAGCTTCTGGTTTAGGGCAGACTAAAGTATTGTTGCAGCCCTTTTCATATAGTTTCATTCTTAACCTCAACAGGAATCATTTACAGCTTGATACGGGTTTTCTCCCTGGTCACTTTGTACAGAATTACCCTCTGTATAAAATCAACTAAGCTCATTCACGCTTTTGTCTTCTATGTTTATCTAACATTGTCATTTCTGAGATCGTCTATTCAGATGACATTAGGGCCGCTTTTCCAACCTCTTTGCTAACTCAATAATACAGAGCTTGATTTAATTAATACATCTATGGGCAGACCAGATCTTCCCCTTTTCAGTTCTATAGTCTTATGGAGTCCTGATAAAATCTCTGCCCAAACAGTAGAGTGTAAGAGCTAACAATTTTCAGCTTGTGTACCTAGTTTAACCTTGTTTAATGGACGAAGGAGGATGCAATAGTTAGATCTACTGACCATTGGGATCGAATACTCTAGCCTAATCGACTTCTTATCTTAAAATAAACATATCACAGAAACCAAAGCAATGGACTTGACTTGGAATCTGCAATGTCCGAACGCTTTTACGTTGTATAAAATATTAACAAAATATAACCTGTTTTTCATGGGACTTCGTGAAGCCGTCCTAGTCTAGGTTTTATATAATCGGGCTTAGTTTTATATACTCCATTAAGGTAACTTTAATGCCCAATTGGAATGTATGTAAAGAGTGGTCCAAATAAAACAAAAGGTTTTCAGAGAATTATCCCAATATATTTTATTAGGAGGATCTATTGCAATTATGTGTGAAACAAAATATCGGCAAAATGCTCGCCATGGCTTCGGTGGCATACCTCTACCCGATGGTTCATATTTCTAATAAGTTTGAGATTTAATTGAGGTTCAATGTCGTTAATGAGCCAAATTATCTCATCCTTTAGTTCTTGAATTGTTCTTGGCTTATTGACGCACAATTTCTTTTAAATATCCCCAAAGAAAAAAGTCCAACGGTGTAAAATCACATGATCGTGGCAGCCAATTATTATTGCCACGACGTCAAATAACACGGCTATTGAATTTTTGGGGCAAAAAAACCATTGTTTCGTTGGCTGTGTTTTAAGTGTCATCATCCTGTTGGAATCACATATCGTTCAGGCTCACATCCTCGAAGTCCGTTATCATCTTTGTCGATACCGAACACCATTCACGGAGATTGCTTGGCTGACCTCATTTTCGAAAAAGTATGGCCCGATGATGCTGCTAGCCCATAAGCCTCATAAAGGAGTAACTTTTTCTGGATGCATCGGCTTTTCAACAACCACTCGTAGATTCTCATTTGTCCAAATGCGACAATTCTATGAATCCACTGAGATGAAAGTGTGCCTCGTCGCTGAAGATGATTTTCTTTGTAAAGCCACCATTCACTTCAGTCTGTTCAACCAACTATTCGGCATATTTATAGCACTTGCAATGGTCATTAGGCTTCAGCTTTCCAGTCAATTAAACCTTGTAAGCGTGTAATATGTAATAATGCTCGTGAGATATTCAATTGTTATGCACGATGACAAGTTGAGCTTGACGGCTCTTCTGTCCCACTATCGCGAACAACAGCAATGTTTTCCGGAGAACGAACTGGGTGAGCATGCACAGGTGTTTTCACATTTCTTACAGATCCTGTTTACGGAAACTTGCTCATAATTCTCCCGTTTGCGGACACATTTGGTCGATTATGGTGACCAAAAAAAAAATCACAAAGTACACGCAATGCATTTTGATTTGAACGCCCGTTTTCGTAAAAGGCTTCAACGATCTTAAGCGCTGCTCAATTATGTACATCTGCATGGTTGAATTTATCAAACACTGAAACAAAGAAATTTCAAATTAAGTTGGGCAAAAAACTTGATGTTTAGGTGTGACGGACAATTAACATTGGGCATAATGGTTGGTCAACCTTTTATGAGCAATGTTTTTGAATAAGTTACGACGAGATATGATCTAAGGATGAGGGTGGTGTTTGTCGAAGACGTTAGCACGTTAACTACAAAACCAAAAGTCTTGGGTTCCAGCCCGGCAGATGTGCAATCGCTTTACGTGAGTACCTGCCGTTACGGCCTTATCTCACGTGTGCCAAAGCACCGGGTGTGTGTTAGACGCCAGACCAACGCCCCCATGCACCCTTTTAGAATGAACCTATGGCCCACTCCATAAGGCACATAGGTTGCAATCTTTGAATATAGTTATCCCTGTATTATATTCAATTACCTTGCTGAGGTAATTTGAGCTATCTAAACTCTGCTGCTATGTCCGTGCCCTGTTGAATGGCAACAGCACCTAGAACAGTGTCTGGCTGACAGCGTCACACCAACCACTAGCATTGATTTAACACTGGGAAGCCAAGACTATTCTCCCAGCGATTTTGGTAGCAACCACAACCACCACGATAATTTTCCGGCTTCCACGCTTAGGTGTTGTGTATACATCTAAGCGAGGTCCCCTAGAAAATTCCTCAACCATTGCCGGCACAGCTAACCACTCATCCATAATGAATGCATGCCTGTGTCGCCAAATAACCAGTGCCTACTCCACACTTACCAAAATCATCCCTTTAACCCCGTAGGGTATACCCCATTGGGGTAGGACGAACTCGGCATTTTAGCAAAGGAAACTGACGACCGCTACATGCACTCAAAACTTCAGTGCAGTGAGGACCACTCACGCGAGAAGAACGCAAGCTCGCCATTAAAATTTCTGCGCCTACTAAGACCCGACACTAAAAAGTGAGAGTGTCCTGAGGTCGTATCCAGGACGAAAAGCCATTTCAGCACAGAATTTTTGACAACCGCAATGCATTTATCTCTAAGCAGCCCAGCTGTCGGGCAACCGGCACCCGTGGTACCAGAAGTAGCCTCTGGTTAGACCTCGAAGTTCCACCACAAGGGCTTCACCTCTATCGTCTTTTGAACTCAGGGGCAGTCCTAGGTGACGCTGCACCTAGCTGACAACAACGGGCGTACAATATTTGTTTTCCTTTTATAAATATGTGCACATCCGTTACTCTAATTATATTCAGAGATTGGGTAGTAACACATAAGTTTTACGGGTAATGATCCAAAGGTCCGTCAGCGGAAAAAGCTACATTACCCTAGCTAGGGCCCCGGGATTGCCACACCCGTAGTCAAAAATAGACTCCCCTGGGGGTGTTCGAGCCCGGCATTCAACAGTCATTAAACAACAACACCACACATTTTTCTGATGTGCATTAGTGTGCCTTCGTATTAGTGTGCCTACTCCTGCTTCAGCAGATACTAATCCTAATGTAGCACTAGAGCGCCCTCCTTCGTTGTATACCAGAATCACCGGCGAAGTAAAACAACCAATAAAATGTCTACTAAGCATAGCACCAGAAAAATTTACTACGCCTTATTTAACACCAAAGGCGCTGGCGCACTGTGCAAAGAGCAGAGCTGTAAAATAATGAAGCTTTCCTCTGTCTGTCTCTTCCTTCACTACCTGCCATCTCTATCACTATTCCTTTCTTAAATAAGGTATCACCTAGTAATATGAGTAGTAGTAGGCTTTCATTGCCTGAGTATTACTTCTCTTTAAAAAAAATGTCTGAGAACAAAGGGCTCTTCGTTGAATCTTGTCTAACGCCCATAGCAGCAGGGTACGTATTTTCAGTACAATCAAAAAATATTTTTACATTCAAATGTACTACAAATGCGTACCCTATTGCTAACGCAACGCTTGCCGCTCTTATTTCGGTATGAGGGTAAGTAACAACCTTGATATACATATTTCAAATGTTATATGATGAGCATACATTTGATGCTTTAAATTTAATACTCTTCAAAACGAGTGACTTTCAATATTTCTTTGAAGTATAATGGACTTTTGAACGGAGTTATGCAAAGAGATCCTATGTTATTGTCTGGTTCAAGACATTCTCACATGATAACTAATAATATTGTAACTATCCAATTAAATCTTTTAACGCTCTGCACCAATGTCATTAATATATGTATGTGTTTATAGTTCTGTGTTGTATTCAAAAGGTGCTACCACAGCAGAATAATAAACACTGAACTATTAAAACTGATGTTGCATACAGAATTATGCAGACGCAGCCAGCATAACCGTGCATGCACAGGAGATACAAACACATACACATGCATATGAACAAATACATGCACACTCATACAAACAAACATTTCTATATAAGGAATGTATATTAATATATCAAAAAAAAAAAAAAATGCCGCAAACTCGCAATTATGTACAAATACAGGCCAAGTGATAAGTGAGTTAAATCATATAAAGAAATTCATATATAACTAATATGGTCCTTCGAGCCCTCAAAGCGTGATACTCTTCGGCAAAGAACGTTCATAAAATATATGACTGCGATTAATTAATTACTGTCAAAAAAATCGGCTTAAGTTCGTTCCGCTTGAAAGCGAGGAGATGTTTAAAAGAATTTTCAAGCTTCTCTAGTTTTTGCATGGTGCCCACAAAATGCCAACACAACACTTTCTTTTCATAAATGAATACGTATCGATGCATGAATGGGTATGGGTTAATTTTGTATACATATGTATGTGTGTGTAAGTGTATTAAAAATTCACTGCAACTTTGAATTAACATCTTTGAATGTATCTACAAAATGTTCATGAAACGGGAGCATTTGCCGCTTTTTTTTTTTTTTTGCATAAATGTATATGTATGTATGTACACGTATTTATGTTTATATGTATATGTACATATGTATGTACATATAAGCACTTTGTGTCATGCAATAGGAAGTTGAGTTTTGGCACTTTGTGGCATTTTATATTTTGAAACTGCCTGGTGGTGTTGTAAAAACCTGCTGAAACACCACCCCATTTAATTTTACTTTGTGTTTTACAAACGGAAACGGATGCTGTTGCAACGAGAATAAATGGCCAATATATTAAAACGACCTCGTTTGATCGTTTAGCATACTCAAACCCATAGACAAACGCATACTTTTCAATATTACTGCATCAATTTGATTCAAGTTTTTTTTTTATTTATTTAGAGTTTTAACTGCAATCCTGTTTTATGCCACTTGACACACTGAAGCGTAAAATTAATCGTGGCATATGTTTTTTTTTTTTTTTTTGAAGGGAAACTAAAAATACTCGTAGCATGCAAAACAATGTGTAAAGAAATGTTGTTTTATAACATCCTCTTTCGGACCTTTTCGGTGTTAAAAGGGAAAAGAAATTCTTTTAAATAGAATTTCATCACTCAACAGTTGTAAGAGGAATGCATGAAACCGCAACATATTTTAAGGGTAACTTATACTATTCCTAACAGTTTTGATTAAGAAAAGTGACTATTTGGATTCTAAATAGTTTATATCTGTAAAGAAGTTCTAGCAAAGAAATGGCGCCCCATATATACAAACATATGTATATTAGAGCGACTCAAGTTGTATGGAAGCAAAATTCGTGCTAGGTGTACCCCCTCAAAATGAACATTGGTATCTTTTATGATGACATTTAAAATATTTCGGCTCCAGCTTTGACCTCTCGTGAGCTGGACCATTTTGAAAAAGGGTCTATTTTTTCATATTTTGTCAATTTGAGAATCTGTTTCCTTACCAACATATACAATATGGGTATCATAAGAAAGGTTTTTTTAAGGCGCGACCAACTGTATATACAATTTGTCCAAGGACTATCATCTTTGTCCTTTTTTTAAGGATATTCTGTTAAAAAAAAAAGGTTTTTGAATTTTTTGTTCGGGTTTGTTTGTAATAAAAATGCCAAATTAACATATTTTTATCTTTGGTCGATTTAATTAAATACGGGTCTCAGCTTTTTTTGAAATTCGCGCTAGTTCGCGTTTTGACAAAAATGCAATGGGGTGGTAACCCTTCCTTTTAAATAGGGCAATATGGGTATCGAATTTTTTCTTTTGCCAAGTACATCATCTTTATATATAAATAATTTAGATTTTTGCAAATTAGATGCATTTTACACGGTGCTCTGGAATATATATAAATGCAATTTTTTGGTAACTCTAATATGATAGCGGATTTAGTTTCTAGATCATGTATGGATGAAAATAGGACTAAAAGGAAGAAAAAAGAAATGATCCATGACTTTTTGGCGGCTTATTTTTTCGCAAATTAAAAAAGTTATTAAATTTTATTGTTTATATTTACAAAACTTTCCTAAAAAAACGACTTGCGAATTTATCGTAGACTTAAAATCCTCTTAAAAAGTTAAGATGTTCTTATTATCTGTATTTTGGAATTGTAAAACAATATGGTTTTACTTTTGTTCCAAATGAAAACACAATGCGAGCGTTTTTTCATAAAAAATTTTATAATTAAATTTTGATTTTATTTTAATAAAAATAAAGTAAAATAAGTGTTAGCATATTATTTACTAACATTTGTAATATATTTAGTGTACTATTTAGAAAACTTTTTAGCGTTTGCTATCGAATTTTGCAACATAAAAGAAAGTCCCAAAAAGTTGTTTTCATAAATTAATATAAAAAAGAATTACTTAATTTAAAATATACTAACTATTTCTATATTTTTTTTTTTTTGGATTCTGTAACATATTTAAAAAAAATTTATACAGATCATTTAAGACTCATTTACTAAGTCCTATTTTCATCCATACATGATCTAGAAACTAAATCCGCTATCATATTAGAGTTACCAAAAAATTGCATTTATATATATTCCAGAGTACCGTGTAAAATGCATCTCATTTGCAAAAATCTAAATTATTTATATACAAAGATGATGTACTTGGCAAAAGAAAAAATTCGATACCCATATTGCCCTATTTAAAAGGAAGGGTTAACACCCCATTGCATTTTTGTCAAAACGCGAACTAGCGCGAATTTCAAAAAAAGCTGAGACCCGTATTTTATTAAATCGACCAAAGATTAAAATATGTTAATTTGATATTTTTATTACAAACAACCCCGAACAAAAAATTCAAAAACCTTTTTTTTAACAGAATATCCTTAAAAAAAGGACAAGGATGATAGTCCTTGGACAAATTGCATATACAGTTGGTCGCGCCTTAAAAAACCTTTCTTATGATACCCATATTGTATATGTTGGTAAGGAAACAGATTCTCAAATTGACAAAACATGAAAAAATAGACCCTTTTTCAAAATGGTCCAGCTCACGAGAGGTCAAAGCTGGAGCCGAAATATTTTAAATGTCATCTTAAAAAAGTCCAAGGTTCATTTTTAGGAGGGTACATCGAGCACTTTTCTTGGTGAGTCGCTCTAATGTATATATGTGACGGGGAAAGTTAAAAAGAATTTATATATGTATGTGTCCAAAAAATAGATATTTTTTTGTGATTCTTATAGTCCTTCCAATGCAACAAACAGCAGCTTCATTAGCTGGTCATGCATTAGCTTCAAAATAAACTTTTTTGTTGCATATTGGTTTATTGGTTTATTTCCTGTACAACAAGCGTTAATCTTATATTTACAGTACAGAAACGGATTTAGTTAAAAAAATAAAAAATTAAAAGCAATTGCAATTATTGCATTCGAATTAGATGTTAATTAATAATAATATATAAAAAAAATAATTAAAAAATAAATATATATGTATGTATGTATATTAAAAGATTGCACATAATATAATATAAAACAATTACCTACACATTTTTATTTAAAGGAATTAACTACAAATCTTTTTAAACTATTAGCGTTGCTGTTCAATTGCTGACATAGTGGAAGATTATTCCAAAGTCTAGCGGCATGCACATAAAATTGCCATTCGGAGACTAGGTATTGATGGCGAGGTATTATAATGTTTCAAAAATGTATTTGGGAGTTTGAGTGTGTATTATCTTATGCAGAAAAACTAGAGTGCGGATTTTTTAACAGGCTATCGAAGCTTACTCCATAAAGGTTTTTAGAAACAGACGAAACATGATCAGATCTTCTCAATCCATACACATACCGTATAATATTGTTAAATAAAACATTTAATTTTCTTCGACTAACAGAGTCGCAGTTTGCGAATAATTCACACCCATACAATAACGAAGGAACCAGTTATGTCTTGGCAAGCAATATTCTAATTATAATAGGTGTAAAGTATTGTGTAGACCAGAGAGTTCGTAACTTAAAATATGATTGACCAACCAGTGAGTTTACATGATCTGTCCAAGTCAAATGGTTATTAAAAACTATTCCTAAATTTTTTGCTCTCTTAACTATTTAAATTTTCTCACCATTTAAAACGATATCCCCAGAAATACAAGGATCTATAGTTTTTTTTTTACAGATAACAATACATTTAGATTTTTTAGGGTTCAAACAGAGCCCATTTGTATTATCCCAGATATAAATTTGATTTAATTCATGCCTTAAGTGTGAGATGCTGTGGCAATGTTTTCAGCTGTGATACTTAAAGTAAGTTGTATGTCATCTGCATAAAGATGGATATTACACTTTGAAAGTATTTTTGGCAAGTCATTTGCATATATTGAAAATAAAAGTGGACCTAAGATGGGGCCCTGAGGCACTCCCCTTTTAAGTTTTTTTTTTTTAAATAACAAACACAAACACAACTCGTAAAGCGATTAGCTTGTCTGCGAAAAACATCCAGGGTCTATGGTGGGAATCGAACCCACGACCTCTGGACTGAGCGGCTAGCATCGCTACCACTCAGCCACAGCGGCACCCGTGTAAATTTGTCTGACCAAATATTGTTTGCAAGAACCGATTGTGTTCGATTTGAAAGGTATGATGAAATAAGTTTAACTGATGTAGCTGAAAATCTGAAAAAGTGTTTTAATTTGTTAATTAATGTGGCATGGTCTACCGTGTCAAATGCCTTGGAGTGGTCAAGAAGTACCAAGAAATTTATGTACCCGTTCTCCAAACCCTGCCGTATGTGTTCACCTACTTCAACAAGACCCGTAACGCAGCTATGACTTTCGCGGAAACCAGATTGTTTACCAGAAAGCATGTTGTTGATATTTATATATGAAATCATATGCTTATACAAAATTTTTTCCAGTATTTTCGAAAGAAAGCATAAGATGGCTATTGGTCTATATTCACCATTTTCTTTGGGTAAAGGAATAATTTTTGCATGTTTCCAATTTGAAGGAAACGTAGAAGAAGTAATAATATTGTTTAAAAGGTGAGTGACGTATGGGAGAATTAGAGGCATAAGTATTCTCATAAATTTAGGATGTAAGTTGTCAGTTCCCACTGCGTTTGATTTTATTAGTGAGCACGTAGACATGACGTCAAATTGTGATATACATGAAAATCGAAAATAATTGCCGTTAACATCATTATCTGTATTTGTGTCGGATGAGGAAAAATTATAAAACAACGGATTTGCTTGGATCACAGGAGCTTTAGTGAACGTTTTATTAAGTATGTTTGCATCTATATTTATGTGTATGTTGTTCAACTGCTTGCCAATACCTATTTCGCGAATAGTATTCCAGCTTTGTCGAGAATCAACTGCAGTACTGAATCGTGTGGAATAATATTCGGTTTCAGCAAGTTTTATATGTTTATTAACGTTGTTTCTAGCAGCTGTGTAAAGCAATTTCATATCGAAAGTTTTATACCTTTTCCACCTGGCATATGCCAAGTCCCTTTGATGTATGGCTTCTTTTATAGTGTTTGAGAAGCATGGTTTATGTTTAGGTGATATCTTTTTATATTTGATCGGTACTGTTAAATCAAAAAGGTATTGAATGTTGCGTTAAAATAGATATTATCCCAGGCAATGTTTGATGAATATTCACATAAATTGTTAAAATCAAGGCTATTAAAATCACGGTAACTGAAGCTCTGCTCAACTTCATGAACGATAAAGTTATAATTTAAAAATATAAGGTCACGTTTGGAAAAACATGACGCAGATATCTGGTCATATAAATTTATGTTCGCGGTACTAGACACGAAGTAAAGATCAATGAGTGTACTAGTTGTGGATGTATGATGTATCGGATATGTAGTATTTACGGGAAAAAGTCCAAATGACAACATATTGTCAGCAAGATTCGTCTCCATTAATATATTGGAATTAAAGTCACCAGTAATGATAACATCATCATATTGTGAGGCAAGAGTTTCAAGTATAGAATACAAAGGCAAAAATGGTATTCTTTTATTAGGACGATATATACAACCCACTAACAGTTTTTTCCCAAATGATAAAATTTCAATAAAGATAGACTCAATTCTTAGTTCATTTGAATTAAGCACAAGAGATGATTTGCAGCATATTTTGCACGAAATAGTACTTCTTACGAATATGGCCACACTGCCACCATGGCTTCCCCTATCACATCTAAAGACTTTAAAACCATGTGGACATATCAAATAAAAAAAAACTAAAAAAGAATCTGAGGTGACAAACTTTTCTCCAATTGACTTAATTTGGTTGAAACTTGTCACTCAGTGGTTTTCGGAGTCACTGATTACCAATCTGGTATTAGATTCTAAAAATATAAAATGGCGGATCCAATATGGCGGATGAATTTTTTTTTTTAATTGATCAGATATGTTTTAAAATCGTTTCTCATAGGTTTTTGCAGCCGCTGATTATGATTTTAAAGTCGGCTTCTTAAATTTCAAAAAGGCGAATTCAATTTGGCGGAATAGTTTTTTAAAAATTCCGACATTTTGAATTTTGAAAGCCTGACCTTACATTTATAATCAGCAACACCGGAAACCCCCTGAGTGACGAGTTTCCAGCAAATCCAATAATATTACAAAAGGTCGTCCGCCATATTGGATCCGCCATTTTGAATTTTCAAAATCTAATACCAAATCCGTAATCAGCAAGAAATTTGTAAGCTAATTTTGGCTTAAAAATTAAGTTATTTACTTTAACTCACATGAAAATACAGTTTCGCGCTTGGGTGCAATAATTGGTAACTTTTTAAAATTAAAAAAAGGGCATTTTTCTTGACATCGCTTCCAAATTCGGTGATTAGGAATCAAAAAAGAGAATTTCTTTAAGCGATAATCTCATGTAAAAATCATTAGAAATTATCCAAATTTGCACTATTTCTGGATCTCAAACTCTACTTCTTTGGAGTATGAACTGACATAAACGCAACGGCAGTGAAGATTGACACAATGAGAACTTTGTAGAAGGAAGTATTTGAACTGCTTAAATAGGTTTTTTCTTAATTTTTTTTATTAAACTTAAGTTTAGGTAAATGCGCATAAGATCTAGCGATAAAAATATTTAAAAATTTAAAATCAGTACTACCATACAAAATACTGGATTTAAATTCTTAAAGTATACTTTAATTTTACTATGAATATGTGTCTTTGTTTCTGTTTCCAATTTAAATAAGCGATAAAAACTTTCTCATCAACATACATATATAAAAAATAAAAAATTCCCAGAAAAGAGCACAAATTATTTTGTATAATAGCATATTCGTTGTTGTCAATTGAAAATATACATTCAAATATGACTTAAGCGCTTTTTCCTTATTGCCACAGATATAATTCTTAACTCAAAAACATACGTATTTAATTTGAATATTTTTAACTTTTTATCGAGGTCTTTTTAAAATAAAAAAATAAAATAAAAATATAATAAAAAATATAATAAAATAATATAAAAAATAAAAAAATAAATAATAAATACAGTTTTCATTTTTAAAACAAGAATGAATGAACATTTTTCAAATAACACAAAACAAACTTAGGCCCAATTCATACGCGGATTTAAAACTCGTGTTGCATTTTCAATTCTCTTTAAAATTTGTTTTTAGTTTTGGCGTGTTTTGCGTTTTTCCGGTTTTGGCGATTTTTCTTTAAATGTTGGCGCTTTTTTAGTTTTGACACTTTTTTTTGCTCGTTTTGGCGATTTTTTTCGGTTTTTAGTGTTTTTTTTTTCATTTTGGCAATTTTTTTCATTTTGGTGATTTTTTATACATATAAATAATTTTTTAGTTTTGGCGCCTTTTTCGCGTTTTGGCGATTTTTTTTTTTATTTTTGACATTTTTCTTTCATTTTGGAGATTTTTTTTATTTGGGCGATTTTTTTCAAATTTGGCGATTTATTTTAGTGTTAGAATTTTTTTTTTAATTTTGGCGATTTTCTTCGTTTTGGCGATTTTTTTTTTAATTTTTGCGACTTTTTTCGGTTTGGCGATTTTATAATTTTGAGATTTTTTGGTTTTACCGATTTTGAAAATTTCAAGAGTTTGCCTCTTATGGTTTCCAAGATACAGCACGTTGTCAAAATTACAAAAATTGCATTAACTGATAGAACACCCTTTAATTTAAATTTTTTATATTTTAGTGTTAATTGTTGTAGTCGGTATAAAAAATACACTAATTTTACAAATTTCAAGTGTCAATATACATATGTACATACAATTGTATGTATATTACATAGGATTTTAACATTTTTCGCTGCTCGTTTTGGAACACCCTTTAATTTTTAACTCTCATGTATTTGTTGTTGTAGCGGCCAAGGTTCTACATACTCTGTCCAAATTTCAGGTCCGTAGCTTTTACCGTTCCTGAGAAAATAGCCTGTGACGTACAGACGGACAGCGTAGCGAAAACAATAGGGTTCCTTTTCACCTTTGATGTACGGAACCCTAAAAATGCAATATAAGAATAAATAATTATTTCTGCCAAAAAAAACCGACTTCAATCTAAAAGTATGAGGCCTAATCGTCCCTTTCGATAACGAACTGATTCGATCACGTTTTTTCAGTTTGAGATTATGGCATTCGCTATCGAACAGTGTAATAATATGGTTCGATACCGAATGCCATAATCTCAAACTGAAAAAAAAAGTGATGGAATTAGCTTGTTATTGGAAGCGATGATTAGACCACTGATAGAAGAAGTACGTGAAATATAAAATTTAGTTTTATTGGGCGTACCTCCGCCCATTTTTTAAATGCAAAATTTTGTGTTTTTCAGAGCTTAGGATGTATGCTAAGTTCTGTAAAAATCGGAATAGTAGATCCACTTAAAATTATATATTAAATGTTAATGAGCGTGACTTCGCCTATTTTTTCAAATGGAAGATTGTGTCTAGTTTTGAGCCCAAGGTGTATTGTATTGTATTTTGTAAGACCGTAGAACCACGTGAAATATAATAATAGATTTTGATAGGCGTAGAACCGCCCCTATTTTAAAGTTCTGTAAAAATCGGAATAGTAGAACCACTTAAAATAAAATATTAAATTTTAATGGGCGTGATTCCGCCCATTTTTTGAACTTTCAAATTGTGTAATTATAAGAACCAAAGGTGTTTGCTAGGTTTCGCAGCAATCAAATAAGCAGAATTTTATAAAATCAAATAAAAAAATTGTGGGCGTGTCTTCGCCCATTTTTTACAATGGGACAATTGGGAAGTTATACCCTCTCCGACAGAAAAAGAATTTTTATAATAGGTCTAAGATGTACCGAGTTATGAAGTATCACCTCAAAAAAATAAAATAGAGACGAATTTTTAAACTCCTCCTTTATTTGAAGTCGGTTAAAAATACCTATATTTTGGCCACAATAAAATATTTGTCCGATATTCTCTACACTCCTATAAATACATACATGTAGTGATTTCCCCTACTTCTGGCAACACTGTTTTGCATTACAAAAATCTGATGTCACATAGAGTGAAAAAAAAATAAAATAAATCAACAAAAATTAAAATATTTTTAAAGAAAAATTAAAAAAAAAACACGGATCCTACCTATACCCTTCGCCGACAAACACAAAAGCCGTGATTTAAAAATTATTTAAAAATTCAACGTGCGAATTACGTGTTATGTAGTCCTAGTTTATAAAATTCGTTTTTAAAATGAAATTGGATCTTCTTAATTTTAAATCCTGAAAAATACCTAGTTCTTTTATTTCAATACTGTCAGATTTTTCCTAAATCTTATATGACAACACTGTGTACAAACATTTGGAAGATATCTTATCAAGAAGATATATGTACGTAAGTAAGTATATACAATATCTTATTTTTATCATTTAGAAGAAAATCATCAAAGCAATACTGTTTTGATATTAAAATATTTTCATTTTATTGAAACTAATTGTATTGATTATTTATTTTTTCCTTTATCAAGGTACCTATTTTGTGTTATTAAAATGTTGGATTTTGTTGAGTTTTATCACATGCGCAATAAATTTATAATATCAATATGTTTTTAATTAGAAGACAAAAAAATAAAATAAATAAAAACAATCAGAAATTTTTCAAAACATTAGCTCAGGAAATTCCTTTTTATGCTAAACATATTGTTACGTTTTTCTCTCTATAAAAACGCTTTTCCGTAGATCCGAAGATTTGCAAATGAATACAAGAGCCGAGTGTAGTAATTAGGGTTAAGAATGATACAAGTTTTATTTACAAATCCACTTATACTAAATTACTCAAGAGCTTAAATACAATAATACAACTTAAACTAATAAATTACACACAGATATTCACAACTGGTTACCACTATGCCATCCTCGCTGTAGTTTACACACGTCTCTTAGCTGGCTGCGCAAGTAATCACGTGACACCTCTTTGTCTGCTGCTCGTCACTTACGAGACTCACTCTGCCGTCACTCACAGTTGATACACCAACACCTCTTTGTCTGCTGCTTGTCACACACGGCACTCACTCTGCCGACACTTACAGTTGATACACCAATAAAGACGCACTGGCTTTACTTAGACCCTTATACACGTCTATTCGCTGCGCTGTTCCCTTTACTCCAGTCGACACGATAGACTACACAATAATCTCAATTCCACGAGAGACTATTATTAATTCACAACTTAATTATCAACTGACTAACGAGTTCTTGACTTCACTACTTTCTGATTAGCACTAACTATAACTGTTCGCGACTGACTTACAACTGCAACTCACTAACTCATTGGATGCGTCACCTCTTTTTATACTCAACACAAATACCACCAGAAGTTTCAAGCAATGTCTAGACGATCATTATCATCTTATATGCTGCCTAATTAAGTTCATGTGGTAACTACGTACATACATGTGTATATGCGTACGTGTGTACATCATTAACTAAGCAACACACGGTGGTTGTTTATCTTTTGCTTTTCGTTTGAATTGGCATGTATGTATGTGTACAAATATGTGAATCTTCTTACTAAGCAGACGCTTTTTGTTGTTACTTTTGCTTGTTTACGTTTAATCAAGCTAGGCATGCTTATTTAGTTGTTGGCTACTATTCTAGACTATTCTTTACTTTGACCCTGTAGGAATATTTTCGCGCAGCACTTACATTAACCCTGTTGGAATATTTTTGTGTAATGCTGCTTAACATTGTTGACGGCTATTTTCGTAACAATATGATGACCCCTGTGATGATAAATTGCATTTAGTTGACCCTAAAAAATTGGTTTAATATAAATTAATGGCAGTTTTAATTCTGGGTCGACATAACGATATATTTCTTTCTTCAGATAATTTAACAAAATTCTAAAATTGACTTTAGGAGATAATCTATCATTATACCTACATAATTTAAATTCCTAAAGATAATCTGACAATATCATAAATACATACTTCTACTAGATGATTATCTAGCAATGGGTACGTTCGTAAATTCCGCAAATTAATGCATATATTTAGCAGTTCTGTCAAGTTTTACTGCGTATGCGTGATTAACTGTTGCACATGCTTTGCAACTGCTCAACATCTATGCGTGGTTGACATTTTTGAACGAACTGCAAACAATTTTAAGTTGGCAAGTAATTTTATTTAAGAAAATTTTGATAACAAAAATAACAATTTTCTTTTAAATTATTGGAAGAAAAAATTTGGAAAGAAAATCAAAGCGGTTATTTATTGTAAAAAGACAAATGACCGTAAAAGGAAGTCTACTAAAATGAAAAAATGCCAAGATTTTGTTTCAAGGTCGTTTTCGAATATATCAATCTTATTTTTTCGTTAAAAGACGATAAATGTAATTTAAATATCAAAATGCATACATAAATTCTATTGCAACTTATTGCATCTTAAAATAATTTAATGCGCCATTTGCGGCAGGTATGCCGTTTACATGCATTAAAAAACGCTTGACGCTAAACAGTGCTGCCAAGTTATTCATTTTTGAACGTTAGATGCCCGTGATGCTGCAGACGTGCACTATAAATGCTTTTACGAACGTACCCAATATCACAATTTTATCTTCTAGAAGTATTGCATTCGTATGTATATCTTCGAAGTATTGCCCTGGCCGCACAAACTCTCCCGAAGGGGGGAACTTCCGCAATACGAATATGCTTGTTGCCGCAATAATATTTTTCTTCCAAGCAATACGATTTCGAATCAGTTTCGTATTACTTTGCTTGTAGGGTTCATACATACATATGTATATGTATGTGCATATCGTTGACTTAATACGAAAAGACCCTAACTCATGTTTTTCATAGTT
Organism: Tachina grossa; assembly: GCA_949987645.1. NCBI lineage: Eukaryota > Metazoa > Arthropoda > Insecta > Diptera > Tachinidae > Tachina > Tachina grossa. The sequence goes on from OX465276.1 coordinate 149,549,668, forward strand.
TACAGGAGGAGGAAAAAACTACATAAAAAAAGATGCAATATTGATACAAAATTTTTTTAAACGCAATTTTTATTAAAAATACTTTACATAAGCACATAATATTGCGTTTAAAAAAATTTTGTATCAATATTGCATCTTTTTTTATTTACATAGTTTTTTCCTCCTGTAAACTATGAACAACATGAGTTAGGGCCTTTTCGTATTAAGTTAACGATATATGGATATGTAGGCACATATGCATATGTATGTATGTATCTATACTCAGTACATTTTCACTATGTACTGAGTATAGATACATACATACATAGTACATTTTCACTATTCGCACTTTCTGCAGGGTATATTATCTACCCATTGTCTTAGCAACAAATGCAAAAACTTAAAAATCCCTCTTCTTAATTTCCATTTATATCACTTTGCGCATTTGTAGTTCTGAATAATCTTTGTAGTACGCGGGACTTCTTTAATACATATATACATGTGCAAATGTGTATGTATATACATACATACATAAGTACATATCTAGATATTTTATATTCATTTCAAATAGTCTATAACATAAAAAGTCTTTACGAGTCTATGTGTAGGCATTACCTGTTTTCTCTCCACAAAAATTAAAAAAAGAACGAGGAGTCCCACAAGAAAAAACTCACTCAAAAGTATATAAAAAAATGATTGGCTACATTTTGTTATTTTAATAGGCTCTTCCCAAAATACAAACATACACATTTTTTACCCTTCATCCCGACCGCAATTAAAGAAAAAACTTTCACATACATAAATCATATTGTACCCACTGTAGCGATCTCTTTCTCTCATTCCTTTTTTTCGATTTTTTCCATTAAAAGCAATTAAAAAAATAAATATCTCCAACTCCCCTTATCATAACTTCCAATTTTTTTACATATTTTGTTGTTGCTTAAAATTCGCATTCTTAAATGTATCGCGCATTCTGACTTGTCGTCCCTACTCTCTTAAGAAAGTTCGAAAGCTGTCTGGAAAACGCTAGTTTTTTTTTGTGTGCTCCATTTCTCACCAAGCCATCGATAAGTTACTCAAAAATTCTTAATTCTACTTTTGAACATAAATGCTGCCGAAAGAAAAGCTCTTATTCCTGAATTCACAGATCTTCGAAATTTATTACCCCTACTCTCATATTGGAAACTCGAAAGCTGTCATTCAGACAGCTCACATTCCTCACATTCTTCTAGTTGCATACTTTCATTTTCAATAAGTTTTTATAGTGTTCAGACGTGTTATATAAGTGGTGGTATAAATTTAACAAAAAATTGTGTAAAAAGTGTTAGAAAATTAGAAGTTTTTAGAAATAAATGTAATTCAATTAATTTTCTATTAGAATTTGCAAAAAAATTTAAGAAAATTTTATTTTTCGTGGCTAAAAGATTGTTAGAATGTTTTCTTGATACATACAAAACTACTTGTTGCTACAGATAGCAAAATGTCTTCTTGATACATACATATAAAATTGCAAATATAGACAGCGCAGTCTCTGTTGGTTTCCATTAACTGCAACAGCATTGATAACATAGTGTACAAAGTACACTGTAAAATTAAAGAGAAATGGACTGTTAGCATGTTTGAGTATTTCTTGGAAGGGAAATATAAAATAAGAGCAAAGACACAGTACTTTGCAGAGTATTTTGCTCTTACTTTTACAGTTCAAAATAAAATAAAAAGCATATTCTCAGAAAAAATTAAAGAAAAAAAGTATGCAAAAGAAAATGTATATAGTTGGGATGATTTTAGCTACATTTTTATAAATAAGTATGTGTGTATATAACTAAGAATGTACATTGTTCATATGAATGTGAACTTCAGAAATAGTACAAAAATAAAAAGCAGAATAAATTCAATAACTTTATTAAAGGAAAATTCATTAAATTACATTTTGAAACGAAGTAGGAAATTGCACACTGGAGATGGCCGTTACATACAAATGTATGCATGTATGTACATATGTTCCCGGTAAGTTTTTGTAACATAACTTCATATATTGAGAATTGTAGATATGGATGTGTGTATGTATGTATGATTGTGTGCAGAGAAACAAGCCGATATGAAATTTTTTGCGGCGGCGGATTAACAAAAAAATTGGCGTAGGATAAAGCGGGCCATACACACAGAGAAAAAACTGGCTCATAGAATCAATAAGATTTTCTCTATGAAACGTTTTTAGGCTAAGTGGGGGGGGGGGGGGGGTATCCGAGCTGAAAGAAGCGAAAATTTTTTCATAGAGATTCCTTATTGTTTTTATGTGGTAAATCTTATTAATTTTATCAAGAAGAAATCTTATTATTCCCAACTTTTTTTTACTCAATTTCCGTTATTTTTGGCACCAAAAACACAATCCATAAAGAAAAACTTCTTGATTCTATTAGGTTTTCTTATAAATTGTAAACTATATGGATTTCTTATTGATTTTATTAGGTTGCCTTATTGATTTTTTTTAAAAAGGTTTTCTTCTTGATTTTATTAGGCTATCTTATTGATTTTTTCAATAAGGTTTTCTTCTTGATTTTATTAGGTTCCTATATGATTATGTGTAAAGCATCTTATTGATTTTTTTAATAAGGAAATCTTCTTGATTTTATGAGGTGTCTTGTTATTTCATATCTATAAATAGACACAGACAATTTTTTTTATGATCTTTTTCGTTTTTGTATAAGCATATTTGCAAAATTATTTCAATGCTTATTCAGACTGCTTGTTAGCATATTGGTTAGAGTTTTTGTCTATCATTCAGAAGTTTGCTGGTTCAATACTTGTCTCCTTTCAAGTAATAATATGTATGTATGGTGAGTTAATTAATTAAGAATACAATATAATTAATATGTATGTATCTATATAAGTATGTATAGTATAAATAAATAACATCTATGTACATATGTATACTACATACATACATAAGTATATGGTATAGAATTTAAATCAAAATACATAAGCAAAGCACAAAGAATAAAGAAAGACATATTTTTTTTATTTTATGAGGTCACCTCATAAAATCAAGAAGAAAGAAAACCTTATTAAAAAAATCAATAAGGTAACCTCATAAAAACTACAAGATTTCTTCTTGATTTTTTCAAAAAGGTTTTCTCTATGAAATTAATAAGATTTCCTTATTGAAAAAAAACCATAGAGATTTCTTATTAATTTTGTTCTATTTTATGAGGTATTTATTAGGCACTGTTTTCTCTGTGCACTACAACAGCAGGCACGCACAATCAAGCGATTGAGCATTCATGCTCGAACCACACAACATACCAGCAATCTAGTACAATATTCATTTCTTACAAAATTTCGGGAAGGGTGGTTATGAATAGTGACACATATTTTGTTGCAATTATTATTGGTATGTTGTTAAAATTAGCAGCTATGTATAACTAAAGTTCTAAAATTCTGTTTACCATTGAAACAAATTATATTTCAACAAATTATATTACTTAAATGCATGTTTGCTCCATGACAACTTTGCTCAACTGAGCTAATTTCACCATATACATACCATACCAGCGAGCTGGTACCATCAGCAAAATATCAAACTCTACTTGACATCGCTACAGCAAACCGTAAAATCGCACAAAATGCCCATACACGACCAAACCGCTGGCACAAACACTTGATTGCGCATGCATGCTGTTGTAGTGTATGGGCTCCTTAAGTCTTTAAAGTTTAATAGTGTTTTTTTTTTTTCAAGGAAATGCATCAAAATCGTAAATCTGTAAAAAAAATATTTACTTATAGAATTTTCATTTGTTTTTAAACCACCGACTAAAAAAAGGCGTGTTATAAGTTTGTAGTGTGTGTCTGTGTATCTGTGTGCCTGTACAAGTACACGTACAGACCAAACGGCTGGACCGATTTTGATTTAGTTTTTTCTGTTTGAAAGGTGACTTTATCGAGAAAATTCTTAGCTATGCTTTAGTAAAATCGGTCAAGCCGCTTAGAAGATATCACATCTTTTCTAGAAATATTCGGGGGTTTTTGAAATTTTAAATTTTTGTTATCTTAGATTTTATTTAAAAACATACCTAGTAGAGACCTGCGTAAACAGTCTTTAAATGTAAATACGTCATGATTTTTAAATGTATTCACGTCGCATGTATTATACTAAACCAATAATAAATGCTGTCGTACTATAAGCGAAGCACGATGGATGTATTAGTGTACGTGTATATCAGTGTCAACAAGCGATGTCGCCAAGACAGCTTGTTTGTACCAAACACTCAAAATAAGTACTGTTGATTAGTGTATGCTTGTTATTTTTCATATTTCACGTTTGGGTGTGTGTGTAATATGTAGATGGTAAGCTACCCTCTAGTCAACTTACAACCATATGTCTCTATGTCAATACTCTTTCTCCAGCGACAATTGCACTAGTTAAAATGTCGACAACTTTCCTTTTATGCGTGAGAGATACGTTAGAGACGACAGTTCTAGTGTATTTCTGGTGATATTGTCAATGAACGCGTCAATAGTTTGTTTTTCTTTTTTATTATGTTGTGCAATAATATTAAATAAATATATGTAGACGAGGGTCACTAAAATCTACTAGTGAATCTCCGGTTCAAATATCTCCTTATGGTCGTAAAAGAACTACCTTCTCAATAGTGCTAAAGTCTACTGATAGATTTTGAATGACAACCCTATGTTATTTGTCAATAGGCATTTGCATTGGCTGGGGTACATCTAGTCAGTAACACTATTGACAATGTCACTAGAAAATCACTATAAGTTTACTATTGACAACGAGAGAGGATATATCGATATTGTAGACTAGAGCCCCTAAAATTTACTAGTGAATATTTGGTGCCAATGTCTCCATGTCGTCCCGAAAGAACTACTAAGTCAGTAGTGCTATAATCTAGTGGTGGATTTTCAATGATAAGCTAATGTTAAATGTCAATAGATGATACCATTGGCTGGGGTACACCTGGTCAGTAGTGCTACTGACAACGTTACTAGTAAATCACCACAATTTCACTATTCGCACTTTCTACAGGGTATTATGTGATTAACCGCATACAACTAATGTTAATGCATGTGTGTGCCTTTGCATGTGTGCAGAAAAATAAAATATCATACACACATACATGCATGACGTTTGTACACGCGCTCATGCGCAGAAAGAAGCAAGTATCACAAATTCTTCCGTCACGAAGTGTTTTCTTCTTTACTCTTATACCTACAATACTCAAACAAATTTCTTGCAAACAGTGTTGTTAACGTTTGTTTTATAAGATTTCGCTGTAGTAAAGCATTTGAAAAATCCCTCATGTCTTGAAAGTTCTTATAAGATGTGTTGTGCAGGACACTAATACCTATCTACCTAGTTGGGATAATTAGAAAATAAAAAAATATATGATTGTGAACAACCCCTTAGTATACTATTTGTATACTATTTGAAACACAAATAATAAACAAAAACAAATACCTAATAGGTACCTACCTACCTAGGTAGGTACCTATAAAAAAAAATCAAATAATATCTGGTATGGCAATGCAAAATTATTTGAAAATAATTCAACGGATTTTCTGTTTTAAAAGTGTTGCTCAACTTTTGGCTTTGTCTGAGAGAGTTGCGAAAGTAATACATGCATATCGTTAGCTAAAATGCAGAAAGGCGTAACTAACAAAAATATAATTTTACAGGAGAAGCAAAAAACTAAAATAAAACTAAACAGTGTCGTACTTAAATCCTCTTGTTTTTTTTTTATTGTTTTTGATCTCAAGTATAAAATTTTGTCAAAACATGTAGTTTAATACCTAGGTATATAACATTGTTATTTCTTATAGCGATGCAGTTTTAAAACAAAACTAGGCGCTTTCATTTTAAAAACTTCAAAATCTATAATGTTTTCTTATTTAAATATAAATTATATTTTTTTAATCATAAATCATTAATCATTTTGTCTGGACAAAAATTTTGTTCGAAAACAATGGGTGAATCCAGCTTAACTTAACAGTTGTTAAAAATATTTGTCTTAAAGGCTAATGCTAGGAACACAATTGGGACGAACGACGAATTTCGTCCACGCCGACGAATTCGTCGATAAGAATTCGCTGGGTAAATTCGTGGTGTGAAGTAGTTACAACAACGACGAATTTACTCAGCGAATTTAGCTCTTATAATTAATAAAGTTGGTTATTGTCAGTGTGACCATATTAGCTAATTTTGGCGTAAATTTAGCCTAGCCCATTTATTCTGGATTTAGCTTTAACATTTTTTATTTAGCTCTTAACTTATTTTTTAGCTTTTTTAAAAACTGATTTTGCCTTTTAGCATTTTTCAATCCAAATTGCGTATTCTCTAAAAATGTATTACAGATATACGTGATTTATCTTAATTTTATTTTAAAATCTGGTCAGACTGGTTATTGTGTTTGTAAAGAGAGTGAGAATTGAAAATTGTTTTTTCGTCGGCGTACAAAATAGAAATAAATCTATCTCAGAGTTCGTCACGCACGACGAATTTCGTTCTACGGCGGTGTTGTGTTCATTTTCATATGAACAAATGTGTTTTATTTTTTATGACGAAAGTTCGCACCGAAAAATTCGTCGTTCGTCCCAATTGTGTTCCTAGTATAGAGCTACATATGTACAGACGGTTGTCAGATCTTACAATATTGCCAGTAAAATGTGCTCAAAATTTCTTACAACCGTGTGAACTGACAATTTTTGTCAGACGTCGTTGCCAGAAAAAGCATTGTCAGTCCATTGCAAGACTAGCAGCTGACAACAAATTGTCAGACATCTTACAATCGAGTGAACACATTGTAAAATTATTGCCAGATATTTGTCAGACATTTTAATATTGTCAGATGTGCAAAGTTTATGCATCTGACAATGGCGTCATTGTAAGAGAGTTCTTTCTATGGGCAACACTGCACACGTTTGATTTAAAAGAAAAAATTTATAATCAAATATATGCCGACAAAATCATTGCAATTGCTTCTTAATGGTCCATAATAATTTATACTTTCACTTTTTACAATTAATACAAACACAAATGATAAATATTTAACAATTTCTAATAAATGCTTTAAGTCTGGCAACGCATAACAACAGATCTAACAATTTGTGCATATGACAACCGTGTGAACTGACAATTTTTCTACTGACGATTTTGTCAGATGATTTTATTGTCATACAACAGTCTGGCAATAAATTAAAAGATTTTCTGACAACCGTGTGAACTGACAAGGAATATTGTGCTGGCCATTTTCGATTGCCAGTACATTGTCAGCACATTGCCAGATCTGACAATATTGTAAGATCTAACAATCGTCTGTAATTAGCTTAAGACTCACTATCCTTCACAATCGTACGAATTTTGAAAAATACATGTCTGATCCAGGGTTGTCAGATTTTTTCCGACCTATTTCGCCAAATTGATTTTAAAAAATCGCCAAAAATCAGTTTTATGCAGTTTTTGTTAGTAAATATTTGATAATAAATTTGTTTTGATATAACAGTTTTTTAATAGAAATTTTTATAAAATGGTCGTGTCAAAATTTATCAGAAAATCGCCAAAATTAGAAATAAAATCGCCAAAAATTATTTCTTGTAAATTTTTCTTATCCAAATATAAAATTCATCAATAACTATAATTAATATAAGAAAAATCGTCAAAGTTAAGTTGTTTTAACTTCTTGTAGACGAGTTTTGGTAGGATTCATTTTTGAAACTACTCCTTCAAGAAACTAATTTTCCTGAATTAGAAAAATTTTTAAGTTCAATTTTGTTAAAAAAGTAGCCATAATAATCGCCAACATATTTATTTATCGCCAGAAAACCCGCCAACAAATTTAGTTACCACCAGAAAAATTGCCATGTCGCCAGACCAAAAATTTGGACGCCAAACAAGTTGAAAAATAGCCACGTTAGGCGAGAAATCGCCATATATGTCAGCCCTGGTCTGATCTAAGAAATTCTTGTTTTCTTTTCAAAATTTTCATAAACTCCCTCATACCAGGGTTGTATTTTCTCAAAAGTTGCGCGATTGTTTTGGATTGCGAATCGTAGCCGGAAGACAGCATTTGATATAGTTTTTTGTCTGAGTTAAAGTATGTAAGTTTAAAAAGCCGTTGGTCGTCAAGTACTTTCTGAAAAATATAAAATTTCTGCTGGTTTGAGATTTTTTGCACAGGGTTCAGCTACCAGCAAAAGGTAAGCATAATGTATGATAAGAATTTTGATTTGAGCTAAGCGCATCGTCTAAAGCCCTGACACCCTTTATTTTTTTTTTAATTGTTCCACTGAAAATAATGGACCAAAAATTCTACTGCAAGTCTTGTTATATACATAAATACCAAAATATAAAAAACTTTCTCTATAAAACTTGTCATAATACTTCCGAAATTAAAGTTTCCAATAAATTCTCATACCATTGATGTGAAACTGTAGTAACCATAAATTAGGAATTTTTTGTTTGGAAACTATTCCGTGGTATTGTGCTTTCCTAACTAATTTATTTATTACTACCAAAATCCTTTTTTAAAAGCTTTTTATTTACTGCCATTATTCACATTAAATCATAAATATTTTTGAAACAAAAAACGCATAACAAGTATTTTGACATGCTCATGTTCCTACAACATGGAATGTTTGTAAGTCGTTATATATTACAAAAGAAAAAAAAAACTTCATATCTAAACATTCAAAAGCCATAAGTCCCCTGTTGTCGCCATGAAAACAAAATGAGCTAAACAAAAAACTTAGAAAAGAATATTGTCACTTTTATCTAGGAAAAAAAAAGATAAAAGAAACAACACCAAAACTTGGTAAAATATATTGCCCATATAGCAAAAATTCTAAAGTGCCATAAATTCATCATGTGTGCAATGTTGCATTGCAAACAAGCTGTTGCAGTTGTATGGTTATTTACTGAAATACACATTCATATGGAAAATGTGTAAAAGGAAAGAGAGTGAACACACTCCTACGCTAAAATTAATGGAAATAAATACACGAAGAGCTAAACAAAAATAATGAATTGAATATAAGCCGACATAAAAGCTACATAGACAGCTTTTTTTATGATTGCTAGTTTTTATTTTAGTTATGGTCCTTCGCACAATTTCCTATAGTCCTTCAGATGTTAACTCATATAATTTACAACTGTGAAACTCTGAAACTTGCTCCAGTAAAACGTAACGTTGTTGTAGTCGCTATAGAAAATGTGAATTTTTGTTTAAATATCACCAAAATAATTTTTACTCTGCCCCTAAATACACAAATTTTAGGAAATTATTAATTTAAATTATTCCTTAACAAAAATTTTGTTTTAAATTTTTTATTTCACCTTCTTAACGATTCTGCTGTGACCATAAAATATTATGTAGTGTATCGTATGAAACTGCATGTTTTAGTTGCTATCAAACAAAATGCTATAAATTTCAAGTTTTGTTTTTCATTTTTCTTTATTTTCTCATTTTTTTAACGAACATTTTTGATAAAAATTTTAATAAATTGTTTCAGATATAAAAAAACGAATTTAGAACTTTCTTTTTAATGCTTTCAATGTAAAATAAAAAGCAAAAAATCTATTACAATCGGTAATTGAATTGCACAGTAGTGCAAGTATGGCGTTACAAGAACAGAACATAATTAACCGCTAGCAAAATACCTTGCAGGTGATTTTCCTCCTTCCTGAACAAAAGTGGAACTTTGCAAGAAAATTAAGATAACAAGGTTTCAGTAATTGAGTCTGATGGAGGAAATGAAAGTTTATTTCTGAACCTAAAATAAAGAAGGATTGAAGTTCTTCCTCGTAAGCGGCATAAAAACCTTATAATCCTTACATTTTAGTGTTAATTTATTATAAAAGATCTTAAAGAGAAAATTTTTATGGATCAGTTTAACCTCATTACTCTCCTAAGGTAAAAAGTACTCTTAATATAGGAATCAGTGTTGCCATATCGAAGGTAATAATCAGAAATTGATGTAATTTTTGGGACATTTTCTTAAAACGCAATTCGTAAATTCATTCGTTTTCAAAGCTATGACATATTTTAACAAATAAAAAAATATACCTACATCCGTTTTTTTGGGTAGCTAAACTATGGTTCGAGAATACTCTCAATTTTCTTATTTAAGCTGTGTAGGCCGCACATCAATTTCGTTAAAATCCCATAGCTTATAGAACGCAGACTGTATATTAAAATTTATACTACAAAAATTAAAAAGCCTAAGGTATAAGCACGAACTAAGCAAAAATATTCGTTCTTGGATTAATAATTTTTAAGCAATTTAATTTTTATTAAAAAAAATTTCTACGGGCTTGTCTAAAAGAATATGAAGGCGTTTGCATAATGTCGAACGTGACCTTTGTACACATTTAAACTGAAAAGAGTCAAAATAAAACGTATTTTTATTTTGACAATATTTTTATTTTTAAATAAGTCCTATAATTGGTGCTAAGTTTGCTTTTAAATAAAATTTTCTTTTTCTGGATAATTTGAAAAGAAAAACCAAGCCGTTCGCATGTGACAAAAACAGATGTTGTTTTGTGGCCAACGATTAAAACATTGATTCCAACTAGACCTGAAGTAATATTTAAATAAAACTGATTTTAATAATGCTCTGATGTCCCTTTAAAATGGCTTCGATTTTGCCTAAAAATTACTTTTATTTCTTTTAAATTCAACTCAATCACAGTCGCACGTGATATTTCTTTCCATCATGATATTTATATTTATGGAATTCAAACGCTAGTCTTAAGTGTAAAAAGGTTTTAAAATTTTTGTTTGAAAGAAAAAAAATTAAAGCAAAAACAATTATATTAAAATAATTTAAAACATTAAGACTACCTTTTTTTACGAAATTATAAATAAATAACCTTAGTAAAAATATTTTGTAGTAGACAGAGGTACACCCCGGGAAAAAACAGCTTAAAATCAATAAAAACCATATTGAATTAATAAGAAACATTAACGAAAGTCTAGTCATGTTGAAATTTCTTATTTCAATATGGAAAAATATTAATTTACAGTATTAATTTATTAATTTTATTTACTTTTGAGTATCTCAACATACATTTTCTATTATATTGAAAATTATTGAATTAATATAACGCGTTCTTATTTTTAAGTTGCGGCTTTTCCCTGAGTGTATTCAACGTATTTATTTTAACATAATAACAACAAACTTAACAAAAATATGTATGAAATTAAATCGAAATAGTTCGAGGATACCAAATACAGTTGTTTTCAGAATATGCAGTTCTAGCAGCTATTGCTTTTTGACCATCGCAGCAAAAGAAGTGCGACAGCGCTTTTGTGAGGCTAATTTTATACTTGTCAGGCATTTGTCTGCGGTCGTTCCGCCTTTTATCCTCAATCATTTTTTTCTTCAAAACATTCCGCATTCATTCCTTGTTTATTTTTTTAAATTAAGATTTTTGTTAGAATAGCTAATTTCATCTTCTTTTAATTTTACTCTCCAGCATTTGCAACTCCCTCTATTTTTTCGACGTTTTTGCTCATCTAAATTTAAATAATTTAAGAGTATGCAAATTTTGTTTATATGTGTGACCTTCTCCGAGAAAGTGTCAAAAACGGGTTTGGACTTAACAGTGGATTCTGGTACCTAAAAGGGTGTAGAACAAGATGAAATAAATGAGTTATACCTGATTTACATTAAGCATTTTTTACACGAAATTAGTTGCATGAAAATTTTTTATTCGCCAGTAGGAGGCCTGGAGAAGGAACTTATATCAAAAAAGTTGCCAAAAATGCATCAGAGATTCATTCTACCTCCTTTTTTATATAACATTCTCTTTTATAGCGCGGCAATTAACATATCAAAAAAGTTTCGTGCAACAAAATTCATGAAATTTCATGAAAAAATGCTTAATGTAAATCAGGTATTAGATTTCTGATAAAAATTTATTTATACCAAATCGCATCTCCCAACTGAAGGTGTGTTCAAAGTGATAATGCGTTATGAAACTTTAAATGCGTTTATCTCAAAATTAATTTTCGCACACTAGGTCCCTTTTCTCGGAGAATGTCACATATCATAAGTGCCACCATCACAAGTCTTGATATTTTTCGGCAAGCTTTTATTTTAATTTTAATTCTATTAAATATTTCTGTTTGTAATGAATATTTGATATTTCATGAGCATTTTGGATGTACTTTTGACACACTTATAATGTTTGTTTTTAAATGTCGCATGTGACATCGAAATGTGCGAGTTTGCAAAACAAAATTTTACAGACATTTAATATCTTATAGTTTCTTGCGCATCCTTTTTAGTACCATCAGAAAAATTTTAGAGAGCAAAAGTCAATATATAATGTTTCTCTTTCAGAACATTTATCACAACAAAATGTGCAAAGAACCCAGTAAAAAAAGACACTCCAAAGAAGTCATGAAAATGTAGAGTTTACAGTCTGGAAGTAGTTCAAATTTCGATCCGATCTAATGATTTTTACATAGGGTTGTCATTGCAAGAAGTTCTCTTTTTCGATGCCTAGTCACCGAATTAAAAGCGATTTTAAGAAAAATTTCCTTTTTTGTGTTCTATGGTAATATTTTCATCTAGGAAAAACTTTAAAAAGTTACATATTTTAACAATTCGTTTCTTTTTATATGAATTTAAACGCGAAACAGTGTTTTCATGTAAATTTAAGCAAAATAACTTCTAAATTTTAGGCCAAAACTAGTTCATAAACTTCTTTCAAAAAATCGATTTTTTGAACATTTTGGTGAGTATTTACTAAAACTATGGAAAAACTACAAGGTTTTGTGTGATTAAAATAAACTTTTACTTGGTTTTCTGCTAACTATCGGCATATTTAAAATATCGATTTTTTGGAAGCAATGAAAATGTGGTTCCTTCAGAATGACTTCCATTTTTTTTACTGGGAAATATCCAAATTAAAAAAGTAAAGCTTTTGTTACTTTGCATTCGAATATCTCGTAATGGTTTCTGTCTTAATGTTAATTTTTTACATTAGTTAAATATGATTGTTTCCTTATGAAAATACGATAAAAGAAAGTGTTTTCAAGAATTTTTGATTTCGTTGTATCGGCGGACGTTTCGGTGGAAATGACATATGTATAGTGTTAAAGAGTATACCTTTACCTTTCTCTGAGTGATTTAATTTTCTTGATGCCTTTTCCTCTGCAAAAGTTCAATTCTCCGAAAGATGTAAAATTTAGCAAAAATATAGTAATACTTTAAAACTTTTTTATAACATCTTAAAAATAAACATTGCAATGACCACTCCTAAGACGTCTTAATGACTACAGTCTTATCAACTAACACAAAATACTTAAGGCCATTGTCGATTATAGTTTGCATTATTATTTATGTTTAACAGCGTGCCACGCCCATAAATACACATAATTTGATCTAATTATTTGGTTGCCTTAGTTTTGTTATGTCCACTATTAAAAATTATTTAAAATCAATGACAAGAAAAAATTTATGTTTTGTTTAGCAAATTAAATTTCTGAGCCACTGTGCGATGCATTACCCATAATCAATTCATGGAGTTTCTACGACAATTTTCACTTCAGTAGTCATTAGTTTTGTCTTAAATAAGAAATGTTTTTGACTTTTTTTTTTTTAAATAAAGTATCCATTCGGCCTAATATTATCTTCGTAAAATATAAAACGTATCCTTTAGCCTTTCAATTCGAATAAAAAATTTATTTGAAAATTCTTTTCCCCATGACTAATTAAGTTAAATTAAAACTTTTACTTATTGCAACAACGAACGTCACATCATTAATATTTATAGGAAATTCAAAATTGCATCTAAAGCATTTAGTTTTTATAATAATAAAAAATCTACTGCAAGAGTTAAAACACAAATTGGTTAAAAATTGAAAAAAGAACCGCAAAAATGAAAAAAAAAGAAAACAAAAAAGGAAAAGTACTGGCATCATGCAGTAGACCAGAACAAAAGGCTCAAGTTAGTTTAGCACCCACAGTGGAAAAAAAGTTAAAAAAAAATCTGACAATTTTTCTATCAAGTAAAACATAAAAAATATGTAAAACGGAAATAAAAGAAAATTGTGCAACTCATCAAAAGATCAAAATAGTTAGTAAAAATTTTTCCAATGAATGCAAAATTTAAGAAAGGAAGAGATATCACACACACAGACACACACCCGAATTTTCCCTTGCTATACTGCTTAACATTTTTATTTTGCACAAAATGGCCTTTCAATCCAACACATACAAACGTTTAGCCACAGATATGCTGAATTTCAACTAAGGAACAATGCGAAATGCTGCGCCTGATTGATTTCATTTAATGTACAATTTTCCAATTAAACAATGGCGCAAAAATTACGAAAGAAAATGAACGAAATCGAAAATCAGCAATAACATTTACTTTTTAGCCATCACCATACACCATGTATCATTTTCTTTGCAAAAACCCTAGTGTAATATTTTTATTTATTTTTCTCTGTTTTCTGGAAATAACAGATGAGAACACCACATCACATCAATTTTAACATAATGAGTTTCATCTGAACATACTTACATACAAAAGTACAGTATGTATTTTTTTTTACTAAATATATTCCTTCTGATTTCTTTTCTTGTTATCCTTTTGTAGCTTTTTCTACAAGAATTGAGCCTAATTGCGGAAGTTATACTCTAGAGAATTAGTTTTGTATTAACTTTTGAACTCTTTTTGTTATTTATTCTTTTGTTTCTATGATAGTGCGCTATAGTATGATGTAGAAAAGTTCATAAGGCAATAGAGAGAAATGCCAATGTGGACTAGGAACATTGAAATACAGCTGGCTGGCCATGACACGTCAGTCTAAGGAAAATAAAAATTTGTGCTCTCTACTTATTATTGAGACATATTAAGTGCCCTTTAATTCGTAAGATATTTTGAGGTACACGTCAGGGAAAGCCAATCGATGCAAAAAATTTTGGATACTCCCGCACATATCGAACATATTTTATGCTAGTGCGTGTTGATATCTATTCATTCTCATACTTGCGTATACCCCTGCGCACTTTATTTCATACTTGTATGTATCGATGCGCATTCTTCGTTACATCCCGCATATCTACGCATATCTATAGACATACCCATGACTTGCAACACATTGGGTTTTTAAGTATTTTTTGATAAGTGTTACCAGAAATACTATTTAGTTTGTAGTTGTTGAGGTAATAACATTTTTTTTAAACTATTTTAACATAAAATTCAATAAAAATGTTTTACCCACACACACACATACACACTCTTCGCAGTCCTTAGATTTAAAATCCTAGTGGAAGAAAGGTTGAACCATGGCATTCTTTAGAATTTTTGCAATTTAACGCTTGTTTGTCGCCAATTTTCGCGGTAAAACTGACTTTTTAGCAAAATCTTGGCTTTTTTTTACCATTTTACCATTTTTTTTAATCCATCTGCATATCTATTTGATGTTAGCGAATTTTCTCCATTTCGGCATTTCTTAGATTTTAACGGCCCTATGTATAATCAAAAATTGGCATGAAGTTAGCATAAGTGGCAAAATTGAACATGATCTTAACGTGTTTTGCCATAAAATTTTAAAATAAAAATCATGCTAGGATGTAATCGTGAGTTAAAACTACATTATGCGTTGATTTTTAATGTCAAATTGTATAGAGAAACTCGTCAACACGTCGTTCAATTTTATCACTTGTGTTAACTTCATGCTAATTTTTGATTATACATAGGGCCGTAAGTATTTGTAAGTTATTTTAGGGATATTTATCGCAAATGTTTTCTTTTTCTTCGCAATAAAAGTGATTGTTCCCAATTATTTGTTTTTTTTTTGTGGCAGTTTTAAAGATTTTCAAACGGTATCAGTATCAGTATCATACTATGATATATTTTATCTTTTTTTATGTTACCAAGTTTTTGCAAATTTTCGACATGGTCGCAAATTTTTCCAAGTTTTTGACATTCGTTACAATTTTGGTGTTTTTTTTAATACATTTTAAGGGTTTTTTCAATTAAAAAATTATTCACGAATTTTCCCAACTTTTGTAAGTGAGATAGATTGTTTTTGATTTTTAAAATCGACTAGTATTTTCGTTCACATATTTTAGGTTTTGCACATTTTTAAAATAATATTCGCATTATTGCAAGTTTTCGCGATTAATATGCGGAACAAATCAAAAATCAGCTTCAGGGGATTTTTTTTATTGCTATATATAAATTTTTTAATAGAAATTTGCTAAAGAAACTCTCCTCGTATTTACGCATTTTTTCATAAAATTGGTTGTATGAAAATTTTTCATTTGTAATCAGGCATTAGTAACAAAATGCTCATGAACTTATATAATATATATATATATATATATATATATATATATATATATATATATATATATATATATATATATATATAATTATATAATGCTCATATTGCAATAAGAATCCTGCTACTTATTTTTAATGCTATTTTAAGAATGCAGTATTTTCCACATAACTGGAAACTTGCCAAGATCAAAATGATTCCAAAGGCGGGCAAAGATCTTACCAAGACTGAGTCATATAGGCCTGTAAGCTTACTATCTACAATCTCAAAGCTTTTCGAAAAGCTGCTCATGACTAAATTGTCCAAAATTTTAACTGATAATGGGTGCATCCCGGACCATCAATTTGGCTTTAGAAGTCAGCACAGCACGATTGAACAAACGCATAGACTGGTCCAAGTTGTAAGAAGAACATTTGAAGAAAAGAAGTATTGTTCTGCTATCTTTATTGATGTTTCTCAGGCGTTTGATAAAGTATGGCACGAAGGCCTAGTTTTAAAATTGAAGACATATCTGCCAATAAACATTCAAAAGCTTTTGGAAAGCTATATTATTGATAGGAAGTTCACTGTTGTGGAAGGAGAGTTCACGAGTGTGCCCGAATCTATATCTTCTGGTGTGCCACAGGGTAGTATTCTGGGTCCTGTCTTGTATTTAATATATACTTGTGATATGCCTGTAAGCAATAATATCCATATTTCTACTTTTGCCGATGATACAGCCTGTATGAGTATGCACGAAAACCCTTATGAGGCATCCCGCAATCCAGGAACATATTACCCAGCTGGAAATATGGTTGAACTTATGGAGAATTAAAGTCAATGAACAAAAGTGTGTCCATATAACGTTCACCCTAAACAGAGATACTTGCTCCCCCATTCGAATCAACAATCAAAATATTCCTCAACATTCCCAAGTGAAATAACTTGGTATACACCTTGATCGAAGACTTACATGGAAACATCATATTGACTCTAAGTTAACTCAGATGAAACTTAAGTTAACTCAAATATATTGGTTGATTGGCAGAAACTCAACACTCAGCCTAGACTGCAAACTTTTACTGTACAAGTCGCTTTTTTTTTTTAAAAAAAAGAGAAGTAACACTCAGGCAAATTAATGCCTACTACTATTACTAGGTGTTACCTTCTTTAGGAAATGGATAGTGATAGAAGACAGGTGGTGAAGGAAGATATAGAAGAAAGCTTCATTCTTTTACAACTCTGCTTTTGCACGCTTTTTAATAATGCAGTGCTGCAGCGCCTTCTGGTGTTAAATGAGGCGTATTAAATTTTGAAGCTGTGTTTAGTAGCCATTTTATTAGTTATTTTACTTCGCCTATGATTTTTGCTACACAATACCGACGAAGGAGGGCGCTCTGATGTTACATTGGCTTTTGAAGCCAATATGCTGCTACGGAATTCAGTTATGGGGCACTGCTTCATCTTCCAATGTCGAGAGAGTCCAACGAAGGCAAAACAAAATTCTACGGTTAATAACATCGGCTCCATGGTACATCCAAAATTCTATTATACATCGTGATTTAAATATGCCACTAGTGACTGAAGAAATTGCAAAATACGCAGGCAAATATTTAACAAAACTCGAATCACATCCTAATCCGCTTGCTCGTAATATTTTAAGCTTTACTGGACACATCCGCCTGAGAAAGAGGGACACACGGGCTCTTATACCTAACACTCCAGATGGGACTATTTGAAAATACTTTTTTCCCCTTTTTTGATTATCACTACTAATGTATTATTTATAACTATCACTAAGTTTATGTCCGACACTGGTCGGGCCTAATAAATTTTTTTTATAGATTTAATATATTAAGACAATTAATGCATGCATTAAAAAAAAATTTTTTTTTGTAATCAGGCTCTTGGAGAACAAAATTAGATCAAAAAAGTTGTCAAACATGTTTCAGAAATTCATGTTACGTGTCTTCTCTATTAGCAAATAAAAAAAGTTTCGTGAAATAGATTTCATGAAAAAAATGCATAATATAACGATTTTTTTTATTTACTTACATATTTGGTAAGATTGTTCATATAGTCATACTCGTCATTACATGCTTGTGCGCACATGTATTGATACGAATATCTATAGCACAATTGTTTGATCGAACCCGCACCTATCGATATGCGCACTTATTTGTGTTGATAGCTATAGATATGTATTCCTGCATGTAAGCATGCTTGTTGATTCGAATGTGCTATCATACTCATTGTCGTTGGAGTATCGATATGTATTGAGCAGCCAAAAAGTAACTTTTTGGCTTTCCCTGGTATACGTTATTGAAAAGGAAAACCTTTGACTCAAGAACATATTGTTTGGCTGCTCTCTTAACAAAATCCTTTCAAAAATCTTCATTATACGAGGCATAAGATCACAAAATTCATTTTCACAGCTCGCTATGAACAGAATCTTCTGAATTAGTTTTCAATTACCTCACTACGCGGTGAGAGGAAACAAGGTCATTCTCATTAAGCTGCAAGAAAATGTCAAAGTCTAACCGCAGGCAGTTTAGAAATGACTCTATTTTACCTAAGACTAGATAAGCTAGCTATCAAATGACAAAAAGTGTTAGATCGTGGTGTTATAATACAAGTTTTCTCCTCAAAAAAATAGTCAGCTCATCTTACTTTACCTCCCTCCTCATACACAAATAGTGATTTTGTTAGGCGTCTATGACTTATTTTTTATAATAACATCTGGCAAGCAAAGTATTTAAAAGAGTAATATCTTCGGAGTTGATTTCACCAGAACTAGAGTCTAATTACAAAAACTTTTTACTATCACCTAACTCAGCTCTGTGTATATACTACCTTAGTTGCTCCAGAGACAAATGCTACCTTATGCGAAACTCCCCCAAAAAATGTCTCTTGAGGATAACGTGTGTGAAAATTCTGTAAATCTCAGTATGGGTAATTCGGCTTTTTCACTCAATATTTTTTCTTGATATCTATAAAACTTTTAAGCTACTAACCAATCTCTGAAATAGCAACGTATCGGATGTGCAAATAAAGAAAGAAGCTGTGCTACTTTTTTGGTAAAAATGCAGCATCAACTTGAATTACATTTGGTTCAGAAAACTATCAAAAGAGCCGCACAGCTACCGAAGGCCAGCTCATAACCACTTAACGCAACTTGTGAATGAATAAACATTTCGCATGTTGAAGGATATCAAGACCAAAGGTTTGCAATTTTTCTCATTTCATATACTCACAAGTACGAAGTGAGTGTTAATATACCACTAGAAAATTCAGATCACTGTAACACTTCGGCCCTCCTTTTCGTTCTCAGCACTTCATATCATTTCAGCTATGAAATAACTCAAATGCATCTACGAAGAGGCTAGCTGGGATGAGCTCAACGACTTTTTTTTTTAGAAACGATAGAAACTATGTTTCTTCAACAATGATGCGAGTGCCATAACTAATCAAAATGGTTGAAGGCATAATTTTTATGGGAATAAAAACTTCCATACCATTAAATCGAATTCCTATTAAGATCAGAGAGAAATCCTGGTTTAATCAGTAGCTCGTTTCTGTATTTCTCGCATCGTAAAATTTCCCGCATGAAACGAGGGAATCGTAACAAAAACAGTGTAAATTGAAACACAAAATGGCTTTTCTCACATAAGTGTTTCTGTATATTTACTTTGCGAGAACTATCTGTCATTTAAATAAATTTCCAGAAAGTATGTGAGAAAGGATGTGAGAAAAAGTGTTTCTGTAACAATATTTTGTGAAAAGTTTCTCGCAAGTACTGTCAAAACAACTACCATTTTAAATTGGTGCGAGAACAACCAAATTTGTACAAAAGCATATGAATTTTTGAATTTTTGTATGAAAATATAAAAAATAAACTAGTTGAAAAGATATGCAACGAATTGTTTGACTAAAATATCATTAAAAAATCGATATGTTCACTCTTATTTAGAATTTTTATTTTGTGCAATTGTCTTATGTTGAGACAATTGATAGAAAAAACTTCTTTTGAGGATTTTACATTCATATTATATTTTTGCTCATAGTTTTATTTCCTTTTTCTTGTTAATTATTTCTTTTTTTTATTGAAATAATATTTTTGTGACATTTTGTTTTCATTTGACACTTGATTACTGGAAATATTCCAGTAAAAACAGAATCGGTGTTGTCTGTTCTCGCATTCAAATACAGAAACAATTTTTTCTCACAAATCGAGAAACGATGGAATTTTGTGTTTCACACTTCATGTGAGAAATTTTACGATGCGAAAAATACAGAAACGAGCTACAGGCGTTGGAAAACGCTGAAAAATCTAGAGTGGAAACATTCAGTATTTGGATAAACAATCAAAATGTCGATATCGATTCACTACGCAGATATTCAGGAGACACCTTCGTGTGCTAGAAATATAGAGGCATGAAAAAGCTTTTTGTCAGTGGGGCCTCCCTGCCTCTCAGGGTAGCCAGAGCTTCTATTCATTCGTTAAAAGAGTAAAGGATAATATTAGTTTTTGAATTCTAACCCTAAAGCTAACCTTCAGCATAAAATATCTGCCAGTAACTTACGGGAAGCAAAAAAGTCAACTTCACGTGATTGAAAGAGTATCCGTTACTATGACTAAGATATTCTTTCGAGCTCGTGCAGTAAAAACGGTTTTGTAGGAACTCAACATAAAATAGTCCAATAACCCTGGAAATTACATCCCAATTATAATATGTTCAGCACTTTTCAAGTGCTAGGAAGTAGGACAAACTTATATCTTGTGAGGTATATAAAGTCCAACAACTTACATAATTACTGGCAATATGGCCTTCGTAGAGCCCGATCTACGGTTGATCTACTTACTCTTCTCGCGGTGGAAAGGTATAATTCAATCCACCATTTTGGTGAAAGTAAGATGGTGGCTCTATACATCTTCGATGCGTTTTATAGAGTTTTGCATGGTGCACTTCTATCAAAATTTTGTGATGATTTCTCACGACTCCTGTTGAGCTTCCTCAGATATCGCACTATAAGATTTGCTATATGTGGGACCTTATCAAACGAGTTTAAGGTAAATTTAGGGGTACTGCACAGCTCTGTTATTTTTCCTACTATATTTAATATTTTTCTAAACGACCTATGTAAAGGGTGTTTTTTATTGAGGTATAGAACTTTAAGTTGGCATCACTTTTTTAACTGGCGGCCATTTTGTCAGCTGTCAAGTGATTAATATTTAGTTTGGTTTGCCATTTCATCATGAACAGGTTGACAAAAGAACAACGCTTGCAAATCGTGCAAATTTATTTCGAAAATAATGGTTCAGTTCGCGAAGTTTACCGCAAGCTCCGTCCATTTTATGGTCGACATAATCGTCCATCAGAGCAATTAATTCGGTTAACCATGGATCGTTTTCGCACTACGTTTACTCTATGTGATAATACGCATCCGCAGAGACGTCGAACAGTGCGCACCGAAGAAACAATTGCCGCTGTAGAGCAAAGTGTTGAAGAGGACCCGAATGAATCGATTCGCCACCGTGCACAGCAATTGGAGCCGACTAACCGACTATTTTGTTCCCGAATTGGATGGCATGAATGTGGATGAGTTGTGGTTCCAACAAGACGGCGCTACATGCCACACAGCGCACGTCACAATCGATTTATTGAAGGAAACATTCGATGAGCGCATAATTTCGCGGAATGGACCTGTCAATTGGCCACCAAGATCGTGTGATTTGACACCATTGGATTATTTTCTTTGGGGATATGTGAAGTCGCTCGTCTACGCCAACAAACCAGAAACGTTAGGAGACTTGGAAGCCAACATTCGTGGCGTTATTGCCAACATACGGCCCCATATGCTCGAAAAAGTGGTTGAAAATTGGACCTGTAGAATTGGCTTTATTCGAGCCAGCCGCGGCGGCCACATGCCCGAAATCATATTTAAACATTAATGGCATGAAATTATCCTTCCAATAAAGCCAAATTGATGGACATTAAAACGATTTTCTTGTGTTTTATTTCAATTTGAAGTTCTATACCTCTTAAAAAAACACCCTATATGTCAAATTTCCAACTATATCTCCTCTTTCGTGGATAAAAACAGCATTAGCATTCATGTTCATTCAGCAATAGATAAAAGCTTGTTGGAGGTTGAGGCTATGAGGATAATAATAGTTCCTCAATTCTAACTTTTTTAATGGATCACCAACCATTACAAGACCCGGCTGCTGAACTTAATCTCCTGGTTGAAATGTTTCCAACTAATGGTTATGGAAGTGTGACAGCACCTTTTATAGAGACTGTCGATGGCCAACTTCGTTTTGGCCACAAGACTTCTAACAAATGATGCCTGCCATTGGCAAATAAATTTTTAACGGTGTATAGCTGCGTGTTTCCGTCTAGCTACACAGTTGCTTGTAACCTTAGAGGAGCACACGTAATGGCTATATGTATTTGCTACCAATATTGCTGAGAGAAGCTCCAACGATGTCAAGTGTTCGATCAAGGGCCGATCAGATGCGGCCAAACACAATTTTTTAGGTGCTGTTGTCATTCAACAGATGCTGTATCTGATAGTGGCGGTTGTTGAAACTATATTCTAAAATTTCAACCTCATACTGAAGGCTTAAATATTAATACTAAATTGGCATTAGGTCATCATGGTAGGTACCAGAGTTTAAGTTACATCTCTATTCTCTTTAATATAAAGTTTTTTTGACGATTGATACAAATTATATTTGCTACCATGAAATTATACCCCGAATATCTAGAGTCCGACTGAGCAATTAGTGCTCTATACGGTGTAAGGGATCTTAAGACTTTATGCTCTCACTATATTTGTTGGCTTGTTAAGAAATAAAGTTTTACTAACAGATGACCCAAGATAAGCAGTTTATGGCTATAAGATCCCATGTAGATTTTCCATTTTCCATTCTACATCTTACATATGACAGTTACTCTTTTTACCGGCTTCAGCGGATACTAATCCTAAAGTAATTTCAGCGACCTCCTTGGTATTAAGTAGCAGAATCATCGGCGAAGTGAAATAACCAATAAAATATCTACTAAACACAACATCAAAAATTTAATACGCCTCATTGACACCAGAGGCGCTGCCATACTGCATTATTAAAAGAACGTGCAAAAAGCAGAGTTGTAAAATAATGAAGATTTTTTCTATGTTTTTCTTCGCCACCTATCTTCTCTATTAATACTTTCTTAAAGAAGGTTAAAAAAATGAAGAGAGAGCCAATTGTGGGTCATATTCCACAGGTATCTTGTGCAGTACAAAATGGAAGTCTTCATCTACGAAAGAGTGAGAATTTATTGCAGTTGCCGGAAGGCGAGTACAGGTATTTAGAATCCCGATTTCCGTGATTTAGTCTATATTATAAAATATTTTGTCTGCAGCTCTTCTGCTTTCTCTCTCTCTATCTTTTGCATATTTTCCTTCTGTTTCAAAGAGGGATCATCAGTGCCTTTCATATAAGTAGTTGAATGCTTTCTCAGTTTTCCAGCAGCCTCTCAGCTTATTCCAGGCATCTCTCATATCTTCGTGAAGAAATTTGTAAAATGTGTATATAATATTAAAATGCAAAAACGGCTGTCTGACATATTTATCTCAAAGTGAATCTCACAACTAACACACGTAGTTCTTATTTAGTTTCTTGAATTGGACTTTATGTAACTAACTAATTTTTAACAAAACTATGAAGAAATATGAAACAGGATGCGAAGCCAAAATGTACGTTCTTATTTTGGAACATGTCACATTGTTGTTTGCAAAGCGATATTCGCGTAGGAAGACCAACATAGTATTACTAATTTGCAGAGTACTGTTCTACAATAACGAAGGAAAACAATATAAACGTAAATTTGCTCGCTCACGCTCATGACAGCTGGTGTGATCGCGCTAATATTGGGAGCGGTTCCTACTTTTCTACTCAATACTAAGATATTAAAATTATTTAATATATCTAAATTTTGGAATGGATTAGATACCAAAAGTTCCTGAGTTCCTTTTTCTCTCTAAAACTAGAGATTTAATACCTTTCCATTCTTTATCAAGCCAATATTATAATGGCCATGTACATACATATAAAAATCGCTAGGAAGGAGTAAAAAAATAATACCATTTAACGGGTTGTTATAGCCTTTCATTTCTATTTTTTTTTTTATAAAGGTCTTCAGTTTCCATTGTACAATCATTTTATTAAGAAATAAAATTAAAAGAAAAAAAAAGATTGTATAAAAATGGCAATTAGTGTCTATGAATAAAGCTGTGTAAATCACGATTAATGAACATTAACATGACCAAATGACTTTGAACAATACAAATTGTTTCCATGTTTTGTTTTAAAATACGCTTCTTTTCTATTTTTCTTTCTTTATTTCTCCTGCTCTGAATCTTGTACATACTTTAATCCTTGAAAAGTCATTTTGTGTTAAAGTCTTGCAATATTTATTTTTTTTATTTAACTGACCATTGAGACTTATTTTTTTTAGTATTCGAGTACTTAATTTGGCTATTCTGTTGTTGTTATTAATCACTGGTAAATATCTTTTTTTTTATGGACATCACCTAATTATTGATTAGCGGAGGAACAAGGTTGGAAGGGCGAAAATGGTGATAAGTAAGTGGTATTTAAAATAAATTTGTAAAATTTATATGTACATTGTTAAGGGTGTTGTTAGCTGAAGTATTTAGTACATCTATTACAAGGTAAATTCAAAACTTTTGCAATCCCTGAACATACCCAGCCATATCAACATCATAGATTTTTTGCAGCGCCCTCCTTCGTAATTTATTTAGCAAGCAATAGTCCGAGAAGCAAAATAACTAATAAAATAGCTGCATATGCAGCTTAATGTAATGCGCCTAATTAACACCAGAGGCGCTGCAACGATACTAAAAAAAACTAGCAAAACGCATAATAGCAGAGAGAAATGAAAAAAATTAATTAAATGAAAAATTAATATTCTCTCTATTTATCGGTAACTTCTCATCATCTCTACTTGCACTATCCCTTACCCACTCTCAGGTAACTTAAATAGACCTACTATTTGGACCCAAGTGAGCTGAAAATTTACTTTCTCCTCTCAGCAATCTGTCGAACCTGACCTAATCTTAAGAAGAAAAATAAAAATCGAAAAAATAAATTCGGAATAACTGAAATTTTAAAAATCGAAACATATCAATCTGTAGCTGGATCTTAGGTTAGGTTCGACAGATTGCTGTGAAGAGAAAGTAAATTTTCAGCTCAGTTATTCCGAATTTTTTCCGATTTTAATTTTTCTTCTAAGTTTCCGAAATGTACCAGTTTGTTAAATAAATAGTTTTATTTCTAATTCTGTCTCTCACTTACTGAGAGTTTCAGTTCATTTCTTAATATGTGATTCCGAATAAGTGATTCCCCGAATTTTTTAAAATATTTATTTACTCCAAGTTTTCTATATGTACGAGTATATATAGAAATATATATAATAATATAAATGATTCCGAATTTTTTCCGATTTTTATTTTCTTGTGAAGTTTTCGATATGCACGAGTATATTCAATAAACTTAATCATTTCTATTTCTGGCCCTCATTTAATGTTCATTTGTTAATTTTTTTTTCTAACTGCATATGTGACAGCACATAGAGAAAGGGACCTAAGGGTAATCATCAATTAATAATAATAATCAATTTTCACTTTTTTTTTTTTTTTTGATGTGGACAACATCTGAGCATCGAATGAGACCGAACCCATGCCCCAAAAGTGTTCCCTCGCAGAGATATGCGCGTTTTATGAAATGATGGTACACCAAAGATACACGTATTTAAATCTTTAAAATGGCTCTCCTGAACAAAACCCGTGTTTTTGCCCTTAGGTCCCTTTCTTTTTTGCGCTTCACATATAACTCCGAACATTCGTTAAATATGAACTAAAAACGAATTTTTGTATAATTAGTTATTATTTTTAACTTTGATAAAAAAATTTAGTCATTGAAAAAATTTTTAAAATGAACTAGCTTTGCATTCCAAACATTTTGTAAAAAGCCTGATTTTTTTTTTGTCTGAATTCAATAGTTGCCAAAACTTTACAAAACAATTTTTTCGGAATTCTTCCCGAATTAATTTTTTCCGAATTTCAGCTATGTACAATATGAGAGTTTGTACTAATTATGACTCTTGGCTAGATAATATGTTCCCATTACCTTCTCACCCGGAATTAAAATTTGTGTTCTTTTATTATTTATTTTTGAGACATTTTTAGATTTTAATTGAACTATAGTGAATTTTTAATCAGAATTAATTTTTAGTCAGGCTTAAGTCCAGTAATTTCAATTCTTTATTGAATGAAATCTTTTTATTAATTAATGTGAGTTTCTAAAGAAGAGAAGAAAAATTAAACTTAGACTTTATAGCTGTGAGAAATACCGATATTTTTCTGTGCAGCCACGCACTTCATCAGCACCTATGTCTGTCTACTGGGGTAGAGTTTTGTTATTAACATCAGCTATTTAACGCAAATTTAGTATGAAATGGAATATGAGAAATGATTATTGTGTGTACAATTATGGATTTACCATTGGTAAATTACATTTATAAGTATCACTATTCATTTTCTGTTTTTCCATTTTTTTTACTTTCTATTTGGTTAGCACGAAGTTATATCACTCTACCTAAGTATGTTGAACTATTCTTGCTATACTTAAGGATTGTATATTTTTACAAAGTAGTAATTTTTTCTAAAATGTATACATCCAACTTTTTTCCGAAAATCTGTTATTGTCGAATTTTCCTGTATTAGCTTTTTTCGAATTTTATTTCTTTGAGTTTCCGTATCCCAGTTGAACTTAATTAAGCTTAATTTTTTAAGTCATTAGTATATTCACCTTTAGCCTAATCACACTCCTAATTTCACTTCTCTATGACATTAAAGTAATTTTTTCAGCGAATGGTTCTTATTTGTAATTTTAAGTTGTACTAGATTACAAGCGTTTTGTTTAAAAATTATTTTACAATCACAAGCCCTGTCGACTACATTGTATGTTTGTACCAAAAGCGTATTTCTTTTTTCGAAAATAGAAGACTGAATGAATGTGGTTTTTATGAATTTTAGTTTTCTATAGTCTGCAAGAGTGTTTCTAACTTGTGGCTGTCACTGCCACGAAATTGAGCTAGTTTCTAACTATATACTCTATTTGGCAAACTACGCCTAAATTAATTTTTATCGGAGTATCGGCTTCATTTCTAAGCTTGGAAACTTTTGACCAATTTTGAATGCATTTTTCAAAAGTGCAAATCTTTTTGACTGCTCTTGCAGCAAGGTTTGATGTTTTTCCAAAATTTTAAACTCCGAACTTTTTCCGAATTTCGATTCTGTAGAGTCGAGAATATTTTTTGATTCCGCCTTTCGCCCGACTTACAATAAGTTTTAGTTAATTTTTAACATGTTTTCTATCTAGCAGTTACTCCGAATTTTAGTTGTAGGTGCTTTGAGGTGATTTCTTAGGAGTATTTTCTATAAATAATCTCGCAGCTAACTTATATGTATGTACATATATCCACAATTTCCAACTCCGAACGAATTTCGATGCTGTTGAGTCCAAAATATTTTTCAATTCCGTCTTCGTTTCACAGTAATTTTTAATTAATTTCTACACAGTTTTCTATCCATCGTTACATCTGCTGCGATTTTTCAGATAACTTTCTATAAATAACCCGTCTTGCAATCAATTTATGTGTATGTCTAAAACTTATTTGTGAATTTCAATTTCATGGACTTACAATATATTTTAGTTAATTTCTAAAACTTTTGCTATATAGCGGTTACTCCGAATTTTAGTTGTTGGTGTCCCGAAGCCATTTTTTCGTAGATTTTTTTTTTATAAATTATTTTGGGGACTATAAATCAAGTTGAAGCTTACATTTAAATTTTAAATATGGTTTTTTAAATTGTTTTCAAGATTTGACTATTGTTTATAGTTTGACAATCTTTTTAATAGCTGTAGACATTTATTAATATCAGGAATATATATAGCAGGTGGCCTCAGTATTTTCGCCGATTGTAATTTGAATATCTCTTAGATGTCAATATACATTCTTTACTAAATTTGAAGAGAGTCTACCTCATATGAATATGCCTTCTTAATAAAACATCATAAAGAAAATTCTTTATATAGGGTGTTTTTTTGAGGGGTATAGAACTTCGAATTGATATAAAACACAAGAAAATCGTTTTAATGTCCATCAATTTAGCTTTATTGGAAGGATAATTTTATGCCATTAATGTTTAAATATGATTTCGGGCATGTGGCCGCCGCGGCTGGCTCGAATAAAGCTAATTCTACAGGTCCAATTTCAACCACTTTTTCGAGCATATGGGGCCGTATGTTGACAATAACGCCACGAATGTTGGCTTCCAACCTAACGTTTCTGGTTTGTTGGCGTAGACGAGCGACTTCACATATCCCCAAAGAAAATAATCCAATGGTGTCAAATCACACGATCTTGGTGGCCAATTGACAGGTCCATTCCGCGAAATTATGCGCTCATCGAATGTTTCCTTCAATAAATCGATTGTGGCGTGCGCTGTGTGGCATGTAGCGCCGTCTTGTTGGAACCACAACTCATCCACATTCATGCCATCCAATAAAGTTGATGGACAAAGCTCCAAT
Source organism: Tachina grossa (assembly GCA_949987645.1). NCBI lineage: Eukaryota > Metazoa > Arthropoda > Insecta > Diptera > Tachinidae > Tachina > Tachina grossa. The sequence continues at coordinate 149,578,606 of OX465276.1, forward strand.
TGCTGTGCACGGTGGCGAATCGATTCATTCGGGTCCTCTTCAACACTTTGCTCTACAGCGGCAATTGTTTCTTCGGTGCGCACTGTTCGACGTCTCTGCGGATGCGTATTATCACATAGAGTAAACGTAGTGCGAAAACGATCCATGGTTAACCGAATTAATTGCTCTGATGGACGATTATGTCGACCATAAAATGGACGGAGCTTGCGGTAAACTTCGCGAACTGAACCATTATTTTCGAAATAAATTTGCACGATTTGCAAGCGTTGTTCTTTTGTCAACCTGTTCATGATAAAATGGCAAACCAAACTAAATATTAATCACTTGACAGCTGACAAAATGGCCGCCAGTTAAAAAAGTGATGCCAACTTGAAGTTCTATACCTCAATAAAAAACACCCTTTACTAATAAGAAAATTACTTCCGTTTTTTTTAGATATTATTTCCTCTATAACGGAAAACTAAATTTCCCTGTTACACGTAACTGCCACTCATGTGTTAAACGAGCTAGGAAAATTACAAAATAATTATTGTTCTAATGCTAAAACTATAATAAAGAGATTATTGCAGTTTCACCTCTGACGATTACAGATTAAATAAATCCCAACATTTTAACTAGATGTAGTCGTAATTCTAACGACAATTTAACTTTGTGTTTTTGCTTTTTGTAACAAACATTACAAATAATCATGATGAATAAAGGTAAAAACATGAACATGGCACTTGTGGCGGCCGTCATTTACTCCAAAAATAAATACTCGACGTTGCAAACGCATTTAAACATACGAAAACATGAACATGGCCATGTACCTTGTGCGACTTAGTAAGGATTTCAAACAATTTTAACATCTATTTCCGCTACAGCGAACACATTACAAATGAAAACGCATACACGCAAACTAACTAAAGAGATAAGTGTACGAGTACTACAAATAACACCGTCGTGTGTGATGTAATAGATTTTAGTTTGTCTTGAAATTTAATTTAGTTATTTTTTTATGTGGCATTTCTCAAATTGATATGGAGTTGTGGCAAAATATAAAAAATACAAAAAAAAAATTTATAAACATTTCGCTTACACTAATTTTGTGCAATCGTTTATTTAAGATAGTGATGCGTAGTATATAGTTGTCGAATATTAATAAAATAATAAAAAATAATCAATTAAAAGCATAAAACTATTGTAAAAGAAAGAAATATAAATTTTGGGCAATTAATTGCTAAATGCTAAAATCTTTAAAAATCCTTTAAAACCATATAAATCTTTTTACCAGCGTAAAAGGGATTACAAAAAACATGTTTTCCTATTAACTATATATATATAAGTCATTACCTGCCCCTGTGTTCTGTAACTCGCTAAAGCTAAAGCTAAATTCGATCATTAAAAAAATGCGGAACAAATAAAAAATTAAATTTTTTTTGGCGACAACATAAAACACTAAAATTTCGGTAAAATTTGAACCAATGCCTGGTTTAGTAATATAAGTTTGAAAGTTGCATTCGTAACTGAAAATCGATAAATCGACTTAATAGAATTTCAGCGATATAGACTTAGCTTTAGCAAGTTACAGAATACGAAGGCTGGTTTACTAATATACGTTGAAAAATTGCATTAGTAGCCAAAAATCGATCAATCGACTTTATAAATTTAAGGCGACTGAGATTTAGCTTTAGTGAGTTGCGGAATGCGGGAGAACAGCACAATATTTGCCATGCTAGATTCGCTCTCAGTAGATTTTTTAGTGAGAAATTTATCATACACTTCGCCACCTGGCTAAAGTTTTTTTACTGGCCCATGGAGCGCAAAGATTTGGAGATATGCCAGCTCTCTGCAGCACTTCCTTCCAGTAATACAAAGTTATATGCAACGGGTGTTTTTTTAGAGGTATAGAACTTCGAATTGAAATAAAACACAAGAAAATCGTTTTAATGTCCATCAATTTGGCTTTATTGGAAGGATAATTTTACGCCATTAATGTTTAAATATGATTTCGGGCATGTGGCTGCCGCGGCTGGCTCGAATAAAGCCAATTCTACAGGTCCAATTTTCAACCACTTTTTCGAGCATATGGGGCCGTATGTTGGCAATAACGCCACGAATGTTGGCTTCCAAGTCCCCTAACGTTTCTGATTTGTTGGCGTAGACGAGCGACTTCACATATCCCCAAAGAAAATAATCCAATGGTGTCAAATCACACGATCTTGGTGGCCAATTGACAGGTCCATTCCGCGAAATTATGCGCTCATCGAATGTTTCCTTCAATAAATCGATTGTGACGTGAGCTGTGTGGCATGTAGCGCCGTCTTGTTGGAACCACAACTCATCCACATTCATGCCATCCAATTCGGGAACAAAATAGTCGGTTATCATGGCTCTATACCGGTCTCCATTAACGGTAACTGACTCTCCAGCATTATTTCGGAAGAAGTATGGCCCAATGACTCCACCAGCCCATAGAGCACACCAAACAGTCAGTTTTTGTGGATGTAATGGCGTCTCAAGGGTCTCATGTGGATTCTCTTCACTCCAAATGCGGCAATTTTGCTTGTTGACGTAGCCATTCAACCAAAAATGAGCCTCATCACTGAACAAAATTTTGCGATGAAAATCAGCATCGAGATCAATCTCATTTTCGGCCCATACACCAAAATCACGACGCATTGCATGGTCTCGCGGCTTTAATTCTTGCACAAGCTGGATCTTGTAAGGTCGCAAGCCAAGATCTTTGCGCAAAATCTTCCATAAAGTTGATGGACAAAGCTCCAATTGCTGTGCACGGTGGCGAATCGATTCATTCGGGTCCTCTTCAACACTTTGCTCTACAGCTGCAATTGTTTCTTCGGTGCGCACTGTTCGACGTCTCTGCGGATGCGTATTATCACATAGAGTAAACGTAGTGCGAAAACGATCCATGGTTAACCGAATTAATTGCTCTGATGGACGATTATGTCGACCATAAAATGGACGGAGCTTGCGGTAAACTTCGCGAACTGAACCATTATTTTCGAAATAAATTTGCACGATTTGCAAGCGTTGTTCTTTTGTCAACCTGTTCATGATGAAATGGCAAACCAAACTAAATATTAATCATGACAGCTGACAAAATGGCCGCCAGTTAAAAAAGTGATGCCAACTTAAAGTTCTATACCTCAATAATAAACACCCATTATAAGAAAAATGTGCGGAACAACAAATGACCTTTTTTATTTCTATTCATTTCAGATATTCATCAAATCAAACAAATCCATGATTCTTTAAGATTTACTTCATGAGTCTTCATATACGAGAAGGTAAGTGTTTTAGAAATTTTTTTTTGCTCTTAAATATTTTTATTTTTAACTTTATGAACTTACACTATACAACATAAAAATAAGTAACAACCTTCTAATTCTGGCAGAGGTTACCAGAAGAAAATGACACATGTACACGTCTATGAAAGTTTAACTCTGAATATATTAAATTATAAAGGTTTTCACTTCAGGTTTTGGGGTTCTATATAAAATAATACGAAAAATATTTTTGTAGAATACTAGTTTTACCATCTAACTGGGTCTGTTTTCGCTTTCAGGAAGGGAGGGACAAAAATAACACTAAACGGGGATATCCAGTGTAAAAATCTTGCAAAAATATTAGCCATAAAATTCTAAAATAAGTCCTCAAGTACAGAAAAGTTCATAAGTTATTTATTAAACACAAGAAATTATGCAAAACTTTGGTTTAATTTGGTATTTATTCGCAAATGTATTTGAGGTATAGGATATATATAATTTTAGGTAAAATCCTACAAGGTTTATTGTCATGAAACATACCTATTTATCCTGTAACTAAGCTCCATATGCGCATTTTTATCCCTTTCAAAAAAAAAAGGAATGATGAAAATCAAAGAGTTATAATTTATTTTGTTTCACGTCTGATTGCTTGATCGAACAAGGATCAACAAAAGTTTATATTATGATTGATATGTTTGCTTGTATGTCTCCTTTTGAGCAACAATCATATAACAAATGATATTAACCCTGTAACTAAGCTGCATATGCGCATTTCTGATTGTTTGATCGAACAAGGATCAACAAAAGTTTATATTATGATTGATATGTTTGCTTGTATGTCTCCTTTTAAGCAACAATCATATGACGCTCACATACATGCATTATTTAACGGGTTCGTCAATGTCTCTAGAGCACTTCACTCATCTTTACATGTGACTTTTTTGTTCCTTTCGAAAAAAAGGTGTAAAAAACGACCCTTAAATAGGGATATCACGTGTTGAAATGCAATAACAATGTACTTTAAATCAAAGTTTGAAAGGATTTTAAGGTATAGACTAAGTTCCACAGTTTTATGTATAATCTTACCAGGAACATTTTTGCGAAATATATTAATTTGGAGTCAACTCGGCTCTAGCATCCACCTAAAAGAAGGTTTGACTTATATCCAGGATTTATATTTAAAGATTCATAGAAATCCAATCCGGTCCACTTAATAGAAGGTTTGACTTATATCCAGGATTTATATTTAAAGATTCATAGAAATCCAATCCGGTCCAAAACTAGCCAACCTAACGTATAGATGGCGCTAATAATTAAAAAAAAAACTTTGAAATGTGGTAACCGAGCACTGAATTTGTAAACATGGAAAATATTGGTCTGGCAGAGTTTAATCGAAGCTGTACTAACTGGCAAGACAAACGCCGTTGTGGTCGACTGATTGAAATGTACACGCCAAAAATTGTTGCGAAAATTCCCAAAAGTGTATTGGATAATCGCCGGCTGAAGGTGCGTGACCTAGTTGAATAAATAGGAATTTCCAATACTGCTTTGCATTGCATATTAAATGAACTTTTTAAGAGGATAAAGCTGTGCGGAAGACTGTACTGTGCGCAAGACAATAGAACAAAACCAGCATTGTGAAGATATTCCAATAGATGAGTTGTACGCAGTGCATCCACTGGAACATGAGTGAGTCTCTCAATGATATCGACTATGCTGACAATATATGTCTCTTTGCACATCGCTTCGATGATGTAGTGAAGATGATTCAATGCCTGTCCATCAATGCCAATAAAGTCGGTCTCAAAATAAACGTGAAGGAAACCAAAATGATGATAATTGGCACCAGCAATACGGTACCCTTAACACTACAAGGACAGCTGATCGAGGATGTAGATTCCTTTTCATATCTCGGCAGTACAATTTGCAAGACGGAGAATTCAGTGCCGATATCACTAATAGAATCAATAAAGCCCGGACAGCTTTCTATTCTATGCATAGAATATGGAGAGCGAATAATGTAACTACCACCACAAAGTTAAAAATATTCAACTGTAGTGTCAAATTTGATTTACTGTATGGTTGCAGCTCCTGGATTATAACGCAGTCTGCACGTAGAAAATTGCAATCGTTCTACAATAATTGGCTGAAGCAAATTATGCAAATATTTTAGTTGAACTGGGTAACCAATGAAGAACTGCTCATGATATCTAACTGCGAGCCAATTGCCTGGAATCGTCAGGAACACAGGAATCCTGGAAGGCCTCACAACACATAGATAAGAATGATGAAAAATGAATGAAAATCTGACTTGGAATCGAACAGAGTCTAGCTATTGATCGAGTACGGTGGAGGCAATTTGTCGACGCCCTATGTTCTTGGAGAACTTTTATATAAATTGCAAAATTTCTGTACATTTTATAAACAAAGAAATACATATATACACACAGTCGAATTATTGCGTAGTTTTGTAACCATGGATACGATATGGTTCCATCATTTCACACTTGAGACAAAGGATCAGTAAAATTATTGAACTGGAATGGGGCAATCATGTCCAAAGAAGACCGAAGACATCTTCAGGCAAGAATATTGCGTAGGTTTTTTTTTTTTTTTTTTTTTGATTATGGATTAGCTTCGAAAAAAAAATAACGGCGAGTATTATACTAGCTTGAGGCTTTGTCTCACTATCCCTCATAATCGTACGACTTTTGAAAAAATACAACTCTGATATAATGAATTCTTGTTGCCTTCTAGAAACTCCATCATACCAGTGCTGTATTTTCTCTAAAGTCCTATGATTGAATTGAATTTCATTTCACCTTGCAAGTGACAAAAATAAGAAAAAAAATCGCATTTGATGAAAGAGAAAGTGCAGTTTCACAGCAACAATGCACCAGCTCATATATTCACTATTGTGATTGCCAAAAAAACAACAATTTAAATTTCGAATTCATTATGCACCTAATTCCCCACCACTAGGAAGGTTACCTTTTTACTTTTACAAACCTTTGTAAATCGTCTCGGACAAAGTTTACGTTTTTTCTGGCCCCGTGTAATAACGAATGCTAACTCTCTACCCCAAGAAAATCAAATGAATGTGACTTCTGAAATTCGCAAACGTAAATGATAGTGGCTTGGGCATGTAATACTTCCCGAGGATAATAATATTGCTAATTAAGCGTTACGTTTACCCAAGAAGATTTGGTAGACCACGGACAACTTTGAGAAGTTCCACCGAAACCGAAATGACATTTATAGGGTTAACATGGCATAAACTTAGATATATAGCTCAAAATCGAGACATGGTAGATGGCTATTGTTGACGCCGTATGCTCCGGTGGGAGTTAAAGGAATAAATATATGTATATAACATATAAAAACTTGATAGAATAGCTGGATGCTAACAGATTAGCCAACAATGCTAAGGTGGATTCTGAAGTTGATGACAATTTTAAAAAGAACATCGTATCTATTAAATGTCACTTGAAAAAGTGTATCGAGAAATTAAGAAATTATTTTTCTAATCTGTTGTGTTCTCTTTGTTAAATCGGCGAGTCTTGGGACCGTATCTGCAATTTTCTAAAAAAAATTATTATTTTTAATTATCTTCACTGCTTCAATGCATTACTGACACTTTATTTAAAAAACTACTTCGTATATAAATAACAGATTAGAATTAACGAAAGTTCAGATTTTCACTCTCCTATAAAATAACTACCACTTTTGGAATATAAATCCTTGATATTATAAAATACAACAAAATTGATGAAACATTTTTTACGAAGTGGCTTAATTATTAATATGTTAGGTTAGGAAGGACGGTGCTATAATGCAACCCACATGGGTCTATTGTGACTCCTTTCTATTAATTTTCTGTTACATCATTCACAATATTTTAAATTACAATAAAAATGATTCCAATCACAATTGAGAACCCCCTTCTATTGTGAAGCTGGCTAAAAATTTGTTAACTTATTCACAATACTTCAAATCACAATAAATTTGATTTAATTCAGAAATCTGTTTGATGCCAAGGGAGATGTAAATCCACAAGACTTTATACGATTTCGATTATTAGGAATTCAACGAGTATTTAATTTAAAATAAACTATAGGTGAAACAGAATTTGAGGTATTTCTTGCTTATTCGATTCCATTCTTGCTCACTTTTCTTCATCTTTAGTTTGTTATTTCTTAACAATTGATTCATTCGTACGTTAATTTTTTCGCTCACTCACACGTTGTCTCGTTTTTTAGTTTTTCTTTTTCTTTTTGTATTTTATTTCTTTTTTCTTTTAAGTTGATGTAATTTTCAGCTCACCTGGGTGCAAAATATTCCTTTGTGTACGTGTGACAAATGTAACTGCATATGAGAACAAGTGTGTATTTCCGTTGAAAAACATTACAAACTCGTAACATTAAAAAGATTTTTGAAAAATTTTATTAAATTGAATTTATCACACATTTGCACGATGCTGCTCAGTTGCTGCACAAAACAACGACTAAAAAAAAAAGAAAACATGTAAAAAGCTCTTCAGTTTAACGTGAAATTATTACTAATACTTGTTGCTTTGGTATATTGCAACATTCGTATTAGAAACATGTTAAAAACATTGCGATTAAATGTAGTAATAAAGGCGGTATATTAACTTCCACACATAGGATTATTTTTCCAGCAACTTTTGATTTTATAGAGGAGAGGGAGATGGATTTTTGCGTCTCTTACTCCTAAACACAAAAATTGAAGTATGTGACCTCAGTCGTAAGCGAGAATCTGTCAACGTTGCGATCAACTCCTTAAAACGAGAATGCTGAAAGAAGTATTAACGGCAAAGAAAATCCACTATTATTGTTACTCCAGCCTTTGCTAACTCGATTTTACCAAGAATACATTTTCAAAATATTTCACGCTTTTTATAAAACAGACTTCTAAGAATTCTTATATTTTTTTCCTGAAGCGCATTTTTTAGTTCGTTAGATCTGCAAATCTTCAGCGAATTTGTTTCTCCATACAATTTCGCTCTTACAATATGAGTGTTTTTAACACACGTGACATTCCATTTCACTATTTAATTTTATTTTTCTCATTTAACACCACCATTCATTCGAGCTTTAAACGAAAACTTTCTTGAAATGATGCTTTTAATTTGCTGTTATGCACGCGCGTGTGTGTGCCAGTGTGTGTGTTATGGTGCAAAATGAAACAAGGACACGCAAGGATAATTTCATTCAAACATTCTTTAACGTAAATTGTTGCTTTCTTGTTTGGTGGAGCATGTGATATTTAATTGGTGATTCAAGAAGAATTACAAAAAAAGGAAGTGCAAAATCGTTATTGTCATTTGAAAGGAATGCAATTAAAAATATCTAGAACTTTTCGGGGAAAAATTACAAAAATCAGAGGCAAACCGTTTTTATTTGATAACTGCAATAATTTCAGGCAAGTGCAAAAAAAAATTTAAGGCATTCTTGTTGCATTGAGAAATTTAACAATTTAGAGTTCATACCACTGTGCAGATTTTTTCGTGCGAAATAATGGTGTATAATTTAAATAATGCAACATTGACAACAGCTGGTAAGTGGTTTGTTTGTGTCCTTACTACCTTACACATAGCACTGAGAAAAGTAACAATGACGAATTCGCAATAAAAGGCAAGAATCTTGAGGATGTATCTCAGAAGTCTTCTAACTATAACAAATACCTATGCAGATGAGGTACTCTAAACCACATTGGCGATCAGCATATATCTGGGAACGCATCAAACAACATATTTAACTCCTTCATGAAATCAGGTCATCTCTTTGGACGTGAGTTGTTGAATGCAGTACAGAAGGATGTTAACTCGCTACAAGTTTTCATAAATCACTGCCTGCGTATAATTTTAAAAATATTCTGGCCAGTTATGATTTCCACTGAAAGACTGTGCGTCCTAACCTCTCACATCTCCGTACATGCCGAGATGCGGAAAAAATGGCGCTTGCTAGGACATACCCTACGAGAACCCGTTGAAAGTGTCACAAGGCAAGTTATCGAACGGAATCAAAGAAGCCGCAGAGAAGGAAGACCATCACACACCTAGTGCCTTTGAATTGAAATTGAAGCAGTCAAACAAGGCAAGAGCTGGAACGATATAAAGACAATTGCATCGGATAAACCAGAATGGAATAAATTTGTTATGGCTCTATACTTCTTGTAGAAACTACGGCAACTTATACATATATTATATATTTGGTCTCTTTTAATCAGTTAAATAATTATTTTCTTTTTCTAAAATGTTTAATTTTGTGCCAACAATGAATACCTTGCGGAAACTTTATTTAAACATATTAAATTAAAAAAAAAAAAAAAATGCAGTTGATGCTGAATACGTTCCATCTTTTTCAACGTTCTAGCGATGGTTTGTGCTAGACTTGGTTTGAACTCGTTCACTAAATTCGTGATAACTAAAATGAATGATAACTAAAATCCATATAATTTAAAAAGATTTAATCAACGGTTTATATCAAAACTGAACTCGAGAACGTGTTCAAAGTTTAGAAATGGTGATTTTGATACGGAAGGCTAGGACCGTCCAGGTCAGTCAAACAGTTCGGAGATGATTATTTAGAGGCACTACTCCATCAATATTGTTGCCATATTTAAGAAGAACTTGATAAATCATTGAGTGTCCTTACAGCAGCGAGTTCAAAAGGTTTGAAAGCAGTATAGCTGATCCCAAAGCAAAGTAAAGAAACGAGGTACTACTCTAGTAGAGATGAAAAATTGGAGCCGCCACGAAAACTCAAAAAGCAGGAAATCAAACCCTAAAACCAGCAGAATCAATGCCAAAGTCCAGCTAATGATCTGTGTTTGGTGGGATCAGAAGGGTCTCATCTATTATGAGCTACTGAAATAGGGCCAGGCGATCTCAGGGGACTCAATAAAATTGATTCGTTTGAAGCGATTATTGGTCAAATAAAAGCCCGGAAGATGCGACCGCACTTAACCGCAGAATTCCGTAGAACAACGCTCGGCCACAAGTTGAAAGACCAGTTAAATTATATTTATAAAATATTAGTTGGGATGTTTTATACCTCACACATCTTTAAGTCCAGAACTTGGCCGACCGACTACCGTTTGTCTCTATCAATGTGTAGTGCTCTCACGGAAATATGCTTCACTACAGAATAGGGTATCCGAAATAGGATTTATTCGTTCTTGGCCTGAAAGAAATAGCTCGAAAGATGGGAAAACGTAATGTCTAACGATGGCTAACACTTTCAATAAATATGTATTGTGCCAATGCAGAAGTCTTGTACTTTTAATTTATTTATAGAACGTATTATATAATATAGAAGACCAAAGGAAAAATTTTTACAATGCGGAGTGGAGAATATTCAGCCATATTGGAATACGTGGTAGGAAAGAAATGAGAACTAGGACTCTGAAAGAACACTCTTTAAGAAATTTACATTTAATCTCAATATCGGAAGGACTTCAAAAAAATCATTTATTCAACTTTTTTACTAAGGACCAGTTTTTCGACAGATTTAGGAATAAAAATAAAGCAAGGAACAAGAAGGGAACTCTTTTTTTAATTAAATTATTATTACATGCAAAGTATCAATAAGAAAGGAAGTATAGCTGAATGCTATACTTCGGGCTCGTCCACAGGTTGCGGATAGTGAAAAGATGAGCGGTGCCGAGTAGTGAGTATAAGAGGGTTTCCCGTTGGAGCCGGACTCCTAACAAATTCTTAATCCCTACGATACTTGAAACGTCAAAGCGAGTGATTGGCGCCTTCAAATAACTAATAGCCACCTACTGCCAGCTACTGTTCCTCATGTTAGAGGCGACTGGAAGCGGGGGTCAGATCTTGTTACAAGCGGCTCTCTATACAAACGTCATATAAGGCTTCTAAGCGAGCTAGCAACAATTCCAGGTTTGGATGCGGAAGCTCAATCAGCTACTCATCTTTAATCCACTGATTACGGAAACTTCACGAAGCCATATGCTCCATATAGCAACGAAATGATCTAATATATAATAAGAAGTAATTTTTCTAACTTTCGAAAAGCGAATGTTTGTTAAATGTGTGTTACAAGTATGTTCAAATTCCCATTTGGTTCATGTTAAAATTAATATTTGTAAGTGTTTCATATTAACAGTCATTTCGTTAGCTGTTGCTGAAACTTTCCATAGTGATTGAGTACAACTAAATAATTCTTAAAAAGGTTTTCACATTCTTTCAATAAATGAAACTTCATTTCAAGGAAATTAAATTTTTTTTAAGATTTACTTTAGTTAAATCATTCCTCAACTTCAGTCAATGTATATATTGCAGGTTAAATTTTTAAACTCAACACAATTGTTGTTTGGTGTTATTGCTTCATTAATAATTATCACATGTAATTTGGCTTACAAAGCTATACGTACTTTAGCCTAATCAAATCATAAATATAGAAACAAATGAAATTCGAACAATAATAATAAAACCAACTACAATTGTTTTTTTTTTCTTCCTTCAGATGAAAAGAAGCATCAACAGAAGCATATTTTCATGACTTCGAAATCAATGAATAAACTTAAATGAAATCCTTCTAAAAAAAATATTGAACGACTTCAAAGTCGATAATTAGATAATCTCCGATATCATTAAATGTTTAAATCGTAGTTCAAACTAAAAATTCCAAAAAATAACTTTCCAAGATTCTATATTAGACAAATTTACGCCTAGTTTCGAAGATAAACATTTAAGGAATTGTTTACAATTCTATAACACATAAAAACAATTTTATTGAAATAATATAATAAAAGAAAAAAAAACATTTAATAAATTTAAACATTCCTGTCATTATCACAGCACGGCATTGCACGTGTAATCATGGTGTAAATTGAATTTCTTCCATACTGCCACCAAGTCTTGCAGCAAGCAGCAATTTGCTTCCGAAACTTACAACAATTTCTTTTCGTTCTTTTTTTATTTCTAAATACATACATATATCCTTGTTGCTGCTGCTACTATTTACGTTAGTCCTTGCTATTGAAAAACTCTAAGCGGATATTAGTTTGAACGATTTTTATTTATACTTTGCAAAAGCGTCAAAAAAAATACACATAAAATTGCAATCAGCCAAAGCAGGCGAAATTGAAAATAAAAATACTCGAGACAAGTGCAGTTAAAACTATAAGTTTCAAAAATAACTTCACCACCTCCCGAACATAAAGCAAGAAGAAATCTTCTAGAGGTAGTCGTTTCAATGTAAAAAAAGAGAATCGCTCCAGTGTTTAAGAGTCTGTTTGCATTGATGCGTTTTCCAGGATAATGATGCTGTTGCTTGTTTCTTCTGTCTGTGTATTTTTTTCTTGAACGTGTTTGTATGGGTGCAATTGATTGCAGGAAGTGTCAATATTATCGATAATATTGTTGTTATCCTTCTTAAACTTGATATTGCTTTTTTCTTCTTTAATTTTTTTTCTTGCATTAGATGTTGACATTGATAATCATGCGATGTAGTGACGAAAGTAATGTTGCAATGTTATGCGACTGATTTTGTATTTGATGCGGCAGTGAGCGAAGCATTTTAGTTGAAAGTGTTTCTTTGGAATATTTTATGGGGTCTTAATCACTGCTGTTTTGTTACTTAGACGGAAGTATTTTGTGTTTTACCAGCAAGACTCGTGTCTGGAATGTTTTATTAAATTCTTTGCCTTTTCCAGATTTATGTTGGTTGTCTTTAAGAAGGTAGTAAAAGATACAGTGTGCATAGGTTTCAGTTTATTAGTATATTTAGTTGGCATGCATTTTAACCGGTGAAATTTGTTAAAGTTTCTGTTAGTTTCCAATCGTGCTTTGCATCTAAAATGCAAACAATTGTTAAGAATTGTATAATTTAGTGGTTCCTAAGATCTCCTTATTGTTGCTTGATATTTATTCCAACATGTGACTAGTATTGCAACAAATAATTGCAATTCTTGTGGTCCTTCGGATCTGTATTTTTCCGTTTTAAGATAAAAAATAAAGCAACTGGGAACAAGAAAACTGAATTTGAAGATTCGAAATTCTCTCTCACTTTTTACTTCTCTTAACATCGGTATAGAAAAGGAAGATTTTATTATCGAAAAAATTAAATCCAAGTGATTTATTTCTTGCAGTGTAATCTAAGGAGATAAAGGAGTTGATAAAGAGCATTCCTTTAAAATATGGCAAATAATAGGAGAACTGTTATTCAGAGTAGGTCTTGAAAAAGGTTTGCTGTTAACTCAATACCTGGAATGTCTTAGTAAGAGAAAAGTTGGAATTGTCGCAGTCAGCTATTCTATATCCAGTTGTATTATCTGACCGTTTAATTTGCAAGGTTTTTTTTTTAACAGAAAGAGAAAAATACAGTGGTGAACTGATATTAAGAAAATGTGCTGCGAATCAGTTTGATTTTGCCGCTAACACAATTCCTTAAATATCTTAGTTAGAGAGAAGTCCGAATTTTCGCAGTAATATATATTATTTCTGGGGAAGGGTTATTCAGAATAAATCTGGTAGGAAAAGTGCAGTATCTCTACATATTGAATGGTCCTTCGAATCAGTTTGATTTTATCTTTGTCATGAATGTCTTAGACAAAGGCTGGTTGTCTTATAGAAGCGATACATATAATTCTGGACACATGTCAAAACGCCTAACTTAACACCCTGTTTTCTTAATAATTTCTAGTGCTTTATATCTACCATAATACTGCACAAAAACCATATATTGTGTTCCATTAAAAAAAACTACTGAGATGGTTAGAGAGAGATTTGATAAGGAGAAGAAAAAAAAATAATACAAAAGAAAATCCATAATGATGGCAATTTCCTAAAGTATACAGTTTTATTAACATTTGTTTCAAATAGATTTTCACAGCAACACATTGATTTCATTTTATTACTTTGTGTTTATTCTGTTTTATTTGAGCAATAAGTAGCCCAGTGGTAAATTTCAGGTTATTGGTTAAATAAACCATCAACTCCGGCAATACTTAAAAGCTACAGTGCTCGGAAATACAACTAGTAAAGCAATATTGGCAGTCACCTTCACTTATTTTAATTGTCTTTCAGTGTCATTAATAAGGACAGTTACAGTTGGTCTCGAAGGACCATAACAATAACACAATTTCTTGGCTGCAAGAAAGCATTAAATAAGTAGTAGTTAGCACGTTGACTACAAAACTGAAGATCCTGAGTTCAATCCCTGTATCCGCCAGTCATCAAAATAACAACACCACGCATTTTTCTGATGTGCATTAGAGTCCCTTTGCATCAGTTGTTGTAGGAAAGTTCAAGTAATGAAGGCATAGTCACTGGTCACTGAACTATACCGACTTCAGCAGATGCTAATCCTAATGTAATATCAGAGCGCCCTCCTTCGTCGGTATTGTGTAGCAAAATCATCGGCGAAGTAAAATAACCAATAAAATGGCTACTAAACACAGCTTCAAAATTAATACGTCTCCCCTAACACCAGAAGGCGCTGCAACACTGCATTATTAAAAAAAGAGTGCAAAAAGCAGAGTTGTAAAAAGAATGAAGCTTTCTTCTATCTCTTCCTTCACCACCTGTCTTCTATCACTATCACTTTCCTAAAGAAGGTAGCACCTAGTAATAGTAGTAGGCATTGATTGCCTGAGTGTTACTTCTCTTTAAAAAAAAAAAAAAACAGATGTTATCAGAAAGCTGCGGTCGATAACACAGCTCTTTTTAACTGTCAATTCAACTGCAGTTCGGTCGCTATCCATTATCCACTTAATGAAAAGTTTCTTCTCGTGTCTGAGTTTTCTTGGATAAAACAAAATAATTTGCCTGCAAAGATTTATTATGGCAGTGCAGGTAAGATATCACTCATTTTGCACGATACGATATTACTACCGAGAAATGTGAGGTTAGTGGACATTCGATTTACTGTGATTACTTTACAATCACTTAAGTGAAGATGTGAGTGCATTAATTTTATCTATATAAAAACTTATAATAGCATTCACATATCACCCAATTAGAACTGACATACCAACCAAAAGTTGGAAGTGCTATTTAGGCTTTAAAACCCCACTAGGCATCAGGAGCTGACAACATTGAGCCGGAAATGCTGAAAGTAGATCCCAACATCAGCGCAATATTAATTCTTCCTAAAGTTGAGTTTTTGAGATTAAAACAGTTGCCCGATGATCTAAAAGAGGGGATCATTGTCAAAATACCTAAAAAAGAAAATCTGGAGGAGTGCACTAACAGGAGGGGAATGACACTTCTGAGCATGGTGAATAAAGTGATAGACCGACTCATATCTGCCCGAATAAGCCTGTTTTCGGGTAATTAAATTATGTGTTGATCAGGTGAACACATTGAGAGTCAATGTAGTACAGTCTGTGTAGTGGAGATCCCCCTATATCTGGTATTTAAAGACTTTGAAAATGCTTTTGACTGCAAAGGAACCCCACCAAAGTTAATATCGCTAATTAAAAATCTATACAACTGCTCAATTTCTAGAGTACTGCATGAAAACAAATTAAACGATAGTATAGAAGTCAAAATGTCACGCCTTTTATTTAACATCGTTCTTGATGTTGTGCTGAAGAGCGCCACTGAAATCCAATCGAAGACTTGCACTACGCCAATGATATATGCCTCTTGTCACATACGTTCAACTACATGTCTCGTAAACTACGACTGATAGAGGCAGCGATAGCAAGATCATGTTTGAAGATCCATGTGGGAAAGACTTAGTCCATGCTTGTAAATTAAGACATCACTGTATGACTCCAAATAAATAATATGGTTCTGGAATATGTTGACAGCTTCTGCTACCTTGGAAGCATGATTAAGAACACAGGTAGATCAATTGCGGACATCCCTAATCAAATCAATTGTGATAGACGCTGGTTTGGCCAGTATGGAAGGCTTCGCATATATACAGAAAAACAAAAATCAAATCAAAAATCTAATGGGAAGTCAACCTTATTGTATGATTGCGAGGCTTGGAGTGCATCCTCCCGTGATATAAATGTCTTGCAGGTATTTACCAACAGATGTCTGAAGCGAGTAATAAAATGTATATGCCCAAACATGATAAGCAACACTGATCAATGGGCAGCCACAAACCAAACACCTTTGCGCTTCGAAATTCTTAAAAGCAATTGGAACTGGCTATTTAATACATTACGCAAACCAGCCGACTACCTAAGAAGAACAGTCATCGGTTGGAACAGACAGCGGAACAGGAGACTAGGAAGACCAGCTTATACAAAGACAATTGGACAAAACCAAAGCACATAATACACCTCCCTAGAATGCATTTTTTACAGCCCTGGCATTGGCTGAAGTATTTCGCACGTTGAATACAAAACCAAAGGTATTAGGTTTGAGCCCGGTCATTAAAAATAATAACACCACGCATTTTTGTAATGTGTATTACTGTCCCTTTGTGTCAGTTGTTATAGGAAAAGGTCTAGCGATGAGGATATTAACACTAGTCACTAAATGGCTTCATCGGATGATAATCCTAATGCAACATCAGAGTGCCCACCTTCGTCGGTGTTGTGTAGCAGAATCATAGGCGAAGTAAAATAACCAATAAAATTGCTACTAAGCACAGCTTAAAAAAGTTAATACGCCTCATTGAAACCAGACGCGCTGCAACACTGCATTATTAAAAACGTGCAAGAAAGCGGAGTTCTAAAGGAATGAAGCTTTCCACCATCTCTTTCATCACCACCTGTCTTCTCTATCATTATGCCTTCCCTATCACCCTCTCTCAATATCTTCTTTTCATCTCACTTGTAGCACAAAGGGGTTATTGTATTGGACCCAAGTGAGCTGGACTCTAAATTTCACCCTTCCTTACCGGCAGCCTGATAACCGAACCTAACCTATGCTTCACATTGGAACGACGGGACGTATATATGTACATTCAGAGAAATTCGCAAAATATTCATACAATTAGGAAGACCTGCAAAATTTTATAAAACTACCTCCCTTTTTTCCAAAAAATTACTTAACAATACCTATAAAAGCAATAAAACCGAAAATAAGAAACAAGAAGCGGATTTGAAGAATCATCCTTGTCATAGATAAATTTTTGCAAATACTTGAAAATTCCGGGGCAGCGAGATTCGAAAGCAGCAAAGTTAAAACGGTAGAGTTGCTTAATGTTTCGAAAGGACACATAAAACAGTTTGTTTTACATTGGAAATGTACTGTGTTACCTTAGCATCGTATTAATTAACGGTAGTACCGTGTTTTTAATACTCAAACAAGAAAGGACTGCAGTATTGCGGATATTATACTGCTTTATCTTGTAAAATCATTCAATAAAATTTCCAATCGGCACTTTTAAACGTTTGTAGAAAGGTGTCTTGCTTGCAACTGAAACAACATAATGCTTAAAGTTTCTGTTTCGAATAAAACTGAACGTGCAACAAAAAAAAAAATGAAAGAATCGTTTATCTATTTGAGCATCATTTCATTTTGCTCCATAATGATTTCGAAATTATAATTTTTTTCTTTCCATTTTACTTCAAGCAAAGCCGGTAAACTGTCAAACACACGCTCTAACACATACTAAAAGTGAGAAAGAAGTTGTTAGGATTAAGAACGGGAAATTACGGGAAACAATTGACATTATTCTTGCCATTGTAATTATGATAATAGACAGGCCATATATTTAATATCAGTATGTGGCATAAGATTTTATGGTAGGATTTTAAAAGAAGGGCTTGAGAATTAAATTAATGGAAATCGAATTATAAAAAAAAACAAAATTTAAAAGCAATAATTTTTTCTACACAAAATAAAACCCTTGGTAAAATTTAATTTGTATAACAAATCGAGTCATTACCGCACAAAAAGCTTAAGTAACAAAAACAAAACTTTACAGATTTTTTTGCACGAAAATATGTTTTCCTCTATCGTCTATATATACAAATCTTACCTTATAAAATAATGAAAACGAATTATAATTATAGCTATCCAATTTTTAGCGAGAGCCGTTGAAAAAAGTCTGTCGGAAAAAACTTAGTTTCATCCCATTAAAGGACTATGATAGGCCATATTTAGGGGGAAATTATGCAGAAGAAAGATGTTGCGGTATCTATTCTAAACAAAAATGGTTATAAACATTTTCTGAAAATCGCCGCATTTAAAAGTTATGGTGCCAAAAGTGTTTATAGCCAGGATAGGTTATTTTTTAGGTGAAAAGTGCAATGTGTATGGCCGGTAGGTACGCGAAGAATCGGTGTGATTTTTTATGGCCAGTCTATCAGAAACTGCCGGTGGAGCGAATAATATAAATACTTTGGGAAGTTTTGGTGGTGGTGTGTGCTATCAGAATAGGCTGTGCCATGTTGAAGTCGTCTCTAGTTAATTATTTTAAAAATAGATAAATATTAACAATGCAAAAAACGCAAAATAAATTATTCAACTATTGCTAATATCGAAAATAAAATATTTGAATCAACTTGGTTAGTCGAAAAATTGCAATAGACCAAAAAATAAGTAAAGTTTTTTTCTTTTACAAAGCAAATATGTATGTATTTAACATTGTATGTATGCATATACGTCGTCCGATGTCGGTGAAGGGTATATAATATTCGGCTAATTCGAATATAGCACTCTTACTTGCTTTATTTTCAAAAGGAAATTTTAGCTTAAGTAACATGTTGCTGTTACAAAAACTGTAAACAAAAAATAATATGCACTTAAGCTTAAATTGTTTTTGCTATAAAATTGAAACGGTATATCCTATGGTAATAAAATTTGGACAGATAATGCCAATGATAACAAGTTAATGATTGTTGGTTAAGCTTATTTGGCGGTAATGGCTCGATAAAATAGTGCCAAGTCAATAAAATAGCATAAGCCATTTCGCTATATTAAATATCCAATAAAATAGCTGCTAAATAGTCTTCAAATCAGTAACTCATTCAGGATAATGGCGTATCCCTTTCTGAACATTTAAATAGCAAAAAATTAAAAATATTTATTTTTGATGATTAAATAAAAATAAAAGCTTTTTCCTTGATAACTAATCTTGTTAACAACCAATAGCTGATTAATGAATACGAAAATTGGTAATAATTACAGGAAAACCATTTAAACAAATTTAACAAAAGGAAACTGCAATAAAACTAAAACTCGTATATTTAAAAAATATCCTTTTTCCATTTTACAACAAGCGGAGAAAAAACTTTCCATAATGTAATTAAAAAGGCAGAATTATACGAAAAAAATAGAAAAAAATGATAAATGAATTGAACAAACCTGAACATAGAAAAAAAATCCCAAGTGGAAACAATAACAATTCAAACACATTAAACTGGCTGCTGTATGTTTGAACACGCCTTCTTAATTTATAACATTTGTTGCCACACTCCGGCTGCCAAGAGACGTGAAATAAAACTTGCAAAAAAAAATATACAAAAATAAACGTATAACAGAAAAATCATAAATTTAAACAGCAATTGCTACAAACCAAATCTTAATTATAAATCTAAAGCAGGAAGCTCTACAACAATTACGCAAAACGAAAAGGAGAGTACGAGGAAAAAATTTTAAAAACTATATAAAAATATAAAAAGTGACGTTAACAAAATAGAAAACAGAAAATGAAAATTGGAAGATTCCTCTACAAGAATATGATTTAATAGAGTATTTTTGCAAACGAAAGAAACCAAAAAAAAAATTAAACAAACTAGCTCTAATACCACATAAATGATTTTTTCCTTTAACAACACTGCTGAAGTTTTCACTGGCCTCACACACACACACAAATCTACACACACACACACACTGAAAATGTCTGTAAAGAAGCGGAAGCTCTGCAAGATTTTCGCTGACATAGCACCAGCAGACTACTACTACAAATAACTATTGCTTACTATGAGCACTTGCCTTAGAGTTTAAGTTAAGATTGTTTTTTTTATGCCAGAAAAAATTATTTACAAAAATAGTGCAGACCTTTTAATAGATGTTGTTACATACCTGCCGGTTTTTAGAATTTAAAAAAAATTGTTTAAAATTTTTTTTTTTAAACATAATATTTCTAAAAGGTAATTTTTATAAAAGCTACTTGTTATAAAAAGTACTTTTTCTATTAAAAGGTACTTTTTTATTAAAAATTACTTTTTAAAAGATACTTTTATAAAAGGTACGTTTTATTAAAAGGTATGTTTTTTATTAAAAGGTACTTTTTGTTAAAAAGTTGTTTTTCATTAAAGGTACTTTTTATTAAAAGCATTTTTTAAGGTACTTTTTTGGTTTGGTTTTTTTCTGAAAAGGTACTTTTTTATGAAAAGGTACTTTGTATTAAAAGATACTTTTTTATTAAAATAATTTTTGTTAAACAGTAGTTTTTAATTAAAGGTACTTTTTATTGAAAGGACTTGTTTTATTAAAAGGTACTTTTATATTAAAAGCTACATTTTTATTAAAATATACTTGTTATTAAAATATGCTTTTTATGAAAATTAATTTTTTTTATTAAAATGTATTTTTTATTAAAACGTACTTTTTATTAAAAGGTACTTTTTATTACAACGTGCTTTTTATTAAAAGGTACCTTTTATTAAAAGGTACTTTTTTTTAAAAGGTACTTTTTATTAAAAGGTAATTTTTATTAAAAGGTACTTATTATTAAAGCTACTTTTTATTAAAATGTACTTTTTATCTTAATGTTCTTTTTATTTAAGAGTACTTTTTATTGTAAAGTACTTTTTATTTAAAGGTGGTTTTTATTATAGGTACTTTTTATTTAAAGGCTCTTTTTATTTAAAGGTTCTTTTTATTTAAAGGTAGTTTTTATTAAAAGGTACTTTTTATTATATGATACTTCTTATTAAGAGATACTTTTTAATAAAGGGTACTTCTTATTAAAAAGTACTTGTTATAAAAGGTAGTTTTTATAGAAGGTGATTTGTACAAAAGTTACTTTTTAAAAAAGCTACTTTTTTATCAAAATGTACTTTTTATAATAGGTGTTTTTTTAAATGTACTTTTTATAAAAGATAATTTTATAAAAGATAATTTTAATAAAAGATAATTTTTATAAAAGGTGTTCTTTATAAAAGTTAGTTTTTATTAAAGGAATTTTCTATAAAAGGTACTCTTTATAAGAAGTTCTTTTAAAAGTTACTTAGCATGAACAAGAACTAAAAAAATGTACTCTAGTTAAAGGCAAAGGAATTTAATTTAAAACTGACTCTTTATAAAAGCTACTTTTAATAAAAGGTACTTTTCACTAATGGAACATTTAACGAAAGGTACTTCTAATAAAATATACTTTTTAAAGAAGGTGTTTTTTTTTTGGTAAAAAAAATACTTTTTACCAAAAAGTTTTTTAATAAAAGGTACTTTTTATAAAAAAGTACTTTTTGTTAAAGCACTTATTAGAAAAGGAACTTGTTGGAAAAAGTACTTTTTGTACTTTTCAATTAGTTTTATTTATTTAGTTTATTTCATTCCTTTAAAGATCTCTGTAGCCTGGAAAACATTTAACAAGTAACCAACATGTGGCATAATTGTAATACATAGAAATAAAGTAGAAAAGAAAAAAATAGAAAATTGTGACATCCTCAAGCCTTTGGGATATTTAAAACCATAGAAAAAATTTTCATCAGCTTAAAATTTTTTTTTGCCAGCTTTCAAAAGCTACGAACTTCTGCAACACGGCTGTGCTTAAATATATATGTTGCTCTCATATTCTTATTGCAAGTAGTAGTTGCAGTAGTAAGTTATGACATTTTACTGCAAAGTTTATGTTCATGCAACATCTCGTTATGGTATTAAGTTATTAAAGTTTTTTCTTCTCTTATTTCTATAAAAATTTTCTTTTGTGTGTGTTAATGTGAGCAACATGGCTACTGATGCTGCTGTTATAACTCGTAATAATGCTGCTGCAGATGCTGCCGTTGTAGTTGCAATATTCATGTACCATTTAAATGCTAATTGCTCAATGATAACAGCTTTAAGGAATAAGAATTATGGATGGAAGGAGGGAGAGATTTGAAATGAAAAAGTTTTTGTTTTGCAAAGAGGAAAAAGAGACTGGGAATTATTATTGTTTGTTATTAACTGTAAATAATCTATGGATTTTCATCTTTTAATCGCAGTACTTTTCTACTTTTGGATTTTAGTTTCCTGCTTGTCTATTTTTATCTTCTGCTTTTCCATTTCATAGTTGCAATAAAGCAAACTGCAACTTTTTTTCCTACTTTTTTGTTTGTAACGACAATCTTTTGTTTCTAGTTTGACAATTGCATTAAAAGTTTATGAGTTCGTTTTTTTATATTTTCTTTAATTTATTATCGAAACGTGTCAAATTATTCAAATTGTCAGAAAGAAGTTTTAAAGTAGAACGAGTGTAATTAAAAATTAAAAGAAAGAAAAAAGAATTTGGGAAGGCAATCAATATGTATAAAATAAAATAAAATAAAATAATTGTAATTATGCCGTTTTTTTTTGAAAAAGTGCAAATGGATGATAGTTACAATAATTTCTAATTTCAAAAAACCATTTCATTGTGAATTTTTATTGAAAACTGCAATAAATGTAAAATTTTTTCCTAGAAAGAAATCGCCATCACATATACATATGTTATATGGGCTTTTCCATGATGTCAAACGTGACCTTCGTATACATTTGAAGTAAAAGAAGTCAAATTAAAATGGATTTTAATTTTTACAGCAAGCGTAAATTATAAATATAAATTATCCCTTTAATTAGTGCTAAGTTTGACTTCGAGCAATTTTTCGTTTTCAAGATAATTGTAAAACATCAAACCAATGGTCAATGATTACAATGTTGAT
The DNA here is from genome assembly GCA_949987645.1 of Tachina grossa. Lineage (NCBI taxonomy): Eukaryota > Metazoa > Arthropoda > Insecta > Diptera > Tachinidae > Tachina > Tachina grossa. Next base: position 149,601,681 of record OX465276.1, read on the forward strand.
TTCAGCGTAACCTGGCGCATTATTTAAATTTGACAAATTTTAAAATGTTGTGAACTAATTAATGTCTTTTGATTTGTTTGATTTTACTTAAAATTTTTTTATATATTTTTTTAATTCAATTTTATTCACAGTCGCACGTGACATGTCGAACGTGACAGTTTTTTCATCATAATAATTATAATGTGTATGTTCTTTTTCTGCTCTTTATAAGAAATTAGAAATAAATAAGCCATATTAGTAAAAATTTTCTCAAATTAACAGAAGTATTCAAGGTATTTATTTCAACATAATAACAAAAATATGTGCTATGAGTATAAGTAATAATATGCAGTTCCAGCAGCTTTTACTTCTTGACCATTACAGCAAAAGAAGCGCAACTGCGATTTGCCTAGAATTGTATTTTACTTCTTCCCTTTTTCGTTTAAATTGCACACATTGTTTGCATTTGTAAGGTTCGTTTTGAGTTTGTTTGGCATTTCGCTTTTCTGCGAGCGTCTGCCAACTTTGTCTCTTACGTATGCGGTCATTCCGCCTTCTTTCTTCACTCACTTAATTTTTTCCTTAAGCCAACACTTTCCACTTTTTTCAAGCTCTCCGCATTCTTTCCTTGTTTTTTAATATATGGTTTTGTAATAATATTTCATCCTTCTTCAAGTTTTCTCTCCATCACTTTTTACCTTTCACAGTTTTTGTTCATTTAAGTTTAAATAAATTAAAATTATATAAATTTATTTTTATATCATTTTTTTAATCTTACACTTACGATGTCGCACGTGACCAAATTTATATATGTACCAAGATGACCAATCTTTATTTACTTCAGCAAGGTTTTTTATTTTAGTTCTATTAATTATCTCTGTTTGTACTGAATATTTGATGAGCTATCAGCATGTACTTTCGTCATACTGGTAACAAATGTAGGTTTGAAATGTCGCACATGACATCGAAATGTGAAAGTTTGCAAAGCAAAAATTTACAGTTATTTGATATCGCATAGTTTCTTGCGCATTCGTTTTTTACTCTTTGTACCCTCAGAAAAATGTTAGAGAACAAAAGTTAAGGGAGAAATTATTAAAACGAAACGTGCCAAAGAAATATTCAAATCAGAAAAGTGACACTTTCGCGGCGCGGAATGGGTTATTTACAAATTTAATTTTTTTACTCTATGAAAATATAAAACAAATAATTTTCAACAACTTTTAATTTATTTTTGTCGGTGGATTATGCGGTGGAAATGCCCAAATCAGAGAAACAAGCCGATCGACTCACAGCCGGCTCAAAAGCCGCCATGTAACTTTAAGCCTCCGCCGATGCAGGTGGCTAGCCTCGGCTCAAAATTGCAGCCGGCTAATTGTTTTATGTAGTTGTAAATTTGTACTACATCTTAAAAATTATATGGAAGATAGGTGTTTGAAATTTTTTTTTATAGAAATTTCTTTCAAAAACTTAAAAAAGCAGCAGTATACTTATTGAGTTATTTATTTCATGTATGTGTCTTTGAATAAGACGTTTGATTTTCAATAGACCCCGTGGTAACAGTTGTCAGGACTCGACCCGTAAGCAGATAAAATATGAGAAGTAAAAAATGCGCCATCAATCAAAATGGAACGCCTCAACAATGCATTAATATTTACTAAAATTCACTATAAAAATTTTGAAAATTTTGGTTTCATAGTTCGCAAAACTAAGCACAAGCAACGATACCGAAGAGATGATTACAATTAGAGATGTGCAAATGTCGTGATTTTATCGTGTCACGAGTGAATCACGCGTGATTCACGTGATTCGTCATCAAATATTATAACTAATCACGCGTGAGTGCGTGAGCGTGACTGAAAAAAAATTTAATCGTGCGTGAGCGTTTTTTAATAATCACGCACGAATTCTCACGCTCTCACGAGATAACATCACTGCATAGGTACATATGTAACTGTATTCAATCATTTGAAATAAATTATTTTATAACAATAAATGCATATTTGTATAGTAATATGTATGGTAGTATGAGCTTACAAACATAATGAATACCCCCAAAATAAAATGTTTCGACTTTTTCTGAAGTCAGACTTGTCGTACCGAATTCGTTAACACATTTCGGTAGTTTCTCTGAACAATTTTTTTTTAACATTAAAACTTTGATTTTTGAAAATGGAAAAAATGTGTCTCGATTTTAATATTTCTTTGCTCTTTTTCTAAAAACAATTAAGATAACTTATATTTTCTGACCGAATCGCATTTTAATTTTGAAAACCAAAACAATTTGTCAACATTTGATTGATTGTTGACGGTGTTACCATATGAGGACTGTGTTATCATATAGCTGAATTCAGTATTAATTCACTGTCATTTAGTGCATTTACAAATGAGGATAATTCACAAGTTAATTTGCATTAAGACAGTTAATGCAAATTAACGCTGTCGTCTGTCTATGCTATAAGTTTGTAAGTATGTATGTATGTTTCTTAGATACCCTGTAGGAAGTATCAATTGAGAAACACTACTGATTCAACAGTACCTTTGTCAACAATACTACTGACGAATTGTACCGCAGAAAATATTTTTTGCTTTAGGGGCCATCCATATATTACGTAACGCTGTAGATGGGAGAGGTGGAGTTCGAGTTTTGTTATGATTTGGTTTTATTTTTTAAGAGTAAGTTTTTTTTAACACAAACACAATTCGCAAAGCGATTAGCTTGTCTGGTGGGGGGAGTCTTTGTTACGTTACAGAAAAATTTTAGTAATTTCTATGTTTTCTTATTTAATATGCTTTTCTCATTTATTTGATTATCATTTATTTAATTGATCATACATCTTACCTTCACATTTATATTATGTATGTATACATACATACATGTTCGGAATGTAATTTTTTGATATACGAGAATTCGAATTCGAATATTTAAAATGATATCCGCGAATACGAATATTTAAAACTATATTAAATTAACTTTGCTTTATTTTAATTTACATTGTAAATTTTACAAAAACACGAGCACACATATATACATACATAGATATGTATGTACATATGTATATCTAAGAACCTATTTTGAACCCAAAAAACATGAAAATTATATTATACATATACTTTTTCGTGAGCGTGCGTGATCGTGATAAGTGGTAAAGCACTCGTGCGTGATTAAAAATATTTTATTCGTGAGCGTGCGTGATCGTGAAAATTTTCAAAATCATTCGTGCGTGAAAGTGCGTGAGTAAAATATTTTTCTGCGTGAGCGTGCGTGTCGTGAGTCAGAAAACACTCACGTGCACATCTCTAATTACAATGGACCATCAAGATCTTGTGATTTAACACCTTTAGACTTTTTCCTTAGGGTCTACGTGAAAGATAAGCTATAAGCCAATACATAAGGCCTACAATCGATTCAAACCTTAAAAGCTACAAATAGTAAAGTTATCGAGGACGCGCAAGCGAAAATGTGAAAATACTCATACTGCACGCGTACCGGCGGCGGCCATTTGGCTGATATCATTTTCCATTATTAATGGCAAATTCTCCCTCCTCCTTATAGTTAAATAAACATTCTATAATTTCGCTTAAAAACACTTTTTTTTACATATCCAAACGAAACCTTTTGTTGGAAGACCCTATATATGAATTGCTAGGCGCCTGCCAACATTTCGCCAAGGCGGAAATGGAATTTGTCTGAATAACAAACAATGTTTTAATAATTATTTGAGAACTAAAATCAGAAGATTTCTTTCTTTATTCTTCAAATATTAAGATTTAATTAAATTAATCATGAAACATCATGCATGATAGTTCAATATTTTTCAAATGCTTGACGTTGTGTTGGCGTAGTGTAAGTTCAAATATTTTTTCTTAAATATGAATAGCTTTGACAAACCATATAGATACATCTCTTAAAATTTCCAACATTTATAAATATTAAACAATAAACATATTCTTTTTAAAAAAATCATATAAAATTTTCTTTGAAAAGCAATAAATTGTAAAATCTCTTTTAACTCTCAACTTTTCGCAACTTCTGTCAAAATCTTAAAATTGCTTAAAAACGATTTAAAAAAAAACTCAAATAATCTTAAGAATTGTTTATGTGCTTGCGTTGTTAAAAGTATTATCTTTTCACAAAAAGAAAGAAGGCAAGAAAGAAAAACAACACGAGCCTGCTGTGAAAAACTAAACTTTTATCATGTACAGCACCAAAAACTTGAAAAAAAAAATTAAAAATAAAAAATAAAATATTAAAAAAGTTAAGCGAAAAAGAGTTGTGATAATATTTGCAAAACTATTTACATTTGAGTGGTTGCAACAGAGCTCCTCTACGCCTTCGCCCAACAACAAGTAAATAAATAAACAACACACACACATACACAAAACGCGAGCCCCACTAGCAAACGAATAATCCTAAAAGCAGGCAACAATTTTTAGCAACCAACCAAGTATCATGTGAATTTATATTGGATTTATTTTTTCTTGCTTTCTTTAGTTGTTAGTTGTTCGTTATCGACAGATTGTATGCGTTTTCATTATGCATTTTATATGCACGTTTTAACAAACTTTTATTTACGCGAAATAAGCAAAGTTCTCTGTTATACGTTTTTTTCCTTCCCTTTTTTATTTTAATTTTTTTTTTTTTTTTTTGGTTGGGGGAAAATTTTCATTAAACTTTTCTGTGTTTTATTTAAACTTACATTTCTGCTGAGGGGGTTTGTGGTGCGAAAACTAAAATGAAATTTAACTTTCAAACTTAACGGCTTTTAATATTAAATGTATTTGAATTTTTTTTTGATATTTCGGTTCAATGATTTTGGTTTTAGTGGAACTTTTAGCTTAATCATGAGTTTTGTTTATGTGGAAATGAAATTCAAATGCTTGTGTATCAATTATTTGACAGTTAATTTTAAATTAATATAAACGTTTTATTGCCTACGCACGCAATTTGTTTTCAATAGGACAGAAACAAGAAAGGCGAAATTATGCCATCAATGTAATAATAATTATGCACAGTGGCTTAAAATGTTTAAAATTCATTATAAATAAAATTGCTGATTTTTTTTTCAATAATCACAAGAATAATTTTTTCTATAGAAACTTCTCACACTGTGGTCTTTCTTTATAGAAAATTTATGCTAGAAAAATTTATTATAATGAAAATCAAAAGAAAGCAAATTTTTAGTATAGAAAATTAAAACAATCACACAATTTTTTATATGAAATTATAATATTTTCTCTATAAAATTATTTTTATTTGTGATTCTATTATTTTTTAAAAACAAATATTGATTTTCTAATAATTATGCACTGTGATTGAAAATTAAAACATATCATTGATAATAATGTTGTTGATTCTTTTTAATCGGCTTCAAAAAAAAGGAGGAGGTTAACAATTCGTCTCTATTTTTTTTTTGTGTGTATCTTCACAATTTAGTACATTTTGGACCGACTGGGTATAGATGCCCATTGGTCCCATTACAAATGGGATATTCTATGATATTCTACTTATTTCATTCCTGCGAAACCTTTAAAACACCTTTGGTTCTTGTAATTACACAATTTGCAAGTTAAAAAAATGGGCGGGGTTACGCCCATTAAAATTTATTATAGTATTTTACGAAATTCTACGTAACCGATTTAACTAGCCACACACCTTGAGCTACTTAAAATAGACACAATCCTCCATTTAAAAAAATGGGCTGAATCACGCCCACTAAAATTTAATATTTTATTTTAAGTGGTTCTACTTAACCGATTTTTGCAAGACTTAACATGCACCCTGAACTCTGAAAAACACACAATCTTGCATTTAAAAAATGGGCGGAGGCCCGCCCATTAAAATTTAATTTTATATTTCACGTACTTCTTATCTTCTTCCATCAGATATATCTATGCATTGAAGTCGGTTTTTTTGGCAGAAAGAATTATTGAAAGAATTATCACAAGAACAACTTTTGCTATAGAAAATTCTCACAGCGATATCTTTCTTTTTATAGAAAATTGTTAGCAGAAAAAATTATTATATAGAAAATCAAAAAATATATTTAAAAAATCAAATTCTTTATAAAAATTATTTTATTTGTGATCATATTATATTTTGATAAAAATTATTACTGATATTTCACATAAATAATGATAATTTACATATTTTGAAAAACTATCACAAAAATAATATTATTTTAAAAATAATAACGATATATTCACCAAGAAATATCGATTTTTTTTTTGTTGCAAAATGTTATCGAAAAGATAAAGTTTTATTTATATTATCACAATAATGTTATTTTTCGTTAATATTACACATATTTTATCGTAAGGAATTCTTTTTAATATATCTTTCTTTCAACACATGATGCCTTTATCATTTACGAAAATGATATCACAGTTTAACTTCTTTTGATAGAAAAATATCACATTGTTATTACAATGAGAATTACATGTTCTTTAAAATTTTTACTGTGATACTTTTTCAAGAAAACTACTGCAGTGATATTATGTAATTTCTTTAAGAATGATCACAATGATAATATTTTATTTTAGTTATTAAGTGATATTGTTTGTAATTAAAATTTATTTTTATACACAAATTTATCACACTATCCCTGTAAATAATTTCTATAAAAAGCTATCAGTGTGATAATTTTGTATAACAAATTTTATGAAAAATTATCACACTGATAGTTTTTTATAGAAATTAATTACAGTGATATATTTTTCTTTTTGCTTAAATATTACTGTAGTGATAATATATTTTACAAAATATTATCGAAAAGATAAATTTTTATTTAAAATTACGAGTACCACAATGATATTATTTTTCGTTAAAACTTTTATTATATTATCACAGGGAATTTTTGTTTTAGTAAAAACTATTACAGTAATATTTGTTTTAGAGAATGTTACACAAAACATTTTTATAGAATGCTATTTATAAAAAAAAATTAGCAGTTTTGTATGGAAAATTATTAAAGTTTTAGTACTTTTGTAAATAAAATGTCACAGCTATAATTTAATATATTTTTATCAATAATAAAAACATCACAAATGCATTTTTTATAAAAAAGAATTTGTGTTAATTAAAAAAAATAATTTTTATTATAAAATTGTTTCTATCACCAAGTACTCTTTTTCTGTAAAAAATTATCAAAAAAATATTTTTACAAAAAAATCCAAATATATTTTATTTATAGAAAATTATCACAGTTATGTTATAACAATGAGTCTATTTTTAAATTGATTACAAGTTTATTTAAATATTAGTGTCCTGCGTAAGACATCTTATAAGAACTTTCAAGACATGAGGGATTTTTCAAATGCTTTACTACAGCGAAATCTTATAAAACAAACGTTAACAACACTGTTTGCAAGAAATTTGTTTGAGTATTGTAGGTATAAGAGTAAAGAAGAAAACTCTTCGTGACGGAAGAATTTGTGATACTAGCTTCTTTCTACACATAAGCGCGTGTACAAACGTCATGCATGTATGTGTGTATGATCTTTTATTTTTCTGCGCACATGCAAAGGCACACACATGCATTAACATTAGTTGTATGCGGTTAATCACATAATAGCTTACCATCTACATATTACACACACACACTCAAACGTACGATATGAAAAATAACAAGCATACACTAATCAACAGTACTTCTTTTGAGTGTTTGTTACAAACAAGCTGTCTTGACGACATCGCTTGTTGACACTGATATACACGTACACCAATACATCCATCGTGCTTCGCTTGTAGTACGGCAGCATTTATTATTGGTTTAGTATAATACATGCGACGTGAATACATTTAAAAATCATGACGTATTTACATTTAAAGACTGTTTACGCAGGTCTCTATTAAATATCGAGAATTATATGTTGTTAAAAATTATTACAGGGATATTTGTTTAAAGAAAAATTATAGTGATAATTCCTTCTTTAAAAACTATCACAGTCATTTTTAATATTACGTAATATTTTTTTCTGCTACAATTAATGAAAGTAAAACTTTTGCATACATTTATCACAGTGAAATTATTTCATTAAAAATTATCATGTATAATATTTTGTAGTATAAAATTATAATTTTAATAATTTTTTGTAGAAAAATATTACAGTTTATTACAGCCATAGTTTTTTCTTTAAAAATTATTACTATGATAATTTATTTTCTGTCATCGCGCGTGCTTTTTTAGAAATTATTTAAAATAAAATCCTGCCATAGAAAACTGTCACAGTGATAGTTTTTAATGTAGAAAATTATTTTGTGTTGCAAGTTATTAAAGGTATATTATTTTAAAGAAAATTGATTACAGTGATAGTTTGTTCTTTTAAGATTATCTCAGTGATAATTTTTTTGTTGAATGATTACGTAATATTTTTGCTATTAAAATTTATAAAATAAATTTTATAAAATTTATAAAATATATCACAGTAATCTTTTATTAAAATGTATCAGGCTGATACATTTTTGTATTGCATGGTCTTAAGAAATATTATAACAGTGATAGTTGGTTCTTTGAAAATTATTGGAGTGATAATTTTTAGCTGAATAATATTTTTGCTTGCAAAAATTTATGAAAGTGGCATTTTTACATAAACTTAATATAGTGATAATTCTTAGTTGAAATATATAACAGTAATAAACTTTTGTAAAATACTATCAAGGTGTTTTTTCTTTAAAAATTGTGCCGGTGATCATTTTTGTTTGCTAATTATGTGCTGTTTATGTTATAGAAACTAATCAGTCTGACACTTTACTATAGAAATTTATAACAGTGATAGATTTTGTTATAGAAATTTATAGAAGCGTAAATTAATTGTTGTGGCAAATTATTACAGTGATATCTAAAAGCTAAATTTTTATCATAAAAATTTATTACAGTGACATATTCTGTAAAAACTAGCACAGCGATTATTTTTTGCTTAATTAAATATATATACTTTTTGTTTAATAAATTTACCACATTAATATTTTTGCGTTTAAAATTTATGGAAGTGACTTTTGTACATAAGCTTGTCGGAATGATAATTTTTTAAATAAAGTTTATAACAGTGATAAATTTTTGTAAAAATTGCTACAATGATAGTTTTTTGCTTTAAAAATTGGTCCATGTTTTTTATAGAAATTATTTACTGACATTTATCGCAGTGATTTTTTGTTGTGGAAAATTATAGAAGTGAAAATTATTTTTTCTCGTAAATTATTTCAAAATTGCATTTAGTCATAAAAAATTGTTACAAAATAAATAACAAAAAAATTTTTTCTTTAAAAATTATCACAGTGATTATTTTTTGTTTATATAATTTTCTTTGATAAAATTGATTAAAATGAAACTTTTACATAAATTTATTACAGTGATAATATTTTTATGGAATAGTATCATATAGTGTTTTCACACTGAAAGTTAAAACCTGGTTTTAACATTAAAACCATAAACAGCTGATTTTGCTTTCACACTGCAAGTTTATTAAATTTAGGTTTTAACTCAGGCTGTCTAATAACTTTGCTCAAAATAAAATAAATCTCCTGCCGAAATATGTGTATTTGTTGTTGCATTTTTTCTGCTTTTTAATAACACTTGTTGGACATACTGTTCACCTGTTTTTGTTTGTATGAAAAACAGATATTTCACAATGCGCTCTAAAATGGAAATTATTTTATATTTTGTAAATAAAATTTTTTTAAATTATGGAACTTCTTATACAGAATGAAGAAGTGCTTGGAAATACTGTTAATAACATAAAAATGCACAAATACGTTATAAGATAATCCTTTTTTATAGGCAGATGAATTTCAGTCATATTGTCTTTTTTCACTTTCCACAGTTGAATTTAAAATATTTTCATTGTTTTCCTTCCAAAAAAAATTTTTTCCCATAATTTTTTGATTATTATTGTTGCTGCTGCATCAATTTTTAAGTTGAAAATTTTTCAAGCGCCATCTATTGTTATTCACTAGTGTAACATTATCAGCTGCTGTCGGTCATTTTAACTTGGCAGCACTGAATTTATCACAACGAAAACAAGGTTGCATTTCATAAAACCAACTTAAAACCAATTCAAAAATGGTTTTAATTTGGTTTTAGCAAAAACAATTTGTATGGTAAAACCAGGTTTTAACAGTTGGTTTTAACGTTAAAACCAACTTTTATTAAAACCATGTCAGTGTGAAAACACTAATAGTGATAATTTTTTGTTGTTTAAGACTATGATGTGATAAGTTTTTTAATAAAATTATTAAAATGATCGTTTTTTTTCTTAAAAATTATAATAGCAATAAAATATTCTTCTGTCAGCACGTGGACTTTTTTTCTATATAAATTAATTAAAGTGATACTTAATCTTAAAAAATTATCACAGTGATAATTTTTTGCAAGAAAAAATTTATCATATAAATTTTGAGTTTTCCACAATTTTCGTTAGAAAATGTCTTCTATAAAATGTTTCTTTCTGCTGAAAGTTATTATTACTACCACATCAATATTTTTTTTTTTTTATGTAAGTCACCCTGTGCACCAAGTCATCAATGGTATAACATTGCGAGTAGAGAGAGTGTGGGAAAGAATCATTAATTTGATTTTTCAAACGCAGTGTTCTTTTAATAACACTAATTAAGATTTACTTTTGATTTTATTTTCACTCTTAATTTTTTATACTCTAGAGAATTTAAAGCCATTAAATTTATCTGAACATACTCATATATCGAGTATCAACAACACATCACCTCGCACTCAATATTCAAATGACCCCGTTCGCAACTTTCCTTGAGCGTGTGTGTGCTTGTGTGCCCCGAAGTATTCCATCACAGCACGATGTAAAAGATAAAATGATTCCTGTTGGGAAGGGAAATGAGGAGTTGAGCAAAATTTTTGTTACAAATTAATTGTTGTTCATTGGTTCGTTTAAAATGCTGATTCAGTATTCATCATTATTGAAGATTAATATAGCGTTACATTGCCTGTGACAGCCATTCAATATTACAGTACATACTGTGTAAATAAGTGTGTATCGTCAGCAATATCATACATTGATAAACGGTAACATCTTCATCAGCATCATCATGACTATCATGTGCAGGTTGGTTGGTGGCGGCAGGAGTAACAAACAACCAGCATTAGCAAAGCTCCCCATAATATTTGATGACCTTTTGGAAAATTGTCATTTAACTCGATACAAAATAGCGCCATCATCATCATCATAGTCAGCCACTCAAACAGTAGAGGAGACATTTAAAATTATGATTATTTGTTTCAGGTGAAATTTATGAAGGCATTTCAAATTGGTTACAATGAACGATTAAAAAAAGCAGTTTTTAAGGTCCAATAAAGTAAAAGAAGAAGAAAGAAAATGTGTGCGATTTTTACGTGTTTGCAATTCTAAGTTGGTTTCTCGGGCTTCTTCAGAAAAGCATTTTATTATTTAAACATTAATATTTTTTTTTACAAAAGAATTATTACCGCTATAGTTTTCTATTAAAAATATCTGTGATAATTTTTTATAGGAAAAAAAAATTGTTAAGAAAAATTCCCGGTACCGTACACTTTTAATGAATAATTCGAAAAATTATCGCTGTGACAAATTTTCTTTAAAAAATTATTCTTCTCTGTGATAAGTTTTGCTTAAAATTATTTTTTTTTTTTGCCACAATATCTTTATAAAAATATTATTGGGTGTGATAAATACTTTTAAAGTAATTTTCATGAATTTTCTTTCAAAAAAAAGTCGCTTATATGAAATTTGTTTTAGAAAATTCTTTACGGCCCTTAATTTTCTCTAAAAAAAATTGTGCTGCCATAGATTGTTAAACAAAGCTAATTTGATAAATTCTTCATTGAAAAATTTTCACTGCAATAAATTATTTTTTAGATAAATTTTTTTACGCAAAATCTTCTGTAGAAAAATTTTTGCAGCGTTTAATTTTCTTTAGGAAATTAATTTTGCGACAATCTTTTAGAAAATTTTCGCTGCGATAAATTTTCTTTTTTAGAAAAATTATCGTTGCTATACAATTTTAGAAAAATCCTCTTTTTAGAAAAATTGTTAATGTGATAAATTTTATTTTTAGAAAAATTGTTGGTGCGATAAATTTTCTTTTTAAAAAACTTGTCGCTACGATAAATTTTCTTTTTAAAAAACTTGTCGCTACGATAAATTTTCTTTTTTAAAAAAATTGTCGCTGCGATAAATTTTCTTTTTAGAAATATTGTTGCTGTGATAAATTTTCTTTTTAGAAAATTGCCGATGCGATAAATTCTCTTTTTAAAAAAATTGTCGCTACGATAAATTTTCTTTTTAAAAAAATTTTCGCTGCGATAAATTTTCTTTTTAGAAAAATTGTAGCTGCGATAAATTTTCTTTTTAGAAAAATTGTAGCTGCGATAAATTTTCTTTCTAGAAAAATTGTCGCTGCGATAAATTTTCATTTTAGAAAAATTGTCGCTGCGATAAATTTTCTTTTTAGAAAAATTGTCACTGCGATAAATTTTCTTTTTAGAAAAATTGTCACTGCGATAAATTTTCTTTCTAGAAAAATTGTCGCTGCGATAAATTTTCCTTTTAGAAAAATTGTCGCTGCGATAAATTTTCTTTTTAGAAAAATTGTAGCTGCGATAAATTTTCTTTTTAGAAAAATTGTAGCTGCGATAAATTTTCTTTCTAGAAAAATTGTCGCTGCGATAAATTTTCTTTTTAGAAAAATTATCGCTGCGATAAATTTTCTTTCTAGAAAAATTTTAGCTGCGATAAACTTTCTTTCTAGAAAAATTTTAGCCGCGATAAATTTTCTTTCTAGAAAAATTTTAGCCGCGATAAATTTTCTTTCTAGAAAAATTGTCGCTGCGATATATTTTCTTTTTAGAAAAACTGTCGCTGCGATAAATTTTCTTTTTAAAAAAATTGTCGCTGCGATAAATTTTCTTTTTAGAAAAATTGTTGCTGTGATAAATTTTCATTTTAGAAAATTGTCGCTGCGACAAATTGTCTTTTTAAAAAATTGTCGCTACGATAAATTTTCTTTTTAAAAAAATTTTCGATGCGATAAATTTTCTTTTTAGAAAAATTGTAGCTGCGATAAATTTTCTTTTTAGAAAAATTGTCGCTGCGATAAATCTTTTTTTTTTTAGAAAAATTGTCGCTGCGATAAATTTTTTTTTTAGAAAAATTGTAGCTGCGATAAATTTTCTTTCTAGAAAAATTGTCGCTGCGATAAATTTTCTTTCTAGAATAATTTTAGCTGCGATAAATTCTCTTTTTAAAAAATTGTATCTGCGATAAATTTCTATTTTTAAGAATATTTTCGCTGCAATAAATTTTCTTATTAGAAAAATTAACGCTGTGATAAATATTCTATTCTGAAAAGTTATCGCTGCGATAATTTTTTTAAATTGTCGCTATTAGTGATTCTTATGAGTAATTTTAAAAAAAGGTGATTTTAGGAAATTTTAATTCTATGTGGGTAATGCACTCGAATACTCTTTCTTCGTATGTGTAATAAAAATTTTAATAGCGATAAATGCTTATATACATACATATATATATGTATTCTTTTTTGCTAAATGTAATAATTAAAAAATTTTGCTTCGCATTCCATTTCTCCCAAAAACAACGCTTAGTTGATTGTAAAAAATTAACGAAGCGTGTTTCGCAGAACAAAAAAACCAGCGTAACATAACGACATAATCACCCACTGTAATTGGCCAATCAATTCAGGCATTGTAAACATTTATAACATTAACTGTGGTGATTTTTTATAACAAAGAGCCATAAATAGAGGCAAGCAATAGCCCAGACACCCAGCCAACCTTTGAGTTAAGTTTTTTTTTGCTATTTTGTCTTGTCATATAGAGAGCAGATCATTAGACAAAATATGGCGTTTAAAACATCAAACAATGTGTGTATAAATGCCTGTAAGGACTTGTTTGTATTGTTAGAGAATGTTAGTCGGCTTTCAAAAAAATTTTTCAAATTGAATGTATTGCAATTAAAAAAATCTTTGTGTGATTTTTGTTCACATTCTCCATAACTAATTTTACAAAAAAAAATCCACTGCTTTTTACGTTAAAAGCCTCACATTAAATTTTTTTTTTTGGAAACATTTAATTTGTTAAAACAAATGGAAAAAGTACAAAATAAAACATATTGTTAAAATAAGACAAACTTTTAAAATAACTTTTGCTGGCTGTCTATTTTGTCATGTCGTTTTCTTTCCCTTATAAAACCACCAAGCTGTCGCCTTTTGTTTCCAAAGGAATTAAAGAAAACATGAAAAAAAATTACAAGCCTTCAGAAAAGTTTTGTGTCTTCATTATTCCCAGCATCAGCATCATCAGCATCTTCGTCATTTTCACAACTCTGAGTTTTGTGGCAACTTTGCATTTTATAGACTTCAACTCATTTAAAAATAAAATAAGATTTTTTTTACACTTCTTTTGTATGTCCTGATGGGAATTTATTTTTATTTGGGATTGGGTGTGTGAGCTGAGGAAAAATTTTTAAAACTTTGCCTTTTTTGAAATCCAAACTAACAAGTTGTTAGTTTATATATATATATATATATATATATTTCTAGTTAATTTTTGTTTCACATAATGAACATTAAAACAATTCTCTTTGATTCCTTTATCTCTGCAACTTCATCAAAGTATGTATGAGATGTAGCTTGGTTTGGAACTTCCGCACATGATTATCTTGAGGCGTTAGGAAATATGTGAGAGGCTAAAAGGTCTACTAATTAATCACTTCGATAATTTTTTAGAGCTTTTTTTCTATTCATAACATATTATATCACAGATAAAGTGTGATCAAACTGTCAAAGCGGTTAACACACATTTATTTTTGTTAAAAGAGAAGTTACAATAATTCTTCCAAGCTCAACTAGAACCTTAGGAGCTTCGTTCAGCTGCAATTCCGGATTTGTAGCCGTGTTGTCTGGAAAATAATCATTTAAATATTCACATGTCGTTAACTAAAATCCAAAAGGTACTAGCTGAAAAAAATGTAAAACAGATTTTTTGATTCATAATTATGTAAATAACAAAAATGCGTCTTTCCTTAAAATCTTACACAGATAAGTTTAAAAATAACAACTTTACTACCGTAATTCAAAAGGCCGTAACTACATTACCAGCGTTAACAAAAAGCAAGGGCCGGATTCGGCAACGATGACTCTTGAAACGTTCACGATAAGCGTGAATAATTTTTGCAGTTATGCGGGTAAGTTCTATTTTCCAAGTGAAAGTGAAACGTGCGGCAACGCCATAGAATTTTCCTTTGGGAATATGTATTTATAGCAACAATACTATGGCAATTCCGAACGATTTAATTTCACGTAGAATAGAGAACAAAAGGTGAAAAATTCGTCACTGCAGATCATGGCCCCGGTAACTATATTTTTATATAAAAAAATTTAGAGCATATACAATTACAAATGGGCGATTCTATTCTGACGGGTGCAACATTTAGACGCTTTAAACGCCTTTTACTAATAGAAAGAAACACATTTTCAATTAAGTTATTTCTAGAAGGGGTAACATTTTTTTATATACAGGGTGGGCCAAAAGAAACCAAGGGGTGTAAAAGTTTAATAACTTTTTTGTTTATTAATTTTTTTTTATTTTTTCTTTCAGATTATATAGACAACACTTGGAGAATTTATAATGGAGAAGTTCACAACTGAACAGAGAACCAGAACAATAGAATTTTATTATTTAAACCAGAAATCAACTTTATTGAAAATTTGATTATGAGTGATGAAGCTCATTTTCATTTGAATGGCTTTGTTAATAAGCAGAACTGTAGGTTCTGGGGTTCTCAAAATCCAAGAGCCATTCATCAACGCCAATTGCACCCCATCAGGTGTACAGTATCACAGGATACTGTATGTACAGGATCACATCTGAAAATGTCATTGGGCCCTACTTCTTCGAGAATGAAGATGGAAGTGCTGTAACCGTAAATGGAGAGCGGTATCGGTTTATGATAGAAAATTTTTTACGTCCTGCTCTTGAAAACAGACCTGGTATGTGGTTTCAGCAGGACGGAGCCACTGCCTATACTGCCCGAGACACAATGGCACTTTTAAGTCAAATTTTTGGAGAGCGAATAATTTCTCGAAATTCGGAAATTATTTGGCCATCGCGATCGCCAGATTTGACAGCACCCGACTATTTTCTTTGGGGTTTTTTGAAGGAGCGAGTGTATGTGAACAAGCCAGAGACAATCCTTGAACTCAAGGCAAACATTGTTGCAGAAATTCGAACGCTACAGCCACAAGTTTTGAAAGATGTTATGGAAAATGCTCTAAAAAGAGCACATCAGTGCGAAGCTGAAAACGGTGGTCATTTAAGAGACATCATTTTTCATACTTAGTGTAAAAATATTTCCATTTTGTATATTATATAATCTGAAACAAAAAAATAAAAAAAAGTTAATAAACAAAAAAGTTATTAAACTTTTACACCCCTTGGTTTCTTTTGGCCCACCCTGTACTATTGTTATCTATTTACAAGAATTTATATGAAACGCTCAAATAGCCACGATAGAGCTTTAAAGTACATGACGGGTGCAACCAAATTGGCCCACTTTCATAAGATCATACCACAAAAACACAAAACTCTGTTAATTTTTAAACTTTTATTGTATTATTCTTTTTTATTGCGAAAGATGAGATATCAGACGATGATTATCAAATCAAACATCGTAGAGAACTATAATCCAATAATAAGAAATTTGCTCTTTAAGCCATGACGGGTGCAAATCTATGAATCTTATGCTTGGAAGTGCACACCAAATTTATATTTTTAAATAAAGCTTAAAAGCTTACCTTTAAAAAAATTATATTATTATAAAATATAGATATTTTACTTTAAATTGGCATCAAAAAAAGTATCAAAAAATGATTTGAAAATTGATGTTAAAAGTTGTCTAGACTAGAATCGCCTAAATGGTTTTTGTGCTTGAGTTACGCAACGATTAACAGCAATTCTGGTGTTAAATTGTGATTTGTGCGTCCACAACGGTGAGAAAGGATTAATTTGACAGTAAACACTAGTCAAAGTTTGTCACTGGAAAAATTGCGATGAATTGCGAACACTGATAGTGGTGAACGCTTCAAAATTTATCGTTGCGGTTGCGCCCCCTGTTCCTGGGTTCAGTAACTTTTTTTGCGAACCGAAAATAGTAATATTTTACTTGTTTTACTTTAACCCACAGCAAATATCGTTAAAATGTGTTAATAAAATGCATATGGATTGTGTATATTTTATATTCATAACAAAAGGAATACGAAATAATTAGAACAATAATTAGGTATCTTATTAATTTTTATTAAAAAAAATCAATCCACTTACGATATGCCGTTAAATTTATAAAGTGTTTTGCTTCTCCTGTAAAAAAATGAAATTGCAGTTATGGCTTTTTGGATTTTAGGTGACGATATGTGTGCTATTTCTAACAGGTTGCATATGGTAGCCTGCTGCCGCCAATGTATTTAATTCATAATATGGAATTTCTTAAAATTAGGCTGTCTATCTCTCTCTTTCTCTCTCTCTCTTGCTTAAGGCGAATTCATAATCAGCTGACAGTCAGCTGTTAGTTTCTCTGCTGTCAAACATTTGGAAATTTTCACCACATATTTTATTCTTACGTTCAAAAATTTCTATGAAGAATTTTATTTATGAGTCTGGTTAATTTTATTTACATTATAAACTCATATTCTTTTTTTTTTTTTTGCCTTAGCATTCTAGACTAATTGTAACCCTCCAGCTCATTATTCACTTATTTTTGCATCTATAGTAAGGTTGGCAATAAAAATTTCCTTCTTGCTTGTGGGCTTGTCATAAAAGCAGGCCTTTGCGCGATAATTGCCAGTAAACCAGTATGCTGGTATCAAGATCGATTCCATACGCCAAGCACTCAAGTAATAATGCCCTTCATTAAAGGGACAGTTTGATACAAAATTGCCATATTTTAGAAAACTTTTATACCATCTTTTATACAAAGTGTCCCTGTAGCCGAACATCATTGTACAGACATCAAAGTCATAGCCATAGAGAGTTTGATATTTCTTGGAGTCGGCCAAACGTATTTGAAAGTCTATCTTGGCCCTAATGCCAGATAACAAGGGGCGTATAAGATCAGCTTCTATATAGAGACTATTGTTGAGAGTGTAAATCGTCAAGTTTTTAAAATATTGAGGGCTATAAATCCTGGAACTGCCAACGAATCTCAAACTATGCGACTGTAAAAATAATAGTAATAATATTTTTAAAGATTTTTATAGAATAAGTCTCATTTACTTACCTCAACACTTAAATAAAGTTGAAAATATAAAATAAATACAAAAAAATTTTTAAACAAATTAAAAGTTTCCATCAAGCTAAGCTTTCTTTTTTTTTTGGTAACGAGATCTACAACATTTGAATGAATTGTGTGTATTTAAACCATATTTTCATGGTTAAAAAAAGCAACCGCTTAATAGGTTTTTAATCTGCAATATCATCAGTTTAATATTAATGGGTTCATTAATATTTTTTTTTAAATACATATGCACAAACAAAAAATTTAAAATTTTAATAAGCAAAAAAAATAAAAAAAATCAATATTTCCCTCAGCTAAAAGTCTAGTTCAATTTTTCTTATCTTCTTTAGAAAATCACATTAATTAATAAAAAATATTTCATTCTATAAGAATTGAAAAATACTGAACTTAAGCCCGATTAAGATAATAAATTTTTTTTATAAAAATTCTCTTTTTAAAAGTACTTTCTTAACAAAATTTAATCACAAAAACTTAGTCCTTTATCTAAACACATTGCAATGCCTAATGTTTACTTTGGGTGGCAAATAAAAGTAACAACTCTGCAAAGCACTTGACATATTCGAATGGAATTCAAAAGTAGAAAATCGTGTGATTATATCAAAACAATCGTTCAAACACATACATACATATGTACATACTTTACACGTACATACACATACACGTACACACACATACGTAAATACATACATATGTATGTATTTACAAGCAAGATAATGTTGTGCATCAGCAACATTATTTACAATTGTCTCATCTGCATGCAATTGAAGTGTCTATGTTTACGTTACGTTACTTCTGCATTTTACGAAAAAACAATAGCACGTAATTTTTTGCCTACGTAAACACTAAATTCAACAAAACAAACATTGGATAAAGAAATTTTACCAAAGGAAATATTTATCACAGTAGTAAAATTCTTATAAAGATAATTTAAAACTATATTTTTTCTCAATTTTCATATCACAGAAATAATTTTGTTAAAGTAAAATTATCCCAGTGATATTTTCTCTAGGAAAAAATTATCACACTTAAATTAATTATTCTAAGGAAAAGTAATATTATCACAGTGATATTTTTCTATGAAAAATTTATCACACATCATTAAATTATCTTTAAAACTATATTTTTTTCTAAATTTTTAAATAAAATAAATTTATCACAGAAATAATTTTTTTTAAATAAAGTTATCATATAAGAGAATATGACGTCAGTATATACTCTAAAGTCTTTTCAGGTGATCTTGGTATAGAATGCTACTTTCGTCTCCCTAACGAAACTGTATTTCAGTCTGGAATTTTGGCAGTTAGAGAAGCGGCTAGAATACTGATTGATAGGCAGGTACAGGGTAAAGTTGGTATCTTTGTCGAAAGCCACGCAGCACTACTATCCCTAAGATCACATATCACCTTGTCTATTCTAGTCGGGCAGTCAAGAGTTTGCTATCTAGACTGGGTGGTCAGACTGACCTCACCCTCATCTGGGTTCCAGCACATAGCAATTTTTTAGGTAACGAACGGGCAGACGAGCTGGCTAGAGCTGGCTCTTCTATGAATGCTACCAATGCCGAATCGGTAGCCATGCCGTTTGGTGCTATTAGAAGCGGTATTTTCAAGCACTATCTCTATAAGGCTGAAAGTAGATTGCGCAATATAGTCACGTGCAAGGTTGCTAAGAAAATGTGCCCTTGCTACAACGATAGGCGCTCAATAAAATTAACAAATAGAAACCGCAGGGACATCTCGAGACACGTTGCAGTCATGACGGGGCACTGGACGGTCGGCAGACATGCTAGTAGGATACGTTTGTCCTATAATGAGTTCTGCCGAAGTTGTCGAGAAATAAGCAAAGAAGAAACAATCTTTCACTTTCTTTGCGAATGCCCAGCTTTGCATCTCTCGATTCAGTCATGTACTAAATTATCTTTCAGATCTATCTGAGATTGGATTGAATGACCTTATCAGATATCTCAACGCGACGGGTTGGATCTAGTAACGATCACCATATCAGAATACTTATATACGTTTCTATATAGGTTGACACCGATGAGTGTACTGGTCCTTTCAATATATTTTCTAGGAAAAATGTATCACTCTTTTTACTTACATAAACACTAAATTCAACAAAACAAAAACTAAGCAAGGAATACTTCGAGAGTAAAAATTTTACCTAAAAAAATATTTATCACAGTGATAAAATTCTTATGAAGATAATTTAAAACTATATTTTTTCTGCATTTTCAAATAAAAAAATTTTCTACAAATAAGAATTATTTTAGAGTAAAATTATCACTTATATTTTTTTTAGGAAACATTTTTCACTCTTTTTACCTACATAAACACTAAAGTCAACAAAACAAGGATTGGAAAAGGAAATTTTAAAAAGTTTAAAATTTTACCAAAGAAAATCTTTATCACAGTGATAAAATTTCTATGAAGATAATTTTAAACTAAAATATATATATTTTTTTCTAAATGTTCATAAAAAATTATCACAAAAATAAAAGAAATAAAACTAAAAAAATTTTAAATTATCACAGTGATATTTTTTTTTTCAAGGAAAAAATTATCACTACTATCAACTAGCCTGACTAATTATTTTTCAAAATAAAATTTAATGTATTCTAAATACATAACATAAAAGAAATATGTCACAGAAATAATTTTTCTAAAGTGAAATAATTTCATTACACTAACAAATAATTATTCTAAGGAAAAGTAAAATTATCACAGTAATACTGTAATATATATTATGTATGTATATGTAATGTATATTTTTAGGAAAAATTTTTCACATATGTTTCTCTATAAAAAAATATATCACAATTACAATTAATTATTCCAAAGAAAATTTAGCCTAGCTAATGATTTTTCGCAATAAAATTTCTCAGAAATTAAAATGCATAAAAGTGACATTTTTCGAGAAAATTAATCACGGTGATAGTTTATCTAAAGAAATTTCATCACAGAGACAACGTATTTTTACAGTAATTGCTCTTATTTTAAAGTAATTTCTCACACTAATAACTTTTAAATAATTTTTTTTTTAAATTCATCGATCATGATTTTCAAAAAAAATTTTTTTTGCAGTGGACATTTTTCTAAAAAAAAAACTTCTAATACAACTTTTTTCTTTGAAGAAAAATTTATAAAAGTGATATTTTTTAAGGAGCTTTTAAATTTTATTTCAGTGAGAATTTTTGTAAAGAAAACTGCCAACGAAATTAAAATTTAAAATGAGTTTGAAATGTATTTTATTTAAAAATTTTAATACATTTTCTTAAAATGGATTTCAAACACATTTGTTTTTAACCCCCGACTAAAAAAAGGGGTGTTATAAGTTTGTACCCTCTAGCCAGCCTAGAACCATATGTCTCTGTGTCTATACTATTTCTGCAGCGAAAATTGCACTAGTTAAAATGTCGACATCTTTCCTTTTATGTGCGAGTAAAGATACGTTAGAGACAGCAGTTCTAGTGTATTTCTGGTGATATTGTCAATGAACGCGTTAATAGATTGTTTTTCTTTTTTATTATGCTGTGCAATAATATTAAAAAAATGTATGTAGACGAGGGTTACTAAAATCTACTAGTAAATCTTTGGTTCAAATATCTCCATATGGTCGTAAAAGAACTACCTTCTCAATAGTGCTAAAGTCTACTGGTAGATTTTCAATTACAACCGTATGTTATATGTCAATAGGCGATTACATTGGCTGGGGTGCATCTAGTCAGTAGCACTGTTGACAATGTCACTAGAAAATCACTATAATTTAACTATTGACAACGAGCGAGGAAATATCGATATTGTAGACTAGAGCCCTCAAAATTTACTAGTGAATCTTTGGTGTCAATGTCTCCATGTTGACCCAAAAGAACTATTTAGTCAGTAGTGATACAGTCTAGTGGTGGATTTTCAATGACAAGCTAATGTTAAATGTCAATAGATGATTACATTGGCTGGGGTACACCTGGTCAGTAGTACTACTGACAATGTCACTAGTAAATCATTACAATTTCACTATTCGCACTTTCTGCAGGGTAGTGTGTGTCTATGTGTCTGTGTTTCTGTCCGTCTCCACGTACAGGCCAAACTACTGGACCGATTTTCATTTAGTTAGTTAGTTTTCTGTTTGAAAGATGACTTGATCGAGAAGGTTTTTATCTAGCTATGTTTGAAGAAAATCAGTCCAGCCGTTTAGAAGATATAACATCTTTTCTGAAAAAAGTCCGGGGTTTTTAAAATTTTTAATTTGTGTTATTTTAAATATGTATAGGATTTAATAATAATAATATATTTCTTAAGTAATGTCCTTGTCAAAAGCTATCACTTATTACCACTGATGCCAGAATTCTTTCACCAAAAATGTCTAAATGAAGACAAAAAACTAGCTGAAAAATGGCTAAGCGCCATCGAGTGCAAAAATCATCAACTTTAGCAAAAATAAGAAGGTATTTCATATATTATTTTCTTAAAGCAAATCGGAAACTTTTTTAAAGTAAATAAAAACAATAAATTGAAGTAATAAATAAAATTATTTTTATTCAGGTAGTCAAGAAACTGCGCATATAGGGCAAACTTGCAATACTTACAGTATGCTTTCATTCATTAGTGTTTTCTGCTATTCAGTCCTTAAATTTTTGGGTTACTAATCCATTCCTTGCGAAATTTTTGTTTATACTTTTGATTCATTTTCTCTTTTTCAAACTTTCATTTAAACTGAAGTTTGTTTTTTATTTTCAATCATGAAAAACAAAAATAAATGACACTTGTTTGATTGATATCAGAAACCACCAATTACAACCGACAACTTATAACAATATTGCAACGATTATAAGAACGGAGTAGTAAATCTTATTGTTACCAATTTATCCATCTCTTTCATATAAGCGCTTTTAGACTGCTGCAACAAAAATGGCAAATTTGAAACGGGATTAATTGATATTAATGCGAAACAATACTCTGTTGTGTTTTTTGGTAGTCAATAAGTGTTCCTTTGATACGATTTTAAATTTTTCATGAAAAATCGCAAATAAATTTCATGTTTGGAAAAATAGCTAGATTAAAATAAAAATAGCTAAAAAAAATAGCTAAATGCACTTTTCTTCCGGCTAAATCGGATGAAAAATGGCTAAATTTAGCCAGAAAATGGCTAAATTGGCATCACTGCTCATAACAGACATAATAAGAAAAATTCTTGGAAAAATAATTTTTGAAAAACTATCACAGTGATAATTTTTCTCGATAATTTTTATACAGAAAATTCTTGCCGAAAAAAATCATAACAATCACATATTTCCAGAGAAAATCATTAAAAGAAAGCTAATCAAAGTGATATTTTTTTGCTAAAAAAATTATTGCAGTAATGCTTTGTTTGTGTAGCAAATTAATCACAGTAATAATTTTTATAAAGAAAATTCTGTGCAACAAAAGTTTGTTACACTGATTATAACAGATATAATAAATTTCCAAAAATAATTTTTGCAAAAAATTTATCTAAGTGGTAATTTTTTTTAAATAATTTATCTTCATACTTTTTATTAGGGAAGTAACGAATACCAGTTTAGCGAATGCAAATGCGAATGCGAAAGCGAATAACACATTTTAGTTTTTGCGAAAGCGAATACAAATGCGAAAGCGAATGCAAATAATACAATACATTCAAAAACCACATAAAAATAAATTTTTACAAGAATATGTAGTTGTATTATGTACACAGATGTACTACATATAGTATTTTATTTAAATTCAGCCTTCACAGAGAAAACAGTGCCTAATAAATACCTCATAAAATAGAACAAAATTAATAAGAAATCTCTATGGTTTTTTTTCAATAAGGAAATCTTATTAATTTCATAGAGAAAACCTTTTAAAAAAAAAATCAAAAAGAAATCTTGTAGTTTTTATGAGGTTATCTTATTGATTTTTTCAATAAGGTTTTCTTCTTGATTTTATTAGTCTATCTTATTGATTTTTTCAATAAGGTTTTCTTCTTGATTTTATTAGGCTATCTTATTGATTTTTTCAATAAGGTTTTCTTCTTGATTTTATTAGGCTATCTTATTGATTTTTTCAATAAGGTTTTCTTCTTGATTTTATTAGGCTATCTTATTGATTTTTTCAAAAATAAAACACAATACTTATTGATTTTATTTGAAAATTTTATTTATTTTCATTTACATATGTATTTACTTAGGAATACGCACAATATAGTAATAATAAGTAAGTTTTGTTAGCAGTATCTTTTTGAATTTTTTAATTACATATTTGCTTATAAATATTGAGTATTGTGAATAAAAAAAGCATTTGCTTTTTACTTAGAAATTTGTTTGAAACAAACAAAAATTACATATACATTTAAGACTTTACAACAAATTTTAAAGTAAAAAGCAAATGCCTTTTTTGTGTTCACATTACCCATTTATACGTACTTAGGGCCATTATTACAACTTGTCGTTAGTTAAAGGCATAATTTTATCAGATATATAAGTGGCTTTGCATTATAAAACCTTCATTTAATATTTTTTTGTCCATTAAGTATTATTATTATTAATAATGACATCAATAAAAAAATTTAAATTGTAGCAATGCAAAGCTATTTATCGGGCAGACAAAATCAGACAAGTAGTAATAATGGCCCTTAATATATTATAATTTTCATATATTTAAAAATTTCATAAAATTAAAATTAATTAAAAATTAATCAACACACTGGTCACCCAACCTGTATTGAAAATCTCCACTCCAAGGCTCTTGTATTTCCAGAGATTATTCTTTACCAAAAAACATACTACGATTATATATGTACATAAATATAATAATAATATAGATATAGGCCTACGCACTATTTATAATTAGTTTTATTTTAATTTAGTTTATATTTTATGTTAGTGGAAAAATATTCAATTGTTCTTTCGACTTGTTCACTTCGCACTGGTTAACTTTCAACTAAAAGTTTAATTTTAATACATATGTATGTACATATGTATGTACATATGTATGTATGTAAAGTAAAGAAGTAAAGTTATGAGCGGCAACACATATACAAAAATACATAAATACCCAGTTAGCCACGTCTTTAAAACATCTTCGACGACGGGTACAAGACAATGGTAAGTCGTACAAGACATATTGAAGACAGCGCCATACAAATCGTCGACGAATTTTTCATACAAATGGAGGCGAGGTTACACAAGACGAGATGAGCGACAATGTCGCTCAGATTGTCGTCAACACGGCTTTATTGAAGACAAAACGGGGGACATTGTCGTTCAGATTGTCCTCAAAAAAGTTTAGTTGATGACAAAACATGTGACATTGTTGACGATTTCCTTTAAATTGTGAGATGTCGTACATTAATCGTAGAAGACAATGGGTAATATGAATAAAAAAAGTATTTGCCTTCTACTTAAAAATTTGTTTGAAAACCCCA
Organism: Tachina grossa; assembly: GCA_949987645.1. Taxonomy (NCBI): domain Eukaryota; kingdom Metazoa; phylum Arthropoda; class Insecta; order Diptera; family Tachinidae; genus Tachina; species Tachina grossa. Next base: position 149,627,394 of record OX465276.1, read on the forward strand.
AATATGTGTACGTTTTTTGTATTTTTAAACAAATTTTTAAGTAAAAAGCAAATACTTTTTTTATACATACTACCCAATGTCGTCTGCGACGATTTGGCTAACTGGGTATGAATATTGAAGTCTCTGCAGCAGAGATATTACGGAACAAAAATGAAAAAGATCATTAAAAAATTGTCTCTTTGTTTATTTATATACATGCATACATACATAAATGTACGTACATACATACATAAATGAAATAACAAGAAACCTAATAAAATCAAGAAGATTTCCTTATTAAAAAAATCAATAAGATGCTTTACACATAATCTTATAGGAACCTAATAAATTCAAGAAGAAAACCTCATTGAAAAAATCAATAAGATAGCCTAATAAAATCAAGAAGAAAACCTTTTAAAAAAAATCAATAGGGCAACCTACATAATAAAATCAATAAGAAATCCCTATAGTTTACAATTTATAAGAAAACCTAATAGAATCAAGAAGTTTTTCTCTATGGAATGTTTTTTTGGTGCCAAAAATAACGGAAATTGAGTAAAAAAAGTTGTGAATAATAAGATTTCTTCTTGATTTTATGTGGTTTTCTTCTTGATAAAATTAATAAGATTTACCACATAAAAACAATAAGGAATCTCCATAAAAAAATCTTCGCTTCTTTCTGCTGGGATACCCATTGGCCTAAAAACGTTTCATAGAGAAAATCTTATTGATTCTATGAGGCAGTTTTTTCTCTGTGTATGAGCACTTATTGATGGAAAAGTTTCCCGCTGCTTAAAATAATTTTCGTTTTTTTTAGTTTGTTAATCGTAAACTACATATTTTCGTAAAAGAAGTACAATTTTTTATGTCTTTACTATTCGCTTGAAATATTCGCATATATTTTAGCGAATGCAAATAGCAAAAGTAAGCGAATAATTTGCGAATAATTTGCGAATGCGAATGCGAACATTCGTTACATCCCTACTTTTTATGTATATGATTCTTGCAGAAAAAATCATAACAATAACATATTTCTAGAGAAAGTAACTAAAAGTAAGACTTTGACTAGGCAATTAATCACAGTAGTAGTTTTAAAAAATAAAATTCTGTGCAACAAACAATTTTCACACTTATATTTTTTGCAATAATAATGATCTCATGATATAGTTTTTGTTAACAAAAATTAATTCTGTAATATTTTGCTTAAGCATTTATTCACAGTGATATTTTTTAAAGAACATTTCCTTTAGCAATGAACATTTTGCAACAAAAATTTAATACGCTGATATTTTTGCTAATCAAAGTGAATTTTATGAACGAAAAGTTTAACGAAAGTAATAATTTTATTAAGTTAAAGCTATCAGAGCGATATAGTTATATGGAAAATTCACCACACTGATAAAGTAAAATTTTTTAAATTTTAATAAAAAAAATATAATATCAATGATAATTTTTCTAAAAAAAATTCCACTTGCCATAGTAAAAATTGTGTCTGAAAAAATCTACCCGCGCAATGTTAAAAATTTAAAAAAAAAATTATATAATACGAGTAATTAAATTTAATAAACGTCATATTTTTTTTAAAGAAACAGATTTGTCATAATTATAATTTTTCCAGAGAAACTTAACCCTTTCGTACCTATTGGGACATATGTATCCCACTGAATATACACATAGCCCTAATGTCTAAGTTTTTTACTTTAAATGGTTCATGAATGTCCCATTTAGTTATTCGCAAGTTTAAGCACCGTATTGAAAAAAACTATTGCGTATTATCATAACACGTGCTGTTTAGTCATAAGAAAAGTGCAGGGGTATCAAGTTGTTTCCGTGTTTTTTTTATAAAAAAAAGTTAAAACCATTATTGAAAAGTGCAAAACAGCAGAAACAATACTATTGAAGTGTTAAGCCATCTTCTTGCAATTATATTACCAGTTTTTGCAAAGGTATGAATGAGATTTTATTTATTTTTTTATATTTTTTTTACGGGACATATATGTCCCATTCGGATTTTGCAATGGGACATATGTATCCCAATAGGGTTATAGTGTTATAATATCAAAAATAATATTTTCGGCTAAAATGACGAAAAAGCTATCCACTGTTGATGTCGCAAGTATTTTAGAAAAGTCATCTGAAGATGAGTTTTCATCTGGGAGCGGAGTGGAATACGTAACATCAGACTCCGAAAATATTATTGAAGAAAATGAAATAAACCATTCAGATTCGTCAGATGAAAATGAAGAAATAGATGAAGTGGCTATGTTGTCATCTTCAGCTCAAACTCCTAATTTTGAAGTAAACATAAACCGGATGAATCATTTACATCTAGGAAAGTACGTAGCAGCCACCGCGAACTCGCTTTAGGACTAAATTATACGAGAGCTGATACATCATTACAAATCTTCAGAAAAATGTTTCCTCCGACCGTTATAATACATATTACACAATGCACGAACGATAGAATTAAAATTCTCCAAGCTTCGAACAATAAATATAAAAATATAAAGTATACAGATGTTGGGGAGACTAAAATAGTTTTAGGTTGCATGATTATCATGAGCTATAACCACGTTCCTTCAATTAAACATTATTAATCAACACACCATTCATTAGGCAATGATGCAATCAAATCTGCTATCGCACGTGATCGCTAATGGTGATGTCAGCTGTAAATTTGTGCATCATATATATGAATTGACATCGTAAAAAGGAACCATTTCTTGATTTTTTAGTTCTGCTAGAGGAAGGTCTTAATGCAGAAGGGCAGAAAACTGCGGCCGTTAGGAGAAGCCTTAGTCATGGTGGTTACCATTCCAAAAATAAGAAAATTTATGGTCAATATTCTACTCACTTGCCAATTGAAGGACCTACGAGACGACAGTGCACAGGTTGCCAAAAAAAAGAAAATTGAAAAACGGACTAAAACTATATGTCAAGAATGTCAACTTCCATTGTGTTTTGCACCATTTTATCAATAATTTTCACATATTTGCTCTTTATTTCGTTCTAGTTTTTAAAATGTACAAAATGAATTCAGAAAAAATTAATAAAAGTACTAGAAATTAAAAAAAAAACAGTATTTGTGAATATACCCTTTTTTATATGTTTAGGACTGATGGGACTTATGTGTCCCATGTCAAACTCCTGATGGGACACATAAGTCCCACCCCCTAAAACGCCTCCCAGGATAGGGACATGCAAGAAAAAGCTATATATTAGTTTAATATGCATATGTCAGCTAAACTAGCCCATTATAAAAGTTTAAAACTAATTAATCGTCTCCCGTACCGAAAGGGTTAATCACTTATCACAGTGACGATTTTCGGAAAAGAAAATTCGTCACAAAGAATATACGTTTGCCGCATTCAAAACTTTCAATTTTTGTAGCAGCAAATTTTTATTTTATTTTTTTAATGAAAAAGAGAGAGAGAGATGAATACAAAATGTATATATGTATTAATTTTTTAATACTTCCACATATTCCATCATAGCTGCAACAAAAATTGCAAGTCTAGGGACTCACAGCAATAATTAAAAATAGTAAAAATTGTGTTAAAAAAAGTTGTTGCAGCAATAATTTTTGTTTAAAAAAAATGGTTGCACTAATAATTTGTTTAAAGATAAGTGATAATTTTTCTAGAAAGTAGAGCATTTTCTGTGTAATTGGCCTGGAGTAGCAAGAAAGAGAATGTCCACAATGGAAGCTCTTGAGTTCAGGGAACTTTCTGGCATTGCCATGGTTAAAATGGCAACGTATTATTTACTTTATATTCAGCTCTACATAGTGGGTTCTCAATTCTAAAAAGTTTTGGTGCTTGGTTTTTGGCCAATTCAAAAGTGTTTTGCTCAATACTATTAAATGTATATTTGTGTGTCTACAAAATAACTACTTTGGCATCAATGTTCCAAACATCAAAGGAATGTTGCTACTTTTGGTAACCAAAAAATTATACCGGAACTAACATTTTTTTAAACATACAAACATACCTCTGTACCTTCTTAATGGACTTGAATAACATGAAACTAGTTAAAGTTTTGAAAATTATTCGATATTTTGACAATTTCAATTGCATGTGAATGTTTCTTAAATGACAACTGTATTTAATGCATGTCCTTTTTTGGTATGTATGTATGTATGTATACATATGCATGTGAGTACGTGCCACAGTCATGTTGCCAAATATCTTAAAGCATACCAGCCTTGTTAGTTTCATACGCTACTCGTATTGAAAGAACATTTAGTTGTTCAGTTCGCCGACGACCACAACTTATGCATGTATCTATGCAGCTACACTTTCGACACCACTGCTTGTCCATATGCATGTATGACACCTTTTGAACTCCCAGTACTTGAGTTGAGGCCTTAAATTTAGTTAATTTTTTTTTCCTTTTCATCCCTTTAACTAAGGTTTATTTTCCATTATTTTACTCCAGTATATTCATACGTAGACCTCATTTCTGTTTGTCTTAAAAGTCTATAGGCTTTATGGCTTTTGAATTTATTTAATTTTTGTGCTTTTTTTTGCATTTAGTATCTTATACACGTATTTTATGGTTTTATTTTCTGGAAAAAATATTAATGTTGCCAGCTTTTTCATTTCAATGCTATAATTTTTTTTATTAAGTTCCCCGTAGACGAGCAAATAAGCTTGTCAATCAGAGCATAACTATGTGTGAGTGTCGTCTGCTTGTTGCTTAAAAAAATAACCACATCATTCACCAATTGTATTTTGAAAATTTTCAATGTGATGTCCCGTAATCTTTTGTTCGTCTGCGCACTTCCATCCATGATTGACAAAAATAAAAAAACTGATGTTTTTTGTTGTTAATCAGAGTTGGAGGCGACAAATAAAAAGTTGAATTTTTTTCATTGTCGTCAACCGTTGTTGACAACACGTAACACGACTGCACGCATACAACTACATGATTGATGAGTTTATTTGATCGTCTGTAGGGAAATTTTGTCATGTTATCTTAGGGATTGTTATCAATAATTCTAAATAGAAAAACTATCGATAACAAAAATTGTTTATCAAATTTATAAAAATAGAAAAGAAAATTACAAGTTTACAAATTCTCCGATCATGAGAATTCCGATCGAAACTTGTTTCGGATTACTTTGAATCATTACCAATGTTATTGGTAGGAAACAGGGTTTCTATTAACTGAACAGCAGGTGATGATTGGGGTATAATGATAATGGTAATAATCATTGTGAATATCACAGTAGCGACGTTCTTTGTCGAATGTCCGAATACTCGTACTAAACGAAAATTCGTTCGATCAGCAATTTCGACTATAGTTGAAGATCGAAAGTTGCTTGACAGCAACTAAGGGCCTAAGATTTCATAAAATTGTGTTTGGAATTATTCAATATTGCTAACTTCTATTTTTAGTTAGTCCTGATTCACACACGTAAGATCTGACTGGTCAAGTCTTGAGTTCTTAGGAGAGGGAGTAAAAGAGAATGGAGAGGGGCAAAGACTTGGCCGTACCAGTCAAGTTTTCTTTTTCGTTTTGTTTTGTCATTCGTAATTGATGTCCCCACTTCTAGTGGGGGTATTAACTTGATAATGCTGGACAGCTTCGTATGCTGTCAAAATAGGACGAGTACTTGACGGTACTCCTACTGTGTTACTGCCTGGCTCTAAGCCGCACTAGATATAACTATATTGGTGCTCACACTTTTCGTAGTCTTGAACTTGTATCCAGAGTAGAAATGTGTAGATTGCTAAAATTTGTTAAATCTGTGTGGGAGTCATTCGATACAGGCCCCATGAACTAGGCTGCCATACTTACAGGTTCTCTTCTCATCTGCTGGCATCGCTAAGGTCTATGCGAGGTATTTTAACCACCCAGATAAACCTCACCTAACCTACCCTAATTGATAAAACTTGATTAAACAAACTTGACGGTGTGTATGAACGCAAATGCAGGTTCAAAAGAAAATTGAACAAAAACTGATCAGGTAAACTTGATGTGTGTGAACCAGGACTTACTCCGCAGGATGTTGTTTTTTGGTTAATCCCAATTTTATTTAGAAAATTTAAGTGCTTTGAAATTTGTGGCAACACCTTTTAAATTTTTTTTCCACATTTTCATTGCTTTGTGTTGCTGAAGCTTTATTCTGCAAGTTGTTGCAGTCAGGTATATTTTCGCATATTTACACTTAATGCTACGTGTTTCGTTTGCGATAAGTAAATAGAATAGATTTGTCAAGTTTTAACTCGGGTTGCATGTACAGAAAAATGTACTTTTGTTGTTGCTGAAATGGCCCTCCGCCCCTTCCACACCTTGCTCTTACATTTTTGTCATCGTGTTGGGGTTTTTAAAGATGTATATTTTTTAATCCACATACATACATATTTACATTTGAACATGCATGCAAGTAGAGTTTTTTAAATTAATTTTTACAACTAGATTCAGATTTATTTAATATTGTTTTGTTTAAAAATTAAGGTCTGCTGCTTCTCGTCTGTCTGTCAGTCTTTAGAATTTTTAATGCTTAGAAGTTGCAATATAAAATCAAGAAAAATGTTATTCTCTTCTTCGAAATAACTCTGCCGTAATTGAAAGCGAATGTTAAAAAATGAGTTTGAAATAGTAAAGGAAAAAAATTTAGGTCATGTCAGTTAAAAATATTTTAATGAGATCATAAAATTTTCTTTTAACACACACAATGAATATAGAGCCTCTAACTGCGAAAATAACCTAAGTGTAATATTATTCGAAATTAGTGTTGTAAAAGTATTGAGTATTTGAGTACTGAGTACTCAATACCGGGAGTTTTTCCCGGTACTCAATACACAAAAGTAACTACTCAATACTTTTAGGGTTTCATTTTGTAGTATTCAAGCGAAAGTCTTCCTTTAAAATGGATCAGAATTATACAACTCTGTGAGCTTGATACAAATAAATATGACTCGGAACCTCTTGCAGTTAGTGTAACAAACAGCCACTAAAAAAAGTACTACAAAATGCATTATTAAACTACTTCAGTCATTAACAAATACTATTGGACAGAAAAAGTGACCCTTTAGAATAGTGGAAGTGATACAATATAACCATCAATTCAGGTCCTCACAAACATGAAAAATATTTTAAATTCTTTCGATATCGGTAAAATTTTATTTCTACATTTCAACAATGACTAAGTAATAACATCAATTGTGAGAAAAATGTTTATTAAAAATATTTAGAAGATAATTTAAGAGATTAATGCACTAGAAGATTTAAGAGTACGTTAAAAAAATTTATGTACAAAAACTAATCTTCAAACATATTTATTTTCATTTGTTATAAATTAATTTAAATATGCTTGCATTTAATCTTTGTTTTTCCATATTCCATATTATCAATAAAATAATAATTTTTAACTTCCCATATACATAATATATAAAGTATTGAGTAGTATCGAGTACCCAATTGAAAAAGTATCAAGTAGTACTGAGTATTCAAAAGTATCCGATTTTTACAACACTATTCGAAATTGACATTTTGATGCAGAGCACAAAATATTGGATGTAAAATTTACAACGATTGCGCTTTGATAAAAATAATTTCGGTTTAATAAAATTTTGTATAGAAATATGTTAAACGTTTTGTAAACCAAAATCATATTTTATGAAATTAAAGTATAACAATCGCACACCTTAACGTTTATAATTTTAACATACTCAAACATCAAGTTACTTTTTGAAATTTATTATTTATGGGCCCAACCGCATGGTCGAGCCTCAACAAAAAATTATTTTAGACTCATTAGAGTGCTCCTCTCCACGGAAATCTTTAGTAAAAGGCGAAAGATTTATTCGACAACTGAAGAGAAGCCAGAGTAACGAATACGACATCAACCTTAACATCTTGTAGAAGCAAATCTATCAAGCAACTGAGAATTGCTTACGTACACACTAGTGTCATACTAACGCTTCACTAAGTATTTTAATGAAATTTTGCTATAGTCCACCACCAAAGTAAGCAAACATAATAAAATTATATTAAACAGATGTACAAGCAAGCATACATACATACAAATGTACATACACACATTATATGTATGCATAATAAAACAACAAACAAGCTCATGCTAGTAGTGATCTGGTAGTAAGTGTTTAATATACAGAGCTGGGGTGTTCGCTTTGTATATAAATATGATAACGAAAAAATTGTATGCCAGAAATATTTTATATGAGCAATGTAATGTTAAAAGGTTATTTACTTATAAAAAAAAACTATTTTTGATTTATAAGAGGTTTATAAAATAGTTTTTCATACAAAATTTAATTTTTAAACCCTTATGAAGTAAGGTGATAAGTAAGCTGATAATACTTCCTCTCTTTTAGAGGAGAAGCACATATTTTAACTATCTGCCTGTCATCTATAAAAGTTGTGTTCTCTTTTTGTCATCTACATCTTTTGTCATCTTTAATATTAAAATAATGATTTATTTTTGTTTTCATCGATGAAGCAATGTAGCTTCACTTTCATTTGCATTCTCTATCAACCAAGCTCCATATCGAGCCTTATTTTCGATTTTATCGTAAGCGACATGCTATCGAAAATATACTTTTTCATTGAAATTAAAATTTTATGGGCCTACCCATAGTTTAGAATTATCAATATGCCAAAATTCTTGATAAGTTTTAAGATACGGCCTGTAAAATTTTATCGTTATATAAAACAAATTTGAATATTATAAAAAAAGCCTTCCCTGACAATAAGTTATATTCAACAGATGTACATACAAGCAAGCACACATGCACACATGCAAATGTACAAACACACATACGTATGTATGCATAATACAACAACAAACACGCTCATGCTGGTAGTGATCAGGTAGTAAACGTTTAGTGTACAGAGCTGGGGTGTTCATTTTGTATACAAATATGATCACAATAAAAAAAGTTTATGCCAGAAGTATTTTATATGAGCGATATAATATTAGAAGGTTATTTACTTAAAAAAATATTTTTGATTTATAAGAAGTTTATTAAACAGTTTTTCGTACAATATTTAATTTTTAAACACTTATGAATAAGGCATATTATTTGTAATTGCAACTAGGGATACATATTTATATGTTATTGTTAAATGAAATGGTGTTTTAAGTGACACACTTTCATGCAAAAATTATGAAAAACAACATTCCCAGCTGATCGCATGAAATTTATCATTTTATGAAATTTTTCATAAATATTTCTAAAATCGCATGACTTGCCAAAAGAAAAAATCTGTCGCACAGTTTCAGTTTTAGTCCACACTACCACACTTTTTTATGACAATCGCTTATATGACTGTTTTCATTGATTATACTCGAAACATTTCATATCATACTTTGAATTACATACATATATGTATATATCGTCGGGTGGTTATTGGTTTGCCGCAGTAATAATGTATTTTAAATATACCAAACCAATAACCACCCGATGATATGTATGTATGTGTGTTTTATATACATACATATGTACGTCTAAAGGTTTAATCAAATCGACACAATCACCTGCTAAAAAGCCAGCCAAGAACTTTACATTAATATCACACTCAGCCAAAATGTGTTCCGCTTGCATTGAATTAAAAACAATTCATGCAAGATTGTCTAACAAATTTGTACTTTGTCAAATATTTGCAAAATAAATAATATTAAAATAACAAAAATTCAAAATAATTGTTATATACTATTAACAATAATCAACGTAGAAAGAAACCATAAATAATTATGGTACTCAATTTTCCGTCTCTGATCCATATGATAACATAAATAACCTACATAACTAAATGCTAGCAGTTACAAAAATAAAACAGTGATCAAGAAAAAGTCAGAGATGGATGTGCAAGGCGAAAACACATCAGGTGATCTTAATTCACCAGCTGACGATCAGCTGAAAATTTTTCTGCTGTCAAACGGAAGCAAAACAGTCGGAAATATTCTGTCAGCAAGAAATTTTACACTAACAAATATACAAGGCGAATATGCAGAGTTGCAAATCGAGACCACCTGGTATCAATTCACCTTGAGCATAAGTATGTGGAATTATTTTTACTACTCGTTAGTGTTGCCAAGTCTGATGATATAAACCGACATATGGGTATAATAATTTTTTTTTTTTAAGAATTGAAAAATCACATTAACTGTTTAACATTTAATTATTATTTATTTTTTTAGTAAAATATTCTTTATTGAAATTCCATTAAACATTTTTTTTAAATTAAATTTACAAAAAAAAATTATTTCAGCTCAATGTTATTTTCTTTATTTAAGAAAAAATTCTAATGCTTGGTATGCCATTTTCTTCCAGTTTGGAACGACGGGAATAAATATATATATATATATATATATATATATATATATATATATATATATATACATATACATATATATAATGTTTGGTATGCAATCTTTTGTTTAATCTCCACGAAGGGTTCGGTGCTGACACTACATATATAATACTATACACATTTTAAAAAAAATTAAGTACCTACCTAGTAAACTTGTTTTTTTTTGTTTTTGGCGATTTTTTAGCTTTGGCGCTTTTTCTTAGTTTTGGTGCTTTTTTCGTTTTAGGGGTTCTCTTTTCTGTTTTTCGCGGTTTTTAGTTATGGCGATTTTTAAACCTGGTTTTAGCGTTAAGACCATAAACAGCTGAGTTTGTTAAATTCAGATTTTAACTCACAGACTGTCTAATAACTTTGCTCAAAAATAAAATAAATCTGCATAAATGCGCGTATTTGTTGTTGTATATTTTCTGCTTATGATAACACTTATTTGACAAACTGTACAACAATTGTATGAACAACTCGAAAATTTTACATTTATGGAACTAGTAATACAAAGTGAAAAAGTGCTTGGAAATCAAGTTATTGTATATTAAAAATGCACAAATACATCACAAAATAAAACTTTTTATCGGCGGATCGATGTCAGTCACATCTATTTTCACTTCCCAGAGGTCAATGCAAATATTTTCTTTCCAAATAAATAAATAAATGAAATGAAATGAAATGAAATTTTTTTCATATTTTTTTTTTTATTTTTGTTCTGCTGCATCTATTTTCAAGTTGAAAATCTTTCAAGCGACATCAATTGTATTTCACTGGCATAAACATTATCAGATGCATTCAGTAATTTTAACTTTCCAGCACTGAATTTAGCACAGCGAAAACAAGGTTGCATTTCATAAAACCAACTTAAAACTAATTCAAAAGTGGTTTTAAGTTGGGTTTTAATAAAACAATTTGTGTGGTAAAACCAGGTTTTAACAGTTGGTTTTAACGTTAAACCCAACTTTTATTAAAATAATGTCAGTATGAAAACACTATTAGCTTAAAATATATTTGGCTTTAGCAATTTTTTCATTATGGCGATTTTTTTATTAAGGGATTTTTTTGTTTTAGCGTTTTTTATTATTAAGAGTTTACATTATATTTAGCGTTTGCCCTTACGGTTTCCAAGATACAGTAATACGGGATTTACACTATGACTTTTCACCGTGACTTTTCTAGAGTTTATTGACAAAAGGGATACAAAGGTGATCAAAGGGGTAGCAACATAAAAGAGAATTCAAGAAAAACGCAGGGGAAAAAGTCATCGTGTAAATCCCGTATAAGCTGTCAAAATTACATTAACTGATAGAATACCCTTTGATTTTAATTTGTTTAAATTTCAATGTTAATTGTTGTAGTCTGCATAAGGCCAATACTTAACCTGAGATCAGAATGTTTACTCACAAAAGGTGAAGAAAAAGTCATCGTTTGAATAATGTAGATGTTTTATTTCAGTATCAGTATTGAAGAAAAAAAATATTTTTTCATAGTAATATGATTTTCTGTTTCTTCATACTAATAATTTGAGTGTATTGAACAGTTGGCAAGGAATCCGCTGTTATGAAAACCATTATGAAAAATTTGTACATACATACATACATAAATTTTTGTAGCATATGTATCTAAGTTTACAGAAGGTTAATACAACTTTTTTTTTGTCAATCATTTGTGAAATCAACATTACTATTTTTTACTAAAAAAGCCTTAAATCTTAAAAAAAAATCTACTAAATAAATATCTAACATAATATAACAAAGGTATTACACTTTCCAGCTATGGGCCCTACTTTAGCACACTAGTAAACTGCTCAATACATACTAATTCATATAAACGGTATTAATGTAAGGCAGAGATGGAATTGTGAGTTACTCTTCACTCACGATCATTCATGCGTATGAGAGATAAACTCGCTTGCACTACCTATTGTTTTAAACAATAATAATCACAATTACACAAATTCATGCTCAAAAAAAAAAAAAAAAAAAAAATCACGAAAAAATTCTTGAAAATATTTAAAAAAAAAAATCAAATACACATAGGTACATATAACATAATATTATCACAAACTTCATGTGAAGAGATTTATTTCATATGCAGATTACGTGACCTATTTATTGTTGCGAAACATCAAAAAAGTAAAAAACTGAGTTATTGGCTATGTAGTAATAATATATAATAATATCACAAATATGTATAAATGCTACATTAAGAGTTAAAAATACAAATAATACAAATAAATAAAAAACAAGATATTTAAAGTTATCACTCAAGAATTCTCCTCATGCATGTTCTATAACCATAACTTATTTCACATCACGCAAAAAATTAAACCTATATTGCTAATCACGCTGATGACGTGAGCGGTGCTCATCTCTATTACAAAGTAAAAAGCACATGTATTGTTAACAGCAGTGTTGCCAAGTAGTGTGCAATTAGAAAGATTAATATAATGATGATGTATAAGCGCTATAATTTTGTGTGGCGATTAAAAGTGAGAAAATTACATTAAAAAAAAAACATATACATAGTAAATGTGCCCTTAATTATGAAAGTGATCAAAATCATGTACATTTTTGCTTCGAAATATTACATACATATATCTTTAAAAAACTTCAATAAATATTAAATAACAGGTTTATTTATAAAAATTATGGAGACTTTATAAAGAGTTTTTAAAACATAGGTAAAATTTTTTTCTTAATAAGCCTTTAGAAAGCCATAATAAGTTTTATAAATAAGGCTATAAAAATATGTACATATATTGTTCGAGACTAGTACAAGTCTAAATTAAAATGTTGCATATTATAAAAATATTTTTTGATATGTTCAAATGTAAATATCTCGACACAAGAAATATATGACTTACACCACTTTATAAGTAAAACAAATAATATTTATTATTAAAAAACTATTTTGAAAATTCTATTATTTTCTTTCGCATATCTGTGATATAGAAAGCCTGTCTAAGACGTGTTTCTATTGTATAAACGTCAAAAAATAAACATAGAAAAATACACACAAAAAATACAAAACAAAATTACAAATATTTAAATGTGACTTAATGGAGGAAATTCTATAGAGAACGATTCATAGAAATCAAGAATGCTGACTTGAAAATTTTTGTGCTTTTTATATGAGAAAAACTATTTATGGCAACACTGGTTCTTCGTTGTATTTGTAATCTACTAAACCGCCACCAAACTAATAAACCAGTAGAAACAAAAACAAATACAGTCGGCTCTCGATAGCTCATCTATTTAAATATGTATATTGATAAGATACTTATTTGGCGGTTTCATTTGAGACATTCATTCGCTAAATTAAAAAAATCTTATATCGTAGTTCTGTTCCCTCGATAATTTGAAATTACTTAAATGTCACCTTGTTTGCCCATGCGCTATAATAATAATTTTTTTGTATTTACACTCAACAAATGTGAAATATTTTTAGCATTACTAAGGGGGGCTTTACTTTTTTAATATATATTTTTTGAAATATTTTAATGTTTTTTTTACAAAACAAAAATGTTTAAAACGATATAACTACATATGGCTCGCTTATTGCAACTTAGTTATATCTCAAAAAATTAGTTGTTTGAACATTTTTATGTCTTCATTGAGTTGTATGTAAATTCAAAACTTTAAATTTATATCATGCAAAACTAGATTTTTCCAGTTACGTCTATGTAGCAATATATGTGCGATATGTGTGTTTTTTAATTTATATAATATGATATATAAACTTTGTAATTTAAACTGATAATTTTTTGGTTTATTTTAGTTTCTGTGCAAGACTTTTGTTAGCATGAGCGACAACTTGGATAATTGTTTTCAGCGACTTTATTTACTTTAAACAATAGTTTCAGAGTTATATACTCGTACAGTGCTAGCAAAGTATTTAATAATAGGTACCGAGCATCGAGTATTTGATTTTTTTTAACAATACTTGAAAGTTGATGCTCGATTCACTGAGGGTTTTATTGTTTATTCAATGTTTTAAGCGCAAAATTCAACTCTGACTAAAAATGCAACCGCACCAAAAGACAAAATAAGGAAAAACAGTAAAAAAAAATATATATGTATATTTTGTGTGAAAACTCCTTACTGATAAGACAAAATCCATCTCAATAATAATATTGAGTGCACTAATGAAAATATTTAATATTTTTATTTTTTAATATACCAGCACTCTGGACTGTTTTTCTGGTCCGTTGCATTTGAAATAATCGATAGTCAACTGTAGGCATATATTCATTAGGTATAAATTTTAATTTTTGTTAAAGTATGACTAATAAAGTGGTTGATAACACAGCGAATCGCTTAGCCTTGTAAACATACATACATTTGCACATGCTTACTTATTTATACCAGTTGGCCATATTACCTTGTACGACACTGTCACTTATGATTATTGTACGACTTATCCTCTGTATGTAGTTTTATTGTCGACAATTTAAAGCAAATCGTCGTTCACAACAATCTGAGTGACAATGTCTTGCATGCTGCCCTCAAATTAACACTTTTGACTTAATTGATGACAATCTGAGCGACAAATCGTTTGTTTTTGTCTTCAATCAAGCACATGAATATTTTGGCCTCTTGTTGACAAAGTTTTAGGTGGCAATTGCGAAAACGTACATATATGCAGCCTCATTTCGAATCCCATTTAAGTCAGTCGATAATTAAATAAATAAAACGGAAAAAATGAAACTTTGTGTTGGGTGTCCCAACAAGAACGCAAGATTTAAATTTTAAATAAAACACAGATATTTAAAAAAAAATCGTGAAACTTTATTATATCGTAAAGTAGACAAAATGAGGTTATGTGTGGAATAACATATCGGGCAGATGGCCGCCGCGGCTTTGCTGGCACACACGCGATCTTTTAATGAAATTTTCAATGGCCATTTTGCATAAATGCTGCGGTATTTCATTAATGCAGCGTCCAATATCCTCTTTTAAGGCTTGAGTCGTCGTCGGCTTATTCGCGTAAACCATCGACTTTAAAAAACCCCAAAGAAAAAAGTCTAATTGTGTTAAATCGCACGATCTAGGCGACCAATTCTGCTCTCCAAAACGCGAAATAACACGATCGGGAAATGACTGATGTAGCAATTGAATTGTTTCTCTGGCTGTATGACATGTGGCGCCGTCTTGTTGAAACCACATGCCCTCCACATTCATTTCTTCAATTCTAGGCACGAAAAAACTGGTTATCATTTGCACTTGACCTGCGTTTGAGCGACATCATCAGCTGCGACATTTTCGGTCCATCGACCTGGTCGAAGGCGCGTTGTTGTCTTTACATCACTAACAGACCCAGTTTCGGCAAATTTATCCATTAATCTCTTTACAGTTGACTGTTTTGGAGCATTATTGTGACCTCAATTGATCGCAAATTTGCGAACTGTAGCCGCAAAACTTTCACCATTTTGGTAAAACAATTTCACAATGAGAATGTGTTATTCATTCATGTAGCGCTCCATTTTTACTAATCTCGTACCTTCTACTAGCAAACAATAACAATTGTTCAAGTGTCAAACAATGACACTTCGAATGGCGCCAAATTTAAATTTTGCGTTCTTGTTGGGACACCCTTTATTAACTAAAGTCTGTTCTGTTGAGAGACATTGTCGCTCAAGAACTTTTGCGAACGGCCACGATATGGCGGTGGACATCGTCGCTTGTATGATTGTGCATGATTTCATGGCCATTTATTTTGAAAAATTTAGTCAACGCTTGATATGAACTGTCGTCAATATGTCTTTCACGATTTTCTTTTGTCTTGTACCCAACGTTTAAGATGTCTTAAAAACATGGCCAACTGGGATCTATTTATATATGTACATAGTACATACATACCCCCATTCATATAACTATATATTTATATATTATTGTTGATTATCTATTTTTGTGCGCGTTGTAAGTATATTTGAACTACCCATGCTTTTTTCTTTCCAGCTCTCATTTGGTTGATTTTGTAATGTGCTTAAGTAATGCGGCTGAGTGTTGTATAAGTTATCGCTTCTCGGCCTTATGGCTAAGATCAAAGTGTAGTATCTGTTCTTATCAGCTTAACATCTGATAGATCTTCCATCGGAGGACAACAAATGTTAAACTGATTTTTGGAAATAGACGGAATGTCAGGAGCTTGCTCCACTTCTGTCACGGGTTGGCCCGGTATTGCAGTACCGCCGGGATTTCGGCCCAATTAATAATAAATTTCAAACATGTGAATATAAAATGGATAGGATGATATTACCAACAAATGAGGTAGATCTCAGTTTTATCTGGTTTTTTCTTAGTAAATATTTGATGTATATAGATAATATTTGTTTTTATATAACGAATTTTTAATGTAAATTTTTATAAAATGATCGTATATAAAATATTTATCAGAAAATCGCCAAAAATTATTCCTTGTAAATTTTTTTCATCAATATTTATTCAAAACGCATTAATGACGACAGGTGTGCGGTGCACACTTCTACCGATATCCGGTAGATTCTACCGAATATGTTTGTGAATTTAACAATCCACCAATGCTACCGAACAAGGCCTGAAATCTACCGAATATTGTTATTTAGTAATTTAAGGCGATTACATATCGTGCCATAACCGCCAAAATAGCTTAAGCGACATAATTTTCAAACAGTGATGGGAAAGTTGGTACGATCGTACTTTTTTTGATAATATTTGACATGAAAAACTACCGTAGTACTCTAGTAAGACATTTGAGATACTCTCACGGCCAACTCAGAAATGCAGTCAGAAGTCGCGCGTACACATATATTTTTGACAATGAAATGTTAGCTTGGCTTAGTAAGTTTCCCCTGAAAATGTTTTATCTGTTAAAACCAATAGCATTATATCGCTTTGAATGAAAATGGTACCCAGCGAAAAGCAAAATTTTGAAAATATTAACAATCAATATAGAGCATTGCCTGATATGGAAGAACTAAAACTATTAACAACAGAAAATATATGCATTTTTTAGCCTACAGCTGCTAAAACAAAACTAAAAACGCTTTAGATGAATACATGTTTCCTGGTATATCGACAGTAGCTTACCGAATTTTGTCTATACCGCACTCCACTGTAAATGTCGAAAGGATTTTCTCGTACCAAATATCATAAAAATAAAACAAAGGAACAGTCTTTATGTTCCAACAGTATCAAGTCTTACCCACAGCGTGACCGTTTGACCGACTAAAGTGGCAATTTGCCACTTTTTCGACTGCTTTTCCCCTTTTTCGACTGCCTTGCCACTTTTTGACCCGCTTTATTTAGGGTGAGTTATATGAAAATACATGAAAAATAAAAAGTTTAGTGCAGTTTTCTCGTATTTTTTTAATTTTGTCCCTTGCCCCACCCTGCTTACCCAGCCCAAAGATTTATTGAAATCTTAAAACTCTTCTTGTTATAACTTTAACACTTGTGTGATGGGAAAGTTGGTACGATCGTACTTTTTTTGATACTATTTGACATGAAAAAGTACCATAATACTCCCCCAGCGCATTTGATACTCTCACGGTCTACTTAGAAATCCAGTCAGAAGACGCGCGTTTGCATATATTTTTGTCAAGAATTAAATTTCTTTTTCTACAAATGGCATGAAACTTTATTAATAAAGATATTTTAACAAATGATATTTTCTGCGGCACAGAAGTTGATCTATATATAAACAGAAATCATGTTGAAACAACTGTTTTAAATCAGTTTAAGGAAAATTGCAGTTTTATATTAAATTCTGTCAAGTTCTAAAGTGGACTTTGACCATGAAATGTTAGTTTGGATTAATAAGATTTCCCCTGAAAATGCTTTATCTGGTAAAACCAACAGCATTATACCACTTTTAATTAAAATTTCTCCCAGCGAATGTCTAAATTTTGAAAATATTAACAACCAATATAGATCATTGGCTAATATGGAAGAACTGAAACCATTAACAAAATAATATATGCAGTTTCTGGTCTAGAGTGTCTAAAACTAAAAACGCATTAGATGATTCCTGGTATATCGAAAGTAGCTTACGGAATTTTGTCTATACCTCACTTCTCTGCGAATGTCGAAAGGATTTTTTCTTATCAAAATCTCATGAAATCAAAACAAAGGAACAGACTTTATGTTTCGACAGTATCAAGTCTTAAGGCGGTGTCAGATACAACTTCAACGCTTTGCGTGACGTTTCTAACTTTGGGGAAAAAGAATGACGCAAAATGTGTATGACACAATGAAAACTTTGACAACACTCACTGTTTGTTTCACTATTCGTTTTTATGTATAAAACAAAACACAATTCAATTACTCTGATGCCACGAACTCGTTTTTTATGTAAATTTACCGACATTTTAATAAAAATTCCATATTTACATGCGAGTTTGGTCAAACAAATTAAAAATAGTATACCAACTGATTGTCAAAGCATACAAAAATAAATAAAAAATAAAAAGATAAAACTTTTGCTTCGCGTTGCGTTGAAGATTCGCTTTGACATCTAAGATGAAATGTACATGCATGCAATTGAATTTTGGTTTGGTTATGGTTATGGCGTTATGGCTATGTCACGTCTAATTTAAGCTTTATCCAGGCCTAAAATTTATATAAGTCTAAAAACTCGTCTTGTTTTAACTTTAACATTTGTACCTATTAAAATCAGTGATAAGAAATGTGGCGCAATTGTGCCATTTTTGGCACTATTGGATGGTAGATGGCACAGGCACTTTTTTGTCCATTCGAGCCATAACCGCCAAAAAAAAACTAAGCGGCATACATATATTTTTAACTTAATTTTTTAACGAAAATCAATTACCTGCGATCGTAACTAAACGATTTTCATCAAAAAATTAAGCTCGAAAATTATGTTGCTTAAGCTCTTTGGCAGTTATGGCTCGTATTAATATGGAAACTTTTCTTATTCCAATAATTATTATTATAATAAGTAAACAGATCACAGGTATTTGTATTTCTTGTAAATAAGTACAAAGAATTAATAAATTATACATATACATACATATGTACATATACATATATGTGTATTGGTGCTTTTTGTATTATTTTAATATTTGCTGTTTTTTAAGTTGTGTATGTATTGGTTTTGTGCCGATGATGCGGTATTGTGCCTGGTTGAAAAATTTTGCCAAACACAATACGACTCTCTTTGCCTCTCTCACCTTCAAACTGCCATGGTATGCCAACACAATTGTTCTCGTGTGTGATAGCTGAATGAATATATGAATATAATTTTTTGCTAATCAAATTTAAATAAAAAAAAATAATAGTTTTTGGTACTCTCGGGACCAAAAAAGTACTCAAAAAATTTTTTATTGATACCGAAATGCAAATCTCATTTCCCATCACTGTTTTCAAATATCAATTTTTGACTAAAATCGATTATTTGCGATCGTTTCTATTTTCGTCAAAAAAAAACGAAGTCCAAAAAATGTGTCGCTTAAGCTATTTTAGCGTTACCGTTGAAAAATTTCAAAAAGGGGATTTTCAAAAAAAAAAAAAAGTGTCACAAAAAGGGGATTTCTAAGAAAAAAAGGGGCAACCTTAAAATCAAGGAAAATTAAAGAACCAAACATATTTATTAAGCTATTTTTATTAAAAACAAACAATAAAAACAAATTTCTCGTGTATAAAAAGTACACAAACAATAATTTTATGAGAACTCTCATATAAGTTTATTCATACGTTTTATTTGCAAGTAAAAATTCTAACTTGTGGCAGAATTATGTTTTACTTTCTGTTCTGTTACGAATCAGCTGACTCTTTTTTGCTTTTAGAAATCTTAAGGTTCAGTTAGCCGACTGTAATGTAATGTAACTGCAACAGTAAGAAACAGCTGATCGATTTTGTTATATGAAAAGTAATGGAAATGGTGAAAGAGATGTAATGTAACGTAACCTACTTTTCATATAAAAATATCAATCAGCTGTTTTCTACGTTACAGTTACATTACATAACAGGCGGCTAACTGAACCTTTACACAAGTCGTTAGTTTTTCTGTTTCGTTCTGTTCTGTTACGGTTCAACCTGTGAAAATTAATTCTAAGTGACAGCATAAATAAAATAAAAATTGTGACTATGCTTTTAAAATTTAAAAAATTTAATTTTTATCAGAAAAACATAAAATTATTTTGAAACATAAAAATAGACGAACTGTGGCCGCTCTGTTCGCAAACAGGTGATAAGTTATAACATAAAATGTAACTATTAAAATTTAGAAAAAGAACGGCACATCACAGGACATCAACAGAAAGTAAAGAATAATGAAGCCTGTACTAACTCACATGAACAATTACTGATTACTGGGGATGAGATGTATGTATACAGAAAAAGAAAGTTTTGATTTTCCAATTGTTTATTTGACGACTGTGAATATATTTCTATAATACCGGCTAGTTGAGTATTTGCAAATACAGCATTTATTTAAAAATCAGACGAGTATAAACGTAGGATAGATAGCTACTAAATTTAAAAACATCATAAAATCTGTGATAATAATGAAACACTGGTCAAAATGTGGCATTTGATATCGACAGAAATTCCAATAGAAAATAAATGGAAATTTCGTTCTATATTGAATGCCGTAATTTGCCCCAGTTCTTAAGATTTACAAAAAATAAAAAAATACATTAAAGGTATTCAGTTCAGTTTTTTTTTTTTTTTTTTTTTTTTTGTTGGAAAAATGTATTTTTTTTTTACAACAAACACAGAAAAAAAATTCCACCAAAAGTTGAATTTTTAAATTCAACTGAAATGAATACCTTTATTAATAAATTTTTTTTGGCATTTTTTGGGGCATATCACTTTTTTACTTAAAAACCAGTATAATTCAAAAAATGTACTTAACCGTTTAAAGTTTTGATAAAAAATTTTCAACTTCGATTCTGAAGAGGATAATATATTTATGGTATTGTTTTCATGCATAATGCGTACCTATTAAATATCAATTCTTTTGAAATTGTACATCTGTATTTATTAATAAGCTCTTCACTTGCAATCCATTCTTTCAAATGGTTTTGAAATAAATTTAAGGCAGACAGCATGGACAGCCAGGTGTCTACTTTCCGTCTATTTAAGTTTACGCTTTACGTTTTTTTTTTTTTTTTTGTAAGTTTTTGTATAAAGCTGAAAAAGGTGTAACTTACCGACCTTGCAATTTTCTGAATCTGGGTATATTTTTGCGTTAATTTGGCCAATTTGTCCATTGACTTAAACGAGTAGTCACTTTCGTCCGAAAATAAGTATTTTTTGTGGTAAAAACTCGGATATTTTTTGATCATTTACTTTTGGGAATTGGCCAAGTGTTTGGCTGTTTTAGTTTTATAAAATCATGCGGTTTCAAGTCGATCGGTTTACAGAACAGTCTTTTAAAAATATGTACTTAAATTAAACTTGGTTTTCACAAAGCTGTCGAAAATACAGTTAGAATTATCAAGTATGACTGTGCAATTGTACTCGTACATATATTTAAAAATCTTACACAAATGAAAAGATTTATACCAAGGTGTATGTTTTTATATTATGTTTAACACATAGGAAATAAAATCTTGTTTAATGTGGTAGAATCTGTACGAATCTGCGTACATTTATTGTTAAAATAAAAACGAAAGTTGACTTTGAACAAAAAGGGGCAAAAAAGGGCATAAAATAATGCAAATTATACTAAAAGGGGATTTAAAAGTAAGGGGCATAAAAAGTGGCAAGGCAGTTGAAAAAGGGGCAAAATGCGACTTTAGTCGCACAGCGGTAACGCTGGCCACATAGCAGTGCGGCCGCAGAGCGGTCATTTTCTGTCATGAAAAGCATTAAAACAGAACAAAGAAATCGGGTAGAAACTGAAACTATAAGTAACCAGCGTTGCCACGACAAAAAAAATTTTGTAACCAAAATACATACAAAAAAATAAGTAACCAAATGCATAAAAAAGTAACCAAAATTTTTATATATTTAAAATACTGTTTTATTTGTACATCAGTTGAAAAATATACATACATACATTAATATGTATTATTACAAAATCATATATAGGTAATATAAATGGACCATTACATTTACATTTGTACTTCAGTTTTATAAGTATATCTTATTATAATTAATAACAAAAATTTAAAATTTTAAAAACCCCCGACTTTTCTCAGAAAAGATGTTATATCTTCTAAACGGCTGGACCGATTTTCTTCAAACATAGCTAAGAACCCTCTCGATCAAGTCATCTTTCAAACAGAAAAAAATAAAGGAAAATTGGTCCAGCCGTTTGGCCTGTACGTGGACACGGACAGACACACAGATACACACTACAAACTTATAACACCCCTTTTTTTAGTCGGGGGTTAAAAATCAATAAAATCAATTTTGTAACAAAAATACTTCAGATAATATTATTAGAAATTCCAAACCAAAAATATTTTTAGTAACAAAAAAATAATATGTAATTTACTTACATACATTCGTTATCAAAACAGAAGACTGTATAGAAAAAGTACTAAATTTGTTAATATTAAAACAAATCTTTGGCAGACCAAACATAATATGAATTGTTTCGATTGATGCGCAATTCTTTAGATTGCATTATTGAGTTAACATAACAGCCTTAAACTGAGCTTATTCCTATATTTAGTTTTGACTAGATTTAGCTGCGAAAATATCCTTTCAGCAGCAGCCGAACTGTGTGGCAGTGACATTAAATTATATACAAAATTATTCAAATCATAAAAACATTTTTCGTTCAATCCATTTGTATGTTTTGAAACTGCGTCCCAAAAATCAACTATGTCCATATCAGCACTTACTTCTAATTTAGAAAATCTGCCAGGAGCGGCTGTTAGCCGACTCACAGCCGATCGGTTTCGTTTCGTGCTTGTTACGCTCTCAAACTTGAGGCTCAGTTAGCCGACTGTAATGTAACGTAATTGCAACAGTAAGAAACAGCTGATCGATTTTGTTATGTGAAAAGTAATGAAAATGGTTATAGAGATGTAATGGAAGATAACCTACTTTTCATATAAAAATATCAATCAGCTGTTTTCTACGTTACAGTTACATTACATTACCGTCGGCTAACTGAGCCTTTAAATATAAAAAAATTTTTCTTTTAACTTTTTTTTTCCTTTTTCCCATTCCTCCTATTATGAATTAAAATTTCCCCGGGAGAAAACTCCCCGGGAAAAAAGTAGGTATTCTAAATATGAGGGAGAGGGAGAATTTGTTGATAGATTTCTCCCCAAAAATTTTGAAGGGAACTAATGCAAAAATTTAAAAATCATATTAATAAATGTTGAAAAACAATAGTATAAGCATTTATTTAGAACAAAAAGTTTAAATAAATACCGAATTATTATTTCCCTTTTGTATTTTTGCATTTTTATCTAAACCCTGCGCACATGCACTTCAGAAGAAATACTAAACTACTCCATTTTGCAGGCCTCCTTTAAGTTCACATAATAGGTAAATGGAAGATTTGTTTCCTTCTAATATTATCAAGACCGACAAGAAAAACTTTATAAAATTTACAATTTCCTTTGTACACACAGTCCTTCGGAATTTAATCAATTTGCATCTGCACCTGGCTCAGTTTTCACTCCACTTTCTCAGCACAAAGTTATTACGCATGCCTGTGAATGGTTAGTGTTAGTGGTTTATATACTTTTTATTTAAGCATAAACAAATATTTATATTAACATACAATCTTATTGGCAATGAAAACATAACATTTTTATTAAACTTCTATTGTTGAACTCTTGCGTTAGTGCAAAAAATATGTAAACATTAAACAGCTGATGAAGATTTTACTCTCTCCCGTATTTTCTTATTCCCCGGCTGTTTTGAATAGGAGGATTATTCCCCGGGAATAAATGGTAAGGAAGGGAGAAAACTCCCCGGGAATATTCATAATTGGGCTGATAGTGTTTGACGTTTAAAGACTTTGCAACCATGAATGCATCTGATTTTTGAAACCAGGCTTGTTATGTTCAGAGACAGACATGTATTTATTTTAAACAAACTATGTTGATTAACCAGTGTTGTACTTACAACGCATTAAAAACGCTTAAATTGTGATCTTTCATCAAGATAATTAATTAGTTATGTACAAATTTAACATACCACATATGTACATATGTATAAAAAATGGTTATTTTTGTGTTGAAAAAAAGTAACCAAAATGGAAAAAAAGTACACAAGTACACATTGGAAAAAAAGTAACCAATTTTGGTTACAAGTAACCAAAACGGCAACGCTGTAAGTAACCTAATATTTGGCAAAGAATTGTGCCTTGGGGTTGAAATATTTAAGGTAGAATTAGTAAAATCGTATCATTCTACTTTACCGTATCGTTCAAATTTGTGCACAAGTTATAGAAAATGTAACAGTTTGCACAGCACATTTTTTTTGTCTGGCATTAAATGCGGCGTTTTAGACATTCGCTACAGAAAAATCTGTTTTCTGCAGATTCCTACGTCAGCAGTGCTACCACCACATATTTTATAACTAGTTAGTAACATGCATTGTATATGGTATGGTTTTTGTCAGCTGACACGCAACATCACGATACGATTTTACTACTTCTACCTTTATTCCTACCAATAGACGAGAACAATTTTTAAGCCGCACAATTTTTGTTCTTTTCCATATTACACGAGACTAATTCATCTGGCACAAAATGTATTCGTATACACAGCTGTGTGTGTGTTAGTGTTTTAAGTATTCATTTAACATTTGCTGTGTTTTAAGTTGTGTGTGTATTGGTTTTATGCTGCTAATGCGGGGTTGAAGCTGGTTGAAAAGTTATGCCAACCGCAAAACCACTCTCTTTGCCTCTCTCACCTACAAACTGGCATGCTATGTCAGCACAATTATGCCCGTGTAAATCAGCGCAATGATTTAATAATTTTTGCACAATAGTTCAAATTCATAAATGGATCTTACATATAATCTTTGTAGTTACAAATGTTTGTCGAATAAAAGTTATTTTAGTAGCTTTATAAACCTATGTACAAAAACTGAATTCCTGTTATTTATTTATGTTATTTTATATATGCATAACATACATATCTATATAAAGGGTAAGGGCAAATAACTGGGGATGACACTTTTTTTATTGGAAATGCTTCATTGTTTATGGCAGTTTAATTTCCAATCACATGTGAAGTTTTAAATGCGCTTTTGGAATCTGTTTAGTTTGATACTCATTGCACTTACCCTTTATATATGTATAAGTACATATATTTTGTTATTTTTTATGTTTCTTTGAATTGTTGTTTTTTATGTTTCTCTGAATAAAAAAAAATTTCTACCGAATTTATCAGAAAATCGCCAAAATTACAAAAATAAAATCGCCGAAAACTATTTCTTGTGAATTTTTCTCATTCAAATTCAACGACTATAATTAGTATAAGAAAAATCATCAAAATCAAATTGTTTTAAGTTCTTGCAGACGAGTTTTGGTAGGATTTATTTTTGAAACTACACCTTCAACAAACTAATTTTCCTGAATTAGAATAATTTTGAAGTTCAATTTTGTTTAAAAAATAACCAAAATAATCGCCAACAAATATCTTTATCGCCGGAAAAATCGCCATGTCGCCAAATAAAAAATTTCGACGCCAAACAAGTTGAAAAATCGCCACGTTTGGTGAGAAATCGCCATATCTGACAGCCCTGTTAATGACTATAATTAATTAATATAAGAAAAATCATCAAAATCAAATTATTTTAATTTCTTGCAGACGAGTTTTGAAACTACTGCTTCAACAAGCAAAAATTGGATACATTTACAATTATTTTTAATTTAAGCCCAAATTTCTTATTTAAATAAAAAAGTATATACATAATAATAATAAAAAAAATTTGCCTTATTTTGATTAGAGCAAAAAGAAAAATTAGCAACAAAAATTCAATCTTTCTAAAGTATTTTTTGTTAAATGAAAATAAATATGTACATATGTACATACAGTAGCTCACAGCCAAAGTGAGCCAACACAACTTCTAATATGTTCGTTAAAATAACTTTTTACAGATCGTCATCCCAATATTCATTCATTGCATAATTTATACATCCAAATTTGGTGTACAACATAAATGCAAAATTTTTTTCATTCTTTAATTCCAAAGTAAAATAAATTCAGTAAAGTGCGACTCTGACTCGCGCACGAAGGGTTCCGTACGAACACTAGATATGTAATTTAATACAAACTTCATCCTATATAATATATAGTTTTGGCATTTTTTTTCGTTTTTGGGGTCTTTTCGGTTTTTTGTTTGTTTTGGCGGTTTTTGCGTTTTTTCGGCTTTGGCGATTTTTTTAAGTTTTGGTTCTTTTTTTAGTTTTAACACTTTATTTTCTTGTTTTGGCGATTTTTTTCGGTTTTTGAGGTTTTTAATTTGGGGATTTTTTTTTATTTTTGGCGATTTTTTTCATTTGTGCGATTTTTTTTATATAAATTTTTTTTTGTTTTGGCGACATTTTCGCGTTTTGGTTATTTTTTTAGATTTTTGGCATTTTTTTCATTTTGGCGATTTTTTTCATTTTGGTGATTTTTTCGAATTCGGCGATTTATTTTAGTGTTAGAATTTTTTTTAATTTTGGCGATTTTTTTCGTTTTGGCGATTTTTTTTTTAATTTTTGGCGAGTTTTTTTTTGGTTTGGCGATTTTATAATTTTCGGTTTTTTTAGTTTTACCGTTTTTGAAAATTTCAAGTGTTTGCCTCTTACGGTTTCCAAGATTAGCAAATTGTCAAAATTACATAGTCAAAATTGCATTAACTGATGGACCACCCTTTAATTTAAATTTTTTAAATTTTAGTGTTAATTGTTGTAGTCTGTATAAAAATACACTAATTTTACAAATTTCAAGTTTCAATATACATATGTTCATACAATTGTATGTATATTACATGGGATTTTAACATTTTTCGTTGCTCTTTTTGGAACTTATTTAAAGATGAGAGTAAATTTAACTTGTTTGGCTCCGATGGAGTATGGCGACAAAAGAATTCTGAGCTTCAACCGAAAAATTTCACTTCAAGTGTTAAGCATGGAGGCGGCTCCATTATGGTTTGGGGGTGCATGGCAGGCAGCGGAACTGGGAATCCGCAACACATTCCGGGAATTATGAACAAATTTGGCTACTTAGACGTTTTAAAGAAAAATGTCAAGCCAAGTGTTGAGAAACTGGGGATCGATGAAGACTTCTACTTCTACCAAGACAACTACCCCAAACATAAATCTTATGTTGCCCGAGAATGGTTACTATATAATTGTCTAAATGTCCTCGAAGTGCCACCACAGTCTCCCGATTTAAATATTATAGAAAATTTATGGGCCCCTCTTGACCAAAATATACGAAAACACAGCATTACCCCACAAAAAACCCTTCTAGATGCTCTCCAATCGGAGTGGAACTCAATTCCTTCCACATATACCTATATTTTATTAGAATCGGTGCCTAGGCGTCTTCAAGCTGTGATTTCAGCGAAAGATGGTCCAACGAAATATTAATACTTTATAGAAAACGTATTTAGTTCAGGTGGCTCACTTTCACTGTGATGAATATTTGAAGTCTTTTTTTAATTTTTGTTTTTTTTTACTCTAAGTACGGAATGTAATTAAAATAATTGACATGAACTTGAAGCTTGCTAATTAATCAATAAAGCTAAGTGATATTTTTTCCAACAAAACTTTCTTTGCATTATATATTAATCAATATATCTGAAAACAGGTCATGGCTCACTTTGAATGTGAGCCACTGTATATATTTTAGGGACTAATTTTGTGAAAGGCAAACGCTAATGGTAGAATTAGTAGATTCGTATCGTGAGTTGATGGATCAGCTGATAAAATCTGTAACATAAATTAAACATGTTGCTGTTTATTTAATACTATCGGGTGTTTTTTTAGAGGTATAGAACTTCGAATTGAAATAAAACACAAGAAAATCGTTTTAATGTCCATCAATTTGGCTTTATTGGAAGGATAATTTTATGCCATTAATGTTTAAATATGATTTCGGGCATGTGGCCGCCGCGGCTGGCTCGAATAAAGCCAATTCTACAGGTCCAATTTTCAACCACTTTTTCGAGCATATGGGGCCGTATGTTGGCAATAACGCCACGAATGTTGGGCTTCCAAGTCCCCTAACGTTTCTGGTTTGTTGGCGTAGACGAGCGACTTCACATATCCCCAAAGAAAATAATCCAATGGTGTCAAATCACACGATCTTGGTGGCCAATTGACAGGTCCATTCCGCGAAATTATGCGCTCATCGAATGTTTCCTTCAATAAATCTATTGTGACGTGCGCTGTGTGGCATGTAGCGCCGTCTTGTTGGAACCACAACTCATCCACATTCATGCCATCCAATTCCGGAACAAAATAGTCAGTTATCATGGCTCTATACCGGTCTTCATTAACGGTAACTGACTCTCCAGCATTATTTCGGAAGAAGTATGGCCCAATGACTCCACCAGCCCATAGAGCACACCAAACAGTCAGTTTTTGTGGATGTAATGGCGTCTCAAGGGTCTCATGTGGATTCTCTTCACTCCAACTGCGGCAATTTTGCTTGTTGACGTAGCCATTCAACCAAAAATGAGCCTCATTACTGAACAAAATTTTGCGATGAAAATCAGCATCGAGATCAATCTCATTTTCGGCCCATACACCAAAATCACGACGCATTGCATGGTCTCGCGGCTTTAATTCTTGCACAAGCTGGATCTTGTAAGGTCGCAAGCCAAGATCTTTGCGCAAAATCTTCCATAAAGTTGATGGACAAAGCTCCAATTGCTGTGCACGGTGGCGAATCGATTCATTCGGGTCCTCTTCAACACTTTGCTCTACAGCGGCAATTGTTTCTTCGGTGCGCACTGTTCGACGTCTCTGCGGATGCGTATTATCACATAGAGTAAACGTAGTGCGAAAACGATCCATGGTTAACCGAATTAATTGCTCTGATGGACGATTATGTCGACCATAAAATGGACGGAGCTTGCGGTAAACTTCGCGAACTGAACCATTATTTTCGAAATAAATTTGCACGATTTGCAAGCGTTGTTCTTTTGTCAACCTGTTCATGATGAAATGGCAAACCAAACTAAATATTAATCACTTGACAGCTGACAAAATGGCCGCCAGTTAAAAAAGTGATGCCAACTTAAAGTTCTATACCTCAATAAAAAACACCCTATAGATATGCCAAACGGACGACACACTCGTCCGTATTCTAGAATCAAAATGTAAATAATTTAAGATTCAAAGAAAATGTATCTAAACTTCATAAAAAATTCATTAAAACACAGCCACACACAAACTTACATACATATGCAAGCATAATTAAATAATACATGAAATTAAAAAAACATAAACAAAATCCCTTCAACCAACCTAATTCAGTTTATTCAATTCTCTTCCTTTAAGTATTATGGCTTTGATACAACAACAAACAAGAGAAAAACAATTGTTAGATCAAGAGAAATACTACAAACCCACACACACACTCATGTTTTGTTTCTTTTTTTACTTGTAAGTTAATAAATGCGTGTGTGATATGTTTGCATGTAGTAGTAGCAACATTAAACGCTTATAGCTTCCAAAATACTAAACCGATTTCAATAAAATATAGATTCTGCACATCTGCATAAAAAATCATTTAAAACCATATAAATCTTTTTAAAATCGGTGCAGTGGTACCAGCGTAAAAGGGATTACAAAAAACATGTTTGCCTATTAATTATATAGACAGATAGATGTATCGTAACTTATGTGAGGTAGAAATCTGCAGAAAATAGATTTCTAAAGCCTACAGTGCACGGCATGTAAAAAGCCACATGCGTATGTGGCGATGACGTCACGAGAATCTTCAGCATGTTCGTTCCATTTTTTAAAAATAGTAGTAATGGCTACATGCCGTAAAATTTTTATAGTACTTTTGCTCCAAAATACTTATGTGGTACATGTAGCCGAATAGAAGACATTTTCTGGGGCAGCTCATCTGTAAGCATGTTAATATATACATGTACATATGTTGCTAGTACACGGCATGTAGAAAATGTAGCATCGTGATGACGTCAAAATTACGTCAGAACCACATACGCATGTGGTTTTTTACATGCCGTGTACTGTAGACTTAAGTCAACTTCTCTTTTACATACACACACATACATGTATAAAGCAAAGATAAATACAATAACAGCTGACACGTTCGCTGGAAACCTCACGTTTTTACTATCTAATAGCCTTTTCACACTTACTCACATCCTTCATCTTTCATCAATTTGGCAAGATGATAACATCTTCCCATAAGAATTATACAGGGCTGAATGTTTAACATCTTTCAACATCTTCAAAAGATGTTCCTATCTCACTTTGTTCCATTCAACATCTTTCGATTGTTTTCGTGTCATCACTAGAAAAAATGTATACAACTATATACATACATGCATACATGCCATAAAAATGTATACATATGCATGTAGTTACATATGTACATACATTCAAAGCTACATTTTGGAATATCTTTCCCAAAAAAAGATCCGTAATTACTCTAAGATTTTATTATATGCATACATACATATGTATGTATATGTATGCATATAATAAAATCTGTTATATATTTTTCCAAATCGAAATAAATTAGATAAAAATAGTTGCAAATGTCTACGCAAAATCTTTGCTGATAAAATTTTTAATATTTCTTCATCATCATTGTCCGCTGGCATAATTTCTACATAATTTCTAGCATTATTTGTTTCGGCACCTCAGGAGCCAGCAATTAAATCAATTTCTCCTGAATTTTTAAATTGCATTTTATTATTTAATTATTAGTTGCTCACACTCGTAAAAATAATTAGTATTATAATACATGACAGATGAAAGATGTTGTAATGTGAACAGGTTTTTTCAATTTTCAACATATTCCACGCATTCCTCAAAGATGTGAGTAAGTGTGAAAACGGTATAACATTCAGAATTAAACGATACGACCGACCACTTCAAAAGTAACACGATTTGAATCGACTAATTCTACCATAAAGCTCAAAGCCATGCCATCCGTTCTATGCATATGCGTTGTATGCATTTCTGTACGTTCTATGCGATTCTAAATTAAAGTTACATGCAATAAGTTTCATGCGCCAAGTATTTTTGTTGTGATCAGCTGTAGTGTAAATATTTTTTTTTTATCAAATAAACACAATTTTGGGGAAAAATGGAAAGTGAAATTATGGCTTTAAAACAATTTGTGGAATTAATTCAGTTAATGTACATAATATTTCTTAATACAAATAATGCATAATATTTTTCACATCTTAAATACGATCCTTTTCCATTGCACTTTTAAAAAAATTAAACAAAACTGAGTACACAGCTCAGTACATTAAATTAATCGATAAGTAAATGCAAATTTTGTTCATGAAAGAAGTAGGTATGTTAAAAATTTATGCCAATGTATTTAAATCTTGAATGTACATAGTTGTAAACTTTATTAGGAAAGCTATTTCTTTTATTAAAAAACTTAAAATACAAACAAAGAGAAAATTTAAATCCATCACATAAACATTTTTGCCGATATCATTGAAAACATAATAAGTGTGTTCGTTTACTTTTGCAGTAAAATGCAGTAAATGAGTAGTTACTGCAAAAATTTTAAAATTTACTCTCAAAAAGATCGGTAGCCAAAAAAAGTACGCGAACGGAAAAATAGTAAAAATTAGTAAGATTAAAGAAACAGCTGACTCTAACTCCACATAGTGTTGAAAAATATATAACCTTTTGACTATTCAACTCTTTTAATTATTAGTACTCGATACAATATTTTTATAACACGGACAATCTAAGAATAAATTCCGTAATTTATTTCATGTAATATTTGTAATTAACTTCTTTTTGATTTCCTTGTTTTGTTGTTGGCTAAATTAATAAAAAATACATGACTATTTGTTAATGTTACTGATTACTTTAATTACTAAGTACCCAGATACTTTACAGTTTTACAACTCTGAGTAATTAAAATGAATTGCAAAACTAAAGGTGTAATAAAATATATTGCAAAATATGAATATTAACAGCTATTATTACTATGATTTATAAATGAATTATTACTTAATGACTTTCACAATTTTTGTTTAACCTTTTCTCAAATTTTTACACTTTTCAATTGCTTACTTTTCATTTGTTTATATTTTGAATCATATGTTCTTATCTTACTAAACTTTACTACGACAAATTTCTGCAGTAAAAATTTGCAAAACACTCAGTCAAGAACTGTCACTTTACTCTCTCAATTTGTGTTCTCATTTACTGTATTTTGGGTAAATGAACGCAATTTAGTAAAATGCAGTAAAGTTCAGTAAAAATTTGTAAAAACTTTTGAGTACGCGAACGCAATTAATATAATTTATAATTTTTGTTTATCAAAAACAGCTGACCTTTTCTCATGATGCATGCGACGGATACAACAGGGAAGACTTGAGGGCCTAGATTTTCTGATGATATTTGGTTGCTATTACCAAACTTCGCTGGATGGATGCAAAATTGGCAGCGCTCGCTGAGATGGGAAAAAAACGGACTTAAAATCAATTTTTCTAAAACACAGGTAATACAAATTAACACCAACAATACCACTCATTTTTAGATAAAAGGAACAAATTGGAAGATGTTAGTAGTTTTATTACCTCGGCAGCGTCATTTCTCTTTCGGTGGTTCAAACGATTACATCAAATGTCGTATAAATAAAGCGAAGCAAGCGTTTTCACCAAATGTGTTGTCTACCCTGCTCTACGGATGTGAGTCTTGGAATACACCCAAAGAGCAGATTAACTTACTACATGTTTTTGTAACCAAGGAATTGCAATTTTTCGGCCGTTAACCATACCTAACAGCGAGCTGCGATTTCGAACAAAGCAAGTACCAGTTAGAATTGAAATAGTTAAAAGGAAATGGAACTGGCTGTGACAGATTTAACGAAGGTCTCGTAAGGACGTAGACGGCAAGGCAGACCAGCTCATACTTGCAGAAGAATGTTAGAAATGGAAATAAACTCATCAGGCAAAATCTGGTGTGAATTGAAGAAGATGGCAGCAGACAGATCAAATTGGAAAATTTTTGTTGTGGCCCTTTGTTTGTCCATGAAACCATAGGAGAATATATTTATGGAAAAAATTAATTAAATGACAACAGTACCCGCCTGCTGCAACTCTGCATTGCTAACAACATTGTTGCATTTAAAATAATATACAAGAGTAGAAGCCTCGAGAAACGAAAAGTCTGTAATAGACTACATTGTCACAAGCCAGTATGCTAGAGTAAAACATGGACCAGAGATAAGGAGCGATCATTGCCTTATGAAACTATGTAAATTAGTTGGAAAAAACCTCAAATGAGAAGAGTAAACGATGGAACATGAAAACAGAAATAAGGATAGCAGAACTAAAATCTAGTACAGTTTAAGAGTAGTTCCATAAGACAGTGTCTGAATAGAGTAGGGCCAGACCATATACAGCATCCGATAATGTAATAGACACCATAAGGAAGGAAAAGAAGTATGCGGTGAAGCAAAATGCGGTGGACGATATGTCAAAGCCACTAGAAAGTGTCTTAAAGCGGAATAAAATTAAAAAAAAGATGACGGAAGGTCTATTTAAGTGATAGAAACAATGAAAAATACGACTCTACAAAAAAGGACATGTATAAAAAATTTAAGCAGTTAATCCGGTTGTTAAAGGCAAAAGAATAGAAGCAAGTTTGGAGTTTTTTTTAAGACGATCATAGGAAAAGGCAGAAACTTTTTATTTAACACGTAGCCTTAGGAGATTCAAAGATTGTCCAATAAAATTTATTCGAAGCAATGAAAGAGAACTCTTGGTACATGATCCTGAGATAATGGAGCGTGAGTATTTTATATATCTATTGAATGGCGAAATTAACTCAGTTTTAGCAGAAAACTATATACTTCCGCAGGATGAAGAACAACGGACGAGTTCTTCATGCACTTCCCAAAGTGAAGCTAGGTAAAGCTGCTGGACGTGATATTATACCACCAGAACTTATGAAATATGTAAATGGGTGTTGATGATGGACAGATTTTGCTACGCAACGTGATCAATGCAGCATGGAGTAAGGCAACAATTCCCAGCGACTGGCAGGTAGCCATAATCAACCCAATTTTTTAAGAAAGACGATAGCTAGCTTTGCCAAAATCGCCGCGGTATATCACTTCTATCTGTAGCGGGAAAATACATACATATGCTAAAGAATACTCATTGAAAGGCTGAAGATAAAAACAGAGCATCAACTTAAAGGGAACAGTGTGATTTTATACAAAATTGTGAAATTGAATTTAATAGGAAAACTGATGGATGCTCTATAGACCTGGAGAAAGCTTTCGATACGGTAAAATGGCAACAAATATGGGAGATGTTTCAGAAACGGAATATTGACAATATATTAATCAGAGGAATCAAAAGCTATTACGAAATATGCAGAAGATATGTAATAACTAGGAACACCACATCAAAAGAATTTACGACAACGTAAGGTACGTGACAAGGCGATATGCTAAGTCCATATCTGTTTATCATCGGAACATGGAATCTTAGAAGTCTCTACGATGCTGAATAAAACTATAATTGAAATTAATAGGCTTAAAACAGACATACTGGATATAAGTGAATCATGGTGAAACACAGTGGCGAATTTAGATGCGAGAACACTAAAGTGTATCACTCAGGAAATCAGGATGATGTCCACTGGAAAGTTGTGGCTATTATTGTGAAAATAACAATGTTGATAAATATAAAGCTGAAGCCAACTAATATTTATATAATCCAAATCTACACAGCTACTTGTGATGGAAATGCCGACCAAATCGAAGAATTTTACGATCATATTGGGAAATTACTTATAATGACGAAGCCACATGAAATAATTGTAATGGGCGACTATAACACAAAAGTCGAAAGGGATGAAGTAATGAGTGTCACTGGAAAAGACGGATTGGGCAAACGAAATGAGAGCGAAGACAGACTCATGCAATTCTGCCAAGAATGCAGACTGAAAATAATAAATATTCTATTTCAAATAAGACTATATACATGGAAATCACCACAGGGTAATAAAGGGAACGTGAGGAAACAAATAGACTGCTTATAATAAACACAATATTGCACATGTGTAAGTAACAAAATGTTCAACATACCTGGGAGCAGACGTACCATCTGATCACAACCTCCTGCTGTCAAATGTCCGCATTAAACATGTTTGAAAACAGAAGCCACAACCAAAAATTAATATTGCAAACTTTAATGATCCATCATTGAAAAAAGAACTTAAGGAAAGTATAAATAATAAACTTGCAGGTGTTGATGAAGAGTATGTAGAAAATGTGTGAAATAATGTAAAAAAGTATTATAACAACGACTACGAGAAACAATATTGGAAGCTGCATAGCAATTTAAAAAACAGATCCTAGCTGCCAAGAATGCACTACTAAATCGTTAATGCCAGGAAATCTGCAAAACCTACCCAACGATTTTAATCTACATAAAAAACTCAAGAAAGCCGCTGGAGTATATACCAGGATATCGGCAGTAATTCTGTTTGACGACAGCAATGAAGCTATATTCGCGGCAATGGATAAAAAACGCATTTTGAGAGATTAAGTAGCGAAATTATTTATTGATGATAAAAGGCCGGCTTATGATTGTAACGCAGATAACCCTATATCTGAAACACTTACCACTACATGTACAGTTGAGTACGCAATCAACTCGCTAAAGGACAAAACGGCAACAGGTCCAGAAAATGATATCCCTCCGAATTTTTAAAACTCATGGATTGTGATATAATGCTTCTTCTTGTGACACTGTTTAACATATAATGAGGAGCGATAAATATAAAGTCTCAACGACAAATTTAAAGGAAGACGTGCTAGTGGCAGAAGACAACTTTCCTAGTTGAAAAATATTTAAGAATAGACAGCATATCGTGATGAACTAAATCTACTATGTAAAACATCGACAACTGACTAATTTCTGAATTATATAAAACAATCATCTAATATAAAATTTTATAGAAATTTATATTGTAATTTCAAAATTGTGTGATCGCTTATAGTCGAAAACCGAATTTGCTAATTGAAAAATAATATATCTTCTTATAATACTGATGGATGACGTAATCCAATTTTGTGGGGATTGATTTATCCCACTCACAGTAGGAAATTGAAAGATGCAACAAGTGATGACGAAATCATTGTTGTAAAATTTGTTGCAATATACAAAAATTTATCCTTTTTTTCACGGCATCACGTATGAATGGCCCCATTCAGTTTTAATTTTCTTTGCTATTCTTTGGAGAAGAGGAATATGAACACAAAGATTAAAAAGCTTACACGGAACAGGACAAAACGGAAAAATTTGTGCTGTTAATATTTTTTTTAGGTTTGGCTTAGATTGGTATAAATACAGTTTAAAATCTACTCAGTTTCTTACTGGATGTAAACATAATGACCAGAAAAGAAATTCGTATAAATACAAGAAAAAGAGAAACCATGATAATAAGCCGCGATAGAAATCATCATCAAAGTTACATAGGATCCGAAGAAGGAGGGATGAAAAGCAATTTGAACACTTCTGCTACTTGGCAGCCACATTTAGCGAAGACGGAGAAGATGACAGGAATATGAATAACAAAATCGAACGTATTAAGCTAAGATGGTTTGGACATGTGACTAGAATGCCAGAGAGCACCCGCCTGCCGAAATGAGTATCAGAAGCAAGACCGAGTGACAGTAGAAAGAATCGAGCCTAGAACTGCTAAAATAGCGGCACAATAAGGTCCAGAATAATTAAATGAGTAAGGAAGTTCTGCATGTATATATATGTTCCCATATTTCCTAAAAAGACAATTTTTTATTATTTACATTTGTTGTGGTTTCTATAATCTTCAGTTACAAGGTAGGATTGTCCCCTCTCCCCATTGCGCTTTAATATAACTTTGGATACGATTGTGAGATATGCAACAACACCAAGGAGAGGTATCACTTGGGGCCTACAGGGAAGACTTGAGGAACTAGATGTTCTGATGATATTTGGTTGCTATTACAAAACATCGCTGACATGGATAGAAAACTGGGAGCGATCGAAGAGATAGGAAAAACGTTGGACTTATAATTAATTTTGCCAAAACAAAGGTAATACAAATTAACATCAACAATACCACTTATTTTCAGATTAATAGGAACAAATTGGAAGATGTTAGTAGCTTTTGTTACTTCGGCAGCGTAATTTCTCTTTCCGGTGGTTCAAAAGTTGACATCAAATATTGTATAAATAAAGCGAAGTAAGCGCCAGTGTGTAAGTCTCCTGGGATATCTCAAAAGAGCAAACTAAGGGTTTTCCCCAAATTTGTTTTCTACCCTCATCTATGGATGTGAGTCTTGGAATTCGTCCAAATATCAGATTAACTCACTACAGGTTTTTTTTTTAAACAAGTACTTCTAAATTATTTTTGGACGTTAACCGGCGAGCTGCAATTTAGAACAAATCACGTATCAGTTAGAATTGAAATAGCTAAAGGGAAATGGAACTTGCTGTGGCATATCTTAAGAAGGCCTCGAATGACATTGCACGAATGGCAATTGAGTGGAACTCGTAAGGAAATAGACGGCAAGGCAGACCAGCTCATACTTGCAGAAGAATGCTGGAAATGGAATTAAACCCATCAGGCAGAAGCTGGCGTGAATTGAAGAAGATGACAGAATACAGAACAAATTGGAACATTTTTCTTATGGCCCTATGTTCCTCCATGAATATATATATATGGAGAAAATGATACAAGTGACAACGATACCCGTCTGCTGCAACTCTGTGTCGTTAATCAGAGCGATCATTACCTACTGGTACTACGTAAATTAGTTGAAAAGTCATCAACTAAGAAAAGTCGACCATGGAACATGAAAACACAGATTCAAATAGCAAAACTAAAATCCAGTGAAGTCTGAAAAGAGCAGGGTCAAACCACATATAGCATCCCAAAAAAAAAAGAAACTATATAGAACGAATTTAAAAGCATAATACTAGATTGTTTAAAAGAAGTATGGTGTGAAGCAAAATGCAATAGACGATATGTAAAGGCCACTAGACATAATTGCTCTAAAAGAGGAATTAAATGAAAAGAAAAGGAGATGGAACCCCTATTTAAGCGATAAAACCACTGAAAAATTCGACTACTACAAAGAACAACGTATAAAAAGAATTTGAGCGTTTTTTGGAAGAAAACTATAATGAAAACCAGAAACTTTTCTACAGAAGACTTAACCTTAGGAGACTCAAAGACTGTCCAATAAAATTTATTCGAAGCAATGAAGGAAAACTGTTGAGACATAATATTTACTAAGATAACGGCGTGATTATTTTGTGTATCTTTTGCATGACGAAAGCAACTCAGTTCTAGCAGAAAACTACATATATACTTCCGGAGGATGAAGAAGGTCCTAGCCATATGACAATGGATGAATTCATCAATGCAATTTCCAAAATGAAACTAGGTAAAACTGCTGGACGTGATATTATTGCTCCAGAATTAATGAAATATATGGGTGGTGATGATGGACAGATTTTGCTACATAACAATCAATTTTTTAAGAAGGGAGATGAAGAATATTCTGGCCAAATTACAATAGATAAATTCCTCAGTGCACTTCGCAAAATGAACTAAGGTAAAGCTTCACAATGGTATAGCTACAGAACTTATGAAATATATGGCCGGTTATGATGGACAGATTCTGCTACATAGCCTGATCAATACAGCGTGGAGTAAGGCAACAATTCCTTGCAAGTAGCCATAATCGACCCAATTATTTAAGAAGGAAGATAACTAGCTTTGCCAACATCACCGCGGTATATCACTTATATTTTACATATATTCAAGAATGCTCACTGAAAGCCTGAAGACCAAGATAGAACATCAACTTGAAGAGGTACGATCTGGTTTTAGACAA
Source organism: Tachina grossa (assembly GCA_949987645.1). Taxonomy (NCBI): domain Eukaryota; kingdom Metazoa; phylum Arthropoda; class Insecta; order Diptera; family Tachinidae; genus Tachina; species Tachina grossa. The sequence continues at coordinate 149,666,704 of OX465276.1, forward strand.
AATCGTAGAAGTAAGCCAAGATTTATTATTCACGATGAGACACATTGCCGAAAAAACCATTGAATTTAATAAGAAAACTGATTGATGCTTTATAGAACTGGAGAAAGCTTTCGATGCGGGAAATGGCAACAAATATGCTTCAGAAACGGAATATTGACAATATATTGATCAGAGGAATCAAAAACTATTACAAAATATGCCGAATTTATGTAATAATCAGGAACACCACATCTGAAGAATTTACGACAACGTAAGGTGCGTGACAAGGCGATGTACTACGTTCATATCTATATATCATTAGAACATGGAATGTTAGAATTCTCTACGATGCTGAATAATACCATAAGTGAAATGAATAGGCTCAAAACAGACATACTGGATATAAGTGAAACATGGTGGAACGACAGTGGCGAATTTTCATGCGAGAAGATTATAGCATATCACTCAGGAAACCAGGATGGTGTCCACATAAAAGTTGTGGCAATTATTGTGAAAAGAACAATGTTGATAAATATAAAGCTGAAGGCAACTAATATTTATGTAATCCAAATCTACGCAGCTACATGTGATGGAAGTGCCGACCTAATCGAACAATTTTACGATCATATTGGGAAATAATTTAAAATGACGAAGCCAAATAAAACAATTGTAATGGGCGACTATAACACAAGTTGGAAGGGATGAAGTAATGAGTGTCACTGGGAAAGACGGATTGGGCAAACGAAATGAGAGCGGAGACAGACTCGTGCAATTCTGTCAAGAATGCAGACTGAAAATAATAAATATTCTATTTCAAATAAGACTATATACATGGAAATCACCACAGGGTAATAAAGGGAACGTGAGGAAACAAGTAGACTATATATTAATAAACACAATATTGCACATGTGTAAGTAACAAAATGTTCAACATACCTGGGAGCAGACGTACCATCTGATCACAACCTCCTGCTGTCAAATGTCCGCATTAAACATTATATATTTTGAAAATAGAAGCCACAACCCAAAATTAATATTCCAAGATTTAATGATCCATCAGTAAAATAAGAACTTAAGGAAAGTATAAATATTAACTTTGAGGATGTTGATGGAGAGTATGTAGAATATGTGTGGAATAATGTAAAAAATATTATAACAACGACTACGAGAAACACTCTTGGAAGCTGTGTAGGAATTTAACAAAGACATCGTAACTGCAAACCGAGCTGCGAAGAATTCACTACTACACCGTCAATGCCAGGAAATTGAAATACAGCAAAACCTACCCCACGATTTTAATCTACATAAAAAACATAAGAAAGCTGCTGGAGTATATAAAAGGACATCGGCAGTAATTCTGTTTGACGACAGAAATGAAGCTATATTCGCGACTATGGATAAAAAAACGCAATTTGAGAGATTAAGTAGCGAAATTATTTATTTGTGGCAAAAGGCCGGCTTATGATTGTAACGCAGATACCCCTCTATCTGAAACACTTACCACTACATGTACAGTTGAGTACGTAATCAATTCGTTAAGGGCAAAAAAAGGCAACAGGTCCAGATGATGAAATCCCCTCCGAATCTTTAAAACTCATTGATGGTGATAGTATGCTTCAACATAAACAACTAAAGAAAGCCGCTGGAGTATATAAAAGGACATCGGCAGTAATTCTGTTTGACGACTGCAATGAAGGTATATTCGAGATTATGGATAAAAACGCGTTTGGAGAGATTAGGTAGCGAAATTATTTATTGATGATAAAAGGCCGGCTCATGATTGTAACGCAGATACCCCTATATCTGAAACACTAACCAGTAGATATAAAGTTGAGTACGCAATCAAATCGTTAAAGGACAAAAAGGCAATAGGTCCAGGGTGATGAAATCCCCTCCGAATTTTATAAGACTCATAGGTGGTGATAGTATGCTTCTACTTGTGACACTTTTCAACAACATTTATTATACAGGCCTACCCATACAAGTGGACAACTAATTAAAACTGTAAAGAATAGGAAAATCTTTTATTTGGGACATATACTGAGGAACGATAAATATAAAGTTTTAACGACAAAATTGAAGGAAGACGTGCTAGTGGCAGAAGACAACTTTCCTGGTTGAAAAATATTCAAGAAAAGAAGCATATCGTGATGAACTAAGTCTACTAAAATATCGACAACTGACTAATCCCTGAATTATACATATAAAACAAGAAAAATAAAAAAAAATCATCTAATCTAAAAGATTTGTAGAAACTTATATTGTATTTCAAAATTGTTTGGTCGCTTACATCCGAAAGCCGGATTTGCTAATTGAAGAAGAAGATATCGGTATAATAGGAAATACAGTAGAAAATTGAAATATGCAACCAGTGAAAGTTTTAGTGTTAGATGACGTGATCACTGTTGCAAAATTTGCGAAATTTCTCTAACAAATTCTTAATATACAAAAATTAAACCTTTTTTTTCACGGCATCACCTATGAATGGCTTGACTGATAACCCCGTTTCCATTTGAGTTTTATTTGTTATTGGCTGGAAAAGAAGAATATGAACACAAAGATTAAGAAATTTACACGGAACAGGACAAAACGGGCAACTTTGTGCTGTTAATATTTTTTTAGGTTTTGCTTAGATTGGCATAAATACAGTTTAAAATCTACTCAGTTTGTTACTGGATGTAAACATAATGACCAAAAGAGGCCTCCGTATAAATACGAGAAAAAGAGAAACCATGATAATAAGCCGCGATAGAAATTATCATCAAAGTTACATAGGATCCGAACAAGGAAGAATGAAAAGCAATTTGAACACTTCCGCCAAATTAAGCGAAGACGGAAAAGAGGACAAGGTTATGAACAACAAAATCGAACGTATTAAGCCAAGATGGTTGAGCCATGTCGCTAAAATGCCAGAGTAGACCCGCCTGCCGAAATGAGTAGCAGAAGCAAAACCAAATGGTACAAGAAGCACAGAAAGAAGAAGAATAACGTCACAGGACACTATCAACAATAATCTGACAGTAGACAGAAGTGAGCCTAGAACTGCCACAATGAGGTCTGGAATAGGTAAGTAAGTTATCTATGTATAGATATATATATATATATAAATATTTTGTAGAAGGATCATAGAACAATTTTTTATTATTTACATATGCTGTGATTTCTTATATTATCTTCAGTTGGAATTTTCTTCATGATGGTTAAATCCGCGACAACATCCCCGTAAATGTTGGCGTACGACTAGGTATAATTCCCCCCACCCCCCCTCCCCCCCGCAGACGTGCAACAACAGCAAGGAGGGATATCACTTGGGGTCTACAGGGAAGATTTGAGGACCTAGATTTTCTGATGATAATTGGTTTGCTATTACAAAACATCCATGACATGGATACAAAACTGGGAGCGATCGAAGAGATAGGAAAAACGTTGGACTTATAATTAATTTTGCCAAAACAAAGGTAATACAAATTAACACCAACAATACCACTAATTTTCAGATTAATAGGAACAAACTGGAAGATGTTAGTAGCTTTTGTTACTTCGGCAGCGTAATTTCTCTTTCCGGTGGTTCAAAAGTTGACATCAAATATTGTATAAATAAAGCGAAGTAAGCGCCAGTGTGTAAGTCTCCTGGGATATCTCAAAAGAGCAAACTAAGGGTTTTCCCCAAATTTGTTTTCTACCCTCATCTATGGATGTGAGTCTTGGAATTCGTCCAAATATCAGATTAACTCACTACAGGTTTTTTTTTTTAAACAAGTACTTCTAAATTATTTTTGGACGTTAACCGGCGAGCTGCAATTTAGAACAAATCACGTATCAGTTAGAATTGAAATAGCTAAAGGGAAATGGAACTTGCTGTGGCATATCTTAAGAAGGCCTCGAATGACATTGCACGAATGGCAATTGAGTGGAACCCGCAAGGAAGCAGGCGGCAGGTTAGCTCAACTCATACTTGCAGGAGAATGCTGGAAATGGAAATTAACTCATCAGGCAGAAGCTGGCGTGAATCAAAGAAGATTGCAGAAGAAAGGTCAATTTGGAAAATTTTTGTTATGGTTCTATGTGCTTCCATGAGTTAATTGACAGCGGTACCAGTCTGCTGCAACTCTGTATTGCTAGCAACCTTGTTGTAGCTAATATAATGTTCCCACATAAAAATTTCCACAGATATACAAGAGTAGAAGCATCGAGAAACGAAAAGTCTATAATAGACTATATTGGATAAGGAACGATCATTACCTACTGGTACTACGTAAGTTAGTTTAAAAGTCATCAAATAAGAAATGTTGAAGATGTAACATGGAAATACAGATTCAGATAGCAAAACTAAAATCCAGTGCAGTTCAAGAGCAGTACCATAAGACAGCTTTTGAGAAGAGCAAGATCAACCCACATATAGCATCCGATAAAATAGAAACTTTATGGAACGAATTTAAAAACATAATACTAGCTTTTTTTTTAAAAAAAGTACGCGGTGAAGCAAAATGCGGTAGACGATATGTCAAAGCCACTAGATGTTGGAACGATGCTCTAAAGTAAATGAAAAGAAAATGAGATGAGTGATAAAAACACTGAAAAATGCGACTACTATAAAGAACAACGTTAAAAAAATTTGAGTTTCTTTTTAAATCGTAGTGAAAACCAGAAACTTTTCTACAGAACAGTTGACCTTAGGAGACTCAAAGATTGTCAAACAAAATTTATTCGAAGCAATGGAGGAGAACTTTTGGGACATGATACTGAGATAATGAAGCGATGGCGTGAGGATTTTATATGTCTATTGAAGGGCGAAAGTAACTCAGTTTTAGCAAGCAGAAAAGTATATACTTCCGGAGGAGGAAGAACAACGGATGAGTTCTCCATGCACTTCCCAAGATGAAGTTAGGTAAAGCTGCTGGACGTGATATTATAGCACCAAAACTTATGAAATATGCATATGGGTGGTGATGATGAACAGATTCTGCTATACAACGATCAATGCAGCTTGTAGACGTACAACAAATCCCAGCGACTGGCAAGTAGCCATAATCAACCCAAATTTTTAAGAAGGAAGATAACTAGCTTTGCCAAAATCACCCTGGTATATCACTTCTATCTGTAGCGGGAAAATACATACATATGTTATAGAGTACTCATTGAAAGACTGAAGAGCAAAATGGAATATCAACTTGAAGAGGAAAAATGAGATTTTAGACAAAATCGTGGAACCCAATATTAATATTCACGATGAGAGAAATTTCGGAAAAAAATATTAAATTTAATAGGAAAACACTTGGTGGTTTATAGACCTGGAGAAAGCCTTCGATACGGTAAAATAGGAACAAATATGGGAGATGCTTCAGAATCGGAATATTGACAATATATTGATTAGAGGAATTTAAAGCTATTACGAAATATGTCGAAGTTATTTAATAACAGAAACACCACATTCGAAGAATTTACAACAACGCGATGTACGCAACAAGGCGATATACTAAGTCCATATCTGTTTATCATCGGAACATGAAATGTTAGAAGTTTGTGCGAAGCTGAATAATACCATAAGTGAAATGAATAGGCTTAAAACAGACATACTGGGTATAAGTGAAGCATGGTGGAAACACAGTGCCGAAATTAGATCCGAGAACACTAAAGTGATGTCTACAGGAAAGTTGTGACAATTATTGTGAAAAGAATGGGAAAGCCAACTTATATTTATAGAATTCAAATCTACACAGCTACATGTGATTGAAGTGCCGACCAAATCGAAGAATTTTACGATCATATTGGGAAATTATTTAAAATGACGAAGCCACATGAAATAATTGTAATGGGCGACTATAACACAAAAGTCGGAAGGGATAAGTAATTAGTGTCACCGGGAGAGACGTATTGGACAATCAAAATGAGAGCGGAGACAGACTCGTGTAATTCTGCCAAGAATGCAGACTGATAATAATAAATACTCTATTTCGAAGAAAAGTGAGGAAACAAATCCAAAAGATGTTAATAAACAGATCATATTACACCTGTGTAACAAAATGTTCTGATCACAACCTCCTACTGTCAAACGTCCGCATTAAACTAGCTGTTTTTCGAAAACAGAAGCCCATAACCCATAATTAATATTACAAAACTTAATAATCCCTCAGTAGAAAAAAAGAACTGAGGGAAAGTATGAATAATAAACTTGGAGATGTCGATAGAGAGAATGTAGAAAATGTGTGGAATAATATAAAAAATATTATAAATACGACTACGAGAAACAATCGAGAAAGCTGCATACCAACAAAATAAGATGAATGGATGACAGATGAAATTTGCAAACTTCGAATCGAACGAAACAAATACAGAAACATAACTACGAAATCTACTGAGAATTTAACAAAAACATCCCAACTGCAAACCGAGCTTCCAAAAACGCAGTGCTAAATGGTCAATTCCAGGAAATTGAAATAATGCAAAACCTACCCGACGATTTTAATTTACATAAAAAACTCAAGAAAGCTGGATTATATAAAAGGACATCGGCAGTAATTCTGTTTGACGACAGCAATGAAGGTATATTCGAGATAATGGATAAAAACGCATTTGGAGAGATTATGTAGCGAAGTTATTTAATAGAAATTATTTATTAGAAATCTAAGTCTAAAAGTTTTGTAGAAATGTATATTATATTTCAAAATTGCGTGATCGCTTACATCCTAAAACATGATTCGCTAATAAAAGAAGAAGATATCTGTTTCTAATACTGATGGATGACGTAATCCAATTTGAATGGATTCATTTCTCCCAATGACAGTGGGAAATTGAAACATGCAACCAGTGAAAGTTTCTAACAAATTTTTAATATATAAAAATTAATCCTTTTTTTTCACGGCATCACGTATGAATGGCTGGACCAATACCCCCTTTCCGCTTTAGTTTTGTTTGTTATTAGTTGGAAAAGAAGAATATGAACACAAAGACTAAGAAACTTACACGGAACAGGACAAAATGGGAAAAATTTGTGCTGTTAATATTTTTTCAGGTTTTGTTTAGATTGGTATAAATACAGTTTAAGATCTAAGCAGTTGCTTACCGGATGTAAACACTATGACCACAAGAGACCTCCGTATAAATACAAAAAAAAGAGAAACCATGATTATAAGCAGCGATAGAAATCATCATCAGATTTGCATAGAAGCCGAAGAAGGAAGGATGAAAAGTGATTTGAACACTTCTGCTACTTGGCAGCCACATTTAGCGAAGACGGAAAAGAGGACAAGGATATAAAGATGATTCGGGCATGTGACTAGAATGCCAGAAAATACCCACCTGCCGAAATAAGTATCAGAAGCAAGCCCGAGTGGTACAAGAAGCAGCGGAAGAAGAAGAATAACGTGACAGGACACTATCAACAATATCCTGATAGTAGAAAGAATCGAGCCTAGAACTATCAAAGCACAATGAAGTCCGGAAAAAGTAAGTAAGCAATATGTAGTATATATAAATTTCCATAGTTCCTACCAGAAGCTTAGCGTAATTTTTTATTATTTACATTTGTTGTGGTTTTTATACTCTTCAAAATTTAAAATGAGTAGCAGATTGATCTAAATCATCCGATCCTGGAGCTGGGCCTGCCAGCAATGTCTCTAGCAAGACAGTGGACTTAAATTTAATCAGTACATCCACAATGAAGTCATGCTTCAGTAAATAATCATGTTTATTTACCTAGTTGCTTTGGACATTGAGATGTACCGTAATTATTCAGGCGACATGAATGAGCGCCTTTTCAAACTAGCTAGCTATTAGAGTAATCCGAAAAGCCATTGCCCGGGAAATACTTGGTCTAAGACCGGAAGTAGTGAAAAAATAAATTAAATTGGACAGTCAAGCAAAGGTATCGTTTCTAATCACTCTGAATGGCAGTCAGAAAACTTTCTGCACTAAGTGCACCTTTGTAAAAAATTCCACTTCCCAATTCAGTTATAGAGAAAAAGAAAAAAAATTAACTAGTTTGTTTGAAGTTTTACAGCCTTATTCAAAAAAATATTTTACTTGAGCTTTAAAGTTCAGAGTAGCTACCAAGCAATTTAAGGCTAACATTGCTTTGTTAAGAAATTGTATTCAAAAGACAACTTTAATTATTTTGTGATTTAATAATAAATACTGGCAACACCACCGTGTTCAACAACCCTTTCACAGCTTATGATGTACAACATCGAATACAATTTCATTCGAGTATTCAACTAATTTTTTATTTTATTAAATACATTTTTATTATCTTGAAGTTAAGCAACCTAATTTATAAAATATAAGCTTCTGACATGGAATCAAAACAGATAAACATTTTTATGACGTAAAAGTAAAAAAAAAATATCATGAACATAGCATAATTATCTCAATTTATTTTATTCGAACGAAATGAGTATTTGAATATCCAGCTTTTTTTCGATTCGTTTTGTTTGATTGTACATCACTAAAACATTTTTGTATAATTGTGTTTATTTTAATATTTTTTTATGGATTTTGCTATTTATTTCGAATCAGTTGGATAATTTAGTGATATTTTCCATCACATGACAGAAATAATAAATTTAAGATAAGAGCTCTAGCACTTCCAGCTTCATTTTCAGATGTAACATGAATCAATATGTGCTATATTAACAAAAATATTTGAGGTACAAAATACACATTTTGGAAATATCAACTTAAAGTAGCCTTAACAAACGTAGATGCCTACTTTAGAATTTTGATGTAATAATTTTTTTTGAACACAACTTTACTTAACATTGCTTTTCAAAGCTTTGTTAAGTTTTTTTTGAATACGACCCCTAAAGTTCCAATTTTCTAAACCTGGAATCGTATTTTTGGATTCTAATGCCAACTTAATTCTTATTGAAATGCTAGCTGAGCCCGGCAAGCGTTGTCGTACCCTTAATAATTTATTTTTAACACCAAATTATTCTACCCTGTGGTCACTTGTTGGGTTGAAAACAAACTGAGAACCTACCGTGTATTCAGTCGGACCTGTGTTGAAAATTTCAGTTTTACAGCTCTTATTGTTCCAGAGATCATGCGTTAGGAACAAACACACATTTTGATTTTATATATATAGATAAAAGAGGTTTGATTAACAAAAAAAAAAAAAAAATCAAAAGTTAAAGTTACTTTCATATACCAAAAAAAAAAAAAAAAAAAAAAAAAATTCAGTAAAGTGCGACTGTGAATCGCACACGAAGGGTTCCGTACGGATACTATATACATAATCAAATATCTAAGCATTAAACACATTCATCACAGCAAGCTACCGACTACCAAATATCCAGGATGGAATACACATGTTTATATGAGAATAATTCTTTTGAAGACAGCAAGGCAACAGGGCGACAGGTTGTTGTCTATGCTGATTTTGTCGTTGTAGTCTAATTAAATTAATTTCTATTTCTTTGGCTGCAATGAGAAAATCCAGTATTGCCAGTATAATACAGAATGTTGAATGAATGATTTTGTACAATTATTTTATATTATTTAACAGAAATAATATGCAAAAATTGATGTAAGGAATAAATTGATTCATTTTTGTACTTTTACGTGAAAAAAGTATATTTTAAAAGAGTAATTAATTTTTATAAATGCAAAATATATAAAAGTGAAAATACTGAACCTATGTATTTGTACTTGAATATCAGCTGTAGATGGTGCTGCTGCCGTCTCCAAAATAATTAAGTAGCCGGCTACGAGGCGACAAATGCTGCTAGCGGCATTTGAAGTCGTGTGTTCGTCTAGCCTGCTGTGGTGAATGTGTTTAACGCATTACGTTATGCATATTTTTTTTTAAATTAAGTACTCGGTAAACTTTTTTTCGGATTTTTGGTGATTTTTCTTATTTTTGATGCTTTTTCGATTCTTGGCGTTTTATTATTTGTTTTGGCGTTTTTTTCGTTTTGGCGTTTTTATCGGTTCTTGACGATTTATTTTAGTTTTAGATATCTTTTGGTTTGGTGCTTATTTCGTTTTGGAGATTTTTTTTGGTTTGGTGCTTATTTCATTTTGGAGATTTATTCGGATTTTGGTTGATTTTTGTTCGGTTGAGCTGTTTCTTAAATTAACGTTTTTTTAATTTCGAGAGTTTGCTTCTTACGGTTTCCAAGATACATCAAGTTGTCAAAATTACATAGTCATAATCACATTAACTGATAGAATATCTTTTGAAATTGAATGTTTGTTGTTGTAGTTTGTATAAAAATACACTAACTTAGCAAATTTCAAGTGTCTATATATAATTGTATGTATACATACAAGGCTTGAATTACACTGTGCTACAACTGAATTGTTAGCATATTGAATTATAGTTCCCTTTTCAATGGAGAATGCTATTGAATTAAAGTGTAAATCAAGCATAATTCAACCCTTGATAATTGGTTGTGTGGCTTAAATTATACTTGTTTTACACTTGATTTCAAGCAAAATTTGCTTTTAGGTTTATAAGGCCCCTTTCAGATTAGGCAACTTTAATTGCGCAAGTATAATTTTCATTTTTATTTATTTTCTTCTGAACTTGCTTTTGTCTTCACATTCAGCAACTTTGTTGAGCAAGTTTAAATTTCATATGCTCGAATTTTCTTGATTTGTTGAAGTTTTGTTTGTATTCATTGTAATTGTGAAAGTGACTTGAAATTTGTTGTATGCAATGGAAGTTGTAGAACAAAATAATTTAGTTAGAGATATACTTGAATGCATCGGAGAAGCGGTTACAACAGAAACAGAATTGCCAAGTACAAGCAAGTCTGTACTCAAATCTCGGCAATTCTTTCCCCTTCAAACCGACCTTTCCTCTCACACCCACAAACACAAGACTTACGCAAGTAAAGTTGCCTAATCTGAAAGGGGCCTAACAAGGCATTTTAAATTTTTTCATTGCTGGTTTTGGAACACCCTTTACTTTTTAACTGTCATATATTTGCAGTTATACATATCCTGTAAAAATTTCAGGATTTCTAGAGCAAATAGCCTGTGACGGACAGACCCATAGCATAGTGAAACCAAAAAAAAAGGTTCCAATTTTCCAGCTCTGAAACCGTGTGAAAATTACACACCGAATCACAAACCTATAGATCCCCTTAACAATTTTTGGTGCAGGATATAATAACGATATCGTGTCAATTTGTAATGCATTAAGGCCAAAATTTAAAACATTTATGCATAAATATATCGATTACAGATGTAATTATATTTCATTATTAAATGTTGTTAAATATCAGATTCCTAGAAAAAAAATCTATGAGCCTGCCGCTAGCCAAAAAAAAAAATCCCAAAGTATATGCTTCTAACGACAATTCTGTAATTTTAATGTACAAATTCCTTAATATAAATCCTTGCTCAACTTCTGATTCCATTTCCAAAAAAAAATATATATGTCGCTACCCAATTTCAAACAAGTAACTCTTTCTTGTCACAACAAAAGCAAAAAAAGTCAACGAACCACAGTTAAATCAAACAAACAAAACAAAATGCCTAACAAACACAAAAGCAAAGTTAAAAAAATCTACTTATTTTTGTAGTCTACTTTAAGGCTCTGAAACAAGTCATTGCAATGCATATGCGGTAGGCATTGAAATTAAAAAAAATATATATACGAGTACCAGTTTAAATAAAAGAAAAATAGATGAGAAAAAGAAACAAACAAATTTGTCACCTTATTTTCTTGCCTACATTCACAAAATGAAGAGCAACTATACACACACATGAAAGAGTTAGCAGAAGGGTAAGTGTGAATGCATTCATATGAGTAAATTTAATACAACAAAATTGCTGTAGTAGCAGTGCTTATGCATTTCTCTCTGCGTGTGTGTGTGTGTGTGTGTGTTTATACAAATATATGCAGTATTAAGTGTAACATACACTAGGGCGTCTACATTAAAGTAAATACTATGCGCACTTGTTTTCATATACATATAACAAAAAAAAAAATCACACACTAAAAATGAAACCTGTGCAAAATGAAGAAGAAGAAAAAACACAAACACAAGAAATGCAAATAAAATAAAACATCATGCATTTGTATTCAACATGCCGTAACATGCAATAACTCTACGCATACATGGCTGGCATTTTGCAAAATATTATGAGAATGGGTGTTTTAATGGAAATAGCTCTACTTCTTGTGAACTGCACATGGTTATACTCACAATTTATGGCCATTCCAGCCGGGCTCTTTGCTGTAATCCACATACACAAATTGAGTCATAAATCTTAATTTACTGCTCAATTTTCGCAAAATGTATGCTCCTTGGTGCATTGAAAATGCATTTCTCCCCGGCACTTGAATTGCCCTTATTTTGTTAGCCTGGAAATATGCAATATTTTGATTGGCTAAGCGAGAGAGCAAGTTAAAATGTTTAACAGGCAGCCGATTGGTTGCAACACTTTAGGGGAGCTTTTTGTGCGCATGAGCTTTGCCATTAAAAATTTATGGGAGAATTTAATAGTCTACTCAAAGCGCATTATATAATTTTGTGTACTTGGCTGAAGCTCCCTAAGGGAATTTGCCAGCTGTAATCTCGCTACCCGCCTTATAATATGTTAGACAATTTTGTGGTGATTTTGAGCTGGTGGTGGTAGTCTGTGAAGTTTTTTGATTTGTTTTGGAGAAATTTTAGCATTTTGTTGTTGCTCAGTAATGCTAGTCGTTATGGGAGTAAAAGAGAAAAAGCCGGCTGGTAAAAAAAATGCCATAGCAGCAGTCAGTACGCATTGTAGGTATGTGTGAATACAAATAAGTACATACATATGTATACTTGCATATATAGACACATACCTATGCATATGGATGCATGTGTAGATAAGCACAGAATTGTTGACATTGATGCACAATAAAATTTGTTCATTAGGGCAATGACAGAGGCGTGCTAGGAAAACGGTTTTAAAGTAACTACACATTATCCCCCTTATGCAAAAAAATATTTTACTTTAGCTTTAAAGTTCATAGTAGTTAATAAGCACTTTAAGGCTAACATAGCTTTATTAAAAAATCATATGCAAAAGACAACTTTAAATATTTTGTGATTTAATAATAAATACTGGTAACACCACCGTATTCAAAAACCACTTCACAGCTTATGATGTACAAAATTGAATGCAATTTCATTCGGGTATTCAAATATTTTTTTTATTTTATTAAATAAATTTTTATTATCTTGAAGTAAAGCAACCCAATTTAAAAAATATGAGCTTCTGACTTAATAGGAAAACAGATAAACACAACCATGAAGTAAAAGTAAAAAAAAATGTGAAAAATTATCACAATTTGTTTTATTCGAATGAAACGAGTATTTGAATATCCAGCTTTTTTCGATTTGTTTTGATTGTATGTACATCACTAAAATATTTTTGTATAATTGTATTTATTTTAATATTTTTTTAAGGATTTTGCTATGTATTTCGAATCAGTTGGATAATTTGGTGATGTTTCCCATTACATGACAGAAATAATAAATTTAAGATAAGAGCAGGCACTTCTAGCTTCATTTTCAGATGTAACATGAATCAGTATGTACTATATTAGTAAAAATATTGAGGTACAAAATACACATTTTGGAAATATCAACTTAAGGTAGTCTTAACACACGTGGGTGCCTACTTTAGAATTTTTATACAATAATTTTTTTAGAATACAACTTTACTTAACATTGCTTGGCAAAGCTTTATTAAGTTTTTTTGCACCCTTTAAGACCCTATATCACTTATTTAAAAAATAAGTTTTTCTTTTTGCTAAAATTACATTTTAGTGAAAAAGTTAATAAACTCTTTCTTCTGGCTTAGGTTAGGCTAGGTCAGCAAGTTGGTAAGAATGGGTAAAAAATTAGGGTCCAGTATAAAAAAGAGCTAATTAATTGCTATAGAGGTGAGAGGCAAAAATGTTTGAGTCATATTTACGATAACTCAGATAGGCTACTGAAGGATAGTCTGGCAACGAAGTGGAGACGGATATCTTCCAAATCGGGACAAAAGCAGAGGAGATGTAAGATAATTTCCTCCTCATCATGGCAACTAAAGGAGCAGTCACTATAAGGGAGACGAAAGCATAGCTACCGGTCAGAGTGGCCACGAGATTGGTCAAGTGCTTCCTAGTGAATTTCGTGAGGTTTGTAGTTCTCTAGGATTTTAGGCGAGGCCAGAAGGTTCTTTCGACTGCGCAGGTGAGCTCATTGCGCCATCTGTCTTGAGCTGGTTCAAGAAATGAAACATCGAAGCCTCTCCAGCAGGATGAGAGCGGGAGACTACAGAGATAATCGACATCAATTTCTCTGAGTAAGGCTCTTCCCTCTTAGCCAGGTTATCCACAACTATGTTGCCTGAAATAGTCCCGTGTCCATGCACCCAGTATAAAAGGGGCGTGAGTGCTGCGAGAGCGTATCTAGGGTTTAGCGACATTCTTGGATAAAAAAGATGTACGAGTATACACACCTATGAAGGACTTAATAATTGTAGACTGGCTGTCAGTTATAATATGGATATCTTCTTTTGATATCCGATAGAACTTAGCTAGTGCATCGCTCTTTAAATGGTAAGTATTTTCCGGGTGTCTGAAGGATATTTCAACTCCGAATACTGCAATATATACGCCCCCACCAATTCTCCTCCCCTTTTTTGAGACGTCCGTGAAAACCTGTACGGCTCCATTGAGTGGGAAAAAACCTTCTGTCAATGAAATTCCAAAATTCCTATTGAAGTAAGTAGTTAATAAAAAACCGTCTAAATCGATTTATTTCGACTTATGTCGATTTAAAGCTATCGATCGAAGTCTTAGGAACTTTCAATGGACAAGCGAATTTGTTTTTATAACTACATAAATAATATGAAATGCTGTGGTTTTTAGGGAAAGTCTCCTAAATTCATTTAAGTGAGCTATTGATGCCAAATCCTTCGAATTTCCGATTAAAAAGTGAATTTCCCTGGCTTTTTACAAAATGGACTAAATTCTGAGCTTCTGAGAAAAATCCGCCTAAATCAATTTATGTATATCCATTTTGAATTATTGATGTAAAATCTTAGCAACTTTCGACAGAAATGTAAATTTGCCTGACTTCATGAGTTTTGTTTTAATGAAATGAACTTCAGTGTTTTTTATGAAAAACCGCCTAAGTTGATTTACGTCTATTGATACGAAATATTAAGAACTTTCGATGAAAATGTGAGTTTTTCTGCCTTTTTATTAGCTTTTTACTTACATGCAATTGTGTGAATCGATTTATTTCGATTTTGACTTATTGATGTCAAATTCTAGGAAATGTCAAGAAAAAATTTAAATTTTCTTGACTGTTTATAAGTTTATGTAAATGGTTTTGTGTTTTTTAGGGAGAAACCGCCTAAGTCTATTCATGTTAACTTTGGGTTATTGATGTCATATCTTAGGATCTTTTGACAAAAATTTTAATTTTCCTAACCTTTTAAGAGTTGATTCCATGGATTTGTTATACAAAAATACGGCAACCATAGCTGTGTAAAGAACCGAAAAATGTCAAAAGCACAAAAATAATTGTACTGAAACCAAAACAAAATCGAAGTTTTTGACATTCTTCAGCTACAAAGCACATCGAGCAAAAAATTATCAACTGAAGTAGTGCTGCCACCTAGTTAGATACACCTTGGTTGATTCTATAAATATAATAAAATTCTCTGGTTTCTAGTGAAAACCGCCTTAGTCGATTAGTGTCGATTTTGAGTTAATGTTGCCAAATCTTGGAAGTTTTGATTAAGACGGAATTTCTTAGACTTTTTTGAGTTGATTATAAAAATTAAATGAAATTCTGTGGCTTATAAGGAAAAACCGGCTGAGTTGATTAATATAAACTTTGAGTTGTTTTTCAATACTTATTAGACCTTAAAATAGTTCGTATGAAGTAAAATTAATGCTTAATATCTCAGGAACCATAAAATAAATTTCGCAACACGTTTTTTTTTTCAAAAGGTATATAGTGGGTATTCAAATTATACATGTACATATACCTCATCTAATTTTTTTAATGGCTAGTGAGTAAAACCAATAATTAGCTACCAAAATATTGTTTAAAACGTGTTGGATCTTCTTAGACCCCCTTTAAACAGCTAAAATTTACTTTTCAAAGTCTTAATTCTGCTGGGCGAAAGACAGAGGAAGGAATACTTTCCCTTTCTATCTTTATTCCAGCTGAATTAAGACTTTGCAAAGTCAAATTTGCATGTCTAAAAGGGGTGTTATATGGGAGGCAAATAAAATATTTGTTATGAAAACTAAAATTCTAATGTTTTCGCTAAATATGTTGTATGTATAATATGTAATAACCCTTATTCCAGTTGTCGACATAGACGTCTCTTTAACACATGAATAAAAAAAATTATTTGCATTTTACTTAAAACAACAAATTCTAATTATTATTAAATACATATAAGCATAAACATTTTGGGTTTTAAGGGTTCTTATATAATCTCCGATTGTACAAGGAAAAAGGCCCCTACTGACAAGAGCTAAAGGGTTCCACAAAAAAGTTCTTCATATTATTTTACATAAAACTACTGATCATATTTTCTACCTGAAATGATAGTGTAAATATATATATTCGAAATTAATCCTTAAATGTATGTTAAGTTTTAAGCTATCTCTGGAGCTTGCGGACGGGTCAAAAATTTTGAGTGAAATACAGGATTTTGGTTTCAAAAATAATTTTTAGTTTTCAACGTAGTGGCGTATATAGAGAGCTTTGTACAATTTATCCAACGTCTCTGAAATTTTTTACTCCTTCAAAAAAAAAAAAAAAAAAAAAAAAAATCGGTTTAGTGGATCCACGTTTCGTGCAGGGTTACGAAAGGGCACAAAAAATCGTCCATGTTGTGGTTTGTCAACGCCAAACACTCCTGCAAAGTTGTCACACGATTGCATTTGTGGCCAAAGGCGGGATCCACCTTGCGGAAAGCTCTCATACCCAAGTGATCCTTGAAAATTGAAACCACCGAGGCATGTGATATGCCTACAACCTATCTTACCTTGAATCACCGATCGGACAATAGAACATCGTGAATATTATCAATTTTGTCGGGTGAAGACTACTTTTTTACAATTGAAATTGATAATAAGTAGTCCCCCGCAGGTTTATTTTTAAGGGAAGTATTACTCAAACAAAGAATGTTTACTTTTTTTTAGGTATTACCTTCTTTAGGAAAGGGATAGTGATACAAAGGACAGCTGGTGCAGGAAGAGGCAGAGAAAAGCTTTACAACTCTGCTTTTGTACGTTCTGTTTTTAGTAAGTTAGTGTTGCAGCTCCTCTGGTGTCATTAAGACTTATTAAATTTTTTTGAAGCTGTGCTTAGCAGCCATTTTATTGGTTATTTGACTTCCCGGATGATTCTGCTACACATTCCCGAGAAATGAGGACGCTCTAATGCTACATTAGGATCAGTGTGCACTGAAGACGGTGTAGTTCAGTGACCAGTGACTAAGCCTTCATCTCTTGAGAACTTTCCTACAACATGTGATGCTAATGCACATTCGTGTTGTTGTTATGGTGGTGTTGTTATCAGGCTTAGCCCTGAATTGAGTGATGGTTCTTTTTCGCAAATAATTTGGGCAAAAAATTCAATCATTAATAGCTGCAAAAAAAATGCATCTTGATTAGGTTTTGATAGGAGTCAACTGACGTTTTTACGTTGACAGGATCAGTGTTCCATATCAGTTAAGAGGCTGATATTTAAAGTCATGGACTTAGTGATCGCTACTCGTATTTATTTTCTGCTTCCATTTGTCAGAAACAGTCGTTAGAATACTTTTATTTTGGAAAGTTAGATTTTGTTGAACAGTGTCTTTTGTTAAATATTCTTTTTCTATCTTTAATAATATATCTTTCGTTCTGCTTAAATTTTGGTTAATTTTGGCAACTGTAATCATAAACGATTGTTAAAGTTAAATTACACCTTCATAAATACCGGTGCAATTTCTCTTAGGAGAATTTTATTTATGTTTAAATTTTCAAGGTTTCAATGATAATTTTAAAAATTTAAAATAATTTAAAAATTTTGATAATATTTTTTTAAAAAAGAAATGAAGAGTTGAAAGCAAAGAACACTATAATATATTTATTTATTTTTGAATGTTTACTATCATGGCCATGTTGTAAAAAAAAATTGCTTTGGCGCCTTGACTTCCAGCAAAAAGTTGGAAAAATTTGGGGAGGCGCAATTAAATGAAGTTACAAAGCAACAAAACAAGCCAAGTATAAACAGTAAACAAAAAAGCTTTTGTATGTGGAGACTTTCTCTCTTTGAACTAATCTCTTTTAGCAAGTGAGAGAGTAAGAGCGAGCAAGTACTAGAGAAATGTGGCTTTTCGCCGTTAAATGAAAGTAAAGCTTTTTTTAAGTAAAGTGAAAGCTTTTATTTAATTTTTGTATAATAAACAATTTAAAATAAACACATTCAAAAATTGAAAATTTATTTTTGAAACAAGTTTTTATAAAATATTGATTTTTTACTATAAAAAAAATTATATAAAATTATATTTTGTTCTAAGCAAGTTGTCTTGTCTAGGAATTTTTTAAATGCTTTTTTTTGTAAGAAAAGCAAGTTTGCGGCAAATTGAAAGCAACATGTTGTAAATATATAAAATGCAACGCTTGTTATTTACTGGCTTTAGTTGTTAAAAAGTAAAGCATAACTTAAGGCGTTGCTAAATAAATTTTTGATTATACTCCTTAATAACAGTGCTCAAAAGTAAATAAAACAATATTATTTTTAAAACTTGTCAATTATGTATTACAAACCACTTCATAAGTGTGCAATAGTTTCGTGCAACTTTCATCAAACTCGTTAAGCTATATGTTACATACACATGTTGCAACCTTTAACGAAACCCTTTTCAACTAATTGGAACAAAAATGTATCAACATACATACGGAAAAAGTAAGCTATTAACGAACGAAAAAATGTAATGTAGTAACCGCTTTACACAAACAGCTTTGCTTTTAGAAATTAAATAAAAAAAAACACTTATTAATATGTAGTTGTATCCTTTGTGTCTGCCATACAAACCATTACTAAACTATTCGCTTTTTAATGGACGACTAAAAGTTGTTTTTTGCTTTATTTGCATTTTAGACAGACACACTTGTTCGTTGCTTATATCTAATACTTGCTCGTCGTCGTTTTAACGTGGCCATCGTTGGTACAACACAATTTCGTTTTTACATTACCAAGTCATACAAAGCAAGCTCGTGTGTTGCTTTTTTTTAAATGCTTTTGGCCTGGGATGCATTTCGTTTAGTAAAATTGTGTGCTGTTTGTTTTGCTTTTAGTTTTGCTTTGGTTTGCAAAAGACAACAAAAATATTGTTGTTCTTGTTGCTTTTGCTTTGCAAAAAGAGGGCCAATGCGCTTTTTAACGAATTGTAAGGATCAGTTTAACGCGAATTACGGTTACGAAAGGATGCCAATGCATAGAACGTAATAAACGTTTAAATTTTTTTTCTGTTAAAGTGTGTATTGTTTCTGCTCCTACAGGAAAAAATTTAAAAAAAAAAACAAAGTGAAATTTGTTTAATAAAAAAAAACTAAAACAAGAAATTATTAAAAGACATTTAAGTAAAAAATCTCTTTAAGCTTAAGTTAACAGTAAAATATTTAAAAAAAATAATTAAAAACCCAAAACGCAAAAATCATATCAATTTGTTACAATTTCCAGAAAATAAAAGCAATGAAAATCCAAAAAATCTTCCTCTACTAAAGGAATTTGTGTAAGCAATCTCTAACTGACCTATCACAAGCTGAAAACGGTTAGTAAAATTTTATATAAATATAATAAATGTCCTTTACTTAGGCTAAAAGTGTGTGTTTGATATATATTTCAATTTAAATTAAAAAGTTTTAATTATAAAAATTATATAATATGAAATAAATCTTTTTTAATATGGCAAAATTATCTCAAAAAGCCCAAAAATAGGCTCTAAATTTTAAATTTTTCTCAACTTTAACTTTTATCAAAAATAAAGTTAAATAAGTTATTTTTAATTGAAACAAAATTCACGAAGTAAAAAACACGCAAATGAAAAATATATTGCATAAAATAAATTTTTGTTTGTTATTGCAAGAAGTTTTTAGAGTGGCCCCTAAAGTAGGCTTTACATTTTTAAAAATTTAATACATCGAGCCCTGTTTTCGATTAATAGTAAGCAACAAAAATTAAACAGCCTTATTTATAAAACTTATTATGGCTTTATAAAGGGTTTTTTAAAACAAATTTTCATACAAAATTTTTCTTAAAAGGCTCAATATTTTTTTTTTTAAATAAGGCTGAAAGTTTTCAAGAAAAAGATTTTTAAACTATTCAAATATTTTTTATATACGTAAATTATATATATATATATATATTTATTATATACGTATATATCTTACATACGTAAATACTTACGATAAAATTTTATAAGCATTTTTTTATTGGCATTTTGATAACTTTAAATAAAAAAAAATAAAAATAGTCTATTTTTTACCACATGTCGCTTACGATTAAATAGAAAATAAGGCTTTATATTCTAATATAATATAATATTTTAACTTTTATTAATTTTAGTAGAATATTAAAAATTAATAAAAAGTGTTAAAAAAATATTTTAAGACCTAATTTTCAAACTAAAAGCCGACTTTTGGATTTTGCCCAAAACTTATAATGCTCGTTTATTGCAATATTGTCATAACTCGAAAAATGCAGTTTTTAAGCTATGTAAAAATTTCATACAAATATCTTGTATGCTCAAGTCTTAAAAAAAAATAAAATTATTCTTTCCCATTGAGGTGTGCATAAATTAAAACCTTTGAACTGCTTTTCTTTCTGTAAAACATGTTTTTTTGAGTTATGCCGTTGTTGTAGTAACTGGGCGATTTCTGAAGTTTGAAATTTGAGATAATCTAGTATCTTCTATATGTATTCCGAAATACTTTTAATCAAAATCACCTAAATTTTTATAGCAAGCCTTAGCATAAAGTGTTGATAAAAGGAAAATTCTTAAAAATTGAGTTTTTTAAATAATTCCTAAAAAAATATACTTTAAATTTTTTTAATTAAATCTTTATTTTTTACCACAATTTATAACTGTATAATTGTATTCAAAAGACAACTTTAAGTATTTTGTGATTTAATAATAAATTCTGGTAACACCACCGTGTTCAACAACCCTTTCACAGCTTATGATGTACAACATCGAATACAATTTCATTCGAGTATTCAAATAATTTTTTATTTTATTAAATACATTTTTATTATCTTGATGTTAAGCAACCTAATTTATAAAATATAAGCTTCTGACATGGAAGCAAAACAGTTAACATTTTTATGAAGTAAAAGTACAAAAAATGTGATGAACATATAAAAATTATCTCAATTATTTTATTCCAACGAAATGAGTATTTGAATATCCAGCTTTTTTCTATTTGTTTTGTTTGAATGTACATCTCTAAAACATTTTTGTATAATTGTATTTACTTTAATATTTTTTTTATGGATTTTGCTATGTATTTCGAATCAGTTGGATAATTTAGTGATGTTTTCCATCACATGACAAAAATAATAAATTTAAAATGAGAGCTAGCACTTCTAGCTTCATTTTCAGATGTAACATGAATCAATATGTGCTATATTAACAAAAATATGTGAGGTAAAAAATAGATATTTTGTAAATATCAACTTAACAAACGTAGGTGCCTACTTTAGAATTTTGATATAATAATATTTTTTGAATACAACTTTACTTAACATTGCTTTTCAAAGCTTTGTTAAGTTTTTTTGAATACGACCCGTAAAGTTTTACAAAAATTTAGTTTAAGCAAATAATAATACATAGAATGATTAAGTTCATTACATACGAATACATATCGTCACCGTAAATGCAAACGGACGTAACTACACAAAAATTCAAAATCAATTTTTTGATGGATTATGGTTTATTTTATCAGACTACATGTTCACGCAAATATTTAGAACTCTGCTATAAAACATGACGACTTTGTTTAAGAAATTCAAACGGATTAACTGCCAGTTTATAGCAGCTATGTAAAAATTCTCGGCTGTCTATTTATAATGAAAACAAAAACAAATTTTGAGTGCTTTCTTTTTGTTTTCATGATAAATAGCCAGACGAGAATTTTCACATGGCTTCTATGAACTGGCAGTAAATATATATAAAAAGGAAATAAATGGTTAAAAACATAAAGTATCCATACTACAAGTAAATTTCGAAAAAAATTTCAAGAACATTTTATTATTATTGATTTTGAAAGGTTTTTTGTTTCTCCTGTAAAATATATAAAAGTGTAGTTACGTCCGTTTGCATTTAAGGAGACAATATGTACATATGTATATATTAATATTCTTGGCATGGGTTAATTTTTCTCATTCATTTTTGCACTCATTCTTGAGGGTCTGCTGAAAATGTTGCAATCTTCACTTTTGACACGAAAACTATTTACAGTAGCCCTATCTATCCACTGTTAAAAATATTACATAATTTTCTCTACTCTTTCAAAAAAAAAAAAAAAAAAAAAAAAAAAAAAAAAAAAACAGTTGTATTCTAGTTGATTAAAAGATGTTAGCTTAAAAGAAAAAGATTCAGTAAATTGCGACTGTGACTCGCACACGAATGGTTCCGTTCCGTACGGTGTTTTTTTAATTTGGCGATTTTTTCAGTATTCTATTTTGTTTTATTATTACTTTCGGAGTTTTCGTTCCGTTTTTGGCGATTTTTTCCGTTTTTGGTGATTTCGTTTAGTTTTTTTTTTTTGGCAACCTTTGTACTTTTGGCGATTCTTTTTTTATTTTAACGTTTTATTTTATTTTTGGTAATATGTATATGTTATTTTAGAGCTTTTTTTTTGGAGATTGTTTGTTTTGGCATTTTTTATTTTATTTTGGAATTATTTTAGTTTTAGCGTTTTTGAAAATTTCAAGAGTTTGCCTCTTACGGTTTCCAAGATACAGCAAGTTGTCAATATTACATCTAGTGATAGAATACCCTCTAATTCTGATTTTTTAAATTTTAGTGTTAATCGGTGTAGTCCGCATAAAAGTACACTAACTTTGAAAATTTCAAGTGTCTCTACTATATATAAATTCGTATTTCAACATTTTTCCTTGCTCGCTTAAGAACACCCTTTAATTTTTAATTGTCATATATTTTTTGCTGTTGCGGCCAAAAGTTTACATATTCTGTGCCTCATTGAAAATTTATAAATTTTTAGTGCCCCTGTTTAGATAGAGCAATTATTATTACTAGTGTTCGCCCAGTGGTTGAAATTCAACCATTATTGCAATAATACAAACCGCTCAGATAAAATGTCATATATTTCTTCATTTCTAATAAAATGTATTACCGTACTTACTCCGGTCTTTAATAGTTGTATCTATTAATGTGAGCTTTCCAAATAAATAATAGAAACGGTTTTGATGTTCATTTTTTCTCCGGTTTATGTTTTTCAACTTTTTGCTCCAAAATGGATTCTATTTCATTTAACTTTTTGTCGTTTTTATAAAGCTGATTCGACTTAAAACCGGTTCTAATTTTGACTATAGTTGAAAGAAAGCTAACAACAGATGTTAAAATTTAAGTTGTCTCTAAAAAGAACCGACTTTATTGTTTGTCTATGGTTATGGCCCACTATTTTTAAGCATCTAAAGAAAAATAGTACAGTACCGGTATGTATTTAACTTACTCGTTATTTAGATATTCAAATTTTATTAGTTTCAGCAATAATCGTTTAAGTACATACAAAAATGGAAATAAGAATAGAATGAACAAATAAAACAACACTATGTTTAGACGACGAGTTGAATCACATGCTTCGCTCTCTGAATCTTGTTTTTGAATCTTGCCGTTTATACGACGCCTTCATGCTTCGTGTGCAGCGTGCCAATTTAGTGCTTTTCGCACTAGATTTAGTGCTTTTTAATTCATAACAGTCCGGAATTTTTCAACTAGGTGCTTTTTTTTAAATACCTGAAATTGGTGCTTTTTCACCTTTGACTTTAGTGCTTTTAGTGCGTTTAACAAATCCACTAAATATAAATTTGTGATAGTATGGTGGCTTTACACAAAACAACAAATATGCATTTTCCACTTTTCTGTCTGATTGTCATCAGTAAAGAACGGAATGTGCTACAGTAAACTTCTTGGTACGCTTTTGTAGAAAATTGAACACTCTATAAAAAAATTTAAAATTAAACTAAATCTGAAATAAAAATATTTTTAATTTCCATTCCATTCACTTATTACAGCTATGGCTAAAATATATTGAAAAACTTATTAAATTGTTTTATATTTCTCTAATACCCAGTGGGAAAAGGTAATTAATAGTAAATTATACGGTAATTTTTCATTTTTGAATTGATTACTGTTAACACAGAACATGTCCTAGGAAAGTAATGAATTATTTTAATTGTGTTAGATCAAACTACCCTATCATTTCTAAGGGATGCATTGTTTTGCTTTGGAAAGTAAAACTTCATGTAATTAATGCCTACTTTTCCAGCTGGGTACATACGTATCATATGAACGTATATACATACATACACATAAGCATACATACTTACATACATTCGACTCATTCAAAATTTTGTTTTGAAGGCATCCCTATATTTTCTTCTTATTTTTCCTTTTTTACTATTCATAACTTAATTAAATTTATTTATATTAAAGTCACATCTATATTTTTTTGGTTTGTTTTTATTTGTTCAAACCCATACATATACATATGTATACATATTTTGTTTTGATAGCTGGTTCAGCTAAACTGCCGATAAACTGCGATAAAAGTTAGAGAAGACACAAATTTTACGTGCTTCGCAAGTAGATTCATATTGAATCTACATGATTCGCTCTCATAATTTTGTATGGCGAAGCAAGTTGATTCGGTCATGATTGGGGTGTGAAGCATGAATAGAGAGCGAAGCACGTGTCGTGTAAACATACTATAAGTATTTCCTTCTGAGCAGTGATGGAAAAGTTGGTACAATCGTACTTTTTTTGATACTATTTGCCATGAAAAAGTACCGTAGTACTCCCGCAATACATTTGATACTCTCTCGGCCAACCCAGAAATACAGTCAGAAGACGCGCGTACATATATATTTTTGCCAAGAATTCAATTTCTTTTTCTACAAATGGCACGAAACTTTATTAGTAAAGATATTTTAGAAAATTGTAACCCTTCACAATTAAATATATGTAAATAAAAACCATATTTCTTTCAATGATATTTTCTGTGGTACAGAAGTTGATCTATATTTTAGATCAGTTTAAAGAATATTGTAAAACGTTTATATTAAATGCTGTCAAGTTCTAAGGGCAAAAGTGGGCTTTGACAATGAAATGTTAACTTAGCTTAGTAAATTTCCCCTGAAAATGATTTATCTGGTAAAACCAATAGCATTATATCGCTTTGAATAAAAATGTTTCCCAGCGAAAAGCAAAAGTTTGAAAATATTAACAATCAATATAGAGCATTGGCTGATTTGGAAGAATTAAAACTATTAACAACAGAAAATATCGGGCTTGTTCTAAAAATCATGGTGATTTAAATCACGGTGGTGTTACAAACAAACAACTTATAGCTGACTTGTTCGTGGGTATTTATTGTATTTTAAGTTATAGTCATGTATAAACCATAAATCATGAAATTTACAAAAGCAATAATTTAGCTTTTATTAATTTTTTGAAATCACCGTGATTTGACATATCATGATTTGCAGAACAGGCCTGTATATGCAGTTTTTGGCCTACCGATGCTAAAACTAAAAACGCATTAGATGAATACATGTTTCCAGGTAAATCGACAGTAGCTTACCGAGTTTTGTCTATACCTCACTCCTTTGTAAATGTCGAAAGGATTTTCTCTTACAAAATGTCATGAAAACAAAACAAAGGAACATACTTTATGTTCCAACAGTATCAAGTCTTATCCAGGCCTAAGATTTATTGAAATCTTAAAACACTTCTTGTTATAACTTTAGCACTTGTACTTATGAACGAGTAAATACATACATATGTGTGCATGCATATTAGGGTGATTCTAAAAAATCAATTCAATTTTCTACAAAAGCGTACCAAGAAGTTTATTGTAGGACATTCCGTTCTTTACTTATGACAATCAGAATAAATAAAATCAATTTATACCATGTAAATCGTATGGTAAATCGAACTGACCATCTCACAATTAATATAAATAATGAGCTGATATTTTAACAGGCCTATTTTTTTTACTAACAAAAGTTTGAAACCTGGTTCTGAGAAAAACAAACGATTTTTTTTAGAATCATCCTATCCATATGCTTTGTGTTTCATTTTTATTTCTTTGTAAATTAATTTTATATAATTTTTTGTTAAAAAAAAGTACTCAAAAAATTGTTTTTGATACCGAAATGCAAATCTCATTTCCCATCACTGCTTCTGAGTGTTTACGGAGTTGCCAAGCCAAATTTAATTTAGTTAATTTTGAGTTTTTTGTTGTAATATTTTAGCAAATTAAGAGAGAAAGAGAGATCATGGCTTTATGATTGGCTAATATTCTTAACTGTTAACTATCTTAGACACAAAAATGTAGAAGAAAAATTACATTCTGCACTGCTCCTATTGACAATCTATCAACCAAAAAAAAATCAAGCGAATACGTTGAGTTTAAGTCAGTTAAAATTGTTCTTAACTTTTTTCACTTGCCTATTTATATATAGATTATTATTTTTATTCACTCCTAAAAGTATGCTTTAATTTGTCTTGATTATAAATTTTCTTTAAAAAATTTACTGTGATACTTTTCGTTTTGTTTTTCGATAAAAAAAAACTTCGTTCTTGTTTTAGATTTGTACAAATGTAATTTAAATTAAATAAAAAAAAAATGATAACACTGTGCAACAGTGAAAAATTCGCAAGGTCTTAACAGTCTACGTTCGATAGTACTACCAAAGGGTGGGCCTACAAAGATTTTAAAAATCAGTCCGCCCTCGTAAAATGGTGTCTTCAGCTTTTGACCAACAGCTTGTTAAGACTTGGTGATAACTCTAAACTATATATCGAGAGCCTTTATTCAAAACACGTGAACTCAAAAAAGCTAACTTTTCAGTAGAGCGAAAAAACTTGTTAATTCGCTGATTATTGTAGATTATTGGTCTGCAAAAAATATTTCATTTTGCACTGGTTTGCGTATTTTTATGAGATAGCATATTTTAGTCGATCAAAAAACGAATATTTTTTAGAGTTAGCATATTTTGTCGGAAAAAATATAATTTTTTTGAATATATTTATTTTTAAATCAATTTGTGAAATCTTTTACTCAATACTAGATATAAAATTTGAAAAGCTACAAAAAAAAAACTTAAAATACCATAAAAAATTAATTTAAACCTGACTAAAAGCCTCTTCCATCTCGAAGTGGTCAGCTTTAGCACTCTCTAACTCACTCTCTAGTGTAATAGGGTCACTTCAAATTATCAATTTCGAAAGCTTATGTCATTGACTAAAATCGGTCCATACATAATGTTTCTAATCGATTAACAGTTTAAAAGTTATACATACATTACCAATTTTTTTTATCGAAACCCCTCTGTAGTAAAGTAAAGTGACCATATCTCAAAAACTAGCCATAGGATATCAAAATCAGCTTGATCATAGCTACAACTTTGCCAAATTTTGTAGCAAAAAATCTGTGGAAGTTATTCTGAAAAAAAAGCAATGTGAGTCCGATCACAGAGGAGATGTGTAAACATCTAGTAATGAAATTTTTTTTTTTAAGTTGGAAGTACTTATGCTTTTAGTATCTTTTTTTAAATTAATTAATTAAAAGTATCAAAACTTTCAATATTATAAATACATATGAATTTGTTGGTTTTTGTTTCTTTTATTAAACTTATTTGGTTAGTAAATTTGCACACTGCAGTATATGTATATGTATGTACTGCATTCAAAATTGCAGTAAGTTGTAAATTTACTGATTAATGTACTGCATTCAAAGTTGCAGTAAGCAGTAAATTTACTGATTACTAAAAAAAATCAGTAAATTTTTACTGCTAATGAAATTTAATTTGCATTACCAGTAAAATCGTAGGGCCGTAATCATAATAAAATTGTAGCAAGTGGCAAAGTTTTTTCATTCAAATTTTGAAACTTTTGTATGAAAAACATTTAGCCACTTGGTAGAATTTCATTATGAATACGGGCATTACTGATTACTGAAAATTCAATGCACCTCATCATATAACAAATCATTTAGGAAATTTATAAATATTGTAGAAAAAATTTTAGTAATCAGTAAAAATGTACTTGTTAAACATTTTTTATTGTTTTTACTGAAACTTTAGTGGTACTGCAGTGCTCATCTATGGTAAATGCCTTTACTTTTACTTTTTAATTTTTAATTCCTGTTGTTCATAGTTTAGTTGTTGCTGTTCTTGTTGTTGTGTACGCATTGCAATTGAAATAAATTCAGTAAAGTGCGACTGTGACTCGCGCACATTCGGATTCGATCATTTTTTTTTTGATTTAGCTTTCTTCCTTTTTTAAGTTTTTTCAGTTTAAATGATTTTTTTCAGTTTTATCGCTTTTTTCTCGTTTTGGCGTTTTTTTTTTTCTCTTTTTGGGTTTTTTTAATTTTCGCAATTTTTTTCATTTTGGCGATTTTTGCATTTTGGCGATTTTTTTATGTTTTTTATGGTTTTTTTCATTTTGGCGTTTTGTTCTGTTTTTGGGGTTTTTCTATTTAGGCGATTTTTTTCACTTTGGCGATTTTTTCATATTGGCGATTTTTTTGTCTAAGGATTTTTTTCGTTTTGGCGATTTTTTTATATTTGGCGATTTTATATTTTTTTGATTTTTTAGTTTTACCGTTTTTGAAAATTTCAATAGTTTTGCTCTGTATTAAAATTTCATACAAATGCAGAACTACTTTTATATCTTTTAGGGCCATTATTATAACTTGTCGTTAGCTAAAGGTAGGATTTTATTGGATGGATAAGCACTTTTTCATTCTTACAACTTCATTTTAACCAAAAGTGAACGATAAGTTAAAGACAAGTTCATCCTACCTGTAACTTTTATCGTGAGGTATAGTCATCTGAAGTTGCCATATTTTCATCCCTTGCCACACTTTCTGTTTTATAAATTACAGCCAAATTTATTTGGTCAAAATATGGCATAAAACAAAATCAATACAACACAAAACACATACATAATAAAACAAAAAACAAAAGAATTGACAAAACTGTTTTCATTAGTTTGTAATTTGACAAATAACCAAAAGCAAGTTTTCACTAAGCATTTTTAACAAACAATATCCACAATATCCACAGAAATGTTGCCACCAAACAAAAACTGTATTAGTCCTCGTCCAGACTTGCAATTTTTGTTGCTGCAATTTCTTAAGATTCTGCTCTCAAATTCCATAAGTGTCCACATTACGAAATTATAATATTGCAATTGTGCATTAAAAAAATTAAAACACCACAGATTTCCTTGAAAAATTAACAATTATATTTACTTTTTGCTATATTTTTTTGTTTTTCATACAACTGAAGAGATAAAATCATGATACAATAATATAAAGGTACAACCACATTTGACGTATAAAATTAATTCTGACTTTTGCCCCAATTATTTGAATACTGTTTTTTTGTAAACAGAGAGGAAAGCGTTGCCACACACATATAAAGGCAACTTTTATTTAGGAATGCTTCTTGAAATGTGTAATCCTGACAAAAACATAAATGTGAAAAACGGCCAAGTTCCTATCCAATATTTCGGCCATTAAAAGTTGTGAGATATAAATAATATAATAATACAGAAATATAATATGTATGATATAAATTTGTAATCGTAAGGGTGTCATATAATTTGTAGATAATCTGCCAACTTGACAACATTTTTATCAATATAAATAAATGAACATTTATACATTATTTTCTCCTTTTTTGAAAAGGTAAAAATATTGCCAAGTTATCAGATTATCTAGAAATTATATGACACCCTTAGGATTACAAATTTTTATCATATATAATATATTTCTGTGTTAGGTATTGTGGCAAAGAAGAACTTGGTCAAAATTTATATCTCACAACTTTTAATGCCCGAAATATTGGATATGAACTTGGCCGTTTTTCACATTTATGTTTTTGTGAGGATCTGATTACTTTTTGAAAAGATTTCTATAATAACAATTTTTAAACTTAAAATTTCTTGTGTATTTTATTTCTATTCATGATCACTTTGCCAGTTGAAAATGGCAGATGTGCGATAGCTTTCCGTGAGCACCTGCCATTACGGCCTTATCTCACGGGTGCCAAAGCACCGGGTGTGGGTTAGACGCCAGACCAACGCCCCCATGCACCCTATTAGAATGAACCTATGGCCCACTCCATAAGGCACATAGGTTGCAATCTTTGAATATAGTTATCCCTGTACTATATTCAATTACCTTGCTGAGGTAATTTGAGCTATCTAAACTCTGCTGCTATGTCCGTGCCCATAGCAGCTTCTGTTGAATGGCAACAGCACCTAGAATAGTGTCTGGCTGACCGCGTCAGACCAATCACTAGCATTGATTTCACACTGGGAAGCCAAGACTATTCTCCCAGCGATTTTGGTAGCAACCACAGCCACCACGATAATTCTCCGGCTTCCACGCTAAGGTGTTGTGTATACACCCATAGCGAGGTCCCCAAGAGAATTCCTCAACCATTGCCGGCACAGCTCAACCACTCATCCATAATGAACCCATGCCTGTGTCGCCAAATAACCAGTGCCTACTCCACACATACCAAAATCATCCCTTTAACCCCTTGGGGTATACCCCATTGGGGTAGGACGAACTCGGCATTTTAGCAAAGGAAACTGACGACCGCTACATGCACTCAAAACTTCAAAGCAGCTCGGCTGTCGGGCAACCGGCACCCGTGGCACCAGAAGTAGCCTCTGGTTAGACCTCGAAGTTCCACCACAAGGGCTTCACCTCTATCGTCTTTTGAACTCAGGGGCAGTTCTAGGTGACGCTGCACCTAACTGACATCAACAGGACCTGTCTTCCTTTTGTTATAAATATGTGCACATCCGTTACTCTGTTTATATTCAGAGATTGGGTAGTAACACATAAGTTCTATGGGTATTGTACCAAAGGTACGTCAATGGAAAAAGCCACATCACCCCAGCTGGGGCCCCGGGTTTGCCACACCCGTAGTCCATAACAGACTCCCCTGGGGGGAGTTGAAAATGGCAGAGTTACATAAAATAATGGGTAAGAGTGTGATGGGTGTTGAATTGTTGACCTTAAATATGCACCATTGTGTCATTACAACGGGTCGCCAGTGTGTATGCAATTTGGTAAGAGGCGACTGGAAGAAACATGTAAAATACAGCGTAAATTTTACTGGGCATGACCCCGCCTATTTTCTCAATATATTTACATGTTAAATAAAGTCTGCTTAGCCGAAGTACATAAATCAAAAGGATATGCCCAATGTGTATGCAAAGTTTCAATAGGATAGCTGGTGATTTTAATTTTTCGATTTTCTGATCGAGTAAATAATTTACTATTTGTGTACAAAATATCAGCTCTCTATAGTATAATATTACGTAAAATTTTCATGAGCCTGACCCCGCTGACTTTTATATCTGCTAGTGCTTATGGTTCATGCAAAGTTTGGTATTAAAAAGTTAATAATAAATACCTGAGTATTAAATTAAAAACTGCTAAGCCGAAGTACCTGAACGAAAAAGCTAAGATTTATGGGTGAAGTCACGGCTATTTTTCAAAATAGGGATTTTTTTTTTTGGATAAGTGTAATGTGTATGAAAAGTTTTAATAAAATGTATGTTAATTTTGAATTTGAAGTGCTTGTTTCCGCCCTCTGATAGCAACTTCTTGGTATTCAGATTTTTCTTAGTGATCTCTGATCTAGATTTATTTCTGTATCAAATTTAAGCTCGCTAGTGCGAATTGGAGCTTTAACGTCGTGGCCCCGCATACCGGGTAAAACTTTTTGGTCTTAAGATTTTCCCATTGGCTTACGCAGCTACACTTACTAGTGTATAAAATGTCAGCTCTCTAGCGCGAATTATATCTTTAGATTTTATCAGCATTACCTCTACCCACTATTCCTAACTCAAAATTTTGTTGTGAGCAGCGCTTATGATTATGCTAATTTTCGTTTAAAATATGCTAGACCGATTTAGATTAAACACAAGGCTAACATTTTATGGGAGTGATCACGCCCAATTTTTAAGGTGATGCAAGATTTCACTAAATTGGCTTGAATTAAAAGCTGTGTATTAAGTATTTAGTTCAAAACAATATTAGCGTGGCCCTTCCCGTTCTGGTAAAATTTTTTGGGTTTTAAAATTTTTCTAGTTTGTTTCTCACTTAGACCTACTTGTATATCAAATTTCAGCTCCTTAGCGAAACTTTTAATTTTTAAGTTTTATGGGTGCAGCCCTGCCCCTCTAACTAAAATTTTCGGTTTTTTAGATTTTTCTAGTTTGTTTCTCACCTAGACCTACTTGTATATCAAATTTCAGCTCCTTAGCGCAACTTTTAATTTTAAATTTTATGGGCTTAACCCCGCCCACTTTTCCAAAGTCAAAATTTTTCTGGGTCTGTGCTTATTATTCGTGCCTAGTTTCGTTATAAACGGATAAAAATAGCTAGATAAATAGTATATCTAAATATGCTGAGCCGCAGGGCATTAAAATGAGGTTTAAATTGTATGGGCGTTTCAACGCCCACTTTTTTGATAAAAAATTTATAGCCTTGCATTACCGCAGTATATGTGCCGAATTTCAATAAAATAACTTCCATGAAGCGCCTTAGATTAGCATTTTTAATTCTGACCTTTATGGGCGTAGCCCCGCTCTCCTGTCTTAAATTTCCGGGTTTTCAGATTTTTTATTTTATTTTTCACCTAGACCTAGCTCTGTATCGAATTTCAGCTCAATAGCACATATTTTAATTTTTATGGGCGTAGCCCCGCCCTCCTGGCTAAAATTTTCGGGTTTTCAGATTTTTTATTTTATTTTTCACCTAGATCTTCTCGTGTACCATATTTTAGCTTTCTAGCTATAGCGGAAGTGTTTCATCAATTTGATGAGTGTGTCAGTGGTCAGTGGTCAGTGAGAATGTCTTAAAATATGCACTTTTTGCACCCCTATATCTCCGGAAGCTTTCATTGTAAAACTTTCAAACTTCGCATATGAGGTTATATGAATTTATTCTAATTATGATTTAAATATCATAATTTTACGATTACGGGGAACAAAGTTATGAGGGGGTAAAAACAGCTCGAATGGCTTCGTGTAAATATACACACTGCGTGCATTGGCCAGAACTTGGCCTGGCGCACTGCCGTGCGCCTAGATTTGAGTTTAGAAATTGTAGTTAAACACGTATTTTTTTTAATGTTAATTGAACATGAGAATAACGAAATCTGTGTGTAATAAGACCTACAAAAGCAAATATTTGATTAATTATTTAATTCAATAGATAACAAAAAAAGCCTCACGGCTTGGGATGCTACTTCGTTCTTAAAAACATCGATATAAAGATACGGCGTTTCTTAGAAGCGATACATCGATCTTTTATTAGCGGAATTCACGGTTGTTTCATACACATAATACACATTCGCATATACTTCGTGTGCAAATTTATTGCTGGTTTACATCAAGCACAACACACATGCTGTTACATTTGCATTTAAGGTAAACACCTTTCAAAGCTCTTAAATTTGTTCTTGTTTCTTTGCAAAGTAACATCAAGCATTGTTGTTGCCGAGATCTGGTTGGCTGTTCTGCTCTCGTCGGTGTGAAAATACAAAAAGCTCTTTATAAAAGTTTGCACATTGTGCATATGGCTTGGACGTAGCTGAACAAGAGTTAATGCTTTGTTGATATATACAACAAACACTGTTCTTCTTTTTTGTTTGCTAAGGACATGGCCTATGATTGGACTAGGAACATGTAATTATCACATTTGTCCTTAATTAAAATGGACCACGTGGTCTAATAATATCCGTAAGGATGCTACAACCCGTTAACAATTTCATCCGAATAATGTAAGGCAGCTACGTCTAAGCACACATACTCTAATACATATATGTATTTCAGTTAAACAGCTTTGTTATTGTTTCTTTGCAAAGACCAAAGATGTCGCCCAGATCTGGGGGCAAATCGCGGCACCCGATATCGAATTACGAAATATTTCCATATAAATTCTATTGAAATATTTCGTAATTACTTAATTTGCCCCCTGCTTGGATGTTGTGCTCTCGTCAGTGTGAAAACACAAGAGGTCTTTTGCAAAACTTTGCACATAGTGCATATAGCTTGGACGCAGTTGATGTAAGGCAATACACCAGAGAGTATAAAGACAAAGTTCCGCCTTGATTCATTTGGAAATTTCCTTCCTGTTGTATCTTGCTCGCTGCCGTTGTTGGTGCTGCTGTAACTTTTTTGCTGTTTATTTTTTATAAATTTATGAAGTAATTAAAATATTTTCCATTATTTTTAATTTAATAAACAAGAACGTCAAAAAAAAAAAATAAAAAAAAACTCGAATTTCATAAATTAATAAGGTAGCATTAATTTTGAGAGTAAAAAATAATCGGGACAAACGTCAGAAGGTTAATATGGCGACGAAAAGAGAGAACGGTTTTACCTTTATATTATTGTATCATGGATAAAATTATTAAAAACGTCAAATACAACTAACAACTTGAAATTAATAATTACGAATTTCAATTCAAAAAAGAATTGCCGAGCACATGAAACTGTGTACCCCTCCCCAATCTTCTCACCTCTCTCACCAATAAACTCAAGAATTGCTGCAACAAAAATTGCAAGTATGGACAGGGACTTATTTATTTTATCGGACAGTTATAATAATGGACAAATTGTAAAGGTCGCTTTACAGTTCAGTTTTGCTAAAGTTACGATTAACTATCCGGAACTTTATCGTCAAGTCATAATAATGGCCCTTAAGCTTATTTTTTGCAACACTAACTTTTTTGAGTAATGCCTATATTGCAATAAAAGAGCGATATACTGGTTTTCTCCACTCTCGCCCATAAAAGCTCATGTAAGTGGAAAAAATTTTTCATTATCACGAAAAGTCATGCTCGCGAATTACTTAGTCGCTATTCACACTATGCCTTTTCAGCCTGCCTTGTATTGACAATTTTCTTTGAAAGAAAAAGTCACACACATTTACATTAAGCCTTTTTTATTCATGCCTTTTTGGCATTTATATACACGTTTAATGGTGAGAATACGAAAAAGGCAGAGAAACGTCATAAATCCCCTCGAATTTTCATTTTGTGCCTTTTGTTCTACACCGCAAGCTTCTCACCCCCTCTCACCAATAAACTAAAAGATCCAGGCAAGCAAAAAAAGGCACAGTGTAAATTGCGTCTTACGAAGATTTATTTATGATTTTAACAGGCTAAAGTTCGTATCGCTTTTTAAGCCAAATTACATGTGATAATTATTAATGAACAAATAACACCAAAGTTAGTTGTAAATATTCTGACAACACATAGTTGAACGGAACAGCCAGCCGTTTTGAAGGCCACTAAACCTTCATCATCAGCGTTCTTTTGTGTTTGGTCCACTGTGTGTGGTGTCAGTTGATGTAGATTTCTGCTTTATATACTTAGCATTTTATTGCAAATGGAATATGTGAATTGTTTTGATTCATCGTATTTCAATTTGCTGAAAGCTTTTTTGTATTGTAAGCTCAATTTTACCATCACTATATTTACAACAGTCTTACCATTGTCGTTTTGTTCTTTTACTAACTTTGGTGTTATTTGTTCATTAATAATTATCACATGTAATTTGGCTTAAAAAGCGATACGAACTTT
The DNA here is from genome assembly GCA_949987645.1 of Tachina grossa. Classification (NCBI taxonomy): domain Eukaryota; kingdom Metazoa; phylum Arthropoda; class Insecta; order Diptera; family Tachinidae; genus Tachina; species Tachina grossa. The sequence goes on from OX465276.1 coordinate 149,702,550, forward strand.
AGCCTGTTAAAATCATAAATATAGAAACAAATGGAGTTCGAATAATAATTAAAATTAACTAAAATTAATAGCCATGGGCCTGTGGCAAAAATTAAATAAAAATATACTTAATAGTAGCAAACCGAAAAAGTTTGTCTTAAGTAGAACAAAAAATAAGCAAATTAACTAACATGTGTATAACAAAAATAAAATATTATTATTTTACTTCCTCAGTTAAATATTGTGTCTATACCCTCCACCAAAAGTAGGTACTAGTGTGTTTACATCTGAGCAAAGTCTAGTATTTACGAGAATTCGAGCGAAATCTAGTAGATTTTGAGTGTATTTCCAATACAAAACAAAATCTAATTCATCACTACATTTGATCGAAATCTACATATAATTTAGTAGAACTTATTGATGCAAAATATGGGGTTTCTCGAAATTGTACTGACTAAAAACCGATGTGTTCAAAAAGGTGTGAATTACCTTTATAGCAGTTATTGATTTTAGTTTAGCAAAAATGTCACTCAATGGTTTTTGTTGTGGATAAGAAATCTTGATAAATGTCAAAAAACTTGGCGTAAACGGTGTAGATTTTGATAAATGATTTAATTTAAATCTGCTTGCTACGCTTTATCGACTAAATAGATGAACCGATTAATACAGGGCTTATGTTTTTGTTCAAAGCTATTAAAAAGGGCGGACAACGCCGCGGGCATGGCTATTAAAATATACAGTGAACTCGCTATAATATGAACACCCTAAGATATGAACACCCCAAAATATGAACAACATTTACTGCCTCCCCCACGATGTCGAAAGAAAACTTAAGAGAACGAAAGTAAGTCACTCATTTTCTTCTATAAAAGTGTTCCACTATCTTTCGACTTATCGTTCGATTGGCTTTACGTTGCTAACGTTAGCCGTATACCCGTTGTCAAATATCTATATTGCCACATCCACAATTTCACACATTCATCGACAACTGGGAATAAAAAATCGTTCAAATGTGTAAATTGTGCTTTAAAAAATGAAACTCTGTTCTAATTTAACCTGCAACAAGTGGCACCCAAAAATAAATTAAAATGAACTTGACAAAACAATTTTTGTAAATGATAAAAAGTGTAGATACATAATTACTCAAGGGTTTTTATTTATGATAAATAAAGACATAAAAAACCACAAGCTATGCAAAATTTTGTGAAGAATCGCCCAAAAGGAAAAATGACCAATAGCCCATTTATTTAGGTCATTATTCATTGTCATTTGGGTGATTGTCATTATCTTTAAAATACCAACAGACCCAGAAAAAGTGTTCTACCTTGTCGGCCTTTGTACGGGTGCAATAATTTTCTCTCTCTCCTCTGTGTATGTAGAACAACTGCTTATATGAATAAATACATCCTTATGTACAAGAAAAAACTGGCATAAAATAAGTGACGACATTGAAATAGGTGCTAAGGAGTTCCTTCATACATTTTGACAATAAAAATCGGCGCATAATGTAGTTTTAGCCCACTTTTAAGTCCCAGCGTGATTTATCTAACTTCTTAACGGTTTTTTCTTACACATAAGACCGATAGTTTCTAACCAACCTTCACTATAACTAGCGGAAGTGGTGGTAGGCAGGAAATATCTACTCATTGAAGCTGTTGTCGAACACACATACATACATACCGAGAGAAGAGCATCACCAGCCAAGGACGCAAAACCGCTTACTTACAAGCTCAGACGTGAGGAGATTGCCAACGACGGGTTAAGCAATGAACCCATTGCCAGCGAAGCCGGTGTTATATTTGCTCATTGGCAAAGCAAAATATTTTATTCATGTAAATAAAAAGAATTTGTTGTATTTTGTCTCAGTCGACAATAAAAATACAAGTGCCTTCTTTTGGTATTTGAGTTCGTACAAATGACTGAAAAAATTTTATTAGGGCTCATATTTGTATTGAAATGCTTACGTTATCGTTCGCTTTAATTTTCTTTCGACTTGTCGTGCTAAAGGCTTTTAGTGGAACGCAAAACAGCTGTTTGTCATTTAAAAGGCTTGCGAACGAAAATGAGTGACATCCTGGAACAGGCAGTTATTCCCTATAAATTTAAATATGCATACCAAAAAGCATAAGTTTTTAAATTTAAAAGAAAAATTAGAAATTTTATAACATTTTAATCAATAAGAATTGAGAATAATGAACTTAAGCCCGATTAAGTAATTATTTTTTTTTTAGTGAACTGGCTTGGTTTTGATTAGTTCATATTATCGCGAGTTCACTGTATATGTAAATTTTGGTTCCTTATGCATAGACTAGTCGAATAAGCGATGTGCGTCTGTCCGTTTGTTTGTGCGAGAAATTGAAGCTCCCGGAAGTCCCGGGAGAAGCTAGAAACTTTAGTCTTGGACTGATGTGTGAGAAGTATAAAGTATGTATGGCAATATTGGTTTTAAATTTTTAAAGTATACTTTTTTTTGATTATGAATATGCGCCTATATATTTTTTTTAGGAAAAATGTGAAAACGAAAGCAAACGTTTCATGGTATTTATTTTCATATAGGATGGTTCTGAAAATTATGTGATTTTTGGCTCGATTATGGATGGCAACCGAACTTCAGTTGCCGAGTTAACTAGCAACGCAACTGAACTTAAAATTTGTATTATGTATGGCAACTTCCTCCAGTTGCCAAAAAGTTATCGAAAATACGATTATGACAGATTGGCAATTGAAAATAATATAAACAAATATTTCAAATATAAGAAATACAAGTGCTAAAAAGAAAATTATTGAGTAAAAGTGCTTAAAAACATTGATCATAAAAATTATTAGTTAAATGGAATTAACAGCCTGGCCCACGATATTGACAACAACAACAAAATATTAAAATTTGTTTTTGTTTTGAATGTAAGTGTGCGACAAGTCGAACGTTGTCGATATCGTGGGCCAGGCTGTAATTATTGGTGAAGAGAAGGAAGTACAAGAGTTGAATCTATTAGACGATTCTTTAGAATTATCGCCTCTACTGTGAGTAAATGTTGTTGCCTAAAATAAGTTTGAACAATCTCTGTTTTAGCTGTAAAGCATATTTTCCTTAAATATGCATAGAAGAAATTCAAAAATAAAAATAATATTGCAATTACTGTTTAATTTTTAAATTTTTTTTTGCTTTTAAACTATACAGCAACTACAAAATTTGTGGTTGCCAATATGGTAACTGAAATCACCAGCTGTTAGTTGCCAGTTGCCATCCGTAATACCATTTCGGAAACTAGCAACGCAACCAAAGTTCGGTTGCCATCCATAATCGAGCCATTTATATCACACATGTGCTTCTGGTTTTTAAATCAAAAAGCAAATAATTTTATTTTATAAATAAATGTAATAGTTCAAGAAAATTAATAAAACAGATTGAGAAACTTATTTGTGTAATTTATTATAATGTTCGCCATATATGGACGCAAAAATAACCAGTTGATTTGAAAACGTCAGAGACCTAACTCAGACCAAGCCTGGTACTCTGATTTTAGTTCGTTTAAAAATATCTAAAATTGTTTTCGATTTTGACACACTTTGTAATTCTTAATTAAAATTAAATAAAAACTAATATTTAGCTTTTAACTTAAGGGCCGTCTTATCGAAGTCGATAAAGTTCGACTTGTCGCACATTTACATTAAAAAATCTCATTCTTCTTTATTTTTTTTTTCTTTGCAGTTCAAAATATTTTTTAAAAAAAGAAAAACTGCTGCTCGAAAATCAATAAAAGTAAATTGGAACCTAAAAGTATGCTATAAAACAAAAAACTGCCGAAACTGTATGCAACGTTTTTTTAAAAACATCGTTAGTTAAAAATGCAAAAAACAAAAGTTAAGCAGATTTTGAATTAAAAAAAAATATATAAAAATACAAAAGGGACAACATAAAGTTAAGTAAAAATGTTGATGCTGGAAATGAGTTAAGTAAGTTAAATAATACTCGCATAAAGGACAGAGTTATGTCTCCAATATCTTCAAAAAAGTATGTGATGCAAAACTGGCAGTAGTAGAACAACATTTTGGGTTTAATATAATAAACTTTCCAAGAAAAAATATACTGATTTGATACATATTTTGGGCGACAGACAGTATGAGCCTAAATAAAGGCTATTGCCATGCAAAGTAACTCAAAATAAGGATTGCGTTGATGGCGTAATATCATGAGAGATAACAAAAACTGAATATACAAAAACTGTTAAGCAAGAAAAAAACTTGAATGCCTAAAAGTATGCTGCAATAAAATAAAATAAAATATAAAGGCAAAAGTTGCACATAAAAACTGCTTAACTTGGAATTTTTTCGAAACCAAATTTTGGAAAACCTCAAGCAGACTTGTTTTTTGTTCTAAAACATGTTCACACAAAGTTACGCTAAAATTTTTCGAATTTAATTTGAAGGAAATTAATGATTTAAAAAATATATAAACCACAAATAGTATATAATATCAGTCTATTATTTACAATAAATACTAAATTAAATGAAAAAATGCAATCTTAACGGACAATTTTTCGGAAATATTAAACATGTATAAAATAAAGTTTAAATTTTAAAAGAACAAATTAACGCTCGCTTAATGTAGTAACGGTTGTGAAGAAAATTTTTTAATGTAAAAACAAGAAAATCCCAAGAAATTTAACATCATAAGACTTAACATAAACATAACATATACGTAAGCTAAATACAATATGAACATAACGTAACATTAAGTATTGAAAAAAGTAACTTACATCAGGCTTAATATAACAATAATATTTATAAAAAAAATAATATTATTTTTGATAATAAAACAACATTACCCCCAGCAATCATATCAATATTTAAAAACTTGCAATAAGAAATGAAATCTGAAATACAAACGCCCTGGACATCAAAGCAAAAACACAAAATTGAACAAAAACTTTGAATAATGAATAAATCAAATTAATACACAAAGGCTCTGTTTAATTAAAAAAAAATAGAAACCAGCATACAAATAATTATTAGGCTAATAAAAAGCAACTGAACTTATAACTCAAATTAAAATTTTGTTAAGAAACAAAAAAAAAAAAAACTGCCACAAACCCAATAAGACAAACTAAAAATAAAACCGCAAAAAATTATCACACCAATTTGTACCAATTAAAATTTATTTAAAATATTTGCAAAAAAATAAAATAAACTGAATATTTTTAGCAAAAGCTTGTAACTGTATGTAAATTTAATTTAAGTGTAATTTAAACAAAATAAAAAAGACTAAAAAAATATTTAAAATATACTCGTACATACCTTCACACAAAACCTCCCAAAATGCTAAAGCTGTAACCGTGTTTATGTAAATGCATTTCATTTTAAGTGTTTGATGTTCACACACACACACACACACACACACTCGTATATATGTGCAGCTAAAATGAATATTTAAAATCATTAAAATAAATAAAGTAAATAAAGCAAAATAATAGAAGAGAGAACAGTATAAAAAAAATTCTCGAACACTAAAAACAGAAATTTCAATTATCGAACTGTTAATTGAATTTTAAAGCAACAACGGATGACATTACGCTTCACTATCAAAATATCTCAATCACAATAAATCAACAGCAGCTTAAATTTATATCAACCATTACATTATGGGTAAGTAAATATTATTATTATATATTTATTATTATTATATATTTAAATATCAAATTTAAATTTAGAAAATTATTTTAATTTGGTTTTTAACTTCTTCATTAAACATTTTGAGAGAAAACTTTTAATTATCAGAATGGTGTAAATAATAATTGAAAGCATCTAAAAGTGTCTACTCTATTTTAACTTGCTTCCAAAAACTGGCTTTTAAAAAACTATACTTAAAGAAAGGTATTGAAAAAATTATTTTCAAAATAGTTCTCTTTATTGTGATTGGTTGTCTGTATGACTTAAAAATGAGCGATTCACAGCACAAGGCTTGGTATAACTTTTCCACAAGTCAGGCAGACGGACTTTTGTAGAAAATTTTTATTAAAATCTCGCAAAAAAAAAATGAGTACTTTCCATATAAATTTTTTACTCAAGTCGACCGTTTGGGTTACAGAAACAGGAGTGTAAGTCTTATAAATGGTTTGTGTCTTTACTAATTTATGTACTGTATGTATTTTGAATGACAATCAGCTGTTTTATTTGTATACTTATTTTTATTTTATTTATTCTCTCTTGGAAATTAAACGAAATAGTGTAAACAACTAATCTACTGTTTTCACAACCCAGATGTTTGACTTGAGTAGAAAATTTATATGATAAGCACTCAATATTTTTAATGACTTGTGGAAATAGGGTGTAAATTTTTTTCCTTAAAAATTTCGCATTTTTCGCTTGGGAAGTTTGGCTGAACTTCTTGCAAAACAAAAATCCAATCTTAAATTGCTGCCAGGCCGGGCTTACATCTGTGTGCCACACAAGCGTAAAAAAGCGTAACCACTAATTACTAATGAAAAACTGTTTGATTCAGACATGTATTTATTAAATTATATAGTTCCACACATAACTATTAGGAAATTTTATAGAATCCAACATGATTGGAAACTGTTTAAATCAATAAATATATGTCTGAATCAAATAGAGCTTACAATACAAAAAAGCTTTCAGCAAATTGAAATACGATGAATCAAAACAATTCACATATTCCATTTGCAATAATGCTAAGTATAGGGTGTTTTTTTTTTAGAGATATAGAACTTCGAATTGAAATAAAACACAAGAAAATCGTTTTAATGTCCATCAATTTGGCTTTAGTGGAAGAATAATTTTATGCCATTAATGTTTAAATATAATTTTGGGCATGTAGCCGCCGCGGCTGGCTCGAATAAAGCCAATTCTACAGGTCCAATTTTCAACCACTTTTTCGAGCATATGGGGCCGTATGTTGGCAATAACGCCACGAATGTTGGCTTCCAAGTCCCCTAACGTTTCTGGTTTGTTGGCGTAGACGAGCGACTTCACATATCCCCAAAGAAAATAATCCAATGGTGTCAAATCATACGATCTTGGTGGCCAATTGACAGGTTCATTCCGCGAAATTATGCGCTCATCGAATGTTTCCTTCAATAAATCGATTGTGACGTGCGCTGTGTGGCATGTAGCGCCGTCTTGTTGGAACCACAACTCATCCACATTCATGCCATCCAATTCGGGAACAAAATAGTCGGTTAGTCGGCTCCAATTGCTGTGCACGGTGGCGAATCGATTCATTCGGGTCCTCTTCAACAGTTTGCTCTACAGCGGCAATTGTTTCTTCGGTGCGCACTGTTCGACGTCTCTGCGGATGCGTATTATCACATAGAGTAAACGTAGTGCGAAAACGATCCATGGTTAACCGAATTAATTGCTCTGATGGACGATTATGTCGACCATAAAATGGACGGAGCTTGCGGTAAACTTCGCGAACTGAACCATTATTTTCGAAATAAATTTGCACGATTTGCAAGCGTTGTTCTTTTGTCAACCTGTTCATGATGAAATGGCAAACCAAACTAAATATTAATCACTTGACAGCTGACAAAATGGCCACCAGTTAAAAAAGTGATGCCAACTTAAAGTTCTATACCTCAATAAAAAACACCCTTTATATAAAGCAGAAATCTACATCAACTGACACCACACACAGTGGACCAAACACAAAAGAACGCTGATGATGAAGGTTTAGTTTCCTTCGAAAACGGCTGGCTGTTCCTTTTAACTATGTGTTGTCAGAATATTTACAACTAACTTTGGTGATATTTGTTCATTAATAATTATCACATGTAATTTGGCTTAAAAAGCGATACGAACTTTAGCCTGTTAAAATCATAAATATAGAAACAAAAAGTTTTTGATTAATAATTAGTTGGTTACGCTTTTTTTTTTGGCAAATGACACACAAGAAATGCCGGTTGTGAACTCAGTCCTAATCCTGCAAATCATACACGATTTCAACTTTCAATAGATGGTTCTTACAGTTCAGAAGTGGTAATTTTGATACGAAAGATAAAGACCGCCAGGTCACCCAAGGAAATTTGAATTTGAAGACGCACTACTCTCTGAAGGTTGTTGTCAAACTCAAGCAGCAATTGCAAAATCATTGGAAGTCATTCAAGCAGCAATTTAAAAACGTTTTTCAAGCATCAGTATTCATCCAAAAACAAAGAAGTGGTATCTGAAATGAAGCCAAGAGGCATCAAAAGGGGATTTTGCATGTCCGAAATGCTCTTTTAACACCATAAAAGTAAGAAAGTTTTGAATTTAATAAGTTTTTCTTTTCAATAAACGGGCCCATTATGGTAAGACGAAGTAACAGAAAACGTATGTGGAGCCCAACCAACCGACTGCATCAGCAACAAAGCTGAATATCCATGATGCAAGGTGATGGTCTGTATTTTGGAGGAACAGAAGGATTTCATCTATTACAAGATGCTGAAATCGAAACACATAATCACAGGAGATCTATACCGAACTCAATTGATTCAATTAATGTGATTATTGTCAGAAAAAAAACGCCCGGAATATGCGATCCGACACGAAGCCGTAATATTACATCACTCGGTCACATGTTGCAATACAAGTTATAAACTATTTCCAAATTGTTGGAAAGTTTTGTCTCATCCACCCAAACCCTGCCTCATCTCACTACCATTCGTTTCGATCCATGCTGAAAGTCCTCTAGACGAAACAGAAACAGAAACAGGCTAAACGAAATAGGCTTGATATATTCTTTGTCTCAGTAATTGAATAGTTCTCTTGTAGAGGAATCCAGATATTGCCAGAGGGATGAGAGAATGACCTTAAAATGTCGGTCAACTTTTCTATAAGAAAATTATACTGTGACAGGAAACTTTTCTTTACTAAAAAACTGTACTGTGACAACAAACATTTCTATTAAAATATGTGCTGTGATGACCCATTCAACTTTTCTACAAGAAGCCAATTTTTATTTAAAAGATATTTGTGTTCGATAGTCAATTTCTCTATAGAAAAAGAACGCTGTATTAGCAGCCTTCTATAAAAAAACATGCTGTGAATAGTTCACTTTTCTATAAGAAAATTTTCCTGTGACAGCCAACTTTTCTATAAGAAAATTGTGCTGTGACAGCCAACTTTTCTATAAGAAAATTTTGCTTTGACAGCCAAATTTTTCTATAAAAATATGTGCTGTGATGACCCATTCAGCTTTTCTAAAAGATGCCAATTTTTCTTCAAGATATTTGTGTTGGATAGTAAATTTTTCTATAGAAAAAGTATTCTGTATTAGCAGACTTTTCTATTAGAAAAATGTGCTGTAGGAATAGTCTACTATTCTGTAAAAAAAATTGCGCTATCACAGGCAACTTTTATCAAAGAAAAGTGTGTTTGAACTGTCAACTTTTCTATCAGAGAGAAGTATACCTTGATGCTACAGTAAACTTTTCTGTAAGAAAATTGTTAGTTGGTTGGTTTTCGTGGCTGACTACGTCAGGCAGGCATTCAAGAAACTTTTACTCAAACAGGAAACGTTTCTATAAAAACATATGTTTTTCTACAAGAAATGTGTGTTGGATAGGCAACTTTTCTCTAGGAAAAGTATGTTCTATTAGCAACATTTTCTATAAAAAAGTTTGCTATGAACAGTGAACTATGAACAAGCAACTTTTCTATAAAAAATAAACTATGCTATGCTGTGACAGCCAACTTTTCAATAAGAAAATTATACTGTGACAGCCAATGTTTCTATAAGAAAATTGCGCTGTGACAGCCAACTTTTCTATAAGAAAATTGCGCAGTCACAGCCAACTGTTCTATAAGAAAATTTTGCCTTGACAGCCAACTTTTCTATAAGAAAATTTTGCTGTGACAGCCAACTTTTCTATAAGAAAAGCGTGATGTGGCAGCCATTATTTCTATAAGAAAAATGGTACTTTGACAGCCAACTTTTCTATAAGAAAATGTGCTGTGTTGGATAGTAAATTTTTCTAATTGTGCTGTGTTGGATAGTTAATTTTTCTATAGAAAAAGTATTCTATATTAGCAGACTTTTCTATAAGAAAAATGTGCTGTGGGAATGGTCTACTTTTCTATAAAAAAAGTTTGCTGTGACAGACAACTTTTCTATAAGAAAATTTTGCTGTGACAGCCAACTTTTCTATAAAAAATTGCGTGCTATGGTACTTAGTTTTTCTATATTAAAAAAGTGTTTCTTTATTAGCTCTCTTTTTCTATAAAATAAGTTTTGCAATTCCTAAATTTTCTATAAGAAAAGTGTACTGTGTCATCACAGCACACTTTTTCTATGGAATACTTTGCTGTATAAACAGATTAGACTTTCGTAAAAAAAATTTGGCTGTCACATTCAGCTTTTTTTTTTATAAAATATGGAAGGAAGGTAAAAAAAAAATCGAATCGAATTTATTATTAAAAACTTAAAGCGCACATGTACAGAAAAATATTAATTTTTCCCACATTATCTTATTATTGCACAAGTTATTTCTATCAATTTCAAACTTCACTGCTTTAGAAAATGCAATTATTGCAATTTTTATTATGGATTTTTCATTATTGGATTTCAAAGCCCCAGTAAAAATGTTCAACTACTTGAACATAAATGTTGCATGTAACTGGCAGCATCAGAAATAGTAGTTGTATTTAGTGGTGCAAATTAAAAAAGTAAAGAAAGGCAGCAGCAGGATGCAACAACAACATATTGCAACATTTTATGCATCATTACATGAAAAGGAAATCAATTAAAATTTAAACATGAGTTTTTACATGCAACATACAGGAGAGAAGAAGACAGATTAAGATGAAATGGCTGGCAGGGCTGCTCACTTATTTGCTAAAAATAATAGACATATTATTAGAGACGACCTTAAATCTGTTTTATAAAATTCATATGTATATATATGCAAATGGAAACTAAATGCGTTATAAATAATGTGAGGGCTAGTTAAAAGAAAATGATTTAAAAAGGGATTTAGGACAGTGGAATGAATGGTTTTATTTTCCTGCTACTACATTAAATGACAAATGAAAAAAGTAGCTTTTCAAAATTAATACTACATTTTTCAATTAAGATTTTAATCAATTGGCTAAAAATCTCCCTGCAATATAGATTAAAAACACAAATTCTAAACAAATTGCCAAAAATACACAACAATCGGTTGTTTAAATATGTATACAAAATTGGAAAAGATGTATAATAGAATCCTCTAGAATTAAAAAAAAATTTTTTAAACACTGTCGTGGTAGCAAAACATCAAATTGAAACGAGCAATCAATGTACGGCGATATTTGATTTTTATTTAAAAAGAACATTTTTGCTAGCAACACTTCAGCGACAACTACATACATACAACGCACTCTCTAGGCTAAAAAAAAAACAAAATTGTATCAAGGGTACAATAAAATTCAGTTTTTTTTTCAGCAAACCTTTTATTTTTCTGTTGCATATTGCAGTCAACGTATTTTCATTTTGTTTCATTCTTTTCATTTGAATTTTGTTTTAGTTGACTGACTGCCGCCGTTAACGTTTCCTTTTTTTTTAACACAATTTATCTCTTCCCCCAAAATTATTGCACGAGTACATCTCTTCTATCCTTTTTTTTCTCTCCAGTGATTGTTTAACTGTCTATTTTATTGCAATTTGGTCCTTTAAAACAAAATGTTATTGAATGCTGATTTTTATATACGCACATACATACATACACACATACATATATACTTTTTCAGCCTTAAATGCACTCACATTGATTTTGACTTGAATGCGAATTGAGTTTTTCGTTTCAGTATGCCGCTACATTGTTATTTTTGTATAATATTTACTATATACATATATTTATTTATTTTCATTGCAATGTGATAAACAAAAAAATAAAAAATTCATGTTAATTTTTTTGTTGCTATTTCAAAACCTGTTTTTTTTTTGTATTTGTTTCAACTCGTTTTATTCATTTAATGATAGAGTTTTGCAACTCTAAAGTTTAAATTGCAACATATTTTTTTCTCTGTAATTAGAAGAGTAAAAAGTAATAAAATTTAAATTTAATAAAATTAAAATTGCGTTTCAACACTTAAGTTATGTACAGGGTGGGCCAAAAGAAACCAAGGGGTGTAAAAGTTTAATAACTTTTTTGTTTATTAACTTTTTTTTATTTTTTCTTTCAGATTATATAATATACAAAATGGAAATTTTTTTACACTAAGTATGAAAAATGATGTCTCTTAAATGACCACCGTTTTCAGCTTCGCACTGATGGGCTCTTTTTAGAGCATTTTCCATAACATCTTTCAAAACTTGTGGCTGTAGCGTTCGAATTTCTGCAACAATGTTTGCCTTGAGTTCAAGGATTGTCTCTGGCTTGTTCACATACACTCGCTCCTTCAAAAAACCCCAAAGAAAATAGTCGGGTGGTGTCAAATCTAGCGATCGCGCTGGCCAAATAATTTCCGAATTTCGAGAAATTATTCGCTCTCCAAAAATTTGACTTAAAAGTGCCATTGTGTCTCGGGCAGTATGGGCAGTGGCTCCGTCCTGCTGAAACCACATACCAGGTCTGTTTTCAAGAGCAGGACGTAAAAAATTTTCTATCATAAACCGATACCGCTCTCCATTTACGGTTACAGCACTTCCATCTTCATTCTCGAAGAAGTAGGGCCCAATGACATTTTCAGATGTGATCCCACACCATACTGTACACCTGATGGGGTGCAATTGGCGTTGATGAATGGCTCTTGGATTTTGAGAACCCCAGAACCTACAGTTCTGCTTATTAACAAATCCATTCAAATGAAAATGAGCTTCATCACTCATAATCAAATTTTCAATAAAGTTGATTTCATTTCTGGCCAACTCTTGAAATTTAACTGCAAAATTTAGACGTTGCCGATGATCTGCGAGTTTTAATTCTTGGACCAATTGCACCTTATATGGGTATAACTGTAAATCTTTTTTTAAAATGCGCCGTAGTGACGTACGAGACATTTCTAGCTGAGCAGAACGCCTTCTGCCATATGTTTCTGGTGCTTCGTTAACACTTTGCTGTACTCGTGCAATATTTTCCGCAGTGCGACTTAAACGTGGTCTACCGGTTCGAGGCAAATCTCTTACGCTGCCATGTTGGTGATGACGATTAACTAAGCAACGAATCATCGCTTCAGAGGGCGAAATTCTGACGTTAAAATGTCGACGATATGCTCTTTGCGTTAAAATAATTGATCTCTGGTTTAAATAATAAAATTCTATTGTTCTGGTTCTCTGTCCAGTTGTGAACCTCTCCATTATAAATTCTCCAAGGTTGTCTATATAATCTGAAAGAAAAAATAAAAAAAAATTAATAAACAAAAAAGTTATTAAACTTTTACACCCCTTGGTTTCTTTTGGCCCACCCTGTACATATGATCACATGTCAGATCTTACAATATTGTCAGATCTGGCAATGTGCTGACCAACAAAAATTGCCATTGTGATTGTATCAAATTTGTTAAGCGGCTATTACATGGTACGACTTGGTCTGCCAACATGGTCTGATGAGAGAGAAAGTTTTGCTATTAGACTATCATACCAAGTCGTCAAACATCAGTATAAAAGCAAACACTGTATGGTGAGGTTTATGTCTATTATGGCGCGTGAGTTAGTTGCTGCTTTGGTAATTGACGACTTGTTAGATGAGAAAAAGGAAAAAAGAAAAAAACGAATTTGGACAAAACAATGGTTGAATAAAAGACGAAAACGATCCCATACAAATTTATTAAGAGAACTGCAAACAAACTGCTTCGGGTTCAACTGTTTTTAATTTTTCAAGAAGTTTGTCATAACCCTTCTGCTTAAGAACTTTATTGTGGTATACTTCACTTTTTACCTGCCACAATTCTGGCAAACTTTCATATATTTCAATGAACTCTTTTAAAAATGCGCGCTCTAAGAATGCCATGTTAACTATTCGCTTACGAAAACAACAATGAAATTTACGCTGAGTTTGACAGAATTGCTATTAAACGAGTATGATGGTTAGATGATAAACACAAAATATCAAAATTTTTTGAAAACCATCCAACCAATTTGACAGACACGCATTTTGCACTATTACACGAGTCTGATGGTACGCCATCAGACCATGTTGGCAGACCAAGTCTTACCATGTAATAGCCGCTTTAGGAAATCTTGAAATTTTTTGCCAGACGATTGTATGGCAATAAATTTATCTGGCAATACTATCAAGCAAAAAATTGTCAGTTCAGGCGGTTGTCATATGCAAAAGTTGCCAGATCTGTTATGCATTGCCAGACGCAAAGAAATGTTTCATTGTCAATCGTTTTTTCTTGACCATAAAGAAGCAATTGGAATGATTTTCCTGCATATATACATATATGCAATTATAATATTTTTACACGTTTCTTTTTCTTTAAAAACAAGTGTGTAAAGTGTTGCCCATAGAAAGAATTCTCTTCTGGCAATGATGCCATTGTCAGATGTATGTATAAACTTCGTACATCTGACAATAATACAATGTCTGGCAAATATGTGGCAATAATTTGACAATCACCCTTATTCCAGTTATCGATATTAACGTCACTGTAACACAATAAAAAAAAATTCGAGCTTGTGTACGCGTTGTTGAAAACAACTGACTCATGTTGGCAGGTTTATGCTACTTTCTAGTTCTTAGGGAACGGAAGTAGATTGTCAGCAGCACAAAATTGTCCTCGAGAACGAGTAAACAAGCCCCAATTTTTTGGTACTGTGCTAAAGTGACGTTGATGTCGACCACTGGAACAAGGGTGAATGTCTACAAATCTGTTCACACGATTGACGTCTGTCTGACAATTTGTTGCCAGCTGTCTCACATTTTCTGGCAATGTTGTCACACAAAAATTGTCGCAGTCCACACGGTTGTAAGAAATTTTTAGCACATTTTACTGACTTTTTTTATTCCAGTTGTCAACATCGACGTCACGTCGATACAATACCTTAAAATTGGGACTCTCTCTTGAGAATAGTTTTGCATTATTTACAGTCTACTTCTGTTCCCTAAGGTCTAGAAAATAGCATGGGCCTGTCAATAGCAGTCAGTTCTTTTCGACATCGGGTAGACCAGGCCCAATTATTTGGTATTGTATTGATATGACGTCGATGTTGACATCTGTAATAAGGGTGATCAAATAAAATTGTTAAACCGGGGGCTCATAGTAGTGAGCTTGTGGTTTGTGTCTTTAATAACTTATAAGTCATTTCGGAGCGAAAACCTCTGTTATATACATAAGATTGGTTTTAACAGCATTTCAGTAAAGTTCGACTTTGACTCCTACGCGAAGCGTTCCTATATATAATCGAATATACGTACCTCCAGATGAAGTCCTTTTAAAAAAATTTTATGCTGAATATTTTTACATTTAGAGCTTTTTTTCGTTTTACCGATTTTCTTTACTTTTGGCGATATTTTTGTGTATTGAGTGCTATTTTTTGGTTGTTTTTTTAGTTTTAGCGCTTTTTTTAATTTTGCCGGTTTTTTTAGTTTTGGTGATTTTTTTAATTTTTTTGGAGATTTTTCGGTGTTTTTTTTCCAACGTAGTTTCAGTTGTGTAATTTTTTCGTTTTGGTATTTTCTTCATTTTGGCGGTTTTTTTATTTTTGGCGATTTTTTCGGTTTTTTACAATTTTTTTACTTTTTTGGGTGACCTTTTTACTTGTGATGTTTTTTTTTTTGGATTGTAATAATTATTTTATTTTTGGTGATATTTTTCACTTATGCGTTTTTTGCGATTTTTCATTTCGGAATTTTTTTAATTTTTGGAAATTTTTAGGTAAAGTGTTTTTGAACATTTTAAGAGTTTGCCTCATGGTTTCCATGTACTGCAAGTTGTCAAAATTATATTAACTGATAGAATATCCTTATAAATAGGGTACTTTTTATAAAAAAATAGTTTTTATAAAAAAGGTTGCTTTTATAAAAAATATACTTTTTCACAAAAGGTATTTTTTGCAAATGATACTTTTTTACAAAAGGTACCTTTTTACAAAACGTATTTTTTTTATTAAAAAAGTGCTTTTTACAAAAAAGGAACTTTTTTATAAAAATTACTTTTAACAAAAAAGGTACTTTTTATAAAAAAAATACTTTTGTACAAACGTACTTTTTTACTATAGGTACTTTTTTAAAAAAGGCTCTGTTCTACAAAAGATACTTTTTTACCAAAGGTACTTTTTTACAAAAAGTACTTTTTTACTTAAAATACTTATTTTTTACAAAAGATGCTGTTTTACAAAAGATACTTTTTTAAAAAGGTAATTTTAAAAAAAAATGTACTTTTTATAAAAATGGTATATATTTTTTTATAAAAAATGTGGTTTTTATAAAAAAGGTACTTTTTTTAAAAAAAGGTACTTTTTGTAAGAGTGGTACTTTTATATAATAAAGGTAATCTTTTCATTTAATTTCATTTATTAATCCCAGATAGAAAAACCTAGCCTCATGGCCATATAAAAAGTACCTTTTGTACTGTTTGTAAAACGTACCGTTTATGCAAAGTTCTTTGTATGTATATATATTTTTTAAACATAGCGTGAATGGTTATTTATATAAAAAGTACTTTTTATAAAAGATTTATTTTATACCGGGCACATTTCACAAAAAGTACTTCTTATAAAAGGTACTGTTGATAAAATATAGTTTTTATAAAAGGGGTTTTTTGTGAAAGATACTTTTTGTAAAAAGTATGTTCTATTAAAGGTACTTTTTACATAAGGTACCTTTTATAAAAGATAATTTTCGGGGATAGTAATTGTTAGAAAAAATTTTTTTAGGCAAGGGCCTTTGAAAAAAGTAGTATTTTGAATAGCTTCTATTAAGTACTTTTTTGAAAGGGTATTTTCAAGGAAAGGTATTTTTTTAAAACTTAACATTTAGATATTTTCTTTTGTTCTATTGTCTTTTTTAATTTTCTCTTAACATTTTTTTCGGTTTTGGATTGTACAATCTTTATAAAAATGTTTTATTAAAAAACATTTTGGGCCTTATGTATAATCAAAAATTGGCATGAAGTTAGCATAAGTGACAAAATTTAACTGCGTGTTGACGAGTTCCTCTATTCAATTTGACATTAAAAATCACCGTATAATGTAGTGTTAACACACGATTACGTCCTAGCATGATTTTTAATGTAAAATTGTATGGCAATTCACGTTAAGACCATGATCAATTTTGCTACTTATGCTAACTTCATGCTAATTTTTGATTATACATAAGGCCGTTTATTTCTAAAGCATTCCTAAAATTAAACTTAAATAAAAATATAATAAATTACAAAGCATACTTTTAGGATTTGAACAATTCAATACGTGTATATTATACATACTTGTATTATATTTAGTTAGCTGAAATGCAAAATCACATAACTACACTTTCTAAATTGTATAGGAGAAAGAAAAATACCAAGCCTAATTATTCATGACCGATGTAAAATTTCTTTATTTTCGTTTCTAATTCGTCTGATTGTTGTTAGTTACGTGATTTTGCATTTCAGCCGACGATATATATAAGTGAAGCACATTTTTGTTTCAATAAACTTGAAAATGTTGCATACTTTAAGCAACGAAAGCATTGAAAAATCTTTTTTTTTTAAATGCAAATAAATGACTATAAAATAAAATATATTTAACATGAACTTATAAATAAATGTATGTAGTATGTATAAATTTACTAACAAATTAAGCACAGCACAAATTGCACGAATAAAAAATCTCTTCCAATATGTAACAATTTATGACAATAACAAATTGCAAAACTACTGGAAATTTTTGCGATTGAACACAAATACGACCAATAAATGAACAAAATGTAAAACAAACAGAAAAAAGCATACGTAAAAAACATTTACTGGCACAACACTTAAATAGGAATACACATGCTGGCTAGATGACTGAATGGTCTATTTTATTTATTCTTTACTGTAGGCCGGAGGAAGGGCGAGCAGACAAATAACTTTAGAGAGATACAATTTTGTAGACGTGGCAGTAGGGAAAAGTGCATAGTACAGATTGAAAAGATACAATGAAAATTATGAACAATTTAACATTTACAACACAGAACAACGACAGCAACAGCAACAAAATTGAGTTTGTACGATAAAAAATTGACTTGTTCAACAGCAAAAATGGGCATATTCATTTGAATTCGAACGAGGGCAACAATGGAAAAAAGGTTTTGCTATTAAGTTGACTGAATTGACACCCTTTCAATGGAATTTCTGGGATAACTCTTATTTGAGACTGCAGAAGGCAATATATTGAAGTACTACACACAGTCTAAATTATCACATTTTTACTTTCATAAATGTTACTTGCATACTTTTTTATGAGAAATTTAAAAACAAAAAAAAAAAAAAATTATTCCCAATTTTAAAAATCAAAATCCCCAAAATTCCAATTTTCTTCTATTAATGTATTCTTAAATTATACTACCATGCTCAAGTTTTATAGGCCTTATTACTATCACTGTATAATTTTTAAGGCCTAGAAAAATAATTCCTAAAGCAAAATTTAAAAATCTCTCTTATCCAAGAGCAGGGAACTAATAAAAGGTAAAACTGAGTCTAGAAAGTCGAGCATAAAAACCATAGAATATTAAAAAGTTAGCCATTTTGGTATGGAAGCACAATAAAAAAGATCTGAAAAAGTACTTCCTTGCTTATTGCAGTTGCCATATAGAGTACAACATAGTTCATGCATCCAGCTGATCAATTTTCCTATTTTCTGAAAATGCTTTACAGGCCTTAACGGGTGCTCAAATTATTTCCTCTTACTATTATCTGATTAGTTTCTCCTAATGAAGTTTCACTTCCCAAAAAGCATGAAACTAATATTCTTCAATTCAATATGGCAAAAGTGCTGCCCTTTTTTTGTAGAAAAGAAAACGCATTTGGTCTGCATATATTCGAAATTTCTTTTTTAGAAAATGTTAAAAGTAAAAGTTTCTAATGAATTTTCTTTGCTTTGCAAAAAAATCTATCATTCCCAAAATATATATATAATTTTTGTTGATAGTTTCCACATTATATTCAATTACTTGTGAAAAATTTTAAGTTTATATTATAAATCCTAAACTCATCCTATCTTGTAATAATAAATGTTTACTTGCTACTAGCAGTAGCAAATATAAATAAATAAATTGTCTCTATGTTTATTTAAAAATATGAAATAACAAGAAACCTAATAAAGGCAAGAAGATTTCCTTATTAAAAGAATTAATAAGATGCTTTACACATAATCATATAGGAAGCTAATGAAAACAATGAGGGATTCCTTTTTGAAAAAATCAGTAAGGCAACGTAATGAAATCAATAATAAATCTCTATATTATACAGTTTATAAGAAAACCTAATAGAATCAAGAAGTTTTGCTCTATGAATTGATTTTTTGGTGCCAAAAATAACGGAAATTGATTAAAAAAAAGTTGCGAATAACAATATTTCTTCTTGATTTTATGTGGTTTTCTTCTTGATAAAATTAATGAGATTTACCACATAAAAACAATAAGGAATCTCTATGAAAAAATCTTCTCTTCTTTCTGTTGGGATACCCCTTAGCCTAAAAACGGTTCATAGAGAAAATCTTCTTGATTCTATTAGGCAGTTTTTTCTCTGTGTAGAGAGCGCGTGCAAAAGCTATGCAAACATGATATTTATTTCCTTCTCTTTCATAAATTACTTTCTAAGCGAACTTGAAAAACAAATTTCCATTTAAATTTTAAAGTTTTGGCAAAAAAATTACAATTCCCAAATTTAATATTAAAATCCCCATATTCCCAGCTACTAACTTTTTTGTTGCAAGTTTAAAAAAATAAATCTCAATTATTTTTTTTTTTTTTCAAAAAGGTTACGATTTCCGAATTCGAAATTAAAATTTCCGAAATTTCCAATTACAGTTGAAAATTCTACTTGGCTTGTTATTCCACATATTCAATTGAAGCATGGCTAAGTTTTATTAAACATAACGGTTTTGGCAAATAAACCTAAATTCCCAAATTTAAAGTTCAAATCCCCAAAAATCCTTTATTAGACTTAACAGTTTTTATGCACTTCACTAACGAATTAGAAGTGATTTTGAACAATATTAATAATTTTAGATTTTTAAAAATTATATTTGAAGAGATGGCGAACAAGATTAGACATTTCCTCAGTACATGATATATTTTAAATATTTTTCGGGCTCTCCAAGTACACATCTATGAAGTCACGAAATATTTTAATTCGGTCCTAGCTTAAAATAAAAATAACGAAAACTGACTTTTCCTTGCTAGTCTCTATCTAGGTAGTTCAATAATTTGCAAAGTTTACTTAGGAAAGTTTTAATTCAGCTGTGTGAAAGACAGAGGAAGGAATACTGTCTCTTTCTATCTTTCTTCCAGCTGAAGTAGGACTTTGCAAAGTCCTAGTTTACACTATACAAGGCTTATTGCTAAGCTGATTAGTTTGTAGAAGAGAGAGACGAGGGGAAAAGAAATGAATACTCAGCTTCATATACTGTCAATACACATGCATACTATGCATAAAAATATGAGCTGAAAGATAAGACTTGCATTGTGTGAATACCGATGAAAATTTAAAAAAGAAAAAGTGATAAGCTTATTAATAAGACTTGACTAGTGTGAACTGGCGTGTAATTTAATATAAATGGAAGGGACTCCTAAACCATACATAAGAGAGTTTTTTATGCTGAAATTGCCATTTCACTTTTTTTAAGTAAGCATAATTAAGTTTTATAAAGGAGACAAAGTGGTATGGGCAAAAAAAACTAAGATTCCCAAAATCTTTTTTAGAATCCCCATAAGTTCCAAAGCTTAATTTTAAAGGTTTTTTATAAAAATTTCTTCTGAAATTTAATAAATTCCGAAACACTTTGATTGTATGCCGCAAATTACGAGGCTTTAGGGAAAAAACATATTCGAAAAAAGAATGACCTTGCAGGCTATCACTGGAACTTCTCTCTAACCTCAATCGTAAAGCGATCGTAAATTTATAAATTCTCCATTACTTCAGAATACTGAAATGTCCAAAAATGCAAACGATTTTCGAAAATCGTACTTATAAGAACATCGTATTCGACATTTCGGACTGTAAGAGTTATTATATAAAACACTTTTCGAATTATTTCGACATCGATATATATATATATATCTCGAATGCTTTAAGCGATTAAATGAAACTTTCAGCACTCAGCGATGCTTTTGAATCGATTAAATCGAGTTACAATAAAATGTTTCTTTCTCAAATATTTTGCACACTATTTTATATATTTGACAGCTGATTTGATGTTGCATTCGATCGTCTCAAAAGTTTACAATGTTTGGAAAATTCTTCTCATAAAATTCATAGATATCAAACAGAATTGATATATTATTTCACTAGATGTACGCAGCGCCATAATTTTTAATATGTCACACATTTGATTGCAATTGGTTAAGCTATTTCCCAGTTATGAGAGTTTTACAGACCCACATACATTTTCACACACACACACACACACATATACATACACGCATGTATATGCGCAAAAGATTCCTACGACCTTGGAACCTGTAGATCAGGAGTACCCCAAAGTTCCTTATGGAAGAGTAAACACCAATACGTTTAAATTTTTATTCAATATTTCTTGTTGTAAAAACGAATACATACAAAGAAAAAAAATCGAGCTTGCGTGTATACAGTGAAGAACGACAAAAAAGCTAACCTTCTTATAGTGAATGGCGTCGTCGACGTCACATCAAGGCGACAGCAAATTTTGTCACTTGTATACTCTTTACCGACAAAAATTGGATCTTATTTGCAATATCTTGCTAATCTCTAAGGCTTTGTAAATTAATGGAGCATGTTAATAGTAGTCAATTTTTGTCGACAGAGAGTAGACAAGTAACAATTTTTAGTGTCGTCGTAATGTGACGTCGACGACGCCATTCACAATGAGGGGGAATATGACAACGTTGTTTGTGTATTTCGTATTGCTAGTGCTGAGTGTGTGCGTGAGTATTGAACACACAGCCTATAGCTAAACGCTTTTACAAGAACAAATGAGCACCAAGCGCATGGGGCTTACGTACCCTTGCTCTAGATCTAATAAAAACTCAATTTTAGAAAATATTTTTGTTAGGGTGGTGGGGGGGGGGGGTGTGGTAATTCAGTAAGTTATTTCATTTGATAGCGGGAAGTTAAAAATTAGACGAGGATTGCTAAATCCAAAAAATAGATTTCATATCTTGATATTATTGAGTTCGTTTTTCTATTAAAACTTTTAATTCCTAGCGTTGACATCAAAATTCCCCAAATCCCCATCTAAGCTGAGCTTAAATGGTAAAGCAAGCTATTAACTTAATAATTTATCAAGAGTTCTTTATAAATTATCTTTAATTGGAATTATTATATGAAATTGTGTTTACAATTTTCATTTTGCTGTTAGGTAAGAAATTTTCAATTTTGTCATAAAAATCACCATTATATTATGTATTCTTTAAATTAAAAAAAAAAAAAAAAAAAAAATGTAGAATATTATGTAAATTACAAAACTTAAGATTTAAGCTATCTTATTTCAGGCAGAAATACAGGCAATCGTCAAATATGTTGACATTAATATAAATGGGGGCATTAGAGGTACGCATATAGCTATCTTTTCCGATAGTCAGGCAGCTCTTAAGTCTCTCCTTTCATGGAAATTCAGTTCCAGGCTAGTTTAAACGTGCTTTGACTCATTACAAAAGCTAGCCATAAGGAACAAGGTTTCCATTCATTGGATACTTGGCGACAGCGGTCATCCAAGGAATGAGGAAGTGGTTGAACTGCCCAATAGGGCCTCTGCTGCTCCTTTTATGGGCCCAGAGCCGTTTTGTGGCGTAAGTCGGTCAACTGTAACATCTCTGATCAAAGAAGATGACACTTCGACCGCTAAGCAAACGTAGCTGTCTTCTTCTGGTTTAAGGCAAGCCAAAGCTTAATAGCATCCTGAACCTCAACAGGAATTAGCTACGGCTTGTTACTGTTTTTTTTTTGTCACTTTGAACTGAACTATACTCTGTGGAAAAGTAACCAAGTTCGTTCACCTTAGTGTCGTTTATGCTTGGAGGATGACGAGACGACGACACACATTCTTTGTGAGTGCATCGTATTATGTGACAGTAGTCAGTCCAGAGATCGTTGGTTCAATTGCCGCCATAGACCCTGGGTGTATTCCGCAGAGTTTATTGTCTCATATTGGGTTTCTGCGTTCAGATTAGGCGGGCTTCTCCATTATCTGTACTAAAGGGTGTTTTTTATTGAGGTATAGAACTTTAAGTTGGCATGACTTTTTTAACTGGCGGCCATTTTGTCAGCTGTCAAGTGATTAATATTTAGTTTGGTTTGCCATTTCATCATGAACAGGTTGACAAAAGAACAACGCTTGCAAATCGTGCAAATTTATTTCGAAAATAATGGTTCAGTTCGCGAAGTTTACCGCAAGCTCCGTCCATTTTATGGTCGACATAATCGTCCATCAGAGCAATTAATTCGGTTAACCATGGATCGTTTTCGCACTACGTTTACTCTATGTGATAATACGCATCCGCAGAGACGTCGAACAGTGCGCACCGAAGAAACAATTGCCGCTGTAGAGCAAAGTGTTGAAGAGGACCCGAATGAATCGATTCGCCACCGTGCACAGCAATTGGAGCCGACTAACCGACTATTTTGTTCCCGAATTGGATGGCATGAATGTGGATGAGTTGTGGTTCCAACAAGACGGCGCTACATGCCACACAGCGCACGTCACAATCGATTTATTGAAGGAAACATTCGATGAGCGCATAATTTCGCGGAATGGACCTGTCAATTGGCCACCAAGATCGTGTGATTTGACACCATTGGATTATTTTCTTTGGGGATATGTGAAGTCGCTCGTCTACGCCAACAAACCAGAAACGTTAGGGGACTTGGAAGCCAACATTCGTGGCGTTATTGCCAACATACGGCCCCATATGCTCGAAAAAGTGGTTGAAAATTGGACCTGTAGAATTGGCTTTATTCGAGCCAGCCGCGGCGGCCACATGCCCGAAATCATATTTAAACATTAATGGCATAAAATTATCCTTCCAATAAAGCCAAATTAATGGACATTAAAACGATTTTCTTGTGTTTTATTTCAATTCAAAGATCTATACCCCTGAAAAAAACACCCTATAGCATTCATAAGGAGAGTCGTACAAAAGATCCATCAGCTGTAGCAGTGCCGGTCTTTGAACCAAATCTTTCCCCTATTATAATCTTAACTCGGATCAAATGCTGTTAAATAACTTCCGAAAGCAAAAAGAATCTGAGAAGTGTAACAATTTTCAAACTTAACGGCCTGTCGCACGATGTTGACAGAAAAGGTTCAATCGATTACTTATGATTAAAACAAAAACAAATTAACTAATTTATTTTTTGTTTTCATTTTATTTTTATGAGTCAAATATTATAAATTTTTAGAAATTAGTACAAAATATTCGTCACAATTTTAACTATGATTAAAAGGATATTTCAGCAGGTACCTATTATTCACCGACTTGATGGAAAAAAGTTTCGCCCATGCCTGATTAAAGTTAATATATCATAAACTGTGAGCGCGTACCACTATTGCCTAAGGTAGCGTGTGTCCAAAAAAAAAATTATTTGAGGAAGAGCAAAGTGGCAAATTATTACAGCTTGTGTGCATGCATATACTCCAGCATGTCTGGCTGAGCAGATGTTGCATCATACCCAACATATACATAAACAGTTTTAACTGTCTACGAAACCCGGCACTCCTCAGCCTGCTGCAGCAATTGTCGCCTATAGTGATGTGAAAAATTGTGGCCAGAGCCTATATTAATCTGTGAAATATTTTTTTTTTTGTTTTGTACTATACCAACTACGCTTTCGACATGTGTGTTTGCTTTTTACGGGTCTGGGGGTGATAAAGTCAAATGGTTGTTATTTTTATATGTTTTTTTTTACAGAGAAAAAAGCTGATAAAAAATCATTTTTTTCTGCTTCTATTTTTTTTTTAAATTTTTCCTATCACACATTTTTTCAAATTTGCTATCATTTATGGCAAAATCATAACGGGCAAATAAAAATCGCACAAAAAATAATATTGCATACTTTAGGGAATAATGTCACAGCTGTTGTGTATGATGTGTGTGTGTGTGTGTGTGTGTGTCTTTGCTGCTTGTGTTAGCGGCGTATAAAACACTTTCACAATTCCATAGATTTGCGTTTAATATACCTGAAGCTTGTTTTTTTTAGTTTCCTTTGTTTTACTAATTTGCTTGGCTTTTTTCAGTTCTGTTAAATCCATATACAATTTGACAGCCAGTAGCCAGAAATAATTAAACTTAATCGGATTAATGAAAAAAAAATACATCTACCACATCTACATCAAGTTTACTTAATTTTATTTTCTTTTGGCTTATTTTAAAGCGTTTTAGAGAGTTATAAAAAATGTGTATGTTGATGATTTTTGTTATGATTAATCCTTTCGGAATTGATAAAAGAATAAATAAATTCGGCGAGGGCTAATGATTCAAGCACCTTAAAAATTTATGCAGATTTCCAAATAAAGCAAATTGGCTAAATTTATTTAAATACTCAGCATATATCGTCTCTGTTTTAACTAACCGACCAAACTGATATTTTTTTGAAAAATGGGTTAAGTCCTCTACTAGATTACACATTGTCTAAAATTTTCATGACTGTAAGCATTACTTTTGTGCCTATATAAGTAAAACGATTTCTAACGCAGCCATAAAACAACCATAAAAGCTGCTCTCCTGTTAAATTTTTAAAATGTTAGTTAGGTCAGTCAGTTAAAACAGCGACGATATGTGGTAAAGGGATTTAAAATATTGAAGAGGTCAATAAAGATTAGGAATGACATAATTTTTGTATCAGAGAAGTATTTTTTTATTTATTTTATTTTCCTAGTTTTTATCTTATTTTTAACCGACTTCAAAAAAAAAAGGAGGAGGTTATCAATTCGTCTGTATTTCTTTTTTGATATTGTTACTTCATAACTCGGTACATTTTAGACCGATTGTAAAAATTTCTTTTTCGTCTAAGATGGTACAGTTTCCAATTGGTCATATTGTAAAAAAAGTAGGCGGGGACACTATAAAACACCTTTGGTTCTTGTAATTACATAGTTTTAAAGTTGAAAAAATGGGCGCAGCTACGCCCATTAAAATTTATTAGTATATTTCACTTGGTTTTACTTTACCGTATTTTCAAAACTTAAGACACATCTTGAGCTCTAAAATGTACAATCTTTATTTTAAAAATTGGGCGGATCATACCCATTAAAATTTAATATTTTATTTTAAGTGGTCCTGCTTTACCTATTTTTACAAAACTTACCACAGACTTTGAGCTCTAAAATAGACACAATCTTGGATTTAAAAATTGGTCCGAGGCACGCCCCTTAAATTTTAATTTTATATTTCACGTACTTCTTCTTAATAACCAACAGATTTTCGATTTTTTTTCATTTGAAAGAGTTTACTTTCAATTTCGTCCCATAATTTTTTTTTTCGAAAGTGTTCTATCTGATCTTTGCATAGAAGTCGGGGGTTTTTTGCAGAATTATTTTGTTATTTTTTATATAGTTTTTTTTAATTTTTATTAAAATCACTTAAATTTGTTTGATTTAAAAATTTTATTCTTGTATTTAATCGAATAATTTTATTCTAGTATCAGCTTGTATCCAATTATTTATTAGAACATTTGCTTTATTTTTCATTAGTTTCGCTAGTTTCAAGCATGTTATCTCTCATATCGTGCCATATCCGCCAAAAAAGCTTAAGCGACATAATTTTCGAACTTAATATTTTGACCAAAATCGATCATTTGCGATCGTACAAAATCGATTTTCGTCAAAAAGACGAGGTTCAAGAAATATATCGGTTAAGCTTTTTTTTTGGCAGTTATGGCTCGATAAGTGTAAATTCACATAATTATACACTAGTGATGTAACGAATATTCGCATACTATTCCGATATTCCGATTAGAATTCCGAAGTAACCTTAAAAAAGTATATCTGCTTTTGAACAAAAAATATCCAAATATTAAAAAATGTTTGAAAAAGATTTCTCAAAAGTTGTTGTTAAAAGTTTTAGGGAAAATTAATTACGCGTTTGTATTCGAGTAATTATTCGAATAATTAGATTTTTATTGAAAAAACTTTTTTCTAATGAAACTATGACTAAATATTTAGTCGATTCCCATATGAAATTTATTCAATCAAATATTTTCGATAGAATTATTCGAATTAAAATTGTACTAATACAATTATTTGAGAACAAGCAATTTTTGTATAAAACTAGTCGAATAAAAAATAAATTTCTATATTCTTAAAATTAAAATGATGTAGACCAGATTTATTCAAATATAATTAATCTTACTTTTAAGGCCCAACTATAATATGAATAAGCTAGCCTAAGCAACTGTGCGGTTACATATAAAACGTATGTGGCAAACTATAATGTACTTAACAAACTTTTCGTCAAGTTTCGTCAAATGTCATTTGCTTAAATAAAGTGCCAAACGGAACGCACATTCCGTAAGGAAACAACTGTTTGTGCATTTTTTAAACTCAAACAAGCAGCAGCAGAAAATATTCATTGATTTTAAATATTTTTTTATTGTTTCTTATTTTAAACTCGGATATTTGTTTTCATTGTTTGTTTTACAATACACATACACACACATGCACATGTATTTACTTATGTATATTCACTGTTGTACTTTTTAGTAGGCAAAACAAATAAAACAAGTAATAAGGTGATGGATATATTTATATGTGAATTTCTAATAGATTAGGTCATTCTTTCAAGTTAGTTTGATTGAATTGCATTCATTTAGGAGTTATGAGAAGAAAACAAATTACTACAAAATTATTGACAATACCTAGATGTGCAGCTGTGGCTAAAGAATACTTAAGTGCATGTAAGTACATTGTGGCCACCTAAAAGTCACATCTGAATTGTTTAAGCATTTGACAGACTTATCGTTCAATTCTGACATTAGCTTAAGCCAGCTTATTCATATTATAGTTGGGCCTTTAAACTTTTATATTTCAAAATTATTTCAATAATTCTGATATAAGTGATTTTTAACCCCCGACTAAAAAAGAGGGTGTTATAAGTTTGTAGTGTGTGTCTGTGTATCTGTGTGTCTGTGCGTGTCCACGTACAGACCAAACGGCTGGACCGATTTTGATTTTTTCTATTTGAAAGGTGACTTGATCGAGAGAGTTTTTGCCCATGTTTTAATCGGTTCAGCCGTTTAGAAGAAATCGCATCGTCTCGAGTGTTCTTAAAATTTTTAATTTTTATTATGCTTAAGCAATTTTATTCTTTCTATATACATAATACTGCAATAATTTTTTGACGTACTTAGAGTTTAATGGACAAGTTTTTATTGTAGTAAAATTATGATTAAGTATTTGTATGATATTCCCATGAATTTAGTCGAATAAATATTATTGCGTCAAAATTATATCAAATAGAGAAAGAAAATCGTTCCATTAATGTAAATGTAATCAAAGTGATCTCAACACATTTTCTTTTAAATTTTAGAGGAAAAAATATTTAAATAAAATTATTCGAATAAAATTATTCGGTTGAAAATTATTCGAATAAATATTAAGTTTTTTTTAAACTATCTAAAACAAATTAATTTCGTTCCCCTCTTAATAAATTTTGCACTTTCTCTAAACAATCCGCTGCGATAGATTTTGTCTACTCTGTACATAAGTTATCGTTTCAGTAAGAAAGTATTTCAGGGAGTAGGTATAAAATAATTGAATTCGACTCTTATTAAATCTAATCTTAAACTAAATCGTTGGCAATAGTACTATAAGATTTGAATTTTTTTTATTATTAAAAAAAAGTTTAATTAGAGTAGCAGAGTACTTACTGAACCCTTTTATAGCCACGTCGTAAGCTTTTGAATTTTTACTTAAGTTCGAATCACTGAATATGCTTCTTTATTTGTATGAAAAATAATTTCTAAACAATTAACTTTTTACATTAGACGAAACAAATACTTAAACACACAAAAAATACCTTATATAGTACAAAATATTCAAAAATTTGTTACTTCGGTTAATTGGCTGAAATTAACCGGTTTAATCGCGTAGTAATTAACCGGTTAACCGATTGAATACCCTAAACTTTAATCAATTAATACACACCCTTGTTATCAAGTATTGACAATTATTTAAGAGTTTTTCTTCTGTCCAGTTTTTATCATAATGTTTATACAATTTTATATGCAACTTCTTTTTTTTTTGTATTGTTTCTTAAAATTACCACAGATATTAAGATAGAGACATTCTTTAAGGCTCAACTGAGGTTGTCTTTATTGTGGCATTCTTCTTGTGAAGAAAACTACTTTTCAACCAATAATTTTCTTTTACTATTTAACTACACTTCTGCAAAAATTTCACCCCTTAAATATTTATATATATATAGTCGTATTTATCTGAATATTTAATCATACTTATAGACAAATGAACCCACAAATATGTAACTACTAGTAAAACAATAAAACAAAACCCAGTAGGAAAATTTTCCTTAGCAACTTGTAGATGAGAATTGGAAATCAAGCAAATTTTCGTAAAACCCTTAAAATGTGTTTAAAATTTTAAAACAAAAACAAAGTGAAGCATAATCAAAATTCGAATTATAGTTGTAAGTTTCAATAATTTACTTGACACATTCGAAATTGCAAAATTTCAGTGCAAATACAAAATATTGGAAAAAAGAAATATCAGTTGCAAAAATTAAGCAAAGCTACTGGGTACTAGATTTTTAATGATGTTCGAATTTTTCGAACTTAAGTTCGAATTTTCGAACATTTACTAATTTAATGAATTTTCTTTAAAAAAAACATTACCAAACTCTCATTAATTAATAAAAATATTTCATTCAATAAAAATTTAAATTACTGAACTTAAGACCGATTAAGAAATTATTTCTGACTAAAAAACCATTACCACCAGAAAAATTTAAGCTAAAACCTCTAAAAAGCTTTTATAAATGAATTACAAATGGATTTTCTCAAAACAATAGCATAATTTCCTAATAGGCTCAACATAAAAGAAATCTTCCATAAAATGAAGGAAAGCTTTATGAAAAAAAAAAATGGTAAGAAATTGTGTATGAAACATTTTTATAGTGTCGTCATGTACAATTAATTGCAGCTCATTAAACTTTATATGTGGCATTATCCTTAAATGTCTGACAGCCTGAATTGTCCAACAATAACAAAATCAGTATGCACATATGTATGTGCGTACTTACGTTTGTGTGTTTGTATGTGTGATATGGCTCTTGTCTGTATTCCCCAGCTATCCTTAAATTTCCTTCATGATGATTGAGTTGAAATGGTAAGCAGCCTTAAAAACCATTTAACCATTTAATTCTCCAACAATTACACATGCTTATACAATTTATACGAGTGTCCAACAGAAATAAACGAATGTGCAGCAATATTTATCTAAAACTTAAAATGAATTTATACAGTTTTTGTGTACTGGAAGTACGAGTAGGTAGGAAGTTCTGAGGAAATCAGCAAAATGAAAAGGTCTAATAAATAGGCTGGCTTTCGACAGTTTTTAGTCATTGCAACTGCAAGAAGAGGTACTAAGCGGTAAGGGAAAAATATATTTATTTTTATAATGATTGTGTTATATTGTTATGTTTATGCGCAGTAATGTTATAAGGGAATAAAGTACATTTTTGGTATGCAATATTATGGCGAGTTAATGCTGCTCTAAATTTATGAGATTGATTTTAATATGAGGGGAAAAGCATAAGACATGTTAGAATTAAGTAAAGTCAAGCTATTTTATTTTGATTCGAAAATATCGGAAACTGTGTTCAAATTTACGAAATTCTTAGAAGCTTCGTAAACTTATAAATTGATGCAGTTTGTGCTACAATTTGTAACTTTCAAAAATGTGTTTGAAGTTATAATTATCACATATTATATCAATAAATATAACGTTCTTTTATTGTATAAAAAACTCTACCCATTGCATGATATTTTAAAAACCAGTAATATATGTACGTCTTTGTTACAATAAAGAAGCGATATATTCGAAACTTTGAACTTTGAGTCCAGTAAAATATAATACAAAATTACGTTGAAAGTATATAAAACGCCACCAAAAAAAAGGTAACATTACGAACTTAAAAAGGGGCCATACTAAAAAAAATAGTTCGAAACAAATTCGAATAAGGACATCCATCAGAATTCCGTACGTTTTGCTAAAATAAAATCTACAAAGAAAGAATTTTATGTATGTCTATATTTCGAAATTTACTCATCTGCCCAAGAAGGAAGTTTATTTTAAATATTTCATAATATTCGGTGTAAAATATTTTTTGTATATTAGACATTTGAAATTGCACAAGAAACCTATTTCGTAATAATATTTTTACGACTGCAGTATAAAGAAACGGGTTTCGTAAATAAGTACAATATCACCTAAAAACGACAATTTTTAAAGAAAAATACATTTGATATAAGGAAAAATCATAACTATAATTTACGAAGTAATGTTCGAAATTTCGAGGTTAATTTCAAACTTTCGAAATCGAAAAATTTACTTCAATTAACACAATTTGAGCAAAGGAAAAGTAAATAAAGCATTGAAATTTTGTAAAACATCGGATAAATTAAGTTAATTCGAAATTAAATACTTATTTCCGATGATATAAAAATATGTACACATGTATGTACATATATGTTTTCGGTTTCCTGAAATAAATAAATATAAATAACTTTTTAATTGTTTGTTAACAAGCTTTGGAACATAACCGCCAAAAAAGCTTAAGCGACATAATTTTTTAACTAAATTTTTTGCGATCATAAATAATCGATTTTCGGATTAAACAAAACCTGGGTGCAAATTACGGCACTCGTTATCGAACGAAATTACGAAGTATTTCAATAGAGTTTATATGGAAATATTTCATAGTTTCGTTCGATAACGAGTGCCGTAATTTGCCCCCAGCTCACGGTTACGGCTCGATATATTTGAAGTAAAAATTAAAAATTTTTAAGAATTTTTCTACCAAAAAACTTAATATCTTTCATTAGTTCATTAAAAACGTACAATTCCTGAACAATAATTTTCATTTAGGACTTACATGTATATAAAATATTTTGTTTTACAATAATCATGCCATAACCTGCCTTTGTGTTTATAGTACAATATGTAGATTTAAGTTCATCTCTTTATTTGTACTTTGTACCATTTTGATTTTTCTTCCCTCCTTCTGTTTTTAGTGGAGTTATTTTTTCAAGTGTAAACTCCCGTAAGGCCTGCACTATGAATGACTTTACAAGCAGACATACCATAAATTGTTAATGCAACTTTATTATTTTCATATAAATTATTTTTGCAATTGCCTTTTTATTTCGAATTTAATGGCCCGTTCAATTGTATTGATATACATATGTATGTATATTGATGTTTTTTTTACTATAAAACATAAAATAAAATTGAGATTTATTTATTTAACTCTCAGCTCTCAGTTTGTAAAAATATCTTGTTTTTTTTATTTTTCTCAAGGTTAAAGCCCTTTGATTAAATACTTAAAGTTATACAAAGTTAAAGTAAGAAGAAAATGTATTGCGATTGAAGACTTTTTCTAGAAAAACTATTGCTTGCATAAATATGGAAAAAAATAGTAATAGGACTAAACTGCTCTCTAAAGCATTGCTACTTCTGTATAGCGGGAAAGCTGTAGAATTCTCCAGTTTACTGCAAAGACCATCTTTAAATCTCTTATTTTTGATGTGTAAACATCTATACGCTAGGGGGTAAAAATCTTTTGACTTTGATTTCTTTGCTGATATTTCTTTGCTGAGATTTCTTTGCATTGTCAAATCGGTGTGAGCTATGTATGAGTGCATTAGTGTTTGAAAGAAGCAATACCAAGCAGAGAAACAAGTCGACCGGCTCGAAGCCGACGGTGCGCCGCCGCCGGTTATTTTTCTGTATATTTCCGTACACCAAAGGTGAAAATGAACCGTAAGAGCTACGGACTTGAAATTTGGACACAATGTGTAGACATTTGGCCACTACAACAACAAATACATGAGAGTTAAAAATTAAAGGGTGTTCCAAAACGAGCAACGAGAAATGTTAAAATCCCATGTAATATACATACAATTGTATGTACATATATACACTTGATATTTTAAAAGTTAGTTTATTTTTATACAGACTACAACAATTAACACTAAATTTAAAAAATTTAAATCAATGGGTGTTCCATCAGTTAATGCAATTTTGACTTTGTAATTTTGTTAACTTGCTGTATCTTGGAAACCGTAAGAGCAAAACTCTTGAAATTTTCAAAAACGGTAAAACTAAAAATCCAAAAAATATAAAATCGCCAAATCTAAAAAAATCGCCAAAAACAAAAAAAAAAAATTACCAAAACGAAACAAGCACCAAGTTAAAAAAAATTTCTAGGACTAAAATAAATCGCGAAAAACCGGAAAAATCGCCAAAAATGAAAAAACACTTAAACAAAAAAATCGCCAATATGAAAAAATCGCCTAAATAAAAAACCCTAAAAACAGAAAAAAATCGCCAAAATGAAAAAAACCCCAAAAAACAGAAAAAAGTCGCCAAAATGAAAAAAATTGCGAAAATTAAAAACCCAAAAATAGAAAAAAAACGCCAAAACGAGAAAAAAGCGATAAAACTGAAAAAAAATCGTTTAAACTGAAAAAATTTTAAAAAGGAAGAAAGCTAAATCAAAAAAAAAATGATCTAAACCGAATGTGCGCGAGTCAAAGTCGCACTTTACTGAATTTATTTTAATTGCAATGCGTACACAACAACAAGAAGAGCAACAACTAAACGATGAACAAGAGGAATTAAAAATTAAAAAGTAAAAGTAAAGTCTTTTACCATAGATGAGCACTGCAGTACCACTAAAGTTTCAGTAAAAACAATAAAAAATGTTTAACAAGTAAATTTTTACTGATTACTAAAATTTTTTTCTACAATTTTTATAAATTGCCTAAATGATTTGTTATATGATGAGGTGCATTAAATTTTCAGTAATCAGTAATGCCCGTATTCATAATAAAATTCTACCAAGTGGCTAAATGTTTTTCATACAAAAGTTTCAAAATTTGAATGAAAAAACTTTGCCACTTGCTACGGCCCTACGATTTTACTAGCAATGCAAATTAAATTTCATTAGCAGTAAAAATTTACTGAATTATTTTAGTAATCAGTAAATTTACTGCTTACTGCAATTTTGAATGCAGTACGTATACATATACTGCAGTGTGCCCATTTACTAACCAAATAAGTTTAATAAAACAAACAAAAACCAACAAATTCATATGTATTTACAATATTGAAAGTTCTGATACTTTTAATTAATTAATTTAAAAAAAGATACTAAAAGCATAAGTATTTCTAACTTAAAGAAAAATTTTCATTACTAGATGTTTACACATCTCCTCTGTGATCGGACTCACATTGCTTTTTTTTCTTCTATTTTTGTGTAGCGCTGTGTTATACATAAATTCATATTTTTTTATAATTTAAAAAAAATGTTCACGATAAAGTATAATTGCTTTTCTGTGAACAAAGTAAACAAAGTGTGAACTCGTACAATAGATGAAGGCTGCTCGTGTTATTCTATGGTTTCTGGAAAATTTTCTGAATTTTTTTACGCATTAGTGTCCTGCACAAGACTATTTATAAGACCTTTCAAGACATGAGGGATTTTTTCAAATGCTTTACTACAGCGAAATATTCTAAAAGAATCGCTAAGCAACACTGTTGGCAAGTAATTTTTTTCGGTGGTTTGTCTTTTTTTTTTTTAATTTTAGAGCTGAGTAATAATGAGTAAAAAGCTCTAACGTGGCATTTTAAGCACATAGCAGAGCACTGTTAGCTATTTAGCAGTAGTCGCTAAATGGATTAGGATTCGAAGTCCTTGGAACTGGAACGAGTTATATAATATTTTTTTTTTTTTTTGAAAGAGGTTTTTAGGAAATTATTAAAGTAGGATAGTGGATATATATGTGCCTGGTAGATTTGATTATATTAGATTTAAGAAAACATAATTTTCCTAAATATGAGCCAATTTGCCACATTTCTGAAATGATTTTGGAAATTCAAATAATAGATTTGAAAAAATATGGGTTTTAGTGAAGAGTCTTAAACCTTTTGAACATTATTTTATATCAGTTAAATTCAGATAAATGTATGTCTGTATTTCTTCGTCTAATATAATTTTTTGGCTTTTTTTTGTTGTAATTTTTGAACTTTGGAGACGTTAGTAAAAGGCATTTGTGTAGCGGAATGGTACTATTTCTGATTTTATTTGTAAGGTATAGTAGATTATGAGTAAAACGCGGGCTTTCTTTTAAAAATCCGTACGAAATTGGCAGAATTATTAAATATTTTATTCACAGACTTGAAAACAACTGCCTAAATAATGTTTTTCGTGTTATCTCTTTGAGGGTTTTGTGTAGTGAAACTTCTAGGATGATGAAAGTATAATTTAATACACAAAATTCAACACAAAGTGCAAAATTGTTACAACAGTGGTCGCCAAACTTAGTTTACTTGAGAGCAACACTTTTCACACACAAACAACAACTTGGCATTCCGCTAAGAACAATACACGAGTAAAATAGGTTTCCCTTAAAACAATTGTTATTAACAGGGCCAGTTTTTAATGGCATATGCCGTTTTCTGCCATTTTTCCTGACAATAACAGGTATAACATACCTGCTGCTTATTAAAAAATATACAACCACACAAACACATAAGCCAATGCGGGGGAATGGCCCAAACAACATGAACTATAATGTTGCTACAATGATGTTTGTCAACGTATGTATGTATATACTACACACAAACCAACAGAACGAATTGAAACACGAACTAATTACATGGAGGGAAAGCTAGTATTGAAAGCATTTTCATTGTACAGTGACTCATCGAAATGTGCTGCTAACGTTCTTCTGAAATGCTTAACGTTTTGGTGTTACAAAATTAGGCCCTTAAGTAAGATTACGTATATAAAGGGTGGGTGAATTTGAAGTTAAGGAGTAAATTTGCTGTCAACTGATGAAATGTGAAGAATTGAGCTGTAATCCTTTAACACTTATTTAGTTAAAAGTTGGAAAATTTTAACCATGGACTTACTACTCTTCTTGAGCTCTGAAAGATGAAATTCAACGCTACATTGACCAGATAAGCGAAGCTTTGTTGCGATATGTGGTTAAAAATTTTATGAAAATAGCGGATGTCTGCCAACGTGATAAAGAAGGACATTTGCCCGACATCATATTCCATTTTTAATTCTCATATTTCTACTTAACATTGGTATCAATAAAACTAAATTTGTCAAAAAAGTGTGATTTTAAGTCAATTTACTTCCTAATGTATCAATGTATTTTTAAATTTGTCCACCCTTTATTTTATATATACATATCAAGGCGATGCATCTGCTAAAAATCGCAGTAAGAGTGAAGCTAACATCGTGGTATTCCAGCAGTAAATTATTTAACTACGTGTGCGATTTTTAATTTTTAAATAGTCGAAAGCTAATTAAGAAGCTCTTGATTGTACTAAATATAACTTTCTGGATGTGGCTTACATTCTTCTAGAAGCTTTTTGTTTTGTGAGGTAAATACGTAACAATCAGGGAATTCACAATGTGTATAGGTATTAAAATTTTAAAGTGGCAATATTGGCCATCTTAATTTTTTCATTGTGAGCAAGCAACGATATAAATACACATACTGTGTATCAGTGATGGGAATTGGAAATCTTGATTTCGTGCCAAATTGGTTTTTAAATAGTGCCAAAATCACTTGAATAGTGCCAAACCACTTTTTTTAATATAATTTTAATGTTGGCACTTGATGTTCATTTAAACTATGGTTCTTGAATGATAATTTATTGTGTTCATAACTAGAAAAATTTACGAATATCACAAAAAACACGGTCCAAAATTAGTTGTATATAGACATTAATAGATTTCGAGCTCTATTTTCGATTTAATCGTGAATGACATGTAGTAAAAAATAAACTTTTTTGTTATTAGAATTGCAAAATTGTTGATAACTTTTAAAATACCGGCTGTAAAATCTATCGTAAGCGACAATTTACGTATGTACTCGTAAAACATATTTGAATATTATAAGAAAATATTCTCGTAAATCGAAAGTAATGCTCGATATGTATGCATCATATATTAATAATTTGTACTTGTTTACAAGAAATACAAATATAAAAACATTTATTACGTAACAGTAATAGTTCTAAAGGACATACTTTAAGATTATAATAACCCTAAACTAATTTAAATGATAAAATAACTTTTTCTTATTAGATGTAAATACTTAGTGACAATTATATAGTTATGGTTCAGGCTTTTTTAACCCCCGACTAAAAAAAGGGGTGTTATAAGTTTGTAGTGCGTGTCTGTGTGTCTGTGTATCTGTGTGTCTGTCCGTGTCCACGTACAGGCCAAACGGCTGGACCGATTTTGATTTAGTTTTTTCTGTTTTTTTGATCGAGAGGGTTCTTAGCTATGTTTGAAGGAAATCGGTCCAGCCGTTTAAAAGATATAAGATCTTTTCTGAAAAAAGTCGGGGATTTTTAAAATTTTTAATTTTTGTTATTTATGGTTAATATACTGTCGAGTTGTGCAAATTCGTGCACGCTAAGAATAATAATAATAATAATAATTTATCAAACAAAGATTCTGTCGGTATAGTAGAATTTGTATGTATTGCTTTTTTGGTTTTTTTTTTTTTTTGATCAATTTTACTTTTGATCAAATTTCGAACTAAAAATATACTTTCAACGCTTGATGAAGAGTAGAAAACAAAAAGGATACCTTGAACGATTCGATATATATTACTTGAAAATTTTTTATTGAAACTATTGTTTACGCCCCCATGTCTTTCAAAAACTCACTCACATTTAAGCTTTTGAATTGATCAGATTTTCAAAGTATAATATGGATATGTACTCACTTTTATTTTTTTCACGTATTTTCTTTCGCTTAGAAGCATTATTTTTATCAAAAGGAATAGTATTATTTGTGTCTACAATTAGAACATATGTATTCTGGCGCACACTTTGGAAAGCAATTCAAATAAAAGTCCTTGAAGTCATATTTATGCTGGGAAAATTAGTTTTTGATTATTAATAAAGGGTGTTTTTTTAGAGGCATAGAACTTTGAATTGAAATAAAACACAAGAAAATCGTTTTAATGTCCATCAATTTGGCTTTATTGGAAGGATAATTTTATGCCATTAATGTTTAAATATGATTTCGGGCATGTGGCCGCCGCGGCTGGCTCGAATAAAGCCAATTCTACAGGTCCAAATTTCAACCACTTTTTCGAGCATATGGGGCCGTATGTTGGCAATAACGCCACGAATGTTGGCTTCCAAGTCCCCTAACGTTTCTGGTTTGTTGGCGTAGACGAGCGACTTCACATATCCCCAAAGAAAATCACACGATCTTGGTGGCCAATTGACAGGCCCATTCCGCGAAATTATGCGCTCATCGAATGTTTCCTTCAATAAATCGATTGTGACGTGCGCTGTGTGGCATGTAGCGCCGTCTTGTTGGAACCACAACTCATCCACATTCATGCCATCCAATTCGGGAACAAAATAGTCGGTTATCATGGCTCTATACCGGTCTCCAATAACGAATCGATTCATTCGGGTCCTCTTCAACACTTTGCTCTACAGCGGCAATTGTTTCTTCGGTGCGCACTGTCCGACGTCTCTGCGGATGCGTATTATCACATAGAGTAAACGTAGTGCGAAAACGATCCATGGTTAACCGAATTAATTGCTCTGATGGACGATTATGTCGACCATAAAATGGACGGAGCTTGCGGTAAACTTCGCGAACTGAACCATTATTTCCGAAATAAATTTGCACGATTTGCAAGCGTTGTTCTTTTGTCAACCTGTTCATGATGAAATGGCAAACCAAACTAAATATTAATCACTTGACAGCTGACAAAATGGCCGCCAGTTAAAAAAGTGATGCCAACTTAAAGTTCTATACCTCAATAAAAAACACCCTATAGTTTAATTTCAGTACCGCAACAACTTTCTTCCATTGGACCGAAATTCTCACCAATTTCGATCTATATTGTCAACATGAAGATCATCAATATATATTTTGTTCAAAAGGTTTTGACGTAAATGACGAAATAAAAAAGCTAATTTAAAATTAAATGTAGTCTTACATTTTTAGATTTCGTTTCGACAATTTACTATTTCAAGCACATAAGATAAAAATAAAAATGTATCTTGGTTATATAATCCGTTAAACTATTTAATATGAATAAAATTTTATCATTGCATTATGACTGAAAATTTTATAATGTGAATAAATATTTCAAGGCTGACAGTGTTCGAAGACTCTATCCGCAACAATCTTCACGAGACAACCAACGGTTTCGGGAATAATTGAGAACTTCATAAATTTCAGAGTTGAAATACTTCTAAAAATTTATCTGTACGACATGAGCTGTTACAAACAAATTTATATACTCAGTTTAATAGATCGTCAATGTCTCTGGGAAAACCGTTACTTTTAACTATCAGAACCGAACAGTTGTCAGCCTCAAATCCTACTAGATTTTCATTACTTAAAAACAGCGTTGTCAACTTGGTGCGTTTCGCACCATTTTGGGTGCTTTTTGAAAATTTTTGTGCGAAAAATTCCTTAGTTGGTGCGTGGTGCGCTTTTTTAAAGATTTCGGTGGGTTTTTTAATTTTTGGTGGCACCGACGCAAATTTAACACAACAATGGGTTAAAACCTCAAAATTCTTGTGGTGAAACTTGCCAACTTCCTGATAGTGTTAACTACCATATTAATAGTAATGATGTTTATAACATCACAATTTGAAAGG
Organism: Tachina grossa; assembly: GCA_949987645.1. NCBI lineage: Eukaryota > Metazoa > Arthropoda > Insecta > Diptera > Tachinidae > Tachina > Tachina grossa. The sequence goes on from OX465276.1 coordinate 149,742,508, forward strand.
AAATCTGTCTAATATCCCGATGATAACAATAATGATGAAAATATTAGCTTTATAAATTTGATCTCTTTTTAAAAAGTTTTAAACATAATTTATCAAATTAATGTACAAAATTGTATCATCTTTATATAATAATATGTGTACATATATGTGCATTACATTTGAACAAATCCAAAAATATTTTTTATTATGCAACACTTTAATTTATAGTTGTACTAGTCTCGATTAATATAAATTTATTTAACTATATCGAATCAAAAATGCGTATGACTTAGACCACTTTCATAATTAAGAACACATGTGTACATGTACGTACACAGAGAAAACAGATTAGTTGTGGCAACCGAATTTGTTGCCAATTGAATTTTGGCGGTTGCAGCAACTCTGCTATAGCGACTGAAATTTTCTTATGATACCACTATATTTTAATTATAACCCTAAACCAAATAGTTGCAGCAACAGAAAAAATTGGTTGACAGTATATAATTTGAAATAAATGTTATTTTTGCTATCGAAAATTTGGTTAATATAGTTAAAACAATATCATAATTGGTAGCTGTAAAAGAAAAATTGGTCGTCCTTGCTGAAATAAAAATAAACAATAAACGCAAATAAAAATACACAATTTAAGAAATTTAATATTTGACATATTGTCAAATAAGTTTATTTTAATTGAAATTTATTTCCTAATGGTGAAGCATGTCTATATACATTTCTTCAATCACACAGTTTTAACAGTCACAAACTTGTTATCTTATGCACAGACTTTCAAAAACCATTTGAGAATTCACAAATCATAATATCATTGAAAGTCACAAAAGTTAATTTTTTAATTTGCTGCTATAAACTATGATAGTAAACACAACCTCTAGTTAGTTGCAGCAACTGATTGAAAGTTTTTATTTTAATTTTAATATAGAACGACAATTTTTTGGTTGCTAATACCAAAAGTTGGTAGTAAAATCTAATTCGTAATATTTTATTCGGTTGGGTTAACCAATCAGTTTATTAGTCATGACAAAAGCATACGCTTGGTTGATGTAATCAATTTAAGTATTGTCACAATGAACATGGATTGTTTTTTGGATTAACAGAAAATTGATAGCGTGAACTGAAATATAGTTAATGCAAATGATATTTTATTGGACTAACCGTTTTCCAACCAATCTTTTTTCTGGGTGTATGTACGAATTTGTTTAGTTTTTTTTTGTTTTTTTTTTAATTTTGTACATATATTGTAAAAGGCTGTTTGTTTTTATTGTTGTATTTTTAATATAAGTTTTAAACTTCTGATAATTTTTTTTTTAATATTTGAATAAAAAAGTTTAGGACTTTTATTAGTTTTGCATTCTTGCTGTTAATAGTTAATCTCTTTAAAAAGTTTTTTACAGAATTTATTTATAATAAAAATTAATATAAACAAATTTGTTAAGTTCTTATAGTTTTTATTTTTTTAACCCTGAACTGTAAAAGCCTGTTTAAGTGTTAAATTTTTAACACAAAAAAAATAATATACTTTTTTGTAAAATTAATTGAATAAACATTTTGAACTAAAAAAAGAAATTCTAAGCTGGTGCGTTTTTTTTGCAAATGGCGCGTTTTTTTCTCCATTTTGGTGCGTTTTGAAATTTCAAAGTTGACAACGCTGCTTAAAAACGTTAAAAGTACGAGAAGAGTACTAATTATTGCAATAAGAAAAGTTTCCATATGTAATGGACAAAAAGTGCCAGAAAATGAGCGGGAGTGCCATAGTGCCAGGCAATAGTGCCAAAAATGGCACAATTGTGCCACATTTCCCATCACTGATGTGCATATCAAAGTCAGGTAAACACACATACATCTATATATTATTTATAAATTAGTGTGTAATATGAGAGAGAGAGAGAGAGAGAGAGTAAAATGGATGTTTGTACGAATGCATCGTTGCCGGTTTGGCATTTTCACTGCTAAATCTGGCATTATCATTAGTTAAAAAGCATTAAAAATTCAAAAAATTCTGCTAAATGCTTTCTGGCAGAATTTCTTGAAAATAAAAAATTTTAGTTTGTTAAAACAATTCTTTACAGAGGCTATTTTGTAATAAATGTACAGGTACTGCAGTGTAAAGTTTCCCTAATGATCTGCACTAGCAATAGTGAGATGAGCATATGATCCAGCTAACCCCTCAATAATCAATTTCAATATATTTTTAATAAAAAAAATATTTTACTGAACAATCCAAATAATGATTTTGGATTATAAGTGCGTTAAAAAATTTTAAACGTAATTGTAACATTTCCAAAAAACACCAATTATTAACTATTTCAACTATTTTATGTTTGTATGTGCTATAATAATACTAATAAGTTTGTATAAACATGAAACTCAAAGCTATTTCAATATTTTTTCTACATTTAAATCTGGCATTATACTTTTCTTCTGTAGAACATTTTAGCATACTTTTTTTAACCGATTTAGCATTCTCTCATTACCATTTTCTGGCAACACTGTACGAATGCTTATGAGAGAATTATTTTCTTACATACACATTAAATTAACAAAATTTTTTTTAATAGAAATTATTATTGGATAAATTGATCAAAATAACTTTTGTTCTGCGAAAAATACAAATATTTTTTCATCAACTACATACATCTGCGTTGACAGTTTTAACATGTTTAATTTAACATTACCATAATGCTATATTGAAAATGACATGCTTTGTATACTGCTAAATTTAAACACATTTTAAAACGCTCTTGTGAACTCTCTAAATGTGTGTTTGAAAAAAATCATTATCTTGACTATTATTTATTTACGAAACAAAAACTTAAAAGGTTACATAAGGCCCAAGTTTCTAGGTAAAAGCTTCGCCCACTTAAATTACTGAGTTACAGTTTTTGTTTAGTACAATATGTATCACCATAATTTCCTAGAAATTTTCTTTCACTACCATTAGGTTAGTATTTTAATTCCACATAGACTGCATACCCGGTTTAGAAATAATTGAATGGCCCAATTAAAGTCTTTATTCAATAATTAGATTTAATTGTTGTAATATTTTTAAATTTATTTTATTTTTAAAGCTCTGCACTTTAGTAGCTTGTAAAATTTTATAAATTAATTAATAAAAAAACATTGTTGACTATTTTAGTATTAATATGAAATCACTTTTATTTCACAAACTTGAAAACGATGAAATTTTTTATTTAATTTTGTTAGAATTACAGAAATGGGTAAATTTTTACTCGTACATAAAAACGTCGTTAAGCATAAATTAATATTAAAGTTAAGGCGGATTTAAAGTATGAATTCGGTTTAAAGAATGCTTTAACTTTAACATTCGTTTATGAATATCACTATATTATATAAATACAGTTTTACTTCTAGAAAAAAGCGAATGTTTTTATGAACCATTATGTGCTTCAGCTGATTGATTTAGACATGGAGTTGTCGTTAAGATAGAATCCATTATATCCGCTGCATTAGTAATAGCCTTATCAGAACATTTCGTATCTTCGTTGATATTGCCAAGATTATTTGAGCTGCATTTATCTAAAGCCATTTTCATGTCATTAATGGCATTAATGGCTCTAAATGAGGCAGATGAACAGTTATTGTCAGAATTTTTAGCGGTTTTTGTAATGATAACCATAGCATTTTTCTCAACGTTTGAATCATTAATTATCAAGGAACTTTTTTTGGTATATTGATCCTTAGATATACAGTTGTTGATATAATTAATAATGTGATTTAATAAAACTTTGGCATTAGCACCATCTTGATTACAGTAATCATGGGTATAAATATCATCCTTATCTATGGCTGTAGTTTGGTTCTCGCAATTGTTTAAAATTGTATGCGTTTCAATTACTTGCTTATTATAGGGAGCTACGCATTCTGTATTCGTATTGTTTAAATGTTCAATCTGCTTAACCAAATTTGCAACCTCAGTAAAAGTTCCTTCATTACATGCAATCAGCAAGCACAAGGTAAAAACTGCCAAAATATATTTCATTGCTTATATTTTTTTAAGAGATAATGTTGAAGGTTTCGCTTTAAATTTAACACTAAATAAATTTTTCAAAATTTCTGAAAGAAATAATATTGAAACCATGACACAGCAATATGTATGTTAATACAGTAAAGTTTGGCTATAACGAAACTCTTTTAAAGCTGAAGTAGTTAATATTTTCTACAAATTATATAAAGTAACTAATCATACACAGAAACTAATTTTCTGCAATTAAAACCCTTAGTTAGAAAATATACAAGCAATCGATTAAGACTTTAATTGATTCAATTAAACTTTTATTTGAAAATTTAAATTAAAAATTTAATTGTGTCAATTAAAAGTTTGTTTAAAAATGTGATTAATTAAAAGTTTAATAAAAAATTTAATTGAATCAATTACTATTTAATTGATTAATTAATTAAATTAAAAAGCTGCAGTTTTTCTTAAAATTTAACTAATTCAAAAGTCTAATTGTTTTTGGCAAACATAATATTTTCAGTGCATTTTTATGTTACAAAAAAATAATTAATTTTTGTAAAACATATTTTCACTAAATTTAACAAAAAGTAGCCACTTACTTTTTTCTGTTTTGAGGCAAAAATTTAAAATTTATTCTGCTTGTTCTAAGAATATGCATGTCAATGTAATTTTCTTTACCGCGCCTAAAAGAGAGTGAAAATTCGTTATAACCAGACTTCGCTGTAACAGTAACAACTTGCTCGATATATTAATAAGGTGTTGTTGTTCGTTATACACGATAATTCGTTATAACCGATTTGTATAACATATTTTTATGAGAAATGTGAATTAAAGAAGAGATAAATTTGTAAAGCTTATTTGAGCTCCGTTCTCATTTTAGTGCTTGGAGCACTATTTTAGGTATTTATTTTTTTTATTGCTAATTCCAAGTCGATAAACCTTCGAGTCATTATTTAACATTTTTTTTTTTATTTTCACACCTTTTTTCTTACGTGCAGTTGTATTTTTTTTAAATTTTTTATTAAGAGTATTAATTCATAACTCCGTCTTATGTGGACTTATTGTAAGAATTTAGATTTTATCTAGTTTCATTGCCAATAACCGAGGCGGGACCACGCCCATTAAAATTAAATATATCTCACATTCTTATACTTGGCACACGGTGTAAGCTCTTAAAGTGACATGATCTTGCCCATTAAAGTTAAGTATTATATGTATATCATATTCTTATACTCAACCGATTCTTACGTAAACTCGCTCTAAAAGTGATATAATCTTGCATAAAAAATGGGGAAAATACCATTAAAATTAAGTATTATCTTTCGCATTCTTCTACTTAGCTGATTCTTAAGTAATCTATCACATCCTAAGCCCTGAAAATGACACGGTATTGCATTTAGAAAAGTGGGCGGGGCTAATTAATTATTGCATTATTTTACTCTATTCTATAATTTTACTCTTGTAATAATGCAATTTGATATTTTGCAAAAATCCGCTGGCGCACTCAAGACTTCATATTGACACTATAAATCTTAATATAAAACTTTAAAAGAACTGGGTGTTACCCCCGGTTTCCACAAGTCAGGCAGTCAAATCATCTAGAATATTTTAGTGAAAATCTTTCACATAAATTCTCTACTCAAATCGACTATGTGGGTTGTGTAAACAGGCACGTGTTATTGTCTGTTGGACGATGTCGAAAGAAATTTATCGATCTAGAAAATTTTAATTATAAAAACAAAAACAAATTTATTAATTAGTTGTTTTTTATGGGAATTGTTAAAATTGCTTAAAAAAATATTTTACTTATTAAGTAATTTGGGCTAATAATTAAAAAAAACTAAATTTGAGTTTAAAAATTTTAAACTCAAATTTATTAATTTTATATTCTTTTTCAACGCTTTCACAAAAACATGTCTAATAACACAACATCTCACAGAAATCCATATACGAATTTATCTAGTTGAAATATAACTGTTGCTTTGTCTTCAAAAAATTAAATATGCGCGTGAACTTTGTCAAGTTCTGGCTCAACAACATAGGCATACATGTGCCTTGCGTAAGGCCTTGAATAAGAGCAAAAAAAGAAACTAAAAAATAAACTATAAACGAGAAGAATTTATAGCCATGAAAGAGAACTTCTAATAGGTTTTAAGAATATCGGCACGAAAACGCTGTTAATTTGTAAGAGTATAAAATATTTATTCTCTTTTTACCAAATATGTATTAAACTTCATTATTATGATTACAAATTCAAACAAAGCCTGTTGATAAACTTGAAATTTTTTTTACTGCATAAAAAAGTTAAACGAAAGAAACTAAATTTAAACAAAAGCACTTACTAGATCAAATAAAGTAAATGTGTAAATGTGTTTTCAAAATGTAATGCTGTTTTCGTTTCTCGCCGATATTAGCTCAATATGTCCATGTTTGTCATCATGGACATATATATGGAATATAAGGTTATCGCCTATATTCACTTAGATCACTATCTCTCTAAATTGGGTGCGTTTTATACCCGACGAAACGATTATTGTGGAAGTCGTAGGCGTCTTATATGGCTCAAGTTTTTCGCAAAATCGCTGCACAATCGACTACAAACACTGTCGTGTGACAACCGTGGACGAAACGTGATATAGTTGGTTTCTCGGGGGTGAATCGGTGCCAATAAAGTCATGGTGACCGTTTTTTGGAATACACGCGGTATAATCCACACTAACTACTCTCTAATACCTGGGTGATTTCCCAGATAGCTAGCTTTCTTAGAAAATCAACACGCAGGAAAGGCTAAATAAAGAAAGAAAGACATAGCTAAATGCCTAGTACGCATGCAGGAACTCCATAGGAAGGAACTGGGGTCTGCAACCGAAGGTAGTGAACTGGATTTACACATCGGTTATGCCCTATTTTTGTGTGTTATGGTGGGAGGCATTGAGGAAGGAATGTCACGGGAGATTACTAGCTAAGGCTTAGAGGTGTGCCTCACTGGGCATCACCTCAGGTGCTCAGAGGAGCAAACATCAGGCTGCCTTGCACGTCAGTCTTCGCTTACTTCTTAAAGAGGACTTTGTGGTGAGAACGGCGACTAAAAGTCTTCTCAGACTCGTAGAAGCAAAGCAGGCTTGGTGAGGAGAGGAATATCAAGCCGCATCAATCTTAAATTAGATACATTTTAGTGATCAGGGATCCGTAACCCCTAGAAGAAGAGCTTATTTTCCATTTATAAAAAATTGGACAACACAGGGGAAAGATCCTACCCTGGCTGTTTGGCTACGCCCCTTTAGCATTATTTTTTCATTGGCAATACTGAGTCCAAGAAAAAGATATTAGCATACGGAAAGAGCATATTAGCTCCCAATAAGAATATGTAGATATTGTATGCAGGGTTGTCAGATTTTTTCCGAGCTATTTTGCCAAATTGATTTTAAAAAAAGTCGTCAAAGTCATTTTTGTGTAGTTTTTCTTCATATGTAAAATAATTTGATAATAAATTTTTTTTATATGACACTTAAAAAAATTTAGCATAAAATCGCCAAAAGTAGAAATAAAATCGCCAAAAACTATTTCTTAAAAATTTTTCTCATCCCAATATATAAGAAATATCATTAAAAACAAATTGTTGCAATATCTTGCAGACGAGTTTTGGTAGGATTTATTTTTTAACTTCTCCTACAACAAACTAAAAAAAATTTAAATTCAATTTTGTTAAAAAATATCCATAATAACAAAAATTAAAAATTTTAAAAACCCCCGACTCTTTTCAGAAAAGATGTTATATCTTCTAAACGGCTGGACCGATTTTCTTCAGGCATAGCTAAGAATCCTCTCGATAAAGACATCTTTCAAACAGAAAAAACTAAATGAAAATAGGTCTAGCCGTTTGGCCTGCACGTGGACACGGACAGACACACAGATACACAGACACACACTACAAACTTATAACACCCCTTTTTTTAGTCGGGGGTTAAAAATAAAATAAACTAATTTATTTATAGCCAGAAAAATCAAAAATTTACACACCAAACAAACAAGTTGAAAACTCACCACGCTTGGCGGGAAATCGCCATACCTGGCAACCCTGATTATATGTAAAAATCATGAATCAAGAAAACAAGCCGTACTAGAAAACTTTCTACTGCGCATCTACGTCAATATAGAATACACACGTGTGTTTGTTGTAAAAATTGTGTGTGGACAGAGCACATTCCACTAACAAATCTGTGTATTTTGCTTACAACAAAATTCTATGACTACGTCACAAGCAGAAAATTAAATAACGGACCTGCGCAATGCGCAATCTTGTTTTCTTGATTCATATATAAAATGTAGAACTACTGGAATAGTGTGAGGAGGTTTTTTGGAGGTGCCGGACTTAAATCAGTGTGCTTGAATTGGATGCCAACCACAGTTGCATTGTTTTATGATTCTGCCCCTAATTTTAGGAATTTTTAACAATTAAAAATTTCTTTATTATTACAGACCGATTTTCAACTTTTATAAATTTAAATTATATTTTTTCAAGAAATTTTCTTTTGTTAAATTTTATACATATTAAAAACATAATGGAACTATGTATCGGGTGTTTTTTTAGAGGTATATAACTTCGAATTGAAATAAAACACAAGAAAATCGTTTTAATGTCCATCAATTTGGCTTTATTGGAAGGATAATTTTATGCCATTAATGTTTAAATGTGACTTCGGGCATGTGGCCGCCGCGCCTGGCTCGAATAAAGCCAATTCTGCAGGTCCAATTTTCAACCACTTTTTCGAGCATATGGGGCCGTATGTTGGCAATAACGCCACGAATGTTGGCTTCCAAGTCCCCTAACGTTTCTGGTTTGTTGGCGTAGACAAGCGACCTCACATATCCCCAAAGAAAATAATCCAATGGTGTCAAATCACACGATCTTGGTGGCCAATTGACAGGTCCATTCCGCGAAATTATGCGCTCATCGAATGTTTCCTTCAATAAATCGATTGTGACGTGCGCTGTGTGGCATGTAGCGCCGTCTTGTTGGAACCACAACTCATCCACATTCATGCCATCCAATTCGGGAACAAAATAGTCGGTTAGTCGGCTCCAATTGCTGTGCACGGTGGCGAATCGATTCATTCGGGTCCTCTTCAACACTTTGCTCTACAGCGGCAATTGTTTCTTCGGTGCGCACTGTTCGACGTCTCTGCGGATGCGTATTATCACATAGAGTAAACGTAGTGCGAAAACGATCCATGGTTAACCGAATTAATTGCTCTGATGGACGATTATGTCGACCATAAAATGGACGGAGCTTGCGGTAAACTTCGCGAACTGAACCATTATTTTCGAAATAAATTTGCACGATTTGCAAGCGTTGTTCTTTTGTCAACCTGTTCATGATGAAATGGCAAACCAAACTAAATATTAATCACTTGACAGCTGACAAAATGGCCGCCAGTTAAAAAAGTGATGCCAACTTAAAGTTCTATACCTCAATAAAAAACACCCTTTATATTCAACCAAGATATTTACAACATGTTGCACTATTGTTGCTCCTTTATATGACTTTTATGTGCAACTAAACATGCAGAGATTTTATCTCTGTCTGTTATATTCAGGAATTCTGACTGCATGGTTGGTTGTAAGTGGCTTAAACTATTTTTTTCTCCCATTTTCATTATAAAATTAGTAGGCATCATAAAAATGCTCATACATACATATGTACATATGCATGTATCAGTTGTAAAAGTTGTAAAGGAATTCAAATTGTTTTGTTATAAAATGCTTTTGCTGCTCTTTGATTTTGCTTTCCAATAACTAAAACACTTTAATAACAAGATAACCCTGGATTTATATTTTTTTTGTTTCTTTCTCCCTTTTTGCATTTGAATTTTGCATTCTGCTAGAGTTTTATGTTGCGAATGTGTGAAAACTTGCTAAATGATTTTATACCCTTAAGGTTTAAAAATCGATAATTTGAGTTCATTTAAATTTTTACTCTTGCACACAGCGGCCGCTGCAAAAGCAACAACCCTGATTCAAATATTCAAAGTTGCATTTTGTACAAATGTACAAACGGACACGTGATGGTGTGACTTGTCCACAAAATTGCTGCAACAGCAATGGCAATCTCTAAATTCCAATGGCTATTTTTGACAGTTTATTACTTAATTATAAATTGACTTCATCATTATTATTATCAGCCCAACATTATTTTAGTCTCGGTAATTGCAAATATGCAGTTGCATGCAAATGTTTGCAGTTGTACTAGCAACGAATGTTAGTGGCAAATTTATAATGTCCACAGAGTATTGCATAAAGACAATGCCAAATGTTTAGTTAATTGTTAGGAAATTTCTAATTAACAATTTAAAATTATCTCTCATTTACATACGTTTAAAACGTATGTTTGGCTGTAAATTTAAGCAGGTGGGAACAATAGCGAAAGAGTTGAGGGGCCAAGAAGCATAAAGCATAAACAGAGAAACTGGGATTTTAGCTCACTTAAAAGCAAATAACAGGTTCACTTAGATATGTTACCTGAGAGTAATAAAGGGATAGTGGTGAAGTGACTGATATATGTTGACCAGAGAAGCTTAATTAATTTTTATTTATGTTTTTACAACTCTGCTATAGTGGGTTATGTTAATTTTTATAGCCTCCTAGCAGCGCCTCTGGTGTTAAGTAGGAGCATTATATTGGCTGAGAATTTATTGCTACAAATGTTGACGAAAGAAGGCATAGACATGCATACATATCATAAAATCTGTGATAGTACAGTGGAATCTCCCTTAACGGACACTTCCTATAGGCGGACACCCCCTTTAGACGGACACTTTTGACAGGTTCCGATAGCTCCGTAAGAAAAGCATTGCTTTCTCTTGAGGGGACAGTCCCCTTGTGCGGACACATTTCAATGGTCCCTTCGGTGTCCGCTCAAGAGAGATTCCACTGTAGTATGGCTATGTCTGTTCTGGACTCTCGAAGACCACTATTTGCCTTGTAGCTAGCAGCAAATATTTGTTTGTTCAGCATATTTTTACATTATATATTTTTGTTTTAATTTTTTAAATCAATTTCTTTTACGAAATAAATTATCTTATTTAAATTTTATATGTTAGATTATTTTGCTTACTGAACATAAGGCTGGCCATCCTTGTCAGCCTTCATTTCATATTTACAAATGTAAATTTAATAAAATTAAATTTTATTATTAACATTGTGCATGTGAAAAGGTAAAATGTTATATTTGTATATGACTGGAATTTCAATATTCTATTAATTTTCATACTTAATTGATTTAATTTGAATCGATGTGTTTGTATAAGTATTTGCAAACTAATGAATGTTTGAGTATGTACGAGTATTTTAAGGACATTGAACGTGACCAAGTACACAAATAAATTCATGAGCAGACATAATTTAAAAAGTTCAGGGATTTTGGCAATTGCAAATAAACTAATATGAAACATTACTGAAGAAAACATTTGAACTTAGAAATGCGAGAAAAAGGTTTTTAAATTTTTTTAAAAATTTATTTGTTTGATAAAAAAATTTTAAAAATTATTTTTAAGATTTTGTATAAAGTTAAAAGCAAATGAAACATAAAACGTTCGCCACAAGCTAATGGGCAAGTGGAACGGGTGAATAGGCTACTAATAGGAATGCTGGCTAAGTATAGCGAATCTATTGCCCATGCTGACTGGGCCAAACAGTTGAGTAAGATAGAATTTGCTATAAATAATACAGTGAACAGATCGATTGGCATAACACCAAGCAGGGCATTATTTGGTACAGGTCAGAGAGGTGATAGTAGATAAAATAGCAGAGTATATAGATGAGAACTTTGCAGCCCCGGGAAATTGTATTGGTGATATACGGAGTAAGGTTGAGAAAAGGGCATTGGAAAGAGGAGTTAAAGTAAAATCATACGAAAAAGGGGATTTTGTAGCATTTAGAAATGTTGACAGCTCCATTGGTGTGAACAGGAAGCTTCTTCCAAAATATAAAGGGCCAAGGTACTGCCAAATGATCGTTATGTGATAAAAGATATTGAAAACTGCCAAATAACACAAATTCCGTATGATGGGGTAATTGAGGCATGTAACATCAAAATGTGGAGAGAAAATCATGATCAAAATGAGAAGAACAACTCTACCTAGGGTAGGTGAATTTGTAAAAATATATTTGATCGGGACGATCACAGGTCAGGTTGATCGAGTTGTAGTAAAAATATAGTTTCTATATAGTAGGCTGTAGTTTTAAACTATTTGTCAATATATGAAAATTATATGGTTAGTTCAATTTGAACAAATAAAGAGAAAAGAATATACACTATACAAAATAGTAAATGCAAAAAAGGACATTCGAGTAGCCCTAACAATATTCATGTCAATAAGATAATATTAAGTCAGCAAGTTTTTGATATAATAAGACGTTCTTTTAGCTAGATTTTGCATTGGTTTTCTTATTATCAAAGAGTTTTAAATATAATTTAGAAATGCAAAACAATTGTGCAAATGGTCTTGCATCATTGCATGTGCAAAATGGTATGGTATATTGATACTCACCACTAAGAATTGTTCAGTGGTGAGTATCAATACACTATACCATTTTGCACATGCAATGATGCAAGACCATTTGCACAAGTTTGTGATTTGGGCTTATGTATTTTTGTAATAAAAAATAGTAAAATTAACCAATGCAAACACTGTACTTCTGCAAAGTGAACACATCTGTTTTTATATGATTGCCTATACTAACGTTCATAGCCTAGACGGCAATTTCGATACTAATGTACATTTAATTAAAAACTCACCTAAAATATCTGATAGACCTTAAAAAATGACATTAGGGTACCTTCAGAAATAATCCATATAATGAACTGATTTTTGGTAAGCATATTACCAAGAGATTTTTACCTTCTTTTATGTAAGTTTTTTCAATTTCAAATGCAATGTTCTTAACATATCTAGATGCGTTTTGATAGTCCATAATAAATTTGGACATGCATACTTTTTCAGGGTTTACTTCAAAATAATATACAGAATATATAAAAGTGTTCCAAAAGAACGAAACAAATTCTATAAAACTCTATTTATATAATCCTACTTATAATGTACACCAGTTTTATACAACTTTTTTGAGTTGGTTTCAGCAGTAGCAGATTTCAAATTTATAGGATATTTAGTTTCGCATAAACAATTCTTTCTCACAATAGCAAACATTTTAGCTTTTCTTGCACAAAACCCACAAGAAATTTGCATGGTAGACATAAAGATAAATAAATGAAGAAAGAAATTGCATATAAATGCCTCTAAAATAAACGAAGAAAACCAACTAAGGCTATCTTTGAAGAGCAAAAACTGTTATAAATAAGGAAAGTAAATGCAACAAAACAAAAAAAAAAAGCGAAAAAACAACAATTGAAATTCTAATGAAACACCCCCTTGCAACACGTAAATACATATAACGACGACTGACTGTTTCTGGCTGTAACTAATAAACAGAACTCACTACTTTTACTTCTAATAAAAATTAGTTTTCCTATATGCATGTATTTCAAAATGTTTTTATTGCTGTTGTTTTGCATCATAATTTAAAACTAACGAATGAATGCAAAACGGAAACAACATTTATTCATTCGCTGCTTACTTCCGCTCAGAAATGCACAAAAGAAACAAAAATCAAACGAAGAAAAAACCTTCAAGCAATAACAACAAAATATATTGTTGCTTTGTTAAGTTTCTTATTTTTTGCTATTTAGCACGACTATAACATTACTTGCAAATCTCCTTTTTATAACCATATTATGTCCTGATTTCCTCTACTTACCTCGTTGTCTTAACATAAGACAACTTGTAGTTTATTTTAAATATACAATAACAATATCTTAAATGTTTTAATGTCAGAAACATAGTCGGCAATTTCTCCCCCCCCCCCCCACCCCCCCCACTCTAAATGCATTTGTTGGTTAGTACCTTCTAGTGCTGTTGCTTGGCCCGTTCGTTGTTCACTTGTATAATTTTTAATGTCTGCCTGTTGTTGTTCGGTTCTGTTTTATTACACTGTTATTCATAATATTTCCTCTTTCAGGCTGTTTCTTTTTATTGTTTTTGTGCTCTTCTGGGATACTTAAGTGTGTCTTTAAGACATGTTAAATGTTATGAAAACTTTTAGCTTTATCTTTGTTTAAATTTACAAACACAAAAGCTAAATAATGTATTTTAAAAACTTTTAGTAGAAACTGGACTTTAAGGTTTGCAAGGTGAAGCAAAACGATATTAAAAATATTGTCTTCGCAATTTTTCTGTACAAAACTCTGAGCAACTTTTCTATAGAAAACTTGTTTAGACTCAGAACAACTTTTCTATAGAACACTTGTTTGTACATTGAGCAACCATTCTATAGCAAACTTGTTCAGTGTCTTACCAACTTTTCTATAGAACACTTGTTTATACATTGAGCAACCATTCTATAGCAAACTTGTTCAGTGTCTTACCAACTTTTCTATAGAAAACTTGTTCAGTGTCTGACCAACTTTTCTACAGAAAACTTGTTCAGTGTCTGAGCAACCTTTGTATAGAAAACTTGTTCAGTGTCTGAGCAACTTTTCTATAGAAAACTTGTTCAGTGTCTGAGCAACTTTTCTATAGAAAACTTGTTCAGTGTCTGAGCAACTTTTCTATAGAAAACTTGTTCAGTGTCTGAGCAACTTTTCTATAGAAAACTTGTTCAGTGTCTGAGCAACTTTTCTACAGAAAACTTGTTCAGTGTCTGAGCAACCTTTGTATAGAAAACTTGTTCAGTGTCTGAGCAACTTTTCTATAGAAAACTTGTTCAGTGTCTGAGCAACTTTTCTATAGAAAACTTGTTCAGTGTCTGAGCAACTTTTCTATAGAAAACTTGTTCAGTGTCTGAGCAACTTTTCTATAGAAAACTTGTTCAGTGTCTGAGCAACTTTTCTATAGAAAACTTGTTCAGTGTCTGAGCAACTTTTCTATAGAAAACTTGTTCAGTGTCTGAGCAACTTTTCTATAGAAAACTTGTTCAGTGTCTGAGCAACTTTTCTATAGAAAACTTGTTCAGTGTCTGAGCAACTTTTCTATAGAAAAGTTGTTCAGTGTCTGAGCAACTTTTCTATAGAAAAGTTGTTCAGTGTCTGAGCAACTTTTCTATAGAAAACTTGTTCAGTGTCTGAGCAACTTTTCTATAGAAAACTTGTTCAGTGTCTGAGCAACTTTTCTATAGAAAACTTGTTCAGTGTCTGAGCAACTTTTCTATAGAAAACTTGTTCAGTGTCTGAGCAACTTTTCTATAGAAAACTTGTTAAGTGTCTGAGCAACTTTTCTATAGAAAACTTGTTCACTGTCTGAGCAACTTTTCTATAGAAAACTTGTTCAGTGTCTGAGCAACTTTTCTATAGAAAACTTGTTCACAGTCTGAGCAACTTTTCTATAGAAAAATTGTTCAGTGTCTGAGCAACTTTTCTATAGAAAAATTGTTCAGTGTCTGAGCAACTTTTCTATAGAAAACTTGTTCAGTGTCTGAGCAACTTTTCTATAGAAAACTTGTTCAGTGTCTGAGCAACTTTTCTATAGAAAACTTGTTCAGTGTCTGAGCAACTTTTCTATAGAAAACTTGTTCAGTGTCTGAGCAACTTTTCTATAGAAAACTTGTTCAGTGTCTGAGCAAATTTTCTATAGAAAACTTGTTCAGTGTCTGAGCAACTTTTCTATAGAAAACTTGTTCAGTGTCTGAGCAACTTTTCTATAGAAAACTTGTTCAGTGTCTGAGCAACTTTTCTATAGAAAACTTGTTCAGTGTCTGAGCAACTTTTCTATAGAAAACTTGTTCAGTGTCTGAGCAACTTTTCTATAGAAAACTTGTTCAGTGTCTGAGCAACTTTTCTATAGAAAACTTGTTCAGTGTCTGAGCAACTTTTCTATAGAAAACTTGTTCAGTGTCTGAGCAACTTTTCTATAGAAAACTTGTTCAGTGTCTGAGCAACTTTTCTATAGAAAACTTGTTCAGTGTCTGAGCAACTTTTCTATAGAAAACTTGTTCAGTGTCTGAGCAACTTTTCTATAGAAAACTTGTTCAGTGTCTGAGCAACTTTTCTATAGAAAACTTGTTCAGTGTCTGAGCAACTTTTCTATAGAAAACTTGTTCAGTGTCTGAGCAACTTTTCTATAGAAAACTTGTTCACTGTCTGAGCAACTTTTCTATAGAAAACTTGTTCAGTGTCTGAGCAACTTTTCTATAGAAAAATTGTTCAGTGTCTGAGCAACTTTTCTATAGAAAAATTGTTCAGTGTCTGAGCAACTTTTCTATAGAAAACTTGTTCAGTGTCTGAGCAACTTTTCTATAGAAAACTTGTTCAGTGTCTGAGCAACTTTTCTATAGAAAACTTGTTCAGTGTCTGAGCAACTTTTCTATAGAAAACTTGTTCAGTGTCTGAGCAACTTTTCTATAGAAAACTTGTTCAGTGTCTGAGCAAATTTTCTATAGAAAACTTGTTCAGTGTCTGAGCAACTTTTCTATAGAAAACTTGTTCAGTGTCTGAGCAACTTTTCTATAGAAAACTTGTTCAGTGTCTGAGCAACTTTTCTATAGAAAACTTGTTCAGTGTCTGAGCAACTTTTCTATAGAAAACTTGTTCAGTGTCTGAGCAACTTTTCTATAGAAAACTTGTTCAGTGTCTGAGCAACTTTTCTATAGAAAACTTGTTCAGTGTCTGAGCAACTTTTCTATAGAAAACTTGTTCAGTGTCTGAGCAACTTTTCTATAGAAAACTTGTTCAGTGTCTGAGCAACTTTTCTATAGAAAACTTGTTCAGTGTCTGAGCAACTTTTCTATAGAAAACTTGTTCAGTGTCTGAGCAACTTTTCTATAGAAAACTTGTTCAGTGTCTGAGCAACTTTTCTATAGAAAACTTGTTCAGTGTCTGAGCAACTTTTCTATAGAAAACTTGTTCAGTGTCTGAGCAACTTTTCTATAGAAAACTTGTTCAGTGTCTGAGCAACTTTTCTATAGAAAACTTGTTCAGTGTCTGAGCAACTTTTCTATAGAAAACTTGTTCAGTGTCTGAGCAACTTTTCTATAGAAAACTTGTTCAGTGTCTGAGCAACTTTTCTATAGAAAACTTGTTCAGTGTCTGAGCAACTTTTCTATAGAAAACTTGTTCAGTGTCTGAGCAACTTTTCTATAGAAAACTTGTTCAGTGTCTGAGCAACTTTTCTATAGAAAACTTGTTCAGTGTCTGAGCAACTTTTCTATAGAAAACTTGTTCAGTGTCTGAGCAACTTTTCTATAGAAAACTTGTTCAGACTCTGAGCAAATTTTCTGTAGAATACTTTTTCAGACTCTGAGCAAATTTTCTATAGAAAAATTTTGAGAAACTTTTTTATAGAAAAAAAAAATACAATTTGTAAAGGAAACTTAGATTACAAATTTAATGTATTGAAATTTATCATACCAAACTAAATATATCTTAAAATTTACTTATAGATATTTCTTAAATGTAATTAAAATATTTTAAATGTAAATACAACAGAAGTTTAAGCGATTTTACCACAAGTTTTTTTTTGGTCTCTAAAATGAGCCAACTTTTTCTTTTTAACGCAAATTCATACATATTTTTGCTTTTGAATATTTTTTTCATGTCCAGGAAAAATGAATGTATTATACAAATAAATAACATTTCTATATAGACCTATTAAAAGCCTTAATAGGAAAAGTTAAAAGTGCTTATAACTGCAAAAACTACCAACAGCAGCAACAATAATAACATGAACAAAACAAAGAAGTAACAACAATTACAAGTTTATCCCTCTCTATGGCAAACTTAATTTACAATTAGTGTAAATCTACATCAAACTAGAAAGAAAATATAACAAGTCTTCGTTACAAAGAAATGGAATGAGGGTAAAATAATAAAAAAGTCATATAAATTTGAAATGAAGATGTTGTGGGGATGCAGACCACAAAATTGTTGGAGAAATTATACAACAACGACATTCAATTTTAATCTTAGTAAAGTATAAGATAATACCACAATTTTTTTTTTTTGTAATTTGTTGAAACTTAAAAATTATCAAAAAATTTAGTAAACTATTTTTATCATCGATTTTTCAGAAAATAAAAATAAATTCAGTAAAGTGCGACTCTGACTCGCGCACGAAGGGTTCTGTACGAACACTAGATATGTAATTTAATACAAACTTCATTCTACATAATATATAGTTTTGGCATTTTTTTCGTTTTTGGGGTCTTTTCGTTTTTTCTTTCTTTTGGCGGTTCTTGCGTTTTTCCGGTTTTGGCGATTTTCTTAAGTTTTGGCTCTTTTTTTAGTTTTGACACTTTATTTTCTTGTTTTGGTGATTTTTTTCGGTTTTTGGCGTTTTTTCATTTTGGCGATTTTTTTTTTAATTTTTGGCTTTTTTTTTCATTTTTGCGATTTTTTTTTATTTAATTTTTTTTATTTTTGGCGACATTTTCGCGTTTTGGCGTTTTTTTAATTTTTGCGGTTTTTTCATTTTGGCGATTTTTTCGAATTTGGCGATTTATTTTAGTGTTGGAAATTTTTTTTAATTTTGGCGATTTTTTTCGTTTTGGCAATTTTTTTTAATTTTTGGCGATTTTTGTTTTGGTTTGGCGATTGTATAATTTTGAGATTTTTTAGTTTTACCGTTTTTGAAAATTTCAAGAGTTTGCCTCTTACGGTTTCCAAGATATAGCAAATTGTCAAAATTACATAGTCAAATTGCATTAACTGATGGACCACCCTTTAATTTAAGTTTTTTTTTAAATTTTAGTGTTAATTGTTGTAGTCTGTATGAAAATACACTAATTTTACAAAATTCAAGTTTCAATATACAATTAAATGTATATTACATGGGATTTTAACATTTTCCGTTTCTCATTTTGGAACATCCTGTAATTTTTAATTCTCATGTATTTGTTGTTGTAGCGGCCACGGTTCTACATACTCTGTCCAAATTTCAGGTCCGTAACTCTTACGGTTCCTGAGAAAATACCGTGTGACGGACAGACGGACAGCGTAGCGAAAAAAATAGGGTTCCTTTTCACCTTTGGTGTACGGAACCCTAAAAACATCCCTTCAGTTTTTTAAACAAAAGCTTCATTCTTCTGTAGACCAAAGGTGAAAAGGACCCTATTGTTTTCGCTACGCTGTCCGTCTGGCCGTCTGTCCGTCACACGGTCACACGGACTCAGAGTCTGACAAACTTTTCTATAGAAAAGTTACTCAGAGTCTGACAAACTTTTCTATTAAAAAGTTACTCAGAGTCTGACAAACTTTTCCATAGAAAAGTTACTCAGAGTCTGACAAACTTTTCCATAGAAAAGTTACTCAGAGTCTGACAAACTTTTCCATAGAAAAGTTACTCAGAGTCTGACAAACTTTTCTATAGAAAAGTTACTCACAGTCTGACAAACTTTTCTATAGAAAAGTTACTCAGAGTCTGACAAACTTTTCTATAGAAAAGTTACTTAGAGTCTGACAAAGTTTTCTAAAGAAAAAATACTCAGAGTCTGACAAACTTTTCTATAGAAAAGTTACTCAGAGTCTGACAAACTTTTCTATAGAAAAGTTACTCAGAGTCTGACAAACTTTTCTATAGAAAATTTACTCAGAGTCTCAAAAACTTTTCTATAGAAAAGTTACTCAGAGTCTGACAAACTTTTCTATAGAAAAGTTACTCAGAGTCTGACAAACTTTTCTATAGAAAAGTTACTCAGAGTCTGACAAACTTTTCTATAGAAAAGTTACTCAGAGTCTGACAAACTTTTCTATAGAAAAGTTACTCACAGTCTGACAAACTTTTCTATAGAAAAGTTACTCAGAGTCTGACAAACTTTTCTATAGAAAAGTTACTTAGAGTCTGACAAAGTTTTCTAAAGAAAAAATACTCAGAGTCTGACAAACTTTTCTATAGAAAAGTTACTCAGAGTCTGACAAACTTTTCTATAGAAAAGTTACTCAGAGTCTGACAAACTTTTCTATAGAAAAGTTACTCAGAGTCTGACAAACTTTTCTATAGAAAAGTTACTTAGAGTCTGACAAAGTTTTCTAAAGAAAAAATACTCAGAGTCTGACAAACTTTTCTATAGAAAAGTTACTCAGAGTCTGACAAACTTTTCTATAGAAAAGTTACTCAGAGTCTGACAAACTTTTCTATAGAAAATTTACTCAGAGTCTCAAAAACTTTTCTATAGAAAAGTTACTCAGAGTCTGACAAACTTTTCTATAGAAAAGTTACTCAGAGTCTGACAAACTTTTCTATAGAAAAGTTACTCAGAGTCTGACAAACTTTTCTATAGAAAAGTTACTCAGAGTCTGACAAACTTTTCTATAGAAAAGTTACTCACAGTCTGACAAACTTTTCTATAGAAAAGTTACTCAGAGTCTGACAAACTTTTCTATAGAAAAGTTACTTAGAGTCTGACAAAGTTTTCTAAAGAAAAAATACTCAGAGTCTGACAAACTTTTCTATAGAAAAGTTACTCAGAGTCTGACAAACTTTTCTATAGAAAAGTTACTCAGAGTCTGACAAACTTTTCTATAGAAAAGTTACTCAAAGTCTGACAAACTTTTCTATAGAAAGGTTACTCAGACTCTGACAAACTTTTCTATAGAAAAGTTCCTCAGAGTCTGACAAACTTTTCTATAGAAAAGTTACTCAGAGTCTGACAAACTTTTCTATAGAAAAGTTACTCAAAGTCTGACAAACTTTTCTCTAGAAAAGTTACTCAGAGTCTGACAAACTTTTCTATAGAAAAGTTACTCAGAGTCTGACAAACTTTTCCATAGAAAAGTTACTCAAAGTCTGACAAACTTTTCTATAGAAAAGTTGTTCAGAGTCTGGCAAATTTTTCCATGGAAAATTTTGTAAGATTTTGAAAAGTTTGTCAAAGTCTGAGTAAAAAAATTTTTAATGAGAGAAAATTTTGTCAGACTCTGAGCTACTTTTTTTATAGAAAAGTTAAGCAGACTCTGAGCAACATTTCTCTCTCATTACATAATTTAATTAAAATTTTACAATCTTTTTTTTAATAAATTGCTTATGCGAATTTGGGATAATATAAGCATTACATTACTTTTGTTTTCTATTGAAGTTTGTTGAAAAAGCGTCTGCAAAATTTATCGGCTTATTTTACGCCAACAATATTCTTAATCCTCTCTATAAAATATCATCAACCAAAGTCTTAGTACAATTATACACGTCGAGATACTAATACATCTTTGTGCTTTTGCCATTAAACTTACAACATACTTCAAACGTGCAAAAATTTTACTTTCAGCAACAGAATCTAGTGAAACAAAGTAGGAAACAAAAAATAAATAAACCTGCAACTCCTTGCCAGAGTTTAGTGATGACAAGTTCATATGTCTTATGACTTCCGACCGACCATGTTGGCATGACACGTTGTATAACGACATCATCAGCATCATCGTCATTTAATGGCAGATACATTTGATTAACAACTCACATGCAATGAACGGTATGATGTCAATGTTTGATTTCTAACAGAAGAAATTGATATTTGTTACAATGTTCGAACATTTTTATTCTCCATTTCTAAGAAGCAAAAACCTTAGTTTCCTTAGTCTGTCGGATTTATATCTATTTAAGAACTCCCCAAAAGGGAGTTCTTTCGTATACAGCAAATCACTTCTGTAATTGGCATATAGCCACGTTGCTACTTGTTTTTCCTTTTTAACTTAAATTTCTTTTATATTAAGGAAAAATAAACTTAGAGATTGCCAATTGTCAGTTTTGTGCGTTAGTTGCTGGTTGGAGCGCTAACGTTAAAAGAAATTTTTCGATTTTGTAGTTGTATTTTGATTTTCTTACTTAAAAACAAACAACTCAATATTTTAAGGAATAAGTTATAAGCCGTGCGTATGATTTACTCTTCAGTAGACGAAAAAGATTTTTCTCTTAAGATGTCTGCTCGATTTTCTTTTACCGATAATAATGATGTATTATATTATATTTATTAATTGAAAATTGGTATTGATGGTAATGTCAAACATGAAATGAAATATTAAAGGAATTGAATTGAAGGACAAAGAAAAATAAATACGAATGTGAAGCATTAAGGTTATCTCTTAAAATAATATGTAAAAATATGATATTATTTGCCTGAATTATAGTCTTATTTTTTATTTAGAACTTAGAAGAAATTGCTCAATTTACTTGAAAATAGTTTTCACTATATTTTTAGTTTTTGTGTGTTTTTATTTCTTTTAGAACTTCATTAAACATGTTCTACATGAAAATAACAAAATTCTAAAAATATGTAGAAATGTAGTTATCCTGTGTATGTATTTTGTGAGAACTAAAAGAACCCTGCAGTCAGACTGGGGCCAAGTGTCTCTATGTCAACACTAAAATTCTAGTAGTAGTTACATTGTCTACAATTTCTATTCTATTCGTCAGTATAAAAGAAATAGAGAAAACAGATGTGGTGTATTTCTGGTGGATTTTGCAACAACTTGTCAATATACATAAATTTGTATGTACGTAAGATATAGAAATGTACCAGTAAATGTCTGGTTGGTATGTATCCATGTTCCCATAAGAACTATGAATTCACTACCTAGTCAATTGTTTTCGTGTTACTAGTAGATTTTCAATCAGAAGCACATGCTAAATGTCTATAGCATAAAGTATAGTATGGGTAATAATTGTAGAGTAGTACTGGTGACAAAGTCATAAGCGACTCAGTACATTTTCACTATTCGCACTTTCTGCAGGGAAATTATAAAAAATATTTAACATACAGAAAATAGAATATATGTATGTATATGTATATGTATATGTATATGTATATGTATATGTATATGTATATGTATATGTATATGTATATGTATATGTATATGTATATGTATATGTATATGTATATGTATATGTATATGTATATGTATATGTATATGTATATGTATATGTATATGTATATGTATATGTATATGTATATGTATATGTATATGTATATGTATATGTATATGTATATGTATATGTATATGTATATGTATATGTATATGTATATGTATATGTATATGTATATGTATATGTATATGTATATGTATATGTATATGTATATGTATATGTATATGTATATGTATATGTATATGTATATGTATATGTATATGTATATGTATATGTATATGTATATGTATATGTATATGTATATGTATATGTATATGTATATGTATATGTATATGTATATGTATATGTATATGTATATGTATATGTATATGTATATGTATATGTATATGTATATGTATATGTATATGTATATGTATATGTATATGTATATGTATATGTATATGTATATGTATATGTATATGTATATGTATATGTATATGTATATGTATATGTATATGTATATGTATATGTATATGTATATGTATATGTATATGTATATGTATATGTATATGTATATGTATATGTATATGTATATGTATATGTATATGTATATGTATATGTATATGTATATGTATATGTATATGTATATGTATATGTATATGTATATGTATATGTATATGTATATGTATATGTATATGTATATGTATATGTATATGTATATGTATATGTATATGTATATGTATATGTATATGTATATGTATATGTATATGTATATGTATATGTATATGTATATGTATATGTATATGTATATGTATATGTATATGTATATGTATATGTATATGTATATGTATATGTATATGTATATGTATATGTATATGTATATGTATAAAAAAACAAGAGGAGTTGATTACACAAAGGAAAATAACGGCGAATCATTTCCGTTGTGTTTGCCTCATGGCATTAAGCATAAAATAACTCACACTTATCACACACACACACACACAAACGTATTCAAGTAAAAGACAACACATACATATACTTAGCTGTATCCCAGTCGGATTTTCATTAGCTAGCTCAAAATATGGGTGACTTTTTGATAACTTATTTACAACTAGCTTGTGAACTAATTCATAAATGATACAGATGTGAGTCAGTTGTTTTTTGTACAAATGTCTTCTTCCCGATAAGTATTGAACTAACTTTAAGCTAACTCAAAGCTGATGCAGAGATTAGTAAGTTGTTTTTGTACAACTAACTTCTTCGATAAGCTTTGAGCTAACTTTTAGCTAACTCAAAGCTGATACAGTCAAAGTTCAGAGAGAAGATGTCAGCATAAAATTCATGTTTATAATAACTCTGTGCCGTTTATATTTTATATGGCGCGATGGCAAAGTGTTAAGTATGATGGCTGACAAACAAAGTGATCACGGATCGATACCCGTTCTCGTTTCTTAAAAAATAATTTCAAATTGTTTAAACTTTAAGCTAACTAGAAAATGTTAATAAATAATGAGCTAAATCATAATTAACTAAATAAAATATAACACTTTTTTTTAACTAGTTGTTTCTTTATGGGAATTGTTAAATAGCTGTTGTTGTTAATTACATTTATTTTCTTTTTACATACTCTTACAAATACAATTTGAAGCTGAAAAAAAGTCAGCCAATGTATTAATGGTAAAGTAAGAAAATAAAAAACATGTTGATTATTGAGTTCTTGTTTCAACTTTGTTATTTGTTGTTGAGCTTCTCATTTGTTTAAATGAAAGTTTAAAACATAATAACTCTAGTTGTTCTAAGAAACTTTGGGTAAAGGTTCCCTGATGATCTGCATTAGCAACAGTGAAATGCGCATAGGATCCAGCTAAACCCCTCAATAATCAATTTCAATGTATTTTTAATTAAAAAAATTATTTTATTTAATAAGTAAAATATTAATTTGGGATTATTAGTGCGTTTAAAAAATTTTAAACTTAAACTTTTTTTTTTTTTTTTTTTTGGCACAAGCTAACTCATAATGAGCTAACTCATGGTTAGTTCAAAACTGATTCAAAACTGATGCACTCGTCCTGTCTGACTAATTTTTGGCTGATAATTCAATAACTCTGAGTTAACTCAAATTCCCACTGGGATATAAGAATGTGTGTGCAAAAAGTTACTCATACTAATGAAAATACAGCTACAGTGAGTTTGCTAAATTTTCTAAGTTTTTTTTGGTGTTTGCCTTACAAAGTTCTAGTAAATGGGTTTATATACTTACATTTATATTGACGATATTTTGAAAAAAAAAATTCTTTAATAGTAAAGTTAGAATATAGATAATATTTCGCTAAATTATTTCCTAGTTTTGCCTACTGTAGCTTTTTGTAAAAAATTATACTAAAAAGGCAGGATTTTAAATTGGAAGGAGGAAAAAAATTAAAGAGCTTAAGGACTGCCATTAAACGCACAAACAAACATACATAAATGTGTTATTCGAGTACATATGTATGTAACTATAAAATTGTTAAAAGCAGTAAACGTACTCATTAAAGCATAAAACATTTTAAATACATATCTACATTAACACATCTTAGAACAAAAAAGTAAACACCTTTAAAGGATTAACTACCATCACTTATATGTACACACAAATTTGCATAGAAAAATTATATTAAAACATGAATATTAACATGACATTCCTACGCACTCTCCCATAAGTTAAATACCTGTAATATAATAAAGAACGAACTTAAAAAAACGACATTAACTCTTATTTTTTAAGGCAAATATTTTTGCCAGAAGAGTTTGAAAATCAAATGTCATAAATTAAATTTAATTAAAATTCTTTTTAAGTTCTTTCTTCAAACATTGTTTCTCATCAAGAGGCTTACAATATCAGTAAAAACACCCTAAAAGTGTATAAAAATCCCTTCCACAAATATTTTTCAACTATAAAATTTTATTTCATAATTGCAGGCTATAAATTACACTCGATCAGCCGTTGCAAGTTTCACCTGTCTTTTAAATTTTTTTCTTACTAAATAAAAACCTTCTACTAATGTTTCCTGCTCTCATAAATTTGCTAGATATGATATCCGTTTATTAGATTGCAAAAGGAATAATTTTTAATATAAATACTTGAATATATAACCGCAATACTAGTTATTTTTCAGTAACACAAAAACTAAAACTTCAAGTAAATTAGCAAAAATTATATATAAAAGCTAAAAATTTTTCTATAAAAAAGTTGCTGAGAATCTGACACACTTTCCTATAGATAAGTCATTCAGAATCTGACGAAATTTTCTGTAGAAAAGTAATTCAGAATCTGACGAAATTTTCTACAGAAAATTAATTCAGAATCTGACGAAATTTTCTATAGAAAAGTAATTCAGAATGTGACAAAATTTTCTATAGAAAATTACTCAGAATTTGACAAACTTTTCTATAGAAAATTACCCAGAATCTGACAAACTTTTCTATAGAAAAGTTATTTAGAAATTGACAAACTTTTCTACCGAAAAGTTATTCAGAATCTGACAAACTTTTCTATAGAAAAGTTATTCAGAATCTGACAAACTTTTCTATAGAAAAGTTATTCAGAATCTGACAAACTTTTCTATAGAAAAGTTATTCAGAATCTGACAAACTTTTCTATAGAAAAGTTATTTAGAATCTGACAAACTTTTCTATAGAAAAGTCATTCAGAATCTGACAAACTTTTTGATAGAAAAGTCATTCAAAATCTGACAAACTTTTCTATAGAAAAGTTATTTAGAATCTGACAAACTTTTCTATAGAAAAGTAATTCAGAATCTGGTAAATTTTCTATAGAAACGTCGTTCAGAATCTGACAAAATTTTCTATAGAAAAGTAATGCAGAATCTGACAAAATTTTCTATAGAAAAGTAATGCAGAATCTGACGAAATTTTCTACAGAAAATTAATTCAGAATATGACGAAATTTTCTATAGAAAATTACTCAGAATCTGACAAACTTTTCTATAGAAAATTACCCAGAATCTGACAAACTTTTCTATAGAAAAGTTATTCAGAATCTGACAAACTTTTCTATAGAAAAGTTATTCAGAATCTGACAAACTTTTCTATAGAAAAGTTATTCAGAATCTGACAAACTTTTCTATAGAAAAGTTATTCAGAATCTGACAAACTTTTCTATAAAAAGTTATTCAGAATCTGACAAACTTTTCTATAGAAAAGTTATTCAGAATCTGACAAACTTTTCTATAGAAAAGTTATTTAGAATCTGACAAACTTTTCTATAGAAAAGTCATTCAGAATCTGACAAACTTTTCGATAGAAAAGTCATTCAAAATCTGACAAACTTTTCTATAGAAAAGTTATTTAGAATCTGACAAACTTTTCTATATAGAAAAGTAATGCAGAATCTGACAAAATTTTCTACAGAAAATTAATTCAGAATATTACGAAATTTTCTATAGAAAATTACTCAGAATCTGACAAACTTTTCTATAGAAAATTACCCAGAATCTGACAAACTTTTCCATAGAAAAGTTATTTAGAAATTGACAAACTTTTCTATAGAAAAGTTAAACTTTTTTCTAGACAATTTACTCAGAATCACAATTTTTACTATGGAAAATTTACTCAGAATCTGACAAATTTTTTTATAGAAGAGTTTCTCAGAAATATTCAATATTTTTTTAGCGGTGGCAAATACTTCACAGAAAAAAGTATTTACCAATTAATATTTTCTATTGATTCAATTAATTTGAGTGGAAAAACTTAATTAATATTTTAATTGATATTACAAATATTTTAATTGATATGACAAATATTTTAATTGATATTGCAAAATTAATATTACCTTTTTGTGTGCTCGGTATATTTTTTTCGTTAGGTTCCGTTTTTGTTAAATTATAAAAGAAATATTTTGAAACGAAATTGCAATTCTCTAAATTTCCACCATCTAACAAATACAAGGCAAAAATCAGAAAAAACTGTCAGACAAACAAACATTGTTGCAAATGCTCGCGCATTGCAACTTTTCAAATGAAAGAGCCTTTCATTTGTTAAGCGGAGTATAAATGCAATTTAAAAACAAATGAATAACCATGTTCTAAAAATGCAAAAAGGGCAAAGTTTGAATGTACATAGTATATAAAATTTTTGTTAAAAAATGAGTCAAATAAAAAATTTAAAAACTTGAATGGAGCAACAAAAGCTTTTTGCGATCATAGAAATGCATTTTATTCGTATATAAATGAAATTGCTAAAAAAAAAATATCTAGACATGCAGTTTTCCTACACGGCCTTACAAAGGAAAATGCTTGAAGAGTCTACATATGTAAACATGTGGGTTTTGGTTGAAGCATTAAATAGAAAGAAAAAAAATACAGGAAAAGAAATATATACTCATGCTAGTATTATTTTTTTCGTCTATACAAAATGTTCTTAATTGTGTTAAAACACAAATAAAGTTTTTGCAAGAAATATCCTTAAGTTTTCGAAAACTTTGACCCCTTACAAGTATTTAATTTGAGATAAAATATTTTAGCTAAATTTAACTTTTTCCATGTAAGTGACCTTTTGAAATGGGAGCAGGAATGTGAATGTATGTGGTTGTGTTTGGAGAAATTTAATGCAAATTTTTTACTCTCCTAGATTGGTTACTAAATAAATAAAGGTTAAAGTTACCTTGAAAATAGCCGAACACTTTTGTGTTGTGGGTCGGTAAACATACTGAGTGTTAATGATATTAAATTTTTGCAGAAAAAATTGTTTTAAATTCTCTTAAAGCGAAAAATCATGGTGTAATTGGCATATAAAACTAATTTAGGATAATAATAAATAAATAATAATAGTAAATACTTCAAACGTTGCAATAACTGTTAGGATTACTCTTTTTAATAGAAGCTACTTTCTAAGAAATCAACGTAATGCTATCTCAACGAAATTTATTTATTAATTAATTTAATTTATTTCTCGATTTAGTCAAGGATTCTCTGTAAAATAAATGCTATCTAGGCGCACGGTAGTGCGCCAGCCCAAGTTCTGGCCAATGCACGCAGTGTGTATATTTACACGAAACCATTCGAGTTGTTTTTACCCCCCTCATAACTTTGTTCCCCGCGACCGTAAAATTATGAAATTTAAATCATACTTAGAATAAATTCATATAACCTCATATGCGAAGTTTGAAAGTTTTACAATGAAAGCTTCCGGAGATATAGAGGTGCAAAAAGTGCATATTTTAAGACATACTCACTGACCACTGACACACTCATCAAATTGATGAAGCACTTCCGCTATAGCTAGAGAGCTCAAATTTGGTACACGAGAAGATATAGGTGAGCAATGAACCAGAAAAATCTGAAAACCCTAAAATTTTAACTAGGAGGGCGGGGCTACGCCCATAAAAATTAAAATATGTGCTATTGAGCTGAAATTCGATACAGAGCTAGGTCTAGGTGAGAAATAAATAAAAAAATCTGAAAACCCATAAATTTAAGCCAGGAGGGCGGGTCTACGCCAATAAAGGTCAGAATTAAAAATGGTATTCTAAGGCGCTTCATGGAACCTATTTCATTGAAACTCGGCATATATACTGCGGTAATGCAAGGCTATAAATTTTTTATTAAAAAAGTGGGCGTTGACACGCCCATACAATTTAAACCTCATTTTAATGTCCTGCGGCTCAGCATATTTAGATATACTATTTATCTAGCTATTTTTATCCGTTTATAACGAAACTAGGCACGAATAATAAGCACTGACCCAGAAAAATTTTGACTTTGGAAAAGTGGGCGGGGTTAAGCCCATAAAATTTAAAATTAAAAGTTGCGCTAAGGAGCTGAAATTTTATATACAAGTAGGTCTAGGTGAGAAACAAACTAGAAAAATCTAAAAAACCGAAAATTTTAGTTAGAACTTAAAAATTAAAAGTTGCGCTGAGGAGCTGAAATTTGATATACAAGTAGGTCTAAGTGAAAAACAAACTAGAAAAATTTTAAAACCCAAAAACTTTTACCAGAATGGGCGGGGCCACGCTAATATTGTTTTTAAATAAATACTTAATATACAGCTTTTAATTCAAGCCAATTTAGTGAAATCTTGCACCACCTTAAAAATTGGGCGTGATCACTCCCATAAAGTGCTAGCCTTGTGTTTAATCTACATCGGTCTAGCATATTGTAAAAGAAAATTAGCATGAATTATAAGCGCTGCTCACAACAAAATTTTGAGTTAGGAATATTGAGGAGAGGTAATGCTGCTAAAATCTAAAGATATAATTTTCGCTAGAGAGCTGACATTTTATACACTAGTAAGTGTAGCTGCGTAAACCAATGGGAAAATCTTAAAACCAAAAAGTCTTACTCGTTATGCGGGGCCACGATCTTAAATTTGATACACAAATAAATCTAGATCAGAGATCACTAAGAAAAATCTAAAAACTTAGAAGTTGCTATCAGAGGGCGGAAACAAGCACTTCAAATTCAAAATTAACATACATTTTATTAAAACTTTTCATACACATTGCACTTATCCCAAAAAAAGTTTCCTATTTTGAAAAGTAGCCGTGACTTCACCCATAAATCTTTTTCGTTCGGAGTAGCAGTTTTTAATTCAATACTCAGGTATTTCTTATTAACTTTTTAATACCAAACTTTACATGTACCATAAGCACTAGCAGATATAAAAGTCAGCTGGGCCAGGCTCATGAAAATTTTAAGTAATATTATACTATAGAGAGCTGCCATTTTGTACACAAATAGTAACTGATTTACTCAATCGGAAAATCCAAAAAATTAAAAGCACCAGCTACCCTATTGAAACTTTGCATGCACATTAGGCATATCCTTTTGATTTATGTACTTCGGCTAAGCAGACTTTATTTAACATGTAAATATATTGAAAAAAAAGCGGGGTCATGCCCAGTACGCTGTATTTTACATGTTTCTTCCAGTCGCCTCTTACCAAATTGCATACACACTGGCGACCCGTTGTAATGACACAATAGTGCATTTTTAAGGTCAATAATTCAACACCCATCACACTCTTACCAATTATGTTATGTAACTCTGCCATTTTCAACTGGCGCAGTGATCATGAATAGAAAAAAATACACTAGAAATTTTTAGTTTAAAAAGTGTTATTATAGAAATCTTTTCAAAAAGTAATCAGATCCTCACAAAAACATAAATGTGAAAAACGGCCAAGTTCCTATCCAAAATTTCGGCCATTAAAAGTTGTGAGATATAAATTTTGACCAAGTTCTTCTTTGTCACAATATCTAACACAGAAATATATTATGTATGATAAAAATTTGTAATCGTAAGGGTGTCATATAATTTCTAGATAATCTGATAACTTGGCAATACTTTTTCCTTTCTAAAAAAGGAGGAGAATAATGTATGAATGTTTATTTCTTTATATTGATAAAAATGTTGTCAAGATGGCAGTTTATCTAAAAATGATATGACACCCTTACGATTACAAATTTTTATCATATATAACATATTTCTGTGTTAGATATTGTGGCAAAGAAGAACTTGGTCAAAATTTATATCTCACAACTTTTAATGGCCGAAACTTTGGATGGGAACTTGGCCGTTTTTCACATTTATGTTTTTGTGAGGATTAAATTTACATACTATCACTTATTTACATTTCAACGTAAGTCTATCCAAGTCCAACAATTTCATATTATTTATTAATGTTATTTTTTAAATCTCTCTTGCAATTCCGCTATTCAGCATAGGTTTTTATTTATAAATAATTTTCTTGTTTTTTGATTACCATGAAGTAGAACTACTTGTGTGAAGGGTTTTACTCTTATAACTTAAACACACTAGCTACAGCTTGCAACACAATGCGGGAAATGTTAATATGTACATATGTACACATAAAAAAGTGGCCTTAATAAAAAAAAGGTGGGAACTAAAGAACAATTTAAATATGTGTTTATTTAAATATATGTAAGTATGTACATAATAAAATAAAATTAAATTAAATTTAAGAGTCTTCAGAATATAAGTAATTTTTCTATCTAAAAGTTACTCATAGTCTGACAAATTTTTATAGAAATAAACGTTGTTTAGAGTCTGGCTTACTTTTTGTTCACGTTTCTATAGAAAATTTGCTAAGAATTTGTTACATTTTTCTACGGAAAATTTGATGAAAGTTTGTAGAACAATTCATGGAACAGTTGCTCAGAATCTGTGAAACCTTCTTATAGGAAAGCTGCTCAGAACGTGTAAAACTTTTCTCCAGACAAGTTGCTCAGAATTTGTGGAACCTTTCTATATGAAAGCAAACTTCTTTATAGAATATTTTCTATAGAAAAAGTGCTCCGAGTCTGCGAAAATTTTCTATAGAAAAGTAGCTCGATATTTTTGAAAATTTCTTTAAAAACAGTTGATCAGAACCTGTAAAACTTTTTCTATAGAAACGTTATTTCGAATATATGATTTTGTTTATAGAAAAGTTAGCTTTTATCTGTACAATTTCCATAAAGAAACGTTGTTGCAAATCTTAATTGTCTAGAATCAGTGAAATCTTGCAAAAAAAAATTCGCTCAGAATTTTTTGAAATTTTCTTTGCAAACTTTTTCCATAATCTATAAAATTTTTAGTATCGCAACGACGTGCTGTGAAACATTATATAAGAAAGTTGCTCTGTGACACGTTTCTATGGAAAAGTTGCTCAGAGTCTCGAAGTTTTTTGTAGAATTTGTGAAAACATTCTTAAAAAATTTGCTTAGAAATTGTGAAACTTATCTGTAAAAAAGTTGCCCAGAATATGCGAAACTTTTTTATAAAAAAGATGCTCACGATAAGTATAAGTTAAAAAACAATTGCCGGGAACGTGTAAAATTTTTCAATAGAAAAGTTTCTGAGAATCTGTTTTCTATGTCCTGATTCACACACGTCAGGTCTGAGTCGTCAAGTCTTGAGTTTTTAGGAGAGAGAGGAAAAGAGAATGGAAAGGGGTACAGACTTGACCGTACCAGTCAAGTTTGATTTTTCGTTTTGTTTTGTCATTCGTAATACTCTACTACAACACAAATTGATGAGACTTGATGAAACAAACTTGACGGTGTGTATGAACGTAAATGCAGCTTCAAAAGAAAATTGAACAAAAACTGATCAGCTAAACCTGATGTGTGTGAATCAGGACTATTTTTTTAAGTTGCCCATTATTTGTGATTTTTTTTTATAGAAACACTGCTCATATTCTCTAAAACATTATTATAAAAATTTTTTTTAGAATTAGTAGAATTTTTTTAAAGAAAAGTTGCTTAAGATCTGTAACAAATTTCTATGGAAAGTTGTCTATAATATGAAAAAAAAAAATTTGGGTACAAATGCTGCTGAATAATTTTGACACATTTTTATAGAAAAGTTGCTTAAAATTTCTTACATTTTTATACAGAAAAAATGCTCAAAGTCTGTAAATTTTTTTTATAGAAAAAATTTCCAAAATACATGAAATACTGAAGTATATTTATTTGACATATACTATGTTTATACACGCACTATTTGCAAATAAAAATATTCGCAAATAAATTAACTCACTGTTTATACGGAATAGCAAAAGTACACAAACTTGGTAGCACTTCTATAGAAAATTTACTTTTTTGACAAAAATAATAGTGCAAATGTGCAAAATATCAAATAATTATTTGTTTTAATTGTCATTATTTGCTTCTGTTAATGTTTTTTATGCAATATTAATCCATTTATTGTTTTTTGTTATCAAACATTTGTAAGCGTGGCAACCTCAAGCATTTTATTTGCAAATAGTGCGTTAAACGTGAATAGTTTTCTGAATTAGTAAGTCGCAATAAAAACAATAATATGGCAACAAGTTACAGTTTTACGTAGTAATAATGTATTTATTTAATTTCAAAAATTGGCTTGTTTTTATGGTTAAGCAATTGTCTATATGCATTTCGTTCCCGCTTGTGGAACTCGTCAGTAGACTTCAACCCAAAAAATTTTTGAATTTAGTTAACAAACTCCGTATGTTTATAGTAAGACTCTTAATACTATATTGAGAATCACAATATACAAACCTAATAAGTTTGAAAACTGCAAACAAAAATCTTCACAAAAAAAGCATCTTTATTCAACTGGGGTGGTGGAAAATAAAATAGATGCACAGTTGAATAAAGATGTTTTTTTTTGTAAAGAAGCAAGCCAATTTTTGAAATTTTCAAAATATGTAAAAATTTTTTACACAAATATTTTTCAGATTTTGGTAAAACTTTTCTATAGCAAACTTGCCCATAAGATGTGAAATTTTTGAGTACAATCGTTGCTGTAAATTTGTGATAAATTTCTATGGAAAAAGTTTCCAAAATTTGTGACATTTTTCTATAGAGCTTGTAAAACTTTTCTGTAGAAAAGTTCCTAAGAATTTGCGAAAATTAAACAAACAGTTCGCTAAAACTTGTGAAACTTTTTTTTATTGAAAGTTGCCTGGAATCTGCGATTTGTTTTAATGAAAATTTGCTACTAAATTTTGAAATTTTTAATAAAAATGGTGAGAATCTGTGACACATTTCTATAAAAATAAATAAAAGTTGCTCAGAGTCTATGAATTTATTTTTTATAGCAAAGTTGCTCGGAATCTGTTAAATTTTATTGTGGGGAATTATTTAAGAATCTGTGAAATTTTTCTGTAGAAAAGTTTCTAAGAGCTCGTAAAACATTTCAAAAGAATTTGTGAAACTTCTTTTAAGGAAAAGTTGCCCTGAATATGTAAAGCTTTTTTGGAGAAAAATTTTCAAAATTTGTGAATTTTTATTATAGGGTTTGTCAAAAATTTCTAAAGAACAATTGCTCAGAACCTATGACCTTTTTTCATCGAAAAATTTGTAAAAATATGGAAAAAAATTTTAA
Source organism: Tachina grossa (assembly GCA_949987645.1). NCBI lineage: Eukaryota > Metazoa > Arthropoda > Insecta > Diptera > Tachinidae > Tachina > Tachina grossa. Next base: position 149,777,223 of record OX465276.1, read on the forward strand.
AGAAAAGTTTCTAACAACCTGTTTAACTTTTTTATATAAAAGTTGCTCAGAATCTGTGGAAATTTTTTTCAAAAAGTTGTTCAGAGTCTGTGCAGTTTTTTTTTTTTAGAAAAACTGCTCAGAGTCTGTAAATATTTTATAGAAAAGCTGCTCAGAGTCTGTGCAAATGTTTCATAGAAAAGTTGTCCAGAGTCTGTGCAAATTTTTGATAGAAAAGTTGCCCAGAGTCTGTGCAATTTTTTTTTAGAAAAGTATCTCAGAGTTTTAAAATCTTTTATAGAAAAGTTGCTCAGAGTCTGTGCAAATTTTTTAAAGAAAAGTTACTCCGAGTCTTTGCAATTGAAAGTTGTTCAGAGTCTGCAAATCTTTTATAGGAAAGTTGTTCAGAGTCTGTGCAAATTTTTTATACACAAGTTACTCAGAGTCCGTGCAAATTTCTTTAAAGAAAAGTTGCTCAGAGTCTGTGCAAATTTTTTATAGAAAAGTTGCTGAGAGTCTGTGCAAATTTTTATAGAAAAGTTTCGCACAGTCTGTGCAAATTTTTTATAGAAAAGTTTCGCAGAGTCTGTGCAAATTTTTTATAGACAAGTTACTCAGAGTCTGTGCAAATTTCTTTATAGAAAAGTTGCTCAGAGTCTATGCAATTTTTTTGAAGAAAAGCTGCTCAGAGTCTGTGCAAATTTTTTATAAAAAAGTTGCTCACTGTCTGTGCAAATTTTAAAGTTTTCATAGAAAAGTTTCTCACATCCTGTAAAACTTTTTTATAGAAAAGTTGCTCAGGATCTGTGAAAAATTTTTATAGAAAAGCTGATCAGAATCTGTGATCCTTTTTTTTTTTTAGAAAAGTTGCTCATAATCTGAAAAATTCTTATAGAAAAGTTTCTGTGAATTTTTTATAGACGATTTAATACAGAGAGTATTTGCTGCAACAAATTTTTTATTAAATTTTAAACTTTTAAAGCAATTAAAACTTACTGAGTTTGAAAATTAACAAGATGCTTGTTAGACTGCTGATACATGTGTCTTTATCTATTTTGCACTCTTGTTTCAGTTGTATTTAAAACAACTATATATTTCTTTTACCACAATAAATAAAAGACCTCTACAGACAATTTGTAGCAGAGAACGAAGAGAAAGATTTTTTTTTTATAAAGTAGAGAAAAAATAGCAGTGTGATTAAATAAAATTTGTACTTGAATTTGTTACAAACGGCTGTTATCATAAGGTTTTTATATCCTTCTTTTTTATATTTTATTTTTATTTCAAATCCTTTATAGTTTATTCACTCTGCTCTCCGGCAGTGCAAGTTCAAACAAAGGCGTTAAAAAAATGAAATAAAATAATAGAAAAGACACAAACAACATCATTTCGACATTGTAAATGGTACGCAACAAACCATTATGTAGGATTTTAATTAAAATTAATTACATTAAGTGCAGCAAGTGAACAAAGAAATAAATGAGTGAACGAGTGAGCAAATAAACAAACTGATACTTACTTTTATGTGCAACTGTATGGGTGTGTGGATGTCTGTCTAATTGACAGTTTTGGGTCGGTGTAAAAACTAAAGCCTGCATATCTCTCTTTTTTTTACAAATAAAAACTGCGAGATTTTATGTTTAGTTTAAAAAAGAAAAACAACAAACAAAAACAAAGATTAATCTGTAAATAAAACTATAACAGCAAAAACTTTTAAAAGGTCAAAGTTGAGAAGAAAACATTAAAGTGTTAATTAAATTTTTTAATTATTAACAAGATGTAAATATTGGAAGGAAAGGTAGTAGAGCACTAGTAAAGTAAATGTGTCGATATGGTGTAGCTGGAGCATACTAAACTTTAATACACTGAGTTCGCTTTAGTAGCATTAATATTTTTTATAAGTGGAATAAGCAAAATTTATTACATTAGTTGTTTTGTAATTTTTAGCAAAATAGTTTTATGAATTTAAACATTTTATTTAATTTTTTCTCTGAATTTCGCTTTTTAACCTAAAATGGTTTTTTTTAATAAATAATATTTATTATCCAATAAAGCGAAAATGACAAACAAATGTAAAACTCTAGAAGAGAAAAAACTTTATCCTGCATATTTTATCCATAAATTCCTCAAAACACAATCAAGTGCCACTCAAGGAAAAAAATTAAAATTAAGAATTTTCTCCTTCACCTTAATTTAAACTGACAAAAAAAAAATAAACCACTGAAAGTGTTTGATAACGTATTGCTGCCAACTTTGGCTAAATAACACCTTTCGACAGTCTCCTAAAGCAACGCGTAGTGTAGACATAATCAATATCGAGGATCTATATTTCATACCTAGCAGACGCCAAACAAGTTTTCTAACATCCTCAATGCTTGCAAGGAAAACTTATTGTTATTTACAGATTTTTAGGGAATTTTCAAAAATTTCGCAATCTTTTATTTTTTTTTTTCAGTTAAAACCGTGAAAGCCACTTAATTTCACAACCAGACCGAAACTTTATCTTAAATTGTTAGACTCATGCATACAAAGACATTTATGCATAATGAATAGCACACTAACACCGACACACACGCATACTTTTGCACCTCTTATAAAGTGGTGCTTAAAGAATATTATTTTCTTATTATTTAATTGAGAAACTTGCTTAAAGTGGCCAATGAAAAAAATTAAAACTGAAGCATAAATTCAGTTTCTTTAATTGGTTTTTATATATTTTTTAACTAAATATTGTTTTTTTTTAATAAAGGACTTTTTCTTAAAGATATACACATTCTATAATTTAACACACTTTAACTTTGCCATAAAATATTAAACCACTTTTGAGGCATTTGAGGGAAGATCTATTTCATTTCGCCAAAAATATTCTTCATGCGCCACCTCATAGTAAGTAATCTCAAATCCTCAACGGATAAATAAGTCTGTGACTTTTTGAACTTCCCTCCTTTTAACTGCAAAAGCAACACTGCCCCTGTCAAGAGGTAAATGTCAGCTGATTCCTGTCAAACGTGGAACTTGTCGTTGAAGCCGCTTATAGCAGACTACCGCGTGATTTGAGAAGAAAATGGAAAAAGTGAATATCGTGTGCAGCGTTTCCGTTGTGACACTAAAGTATCACTTTTGACCCTTTTTCGTGCCAATGACACTTTTTATGACCCTTTTTTTAATTTATCCCTTTGTATCATTTAAAAAAAAAGTATGCCGTAGGACAATCATATGCTCAAATAATTGGACGAAGCACAGTCTAACATATACATAGGTATCAGAAAAATAGCTGTTCGTCCAGTTGGCGATATTCGGTTCGATGGTGTCGATCATTTTACTGTTTTGGTCGATACAAAAGCCAATAAATGGTGAAAATATTGCTAAAAACCTGACATCCAAATGCAAACTTCTGGGAGTATCACAATTAAAAAATATTTAGTTTAACTTACTTTCATCTTCAGTCTTAATATAACTTTTTATTTTTATTTGAAACTTATTTGCTGGTGGTTCAGCGTTGTCTATATATTTCATTGTTGCTGTAACAAATCATCAGTAGACTTCAACCACACATTTTGAATAGTCACAAACCTCTTATCTTATTCACAGAATTTCAAGAACTATTTGAGAATTCACAAATAATAATATTTTTGAAAATCACAAAAGAAAAATAAGCGTAGTAGCCTTAGAAACTAACACAAAAAACCCAGCAAATAATTTATATTCTTTTGTGATTTTCAAAAATATTATTATTTGTGAATTCTCAAATAGTTCTTGAAATTCTGTGCATAAGATAAGAGGTTTGTGACTATTCAAAATGTGTGGTTGAAGTCTACTGATGATTTGTTACAGCAACAATGAAATGCATATAGACAACGCTGAACCACCAGCAAATAAATTTCAAATTAAAATAAACTTCTGACAATATGTCGAATAATCAATTTCTTAAATAACTTTTTATAAATACAATTTTTGCAACCCGGCACCTTCTACAGACGGTGTTCACTATTCTTTACCTGGCGTTCGTTCCTAATGTTTTTTTCACCTGTATATTAAAACTAACGGTTCTTTTGATTATATCAACTTTAAAAAAATTATTATCTTCATCCGATCATTTTTACGATCTGGCCAGTTAGAGGACTAACATTGATTTATAATTAAAGTATGTACTAGTATGTTAATTAATTTTATTTTAGTCTAATGTATTTCATTAATTGTTAAAATTCGTGTTTCTTTTTTTTGTTATTTGAAATAAACGTTATTTTTTGTTCACCAAAAACTTGACCCTATTTTACTATAAAATACCCTTTTTTGACCCTTTTTTTTTTCTTAAATACCCTTTTTATGATACTTTTTCGAAATCGCCAACGGCAACCCTGATCGTGTGCTCATTAAGCATTATTTTTTGCTCTGGGAAACCATCACTCCAACCAAGGCGAATCTTGATAAATACTATGAAGAGTTTCTTCGTTGTCAATTTCAATTGCAAAAATTGGTTTCACAAATGTTGTTGCTACCGTACAAGCACAGAATACCTTCTGGACAAACAGTTAATATCTCTACGTGGGAAAGAATTGTATAAATTCACGACATGGTGTTGGCCGAGCGAAGAGTGAAAGTGATAGATTGTGGAAGGCATAGACTTCTCTCATGGCTCATTGCTTTCAGTTGTTTGCAAGATGGGGTTCCGCGTTTGGCACAAATGCAATCGTGTGTCTACTTCGCCGGAGTGCTTGGCGTCGTTCAACTGCAATATGGACGAATTATTTCACCGTTTCGTAACCGTAGACAAACCGTAAATCTAGCTTAGCACACCAAAGATCAAACAGTAGGAATGAGTTGTCGCCAACAAAGGCCGATGAGGGTTTGTCAGCCAGTAAAGTCATGGCGACCATTTTTTCCAATACAAGCGATATAGTCTACAATGACTACCTTCAAAAAAGAAAAACAATCAACGGCAAATATTATACCAATTTATTGGGTTGTTTTAGATAGGATTTGAACAAATTGAACTGTATTTGGTCAAGAAAAAAGTTGATTTCCATCAGGTCAATACAAGCGTGCACACATGTGTCGTTTCCATCACCAAAATCGATCAACTGGTTCACGAATGTTTCCATCATCCGCCCTTGTCTCATAATTTAGCGCCGAGTCAGTATTTCTTGTTTCCAAACAATCCATTTATATATCTCGCTTCCAAGCTGGAAAACAATCCATTCCCATTTCTTTTCTCCAAGTATTAAATCATCTAAAAAATAAAACCCTATTTTGACCCATGCCCTCGTCAAATGTTATTTTTTAGAAGTGATAAACAAGTTAGAAACACGTTTGACAAAGTGCATAGAGCACATACGAGATTACGTAGAAAAATAAATTGAATGTTTATGAAAAAACTTGAGCTGCATTAAAAAAGTCACGGACCCACCCTATATTTGATGCTTGAGAGTGAGAAAGAGCGGCAGAAAACTATAAAAAAAACATCTCCTAATGTCATTCAGCTTGGTTCAATTTTAAACCAAAATAAATTTAGGATAAGCAAGTTTATTATTGTGCTAAGTCAATTTATATGCTGAGAGAGCAGCTGTATTGGATAACCTGAAATCATCGAAGAAGAACTTGCTCTTGCGTTAGTTACTTTCAGAATTTTTGTGGGACTTCGAAGCCTTGGCTACCTTGTCTTCAATATTGGTTTCTTCCGAGCACATTTCTCCGTGCTAACATCCAGAAAAGCTATAGGCTAGACTATCGCTAAAACTAATTAGCTGTCTTATGAAAATATTATACCTAACACAGATTTAACCATGCATAAACTGTTTGATTCTTCCGCTTATTGTTTAGCTTGAACGTTATCCTCTGGCGTAAGAGCAGGAATATATATTTCATTTGTGAATCGATATTTGTAGCAATAAATTGTAGGCAAAGTAAAATATAAGAAAAACATAATGAAATGCTTACATAGCTTAAAATAATGAGCCTACATAACACCTAGCAAAGCAAGTAAAAAATCATTAAAACTTCGCTTCTCTCTATTTATCTGTCACTTCGCTACTTACACTATGCCATTCCAACTCTCAGGTAACTGAGAGGAATCTGTAATTTTAAATTTATTAAGTTAGTTACCTTTTGAAAAAAAAACAGCTGGAAATTGAACTTGGATGTGTTTAATTAGCTACATACAAGCCCTTGTATATATGTGAATGGAGTTCTTTTGACAATCAGACATCATGTGGTTTTTATAATAGATACCATATTTCATTGCTTGAAGGACGATATGGTTTAATATAATATCTTTAAATGTTTGTTTCCGGTGGAATGAAGAAAATGCATATGATTCAAAATCTTTTGCTGCATAAAGTGTTGGTATTTTTAAAGACTCACGGGTAAGCTAAATGGTTCGCAGGACCATACAGATTATAGTAGGGCTTTTAAATTTTTGTGTGTGGTGGAATCAAAAAATAATATCTATGTTCGAAGAATCATATACGAGAAATATCTTTAAATTTTTGTTTCTAGTGTATAAAGTTTCGTTGTATAAATATTTATGATTTTTAAAGGCTCGATGGTAGTCTTAATGGCTCGAAGGACCATAAATAAAAAAGTGGATTTTGTGCACGTACGTGCACAACAAAAACAAAAACATCTTTAATATACATACATAAATATTAAAACATATATTGTATTAAACATTTATTTGAAAAGAAAAATCTGTGCAAAATAAAACGCAAGGAAATCTTGATCTTACTAAAATATATAAAAGTAGTATTTTAAATTTTTTTTCTCTGGCAAATTGAGACAAATGCTTATGAGTCAAATTCTTTAGCTGTATAAAGTTTTTGCATTTTTAAAGGGTAGCGGTAAAGCTAAATGGTTCGCAGGACCATGTAGATTATATAAGTACTTTAAAATTTTAATCTTTGGTGGAATAAAACAAGTGCTTATGGGTTAAAGTCTTTCGCTTTATAACGTTTTAGCATTTTTAAGGACTAGCTGGTAAGATAAATGGTTCGAAGGACCATAGTGGTTATATTAGTGCTTTTAAACTTTTGTCTCATGCAATACAAAAAAATTTTTATATGCGAAAGTCTTTTGCTTCATGAAGTTTAATGACTTTTTAAAGATTTGCTGGTAGTCGTAATGGTCCGCAGGGCCATATAGATATTATTAGTGCTTTTAAATTTTAAGGTCTTAGCACTTTTAAAGACTCACAAGCAGGATAAATGGTTTACAGGACCATATAGATTAATAGTGCTTTTAAATTTTTGTCCTCGGGTGGAATCAAAAAATGCTTATGCAACATTGGGTCTTGCTTTATAAAAATTAATAACTTTTCAAAGATCTTAATGGTTCGCAGGACCATACTGATTTTATGTAGTGGACATCAAAATAGAGTTTATAAAGCAACGTTTTTTAAATTAAAAAACAATTGGAAATGCACAGTTAACATTTTGAACATATATAGAGACTCGCTGGAAAACTTGCTGGGACAGATTTTTTGATAGCACTGTGTACTTCAACGACAGCTGCCGTAAAATTTTATATGCTTGTTTTCCAACTTCTGTAACACTGTGTAATTCAACGACAGCATCTGTAAAATTTTATATCAAAATATTTATTATTTTGCTTCCTTTCCATAATTGAATTTTTATGAAAACAATTTTAGCTGCAATAAAAATAATTTTATTTAAAATTTCTTATGTGCAAATTACAATTTCAGCTTTAAATTTTGCACACCAAAAAAAAAAAAAAAACACACAAAACAACGAAACGTAATGAAAAGCTTAAGAGTAAAATTTATCAAAATCACTCAGGCGTTAATTGTTTGTTTTGGGTCTCGTTCATCATCAACGTTCGTAATACCCATTTTGCCAAATTGCGGCTTTTTTAGTTTGTAGGTTTTTCCTTTTTTTTTCTATTTTTTAAAGAAAATTGCCGGCAATGCTGCTGCTATTTATATTGTACCAATAAAGTACTTTTTTTAGTATTTCATATAAACACTTGAAATTTTTGCAAATAAATGAGAAAGAGGTTGCTTGGTTTCATCGAGAAATATGAATGCCGAACAACAGTTTTATAATATAATTTGGAGTTTTTACAGGCGTCAAATAAAATTTATACTGTATTTAGATCATATTCTTGTACCTAAAAGCCAAGAAAAAAAAAATAGAGTTTAGTCTCTCTGATTATAGTGACATGGCAACAGCCACACTTAAATGCTATTTCATAATCAGCCAGTAACTTTAGTTTTGTTGTTATTTCTGCTTTAAATATTGCAAACTTTTCAATTTATATGAAATAGTTATTGTCCGCAGTACATGCAGCCTTTTTCCACATTTTTGTACGAGTATTACTCGAATGCCCAAATTAATATTCATGTTCATGCAATTTGCAATTACGAGAGCGCTTCATACATATAAATTTTTCTTTCAAATTATGTACTTGTATTTCCACAGGATTTTATCAATTTTTTTTCTCTTTTGGATTTGTTCATAATATATTTCAATTGGTTTTGTAGCTATTGAATGTGTGTTAGAGAGTGATTTCGATGGCAACATTTCAATCACGTAAATTTATTACGTCAACATTTACTTTACAAACAACGCCTTTTATAAATTTTTTAATATATTCATATTTTGAGCGGCAAAACTTTGCCAACATAATGAAAGGGCTGCAGCCAAAAAATAAAAATAAATAAAATGTGTAATAGAGGAAAAAAGTGAAATTCCATAAAATGATTTGATAACATGTATGACCACTAAGAGCCGGGCTAGTAAGAAATGAGAATTAAAAAGGGCAGTCATGATGATGCTGGTGAAACTTTTTCAAAATTGTTGGTAAATAAACGACCATTAATCTATTATATTCATATATGTAGTGGCTTAAAATGAAATTTATTTGTATGTTAATTTATTTAAAGGCTTTGCGGCACAAAATGACTCTTAAATATAATATTTTCTTCAAAAATGTTGCATATTCATTTACAACTCGGCGAGTGCAAAAATATATATTTTTTTATTTGTCGAAAAAAGGACATTTTACTCTTTTGTTACCTTGAGAAGAAATATACTCTGGTTGAAGTTTTTTTTTTAACAAACACACCCCGCGAAGCAGTTTACTTGTCCTTAGAAAACACCCAGCGTCTATGGCTGAAATCGAAATCTATAGCCCAATTCACAATCTTGTGCAAATGGTCTTGTATCGTTGCATGTGCAAAATGGTATATTATATTGATACTCACCATTAAGAATTGTTAAGTGGTGAGTATCAATATACTATACCATTTTGCACATGCAACGATGCAAGACCATTTGCACAAGATTGTGAATTGGGCTTATATGTCGGATTTCGAACTCGACAGTTTCAGCACTCTATTTTCGAATTGGCAAGCAAATTTAGTCCAGGAAACATTATCACAATTCAAAATATTGTGCAAATGGTCTTGCATCGTAACAAAAGCAAAACAGTATAGTATATTGATACTCACCACTAAAAATTGTTGAGTGGTGAGTATTAATATACTATCCCATTTTGCACATGCTACGGTGCAAGACCATTTGCACAAGACTGTGAATTAAGCTGTTATGTTTTAGGAATTATGCGACATTGACTCCTTATGGTACATATTTTGTCCCTCTCTAGGAAAATAAACATTGTACTTCATGAATGACGGAGTTTTAGAATAAAAAATAAGTTTTGACCCTATAAATGTGCATAAGGAATATTTTTGTAGAAAAAAGCACCAAGAAGAGAACTAAATTTTCAACAAAAAAAATCAAAAATCTATTTAAAGTTCTCTTTAAATTTAATTCCTATGCTTGTTGCCTTAGAGCAGATCTATTCAACCTTTTTGGTTCGCGTACCACCACAAAACTCACAACCAACAATTCGCGTATCACCAAAAAAATTTCATGTGTATAAACAAGTATGGGATCAATAAATAACCAAACAATTTTAAAATATTTAATCCATTTCATTTATTAATAATAAAAAACAACAAAATAAGGCATGTATATAACATTCGAACATCTATGCATATGGTTCGCTCTAAAACCGAAATGCTCGTATAATAAAAATGGAAATTCATGAAAAATACGTAACTATACTTTCAGGATTAAACAGAAACAAATACAACATATTGTTCTTTAATTGCATTACTTGGTTAGTTAATGAAAAAAAATGCTCAAATTTTCGAAGATTTGGCGTACCACCTGTGAAAGTTTCGCGTACGCCAAGTGGTACGCGTACCACAGGTTGAATAGCCCTACTTTAGAGGATAGTTGGGATACAAAAAGTACAAAAACTTCCGTTTTCTCCCTTTTATCCCTCTAAACCCTGGTACTGAGTTCGTAGTTGTCAATTTTCAGTAAAATTGATTATTTCGCGTGAAAAATTTGACATGTACCTACTAAACAACTCGCGGTTTTTGCTTATAAATTTCTCGCCTTTATTGCTTGAAAGTATGCAACATTGTTAAAATTCCGTGCGAAAAAAAGTACTGCTCTTGTTGTTTTGCAGCTGTAACTAAAATGATGCCAGAGTCATTTTGCATGGAAAAACATGCTGCCAGATAGATTTTACGTGTTTTTCGTGATAAGAACGAAATTTCCGAATTCATTTCGCAAATATTTCATAACAAATACTTTTACATGTAATTTGACAGCATTTCGCACGTATGTAATTGTGAATAGAGCACCAGGCTTAAAAGACAAAGATAACCACACCTGTCCTCTTATTTTTTCCATAAAGTTAGATCAGTTTGGATTTGTGGTGCTGGAGACTTACACACAGAAAAATTTCATATTAAAATCTACGAATGATTTTGCTTCATATGAGTTTCATGTTAATTCAACATGATTTACAGTAATCTTCAAAAAAATTGTTTGTTTCGAAATAACTTCATTTCATGTTGATTTAACATTCCAGTACTGTTAAATCAAAATGAAGAATCATGTTGAATCAAAATTACTTCATGTTGAAACAACGTGAATTTTATACTGACATAGCATGATGCATCATGTAATTTTATTTTATTGATTATTTAACTAACGTGACACAGGCACCAAAAAAATGCTTCTGTGTTGTATGTATAGTTGGGTCCCCGGCCAAGATTGGAACTCGAACTCATCACGGAGTAGTCAACCTTAAGTATTCTTTATATACATAATTAGTTAATGAGAGAATTTTAATTCAACATGATTTAACTTATCATTGAACATAAAATTTATTTGCAAATAAAGTTACATGTAAGAAACACAAACTGCGAAGCTACTTAAGCTTGTCTGCAGGATTTGAACCTTCGGTTTGGGCACATTGGCTGTATGGTTTCAGAGTCTGTATCGGACATTTCTACACTTTTGGTGTTTTATATACATATGGGCATTTCTGCAGAAAATTCTACCTTTTGTCATGTTATGACTTAGCTTGTATTGTAGAGCCATGCTGTTGGATTTTTCATATCTTACTCTTTAAACAAACAGGCATGAAAAGTATATACTCGTAAAACATAAGTTTTTCTTTGAAAAACAATTTATATCACCAAGTAACATAATGTGTCAAAAGGTCAACTTTTCTGTGGAAACACTTATACATAATCAGATAGAAGATTTGTCAAAGTAGTAGTCAAGTTAAAAAAAAAACTATATTTTCTATCCGTGTTTCTAGCACATAGATACATATGTATATATATAATATTAATTTTTCATAATATAAGAAAAAAATTTAAGAAAAGAAAATTTTGGACCAATTGAGTCTTATTAGGACTTGACGCGAGTAATGAAGCTGTCATTTTATGATGACTCAAAGCATACATCAAATCATGATAAGGTATGGATGGTCCTTCGAACCATATGTGATTAGTGTTTGAAGCATTACATATACATACATTATTGAAAAATAAAAAAATAATGCATAAATAAATCTATATATATATATATATATATTTATTTATTTTTTTTTTTGAAATTTATAGTTATAAAATATTTGGAGTTAAACATTTTTTGTATAGTTTTTTAATAAAAATTAATTTCTTTTATAGTTTTTACTTAATAAATCTACAACTAAATTACATTAAAAGGCTTTTCCTAAAAAATTATTTTCTTAGCACACACATGTGAAAAAGACACTTGGCTGAATCGATTTGAAATCGTTCGATTTGCAAAATTAATAATGGTGCTCTAGATATGTTTAAAATCATATACGATAATTTTATTTAAGACATGTTTGAGAATCTATGTATCAAAAAAATTAACAAAAAGGCCTAGTGTATAGTTTCCACAATAAAAGCAAGTGACTTGTCTAGAAAATTTGTATAGGAATCACTCAAAAATTTTAGTGCTGTTCATATATTTTTTCTTGTATTGTGGAAACTACACGTAACAAAATATTTCTATTGTCGGAGTAAGTTTTCTAAAATCTTGCGATTTAAAATCGATTGGGTTTACAGAACAGGACCGATTAACTAATTTTATACAACTTTTCCTGCTGCGAAAAATATTCTTAGATATGTCTTGAATATTTTCCATATAGCAATCATTATCCTTTCTAGTACATAATAATATACAATAATTTACTTAAACACTGAAATATGTTTATTTGGCATTATGTGTGTAATGCAGAGTCCACCATCCCATTGCCCTGAGGCCTCTGCTAGAATTCTGCTTTGCATACGTACACAGAAAAACTACTAACAAAAATTTAAAGCAAGAGCGTAACACACACAAAAAGAGCAGATTTCTGTCGCATTTTTTATGAAAAAAATACACCGAGAGTATTCAAACACTACCAAATGATTTAATTTACTTTTTCTATAAAATTCATACAAATAAATTATCTAATTTAAATATTTTTATAACAGCACTTTTTATTGCTATAAAAAAGAGAAAAAATGTGTGGAATATAGAGTTGAAAACTAAGTTTTTATTTGGCTTAAATACATTTGCAGATGCTATGTGTCAATAAATTGAAAAAAAAAACTAGTTCACGCAAAGAAAAGATATGGTTGTAGAATGGTTGAGAAAACAATATTATGTTCTCTGAAACAAATGTGTGGTCGTCGAAAACTAGTTATTGTTATTTTAAACATTTATTTCGTTACGATAAACAGAGTAATGTTTGAATTTAATAATTACATTACCACATCCATATAAAAGTGTGATATCGTTAGAGTTTAACAATATAGTTTTGTTAAAAATTTATGACTACAACATAATTTGTATTATTATTTAAAAATAATATGATGTAAATAACAATAAAATGTTTTCCAAAACCATACTATGTTAATTTAAAAAAAATCTCTTTCAGAAACATTTGTCAGTTCAGTATATCGTTTGTAAGCTATCGGTAGTGTTAAATAAATGAATAAATAAATAAAGTACAAACAAAAGGGTAGATCAATAAAAATATATAAACATTTGTGTATCTTTTTATACAGACATGGCTGTATGTCGTGTAGGTATACATTTCTATATATACAATTTATTTCAACAATATTAATTTATTTTTATTTCGAATTTAACGCACAGCTGTTTCTACAATAAATATCTGATTAAAAAATAAAATAGTATTATTGTATTAAATAATACTGTGGTCGTATTTAACAATATTAATATTAGAACATGGTATGGTGAGTCTCAATTATAGTTTAGTCACATCTAACAATAGTGTTGTCGTATTTACAGTACTAAGATTATAATATAATTAACTCAGATAATATTATAATTAACTCAGATAATAATATTGTTAAAGTTTTTTTTCTATTAACAATAATATGATTTGACTGCAACCATATAATTCAGTCATAGTATGTTGCTGTTTGATTATGGTTACCTCAACCATATTTTTTCTTTGCGTGCACATTCGGTCTTGGGCACCACTAAATACAAACGTCCACTCATATAAACTGAACTCATAAAAATATTTTCACGTACCCAATTAGACATTTACAAGAGCGATTTTTTCAGTGGAACAGCACTTAGCATGTATTAGTGCTGTTCTGCTTTTAAACTTGGTCTCTTCTTTGTGACCATTGGTGTAATGTATTAACATGAAGAATTTTCGTTAGTTTTTGGTTAAGCATTTCGTTTCTGCGTGAGAAACTCATCAGCAGACTTCAACAAAAAAATTATTGAAAAACCAAAAAAAAAATATATATATGCTTATAGAAAAACTCTCCTAATGTTATTGAGAATTACAAACACAGGAAGATAACTTGTTCAGAAACTCGAACAAAAAATAAAATATAAACAATTTTGCTCTGAATTTAAAAATCTTTGTTCAACCTACAACGAACAAAACTTCGTAAAATAAATTAATATTATTTTGCCTTAAGCTAGTTTTGTAAAAAATTTCAAATATCCTATACTTACACAGAAAAAACTAAATTTCGTTTTCAGTAACCAAATTCATTGAATCAGTAAATTTTTTGTGTGAATGCGGACCTACAAAGAAATTTGTAGATTCTGATAACAATTTTGTAAAAATTTAACTGGAAAATTTTTTTTATTTTTAGTTAACTTATTATGGCATTTGAGAAAAAAGTTAACTGAAACTCAAAATATTTTCAGTCAAATTTATTAATAGGAACAGAAAAACATTTTTGCAGATTTTTTTGTATTATTCAGCAATTTTTTTTTTAATTTACAAACACATTCACTGAAACTTTTCGTAATACCAGAAAATAAATTAACTGAATCAATAACAATTCTTAAAATTTTTGTTTAAAAAATTAGTAAAAGTTTTATTTGAAAAAAAAAAATAACTGAATCAACTGAAAGGTTCAACTATTTTCTGTACTTTCAAAAATTGGCTTGTTTTTATGGTTAAGCATTTCGTTCCTGCTTTTGGAACTCGTCAGTAGACTTCAACCCAAAATTTTTTTTAATTTAGCTAACAATCTCCTTATGTTTATAGTAAGACTCTTTATACTATATTGAGAATCACAATATACAAACATAATAAGTTTGAAAACCGCAAACAAAAATCTTAAAAAAAATAAAATGTTTTTTATGTCTATAAAATAATTTGTAGAAAAAATTAAAAAAATCAGGAAAATTTTTTTACAGTATATAAAAATAAATTTAACTAAAAAAATCAAAAAAAAAAAAAAAAAATCAGACAAATTTTTTTACAGTATATAAAAATAAATTTAACTGAAAATAACAAATTTAAACAAAAAAAAAAAAAAACAAAATAAATCTAAATTTTTTTTTTTACAAATTTTACTTTATATATTAAATTAAACTATTTTCTTGAGCTTTCGGTCAGTTTATATTTTGAGTTTATTATCTTCAATATTTCGTTAACCTTCGGTTAACTTCTTCAGGATATATATTTTTTGGTTTTTAAAAAAAAAATATATCCTGAAGAAGTTAACCGAAGGTTAACGAAATATTGAAGATAATAAACTCAAAATATAAACTGACCGAAAGCTCAAGAAAATAGTTTAATTTAAAACATAAAAAAGGTCGAAAAATTAGATAAAAATATTTACTTTATATAGATAATTTTCATTCTATACAGTTTTTTTACATAAAATAAAATTGGAACAAATAATTTACTGGAACAGTAAAAAATATTTACTGAAACTAAATTATATTTCAAAACACACGTTTGTTTGAAAATTTTTCGGGAATAATTTTTTCTGTGTAGGATATTTAATGCAAAAATATTTCTGCTGAGAAACTTGCTATATACAATAGCTGTTGCACCCCCCCCCCCCCCCTCCGAATTTAGGCCCTTTCCCTTTCTTATAAGAAATAATCGATTTTTATTGAAACTGATTTTTTTCTCTTAAAGCACTTTAATTATGATTTACATAACGTTTGTTATTTCGTTATAGCTTTTGTTTTTGAAAACTTTTACTGGCCTAGAGTTCTTTTTTTTAATTTTTTTTAATTTTTTTTTAATACTCATGGTTTTTCTCTGTTTGTTTGCCATTAAACTTTGCATTTACTTTGCGTAATATTCATAATGGATTTGCCAATATGAAAATTTTATTAAAATATCAAACAAACAACACCAATACCTACAGCAATTGCATATGTATGAGTGCATCCGTATACAATCCACACACATATTACCGCTTCATCCATATCATATCTGATATTAACGTCATCATTTCAATTTCACTATGATGGATGGATGTATGTTGACTGTTTGTCTAGATTTGGTTTCATTTCATTTCGCCATGATGCTGTGTGGTAGTGAGTGGAATGGTGCATATGGTTTAGTTTGTTTTCTAGATTTGCCAAGTTGGTTTAAACCTTTTACGGTTTAGCTTTTTGATCTCTTATATTTATTTTATATCTTTCCTTCCATTATACCACTGCAGCCTGCTTGTTTAACCTGTACCGCACTCATACTTTCGGTATTACAATTTTGTTTGATTTATTTTTTTTTGTTGCTGTTTGACTCTCCTGCCAACGCAGTAAATTAAAAAATGATAAAAAAATTATAAATCCACCAGATACATTATTATAATTACATTAATGGTTTTTATTTGTGTCTATATTTAGATCAAATACGGTTACCTTACAATTTTAATAATTTTGAAGGAAATTAAAATTTTTTTGCAAGATTTCCCAAAAAAAGAAAGAATGTATTTTGAAACAGAAAGCCTCAAAAGACTGTTTGATATTTTCTTCCCTCACATGCTGCACAATCTAACTAAGCCTTATCGACAGTTTGCCAGCTTGTCTGTGTAGTTGAAAATCAACATTATCATAAATAATCTTGTAAGCCGCAATTGACTGCTCAAAGTGTTTAGATAATGGAAAAATGAAAACAGAATTCTACTTTTACTTAGTAAGTTATCAAAATACTTGATGTATTATCCTGTGAAAGTATTTGTTTCTGTTAATGAACGTGTGTTTATAGTGGAAAAAAGCTTGTGTATTTTGCAATAGAGTCTTCCACTTTTATGAAGACGCAAGTAAATAAAAATCAGAAGGCCTAAAATAAAACAGGGCAGGGAATGTGCCACAATAGACAACATAATTTTAAAGCAGGTTAAAAATTTATTAACCCAGCTAAAAAAATTTGTCTGGAGCATATAAGATATCCTATATATGGTTCGGATCCGAAAAATGAAGGTATATGGCCATATATGATAATCTATATTCATACATTTGCATACATGATTGTGTATTCCCTATATAGTATGCAAAGTTGATATTTATACTCCCTGGACTAAAAAAAGTGCACTACTGTGAAATAAATTCAAATATTTAAATAACTTTTTTTTAAGTTTAAAATATTTAATGGAACAAATAATTAAAAACGAATTAAAGGGCATTTCATAAGTCATTTTAAGAGCAAATGTGAATCAATTATTTAAAAAAAAACGCAAAGAAAAAATATGCTTGAGGTAACCATAATCAAACAGCAACATACTATGATTGAATTATATGGTTGCAGTCAAATCATATTATTGTTAATAGAAAAAAAAACTTTAACAACCCAGCTAAAAAAATTATATATGGTCCATATATTTTTAATATATTAATGTATATAAATATATATGAATATGTATGAATTCCTGTATGGAAATGTATGGGATTATAGATGGCAAAACCATTATATATGAATTGATATATGGACTAATATACGAAATGTATTATAATATATGAACTCATATATGGAAATTTTAATTATGAAGCTCTTCATATGTGATTCATATATAGAAATAATATGTTATATATGGTGACATATAAAAATATATGCATACATGATATATCACATAAGATCGCATTTGCAATCAAAAAAGATAAAATTTTATTAATTCGATCTTTTTCCCTCTTTTTAATCACTGGTGAATTGGAAGTCTGTTAAAAAATACATAAGCGGATGCAAAGTTAATATGCGTAGAGCCTCAAGGTTTAAAAAATAAAAACTCTTGCAACCAAAAAATCTTACTTGTAGGATTTTATATATTGTGGGCCTATTTAATAAATCAAATAATCAAAAAGATAATTCAGTCATTAATTTTATAAAAAGTAACAGAATTCTAAGATATATTTAAGAAACAAAATTCATATAACTGCAAAAAAAATAATATTAAAAAGTAGTGTTAAGCTATGTACAGACGGTTGTCAGATCTTACAATATTGCCAGTAAAATGTGCTAAAAATTTCTTACAACCGTGTGAACTGACAATTTTTGTCAGGCGTCGTTGCCAGAAAAAGCATTGTCAGTCCATTGCAAGACTAGCATCTGACAAAAAATTGTCAGACATCTTACAATCATGTGAGCACATTGTAAAATTATTGCCAGATATTTGTCAGACATTTTAATATTGTCAGATGTGCGAAGTTTATGCATCTGACAATGGCGTCATTATAAGAGAATTCTTTCTATGGGCAACACTGCACACGCTTGATTTTAAAGAAAAAATTTATAATAAAATATATGCAGATAAAATCACTGCAATTGCTTCTTTATGGTCCATAATAATTGATACTTTAACTTTTAACATTTAACACAAACACAAACTATAAATATTTAACAATTTCTAACAAATGATTTAAGTCTGGCAACGCATAACAACAGATCTAACAATTTGTTCATATGACAACCGTGTGAACTGACAATTTTTCTACTGACGATTTTGTCAGATGATTTTATTGTCATACAACCGTCTGGCAATTAATTGTAAGATTTTCTGACAACCGTGTGAACTGACAAGGAATATTGTGCTGTCAATTTTCGATTGCCAGTACATTGTCAGCACATTGCCAGATCTGACAATATTGTAAGATCTGACAATCGTCTGTACATAGCTTTAGTATAAAAACGGATTAATTTTTCTTTTATAATTGCATAAGTTTTTAATCTGATTATATGTTTTGTGCGAATGTGTATTTTGTGTTTTTTTTTTAATAATCGATTCACATTTTCTATTAAAATGTCGAATGAAATGTCTTTTAGTTCGTTTTGTATTATTTTGTTTGAACAAATGTT
Organism: Tachina grossa; assembly: GCA_949987645.1. Lineage (NCBI taxonomy): Eukaryota > Metazoa > Arthropoda > Insecta > Diptera > Tachinidae > Tachina > Tachina grossa. Next base: position 149,796,135 of record OX465276.1, read on the forward strand.
TCATTAAACACAACCTTTCTGTAAAAAATTTTACAAAAAAATAATTTTAATCATTTAATTTATTGCAGTGCGCTTGTTGAATCAATATGCACATATTTTTTTAGTTGGGAATATTATTATCTGAGTTAATTATAATATTATCTGAGTTAATTATATTATAATCTTAGTACTGTAAATATGACAACACTATTGTTAGATGTGACTAAACTATAATTGAGACTCACCATACCATGTTCTAATATTATATTAATATTGTTAAATACGACCACAGTATTATTTAATACAATAATACTATTTTATTTTTTAATCAGATATTTATTGTAGAAACAGCTGTGCGTTAAATTCGAAACAAAAATAAATTAATATTGTTGAAATAAATTGTATATATAGAAATGTATACCTACACGACATACAGCTATGTCTGTATAAAAAGATACACAAATGTTTATATATTTTTATTGATCTACCCTGTTGTGTGTACTTTATTTATTTATTCATTTATTTAACACTACCGATAGCTTACAAACGAAATACTGAACTGACAGATGTTTCTGAAAGAGAATTTTTTTTTTTAAACTTAACATTATATTATTAAAATTGAGCTTACAATACAAAAAAGCTTTCAGCAAATTGAAATACGATGAATCAAAACAATTCACATATTCCATTTGCAATAAAATGCTAAGTATATAAAGCAGAAATCTACATCAACTGACACCACACACAGTGGACCAAACACAAAAGAACGCTGATGATGAAGGTTTAGTGGCCTTCGAAAACGGCTGGCTGTTCCGTTCAACTATGTGTTGTTAGTCAGAATATTTACAACAGACTTTGGTGTTATTTGTTCATTAATAATTATCACATGTAATTTGGCTTAAAAAGCGATACGAACTTTAGCCCGTTCAAATCACAAATATAGAAAAAAATGGAGTTCGAATAATAATTAAAATTAACTAAAAATTAACATTATATTGTTATTTACATCATATTATTTTTAAATAATAATACAAATTATGTTGTAGTCATAAATTTTTAATAAAACTATATTGTTAAACTCTAACCATATCACACTTTTATATGGATGTGATAATGTAATTATTAAATTCAAACATTACTCTGTTTCTCGTAACGAAATAAATGTTTAAAATAGCAATAACTAGTTTTCAACGACCACACATTTGTTTCAGAGAACATAATATTGTTTTCTCAACCATTCTACAACCATATCTTTTCTTTGCGTGTACATAAAATTTAATTTAAGAAATTCAGATTAAAAACTAATGCAATTAATTATAAACGAAAAAATAATCCGTCTAACAATAGTTTTCAATATAATTTTTTGCAGTAATATGAACTTTGTTTCTTATCTAGAGAATTCTGTTATTTTCTATCAAATTAATGACTGGATTATCCTTTGGATTATTTGATAAATTAAATGGGGCCACAATGTGTAAAATCATACAAGAATGTTTTTTTTTTTTGTAACAAAAGTTTTTCTTTTTTTAAACGTTAAACGTTGGGGGTACGCATATAAACTTTGCATACCGTATGTATTTTCTAATGGATTTCCAATTCACCAGTGATAAAATCTAAGCTTTTTTGATTGCAAAAACGATCTTATGTGAGATATCATGTATGCATACATTCTTATATGGCTCCATATATTAAATCTTAATTCTATATATGGATCGACATATAAAGAGCTTCATAATGAAATTTCCATATATGAGCTCATATATTACAATACATTTAATATATTAGTCCATATATTAGTTCATATATAATAGTTTTGCCATTTATAATCCCATACAATTCCATACATGAATTCATACATGTTCATATATAGTTATATATGTACATTCATATATTAAAAATATATGGATCATATATAATTTTTTTAGCTGGCAATTTATAAATATTTATCTAAAAAGCTTTAAAACAACAAATTATTTTTTGCTTGTTTACAGAAAAATTTGCAAGCATGAAAAAAATTTGCAAGAGGTAATTTTTGCTATATTATTATTATTATTATTTATTGACAAAATTAATTTACAATAAATACAAAAAGGAATTGAGGACTGGCTTCAGTGGCCTTCGCCTCTTTCGGTTATAAACATGAGCTTAATAATTGTATATTTAAGTTTAAAGATAATTATCGACATATGTTTTGAAGGTAATGTTCAAATATTTTTTAGTATTTCCGGGGGTAGATGTCTTCTCAAAGAATTATTATCGAGGTCCTTTATAGCTTGCTTAAGTGTTATAGGTAAGTTGTTTTTATTGTAACATGAAATGATATGGGTTGCTATAGAAAAATTTGCAAGATGCAAGAGTTATTATGGAAAAATTTGAAAGAGGCCCTTTAAAAAAAAAAAGCAATGTGAGTCCGATCACAGAGGAGATGTGTAAAAATCTAGTAATGAAATTTTTTTTTTAAGTTGGAAGTACTTATGCTTATAGTATCTTTTTTTAAATTAATTAATTAAAAGTATCAAAACTTTCAATATTATAAATACTTATGAATTTGTTGGTTTTTGTTTGTTTTATTAAACTTATTTGGTTAGTAAATGGGCACACTGCAGTATATGTATGTATATGTACTGCATTCAAAATTGCAGTAAGCAGTAAATTTACTGATTACTAAAAAAATTCAGTAAATTTTTATTGCTAATGAAATTTAATTTGCATTACCAGTAAAATCGTAGGGCCGTAATCATAATAAAATTGTAGCAAGTGGCAAAGTTTTTTCATTCAAATTTTGAAACTTGTATGAAAAACATTTAGCCACTTGGTAGAATTTCATTATGAATACGGGCATTACTGATTACTGAAAATTCAATGCATCATCATATAACAAATCATTTAGGCAATTTATTAAAATTGTAGAAAAAAATTTTAGTAATCAGTAAAAATTTACTTGTTAAACATTTTTTATTGTTTTTACTGAAACTTTAGTGGTACTGCAGTGCTCATCTATGGTAAATGCCTTTACTTTTACTTTTTAATTTTTAATTCCTGTTGTTCATCGTTTAGTTGTTGCTGTTCTTGTTGTTGTGTATGCATTGTAATTAAAATAAATTCAGTAAAGTGCGACTTTGAATCGCGCACATTCGGTTTTGATTTTTTATTTTTTTTTTATTTAGCTTTCTTCCTTTTTAAAATTTTTTCAGTTTAAACGATTTTTTTTCAGTTTTATTGCGTTTTTCTCGTTTTGGCGTTTTTTTCTCTTTTTGGGTTTTTTTAGTTTTCGCAATTTTTTTTCATATTGGCGATTTTTTTCTGTTTTTTGGGGTTTTTTTCGTTTTGGCGATTTTTTCTGTTTTTGGGTTTTTTTTATTTAGGCGATTTTTTAATTTTGGCGATTTTTTCAAATTGGCGATTTTTTTTGTTGAAGGATTTTTTCATTTTGGCGATTTTTCCGGTTTTTCGCGATTTGTTTTAGTCCTAGAGATTTTTTTTAATTTGGTGCTTTTTTCGATTTGGCGATTTTTTTTTTGTTTTTGGCGATTTTTTATATTTGGCGATTTGATATTTTTTTTGATTTTTTAGTTTTACCGTTTATGAAAATTTCAAGAGTTTTGCTCTTACGGTCTCCAAGATACAGCAAGTTGTCAAAATTACAAAGTCAAAATTGCATTAACTAATGGAACACCCTTCAATTTAAACTTTTTAAATTTAGTGTTAATTAATGTAGCTGTATAAAAATACACTAATACCTGATTTACATTAAGCATTTTTTCATGAAATTTCATGAATTTTATTGCATGCAACTTTTTCTATTTGCTAATTGAAGCGCTATAAAAATAATTTTATAGAAAAAAGGGCTTAGAATGAATCTCTGATGCATTTTTGACAACTTTTTTGATATAAGTTGCTCCTCCAGGCCTCGTATTGGCAAATAAAAAATTTTCATGTAACTAATTGCATGAAAAAAATACTTAATGTAAATTAGGTATAACTTTACAAATTTCAAGTGTATATATGTGCATACAATTGTATGTATATTACATGGGACTTTAACATTTTTCGTTGCTCGTTTTGGAACACCCTTTAGTTTTTAACTCTCATGTATTTGTTGTTGTAGTGGCCAAATGTCTACACATTGTGTCCAAATTTCAAGTCCGTAGCTCTTACGTTTCATTTTCACCTTTGGTGTACGGAAATATACAGAAAAATAACCGGCGGCGGCGCACCGTCGGCTTCGAGCCGGTCGACTTGTTTCTCTGCTTGGTATTGCTTCTTTCAAACACTAATACACTCATACATAGCTCACACCGATTTGACAATGCAAAGCAAAAGCCAAAAGCAAAGAAATCTCAGCAAAGAAATCTCAGCAAAGAAATCAAAGTCAAAAGATTTTTACCCCCTAGCGTATAGATGTTACACATCAAAAGGCAAAGGTACGCTTTAACTAAAGACGAACCTGCAATGGTCAAGCTTTCTTATAGATAAATTTGAAAGATGAAAGCCTTGCAATGGAAAAAATTTAAATCAGGTTTTTCTATATTGCTATGGAAAAATTTGCAACAGACAAATTTTGTAATTGAAATTAGCAGAGGCAAGGTTTTGTATAGAAAAACTTGCAGGAGAAAAGTTTAATCATTGAGAAAAATTTGGACTAGTCAATTGCCTTGAAATAAGCAAGTTTTGCTATAAAAAATGCAATTCAAAAGTTTTTCTACAGTAAATTTCTAAGAAGCAATTTTATTTCCAAAAAAAGTTTCATAATGCGAGTTTTGCTATAGAGAAGTTTGAGTGAAATAAACTTTGCTGTAGATATTTTATTACTGAAAAATTTGCAAGAGGTAAGTTTTTACAAAAAAATTTCACAATATAATAAATTTTAATACATAAAATTTTTACAGGCAAATATATAAGAGATAATGGTGGCTATTCGGGAAAACGCGTCGAAGAAGTGAAACTTTACATTAAAGCAAAAACAAAGTTTCAAAAATTGTTTTTGTTTTCCATGCAATTCTAAATTGAAATAAACGTGAGAATTTCAACGCGTTGCTCTCTTTTTCAAAAACGGTGAATTTTATATGATAAACAAAAACAAATTTTTAACATTTATGAAGTTTTGTTTTTGTTTTACATGTAAATTTCACCAAGTCGACGCGTATTCCAGAATAGACACCAATGTTTTTTGTTGAAAACTCTATTTTAGTTCATTTACATTATCTCGAAATCTAGTACTTACGAGATTTCGAGCTAAATGTAGCTGATTTTTACTAGATTTCCCATACAAAACAAGATCTAGTTTGTGAGTATATTTGTAGGCAATCTACCCAAAATCTAATATTTTTATTTTATTTTTACTAAGGGCCTGTTTCTACATAACAAGTAAGCCCTCAGGCAAGCAAGCGGTACACAGGCAAGTACGTAACAAAATGAGTTTTTATAGTACACTTGTCTAGCTTACGTTGTATTTGGTATCACTTTTTGTATTTTTAATTTCATTATTGCTATGGTATACAATTTGGTATTTGAGTTAATTTTTTTTCATATTAGAAGCATAACTTAGTGGCAGCCCTAGGAGAAAATCATACAAAATAAAAAACAGCTGCTTTTAAATTACAATAAAATGTTAGGTCAGTTCGTTTATTTATCAAACAAAATCGAATAACTGAATAAATCCTGATTATTTTTCCTAGAAAGCATTGAATAATGTTTGTATAAATTAAAAAAGGCTGCATCGTAGATTTTTAATTAATAACATCGTTAGTGACACTCTTTTCTTATTTTCGGTATATAATAATTTTTTCAACAAATTAATAGAGCATTAAGATTTGGCCGAAACAAGTCAAAAAGCTTTCGTGCTTTATGTCTTTCAAGTAGTTCAAATTATTGTATTTGCTTAAATAAACATAAAAAGAAAAAGGATTTCATCCATTATATATATACATACATATATCGCCAGATAGTTACTAATTTGCTGCATTTAATGGACATGCTCCCAATCTTCTTGCTTTGAATACAGCTAGATCCAAGATAATAATGAATAAAAAACTTTACACTGAAATCTGGTTCAAAGCACATCAATTTATGTATATATGAAACAAAATAATGGACCTTATCATGGTTGGCGGTTTTCGACTTCAAATTCAACGATTTGTAGTTGATTAAAGAAAAAAAGCTATATTTTTCTTTAATCTAGTACAATACGCCTGACTTTCGCAGCAACTTTGCCAATCACAATAAGGGGCAATGCTTAGTTAACTTGAAAATTATGGATATGAGACAACTTTGAGGTTTAATATCTTTTAATATATTTGAAATGTAGAAAAATGTATTAGAGATATAAAAAATATATTTCATATACATAAAACCTATGCTCTTTTTCTAATTATGTTACACATCATACAAGAAAACGAAAGAAGAATTTACTTGAAAATAAAATTCACAAAAAAGAAAAATGTAACCGCTATTTTCGGCAACCATTTATTCAGTAAAAACTTGCAATTACTCACACTCAAATTACTTTGTCAATATTTTGTATAAACGAACGAAATTCAATATAATACAGCGAGGCTCAGTAAAAAGTTTCAAGTACTCGAACAAACCTATTATTACTTGAACAAATATATGTGAACAAAATTGAAAATAAAATAGTGATGAAAATTCATACATATATGGCATATAATGTAAAAATGTTTGGATTTATGCTTGCAGTTTCCATAATGGTTCCATTAGACGATTGTGTGGACATTAGATTTCTTATTTAATGAGTAAAAACCTATTTTAATTTCCACACAAGTACCATTTTGTGATTGTCTGTATTTGACATTATATACAATTGGAATTGTTATGTAGAAACAACAAAATAAAAAAGTATTACGTTTTTTACTCAGAAAAAGTTGACACTTGTTTTATGGAACCCCAAAGCCAACTTTTGTACTCATATGAACAAAATTTTTGAGTTATTTGTAATGTAGAAACATGCCATAAATCTTAATTCAAATCTGCTAGATTTTTGTGCAGGTTTAAATGCCCTGTTAGACACAAGCTTTTATATACAAAAATTTTATAGAAAATTCCCTAAAGGCGTGTTTTCCATAAAAAATTTTGGTTTTTTTCTTCAGGAAATGTAGCAAGGGGCGAGCAAGGTTGCATATAAAATGCAACAATTTTCAAAAAGCGAATTTTTCTATAGAAAAATTTCGCAAGAGGTAAGTTTTTCCAAGACATTTGACAAGAGTCGACTTTTTGCAAAGAAAAATTTGCAAAACGCAAAAGCTTTTTTGCATAGTCAAGTTTTTCTATAGAAAATTTTGCGAGAAACAAGAGTTTTTCTATATAAAAATTTGCAAGAGGCAAGAGTTTTTCTATAGAAAAATTTGCAAGAGTTTTTCTATACAAAATTTTGCAACAGGGGAGTTTTCTATAAAAAATTTTGCAACAGGCAAGATTTTCTATAAAAAAAATATTTGCAGTAGGAAAGAGATTTTCTGCAGAAAAATTAGCAACAGGCAAGTGTTTTTCTATAGCAAAATTTGAAAGAAGCAAGAGTTTTTCTATAAAAAATTGCAACAGGCGAGTTTTTCTGTAAAAAAATTGCGAGAGGCGATTTTTTTTTCTGTAGAAAATTTTGTAACAGGCGAGTTTTTCTATCGAAAATTTTGCAACCGACGAGTTTTTCTACAGAAAAATTTTGCAAGAGTCGACATTTTCTTTAAAAAGATTTGCAACAGGCGAGTTTTTGTGCAGAAAATTTACAACAGGAGGCGATTTTTTCTATAAGAAAATTTGCAACTGGCGAGTTTTTTTACAGAAAAATAAGATAGATTCGATTTTGTCTACCTAAAATTAGAAATAGATTTTTTCTATAGTAAAATTTGCAAAATTCTTTTCTATAGTAAAATTTGCAAAATTCCAAATTTTTTCTAAAGAAAAATTTACAAGATTCAATATTTTCTACATAAAAATTTGTATGAAACGACTTTTTCTATAGAAACATATGCAACAGGTGACTTTTTATACAGAAAGATTATAAAGATTGGATTTTTATACATAACAATTTGTAAGAGACAATTTTTCGATATAAAAATTTGCCAGAGGCGACTTAATATCTAAAAAAATTTACAAGAGAAACCTTAGCTGTAGAATAAATTGCAAGAGTTAGGTTTTGCTACGGAAAAATTGCAAACGGATGTTTCTTCTGAAGAAAAATTTACAAGAACCATACGTGCTTTAAAAACAATTCTCTGTAGAAAACATCTTATGTCGGACAAGCTACTTTATTTTTGAAACTTCCAGCTCTGCTAAAGTTTTTCCGATATGTATTTATTTTAATTTCAAGTATGCTCAATGCATATCCAAGTAACAAAAAACTGTTTTGTACAGCATAAAACATTCATCAATCATTTTGTATTAAATCAACAGAAAATCAGCAACCGCAAACATATTTTATTTTTGTGATATCAGCAAATATTGTTATTGTCGTTATCCTTGTTGTAAGCGTAAATTAAACTTTTTTCCGGTATATATATATATATATATATATATTCCCTCCTCTGTGTTTCCCTTATGATTTACATATTGAGATTTTTTTTAAGTGTTGGATGTGCTTAGCTGGCTGGTTGTATAAATAAATCCACCATTAAGTGTAACTAATTTCTTTAAAAAAAAAATATCATCATGAAGATGTTGATAGAAGGGAGTTTCTTAAGTAGGAAATGTTTGTGTATTAAAATTAGAAACAAAAATAAAAGTAATAGCATTTCAAATGCAAATATATATATATATATATATATATATATATATATATATATATATATATATTTATATATATAACGGGTGTTTTTTATTGAGGTATAAAACTTTAAGTTGGCATCACTTTTTTAACTGGCGGCCATTTTGTCAGCTGTCAAGTGATTAATATTTAGTTTGGTTTGCCATTTCATCATGAACAGGTTGACAAAAGAACAACTCTTACAAATCGTGCAAATTTATTTCGAAAATAATGGTTCAGTTCGCGAAGTTTACCGCAAGCTCCGTCCATTTTATGGTCGACATAATCGTCCATCAGAGCAATTAATTCGGTTAACCATGGATCGTTTTCGCACTACGTTTACTCTATGTGATAATACGCATCCGCAGAGACGTCGGACAGTGCGCACCGAAGAAACAATTGCCGCTGTAGAGCAAAGTGTTGAAGAGGACCCGAATGAATCGATTCGCCACCGTGCACAGCAATTGGAGCTCTGTCCATCAACTTTATGGAAGATTTTGCGCAAAGATCTTGGCTTGCGACCTTACAAGATCCAGCTTGTGCAAGAATTAAAGCCGCGAGACCATGCAATGTGTCGTGATTTTGGTGTGTGGGCCGAAAATGAGATTGATCTCGATGCTGATTTTCATCGCAAAATTTTGTTCAGTGATGAGGCTCATTTTTGGTTGAATGGCTACGTCAACAAGCAAAACTGCCGCATTTGGAGTGAAGAGAATCCACATGAGACCCTTGAGACGCCATTACATCCACCAAAAATGACTGTTTGGTGTGCTCTATGGGCTGGTGGAGTCATTGGGCCATACTTCTTCCGAAATAATGCTGGAGAGTCAGTTACCGTTAATGGAGACCGGTATAGAGCCATAATAACCGACTATTTTGTTCCCGAATTGGATGCCATGAATGTGGATGAGTTGTGGTTCCAACAAGACGGCGCTACATGCCACACAGCGCACGTCACAATCGATTTATTGAAGGAAACATTCGATGAGCACATAATTTCGCGGAATGGACCTGTCAATTGGCCACCAAGATCGTGTGATTTGACACCATTGGATTATTTTCTTTGGGGATATGTGAAGTCGCTCGTCTACGCCAACAAACCAGAAACGTTAGGGGACTTGGAAGCCAACATTCGTGGCGTTATTGCCAACATACGGCCCCATATGCTCGAAAAAGTGGTTGAAAATTGGACCTGAAGAATTGGCTTTATTCGAGCCAGTCGCGGCGACCACATGTCCGAAATCATATTTAAACATTAATGGCATAAAATTATCCTTCCAATAAAGCCAAATTGATGGACATTAAAACGATTTTCTTGTGTTTTATTTCAATTCGAAGTTCTATACCTCTAAAAAAACACCCGTTATATATATATATATTAAATTGGAGCAATTGGATAAATGGAGTTGCTTTTAACAAGAAAATAGCAACCCAGTAAAAAAAGACACTCCAAAGGAGTCATGAAAATTTAGAGTTTGCAGTCTGGAAGTAGTTCAAATTTCGATCCGATCTAATGATTTTTACATAGGGTTGTCATTGCAAGAAGTTCTCTTTTTCGGTGCCTAATCACCGAATTAGAAGCGATTTTAAGAAAAATTTCCTTTTTTTGTGTTCTATGATAATATTTTCATCTAGGAAAAACTTCAAAAAGTTACATATTTTAACAATTCGTTGCTTTTTATACGAATTTAAACGCGAAACAGTGTTTTCATGTAAATTTAAGCCAATAACTTCTAAATTGTAGGCCAAAATTAGTTCATAAATTTCTAAAAAAAAATCCATTTTTTTTAACACTTTGGTGAGTATTTACTAAAACTATGGAAAAACTACAAGGTTTTGTGTGATTAAAATAAACTTTTACTTGGTTTTCTGCTAACTATCGGCATATTAAAAATATCGATTTTTTGGAAGCAATGAAAATGTGATTCCTTCAGAATGACTTCCTTCCATTTTTTTTACTGGGAAAGTCTGACATAATATTTAAATACACAATTTTTTGTTTGCCATATTTCCCTTATATTTTGACTGACATTTCTTACATATAAGGATTTCAGTTAAATTATTAAAGATCTGGCCAAATAGTTCTTCTATTCTATTGTATTGAAATGAAAACAAGAATAATTTTTTTTATAAGAGGAATACAACCAATTATACGGTGTTACAAAAAACACTTTTTGTCAGAACTTGAAAAGCGATCTAGTTGGACTTGTAGGCCTAGGTGGGGACATACAAGAACCGTTTTCAAAGATTTTGTAACACCCTCAAAAATTCGAGTCATTTTGAAAAAACTGCTTTAGGGTGGGTCGTAGTACTTTAGTAACTCTAGCTCACTTATGTTTTGAGCAATTTTAAAATTTTAAACAGTTTTGGAAAGGCCAAGAATTAGGTTTTTAAGAAATATATGCATTAATTGTATATTTCAAGAAATTGGGTACGTGTTAGGTTAGGTTAGGTTAGGTAGGGGTGGCAGTCAGAAACCCGGACTCACTTAGACCTTTTTGGTCCGTTGTGATAACACGGAGACTCTGCTTATGCGGAGTCCCCACCGTCGAACCAACCAGAGCTCAATATAAAGCTACTAATACGTTGAAGTTCAACACTAGCAACGTCGGAAAGTTCCCTGAACTCAAGAGCGCTCATTGTGGTCAATCTCTTTCTTGCAAGTCCAGGACAGTGACAAAGAAAATGCACTATGCTTTCCTCTTCATCAATGTCCTGGCAGCTATGGCAGTAATCATTGTGTTCAACCCGTAGCCTTTGTGCATGCCTACCTATGAGGCAGTGTCCGGTTAGCACGGACACTAGTATCGATATAAGATAAGAAATTGGGTAAGTTTTTATCAATCATTTCGATTTTTTTTTTTTTTTTTTGCGTAATTTTTGAAAATAAACAATTGTTATTTTAATTTTTTTTTATGAAGATCTATCTTTTTGCACAGAACTTTAAATTAAATTTTATAAAGAAAAGAATGAGATATCATTTGTTAGAATCCCTTTATATTTGTAAAAGTTATTAAACTTTTTCTAAAGTAAATATTGCGATTGCAGGCTTTTTTTGGTAAGCTACTTCACACTAATTACAGTCCTCTGCTTTATGGAATATTTGATGATGCCAAATCATTGGGAAATATAATGGTAATGTGGGGCTTATAAACTCTCCAGACTTAATTTTCTTAAGTACACTGGAACAGCTTGTACAAGTACTTTCGGGTTCATACCATTTGCTAGAACGTATATGAGCAGTCAAAATCTGTTTTGAATTCATCTCTTGCGTGGCTGTTCGCTTCGCGCAGGTATTCCAGTAGAATTCCAACCGCAAAAAGCAAATTATTATGCTTATCACACACTGCATGATGATTACAAAATCTACGAACTTACTTATTTTAATTAAAATAAATATTAATCAGTTACAAAACTTTTTTACTCTTTTTCTTGGTACTCGTATTAAATTCGTTTATTTTATGTGTTTATCCTAATATATATAGCAGAAAATTACTTATAAAAACATTCTCTCCGACGATCATTACAATTTGTAGTCCATTAAGAAGTAACTTACCTGACCCATATGTGAAGATGATCAATCGTGTTAATTGGCTGGGGTTCAAAAAATATCTCAGTAGTCATTGTATGGAAAACATTACGCTTAGAACATCCGATGATATTGAATCTAACATTGCCAATCTCAGCGAGAATATTAAACAGGCTGCTGAACATGCCACTAACTCCCATCCGCAGACTGGGTTTAATAAAATTTATTCTACAGACATTGAACGTCTCGTACGTGAAAAAAGAAGAGCTAGAAGGGAATGGCAACAGCACAGATCACCACAAAATAAAATCAGATTTAAAGAGTGCACTAAACGACTCCAAGAGTTGCTTGCATCTGAAAAAACTGCATCTCTTAAAAATTATCTGGAAGGTCTTGATGTCACACCAGCGTCTAATTACTCTTTGTGGCGCGCTGCTAGAAAGCTTAAAACACCCGTTGAGTATAAGCCACCTCTACGCACATCTACCGGAAGTTGGGCAAGAAGCGATACTGAAAAAGGTAAAATATTTGCTGAGCACTTAAAATCCGTTTTTACGCCAAACATATGTACTGGTGTTGCTGATTTGCCGAATGTAGTCGCTCGACCCCCTCAACACATAAAGTTTAAGACGCGTGATTTACAAAAATTAATTGCCGAACTCAACCCGAAGAAAGCTCCGGGTATTGATGGAATTAGTAACCAGATGCTTATGAACTTGCCTCGTATTGCAATGAGAATCCTATTATTCATATTTAATGCCATTTTACGACTGGAGTATTATCCACACAGCTGGAAGCTTGCCAAGGTTAAAATGATTACAAAGCCGGGCAAAGATCTAACCAAGGCTGAGTCATATAGGCCAATAAGTCTACTATCAACTATGTCAAAGCTTTTCGAAAAACTGCTCAAAACAAAATTGTCCCAAATTCTAATTAGTAGTGGGTGCATACCAGACCATCAATTTGGTTTTAGAAGTCAGCATAGCACCATTGAACAAACTCTCAGACTGGTTCAATTTATAAGAAGAACTTTTGAGGAAAAAAAGTATTGCTCTGCGCTCTTTATTGACGTTTCCCAGGCATTTGATAAAGTGTGGCATGAAGGCCTAATTTTAAAATTGAAGACTTACTTACCAATAAACATTTTAAATCTTTTGGAAAGTTACATTATTTCCCGTAAGTTCACTGTTGTGGAAGGAGACTTTACGAGTAGGCCTGAAACTATTTCATCCGATGTGCCACAGGGGAGCATACTGGGACCAGTTTTATATTTGATTTATACTTGTGATATGCCTGTGAGCAGTAGTATCCATACTTCCACATTTGCCGACGATACAGCCTGCCTTAGTATGCACGAAAACCCTGATGAGGCATCCCGCAAACTCCAGGAACACATTAGCCAGATGGAGCTTTGGTTAAACTTATGGAGAATTAAAGTCAATGAACAAAAGTGTGTCCATATAACGTTCACCCTAAGAAGAGATACTTGCTCCACCATTCGGATTAACAATCAAGTTGTTCCTCAACATTCACATGTGAAATATCTTGGCATACACCTTGATCGACGACTTACATGGAAACACCACATTGACTCTAAGTTAACTCAAATGAAACTTAAATTAACTCAGGTACATTGGCTGATTGGTAGAAATTCAACACTTAGCCTAGACTGCAAACTTTTAATATACAAGTCGCTTTTAAAGCCAATATGGTGTTACGGAATTCAACTATGGGGCACTGCTTCAGCTTCAAATGTAGAGAAAATTCAACGAAGGCAAAATAAAATTTTACGCATGATAACATCGGCTCCATGGTACATCAAAAATTCAAATATACATCGCGATTTGAATATGCCACTAGTGACTGAAGAAATTGCAAAATACGCAGGCAAATACCTAACAAAACTCGAGTCACATCCTAATCCGCTTGCTCGTAATATTTTGAACTTTACTGGACACATCCGCTTAAAAAAGAGAGATACACGGGCTCTAATATTCAACACTCTAGATGATGAAGCTGCTTGAAAACACCTTTTTCTTTTTGTTGCTTATCACTACTTATGTATTATTAATAACTATCACTAAGCTTATGTCCGACATTGGTCGGGCCTAATAATTTTTTTTATAGATTTAAGATTTGAATACTTATTGTTAGTTCATATTTGAAGATACAATAAATAATAAACATGCATTTAAAAAAAAAAAAAAAAAAAAAAAAAAAAAACATTCTAAACTTTTTTAATAATTGAAAAAATAGTACAAAATAACACCCATTCATCTGTACTATCTTCCAGTTTAATTTTTTTCCAATTAAAGACAAATTGTCAATAAAAAAGAGTGTATTTATTTCTGCATTACTGAATATAATAACTTTACTTATTAACAGCCTTATACACAACGAGAAACTGGAAAGAAAAAGCGACGAAACTGAACATGGTCCCAACAAGTTTTGCCAGACAATTTTACATTAGAACTCAGTCTAGTATTTAATAGTGGGTTAAAACTATGTACATCATGCTACGATTTCTAATATCAAATTATAAATTGTATAATTAGTAAAAAAGAACAAAACGACAATGGTAAGACTGCTGTAAATATAGAGATGGTAAAATTGAGCTTACAATACAAAAAGCTTTCAGCAAATTGAAATACGATGAATCAAAACAATTCACATATTCCATTTGCAATAAAATGCTAAGTATATAAGGCAGAAATCTACATCAACTGACACCACACACAGTGGACCAAACACAAAAGAACGCTGATGATGAAGGTTTAGTGGCCTTCGAAAACGGCTGGCTGTTCCGTTCAACTATGTGTTGTTAGTCAGAATATTTACAACAGACTTTGGTGTTATTTGTTCATTAATAATTATCACATGTAATTTGGCTTAAAAAGCGATACGAACTTTAGCCCGTTCAAATCACAAATATAGTTTGAAACCCGTTAAGACACATAGTCAATTTTGATACTTATGCTAACTGGCATGAAGGTTTTTGTTATGTATAAGGCATTAAGTGTATACAAAAAAAAAACAAAAAAA
The DNA here is from genome assembly GCA_949987645.1 of Tachina grossa. NCBI lineage: Eukaryota > Metazoa > Arthropoda > Insecta > Diptera > Tachinidae > Tachina > Tachina grossa. The sequence goes on from OX465276.1 coordinate 149,811,440, forward strand.
AATTTGCATAATTAATTTGATGAATTTGTTTCTTTCGTTAACTGTATTTTTATTAAAATTTTTCGCACTGGGGGAGAAAATGCTAAAAAAAAATGGTGTTAATGAAAAGTTTAATAACTTTCACAATTTTTATCATATTTGAAAAACTAAAACCATATTTTGCTAAAAACCAAATTTGCTTTATATATTAGTATAAACTTTTATAAGCTTCCATATCAAAATAAGCAATGAAGAGCTACGCAAATCAAAAAAGTTGATAAATTTTATTATTATTTTTTTTTTCGATATTCTTAACAAAAACAATACTCAAAATTTACAAATATATCAAGATATACACATCGTTGTAAAGCGTAATCAGTTCTTTTTCTAAAAATATTAAAAAATTTTAGATCTAACAAAAACTGACTTAGTTACAGTTCGATAAGTTGACGAACATCACCGAAAACGGTATTTTCAGAATAACTTCTGAATTTGAGGGGGTTTTTGAAATTTTTTGACACAATTTGTAATGTACTCGACAAGATCTACTACAACTCACGCTAGGTCGTTTTCCAAGTTTTTTTTTTCACTGTAACACCGTGTTATTAAAGGGTTCAGATTGCTCTACGTTGATTTCTATTAAATTACGGCAATCGCACAAATCAGTATAATATAAAAATAAATACCCAGAAAAAATTTCAAAAAAGGTAATCGGGTTTGGAAATAAGCATTTTTGGTGGAAACACTTTCCTACTGGATTACCAACTTAATGATTTTAACAAGGCGTGAGACTAAAATAATCGATTCTTGAGAAGTACTTACATTTTTTTTATTTGTCAACATATTCACGTAATCTATTAAATCTAAAATAATCAGTCTCCTCATTAATCAACTTGTACAGCATTTTTTTAAGTTTTATGTAATGTGATTTGTAAGCGAGTAATGAAATGTGGTAATCAGAAAAGTAAGTCATTATTTGGCAAGTAGTTCCAATCGTAATGTGTAGGGTTAATTAAAATATGCAAAAAAAAAAATCAAAATATGCGCCAGAAATAGCACGAAAAAATTTCAAAATATGCACGGTTATATGCACAAATATGCAAGAATAAAATCAACAATTTTGTTACTTCAAAGTATTTTTATTCAAAGCGATCTTTATTGTAATGAACAATCATTTGTTTCTTTAAATTTTCAAAAAGAAATGATCTTCTAGTGTCACATAAAACAGATGAGTACATGGAAAATGTGCGTTCAACATCAGTAGATGTAACAGGAGCGTATTTAAATGCGAGTATTTCAGATGGGGACATATTTTCAATATATTCATCGGTTTCGGTTTTATTGAAATACAGGGTGGGCCAAAAGAAACCAAGGGGTGTAAAAGTTTAATAACTTTTTTGTTTATTAACTTTTTTTTATTTTTTCTTTCAGATTATATAATATACAAAATGGAAATTTTTTTACACTAAGTATGAAAAATGATGTCTCTTAAATGACCACCGTTTTCAGCTTCGCACTGATGGGCTCTTTTTAGAGCATTTTCCATAACATCTTTCAAAACTTGTGGCTGTAGCGTTCGAATTTCTGCAACAATGTTTGCCTTGAGTTCAAGGATTGTCTCTGGCTTGTTCACATACACTCGCTCCTTCAAAAAACCCCAAAGAAAATAGTCGGGTGCTGTCAAATCTGGCGATCGCGCTGGCCAAATAATTTCCGAATTTCGATAAATTATTCGCTCTCCAAAAATTTGAATTAAAAGTGCCATTGTGTCTCGGGCAGTATGGGCAGTGGCTCCGTCCTGCTGAAACCACATACCAGGTCTGTTTTCAAGAACAGGACGTAAAAAATTTTCTATCATAAACCGATACCGCTCTCCATTTACGGTTACAGCACTTCCATCTTCATTCTCGAAGAAGTAGGGCCCAATGACATTTTCAGATGTGATCCCACACCATACTGTACACCTGATGGGGTGCAATTGGCGTTGATGAATGGCTCTTGGATTTTGAGAACCCCAGAACTTACAGTTCTGCTTATTAACAAAGCCATTCAAATGAAAATGAGCTTCATCACTCATAATAAAATTTTCAATAAAGTTGATTTCATTTCTGGCCAACTCTTGAAATTTAACTGCAAAATTTAGACGTTGCCGATGATCTGCGGGTTTTAATTCTTGGACCAATTGCACCTTATATGGGTACAACTGGAAATCTTTTTTTTAAATGCGCCGTAGTGACGTACGAGACATTTCTAGCTGAGCAGAACGCCTTCTGCCAGATGTTTCTGGTGCTTCGTTAACACTTTGCTGTACTCGTTCAATATTTTCCGCAGTGCGACTTAAACGTGGTCTACCGGTTCGAGGCAAATCTCTTACGCTGCCATGTTGGTGATGACGATTAACTAAGCAACGAATCATCGCTTCAGAGGGCGAAATTCTAACGTTAAAATGTCGACGATATGCTCTTTGCGTTAAAATAATTGATCTCTGGTTTAAATAATAAAATTCTATTGTTCTGGTTCTCTGTTCAGTTGAGAACCTCTCCATTATAAATTCTCCAAGTGTTGTCTATATAATCTGAAAGAAAAAATAAAAAAAAAATTAATAAACAAAAAAGTTATTAAACTTTTACACCCCTTGGTTTCTTTTGGCCCACCCTGTATGTATAATTTTTAATTTTGATTAAGGTCTTCGGACCTGTGTTTCTGTTCAAAACTTTGTTGAATTTATCAGTGAATACATTTTGGTTTGTATTTTCAATACTTTCTTTCACACGTTCTATAACAGCTAAACTTTCACTGATAGGAAGTCCTTTAGTTTCTAGTCGGGTGATGCTTGAGCAGAGGCGTTCAAAATTATGTTTTGTATAAACTAAGTCAGATTTCATTGACGCTTTTTGAAACAACAATTTTGCCTCATCGTCATCAAGTTCACCTAAAACGTGACAAATTTCTTTGAAATTTTCAGAATAATATGTCTGAGCAACGATGTTCACCATGAGATTCGCCGTCGGCAACTATTTGCAATAGAAAGAAAAGGGACAGAACAAAATTGGTAAACATTCTATCTCTGTTGCGCTACCGCAAAATACTTTGATATGCCTGAACATGGAGACCGCTCGTGCTCACCACAACAAAGAAGTTGATGAATTTTTCACAGTTGCTCTGCCGGCGTCATGTTCATGTCATGTCCAAGTTGATGGCTCGTGAAGACATAGGGTAACGAAAGGTATTTTTGAATCGTATATCTGCAAGCAAACAATCATAAGCCTCCGGCGGTAATAGTTTCGGTTCGACTTTGTGGTAGAAGTTATAGAAAATTAAAGAAAAAAATTAATAACATAAAGACATACATGTGCAAAAAGAGGAAAGAAATATATTTCATGTGAATTTCTTTTACACCAGTTTGAGTTATATCAAGGCAAATTCATAACAGGTAAAGTTGAAAACACAGCTGATCTATTTTTTTTGTTCCTAATTCAAGGCGAATTCATATAACTGTTGGCTCGTATGTCAAAAGTTGTTTATATACAGAGACCTGCACCGGACAATTTTTTCGGCGGCGCCAGCTCTTGGAAAAATTGGCGGCGGAAGCTGATAATCAAAAAAAGAATTAAAAAAATAAATAAAGTAGATATTTACGTGCTGGTGGTTAAGCATTATCTATATATTTTATTGGTGCTTTGCCAAATCATCAGTAGACTTCAACCACATATTTTGAACAGTCACAAACCTCTTATCTTATACACAGACTTAAAAAAATTTCTGTGTCAAAAACTATTTGAGAGTTCACAAATAATAATATTTTTGAAAATTACAAAAGAAAAACAAGCGTAGAAGAACTTTAACAAAACCCAGCAAAAAGTTTATATTCGATATGAATATATTTTATTTTTCTACACCTTTATACAATTAAAAATCCATTGGATAGCAATAAAAGTATTTATAAGGGGCAAAATGAAAAATAAAATCTAAAATTTAACATTTAAGAAATTTATTATTCGACATATTGTCAGAAGTTTATTTTCATTGAATATTATTTGGTGGTGGTTTAGCATTGTCTATATATTTGGTTGGTGCTTTTCCAAATCATTAGTAGACTTCAACCATATATTTTGTTAAAGTTTCTAAGCCTACTACGCTTACTTTTCTTTTTTGATTTTCAAATATATTATTATTTGTGAATTCTCAAATAGTTTTTGAAAGTCTGTTCATAAGATAAGAAGTTTGTAACTGTTGAAAATATATGGTTGAAGTCTACTGATGATTTGTCAAAGCACCAATGAAATATGTAGACAATACTTAGCCACTATCAAATACATATCAATTAAAATAAACGTATGAAAATATGTCAAATAATAAATATTTTTAAATAAATAAAATAATTGTTAGATTATATTGTACATGAAGAATCGGCGGCTGTTTTTCAGGCAACATAAACCAAACTTTTTCCAGCGGCGGCGTAGCTGATTAAAACTATCGCCGGCTCGGCTCAGCCGGTTGTTAGCCATCATGGCCTAGATCTATTCTTGAGTAACTTCACTCAGCTGCTTTTGACATACGAGCCTCCAAGGCAACAACAAAATACCATATTGTTTTTATTGTTTGTATTTTGTTGTAGTATTAACTTTACCTGTCATGACTTTGCCTTGAGTTATATGAGTCGTTATATATTAATCGCGTTGGCAGAGTGAAAAATTAGCTTCTTTATGCAAGGTGATCCAAAATAAGCATTTTTCTACAAAAAAATTCAAATATGCAAAAAAATGCTTTTTCTGGCAAAAAGCCAGAAAAATTAGCCCTGGTAATGTGTAATTTTTTACTGGGCACTTTAATATATATAATGCATCCCCACTTTATTTTTTTATGTCTCTAACAAATAATTAAGATATACAATTAATTTTTACCAAAAACATATTAAACACAACAACAACGAACTTAATAGCTACATAAATACAAACTAGAAAATTTATTAAACATTTTATTTAAATTTTTTAACAAGAAAAAAAGCACAACAACTCTGTAAAAAAAATATTCATAACTGAAGTACACTTTATTTCTCTTTGCGTTTATTTTCGGATCCCATTAGCAACCAGCAAATAAAAAGGTATAATCAACAAAATGTTTTGCTGTTCTTCTGTTATATGTATTACAATACAATCAAACGAACAACAATAATAACAATTGACAAAATATTAAAAACTTTTTTGTAAAAAAGAAAAAAATAAAAATTGTTTGTTATTTTCTGAGCAATTAAATAAAACTCCTGCTGCTGCAACTTCTGCTGAATTTTATTCGTTTTGTGTTGTTGCTTTTCAAGAGTAATTTAAATTTATGAAACTTTTTTGGACTTTTTTTGTGCATCACATAATTTTTGTTAACTAACAAAGTTAATTTTCGTTAAAAAAAATTAAAGTGCTTGACAGAAAAAAATTGGTCGGACTTTTAAAAACAACAAATAAGTACCTCAAAGCGAATAAAGCAGTTGTAATTCAATTGTAGAATCCATAAGCATTAAAATTTATTAGATTTTAATAAAAAATTATTCTGTACTGAAAATTTTGGTTTCTCCTTAAAAATTTTCCATGGCAAAAGTCATCACTTCCAGTTACAAAATGTTTTTTTAAAAGAAGTCTTCGCTTCCAGACAAAAATTATTCTATAAAAAAAAGTTTTTGGCTTGCAATTAAGAAATTAAAAATTAATAACCCTACCGGCGGTGTTTGCTTTAATTTGAAACAATTTTCCATCATCCCATTTCTAACTTTTTAGGCGGGTTCGGCCATCTTGTTTTCTTCTCTCAGCTTAAATTTTTGTATAACATCTTCGTTTCCAGTTAAAAAATTTTTCTAAGAACAATATTTTGCCTCCACACGCAAAGATAAGATATGATTGTAGAATGGTTGAGAAAATAATATTATGTTCTCTGAAACAAATGTGTGGTCGTTGAAAACTAGTTATTGTTATTTTAAACATTTATTTCGTTACGATAAACAGAGTAATGTTTGAATTTAATAATTACATTATCACATCCATAAAAAATTGTGATATGGTTAGAGTTTAACAATATAGTTTTGTTAAAAATTTGTGACTACAACATAATTTGTGTTATTATTTAAAAATAATATGATGCAAATAACAATATAATGTTATCCAAAACCATACTATCTTAAGTTTTTGAAAAATTCTTTTTCAGAAACATCTGTCAGTTCGGTATTTCGTTTTTAAGCTATCAGTAGTGCACACGTGGTGTTAAATAAATTAATAAATAAATAAAGTATAAACAAAACTTTAGGCCAATAAAATATATAAACATTTGTGTATCTTTTTATACAGACATGTCTGTATTTCGTGTAAGTATACATATCTATATATACATTTTATTTCAACAATATTAATTTATTTTTATTTCGAATTTAATGCACAGCTGTTTCTACAATAAATATCTGATTAAAAAATAAAATAGTATTATTGTATTAAATAATACTGTGGTCATATTTAACAATATTAATATGATATTAGAATATGGTATGGTGAGTCTCAATTATAGTTTAGCCACATCTAACAATAGTGTTGTCATATTTACAGTACTAAGATTATAATATAATTAACTCAGATAATATTATAATTAACTCAGATAATAATATTGTTAAAGCTTTTTTTTATTAACAATAATATGATTTGACTGCAACCATATAATTCAATCATAGTATGTTGCTGTTTGATTATGCTTATCTCAACCATATTTTTTCTTTGCGTGCAGCTAAAAGTTTTCCTATAGAAGAGTTCCTCGCATTCAAGTTATCAAGTTTTTCTATAGAAAAGTCTTCGCTTGTAGTCAACTTTTCCATACAAATACCTAATCCTCCTTAAAAATCTTTCGCTGCCTGCCATACAATTTTTCTTTGCTTCCCGACAATAATGTTTCCATAGCAAAAACGTCGTGGCTTCTAGCTAAATATTTTTCTGTAGAAAAATTGCTCGCATACCAGGTAAAAATTTTTCTATAGAAAAACTCTTCGCTTCTGGTTAAATTTTCTGAAGCAAAAGTCTACGCTTCAAAAAATTTCTTCGCTTACAATAAAAAATTTTCCTATGGAAAATACTCTACTTCTAGCAAAAAAAATATTTTCATAGCAAAAATCGTCACCTATAGTTAAAGATTTTTTTATGGAAAAAGATTCCGTTTTTTATAGAAGAATTTTCTTTTTCCAGCTAAAAATGTTTCCATAAAAAAATTTTAAGCTTGCAGTAAAAACTTCTTCAATAAAAAAATTCCTTGCTTCCAGCTAAACATTTTTTTAAAGCAAAATTTCCATGACTTCCAGCGAAAAAAAAACTTCATTTCCACTGAATATCTTGGGTTCTATTTTTTTTTCAAAAAACTTCTTCGCTTCCAGTTAAAAAATGTTCCATTAACAAATTTTTCTCTTTCAATTCCACAGAAAAAGTCTTTTCTTCGAATTAATATCGTAATATTTTTATATAAAAAGATAATAATTTGTCTATATAAAAGTCAATCTCTTCCAGTCAATCATTATTCCATGACTTCCCCCAGAATTTTTTTAATAACTTGGTTTTAACCAAACATCTTCCCTTCTAAATCTTTTTCTTCTTTGCTTGGAATTAAAAATTTTTCTGTAGAAAAACATCTTTGCTTCCAGTAAAAAACTTTTCTATATAAAAATCTTTGCTTCCTTCCAGTTAAAAATATTTCCCCAAAAAAATAATTGCTTCCAGGTAAAAATGTTTCCCTAGAATAATTATCCGCTTCCAGCTAAAGATTTTTCTAAAGAAAAAGTTTTTGCATTCAGTCAAACATTTTTCCATGGCTCCCAGCAAACAATTTTGTGTTAAAAAATACGATACGTGTCCATTAAATATTTTCGATTCTACTTGTAGTTTTTTCTTAGAGAAACTCTTCGCTTTTATATGTATTAAAAAATTTTCTAAAGAAAAATTCTTCTCTTTCAATAAAAAAATTTTGCTATGGAAAAATGCTTCGCTTCTATTTGAAAAGTTTTTCATGAAAAAATTGTCTGCTTCCAAAAAAATTTTTTTTTATTGAAAAAATAACTATCGTTTCCTCAAATATCATCACTTTTAATTTTTTTCTTAAGGGAAATTCTTCGTTTCAGCTAAAAATCTTTCTCTATAAGTTTTCTTTCAAAAAGTCGTTGCTACCAACAAAAACATTTTTCCTTCATTTTTTATTGAAAAAGAAATTCTGTGCCTCCATTCAAAAAAAGCGGAACATCTAGCTGTTTTCGAAGGAAAAGAAATAAATTCAGTAAAGTGCGACTCCGACTCGCGCACGAAGGGTTCCGTACGAACACTAGATATGTAATTGAATACAAACTTCATCCTATATAATATATAGTTTTGGCATTTTTTTCGTTTTTGGGGTCTTTTCGGTTTTTTTGTTTTGGCGTATTTTGCGTTTTTTTTTCGGTTTTGACGATTTTTTTAAGTTTTGGCTATTTTTTAGTTTTGGCACTTTATTTTCTCGTTTTTGCGATTTTTTCGGTTTTTGGCGTTTTTTCATTTTGGCGATTTTGTTTATTTTTGGCGATTTTTTTCATTTTTGCGATTTTTTTTATATAATTTTTTTTTTAGTTTTGGCGACGTTTTCGCGTTTTGGCGATTTTTTCGTTTTTTTTTCATTTTGGCGATTTTTTTTTCATATTGGCGATATATTCGAATTTGGCGATTTAATTTAGTGTTAGATTTTTTTTTTTTAATTTTGGCGACGTTTTTCGTTTTGGCGATTTTTTTTAATTTTAGGCGATTTTTTTTTTGGTTTGGCGATTTTATAATTTTCGGTTTTTTTAGTTTTACCGTTTTTGAAAATTTCAAGTGTTTGCCTCTTACGGTTTCCAAGATATAGGAAATTGTCAAAATTACATAGTCAAAATTGCATTAACTGATGGACCACCATTTAATTTAAATTTTTTTTAAATTTTAGTGTTAATTGTTGTAGTCTTTATAAAAATACACTAATTTTACAAATTTCAAGTTCCAGTATACATATGTTCATACAATTGTATATATATTACATGGGATTTTAAAATTTTTCGTTGCTCGTTTTGGAACTCCCTTTAATTTTTAATTCTCATGTACTTGCTGTTGTAGCGGCCAAGGTTCTACATACCCTGTCCAAATTTCAGGTCCGTAGCTCTTACGGTTCCTGAGAAAATACCGTGTGACGGACAGACGGACAGCGTAGCGAAAACAATAGGGTCCTTTTCACCTTTGGTGTACGGAACCCTAAAAAGGACAAAGAAAAAAATTAGATATCATAAAAAACAAAAAATATATATCCTGAAGAAGTTAGCCGAAGGTTAAGGAAATATTGAACTAATAAACTCAAAATATAAATGACCTAAAGCTCAAGAAAATAGTTTAATTTAACATATAAAAAAATTCTTCACCATCAGCGTTCTTTGTGTTGGGTACACGGTGTGTGGTGTCAGGAGATATAGATTTTAGCTTTATATACGCAACTTTTATTGCAAATGGAATATGTGAATTGTGTTGATTCATCGCATTGCAATTTGTTGAAAGCTTTTTGTTGTAATGAAAGCTCAATTTTACCATCTCTAAATTTACAAAAGTCTTGCCATTGCCACTTCCAGTTAAAAAGTTATCTATGAAAAAATTCTACGACTCCAGGCAAAAAGTTTTCCACAGAAAAAGTCCTTGTTTCCAGCTGCAATTTTTTTTTTTATAGAAAACTGGCTTCTAGCAAAACAATTTTTATTGAAAAAAAAAAAAACAAGTTTCGTTTTCAGCAAAAAGTTTCGTGTGAATTTCATTTTACATAAGTTAAAATATTGCATGTAATAAAAACGTTTCGTTTTCCTTAAATTTTATAAATTTTCCTTAAATATCTTGACACATGGTTTGTGCTTCAAACCATGTGTCATCTTTGGCCCTGCATTTACTTGTCTCACCACTACATCAACACTTACCATGCATTTGATTGATGTTTAGAGTCTGGGTGAACATGTTTATATTAGTGGAACATATAAATTGTTTGTTGTTAATTTACAATGACAAATCTAATAATGAAATCATCATATCCTTGCAATACACTTTCATATTCTCTATTTTCAACTTCTAGCCACACTTCACAATGTGTGGTTGTAAGACTGTATAGCTGAAAAGAAAAACAAAAAACGCAAAGGTATTTACTTGAAACTACTAGAACAAAAAACCTAAACTTCACTCTACCACCATCAACTACAACTAAAATTTACATTTAAAAACATTGAAAATAAACTTAAATCAACTGAGGATGACAGGAAGTGCAAACGTAGTCGTCTGCAATACACACACTTCTTTTGTTTGTCGTGAACGGTGCCACCAGATTAGGGGATTTGCACCCAAAATGGGGATTTCGCCTCTAATATGGGGACAGAATTTCGTGGGGAGGGATTTGGGGACTTTTCATTTTAAGCTCTAACAATTTGCATGTGTCAGGAAAATAATCGTGGATTTTTACATAATATTTTAGTACTGGTAGCATTTCAGTTTTTAAAAATCTCTTAGAAGTAGTGTGGCAATCATACTTTATAATGAAGATGATATTACCATCATGGTAATACCGCGAACATATATATATATATATATATATATATATGTACATAGGCAAAACCGTGCTCGCAGCTACAGAACTAGCTCTATGTCAATTAAATTTTTTTTTCTTTTGAAAAAGAAAAATGACTGTTGAAAGTTTTGATTGTGCAATTGTTCTAGGCACGGTTCTTTCTTAGTTATTGTGTCACGCATAAAAAACTATGTATGTGTGATTCCCAGAAAATATGAAAAACTTTGAACTTTTTCAAAATTTGCAATTTAAGCATATTACAAAACATAGATTTGATTCGGTGTATGGAATTTTTAAAAATGTTACAGATCCAAAAGTGGCACTGAGCGTATATTTAAACCAATGGAATAAAATTGCTTATATCGACTGGCGGAAACAAACAAAACAAAGTTTTCCTAAATACATACATATTTGGCTTTTGGGCAATAGTATATCAGTACGAAGATAATGCCGGAAATTACTTCTTTCGTGAAATTGCAGCTGCTATGTTTAACTTGTTGATAGTGCCAATAAGTAATGCGTTTGTGCAGAGAATATTTTCATGCATGAAGACTGCCAAAACCAAATTAAGGAATAATCTGCAATATGAAATGTTAGAATCTTTAATAAGAATAAAATCACATTTAAATATTTATAAGAACTGCTGACATAAATTTGAGCTTTCTTCCTGAAGAAATGAAAAACAAGCTCAAATCGGAACATATGTAAAGGGTGTTTTTTTAGAGGTATAGAACTTCGAATTGAAATAAAACACAAGAAAATCGTTTTAATGTCCATCAATTTGGCTTTATTGGAAGGATAATTTTATGCCATTAATGTTTAAATATGATTTCGGGCATGTGGCCACCGCGGCTGGCTCGAATAAAGCCAATTCTACAGGTCCAATTTTCAACCACTTTTTCGAGCATATGGGGCCGTATGTTGGCAATAACGCCACGAATGTTGGCTTCCAAGTCCCCTAACGTTTCTGGTTTGTTGGCGTAGACGAGCGACTTCACATATCCCCAAAGAAAATAATCCAATGGTATCAAATCACACGATCTTGGTGGCCAATTGACAGGTCCATTCCGCGAAATTATGCGCTCATCGAATGTTTCCTTCAATAAATCGATTGTGACGTGCGCTGTGTGGCATGTAGCGCCGTCTTGTTGGAACCACAACTCATCCCATCCAATTTGGCAACAAAATAGTCGGTTATCATGGCTCTATACCGGTCTCCATTAACGGTAACTGACTCTCCAGCATTATTTCGGAAGAAGTATGGCCCAATGACTCCACCAGCCCATAGAGCACACCAAACAGTCAGTTTTTGTGGATGTAATGGCGTCTCAAGGGTCTCATGTGGATTCTCTTCACTCCAAATGCGGCAATTTTGCTTGTTGACGTAGCCATTCAACCAAAAATGAGCCTCATCACTGAACAAAATTTTGCGATGAAAATCAGCATCTAGATCAATCTCATTTTCGGCCCATACACCAAAATCACGACGCATTGCATGGTCTCGCGGCTTTAATTCTTGCACAAGCTGGATCTTGTAAGGTCGCAAGCCAAGATCTTTGCGCAAAATCTTCCATAAAGTTGATGGACAAGGCTCCAATTGCTGTGCACGGTGGCGAATCGATTCATTCGGGTCCTCTTCAACACTTTGCTCTACAGCGGCAATTGTTTCTTCGGTGCGCACTGTTCGACGTCTCTGCGGATGCGTATTATCACATAGAGTAAACGTACTGCGAAAACGATCCATGGTTAACCGAATTAATTGCTCTGATGGACGATTATCTCGACCATAAAATGGACGGAGCTTGCGGTAAACTTCGCGAACTGAATACAAGCGGGTTGTAGAGGACGGAGACGAACTTGATGTCTATGAAGTTTTTGATTGGGAAATTATTTAGAATATTTCGATTGCAAGAATGTATGTATGTATGTAACATCTTCATAAATTCGTATTCACCCCTATCGTAAATAAAATTTGAAATTTTTGTTCCCATGGAATTTTCATTCCCCATGAAGGGAAATTTGCAATCTTCAATTTCATGGGAACGTTTGCTCCTGCTATCAAAGCGTAGTGAATGTAAAAAAAAAACGGGAAGAAGACTTGTAAAGCTTCAAAATTAATTGAAAATCAAACAAATTAAGTTTAATAATAAAAAAATACACATATATATTTAGGGTTTCAAATGAAATGTTACAGAGTGTAAAGTTGTGTTTTAAGTTCTTTTAGGCGCCGTGCTAAAATTTTTTTAGTATACCACAGCCATAAAATTTACGGCATGTAAACCAAACACAAACCAAAAAACTAAATTTCGTTTTCAGTAACCAAATTCATTGAATCAGCAAATTTTTTGTGTGAATGCGGACCTACAAAGAAATTTGTAGATTCTGATAACAATTTTGTAAAAATTTAACTGAAAATAAAATTTTTATTTTTAGTTAAATTATTATGGCATTAGAGAAAAAAGTTAACTGAAACTCAAAATATTTTCAGTAAAATTTATTAATAGGAACAGAAAAACATTTTTGCAGATTTTTTTGTATTATTCAGCAAATTTTTTTTTTTATAATTTACAAACACATTCACTAAAATTTTTCGTATTATCAGAAAATAAATTAACTGAATCAATAACAATTCTAAAAAAATTTTTTTTTTAAAAATTAGTAAAAGTTTTATTTGAAAATAATAACTGAATCAAATGAAAGGTTCAAGTATTTTTTTTTACTTTCAAAAATTGGCTTGTTTTTATGGTTAAGCATTTCGTTCCCGCTTTTGGAACTCTTTATTAGACTTCAGCCCAAAAAATTTTTTAATTTAGCTAACAAACTCCATATGTTTATAGTAATACTCTTAATACTATATTGAGAATCACAATATACAAACATAATAAGTTTGAAAACTGCAAACAAAAATCTTTAAAAAAAATAAAATTTTTTTATATCTATAAAATAATTTAAAAAAATCAGACAAATTTTTTTACAGTATATAAAAATAAATTTAACTGAAAAAATTAAAAAAAAATCAGACAAATTTTTTTACAGTATATAAAAATTAATTTAACTGAAAATAACAAATTTAAATATAAAAAAAAATAAATCTAAAAATTTTTTTTACAAATTTTACTTTATACAGATAATTTTCATTATATACAGTTTTTTTTACATAAAGTAAAATTGGAACAAATAATTTGCTGGAACAGTAAAAATATTTACTGAAACTAAATTATATTTCAAAACACACGTTTGTTTGAAATTTTTTTGGGAATAATTCTTTCTGTGAAGAGATTCATGTTCAATGAAAAAAGGTGTTCCAAGGTATTATTGCCCTAAAAATGATTATTTATAAGTTTTAATATATAATTGCAAGTATAGTATTGAAATTACGCAGTGTATTAATTCAGTTCGCCTGCAAAAATAAAGTGAACAAAACGAAGGGAAAAGTGAAAAAATCCATGAGAAAAATATTATTCACGATAAGGGGAATCAAGAAAGGGAACACATTTCTGGGGAAAAATTATTCACGATTGCAATTTGGGGAACAGGGAAAATATTTCGAGGGAAAAACTGTTCACGATAGGGGTGATTATTTTTTTGCTATTATCTTCTTCAGATTGTTTACTTCGACTGACTCCAATCGAATCAAACCAATGGATGGAAAAGTAAATCCTAAATTTTAGTTTTATATTCTGATTTCAAAAACTAATACTCTTTTATGTACCTTCTAATCAATCAATCGTGGTGAAAAAAGTACAATTTTTCTTGTAACTTAGTGAAAATCTTGTTTCGCATCCCTGCGCATAGGGCATAATAATCGTTTTTTATGAATGATATATTTTTGGGGACGAAAGTTAGGATTTTTCTGTTGCAATGGGGATTTTTGGGGACATGACATTTTAAATTGGGGACAAGAGTCAAAATTTTTCTGGCAGCACTGGTCGTGAATTAAGTAAGTAGCTTTACATTTTACAGATAATGACATATTAGTATAGAAAGCTTAATTATTAGGATAATTTAGTTTTCTAAGAGGAACGGTTTTGCACTGAACTTTCTTAAAACTAGCGAAAATATATATTTTATTATGTTTACAGTATTTTTACTTTTGTTTTTAATGGTTATTGTGTTTCTCTATTTTTACATATAATAGTGATATTCATACCTTACCTCTGCAAACTTAATTAATATTAAGCAGCATAACGATTTTCCATGATATATGTTTCTTTGTCCCACCTTTTCAAAAAAACTCATGGTAGCCGAAACGTCTGTATGTTAAAAGTTGAAAATAAAACTTGGCGAAATACCATGAAACCAAAACAAATATTTAAACTTCTATAGAAACTGATTGTAATATTTTAATTTTTTTTAACGATTGTCAAAATGAAAACAAATTCAAATAATGTATTAGTTGCTTGTTAAGCACGTCTAGAAGTATTTCATTGCTGCTCAAACTGCAGCTTATGCTAGGAACACAATTCGTCGTTCGTCCCATTTGTGTTCCTAGCATTAGTCAATAACTAATACATTTATTAATTTCATATTTACTTCTAAACAAGCATTTGTACAAAAGTGTTGTACTTCTTATAAAATACTACTGTAACTTTTGTACCTCATAAGTCAAGGCGACTCGTTTAGAAAATTTTTTGGAAAATCACTAAAAAGATTAGTGCTTTTGATTAAATTTTTTTTTACTGAAGTCGATCTTACTACAGGGGTTCGATTCTGGTTCTGTGATAATGTGAAGTGAAAAAATACGTTTCATTTTCGTTTTCATAGCAACTTTTCACACCGTCTTTTCACAGTTTCACAGATTGCGAATCTGGTTCAAGTAATGAAAAAATGTTTCATTCCAGTGTAGCTATGAAAAGTTTGTATTCATGTTATTTAACTTTAATTGTCAAAAGCAGAGATCTAAGTTTCGCAGTTATGATGCCGCGCTAAGCCGCATGTAATTTTTTGTTATTGCTTGAGCCGCTGCCGCTGCTTATATTTATGATTGAAGTATATAATCTGGCTTATGTTTTGAGTCTGATTTATTTATTAAAAAACAAATATATAAATAATAAGAAATAGTAATTGTTTTTGCAACTACACACATATATACATACGTAATTTAAATAATTACATGAGGAAAAGTTAAGTTCAAACAACACAGTTGCTTTGCTTTTTTTCCATGCATACTCATGAACATGCATACATATATATGTTATGTATTTTATTCTAGTGTGCATGTTTCTGGCAGGTAGAGAAAAGTGTAAAATACCAGCATAAACCAGGATTTCAAAAAAAGGATAAACAAGCTAAACAAAATGCATTTTTTTACCTATTTTTTTTAAGAATGTGCATACGAAGATTTAAACATATCTATGTAAATATGAATGTACCAACACCCACAAATTAGCATACGTACATATGTACACATTTATGTAAATACACATATTTTTCATTTAGAAATTGACATATTGTTCTGCAAAGTTCCTCATAGTGCTTCACAAATAAAAACTGTTTTTAAAGACTTTGGAATTGTTACATTGATTTCTCTTTTCAGTACTAGAAAGCTACATATTTTCTTTCGCAATTGGAGTTTGAAACTTTTTTCAAGAAAATATATTAATTTTTGTGTGGTATTGCATTTTGATATATTAATTACTATAAAATTTCATAATAAAAACTATTATAAATAACATTTCAAGTTAACTTTCACTCGGCGCCAAATTATTTTTTTGCCGCCGATAATAACTTAACTTATGCCTCCCTCGGCTTCTGATCAATTGCCAAATTATGGAAATATGAACATGAATGAAAATAGAAAATATGTGGATAAAATGTTTTAATGGACCTATCAGACGAAATTAGGGATGAGGATAAGTGAATTAAATATTTTAAAAGTGTAGAAGTAGTATTTGCATGCGTTTTTCATGGGTTTCCATGCTTTTTCACTAATGAATTGTGTGTGTAAAAAAACTTTTCATATGAAAAGGTTTTGACACTTGTTTACACTTTTTCATAAAACGAGAATCAGTAATGATGTGTAACTGTGAAAACGCTTTGTTTCATTCCGATTGTTTTTTCATATGAAATCATATTTTTTCACTGAACTAGAATCAGAAACACTATGATAAGATGAAAAAAGTTTTCATTTCACATTATCACAGAACCAGAATCGACCCCCAGAGGACACAGATATTAAGTTTTGTTCACAGTTGTAATGCATAAAAACTAAAGTATCAACTATTTTATAAGAACTACAACACTCTTGTTTAATTGTCACAAATAAACTACAATAGTCTTTCACACGAATTACGTAATTCGTGGAGAACTACAAAAGTCTTATACACATACTCCAGTATTATATAATAGATGCATTAGTATTATAAAATGTTTTCAAAAGTCTAATACAAAAACTTCAATAGTCTTATAACGGGTGTTTTTTTTAGAGGTATAGAACTTTGAATTGAAATAAAACACAAGAAAATCGTTTTAATGTCCATCAATTTGGCTTTATTGGAAGGATAATTTTATGCCATTAATGTTTAAATATGATTTCGGGCATGTGGCCACCGCGGCTGGCTCGAATAAAGCCAATTCTACAGGTCCAATTTTCAACCACTTTTTCGAGCATATGGGGCCGTATGTTGGCAATAACGCCACGAATGTTGGCTTCCAAGTCCCCTAACGTTTCTGGTTTGTTGGCGTAGACGAGCGACTTCACATATCCCCAAAGAAAATAATCCAATGGTATCAAATCACACGATCTTGGTGGCCAATTGACAGGTCCATTCCGCGAAATTATGCGCTCATCGAATGTTTCCTTCAATAAATCGATTGTGACGTGCGCTGTGTGGCATGTAGCGCCGTCTTGTTGGAACCACAACTCATCCACATTCATGCCATCCAATTCGGGAACAAAATAGTCGGTTATCATGGCTCTATACCGGTCTCCATTAACGGTAACTGACTCTCCAGCATTATTTCGGAAGAAGTATGGCCCAATGACTCCACCAGCCCATAGAGCACACCAAACAGTCAGTTTTTGTGGATGTAATGGCGTCTCAAGGGTCTCATGTGAATTCTCTTCACTCAAAATGCGGCAATTTTGCTTGTTGACGTAGCCATTCAACCAAAAATGAGCCTCATCACTGAACAAAATTTTGCGATGAAAATCAGCATCGAGATCAATCTCATTTTCGGCCCATACACCAAAATCACGACGCATTGCATGGTCTCGCGGCTTTAATTCTTGCACAAGCTGGATCTTGTAAGGTCGCAAGCCAAGATCTTTGCGCAAAATCTTCCATAAAGTTGATGGACAAAGCTCCAATTGCTTTGCACGGTGGCGAATCGATTCATTCGGGTCCTCTTCAACACTTTGCTCTACAGCGGCAATTGTTTCTTCGGTGCGCACTGTTCGACGTCTCTGCGGATGCGTATTATCACATAGAGTAAACGTAGTGCGAAAACGATCCATGGTTAACCGAATTAATTGCTCTGATGGACGATTATGTCGACCATAAAATGGACGGAGCTTGCGGTAAACTTCGCGAACTGAACCATTATTTTCGAAATAAATTTGCACGATTTGCAAGCGTTGTTCTTTTGTCAACCTGTTTATGATGAAATGGCAAACCAAACTAAATATTAATCACTTGACAGCTGACATAATGGCCGCCAGTTAAAAAAGTGATGCCAACTTAAAGTTCTATACCTCAATAAAAAACACCCATTATAACGAACTTTTTTTTTTTTTTTTTTTTTTAGGCCCTTATTATGAACAACTTTCGATCTTCGACTATTGTCGAAAGTATTGATCGAACGAATTTTTATTTGGTATTATGACGAACATTTGACAAAGAATGTCAAGAATGTGAATGTTACTCAAAGTTATTTTTTAGAATTTGTAACAACTTTACCTAATAATAAAAAAAAATCGTTTATAATAATTTTTTACGCTAAAATACTTCATCTAAAGCTAAATTCTGTTCGGTAGAAAATTGATCGTTGATCAACAAAACTTTCGGTGCTCATAATATGAATTGAATGTTCGATAGCCAGCGAAGATAAAAAATCGAATGCTACTCATAATATGGGCCTGATTCTTATACTAAGACAGTTGTATAGTAGTCTCTCAGTAGTGAAAGACTGCAGTATTCATATACCAAGGCTCCAGTTGTCTTATTCTAATACTGTAGTAGCATTATACAAAGTCTCCAAAAGTCTTATACAAAGACTTGAGTTGTCATAATATTATTCTGCAAAGTCTACAGTAGTCTTAGTCCCTGTCCAGACTTGCAATTTTTGTTGCAGCAATTCTTGAGTTTATTGGTGAGAGAGGTGAGAAGATTGGGGAGGGGTACACAGTTTCATGTGCTCTTTTGAATGGAAATTCGTAATTGTTGATTTCCAGTTGTTAGTTGTATTTAACATTTTTTTTTTATAATTTTATTTCTTCAGTTGTATGAAAAATAAAAAAATATAACAAAAAGTAAATAGAATTGTTAATTCTTCAAAGAAATTTGTGGTGCAATATTAGAATTGCATAATGTGAACACTTATGCAATTTGAGAGCAGAATTTTAAAAAAATTGCAGCAACATAAATTTCAAGTCTAGACGAGGTAAACATTTTTTCTATGGAGGGGGCATTATTAGTGGTCATTTTCATAAGTAGTTTTAAAATAAATCACTACAGGCAGTTTTTAGTAATACTATTGTATAAAAAAGGTGAGGTTGCAATGCTTTGTGGAGGGAGGAGGACACTACCTCAGTTGCTTACAAAGAGTAAAGTTGTCCAGTCTTTTACAAAAGCTATAGAAATGTTATATAAAGTCTGCACAAGTCTTATACAAAGACTACAATAGTCTTATACAAAAACTACAGTAGTTTTATACAAAAAATATACCCCTTTCAGACAAGCAAAGTTTAATTTAGCTTTGTGAAAGACAGAAGGAGCAATACTATCTCTTTCTGTCTCTCTCCCAGCTGAATTAAAACTTTTACCAGAGTGGTCTTATACAAAAGCTGTAGCATTATTATACAAATACTACAGTGCTATTATACAAAGACTACAGTACTCGAATACAAAGGCTCCAGCATTCTTATTAAAAAGCCAGACTATTATTATACAATGTCTTAAAAACTCTTGTTAAAAGACTTGAGTAGTCTTCTATATAGACTAAAGTAGTCTCATGCAAGGATAAAATTTCTCTTATACACAGACTACAATAGTCGTAGATAACATTACTCTTATACAAAGAACACAGCGGTCGTATAAAAAGGCTACAACAGTCTTATTTAAAAGCAACAGTAGTATTCTACAAAATCTAAATACTTCAGTGGCCTTATTCAAAGACCATATTATTCTTATATGCAGTAGACATGTACAAAAACTACAGTTTTCTTATAAAGAGACTACATAAGTACTATAAAAAATACTACAGTAGTGTTATACAAAGCGTACATCTTACGTACGCCTTATACAAAGTATACGGTCTCATACAAAGATTGCCGTAGTCTTATACAAAGACCATAGTACTTTTTAAAGGCTAGTAGTCGTATGCAGAGGCTACAGTATGCTTATTCCAAGGTTTTGATAGTGTTCTACAAACTTTCCAAAAGTCTTATACCAAGATTTAAATAGTTTTATTTAAAAACTATAGCATTCGTATAGAGGGACTAGTAGTCTTAGACAAAAAATATATTACAGTAGTCTTACACAGCAATCTTATACAGTGGTCTTAGACAATATTCTTATATAGTTATCTTATATAGTAGTCTTATACAGGGACTAAAAGTTCTCTTATACAGATATTACAGCAGTCGTTACAAAGCTCTAGCTGTATTTATCCAAAGCTACAATAGTATTGTGTAACTAAGTAACTCTTACATAAAGTCTTGAGTACCCTTATACAAATGCTATAGTACTCGTAAGAAAAGAGTATCTACAGTAGCCTGATACAAAGATACTGCTTATACAGTAGTCTTATACATACAGTTTTATGCAGTAGTCTTATACATACATTTTTATACCGTAGTATTATGTAGTAGTCTTATACTGCAGTCTTATATCGTAGTCTTATACCAAGTCTGGAATGGTTTTATACAAAGGTTACAGTAGTAACCTTTAGTATAGAAAGACTATGTAAGTCTTATATTATTTTTTACACATCTCGAGCAGTCTTATACAAACATTACGGAAGTCTTATACGAGTACTACAATTGTTTTATACAAAACTATACATATTGCTGTATATATTCTTAAGTTATGTGAAACAAATTTTATTATTGCGTGTCATTAAACTTTATACCAGACTTATTATAAAACTGAAATAAGACTACCCTTGTTATTCATTTCACACTCCCCTGGTTCCTTAAATCATCAGAATTTATTTGATAAAGTTTTAATTTTCCCAAAGTTGTAATTATACCCATTGCTTTTCTGTCTTTATCATTTCAGATTGTCTGTAGAATGGAAATTTTCTACTAAATAGAAAGAAATTTGGTTGCATGCTTTATGTGGTTAAAGTGTAAATTATAACAAGTAGTGTCGTGTATTATTAATGTGAAAAAAATATATGCAAAAGGATATAATTTGTTACAAGCTTCCAACGAATAAATATTTCACATATTCAGCTTCAAAGTGTATCAACAATTGAAAAGCAACATGAATTATCAAAAGGGTAAGTCAAAAAAACAATTTTTATATATATTTTTCAGGATCGAAATTTTTCACAATAAAAAAAAATTATGCCCGTTATTTCTACCCATAGATATCTATCGTTTAAGTTAAATTTTATAAGGTAAACTCTTAAGTAGAAATTACGAGCATTAATTTCACATAGCGGTCGTTTATGGCAATATAGTCATATCTCCAAAAATGCTTTCCTAGAGTTAATAATGCAGGATAATTCATTATAAAGCATATTATTTTAGGTAAATATTTCAAAAAATTAGCTTTTATACTCCTGCCTCGGAGGGATAAAAATTGTTTAATACAATAGATAAGTGTGTGTGTGTGTGTGTGTAAATATCTTCTTTCAACAATGCTTTACCTTTAAACCCTTAAAGTAGGCTTTAATTCTTAAATTTTGAAATATCTATAGAATTCCATGATTTTCACTGAATATTTTTTTATTGATGAACAAATTACAATTAGAAAAAAAAATTAAATCCGTATTTACTGCTGATTGTGTTCCTATAATTATAGTCTTTTTTATACAGAGAACGTGTCCAAAAAAGAAGCGTTGTTTTTTTTCTTAACATTTTTTCTATCTACATTTTAGTTTACCATCAAACAATTTGGTTGCCTTGCCATGACAACGTATGTATGCACAGCTCACGTAACCAAAGACTACCAACCCTCTGCGTAATTTTATTTTACATTTGCTTTTATTTAGAAGCATAAATGTTCCATTTAGTCAAAGGAGTAGAGGAGTCGTTACGTTTTCCTTTTCCTCTTTCAGCTTAAACATGTGTGATTGCGTATATTGGTAGGCTCTTCTTTTTTTTCGCTACCTTTCTGTCTGACAATTTAAGGACATAAATGCTGTTAATGCAGTTTTTTTTTCTTTCTGCTTACAAGCTACGTTTGTCATCATTCATTCCTTTTTCTTTTAGTTTTCGTAAGTTTTGTTCATTTTATGTATAGGGTGTTTTTTTAAGAGGTATAGAACTTTGAATTGAAATAAAACACAATAAAATCGTTTTAGTGTCCATTAATTTGGCTTTATTGGAAGGATAATTTTATGCCATTAATGTTTAAATATAATTTCGGGCATGTGGCCGCCGCGGCTGGCTCGAATAAAGCCAATTCTACAGGTCCAATTTTCAACCACTTTTTCGAGCATATGGGGCCGTATGTTGGCAATAACGCCACGAATGTTGGCTTCCAAGTCCCCTAACGTTTCTGGGTTGTTGGCGTAGACGAGCGACTTCACATATCCCTAAAGAAAATAATACAATGGTGTCAAATCACACGATCTTGGTGGCTAATTGACAGGTCCCTTCAGCGAAATTATGCGCTCATCGAATGTTTCCTTCAATAAATCGATTGTGACGTGCACTGTGTGGCATGTAGCGCCGTCTTGTTGGAACCACAACTCATCCACATTCATGCCATCCAATTCGGGAACAAAATAGTCGGTTAGTCGGCTCCAATTGCTGTGCACGGTGGCGAATCGATTCATTCGGGTCCTCTTCAACACTTTGCTCTACAGCGGCAATTGTTTCTTCGGTGCGCACTGTTCGACGTCTCTGCGGATGCGTATTATCCCATAGAGTAAACGTAGTGCGAAAACGATCCATGGTTAACCGAATTAATTGCTCTGATGGACGATTATGTCGACCATAAAATGGACGGAGCTTGCGGTAAACTTCGCGAACTGAACCATTATTTTCGAAATAAATTTGCACGATTTGCAAGCGTTGTTCTTTTGTCAACCTGTTCATGATAAAATGGCAAACCAAACTAAATATTAATCACTTGACAACTGACAAAATGGCCGCCAGTTAAAAAAGTGATGCCAACTTAAAGTTCTATACCTCAATAAAAAACACCCTTTATGTGGAGTCAATATTCTTTTTCTTATTTCTTGGCCTTTTGTTAAAGGAATGATGAGCGAAGACGACAACGACTGAACGAGCAGGCATAATTCAATTAAATCAAATTGCATAAGTGTTTGGGTATGTGTGTAAAACGGAAAATTTTTGCGTTGTTGTGTGGAATATTTGATGAGAAAAGTTTGAGAATTTATTTGAAAATGCTATGCGAAAAAAGAAGAATTATTCGAATGAATTAAAAGGTTAAATAAGAAGATTTATTTATATGATAGGGAATTTTGTGGACTTGAATAATTTACGAATAAAATAAGCTTGTACAAAGAAGGTAAAATTATACTTTATGATAGATATTCAATATGCAAAAAGTTTAAATGAAGTCAATCGTACATTATCATACACAATTACATAGATGTGTGTATGGTCTGTTCCGTCATGTAGTTATCTTCAGAATTTCAAGACTTTTTGAAAGATAAGGACACAAATATCGGAAAATTCCTGATACATAAACAAATTTCGATTCTCCAGCCTTTAGAGCAATATTAGTTAATGTAACTCTAACGTGCTACACCGATTGAAGTAAAATCTATCAGAGATATTAAGCGTTAAAATTTAGAAATGCCTATAAGCTTCAAGAAACTTTAATGCAGTTTTGCCTAAAGTGAAATATTTAATATTGAGGACATGTGGATAATAGACATATCCTTCCTGAGTTCGTCCTAAAATTTATTGGGTGTTGAAAAAAATAGTACTACGAGTGCAGTGACTACATTTTAACCACATTTTTCGCTAAAAGTCAATTTTAAAAAATAAAGGATATGTGGCGGGTATTCACATCCTTGCACCGATTGAAGTGAAACTTATCAGAGATTTTAAATGCATAATTTTGCAAGTTGTGCTTGTGCTAGAGCCACGATTTAGCTTAAACTAATTTTTTAAAGTTAAGAATATGTGGGAAGCTAGGAATGTCCTTATACCTATGGCAGTAAAATTTATGACTGAATTTTTAAATACATATACTATGCACCTTTAACCCTAGAAGTACTAAGAAATTTTGGCTGCATTGCGAGCATAATTAAAGCTGCAAGGATGTGTTTAAGATTAAGGATATATCAAAGGTAGGCCCGTCTTTGTCTTTAGTAAAAATGTTATAGGAATAGTTGTAGAATTAAAATTAGTGTATTTGGGCCATTATTTTTGCTAAAATTTAATTTTTAAAATAAAGGATATATGAGAGACGTGTGTATCCTTGAAGCGATTGATGTGAAATTTATCAGAGATCTTAATGGCTCAATTCTACAAGTTTTGTTTGTATTAAAAACATGATTATGGCTTTTATTACATTTTTTACATTCAGTGATATAAGGGAGCTAGACATATACTTTCACTTATCAAAGAAAAATCTCTAAAAGATCTCATTATATGTGATTCTAGTAGTTGTAACAAATTTTTTTCTGCCTTAGTACTATTAGTGTAGCTGAAATAAAATGTTTAGGAATAAGGATATATTGAAAGCAGATATGTCCTTGCTCTAATTGAAATCAAATCAAACCCAGAGCTTAACAGGATAATTTTTAATGTATTTGGAACACAATTATTGCTAAAATTTCATTTTTATAAAAAATGATATATGGAAGGATGTGTAAGGTCCTTGCACCGATTGGAATGGTATTATTAAGGGGTCTTAAATTAATATTTTTAAAAGTCCTTACAATTTCTGTCTGCATTTTGACCAGAGCTAAAGCTTAAATTAAATTGTTAGAATAAAGGATATATGGGCGGTAGGCCTATCACGGCTTAGATTAAAATAATATCGAAGAAAAAGCTTAGGTGGGTCAATCAAGTCAAGGATATGCGAGAGGTGGGAATGTCTTTGTTGCCATTGATATGAAAGTGAACAGAGAGCTTACTTAAGTAATTTTGGCGGTATGGTGATCATAATCTTGAATTAATTTTAATGTTTAGAAGTAAAGATGCACAGGAGGTAGGCTTTATGACTCCTTTAAGTTTCCCGATTATATATATGAATTTTCATTGTCCTTTTTCATTCCATAATATTTTTCCACAAGTTAAACATTTAATTGCTGCATATTCTTAATTTTTCTATTTTTTTAAATAAAATTTCTTTCCATCTAATGGACTTATTCCAATTAGTTTCAGTTATAGCACTTACAATACCTTTGTTACCCCAATTTGGATGATAATGCCACATCATAGTCTATTGTGTGCTAGAATTGCTAAATTGGTTTTACTCTTCTGTTATTAGCAAAAAAAAAAAAAAAAAACACACACACACACACACATTGACCAGCAGGGATTCAACAAATCATGACCCAGTTACTTCAATTTGTTTGTTTTTTTTTATATTGTAACAATAAAATGGAAAACTTTGTTTGTGTGTTTGATATTAATTTGTGTTTTTCATCTCCTCCAAAATCATCACAAAAAAAAAGAGGAGGAAATGCTTATGCGATTATAATGAATGAAGTATTAGAGGGGAGCGCATGGCTTAAGTTTTTTTTCCAATTTTTTTTACAGAATATTTTTGCTGATTCATATGTGTTCATTAGGAAGAGCTTACAACGCATCATATAACATTTACTTGCTTAAATGAATTTACATACACAAATACAAACACTGCTAACAATTAATACGGTTGCAGGAAAAGAAAAGTATATTAATCTAAGTGGATATTAACGAGGGTTGTATGAGAAATTTTCTGTGCAGCATAATTTTTTTTTTTAAGATAAAGCAATTAACATTAATGTTTCAGCTTATAAAAGTTGGACTGCTTGTTCCTAACAAATCAACCCTCGTATTATTAGTTAACTTTGAACATTTATTTGAGCTTTTCTGCTGGTTGTTCATGTGATTTTCTGGATTTTACCAAGTTTCCTAAATTTTTTCTTCAAATGCGTGTGAGAAGAACTGCCTGGAATAAAGAAGAGTACAAGTGTAACGAATTGGCGCGCGTGTATGACCAGCCCATAGATTTCTAAACGTGCATAAGGGTTTCCATCGATCTGCTCATTCACTCAACCATACACTGAATTGCATTTGTTGGCTTATTTTTTTTGAACAATTTATATTGACTAAATAATGAAACTACAATACAAAAATATTTTTGTATAATTTTTTTTTTGTCCAGTCATCTTTTTAGGATTTTGTGATATTTATCGCTGGATTTAATTTTTTTATTTCGTTTTCATTTATTATTGCCTTAGTGGGGATGGATATTTTTCTTTCGAATCATCGTTTGTATATCCTTGGTATAACCCCAAGTTTTTCTGGTTATTATTGACTCTTTATATCAGTTTGTCCTTTTGCTTTTATAATACTAAGTTTCTGCACATGATTATCTTGTTGAAATGTTAACAAATATTTTAATATTTAAATAGTTACTTGCTTATTGCTAAGAAAAAAAAAATGTTTTTTTTTATTTATTCTTAAATTCATATTTAAATGAATGATTGGTTTTGACCAAGGTTGGAAACCGAAACAAATAACGGTATCGGTATTGATACCGGTACAATTATTTTAAAAATTTCGGTATCGGTAACGGTAATGGTATTTTTTTTTATTTCGGTATCGGTATTACCGGTACATACCGTTATCGAGTTTAAAATACCGGTATACCGCTATTACTGTGAAGTTTATTAATTCATACAGTGTATATAGCAATCAACCTCTTTTTATTAAGTTAAAAGTAAGTAATTTTACATAAAGTCTTTAGTAAACAGTAACATAAAAAAACTAAGTTTTATATCTTGCACATATTATTTACACAAGTGTAGTGTAAACTTGTATGTTTGTATAAACATATATACATGCATAAGTATGTTTAGATCAGAGCTGCCCACAGAGAGAAAACCGAGAGAAATGTATAAGCATATGTGTATTCATTTCTATAAAAAGCCGATTGATTTTCGGCACTCTGACGCTTCTCTGGGCAGCCTGGTTATAAACATTTATACTAGTGTTTTTCAAACGGGATTTCCCGCAAAATGTGCGGGAATTCCCGGGATTTTTTTGATATTATGGCAACTTGATGAGTGTCGTTATTCATTTTATGAAAGCGATGGCGCAATAATAAGGTCATGGCACTAGCACAATAGCTAAAACTTTACAACAATTAAGGCCGAGTTTACATCTGGCACACATGTGCTCTGAGACTAAGAGGCCTTTATTTGCCATAAGCAGAACGCGATGTTTAAAATTTTATTCTACTATGCATAAAAGTAAAAACAAAAATGTACAAGGAAATAAAAGAAAAATTACAAAATAATTTCAGATTGTCCTTGGAAAAAAGAACGATTCTATTAATGCTTATTCTGTACTAGTGATGCACGAATATTCGTATTCGAATTGCCGAATATTCGGCAATTTTTATATATTCGTATTCGCATTCGTATTCGTCAAATTCATGCGAATACGAATATTTTTGCAAAAAAATTATATAAATAAATGCATAAATCCTAAAACTAATTTAAATAAATGGACAAAAATATTAGTTTGTACGAATCCATTAAATTTTTTATAGAAATTTTCGCTCATTTTGAACTATTATTTACTGACGATCATTAAAATTTTTGGGTAGTTTTCATTAACTTTAAAGTGTGCCAAGAGGAGTATGCAGTTCTTTTTCATAACAATTTTTTAATATTTCATATTGCAGGCGTAAATAGAACCCTAGTTTAATGTCTATAAATTTTACATTAAATATTCGTATTCGTATTCGCGAATATCGTTTCAAATATTCGTATTCGCGAATATCAAAAATTGACATTTGTTACATCACTGTTCTGTATTAAAGTCCTTTTTTTCAAAGAAATATTTTGTAATATTTATTTAATAATATATATTTTTTAAGTGCGGTCAGGCTTGTGTGTATTGTCAGTCACAAAACTTTTTTAAAATACTCTTAATAACATCCTGGGCATATGGTATAGTTACTCCACCCATGTTTGTTCAACACCATATTATGCAAATTTACTTTGTATAATTTGAACTTTAAAGAAATTTATTATTTGACATAAAATAATTGAAATTTATTTGCTGGTAGTTTAACATTTCTATATACGCATTTCATTGACGCTTGAACCAAATCATCAGTAGACTTCAACCACAAATTTTTAACAGTCACAAACATCTTACTTTATGCACAGACTAAACTTATTTTTTCTTTTGTGATTCTCAAAAATATTATTATTTTATGAATTCTCATATAGTTTTTGAAAGTCTGTGCATAAAGTAAGAGGTTTGTGACGGTTAAAAACTTGTGGTTGAAGTCTACTGATGATTTGGTTCAAGCGCCAATGAAATGCGTATATAGACATGCTAAACTACCAGGAAATAAATTTCAATTATTTTTTTATTATTATCTGTATCAATATATAAATAAATAATTTTCTTTTTGGCATTTACATATAATATTGGTATATATGCATTACTATTATTTAAAGAACTCAAATGGTATTATTTTTTACTAATGTGCTTATATTTAAAACGTTTTATTTAATAGATCTCATGAATTATAATTTTTTATTTTTTTTTTGTTGAAATAATTAAATTGAAAATATTTTGTATTGTTTTGCACTGGGCAGGAATTTCCCGGGAAGCCGAAAAGTCGTTCCCGCTTTCCAGGGAAATGAAAAAGTCCGGGGAAAAAAACTCTAGTTTATACATATGTTTTTCATTATGGTGTGCTTACACTTTGTTGTCGATAAAAAGTAGTAAGAATAGAGCTGAATAAGAACGTCTAAAGGAAGAAATTTTGTTTCTGTAATTAATTTCAAAAAAAGTTAATTGAAATTAAGTTTTGTATTTTTTTTACGGAAATCGGTATACCGGTACGTACCGGTATAGACATAAACGGTATTGTCGATACCGGTATTTTCTAACCGAAATGAGTTTCGGTATCGGTATTGATAACGGTACCCAATTTTAACGGTATTTGAATCGGTATCGGTAATTTTACGATACCGTTTGCCAACCTTGGTTTTGACTAAATAAAAATAATAAAAGTACCTTTTTAACAACGGATTTATATAAAAATATTAATTTATTGAAAACTAACTTTTAAAAAATAAATAATTGCTTTTCTTAAAAATGCCGCCAAACATAAAAAAGCATATTGATAATAAAAAATATTATTATTTTTTTTAATATAAAGTGTTCTTTTGTAAAAAGTACATTTTTAGCAAACGTTTAAGTCCCCCGATAATAAAAAAAATTCTCCTTATTAAAAATTACATTTATATTAAGAAATTACTATTTTAATAAAAGTATATTTCAATAAAAAGTACCTTATTAATGAAAAGCAACTTTTTCATTAAATAAAACTATAATAAAAATACCATAATAGAATTTCCTTCTTAATAAAAAGAACTTTTTTTTAATAAGAAAAAGTACCTTTTTAATAAAAAAGTACCTTATAAATAAAAAAGTACCTTTTTAATAAAAAAGTACCTTATAAATAAAAAAAGTACCTTTTTAATAAAAAAAAGTATCTTTTTAAAGAAAAAAGTATATTTTTAATAAAAAAGTACCTTATTAATAAAAAGGTAACTTTTTAATAAAAAAGTAACTTTTTAATAAAAAAGTAACTTTTTAATAAAAAAGTACCTTTAATAAAAATGTACCTTTTTAATAAAAATTAACCTTTTTAATAAAAAAGTTGCTTTCTAATAAAATGTTCCTTATTAATAAAAATACATTTTTAAATAAAGAATAAGAAGTACAATAGTTTTCCGATTTAACGAACATTCGATTAAGTGAACATCGCATTTAACGAACGTACAAAATTCAATTTTGTGCTCGGTATAACGAACAAATGTAAAATTAAATAAGAAACATAATTGCTACATATCAGAAAGTTACTAAGAACGAATATAAATAAAAATGTATCGTTATTTATCTTCCTTTGATGGTTTTGTTTGATATAATATGAGAGTAAGTTGTGTGAAGTAATTTTTGCTACGAACATCAAAATGGATAAAAGAAATTGATTGTTCTTAAGGGATAAAGTCAAATTTATCGATAATCGTCGAAATGGCCTGCGGGTTACAGATTTATGTGGAAAATATGGGCTGCATAAATCCAGCATTAGTACAATCCTAAAATCAAAGGAAAATTTTTTAAGAAATGTTGAAAACAGTCATTTTGGGTATCGCAATAGAAGTGCTGTAAAGCAAGGTGAGATCCCGAGAATGAAAAACAAACTTTTTCAATGGTTCCTCATGCAACGCAATTTCCATTTTGTAATACAACGCCAAAGAAATTCACAACAAAATTTATGGAAGATAGTCTAATGCAAGCCATGGTTGGCTGACCAGATTTATAAAAAATTTAATTTAAATTTGAATAGATGGGTTGAAAATAGCCCTTTACCCGATGAACAAAAGGAAAGTGAAGAAGAGCTGGATGGAACTGAAATTCAAGAGCCCAAAATAAAACAAGAAGATGTCATTAAGCATTTCGAAATTTGTATTAAATGGGCTCAACAAAACAAAATTATTAGCTCAAATTTAATGCATTGGAGAGAGCTTCAAGAAGATGCCATTAACAGAAAGATATCAATTCCAAAATTTTAAATAAATTATTTTTTAATCAGAAATAATTTTTAGTCAGGCTTAAGTTCAGTAATTTCAATTCTTTTATTGAATGAAATATTTTTATTAATTAATGTGAGTTTCTAAAGAAGAGAAGAAAAATTAAATTAGACTTTTAAGCTGGGCGAAATACCGATATTTTTCTGTGCAGCAACGCACTTCATCAGCACCCTAGTCTATCTACTTGGGTAGAGATTGTTATTAACATCAGCTATTTAACGTAAATTCTAATGAAACGGAATGTGAGAAATGATTCTTGTGTACAATTATTGATTTACATTTGGTAAATACATATGTAAGTATCACTATTTGTATTTACCAAAGGTAAATCAATAATTGTACACAACAATCATTTCTCATATTCCGTTTCATTAGAATTTACGTTAAATAGCTGATGTTAATAACAATCTCTACACAAGTAGGTAGACTAGGGTGCTGATGAAGGGCGTTGCTTTACAGAAAAATATCGGTATTTCTCCCAGCTTAAAAGTCTAATTTAATTTTTCTTCTCTTCTTTAGAAACTCACATTAATTAATAAAATTATTTCATTCAATAAAAGAATTGAAATTACTGAACTTAAGCCTGACTAAAAATTATTTCTGATTTTTGACGTTGACGAGTCAAGTCTTGAGTTTTTAAGCGAGAGAGAAAAATTGAATGGAGAGGGGTAAAGACTTGACCGTACCAGTCAAGTTAGCTTTTTCGTTTTGTTTTGTCATTCGTAATACTCTACTACAACAAAAATCAATGAGACTTGATGAAACAAATACCCCTTTTCCACACGCAAACTTTACTTTGCAAAGTTTTAATTCAGCTGTGTGAAAGACAGAAGTAGTAGTATAGTCTAAGACTTTGCAAAGTAAACTTTGCGTATGGAAAAGGGGTAAAACTTGACGGTGTGTATGAACGCAAATACATGTTTAAAAGGAAATTTAACAAAAACTGATCAGGTAAACCTGATGTGTGTGAATCAGGACTAAGTATCTTTTTATTGAAGAAAACGTTTTTGATCGACAGTAACTTTATTAATAAAAATTACATTTTTAGTAAAAAGAACATGTAAATACTAACAAAATTTAACTTTTTAATAAAAAGTACTGCTATGATACAAAAGTACATTTTTAATAAAAAGTAACTTTTTAATAAAAAGTACCTTAATAAAAATACGTTTTTGATAAAAAGTGACTCTCTTATAAAAAGTACGTTTTTTTTACTAAAAGTGCCTTTTAAATAAAGCATATATTTTTAGTAAAAAGTACATTTTTATTAAAAAGTACATTTTTAAATATAATATTTATAATATAAATAATAAATACCTTTTTAACAATAACTACCTTTTTAATAAAAAATACTTTTTTTAAATAAAAAGTACTTTTTTTAACAAAAAGTGCCCTTTTTAATTAGAAGCAGCTTCGAACTAAAAAGTAAGTTTTTCATGAAATATTATTTCGGAATAAAATTTATATTTTTAATAAAAACTAATGTTTAATCAGATTACCTTTTTAGTTAAAAATACCTCTTTAATAACTAAAAAAATATAATATTAAGAAAAACTATCATTTTAATAAAAAGTACCCTTTTAATAGAACGTACTTTTTGCGCAAAAGGTAAATTTTAATAAAAAGTACTTTTATTATTATTCAGTAAAAAGGTACTGTTTAACAAAAGTAGCTTTTAATAAAAAGTACCATGGATCTAAAAAACTGTTTGCAATAAAAAATATGTTTATCAAAAAATGTATCCTTTTAATAAAAAAAATCAGAAATTTAATATTTTTACAAGAAGTATTATTTCGAAAAATTGAATTGTATTATATTAATAGTTGAATTTTTTAAGTTTT
The DNA here is from genome assembly GCA_949987645.1 of Tachina grossa. NCBI lineage: Eukaryota > Metazoa > Arthropoda > Insecta > Diptera > Tachinidae > Tachina > Tachina grossa. The sequence continues at coordinate 149,844,013 of OX465276.1, forward strand.
TATTTTTACGGAAAATTTTTAAAGAAACTTTTTTGTTTTTACCCCTCTTTTTTCTAAAGTCAAGCATCATACATGAGTAATTTTTGTTTAGAAATTTAATAGACTTGATTTGATTTTTATGCACGATAAAGTTTTTAATATTATATGTACATTCTATTTCAATTTTTTTATTCATTTTAAATAAAATCTGTTCAATAAGAGAGAAAAAAAGGAAACTTAAGTTTATGTTTCCATGACGGTGAATGTCACAAAAGGTTCCAGCCAGAAATTCACTAAAAATACGAGTCCTTTATAGTCAAAAAAAAAAACAATTGGCAAATATTGCAGATTACTTTTGCCAGACATTAAGCGTATTGTGCGGGCAATTTACGATTTACAAGAAAAACAATAGGGTAGAAAAAAGTAAAAAAAAGAGAAAACCAAAAAAAAAGAAAGGAATAGAATAGACATTGATTCCTAAAATTTAATGAAGTTTAAGTTGTGAATTCTTATAGACGTTTGAATTCATGTTTACAAAAATTTCGTATAATTGCTTTGAAAATACTCGTTCATATTCTTAAAGGCAACTTAAGAATTCATAGCTTTGCCACTCAATTTGTTATGGAGTGAAGTTAGGCGCAAAAGAGTCATAGTCTGGCTAAGCTGCCTTCTTTTTAAATTTGATTTAATAAATGGCATAAGAAAAGCTTAAGCAGTTAATCAAATAATAGTTTTCCAATAAAGGAGGATTTTAAATGATATATAGAAATTCTTAGTCACTTCTATACAAACTCAAATGGGTGACTGCTGGTGATCATGTCACAAAAGTGATATGATGCTTACACATATTTAAATATAACTAACTTTTATATAAAGTTAACCATCAGTCTATTACTGGCTTTTTTTAACAATCCTTTTTGCCAGAAAGTTATTTAAAAATATTGAAATATTTATATAATATATATACTTCAAATACTATCTAACAATGTTTTTCTCATCATCATACTACTTTAATATATATTTTTTCTAGGTAATTATTCCTTATGTTTTATTACTGTAAGCCAGAAATTTTTACAGAGCACCTAACAAGTATATAAACAAAAAATAAAAAAGAGTTAAATGTTGTTGCTGCTGCTGTTTTGTTTTTAAACAAAAATTAATTTGCTTATAATTTTAACGCTTCGCTTAATCTTCTTTTTAAATTCAAGTGTGAATGCAAGTCTGTGTGCGTGTGTGTGCTAAAGTCTTTTAGCTTGTATGTGGGTGGTAACGTAAAAGAGTCTAAAATCATTTTTTGTTTAACTTCTAGATTGTCTAGTAAACGGTTGCTAATGAAATTATGCAACAATGTACGTCATTAAAAAGGATGAAAGACTGAATGCAACTCTGTTAATAAAGATGAGGAAAAGTCGTATTCAGCTAGCAAGCTTATAAAAATATAGAGTTTCATGAATTAAACTAGCAGAATTGTCAAAAAAAATTCTATATTTTTCCTAAAAAATGATATCTATCTAATTCAGCTTGCTGAATATAATTATATGGTTTAATTTAAAAATATAATTAGAAATTTATCTTTGCCAAAATCTTTTTTTATTAAATTCAGCTAGTTGAATATAGTTTTTTAAGTTTTGCCTTATAAAAATATCCCAGTCGGCCTAAATTTTTGTTAGCTGAATACATTTTTTACTTTTATAACATTTTCAACACGCTTATCTGGTTAATTTAACTAAATTCAGATAGCTGAATAGGTGTTTCGAAAGTATTTCTATATTGCTTAGCTTAATGTAACATATATGAACAAATTCAGTTAGCTGAAAATAGGGTCTCGATTCATCATATAATGGAAGTTAGTTTTGTCAGCTGAATAGCGCACTCAGCTAATAAAATATGTATTCAAATGGTTGTTTGAACTTAATTTCAGATGAATTCTGCTAGCTAGGTGAATCTTCTTTTTTATGTTTAATTTAAAAAAGAGTCTGCTGAATACCTTATTTACTTTAATAAAATTTTAACCACGATTATTTGCTCAAGTCATACAAATTCAGCCAGTTGAATAGGGTTTTAGTAAGTGATTTTATGTTATTTATCTTAATTTCATATTACAAGTTGATTCAGCTGAAAATGAGATTTTGTCAGCTGAATAAAGCACTTAGTCAGTAAGAATTCAATAAATGGAAAAGAATTTAAAGATTTTTCAGCTGAATAGGGCATATCTTAAAAAAATAATGACTTTTAACAGAAAATCCTTCATCCACATAAATTCTGTTAGCTGAATTTTATATCTAGGTATTAATTATTATGTCTTGAGCAATTTTACTATACATTTGCGTAATTTTGTTTAAATCTCCCAATTAAATTTTCTGATAATTTAATTTAACAGATTTTACATTTTAAATTATTCTCCTTTAATATTATGGACGGCGCACTTCAAATAAAACAGTGCCAAATGTATGTATGAAATATCTTCCACAAACTCGCTGCTTTATTATCCTTGTTAGATTTGTCAGCTTATTGCTGTAGTAGTGTCAGTATATTATTAGTGGCTGTGTGTTAAGTAAAAAAACACCATTTCAAAATCGCCTTAAGCTGTTTTATCAGGCTCGAAAAGAACTGAAACTTTTGTTTTAAACGAAGGCAAAAAATAATGACAGCCAGGATGCTGTGAAAACAGCCTAAATAAAATGTCAGTGCTACCGTTACGAAAAAGAAAATAAATCTGTGCTACACTCACATAAAGTTGTCGTTGTTTCTTTGTTTTCCTTATTACTTTTTTGACACAAATGATGTTGTTGTTCCTTAATAAAGTCATTTCACTTTGTGATCTTTAACGATAAGATTTTTAAAGTTGTTTTTTCCCTGCTTTATTTTCAGCATTTAATTTGCATTTTCAAGACAAATTTAATGTTTGAGTTTTTGTTTTATGTTTTATTTTTCCAGTCTTTGGTAAGAGAACGCGTGTTGCCTTGTTATTTCTGCACTTGCTGAATGTTGCGGTGTTTATAAAGAAACATGTTGTCGCTGTTTATTTATTTTTCTTTTGAGTTAATTTATAAGAGACAGAAGGATGAGTGCTTAAATTTTTATATCCTTGATTAAAATTCGCTTTAAGATTTATGCACACATTATTATTGTTTGACAACATTTAAATACTGTTGCAGAGCACATGAAAATCCAGCACAAACATTCAGCTTTTTCGGTAAACTATTTGTCAAAAAGTCTATAAAATACATATGTATATATTCCTATACGAATAATTTTACTTAAATTATTCGAAAAATCGAAAGTTTGCTCAAATAGCGAAAACTTTTCTTTACTAAAATAAAAACCAAGATTAAAAAAAAATTTAAATCCACCCCAAGAGTTTTGGTTTTACTTTAAAAAAGATATTTTATCGAAAAATCGGTGAGGACACGACTGACCACGTCCAGCAGGATGCATAGCTTTCAGGGCAATGATGTGGCAAATGTCTTAAATGACGAAACAGTAGTCCACTCAGTTCTTGATAGTTGCCAAATGATTATTTTTAATTTACCAATGGCAGCGTGACCTACAACAAGGGTCTCGTTTGGTAAAGTGTGCCGTAATAAATCATCTTCCTCTTCGTAACTTAAAAATTTTCTTTCGGTAATAGAAGCGATGGGGTATGATTCTAGTGCGACCCCATTTTACATTAAACTGGCCGTTCTTCGTTGCAAGAAGTCAATGGGTTAAACTAGGCGGTATAGTATGGATGCTAACAGTCTGGTACTCTTTCCGTTGACTTCCACTTCAATAGGGTAAACTTTTATGCTTAGATGCGCGAATCATTGGTCAGCTGCAAAGTTCGGTGGTATTTCCTCGTGTATATATTATGTTGTTACAATATGCTTCTTACATCCTGCCCTATAGACATATGTGAATGTGGAGCCTGTATCCACCAGGGCTCTAATCGGCCTTCCAAGCACAGAGATCTGTAAATAATAGCGATCATCCTTATAACTGACCTGGCCACGTCGGCAGTCACGAGACATAATATTTAGGCGTACACATTGTTAGCAGAATAATTATCCGGTATTAGGGTTCTTTTCAAGGCGTGTCCTTGCTGCTTACATTTCCATCAATGCGATTTAATCATATTCATCGGTGAGTTCGAATAGCTCACGTATATTTTTACTTCGAGTTTTAATTTTTTATTTGAATTTGTACAAAAATAAATATATGCTTCGGTAGTTCAGTGGGTAGTGTTCCTGCCTAACATACGGAAATCCTGGGATTGACTCCTGATTCAACGCGCGAACAAAAAGTAAAAAAAAGTAAAGAGGAAATTTTTTAATTATATACATATGAAAAAGACATGCTTCCAGGTAGACGAATATTTTTGCTGAATTCAGGTCACTCCTGCAGGCATAAAAGAATTACATTTTAGATCGACGTGGCAGAGCTTCTACGCGAGGAATCCCATATAAAAATCATGCGAAATTTCATGCATCGGGTAAGCGCTTGCATACCAAAAGAGCACTAGGTAGGTGCTTCCAGCAAAGCACAATTTTTTGCTGGGTTGCTTATGGCCTCTTCCAAGTGTGCCTGACACCACTTTGGTGAAAAATAATGAGAAGCCTCGGCCTTGAAAGTTTCCGAAGTGTGGATCTCCTTTCGTCGTACTCGATACCATTGAAGGGTTTTACTCTTAAGCAATGCCAATAAGGACAGTACCAAACGGGCACGATCGAAACCGGAGCATCCGGTCAGCGTTTACGTTCGTTCTATAAATTCTGACATATCACTGCATTTCTCCAGTGACATATTTATTTAATTTTTTTATTTTTTAGCGCAAGAGATTATAAGCAGTCCTTGTTTTCCTTGAATTAAAATTGTTTGCCACAAAAAGAAAACTTTTGAGTTTCACAAGTATGTGAGTCGTTTCAATAAACCAAGGTATTCCAAAAGATGCTTTTTAAATATTAATTATGCGTAAGTTGGCACAAAAAGTTTTGGTAAAGTTTTCAGTTTTTCTTTTAATTCAAGTAATTTGAAGAGAGCAATGTTTGTGAATTTTTATTTTTATTTTACAACTTTGTAAAAATTTTCTCCCAAAATTTGATTCAAGCAGTTAATCTTCATCACCCCCCATCCGTGTGCACCTTATTTTCTAGTTAATTTTGAAGTTCAATTAAATATTTAATTTAAGATTAACTTAAGCAACTTTAACAAGTTTATGAACTGCCATTAATTTGCTACACCATACAAGAATCCTTTAAGCTAACCACTCTGTGGAAAAAAAGAGGAAGACCACTATAAATACTAAAACTGATTATATGGATTATGGAACTTCTTACACGAAATTGTTAACAAGGCAAATGCATCAAGATGGTGGAGGATTGAGAATCAAGTAAACTTTTAATATGAAATTAACTAGAAATTGGGATTTGCGTTACATGGCTGAAGTACTTGTTGCGATAACATAGCAATTATAATTGGTTTTCTCATCCTTTACAAGGGGATGAAAATAAATAAGAAATAAAAACAGAAAACTTTTTTAAACTACACAAAAACCAATAGCAGGCAATTCTTACCTTTATTGGCAAAATACAACTAAGTCTCTAATGAAACGCATAATTTTTATTTTGGGGGGAGATCTTCGCGCTTTTTCTTAGAAGTCGTATGAGTTTTTTTTTTCTTTTATGTTACAAATAGATTAAAAGTCAGTGATTGCCGTTAAGCCATGATTAATAGACTCTGGAGTATTTTAAAGTAAATTGGAAAATAAAAACTTTTGTTTCATTGCTTTGCCTCGCAGTGTCTGCCATATCGATAGACACAGTGCAGAACAAACAAGACACCTTTCACTAAAGCTGTCTTTGGCCTGCCTAACTAATCTCTACAACTTAACGAGAAAAATTGTTAATTTGAAATAAATAGAAGTGCTTTAAGTGAAGGGAGGGTGCAGGAAACAAAGCAACCAAAAAATGATAAGAAAAATGCAATTGTTACAGTGTTTCATTTCTTATCATCACCACTGCCAAGCAACATCATTTATTTTAAGTCATTTCCCGTTTTTGTCATTAACAATTAATTCAGAAATCCTTTTACTTTTCTATAGAATTTTGTTTACTTATTTCTTGACTTTTAATCGAAAAACTTAAATTATAATGGAACAGTTCGTCACTTGATTGTTTTAGTTATTTCATCAAAGAAAATTTAATGGTGAATGGAAAGCAATTTTATCTGATTCATAATTGTATAGTTATTGGTAGTCCTTCGAATTGGAATACAATGTTGGCCCTCACGAAATTAATATTCCGCATTAAAAAAAATTATTGCTAGTGAAGTGTAATGCGGCGCAGAGCATGTTATAATTCTCTTTATTTTCACCTTATTGCCCACAAAATATAAATTGTTTGCTCCAAACAGCAGCATAAAAGATAATTGCCATTTTTAACTCATTTATAGTGCCTTGAATCGGAATCTTGAATTTATTGGCCTTGCCATCAGAAAAGTCAGTCTGTTCTGCTTATTCATCAGATGCAATGCGCGAAATCTCAGTTAATTGCGGTAACCAAAAGATGATATTTCAACTCTCTACTGAAACTAATTTTTGGTCCTTCGAGCCATACTCTAGACCCTGACGGCCGTATTCCATGTGTCTGTAATCGGTAAAGTCATGTAGTTCTGTTGATTATTTACTAGCAATTTAAAGAACAAGGGCGACTTCCGACTATTTTGCCTATGGTTTTTCCAAGTAGATCATAATTATGGGGTTTGATACAGCTATAGCCAAATCCAGCAGTTTTGAGAGTTATTTGATTTTGCAATTTACCACTTGAAAACTTTGTTAAATTGCACCTTTTCGAAGCGTTCTTCTCGGTTAAGTTAGATTAGGTGGAGGAGAGGAGCTATTGAACTCATGTCAAGGACAGTAAAGAATTTTTTTATGCTCCCAAGCGAATTATAGAAATTCAGTACCGTTAACGTAATTCTTCAATAATTTCCCTTCAATATCTCTAAGGTGGTTAATGTCTGGTGAGGTATCATCCTAACTCTATCTTGGGATCAAAATTACATTTTGTCTGCCGAGTGAAATACTTTTGTCCTCCAGACTGAAATACTTGCCATCAGAAGCTAGAAAACTGGTGAAAGTTCTATCAGATACCTACCAGAGTTACCTGTTGCGTTACCGATAACAAGGCCACAATAAGATACGCTTGCAGGTATCTATACCACATCTAACCTCATTCTCAGACGTCGTATTTGTCTTGATAAGATTGTAACCCATTTCAACATCATACTGAAATGGCAGTGAGGACAGGTGTCCCCAATTGGAAACTTGATGATGTTCAGCTATTATCCAGCTAGGAAGCAAATGGACTCAATTGGAAATTTCCAGCGAGTTAAGTCGGTAGACATTTGTACAGCCGTATGACTTGCAAATAGTAATGATGCTTGATAAATGTTAGGTTGTTTTTGAGCGTTATCTTCTACGTGAACGTTGTGGATTATACGCTTGAGTAGCCAATTAGAAAGGATGAACGTATGTTTAAGAATTTATTCTAATATTCACCTTAAGATGTCCCGATGAATTTGTATCTGCCTTGCTGTGTAGTGGATTTTGGAATTGTTGATTGTAAGGTACTTATCCAAAAATGATGATGCGTATGATATGGTGAGGGTAGTTATTTGTGAATATTTGGAAGCTTTTTGCGATATATTCACTCAAATCTAAGGGTTCACATAAGCAGAGTAGGATGATGGGATTAATTAAGGTATTGGAAATTCTTGTCTTGAGGTCATGGGAAAGATCGTTTGATATCTTTATCTGCATCAGCGGGTACATAACCTTCCGAGCTTTATCTATTAAATTTCCCAAGTCTTCATACGCTTCACTGTTGTTGAGATTGTACATCCAATATACCTCAATTATAGAACATTTTCCATGATAGTATCAATACGAAGAAGTGCATTGGTGTTTTTGCATTTGCATGAGGATCTTTACAATAGTTTTGTAAAAATATTCAGTATTTGAGTACTGAGTACTCAATACCGGTAGTTTTTCCCGGTACTCAATACACAAAAGTAACTACTCAACACTCAGGATTGCATTTTGTAGTATTTAAGCGAAACTCTTCCTTTAAAATACATCATAATTATACAACTCTGTGAGCCTGATACAAACAAATATGTAACAAATACAAATTCTGTTAGGAATTAATTTGATACGAAAACAGCCACTAAAAAAAGTACTACAAAATGCATTATTGAACTACTTCAGTCATTAACAAATACTATTGGACAGAAAAAGTGACCCTTTGGAATAGTGAAAGGAAAGCACGTGATACAATATAACCAGCAAATCAGGTCCTCATAAACATGAAAAATATTTTGAATTCTTGCAATGTCGGTAAAATTTTATTTCTACATTTCAACAATGACTAAGTAATAACATCAATTGTGAAAAAAATGTTTATTAAAAATATTTAGAAGATAATTTAAGAGATTAATGCACTAATAGTGTTAAGAGTACGTTAAAAAAATTGTATGTACAAAAACTAATCTTCAAACTTATTTATTTTCATTTGTTATAAATTAATTTAAATATACTTGTATTTAATCTTTGTTGTTCCATATTGCATTATCAATAGAATAATATTAATAATAATTTTTAACTTCCCATATACATTCATATATAAAGTATTGAGTAGTATCGAGTACCCAATTGAAAAAGTATCAAGTAGTACTGAGTATTCAACAGTAGCTGATTTTTGCAACACTACTTTACACACACATTTATATGCTCTAAGCTATTTACGAGTAACCATAGATTGTCGAAATAATCTGGGTCATTAATTTTGTGAATGCAGACGGGTGGAAAATTAATAGCTTCTCGAAGAGGAGGAGGGCATGAGAACTCCTCAAGAAGAGGAGGAATACCTAAAAAAACCTGTACTCGTTCGTTAGGAGCGGAAGATATTTTTGTTGCACCACCCTTCTTAGTGAGGTAGACGTGTCCTCGCTGTTTATTATATTATATATATATATATATATATATATATATGTGTGTATATATACACCTAGAGAAAAACAGCTTAAAATCAATAAAAACCATATTGAATTAATGAGAAACATTAAAGTCTAGTAATTTTAAAATTTTTTATTTCAACATGAAAAAAATATTAATTTAATATTAATATTAATTTATAATTTATTATATGTGTGTATATATACACCTAGAGAAAAACAGCTTAAAATCAATAAAAACCATATTGAATTAATGAGAAACATTAAAGTCTAGTAATTTTAAAATTTTTTATTTCAACATGAAAAAAATATTAATTTACAGTATTAATTTATTAATTTTGTTTTTTTTAAGTATTTCCATATAGATTTTCTATTATACTAAAAATAATTGAATTAATGTGACGCGTTCTTAATTTTAAGTTGCAGCTTTTCCCTGAGTGTACTTGTTTTTTTAAAATAAATTTGCAATCCTTTTTCAATCTCTGCCTCTTTAAAGTGATTTCTCTTTCCATCAACTTTAAGTGGCTGGCTGTTGTGTTTATGAACAAAAAAAAAATAAAAAATAAAGAAACAAATGAAAACCAAAAAAAAAGCAAATTGTTTGCCATTAACATACAAGTCATTACCGTCATTAATTTGCATGTTTAAGCGAATGGCGAACTTTATAATGTGCTTTTTAAATGACTTGTGTTTGCACTCCGAAATTTGGCTGCTGGGCAACAACTGTAATTTGTTTCCGGAGTACTTAAAGAAGGCTAAAATTTCCTCGAGAGATGTGTTAAAGGTGAATTTAATAAAAAAAAAAAAATCATGCCAAACAATTTATAACACTTTCTAGTAAGTACAACTAATTTGGGTGATATAATGCCGTGGAAGTTTGGGATTCAAGATCCTCTTTAGACACTTTCATTTCATAGCTTATCATTTTTAAATTTCGTTTCTAGTTTAGATATTCATTTTATTTCATTACTTTCCCACATTCATTATTTAGTCATTACAATTCAATAATTCTTATTTAACTTCAACATGTGCTTCATTATTGAAAGAAACGTGTTAGACTTTAACCCTTATTAGTAGTGTGACGTGTCACCCGTTTGTCATAATCCTGTCACATAACAAGCTTACTTAAATTACAGTCCTTTTCTACGTTCTATTTTATTATTTACTGAAAATCCATAAAAATCAGCTTATCCTGATGTAATGTGATGCCTAACTTAACACTCGACAGATTGGAACTACTATGAAGCAACAAGGCATCCTTAGATAAACTTTTCATTTATGATTAAAATCTCAAAACGTATGTACATATCCTTCCTGTGTGCTTTATATTTTGTTTTTGTTTGCATTCATTCATTTCGGAGCTGTCAGTTTGACAGTTCGGAAAGACTGAAGCGAAGTTACGTTTCAAATCAGTGATAAGTCAATGTTGACTATTATACGTTGCTAAAGCCAGCACAGACCTTTTTCCTTCATTCACACACACTTGAAAGATACTGGAAAATATTCAACTTGAAAATATTAATGGAGTTCTTTTTTTATGCCTTAGAGAGGGTGCAAAGTAAAATTGCAAAAAAAAAAACACAAAGACTTACCACATTTGCCCTCTTGTAGCTGTTGCTATTTGATTGCGCTTTAAAGATATTGAGTGTGCATTCATTATGGTACATATTGACGTAACAATTGAACGTAGTTTTGCGAAATTGATTGGCATCGGAAATCGAAACGCTTTTTATTAAATTCTATTCAGTATTTTTTTCTTCTCATTCACTTCCTTATTTTGGTTGAGTTGAGAGTTGTGTGCGTGTTTTTCTAAACAAAGCTCGTTCCTTATCCGTCTGCTGTAATAATCTCGTACAATTTTCTGAGCACGTTACTGGGTTTTTGAAAATTTGGGGGAAAAAAGGAAAACAAAAGCCAGCCCAACAATTTCATTAGGCCATCTCGTATTTGTTTTATTTTTGGCCATTATGGTCTGCCACGAATCTTTTAATACAATTTAATCAAAATTCTGATATTTAAAATGATGTGATTAGTGATTGAAATGTGCCAACAAGTTTGACTGGAAGTTTTTTTTTTTTTTAGGTTTTCTATCAATGATTAAATTCAATATTATGTAACATTGATTTGTGATTGACATCTAAAGTGTTTGCATGATATTTACAAAAAGAAATTATTAAACATTATGAAATATATGTATGTATGTACATGAATTTTCTATAAAAAGAGATTATAATTAAGTAAGTAAAACTGACTTCATAGAGGAACCCTTATTTCCTCACATAAGAAGAAGGGGAGTCTATGCCGTGACGACTTGACAGCGAATCAATAAGTCAGTAAGTTCTTGAATCAAACACAGGTCCTTAGGTTGAAAAAAATTCTTATAATTTTCAACATATTCTCCTGAACCCTTTGCACTTTGCCGCAGTTTCCTCCTTTCAAAATAAAAGATTTGGCGAGGTCTTAAGGATTGATATTCGAGGTTCTTTAATTCGGTCGCTTTCTTTTCAAATCCTTAGTCGATCGACCAATAAATTGAATGAGTCAATGAGAATTATACCGCTACATCCCAAAAACCGGTCACCATGACTTTATTGGCTCGCAATCCCACCTTGGATTTCTGTGCACGTCTTGTCTATGGACGAAAAAAAAGCCGCAAATTCTTTAAAACAATTATTAGTTATTGTCTATGCTAGAAGATTCGTGTATTTGCTTTATGATTTTGTTCCAAACATTATATCCAACACATTTTTTCATTTATTTTTCAAGCTTTTTACAATAATTTAATTTAATTTTTATGTTTTAAAAACATAGTAATAATAATATTAATATTTTTATTTTTCATTATGAAAGACAACAACCATTTTATAAAAATTAAAATAATTTAGAGAATTCAAAAACAAGAAAATTTTCGTTGGCATTCTTGAAATATATTGAAACGAAGTAAAGAAATGTTGATAGCATTGCAATGCTTAATGTTATTATTTTTGACATTTTTTAAACTTCTTGAATAGTGTTTTCATTTTAAACGAAAAATCAAGGAATGGCGAATACTGAATTTATATATATGTATGTATATGTATGGTTTGTGAACACATTCAGACTGAATAAATTTACCTTTCAATATGTCCCGGAAGAAATCAAACGAGTGCTCTACAATTTTTTGTGCAAGGCTCACATCAACTAAGCATTGTGAATTACTTTAATTTCTCACAAAAATTTCATAAAGAAATTTTATTTTGCTTACTTTGCGCCAACCATCTCCATCAAGAAACTTCTTTCTGAAAATGATCGAAAATCAGGAGTTTTATACCCGATCGAAAACCCTCTGCCTATGCATTTTTTTACCATTTCAGAAACTATAATTTCAAATTGCCTTAATTTTCTTTTTTTATATTTATTTTGTTCTAGTCGTTTCAAATTCGTTGCTAAAAATAGCTCCGACAAAGAAGGAATGTTTCTTTGTCGTTGCTATCTTCATTTCAAAATGGAAAATACCGTTACACTTTCAATAAACCTCGATAACGCCAATGGGGATATCAAATTGTCGTTTCAGTTTCAGAATATAATTACACATTTTTAAAAAAAAAAATATAGGGGAAGACTTAAATTTTTTACTATATGGGAACATTTTTCCTTATTTCTCTCAAAAAACAAACTTCAAAAATCCTTATTTTTCAAAACAAAGAGAGAATGGAAGTACCTTATATATTTATATCATGCTTGCAATAGTGTAAAAAATTGACACCAACACAGGACGGACTCGTTTTTTAGCAAAAAAAAAAAATAGGTTCAATGAGGGTATTTTTTACCTTTAAGGGGGCCCATACACACATACTGCTTGCAGCTACTGCCGATGAACCCTTGGTATACGTGTGTGATTGATATTTTACCAGAAACTTATCAATCATCATTTAAAATAAAAATTTATAAAATAAACATGCCCTTGAGAACAAATAAAAATATTGGTAGAATTCAAGAAATTAAGAAAAAACGATTTTTCTTTATACATTTTTTGCCAAACTTATTTTTTGTTTGTTTTATTTCCTTTTATGTTTGTTTTACTTGCTTTTTTTTCAGTAAAACTTCAAATTTAAAAAATACATATCAGAAAAAATGAATAAATTCATTTTTTGTTCATTTGAAAAACTGTCAGCAGTATGAGTTCATTTGAAAATCAAAACTGTTTTGATTTTCATACTGCATTGTCTGTGTGACAAATACATTAACAAAAATTTTAAATTTACCAACACATGCTTATCGCATGAGCATGAGCAGTATGTGTGTATGGGCCCCTTAAGAAACCTGACGAATTGATTCTTTATTCCATAGCTGTAATAAGTGAATGGAATGAAAAATAAAAATATTTTTATTTCAGTTATAGTTTTTGTTTTAAATTAGAAATAAGAAAAATTCAAACAATTATTTGTTATGTGAAAATTCAATACAATTTATTTATTTTAAAACAATTGAAATTTTTTAAATTTATACATTGCTCAAATCCATTTTTTGGAGTATTAAATCAATTTACAATATTCGAAATACAATTTTGTTCGTATTTTTGAAACAAAAGAAAATTTTATGAATTTAAATATCCAAAAATTGAATAAAATTCATTTCAATATTATTTGACTACAAAAAAATCAAATAGTTTTTCTCAGAATTTAATTTGAAAAAAAAACAATAAATTAATTAAATCAGGCTCTTATTTCTTGAATATAAATTATTTCTGAAAAATAAAAAGAAATATTTGTTAGACCTAAAAATACATAACACCCATTTGTGATATATTTAGTTCAGAGAGTTCTATAGTTGAACTTTTTTTTTTTTAAACGGACTCATGGTATCAGCAATGAAAAAAAGCACTTTTTGTGCGAACGCGTTTTTCTTATCTCTTTTCTTACTACTGAGCCTCTAGTATTCATTATATTTTTCACTAAGAAATTTCCTTAGGTGTACAATAAAATTTGAATTTCATTTAGAGCTAACACATAATGATTTCGCGCAAGTTTTGCAAAAACCCAATCAATACCTTGTTTGTTATTTTTATTGAGCTAAATATTTTGTTATATGAAAATAACGTTAAAAGTAGACAAAACACGGATATGGCGCTAACTGTATTTCTCAATTATCCAAGGTGATATATAATTGAGGCAATAGGTGGATTCCTCTAGGGGTCGTCGCAGGAAAAATCTTCATTACTAGAAATCATCTCACAGGGAGTATTTTCAATAATAAAAGAAAATTTTTTTATTTGTATATGTTTTTACAATTTAAAACTATTTGAAACTATTTTTTATTCATTTAAAATAATCAATAAAGTTTTTGTTGAATAATATAAATTTGACTTATTAACAAAAAATTATTTGAATTTCAAAAAGTCAAATGAAATAAAATAAAATTTCATTCAAACTATAGAAATATAATTTAAAAAAATTTCAGTCGCTGAATTCAAATAAAGCATTAATTTGTTATATTTTTATTTGAATTTCTGAAGGCGTGATTTTTTTAAATTTTCTGACAAAAAAATAAATTTACATTTGAAAAATTTTATTTCAAATCAATAACAACAAATTTTAATTCATTTCATGAGAAATTTCAATGATTTCAAGGAAATTCTATTTGGTAAACAGAAATAAAATTTAAAATTAATTTAATTTTATGAAAAAATTCAAATAAAAAAAATCACACTGAACAGCTATGCTTTATTCTATAAAGTAGGAAGTGAGGAATTATTTTTCCTTTAAGAACAATGAGGTACGGTCTCTTTATTTTTCTTAATTGAAAGTTATCTCAGTGAGTGACATTATTATGTAAAATATTTTATTCCTTTAAGAGAAATTGTTTTCAATGAAGGGCTCATTGTTTTAATAAAAAGTGTTGGCCTGTAAAAAATGTGCCTTTAATAATGAACTCCTCATTCCATTACGAAAAGCACTTTTAATGAGGTAATCTTTTTTTTTTTTTTTTTTTTTTTTTTTTTTTTTTTTGAGGAAAACTTAGGCTTAATGAACTCCAGTGAGGTACTTTTTTCATAAAGGGTGTTTTTTATTGAGGTATAGAACTTTAAGTTGGCATCACTTTTTTAACTGGCGGCCATTTTGTCAGCTGTCAAGTGATTAATATTTAGTTTGGTTTGCCATTTCATCATGAACAGGTTGACAAAAGAACAACGCTTGCAAATCGTGCAAATTTATTTCGAAAATAATGGTTCAGTTCGCGAAGTTTACCGCAAGCTCCGTCCATTTTATGGTCGACATAATCGTCCATCAGAGCAATTAATTCGGTTAACCATGGATCGTTTTCGCACTACGTTTACTCTTTGTGATAATACGCATCCGCAGAGACGTCGAACAGTGCGCACCGAAGAAACAATTGCCGCTGTAGAGCAAAGTGTTGAAGAGGACCCGAATGAATCGATTCGCCACCGTGCACAGCAATTGGAGCTTTGTCCATCAACTTTATGGAAGATTTTGCGCAAAGATCTTGGCTTGCGACCTTACAAGATCCAGCTTGTGCAAGAATTAAAGCCGCGAGACCATGCAATGCGTCGTGATTTTGGTGTATGGGCCGAAAATGAGATTGATCTCGATGCTGATTTTCATCGCAAAATTTTGTTCAGTGATGAGGCTCATTTTTGGTTGAATGGCTACGTCAACAAGCAAAATTGCCGCATTTTGAGTGAAGAGAATCCACATGAGACCCTTGAGACGCCATTACATCCACAAAAACTGACTGTTTGGTGTGCTCTATGGGCTGGTGGAGTCATTGGGCCATACTTCTTCCGAAATAATGCTGGAGAGTCAGTTACCGTTAATGGAGACCGGTATAGAGCCATGATAACCGACTATTTTGTTCCCGAATTGGATGGCATGAATGTGGATGAGTTGTGGTTCCAACAAGACGGCGCTACATGCCACACAGCGCACGTCACAATCGATTTATTGAAGGAAACATTCGATGAGCGCATAATTTCGCGGAATGGACCTGTCAATTGGCCACCAAGATCGTGTGATTTGACACCATTGGATTATTTTCTTTGGGGATATGTGAAGTCGCTCGTCTACGCCAACAAACAAGGAACGTTAGGGGACTTGGAAGCCAACATTCGTGGCGTTATTGCCAACATACGGCCCCATATGCTCGAAAAAGTGGTTGAAAATTGGACCTGTAGAATTGGCTTTATTCGAGCCAGCCGCGGCGGCCACATGCCCGAAATCATATCTAAACATTAATGGCATAAAATTATCCTTCCAATAAAGCCAAATTGATGGACATTAAAACGATTTTCTTGTGTTTTATTTCAATTCGAAGTTCTATACCTCTGAAAAAAACACCCTATATAAGAACAATTAAAAAACTTTCCATTTTCTATTATGACAAATCAAAAAGTGAGACTTCTTTTGTTAGAAAAGCCTGTATAGACTGGTAAATTTCTTATCTGAAACGAATAATCTTATATAAGGAGAGGTATTCGTTGCCATATCGCGCCATAACCATCAAAATAGCTTAAGTGACATAATTTTAGAACTTAAATTTTTGACCAAAATTGATTACTTGCGATTGTAAATAATCGATTTTTCTCAAAAAAAAATTAAGCCCTAAAATGTGCCGCTTAAGCTATTTTAGCGGCTATGGCTCGATATAATGCATAGAGGAATTTATGCTCTTTAAAACATAGTCTTCAATGAGGAAATCATTGTGCTGCAAGAAAAATGCTTTTATTAAGGGACCATTTTTTATATCAAAGGTTTTCTTTAAAATAAAAAATATCTTCAATTTAGAATTCAGTCTGTCAGAAACGTGCTTTCATTGCGATTTCATTACTCTCTCAGAAAAACAAATTTTAATGACAAATGTGACAAAAAAAAAAATGGGTTTAATGAAATGGTAAGTCCACAATGTGTTTTCTTTTTAAATTGCGCGGGGCTACGCCCTTGAAAATAAATTTCAGACATCATGAATTTCCACTCAACCGATTCTAAATAAACTAAATTTATAAATTTCTATTTTAAAAATTGGGCGGGATCACGCAATTTGCAGTTTAATATTTTTTTAAAATCGTTCTAATTTTTTTCATTAAAAAACACTTTTCCATAGAAAAAAAGGTGTAATCAATAATTTTCTGATTTTCTTAACGAAAAAAAAAAAGGAAAAAGTGTATCCTTTTTCTTAATAAATTGCTTGTTTTTTTTGCCTGTTTCTATGATTTGATTAAATATCCAATAAAGGATATAAAATAAAACAAAATGTTGTCCAATAAAAATAATTTGATGCCTGGCAGTATGATATTTAGAACAGTGATTTTTTTTCTTAAGATTAAATATTATCTGCCGTTGTGCCAAGTCAACAACATCATGTATTTATTGAATATGCAAAATGTTGTTTTGCTCTAAATATGAAAATATTATATAATAAATAATATAACAACAAAGAGGGATTTACAGATTTACAAAAACTGTAAGGCAAAAAAAAAAATAGAAATAGAAATACAATATTTTGCATACATAACGAGAAATATTTATTGAAATTACCCCCTTAAAGCCCATTCAAAATGAGTGTGAAAAGTATTCAGCAAAGAAAACAAGAATAGAGAAGAAAAAAAGGGTGTCAATTGGCCGTAATGTTTTTTTTTTTTTTTTGGTTGCTGCCATTTTTAACTCCTCACTCAGCTCGTTTGCATTTGCGACACAAGTCAATGGCATCAATGTCAAGTCAACATGTTACAAGTAGCTAGAGAAAAAAAGGAAAAAAAGAAGTTGAAAGAACGACAAATGGAATAAATGAAAGCCAATTTTTGAAAATTTGTTTCATTTTTATTTACTATATGACATTACAATGCATTGTAAATTATGAAATTCGTTGTGATAACAGTGTGATGAAAATGTGTTTAGGGGTCTAAATGCCAAATGTGTTTCCATAAAAATATGAATATCAATGATACTAAATTATATTTATTTGATTTATAATCAAATAAGCAACCGTAATTTAAGTTAAACTTGCTCCTTTAAGGCTAACATTTCTTTTAAGTTATTAAATTTTTTTTTAAATATTTCAAAATATTGTTTAAATTTTGCTGAAAGGACACCCTTTTAATTGCTAACTTGTCTTATTATTCTGCCGTTATAAGTCGTATTTCATTTGGGACATTATTTATTTATTTTTTTTTTTAATACCAGTTGATTAAACATTTTGTCATGCAGCTTTTGGGTTGACATTTATTATGTTTTTGTGCTAAAAACCAAAATACAAATACAATCATCACAAAATAACAATCTCGCATATGAGCCGAACAATTTTGAACAATAAGGAGACATTCAATTTCACTTTTAGGAATTTGCACTGTGGGTAAAACACATACAAAATTTGATATAAATGAAAAAAAATTATGTTCAACTTTTAGTGACTACTTTGTAAAAGTTTTATTTTTATGTTTTTAGGATTTGATTTTGATTGTATTATTTCTACGGACTTTTTTTTCCATTAAACTGTTACGCGCGACTTTGTCCGCATAGAACATTGTTTGTTTAGTTCGCAGTCTCAATCAAAATTCCCAGGAGACGTTCAAACAAACTTATCAATCACGAGTTGAAAATTATATATTAAAGTGTTTATTTGAATATCTACCAAAAAGCGGCAAGTATCCGACACTCACACATATGCTCTGATTGACGGGTTTAGGTTTATGTCCGTCGGTCGATTGTCCATCAGTACGTATCCCTGTTTTGCAGTCGGTATTTCTGCTAGAATTATTTTTTTAGACTTGATTCTATACCGTCAGATTTTCATTTATAATACGCGGCTTGTTTTCCAGGTAACATACACAAAAATTGAAGACTTGCTTAAACATGTTTCCATATAAAGGATAATTGCTTAGTATGGGAAGTATAACTACCCTCTCTCCTATACCATTAGTTTTTCTGCGATTAAAGTAGTTCAGAGAAAATTCAATGATTCTCACTATTATACTCGTAGTTGTCCTGTTGTATTGTTAAAGTTACGTTTCTAGTTCTAGTTCTTCATGCTTATTCCTGCCCAAGCACACTATTTTCAAAGTAACATACACCAAATTTTTTGGCAGCTTTCTAGATATGTGACGACTTAAATTTTTAATTGCATACGTGATACCTTTCTCTCCATTCCTATCATGCCAGTTCCTCTTTTGAAAGTAGACTACACGAAATTTAAGGACTCTGCAGCTCTCCAAATATGGCATAACTAATTTTTTTTATGTATGACGGTTAGCTTCTATTCCGCCACTTTTCTACTACATTCATCATCTTAAGAGAAATCTATACCAAATTAGAGGGCTCAAATTAATGATTTTCTTCGCTTATGGGAGAATTAGGATTTCTTGGATTACCCCTTCCCATCCCGCTAATTTTTCTACTTGACTAAATACATTATTTTGAAAGTAGCTTAAGCACTCTCTAACTATTGCAGCTCTGCAAATACAGGATAACTAATTTTTCTAGTACGAGGAATACTCTTATTCCCCCTTTCTATCCCGACAGTTATTTTCTTGACTGTTTAAATTATTTTGTCAATCAATGTGTGACTTGTTGTAGGATAACTTGGCATTTTTTTTTCTTTATAAAAGGTGTCCTTATTCCCCTTCCTATACCGCCAGGTTTCTGCTTGAATTTCCATATAGTCTTCAAAGTAACACTTACAAAATTTAAAACTACTCATTATTGTAGTCGTCTAGATATAGGGAAATTCATATCTAGTTGCAATGTTTTCTTTGAGTAAATGTTTCGTTAAAATCGGATAATAGCCGAAAAAAAACTTGAAAAATACATTAAAAATATCATCTGGCAACACTTATGATATTTATTAGGCCTTATGATAATTTATATAAAAAAACAGCCGAATATATATGTATCTAAAGTTTCGTAAGAGTCGTTTGAGTCCCCGTAAATTTTTTTAAAATGAGCCTAAGCTCCTAAGCCTAAGTATCGTAAGTGTTATTTAAGTAAAAACATGCAAAATAAGTTGATAAACTGATCTGCAACGTCATAGGCTTAGATGGCTGAGCAGACGTTTACACGGTAAGTGTAAACTAAAGCACATCAGGGGTTTCCTCATGGGAATTCAGTGGCTTAATGATGGATAATAGGGTCACTTCTGGGTACAAATGGGGGGTAAATATTACTTTTCATGGGCAATAGAAGGGAGTCACAATGGAGCCAACTGGGGCCCCTAGTGGAGGTGCGTTTTAGCACCACCCTTCCTAAACTAACCTAACCTTCTTCAAGGGGCATGTACCTACCCACTCTTTCAAACACAATATTATGTCGTCGGTCCCCAAGTGATATGGACCAGTCCGACTCTAACACTTCCTATGAAGTGGACCACTCACTTTTACATGGTGATGGCCTAGGAATGGGGTTAATTGATACTTTGTATGCACCTTGTGACTTCTCACTGAACTATGCTATAGGGACCTATTCGGTGTATAATAGAGACCTGCGTAAAAGGTCTTTAAATGTAAATACGTCATGATTTTTAAATGTATTCACGTCGCATGTATTATACTAAACCAATAATAAATGCTGTCGTACTATAAGCGAAGCACGATTGATGTATTGGTGTACGTGTATATCAGTGTTAACAAGCGATGTCGCAAGACAGCTTGTTTGTAACAAACACTCAAAAGAAGTACTGTTGATTAGTGTATGCTTGTTATTTTTCATATTGTACGTTTGAGTATGTGTGTAATATGTAGATGGTAAGCTATTATGTGATTAACCGCATACAACTAATGTTAATGCATGTGTGTGCCTTTGCATGTGCGCAGAAAAATAAAAAATCATAAACACATACATACATGACGTTTGTACACGCGCTCATGCGTAGAAAGAAGCAAGTATCACAAATTCTTCCGTCACGAAGTATTTTCTTCTTTACTCTTATACTTACAATACTCAAAAAAAAATTCTTGCAAACAGTGTTGTTAACGTTTGTTCTATAAGGTTTCGCTGTAGTAAAGCATTTGAAAAATCCCTCATGTCTTGAAAATTCTTATAAGATGTCTTATGCAGGAGACTAATGTATAATAATATAAATTATATATAAATGTTATTCCGACATTTAACTGTAACAATACTTAAGCCTATAGTACACGGCATGTAAAAACCCACATGCGCATGTGCTTCTGACGTAATTTTGACGTCATCACAAAGCTACATTTGCTACATGCCATGTACTAGCAACATATTCACATGCAAATATTCACATGATTACAGATTTGCTGCTCAGAAAATGTGTTCAATTCGGTTAAAAATGTCACATTTGTATTTTGAAACAAAATTTTGTATCAAAATTTTAGGGCATGTAGCCACTACTAGTAACTTAAAAAAATGCAACCAACATGCTGAAATTCATAAGACGTAACTGTTGCGCAACCGTTGATTGTTTGTTTTAGAAACACATAGTTGAGTAGTTCAGCTCCACTCAACAGTTGAGTAATTTTCCATCACAAAATTTTTTCGCTACCTATAGTCAACATGTTGTGCTCAGCCTGAATAGCTGATTGAGTAGGGATATGCCTTTTATATAGTTTGTTAGGTGGCAGGAGCAAATATTTGTTAAATTTTACATTACAAATGCGATGAAGTAATGAAATTAAGATATAAAATTAAATTATATCTATCAAGCCGTTTTTAAGACGTAACTGTTGGAGCCAAAAGTTGCCAACAATTTCGCAACTGTTGAGCTCAACAGCTACGTCTTATGAATGCGCTCATTGAAATTTTTTTGAGATTCGAACTGACAACCTCCTGCATGACAGGCTTGTACTTTATCCACTCGAGGGAAAAATTAACATTATATTTACACTTTAATAAGTCTTGGATTTAACCACATCGAACATGTTCAGTGCCGTTTATAACAATTTTAGATCGAGTCCCAATTAAATTGAGTCAAGATCAAGATACGTCACGAAAATTTCGAATATGTAACAATTTACACGATTTGTCTTTTTTCACCCTACACTACTCCGTACTTTTGGCAACACTCGCATTTTATCCAAATTTTCTGCAGGGGAAGTACAGAGGCTTCACCCTGTTTTCTATAACGCCATATTGTGTCTTTGCAACAGTCAAAGAGTCTTAGGAAATAGATTTATAGACGGCCATAAAATTCAATTTGAAATTTCTTTTTTTGTTTGACAAATAAATGATATACATATCAAATTGGCTAAGAATTAATGAAACAGTGAAGCAAAAAATATAAAAAAATACAAACGAATAAAAAAATTCGTTTCTTTTTCATAAATATTGTTACGTAAAAATATTCCTACAGGGTTAAAGCAAAGAACTATCAGGAAGTATTTAACTAAAGCACTAAACGTACACACATATTTACGTGCAAATACTATAGCAACAACAATAATTGTATACATACCCTGCAGAAAGTGCGAATAGTGAAATTGTGGTGATTTACTAGTGACGTTGTCAGTAGCACTAGTGACCAAGTGTACACCAGCCAATGGTATCATCTACTGACATTTAACATTAGCTTGTCATTGAAAATCCACCACTAGACTATAGCACTACTGACTTAGTAGTTCTTTCGGGACCACATGGAGACATTGGCACCAAATATTCACTAGTAAATTTTAGGGGCTCTAGTCTACAATATCGATATATCCTCTCTCGTTGTCAATAGTAAACTTATAGTGATTTTCTAGTGACACTTTCAATAGTGTTACTGACTAGGTGTACCCCAGCCAATGCAAATGCCTATTGACAAATAACATAGAGTTGCCATTCAAATGCTATCAGTAGACTTTAGCACTATTGACAAGGTAGTTCCGGAGGATTCACTAGTAGATTTTAGTGACCCTCGTCTACATATATTTATTTAATATTATTGCACAACATAATAAAAAAGAAAAACAAACTATTGACGCGTTCATAGACAATATCACCAGAAATACACTAGAACTGTCGTCTCTAACGTATCTCTACTCACGCATAAAAGGAAAGTTGTCGACATTTTAACTAGTGCAATTGTCGCTGGAGAAAGAGTTTTGACATAGAGACATATGGTTCTAAGTTGACTAGAGGGTAGCTACAGACACACACACATACAAATAAAAGTGCGAGCACTGTACTACCAGTAGCACACCGCATTGCCAACATAAGAGTCGTTACTTTGAAATTAAAAAAAAAAAATAACGACCAATCGAATTATCTACAAACGCCTAGAAGCAGCAACATGAATTTTCCCGATTGTGCTAGAGAACTGTTTGAACATCTGGCTGCCAATAGTAAATGACAATACAGATGTCATCATGCATAGATGCCATTACTAAGTACAGACATGTTATTACGCCACCTATCGGGCGAACATTAGAGAACCGATTCATGTACTATAAAAAGTGGCAGCATGTGCGAGAATAGAGCAGTGCTAATCAGAAAGTAGTCAAGTTAAGACCTCGTTGAAAGTGGATACTAACGATAAGAAGTAGTTAAGTAAAGACAAGTTGTAATTTGCTTCGTTAAGAATAAAAGGAAAAACAGTAGCAAATAAAAATTGTGTATTATTTATTTTTATTTTTGAGCAATCAAAAGAACTCACACGTTTAATAAAATTTAAACGTAACAATATCATTTTGTTCAATTTAAATTTTATTCAACTATTTTTTATACCACCCTAATATTTCCTTTGACTTTATCGTATACCCACATTATGTTTTTTCTTTATAACAATTGTTTTTGCTACTTTTATATTTCTATATTTAACAGGCATACGTGTGCTTGTTCGCTAGTAAAACCCACCAAATAGAAAAACCCTTGAAGGCTTTCCGTTCTTGTGCCCTTTTCTTTTCAAATAAAAATATTTGTGTGTCTCTTATATTTAGTTTTCGAATGGTGTGTGTTTGTGTGTGCATGTTTATTTCCTTAAATAACCCTTATAAAAATAATTGTAGTTAAAATTTGCATATGCCCTTACCGAAAAACAAAACAAAAAATAAATGTAATGAATAGAAATTTTGTAGATTTTATAAAATTGAAAAATAACAAACGAAACAAATGTTGCAAATACACACACTCTCGTCATTAAGACGTACAAATAACAGTAATAAATCAGACCCGGCTTGAATTTAATGAGAAGTTTTGTTAATGATTGCTTTTTAAAATATATTTTTTTCAAAGGTTGGGAGAAGAGGGTGGCGTTTATTTTAAAGACTTTTCTAATTTTTAAGGCAAATTTAACATATATAAATTAAAAACTATTAATCTAAAATGAAATAGAGGACATTTTTAGTGCCAAGGACACTCTGCAGGGTATGAAATTGTGTAGAGTACTGCGGCCGGACTTTAATTAGAATAATTTCCCCAAGCAATTTGTAATTGTTTGTTGATAAAAATAAATTAGTATTAATCTTAAAACGGCTATATGCACAACATCAATTTCAAAGTGCTCAAAGTGCTGCAAATTTTAAATGGAGTAGCCGCAAAGAGATGTCAGTCGAAGTTTTTGGTTGGAGCACTGTAATAAACTTCAGCAAAGTAGACGGTTAAGTGAGGTAACTTGTTTCACCTCCAGATTGAATGGCCGTGTTACAATCCTAGATAAACCACCATCCTAGATAAATTCTTTGGGGTCAGATTCGTGTACCAGTGGTGCTTCTAACAGTCAGTGGACTAAATCTGCCATATAACGATTTGTTTGCAAGCTGTCGTAACGAAGAGGAGGAGGAAACTGTTGAAAAACTTTTCTACTACTGACCACCCAGTCATGCCGATAAACAAAAATTTTTTTGGTCTTTTTGTTTCTGCAAGATCGTGGAAATGTATCGGAATGTGATATAAGAACTGTTACAGTTTTTATCCAAAATTTAGGTTGATTTTAGAATTAACAAAACGAGACAATGAAGGACATCTAATCTATTCTTCTCTGACGTCCAAGTAGCACAACGGGACCAAATAAAGACTAAGCTAGCTAGTTATGCTGGAACTGGCAACCTGTAAAATATAAGCTAAACCTAACCTTACTTTATAAGTGATTGCATACACTTATGAGAATCACAGGTAGACGTTAGTCGGCTAGAAGGACCATTATAGTGATACATTTAGCACTATATTCAATTATATACGTACATGTCTTTAATTTTTAGCTTGTGTCATTATAATAACCTCAAAGCTGTCCTAGGCTTTGAGAATTAAGCTTTCAACTTCTGCTGTGTTAGTTGGCCAGTTTGGCATTCATCATTTATTTACCATGCAGAAGGGAATCTTAAATTTTCATTGTTGTATACAATAAATTAGGGCTAGGACTCATTTTCCTACACAACCGTATGACTTTTGAGAAAATATAACCCTGATATGATGGAGTTTACAAACATTTTCAAAAGACAGTAACAAATCAATACATCAGGGTTGTATTTATCAAAAATCGTACGATTTTGTAGGATAGTGAATCATATCCTTTACTAAAATGAAAACAGAATTTTCCGTGCAGTGTAAATCTTGGCAATCTCCAGATTTATTTGCAACTTCACTAATGCCGTCATCTTCAATTCGACTGGTAGGACCATAAACCATGTATGAAGTAATTAATTTCAGGCAAACTAGCTTTTTGGGTATCATGTAAATATGTAATGGCATTTGACGTATGGCTCGAAGGACCGTAAGCAAGAATGAAGACATTTCCCCCTATTTTAGGAATGGACTTCATCTCATTTATATGCAGTCAATTTTGTAGATTTTAGACAAGGTAACTACTTTTATAATAAGCAAATACTGTAAATTTGGCTAATATTTTAATTTTTATAAATACCACTTATATTCGAAGGACCACTCTTTCTTTTTGTCTCTTTTATATTGTTAATATTAAGAAACTTCTTTCACATAATTTTTTTTTATATCACTGAAGATCTTCAGATATATTCTTAAAAGTCTTTAAATTTCACGAATATTTTCAACTACAATTGGCTCGTAGGACCATTAGAAAAAAATTTTAATCAGAAAATTCGCAGGCTTACAAATTATATACAATCTGACTTTTTTAGTGCCATGCAAATAATGACACTTGCTTGTACGATTCGGAGGGCCAGAAATTTTAATACGGCTACAAGGACTATATACAACAGCAGAAGAATAGTAATTGCAGATCCTGTGCAAGATAAAGTAATCCATGCCGTGTAAACACGGGCAACTGGGATTAATAAATCATATAAATCGGTACGAAGGACTATAAAATAGAAGAATATTTAAGGTTTTTCGTGCCAAGTAAGGGATGAAACTTGGTTGTAAGGCTCGCAGGACCATTAATTTTAATACGCCTGTAGATCCTAGACAAGATAACTTACATTTTGTCATGTAAATACTGGCAACTGTGTCTAATGTCGTATGAATCGGTACGAAGGACCATAAAAAAGAAGAACATAACTTAAAATTTATTTGGCAGAGCTTAATGAAAACCAGATGTAATTTTTCCGGAATCTCTTTTAATTACAAATTTTTTTATTGTTGTCCTTAAATTTGTTATTTATTAGATTTTCACTTTATTTACATAAACCTTAGTTTTAATTTTTATTTTTTTTGGGGGGGGGGCTTGAATACTACCAAATAATTATGGTTTTTGGGGCACGTTTTTCCCATTGAAATCAAACAAATATAAAAGCAACTTTAAAAAATTTTTCCTTTCATTCGAAGAGCAGCTAGCAGCATTCAACTCAAGAAAACACACTCACGCCCTTCATTTAAATTAAAATAAGAATCAAGTAAAATAAAACTCAAGAACTTACGTACACTGTGTATTATTTGTACGTTAAAACGCCTGTTTTATTTCGCATTATGTACGAATATTTAAGAAAAGAAAAAATAAGAAAACTTTATCATACTCTTATTCATGAAAAACAAAATTATATATATATAAATAATTTATTTAATTTTTTCTTTATTTTGTTAAGCCTTCGGGATATAGAATTTTAAAAAAAATCACGTGCTTATCTACTCAAACCCACACAATTAACGCCCATTTTGACAGTAATTTCAGTTGTCTAAGAAAACGCTATTAGAAGAATAAAAAATATATATAAATTTATAACATTTTTACATTTCAATTGCCAGCCAAACGAGCAGAATAAAACCCACCTCCAGCTTATGCTTCTTTACTTCCTCTATAGCAGCACTAGACTTCCTCCACCGTTTTCAAAATAAAGGAATAGAACTAGAAAAGAAATGAACTGAACTGAACGAAATTGAAAATCACCCCCCTTTTTACCTAAAGTAAAAAATAAACACATACCCAAAATAATTCAAATTCGCAATGATACAAGAAAATAATAGAATCGAATTCCCATTTTAACTCGAAAAAAAAAATTAGAAGTGCGATAGAGAAAAAAGAAAGAAATTGTGTATATCACAGCCAAACAAATTTTAATTGCTGCCACAGTCATTTCGAATTTTATTTCATTTTCTAACAAATACTTGCTATGCCAAATGTATTGATAAGAGAGTCAGTCACGTTCAATGAATTGTTAACTTACAAAAAAAAAAAGACACAGTCAGAAAGTTTGGCGGCTGACTGCTGCTGCAAATTTGATAATACACAAGTTATAATGATGCCTGCCCCATACTCCAATTAACAAAGTAGTCGTAAAATGTATAAATGTTTCCATTGCTTAAAGCAAAAACAATCTTATTTTGTGTCTTTATTATCAATGACAGCGTAACAATGATATCAAGAGTTGTATTTTAAGACCATTTACGGTCTTCTAACAATAATAAATTTTTTTCCCCATTTATATTTACTCCCCTTTCCACTAATCACGCCTCGAACAATTGCAATTCATTGATTGTAAGTCAATGATACTAAAAGCTCTTGTTTCACTTGTGTAAAGAGTTTTAAAATGTAAACAAATACTTTAAAGGGCAAATTAAAAAAAAATAAAATGCAAATATGTTAAAAGTAATTAGCTGGCAATAATTGTGATAAGGATAATTTAACACTTAATTTTCAGGTCTTTTGAAAGTAAATTAAACAAGGAAAATAATAAGTAGGTAAAAGAGTAATAATTAGTATCAGCTGCAAGTGTAACAAAAATTATTGAATTCGACTGAATATTTTGGAAGCTGGCTTGATATCCTTTTTGTAAAACCTTGTAAACAGTTTGTTAATTACATGTATAAGATAAGTAGTAAGTAGGAAAAAGGACAAGTATTAGTATCAGCTATAAGTATAGCAAAAATTATTGAAGTCGCCTGAATATCTTGGGAGCTGGCCTAATATCCTTTATTTTACAACTCCCTAAAAATACTGTCAACTGTATTTAGTTTTCATTATAAATACAGTTAAAACCAGGCTCTTACAATTTATGTATACAGCAGGACTTGCAAAGCAAAGATAGTTAAAAATATTAAAGTATACTTATGCATATAAATTTATGAAAAATTATATATAATAATATCAGTACGAAATAAATTCTAAGTATTAGAAAAGACGTTTATTTGAGTCAGCTCTAAGTGTACAGAAAAATTATTTGATTTGACTGTGTTTTTCGTAGGCTGCCATAATATCCTTTTTATAAATTTTTTAAGTCTTATTATATTTTTTTAAGCAGGTAACAATGTATGAATTTAAGAGGTTGAGTAGCAGTGCCAGCTTAAAGCGTGCAAAAACTAATTTCAATCGACTGGGTATTTCGGAAAGTGCCCTAATATCATTTTTACAACTTTCTGACAACTTTTCTTTAAGTTTAACCAATGTTTGATTTTGAAAAAGGTAGTAAAATATAAATTGAAGCATAAATAATGAAAATATAAAATATACCCAGTCAGCATGTGGAAGATTGTTTCACCAAACTGAGTCTCTTTCGACTGCCTTAAATGATCAAAAACTGATTAATCAGTTCTGCGCTTAAAATATGATTCGAAAATGAATCCCAGAAACACTTAGAAAGTGATTTGTTTAAAAAACAAAAGCAAACAGCAAGCTCGTGCAGTAAAATCAAGAAAATATAAAAATATAAAAATTTAAAACAAAAAAAACTGAATGTAAATACTCACAAACTGTCTCGAAAGTGAATCGAAATTGATCAGAAATGCGAGTCATAAAAGACTCTTTTAGAAGACTCGCGGCTAGGGTACCATTTTCTCCCGAATGAATGAATGAATGAATTTTCGACTCGAAAACGAGCGCATAAATGCTTATTTTAATCGTGCCGAGGGGTCGAAAAAGACTCGAATATGATCATCAATTTCATAAAATGCTGACTGGGTATGGACATATGAACATACATGCACGCATATGTACATATGTATAAATAATAATATTTCCCTGCAGGAGAATAGGCGATAATTGTCTAAAAGCTACTAGTATAATTACTAGAATATCAAGAACTAGTGCAAAATGGGTTAAAGTTGTTGTGTAAAATTACTAGTGCTGATGAGTACTAGTATATGAAGTAGTTCCAAGGCACCACATTGCAAAATAAATTTTAACTGTCTAACAGAGCTCTTGTTGCACTGTATGAAAATTGGTATCATATGATTACTAAAATTTGAGCTTGATCTAAAAATAATTGTTATTAAATAGTTATAATTACCCTTTTGTATTTCTGAATTTTGATAAATAATTGCAAATTTTAACTAGCGTTGTCACTGGGTAACAAAGGAATAAAACCACCAATTTTATAGAATTTTTCCTTACAAAAGCACTAGTAAGAAACTAGTCCTAAACTAGTACCAATGGTACTAGTAGTTTTCTAAACACACTCAATGCTAATTTGAGAATTAAGATGGTATTGGAAAGTTTACAGTTGCGAACTAGTGGTGGTGATTTCTGTACTACTAAAGTATGTACTAGTTGGACACTAGTTCGTTCTCCTGCAGGGTTATTTTAGATGTATTAAAGGTCTATACACGACAAATTTTAATACGCGTAATCAAATATTTCAAACACTGGTCTAATATCAATTTTTTTGTCTTTTCCAAATTTTTTTTATATTTTATATACCAAGTAACAGCAATACAATCTTAGCATATTTGGAAAAAAAAAAATTAATTAAAAAAATATTTTATCTAGAGATTATTGACCTTCAATTGTGTAAAAGGACATGCTACTAATTGCTTTACGCACATGCGAGATTTAAGTAACTTTTGATTGAAGGCTTAAAACTCCTCCATATATCCTTTTTTTTTACTAATATAAAAAAATATATATAGAAGTAAAAAAATATGTGTTTTACTAAAAAAAGACATTATAAAATAAACCTTTTCTCACAATAAGTTAAAAAGAAATCAAACAAATTAAACAAACAAAATTTAAATGTTTTTACTTTTTTAAAAACCTTCCATAAAAACAGTAATGTTCCATTGAGGTCCTTGAAACTGGAAACATGAACGTATCCTGGTGTAATTTATAAGCATACCGAATTTCATTCTATTTGGAACTTTTTCTCAGAACCGCTGCATGTATCCTTTTTTGTCGTTATTTTATAAGGATGTGTTTAAGATACAATTTTGTCTCAAAAGAACTTCAAACAAGTGAAAATAATATCATGCTTTATATCTGCTTCATATATGTATAATAAAAAATTTTAGACATATTTTGAAAATAATTTACGTATTTACCACAATTTTTGCAATTACCTTAACAAAAGCTCTAATATATCGCCTATGACTTTGAAACTTAAAAGATAAACGTAACCTTAAATAAGTTATTTGTGTGGCAATATTCATTTCAAGTGGTGTCATATCCTTTAACGCCTACATATATCCTATTTTTATACTCCGCTTTAATGGAAATAACCAAAACCCAATTATTTCAGTTATCCGATTTTTTTTCTAAAACGTAGTTCGGAATAATGAAATTTGTTACAGTTAAGCGTACTACTTAAGACCAGTAAAACAATAAAGTACGTAAGAGCGAAAAGGACAAATAAATTTTGCCATTTAACTTTTTAACGAACAAAACATGCACAATTTTTTCAGACTTAATTTGTGCAATGGATTTCTAATAAATAAATTTGTCATTGTTAATTTTTTCACTAGTAGTTGTGGGCTTGCTTTTGCTTTTCAGTAATACGATATTTTCAGTAAGGCGATGTTTCGCTAAAGCGAAGTGAATAAAACTGGCAGCGTTTAAAATCAGTGCGGGGATTTGTATCGCTTTCAATAATCCGTTTTTTTTCACTAAAGCGTGTTGCGCTAAAGAGGATTCGACTGATTCGGATACTATACTAATACATGGCTTTCGTTTCAAATTTTTTTCTATATTAAACAACAATTTTATACTTTAGTAATTTATGCCCTAATTCAGGTCCTTGCTTAAATATTTGCCCGCATAAATTAAAAAGCTTTTCCTATATATTTTTTTTTAATTGTCTTCCAGAAGTTTACGTTTACACCCCAAATATCATAAATTTACTTTATTCATCTAATTATATTGACACCATTTTGTCTTTAAATACTTGATTAATTCATATGAATATTTGATTTTAATCATATCAATTTCAATTTGTTATAGCACCTAATTAACATTTTAATTGTTGTTGTTTTTGGTTTTGGCATTTGAGGTATTTTTTCCCATGATTATTTCAATATTAAATATTATTATAACAAACGCCTTTGGTATTAGTTGCAATTACGCATTTATGTATATAGAAATGATATATTTTAATGTTAATTTATTGGAATGTTAGTGGCTGTTTAAGTGACTGTATCTTTGCCTTCCATAAATGAGTCTTTGTCAGAGTGTATATATTTTGACTATTAAACAAATCAATAAAAATAATATTAAATTTTACATTCCACCATAAATGCGGTGAAAATTTTGCATATATTAACAATAGAAGTAATCATGGATGTGAGTTGAAACACCTAGCTGAATTTAATTTATTTACTAAAGGTGATACAAATTCATTAAATTTAATGATTGTATTAAATTGCGAATAAGTGTGTATACACGTTTGAGGATAGAGTTCGAGTACATTTAATAGCCATCAAGAGCAGAATTATAAAATTTTATTACAAAATAAACCAGCGAATGTTTTCGACTTAATAGCTATATATATAGGCTAAGTAAGAAAGATGAATGTAAAATAAGTTATTTAAAAAAAAATTTTCTTGAACATGTTTCGTTGCCCTTTGCCATGTAAAAATTTAATTTTTCTTTAATTTTTATTGCGATGTATATTTATTTTTAAGCACAAAAACTCAAACAAATGTATATTGAAAAATATTTGTTTAATTTTTTTTAACGGCAGAAATGCTATATGACGAGCTTCTAAGATTATATGTAAACTATAATGATTTCTTAATTTAAACATTGACAAGGTTCATGTAGGCTCTTTCTGAAAATTTCAATCCATGCGACTTACTATTAAGGATATTTACGTGTCCTCCCAATGTACCTTAAAAATCTTATGATATATTTACAGACTTAAAATATTTATTAATAACAAAAACTAAAAATTTTAAAAACCGCCGACTTTTTTCAGAAAAGATGTTATATCTTCTAAACGGCTGGACCGATTTTTTTCAAACATAGCTAAGAACCCTCTCGATTAACTCATCTTTCAAACAGAAAAAACTAAATGAAAATCGGCCCAGCCGTTTGGCCTGTACGTGGACACAGACAGACACACAGATACACAGACACACAGACACACACTACAAACTTATAAAACCCATTTTTTTAGTCGGGGGTTAAAAAGTAGTACGCTTCATATTGGGAATAGATGATACAAATTGTTAAAAAAAAACTACTTGATAAACTTTTTTTTGTTGCTAAAAAAAAGGATATGCGACATACTGCCACCTTTCTTATTAAAACCTGACGATTTTTTGTTTACTTATTTATAAGACTAGCATACGCTCTTTTTGAAAATTTTAAGTATGTGAAAATGTTAAACGAAACTACATAGTTGATTAAAAAATGTAATTCAAAAAAAGGATATATGAGCTACTTATACGTTTCTCATCAAAATATGACGATTTTTTGTTTACTTATTTATAAGGTTAGGATACACCCTTTCTGAAAATTTCATGTACTTTACTGAGCTTTTAAAGGTCTAAGAGACTTATTATTGTAATTTTTTTATGGTGTTTCGAATCAAAATGAATTTTCAGTTGAAATATGAGGTCATAGCTCCAAAGAATATATTAAGCGCTGGGGATTTGAAATTTAAAAAACCCAAAAAATAAACCATGAACTTATTTATTTCAATATTCAATATAAAAGAAGGTCAAATAAATAACAAAACCTTCTATAATATTATTTAAATAAATCTTAACAAAATAATATTATTATTATAATAATATTATATTTGGTTTTTTTTAAAATCTACTTCTTGTTGACCACAAATAATTTTTAAATAATTATAAAAAAAGGATATATGACAAGTTCCCTCAATTATCAATTAATCTTCATAAATCTTTATGCACGTATTAACAGCAATAGTGTACGTCCGTCTTGCATTCTTTAAAGCTACCTATGTTCTTTTTAAAAAGTTACCAACAAAAAAAAAAAAAAAATTAAAAAATACACACACAGCTAAAAAAATATGTATGGAGCATATATGATATCCCATATATGGTTCGGATCCGAAAAATGAGGGTATATGGCCATATATGATTATATATATTCATACATTTTCATACATGCATGTATAAATATTCCCTATACGGTATGAAAAGTTCGTATTCATACTTTCTTGAATCAAAAAAGCGCACTGCTGTGCAATAAATAAAATTTCTAAAATTATTATTTTTTAAGTTTTTGTAAAGGGAGGAGGTTGTATTTAATGAAACATTTGTTTGGACAAAATATTTAAAAACTAACTAAAAGAAATTGTATTCATCATTTCAAAGAAAAGGTGAATCGATTATTTAAAAAACACAAAACTCATATTCGTACAAAAAATTTAATTTAAGAAATAAGATTATAAACTAATGCAATTAATTATAAAAAAAATCCGTCTAACAATAGTTTTCAATAAATTTTTTTGCAGTAATATGAACCTTGTTTCTTATCTAGAGAATTTTGTTATTTTCTATAATTAATGACTGGATTATCCTTTTGATTATTTGGGGGCCACAATGTATAAAATCATACAAGAATGATTTTTTTGTAACAAAAATTTTTCGTTTTTAAACGCATATAAACTTTGCATAAGGTATGTATTTTCTAATGGATTTCCAATTCATATATACATACATATGACTTATATGACTCCATATATTAAATTTTATTTCTATATATGGATCCACGTATGAAGAGCTTCATAATTAAATTTCCATATATGAGCTCATATATTATAATACATTTCATATATTAGTCCATATATTAGTTTATATATAATAGTTTTGCCATGTATAATCCCATACATTTCCATACATGAATTCATACATACTCATATATAGTTATATACATTTATATATTAAAAATATATGGACCATATATAACTGTTTTAGCTGGGCAATGATATTTTTTTTAGCATTTTACAACATCTTTGAAATGATGAGTATTACTGCTGGTAACAAAAAATTTTGGCATAATTTTTGGAAAATTCTAAAAAAGGATATACAGAAAACTTTGATAAGTTTTTCCCAAACTCAAAAAGTCTTATTACACGTATTTATAACATAAGAATACTTCCTTTTTTCAAAATTTGTGAGATATAGGTATTATTTTTATGGAATTAAAAACTAAATAGACTTCAAAACATCATTTAATATACTTTTTTACGTCATAGAAAAGAACAAAAGTATCAAAAATGATGTAAATAAATTAAATTACAAATGTTTGGAAGAACAATAAAAAGGGTATATGGCAGGCTCATGTCCTTTTAAGGCAAACTTAATAATATTTTGCAGCCGCTTTAACAAACAACACTAAGACTCGTCCTCTATGCAAGCTTAAGAGCAAACAATTTAAGTAAAATTAAAAATAAAGTTTATTAACTTGCGTAAAATTATTATTAAATGTAAGGTAATTCTTACAGTATGGACTCTATCTCTCTATCTTTAATAGTTTCAAGAAATTTTGGATTATTATAGGCAGAGAGAGATTAACAAATCGGTTTTACCAACGACCCAGTTAGGTCCATTGTGGTAAGAATAAAACGCAACTAATAAAAATAATTCTTTCACATATTTTTAAACTTCTACAGTTGTATAAAAAATTATAATTTTGGCAGACGCTCTTAATGCAGGCTTACAGGCTTACTTTATATTATTTAAGCAATTATTAGGTATTTCCTTCAATTCGAAAGGATGTTATAGAACTGGTGGACTACTCTGTAAATCGAAATTAAAAGAAATGCTTTCGAATTCACATGTTATAAGCTTATAAATTCGAAAGGATTTTCTTTCGTATAGAATTAAAGAGTAGACCCCCTGAATAAAAAATTTATTTTTCGAATGAAGAAAGAAAATAGTTATTGAAAACCCCATAAACTTTACGCCACCTTTTTAAGGAATTTGGATTAAGGTTATGTGCGAAATTTTAAATATGCATTCCCGAACTTTTTTTTAATATTTAAATATTTCTTAGAGTTGAAAACTTTTTGTTTTACAGAATGAGCAAAAATGCTTTTAGTAAAAAGGACATATGGCAGACTTCTTAATTATTATTATTTTTTTTAATGCATGTTTTTTATTTATTGTATCTTCAAATATGAACTAACAATAAGTATTCAAATCTTAAATCTATAAAAAAATTATTAGGCCCGACCAATGTCGGACATAAGCTTAGTTAGTGATAGTTATTAATAATACATAAGTAGTGATAAGCAACAAAAAGAAAAAAAAGTGTTTTCAAGCAGCTTCATCATCTAGAGTGTTGAATATTAGAGCCCGTGTATCCCTCTTTTTTAAGCGGATGTGTCCAGTAAAGTTCAAAATATTACGAGCAAGCGGATTAGGATGTGACTCGAGTTTTGTTAGATATTTGCCTGCGTATTTTACAATTTCTTCAGTCACTAGTGGCATATTCAAATCGCGATGTATATTTGAATTTTTGATGTACCATGGAGCCGATGTTATCATGCGTAAAATTTTATTTTGCCTTCGTTGAATTTTCTCTACATTTGAAGCTGAAGCAGTGCCCCATAGTTGAATTCCGTAACACCATATTGGCTTTAAAAGCGACTTGTATATTAAAAGTTTGCAGTCTAGGCTAAGTGTTGAATTTCTACCAATCAGCCAATGTACCTGAGTTAATTTAAGTTTCATTTGAGTTAACTTAGAGTCAATGTGATGTTTCCATGTAAGTCGTCGATCAAGGTGTATACCAAGATATTTCACATGTGAATGTTGAGGAACAACTTGATTGTTAATCCGAATGGGGGAGCAAGTATCTCTTCTTAGGGTGAACGTTATATGGACACACTTTTGTTCATTGACTTTAATTCTCCATAAGTTTAACCAAAGCTCCATCTGGCTAATGTGTTCCTGGAGTTTGCGGGATGCCTCATCAGGGTTTTCGTGCATACTAAGGCAGGCTGTATCGTCGGCAAATGTGGAAGTATGGATACTACTGCTCACAGGCATATCACAAGTATAAATCAAATATAAAACTGGTCCCAGTATACTCCCCTGTGGCACACCGGATGAAATAGTTTTAGGCCTACTCGTAAAGTCTCCTTCCACAACAGTGAACTTACGGGAAATAATGTAACTTTCCAAAAGATTTAAAATGTTTATTGGTAAGTAAGTCTTCAATTTTAAAATTAGGCCTTCATGCCACACTTTATCAAATGCCTGGGAAACGTCAATAAAGAGCGGAGAACAATACTTTTTTTCCTCAAAAGTTCTTCTTATAAATTGAACCAATCTGTGAGTTTGTTCAATGGTGCTATGCTGACTTCTAAAACCAAATTGATGGTCTGGTATGCACCCACTACTAATTAGAATTGGGGACAATTTTGTTTTGAGCAGTTTTTCGAAAAGCTTTGACATAGTTGATAGTAGACTTATTGGCCTATATGACTCAGCCTTGGTTAGATCTTTGCCCGGCTTTGGAAGCATTTTAACCTTGGCAAGCTTCCAGCTGTGTGGATAATAATTAATTATGGCTTAGAAATTTAAAATTTTTTTGTATACTTATAGCCAATACTAGTAACTGTCCTTTTTGGAAAGTTGGCGATTTTTGTGTGAGTTTTGTCAAAGATATGGGCAAACAATTATTTATTAAAAAAATGGAATAAGTTAAAAGAGTGCTTTTCATATAAAAAGTTAAAAATTATTTCTGCTGCTTCGTACTTAATTGTTTATTATTTAGATGTTATTTACTTTCAAATATACTCTTGTACAATTCGCTGGTTTAAACTTATTTCATGAAAAGTACGTGTATTAAACTTTAATAGAACATCTCAATTATGTTTTCTTTTATTTTTAGGAAGACTAGCCTAACTCTTTATATAAGGTTTGGCATTTTGTGATAACAATTTTATTTTATGGTCCAAAATACAATATGAGCTAATTCAAAAAATACCCTGTGATAAAAATTTATTATATTTGACTTATAACGTTTGGCTTGCAACTGCATAAAACACATTTATTTGCATATTTTTTTTGTGTGATTTTAATAAATAATGTTATATTATTTATGTAGATTATGGTAATTGTTAAAAACGGTTTCTGGTAGGGTTAACACAGTAATACATATTGACACATGCATACAATTCAAATAATAATATTTTTATGATGCATAAATTGTCGTTAATATTAAAGGATTTAATGATGTAAATTAAAAGATATGACTTGTTTAATAATACAATCAGATAATCAAGTGGTTGTAACAAAAAAATACTGAGTTTTATAAATTTTGTTGTAAATTCATAAGGGAAGATATGAAAAAAGAAAATTGAGGAAAATTACTTGAATTTGTTCCATTTAAAGTGACTTTGATAACTTTAGAGAAAAATCCTCAAACTATGAGAGTATCTCTCGATATATTTGAATTATGAGTCCAATTTGTGGTTTTGAGGAATCACATCATATTATTTTCCTTTAAAATTGCATTTTAAATCCATACAGGATGTTACCAATTGCAAACATCTTGCAATATTAGCTCTCTTAATTGATAAAAAAAAATTAATTCAACAAAAAAATAAAGTCACCCTTAAAGGACAATTGCTGTTGTAATAAAGTACGTATTTATTTTGCTGCCAAATAAATAATTGGAACTGAAAATACGCAATTTATGTGAAACTTGCGTAACTGCAAATACTTATTTTTGTTAATTGAAGCAATTTTCCAGCTCTATAATTTGGGAAGGGGAATGGAAAAAAATTTTGTAAACATCCTGTAACCAAGCAGACAAATGTTCAAACGAAAGGTCATTTTGAAATTATTATAATGCAGAACTGAAGCTGGCATTACTGAAAAGCCGTTTACTACCAGGAGGTCTACTCTGTAA
Source organism: Tachina grossa (assembly GCA_949987645.1). Taxonomy (NCBI): domain Eukaryota; kingdom Metazoa; phylum Arthropoda; class Insecta; order Diptera; family Tachinidae; genus Tachina; species Tachina grossa. The sequence continues at coordinate 149,882,362 of OX465276.1, forward strand.
TTCGAAACGAAAGAAAGCATTTTCGAATTTATATATTAATATAAATTTTACACATCGTTTGGTTATTGATTTGCTGCAAACATAATGTATTTTGAATATACTGTGCCGCAAACCAATAACCAACCGACAACATGTACATAAATTGTACAAATTTGAGGCATCCGGAAAACATTTTATTTTTAATAAAATGTATTTATTCAAATTATTATAAAAAAATTAAAGGAATCTCTCGAGTTTAGTCAAATTGGCAGTAATCCACAAGTCTTTCTGAAGTTAAGAGCCAATTACTCGTACATTTTGAGCTCGATGGGCCTAGCAGTTGAAAATATTTTAAAATCAAGGCTTACAAAATTTGGTTTCTATTAAATTATGTGGAAATATTCTCTCGGCTGATATGTGACAAAGATAATAAATTTTTATCGAAATAAAAATGGTGACTTCTGCGTTTCAATATGGAAGTAACAGAAGTTTGATGGGAATGCAAGTTTTGATAATGATTCAAACGAGTTCATATCAACTGAATCTCTCAATAGTGAACTCAATATTTTTCCCATTGCATTAAGTGAATCAATCTTTCTCCACCCATTGTCTATACTAGACAAAATTTCGCTATTAGACTATATTTGAGTAAATACTTGAATTATGTCTTCTTTGTTGTATGGCAAAACACTGTTTACATTAATTATGCTTAAAATGTTAAGGTTTGATGGTAATGTGACACGTATTTATTAAACCAAGCCTTTTAAAATTTTAGTGGATTTTTTTGAGATGCTCCATTTAACTTCAGAGCTTATGTTTTTGAATGAAAGACATCCTCGAAAAAAAAAATAGGTAAGGAAATTTTCCTTTGAGTTTTTGGCTTAGTGCCACCGCGTCGAAACAAAAAACACCGAAAATTAATTCAAATAAATTCAGTAAAGTGCGACTATGACTCGCGCACATAGGGTTCCGTACGAACACTAGATATGTAATTTAATATAAACTTCATCCTATATAATATATAGTTTTGGCATTTTTTTTTCGTTTTTGGGGTCTTTTCGGTTATTTTGTTTTGTCGTTTTTTGCGTTTTTTTCGGTTTTGGCGATTTTTTTAAGTTTTGGCTCTTTTTTAGTTTAAACACTTTTTCTTGTTTTGGCGATTTTTTCGGTTTTTTGGCGTTTTTTCATTTTGGCGTTTTTTTATTTTTGGCGATTTTTTTAATTTTTGCGATTTTTTGTTTAATTAAATTTTTTTTTAGTTTTGGCGACATTTTCGCGTTTTGGCGATTTTTTTCAATTTTTTGCGTTTTTTTCATTTTGGCGATTTCTTCGAATTTGGCGATTTATTTTAGTGCTAAAATTTTTTTTTTATTTTGGCGATTTTTTTTCGTTTTGGCGATTTTTTTTAATTTTTGGCGATTTTTTTTTGGTTTGGCGATTTTATAATTTTCGGTTTTTTTAGTTTTACCGTTTTTGAAAATTTCAAGTGTTTGCCTCTTACGGTTTCTAAGATATAGCAAATTGTCAAAGTTACATAGTCAAAATTGCATTAACTGATGGACCACCCTTTAATTAAAATTTTTTAAATTTTAGTGTTAATTGTTGTAGTCTGTATAAAAATGCACTAATTTTACAAATTTGAAGTTTCAATATACATATGTTCATACAAGTGTATGTATATTACATGGGATTTTAAAATTTTTCGTTGCTCGTTTTGGAACACCCTTTAATTTTTAATTCTCATGTATTTGTTGTTGCAGCGGCCAAGGTCCTACATACTGTGTCCAAATTTCAGGTCCGTAGCTCTTACGGTTCCTGAGAAAATACCGTGTGACGGACAGACGGATAGACGGACAGACGGACAGTGTGGCGAAAACAATAGGGTTCCTTTTCACCTTTGGTGTACGGAACCCTAAAAAGCACTGAGCACTAACTAGATACTTTCCTGCACTAATATGAACAAAGTTATATTTCTTAAAGAATCTGTTGTGAATTTATTCTGAAAGCAAAATTCCCCCCTCAAAATGACTTAAGATAAAAAAAAAAAAAACTAAATAATTAAATAACTTGCTTTGTTATATTCACACTTTCGCAATGTGCATGTGACACACGTGCGTTCAAGTAGGATTAGTGTCATAGTGAACACGTCATCATGCGTGAGACGCATATTCTGTGCATATGCTTATGTAACATTTTAGATCATGTGTGTAACTAACTATTGCGTCGAATTGTATTAATTGGCAAACAAAGCATTAGATTTCACACCAAATGAAATAATAAAAAGTTTTGTGGAAAATGTTAAACTTACATTTATTTATTTTTTTTTTTTGTATAAATTGCAGTAAAAAAACTAGGAAATTTGTCACCCATTTTCCTTAAATAATCTCTAGTTTTGCGTTATATAAGTTCAATGGATTAACGCTAGATGGCGCTAAAAAGAGAGCAAAGTTTATCCGAAAAACCCTAAAAATCTGAAAAGTGCTTATGGCCCTTATTTCTATAGCAGCCAAAGCAGCGCATTGGGGTTTCTCATTGATCTCGTTCCAATAATTTTTGTGTCACAGGTTTAATATGTTGTTGAAGGTCAATTTGGGAAATCGTCTGGAAGAAGTTATTATCTGCAGGGCGTCAGGCTAAAATATGTTGTGGTTGCTGAAAAATCCCTTTAAATAAAAGATTGTGAATATCGATTGTCTTAGTGTTTTTGTCAAAAGAGACAAGGATTTCTATGTCAGAGGAATTATTGAATCACATTGAAAATAGCAAAAAATTAGCCAACGATGGGCCGAATGACTCAAATTCTTTAAATGTAAACTTTCTTTTGAGAATCCCTGTGCAAAACAAAAGAGGATAATTCTTAATGATAACCTCCGGTAGTTTTAATTTCAAATTGTCATTTCTCAGCACTGATTGAAAACATAATTGGTCGAATTGATTCTAGAAGCCTTTTGTGGACCTTGAATGGGCATCATTAAATATAGATATGAAGTAAATTAAATATAGATATGAATTCCAAATTAGTCTAATTTGAATGCCTTTATTGCAGTAGAGGTAAAATTGCTGAGTCAAGTTCTTTGGTTCTACAAAAGTCAAACTTGTGGCATAATTGAAATGGCTGCTGTTGGCCGAAGTAGTCAGTGCCTTGACTGTAACGCAAATGACGGTATTCGATAGCACGAGTTCGATCTCTTGCCAGACCAATTATATCAACATTATAAATATTTCTGATAGGTATCATTGCTCATGTCTATCACAGTGATCTCCTTCAGCGATGTTTGCAGTAATGACGATTCATCGAAGTAAAATAGATAATTAAATGGCTATACATCTTAAAGTAATACGTCTGCTTAACACCAGGGGCACTGCGATGATGCTCTGAAAATTAGTCAAATGCATAGCGTAGCAGTTTTAAAACAATTTGAATTTAATGCTTTAAACGACTACTCCACCATCTGTCCTCTCTTCACTATTTCTTTTCTAAAATTAATGAAAAACGTGGATTTTTATTAATAATTATTAATAATAATTTTATGCTGTTGGCAGACTATTTTTGTTCTAAGCTCTAGTTTTCGACAACGGATAGACAAGCTCCTACTTTTTGCTATTGTATTGACGTGACGTTGATGTTGACTATTGGAATAAGGGTGATTAATTGCCTGACTGTTGTCTTCTCTTTAAAAAAAAAATTCAATTTAAGCCCTCTATTCAGATCGCTGAATTCTTCTGTGATTGTAGCTTCATCCTCTTAAGTATCGCATCAGACTAAAGGTAATGGCTTAAAAAATCCAAATGGTGCCGTTTTATGAGTTCAGTTTTCAGCAAGCTAAGTTGTTTTTGTTTACGATATTCTTAGAAATGTTTCATTTCATAAATTAACACCACATATGAAACCTCTTTTCTTAAGGTTTTAAGCCTAAGGCTCCCAGTCGATATGATTAACGGCTGTGATTTTTTCATATAGTCCTTCGAATCGGAGAAATTTATCATCATAATTCATTAAGTCTTCTGCTACGTGTAAGATAAAAAAACGCTGTCTTGCACTAGATCAAATTGCAAATTATGTTAAAGACCTAGAAGTGATTATAGGCATATTTTGGTTCGAAGGACCATACGCAGATCGGTAACAGCAATTAATAACTGTTGGCTAGTAGCACTGGACTGTAAGATCTTTGGGAAAATTACTTAATGAACTGTCCCTTAGAAAAATAGTAAATGTAAAAACGAAACTATTTTACAAATAAATTCAGTAAAGTGCGACTCTGACTTGCGCACGAAGGGTTCCCTACGAACACTAGATATGTAATTTAATACAAACTTCATCCTATATAACATATAGTTTTGGCATTTTTTTTCGTTTTTGGGGTCTTTTCGGTTTTTGCGTTTTTTCGGCAGTTTTTGCGTTTTTTCGGTTTTGGCGATTTTTTTAAGTTTTGGCTCTTTTTTTTAGTTTTGACACTTTATTTTCTTGTTTGGCGTTTTTTTTTTTGGTTTTTGGCGTTTTTTCATTTTGGCGATTTTTTTTTATTTTTGGCGATTTTTTTCATTTGAGCGATTTTTTTTAGTTTTGGCGACATTTTCGCGTTTTGGCGCTTTTTTTTCGATTTTTTGCGTTTTTTTTTCATTTTGGCGTTTTGTTTTCATTTTGGCGATTTTTCCGAATTTGGAGATTTATTTTAGTGTTAGAATTTTTTTTTAATTTTGGCGATTTTTTTTCGTTTTGGCGATATTTTTAATTTTTGGCGATTTTTTTTTGGTTTGGCGATTTTATAATTTTCGGTTTTTTTAGTTTTACCGATTTTGAAAATTTCAAGTGTTTGCCCCTTACGGTTTCTAAGATATAGCAAATTGTCAAAGTTATATAGTCAAAATTGCATTAACTGATGGACCACCCTTTAGTTTTAATTTTTTTTAAATTTTAGTGTTAATTGTTGTAGTCTGTATAAAAATACACTAATTTTACAAATTTGAAGTTTCAATATACATATGTTCATACAAGTGCATGTATATTACATGGGATTTTATCATTTTTCGTTGCTCGTTTTGGAACACCCTTTAATTTTTAATTCTCATGCATTTGTTGTTGTAGCGGCCAAGATTCTACATACTGTGTTCTACATACTGTGTCCAAGGTCCGTAGCTCTTACGGTTCCTGAGAAAATACCGTGTGACGGACAGACGGACAGCGTAGCGAAGACAATAGGGTCCTTTTCACCTTTGGTGTACGGAACCCTAAAAACGAAGGCTTTGCAAAAATTTTGTACTTAAAATGTTGTCTACCTCCAAAACATTATGAAAAAAGAATATATATAATCGTTAGTCTTCTTTTTTTAAAGATGTTTATCTTAAAATTTACCAAACAGATTACCTTTTTTTACTTTATAATTTACAAAACAAAATACAAAGTTAAAGTTTCCAACTAAAGTTCTACAGTCATCTTTGTAATACAATATGTCAACATGCTCATGCTACTAGGAGCACAAAGAAAGAGCACATCAACTTTTTCCGGGCAAGCAAAACATATTTCAGAAGATACAAATTTACTACAACTCATGAAGGTCAACATCATCAACATGTCATTGCAAAGAAGTGCAAACAGAAGAAAATTTCGTAGAAAATGAAAAACTTTTAAAATATATACACAAACATAAGACATTTGTGATCTGCTTACAAAATGTAACATATCTTTGTATACCTTTGGAAAATTTTCTTGTTGTTTGCCAGAATTCTAAGTAAATGTTCAAAAAAAAAAAGCAAAAACATTCTCTTTGGTAAGTGTGTGTTATGCCAGTAATTTTAGTAATAGCAGGGTTGCTACGTTGATTTGGTTGTATAAAATGATAATGTTTAAGTTTTACAACTTAAGTCGTCAAAGTTAAACACACTCTGGGGAAATTACAGACTCATATTATTAAAGAGCCAAATACTAGCTGAGAATATTTTACGAGATATATTCGTCAAATAATGAAACTCTTATATGTTTGTGTGCATGTATGTGCGTGTAAGTGTAAAGAGTCTTTGTATGAATCATATAAATGCAGGAAATTTAACAAATATCTTCAAATAATTTGAGATAAAGTAATGGCTGGCCAGCATTTTGATGGTTATTTTTTATGTATACAAATGTTAAGGAAAGCAAGCAAAATAAAGGGTGTTTTTTATTGAGGTATAGAACTTTAAGTTGGCATCACTTTTTTAACTTGCGGCAATTTTGTCAGCTGTCAAGTGATTAATATTTAGTTTGGTTTGCCATTTCATCATGAACAGGTTGACAAAAGAACAACGCTTGCAAATCGTGCAAATTTATTTCGAAAATAATGGTTCAGTTCGCGAAGTTTACCGCAAGCTCCGTCCATTTTATGGTCGACATAATCGTCCATCAGAGCAATTAATTCGGTTATTCGGAATGGACCTGTCAATTGGCCACGAAGATCGTGTGATTTGACACCATTGGATTATTTTCTTTGGGGATATGTGAAGTCGCTCGTCTACGCCAACAAACCAGAAACGTTAGGGGACTTGGAAGCCAACATTCGTGGCGTTATTGCCAACATACGGCCCCATATGCTCGAAAAAGTGGTTGAAAATTGGACCTGTAGAATTGGCTTTATTCGAGCCAGCCGCGGCGGCCACATGCCCGAAATCATATTTAAACATTAATGGCATAAAATTATCCTTCCAATAAAGCCAAATTGATGGACATTAAAACGATTTTCTTGTGTTTTATTTCAATTCGAAGTTCTATACCTCCAAAAAAAAAACACCCTATACATACTTTATTTGATATGGTCAAAAGAAGCTTTTGAGGAATTAACCCTTCACTGGCAGAAGGAGTACAAAAGCGATCAGAAGAGTGTTACAACAAATTCTTGAGACGAATTTCACAATAAGGGAAGTTCCGCGTAAAGTAGTAGTAGTAAACCAGAAGTTTTCTTAGCTCAAACGGATCAATACTCTCAAAAACATATTATCACAAACAATTATCTAATATAAATATATATATATATATATATATATATATATATATATATATATATATATATATATGTTTAAATATGATTTCGGGCATGTGGCCGCCGCGGCTGGCTCGAATAAAGCCAATTCTACAGGTCCAATTTTCAACCACTTTTTCGAGCATATGGGGCCGTATGTTGGCAATAACGCCACGAATGTTGGCTTCCAAGTCCCCTAACGTTTCTGGTTTGTTGGCGTAGACGAGCGACTTCACATATCCCCAAAGAAAATAATCCAATGGTGTCAAATCACACGATCTTGGTGGCCAATTGACAGGTCCATTCCGCGAAATTATGCGCTCATCGAATGTTTCCTTCAATAAATTGATTGTGACGTGCGCTGTGTGGCATGTAGCGCCGTCTAGTTGGAACCACAACTCATCCACATTCATGCCATCCAATTCGGGAACAAAATAGTCGGTTATCATGGCTCTATACCGGTCTCCATTAACGCTAACTGACTCTCCAGCATTATTTCGGAAGAAGTATGGCCCAATGACTCCACCAGCCCATAGAGCACACCAAACAGTCAGTTTTTGTGGATGTAATGGCGTCTCAAGGGTCTCATGTGGATTCTCTTCACTCCAAATGCGGCAATTTTGCTTGTTGACGTAGCCATTCAACCAAAAATGAGCCTCATCACTGAACAAAATTTTGCGATGAAAATCAGCATCGAGATCAATCTCATTTTCGGCCCATACACCAAAATCACGACGCATTGCATGGTCTGGCGGCTTTAATTATTGCACAAGCTGGATCTTGTAAGGTCGCAAGCCAAGATCTTTGCGCAAAATCTTCCATAAAGTTGATGGACAAAGCTCCAATTGCTGTTCACGGTGGCGAATCGATTCATTCGGGTCCTCTTCAACACTTTGCTCTACAGCGGCAATTGTTTCTTCGGTGCGCACTGTTCGACGTCTCTGCGGATGCGCATTATCACATAGAGTAAACGTAATTCGAAAACGATCCATGGTTAACCGAATTAATTGCTCTGATGGACGATTATGTCGACCATAAAATGGACGGAGCTTGCGGTAAACTTCGCGAACTGAACCATTATTTTCGAAATAAATTTGTACGATTTGCAAGCGTTGTTCTTTTGTCAACCTGTTCATGATGAAATGGCAAACCAAACTAAATATTAATCACTTGACAGCTGACAAAATGGCCGCCAGTTAAAAAAGTGATGCCAACTTAAAGTTCTATACCTCAATAAAAAACACCCATTATCTCAATCCTCCGCCAACATCGAAATTCGCTTTAATTTTTTAGAAAAAATATTTCATTGCATTTACCTAATCTTTTGAAAAATTATTTTAACTAAAATTCTTGAGTGGTCCCTTTGCCGTTATTTTTGAAAAGAAAATGTAAAGAATGAAATATACTCCTTACGCTGCAGCCACACGTTCAATAAAACGCTTAAAATTACATCACACATACTATATGTAAAAATTTCTTGAAATTAATAGCTGTGAAACAAATTGATAGCCTATTTCATTTTTTTAAATGCCACCGACGAAGAAACAACTCAAATTTGTAGCTTCAATCAATGTGTGCTGTGATCAGCTGTTCAAATTGAAAAATTAATTTTCCACATAAATGAATAGGTGAATTTGAAAGCAATCTACATAGTTTTCAATTTAAAAAGTTTTTGTGTGTTAGTGAAAATATTGTAAGTGTATTGCAAACTGAATGTAATTGAAAGGCAAAAATTTAACGTGTGGCCCCCAAGTTACATGCTTTTCATTGCGACAACCTTATGGAATTAAGTTAGTACGTACTTATTAAGAAGAACGTTTCGAAAAGGTGCAATTTATCTAAAATCAACATCGCTACGTTTGCAAGTAGTTGAATGCAGTGTCAGATGATTTTGAAAACTAATAGATTTGGCAACAGCTGTGTCAACTTCGATAACTGCAATCTGGTTAAAAGGACCATTAGCAAGAAAAGTTCGACAATCGCCTTCTGTTAAGCAAAATCAATCCAAATTCTTCGAATAGCTAGTGAAGAATAATAATGAATTTGAATTTATGATTACAGAGACATTCAATTTAACATTCAAAGTCTTTCACAAAGGACCACAAATAAATTTCAATCGACAGCCAAATAGGACATTCTGTGTGAGGCAATTAACTAAGATTGTGTACATTGAGCCTGAGAAATACACAAAACGGAGTAGATTTTCTGACTGAAAAGAAAATAAATTCGACGGCAATAATGCGAAGGACCATAAAAAAGTTGAAATTGGCAATTATCACTATTTTTCTGTTTATGGACCACATGAGAAGAATTAGCAAAATTCAACAGATACTCTGCGTCCCCTTGTACTTCACCAGTTTTAATTTTGTAGTAAAGAGTAAATTTTATTAAAATTTTATATTAAATCTTTAATTGGATAAATTAAGGCAGTTGAAGTGGCCAGGAAGATGATGAAACTCTTAAACAGTTATTGCGTCACTTTTCAACATCAGCCAAATGAGGAGAGAAATCTTCTGTCTGGGAAATATATAGATATTGAGTATATCAAAGATACAGACTAAAAAACTCTGAGATAGTATACTGAGGAAACTAGGTTCTCAACCTGACCAATCTGGTTTCTTTATTGGCAATTTCTTCTCGAAATAGCGCATAAAATGCTAGAAGAACATAAGTGTAATTCTTAATAAATTAGATCGACATTGTTCCTCTTTTCAAACTATCCTAACCTACATCTGAAAGCCACGACTAGTGTAGTTGATCACTACTTCTCGTTGCTATGAACCCAGTCTCCTTGTGAATAGTAAAGTAATAGGGAGTGGAGAGTCGAGTGACAATTAAGAGAGGTACACCTTTGATGGTCTGGGAGGTGCTGCTTGGCTTGCGAGTTATACATAGTCAGCTTTGCGTCTTCGCTGTGTTTATTAAAGTCCTGCACAAGACCATTTATAAGACCTGAGAGATTTTTCAAATGCTTTACTACAGCGAAATATTCTAAAACAAACGCTAAACAACACTGTTGGCAAGACATTTGTTTCAGTTGTTTGTCTTGCCATCAGTGTTGTTTAGCGTTTGTTTTAGAATATTTTGCTGTAGTAAAGCATTTGAAAAATCTCTCATGAATTTTACGGTCTTATAAATGGTCTTTTGCAGGACATTAGTGTTCATCTGGGTTGGCTGTAATGTAGCCAATTGTTTAGTTCAACAAACTGATATTACCTAAGGAATTATAACTAAATGTATTGATTATTGTTCAGATTTTTAGGATTCGGATTTCCCTATACTAGTTGAGCATCTCAGGGAGGTGAAGTGCATCCGAGACACGGTAACTGAAATTACGCTCCCTGGTGTAAAGTGAGTTGAGGGACGCCGATCAAAAATATTTTTGACATATATGTATTCCAATTTCAAACTATTCCGCTGGTTGTTTTATACCAGCTACTTCATTTATGCATTACTTTTCAGTTCTACAGAATGCTTTCCCTTTCTGGTTTGAAAAAGAAAATAGTTTAAAGATTTACCCCCTTATGCAAAAACGTTTGTTAAAGTTAAAGCATGTGGTAAAACCGGGTTGGCCATACAAAATTCGTTTGTTAAACCAACTTTAAGTTTAACAATAATTTTTGCATAAGGGGGTTAGTGATATAAAATAATATTTGGCCTATTTATCGAGTTCAGAACCTATCTTGGTACACTTACCAAGTAACCATTTTTGGGTTAAAATCTAAATGACTTTTGAACATTTATGATGTCTTCAACTGCAACTTTTACCTGTTTTTACTACTCCAAATGAAATTTCATTGACAGACATTAGCAAACATGCTCTCGAATTTTGATGAAAAAAAAAATCCCTGAATTTCTTTTTTTTTTAAATTAATTTGGCCCATTTCTATACATTTACAATGCTTAAGGGTCAAATTAATGTTCATCTTTGCTGGCTAATGGCGACATCAACAACAGGATACTCGCAAGATTAAACGGCGCGAAGAAAAAAGAAAAAAGTAAAAGTTTTATTAACACCCTCTTCAGCATACTTAAAAATTCCATCTCGCATAAGAGTCTCCTCCCGTTTTAACTCTCCATTGGCCATTAACATAAATATTTGCTGGCATTATAAGTTGTAGTACAATGATAGTAATAAAGGTGTAAATGCTATTTGGCTGACAGTATGACTTACTGACTGACTTTTTGCGAGGGCTTACGAGACTTTCTTTATAGGTGTACTTGTCTAGAGCAAATATTAAGTGTGTGATAAAATTTTATGATTATTCATGAAATTTGTTCATGCCTTTTTTCGTTAAGTAGCAGATTATTCCCTAAATATTTTAACATTCTTCTTTAGCTTCTAAAGATGTGTATACATGTGAGGCATTGACATGGGAGGTTTTAAAGTTTTTTTTTATTTTCGTAAATTTTACTGACTTGCCAACAATTGGGGATGCATTGTTTTAAGTTCTTTGAAGTATTAAAGATCGGTTAAGGACAAATTCCTGAAGTCGAATCCAGCTGAAGTTTAATCCAGCTTTTGGTCACATGCCACTTCACCATCTATTAAGCGACCAGGGGCTTATTAGATGATGGACATTATCCTCTGTACCATCCAGAACCGAACTGGTCAGTTACTTTGTAACTTGAAACGGAGGAAAATTCTATTGAATTTGCAAGTTATTAATATAAGAATAAAAAAGCGTTTTCTTACATTTTCAATTAAAGCGTAGACCCTCAAAGATACATTTCGAAAAACTTGTTATAATTAATTAATTGTTAAATTATAGAACAATTTTTTGAACTCAGGGGTTCTACTCCGTAATTTAAAACGAATGGAAAGGCTTTTGAATTTGCATGTTGTTAGCATAGTAATTCGAAAGCATTTTCTTTCATTTCGAATTGCAGAGTAGACCCGCAAGGGTAATTTAAGGTAACGTTCACAGTTAAGAGGTAGTCAGCACATGTCACATGAGTGCACATGTCATTATTTTGATATTTCTGAGATTGGATAGTAACACATATGAGTAAAGAGCTCAATTAACGGCAGAAAAGGCCTCATTACCCAGACTAGGATTCAAGGGGTTGTCATACTTTTGCCTCCAAGAGATATCCCTGCGAGGCCTTAGGAAACGTAACGAATACATTGCAAAATCAAACCCAAGCATATGGTAAGGTGAATTATTATGCAATGTAAAAAAAATGCAACCATTGAAGCTTCTTTTGCATTGGATGGGCATTTCCATACGAAATTCTACCCTCGTTAAAATACGCCAACATCATTTCCTATTTACAGCTTCAGAGCTTTTATAAGTTTTATCACTGAAAAGTAAGTAAAAATGGTTGAAGTTAACATGTTGTTAAGTAGAAATTTCTGTGGAATTGCCCATATACATACTCGTACATATACTGCCTGCTCCAGGATGTCACTTATTTTCGTTCGCAAGCATTTTAAACGAAAAACAGCTGTTTTGCGCGCCACTAACAGCCTTTAGCACGACAGGTCGAAAGAAAATGAGTGCGAACGATAACTTAAGCATTCCAATACAAATATGAGCATCAATAAAATTTTTTCAGTCATTTGTACGAACTCAAATGTCAGAAGCAGGCACTTGTATTTTTATTGTCGACTGAGACAAAACAAAACAAACTGCATGTCTCACGATGTCGACAAGAAATTTTCTTTCACTTATTTATATTGAAAACAAAAACAAAATAAGAAAATTTGTTTTTGTTTTTAATATAAATAAGCGAAAGAAAATTTTTTGTCGACATCGTCAGCCAGGCAGATATTATTTTTATTTACATAAATAAAATATTTTGTTTTGCCAAGGACTAAGTATAATACTGGCTTCGCTGGCAATGGGTTTCTTGCCTAACCAATCGTTGGCGGTCTCCTCAATTCTGGGCTTGTAAATACGATGCTTGCGTCATTTTTCTGGTCTTTGTGATACTCTCCTCTAGGTATGTATGTATGTGTGTTCGACATCAGCTTCCATGAGTAAAGATTGTCTGCCTAACACCGCTTCCGCTAGTTATAATAAAAGTTAGTTAGAAACTATAGGTCTTATGTATAAGAAAAAACTCACAAGAAGTTAGCATAAGCAGTTGTTCTATATACACGGAGGTGAAAATCCTTAAGCCATCTGGCTATACAGAAAACTTACTGAGCGCGGGACCGATATTCGGTATACATACATAAATGCAATAATAATATACATATGTATGTATATGCATTTATGTCCATACTTAGAGGATAGTGTCCTTAAGATTGGACGAAGGCCAGCTCAACAAAAAATATACTTCTACTCTACGAAGCTGCGCATACATACATACATATGTCCAAATGCCGGCTAGGTAGAACACTTTTTCCGGCTCTGTTGGTATTTTTGAAAGTCCTAAAGATAATGACAATCACCCCAATTACAATGAATAAAGACCTAAATAAATGGGCTTTTGGTAATTTTTCCATTTTGGGCGATTCTTCACAAAATTTTACACGAGTTGTGGTTTTTTGGGTCTCTATTTATCATAAACCAAAACCCTTGCGTAATTATGCATACTTTCTATCCTTAACAAAAATTTTTTTCAGTTTCTTTATTTTAATCTATTTTTGGGTGCCCCTTGTTGCAGGTTAAATTAAAACAGAGTCTCACTTTTTAAAGCACAATTCACGCATTTGAACGATTTTTTATTCCCATTTGGCGATGAATGTGAGAAATTGTTGATGTGGCAATATGGATATTTGACAACGGGTTAGAAACGTAAAGCCAATCGAACGATAAGTCGAAGGATAGTGGAACACTTTTGTAGAAGAAAATGAGTAACTTACTTTCGTTCTCTTAAGTTTTCTTTCGACATCGTGGGGGAAACAGATAATATGTATTTTACCCTAAACTGACTTTCGGCCTTAGAAACCCTAACAAATATTGTATATCTGGCAGCTTTAGTTTTATTCATTCGTTCACTTATAAGTTTATCCTTACCAACTATTAAAAATTATAGTATTATAGTATAGTATATATGTATGTATGTATTAACATGGTTTGCATGAGCCAAGCAGCCAACATTGTCGACTGTTTGAGGTTAAAATAAATTGAATGTGCGTTTTATTTTATGGAATGTTGTACATAGTTGTTAGTTTAAAGCACCAGGTAGAAAATTTGTATTTTGTACCTGTCTTTTACACATTGCGTAAATGAAGAAAAATTATGGCTAACATTACCTCACAGTAAACTGCACATATTGCAAGGAATACAGGGTGTAGCAGCATTTTAAAAGAATTAAAAAAATTATTTTTATTATTGTAGTTAAAGAGATATTTTAACAATAAAGTTTTACTTGTACAGGGTGGGCCAAAAGAAACCAAGGGGTGTAAAAGTTTAATAACTTTTTTGTTTATTAACTTTTTTTTATTTTTTCTTTCAGATTATATAATATACAAAATGGAAATTTTTTTACACTAAGTATGAAAAATGATGTCTCTTAAATGACCACCGTTTTCAGCTTCGCACTGATGGGCTCTTTTTAGAGCATTTTCCACAAAAATTGTGGCTGTAGCGTTCGAATTTCTGCAACAATGTTTGCCTTGAGTTCAAGGATTGTCTCTGGCTTGTTCACATACACTCGCTCCTTCAAAAAACCCCAAAGAAAATAGTCGGGTGCTGTCAAATCTGGCGATCGCGCTGGCCAAATAATTTCCGAGTTTCCAGAAATTATTCGCTCTCCAAAAATTTGACTTAAAAGTGCCATTGTGTCTCGGGCAGTATGAGCAGTGGCTCCGTCCTGCTGAAACCACATACCAGGTCTGTTTTCAAGAGCAGGACGTAAACAATTTTCTATCATAAACCGATACCGCTCTCCATTTACGGTTACAGCACTTCCATCTTCATTCTCGAAGAAGTAGGGCCCAATGACATTTTCAGATGTGATCCCACACCATACTGTACACCTGATGGGGTGCAATTGGCGTTGATGAATGGCTCTTGGATTTTGAGAACCCCAGAACCTACAGTTCTGCTTATTAACAAAGCCATTCAAATGAAAATGAGCTTCATCACTCATAATCAAATTTTCAATAAAGTTGATTTCATTTCTGGCCAACTCTTGAAATTTAACTGCAAAATTTAGACGTTGCCGATGATCTGCGGGTTTTAATTCTTGGACCAATTGCACCTTATATGGGTATAACTGTAAATCTTTTTTTAAAATGCGCCGTAGTGACGTACGAGACATTTCTAGCTGAGCAGAACGCCTTCTGCCAGATGTTTCTGGTGCTTCGTTAACACTTTGCTGTACTCGTTCAATATTTTCCGCAGTGCGACTTAAACGTGGTCTACCGGTTCGAGGCAAATCTCTTACGCTGCCATGTTGGTGATGACGATTAACTAAGCAACGAATCATCGCTTCAGAGGGCGAAATTCTGACGTTAAAATGTCGACGATATGCTCTTTGCGTTAAAATAATTGATCTCTGGTTTAAATAATAAAATTCTATTGTTCTGGTTCACTGTTCAGTTGTGAACCTCTCCATTATAAATTCTCCAAGTGTTGTCTATATAATCTGAAAGAAAAAATAAAAAAAATTAATAAACAAAAAAGTTATTAAACTTTTACACCCCTTGGTTTCTTTTGGCCCACCCTGTATAACATATTATAATATTGGATTAGATATTTTGCCTTTTATGATAAATACCTCCTCAGTAATGCATCTCGGAACCAATAAAGCGAGAGTGGCATTTGGGCGACTTCAAACAGTAGAGATAAACTCACAAATTTCCAGACTAGCCAAGCTTACAATATTCAATACTTGTATAAAGTTAGATCTGTTGTAAGAAAGTAAAACCTGGTTAGTATCGAACACCACTACGCAAAAGCTACAACTATTTATCAACAAGTGCCTCACAATCATATGCAGGATATTCTGGTCTACGAACATCAACAGCATGAATATCTGAAACCTTGCCAACGAAGAACCCATACTAATACAATTAAAACGTAATAAATGGAGGTGAATAGGTCATACTACACTAAACCAAAAAGGTACATAAATTCAACGAAAAAATTCGTTGATTCAACGAAAAAATTCGTTGATTCAACGAATTTATTCATTATTTTTCACATAAGTATGACAATCATTGGCTTGTTGAATTCAACGTATAAGTTCGTTGAAGTTAAGAATCCATACGTTGAAACCTTACGTAAATTCATTCGTTCAATGAACGCAGTCATTGATTTTGATGAATATATTCCTTGAATCAACGTATACATGCTTTGAATTTAATGAAATAATTCCTTGAATGTAAAGAACCTATTCCTTGACCCAATGAACTTATTCATTGATTTTTATGAATTTATTCCTTGACCTAATGCACCTATATATTCAAAATTTCACTTTTACAAATATAATAATAGGCAAGTTCATATTAAATTGAGTATTTTAATTAAAACTTCATAGTATAAGAAATAATTTACATATGTCAGTATGTATGTACATAAAAAATTCGGTTATGACAATATCATAGTCTACGAAATTATTAATGACTTATTTATTAAAATTATTAAAGCTTTATAAAGGGTTAATATGGAAATCTGTTTTATGAACCCTTTATAAAACCTTGATAATTTGTATAAATTATACTGTTAATTTATGATTCATTTATAAGTTTAAAAATGCAAATGTTAGTTTAAAATAGAACAAACTTAAATTTTTGTATGCTCTCCGACTCATCCAAATTATTCAATATTTCTATCAAAGCTTTATCTTTGATGTTGTTCTCTTCGCGAATCGCCAGTTAATGAGAACTCCTTCAGGTTTCCCAAAAGCAACGCCAAAGTCTTTATCAATATGAAATATAGTTATAAATATTTATTTTGCAATAAATACTAAAGTATAAAACAGTAAAGATTTGTATACTCACATATCGAAATCTACTCGGTTTCTTATACTCGGGCCATCTTTTAAAAACTTCGGCTAAAGTTTATAATTAATTCTGAAATTGCTGCATGCCTGCCAAGTGATATTGAATCCCTCTTCACTGAAATTTGAGGATTCTAATGCAACCTCTGCGTTGGAACCTGAATCTTTAAAATTAACATATATAAACATGTATAAAATTATACCATCTAAATAGCATGCAAAATAATTACTTACATAAAACTTGAGAATTGGAACCAATAACGTCAGGAGTAGGTGTATCTGGAACTGAGTTTATAACTTTGAAGTAATTCAGCAAGTTCCTGATATTCGGGATATTATAAAACCATATTTCTTTTTTCAATGAAAATTAATAATAATCACTTCTTTATTATTAACTTACTTTTTGGTACTTTTTTATTTCAAACTTTCTTTTTTAATTGCGCACAAACTTATTTGTTAAACGAAGAATAACAACTGATTGGTGCTCTTTGGTTATTTTTTCTTTTCATTAGGTTTTTTCCCCGTTATAAAACAAGGAACCAGTACGTTGATTTGAACCAAGTAAAACAAAAATTCAAATGGTGGTTCCTTGAATCAAAATACTCGTTCATTGAATAAAACATCTTCTTCTTGCTCTTGAAGTCAAATTCAACGTACATTACTTAAAATCAATGAACGGGTTCCTTGAATCAACGTACACTTTCTTGAAATTTACTAAACTTTTTTCTTTTATTTACATAAGAAAGAACGTGTTCCATAAATTCAACGTATTATACGTTAAATCAATAAACTAGTTCGTTGTAAAATTCAACGAATAATATCAAGAAATGGTTACAACTTTCAGTTCATATTTACATAATATTTTACGTTGAATTTCAAGGAATATTTTTTTTGAACCAACGTATAGTACGTTGAATTTCAATGAATTTAAGTCAAGTCGAGTTCGTTGAATTTATGTAAAACTGTTTTTTCAGTGTATCAGAGAACCAAATAATATCTGGGGATGCACGATACTTCAAGATCTAAAAGACTGCAATACTACCAGGGAAGAGAGCAGGACTAAACGTGCATGGCGAAGTAGGAAGAATTGTAGAGTCTAGTAGGCTATGTGGCGAATAATTGTCTCAAGAAGATACAAACTGCTACTGCATTTAAGGCTCGGTCAGAGCAGGAAGAAACTGGAGTAAAACAATGGCTTCAATATGCGAATTAATTGGTATCATGGCAGATAATTGGTGCACTTCTGGGTATAAATGCGGGTTAAAAATTATTATAAACGGGTGTCACAATGGACCCAATTGGGTCTCCGAGTGGAGGTGTGATATAGCACCATCCTTCATGGGAAAATGGGAAACCGTGTGAGATTGAGATGGTTTGTGGAAGTCACATGCTCCCAAGGAGTGAAGCGGATAAAAAAAGTGACAATGGAAGCAGAAATATTTCATATAAATTGTATGCGATGCTAATCAAATATTTCCTTTTTTGTACATGGGAAATTCCAAACACAAAAATGTACAGGTATTGTCTCACATATTCTATAAAAAAAATTTTTTTCACCAAAAGTATTCCACAAATGAATCAGTATAACAGTTTCATGTTTCACAGTAAAGTAAAGAAGCCTTAAATTCCACTTATTTTACACTTTTGTTCTACAACATCCTTTAAAAATAGTAAGAACTCTAATTCACCTACATTTCTTCATACCTTAACTTTAACATTTACTATTATTGCTATTATTATTGAGCTAGCTATACATTTGTACGCATAGTGCACACATCCTTTATTAAATGCATACTTCGAATATTTTATATTTGCAATTGTATGTGTGTTGTTCATGTACTTTTGTAACAAACATTTGTATAAATTTCATTTAAAACGGGTCGTTTATTTTCGAAAATAAACAATGTTCTTATTTGTCTGTAACATGTATTGGTTGGGCATTTACTTTAATGCACAGGCATTCTGTATGCACGTAAAAAATATATTAAAGAATAAAAACACTTATAAAAATTATAATCATTTAGTTTCCTAAATGTGCGTGCGAACTGTAAAACTTTTAGTTTTTAATTAAATTGAAATTGGGTATAAGTTTTTTCTTAAATAATTCTTGTTGAGTTCAAAAGACATCCTCTTGAAAAACTTGATTTTTAATTCAGTTTATAATAGTTTAGCTTTAAGTTCAGCTAAGCATAATATTTTTACTGCACTCAATATTCATATATGTTCCTCGTAGTTATTGCCCTGTAAGTGGTTATATTTTTTAAGTTAATAATTTTCATTATATTTAATTTTAGGTTTTAGTAGGATAAAACGGTGAAGATTTTCCGACATTCGACTATATTCAATGATACGAGTATGTATATGTAGAACCATCAAATCGTTTAAATTTCTAACAGTTTGAAATTATAACAGTTTAGCATTATAGTAGTTCAAAATTAAAACAGCTTAAAATAATAGCAATTTAAATTTATAACTATTTAAAATTATAACAGTTTAAAATTACAACAGTTTACAATTATAACAATTTAAAATTGTAAAAATTTACTATTGTAACAGCTTAAATTTATAATATTGTAAAATTCAAATAATTTAAAGTTATAGCCATTCAAAATTATAACCTTTTGAAAATATAAAAGTTAACTAGCATAACAGTTTAAAATTATAACAGTTTAAAATTAAATGAACTTATATTAGAACCGGTGAAAATTATAACAGTTTACAATTATAACAATTTAAAATTATAACAATTTCAAATTATAGCAATTTTAAATTATAACAGTTTACAATTATAACAATTTCAATTTACAACAGTTAAAATTACAACAGTTTATAATAATAGAAATGTCAGGTTGTAACAGTTTAAAATTGTAAAAAGTTTTATTATAATATGTGACTATTTAACAGTTTACAATTATAACGGTTTATAATTATAACAGTTTAAAGTTATATCAGTTTAAAATTATATCAACTTACGGTTAAAACAACTGAAAATTTTAATTTCTGAGCTTATAACATTAAAATTATAACAGTTTTAAATTATATCAGTTTTAAATTATAGCAGTTTAAATTTATAGCAGTTTATTTAGACAACCGTTGTAAAATTTTGTAACTTTGAACAGTTTGCCGATATAAGACTGTGAGCTTGTGGGAAAAGTTAATTGGAAGGCTAAACTAACCAAATTTATTATCAAAGTAGTGAGTTAAAAAACTCTGAAAAAAGCTCGAATAAAAATTTCCATGATTCGAGAGCTTTCGAACCTGTCTGACTATTGGACCATCATGAGTTCAGGTTTCTTCACATTGAATGCAAAGACACCAGCGCCAACCTCATCTTTGATATTTGAATTACTTCGTGAATTTCTAAAATCCACAGGAGCAACGCAATCAGTTTGAAACTTTCCTAAGCGAAACAATAATGTCAAATCAAGTTTCATTTATAACAATTAAGTTCAAAATCAAACTTAAATTCAAGTTAACTTTGAGTCTCTTATATCATATGTAAAGGGGCAAGCAGCTTACGATTTTTTATGAATTTTTCTCTCAGTGTTTGTAATATACAAAATAGTACACATATGTACCATCTGTAAAAAGGTTCCTTGTTTAACTCTTCTATACACAATGGTAACCATTCTGTTGTTTGTTTCTAGTTGACAGTAAACCACATAGCAAATTAAACACTCCCTCCATCCTCCCTTTAACAATCGACATTTTATTCGTAGGGGTGCAAATACAAGCATTTACTATACCAGATATACATACATATGTATGTATTTGGGAGTGTAGTTGTGTAAGTGTCATATGTTACTTATGCAGTGGGTTTCCAACTACATACTTACATGCTATTGTTGCTACTAAATTTTGTTTGCTTTTCAGTTTACTACTGTAGACGTGGTGCAAGTAAAAGTTTTAATATTAAATTTGTAAACGATATACCTGGCAAACTGAACAAATATTTTTATAACGCATATTTGAATAAAACTATATGTACACCTTATATTGGTCCTCCACTATAGTAAAGAAAATTGAGAAACGTTTCTAAATGTTTTTATGAAAATATGGATTTTGCAAATTGTTCTTTAGTGGGATCATGGGATTACCGCTACTCTTGCATTGCATAGTACTAGAACTCGGAAAAAAGATTGTCGGGAGGAGGATAGTCGCAATAATGTCTATGGAATTGCGATTTCAACTTTTTCATTTTCGAAGTGATAGTAAAGACCTCCGCAGGTAGTTAGTTCCACATACGAACAGTACGGTTAAAAAAAGAATTATCTCTGTAATGCGTAGTGTGATTTATTTGATGAAGCACATATTATGCGTCAAAATGTGCGGGAATCAGGAATAAGTTTCCTAATTTCATTAGAACACTTTCCATCGTAGAAGCCATAAAACAAGGAAATGCACCAAGAGATAAATTCCCTTATGTCACCAATGACCTTCGCCCTCTCCTGTACTCTGCGAAACCACTTCCGTTTCCGGACAGATATAGAGAGAATATTAAGAGATTTCTATTCCTTTATATTTATAGCACTCAGACGTACATATGGAGTAGCAGTTTCGGTCATGCCTCTACGAGCAAGTATCCGAGGTTTTATCATTCATATTTTGCCTTATATCCTCAAACTCCAGCTAACTGCTAAATGTTGCTGACATTCACGAAAGAGTAGCTAGGCTCGAAAGTTTGACATAGAAATTAATTTAGACAAATTAGAAATAGAGTGGGAGCATTGTGGTATGGTTGAATTTACCTTAAACTCTTTTGACGAGATCGCATCTAATTATAATAAGTCTTATAGCGTAATCCATGAGGAAGCTCAATAAGAATCGAAATAAAATATCAACAACATTTTGACAAAACTGCACCATCGAACGCCCTGGAGATATCTATGTTAGGTTTGCTAGGTAAGGGTGGCAGTCAGAATCCCGGACGCACTTAGGCTCTACTGGTCGATTGGATACAATGGAAACTTTGCTTCTGTCAAGTCCCCACCGTCACCAGAGCTCAATATAAATGTACTAATACGTTGCAGTTCTCTACTAGGAACGTCAGAAAGTTCCCGCAACTGAAGAGCAACAGAAAATGTTCAACACTTTCCTCATCATTTATATCTTGGCAGCTACGGCAAATGTTATTGTATTCGACCTTTAACCTCTGCGGATGCCTACCTATGAGACAGTATCCAGGTAGCCCGGACAATAAAATCGAGATTTGTTTTCTATTTCTTAAAATCAAATAAGCTGTATTTTTCTTATTTAGATGAGTCCATATTGCAATAATTTATTATGGCCCACCTTCTATTTGTTTCATCTAGGCACATTACAGCCTATGAGATATCTAAAGCAACCGTTTTTTTTCTAAATAGTAAATTGAGTTACACCTTTTATCCGGGAGGAGGACCAGTAGGTAAGTCGTAGAGCGGCCTCTACGAAAGCCATAATGCCAATGATTAAGTAATTTGATACCTCAGGAGTTGGATGGTTTAGCATAGTTTCCATTACTTAGAAAAGTGCATGCTGCAATTTTTTCTGCATGAGCTAGAAAGAATATCTAACGCATAGTAACAGTCATCCGTTCAAGCAAGGCCCGAAGCTGTATTTATATATCTTTTTACCCCAAGGGATAGTAAGAACTTAAACACGGATTCGCTGGTATTAAGGAGCTTTTTTGCGCCTCAGTACTTTGGCACAAAAAGATCTTGGCCATTCATGTAGCGAATCTTTATCGGCCTTTCGATTATATCACCAAATTTTAACCTTCCGAAAGTTTTCATTAAATTTCTTTAGTAAATATTTTTCTTGCAACTGGTTCCGCTAAAGAAGAAATCGTAATTAAAAATAAATGGTGAATTTGAATTTCTGAAGAATTTTTTTTTATTTGAACTCACATCTAATACGTCTACGTATAATAATTACAAATAAAAAAATGTTCATGAAAACAATTTCATGAAAAATTTCTGAATATTAAAACGGAACCTAAGCTCACCTCTCATCGGCTAATAGCCAGAAGACACCTCATTAATCTGAAGCACTTGATACACTTAAAAACTTTTAGAACTGTTGGGGTTTCGCTTTGATTTTTTCCAATTTTTTAAACTTTTCATTTTTATTTTATCTTTAAAACATATATTTTAATATAGATTTTTCTTAATTTTGTTTTATGTTTTTATAAGCTTAATTTTATTTTTTTTTTCATATTTATTTTCTTATATTTTATTATTTTTTCCTTGTTCCAGGCTACGCTTATAAAATGTGGTTGATCCCACAGAAGTACTTAATCTATTCTCTTTACTGTGGTGAGTGAGCTTGATTATCCTTCTTACAATTCTTTACAACAAATTATTTCTAACTACTGCTAAAATAAATGACTATATATTTATATATATGTATGTATAAATGGGTGTGTGTGTAAGCAAATGCGCAAATATATGTTTGTGCATCAACTATTTACATAAAAATCAACAAAATAAACTAAAATACAATTTTGTTTGATTGATGTTAATTGATTTTCAAAGTAACACAAAAGGTCCTGCAGACAGCCATAAAGGACATCATACTGACTAACTGTGTTAAAGCCCTGACAAAACACCACACAATCATCCAAACTAAATAAACAAAACATGGAATGCAATTCGTAGATGACAATTATGCTGTTGTTGCCGTTAATTGTTTTTGTTGCTACCGTTGTTGTCGTTGATTATTTCATGTATTCTATTACATTCTTATTTACTCGTCGTGCGATTTCCAGACAGAGTTTTGCTGTATGTTTGTATATACTTTATTTTTTGGTTTGATATTTGGGTGACTTTATTTAGTATTTGTATTGAGATTGACTGCGCGTAGTTGCTTTTTATGTGTTTGTTGTTGTTTTTGTCGATTCAAGTGTTATTTGACATGAATTTAAACAATTACATCACGTTCTTTGCGTTAAGGACAAAATGTTTTAATTCCCTACTGCTGCTGTGGTCTTTCGAGTACAAGCAAAATTGAGATATCGATTTAAATTCCAGTTTGTAAAGCATTATAGAATAAAAAAAGAGCTTTTAATTTGTTTTTGTAGTGTGCAAGTGCAGCGAAGTGAAAATCCAAACGATAGAAGTGCATTTTATAATCATGGTAAAGATAAATTTTCCTTTAAAAAGTCAGAGTTTGAATAAGTACTGGTCCACATAGATTTTCTTTGAAAAAAATATCACAGTGATTCTCAAATGGTTAACGTGTGGTACACTCGTAATATGCATTCTTGCGTAAGTGATGTCACAAGGTGTCATGATCCTTTAAACTCTGAGAGTGGGGTTGGCTGAAGTAGTTAGCACGTTGACTACAAAACCGAAGGTACTCAACGGTCATAAAATAACAACACCAAGCATTTTTATGGTGTGCATTAGTGTCCCTTTGTGTCAGTTGTTGTAAGAAAGTTCAAGTGATGAAAACATAGTCACTGCTCACTGAGCTATACCGACTTCAGCAAATACTAATCCTAATGTTACATCAGAGCGCCTTCCTTCGTTATGTAGCAGAATCATTGGCAAAGAAAAATAATAGATAAAATGGCTACTAACGACAGCTTCAAAAAAATTTAATATGCCTTATTCAACACTAGAGGCGCTTCTTAAAAAAAAGCAGAGTTGTAAAAGAATGAAGCTTCTTTCTGTCTCTTCCTTTACCGCCTGTCTTCTCTTTCACTATCCCCTTCCTAAAGAAGATAACATCTAGCAAATAATAGTAGTCATTCATTGCTTTAAACAAAGAACTGATAGCAATACTAATAGATTGAAGTTTGCGTCAGCACATTTGACGACAAGTCTTATGTCAAGAAGAAAGCGATATCCTTCGTCGGTATTGTAAAGCAGGATCATCGGCGAGGTAAAATGAATAATAAAACAGCCACTAAAAAAAGTTTAGAAAATTAAATGCCCCTAATTGCAACACTGCCTTAAAATCAAAAAAAAAATGGAAAAAGCAGATTTGTAAAATAATGAAGATTTCCCCTATCTCTACCTGTACCATCTGTCTTCTCTATCAGTATCCCTTTCCTAAAGAATGTGACACCTATTAAAAAAAGTAGAACATATGCAGTCGCATCATCTTCCTCCAAACATAATAATTACAAAGATAAACGAATCTGAACAAATTCTACAAGAGATGTAGTCTTTAGTGTACAGACAGAATGTTTGTAGGTCATTTCTGTTAAAACCTAAATCATCATTCCAATAACGCCTTAGCTTTTCTCATTTCCGAATGATCAATCTAACTCCTTCCATCTGTACTATCAATATCTTATTCTGCCTAATTGGTGCCTTGACGCGACAAAATGGACAATTTATCTGCCTCTTCAGTACCTCATTGAGGCCCTATGCTCCTTATAAGAAGCCAAAGGAACCAATATTCATTAACTCAATATCATTATGACGTCATATTTAGGAAATAGAAGCCCTGTTTCCTATTAATAGCTCTTGTCACGAGTCAAAATACCTCAAGATAAGATCGAAACGGAAAAATTGCAGAGTTGCCAGATTTTTAAGACCCTTACTTATCACCTTGAGTGCACTTACTTCTTTTATTTAGGTTAAAGAAGGTACACGTACTGATCATCTTAATTATCGCCTAAAATAACATGAGTCACTGATCTGAGGAAAAAGATATTCTAATATTTCATCGCTTCAATTCAAACCAATCTCTAATAACTCTAAAACGTCTATGTCCGTCAACCGTCCAGTGCCCCGTTTTGACTGCGACAAGCTTTGAGATGTCCCTACAATTTATACTTGTTAATTGTATGGAGCGCCTATTATTATAGCAAGGTCACACTTTCATAGCAACCTTGCACGTAGCTATATTTCGCCATCTTACTCAGCCTTGTAGAGATAATGTTTGGAAATTCAGTTTCTAATAGTAACAAATGGTTCAGCGTTGGTAGCGTTCATAGAAGAACCAGCTCTACCAAGCTCGTTCGCACATTCGTTACCTGGAAACTTGCTGTGTGCTGGAAAGTGAAGGAGGGTGGATGTCAGCCTACTCACCCAGTGTAGATTGCACATTCTAACGTTGCCTGGCTGTCGACAAAGATACCGGGCTTGCCTTGTACCTTTTTGTCCATCATCAATATAGCCGCTTCTTTAACAGCCAAAATTTTAGACTGAATTACACTGTTTTCGTTAGCTAGTCGGAAGAAGTATTCTATCCCGAGATCGCCTGAGAAGACTGCAGAGCTTATAAGACAGACTTTGCTTTATTCATCAGAGTAAACTCTGACGTCGTATTCCCAATTTTTCTCCATTCCATTCTCATTTCCCATAGTGGTTACAACAGCCTTGCAATAAACTGAATCTAAAAAAGAAATTTCCCAAAATATTCTATCTATCAGTAAAGTTTTTAAGTATCTGAGATGTCTAAAGTAAGTGCCAGCAATCAACCAGAACTTCCTTGTATAAAATTCATACTTATGTCTCTCATTTATTCTTAGATTTCCAAAACCTGCTTTTAACTAGCGTTTAAACAATCGTTGCAATTGATGTTGTTAATTTCAATTGATACTTGCACACCACATTCTTCCTTTCTCTTCCTCTCTCTCTCCCTCTCTCTCTCTCTCTCACACTCACTCCTAATATAACTCACGCAGTCCGTTGCTGCTTGTTGCGAATGATTTGTTTGCTACATTTACAACATTTTTAACTAGTTTGTCGCGTATTTACACAACATAAAGACAGCACAGAGTTTTACAACATCAAATGTGTTGTTAATGAGTTTCGGAACTGCGTTATGGCTGCTGAGGTTGCCATTTCCACACTTAAATATTTTAGCGATTTTAGATGTGCTTTAATTTGTTTTCTCGTTTATGGACCAGGACAACAAGAAAAGGGAAAACAGCTTTAAAATTTAAAACATTGTAAATATATGTGTCTCCAAAAAAGAACATGTTCATTTGAAGTGTATTTGCATTTAACGCTAAAATGCATTTTCAAGTGGCACAAAACATGACAGTTGCATTAATTTTCCTATCCACCGAAACATTATGGTAGTTGTTGTTTCTGTTTTCCTCTTCTTTTTTTCGTGCAACAATTTATACAACACAACCGACTGGAATAAAAACAATTCTAAAAGGCTATTGTGGCATAAAGCAAAAAAAAAAATGCAACGGCGGATCAAACAATTTTTAAAACAACATGCAACATACACAGCACTCTCATACTTGCCAAAAAATTCAAATATAGTCAGATATAACGAGACCGAAGGACCATCTACACATGGAAACCTTTAAGCCAGTAACATGTTCATGTCAACCGCGTTATTTTCATAGCAAATTTCTCTATTTATTTTGTTTTATTATTATTGTAAATTCTGTGTAGGACAATTTGATTTTGGGCACGAGTGTGAGTGCATTATGCATTCATTTTGTGACAATTGTGTGGTAGACATTGTGTCAATTGCTAACAATATATACATATTTTTAGTTTTGTTTTTTTTTTGTTTTTGTTGAAGATTTCCCATATTTATATAAGCCATAAAACATTTACGAAATTTTATAACACAAACAAGGCTAAAAATGTAATACAAACAAATACATACACGCTCACACGTACTTGCTAAAAGACACAAGGATATTAAAACGTGCCGGAAATATTTGTATTGAATGAAGTGTTTTGCAAATTTATTTTCATTTTAAATTGTTATTTTAAATATTTATGGAAATTTGTTTAAATAAAATTTGCTAGAAATTTTGTTTATGCTTATTTCTTATATTTACTGCAGTCATTAACTAAATTTAATATTTTTTCCCGTTTTAGGTTTTCTTTTTGCTAATTTATCACTTTATAATCAAGTGATATTGTTAATGCAGTTAATGTTTTTTTTTTTCAAATTTATGTTTGACTTGTGAACTCATTATTATGCAGGAAAATAAAATAAACACTCCTGCTCCCATAGTCTAGCAAACTACAGTGGCACCAAAGCCATTTGAAATGAAAATTAAAAATAAAATTCAAAATAAATACCCTCAAGCTGAAAGTTTTCCGTTTTCAAAGTCACTGTAGAAAAATCAACTCGTTCTAAAATTACTGCATCATAAAAACCTTTTCTTTTTAACTCACCCTCTTCGCAACAGCTCAACAAACAATTGATGCTAATAAACTTTTTTTTTTCATTGTGCTCTTCTTGCATAAAATTATTTGAAAAAGCTGCAGCAAGTACAAAAACTCAAACTCCTTTTAGAATCTTATAATATTTAGCAGGGAGAGAGAGATAGAGAGACATAATTAAAGTATTAACATTTATTTTATTTATTTGTTCAACACAAAGACAGTAAACGAGTGAAAATTATCAGATTTGAAATAAAAGTGTTTATGTATTTGCGCAAAGCTAAAAGTAGGTGAGGATTGCTGAAGAATTTTTAACAGAAACGGAATATAAATGAGCCAGGTAACGTAGAAATCATGGCCAGTGTTGTCAACTTTGAAACGCACCAAAATGGAGAAAAAACGCGTCATTTACGAAAAAACGCACCAATCTTAGAAAAAAAAATAAAATCTAAAAAACTTAGCAAATTTGTTTATATTCGTTTATTATTATTATTATTTATTATTATATTCGTTATTACAAAGATAATTATTTTTTTTTTAATTTCATAGATTTTGTACAAAACTTTTTAAAGAGATCAACGATTAATAGAAAGGATTCAAAACTAATAAAAGTTCTTTATTTATCATTTTATTAAAATATTTTTAATTTTTTTTTATCAGAAGTTTAATATGTATATCCATATTAAAAATATAACAATAAAAATAAACAGCCTTTTACAATATATGGGTCTTTTTCTACGTTAAGAGGCACTATCGACGGCTAAATCAAAAAAATCATATAACTTGAAAATTTTTCGGAAATATCACACATATTTAATAATAAATAAAGTATACTTTTTTACCAATAAATTGCAATACCTAAATTAGCTTAGTTTAGTCATAACTTCATGTTTACCAAGAAAAAAGTATCCACCCTGTCCCTTTATTTTTCTGATTATGTTAGCTTTTTAATGCCGTATCTTCCCTGCTTCACTAGATGCCATAGTAGAGACTTTGCGTCCAGGGTAGGTAAGAAAGTGAGATATTACTTCTTTCTTAGTATTTCACGTATATTATTTATAAACTTCGCCTTAATGTTAGTAATGTATATGGGACTGAAAGTGAACCTGTCGAGTAACCACTAATGAATTATGGAAAGTCAAATCAGCTTGTATTATATTCTCAGTCTTGTTTTCAGGCAGTTTCCGAGAAGGCGTGCCAGTTTGTAAACGAACAACCATCAACATACAAGCCGCCAATTTAAAAATGTAAGGTCAGAGGATTTTTTTATGCTTTTGACGAAAGTGTTACTGTGAAAGTTCTTATTTAAGTAGCTGAAATACCGAAGTATATTTATATATTTTATATTTATATAGAGTCATTAATTATTTAATTAAAAAAATTTACTTGTTTTTATGGTTAAACAATTGTCTATATGCATTTCGTTCCCGCTTTTGTAACTCGTCAGTAGACTTCAGAGCATTGATGCTCTATATGTTTTTGTCATTTTACATTGCAAAATATGTGCAATTAAATAATTAACTTTCTTTGGAGTACTTTTTTGTTATTTTAGAAAAAAGATGTTATGTTATTTTTGTTAGTAGATACTAAGTATTTTTTTTTTTCAAAGTTTATTACCTAATTCAAGTTAAACAATTAAGACTTTATGGAAATTATAGTCTGATTTTTTTTTTATATAAACTATCACTAAATAGTGAATAATTAAAGTTGATTTTTACGAAAATAATGTTTGTTTTCAATTAATCTTCTCCTGTAAAGTAAGTTGGCCTTCATGTTTTTAACCTGTATAGAGTATCTTCCCTGGTCACTTAAAGTACCCATAAAAGTAGATCAATTGACTGGCCATTGTTAAACATGCATACAAAATACATTATTAAATACTATTATCTTGGAAAAAATTATTATTTTAAGTAATTTTATCATGCCGCCCTTCCTAGTATCAAATGAACTCTTAACGTAGAATGACCCATATGTACATAATTAAAAAAACAACAAAAAACTAAACAAATTCGTACATACATAGTGTACATACGAAAGTGGTCTAGGTCATATCATTTTTGATTCGATATAGTAAAGGGTGTTTTTTATTGAGGTATAGAACTTTAAGTTGGCATCACTTTTTTAACTGGCGGCCATTTTGTCAGCTGTCAAGTGATTAATATTTAGTTTGGTTTGCCATTTCATCATGAACAGGTTGACAAAAGAACAACGCTTGCAAATCGTGCAAATTTATTTCGAAAATAATGGTTCAGTTCGCGAAGTTTACCGCAAGCTCCGTCCATTTTATGGTCGACATAATGGTCCATCAGAGCAATTAATTCGGTTAACCATGGATCGTTTTCGCACTACGTTTACTCTATGTGATAATACGCATCCGCAGAGACGTCGAACAGTGCGCACCGAAGAAACAATTGCCGCTGTAGAGCAAAGTGTTGAAGAGGACCCGAATGAATCGATTCGCCACCGTGCACAGCAATTGGAGCCGACTAACCGACTATTTTGTTCCCGAATTGGATGGCATGAATGTGGATGAGTTGTGGTTCCAACAAGACGGCGCTACATGCCACACAGCGCACGTCACAATCGATTTATTGAAGGAAACATTCGATGAGCGCATAATTTCGCGGAATGGACCTGTCAATTGGCCACCAAGATCGTGTGATTTGACACCATTGGATTATTTTCTTTGGGGATATGTGAAGTCGCTCGTCTACGCCAACAAACCAGAAACGTTAGGGGACTTGGAAGCCAACATTCGTGGCGTTATTGCCAACATACGGCCCCATATGCTCGAAAAAGTGGTTGAAAATTGGACCTGTAGAATTGGCTTTATTTGAGCCAGCCGCGGCGGCCACATGCCCGAAATCATATTTAAACATTAATGGCATAAAATTATCCTTCCAATAAAGCCAAATTGATGGACATTAAAACGATTTTCTTGTGTTTTATTTCAATTCAAAGTTCTTTACCTCTTAAAAAAACACCCTTTACATTTTGATCAGACTAGAACAACTCTAAATTAAACTGTTGCATAACAAAAAAATGATTTCTGGATTTGTTCCAATGTAATCTACTAAATATCTCGACCAAAGAAATATAAGACTTATACAACTTTCATAATTAAGGGCACATACATTTATTTGCTTTCATTTGTACAAGATGATACATTTTTGTATATTAATTTTAAAAATTCGGTTTAAAACTTTTTAAAAAGAGCCCAAAAATTAATTATTCCAAATAAATAAAGCTAATATTCTTAGATTTTTTTTTAAAGATAATATTTTCATTATTATTGTTATCATTGGGCCATAAAACAGATTTCATTTCAAATTGTAATACATATTTTGTAAGCATCATTAGTATTAATATGGTAATTAACACTATCAGGAAGTTAGTAAGTTTCACAACCAGAATTTTCCAGTTTTAACCCATTGTTGTCTTAAATTTGCGTTGGTGCCACCAAAAAATTAAAAAACGCACCAAAATTTAAAAAAAAGCGCACCACGCACCAACTAAGGAATTTTTCGCCCAAAAAATTTCAAAAAGCACCCAAAATGGTGCGAAACGCACCAAGTTGACAACGCTGATCATGGCTATGAAAATGAGCGAGTACCAGTGATGGGAATTGGAAATCTTGATTTCGTGCCAAATCTGCTTTTAAATAGTGCCAAAATCACTTGAATAGTGCCAAACCACTTTTTTAATATAATTTTAATGTTGGCACTTGATGTTCATTTAAACTATGGTTCTTGAATGATAATTTATTGTGTTCATAACTAGAAAAATTTACGAATATCACAAAAACGGTCCAAAATTAGTTGTATGCAGACATTAATACATTTCTCGCTCTATTTTCGATTTAATCGTGAATGACTCGTAGTAAAAAATTAACTTTTTTGTTATTAAAATTGCAAAATTTTTGATAACTTTTAAAATACCAGCTGTAAAATCTATCGTAAGCGACAATTTACGTATGTACTCGTAAAACCGTAAAACATATTTGAATATTATAAGATAACCTTCTCGTTAATCGAAAGTAAGGCTCGATATGTATGCATCATATATTAATAATTTGTACTTATTTACAAGAAATATAAATATAAAAACTTTATTTGCGCAATAGTAATGATTCTAAAGGATATACTTTAAGATTACAATAACCCTAAACTAATTTAAATGATAAAATAACTTTTTCTTATTAGATGTAAATACTTAGTGACAATTATATAATTATAGTTTGTGCTTTTTTATGGTTAATATACTGTCGAATTGTACAAATTTGTACACGTTACAAATAATAATAATAATTGCTAGCTATTTATTTTAATCAAACAAATATTCTGTCGGTATAGTAGAATTTGTCTGTATTGCTTTTTTGGTTCATCATTTTATATATATATACAGGGTGGGCCAAAAGAAACCAAGGGGTGTAAAAGTTTAATAACTTTTTTGTTTATTAATTGTTTTTTATTTTTTCTTTCAGATTATATAGACAACACTTGGAGAATTTATAATGGAGAGGTTCACAACTGAACAGAGAACCAGAACAATAGAATTTTATTATTTAAACCAGAGATCAATTATTTTAACGCAAAGAGCATATCGTCGACATTTTAACGTCAGAATTTCGCACTCTGAAGCGATGATTCGTTGCTTAGTTAATCGTCATCACCAACATGGCAGCGTAAGAGATTTGCCTCGAACCGGTAGACCATGTTTAAGTCGCACTGCGGAAAATATTGAACGAGTACAGCAAAGTGTTAACGAAGCACCAGAAACATCTGGCAGTAGGCGTTCTGCTCAGCTAGAAATGTCTCGTACGTCACTACGGCGCATTTTAAAAAAAGATTTACAGTTATACCCATATAAGGTGCAATTGGTCCAAGAATTAAAACCCGCAGATCATCGGCAACGTCTAAATTTTGCAGTTAAATTTCAAGAGTTGGCCAGAAATGAAATCAACTTTATTGAAAATTTGATTATGAGTGATGAAGCTCATTTTCATTTGAATGGCTTTGTTAATAAGCAGAACTGTAGGTTCTGGGGTTCTCAAATTCCAAGAGCCATTCATCAATGCCAATTGCACCCCATCAGGTGTACACAATGGTGTGGGATCACATCTGAAAATGTCATTGGGCCCTACTTCTTCGAGAATGAAGATGGAAGTGCTGTAACCGTAAATGGAGAGCGGTATCGGTTTATGATAGAAAATTTTTTACGTCCTGCTCTTGAAAACAGACCTGGTATGTGGTTTCAGCAGGACGGAGCCACTGCCCATACTGCCCGAGACACAATGGCACTTTTAAGTCAAATTTTTGGAGAGCGAATAATTTCTCGGAAATTATTTGGCCAGCGCGATCGCCAGATTTGACAGCACCC
This sequence comes from Tachina grossa, assembly GCA_949987645.1. Lineage (NCBI taxonomy): Eukaryota > Metazoa > Arthropoda > Insecta > Diptera > Tachinidae > Tachina > Tachina grossa. Next base: position 149,915,684 of record OX465276.1, read on the forward strand.
GACTATTTTCTTTGGGGTTTTTTGAAGGAACGAGTGTATGTGAACAAGCCAGAGACAATCCTTGAACTCAAGGCAAACATTGTTGCAGAAATTCGAACGCTACAGCCACAAGTTTTGAAAGATGTTATGGAAAATGCTCTAAAAAGAGCCCATCAGTGCGAAGCTGAAAACGGTGGTCATTTAAGAGACATCATTTTTTATACTTAGTGTAAAAAAATGTCCATTTTGTATATTATATAATCTGAAAGAAAAAATAAAAAAAAGTTAATAAACAAAAAAGTTATTAAACTTTTACACCCCTTGGTTTCTTTTGGCCCACCCTGTATATATATATATATATATATATATATATATTACGATTATATAAGAGATATCTTGTTAGACTTCAAAAATCTTTACCATATATTAAATATGCTAAAGTTTATAATTTTACTTTTGATCAAATTTCCAACTAAAAATATACTTTCCACGCTTGATGAAGAGTAGAGAATAAAAAGAACTAAAAGAATTTTTTTTTAAGCAAAAGGAATAATTTGTGATTTGAACGGGCTAAGGTTCGTATTGCTTTTTTAAGCCAAATTACATGTGATAATTATTAATGAACAAATAACACCAAAGTCTGTTGTAAATATTCTGACTAATAACACATAGTTGAACGGAACTTCCAGCCGTTTTCGAAGGCCACTAAACCTTCATCATCATGAACTTCTACACGTTCATACAAAGATCTCACACTACAAAAAATGAAGGCTGTTTCATCCTCTTCGAAGTATAAAAAAGAGAACTATTTAGCCCTCCAGAAAAGACAGCTTAATTCGAAAGTACGTTTTAAAAATCCCAACTTATGGGAAAAAGAGAGAACCAATTTAGCCCTTCACAAGGGCCAGTGCAGTTCAAATTTATGTGATGAAAATTGCATCTCATGTGATATATGCAAAAAATCAATCATCGTCTAGCAGAGACGTCGAATTTCTTTATTCCAACTCTGCCTTTAGTAAAACATGGACTTATTTGTTTATTTATTTCCGGTAAAGTAAGACATGCATAGAAAAGACTTCACATGATTTCAATCAGCAAAAGACTTGAATTAAACCAACAAATAAAAAATTTGGTGCATATTTATAGTGAAAACAAAGTAAGACTTTAAGAGTTTAAAACCAGGGTCTAATCTTCGCTTTCGATAGCGAGCTGCTTCGATCACATTTCTTCAGTTCGAGATTGTGGCATTCACTATCGAACAATATAATAATATGGTTCAATATTGGATGCCATAATATCAAACTGAAAAAACGTTATCGAATCAACTCGTTATTGAAAGACTCGATTAGACCCGAGTATTTGGTATGATAAAACTGATTTTATATTTTTTTAAAATACCTTGTTTTGACTATAAATATACTCTTTCCTTTTTAATTAATGATTATTTTATATTTAGTAAAAGAATTGCAAATAATTACGTATAATTTGTAATTTAAATGTTTGATTGAATGGAGCAAAAGATTATTTGCAAATGAAACTACAAACAATTAATTTAATGATTGAATTAAACAACTTAACAGAAGTCTTGACGAGAATAAATTTATATTGAAAACAACTAAGCAGGTAAGGTAAATTGAAACTCGTACTAAAAATGTATAAGAATCAATTGAAATGTCAATTGAATTATTAAAGTAGGGTAATTAATTAATTTTTTTTCTTCAAACTAGAACAACATTTTTATGTTTTTGTTTGGTTTAAACAGTCTGCAGCATTTAGTTGGTGCTAATTTCCACTGCTTAAAAATATTCAATAAATTTCCTGACAGTTTAGAAAAATCATAGCTTTATAGAAAAATTCCCAAAGACTTATTGAGAATTACTAAATACTAATCGGCTTATTCATAAAAAATATTTCAGGTTTATTAAGCTCTTATTTGACGTATTTCTATGGGAAATTTGTCAAATAAACCTGCAATAAACCTAAAATATTTTTTATGAATAAGGCAGTAAACATTTAAGAAATTTATTATTCGACATATTGTCAGAAGTTTATTTTAATTTGAAATTTATTTGCTGGTGGTTCAGCGTTGTCTATATGCATTTCATTGTTGCTGTAACAAATCATCAGTAGACTTCAACCACACATTTTGAGTAGTCACAAACCTCTTATCTTATGCACAGACTTTCAAGAACTATTTGAGAATTCACAAATAATAATATTTTTGAAAATCACAAGAAAAATAAGCGTAGTAGGCTTAGAAACTAACACAAAAAAGCCAGCAAATAATTTATATTCGATTTGAATCTATTTTATTTTTCTACACCTTTATACAATTAGAAATCCATTGGATAACAATAAAAGTAATTATAAGGCAAAAAGAAAAATAAAATCTAAATTTAACATTTAAGAAATTTATTATTCGACACATTGTCAGAAGTTTATTTTAATTTGAAATTTATTTGCTGGTGGTTCAGCGTTGTCTATATGCATTTCAAAATGTGTGGTTGAAGTCTACTGATGATTTGTTACAGCAACAATGAAATGCATATAGACAACGCTGAACCACCAGCAAATAAATTTCAAATTTAAATACTAAACATAACAAACTAAAAAGCTCAAACAAAAATCATATTGTTATAATTCATTTTGAAGTGCGTAGAATGATTGAAGCAATTAATGCACTAACCCAGCAAAAAAGTTTGCCTACTAGAATGCAAAAAAGTGTATGTACTCTCCAGTCGTGAGTACTTACAATTTGACTGAATAAGCCATTATTTTTGTATGAGAAGTTCAAAAAGTATGCGGTACCCTATACTTTTTGCCTACAAATATCCAAATGTTAATAGATTACTGATTGCCTAAAAGTATTCAAAATATAATGGATTATTTTATGCTCACAAAAATGCAAAATTTAATAAAATAGCCAAAAATTATAAACAAATAGAATTTTGTAACATAATTATAAAATTTTAACCTTTTTTGGGATTGTTAAAAATCATAATTTTACAAAGCAAATATATGAATACGTATATTGAAGAATATGAAAAAATACTTAGATTTTGTAATAAATATTGTAGTAAACCAAAGTTATTTTATTATTTTCGAAGCTCACTTTCACGATCAATAAATATTTTTTTGAGAGATTTCAGGATTAACTAGGAAGTACTACAATAAGTACCTTCATGTAATGATATAAATAAGTTGTTATTTTATTCATTACAAGACAGTGATTATTATACACATAAAATAATTAAATAAGTAAGTACCACTTATTACTTTGTAAGCCATTAAAAGAGTACTACCCATTACAAAATCTTAAAATTTTTTTGCTGGGAAGTTACGTGTGTCGTATTCCTACTTCGACATTTTTGTTCTAGATTAAAGAAAAAATATGAAGGTGATCTTTAATTTATCACAAAGTCAAAAAAAGACACTTGTAATGACGCTCAATATTTTATTTGAAAAGTATTTAACAATTAATGTTTTCAATTAAGAATTTACTTGATTCAATTAAGTTTTTAATTGTATTATTTATTTGAGTTAAAAACCCTAATTAGTATTATCAAATTGTTTAAGGTGAAAATTCATTTAATATTTTAATTAATATTACAAATATTTTCATTGATATTACAAAATTATTCATATTATTTTTTTGTGTGATTACAACATTTGTTTAAAAAGAATTTATAAAATTTAGTACAATGAAACAAATATGAGTAATGAAATCAATACTGTGGCAAAACGATAAAGCGCTTCAGTCGATTTAAGCTAAAATTGGGATAATGGCGCCATCATAATATTTCTAGTAATAAAATATAACTATATCTTTGCAAAATTTAGACTTGTATATTGTTAACTTAATACGAAAATGCCCTAACTCATGTTTTGCATAGTTTACAGGAGGAGGAAAAAACTAAATAAAAAAAGATGCAATATTGATACAAAATTTTTTTAAACGCATATTATATGCTTATGTAAAGTGTTTTTAATAAAAATCGCGTTTAAAAAAATTTTGTATCAATATTGCATCTTTTTTTATTTAGTTTTTTCCTCCTCCTGTAAACTATGAAAAACATGAGCTAGGGCCTTTTCGTATTAGGTTATCGATATGTGATATCTAAAAAAGTTACAGCACAATTACTTTTTGCTTATTTTATTTCAATATGTGATTTTTTAACTTGAGTTTCGATTTAATACATTTTATATTTTTGTATTGGACCCTTCAATTAATATGGTTCCACAAAAAAGTAACATATTTCACAGAAATTTGAATAAATATTAAAAAAAAAATAAGTTAAAAACTGGAAAATTGGACCCGAAACCATTTTTCCTTATTTCCACAGTATTATTCCAGTTATCAACATCGACGTTGAGTCAATAAAATATCAAACAAATTGGGGCTTATTTACTTTCTTTCGAGAACGATTTTTGTGTTATTGAAAGCCTATTTCTGTTCCGTAAGGTCTAGAAAATAGGATGAGCCCATCAGTAGTCTGTCGACAATGGGCAGATAAGGCACAATTAATTGTTATTGTATTGACTTGACGTTGGTTTTGACAACTGGAATAAAGGTGATTATATCCATCAAAGAATTTTATTGAAAATATCGTTTTTGATATATTGCTCACTCTGATCTTTCGAAAGCCCTCACAGCTGGCATTTTGGCAATTTTTTTTTTTTAGATTATAAATTTGTAATTGAGATGGTATTGCCAAAAAAGCTAGAAAATGATGTACGAAGGACCAAAAACTTTAATAAAGTACTCGTGGTAAAATATAGTTGACATCATTAATGCCACTAATCACTGACTGAGTCGAAGGAAAGAACTCATAAAATAGATTTAGAAATAGCAAAATATATTAGACAATGTTAAGGCAGCTGAGAGGATAATGAGCTGTAATCGCTGCATGTGGAGTTATAGCGTCATAATTAGGGTTCGAAGGACCATATACGATACGAAACTCATAGACTAGACTTAATATTTCTGACTGGCAACGTCAAACATCATAATGAATTGTAATATTGAGTTACATGTAGAGTTATGGCCTCATGATTTTGGGTTCGAAGGACCATAAACAATATTAAAGTAATAGACTGGAGTTAATATTTTTGGCTGGCATAAACAAGCATCATAATGATTTGCAATTTTTAAGTCAGGATACACTGCTTTAACACTTTACGTATCAGCTAATTTAATTTTTATTAATTTTTTATATAGAGTATTTTCACTTCATTCCTGCCTTTCTATTTAAATGCAAATTTATTTAAGTGGCTCTTATGTTTATGCTGTTGTTGGTTTTTTCTTGCTGTAACATGCATAGAATTTTTAATTATTTATATCTACTAACAAATTGCAACATGCTTTTTTGCTGCAATACATACTCTAACATGTTGCAACCCTTAACAATATTGTAGCAAAGAAAATCTTGTAAATGTTTTAAAATCTCTTTAGATATATGCATACATATATATTTATATGTTTTTTTTTTGTTTTACTATAAAATAATGTCAATGGCTGTTATGTTGTTTGTATTTTACACATGAGGAAAAATATGCATAAGTTTTACATGGCACATGCATTACTATTGTCGTTAAAAAATAATGTGTGCTGAGTGTGCGGAAGGAGGAAAAGATGAAGATAAAGGAAACAAGACTGTAGTTGAAACTATTGATGGCGAGATGGTAGATTTTAGTTTGTTATTAACAAGTGTTTGTTTTAGTTATCCAGTATTTGTGAAACCTTAAGGCACGCCCTTATTTTTTTTAAATATATGACAACTTAATTAGAACAAAATAATAAAATATTTTTAAGTTGAACAAAATTACCAAGAAAATCAATCAAAATATATATGTACATATACTTATATATTTGAGGGACTTTTTGGTTTCTTGAAGATTTAAGTTTTGCCCTAAACTTTCTTGTAAAATTTATAAATATAACAATTTTAATTTTGTTATGTTTGCCTATGTTGTTGTTTTTGTTTTGTAATCTTACTTGTGTCAATAAAAATAAAAACGTAGGAAAACAGCATTAAACCGCATTGCTTGCCTTTTTAAATTAAACCCAAAAAATATTTTTAGTAGAGAAAGTCAACAGAATATTTGCAGACAAGTAAACATTGAAAGACAAATAAATATCTCTTAAATTATATGAGAAAGAAAGGTAGAAAATGTCTTAAACTTAACCTACGTACACTTACTTAAATAAAATATTTCATAATAAAGATACCCACAACTTAACAAAAAGTTAAAAACATATAGCCTAGAACTTAAAGGTTTACGCAATTTAAAAAATATTTATATAATAAAAAATGTAAACCCCCACTGATACCCCCAGTGCATATTTGTGTAGTCTGGCTAAAAATACTCTAACTGTCAAGTGTCTATATATAATTGTCTGTAGATTACATTAGGATTTCAAAATTTTTCAGTGCTTGGTTTAGAACACATTTTTTCTAAAGAAAAGTAACACCAGACAATTAATGCCTACTAAAGGGTCCGCCATCTAACGTTTTTTTTTCAACTAGTGCTTATTTCGTGAATGGTAACACTTAGCTCATGTCTGATTTGACAGATAATTAGTTTTATCTTTCCGCTGAACGAATATGGTTGTGTATACGCTTCAACAACGCTTCGCTAAGTGGGCCTGCGATCGACGTACAGAAGATGCCGATTTTGCCAAAAAAAATCATCTTTTCAGATGAAGCTCATTTTGATCTTGGCGGGTATGTAAACAAGCAAAATTGTCGCATTTGGGGCACAGAAAACCCGCACGCATACATTGAAAAGCCGACGCACCCAGTTTGGTGCGGATTTTGGTCCAGAGGCATAATTGGGCCATTTTTTTTTTCGAAAATGAGCAAGGAGTGGCCGTTACAGTCAATGGCGATCGTTATAGGGCCATGTTGAACGAATTTTTGTTCACAAAAATTGAAGAGGAGGATATTGGCAACAGTTGGTTTCAACAGGACGGCGCTACGTGCCAGACAGCCGAAGCTACACTCGGCTTTTTTATAGAATTTTCAAAAAAAAAAAAGCAATGTGAGTCCGATCACAGAGGAGATGTGTAAACATCTAGTAATGAAAAATTTTTTTTTTAAGTTGGAAGTACTTATGCTTTTAGTATCTTTTTTTAAATTAATTAATTAAAAGTATCAAAACTTTCAATATTATAAATACATATGAATTTGTTGGTTTTTGTTTCTTTTATTAAACTTATTTGGTTAGTAAATTTGCACACTGCAGTATATGTATATGTATGTACTGCATTCAAAATTGCAGTAAGCAGTAAATTTACTGATTACTACAAAAATTCAGTAAATTTTTACTGCTAATGAAATTTAATTTGCATTACCAGTAAAATCGTAGGGCCGTAATCATAATAAAATTGTAGCAAGTGGCAAAGTTTTTTCATTCAAATTTTGAAACTTTTGTATGAAAAACATTTAGCCACTTGGTAGAATTTCATTATGAATACGGGCATTACTGATTACTGAAAATTCAATGCACCTCATCATACAGGGTGGGCCAAAAGAAACCAAGGGGTGTAAAAGTTTAATAACTTTTTTGTTTATTAACTTTTTTTATTTTTTCTTTCAGATTATATAATATACAAAATGGAAATTTTTTTACACTAAGTATGAAAAATTATGTCTCTTAAATGACCACCGTTTTCAGCTTCGCACTGATGGGCTCTTTATAGAGCATTTTCCATAACATCTTTCAAAACTTGTGGCTGTAGCGTTCGAATTTCTGCAACAATGTTTGCCTTGAGTTCAAGGATTGTCTCTGGCTTGTTCACATACACTCGCTCCTTCAAAAAACCCCAAAGAAAATAGTCGGGTGCTGTCAAATCTGGCGATCGAGCTGGCCAAATAATTTCCGAATTTCGAGAAATTATTCGCTCTCCAAAAATTTGACTTAAAAGTGCCATTGTGTCTCGGGCAGTATGGGCAGTGGCTCCGTCCTGCTGAAACCACATACCAGGTCTGTTTTCAAGAGCAGGACGTAAAAATTTTCTATCATAAACCGATACCGCTCTCCATTTACGGTCCAATGACATTTTCAGATGTGATCCCACACCATACTGTACACCTGATGGGGTGCAATTGGCGTTAATGAATGGCTTTTGGATTTTGAGAACCCCAGAACCATCGCTTCAGAGGGCGAAATTCTGACGTTAAAATGTCGACGATATGCTCTTTGCGTTAAAATAATTGATCTCTGGTTTAAATAATAAAATTCTATTGTTCTGGTTCTCTGTTCAGTTGTGAACCTCTCCATTATAAATTCTCCAAGTGTTGTCTATATAATCTGAAAGAAAAAATAAAAAAAAATTAATAAACAAAAAAGTTATTAAACTTTTACACCCCTTGGTTTCTTTTGGCCCACCCTGTATAACAAATCATTTAGGCAATTTATAAAAATTGTAGAAAAAATTTTTAGTAATCAGTAAAAATTTACTTGTTAAACATTTTTTATTGTTTTTACTGAAACTTTAGTGGCACTGCAGTGCTCATCTATGGTAAATGCCTTTACTTTTACTTTTTAATTTTTAATTCCTGTTGTTCATAGTTTAGTTGTTGCTGTTCTTGTTGTTGTGTACGCATTGCAATTAAAATAAATTCAGTAAAGTGCGACTTTGACTCGCGCACATTCGGTTTTGATCATTTTTTTGATTTAGCTCTCTTCCTTTTTTAAGTTTTTTCAGTTTAAACGATTTTTTTTTTCAATTTTATCGCTTTTTTCTCGTTTTGGAGTTTTTTTTCTCTTTTTTGGGTTTTTTTAATTTTCGCAACTTTTTTTCATTTTGGCGATTTTTTCATTTTTGCGATTTTTTTGGGGTTTTTTAATTTTGGCGATTTTTTCTGTTTTTGGGGTTTTTTTTTTTATTTAGGCGATTTTTTCATTTTGGCGATTTTTTTATATTGGCGATTTTTTGGGGTTTTTCAATTTTGGCGATTTTTTTTTTGTTTTTGGGGTTTTTTTATTTAGGCGATTTTTTCATTTTGGCGATTTTTTCATATTGGCGATTTTTTTGTTTAAGGATTTTTTTCATTTTGGCGATTTTTCCGGTTTTTCGCGATTTATTTTAGTCCTAGAGATTTTTTTTAATTTGGTGCTTTTTTTCGTTTTGGCGATTTTTTTTGTTTTTGGCGATTTTTTTATATTTGGTGATTTTATATTTTATTGATTTTTTAGCTTTACCGTTTTTGAACATATCAAGAGTTTTGCTCTTAAGGTTTCCAAGATACAACAAGTTGTCAAATTTACAAAGTCAAAATTGCATTAACTGACGGAACACCCATTGATTTAAATTTTTTAAATTTAGTGTTAATTGTTGTAGTCTGTATAAAAATACACTAACTTTTAAAATTTCAAGTTATATGTAAATACATACAATTGCATGTATATTACATGGGATTTTAAAATTTTTCGTTGCTCGTTTTGGAACACCCTTTAGTTTTTAACTCTCATGTATTTGTTGTTGTAGTGGTCAAATGTTTACACATTGTGTCCAAATTTCAAGTCCGTAGCTCTTACGGTTCATTTTCACATTTGGTGTACGGAAATATACAGAAAAATAACTGACGGCGGCGCACCGTCGGCTTCGAGCCGGTCGACTTGTTTCTCTGCTTGGTATATTGCTCATATACACTCATACATAGCTCACACCGATTTGACAATGCTGTGAAAGAAAAGCAAGGAAATCTCAGCAAAGAAATCAAAGTCAAAAGATTTTTACCCCCTAACGTATAGATGTTTACACATCAAAAATTATCTGGCGGACCCTATACTATTATTAGGAAAGGGATATTCTTTTGGAAAGGGATATTGATAGAAGACAGGTGGTAAAGGAAGAGATAGAAGAAAGATTCATTCTTTTACAATTCCGCTTTTTGCAAGTTTTTAGGGTTCCGTACACAAAAGGTGAAAAGGAACCCTATTGTTTTCGCTACGCTGTCCGTCTGTCCGTCACACGCTATTTGCTCAGGAACCGTAAGAGCTAAGGACCTGAAATTTTGACAGAGTGTGTAGTCGTTACAACGCGACATAAAAGTTAAAGGTTAAAGGGTATTCCAAAACGAGCAACGAAAAATTTTAAAATCGCATGTAATATACATATTATTATATGTACATATGTATATTGACACTTGAAATTTGTAAAATTAGTATATTTTTATACAGACTACTTATTGTTGTAAAATTAAAAAAAAACTTAAATTAAAGAGTGTTCTATCAGTTAATGCAATTTTGACTATGTAATTTTGAAAACTTACTGTATATTGGAAACCGTAAGAGTCAAACACCTGAAATTTTCAAAAACGGTAAAAGTAAAAAATCCCAAAATTATAAAATCGCCAAACCGAAAAAAAATCGCAAAAATTAAAAAAAAAACATCGCCAAAATGAAAAAAAAAATCGCCAAAATTAAAAAAAAAATCTAACACTAAAATAAATCGCCAAATTGGAAAAAGTCGCCCAAATTAAATAAGGAGCCAAAATGAAAAAATAACGCCAAAGACCGAAAAAATCGCCAAAACGCAAAAAAGGCACCAAAACTAAAAAAAAAATTGTTTATATGAAAGAAAATATCGCCAAAATGAAAAAAAATTCCAATACTAAAAAAAATCGCCAAAACTAAAAAATGCCAAAAAACCGAAAAAATCGCCAAAACGAGAAAAAGTTTGTCAAAACTAAAAAAGCTTAATATCGCCAAAACCAAAAAAAACGCCAAAACTAAAAAAAAACGCTCAAACCGAAAAAAATCCAAAAACGAAAAAAAAAATGCCAAAATTATATATTATATAAGCTAAAGTTCGTATTGAATTACATATCTAGTGTCCGTACGGAACCCTTCGTGCGCGAGTCAAAGTCGCACTTCACTGAATTTACTTTTTATAATGCAGTTTTGCAGCGACTTCTGGCGTTAAATGAGGCGTATTAAATTTTGAAGCTGAGATTAGTAGCTATTTTATTGGTTAGTTTACTTCGCCTATGATTCTGCTACACAATACCGACGAAGGAGGGCGCTCTTGTTTTACATTAGGATTAGCATCTGCTGAAGTCGTTATAGTTTAGTGATCATTGAATATGCCTTCATCACTTGAACTTTCCTACAACAACTGTTACAAAGAAACACTAATGCACATCAGAAAAATGTGTGGTCTTGTTATTTTTAATGAATGTCGGATGCAGTACATTCGAAGATAAGATCTTATCTTAGACATCTATAACATTAAAACCAAGTCAAAATCTGCAATAAGTCACCTTTTTACTGAGCTCTTTCCTGGAAATTAGGCGATTTTAAAACGTGCAGCGACCAAATTTGTGAAAGTTTTACGTCCTTAGCTTTTATGGTTCAAGCTAAAACAGTACGAGACTGTACATTATATTTTATCATATAAATATGCATAGAAAGGGTGAAAAAATAATAATCATATTTATTGGAATATTAACTGGTTCAAGCACTGGGTGAATTAGAATGAAGTAAATAATTCTCAATTGTACCTTTCGAGCTTTTATGTAAAAATAATAATAAGAGAAGTAAAAGTCAGGTAATGAATGCCTACTGCTATTACTAGGTGTTACCTTTTTTAGGAAAACGATAGTGATAGAGAAGTCAGGTGGTGGTGAAGGAAGAGAGCTTCATTCTTTTACAAATCTGATTTTTCTTGCACATATTATTTTTAATAATACAGTGTTGCAGCGCCTCTTGTTTCAATGAGGGGTATTAAATTTTAGAGGCTGTGCTTAGTAGTCATTTTATTGGCTATATTACTTCGCCTATGATACACAATACCGTTGAATGAGGGCGCTCTGATGTTACATTAGCATTAGTATCCGCTGAAGCCGGTGTAGTTCATTGACCAGTGTCTATGCCTTCATTATTATTTTTAATGATTTTTAATGACGGTTGGATACCGGTCTCGAACCCACAATCTTCGGTTTTGTATTCAACGTGCTAAATACTTCAGCTAACGTACTAGAATTCTTGAAATTAACATACTAGTAATTAATTTTTATTATGAGTCTCAATCAATCTCCTTCATTAATTCAATACAATTTTTGTGTTTACTTTTATCTTATTAGTCATTAAAATAATTTATTTTGAATTTATTAACAACTAATTTTTTGATTCATTTAATTCAGCACGTTAATTGCTAACAGATGTATTTTAAACTAAATTTTTAATTAAAAATAAAAACTCCATTTTTTGTAATTCTTGTGATTGATTTGATTTAAGCAATTTGTATATGATTTTTAATTTTCTTTATCAAAAAAAATTTCAAGAGAAATTTCTGATTTTAATGTTTGAATTTTCAGCTACTTGAACTATTATTCCTTTGTTTCAATTTAGAATATTTACTTAACTCTCAGCTACATAATTTTTTTAAACGAAATTGAAAATATTGTTGCTTATGTTTGTAGTTAAACAATATTTTTCTATTTTACTTGCGTCTGACTGAATTCTCTGATGCGTTACGTACGTATTTGGCATAGACTCGATACCACACATGCACCTAATCACATACGCACTATGAGACCATTTGCAATAATGCACTCTTTTTCACACTCACACTTGTGCATTATCGAACTAACGGTTTATTTACAAGTCTCTGTATGCTCGACAAGTATTTATTTGAAAGATAGCGGCAGTATGAGAGTTTGTTTACGATCTCCCCTTACATACATATATTTGCTATATTTCATATGCACACATATACATGCACACACATACACAATCGCACTCACAGTTTAAATCTAGTGTGTGAGATTGTTTGTTGTCTATTTGATTTTGCTGCAATTGCAGTAGTTGTAATGCAGTGTCATGAATTTTCAAAATATATTATACAAGTATACTCACTTCGTGAGAGTGTGTTTAGTTGCTTCTGTGCATAAGTATGTATGTTTGTGTGTATATGCGTTTATATTATTTTTTTCCCTGTAAACTTGTGGTAAATCCACTTAAGACATAAAATGACAATTTGTTATTTTATGAGGTTAAAAAGAGCTTAATTGTGTTGATTATAGATTTGTAAGCAGTTGTGAGTTTGCCATTTCAATGAATGTGGTACATTCCGTCCTTCTGTTCGTTATTATGTGTTTAGGATTTTATTTGATTTTGGCAGAAGTTGAAAATTTTGACAATTTCATATATTTTATCAGTTCGTGCTAGAATGTTGTTAAACATTTTTTTTTCTTATTTATTTTGTGATTATGATGAAGGTAGGAGTATATTTCTGGAAAACCACTTCTTGTTAAATAAGCAAAATAAAAATAAGGTTAATATTTCGAAAATAATGATTTCAACTTACGAAATTTTGTAATTTAAAGCTTAAAAAGTAGCTGAGTCCTGGTTTACACTATGCAAGTCTTATTGCTAAAGTTGATTAGTTTGTTAGGAGGGAGAGAGACGAAGGGAAAAGAAACGTTTCTGTAAACTGTGATTAAGGAATCGTAGTTTTTTAAAGCAAACTACTCTAAATATGTAAGGGCATTTGTTTCACAAATGATTTTTATATGTATACTATAAAACCCGGCGTGCTTCGCTGCCACCAAAAAGAAAGAGAAAACTTTTTAAATACAATTTATTTTTTATAATATGTGTTCTATTTAAAAATAATTTATTTAAATTATTATGATAATAAAATTAAGGTACTGCCCAAAACAAGCGTAACAAAGCGTACAAACACTAATGAAAAAAGTTTTGATCCAGACACTTGTTTACCATATTAAACAGTTTTGAACACAACTAAAAGACAATGTCATAGAATTCAACATTATTGGCTACTCTTTAACTTTACAAGCTTTTGTCTGAATTGAAGGAGTTTTCATTGGTATTTAGTGGCTACGTTTTTGGGGCAAATGTTTGACAAGTGTGACCGTACCTTTACTCTAATGCATTAGAATCAACTGTGTTTTTTGACATTAGTCCTGAAGCGTTAATGTTCGAATTGGATGGCTTTCCTATACGGTAGAATTCTAGATAAAGATGTTCTTGTGAGAATCATGAATTTGTTAGATTTATACCTTCAATTATTGTTATTGCAAATGTGACATTTCAATGTTTACTCTGTATTAATTTTAAAGGTATCTGAAAATAAATGTTTTCTCTTTATGGGAAGTGCTACACCCACATATTATTCAATGGTTTACTAAAGGCAGAATTAGTTTTTACGTGCTGTTCTGTTCTTAATCAGCTGTTTTGTTTCTGTTCAGTTGAAAATATGTTTGTGTTGTTGGTTTTTCCTTTTTCGTTCTGTTCTGTTGAGGACAAATCTGTAAAAAATATAATTCAACGTTAAGTGACCGCCAAAAGTGTGTATGTATTCCTGTGTTGTGATATTTTGTATGCAAGTGTAATCAATTCTATAGGTTGCCAGCTAATTTTTTTTTCACAGAAAATGTAATTGCAAAATATTTGATACAGAAAAGAACGGCACAGAACGGAAACGAAAAGTAAAAACTAATGAGGCCTTAAGGCGAAATTCCAAGTTTTTTTTGCTGCATTAGTTTCAAACGTATTTCAAACAGAGCTGTTAAATTACGATTACGATTAGTAATCAATTAGATTACATTTTAAAAAGAATTGTAATGATTATATAATTGCCTTCAAAAGAATTACTCGAATCGAAAAGTAGTCTGAGTTACTTGAAATTACTACAAAATAATCTAAAAGAATCAAAATTAATCAAAAAGTAATCCGATTACTTTCAAAGATTACTTTTGATTCTTTTTGATTATTTTCAAACATTCTGAATTAAGATTATTTTATTTTGAAAAAGTTCTAAAGAAATTTATATAATTAGATGTTTTTTGTTTAAGAAATTCTTAACATATTCGTTTATATAGCAACATTAATAATATCAATCTGAGAAAAAAATATAAAGAAAAACATAAAGTGAAATTTTTTTGCTGGTGATTAAGCATTGTCTGTATGCATTTCATAGTCGCTTCGACAAAATTTGAACAGCCACAAACTTCTTATCTTAGTCACAGACTTTTAAAAAATGATTTGAGAATTCACAAAAAATATTTTTGAAAATCACAAAAGAAAAAAACATGTACACGCCAATTTCTTGAAAGACCATAAAAATGTATCAACAGATATCTTTCAAGCTTTTCTCAAAATTTTTCTCATTTGTCATATTATTAAATATATTAAATATTAATATAAGTGAAATGCAATAAACTTAATAAATAATCAAAAAGAATTAAAAGTAATCCTTAGAAGTAATTGGATTATTGTTTTAATACTTTTGATTATTTTTGATTATTTTGTAGTAATTTCAAGTAATTCAGATTACTTTTCTATTATTAGTAATCGTAATCAGGATTACTAAGTACGAAACTGAATATAATCGTAATTTAATCATTACTTCACCTTTAAAAAAAAGTAATCAAATTAGTAACCATTACGATTATTAATCATTACTTAACAGCTATGATTTCAAAATAATAAAAAATAATAATATGGCAGCTGACACACCCACTCGTTTTATTCCTACAATTTTAGTTACAGCAATTTATAAAATTAATGCAGTTACTTCATCCCATTTTTAATGACATACCCTCCTTCCTTATAATTAAATAAACATCCCGTGCTTTCACTTAAAAATAATAATTTTTTACAAATCAAAACGTAACCTCTTATTGGAATGCCGATTATTTTGTTATATTTTTCTAGTATTTTCTGAAAAAGCAATATACATTTTGAAAGGTACGTTTTTCAAAGCTGCTGCTTTAAGTTACTATTTTACATCATGTTAGAAGTTTTTTTGTGTTTTAAACTTTTTCCTAAAATAATTGCAGCTTAACATACACCATCAATCAAGTTCTCTGAGTTTTAGAATTCATACAATAGATGATAGTGCTGCTTGGTATGTGAGCTTTTGAAAATGTGTATATAATAAACTCTCAAGTGAGATAACGCAACTTATTTTGTATCATACAAAAGCTAATTGATTTGTTAAGGGATCCTTTGCACTTGCACGCATATCTATCCATTCACTGTCTTTTTCAGTTCGTGCTAAAAATTATGAAAATTATATATTATCGTTTGTATTTATATCGCGTGTTAAATAAATTTGTCAACAAGTTTTTCTTACGCTATTATTAATTCTTGTTGCCTTCTATGAATTTGCCAGCAGTTGCCGTGCAAAAGTTTGCGCAATCAACGTCCCAACCAACACACTGAACACATGATCGCGTGTTTTAACACTTTATTATATTTTTAAAAGTTATAATTTGATTTTGAAGCCCTTGTGTAACAAGTTTCGGGCAGCAGCTAAAGTTTTTCCAAACGGAAATGAGTTTTAACTTGTTGTTCTAAGCGTTATGAGGAGAACGTAAAGTATTTGTTTTTTACTTCCTGGCCATATGTTTAGCATTCTTTTACTTGTTTTGTTTTTCAAGGATTTTCTTAACCAAAAAAAAAGGTATGTAAGTCTATACATATTGTTTTCTGAATGAGTGATTTTGTTAAACAAAATTTTTGATTTTAGTTAAGTTTTCATAATCTAGCAATTGTTACGCTTATTTCCGATTTCTTTAGTTTTCACTGCGATTTCGTCCTTTTTTTTGTTTGTTCTTTATTTTACACTCCCTGCCATCCATTTATTTGATATTAAAGTAAACCATCATATTCAATTAACAACAAACAGAAGAGTTTGCTTTTTTTCCAGTCACCAGGAAGCTCCATTGCAAAACTCTAAAAAGCAAAAAGTTTAGACGCTGTTGCACAAAAAAAAAAGTCCTGCAATGAAAATAAAAGAAACTCAATTTACGACAAAAAGTCGAAAACCCATAAAACCATGAAATTGCTCACGAGCCACGCACACACAATTTTATTTATTTATTTTTTCTCCAAGTATAGCAGGATAGAAATTTATATGTATATATTTTTCATTGTTAACAACAATAAGACCTGCATAAAAAAAGGTTTGAAAAATTTTTATAAAATTTATAAAACTTGTTTATTCCTGCCACACAAAAGGCACACAATATTCTTCAGACCGCAACAGCGCCATCTGCACTTCTAGTTTTTGTCAAGCGCGCATTCAGTTGTATTTGAATTTAAAGAGCAGTAGCAGCAAATTAAAGTTGTTAATGGCGGCCGTTATTGCATTATTTTCACAAACGCTGAAGATTTACAAATAGTTCTTAAAAAAAGAACATCCAAAAGTTTTTATTAGATATTATATTTCTAGTTTCGCCTTTTCTATTAAAACTGTTACATATTAACCGTGTTCATAAAGCAGATTCCTGCAAAGCTAAGCTCAGTCTCAACTGGAATGAAAGTCAAACCATCATACTAGTGTAACTAAATGTGGTGCCCTCTATTGCTTTGAAATGTTTTAAAGCTGTTTCGATGCACTTAAGCCTCGAAATCGAAAGATATCTCGCAATACACATGAAAATATTTAAATTTGATCCTTTTCACCATGAACTTTTATTGTGTTCTTTCTTTAGGCTCGTACATATGCAAACCAAGTAACAGACTGATTTGTTTCTGAGTTCGTTCACTGACTGACAGACAGAGAGACATTCACTTTTGCCACTATAGAAAGCGGCTTTGTTGTCGTTGTTGTTTTAATTTCAAAAAGAGTTCTGCTACTCTGCTGCACATTTCCGCTTGAAATTTCTATTTTAACAAGTTGAATTTATAAAAAAAATAACAAAAAGCGTACAATATCCAACACATTTATTGTGTGTGCAAATTGCTTTAAAGGATTTGTAAATAATTTTTATAACAACAAGGTTTATATTAAAGGAGAAAGGACAAAATGAAAATTACAGTTGCAGGGAGATGATACAAAACTTTAAAATAGGGCTGTAAAATAAGTAATAGAGAAATGCTGGAAGAAAGAAGTGAACAGAAAGAGAACAATAAGCTTGAACTGCACTATAAACAAACTCGAACCAAACTAGAATCGAAATAGAACAAACCTAGAGCCGAAGTAGAACTGAGCTAGGAGTTAACTAGAACTGAAGCACAACTCAACGCTCATGTTAAGGACATACAGAGGCTCCTTGTGCGCTCCTAAGTGAATTAAACGAATCCCACCCTCATAGCAACTCAGTTTCGTTAATAAAGTTCCTCAATTTTTTCTAGACAATATAGCTAAAAGGGGCTATGACCGGTAAGGTGTCATCTCCAAAATAAAACGGGATCTTGGCTAGGTGAAAGCTGGATAATGACAAAGAATGTCTCCGTTGTCTCAATGTCTTCCATAAATGCCCTGTATTCATTGCTAACTTTGGCTCCAATCCGGTTCGAGTGCTCTAGTAAGTTATAGTGCCCTGTTAAGATGCCGATCAATTTTCCCAGTTTGAGGCCCTTTAGTTTCAGCATCCCCTTTGTTTTATATTCTTCCGGGTTGCCCCGTAGTACCTTGGTTATGTCATCCATAGTATCAATTTTCCATTGTGTCTTCGGGCTCATTTTCCCACAATTTAGTAACTCTATATTCCATGCCTCAAACATCTTAGTGTTAATAAAGCCTGTGATACAATACCCGTATCCCAAACTGCCGAGCGATTTTTGAGAAAATACAACACTGGTTTGATGGAAGTTTTCAAGAGACAATAATAATTCATCAGATCAGCGATTTATTTTTTTGTAAGTTGTACGGTTGTGTAGCATAGTGACTCCCGACCTTTAGTCTTACCATCCGTAATGTTTTGTAATTTTTCGTTTTTTCAGTACCGATTACGTGGTAGTGAACTGGTACCCATACAGGACGAATTCTCCTGTGTACTACATAGTTGTTTATCATATTCTTGCAATCCAAAACTGTCCTACAGTTCCGTCTCTTGGTTTTGATAGCCGTAATTGCCAATTTGCTGTCCATGGCCCTTATATTTACAGTGACACATTTTAAGCCCTACTTCCATTTGCAAGACTGTATTATGGTCAGGCAAACTGAAATAAATTTAGCTATGCGGATCTTTTACAAATAAACCTAGCTAGACCCTTTATTTCTTATAACTATGATCCAACCGTATAGCAGCGAACTCCCACGAGTGTTTGTTCTATGGTTCGATTGCCCCAAGAATGTCGTCCCGGTATCAGTATCTTACATTCAGTTATAACCCTAATCTCACGTACCCAGTCCAATATGTCCAATATCATCAACATCATCCATCTAGTGACATCCAAATGTTCTCATGGTGTTGTATGTTGCCCTGTCGGATCCATTCCCCCCTTCTTCTAGACATTTCGCAGCATGAGCTGCTTCGTATCTGATACAAATGTTTTTAGGCTAGACATAGAGTATAGTCTCCAATAACCTCATCGCGCAACTTATGCCAACTCACTATATGCATTGAACCTTTTCCAAAATGTAAGCATTGCACTTCCTCTCCATTGACGTCCACCATACCACCGATGCGTTTATAAAAATTGGTCTTATCACACTCCTGTAGTGCCAATGTGGCGCATTGGGGCTGAGTTCCTATCTGAAACACATGGTTCTTCTGCAAAGAGACCTTTGTAGCTCTGTGCTCTATGTAGTGTCTCCGTAACAATTTCTGAAATAGAAGTGAGCTAGAATGGATCTAGAACTAAACTAAAACTGCATCAGAACTGAACTACAACTGAACTAGAACTGAACTACAACTGAACTAGAACTGAACTTAAACTGGAATAGAACTGAACCAGAACTGGACTAGAACTGAACATGAACTGAAATAGAACTAAACTAGAACTGAACTGGAACTAAACTGAAACTGAACTGAACTGGAACTGAGCTGCAATTGAACTAGAACTAAGCTGGAATTGAACTAGAACTGATCAAGAACTGAACTACGAGTAGAACTGAATTGGAAATGAGCAGGAAGTGCATTGAAACTGAACTGGAACAGAACTAGAAATAAACTGGAACTGAAATATAATTAAATTACAACTGCGCTAAAACTGAACTTCGACAAACCTAGAACTGAGATAGATATGAACTGGAATCAGACTGGAATGAACTGTAACCAGGCTAGAAGTGAACTGGAAATACGTCAGAACCTAACTAGAAACGTGTTGGAACCTAACTAGAATAAAACCAGATCTAGATCTGAAATAGAGCTCAACTGAACTAAAGATGAACTGGAATTGAACTGGAACTTAAACAGAACTGCACTAGAACTAATTTTGAAATGCACTACAACTGAATTAAAAGTTAACTAGAATTAAATTAAACGAAAAATATAATTATTTTTCTATTATTGTTTGTGTTGTTTTTTTAAATTACTGAAAACTTTTTCTGGCCTTGTACTTTTACACAGGATGAATTTTTTTATATTATTTTTTTCCTCTACTTAAGATATCTTTATAATTATTTTTTCTGCATTATGATCTCTATTATTTCATTTATTTACGTAAGCTTATATATGTGTGCTTTTATTTATATCTTGAGCTTTTACGTATATATGTATATGTATATTTCTATAGGGTGTAATAATTTATGAGACGTTAAAGCTATTTTCATATGTCATGCATTAATCCAAATTAATTTCATGT
Organism: Tachina grossa; assembly: GCA_949987645.1. NCBI lineage: Eukaryota > Metazoa > Arthropoda > Insecta > Diptera > Tachinidae > Tachina > Tachina grossa. The sequence continues at coordinate 149,936,177 of OX465276.1, forward strand.
AATTAAAATCACCTTGAAGCAAAATAGCAGGAACTTTCATTTACCCAACATTAAAATGTATTTGTTGTTTTGTTTGTTGGTTAAAGTATGCGGCATTATACACAATCACACAGACACCTTTACACATTTAAGGGTATTTATTGGATTTAGCAAACTTTATCTCCAATAATAATTATCCATTCATAATATATGCGAAAGTGTAAGAAGCAGTTAAGGTGAATATATATGTAGACTGATAGTCTAGCAAAGAGGGAGGCAGGTAATGAAAAATGTTTGTTATTTTCTGCTCAGCATTTGGTGAACATTAAGCAAAGTTATGAGAAAGGAAAGCAATTTAAAAGATAAGCACAAAAGTTCGGAAGAAAAAATTTAAATTTTATTTACCAAATTGCTGATTGAACATTTGTACATATTTCGATTGAAATGTATTTAAGATGTGTTAAATATTTAGTAGTGATTTGGCCTTAAGGTTAACGTTAATAGAACCTTTTTAATTTTAATTAATGTTAATGTATTCTAGGTATTTGATTAAGTTAAAACGGAATTTCTTTAACATTCTTTTATTTTCTTTTTTTTTTCTAGGCATTAAAGATCCAAATCTGGAAAGACACTCAAACAAAGGTAAGCGTATTTTTCTTAAATAGTATTAAATTATTAGTAATCAGTTTTTTATATGTAATATAGAATTTACCCTGCTTTCTGTTTAATATTTTTAAAAGCTGTTTAGGCAACTTGCTCCTTCTAATAACAAAAAATAGCATTTAAAAAGTCTTGTTTTAAGTACAGACAAAACACATAAAATTTATATATGTATTTGTATAACATATATAGCAAAAATAATTAAAAGTATTTAAAAAAAGGAATTTAGTTTTATTAAAACATTATAATGAAATTTTAATATGAAACTCGTAAATTTATTAAAAAGCCACTTAAACCACTTTTAACACAGAGCACACACGCACGCACACACACCCACCACGTAGCAACCACTTTTGTTTATGTGCATTAAAAAAAGGATACAGACACTTACATAAAAAGTCAAGTTGTTGATTTTTGATGTTGTGTTATTGTGGCAACACAAGTTTCATAAACCGTGTGGAAAAAAAACCATGGGGCCATATTAGACAAGCAGAGAAAGCAAACAACTACTGACACAATATACAAAACTATAAAAGCAAACAACAAATATAAGAGAAAATTTTTTACTAGAGTCTACACTCATAAAAATTTTTACTCAAAGTAATGCCATACAGCATATATGTATATAATATGATGTGTTTTTCTTCTACGCATTGTACAGAGGTGGGCACACTCTGGTAGTAAATTGTGAAAACTCTGCGCATATTACGCAGAAATAATGGGTGTTTTTTTATTGAGGTATAGAACTTTAAGTTGGCATCACTTTTTTAACTGGCGGCCATTTTGTCAGCTGTCAAGTGATTAATATTTAGTTTGGTTTGCCATTTCATCATGAACAGGTTGACAAAAGAACAACGCTTGCAAATCGTGCAAATTTATTTCGAAAATAATGATTCAGTTCGCGAAGTTTACCGCAAGCTCCGTCCATTTTATGGTCGACATAATCGTCCATCAGAGCAATTAATTCGGTTAACCATGGATCGTTTTCGCACTACGTTTACTCTATGTGATAATACGCATCCGCAGAGACGTCGAACAGTGCGCACCGAAGAAACAATTGCCGCTGTAGAGCAAAGTGTTGAAGAGGACCCGAATGAATCGATTCGCCACCGTGCACAGCAATTGGAGCCGACTAACCGACTATTTTGTTCCCGAATTGGATGGCATGAATGTGGATGAGTTGTGGTTCCAACAAGACGGCGCTACATGCCACACAGCGCACGTCACAATCGATTTATTGAAGGAAACATTCGATGAGCGCATAATTTCGCGGAATGGACCTGTCAATTGGCCACCAAGATCGTGTGATTTGACACCATTGGATTATTTTCTTTGGGGATATGTGAAGTCGCTCGTCTACGCCAACAAACGAGACACGTTAGGGGACTTGGAAGCCAACCTTCGTGGCGTTATTGCCAACATACGGCCCCATATGCTCGAAAAAGTGGTTGAAAATTGGACCTGTAGAATTGGCTTTATTCGAGCCAGCCGCGGCGGCCACATGCCCGAAATCATATTTAAACATTAATGGCATAAAATTATCCTTCCAATAAAGCCAAATTAATGGACATTAAAACGATTTTTTTGTGTTTTATTTCAATTCGAAGTTCTATACCTCTAAAAAAACACCCGTTACTATTTATATTTTTAGAAAAGATTTGCCTAAATTAAATAATATCACGCTGCGTATTGAGAGTACTTAGCTTTTACTCTCAGTGTCGTGTAATAAATGTTATTCTCGCTCTCTCTTCCTCTCTCTTTTGCCCAGAATACTTTATTACTTATTTAAATAGCTAAAGTCACCATTAAAACCAACAATTTCTATAATCACCCCTATCGCAAACAACTATTCCCATAAAAAAAACTCCCAAATTTTCTGATTTCTTATTCTGAATCATTCCCAAAACAAATTTTTTGGGAGCAAATTCACAGACATAAGAAATATGTCATCGCCAATGTTTACTCCCAAGAATTATTTTGCAAAAAAATTCGCAACATGTGACAATGGGAGCAAGACGGGAACATGTAAGTTATAAATTGATTTTATAAAAACAAGTACATTTTTTTATTTAAGAAACGCAAATGTGAATAAGGAGCAAATTAATTGCATGGTGAAAGCGAAACATAGCAAATCCTTCATATGCGAAAGGGTTCCAAAAGGAATAAAAGAGGATGTGTCAAAATTTTGGAATGAATTAAACACGTTGTTAACACTTCTGAAAGCACTTCCCTGAATGAAGACTACGCCAAACCGACATCAATTTGCCTACCTACTCCCTTTTGGTAGCTGCCTTCCGCCAAAAATCTTAAAGTGCCGGCGAGTTTTACTATGGGTGGTATGGCAAATATCTTACCACTAGGAGCCAAGTTTTCCATCAACACATTCAGCAGGTATTGGAATCCTTCTTTGTTCACCCTGTAATATTCCTTGAATCTGTATGTATAATTCTTACTTTATCTCCGGGAGTGATAGTGGATCCGATTCATCTCGAATACATCTTCGCTGCAACCTTTCCATGGACTGTTTCTCCTCTTCCAGCACCAAAAAACGAAGATACACGCTATTCATTTTTTAAGTATTTGTATTTTCCTTTAAACAATTTTTGTGAGGTAATTCACAATAAACACTTTATACAGCATTTATAAATAATTTACAATAGAAACTTTAACTCCCAATATATTCGCGATACCAATTTTTTGGGATGAGAAAAAAAGTTTACTTCCAAACAACTTATTCCCATAATATTCACAATAGGGGTGAATTTTTTTATCAGTGTTTTCAAAATTCTGTGTACTGGACTAAATTTAATTTCATGTTAAAAACATATGATATAATGTAATATATTAATGCCTTCGTTGTCATCATTTATGTATAGAATGTTACTCTTTCTCAGCATGCTGCAGACTACATTTGTTTGAATCATTCCCGACTGTTCTGAAGGTTACTTCCTATTATGCTTCCGAATAAATGTTATTTGAAAAATTACAATAAAAACATCAGGGTAAAAATTTCTTATTGCTCAATTATGGATGGCAACTAAACTTCATTTGACATGAGGAAATGTTATTGCAACTTATACTTTTATTATTTATGTCAAATTTCTCTATTTGCCAAAAAGTTATCGAAAATACTATTATTACAAATTGTACACGGAAGATAATGTAAACATCTACGCTTATGGCGTTGCAGCTTCGGGCAGTGGCAGATACTATGTTCAATGGTTTATGGTTCCTCTTTATCACTGCTCATTCTATAGAAATTTGGGATGCCAGTTTCTCAAATGCTGGCTTTTGCTGTGGCCAAGAAGTGACCAGTTAAGTTTCCTATCATGACTCGCATTGCCTTCCTATTCATATCCAGTAGCAATTCGGATCTCTCCTGAGTCAAGTTTTGACTAAATAGCCCTCGAGACTCTACAATCTTCCCTACTTCTCCATGCGCAGTTGGTCCCCCTCTTTTTATCCAATTACTGAGTTCGCTGTATTAATGACCTATCGGTAGTTTCACCGATCTGTCTACTATTTCCCCATCTAACACCGATCCTATTCTTGCCGTCTCATGGGAAATTTCATTTCCCTCAACACTGCTTTGGCCAGGAACCCAACATATTCTGACGCTATGTACATTTGATAATGAGCAAGTTGAGGGCTCTCCTATAGTCAATAGTAAGTTTCGATTTGACATTGTGTCTATCCAAAGCTTTTAGCTCAATCTGACTGTCGATGTAGACGGTTACCTTCTCACCTGCAGCCACATTCCTGCCCGCAGCTAGGAAAACATTGCATTCATTCGGCAGTCCGAAGGAACTACGAATGTTCGTTCCTAAGATAAAGATACCAGCCCATGTGCGTTCCCACACTTTCGACCCATCTCTTAGGACCGCACTACCCTCATATGGCTTAAACAATTTGACCCAATAGCCCCAATCCAGAATTACCAGCGAGAGTGTTCTACTTGAATCAATTTCAATGACTTTATAGTCTTTGAACCACTAAAACTGATCTCATTTAAGATTGATGTGTGGCCTATAGTTTTCCACCATAATTTAACTTACATATGCTTATCTTAATCACACAAATGTGTTTTGTGGAGATTTTTCCGTTTCTGCCAGAGTATAACTCCGCTCGGCTTTCCTAGCACTCGAATAACTCACTCTTTCATTACAAAATCCTTAGATACAAATATGAAATATTTGTAGCCTCCTGTAATCGACTAAAGATGTGTTACGAATACACGGAAGACTTGGATGTTTTGCTAAATGCGATCTACGGATACAAAAAAGATTGAGAGGTTCGTAGGTTCACATGTTCATCTAAATACGATCTACGAATAGATGAAAGGTTTGGAAGTTCATGTATTTATTACACTTCACTTCTCTACAAAAATTTGCAAACTCGGACGGTATTTCAAGGGGTCATAACTGCCGCTTGCACTATGTGGTGATTACCCGATTGTGTGCATAGGTTGAGCACTTATGCAATATTTTCCATCGACCAAACGAGAATTGTAAAAAACTTTTGCAGTAATAACATATGCATAAAAATATATCAGTGTGTGTGAACACGCAACTAATTTGCTCCCTACGTTATATGAGGTATTATGTATCTAGCAACTGTGAGGTTTATAACAATGTGTTTCGATTTATAAAAGAGCAACGCCACATTACAAACGAAACCAAAAACCCATTGTAATATTCCATGCCTTAAAAATATCCTAATTTGTTTTAGTATCCAGGAATGCAGTAGCAGCTTCAAAAAATCTAGTCGAAGAGAATCACATGGTCTCTGTAATTTTTTAAAATTTAAATTTCTGTGTTTGACTCTTAGATTTCTTCTTAACTACGAGCTCTCATTATCTTGGAGGTTCTCTGAACTTTGATGTTTTAAATAAATAATATAATCACCAAAGCATACTTTTCCGAAGGCAATAGAGGGAGGAAAAGGTTGTTTTTTTTTAAGCCAAAACCGATAAATATTGCTAATTCGAAACGATTTTCCTTCATCTCGCGTCCAATTTGGTTGGTAAACATGCCGGTGTGTGCTGTTGGCAATCTTCAGTGTTCTCTTCAATATGGCTGCCCCAGTGTGGCTTCCTACTTATATGATAAACTCTCCCATGTTAGCTCCCAAGGTTGGTTCCTCCAGCTGCCAAATGCTTTAGCTTTTCATTCGTGAGACAACACCAAATAACCACATAAAAAAACAAAATTAATAAGAAAACAAAAACCAAATAAACGAACTATAAATTGCTTAAACCCCATATAGAATTATTAAAGGCCTTCTTTGTATGAGAAAAGAGTGTGAGGAAAAATATTACAAATATATAAAATATTTAATAAAACCTCTTTCGGTTAAGACCATTCCTCTTGCCTACACTCAACCTCTTCTGGTATAAATGTTCATAATTTTGGTTTTTGGCTTTTTACATAAACACTTTCTTTGCTCGGTGAACATTTATTGAAGCATTTAAAATGCAATCAAGCTACAAAATTAATTAAATTTCATTTTCAACTGCCGTTTTAAAAAGGAGGGAATGAAAAAAAACCCACATACAGCAAACCAAAATATATTGTAAACGCAAAGTCTTCATGGTTACATATCAACCCTTTTCTGTGGAGCAGTAAGCAGGCTTATGAGGTGCAAAGCAAAAAAAAAAAGATGATGAAAATTTTTCTTTATATTAAATTAAAACGTAACGTGTAAAATTAAATAGTTACGTTTTCTTTAAATTATTCAAGCTTTAGATATAACAAGGAGCGTGTGTATGTTAATGAAATGTTAAACATTTAATAAACGTCACCCTTTAAACATTTTAATCCTAGTCTTTATAACTTTGTATAATGCCAGCCAAATAACCTAGTGACATTTTTATACACAAACAATCCAGAAAGAAGCCTAGAAGTCTTTAATTTTTTTCATGAAATATACTAAGGGTTTCCTATCGCCTCAAATTTATTCATTTATTTTAAAATTTACTGTTTTTTCAATATTCTAGGATTCATTTGAAACCCAATCGTTTTGCTGGGTTACTTTTTTTTTATTGAAACACCTTGTTAAAGGATAAACTTATTGTTCATTTAGATTATTTTTGCCAAATGTGTTTGTAGCTGCTTAAGTAGAACAAAACTGAAACAACAAGTTAAAGCAAATTTTCCACTTGCTATTCCTTCATTAAGGAAGCATCTCCTTTTAGCCATCATTCCCCAAATACTGATGGCAAGCTCATAGCACATCATCAGCATGAAAAGCAACAAAGAGTTATAAAATTGTCTTAGACTTCGAATAACTTATGAGCTGGTGTTTGTGATGCTGTCTTCTCTTTGATTTTTTTTCTTTCTTATTTTATTTCATAGTCAAGTTGTTTGGCAGTTAAAAGCATAAGAGAGCGACTCCTTTGGCATTACGCTTTCAAGGTACTTAAAGAAGATTTTAATATACATCGGGTAGCCGAAATTAAAAAGAAAGGAAAAATGCAAAAATTAAATAAAAAGTGAAGGTGAGGTAAGGAAAGATTACAATGTTATTAAAACACTTTCATTTAATAGGAAACAAACAATTAAGATTATTTACCATACTTTACACCTTCATTACAGCTTTCATTGCATGTGGAGCTAGTGATAAAATTTTGATAGGAAATTGTAAGAACATAACTAGTTCAATGTTATTGGTTTCTGGCTCTAGATAAATGCCAGTTTAACTCCATTCATATCTAATTCAGTAATAGATTAACATTGGATTAGTTCTGGAATTGCAGGTAACTGTGTCCTATGGCCTGCGGCTTTCCTATAATAATTGTTCAAATGAGGAAGCAGAGAAGACTATAATAAACCTTCTCTGCTTCTTTCCTATCTTAGAAAACTGCCTTTAATTACAAGAGGTGATGCCTTTTGCCGCTATCAAATGTGGCGGCCGAATAAGATCTTTTGTTTCTTTTGTCAGGTGCTAGAGCACCTCATCCAGACCTGCTCTCTTGAGGAATTTTTAGATTGAGAGGGGTTCTAGTGTTGGCAGCTCCCAAATCCTTCAATAGGTCCAATAGGTGCTTGCCCAATTGGCTCTTTGTTATGTGGTATAAAGCACAGGATGTTACTCTCAATGCCTACTACCGAATATAGACCTGAAAATGATTTACTCCTTCGTTAGCAACTGCGGATAGTTTTGTCTCACGATTCCACCTTAGCGAGTTGCGCATCCTCTTTGACATTACTGCTCTGTTTATTTTCTTATTTTTTTATTTATAATTAATACCTCTCGCTATTCTATTTTAGTTAACTTGTTTTCCTACATTTTCCAGGTAACATTATATTTAAAATCCAAGTGAATCTACCACTTCTTTATTTCTTGGCGACATGTTAAGCTAACCGCACCTATGTCATTTTATTTTACTTGTAGCTCAGTTCTAATTCAGTTTACTTGCAGCTTTTTGTTAGAGTTCAGCACAAGATCAGTTATATATGCATGTTCTTCTTCATTTCGACTTCAGTTATATTCGAGTTCTAGTTCGGTTCTAGTTTAGTTCTCGTTCAATTTCAACCCAGTTTTGGTTCAGTTCTGGCTTATTTTTATTCCAGTTATAATACAATATATATTTTAGCTCAGTTTTAGTTGAGTTGAGCTTGTAACGTGATTTGATAGTGAGTTGGGGTAGCTTAGCCGCGTTCTATGCTTACTCCGGGATACACAATTTCAAAATAGGTATGCTATTTATTTACTCTATTCAAGGGTTAAAATATATTTTTATTTACAATTAGAATAAAATAAGATATGATATCCTGTTAGAAAATAAAAACTAGATAACGAGATACAATCGGTGCACTCGTGATTAATTCTAGTCTTTCGGTGTAGTTATTCTTGCCAGAGTAGTGACCGTAGATGGTTGCGCATACTGTCAACCGAAGTCTCTGAGATAAAACAGGCAGCCGAAGCCCCCAGAAAAGATATAAATAAAGTCACTATGATGAAGAAGACAGCCAAAGTCGCTGTTACAAAACAACCAACCCAAGTCGCAGTGATCAAACCGTCAGTCGCAATCGCTGAGGCAAAAAAATCAGTCGAGGTGGCTGTGGATTTAGCTGAGATTTAATCGGTGTATTATAGTCTAGATATTCTTGACAGAATAGTGATGGCAGACGATTACGATTACTGATAATGAAAGTCCCTGTGACGAAACAGGTAACCGAAGCCAGTGTGAAAAAGAGGCAACCCAAGTCGCTAAGACAAAACACTGTGCCAACGATGCTGTTACAACCAAGGTTTCTGTCATGAAACAGGCAAGCCGAAGTCGCTGTGGAAAAGGGTCAACCGAATACGCTGAGAAGTAGCAGTCAGTCCGAGCACTGGTGGAAAACAATCAACCGTCAGCCGCATCCGATGAACTGAAACAGTCAGCCGAAGGGGCTGTAAATTGAGCTGAGATTCAAATGGTTCCCTCGTAATTTATACCAACATTTCGGAGCAGTTATCCTTGATAGAGTAGTAGCGGCACTTGGTTACGGTTAAGGTGAGCCGAAGTTTCTGTTACGAAACAGGTAACCAAAGCAGATGGAAAAAAGGTTCAATGGTAATCGTTGTGAAAAAAGAGTCAACCGAAATAGACGTGGTGAAACCGTCAGCCAACGTTGCTGTGGCAACCGATATTACTGTAATGAAACAGTCAGCCAGACCCGCTGTTGAAAAAATTCAACTGAGGTTGCTGCAACGAAACTGTAAGCCATAGCCAATGAGGCGAAATATTCAGCCGAAGTCACTGTGGCGAAACATTCAAGTGAATCTACTATGGCTGAAAGAGTCAATCGAACTCACTGTGGTATACAATGTACCCACGATATGCTTTAACGCATTCCCAGTCACACTATCGCAACACAAAACAACAAATTCCTGTCTTGTTTGAATCAACCGTATTGCTGCAAAATTTCGCTTCCAAACTTAAAGTTCTCCATTAACCATGAACTTGGTATGAGCATCATGTCGGATATCGCGTATGGCTAATGTAGACCGCTCATGTTTATGTTTCATCCATGCTTTGACATATATGCCCGAACATATAGCTGAGCATCAACGTTCGTCATGTGATTCGACCATTTGGAATAGAAAGAACAGAGACAGAACAAAATTGATAAATATTCCATCTCTATTGCACTACTACAAAATATTTTGATAAACCAGAACATGGACAAAGAACTTGATGAGTTCATCTTCAAGTCGATGGCTTGTGAAGAAGTAGGGTTACGTAAATTATGTTTCATACTAAATGAGAGTTGTATGGTTGTGGTACTTGTGTTTGTTTGTTTTGTTGGTTCAAGTTATAGTTCAGTTTCAATCTAATTGTGGTTTTGTTCTTGTTAATTTCTACTTCAGCTTTAGTTTAATTCCAGCTCAATTTGGTTTCGATTTTTTTTAATTGTAGTTCATTTTTGTGTAATTTATAGCTTAGTTATATACTCTATTTCTAGTTTGGTTTTAGTTTAGTTCTATATTTCTTCGAGCTTTGAGCACACGGGCTTCAATTCTAGTTCCACGTCTGCTCCATTACAAATCTAGCACAGTTCTTGCTTAGTTTAAGTTAAGTTATAGTTCAATTCCAATTTAATTCTAATTATGTTGTGATTTATTTGCAGGCCACATCCAGTTTTATTCTAATGTTGCTCTTGCTTGGTTTTAGCTCATTTCCGGTTCGTTTCGTATTTTACTTCAGATAGAAATTAAGTCTTATATTCATATATCCAGTTTTCACTTACCCATTTACTTTTAAAATGGTTAAACTTTTAGCGCTATAAATCTTATAACATATGAAAATTTCACACATAATTTTGCAAATGACTCGTTTTATATCTCTGCCAATGTATTTTCGCCATTTTTGCAACAACAAAAAAAAACACAAAATTTTGGAATAAAATCTAAGTCAAACGAGTTTATTATTGTCTTGATAAAAAATATCCTGAAGACTACATGCATGAATGAATCTACTTCCTTGTACTTCTGCAGCACAATGAAGTCTCAAAAATAAAATTCTAATAATTTTAAGTGGCAAACAGTTGCAGCAACATGCAACCATTCTTTTTTTTTATAAAGTGAAAACTGAAATATATTTTCCTTAATACTTTTTTTAAGTTTCTTGCCAAATGCTTTTAAAGGATTTTGCAGAAGGATAGAACAAAAGAAAAGAAAACATATTTTTTTTATTTCATTCATAATATCAATTCATTTCGTGTACAAACTCGGAGTGTTTATTTAGTAAAATCAAGGCAAGGAGAGTTACTAAGGTTTTAATGCACATAATGCGAACGGACAGACGGACACATGCACACTAGCCTTAAGCTAGGAAAGAGAAAAACTTGCAAATGTTTGCCTTACATGAGAATCTGTTGCTTAGTTTCGAGGACAGGATTCAGGATTTGATAATTAAATCTAAAACGCCTATATTGCTTCTGAAATTTATTATATTTTATATTTGCTTACTGCAACTGAATTTTTACCTAACCACTGTACGACATTTATTAGTTGTTAAAATTTCATCTTAATAGTTTTTCATTGTCATTTCTCGGTTTTAAGGGAGTAAATAATTTAAACGTATTTTTCCCCCTGCAAGGATATTAACAAAATTTTAGTTTGTTCTCATAATGTTTTTCCTTATTTCTTGCGATTTTTCATTTTCAGCACACAGATAATGTTAAACGCGATTTTTTTTTTTCACTTGAATGCCTGATTTTTATTAGTTGAAATTCTTTTGGTTGTTTTTCTTTTTTATCAAAAGTTTTTCTTTTTTTTACTTTCCTAACAATTTCATTTACTACAATTTTATATGCTTCTCTAGGAATTGATGCTGATTCAGTTTATTGGTTTAGTGTGTGTTTGTTTTTTCGTCTTCTGCTGCTTCTTGGAATTTCTTTTCTCGATTTTAAATCTATTGGCCTTTGCAGCAGTTTGTGGGTGTAATTTCAGCATGTTGTGTAAACAAAAGAATCTATTTCGTTTATTTTATCGTTCTAGCCGCAAAAATAGTTCTCTTGCTACTTTTCCTACAAAAAAAAAAAAGAAAAAAAATCGTAGGAAAGGGAAAAGGTAAAGAAGAAGAAATCAAGATTTATAACTTTCTTTGTAGTTATTGTGGTGGAAAGTATTATTTTTCTATTATGGAGCATAAGGCAACAATTTGAAATTTATTTTTTTTTCTAGGATTTTTTAGGTGATTGTTTTCGATCGTTTTTGTGGTATCATTGAAAAGTTTTTAGTTCTTTTTTTGGATTTCGTATTTGAGTGTTTATTCTTAAGAAATTGTAAAACTTTAATGAAATTGTCAATTTCGTAATGGTTCATCATTTTCAAAGGAAATGATATGTAACGTTTTATCTTGAACAATGTTTTTATTTCAAATTGTTGAAATTCTAAAAATGTACAAAGTTTTTAAAAGTTTTTTAAATAAAAAAATTAAACAAATTTTCAAGAACTTGAAGAATTTGATATAAACACATAGGTGCACAAAACAACAAATATTCTTTATTTTCTAACATTTTCCTATATAATAAGCTTACCTTATCTAGGCGCACAGTAGTGCGCCAGACCAAGTTCTGGCCAATGCACGCAGTGTGTATATTTACACGAAACCATTCGAGCTGTTTTTACCCCCTTATAACTTTGTTCCCCGTGACCGCAAAATTATGAATTTTAAATCATAATTAGAATAAATTCATATAACCGAAGTTTGCGAAGTTTGGAAGCTTTACAATGAAAGCTTCCGGAGATATAGAGGTACAAAAAGTGCATATTTTAAGACATATTCAGTGACCACTGACCACTGACCACTGACACACTCATCAAATTAATGAAGCACTTCCGCTATAGCTAGAGAGCTAAGATTTGGTACACTTGTAGATCTAGGTAAGCAATGAACTAGAAAAATCTGAAAACCAGAAAATTTTAACCAAGGGGGCGGGGCTACGCCCATAAAATTTAAAATTTGTGCTAGTGAGCTAAAATTTGGTACAGAGCTAAGTCTAGGTGAAAACAAACCTTGAAATTTTAGCCAGGAGGGCGGGGCTACGCCCATAAAGTTCAGAATTAAAAATGCTATTCTAAGGCGCTTCATGGAAGCTATTTTATTGAAATTCGGCATATATACTGCGGTAATGCAAGACTATAAATTTTTTATTAAAAAAGTGGGCGTTGACACGCCCATACAATTTAAACCTCATATTAATGTCCTGCGGCTCAGCATATTCAGATATACTATTTATCTAGCTATTTTTATCCGTTTGTAACGAAACTAGACACGAATAATAAGCACTGACCCAGAAAAATTTTGACTTTGGAAAAGTGGGCGGGGTTACGCCCATAAAAATTTAAAGTTAAAAGTTGCGCTAAGGAGCTGAAATTTGATATACAAGTAGGTCTAGGTGAGAAACCAACTAGAAAAGTCTAAAAACCCGAAAATTTTAGTTAGAGGGGTGGGGCTACGCCCACAAAAATTAAAAATTAAAAGTTGCGCTAAGTAGCTAAAATTTGATATACAAGTAGGTCTCAGTGAGAAAAAAGCTAGAAACATTTTAAGACACAAAAATTTTTTTCAGAATGGGCGGGGCCACGCTAATATTATTTTGAACTAAATACTTAATATACAGCTTTTAATTCAAGCCAATTTAGTGAAATCTTGCACCACCTTAAAAATTGGGCGTGATCACTCCCATAAAATGTTAGCCTTGTGTTTAATCTACATCGGTCTAGCATATTTTAGAAAAAAATTAGCATGAATTATAAGCGCTGCTCACAACAAAATTTTGAGTTAGGAATAGTGGGGAGAGGTAATGCTGATAAAATCTAAAGATATCATTCGCGTTAGAGAGTTGACATTTTATACACTAGTATGTGTAGCTGCGTAAGCCAATAGGAGAATCTTAAAACCAAAATTGTTACCCGGTATGCGGGGCCACGACGTTAAAACTCCAATTCGCACTAGCGAGCTTAAATTTGATACACAAATAAATTTAGATAAGAGATTACTAAGAAAAATCTGAAAACCCAGAAGTTGCTATCAGAGGGCGGAAAAAAGCACTTCAAATTCAAAATTAACATACATTTTATTAAAACTTTTCATACACATTGCACTTGTCTCAAAAAAAACTTCCTATTTTGAAAAGTAGCCATGACTTCACCCAAAAATCTTAGCTTTTTCGTTCAGGTACTTCGGCTTAGCAGTTTTTAATTTAATACTCAGGTATTTGCTATTAACTTTTTAATGCCAAACTTTGCATGAACCATAAGCACTAACAGATATAAAAGTCAGCTGGGCCAGGCTCATGAAAATGTTACGTAATATTATACTTTAGAGAGCTGACATTTTGTGCACAAATAGTAAATTATTTACTCAATCGGAAAATCCAAAAATTAAAAGCACCAGCTACCCTATTGAAACTTTGCATACACATTGGGCATATCCTTTTGATTTGTGTACTTCGGCTAAGCAGACTTTATTTAACACGTTAATATATTGAGAAAATAGGCATGGTCATGCCTAGTAAAATTTACGCTGTATTTTACATGTTTCTTTCCAGAGGACTCTAACCAAATTGCATACGCACTATAGCGAGTCTTTGTAATGACACAATGGTGCATATTTAAGGTCAACAATTCAACACCCATCACACCCTTAACCATTATGTTATGTAACTCTGCCATTTTCAACTGGCACAGTGATCATGAATAGAAATAAAATACACTAGAAATTTTAAGTTTAAAAAGTGTTATTATAAAAATCTTTTCAAAAAGTAATCAGATCCTCACAAAAACGTAAATGTGAAAAACGGCCAAGTTTCTATCCAAAATTTCGCCCATTAAAAGTTGTGAGATATAAATTTTGACCAAGTTCTTCTTTGCCACAATACCTAACACAGAAATATGTTATATATGATATAAATTTGTAATCGTAAGGGTGTCATATAGTTTCTAGATAATCTGCTAACTTGGCAATATTTTTACCTTTCCAAAAAAGGAGAGAATAATGTATAAATGTTCATTTTTTTATACTGATAAAAATGTTGTCAAGTTGGCAGATTATCTAGAAATTATATGACACCCTTACGATTACAAATTTATATCATATATAACATATTTCTGTGTTAGGTATTGTGGCAAAGAAGAACTTGGTCAAAATTTATATCTCACAACTTTTAATGGGCGAAATTTTGGATAAAAACTTGGCCGTTTTTCACATTTATGTTTTTGTGAGGATTTAATATTAAATTTAGAAATCTTTTTCATTTAATTGGGTTAATGTGCTAAAAATGTTAATTGGGAAAAAATATTTATGCAACTCAACTGTTTTTTTTTTATTTTTTTCAGGAAGCAGATTTTGTTTTGATGAGAAGAATGCAACGTCTATCTTTAGATTAAATTTCCATTTATTAACAATTAAATCTTTGCTTAGATTTTATATTTATTTTTCTTCTTTATTTTTGTTTAACGAAATGGAAATTGTGCAACAAAAGCCACCCCATTATATGTGGAAAGAAAATTCTTTAGCAAACAATATCTCAAGTGACACAGATTCAACTAAGTCAAAATGCTGTTGAAGTTTTCATATAAATGAAACTTAACTGGTATGGATAATTTTTTTTTCATTTCTGAAAAAATATATGAAGTATTAATTACATTTACAAATTGCATAAAACAAACCAAGCAGAAATTAAACAATATAAAAAAATAGAATTAGAAACCGAAAGGTAGTTTCAAACTGCATAACAATTATAAGTATAACCACCCCTTCCTCCAAAAACGAAATGGAAAACAAAACAATTTATGTTTATTTATAAGATTTGCTAGCAGTCACCACTTTTATTTTCCAAAAGTTCTCTAAATGTTGATGACAGTGATAAGAGTTAAATGATGAGGATAAGAGATGGTGCCATGATAAGGGATGAGGTGGACACGGTTGCTTCTCCTTTATTTATTTTTTTATTACAGCAAGATCATGGGAAATATCAACAACTTAGATATAGAAATAGAAAACAGTAAATGAATAAACAAACAACTTTTAATGGATTTTTAATTGAAACCAGTATGAGAACTAGTTAAAAAAAAGTAAGCCATCAACATTTTTGTTAAATAGACTTTAAGGGGTTAATAAAATTTGAAAAATACATCAAATATCTAGATATAAAACAATAACCGTGCAGGCCATTACAGCCAAGGGATTAAAATTGGATTTGGATATTTTTTGCTGATGAAAATTTAAAAAAAAATCACACAATAATAGTTCATCATTGTTAAACATAAAGATTTTTTGGTCACAACGAAAAAGAATGGAAAGCACAAGTAGACAAAAATATTTGCTTGCAATGCTTGAGTGAAGTGGAAAAATCCAAATAAATTGCTGGCATATGGTCACGACAAAAAAAAAAAAAAAAAAAAGAAATGGAGAACAAAAATACAGCAAAAATAGTTAGACAAAGACAATAGGGAAATTTTGAAGAAAAAAAAAAACTGCCACTGATCCTTTGTAGTGTTAGTGGTTTGCAAAACGCACGCACACATGCAGACTCCCATAGTCATAGAAAGTGAGTGACTGAGTGAGTGGTATAGTCAGTACAAACTTTAGCTCACACTTGACATATATAAATGCCTGGTCAATGTAATCCAAGGATTAATTAAAAATGATGACAGATTTCTATTTTTTTTTTCTTGTATTATGCCACTTTTGGATCCTTTTTTCAAGGATATTGGTTTCCAATGGCAGCATATTTTTACTTTTTTGTATTTTGTGTAAAAAAAAACTAATAACATTTCATGTCTAAAGACCACAAAATTCAACACAAAAATTAAGAAAAAATAATAAATTTTAACTTGTTAAAGTTTTTAATCTGAACACTGTTCTTGTAAATACATTTGGAATTATAAATTTGAAGCAATTAATGTACTATTGCTTGCAAAATATCAACTGCAAATTAAAAATTCGTTTGGAAATTTTATAGGTATTGTTTGTTTGTGATTGTATACTATTGAAATAAACTAGGGGCAGTATTAGATGTGGTGGGCTTCTAATTTCGTTTGTGTGAAAATTTTTATAAGTTTTCAATGTCATCGTAACCTGTACAAAAATTATTTTTTTTATAATTTGTTAATTGTTAGCAATTCACATAATGTAATGCTAAAATAAATTACTTAGCATTTATCGTTTATTATAGAAGTGCAGTTTTGCACAAAGTACTTTTTAAAACCTCTTTA
This sequence comes from Tachina grossa, assembly GCA_949987645.1. Classification (NCBI taxonomy): domain Eukaryota; kingdom Metazoa; phylum Arthropoda; class Insecta; order Diptera; family Tachinidae; genus Tachina; species Tachina grossa. The sequence continues at coordinate 149,953,031 of OX465276.1, forward strand.
TAAAATGGAGCTTAAATTTCCTTTAAGCCATCTGAAAATGCTTCACTGGGGAAATGTGACAAGTCATAATAAATGTTGAAATTTTTGTTTATTTATTTATATTTTTTTTTTTTTTTATAAAGGATTTTTGTCACACATAACTAAATTCTGCAATTCCTGATTTATCTGAAAAGTTTTACTGTACGCTTAGATTTTCTTTAAAAGAAAAGAATATATGGGAGGCAGGCACACACATCCACTGATTGAAATGAAATTTTTCACATAATTTGTGTTTGCAGTTTTATAAGTTGTAACAAATTGTCTCTGCAATATGATGTCAACTCCATCTAAAATTTATATTTTAGTATTAAAGACGTGAAAAGTAGCCATGTCCTTGCATCAATTTAAATTTAATGCAGCAAAAAATTTCAATAAATAATCTGTGCTGCATGCTAGGCTTAATTGCAGCTAAAGATCTTATTTATAATTTCATAATATATAATCATGGCATATCCTTTTTCTGACAAAAAGACAATTTGTCAAATAAGTTAATGGTTCAGTTCGGGAAGCATCTAAAATCTTTGCGTGATCAAATTTTCACTATAGGTTAATGTTAAAAAAAAAATACATTAAACTTACAGCATGTTCGTGTAAGACGTTAGCTGTGGAAATATTGACGTTTTCGTAATAGATTAAAGGAAACATGTACAAGTTTTCTTTAATCTACTACAGAAACGCCAAGATTTTTAATGGCAACGTCTTACACAAACTGGCTGTTAGACATGTCCTTGAAAAGATTTAAATGAAACTTTACAGAACTCTCAACAAGGTAGTTTTTGTTGCATTCTAGTCATAAGAAGGAATTCAGGAAGGAAAGGAAAGCATATCCTTGCACCGATGCACATCAGATAAGTCAATTATTTCACTACAGTAGTATCTAAAACTATAGCTCTAGTCTCATTATAGTGTTTTAATTTTTTTTTTTTTTTTGAAATAAAGGATTTCATGGGAGAAATTCATGTCCTTGATCAGACTGAAATTAAACTTGTCATATAGTTTTACAGTTTCACAAGTATTTAGGAATTTTGTGCGCATGTTCATCATAGTTTTGGCTAAAATGTGTCCGTTGATATTGAGGATATATGACAAGCAGACATATTTTTTAAACGGCTGGAATGAAATTTCATATTAAGCATAACAAGGTTATATACTGTGAACTTTGCCCATAGTTGAGGATGAAATGAAATTTTCTAAGTAAATGATAAATGGTATGATTGCAGATCCTTGCAGCAATTGGGATGCAAATTATTATATATCATATATAGCCTATCAATCTTGAAACTGTTATAAGGGTTTTCTGCATTCTTGTCATTGCTTGTGTCTAATATAATATTTTTAAAATAAGGGATATATGGAAGGCAGGCATATCCTTGCAGCGATCGATATGACATTTGCCTTATAGTGTTAATATGTAATTCCAGAAGTAGTAGTAGTAGTATTGCAGTTATAGTATAATTTATATGATTAAGAATATATGGAACGGAGCCAGCTTCTTACAACATTTTTGCTACAGACAGTTGTAGCTAAAAGCTGGCCTGTTCCCAAATCAAATTTCAGTTCATAAGCGCAACTTTAAATTTTAAATTTTTATGGGCGCAGCCCCGCCCCTCTGACTAAAACTTCTGGGTTTTCAGGTTTTTCTTGTTGTTTCCTCACCTATACCTACTCGTTTATCAAATTTCAGCTCCTTAGCGCAACTTTTAATTTTTAATATTTATGGGCGTAACCATGCCAACTTTTCCACACATAAGATTTTTTTCGGCCAGTGTTTATTATTTGTGTCAAGTTTCGTTGCAAACGGATAATAATACATACAGAAATAGTATATCTAAATATGCTGAGCCGTAGAACACGAAAATGAGGTTGAAATTGTATGGGCGTGTGAACGCCCACTTTTTTAATGGAAAAATTTTAGGCTTACCCTGTCGCAGTATGTATGCCAAATTCCAATAAAATAGCTTCCATTAAGCGCCTTAGAATTGCTTTTTTAATTCTAGCCTTTATGGGCGTAGCCCCGCCCTCCTGGCCAAAATTTTTGGATTTTAAATTTTTTTTTTGTTAATTGCCCACCTAGACTTAGCTCTGGACCAAATTTTAGCTCACTAGCACAAATTTTAAATTTTATGGGCGTAGCCCCGCCCCCTTGGTTAAAATTTTCCGGTTTTCAGATTTTTCTAGTTCATTGCTCACCTAGATCTACACGTGTACCAAATCTTAGCTCTCTAGCTATAGCGGAAGTGCTTCATCAATTTGATGAGTGTGTCAGTGGTCAGTGGTCAGTGAATATGTCTTAAAATATGCACTTTTTGCACCTCTATATCTCCGGAAGCTTTCATTGTAAAGATATCAAACTTCGCATATGAGGTTATATGAATTTATTCTAATTATGATTTAAATTTCATAATTTTATGGTCGCGGGGAACAAAGTTATGAGGGGGGTAAAAACAGCTCGAATGGCTTCTGCCGTGCGCCTAGATTATCTGCTTATGAGAAGCACTCAGCTGAGTGCTGTCGGACGCTTCACAAGTTGTAGATAGTGATATATTCTGTATATACATGGACAGTCGTGGACAGTAAGCGATTTCAGGAGGATAGTCTCAGAAGGTCTTTCGAATTCCCACTAATTCCGGGCATGCAAATGATTCTTAATATCATGGCGAGTCGTTGCAGCCATACAGCAGGCTTGGATGCTTTAATCGGCAGCCCCATTACCAGACTCGCATGCAGTCGGCTAATTCCCGGTTCATCTTGAAACCCTTTTTATTAATGAAATCACAACATGGCCCTATTTTCCTCAAAGGAACCCTAAAAGAATATACCTAAATAATCTTACCGTTATTTCAAGAGGTTTTCTTGTTGTTTCTTACTAGTAGAAAACAGCAGAGAGAAAGTACAGTTGGCTGAATTCATTACTGCGATGACTAAAAGACAAATGACTTCCTTCATTTGGCCAGACTCAGTCATATCAACATCATAGATCCTTCTGATATGAATTCGTGTCTATGCTAATGCATATCACAGTGACCTCATTGATTAATATTTCTTGCAATGAACTGCTTCTTACTAAAATAACTAGTAAAATGATTACAGAATATACTAAATAAATGCGCCCAAAAAAATTAACAAAACAACACAATAGCAATTTAGAACTTCACAATCTATCCTCTCTTCACTATCCTTTCCCTAAAGAATACACTTACATACTTGCATTTATTGCTAAGGATAGTAATTGAGCAAGTGTTATATTTTCATTGAGGTGCATTATTCGGAATCTTTCGCTGGCATTGGATCCGTATTTAAGAGTGCTGCCTTCCAAACACCAGCAATCAATAGCTCTTGAAAAATAATACTTTGTTAATATAGCACACAGCCGGCAGCGGTATGTTTATAAACAAAATCTTACACAGGATGACGGAACAGTGTTCCAAATTGATGAGACGGGAAAAAAGTACGTCACTTTGACAATAAAAATTCGGTTCGTAGGACCATAACTAGCAATGAGAGTTTAAAATACCGAATGAAAGTATGTCAGCAGCTACTCTGGTATTGTACTTAAAAATTAAATTAATTAATTAATTAAAAATTTACCTCACAATAATCCCCTTAAAAGTTTTAACATTAAAATTCCAAATTTATTAACACATTAATTTTAAAAGACATAACCGAAAACTTTAAAATTACATTTGCTTTATATTTAATTTTCATTAGAAAATAAAATTTTTTCCCTCGCATTGAACTAAATGCCATTTTAACTCAAACATTTTTTTTTTTACTTTCGTTGAAGAACTTTTGAATAAATAAAAATTTAAATATTTTCTTAATACAAATATTGTGAAAATAATTTTTATTGTTCTTCAAACATCTCCCTAAAGGTAAGTGCCTTAACAAAGGATATAACAAGATGTTTGTAACGGGCCAAGACAAGTGTTGATGGCTGCTGTTATTGCTGCTCTTGGCGCAGTTTATTTTGTTATGACAATTGTTTTCTTGACTTGAGCTGTTGCTGGTTGCTTATAAGGATTACAAACTTGATTTTTTTTTTTTGTATTCTTGTGTACGCTATAATTTTAAAAGAAGCAACAACGAAATAAAGGTAGTAACATAGATATACATAAGTATAAACAATGGCCCCTGGGGACCACAGCTTGTTAGCATTAATTTTATGATATTTGTTGGAAATTTTCAAATAAAAAAGTAAATTGCAAGCTTTGAAGGAAAAAAATAACGGACACTTAATTTTAAGATGTTCTGAATTAGGAAAAAAATCTTATTAAACATGATTGTTATTAGTTTAATTTTTTCTTATTATTGCTTTTACTGGAAGGGGGAGGAGCAGAGCAGTTACATCTCAAGGACAGTAAAATGAAGAGGAATTTTTAATGAATTAAGCATTAATTGCTGTTTAGAAGCTTAATAGTGTTTGGGTGTCCACTCACGGAAGGAAGGCTGTGAATTCTTTTTTAATTTTGTATAATAAGAAAGTTTTTTTTTTTAAGAAAAAGTTTTGTCTAGGTTGGCTTATGTGCTATAAAGTACAGTGTTCGGTATGTAGCCTTAGAATCTCCAATGCTTTAGGAGGAACCTAGCTTCATCAGAATCAATGCTATGTGATTCAGGTATCAAAAGTTAATTTTAATGGGAACTCTCAAAATATTTTGTACGACAGCTAACAAAATATAGAGAAAATGAAAGTTCTGGCAAGGCTGATTTGAAAGCATGTGTTAAAATCCTTAGCAACTTCATTAAAACCAGAATTTCAGGTCATTTTTTATATATTTCTCCTCACATTCTTTCGGGCAGTGTACAGGCTAGCCAGCTGGTGGCAGTGGTAGCATTTTCTTTAATTAACTTTATGACCACCATACGCGTAGTTGCAACCATGATACAATAATATAAAGGTAAAACCGTTCTCTCTTTTCGTCGCCATATTAACCTTCTGACGTTTGTCCCGATTATTTTTTACTCTCAAAATTAATGCTACCTTATTAGTTTATGAAATCCGAGTTTTTGATTAATTGTTTGACTTTGTTGTTTATTTAATTAAAAAAATTTAAAAATATTTAAATTTTTTCATTATAAAAAACAGCAATAAAAAAATACAGCAGCACCAACAAAGGCAGCAGCAAAGATAGAACAGCAAGGAAATGAACAGCTAGAAGAAAATTCCTAACTGAACAGCATCTGCTCCACTTCCGAATCATAGTCGGGACTTCGTGTTCGTGCTTCACTCTATTATTGCCTTACATCAGGTACGTCCAAGGCATATGCACAATGTGAAAACTTTTAAAAAGGAGGTTTTGTGCTTTCACACCAACAGGAGCAGAAGAGATCGCATCAGCCAATAAGATCTTGACGACAGCAATGCTTATACGGGATTTACACTATGACTTTTTACCGTGACTTTCCTAGAGTTTATTGAGAAAAGGGGTACAAAGGTGATCAAAGGGGTAGCAACATAAAAGTGAATTCAAGAAAAATGCAGGGGAAAAAGTCATCGTGTAAATCCCGTATTACTCTTATTTTGTAAAGAAACAAGAACAAATTCAAGAGCTTTCAAAGCTTTTGTGTGTTTTGACGAAGCTGCTGCAAGCACAACTGGAATCAACGACGAATATTCTTCGTAAAATATAAGAACACTTTTGTGTATATAGAATTATACAAAAACTTTTACCAGACATTGTAATTTCTGCGATGTTAGGAATTTTTTTGTGATTTATCTGATTTTCTGGGAGTTTGTTATTCTTTGCAGTGGAAGTTATTTCTTCAATGCATTTATAAATTTTTCACGAACTTGCGATGTTTTTAAGACTGATGTTGCATGCCTAGCCATGACACTTTTTTATTATGTGGTGAAATTAATAACAAATCAAACATTTGCCAACTTTTGAAGATCATATTACACACAGATTTCCTTATCTTCATGTCCAATAAATACAGCATTTAAAAAATGTGTGGATTAAACTATAATTTTTTAACTCAAATTACACATTTCAAAAAGCATTCCTAAATGAAAGTTGCCATTATATGTGTGTGGCAACGTTCTCCTCTCTGTTTACAAAAAAACAGTAATCAAATAATCGGGGAAAAAGTCATAATTAATTTTGTACGTCAAATGTGGTTGTACCTTTATATTATTGTATCATGGTTGCAACCCATATTACTATCATGCTGGCCGAGCATGGAACGACTAAAAGGCTACAGCAAAGCACTAATCATCTTAAATTTGTCTTCAAAACGTCAATCTTTCTACTTTTGCTCTGTAACGCAGTTTTTATTTTCAGCTAAAGAAGGCATCTGTCTGTACAGGGTCCTACCAAAAATCTACTTTCTTGGTAAATAATATTACGAAGATGTGAACAAGGTATACTTTGAACTAAATCCTGACTGAAATCTTAAAAGTCTCACACTCAATGGTTATATAACGCTTCGGCGTTTGGTGTTAGGGTATCGCCCAGATAAAATATAGAGCTGCTTACTCTTACTGTGGCTTACTATGTAAGAATGAAAGGGGAGTCATTCTCCACAGGTATGTCTTCATGAGAGGCATGATGTTAATATATCCTAAATCTGAATTTTAAATTAGGTTATTTTCTGGAGTGGGTAACCAAATACTTTCTAATTCCTCAACATGATATTTTTTATTCCTACTGTGTTTTGATGAACACTGTTCTAGACGCTGTTGTGAAGTTGTTTTGCAAAGTGTGAGTTAATGGGCATAATTACGAGTGTCGTAATTTTTTCTTACGACAGTTGTAATTAGGCCCAATACACCTTTAGCTCCTCCGTAAACTTATTTTGTTAGCTTGCTATTCCAGATCGGAATGGGAGAAATTAATTTCACTCGATTGTTAAATTTCTCCGAATGTAGGTCCTCATGGGACGTTTTTGCATGTAAATATTTTCTAAATCTGAATTTTAAATTTAATTATTTTCGGGAATGGAAAACCAGATACTTTCTAATCCCCAACATGCTTTCCCACCTTTCCTAGTTGTACGATTGCAACTTGCATACTTTTCTCGAAATCCTCAAAAGCGGCTGGTGAATGAAGTAGTGTTGTTGCAAAGCTAATGACTGGCCAGACCCACTTATATTACCATAATCTATTTTAGCACCTGCTTTACACCAGAGTAGCTGTAACGGTGCTATAAAATTTAATAAAACGCAAAATAGTAAAGTTGTAACACGAATTCAGTTTAACTGCCTCACTATAATTTCTTCAGAGTATTACTTCTCTTTGGGAAAAAGTAGCCGCAGCATATTAATTTTCGAATTCTTACTTGTTTCCTGAGGAACTATATTCTCTCCTTAGCTGGGGTTGATATTAGATTAAGGTTTCGATAACATCCTAGATAATTCCCCGCTGAGGAGGAGTTGCGCTTCTACGATATTTTGTGAGTTAAGTGTAAAAGTTGATGACAAAAAAATTAAGAAAATGTAAAATAGTACAGTTGTAACACGAATTAAGTATTACCTATTTTTACCTCACCATCTTTCCAGCTCAGTGTTATTGCTTTAAAAAAAAAGAAGCATCAGCAATATTAATTTTCGGATGCTTACTTGCTTTCTGAGTGTGGAACATGTTTTCTGATCAATCGTGTGTAGGAACTTCGGCAACTAGAAACTATATGCTCACATTAATTGAGGGTAATATTATACTAAGGTGTCGTGAATCTCCACTATAATCCTCTTTATAAAGGTAGGAATAGTGAGTGCATCTATGACTTTTTGTGAGAAAATGCTGCAATAACGTTATCGAAGTTCTTTAAGTTGCAATGGTGTCTAGAGGGGCAAAAAATTTGACTTATTCTGCCTCCGATTAAACCGTCACTACTTGAGACGTTTATGACACAACCAATTTCTATTTGATGTTCCTCCCGAACTGGGCTAAATTATTTGTCGAATAACATCGTTTTAATATGAGTGTTAAAGTTTTTTACTGTTTCGTTATCATATAATTGTGCCATTTCGACTCTAAAAATTGTCAGGATAATCAAGATTTTATTTACCTCTTTTCGGCATACAGCCAATTAATATATCATGGTGAAATGTAATTTACAATAACTTGAATTCTCTAAGAAACTGAAGATGTTGATTATCTTTCTCTTCATTATTTCTCTTTTTCTAAATCTACTTGACATATATCAACAACACAAAACCAATTAGTTTCAAAATATTGTCATAAATTGGAAGCAAAACGTTGCTTAAATCTTTGTTTGATTAACCTAAATAAATCATTATAACAATAATTAATCATAAACAGATATGGAAAAAATACTAAAGATAAAAACCAGCTCTTCAAATATTATAAATGATTTAATATCATTCATTAAGCACATTTTATTTCTCTTTTTTTTCAACAAAATGATGCCTGGCAGTTGTCACATTGACAATAAGCACTGCCGAGCCGAGCACAACCAACAATATATTTTCCCCTTGACATTTGACATATTCTGTTCATTAAAGGCAAAGGAAGTAAAAATGTACCACCTCCTACTGTTCTTGAACATTATTGTTATATTTTTTATTTTATTTTTGTTTGCAACAAGCCGGCTAATCAAGAAATCGAGAAAAGCGCTTGATGTGTTATTCCTTAAATTACAAATGTAAAATTAAATGTGAGAAAAAAGTAATAAAAAACCATAAATGTAACAAGATCTTTTATAACAACAGCAACTACTTTTTCGGTTTTAGCTGGAAAGAGCAGGGGTTCTATCAGCGACACAATAGTTGAAATATTTGAAAAAAAAATTATATAACAAATGTTTTTTTTTTTAACGAGGTGCAATTTTACTAGCAGCACAGGGTTCATTAAATCTAAACCATATATAGCTTGTGCAACATCCCCTGAGATCACATAAAAACATAATCATTACGAACACACGTACACACGGCCACTCACCCCAATTTGATACCTCTTTAGCTAAAAGGGAAACATCATTGTTTAGGGAAAAAAAGCAGATTTTGATTTTATTTTTTAAGCTTGTGCCACATTTGCGTTGCAAACATCAAACGCTTTGAAATGTTGAAATATTGTCGTAAATCAAAAGCCTGGAAACTGTGAAAAGCAAGAGACCTTAAAGTTGACTGTAAAACGATGAAAATACCAGCCCGATAGAAAAATCTTACAAGTCAATCGATATGCAGCTTGGAGACATGACCTTCTTGATATAAAATTTGGTTAAAAAAATAACAGACTTTGATTTCAGAGAAAAAAAGATCTACCTATATTATCGATTTCAGTTGCTCTAGTTTTGTGCGCTATGTGCCACATCAAATCAGGGGGGGGGGGGGTCTACTCTGTAATTTGAAACGAAAGCAAATGCTTTCGATTTGTAATGTTAATAACATACAAGTTCGAAAGCGTTTTCTTTCGTTTTGAAATACAGATCAAGCCCCCATGACTGAGATAGTGGGTTCCATCCCAATTTCAGGAATGATATCAATATCGCACATTCTCTTGATATGCATTCGTGTGATATTTTATTAACTTTTGTTGGATTAGTTAAGTGACGAAGCTGCCAGTAATTAATACTGACGATTTATACTAATATACTTCACAGCAACCTCTTCATCGGCATTGTTGGTGCATCAACATCGAAGCAAAAAAAAAATTAATAAAAACTAGATATACCAAACGGACGACACAATCGCCCGTATTCTAGAATAAAATTGTAAATAACGTCTTATAAAATTCAATAAAACACAGCCACACACATACTTACATACATATGCAAGCATAATTAAATAATACATTAAATTAAAAAAAACATAAACAAAATCCCTTCAACCAACCTAATTAAATTTATTCAACTCTCTTCCTTTAAGTGGCTTTCATACAACAACAAATAAGAGAAAAAAATTGTTAGATCAAGAGAAATACTACAAACACACACACACTCATGTTTTGTTTCTTTTTTACTTGTAAGCTAATAAATGCGTGTGCAATATGTGTGCATGTAGTAGTAGCAACTTTAAACGCTCATAGCTCCCAAAATACTAAACCGATTTCAACAAAATATAGATTCTGCACATCTGTATGGAAAATCCTTTAAAACCATATAATCTATTTAAAATTGGTGCAGTGGTACCAGCGTAAAAGGGATTACAAAAAACATGTTCGCCTATTAATTATATAGATGCTACACAGCTTAAAAAAGTGGCGCTACAATACTGTTGAAAATTTGAATAATTAAAAAGCAATGTGAGTCCGATCACAGAGGAGATGTGTAAACATCTAGTAATGAAATTTTTTTTCAAGTTGGAAGTAAAGGGTGTTTTTTATTGAGGTATAGAACTTTAAGTTGGCATCACTTTTTTTAACTGGCGGCCATTTTGTCAGCTGTTAAGTGATTAATATTTAGTTTGGTTTGTCATTTCATCATGAACAGGTTGACAAAAGAACAACGCTTGCAAATCGTGCAAATTTATTTCGAAAATAATGGTTCAGTTCGCGAAGTTTACCGCAAGCTCCGTCCATTTTATGGTCGACATAATCGTCCATCAGAGCAATTAATTCGGTTAACCATGGATCGTTTTCGCACTACGTTTACTCTATGTGATAATACGCATCCGCAGAGACGTCGAACAGTGCGCACCGAAGAAACAATTGCCGCTGTAGAGCAAACTGTTGAAGAGGACCCGAATGAATCGATTCGCCACCGTGCACAGCAATTGGAGCCGACTAACCGACTATTTTGTTCCCGAATTGGATGGCATGAATGTGGATGAGTTGTGGTTCCAACAAGACGGCGCTACATGCCACACAGCGCACGTCACAATCGATTTATTGAAGGAAACATTCGATGAGCGCATAATTTCGCGGAATGGACCTGTCAATTGGCCACCAAGATCGTGTGATTTGACACCATTGGATTATTTTCTTTGGGGATATGTGAAGTCGCTCGTCTACGCCAACAAACCAGAAACGTTAGGGGACTTGGAAGCCAACATTCGTGGCGTTATTGCCAACATACGGCCCCATATGCTCGAAAAAGTGGTTGAAAATTGGACCTGTAGAATTGGCTTTATTCGAGCCAGCCGCGGCGGCCACATGCCCGAAATCATATTTCAACATTAATGGCATAAAATTATCCTTCCAATAAAGCCAAATTGATGGACATTAAAACGATTTTCTTGTGTTTTATTTCAATTCGAAGTTCTATACCTCTGAAAAAAACACCCTATACTTATGCTTTAAGTATCTTTTTTTAAATTAATTAATTAAAACTATCAAAACTTTCAATATTGTAAATACATACGAATTTGTTGGTTTTTGTTTGTTTTATTAAACTTATTTGGTTAGTAAATGGGCACACTGCAGTATATGTATATGTACTGCATTCAAAGTTGCAGTAAGCAGTAAATTTACTGATTACTAAAATAATTCAGTAAATTTTTACTGCTAATGAAATTTAATTTGCATTACCAGTAAAATCGTAGGGCCGTAATCATAATAAAATTGTAGCAAGTGGCAAAGTTTTTTCATTCAAATTTTGAAACTTTTGTATGAAAAACGTTTATCCACTTGGTAGAATTTCATTATGAATACGGGCATTATTGATTACTGAAAATTTAATGCACATATAACAAATCATTTAGGCAATTTATAAAAATTGTAGAAAAAAATTTTAGTAATCAGTAAAATTTTTTTATTGTTTTTACTGAAGCTTTAGTGGTACTGCAGTGCTCATCTATGGTAAATGCCTTTACTTTTACTTTTTAATTTTTAATTCCTGTTGTTCATCGTTTAGTTGTTGCTGTTCTTGTTGTTGTGTACGCATTGCAATTAAAATAAATTCAGTAAAGTGCGACTTTGACTCGCGCACATTTGGTTTTGATCAGTTTTTTTGATTTAGCTTTCTTAATTTTTTAAGTTTTTTCAGTTTAAACGATTTTTTTTCAGTTTTATCGCTTTTTTCTCATTTTGGCGTTTTTTTTTCTCTTTTTGGGTTCTTTAGTTTTCCCAAATTTTTTCATTTTGGCGATTTTTTCTGTTTTTTTGGGGTTTTTTTCATTTTGGCGATTTTTTCATATTGGCGATTTTTTTGTTTAAGGATTTTTTTTATTTTGGCGAATTTTGCGGTTTTTCGCGATTTATTTTAGTCATAGAGATTTTTTTTAATTTGGTGCTTTTTTCGTTTTGGCGATTTTTTTATATTTGTCGATTTTATATTTTTTTGTTTTTTTTAGTTTTACCGTTTTTGAAAATTTCAAGAGTTTTGCTCTTACGGTTTCCAAGATACAGCAAGTTGTCAAAATTACAAAGTCAAAATTCCATTAACTGATGAAACACCCATTGATTTAAATTTTTTAAATTTAGTGTTAATTGTTGTAGTCTGTATAAAAATACACTAACTTTTAAAATTTCAAGTGTATATACATATGTACATACAATTGTATGTATATTACATGGGATTTTAACATTTTTCGTTGCTCGTTTCGGAACACCCTTTAGTTTTTAACTCCCATGTATTTGTTGTTGTAGTGGCCAAATGTCTACATATTGTGTCCAAATTTCAAGTCCGTAGCTCTTACGGTTCATTTTCACCTTTGGTGTACGGAAATATACAGAAAAATAACCGGCGGCGGCGCACCGTCGGCTTCGAGCCGGTCGACTTGTTTCTCTGTTGGTATTGCTTCTTTGAAACACTAATAGGTAGGTGTTGCAATGCCTTATTGTCATTATCTGCCTGAAACACATAAAAATCCATAGTTGTAAAAACATTAAGTTTTTTTACTGCATAATTTGTCCTAACTCTACAATATCCTCTAACTAATCTAATGGCTGGGATAACTTGCTTGAGTGTTTTCTTACAAAAAAAAAAAAAAAAAAATTAGAAAGCGATCGACAATTAAAAATTTTTATAAATGTTTTTGTTTGTGTAAATTTGCAGAATAGTGTTCACTAAGTATAAGTGTCCTTTCTCATTTGAACTGTAGATGTTCGACATATCTTGGCCTAAAGCTGCAAGGCTGGAACTGAATAGATGTCAAATAAGCAGGCAGTGTACTAGGGTCATCGTTTCGGTTCCCAATAAAGTCTAATATGTGTCACTACAACCGGTGAAATTATTTGTTACTATGCTCGTCAAAATAAGTTAATATATAATTTCTTATTGTATTTGTAACGTTTACTAAATAAATAAATCATAAAATGGCAGTTTCAAAAGTGCGTCTGCTGATCACAATAGGCGCTGCAAATTACTCTAAACATTAAATAAATGCAGAGTCAAATCAAATTAAACTTTATCACTACAACATCTGACATATCTCTTTTCTATTCCTTTCTCAAAGAATTTACTACATTATTTTATTGATAGGTATTACTTGCCTGAGTGATTTCTGAAAAAAATAATTACTAATAATGGGTGTTTTTTATTGAGGTATAGAACTTTAAGTTGGCATCACTTTTTTAACTGGCGGCCATTTTGTCAGCTGTCAAGTGATTAATATTTAGTTTGGTTTGCCATTTCATCATGAACAGGTTGACAAAAGAACAACGCTTGCAAATCGTGCAAATTTATTTCGAAAATAATGGTTCAGTTCGCGAAGTTTACCGCAAGCTCCGTCCATTTTATGGTCGACATACTCGTCCATCAGAGCAATTAATTCGGTTAACCATGGATCGTTTTCGCACTACGTTTACTCTATGTGATAATACGCATCCGCAGAGACGTCGAACAGTGCGCACCGAAGAAACAATTGCCGCTGTAGAGCAAAGTGTTGAAGAGGACCCGAATGAATCGATTCGCCACCGTGCACAGCAATTGGAGCTTTGTCCATCAACTTTATGGAAGATTTTGCGCAAAGATCTTGGCTTGCGACCTTACAAGATCCAGCTTGTGCAAGAATTAAAGCCGCGAGACCATGCAATGCGTCGTGATTTTGGTGTATGGGCCGAAAATGAGATTGATCTCGATGCTGATTTTCATCGCAAAATTTTGTTCAGTGATGAGGCTCATTTTTGGTTGAATGGCTACGTCAACAAGCAAAATTGCCACATTTGGAGTGAAGAGAATCCACATGAGACCCTTGAGACGCCATTACATCCACAAAAACTGATTGTTTGGTGTGCTCTATGGGCTGGTGGAGTCATTGGGCCATACTTCTTCCGAAATAATGCTGGAGAGTCAGTTACCGTTAATGGAGACCGGTATAGAGCCATGATAACCGACTATTTTGTTCCCGAATTGGATGGCATGAATGTGGATGAGTTGTGGTTCCAACAAGACGGCGCTACATGCCACACAGCGCACGTCACAATCGATTTATTGAAGGAAACATTCCATGAGCGCATAATTTCGTGGAATGGACCTGTCAATTGGCCACCAAGATCGTGTGATTTGACACCATTGGATTATTTTCTTTGGGGATATGTGAAGTCGTTCGTCTACGCCAACAAACCAGAAACGTTAGGGGACTTGGAAGCCAACATTCGTGGTGCTATTGCCAACATACGGCCCCATATGCTCGAAAAAGTGGTTGAAAATTGGACCTGTAGAATTGGCTTTATTCGAGCCAGCCGCTGCGGCCACATGCCCGAAATCATATTTAAACATTAATGGCATAAAATTATCCTTCCAATAAAGCCAAATTGATGGACATTAAAACGATTTTCATGTGTTTTATTTCAATTCGAAGTTCTATACCTCTGAAAAAAACACCCGTTATATATGTTTGTTCTTATAAGTTGCAGAACTATGGACATGATTGGACTTCCAACTCTGCAACTTTGTATTAAACATAGCTTTTATGCAAAGTTTACTTTGCAAAGTCTTGATAGGATAGGAGGAGTGAAAGAAAAGGGAAGGGAAGAAAATTGGCTTCCTTTTCCCTTCTCCAATATAAACTCAAGAACTTGCAACATAAACTTTTGAGTACGTAAAAGCCATGTATGCCACAAAGTTGCAGAGTTGGAAGTTCAAGGATGTCAAATCAAGAGGACAAAACTTTGCTTCGCTGATAGTTGTTAATTGAATTGCGTCATTTTCAAAGAATAACCTAAGGATTTTTTAGACAAAAAAATTTCTCCAATTTCAAGAACTACGGAGAACCTCAAGAGGTGTATCAGATGCGTCATTAAAAGGTCAATCCTAAAAAATGTTATCCAAACTTTTTAAATAATAATTTTCTGTATAACAATATTTTTCATGGCTACAATATATTTATCATTTTTTATTTAACTTTTGCAAAGAGCTCAGCCATCTTATTCCGCCTTTTTAACCATTTTTAGTGAACGGTATTGATATTTAAATAGAATTGGTCACATAGTATCTGAAATATCAATTCTCTCTTGAGCTATTTTAAAGATTCCTGTTTTAGCTTAATTGAGTAAAGAGTTTGTGAAAACAGAAAATTTTTCATGTCATTGAAAATGGTTCGAAAGGCGTATTCTATTGTCGTATTTAGAAGCTTTTTGTTTTAATTTTTCTTTCTTAATAATTCCTAGTCTCTTATATAAATTTTACCTAAAATTATTAAAGGCTGGTACTGACTATACTACATAGCCGAACTAATTTTCAAAAAATGTAACCATGAGTTAAAGAAGTTAAAGAAAATTTCCAAAAGACAATAATACTTCATTAAATCAATGTTGGATTTTCTCAAAAGTCGAACGATTATGAAGGATACTGAGTACCAGTAAGATGTTTCGGTGATGCCTGACCTAATTTCATATTAAAGATGCTAAGAAACGTAATTTTCTGGATCGGTGCAGGGCAACTGAGTAGTATGATATAGTCCAGGTATCGGGCATAATTACGAGTGTTGTTTATTGACCTCATTATACTATGTTTGCAGAAAAAAATTTAACAAGGTTTTTCAATTTAGTTGAGGTTAAAATTGTTCACTTTTTATTAAGTAGATTATTTAAGTGAGCTAATTATTTCAGTGTGTTAACTTCCGCCTCACTGATTGCCTGTAAGTTCAATATTCTTCTTTTATTTACAACACCAACCAAATGAGAATTCCACCATACACTTATATGCTTAGTTTTATTAGTCTGCGAAGTAACGAATCATTTCTGTACAATAGCCATCATATCGCACCATTTTTTCAATTGCTGAAACCTTGACTTGATTTACCATCCATTAGATGTGTGGGTGCTTGTAGGTGTGTGTATGACACGTTCAGTGGTGTGTCATAATTATTGCGTTTGAATTGTTATAATTTTGTCAACACCCCGTTGGCAATATTTATTTGATTTCCCCTTGTAACAATGTTGCCTTTGTATTCCAAGTCGCTGCCTAAACTGTTGGTTGTCAAACATTTCGCATTTAATCATTCGTTAAGTGAAGCGTGTATTTGTATGTATTAGATCATGTTTGACCCATCAGCAATATCTATTCACTTTCTAGTTTTAATGGATTGCAAAATAAAAAAAAATATATAAATACATATACATATGTATGTCACAGCAGGCAATTGGATTTTATACGTATGTACATTATATCTTCCTCGTGAGGCAAACTCTCTGGGTTTGCAGTTGGATGGGCTGTTTATCTAATGCCATGTTGACAGTTGTTGCCTTAAGGGTATTTTTATGATTTACCATATTTCGCAGAAATAAAACATAACAACAATAACAATTATTGCAGTAACTGTGATTATTTCTTCACCAAAAAATATATTGTCCAAAGCAAAGTAAAAATCACTGAGACCGTCGACTATAAAATAACAAAAACAAAGCAGAACACTGTTGCGCTGCTGCTGCCACTGCCCACAAGATTTTATGTCGGTGCGTCCTTTTTTATATTTTAATGATTTTGTATTTAAGGAAGTACATCATTATTTTTATTAGGATTTTTACGATGTGGTTTTTAGCACCTCGCCTCTGTTATAATTTTCACAGAATTTCACTAGTGATTTATGAACATGTCGAAATATAGACAACAGCACTTGGGGCAAAAGGCATTATTAATTTTTGTCTAATATGAGTATGATGATTTCGTTTCATGACAAGTTTTGTTAATGAGCGCTTCCACTGAAATATTCCCCATTATTGTGAATGGTGCCGTCGACGTCACATCAAGATGACAGGAAAAATTGTGACTTGTCTACTCTTTGTCGACAATTGACTACTAAAGGGTGTTTTTTATTGAGGTATAGAACTTTAAGTTGGCATCACTTTTTTAACTGGCGGCCATTTTGTCAGCTGTCAAGTGATTAATATTTAGTTTGGTTTGCCATTTCATCATGAACAGGTTGACAAAAGAACAACGCTTGCAAATCGTGCAAATTTATTTCGAAAATAATGGTTTAGTTCGCGAAGTTTACCGCAAGCTCCGTCCATTTTATGGTCGACATAATCGTCCATCAGAGCAATTAATTCGGTTAACCATGGATCGTTTTCGCACTACTTTTACTCTATATGATAATACGCATCCGCAGAGACGTCGAACAGTGCGCACCGAAGAAACAATTGCCGCTGTAGAGCAAAGTGTTGAAGAGGACCCGAATGAATCGATTCGCCACCGTGCACAGCCATAGAGCCATGATAACCGACTATTTTGTTCCCGAATTGGATGGCATGAATGTGGATGAGTTGTGGTTCCAACAAGACGGCGCTACATGCCACACAGCGCACGTCACAATCGATTTATTGAAGGAAACATTCGATGAGCGCATAATTTCGCGGAATGGACCTGTCAATTGGCCACCAAGATCGTGTGATTTGACACCATTGGATTATTTTCTTTGGGGATATGTGAAGTCGCTCGTCTACGCCAACAAACCAGAAACGTTAGGGGACTTGGAAGCCAACATTCGTGGCGTTATTGCCAACATACGGCCCCATATGCTCGAAAAAGTGGTTGAAAATTGGACCTGTAGAATTGGCTTTATTCGAGCCAGCCGCGGCGGCTACATGCCCAAAATCATATTTAAACATTAATGGCATAAAATTATCCTTCCAATAAAGCCAAATTGATGGACATTAAAACGATTTTCTTGTGTTTTATTTCAATTCAAAGTTTTATACCTCAATAAAAAACACCCTATATTAACATGCTCCATTAATTTACAAAGCCTTAGAGATTAGTAAAAGGTTGTAAATAAGAGCCATTTGTTGCCGATAAAGAGTAGTAGACAAGTGACAGTATTTACTGTCGTCTTGATGTGACGTCGACGACGCCACTCACAATAAGGGTCATTGAATATGATTTAAGTTAAATTGACACAAAATTTATAAAATTGGATAAACTTTCTTGATATGAGAAAATTAATTATTTAATGTAATTATTTTTCTATTTGGTGAGAACGTAGAATAGATGCTTTGCCTAGAAGAAGACATAAGAAACGCTTTAGTAAAACTAGTAAAACTAAAATGCTTACACTACGAGTAATAGAAAAACAACGATCCAAGCTTAAGAACAAAAATCTTGACTTTAAATTGTAGAAATTTTCAAATTTCAATCTTGAAATTTGTTCAGTAAGATTGACGTTCTCAAATTTAAGCATAAATTTTTAATTTATGGAATGAATTCTAAAAATCAAGAATATGATCTTTATTTAAGATTTTCATTGAGAACACAATCTTGAATTCGGTCTTAAAATGAGATTTTATTTAAGATTACAATCTTAAATTCGATCTTAAAAAAATTAAATATTATTCTTGAATCAAGAATTTTAGCATTTAAGAGACTATTAAGATTGAAATGATTTGATTTCGAGGGTAAAATCTTGATTTTGGACTAATTGGACTGAGACGAAACCTACCTAAACTAAATGTTCATGTTTCCTCATTTATTTATGCAAATCTCCAAGTGTCATGACCAGGGACAGGGGTTTCATGCAAATGCATGTTTTTTCCTTTAACCCTGATAATAGCAAGAATGAAATATCTTTACGAAACATTGAATTTGCGTAAAAATGGCATCGATTTGTGAGTGAATATTTTTGCATATTTTGCTGAAAATGCATATTTTTGCATAATTTAATCATAAATGCATATTTGTGTCTCATATTTTGCCATAATCACATGGTTTTTGTGTCATATTTTGTTTTATTGTTGACAAATTTTTAGTGCAAGATTGGTTTTTTGCCAAATTTATTCGATTGCATTGTAGAATTGTGCAACGATTGTACAAGCAAATAAACCTACCTAATTTAGTGAAAATTGTCATTTTGATGATTTGCTATTAAAGCCGAAAGTAGTGATATTATTTTTGTTTTTAATGACAACGGATATAAAAAACAAACTTCATAGCTGGTATTCAATTCATTGGAATGGTTGGAGTTAAATATAGAACATTACTAGCTGAGCGCGGCAAACATTGTTTTACGCCCCCACTTGAATGCATACACAAAAATTCAAGTCGACAAAGCCGTTTAGTTGCAGTTTAGATAAATAACCTAGATACCTGCAGCGCCATCTGCCGGGATAATTCGTGAATCTAAACCATCCAGGGCACCACCCAAATGTAAAAAAAATGCATTCAAATCGGTCCAGCCGTTTAGGAGTACTTCAGTGACATACACAGGTACAGTAGAATTATATATTCGTAAATAAAGATATAAATAGAATCATTTAAATTTGAGCCAATTACATCTATAGACGTTACACACCCTTTTCCAATGCTTTCTTAGAAAAATTGATAGAACTTCACATTCGAAAATATAAAAAATAATACAATTTTTAAATGAAAATAAATAACACTTTTCCTTTCTATTTACGTATCACCCCCTTTACTGCAATATAAAGATATCTCGAAAAATGCGTGTTTGAATTTAATAATGCAGAAAAATAGTAATATCATATTTATTTTTGTGTAAAAATTTAAAATAAAACGGCTTGTACACGCAGCTCTTGAGGAAATAAAATATTTTTATATCCTTAGTTGTAAGTAAATTTAAAACTTTTCTTTTGAACAAAAAAAATTTAAAATATGTGCATATTTTATTGTTTTTAGTGCATGTTTTGCATTCTCAATTTCATATTTTAGGCGCCTAAAATACATTTTTTAAATGCATGAAGTCCTTGTCCCTGGTCATGACCAAAGGCAGATCGAAATGGATTTAGTAAGTTTTTTGACAAATAAATGATACTGCTACCAAGTAAAGAACTGATACTTGGAGTCTACTGTGTAATTCGAAATGCAAGAAAATGCTTTCGAATTACACAGAGACTCCTTATACAGCATATATATTAAAATCCTTAAGGGGGCTGCAAGGGGAAGAGGAGAAGGTTTGATGCTAAACGAAAAATTATGTGGATCTCTTATGATTCTAAAGCCTCTTAGTTATTTTTAAAGATAACTTAAAGCGGCTCAAACTTTTATTTGGAGCATTAACTGGACGCTACTTGACAGCTCTTGGTCTTAAGATAGAACAAATATTTGATGGAACCTCCAGGAACTGTGAGGTATCAGAAATGCATCTATTGTGACTTTCCCCATCTCTATGCTTCACTAAATATAACTATCTTGGAGCCTACAAATTCAATGCGAAAATTTGCTCGAATCAGAAACTAAGAACTAGAGTGGCAAAGCTAAGAAACTACCTCAGGACTACGCAAAGTCTATGACCATCCAGAATGACCTAGCCTTGCTTAAAAATATGGAAACATACATGTGCGGATAAGATAGAAAACTCTCTACTCGTACAAAATCAGACTTGCGGAGGTTCTAGCATTTCCTTCCAATTCTCAGTGGCTGGTTAGCATCACTATTATCTTTGAGCTATTTCTTGTAATGCGTTTTAAACATAAACCAAACTTGTAAACGCTCAGCTTGCATCATCTGTCTTCTAGTTGCTGTGGTGAGGCAATCAATAAACTGCGCATGGGGGATTAGTTTTTATGAAAAGAAAAAAATTGTGAACGGCTGTAAAAAAAATAAGAAAAACTAGAATATTTCTTAAAATAATAGACACAAAAATAGGAAAGCGAAATGAATTACCTTTATTCCTGTTTTTAACATGGACCCAGCCAGTTAACAAATGGCTACTATTGACGAGCTAATGCTATTTTATAAACTTTAGGGAACAGAAATAGATAGTCAATAGCACAAAATTGTCTTGCAATGCAAGAGGGTTGGAAATGCAAAAAATTTTAGGTCGCGTTTTGAGTCTTAAAACTCTTTCAGAGAAGGAAGTGTTAAAAATTTGGTCTGGGTTCAGATAAATATCAGTTTGAATCAGTGATGCCAATTTAGCCATTTTCTGGCTAAATTTAGCCATTTTTCATCCCATTTAGCCGGAAGGAAAGTGACTAGCTATTAGCTATTTTTTTAGCCATTTTTATTTTAATCTAGCTATTTTTTAGCTATTTTTGGAAACATGAAATTTGTTTGTGATCTTTCATACAAAATTTAAACTCGCAACAAAGGACCATTAATTAACTACAGAAAAACGCAACATAGTAATATGTTACTGTTTTCGCATTAATATCTATAAATTCCGGTTCAAGCTGGCTATTTTTGCTGCAGCAGTCTAAAAGCGCTTATATGAAAGCGATGGCTCAATTGGTAACAATAACATTTGCTACTGCATTCTTATAATCATTGCAATGTTGTTATCAGTGGTCGGGTCTAATTGGTGGTTTGTAACATCAATCAAACAAGGGTAATTTTTGTTTTACACAAGTGAAAATAAAAAATTAATTTAAAGTTTAAATGAAAGTTTCAAACATAGAAAATGAATAAAAAGTACAAACCAAAATTTCGCAAGGAATGGATTAGCAGAATGTACAAATGAATAGAAGGCGTATTGGAAGTTTGCATTATATGCGCAGTTTTATGATTGTTTCTTGATTACCTGAAGAAAATAGTTTTATTTACGAGTTTACTTTGAATTATTGTTTTTATTTACTTTAAAAAATTTTTCTTATTTGCTTTAAAAAAATAATATATGAATACCTCCTTGTTTTTGCTTAAAATTCATGATTTTTGCATTCGATTGTGCTTAGCCATTTTTAGCTAGTTTTTAGCCATTTTTTTTTTGTCAACATTTAGCAATTTTTAGTGAAGTTTTGAATTCTGGCATCACTGGTTTGAATAGATAATATTAGATGCAGAATAATATACATATGTACATATATCTTCCCAGCCTTAGAAATCTTTAATTCTTGATGTTGTATAACTTTTAACTAAGACATTCGCTTAGTTCGCAGAATCCATACTAAATATTTATGGCGGTGGTTCATACTTTTTGTAAACGATTCAATTAAAGCCAAATAACATCAATATTTCACGGATACGGTAAATTTCACATGATGAATTTTACTACCTCACCGAGTCAATAAACGTAAAAATTGGATTGTTTTCACCTACGGGTGTACAAAAGCATTCATATCATTACTTAGCCAAGCTGTTGTAAAAGAGGAGCTTTAAAAAATTGTATGTAAAATTATCGCACTCCAGCATTCTAAGATTAGTTTTCATGATTACTCTCTCAGAGGAGGAAATCTTGAGACCTCACTACATGCTCGCTTATACTGACAGTTATTGGTTAAGTGAAACATTTAAGATAATTTTGTTCCCAGCTTTTTAATTATTTCACAGAACTCCCGATAAGACTATCTTAAAGTCAAAATAAATATGTAGGTAGAAAGACTTGAAATATATTTTTGAGTAAGCGGTCTGCAGGAGGAAAATAAAAATAAATCGTAACAATATTGTAACAAAATGATGAGGCTCAAACTTCGAGTACTGGAATAGTTACATGTACTTTTAAATACATATGTAGTAGCTCTAGAGCTTGTTTATATAAGCGGATATTGAAAAAAAATCGGCTTATACAAGTTACCGAAATGAGGAAAATGAGTGTACCAATTAGCATGCATTCCTATATTATCCTGATCTCTATGAGAAAGTGGTATTTTATTGACGAAAGTATGTGGATAACAATTTTTGCCACAATTTAATGATTCACCAAAATGTTGAAGGTTTAGGTTAGTTCAGATTTAGCAGGGCCTGCCACTACGCGAACTTTCAAATGGTTATTTAAATAAGGTCACGGTAACAAAGAATGTTATCGTGAACACGTAGGCTGCACAATTCAATATTTCTTTCATTGCTTCTCCTGAAGTTGCCGAAATGAGGAAAAGGATGATATCACTCATCAGGCACTGTTCTCTTATTTTGATCTCCATAAGAAAGTGGCATTTGGTTGACAAGACCGTATATAAATTTATCGCACTTTAGTATTCCTGGATAAGTTTTCATGATTGCTCTCTCAAAAAAATGTTGAAGGTGTCGGTGAGTTTGTCTTAAAAATGGCAATTCTGTAACCAGGTTCCTCATTAGGGTCCTTTATCTGGTTGCTATTATAATAACGCTTATTCCAATTGTCGACATCGACGTCACTTTAACACAATACCAAATAATTGGGGCTTGTTTACTCGCTCTCGAGAATAAATCTATACTACCGGCAGTCTGTTTCCATTCCCTAAGGTCTAGAAAATAGCATAAACCGGCCAACAGTAGTCACTCGTTTTTGACAAGGGGTACACGAGCTCAAATTTTTTGGTATTGTGCTATCGACGTCACGATGTCGACAACTGGAATAATTGTGTATTCATAAGGTAAAAAACACTTCCTCCTATTCCTCCTCATTATTACAACTCTTACAAAAGTTACTGTAGCTGAGATATGTTCTTTTAGTATGAGTCCTTATACTCCCATATTTTGTTTACTCTGTTGTTAAGAGAATGATTTGAGATATGTCTTTATATGTCACAGTAATGCTGAGAAGAGATGGCAGTTTCCTGCATTCATTCGCACCTGTATCGTAAATGATCAAACTACAGCTTGCATATCCACAGGTATCTATCGTGTAAGTAAAATTTTATAAGGAAAGCTCGTGGGGAAAAGCCTTACGTAAATTATCTCCCTGTAGAAATTACGGGCATAAGTATTTAGAAGGTTCCTTGGCATATGTGAAGATTTTATGGAAACATAAAAACGTAGGAGTCTAGCCCAAATCCATTACAACTTTCATAAAAAAACTTATAACACAGCAATTTGAGGGCTTTAAAAATCTTTTGAATATTTATTCAACAAGATATATAGAAAAAGCAGATTATTAAAAAAGGAAAATTTAAAGAAAAAAAAAACGTCTACAATGCAGACAATAAAAGTTAATTTGAATATTTTACCAATTCTAATTATATTTGCCAACATCCAGCATTATTTCAATGAATAAAAGCTAAAGGAGGAAGCATCAAATACAAATTAATCTAAAACCAAAACGAATGTCAGTCAGTCAAATGAAAATGTAAAATTCTCGTACACACTGAACAAACTGATGCAATATAAAAGAAATGAAAATAAGATGAACAGAAGTCAATAAAAAGTGGAGAAAAAAAGCAAGGCAAACATTTTTAAATTCTTAAAACTGAAAATTTTATTTGTAAAAGAAAATACATTCACACCTTAAAACACCTTCAGGGAAAATCCCTACGTTAGCTTTTACCGCTTTTAAGCAAGATTAGCTGAATATATTAAGAGACGCTAAAAGGCAAACCATAAAAAAAGAATGTATTAAAAATAAAAAGTACGTTTTGCAAATCATTCTAAACCTCCGAATATCTATCGTGTATTGCATATTTGGATGTTCTAGGAGCTGCTGTGGCATTTGTTGCTTGGCATACGTAATGAAATTCAAATTTGAATAATTTGAATTTGTTAGCTCACTCTCAAGCTTTCTTGTGGTTGTGGCAGGGAAATATGTATTTTGTAAATGCATGAAATATTTAAGACTGGCTAATGCGAAATTTTTCATGGTGTCGTTGGAATACTTTTGTTTGTTCTCTGTTTTAAAGCTCTTCATTGTGGTCACTGCTCATATTTGTTTCTGTATGTATGTGTGAGTTTGCTGTCTTTGGCTTTACCATAGAAAGCGTAACAATCACCCACAAAATTGTAAAAAAAAAACTTTCGACATTCAAATTAAAGTTTCATTTATTTTATGGTTTTCTGGCTGAAATTTGATTAACAATTTTTAGGAGATATTGATCAGTGAACATCAACAGTAATCCTAATGAGTTAACAAAAATCACTTTAAAAAATGCGTGACGGGAGACCCGTGACCTGGCATCGGTTTAAGCAGAACACTACAAAGTAATAAGTTTTCGCTGGTAGTGAAGAGGAAGATAGATATATAGATTTTAATTACCTACATTTCTATGACCCTCCTGACAAATAGAAATTGTAGCAGTCTAGTAGTCAGTCAGAGGTTCGCGGATGCGATTCTTACCAGAGACTGTCGACAGACAACTGAAAGTAGCCTCGTAGTTCGTGTTTTTTTTTTTCAAATAAAATGAGAATTTTATATTTGAGAAATTTTTTGTCTTTACTTTTGCATTATTAACATAAACAGAAAACAAAATTCCAAAAATAAATAACCGTAAACAAAAGAAAATATATCTATTTTGATTCTGATGAGGAAAGGTTTTAGTTTTTGTTTTAAAATCATGTCTGCAAGTTATTTGTCATTCGTGACTTTTCTTTTTAATATATGTCATTCGTGACTTTTCTTTTTAATATTTGTCATTCGTGACTTTTTCTTTTAATATCGAACATTCAGGCATGTTTTGGAAATCAAATGTGATTAAAAAAGTAATAATGGTACTGCAGAGGTTTTTTAAATCATAGACGATACATTTTTGTAAAATTAATATATAATGCGCTATACAATCGAAAAATTAAAATAAAAATTTTGAAAAATGTACTGCATTATATCATATCATATGTGATATGAAAAATTTTATTTTCAGAACATGACTGATTATTATCAAATAAATCAATAAAATGGTGAGTCTTGTAAATCAGTTAAAACTATGAGTATAATAATTGGAATGCAAAAAAAAACATGTGAAATTGCAGTGTTTATTGACAAATTTAGTACAAGGTCCTGTTTCTTAAAACTTACAAGTGTTGTATGACAACTAAAATAGTTGTGGAAATAAATTATTTTCATACAAATAACATATTTTCTCAACTATTTTGCTTGTATTAAAACATTTGTAAAATTTGACTAAAGCGGCGCATACACTAGAACAGCATGCACGCACAATCAAGCGATTGAGTATTCATGCTCTCGAACCACACAACATACCAGCAAGCTGGTACAATATTCATTTCATACAAAATTGCGGGAAGGGAGGTCATGAATTGTCACACAGTTTTTGCTGCAATTATTATTGGTATGTTGTTAAAATTAGCAGCTAGTACAGGGTGGGCCAAAAGAAACCAAGGGGTGTAAAAGTTTAATAACTTTTTTGTTTATTAATTTTTTTTATTTTTTCTTTCAGATTATATAGACAACACTTGAAGAATTTATAATGGAGAGGTTCACAACTGAACAGAGAACCAGAACAATAGAATTTTATTATTTAAACCAGAGATCAATTATTTTATCGCAAAGAGCATATCGTCGACATTTTAACGTCAGAATTTCGCCCTCTGAAGCGATGATTCGTTGCTTAGTTAATCGTCATCACCAACATGGCAGCGTAAGAGATTTGCCTCGAACCGGTAGACCACGTTTAAGTCGCACTGCGGAAAATATTGAACGAGTACAGCAAAGTGTTAACGAAGCACCAGAAACATCTGGCAGAAGGCGTTCTGCTCAGCTAGAAATGTCTCGTACGTCACTACGGCGCATTTAAAAAAAAGATTTACAGTTATACCCATATAAGGTGCAATTGGTCCAAGAATTAAAACCCGCAGATCATCGGCAACGTCTAAATTTTGCAGTTAAATTTCAAGAGTTGGCCAGAAATGAAATCAACTTTATTGAAAATTTGATTATGAGTGATGAAGCTCATTTTCATTTGAATGGCTTTGTTAATAAGCAAGAGCCATTCATCAACGCCAATTGCACCCCATCAGGTGTACAGTATGATGTGGGATCACATCTGAAAATGTCATTGGGCCCTACTTCTTCGAGAATGAAGATGGAAGTGCTGTAACCGTAAATGGAGAGCGGTATCGGTTTATGATAGAAAATTTTTTACGTCCTGCTCTTGAAAACAGACCTGGTATGTGGTTTCAGCAGGACGGAGCCACTGCCCATACTGCCCGAGACACAATGGCACTTTTAAGTCAAATTTTTGGAGAGCGAATAATTTCTCGAAATTCGGAAATTATTTGGCCAGCGCGATCGCCAGATTTGACAGCACCCGACTATTTTCTTTGGGGTTTTTTGAAGGAGCGAGTGTATGTGAACAAGCCAGAGACAATCCTTGAACTCAAGGCAAACATTGTTGCAGAAATTCGAACGCTACAGCCACAAGTTTTGAAAGATGTTATGGAAAATGCTCTAAAAAGAGCCCATCAGTGCGAAGCTGAAAACGGTGGTCATTTAAGAGACATCATTTTTCATACTTAGTGTAAAAAAATTTCCATTTTGTATATTATATAATCTGAAAGAAAAAATAAAAAAAAGTTAATAAACAAAAAAGTTATTAAACTTTTACACCCCTTGGTTTCTTTTGGCCCACCCTGTATAACTTAAGTGCTAAAATTCTGTCTTCCATTGAAACAAACTATGTTTCAACAAATTGTTCTTAAATGCATGTTTACTCCATGACAACTTTGCTCAACTGAGCTAATTTCACCGTATACAACACAAGCAAGCTGGTACCATGAGCAAAATATCAAACTCTACTTGGCATCGCTACAGCAAACCGTACAATCGCACAAAATGCCCATACACGACCAAACCGCTGGCACAAACACTTGATTGCGCATGCATGCTGTTGTAGTGTATGGGCCGCTTAATAGGCCCCTCCAGTTTCATAAATTTTCTTAGTTGTCGTCATTCGTTACATGATTATTTATTCCAAAAATTCAGGCGAGTGTTGAATAAAAGCAAACATTTTTCAAAAAAAAAAAAACAAGTTGTGTTTCAATTTTAATAATTTGAATCTTAAAAAATTCAATTACATCATGTCTGCTTAAAATGTGCTTGTGAAGAAAGGAAAATATGGACAAATTGTAATTCGTGACTTGTTTATTTGTATGGACTTTGTTGTGGTACTTTCTGATATCTGATTTCGGTATTTTCTTCTTGTTGTTTTGGACTTAAGCCTGGTACTCTGCAGAGCAGAGGTTCGAAAACGTTTTAGAGAAAAATTAAGACTAGACAAAGAACGGTGTGCTGAATAATAACGAAGCGTAAAATAAAGTAAAATAATCCTAAAATAACTATTATTAGTGATTAATTTTTTGGCTTTGATTTAGAGGACTTCTAAGCAATCAAAACATGGTAAAATCATGGCGTCCTAAGGTAAGGTCATGAATGACAAAAATGTTAGGCGATCATATGGTAAAACAAACAAAAATTATTATTCAACATATGTGTTTTTAGGAGACTTTTGTGTTCCACAATTTACTGAAAATTGCTTAGTCATTACATATCTTAAATTTTTAGAATAAAAAGTTCAAATATTAATTTTTTTCCTTTTTGTAAGAACGATGTAAAATGAATTTTACCTACATATTACATTGGAATTATCCTTTCTTGAAGAACATAAATATATTTTGCTTTTTCTTCATTATCAGTTTATTGTAAAACTGATACATACCGTATTTACGAAATTTTTACGAAATAGGACCCGTTAGGTTGAAAAGAGGAGCAATCAGTCTTGACCCAATCTGTTTCAGATTACACTTATGCTTCTGCAGCGTTTTGTGCGCTCTTGAAACGAGATATTGGGGAAGGTTCGCAATAAAGAACCATACAAATCTATCAAACTAAGTCAAGTTAGGAACCTCGTTTCTAGGTAAGGTTATGTTAGGTTGAAAATAGAGGCAAGCAATATTTCCCCAATCCATTTCGCATTACACGTATGATTTTATATAATGTTGTGCGCTCTTAAGACGAGAAAATGTGGGAAGGTAGCAAATAGACAACAATAGAATCATATCAAACTCAGTCAGGTTAGCAACCTAGTTTCCTCAATATAACTTATTATATTTTAGTCTAAATTTCTAAGATAGTCCAAATCTAGTATATTTTCTTTTTTTCCTTTGTCTTTTAATCTGACTAAATGCTAATGGGACCGTTAGGAAAGGTAGTGAAGTAGGAAAAAAAATGGCGTAGCATGAAGCTTGTATTGATTGTGATATGATGTTATGTGATGTTAATAATCACTAGACTTGGACAATTTCAATTATATTATTTATGAAATGTAATTGCAATTGAAAACCTTCAATAATTGTAATTGAATGTGTTTCAATTATAAATTACATCTGATTGTAATCGTTTTCTTGCGATTATAACTACATGTAGCTGTAGTTTAAATTAAACACAGAATGTTTACTTTTAGTTCAACAAATTCAATTACATTTTTGTGAAAATATTTTTTGTAATAAATATATTATTTAATTATGCAAATGTGATTGTTGCTTTAACATTTGAAGTGTATTATTTATTGTAATTGAATGTTTTTGCAATAAATAGAAAAAATAACTATTGAATAAAATGTTTACAATTACTTTATTAAAAAAGTATTCTCTCAGTTACATATGATTTTTTTTTCGATTGCAATTATATGTAATTATAATTGAATTTTTTTTTTAAATTAAATTTCACGTAATTGCAATATAAATTTTTTCACCATAATTACTTTAAAATGTAATTCCTCTTATGTTAAATTTGCAATTAGAACAAAATGTAAATTTCAATCACAATTACAAATTACTTTGTAATCGATATGTAATCAATTACAAAATGTAATCACTTTTTCCTAAGTCTATTAATTACGAATTTTTTTTATTGACAAACAGCAAAGCTTCA
This sequence comes from Tachina grossa, assembly GCA_949987645.1. Taxonomy (NCBI): domain Eukaryota; kingdom Metazoa; phylum Arthropoda; class Insecta; order Diptera; family Tachinidae; genus Tachina; species Tachina grossa. Next base: position 149,982,810 of record OX465276.1, read on the forward strand.
TCCAAATTACTGCACTTCATACTTAAAAGTTTTCTACGAAAATAATACAGCCTTATTTATAAAAATTAAAAAGGTTTTATAAAGGATTTTTAAGAAAAATTTTGCATTAAAAATTGTTTTAAAACCCCTTTATAAAGACTAAGTTTTATAAATAAGGCTGATAGAATTTAAATTTGTGTTAAGTTTGTTTTTTTTTTTTTTAAATTTTTGGAGATACTTAAAGAGCTTAAAAGTTTTCTTATTTGATATTTTTATTTAGGCATTTATGTATATTGTGAGTTTGAGTTTTTTTTTTATATCATTTTGCCTTGATTTTTCTGCGGCTATAATGTATTTATGATAATCAGAATTCTGGTGGTATGTATCAGCCTACATCTTTGAATTAAATTACATTACAATTTGGTAGAAGTTTCAAAAGATAAAGAATATTTAGTTTACCACCCAACCAGCCATCATCTATCTATTTTTGGCTTAAATAAAATCACCATTCATTTTAAATAAATATCTTATACTACATTTTTTTCCTCTGCACTCTTATCGTTTACCTTTATTTACTTTTGCTTTTTTCAAAATCATTTTAATATATATTTTTTTTTTGTAAATTTATGCGTGATTGTGTAGCGTGAGCGTGTACGTGTATTTTACCTGGTATTTGTTTTTGGCAAACAAATGATAAGCAGCATTTCATTTGATATTCATTATTTGATAGCGCCATAAGTTATACATTGCAGAAGAAAAAATGTTTATAAAAATGAAAACGGAAATGAAAATGTTAAAATGTTTTTTGCCATTAACTGTACAAACAAATACACACACACACATATACACACACTAGCACTTACTGTGTAATATTTCTATTATTACTAAAGAATAGCCAGCCTTATGGTGGAAAGTCAGAATGTACTTTTGCCTCTCAATGTTTATGGCTATTTAATATTATAATTTCTTTTATTAGCCTGCGTATATTAATTTTTATCGTCTTTACAAGTTGCTGGATTAAATGTTTATTTACGCAAAATATGCTTATTGTTGGAATATGATAATACATATTTGTGTCTTGCAGCTGCTGAATTTGGAAATTGTATAAATATCTATACAAACAGCATATTTAAGTGTCGAATGATTTATGTTTCTAATAAGGACTCAAGGTTATCACTGAGATATTTTTTTGTATACCTAAAAGTATGCTATAAATTAGTTTTTTTTTTATACAAAATAAACAGGAAACTGTCTTCCTTAAAGACCTTAAAATGTTATTATTATTTTAAAAATCTCTGCCACCAGGTTGTTGTTTTATTAAAAGTGTAGCTTGATTTCCTAAACCGTGCCTTTGAACACTTCCTGCACATAACTTAGAAATTGTCAAAACATGTTTATCCTTAATAGTTTGATACACACTATTCTTTACCTATTAAGCCAACATAACTTTAAACATCTAATGCTCCAAAATCTTTCAAATAACCACCACACACAATCTATAAGATCTCTTTAAAGCTAAACAGTGCTCTCGTCGTATTAACATGTCTTTCCAGTGGCTTTATTTTATATAGTGTACAAAAACAAAAATCTTTTCTTTCTCTAAATCGCATTAGCATGATACTTGAACAGATGTTGGTGTGATTTAAAATTCACAAAACTAAAAGCATTTGCGAAAATCTAAATAAGTATTCACTTTTGTTAGTAACAAAGACACCCAGGCAGCCAGCCAGCCAGCGATAACAGCGGCAACAAATACAACTACAAGAACTACTTGTCACTTCAACAAAAAATTAAAATAAACTCTTACCACTAGTCAACGAAATTTGCAAAAATCTCTAAAAGCAGAGCCATGTAGAAGTCGCATTAAATCAAAAGGAAATCATGACATGATACACACTCACACACACACACGCCAATACTTGCTTTCAATACTCATACCTTTCCAAATAAAAACAGAGTGTTTTAACACCCATAAAACTTTAACACAGTGGCAATGACAGTTGTGTCACCCTTGAAATCTGTTGAAGATCAGCCACAGCGGTATTAATGAAAAAAAAAAGACTTTATTTTCCTTTGGCTGGCTTTTTGTTTTGGTATTCATTTGAATTATTTTCGCCAACAACACTAAACTCTTAAAGTAAATTTCAATGGAATACCAATCACGCTAATAAAAGATAGTAAACAGTGGTTTGTATTTTGAATGTAAATAGCAAAAACAAAAAATTTGTACTAAATAAATAAGAATCCAGAAAATTCCAAATCATCGATTTTTTTTAAAATAGTTGTTAAGAAAGATCAAAATTTCAATTAACTCCCACACTATGCAAAATTTCCTAAAATCTAAAAATTATTCGACAAAAATTCAAATTTTAATTACAAAAAAAAAGAAAAAGTATTTTTTTTTTTGCAATAGTCTAGATTTTTTTTTTTTTTTGGTTTTGGGAAAAGATTAGCATGACCACTACAGAACTCAAGCCTAATACGCATAATTGGTGAGCGTAAACAATTTCACCCGACCAAGTAAAATTTCGAAAATTCAATACAAAATTAACAATCAAAAGACAAAAATTTTGTTTTCTATTTAATTAAAATCTTACGTTAATTTTGTGACACCCTTTATAAATTTCTACAGACTTATAAGCTAAAATCTTAAAACTGTTTTCAGAAAAGTTGTTCATCAGGCATGTTATGGAAATCGATTTAAAAAAGCAATCAATTTGAAAACCGAAAAAATAGGTTTGTATGTTGTTATGTTTTTGTCTTAACAAAATTGTACTTGTGGGTACGGATATTTGCTTTGAAATAAAAACATTTCACTGTACAATTATATTAAAAAAAGACACTATTTACTCAACACTGCTTTTAAGAGCATCTAAAAGACACAGTGTTACGTTATTCTGGAGTACCACGATGTTAAGTTTTCTGTTCATTACACAAGACTTAAATCGACTCAACTGACTGTTTAGTGAATGGATTGCAATTTTTATATTTGACACAAAACTTCCAGAATAATGTAACAATATCCCGAAAATCTCGGTATATTGGAATGCCTGTCATTTTTACCCGATTGTGAGATGCAAAGAAGGGTATTGTGCTTATCAGCAATATGGCGGCCAATAGACGCCATTTTGTAAATAGAAAAAAATAGTACAAATATTTTTAACCCCCGACCAAAAAAAAAAGGGGTGTTATAAGTTCCCTGCAGGAGAACGAACTAGTATTCAACTAGTATTTTTCTAGTACAGAAATCACCACCACTAGTTCCCAACTGTATAATTTCCTATACTATCTTAATGCTCAAATTAGCATTGAGTGTGTTTAGAAAACTACTAGTACTATTGGTACTAGTTTAGGACTAGTTTATTACCAGTTCTTTTGTAAAGAAAAATTATATAAAATTTGGTGGTTTTATTCTTTTATTACCCAGTGACAACTGCTACTTAAAATTCGCAATTATTTATCAAAAATTCAGAAATACAAAAGGGTAATTATTAATCAAAAATTCAGAAATACAAAAGGGTAATTATAATTATGTAATTATAATTAGTTTTAGATCAAGTTAAAATTTTAGTAATTATATGATACCAATTTTCATACACTGCAAGGGCTCTGTTAGACAGTCAAAATTTATTTTGCAATGTGGTGCCTTGGAACTATTTCATTTTACTAGTACTCATCAGCACTAGTAATTTTACACAACAACTTTAACCCTTTTTGCACTAGTTCTTGTTATTCTAGTAATTATACTAGTAGCTTTTAGACAATTATCGCCTATTCTCCTGCAGGGTTTGTAGTGCGTGTCTGTGTGTCTGTGTGTCTGTGTATCTGTGTGTCTGTCTGTGTCCACGTACAGGCCAAACGGCTGGACCGATTTTCATTTAGTTTTTTCTGTTTGAAAGATGACTTGATCGAGAGCGTTCTTAGCTATGTTTGAAAAAAATCGGTCCAGCCGTTTAGAAGATATAACATCTTTTCTGAAAAAAGTCGGGGGTTTTTAAAATTTTTAATTTTTGTTATTTCTTTAATATTAAGTATTTTTTTAAATAAAGTTTTGCCAAAAAAAAACTTAGAAATTTTTTATTTAAAAATTTTTGAAAATTTTTATGTATTAAAATATTTGAAAAATTTCTAATGGAAAATTTTTGCTGTGGATTTAATCGAAAACATTTAAAATTATTTATTAAAAAAAAAAATCAGTGTTAAAAAAATGGCGAAAATTCATTTGAAATATTTAGAAGGCAAATTTTCTCGAATTATTTTGTAGTAAAATACATCGAAAGAAATTTATGGGAATAAATTGGATGCATAAAAAATTGCCTCAATGGATAATATAAAACAAAAATGGCTTATCCAAAAAACAAAAAATGGCACCAATAATTTCTTTGTTTTTTTTTTATCAGAAAATTTATTGACTTTTAGTTTGGGGCAATAAAAATCGTTCCCAGCTAAAAAAAAAATTAATAATAAAAAAATCACAATGTATCATAAATTATAAATAATTTATATAAATTTTTATAAATTTATCAATAAAATATTTGTGTAAAAAATTAGAAATAATTCGGCCAAAAAAACTAATTCAATGCAAATCTGATAGAACATACTCGAAAAAAACTTATGGGACCAAACTGGAATTAAATAAACAAAAAATAAAAATAGAAAATTGAAAATCTGATGGTTAAGAAGTAGTATGTAATATATAAAAATTATTTTTAATTGGCGTACTTCCGTCCGTTTTTTTTTATATGCAAGCTTGTATGTTTTTCAAAATTCTGAATGTGTAGTAAGTTTTGTAAAAATCTGTAAAGTAGAACCACTTAAATTAAAATATTAAATTTTAATGGGAGTAGTGCAGCCAATTTTTCAACTTTAAAATTGTGTAATTGCAAGAACCAAAGGCGTTTACTAGGTTTCGCATCTATCACAAAAAAAAAATAATTTCATGAAATCACTAAATTTCACTTTAACCCTAGAATGGTAAACATCGCCTGTGAGGCGCAGCAATATTATTTTTTAACGATATTTTCTGATCGCTTACATCTAGCTAAGCATGCGCTCGTGCCAACTCAGTTGAGTGTTGTGCGAGGTTGCTCGCACACGTGCTCTGTTTTGCTTCGCTGCATTGCCGAATAATACATATGTTAGTCGCCTGTGAGGCGAATTTTGCCAATAAAGGTAATTTTTTGCACATAAAAGTTTGTTCGTTTTTACCTTAAAAATTAGAGTGTACATATGTACATATAATCCTTTCAGTTTTTTGTGATGATTGATTCTGAAGCGCAGATACTAAATTGGCAAGGACCTAAGTACGACTGGTGTGCTACTCGTTTGGAAGAAAGGACGCGTATGCCCAAAAGAATTCGAGCAGGAATACATGACGATATTGGTCATAACACTGACGATTATGCAGACGAACCAGGCATAAAAATGGGCAAAAGATCAAAATGGGATTTCTTCTTCCGATATCAAAATGTATGAGCGTATATTTCTCCGGCAAATTAAAGGGAACATACTATTTAGAGCACATATCAGCAAACTGTTGGCAATGTGACGCAAAAAAATAGTTTGAAAAACTACAAAATTTATTTTGGTGTTTAAAGTTTTTCTCCACTTAAACGCCTTATATTATTTTGTTATATGTTAACTTGATCTCAGGACAATAAGATAAAATAGTTTTTTTTTATATCTCGAATGGAACTTTTTTATTTTTTTATTTTATTTTTAAACAATCTCTTAGAATTAAAGATTAAAATATGTGATTAAAAAAAAGTCTGGCATATGTTTAAGAAATTTGTAAAATGAACTGGTTTCTGTTTATTTTTGTTACTAAACATTGAATAAATATATTTTATTTTTGATTTATTAAAATTTTTTTGTTTTTAAAGTGATGTAAGGGCTTTTTATAAAAGTCGCCTCACAAGCGAAGTTTGCCATTAAGGAGCTAAAAAGTATGTTTACCATTCTAGGGTTAAAAAAAAGCCTTTTACAATCTGTCTAAAATGTTATTGAGTTATGAAGTAACAACGAAAAAAAAATTACGAATTGATAACATCCTCCTTTTTTGAAAGTCAGTTAGAAATTTTATAGATTTTTCTAAAAAAAAAAGTTTTTGAAAAGTTTTCTTAAAAAATTAAATGGAATTAAATTTTTTAAGATAATAAAATAAAACTCGAAATCCTTAAATTTGATGATGAGACTTGTGTGACACAGTTTCTTTAGTTTTGTTTTATCTTGTTTTCTTTTTGGATATAAACTTTGTTATTCCTCATTGTTTTTTTGGGGTTAAGTAAAATTTTTCGAACAGATTTTTTCACTGAATTATGAAGATTTCAGGGAACATATGTGCCCTTAATTATGAAAGTGGTCTAAGTCATGTGCATTATTGCTTCGAAATATAAAATGATTCTTAAAAAACTTCAATAAATATTTAATAAAAGTATATAATCTTTTTTTTTTTAAGTATATAATCTTTTATATTAATCGATACTAGAACAAAATATAATATAATATATAATAATATAAAAATATCTTTTGACCGATCTGGCACGGATAACCGTACTATCTTGCGATTTTTTATGGAATTTCTTTAACAACTACGGTGCTACTTCCTATGTGAAGTCATAGGTCGTGTACAGTCAGTCAAAAAACTTTTTAAAATACTGTTAATAACATCTTGGGCATATGGTCTAGTTAATACGCTCATATTTATACAACACCACATTATGCAAGTTTACTTTGTATAATATCCCCGCAGGAAATTGAACTGAGACAACACTAGTCACGTGACCGGTCTGCAAGTGATAGGGACTAGTCCGATTTCTAACACTTCCTATTAAGCGGACCAGTCACTTTTACATGGGGATGTCCTAGGATGGGGTTAATTGATACTTTTTATGCACCTTGTGACTTGTCACTGAACTATCCCATAGCGACCTAGTCGATGTAGAAAAATATAAATATAAATTATATATAAATGTCATTCCGACATTTAACTATAACGGGTGTTTTTTTAGAGGTATAGAACTTCGAATTGAAATAAAACACAAGAAAATCGTTTTAATGTCCATCAATTTGGCTTTATTGGAAGGATAATTTTATGCCATTAATGTTTAAATATGATTTCGGGCATGTGGCCGCCGCGGCTGGCTCGAATAAAGCCAATTCTACAGGTCCAATTTTCAACCACTTTTTTGAGCATATGGGGCCGTATGTTGGCAATAACGCCACGAATGTTGGCTTCCAAGTCCCCTAACGTTTCTGGTTTGTTGGCGTAGACGAGCGACTTCACATATCCCCAAAGAAAATAATCCAATGGTGTCAAATCACACGATCTTGGTGGCCAATTGACAGGTCCATTCCGCGAAATTATGCGCTCATCGAATGTTTCCTTCAATAAATCGATTGTGACGTGCGCTGTGTGGCATGTAGCGCCGTCTTGTTGGAACCACAACTCATCCACATTCATGCCATCCAATTCGGGAACAAAATAGTCGGTTATCATGGCTCTATACCGGTCTCCATTAACGGTAACTGACTCTCCAGCATTATTTCGGAAGAAGTATGGCCCAATGACTCCACCAGCCCATAGAGCACACCAAACAGTCAGTTTTTGTGGATGTAATGGCGTCTCAAGGGTCTCATGTGGATTCTCTTCACTCCAAATGCGGCAATTTTGCTTGTTGACGTAGCCATTCAACCAAAAATGAGCCTCATCACTGAACAAAATTTTGCGATGAAAATCAGCATCGAGATCAATCTCATTTTCGGCCCATACACCAAAATCACGACACATTGCATGGTCTCGCGGCTTTAATTCTTGCACAAGCTGGATCTTGTAAGGTCGCAAGCCAAGATCTTTGCGCAAAATCTTTCATAAAGTTGATGGACAAAGCTCCAATTGCTGTGCACGGTGGCGAATCGATTCATTCGGGTCCTCTTCAACACTTTGCTCTACAGCGGCAATTGTTTCTTCGGTGCGCACTGTTCGACGTCTCTGCGGATGCGTATTATCACATAGAGTAAACGTAGTGCGAAAACGATCCATGGTTAACCGAATTAATTGCTCTGATGGACGATTATGTCGACCATAAAATGGACGGAGCTTGCGGTAAACTTCGCGAACTGAACCATTATTTTCGAAATAAATTTGCACGATTTGCAAGCGTTGTTCTTTTGTCAACCTGTTCATGATGAAATGGCAAACCAAACTAAATATTAATCACTTGACAGCTGACAAAATGGCCGCCAGTTAAAAAAGTCATGCCAACTTAAAGTTCTATACCTCAATAAAAAACACCCTTTAGTACAGATAATGGAGAAGCCCGCCTAATCTGAACGCAGAAACCCAATATGAGACAATAAACTCTGCGGAATACACCCAGGGTCTATGGCGGCAATTGAACCAACGATCTCTGGACTGACTACTGTCACATAATACGATGCACTCACAAAGAATGTGTGTCGTCGTCTCGTCATCCTCCAAGCATAAACGACACTAAGGTGAACGAACTTGGTTACTTTTCCACAGAGTATAGTTCAGTTCAAAGTGACAAAAAAAAAACAGTAACAAGCCGTAGCTAATTCCTGTTGAGGTTCAGGATGCTATTAAGCTTTGGCTTGCCTTAAACCAGAAGAAGACAGCTACATTTGCTTAGCGGTCGAAGTGTCATCTTCTTTGATCAGAGATGTTACAGTTGACCGACTTACGCCACAAAACGGCTCTGGGCCCATAAAAGGAGCAGCAGAGGCCCTATTGGGCAGTTCAACCACTTCCTCATTCCTTGGATGACCGCTGTCGCCAAGTATCCAATGAATGGAAACCTTGTTCCTTATGGCTAGCTTTTGTAATGAGTCAAAGCACGTTTAAACTAGCCTGGAACTGAATTTCCATGAAAGGAGAGACTTAAGAGCTGCCTGACTATCGGAAAAGATAGCTATATGCGTACCTCTAATGCCCCCATTTATATTAATGTCAACATATTTGATGTTGATGGCAAACCAAACTAAATATTAATCACTTGACAGCTGACAAAATGGCCGCCAGTTAAAAAAGTGATGCCAACTTAAAGTTCTATACCTCAATAAAAAACACCCATTATATAGCACTGAAAATTTATAATTTTTTTTTGTTACAAATGAAATTATAATTTATTTTTAAGCAGAAAATTTTTTGAGATTCGAACCGACAACCTCGCGCATGACAGGCTTGCGCACTACACACTCAACCACAGGGCAACTAATGTTTCAAAAGTATAAATTACCAGTTAAGCTTAGGTTAATATCTCAGTATAGTTACGGGACTGGTTCCAGAGTCACATTGAAGGGAGCAATTAACATTATATTTACACTATTTGATAGGTCCATGTGTTCAACCACATCAAACATGTTCAGTACCGTTTACTACAATATTGCACCGAGTCCAAATTAAATTGGCTCAAGATCAAGACGATACATCACGAAAATGGCGAATATGTAACACTCCCAAGTCATAGGAGGAGTACGTTTGGATCAATTGTCACCAAATTTTCTGTAGGGATGTTTTAATAAGTAGTAAATAAATAAAAAAACAAGATCTCCAGCTCAACAAACATACTCGTAAAAAAACAAAATTAAAGCAGGGAAGATGGTGTAATAAGGCCTTTATTTTTTCGAGTGTAGCAATAATATTTCAAGTTTTCAAAAATTAACTTATGTGGTTCTTTATCAAAACCACCAATTTGTTTTAATTTGCTTAGCAAACTTTACCAATCGAACACACATGCCTAAGCGCAGTGTTAACTTCAATTTGTCAACGCATTAATTTTCAATCATAAACAAACCCTTCCTTCCTTCCATCCATACATACATACATACATACATCCATACTCATCTGTATGCATTAATCAGTGTGACATTTGTAAAAATATTTACCAGGAAAATATCCTTCGGAAAAATAAAAAGGGGAGTATAATAATATTTTTAAACATTTGTTGTATTTTGCCAATTTATCATTGATTGTGTTAAACCAAAATCCTAAAGAAACAAAAATAAAGCAAAAGCAACAACAATCGATCTCTAGGGAATGAATAAAAGGTCGAATTGTAAGGAAGAAAAATTCTATCCCTTTTTCCTGTGAAATGTGTCGCTCGTTCGCTCTTACTTTGTCAAGGGGTTGCTGTCATTGCAGTTCAATACTCGTACGTTTTTATGCTCCGAAAACTTTTCGCGGTTTTTTTTACAAGATTTCTTTTTCATTTTTTTAATTTCCTGCTTGAGCACATGTTTTCCATGTGCTACAAATTAAGACCGTTTATTTTTTTCAATTTATTTTTTTAGACATTTTTTTCAGTTTTAAATTAATATCTCGATAATATATCACTGATAAGGGTATTTATTTGTGTGTTGTTGGCTTGTTTACTAACGAAATCACAGCAAGAAACCTTGAATCCACTGTATGATACAAATGCTTGGACTGGTATTGATCTATCCCAATGGGATGCAAATGCATTGAGGCATTAAAAGGGATTTTTTGGTACTTGTTTCCTTTGCTGTTTTTACATTATGTATTTTGGTTGCATTTAATCTATGGGGATTTGTCTTGTGGTGTCAGAAATACTCTCTGTCTGTGCGGAAGCTCTTGAACATGTGACAGAAATTAGAATTTTAAGCTTATGATAACTTGATAATAGAAACGTGACTACTATATTTTTTAATTAAATTGTATTGAAATACCGTTGAATTCTGTGTATTAATATACAAAGAGTGAGAGAGAGGGGGAGAGAGAGATAGGCGAGGAGAGGTGGAGAATTGGATAGATACACGCAAAGAAAAAATATGGCTGAGGTAACCATAATCAAACAGCAACATACTATGATTGAATTATATGGTTGCAGTCAAATCATATTATTGTTAATAGAAAAAAAAACTTTAACAATATTATTATCTGAGTTAATTATAATATTATCTGAGTTAATTATAATATAATCTTAGTATTGTAAATATGACAACACTATTGTTAGATGTGACTAAAATATAATTGAGACCTTACCATGTTCTAATATTATATTAATATTGTTAAATACGACCACAGTATTATTTAATACAATAATACTATTTTATTTTTTAATCAGATATTTATTGTAGAAACAGCTGTGCCTTAAATTCGAAATAAAAATAAATTAATATTTAAGTTTAAAATTTTTTAAACGCACTAATAATCCCAAATTAATATTTTACTTATTAAGTAAAATATTTTTTTATTAAAAATACATTGAAATTGATTATTGAGGGGTTTAGCTGGATCCTATGCGCATTTCACTGTTGCTAATGCAGATCATCAGGGAACCTTTACCCTAAGCTTCTTAGAACAACTACAGTTATTATATTATAAACTTTCATTTAAACAAATGAGAAGCTCAATAACAAATAACAAATTTGAAACAAGAACTCAATAATCAACATGTTTTTTATTTTCTTACTTTACTATTGCTACATTGGCTGACTTTTTTTCAGCTTCAAATTGTAGTCGTAAGAGTATGTAAAAGAAAATAAATGTAAATAACAACAACAGCTATTTAAGAATAGAGTGTTGCCACACAAGTATTTTTTGACCGGGTGCAGTCAAGTTAATAATTAGTGTTTTTTTATGGGAATTGTTACAATTTAAGTTTAAAATTTTTTAAACGCACTAATAATCCCAAATTAATATTTTACTTATTAAGTAAAATATTTTTTTATTAAAAATACATTGAAATTGATTATTGAGGGGTTTAGCTGGATCCTATGCGCATTTCACTGTTGCTAATGCATAATAATAAAATAAATTAATATTGTTGAAATAAATTGTGTATATAGAAATGTATACTTACACGACATACAGCCATGTCTGTATAAAAAGATACACAAATGTTTATATATTTTTATTGATCTACCCTTTTGTTTGTACTTTATTTATTTATTCATTTATCTAACACTACCGATAGCTTACAAACGAAATACTGAACTGACAGATGTTTCTGAAAAAGATTTTTTTTTAAACTTAACATATTATGGTTTTGGAAAACATGATATTGTTATTTACATCATATTATTTTGAAATAATAATACAAATTATGTTGTAGTCATAAATTTTTAACAAAACTATATTGTTAAACTCTAACCTAATCACACTTTTATATATATGTGATAATGTAATTATTAAATTCAAACATTACTCTGTTTATCGTAACGAAATAAATGTTTAAAATAACAATAACTAGTTTTCAACGACCACACATTTATTTCAGAGAACATAATATTGTTTTCTCAACCATTCTACAACCATATCTTTTCTTTGCGTGTAGGGAGAGTTAGAGTTATACTTTGGGATGAAGGAGTGAGAGGGAGATATGCAAAGAGAGAGAGAGATAGAGATTGAGATGGATAGAGAGATATATATAGTTTGGGAATTGGGAAATAGTGACGAAGGAGTAAGAGGGAGACAGGAAAGGAGTTAGAGAGCGATATATACATCCTGTTTATGTAAGACGTTGGTGATGAAAATCTTTACGTTCCTGTAATAGATTAAAGGACACTTGCCCAAAATTTCCTTTAATCTATCAAAATTTCTTAACTCAACGTCTTGCACGAACTGCTTGATAGATATAAACTATGACAGTTAATTGAATAGAAATCTTGCTAGAAATTAATGTTTTAAGATTTTGATAATGCAAATGGAAAATAATTCCGTGGGAATTAATTTTTTCTAAAAACCAAGATATATTCTACAAATTTGGCGATGGAAACAAAAAGTGGCAGTTTTTTAAATATATTGTTTAAATTTTTTTTATTTTACCTGTAAAGTTGCAAGGAATAAGGTAAAACTCGCGGCGCATTGCTATTGAAATTAGACTGTATATTACGGATTTAAATTGTAATGAAATTCGGTTAAACCATGGGTGAACATCAATAGCAAATTTTTGCAAATCGAATTCACACGTATTCTTATTCTCTTTCATTTAGTGTTATCTGAGATAAATTTTTGCTTATCTTTTTACTCATTTTTCCCAAACGCACTGCGAGAAATTTATTGTGTATGCTGTTTATGTTAAAAAATGCTTTTGCTTGCGTGAAAATTAAAAATTATTTTCTCTTACAAATTGGTTTTTAGTAGTTTTAAACTCAGAATTTAAGTGAATAATAATGTTCATTGATTACATTTTGTTGACACGGTTTTCTAGAAAAAAACTCTTTCATAAAAAAAAATCATATAGGAATTACTTTTATTAATTGTTTATGCCTGTGTGTTTATCTTTTTCGCTCACTTACACAACTTTAAATTTATCTTGGTCACCCATGGGCTAAACACTGTTTAGTAATACAAAGAGTGAGAGAGAGAGAGAGGGCGGGAGAAAGAGATATATCGAGAGCGATAGAGAGCGCGAACCATAAATATTGAGAATGATAGAGAACAAGAGCGAAAGTAAGAACGATAAAGAGCGAGAACGTTACAGCCATCCCTAAACAAGGACGGAAAGCGGAACGTTTTTTTCCGCCGAGCTTTAACGCTGAAATGCCATACCTAAACAAAAGCGTCAGCGTTATGTCAAAAACAGGGTTATGAAAAAAATAAATAAAACAACCCTGATTATTTTAACAGCCGTACGGACGACATTGTTGTTTGTGATTTTGTTATTAATATTTTGTTACATAAATTTTGTTATGTAAATTAAAATAAAATAATAAATAATTATGAAAGAATTAGTTATTTAGAAGATTTGGAAAATTTGCTTATGTTAAGGATGGTCTTCAGCGTTGCCATATTTTTTTTTCTCAAACACCTTCAAGTCGAACAAAAAATCTATTTTTCTGATTAAAAAATCATTTTTAAGTGATTTTACTCAAAATATATTAATATGCCTTGATTTTACTGAATTCAAATTCAGGAAAAATTTATTTTGTTTCAAATGAACTAACCCTACAAGAATAGTATCAGTCAATTGACCGGTCATTTCATCGGAACTCATGCAGTATATGTTCATCTTTGCGTAGAACAAAGTTTCTATAACATTATTAAGGGCCAAATGAAAAATGTGATAGAGTTAAAAAATAAAGTATTGAGGGTACGACAACGTTTGCAGGGTTCAGATAGTGTATATGTATATATAAATAAAATTTTTGTTGTTATTTTATTTTAAAAAATCCAATCAAAACACACAGGTAAATAAAAAATTTTAAATTAAAGATATAAATACGCAAAAACAGAATAGCCTAGGAGGTATCTAGCCCTCTTCACACATTTTCACGGCCAACGCATCTTGATTTTTACAAATATCTACAACTTTGAAAAGAAATATGTACATATGTATATATTAAATTAAATTTTGTGAATTTCTTTTATTCACTATTGTTTTTACTTATCTTTTTCAACACTTATAAATTTTAATTTTCACAGACAGAATGAACTGTATGTTTTTTTTTAAATAAAACTCGAGTTTTAAAAGTTTTGGCATATGTATGTATATTAGATGTCCCATTCTAACATATATGCTAGAGTAGAGCAACTATAAATAATAAATAAATCTATCATCACTTCCGATCAAATGACTAGTGAATGTAAAATTGCTGCAAATGTGTTAGTGAAAAAGTTTTGTTTGGCTTAGCTTCAGTCATTCCCCTGCAGTCAGACTGGGGTCAAGTGTCTCTATGTCAACACTAAAACGCTAGTAGTAGTTACAATGTCTTCAATTTCTCTTCTATTCGTCAGCATAAAAGAAAGAGAGAAAACAGATGTGGTGTATTTCTGGTGGATTTTACAACAACTTGTCAACATACATAAATTTGCATGTACGTAAGCTATAGAAATGAACCACTAAAAAATTTCTGTTTGAACGAGGAATACACTACTTAGTCAACTGTTTTAGTGTTATGCCCGTTATTTCTAGCCATAGATATCTATTAGTGAACAGATATCTATTATGTAAGTTAAATTTTATAAAGCAAACTCGTAGGTAAAAACCTTAGGTTAATTACCTGTTTGTAGAAATAACGGGCATTACTGGTAGATTTTCAATGATAAGCGCATGCTAAATGTCTATAGCACAAAGTATTGTATGGGGAATAAGTGTAGAGTAGTACTGGTGACAAAGTCAAATTCGACTCAGTACATATTCACCATCGACATTTCCTTCAGGGTCATTTCTTGTAGGGAACAAACGTAAAGGTAAATAACACAAACTATATACTGAATAGAACATGTATAAGATAATTATATGTATGTACATAATTCATTATTTTGATGATGGAAAGAAGAAATATGGCTGTACTTTAGTCAAAAGGACATTAAATAATATACTAAGGAGTTCCAAATATCATATTCATAAAAATCTTATTTTTAACAAAGAAATCTTTTAGTCTTTTTAACATCCCGAAAAACTTCGAAAATAAGATAAATCTTCACCTATGGTAACGCTGATGATGGCAAACAAAAGGCAGTTGTTTTCTTTTGCAACTAACTTCATCGTGAAACGCGATGTCAAAATCGGATTTTCCAATAGCATAGCGTTGCCGTCGCGTTGCTGCCACGTTATTTCGGTATGCTCCATACAAAATGTATGGACATGAGAACTTTTGACAGCTAAAAAACGCTTTCCGCCCTTGTTTACATAGCGTCTATACCTGATATAAGATTAAATATATTTCTATCAGCAAACGTCATATTTCATAGCAGAGCGAATTATATTACGTGTGGGTGGACTGCAATATTAGTGTTATATTAATATTATATCAGATATAATATTGTTTTCATAATGTATATTTAGAAAACAATATTATGATATCAAGTGTCAAAAAACGCACACTTACACAGATACGTGAAGAGAATTTTGTGTATTAAAGTGAAATTAATATTTGAAATTTATTTGCTGGCAGTTTAGCTTTTTCTACATCCTTATACAATTAGAAATCCATTGGATAACAATAGAAGTATTTACAAGGCTAAATGAAAAATAAAACATTAATTGAACTTTAAAGAAAATTTATTATTTGACATATTGTCAGAAGTGTACATAAAATAATTGAAATTTATTTGCTGGTAGTTTAGCATGTCTATATACGTATTTCATTGGCGCTTGAACAAAAAAAAATAAAATGAGTTCACCTGGATATAAATTATTTGCTGCGTTTTGTATCAGTTTCAAAGCCTACTAAGCTTATTTTTTCTTTTGTGATTTTCAAAAGTATTATTATTTTATGAATTCTCATATAGTTTTTGAAAGTATATGCATAAAGTAAGAGGTTTGTGACTGTTTAAAATTTGTGGTTAAAGTCTACTAATGATTTGGTTCCAGCGCCAATGAAATACGTATATAGACATGCTAAACTACCAGCAAATAAATTTCAATTATTTTATGTACACTTCTGACAATATGTCAAATAATAAATTTTCTTTAAAAAAAATTAATATTTTTTGATAAAAAAAAATGCGGAAATGTTTTAAGTATGCATGATGTATAAAGGAAATAGCAAAATTTTTATGAAGCACACATTACTATTAAAATAAACGAAGATGTTTACTGCACCGCTGCCTGATATTTATGAAATATTATGATATTTACAAGAGTACGTTTTCCCCTAATATCAATTTTAATATATTTTTCTTCTTATTCTGCCGACGTTCTCTCTCATATTATATCAGAGTTAATATCAGGTATAGACGCTATGTTATGGATGGCTGTTAGATAACAAAAGTGAGAGCGATAAAGTTCGATAGCGTAAGAGAGAGAGAGAGAGAGAGAGAGAGAGGGAAAGGGAAATATATAGTTATAAACTGTGACACTCAACTAGAGCTGCAAAACTATCGGTAGTACTATCGATAGTATCGATAGTTTTGTTGTAAATGAAATATCGATAGTTTTTTCCACTATCGATACTATCGGTAAAAAAAACAAGTAATTAAAAGAGTAAAAATAATCGAAGTCAGTAAAGCAAATTAGTTGAAGCAAATTATCCGTCATTGATTTAAGTTTTTGTACAGCGATGGAAAAGTTGGTACAATTGTATAATTTTGGCGCTATTTGAATGCCAAAAGTACCGTAGCACCGCAATGACTCATTTAGCACTACTGGAATCTCTATATTTATTACATACCAAAAATAGCATTAAAATATATTAATCCCCTTATGCAAAAAATAATGCGTGCTTGAAATTAAAAAAAATTTCCATAGAAAACCCGGTTTTAACGTTCACTTATTTTTTGCACAAGGGGGTTAATCTTTAGCTCGAAGGTATTAGAAAATTATGTAAATCAAACGATGTTTTCCGGTACTTAAAGAATTGCTGGAGGAATGTTATTTATTCCAAATTCATCTGCAAATGTGGAAATTTTATTTTCGTACCAAGGAGAGAAGCCGACTATTTGCATCGACTGTAAACAATCGAATAAAAAAAAGGTTATAAACGTAGTATATCGTAAATGTTACTTTTATATTCAGATCCCAGCAACTAATATTTTTTGTGCACCTTCTGGCGTTTTGTTAATTAATTTTTAGTTAATTAAAAAGTACAAGTATTAAAAAAATATAAATAAAGAATTAGGTACAATCGTACTGAAAAAATTAAAATTTTTTTGAAAGTTAGTACAATTTGTAAATATGACATCGCATCCCTGCTTCTGTATACATAAGTACTTAAATACATATGTATGTATATGAATGTATTTATAAGTCCAAGTGTTATTCGACAAATAGTAGTCACAAGTAGCTTAATAAATTCAACATCGTCGACACAAAGATAAATTTTGGTGGTACTGATATCGCGACGGCCGCCAATCGTTGGATTTATTTTGACATACACTAGCGTGTTTCGCTACAAAATTTTTTTTAATTGTACCTACATACCTACATATCCAGCCTAATCTTCGATGTAATCGTATGCGATAAAAACTAAATTTTTAGAAGAAGGTTAAAATTGTCGCTTACGATAAAACTTTACAGTTAGTGTCTTAAAAGTTATCAACAATTTTCGCATTTTGATAATTCTAAACCATGGGTAGGCCCATAAAATTATAAGTTCAATAAAAAAGTATATTTTCGATAATGTGCCGCTTACGATAAAATCGAAAAAAGGCTTGATATATTTTTATATACTAATGAAAATGTTGAGGACTCTGGATTTTTTTTTCGAGTCAAATGTAGTTTATGTGGCAACTTTTATAAAACTATCCGATACTATCGATAGTATCGATAGTTTTACACAAAACTATCGAAACTATCGAGTGGAGCGACTATCGATAGTTTTGCAGCTCTACACTCAACTAAATAGAAATTTTAAACAAAATTTTTATAAAAAAACTTGTTCGTAAATCAAATTTTGTTCCAGCTTTCGCCAATACCTATTTGGAAACATGAGAAAGCACATATTATGTAAATATGTATAACAATTTTCCTGCCCTCTTTCTGTACTGCTTCCATAACATAAATTTTTGTCAATATTGTTAATGAACGTATTTATGTACATATGTATGTATGTTTGAAAAGTGAAGAAATAAAATAAATCTTTATATTTAAGGCCAGTCAGTTTGCTTGTATGACAGGCAAATCCTTATGCATTCATGTATCTAATTTTTTTTATTTTCATATTCATATTCTAACGAATAAGTTAATGTTGTTACTACAACCATCAGAAGAAAAACATCGTTTTGCAATCAAATTATACTAGAATAGAGATTGATTTTTTATTCAATTTTCGCATTATTATCACAATATTATGTAGCCTTGTACTTGTAATATAGCAAAAAAACATGGAAAATGAAATATGAAAATTAATGTCTGAAGGTTGGGGCGACTAGAGTGAACACTTTGTTACATTTTTATAGATTTTCTATTTATTGCAGGATACAGAAAGGAGTTAGGACATGAAATTTGTAACAAAAATAATTGACACTATTAGTTAATTTGTTTTTGCCCAGCAAAAAATTACACATTACCATCAGAACTACTTGCCATATAATGACTTACCTTTCTGATTACCAAATTTCATTACTCGCTTACAAACCACATTACATAAAACTAAACAAAAAAATGCTGTACAAGTTGATAAATGAGCATAATGATTATTTTAGATATAATAGATTACGTGAATATGTTGACAAATAAAAAAATGTAAGTACTTCTCAAGAATCGATTATTTTACTCTCACGCCATGTTAAAAGTTGGTAATCCCGTAGGGAAGTGGTTCCACTAAAAATGCTTAATCCCAAACCCGATTATATTTTTTAAAATTTTTGCTGTGTTTTGATTTCTTTGTACTTAAAAGCGGACTACGAAAATAAACGAAAAAAATTGTTTGATATTGATTTATTTCGTTTTTTGAAGTAAGTGAAACAAATTTGTTTTGTTTTTGCTCATGAGCACAAACCAGAGAATACAGTCGGGTGTTCTAAGACATCTGTCTTCTTTTTTAGGGTTCCGTACACCAGAGGTGAAACAACAATTAACAATAAAATTTAAAAAAATTAAAATTAAAGGGTGGTCCATCAGTTAATACAATTTTGACTATGTAATTTTGACAATTTGCTATATCTTGGAAACCGTAAGAGGCAAACACTTGAAATTTTCAAAAACGGTAAAACTAAAAAAACCCGAAAATTATAAAATCGCCAAACCAAAAAAAAAATCGCCAAAAATTAAAAAAAAAAATCGCCAAAACGAAAAAAATCGCCAAAATTAAAAAAAAAATTTTAACACTAAAATAAATCTCCAAATTGGAAAAAATCGCCAAAATGAAAAAAATTCCAAAAATCTAAGCAAATCGCCAAAACGCGAAAATGTCGCCAAAACTGAAAAAAAAATTTAAATAAAAAAAATCGCAAAAATTAAAAAAATCGCCAAAAATAAAAAAAAATCGCCAAAATGAAAAAAAAACGCCAAAAACGAGAAAATAAAGTGTCAAAACTAAAAAAATAGCCAAAACTTAAAAAAATCGTCAAAACCGAAAAAAAACGCAAAAACCGCCAAAACAAAAAAACCGAAAAACCCCAAGAACGAAAAAAAATGCCAAATTACATATCTAGTGTTCGTACGGAACCCTTCGTGCGCGAGTCAGAGTCGCACTTTACTGAATTTATTTTAATTCCTTTACTTTTCTACTAGACATAGTGCTAACGCCAAATAACTTCCTACGAAGTTATTTTAACCTCAAAAATTTAAAAAAATTTGGTTCTAGTTTTTTTAAGCCTATTAAGTTGTAAAAAATAACACAAAAATAAATTTGAATCCAAAAAAAATTGTTTGTTCAAAATTCTATATATGAATTTATTATTTGCAAATGATTTTGCGCATTTGGCATACGGGGTTGCTGTTGCGTGAAGTAGTTCTGTGCATCAACTTCAAAGCAAATGACGCTGTTCAAGAGCCCAAGTTCAAATACTTGCCAGATGCAGTCATATCAATATCATAAATTTTTCTGATATGCGTCAGTGTCTACTCTAATGTGCATATATCGCAGCACCCTATTTCATAAGTATTTTTAGCACTAAATCGTCGGTGAAGTAAAAGAACTACTAAAATGGCTACAAGGCTTAAAGTAATCACCTATTTAACACCAAAGGCGCTGCAACAACTCTGTAAAAATTAACAAAAACGCACAATAGCAGAGTTATAAAAAGTAAAAAATTAATTAAAGTTCTCTTCTCTCTGTCAATCTTTCACTTCACCATCTGTAATTTCACTACGCCTTTCATATTATATATTAACACCTGAACTGTTGTGCGAACCCAAGTGAGCCGAAAACTAACTTTTTCTGCTATACAACCTGTCAAATATAACCCAATATACAGCCACTACGGCTGCTCGGGATCAGCATATCGCTACAATTTGATTTGGGTAAGTCACTAGTTTTCTTTCACCTTATGACATCTCTTGCCCGAACAAATATCATGGATGTTTTCAGAAACAAAATTCTTACTCATGATGCGGTAAAAATTTTCATTGTCCTTAATGCCAACTCCGGGTTTATTTTCAAAGAAATAAGATCCTATGATGACACCTGTTTGTAAACCGCACAGAACGGTGCAGTCGGTAGGGTGTGTCTTAACCTTCATAGGGTCTTTGGGTCAATGTTGACCCATTTGTGATTAGATTAGTGATTGATCTATGTCATATTTTCTGAATTTTATTTAATTTTATATCTTAACAGATATAGTAGGTTTATATATCCGCAAACTTGCCAAAGAAAATTGTATGCAAGATTTTACACTAGAGATCTTCGGGTCAAATTTGACCCGTTTTAAAGTTTGGAAGTGTTGTGTCTGACACGACTGCAGATAATTTTTTTACATCTTATCGGTTGAACAATAAATACTGAAATCACAAATCACTTTAGTTCAAACTACACATAAAAATATAAATGAGTTACTACCAGACATAGTACATGTGTTATTATCATGCGTGTTTATCATTATTTTTGTTTTACCAAAGATAGTACTCGTACCCTTCTTATATATATTCCGATAAAAAAAAGTCTGTGAATCTTCTTAGTATAATATGGTCACTTCTGGCTGCAAATGGGAGGGTAAATATTACTTTTTTGGGCAACAGAAGGGAATCACAATGGACCCAATATGGTCTCCAAGTGGAGGTGCGGTAAAGCACCACCCTTCCTAAACTAATCTAACCTTCTTAGTACCTTGCATCATATCTCTAAAGTTAGTAATCACCAAGACAAGAAACTGCAAATATGATTAGATTAAAATAAATAAAATGGAAGGATTTATTTGCTGGACAAAGTTAGATCATGTTTTACTTGCAAAAGAAAGACTAATCAATGTTGTCAAATGGTGGTTAGTAACATGGTAGGCTTATAAGCTTACAATGCTTTTTTCATATCTACAACAGCTAATAGCGGCTGGAAATAAACTGTTTTGCAAAACGTCGACACTTCTTAGAAAATTTAGGATTACAGCTTACTATGCTTTATATAAAGAACCAAAAGAGGTTATCAATATCAGTATTTTCACAGAAAGTTGCACTAAAACTACGTGAGGTAAATGAGTAGCCGTAAACTTCAACTAAATCCAAAGAAAAAATGCTTGAAGAGGGTAAAAACAGATCCAAAAGAAGTCGTTGCCAGTTAGGCCTCAACGCAGAAAATAAAACACCATTAGATACTATTATAACTTGCAAAAACTTGATGTGAAAACTGCACTCTGAAACCATTACTTTATGTACAATTAATAATAATATCGATTTAATATTACGGCTTTATCTGTCATATATTAATCGAATTAAATATATGAAATAATGTTCTCTTTCATTGGCAATAAATGAATCACTAATAAATGAAACCAATACATAATTTTCAATTTGGGTAAAATTTGACCCGAAGATCTTTAACGTCAACGATTTTAAAGACCCTATGAAGGTTAAATTTTTTTCACTCCATATGCGACAATTTGGTTATTAACAAGACCGTTAGGCCGAAAATTAGCTGCACGACTGATCAAAATATTGCGATAAGACTTCGAATCAGTTTCCAACTGCTTTAGGTCCCAATCGACGAAAGAGCGACGCGTATGATGGTCTCATGGCTTTATTACGTATACCACCTGGATCCTAAATGGGTGCAGGCAAAGATCTTTTGCAAAATTTTGCGATGGACGATGAATCGCTAAAGCGGACGATATTCTTTTCAGTACGCACATTCCTTCGACATGTTGACGTTATTATATCATTTAGAGAGTATATGGTATGATATCTATCCTCTGTTTGACGGATGAATTTCTTAAATGGATGATTATATGCGCCATAAATATCACGAAATCGTTTATAAATTACGCTAATGCCTTCTTGGATAGTAGGCAGTATACTAGTCTAGTAGGCGGATAGTCGCTGGTTCGAATCCTGACGGAGACTGGCTGTATTTCTGTATGTTTCTGTATTTCAAGTTTTCATTGTATATTCAAGTTGTTTTTCCAGTGTATACTGAACGTAGTATGACGGTTCGTTTGACATTTAACCATTTCGTAAGTTTTATCAAGCTTACAAAACGCCCGGTGTGATAAAATTATATACGTTTATTAACATAGTTTTAATAAGAACTCCTTATCAGCTTAGGCGAAGTAAATCAATCTGTGGCCTTGCGACCTATACCTTGAGCAATATGCGATCTCCATAGTAACAACAATAATCTAAAAACTATTAATAGTTCACTGGGGAACCGGTTTTTTAAGTATGTAACGTGCCCTGTAGATGATCAAACAAACTCATCAAGAACATACTTGTGTGCAAGCAGTCGATGACACGCTTTGATGCGAACGCTACAAAATCAAAGTATAAAAGTTGATTGACGTGTTTATGTGCGACAAGCATAATTCACTCACACATATGCAGTGATTAACGGATTGGTTTGATCATCTCCAGGGCACAGAACTAACGAGCAAAAGAAAACACTGAATTTTATTCTGCAACTTTCACTGAAACTAAAATAATTACTTTTATTCCCAAATTATCATATAAAAAGCTTTTCTATAAAAACAAAACTAATCAAAAAATTCTTATTCATTAAATAACAACATTCTGTTACATAAACTATTTCCTAATAAATATGGGTTATTGCGAAACATAAAAAAAAAATTATTTCTATTTACCTTGGCTGTACCCATTTACCTTGTAAATTATATATTTTTCCATAATTTTGTTTTGTGTGTTAATGTAATTTAATTTGGTTGCTTGGGTGTGTATTTGTGTGTGTGTGTTCGTGCAGCAATATAAGGATAAGGATGTTTAACTAAATATTAATAATATATGTTTATTGATAATATTGTATTCACCTGGCAGGTGTAATAACTTCCTTTCATTTTTGTACAACTTCCGCTATTTATCTTATAACTTTCTAATTTTGCGAATAAGTTTAAGGACACGCATGCATACAAACATACCATGGGGACTGTATAAGTATAAGTGAGACAGACAGGTATGTATTTGTATGTAATTTTTCACAGGGACATGTCTTGGATTATTAGCTTATTTAATATTACTGACCCAATATTATTACATCATAAATCGTTTAGTTGTGTTACATTTACATATTCTTCGTATATGTATCTGTGAATATACATGTAACTTCATAACTATTTATATATTTACATGGAAATGTTTTTAGTTTAAGTTCGTTGCCTTCATCACTCTCCTTATTCTGCTTGCTTTTTGCTGTCATCTATGAGAATCCCTATTTTAAATCAAAATATTTTCTTGATTGACAGCAACATGTAGTTGGAAATGTATGCATATACTTATATGTGTATATACAATGGCCTGCTAGTACTATATTTTCATTTTCGTACATGTTTCATCATAAATATATAATTCAAGTGGTAATCGATTAGGATTTTTTTACACTCAAAGAAATTACCCTAAGATTGATAGATTTGATCGAAAGTTAAGATTGAAGAGGTATTTGTATGAAATTTCTTTACTAAAAGAGAAACCGTTTTTCATTCATAAATTTCAATGCACTTAGTAAATTAATTCATGGATTAATTAAACACGACTCCTTAAATAATCTGCTGCTGATGATATGACGATTAACAATAATAGCATAGACAGACGACTATGCTATTATGAATATTATGTGAATTATCCTCATTTGTAAATGCACTAAATGACAGTGAATTAATACTGAATTCAGCTATATGATAATACAGTCCTCATATGGTAACACCGTCCACAATCAATCAAATGTTGGCAAATTGTTTTGGTTTTCAAAATTAAAATGCGATTCGGTCAGAAAATATAAGTTATTTGAATTGTTTTTAGAAAAAGAGCAAAGAAATATTAAAATCGAGACACATTTTTCCTATTTTAAAATTATCGAAGTGTGTGGCACGAAAGGTATGTATAGATTTTGTTTACTTAATGCAAATATTGTCGTCTGTCAGGGTAAATTTTTAATTCACATTAGTGATATTTTAATGCAAATTAACGCTGTCGTCTGTCTACGCTATAAGAAAAACATGTACTTATTTATTTCGCAACTTATTTATACATTTTCTGACATTTCATCTTTTAGTTTTTGTATGTTTAACACGCAAGTTTTAAAAAAAATCTTCTAGTGATTATTCGAGGAGTACAAAAACAACAATCTTAACCTTTTACTAAATTTACTTTATGACTTTTTTTATAAAATATTTTCTACGATACTTTTCGTATTTTCTAATTGCTGCGGTATAGAAGAGAGCGATGTTTTAAAAATTTGGCAACATTGTTCATCTTATTTGCTTCTCCAGGCTAGAGCTGGTATGTTATAGATATTTTCTACTATTGATACCTATCGAAAGTTCACATTTAACTATCGATACTATCGATATTACTGGACGTTTGTACCTGAGAAAGAAAAATACAACTAATTTTTTATCAGGTTACAGTTAGTTCTTCATTTCTTTAATCAAAGTATATAATCTTGTGTTTATTTTAATACTCGTATGTATGTATGTATCTACAAACGTTCTTTTAAGTGGCAGTTTAGGAAAAATTTTGCTGTCAGTTAAAAAGTTTTTAAAACACCTCAGGTTTTCGAAACTGCATAATATCTTTATCGACATTTTTTCCTATCGACATTTTCGTTATTTTAAAACTATCGATATTATCGATATTACTATCGATAGTATCCCAGCACTACTCCAGACCTCTTTTGAAAAACAAAAAATTTCATGGAACTAATTTCCTAAATAAAAAATGCATAACGTAAAATAAGTATTTGTGTATCTTTCTCAAGCTTTTTCGGATATGTTCGCCTTACAATCTTGAGATGTTTTGACGAACAATGACTAAAAATATATGAATCATATAAAAATTAAATAGCTCACCATATTTAGAGTTGTAGTATAATCTCTTCATGATTGTCATACGATTCTAGATATGCAAAACTCGTTCGATAATCTCAACACAAATCTCAAACAATTCTCTCTGTGATTGATATGGGCTCTTTCACAGTGTTGTATAAAAAAAAACTCACGGAAGAATCAGCTCGCAGAACAGCTTCTTCCGTGTAGAATCTTCCGAGTTGTTGATTAATATCTAAATAAGTCTCATACGATTCTTGTCATAATTTATAAAAGACTCGTTAGATAATCCCTACACAAATCTCAAAACATTCCCTCTATGATTACTTAGCAGCGCCTTTGGCTGTGCACTGGAGGAATCTCAGAAAAGAGCCAGCTCGTAGAACAGCCTCTTCCATGAAAGGAAGCTACTACGATTAAAATAAATTCAGTAAAGTGCGACTCTGACTCGCGCACGAAGGGTTCCGTACGAACACTAGATATGTAATTTAATACAAACTTCATCCTATATAAAATATAGTTTTGGCATTTTTTTCGTTTTTGGGGTCTTTCGGTTTTTTTGTTTTGGCGGTTTTTGTGTTTTTTCGGTTTTGGCGATTTTTTCCAAGTTTTGGCTCTTTTTTTTAGTTTTGACAGTTTATTTTCTTGTTTTGGCGATTTTTTCGGTTTTTGGCGTTTTTTCATTTTGGCGATTTTTTTTTATTTTTTAGCGATTTTTTCATTTTTGCGATTTTTCTTATATAAATTTTTTTTATGGTTTTGGCGACATTTTCGCGTTTTGGTGATTTTTTTCGATTTTTGGCGTTTTTTTCATTTTGGCGTTTTTTTTTCATTTTGGCGATTTTTTCGAATTTAGCGATTTATTTTAGTGTTAGAATTTTTTTTTTAATTTTGGCGATTTTTTTCGTTTTAACGATTTTTTTTTAATTTTTGGCGATTTTTTTTTGGTTTGGCGATTTTATAATTTTCGGTTTTTTAGTTTTACCGTTTTTGAAAATTTCAAGTGTTTGCCTCTTACGGTTTCCAAGATATAGCAAATTGTCAAAATTACATAGTCAAAATTGCATTAGCTGATGGACCACCCTTTAATTTAATTTTTTTTTAATTTTAGTGTTAATTGTTGTAGTCTGTATAAAAATGCACTAATTTTACAAATTTTAAGTTTCAATATACATATGTTCATACAAGTGTATGTATATTACATGGGATTTTAAAATTTTTCGTTGCTCGTTTTGGAACACCCTTTAATTTTTAATTCTCATGTATTTGTTGTTGTAGCGGCCAAGGTTCTACATACTGTGTCCAAATTTCAGGTCCGTAGCTCTTACGGTTCCTGAGAAAATACCGTGTGACGGACAGACGGACAGCGTAGCGAAAACAATAGGGTCCTTTTCACCTTTGGTGTACGGAACCCTAAAAATGAGCTTAATTCGACCAACAAAAACTCTCTTCATGAGATTCCCAGCAGACTCTTCCAATATTGAAAATGGTAGCTGAAAATATATATGAAAAATATTATTGAATGAAATGCGTAAACACAACTATAACAGTTGATCAAATTAAATCCATGTATATTTTATTATGATAAGATTGAAAATAAATTTATGTCCCAAGAGAAATCAGTAAAGCATGAAACAAGCTCAGAGCAACTCTTAAAATAAAGGTTTATGATAGTAACTTTAAGCCGACCTTTTATAAGAGCTTCCACCAATCAATCTACTAATGATTTTCTGCAATACTCTTCCTTATCTGCTTTTCTTTAATAAGTTTCCAGCTATTAAAATTTCAATTTCACTTTAATCAAAATTCTAACAATCTTTCAAACACCTGCCAGAAAACAAATTCAAAGTGTAAATTATTGAAACAATTTCAAAGCTACATATGTACATAAATAATTCCAATCAAGGCGAAAGGGAAATTTTCATTAAACACTCTGTCACACATTTACACAAGCACTAAGATATTTAGATCCTGCAAGAATACCAACACACATACATACATACATTAATACATACATAGCCATAAAAATGATTAAGGCATAATACATTTGAATTCTTAATAAATAGCTTAAAGCATCTCCTCTACCAATCTGCAATTTTCATTAACACTCTGTTCTAAATGTTTCGTGCACAAGCAACAGCAACAACAACAAATATATTGTATCAATATATTTTAGCAGCATATTTATGTCCATAAATATTGAGGTAAAAATTTCTCAACAAATTGATTTTTTTTTCTATGAATATATATTGCTGGTAAAATCATAACTCTAGGACAAATTTCTAAGCACTTACATAACTTTGTTAAAGCTGTACAAAATTCTACGTTACATTTGCTAGCAAGTAGGAACTATCAAAAATCAATTGTTTTTCTCGTTTCCTTGCAAATTGATGGGAAATTGCAAATTTATAAATTATAACAGGATGACTGTGAATGTAGGTTAAATGATTTTTGAGAAAATTATTTTAATAATTGCAAATCAAAGAGAAATATGTAAATATATATACAGGGTGGGCCAAAAGAAACCAAGGGGTGTAAAAGTTTAATAACTTTTTTGTTTATGATTTTTTTTTTATTTTTTCTTTCAGATTATATAGACAACACTTGGAGAATTTATAATGGAAAGGTTCACAACTGAACAGAGAACCAGAACAATAGAATTTTATTATTTAAACCAGAGATCAATTATTTTAACGCAAAGAGCATATCGTCGACATTTTAACGTCAGAATTTCGCCCTCTGAAGCGATGGTTCGTTGCTTAGTTAATCGTCATCACCAACATGGCAGCGTAAGAGATTTGCCTCGAACCGGTAGACCACGTTTAAGTCGCACTGCGGAAAATATTGAACGAGTACAGCAAAGTGTTAACGAAGCACCAGAAACATCTGGCAGAAGGCGTTCTGCTCAGCTAGAAATGTCTCGTACGTCACTACGGCGCATTTAAAAAAAAGATTTCCAGTTATACCCATATAAGGTGCAATTGGTCCAAGAATTAAAACCCGCAGATCATCGGCAACGTCTAAATTTTGCAGTTAAATTTCAAGAGTTGGCCAGAAATGAAATCAACTTTATTGAAAATTTGATTATGAGTGATGAAGCTCATTTTCATTTGAATGGCTTTGTTAATAAGCAGAACTGTACGTTCTGGGGTTCTCAAAATCCAAAAGTCATTCATCAACGCCAATTGCACCCCATCAGGTGTACAGTATGGTGTGGTATCACATCTGAAAATGTCATTGGGCCCTACTTCTTCGAGAATGAAGATGGAAGTGCTGTAACCGTAAATGGAGAGCGGTATCGGTTTATGATAGAAAATTTTTTACGTCCTGCTCTTGAAAACAGACCTGGTATGTGGTTTCAGCAGGACGGAACCACTGCCCATACTGCCCGAGACACAATGGCACTTTTAAGTCAAATTTTTGGAGAGCGAATAATATCTCGAAATTCGGAAATTACTTGGCCAGCGCGATCGCCAGATTTGACAGCACCCGACTATTTTTTTTGGGGTTTTTTGAAGGAGCGAGTGTATGTGAACAAGCCAGAGACAATCCTTGAACTCAAGGCAAACATTGTTGCAGAAATTCGAACGCTACAGCCACAAGTTTTGAAAGATGTTATGGAAAATGCTCTAAAAAGAGCCCATCAGTGCGAAGCTAAAAACGGTGGTCATTTAAGAGACATCATTTTTCATACTTAGTGTAAAAAAAGTTCCATTTGGTATATTATATAATCTGAAAGAAAAAATAAAAAAAAGTTAATAAACAAAAAAGTTATTAAACTTTTACACCCCTTGGTTTCTTTTGGCCCACCCTGTAAATACCCATAGAGCACAAAATATTGCTGGAATTTTGCAGGAATATTGTTTCGTAACGTTGTAATGTCACAGACAATATTCTTGCACTATTCCTGCAATATTCCTATGACCGCTTTTTTGTCTTGCCAGCAAGATTGCAGAAATATTTCACTGCAACATTGGAGAGATATGGCAAAAATTTCTATTATGTCACCCGGAAACCATAAGGGCGTATAAATTTTTTTATTTTTTTCGCCTGAAACGTCCAGAATTGGCAAAAAAAATCTCAAAAATATAATTTTTTTTTATACAGAAATAATTGAATTTTTAGAAAAAATTTTTTTGTTTGGAAATCTACGTATTTTTTACCTAAAACTTAAAGAAAAACAAAAAAAAAAATTCCTCAAGTTAAAATTTTTTTTGGACTTGGAAAGAAAGTTAAAATTTTATTATACGCCCTTATGTCTTTTCATGGGTACTTTTGCCGGTATATGGCCCTATGGAATCTATAACGCCATATATTAATTTAACAAAAAGAATTTTGCTAGATATACAGCCTGTCCCACGATGTCACCAGAAATCGTTCGTTCGAATACTTGTATTGAAAACAACAACAAATTTTCTAATCTTGTTGTTTGCATTACAAGTTGGCGATCGAACGATTTCTGATGACATCGTGGGACAGGCCGATAAAATCATCTAAATTTTTTTTGTAATATTATAACAATATTGGCACTATGTTGCAAATGAAATATTACCAAAAACTATTCCGGCAATATTCCTGCAATATTACCGATTACCTGCTTAATAACATTCCAGCGAAATTCCAGCAATATTTTGTGCTCTATGGGCAGTTTATATGTACATAAAAAATTAAAGAAATCTTGAAACAGATTTTCAACAAATGTGTAATAAAAAAGTATTCTTTCTGGAACACTTTTTAAAGAAGTATCTTCAAGCTATACCTTACAAAAAAAAGTTTTAAAAAGTTCCCTCTAACTAGAAGAAAGAATGCTTAGAAAATATATTTTAAAAATCAATACCTTGTAAAAAATTTACATATCAAAAAAGGGCGATTAAAAAAATTATCTTTTCAAATAGTACTTTTACCAAAAAGTAATTTTATCACTTACTTAATTGTTTGCCTTAAGATAAAATATTTTTTTTTTTAATAAAAAAAAGTACCTTTACATAAAAAGGTAAAAAATTCTTTGTGAGACTTCTTCTTGTAAAGTGATTCCTTTATTCCA
Source organism: Tachina grossa (assembly GCA_949987645.1). Classification (NCBI taxonomy): domain Eukaryota; kingdom Metazoa; phylum Arthropoda; class Insecta; order Diptera; family Tachinidae; genus Tachina; species Tachina grossa. The sequence continues at coordinate 150,013,622 of OX465276.1, forward strand.
AAAAAAATACACTTTTTTACTTGTTTTCAATATCTCTTAAGACTAAAAAAATGGGCAGAGGCTGGTAATACTTTTTATTTGATATCGACAATGAGTGGACAGGTCATTTTTTTTTTAATTCTAATGAGGTAGAATAATGGTGCCTCCCAGTTATTTGTTAAAAGTTTGATTTAATTTAAAAAAATTTTCTTATATCTACAGTAAATTGAAAGTAACCAGAGCACCTTCATTAGCTTCAATTTAACAAAAAAAAAAGAACATTAAACTTTCTATCCCTTTTTTTCCAAAAGATAAATGCGCTTCATTATTTATTAGGTGGCCTTAATAAAACATATAAATTTTACACTTAGGACTATTTAGGAAATCCTTATACTTTTATTTATTACACTTTTAAACAAATTTGGCAAATTTTCACCGTTTAGCCAACAATAACAACAGCTACAAGCGAAAGCCCAGAAGCAGAGATTCACATGACTGAGATCAAATCCCCATCAGAGGGTGAACAAAAAAATGGAAAAAAGCTAAATTGAGCTATTTACGTAAATTTTATTGCCAACAATTTTATATTTATTTCTTTTATATTTTTTTTGCAAACTAAAAAAGTTGCTTTAAATTTATTTTTATTTGTTGATTTAACCCTTTTTGTTGTTGGCATGGTTACGCAAAAAGGTATGTATGTAAGGAGCAGGGAGGGAGGTCACACATGTTTTTTATGTCTTAAAGGTTAAATTTGGTGTTGTTGTTGCTGTTGCTGTTGATGTCTTTTTATGTGCGTTTTGTATTTATATATTAAGACGGCTATTGTTATAGAACTCATCAGGAAAATAACCAGCAATTTGAATATGTTTCCTTGTTTTTTTTTCGCTTATAATTTTCATAGGAAAAAAAAATTCAAAAGAAACCAGCAGAAGTTAGGAAACATTTATGGCTTTCAAATTCAATTCCCTGAGGGCATAGTCGTAGTATATTGTAACGAGGGTGAATTGCAAAATACGGCAAAATGTTTTGCTTGGTTGAAAATTTTTGTATGATTCAAATTGATGTCCAAATTTAATGTCCTCCTTTATCTTCTAGATATCTTTTTATCTTTTTTATCCCTTCCATAAAGTAAGATTTATCCAGGTTATCAAAATAGCGTTTTTTTTGGCAGATTATCTTATCTCCGGATTAGATCTTTCTTCTCCATTCCATTTCTTCAGATTTGGAGAAAAGAAATAGTCAGTTAAGGCCAACTAAGAAGAATAGTATGGATGAGGGAGAAATTCTTGCACTAATTCATGGATTTTTTTCATGATGTACATTTGTGCACCCTTACATTGTCCTGGTAGAAAATAACTTTTTTTTTAGCTAAATACCGCCGTTTTCTTTGCATATCCTCATGAAGTCAGCTCCATAATTTGGCGTTATATTCTCCATTGATCGTTTTACTCTTTTGAAGGTAGTCAATGTGAATTACACGACGTGAATCCCAAAAAAACGGTTACCATGACTTCATTGGCTGACGAACCCCACCTTAGGTGTCGCCGAATCCCCCCTAGAAAACCACTGTCTTGAATATTCTCTGGTGTGTTGTGGTGTATCACATTACGCAACGGTACAAAAACTCGTCTCACATTGCTGTTGAATTATGTAAAACACTCGTTCTAAGTTGTCTTACCACTGCATTTATGGTGAATTGTGAGCAAACGCATTAGCTGTCTCATTCATTCTCATGAAAACCTCTGAGTCATGTGAGGTTCTTAAAGCTTCCTTAATCTCTCACTTTCAATGTCCGATAGGCCAACACCATATCATTAAATTTTTAATTATTTCGAGTGTAGAGACATTATAGGGGATTCCTGAATTTTGGCATATTTCGTTCTTATACGACTCCAGCGCAATTCAGTAAACTACAACTTTATCACTGAAATTGATGGTTAAGTTAAGAGTCTCCGTATTATTTATTTTCAAGCTCAACCTTGGTTTGATTGCTGGTTTCTTTTTCGTAAAAAATAGTATGTCATGTGATGGAAATCGATCGATCTCAAATCGCGTGATATCACAAAGCTAAAGCCAAAGAGGTCTTCTGTGAACTCCATGAGACAGTGAAATATAATTTATGTTCGAATAATAACAAAAAACATCAATGAGTCATCTTTCAGGGGATTTTTTTTAAATTGGGGCGATTTGAAAGCGATCGATTTCCATCACATACCAGAATTTTTAATGAACACAGGAAATTCTGTTTTTTTAATTTTCTTTTCAAATTGGAAGGCAAATTATGGTAGTCGATACCGATCAAAATATTTCGTAGTTTCTTTCGATATCTAGTGCTGTAGTTTGCCCCCAGGCGGCAGTCTGCTATTAAAAAAGTTACGGACTTATTGAGCCGCTCTCGTATTACTTATGGTCTGAAATGAACAATTCGGTGTGCCACATCCCATACAAAGTACATATTTGTAATCGATTAAAAAAAATTTAAAAATGGAGTAGAATCTAATTATTTTAAAAATAAAATAAAATCGTATTTTCTTTTGTCCCATAAAAATAACTTAAATTTACAGTGTACTTGAATTTTCGATAAGAAATTAAGGAAATTGCCCTTTACTCTTGCCCCGAAAATATTGTAATTTTGCTGCTCTGTGTCACAGGTTACATTTTTTCTAATGGTTTTATATAAGACTTTTATTGAACACCTACAATTTTAAAGTCCTGAGTGCTTCTTTTTTGCCGTTTCAATGACTTTTCTATAAAATAAAGCTATTTTAAAAACAAGATTAAAAAAATAAACAAACAACCTTCTTGCATAACATGTTTGTACTGTCAAGTTAATGTGATTTTATCTTTGAATATTTGCCACAACTTAAAAGTCTATGCTTATATGACATTTAAATTACGCCTTTATAAACAAGCTGCCTTAAAAGCTCTATTATAAAGCTTTAAATGTCTCATGCTTCACTAAGCAATTGTTGTGATTTTGTGTTTCCGTTTTGTCTGCGCCAGCCTTGAATAAAAATCCGTACAAAACTTTTACAGAAAATATTTTGTTATGGCAAAATGTGTTGTTCTTTATATTCAGGCCGCCAATAAAAAAAACAAGAGAAAAGAAAAATAAAAACCAACAAACAAACAAAAACATTTTAAACTTGCTCGCTCCCTTACGAGTTTGATTTTCCATTTATCCTTAATAGGCATATGACTATTTATGACATAATTTTTTTTGGTGCAATTTTTTTTTCTACGCTTTTGCATAAAGAGCAAATATAAAGAGTTAAACAACCATAACCCAACTTTAGTTTAAAAAAATAAAAAAATAAAACTCAAAATAACAACCTCTATTGGTATAAAAAAAAAAATCCAAATTGCCTGGATTTGTTTAACTCGTAAACAAATCAATGATGTGGAGAAAATTTTTATGCTGAAACATTTTGTACGTTTTTTATATTTTAATGGATTTTTGAAATTATCAATAAATTTTTGGCAAAACAATAAGCTTTATATGCATGTGGATGTTTTAAAAGTTTAAAAGAGAATGTACCTAAAATTTTAAGGATTTACTAAAGCAGAAGAAATTTATATAAAATTGCACAACTTTAAAGGAAATGCAGCATCCTTGCAAAAATAATAATTAAATTAAAATGATTATAGTGCACAACATAGTTAAGGTTTTTTCGAAAATAATCAAACTCTAATGGCTGATTCCGTTAGAGGAAAAAATATTAATGTACGAGTATACATATATTGGCATTTCGAAAACTTTAAGAACGAACCTATTGTGAAAAGGTTTAAACTAGTTAAAGACCGGCATTCACTATCCTACGAAGTAAAATGAGATTTGGAAAAATACAACACCAATATGATGCACTTTACTAAAATTTTCAAAAGACAACAACAATTCACTAGATCATGGTTGTATTTTTGCTAAAAATTCGGATGATTATGAAGGATAGTGATAGTGCATCATCATTACCTTTGCTTTGCAATTTTATGTAGAATCATACGAAGATCGTTTAATAAACGAAGCACTATGGATGTATTGATGTTTTTGTTTTCAAGCGATGTCGCGAAGACTTCTTGTTCGTAACAAACACTCAAAAGAAGTAGTGTTGATGCGTGTATGCTGGTTATTTTTCATACTGAACGTTTGAGTTTGTGTGTGTAAGTCCTCGTCTAGACTTGCAATTTTTGTGGCTGCAATTTCCTAAAATTCTGCTCTCAAATTGCGTAAGTGTCCATATTACGAAATTATAATATTGCAATTATGCATTAAAAAAATTAAAACACCTCAAAATTTCCTTGAAACATTAACAATTATATTTACTTTTTGTTATATTTTTTTGTTTTTCATACAACTGAAGAAATAAAATTATAAAAAACGTCAAATACAACTAACAACTTGAAACTAATAATTACGAATTTCAATTCAAAAGAGAATTGCCGAGCACATGAAACTGTGTACCCTTCCCCAATCTTCTCACCTCTCTCACCAATAAACTCAAGAATTGCTGCAACAAAAATTGCAAGTATGGACAGGGACTAAGATGCAGATGATATGTTTATGTCTTTAAGGGTGGTTTTTTAAAGCAATCGCATACAACTAATGTCAATGCATGTGTGTGCGATTGTATGTGTGCAGAAAAATAAAAAATCATGCGCACAACGTGCATGCGCATGTACATGCCTGACATTTGTATACGCGCCCATGCGTATGAAGAAACAAACATCAAAATTTTCTGCCGTCACGAAGTATTTTCTTCTTTAATCTTATACCTGCAATAGCTGAAACAAATTTCTTGTAAACATTGTTGTTTAGCGTTTGTTTTAGAAGATTTTGTTGTAGTAAAGCATTTGAAAAAATCCCTCATGTCCTAAAAGTTCTTGTAACTTGTCTTGTGCAGGAGTCTAGTTCGCAACAAGTTACAGAATCCAGGTACTGATATAGAAATTTTTTTAATATTTTTTTTTGCGTTTTTTATTGCTAGCGCTTTTTTGAATTTTTCGGCGATTTTTTTTAGTTTCGGGCGAATTTTTAGTCCTGGCGCTTTTTTTTGATTTGGCGTTTTTTATTTTTAGCGATTTTTTTTCGCATTTTAGGGATTTTTTTCGTTTGTTTTATAGTTTTAAATGTTCAAACCGAATAAGAGTCTAAACACAATGATTGCGGTGCGGTGCGATTTCTCGTTCCGGGAGAGAAAAATAAACATAAAAGTCTAAACACAATGTAACGATTATTTATTGCGGTGCGGTTTTTCATACGATTTTGAAGTAAAAAACCGCAGTGCAGAACGGCATAGAATTAAAATCTTATTTATTTTCATTGCGGACTTTCTCATTCTCTCAATCTTTGACACTATTTCGCTTTCTGATGTTGTCATAGTTTTTGAATAATTGGCGGTGTTCACAACACTATGGTACACAAAAAACATGATTTTGAAGTTCAAACATTTTTGTGATGATGTATAAAAATGTATGTATAAAAATGTATGGATGTATAAAATGTTAATCATATTTTATTTTGAGTTACTACCATTACAAAATATTTAACACAAAGAGTAAATTTTTTATAAAAATGTATGCACAAAAAAAAATTAATAAAAACTTAAACAAACAATGACAAGTATTGCCGTCGCCGTCTTCCGTTGTATTATGTTTATTTTTCTCTCCCGCAACGAGAAATCACACCGCACCGCACCGCAAACATTGTGTTTAGGCTATAATACAACTGAAGACGGCGACGGCAATACTTGTCATTGTTTGTTTAAATTTTTATTAATTTTTTGTGCATACATTTTTAAATAAAATTTACTCTTTCTGTTAAATATTTTGTAATGGCAGTAACTAAAAACAAAAAATGATTAAATATTTATACATTCGCAGATATATTTTATAATTTTTTTTATGCTTTTATATTTTATGACAAACATTTTTGAACTTCAAAATCATGTTTTTTGCTGTGAACACCGCCAATTATTCAAAAACTATGGCAACATCAGAAAGAGAGTCAAAAATTTAGAGAATAAGAAAGTCCGCAATGAAAATAAAATAGATTTTAAATATATGCCGTTCCGCACTGCGGGTTTTTACTTCAAAATCGTATGAAAAACCGCACCGCGATGAATTCTCGTTACATTGTGTTCAGACTTTAAGTCTGCAACTTCAGGAAAAAACGCTGTGAAATTAACAAAGCCCATAATAAAATCTACGGCAGTAACTTCAAATGCTCTCTAATTTTTGTTTTATTTTCTTTTGTGCTTATTTTACTTTGTAGTTTTTGTCATGATATAAATATAGAAGTTACTTCCATTCTCTCTTTGTTTTTAAAAATAAGTATTTTTGAAGTTTGTTTTTTGAGAGAAATAAAAAAAAAATATTCCCATACAATAAAAAATTTAAGTCTTCCCCTAGAAATTTTTTTAAAAAATGTGTAATTATCTTAACAAAAATTTGGGAATTAATAAAGTTATATACATACATAACTACATATCTGTGAAGTTTAAAAACTGATTATGTAATAACTTATCTCATATTTTTAAGTTTTCTACTTAATACAAATCTTTTAACTATATTTTTATCTAAATTTGGCATTGAGAAGCTAAATTGATTGATGATTTGGATTATTTGCTAACGCATTTTCATTAAGTTTAACAAATATTAATTGATAGTGCATTCTGTTTAATCTACATAATATGTTTCTTGTTGATTGTAAAATCCTTTTCTAAAAAAATTGGTTTAATAACCGGTCAGATCTTTTGGCAAGTCTATTTCACAGATCTTATAGGCTCTTAGCCACTGTTGGCGAACACCAGGAAATGAAGGGAATTTAAAAAATGCTGCACTCTTATTTCTTTACTTATGCCCTAATTTAGTAAGAAGATTCAGGACGTTTTTTTGTTTGAAAATAATTTTCTTGTTTTTGAATTCTCTAAATTATTTTCTTCAAAAATGGTTGTTGTCTTTCATAACGAAAAATTTAAATATTATTACCATGTTTTTAAAACATAAAAATAATATTAAATTATTATACAAAAGTTTGAAAAATATATGAAAAAATGTGTTGGATATAATGTTTTGGAACAAAATCATAAAGCAAATACACGAACCTTCTAGCATAGACAATAAATAATATTTTAAGGAATCAAAACTCCGGCTTTTTTTTCGTCCATAGACAAGACGATACAGTCGTCGAACAGAATTTGGGCATTATTGTTTAATTTATACATTCTGTATTTTATAAAAACAATTTTTAAATAACTTTTGAATAAAAATTTCAAACAAACAGGAAACAGAAAGGGAAATATTAAATTCATACGGTAGCACGGTTTTACGGGAAACTTCAAAATACTTATACTTGTCCTTCTATACATTGTACCTTCTATATTTATATCATGGTTTTTGTTCACAAAATGTATGAAATTTATTGAATGTATGGCAGCATTGTTGAGAAAATGAATATTTATATGTGAGGGCATTAGAAAAAACGTTGTCAAAATAAAATAGATCACTGCTTCCTGGTGTTACTTTCTTGTGTCAATTTGTATGAAAAATGTGTTTATGCCGCAATTCTGTTTGATCACTAATGATTTTTTTTAGTTTTGGAATTTTATTTTTCGTTGGGACGATTTTTGCGTTTCCTTTTTTTTTTTGCAATTTTGTTTCGTTTTGGGAATTTTTTAGTTTTTGGCGATTTTTTCGGTCGTTTTTACATTTTAGTGAGTTTTTTTTAGTTCTGGCGCTTTTTCTCTCTTTGACGATTTTTTGGGGTTTTTTTTGCAATTTTTTAGTTTTTTTTTTGTTATTGTTATTTGTATTATTTTTGGTGATATTTTTCATTGAAAGACTTTTTTATTTTGGCGGTTTTTCGACTCCACATTTTCTTAATTTTGTATTTTTTTAATCTAAGCGCTTTTGAAAATTTCAAGAGTTTACCTTTTACGGTTTCCAAGATGTCAAAATTACATTAACTGATAAAATACCCTTTGATTTAGATATTTTCAATTTCAGTGTTAATCATTGGTGTACTCTGCAAATTTCAAGTGTCTATATATAATTGTCTATATATTACATTAATAACCTGTCGTACGATATCGAAAGAAAACTTACAACTGAAAATTTGTATTAAAAACCATAATAAAATATGAAAATTTGTTTTTGGTTTCAATTTAAATTGTAAATAAAAAGTTTTGCTAAGGCACTAAGATTGTCACATTTTTCGTTGCTCGCTTTAGAACAACCTTTAATTTTTAACTGTGACAGACAGACGAACAAAGTAGCGAAAACAATAGGACTCCCTTTTCACCTCTGTTGTACGGAACCCTACAAAGTATGCCCTTTTGTGCCTACTTTTTTACACCTTTTTGGAAAGGGTTTCCATATGTTTCCTATATGGAAAAAATAGAGGTTAAAAATATTCTACAAAAATGTTGCCAGTAAGATTTTATATTAACATTATATAAACTAGACATCTGATACCTTAAGTTCAAGGATTTCAAGGATTCATATACAAATTCGCCATAGCAATAGGTAATATGGGGGAACTTCAACTTCCACTTGAGTTAAATAATCAAACGCTTAACGAGACACCTTTTTTATTACTGCCACAATTAAAAAGTAGCGAAAGAAAAGAAAAAACACAACAAATGCTAAGCATCTGTTGGTGGTAGGAAAACAGCAGCTTAATTTTAACTTTTTTTTCTCCTCTAACATCATCAACACTTGATGATTTAAACCAGAACATGCATTATTAATAAGGAAAGACAAGAATAATAAATAAAAACACACAAACAAACAGTTAAACACACATGCAAACTCTTTTGACAAAATAAAACAATAAGCTCACAGAAATACAGACAACGAAGGCATATGGATTGCCAGACAAAGTGCCAGGAAGACAAATAGACAGCCACACATAATTGTACACAAACAACTGGTTAAAAATTAAAAAAAGAGGTTCAAAATTTCTCACAATCAGCATGACAGACGACAGAGCTGTCACTGCCGTAATAAGCAAATAACCAAAGATTCTTTATTTGTTGTTGGAAAATTTGTGTGTTGTTGTTGTTGCTTGTGGTATTTATCAAATGATGGGGTTAGCGGTAAATTGGTAGGAGGTGGGTGGAGGGGGATGGGTTGGGATATTCATATTTACAACTTCATTAAAACAGCTTCCGCGCCATCATTTCCGTTAGAAAAAAATATCTCACACCAAGTGAAGTAAGTAAAAGAAGTTTCCGTTTTTTATATATTTTGTGGTGGGGTGTCAAGACAAGCAGGAGATTTAAGTAGAAATGAAATGAAATTTTTCATAATTCATGTGTGAAAATCAACAAAAGACAATCAAGGACAATAAAAATTTCCATATACATACATTTTTCATAGTATTTTATTTACAGGCAGCAGGAATATGTTTTGAGAGATAGAGAGAAAGGGTCAAACATAAATAAAAGTCTATATACAATATAAATACATTTTATATTATATTTTTCTGGACATTTAAATAAACTGAAAACATCTAAATCCTACAATCTTATTTACTTTAATTATTTTTCTTCTTATTTTTTCAAACTTGATTTATATGCAACAATATTTTTCATGTTCCTTAATTTCTTCTTTCTCTTTATTTTTAGGAAAATCTCGTCATTTTCCGGTAAATGGCTTAAGTTCAGTTAATTCAGCTGCCAATAATGATACACGTAATATTTATAATAATCCTTATACATCATCTTCCATACAACAACAACAGCAACAACAGCAACAGCTACGCCACCAGCAATTACATCAACAGCAATTGCCACAACATGTTTATAAATCAATTGCTAGCAACAGCAGTCAATACGAATATTCAACACCAAACTTAACAACAGATCAACAGGCTTCATCGGCTGGCTTAGCAGCAGGACTTGTAGCAGGTGTTCCTACCAACAATACAACAGAAGCGGAAAGTCTTTTTCTCAATCATAATAACGGTAAGTCCCTTTTTTCCACTTTTTTTGCTTTCCTATTAAATTCTATTCTAAAAGAATAATATTAATAAGTCAGTTTTCCTTTAGGACCTTACCCATATTAATCGTATTAATATTCATATTTTTACAATTAAAGAGATTTATTTGAAGATGTGTTTTATATCTTTTTTTCGTTTCACAAGTGGGAATAATTCAAAGTCTGGCTGAGTTTGTACAGGTGTACTTACGTACTTTTTAGTTTAATATTCTTATTAACGTCTCCTTACTTTTAATAATAAAACATAAATTTTATAGCCATTTTAAAATATTTTCTGTTCGTCCTTTTTTCTTTCCTCTCTTTATTTTTGCATATTAATCATGACAAACAGCTGGTGTTGAGTACAGCGCTCATGTTGGCTTGACTTTAAAAATTATGACCAAATGAAGAAAAATTTGTAGTTGGAGGTTTTTCTTAATACATAATAAAATTTTTACATTCTGTTCGTCGGTGAAAAAAAATGTAAAATTGTACAGAAATTACAAAGTTAGAGTGGGAAGAGAAAACAAAAACTTTCGAAGGAAACAAAATGTTTAAGTTTAATGAAAATCATTGTAAACTACAAGACTTATAATTGCTTCCCTTATTTGGATGCAAAATGGAAAGTTCTAGAAAAGTACTTTTAAAATTAACCTTTTAAAAAAAGTACTTTTTGCTTTAGTGTATTTTGAAAAAAGTTCTTATATACAAAAGCACCTTTTAAAAAGTAACTTAATAAAAGTATTTTTAAACAACAGTACCTTTATAAAAAAATACCGTTTGAAAAAAGTACATTTTGAAAAAAGTACCTTTTGAAAAAAGAAGCTTTTGAAAAAAAGTAACACAAAAAAGTAACTTGTGAAAAAAAGTTAAGTCTTAAAAAAGTTCCTTGTTAAACAAATACGTACATTGGAACATTTTGCAATAGGTACGTTTCAGAAAAAAGATTCTTGCTAAAAAATTACCTTCATAAGCCGATATCATTCTAAAAAAATGCATTTTGAAAAATTACCTCTTTGAAAAAGCACCTCTTACCAAGATAACTTAAAACAACTACTTTTTGAAGAAGTACTTTTAAAATAGTACCTTTTTAAAAAATAAAGCTCACATTTGTAGAATTACATTTTGAAATCACATTCCTAAAAAAGTATCTTCTTGCATTGGTACCACTCTAAAAAAGTGCTTTAAAAAAATTTATTTCTTAGAAAAAATACTTGTTTATATAAGTAATTTTTTCAAAATACCTTTTGAAAAAGTAGCTTTTAAAGATAGTACCTTTTTAGAGAGTAAAACTATCTTTTGAAATAAGCAACTTTTAAAAAAGTATCTTTACAAAAGCAAATTTTTTTTAAAAAGTGACTTGAAAAAAATATCATATTTAAAAGTACTTTTAAGTAGTTTTCTAAAAAAGTAGTTTTTTAAAAAGGTAGTTTTTAAAAAAAAAGTAGTTTCCTAAAAAGGTACATATTTTAAAAAGTACCTTTTTTTAAAAAAGTACTTCTTTTGAATAGTACCTTTCATAAAGAAAAGCAGTTTTAAGAAATTTTGAATTGAAATATATACATATTGATCTTATAACTTAAAAGAATTTATAAAAAATCTATTATCTTATTATACTCGATGTCAAAACGGAATATCACGATTAATCTTGATTGCTTGTAGTTTGCAAGCAGATACGTAAAGCAATCTCTTACTCGTGGGTGGTGTCTCTGATGACATCGATGTCATATATTTTCACTTGGTGTTGCAAGTTGTTTTAGTTTCGAAAATTTAAAATTTTGCACCAACAATAAATCCCTCAGTTCCTCAGTTTGAAAAAAACGCAGCTGAAGCACATCTTCTGCTCATCTAAGCTTAGCCTAAATATGTTCTATCGTTTTCAAAGTGTAAAAGATAGTTTGTGCATTACAGAAGTGGTGACTTCGACACGGAAGACAAATACCATCAAGGTCAGGGAAATAAACTTCTTAAATTATGAATTGCAATAAAGGCAATACTTCCTGAAAATTGTTGTCAACTTCATGACGAACTTGTCACGCACAAAGTCAGTCAAACAGCAATTTATATACGTTTGCGAGCAGCAGGACTCATGAAAAACCAAAGAAATCGAGTATCAGATGATTTGAGAATTGAGAGACGTCGAATAACGATTTTGTTTCTCCGAAATCCTGCTTAAATGCTATAAACAGAGTTATATTTAATTATTACTAGAAACGAAATATGCATACCCAAGCGCAAGTAATGCACATGAAGATCGAGCAACCAGGTAAGACAACATCAAGGTCGACTTTTCGAAAATTCCAGGGAATCTATCTTGTAATTCGAAACGAAAGAAAATTCTTTCGATTTGCATTGTTAATAAGAGTAGACCCCCAAATGTAATTGTCTGCATCTGGTAAGACCAGGAAGGTCCCATCTATTATGAGCGATATCTGACATCTGACCAAAACATCACAGAGCACCTCTGCCAAACACAACTCATTCATTGAAAGTGACCTTTGGCCGCAAAACTGCAGGAATGTGAGTAGTATGTTTATGGTGTTTCGTTATCAAAAATCCCATACATTTTTGGGATCATGCAGAGTTGGAAACATGGTGTAAGAAATCTACTGGTAGTAAGTTATATGCAAGCATTTCGAAATGCATTTTCCATCCCTGAATGTTATTTCTATTAGGGCGGATCCGATCGCTGAGCAGCTTCGGCAACTGGGCTGGCACGACTTGGCTTGGCTTGGGTTGGCTTGGCTTGGCTTGGCTTGGCTTGGCTTGCCTGGGTTTGGCCGGGGTTTGGTCGGGGTTTGGGTGGGGGTTTGGGTGGGGTTGGTTAGGATTTGTATACTAATTTTGTATGAGAAAAGTAACAACGATGATATAAATGCTACCCTATTGTATTGTTGTTCTGTTGTTAAAAGTTCTGTTGTGGTTTTTTTTTTCGTTGATATGTATGAATGTGTGTTTGAAACAGTTGATTTAATTAAGTTGTTTGAATACAAAAGCTTGATCCTAACCATACACAACAAAGTTGATAAGAAATAAAAACCCAAAAATAAATATACTATTACATATATATATATTTTATTTATTAATGTGCTTGAAATTTTTTAAAAGTTCTGTTGTGGTTTTTTCATTGATATGTATGAATGTGTTTGGTATAAAAACTTGTAGGTACACATATCTTTTTCTATATAAATGAGGTTTGTTTACAGCTAATAAAATAATTCTTAGTTTAAAAGTTCTTTCTAACGCACTCACGTAATAAGTTCTAAAAAGAAAGCAACGTAAAAAAATGAACGATAGATTTATTTGTGAATTTTGTAAAAAATTATTTACATTGAATAATAATTTAAGACGTCATATTCAACGGTTTCATAATGGTCCTTCCTCATCGTTTAAGTGTACGACCTGCAAAAAACATTTCTCAGATAGAGAGGAATGGCACCGACACACACACACTGAAACAGAAGGTAATAACAATGGTGAAAATATAAATATTTTTTGTGATGATTGTGAAAAAGTTATTCTAAGAAAAAAGTGGTCTTATCATAAAAGAACAAATGAACATAAATATAATTGTTCTAAGAGATCAGATAAAGATGACGATGTTGATAATTTAAAACGTATAAAATCTTCATTCAGCAATCGTATTGCAACATATTTGATTGAAAATGAGAATGAAAATGAGTTAATACCTGAGAGTTTTCTAGCTTCAATCAGAGAAAAGGTGATAAGATTATTATGTAAGCATATACAAGAACATGATAACATAAAATTCAACATTGAGTTGTTCGCTGAATACATATTGATAAAGGAAGATAATGATGATGATGTTGATAATTCATCTATGATTGATATAAAGTCACATCAGACTAAAATGATTATTCTTGAAATGTATTCAACAAGAGAACATATCCTTAATATTTACAATGAACAATGTGATGTTATAGTGAAAAAGATGAGTGAATTCCAGGAGCGAGATAGTGGTTGGACATTGATTCGAATTATGCATTTGGAAGTGAATATTAACCAATACAAGTGTATAAAAGGCACGAACTATATTCCACTACCACAGTCAATACTGAAGAAGTCGGCCTGTATTAATGTTCAAAATAACGATGAGTATTGTTTCAAATGGGCACTAATATCAGCATTGAATCCAGTTGTTTTAAATTCAAATAGATGTACATCATACAAAATAATCAATATTGAAGATGAAGTACTTGTGTTGGAAAACGGGATTGTTTTAAATTTTAAAAACTTGAGTTTTCCACTTCAGATTAATGCAATCAAAATCTTTGAAGCCAATAACAGTGATATTAGTATTAACGTGTTTGGTCTAGATGAGGATAATAAAGTAATCGGTCCATATTATTTTACACAAAAGGAAAAATCTAATCATATCAACTTGTTGTTGCTTGAGGACGTTGAAAAATCACATTATATATGGATTAAAAATATTTCAAGGTAAATACATATTTTTATACTTTTTAACAAAAAAGTATACTAATTAATTTTTTATTTTTATATTTAACTTTTAACAGATTAATTAGAAGCCAATTAACATCCCATAAAAATAAAGTCTATATATGCAATGGCTGTTTAATACATTTTCATGAGGAATCATCGTTGATTAAACATAAAAAAGAATGTAATAGGGTAGTGACGTATATGCCCGACTCAGAAAACAGTAAGCTTAGATTTATGAATTTTAAAAAGCAAATGAATATGCCTTTTGTCTGCTATGCTGATTTTGAGTGTATACTCGAATCAGTTAATATACAAAATTCGTCTAACGTTAAATCAGTACAAAAACATATACCATTTGCTTATAGCTATTACATTAAGTGTTCTTATAACTCAGATTTAGATATTTTTAGAATTTACAGTGGTGTTGATACACCACAATATTTTTTCAAAAGTTTAGTTCATGATATTTTATCTATTTACACTGGGCATCTGAGTGTTGTTAAACCAATGAATCCCTTAACACCCCTTCAACAGATGCAACATTATGAAAGCAAGACTTGTCATATTTGTTCTAAACCTTTAACTAATGAGACTAAAATAGCTGATCATTGTCATCTAACTGGTCAATATAGGGGTGCAGCCCATAACCAGTGTAATCTAGAATATCAAATACCAAAATTCATTCCTATATTTTTACACAATCTTTCGGCATATGATTGCCATCTCTTTGTAAGAGAGCTTTCAACAATTGAAGGTGCTATAAATATAATACCTTTAAATAAGGAGCTCTATGTATCCATATCAAAGAGAATTGCAGTCAATGAAAAAAAAAGATACATTTGAGTTACGTTTTCTCGATTCATTTAGGTTTATGCCGTCGAGTATATCAAAGCTAAGCAGTTATTTGTCCGACAGCGATTTATCGAGAGTAAAGTCAAGCTATCCAAATCCTGAAGAATTCAATTTAATGAGACGTAAGGGAGTCTTTCCGTACGACTATTTAAGTTCAATTAATCGACTTGATGAAATTCAATTACCACCTCGTTCAGAATTCTTCAATAAATTAAGTAATGAGTCATGTAGTGTAGAGGATTATGAACATGCACAAAAAGTATGGTTAACATTTAAATGTGTAACATTAAAGGATTATTTGTTTTTATATCTAAAAGTAGATATTCTTTTACTTTGTGATATATTTGAAAATTTCCGTAAAGTTTGTGTAAGCATATATAATTTAGATCCATGTCAATATTATACCACTCCAGGTCTATCCTGGGATGCAATGCTAAAAACAACCGAAATAGAATTAGAGTTGTTGACAGATATTAATATCTACAATTTTGTTCTTCAAGGTATAAGGGGTGGTATTGTACAGTGTTCTAATCGACATTCAGTAGCTAATAATAAATATATTAGTGAATATGATTCTACCAAAGAATCAAATTATCTAATATATTTAGATGTTAATAACTTATATGGTTATGCAATGTCACAATACCTACCCTATAAGAATTTCAAATGGGTTGAGAATTTCGAAAATTTTAACGTTAATAATATAGCAGAAGATTCGTTACTTGGATATATATTAGAAGTGGATCTAGAATATCCATCTATGCTGCATGACTATCATAATGATTTACCATTTTGCTCTGAAAATAAGAAAATCGAAAGCATGAAACAAAAGAAATTAATAACTGATTTAAATAATAAAAGCCACTACATAATACATTATCGTAATTTGCAACAGTGTATACAGCATGGATTAATTTTAAAGAAAATATATAGAATTCTTCAATTTAATCAATCAGATTGGTTAAAAAAATATATTGATTTAAATAATCATCATAGGACTCTGGCTAAAAATTCATTTGAAGAAAATTTTTTTAAATTGCTAAATAATGCGGTATATGGAAAGACTATGGAAAACGTCGACAAGAGGAAAGATATTAAAATAGTATGTCAATGGGAGAGTAGGGGTAAACGTTTAGGAGCTAGGGCTCTTATAGCTAAACCAAATTTTCATAGTTCACTTCAGATTCATGATAATATGCATGTCATTCAAATGAAAAGAATTAAATCTGTGTACAATAAACCTATTTATATTGGATTTTCT
Organism: Tachina grossa; assembly: GCA_949987645.1. Classification (NCBI taxonomy): domain Eukaryota; kingdom Metazoa; phylum Arthropoda; class Insecta; order Diptera; family Tachinidae; genus Tachina; species Tachina grossa. The sequence continues at coordinate 150,030,153 of OX465276.1, forward strand.
GTTTTAGAAATATCTAAATGGAAAATGTATAATTTTCACTATGATTACATAAAACCAAAATATCGTGAAAACATCAAACTTAATTATATGGATACTGATTCCTTTATTTACGATATTAAAACAGATGACCTATACAGTGATATTAAAGGCGATATAAATACTCATTTTGACACGTCTGCATATCCGATAGATAATGTCTACAATATCCCACTTCTCAATAAGAAAGTTTTAGGCATGATGAAGGATGAGTGTAATGGTAAAGTTATTAAAGAATTCATTGGTTTAAGAGCAAAAATGTACTCAGTTAAAAAAGATGGAGAAGAAAAAGAAATTAAAAAAATTAAAGGGGTTAAGCAGTGTATCACTAACAAATTGAGTATAGTTGATTTTAGAAAATGTTTGTTAGATAAAAAATTATATTATGATTCCATGTATATCTTTAGATCTAAGGTTCACAACATTTATACTCAACATATTAGTAAATTATCGTTAAGCTATTTAGATGATAAGAGATTTATAAGAGATAATGGTATTAATACTTATGCATGGGGACATTATAGAATACCATCATCATCATCATCATCAAATTTAACTTTGTATAGTGATATTATGCGAGATGATGATGATGATGATCAAATTTTCCTAGATGTAAATATATAGATTAAGAAGTTGATGGGAATTTATAAATGTAAATGAATTAATAATAAAGAATAAAATAAAACAAAAAATTTTTACTTTTTATTTTAAATTATATTTATTATATAGAAATACTATATTATTATTATTAACATCATAAAAGCTTTATCATTCAAAGTAAGGGGGGGTTCGGTTTTGCTTAAAGTGAAGTCGTGGTAATTTGTTTCAATTTAAAACAGTTTTCAAAATGAATACCATTAAACTAATACATTACAATCAAGTGTAGGAGTAATTATAATGTTTTTACTATATAACAAAAAAATAACAAACAAACAAATGGTTAAATTAAAATTGCAACAGCATTTTTATTTAAGTAAATATGTTATACTATATTATTATTAAAAAAGAAAATAAAAAATTAAAAAAATCGCAGCTTCATCATTCAAAGTACTGTTTCTTGTTGTTGTTGTTGCTGTTGTTTTTGTCTTCAATACTCAATTTATTTCTATGGTGTATCTTGAGCTTAAACGAAAATAATTAATTATTAGATTTAATAATCAATAAATAAAAATAAAAATTATTTTACCAGAAATTACCTGTTGTTTCTGCATTTATGGTTAATTCATAGTTAAGTCCACTGGTTTCAGAAAACAGCTGGTGGTGCTAGCGATGGTGATGACTCATTTCAATATGAAGATTATTAAATTAGTATATAAATATGAGAAACAATTCTTATCATCTCATTCAAAAATATATCGCTAACTTAAGAACATATCTATTAAAAAGAAAAACTAAAATGAGAAATATTTTTATCACATTGTTTGCATATATCTATATCATACAAGTGTTTTCAGCTTCATTACCTATTGATTTGAGTGAAAATGAACTTAAAAATACAGAATTTGCAATAAAATTACCAAATAATGATACTGTGAGCATACAACTAAATTTCAAACTTTTAAAGTTCAATAATGATTTAAATAAAAACAACGAGTCAACAGCAAAAACAGAATATAAATCAAACGAAGAACAAGAAGACTCTACACCACCTATAAATCAATCTTTTACTGTCGAACAAGCTATTGAAGCATTTAGGCAAGATTTAGTAAAAAAAGAAAAAAATATTGCAGGAATAATTGAAAGTTCGGCTCCATTTTATAGACATTTTCAACTTCAATACAAAGATAATATAAAATTGAGAATCCGTTGTACATATGACAGCAATTACTTGAAACGTCGATTAAATATTTCATGTTTCGAATACCGTCAAGTTGAATACGAGAGAATTTTAAGTAATGGTGAAATTGAGACGGTTTCTGAGGATGATACTACATACCGATCCGATATGACATTAATCAACATTCAAGATTATACTCATGATTTGGATATGGAAATATTATAAATTAACTAATATGATGAAATACATTTACTACTACTTAATATAAACTTTGTTGTTGATGTGCTAAGAACATTTATTTAACATAAATAAAAAAAAATAAAATAAGAAAAACAATGAATAATCAGTTTTTTCAACAATGAAACAACTTGTGGACCTGATACCTGTAAATGTTCCTTATCGATAAAAGTTGGGAACAAGCATTATGTATAATGAATTTTTATAATAATTTAAAAACATAGACTTTATAAACAGTTCTACAGTCGTCGTTGTGACTTGATTAGTATTACACAATGTCTGAGGAGAGAATATTAGTTGTAGATGTACAAGGTTTTTATCTCAACAATAAATTCATTGTAAAAGAACTGAGTATTTCAATTAACGATATACAAGTACAAACATTTATTATTAAACCACCTTTTCCATATTCATTGTTGACAACAAAAGAAAAAGATTCAATTAATTGGCTTTATAATCATCATCACGGATTAAAATGGCAAGATGGCGATTCAACCTTAACAAATATTAAGGAATATTATATTGCGCATGTTAAAGATAAAAATTTTATTTATTATGTTAAAGGATTAGAAAAAATTAAGTGGATTCAAAATATTTTTAAGGATAAAATTAATTTTTATAACCTAGATGATCTAAATTGTCCAAATTTAAAAACATTATATCAAAATGATAAATCTGTAAATATTTGTTGTTATCATAGAAAATATTGTATATGTGCTGAAAAAAATGTAATACTCTTAAGAAAGTTTATTAAATCAAATATTAATAAAGAAAACATAAAATTATAAAAAACATTATTTTTTTTTGGATTTATTATTTAACACTTAAATCAGATAAAATAATCATCAAACATTAGTTCATTCTGAATACTTGAAATGTCAATAACAATATCTTTAATCGGAAACACTTCAACTCTGGTTGGAGAATATTTTCCTCCAATTGAACTCCCTACAAAATATGTTTGTGGACTTATTGATTTTGTAACATTCAATTCCATACCCAATGTAGATGTTCACAACAATTTGTTTCATATAGGAAATCATATTATTACTATTCCGGTTGGTTCGTATGAACTTGAGGATATTGATTTTTTCTTAAACTCAAGCTTAAAAGATATTGATGAACCAATTTATCTAATAATTGAAGCTAACAATAACACACTTAAAACTGAAATAACCTTATCAATGGATATAGATTTTTCACAACCAAACAGTATAGGAAAGTTGCTCGGATTTAGCAAAAGAAAATTAGAAGTAAATTCAACTGCATATTATAACACTGATCAAAATCTTCAAAATGATAAATCTTTGGAAGTGATGATTGTAGATATTAATCAATTGAATACTACAAGGTTATTTGAATCTGACTTACCTGCACATATTACGGATGTTAATACAATACGCATTGAAAACAACTTAACAACCGGATCATTTATTAATAATACTTCGAATCATGTTATTCATGAATTTCCTCTTGATGTTCCTCCAGGATATAAAATAAGTGAAAAACCTCGAAATGTTATTTATTTACCCGTCAACTGTCAGCAAATAAACAACATAACGATTAGAATCTTAAATCAAGACGGTGAACTTATAAATTTTAGAAGAGAAAAAATCACTCTTAGACTTCACTTCAAACCAGAATAATGATCATTTACAATAAAAACGTAATGCAAAGAGGATTTCCATTCAATACCGCACCAACTCACATTCGAGAAAGTATAAAAAATAAAAAACTGTTAACATCATATAATACAGAATACTTAAAATCATTAGGATTTAATCTTCAACCATGAATGAAATACTAAATGTCCTTCAAAAACCTATATATGATGAGAGTATTGTAAAAAGAGAATATCATAGTTACTCTCCATATCTAAAATCATTCAACAACAATGATGAAATTCGTATACCAATTCAAAATCAGGATCTCTTTGTCTTACCAAGTGAGAGTATGATTTACATTCATGGCTTTATAGTAAAGACGGAAGCAAACAAAGAGATTCCAGCTATAGATGTGAAATTTAAAAACAACTTTGTTTCATATTTGTTTGATGAAATTCGTTATGAAATTAATGGTTTTGAAGTTGATCGTACACGCAAACTTGGAATTTCATCCACCATGAAAAATTTTGTATCATTGAATAAGGCTGAAAGTGCTACACTAAAAAACGCTGGTTGGTGTCTTAACGAAACTTTTGTTTTAGAAAAAAGTCATTTTAGCTGTTGTATACCTCTGAAAATGTTGATGGGGTTTGCTGAAGATTATAATAAAATACTATTAAATTCGAAACATGAGCTCATTCTTCAACGTTCTACATCCGATGAGAGATCATATTATTCTACAAATACAACTGATCAGTTGAAATTAACAATTCTGGATATAATATGGAAAATGCCGCATATTCAACTATCAGACTTTGCAAAATTGGAAATGTTTAAGATAATCAACAGCAAAAATTCTATACCAATTGCATTTCGTAGTTGGGATTGTCATGTAAATCCTGCACTACCAACGAATACAAAGGTTTTATGGAATGTGAAGCTTTCTCCACAAAACGAAAGACCACGATTTCTTATAATTGGTTTACAAAAAGAGAAAAGTAAAGAACAAGGAAATATATTTGACCATTGTAATATCTCTAATTTAAAAGTATATCTAAACTCAGAGTCATATCCATATGACGATTTAAATAATCGTTTTGAAAATGGCCAGTATTCTGTACTATATAATATGTATGCAAAATTTCAACAAAGCTTTTACATGCGAGAACCTGAACCATTGCTAGATGTTAACGATTACAAGTCTTACGCACCGCTTATTGTTGTTGATGTTTCACATCAAAATGAAACTGTTAAAATTGGACCTATTGATGTACGAATTGAATTTGATACTGAAGCAAACAAACCAATTCCAGAAAAAACATCAGCATACTGTTTAGTTATTCATGATCGCTTAATCGAATACTCACCTCTAACAAGCGAAATTAGAAAAATTATTTAATTATAATATTTCTTTTAAAATTTTTAATAAATGAAAAAAAATTTTTTTATATATATATAAATAAAACAAGATCTTTTTAATTCTTAACCGATGTATTTTATTAAAACATTTATAGTTTCTTTTTACTTTAGTTTCGAAAACAAAAATTTTAAACATAAATGACCACAATTTATTGTATTAAAATTTTGATATCTATCATAATTATAACTAATGTTTTTTCCTAAATATTTTATTAATTGTTTTGGTGGCTGCAAATTGCCAAAGCTATCAAAATATTCGATTTGATTGTTGTTTTTCCAGTATGCTACCCAATGTGTGCCAGGTCCCTTTGAAGTATCCAGATTGATTATTCCACATTCTTTTTTAAATGGTTTGCTTGGAAGAGTGTTGCACATAAACACACCTCTAAAATTTGGAATATGTTTTGCATATTTTCTCAAGTCTACATCAGAAAGGGCTCTTTTAGGTAGCTTCATTAAAAATTTTGTTGATAAGGTTTTAAATATAATCCAAGTCCTTTTTTATATGGTTTTAAGAACATGCCTTTTCCCATCGCAATGGCTTCCATTGTATTATTGTGTCGTTTTGCTTCAGTCAGCTGTTCCTTTCCATTTTTAACTGCATTGATTGCTTTTGTAATACCAGATACACCACCAGCTAAACCACCAAGTGCACCCAGTGCAGCAAATATAGGGGCAAGTGGAAGAAAACCTCCAGATTTTGGTAACGGTATTATTCGAGGTGTTTTTATTAACGATTTTTTCTTCCCCTTGAAAATATTGTTTACAACTTTTCGTGAAATCTTTATAGCATCTTTCAAGTTTTCACTTTTTTTTATATTCTTTCTTGCACTTTTCAATACATGTCTAAATAGTTGATGTTTATTTACTGGAGACGACTTTTTAGTTTTACTAATAACGTTACCCATACCGAATTTTGTTTTTGCTTTCATTGCAGTAGCAACAAACCAAGCGTTTGATTTTTCACCCAAACTACTATCGCTTGCTTTGACCCTTTGCCAAGCCTTTTCAGTTAAAATTCTATCAGCAATATGTCTTTTCTCTAAATCTTTATTGTTTGAGTATGCTATATCGTGCTCTCTGCAAGCAGTATCCAATGGATTGATTCCTTGATCACCTCTAGCTAAACGTTTCTTTAATTTTGTACCAGGTCCGCAAAATTGATAACCGGGTAGATGAAGTTCAATGGGAAGTTTATTAATTATTTTATTTAGAAAACCTTTACCAATGAAGGATGGATGGCGACTGAATAACTTTTTATAAATGATTGTCATATCTATTGATACTTTATCGATTAAAGGTTGAAATTAAATTGATTGAAAACAAATAAAAGAGACTGGTTTATATATTATGTTATCATTAGATTTCAGAATGCGTTTTTTTAAACAACATAAAAGGATTAATGTAAGGAATATCGAATCAAAGCTCGATTCATCAAATAAAATTCGTCATAGTTCATTACTACCGAATTCTATTCGAGCTCTTATTGTGGGTCCATCAAATTGCGGAAAAACAAATGTTATGATCAGTCTTATTGAAAGTCCTCATGGATTGAAATTTAAAAATATTTACTTATATTCAAAATCAACACAACAACCGAAATATAAGTACTTAGAAAGTCTAATTAAACCCATTAAGGAGATAAATTTTTCATCATTTTCCAATAATGATGATGTTCTATCGCCAGACGAAGTTAAACCAAATTCAGTATTTATATTCGACGATATAGCTTGTGAGAAACAAAATCATGTACGTGCCTACTTCTGTATGGGTCGTCATAAAGATATTGATAGTTTTTATTTATGTCAAACATATACACGTATACCAAAACACTTGATTCGCGATAATGCTAATATGATTATAATTTTCAAACAGGATGCAATGAATATTAAGCATATTTACAATGATCATGTTGGTTCTGATATGACTTTGAAAACATTTCATGAGTTATGTACCGAGTGTTGGAAAGAAAAATATGGTTTTCTAGTTATTAACAAAGATGATCCTATGAATAATGGTCGATATAGAAAAGGTTTCGATATATTTATAAAGCTATAAAAGAAATATTACAGATACTTTAAAATCAGTACAAGATTAATTATTAAACTAATAGCTTCTCAACTATTAAACTGCTAACTGCTAAACTGCTATACTGCTATACTGCTATACTGCTATACTGCTAAACTGCTAAACTGATCTGTTTTGAATCTGTTTCTAATTCAACCTATAAATATGAACACAAATCTAGTTAATAATCTTATTAAAACTCGAAATATTTTAAAAAAGAAATATAAGAATATTTTGCTTGGAGAAATTGCAAATGATGAATTGTTGGAAAAGACATTGAAACCAATATCAAAACCATTAAAAGAATTAGTTCAATCAACTAATAATAATAATAATAATAACATTATAAAACATGAAAATTATCCGGATAACTCTTTTAAACATGATCTTGAGAATAATAAAGTTGCCTTCAGTACACCATATAAAAAGAGTAAGCTTGATTATAACACGTTTTCTCCAAGCTCTAATAACAAGAAAATCGAGAAAAGTTCAAACACGTTTCAATCATTTGATGATGAAAATGATCATGATGACTATGATGATGATGATGATGATGATAATAATGATAATGTTGATAATGAGGATGATAGCAATGATGATGATAACACCATTGCAATACATCCCAATGAAAGTGTTCAATATAATTTATCAAAAGTTAACTTAAATATATATGATAAAACCTATGGTCCTCATAAGGATAAAAATCAAATATGGAGACTGGGTAATGAACCCATCGCTTTCAATTCAACCAATATTACTGTAGGTAATTTACAATGGCCCTTCACATCAGGCTTATATGAATTGTTAGTTTATAAGAACCCAATCAGTTATAATAAAACAGATTTAAATAATTATAAACAAATATTGGAGATGACTAATGTCCATAAACGAAATAACAGTATTAATGGACAAATTAAAGGAAATCGTTCAATTAAATATACAACGATTATTAAAAACCTATTTAAACAACAGAAAATTCATAAGGGAAAAGGTTTAATGAAATTGAATAGAAAAAAGCATAATTATGTTTATTGGGATGATCCTAATGAATTGGTTGATAGATTGCGTCTTTTGATTTCATCAACAACAGCTGGTCACTCAAATCATAATAATGAAATTATATCAATTATTGAGGAATTGAGAGAAGCAAAAATTATTATATAAATAGACTTAAAAATGTACAAACAATTCATATTCATAAAATGCCTATCGATAAGTTTGGACATTATATTGAAAAATCTGCAAGATACCAAAATCAACATTTCAAGATTCATTTGGATAGTGATCGTAATTTCAACTTTAACTTGCGGAGAATAAAAAATATTGCTAGTCCTGTATTGGAAAACGATGCTGTAAACAAAATTTACATGAAAAGTTATTTAAGTGAAATAAAGAAACAACTGGATACAATGTATATGGAGAGAATTAAGGAAATGGAGGATCGTTTTAACGAAATAATACAACAACAAAACGTGTTGACTATAGAAAAATTTGATAATGTAGAAACACGTTTAAGTAAATTAATATATGATCAAAGTATAATACTAAATAATTTCAATCAATCACTAAATGAAATGAAATCATTATTTAATCACAAAATTGATTCAGTTGAAGAACGTCTAAATGAAAAAACGAAGCTCATTACAAACCATTAAAACATAGATATGTAAATCGTTTTTGATTTAAATTCAATATCAGCAGCATTTAAATTGATGTAATCTGTAAGATAGACGTTAGAAATGGAGCGACAAGAAGTGGTTCAGGAGCTTCATAAGCAAGCCCGTAGAAATTTCATTCGACGTCGAGTGGTGATCAAGGGAATTGATGATCTTTGGCAAGCAGATCTTGTTGAAATGGGTGCTTACTCAAAATATAACAAAGGCTATAGATTTATTTTAACAGTTATAGATACATTTTCAAAGTTTGCTTGGGCTGTACCCGTAAAATCTAAAAGTAGTGAAGATATAACCAATGCTATGCAATCTATTTTTTCGCTAAAGAGAATTCCAAAAAACTTGCAAACCGATAATGGTAAAGAGTTCTATAATAAAATATTTCAAAACTTGATGATAAAACATAATATCAACCACTATTCTACATATAGTATCATGAAAGCGTCTATTGTAGAACGATTTAATAGAACACTAAAAGGAATGATGTGGAAAAATTTTAGTCTACAAGGAAATTATCAATGGATACATATATGCAAGGATTTAATTAATCAATATAATAATAAAAAGCATAGAACAATTGGAATGACGCCAAAGTCTGTTAACACAGAAAATGAAAGTTCTATACTAAAACAAGTCTATAATCATCCCAAAATATATAAATTTGGTAAACTAAAAGTTGGAGATCACGTTCGAATTAGCAAATATAAACATATTTTTTCAAAAGGATATACTCCAAACTGGACAACTGAAATTTTTAAAATTCGTACCTTACAGAACACAAACCCCATTACTTATTTATTGGAAGACTATCAAATGAATCCGATTGTTGGTGGATTCTATGAACATGAACTATTAAAGACACATTTTCCAAATACATACTTGATTGAAAATGTTATTAAAACTAAGGGACACCAGGCGTACGTAAAATGGTTGGGATTTTCCAATCAACATAATTCTTGGATCAATAAAGATGAACTTCAATAATATTATACATATATATATATATATATATATATATATATACTTCAATATGAGATTTATTTTTTTATTATTTTTTATTATATAATAAAATTTTCAAACAAATTAACAAATAAAATATACATATATACATAAATAGTATTGTTTTGATTTTTATTTCTAATCAACTTTGTTGTGTATGGTTAGAGTCAAGCTTTAGTATTCAAACAATTTAATTAAATCAACTGTTTCAAACACATTCATATATATCAATGAAAAAAACTGCAACAGAAACCGAATCTGATTACACACAATTTTAAAAACTTGTAGCTACATACCAAACACATTCATACATATCAACGAAAAAAAAAAAACCACAACAGAACTTTTAACAACAGAACAACAATACAATAGGGTAGCACTTATATCATCGTTGTTACTTTTCTCATACAAAATTAGTATACAAATCCTAACCAACCCCACCCAAACCCCCACCCAAACCCCGACCAAACCCCGGCCAAACCCAGGCAAGCCAAGCCAAGCCAAGCCAAGCCAAGCCAAGCCAAGCCAACCCAAGCCAAGCCAAGTCGTGCCAGCCCAGTTGCCGAAGCTGCTCAGCGATCGGATCCGCCCTAATAGAAATAACATTCAGGGATGGAAAATGCATTTCGAAATGCTTGCATATAACTTACTACCAGTAGATTTCTTACACCATGTTTCCAACTCTGCATGATCCCAAAAATGTATGGGATTTTTGATAACGAAACACCATAAACATACTACTAATGTGTGACCAAATATGAAGCTCCGTAATAATCCATCTTGACAATGCTCGATTACATGGGGAAAGGTTGATTGAAAACTATTTCGAAAATTGCGGTTGGGACGTTTTTCTTCAGCCGTGTTTTAGTCCAGGTCTTGGCTCGTCTGACTGCAACTTGCCTGGATTAATGCAGTTAGCTTTCATTGAACTACTGATGATATTAGACCAGGTTACCAAAGAGGTTTTATTAGTTCTTGGCATCAAAAAGTTGGCAGATTTTTGTTTCTTTGCTCGTAAAAGGTTATAACTAACGATGGCCAATATTTTCAACAAATTTATATTTCAGCAAAGTTTATTTAACAAATTAACAAACTCAAATATTAATAAATTGCGCGTCATTTGTTTTTTTGATTGACAGCATTAATGAGCCTTATCGTGGTTGGCGATTTTTGACTTCACATTCGACTATTTGTAGTTGATTAAAGAAAACAAGCTCCGTTTTTCTTTAATCTAGTACAATAAGCCAGACTTTCGCCGCAAAATCGCCAATCGCAATAAGGGAAGATATCAGACTATGGCAGGATTTGAGAAGAAAATTGGAAAAAACTAAATGCAGCTAATTAAGTTTATTTTTTGCGGAAAAACCAAGGCTAAGCTAGGATTAAATATCCTACACAAGCGTATGGCTTTTGAGAAAATACAATCCGGCTGATAGAGTTTATGAAAATTTTCAAAAGACATCATTAATTAATTAGCTCAGGTTTGTAAATTCTCAAAAGTCGTACGATTGCTTAGATAGTAACTCCTGGCCTTTAATATATACTATTGGGACTCTTCACTGTTAATTTCAAAGATAAAAAAGTGGTTTATTAATTTTGTTTTGGCTGCACAAGTACGGAAGACGATGAAGGTTCTACACGACCAGCTGAGTTCTTTACACCATAAACAGTTGAAAACGATTTACGATATGGTGTTGGCCAATCGGAGATTGAAAGCGAGAGATTGTGGCTTAGTGGTTTAAACTTTGAATGATCATTTTGGTATGATCAAGCTATCCACAAAATTGAAGCCGCGTTTGCTCACAATAGACCCCATATCCTACCGTATAACAGCTTCGCACGAGAGTTCGGCATTGTTCAACCGCAATATAAACAAGTTTCTGTGACGTTTCGCAGCCGTGACCGAATCGAGGATCCATACCACAGCAAACCAGAGACCAAACATCTGTACATACAGTGGGCTTCACGTGGTGAATCTACGCTAAAGACATTCAACTTGGGTTTGTCAGCCAATAAAGTCATACCGACCATTTTTTGGGATGCACGCAGTATAATCAAAATTGACTACCTCCAATAGGTAAAGCAATCAATGACGAATATAATAAGAATATAATGAGAACGGATCGCATTACGTCAAAAAAAGGTATTTTGCAGGTGGACTACGCATTGCTTCCTCGTTCTTTCTGGTAATTTTTGGATCCCAAACCTAAATTAATTGCTCGGCGGAAAGAGGTTTACTTCCAGCAATTACATTATCTCACAAACAAATACCTTTTTGCATAACCTCGACAAATCGTAAACTCTGGAATGGAGAAAAAAAATTTATGAAATGTTGGACAAAGTGTATAGAGCTCAAAGAAGACCACGTTGTAAAATAAAATGGTTTTCTAGTACAAAAATTCGTTTTTCATTCAAAAATTCAGGGAATTACCTTTTAGGAAAGCGCCTCTTATCTATCACTCTATCTGTTCTATCATTTGAGAGGTGGTCAAAATATAAAGCTTAATTTGATAAAATTCAATATGCTCACTCTTGTCTTATATTCGTTTATGAGATCCAAATTTTTTTATATCAGTGAGAATAGTAATTGCTAATTTCAATGTTTATAAATTTTCGCCAAGATAGAAATAAGTTTTAACAAACACTCGGTCCTAAACAGCAAGTATAAATTGTTTGCTTTTCATATGCTTTCATGCAGCCTCTCACGTATAAAATATTTTACGACGTCCTTCACTCATTTATTTTTATTGCAACATTTTTGCACACTCAACATTTAAGTTGATGATCATTTAAGGCCATTTTTATGGTCATATTCTTGGTAGTAACAAATCTTGTGTAACAATTTCACTACTGTTGCTTTTTTTAAGGTTCCTTAAAAGAACACAAGTATATAAACATATCTACATGTGTAGTTGAGTGTGTGTGTGTTTAGTTGTTTGCTCATATTTATTTTTTAACTAGTTAAATACTACAACTCACCTACAAGAATCCTCTGGCTGTTGTAAAACTCAGAAAGAAATAGAGTTATTAAAGGTGATGTATGCTTGTACACATCTGTGCACATGTGTGTGTATTTGTGTGCGTGCGTGTGTGTGTTTGTTTGTGTGTGGGTTTTACTGTATGTAGTTGTTAACAAGATTTATTGGTATGTGTTGTTTTTAAGAATTAATTTATGTTCTTTGCTATTTTTGAACTGTGAAATACTTGAGTGAAACGAATGTAATGTGAAGAAGGTAACAAAAAAAAAAACAGCAGCTTTCAAAATGCTTACAAATTCATTAGATTGTTGTTGGCTTAAACCTTAAAACACATAAGCAAAGAGCCATATAAGCAATTTATTCAAAAAACTTGCGGCATTTAACGTTGAAATTTAGTGCATATGTATATTTTATGCGGCACTTAAAAACTGGGTTAGTCAGGTTTCTTTTAAATAAAAATTAAAATCAAAAAAGACAAAATAAAATATTTAAACAAGTCCTTATATGAATGTTTATAAAATGGAATGAATTAACGTGAATTTATGGAGGTGAAATGAAATGTTTTTATAAGGTGGCTCGTTAGCTATGACAGTCTAACCTACGAAGTGGAAAGGACATGGTGACTTAATGCAACTGTCGTAGAACCCTTGATCCGAAAGGGGCCTTAAGCTCTATGATAGTAAAAGAGAGGTATTCATCACGCCCAATACTGACGTGTAGTTCGATAGTAAGAAGGATCCTTACAAGTAAGAAATGGTATTCTGAATTCAAATATCTGAATTTGTAGCAGTTACGGGCTATTAAAGCAGGAGTCCTTCAGAAGCACTTGGTACTTAAGACCTGCACATAATGGCCACAGCCATAAGCAGTGCTGTCAGGTTCACCATATCTGACTCATGGAGGTCAAAAAAGTATGAACACGCAAAAATCTTACTTCAGCTACATCTAGAACTAAGGTAAACCTCCGATTATATGATACCCAAAACGAGCTTGGATAGAACTTTCAAGGTCCTTCTTCCATCCAGTAAAGTAAATCATTATGGCAGCAAAGTCTACATTGGCGGATCAGGAGTGTTATCCGGTGCAGGGTTCTGGCGCACAGCTTTCATATCATCTTCCTCATGGTGCAATTGTATTTCAGGCTGGAAAAGCGGCCATAAGAGAGGCAGCTAGTATATTGTGGGCAGGAAATGCTGGGTGGATAATCGGCATTTTCGTCAACAAGCAGACAGCACTAATATCTCTTGAAACCTCTTCAATTTAATCAATGTAAGAATGTGCTGACCAGAATTTGTCTTCAGACTGAAGTTTGCCTGGTAGGCAAACTAAGCAGGGCTGGATCAGCTATGGACTCCTGTAATGCATTTACAGTGGCAGTGCTGTTTGGCACAATTAAAATTAATATCCTTAAATACTATATTTAGCAACCAGAAGATATATGGAATAGGGCCACAAAGCAAATAAGGTCATGCTTCTACGATAAATGCTCAGAAGAAATTGGAAGCAAAAATAGAAGAAGAATATGTCGTGGCTGGTTGAGCTAGTAGTGGGGCCACAGTGTGATCAGCAGACATGCTAAAAGGCTAAGTCTTCTCTAATATATATGCTGTCGCCGCTGTCGGGAACAGGACAAAAAAGAGACAGTTACCTGCTCTGCGAGTGCTCGGCATTGCACAGTATGCGATAGAAAAGTTAAGGAAAACATACTGCACAACCTATGGGAGGTATTACAGATTGATATAGGAGAACTTATGCCGTAACTCAACCCAACGGGATGGATGTAGTACGAATGATCACTACATATAGTATTCAGACTCTTTTCGTCCTTTAGGATTCGTATGAGCAGAGTGGTATCCATCATGCATCCACGTTAACCAACCAATCAACGAACCAACCATTAAACCAACCTACATTTGTGATTTGAACGGGCTAAGGTTCGTATTGCTTTTTAAGCCAAATTACATGTGATAATTATTAGTGAACAAATAACAACAAAGTCTGTTGTAAATATTCTGACTAACAACACACAGTTGAACGGAACAGCCAGCCGTTTTCGAAGGCCACTAAATCTTCATCATCAGCGTTCTTTTGTGTTTGGTCAATGAAACAACCAACGAACGACCAACCAACGAACGAATCAATCTTTAAAAATAAAACTTTAAAAAATTTACCTCTGTAAAAGTACATTTTGGAAAAATTATCTTAAGAAAAATAAAAAAAATTATACACATATTTTTAAAAGAATACATCATGGAAAGGGACCTTTTGAAAAAATTACCTTTTGAAAAAAAAATTACCTTTTAAAAAAAATATCTATAAAAAATACCCTTTGAAAAAAGTACTTTTCGAAAAAAGTATATCTGGGAATAACTTTTTGGCAAAATTTTTTAGAGAAATATGTCTACTTTTATTAAAGTACGCTTTGAATAGAGCAACTTTTGAAGAAAAAAAAAATACATTTCCGAAAAGAAATTAAGGAAAAAAGTATTGTTACTTAAAAAAGTACCTTTTGAAAAGAGTATATTTTATAAAGTTTCTTCTGAAAAAAGTATCTTAAAACGTGTGTGCATGATAAAATTATATCAGGTACATGCACAAGCCCAGCCTGTTAATGTATACAATGCAAATAGTTGTCAAACTTTGCTTACAAGCTGCGAAAATGTTAGTGTATGTGTGTGAATAAAATGATTACAGTGTTGCCAATGCATTTACACATCGTTGTGTCTCCAATTACACATCGAAGAAAATTACACTACACATCTTTTGTGTAGGTTAAAATTAAAACAAAAATAAATAAAAGTAGAACCCAAATTAGAATACACACAGATTATACAAGAATTTAATTACATAGCCTACACATGTGAGTAGAAATTACAAACTGTCTAACTACACACAGATTGGCAACACTGAATAACTGTAATCATGCAGGAATGCCGCGTCTGCAATTGTACTTTAGTTACCCTGTAATTGTTATTTTTAAAAAACAAAACGCATCTGTTTCTGACAGTTATTCGTTTGTTTATACCAACAAAATGAATGTGTTTTTTGGTGTTGTAATTTTGTTGTAGTCGTGCATGTACCTAGTATAATTGTACCATGCGTGTGTGTTTTAGAAAAAATATTTTGTAAAAAAGTGTCTTGAAAAAGTATTAAAAATATATTTTTATTAAAGTACCTTTTGAAGAAAATACCGTTTGAAAAAAGAAACCCTTCTTGACAAAATACTAATGAAAAAAATATTTTTTGAAAAAAGTATATCTTGAAATTAGTACGTTTTCTACAAAAAGAAAAAAAGAAAAATAAAAAGAGCCTTTTGCAAGAAGGTTCTTCGCAAAAATTTCTTTTAGAAAATGCACCTTTTGAAGAAAGTACCTTTCAAAGAAACTACTTTCTTTACCTTTTGGAAAAAACTACCTTTCCAAAAAGTATCTTAGCAAAAGTACTTTAAAAATAAATCTTTTTAAAAAGTACCTTTTAAAAAATTACTTTTTTGAAAAAAGTACATTTCATAGAAACTAATTTTTGGAAAAGTACCGGTTGGGAAAACACTTTTTTTGAAGAAAAGTATCTTCAGCAAAAAGTAGTTTTTGCAAGAAGTAACTTTAAAAAAATTATCTTTTGAAAAAAGTACTTTCTGAATTGAGGATATATTGAAAAAAGTACATTTTTCAAGGAGTAGCTTTGGAAAAAATTAACTTTGGAAAAAAGTACCTTAGGCATGAGTACTTTTGTGAAAAAGTATCTTTGGAAAGAAGGAACTTTTAAAAAACGTATAAAACGTATAAAAAAGTAACTCATCAAAGATATTCGTTTAAAAAATTTAGTTCTTAAAAAATTTTCTTAATTTTAAAGATTATACCTGAATTTAAATCATAACAATGTTTTCTGAATTTTCCACAAAACAAGATATTCATTTAAATATTCCATTTAAAGTACATTTGCTGCAAATACACGACAATTCATGTGCATTGTAAATGTCTCTTCTTGAAAAATCCTGTAAATTATTTGCCCAGCTAGAGTACATGATTAACAAATATTTAAACACATGGACTTTTGACCAGACAGTCATCAATAATAGACTTAAGAGAGAAATGCATGTGAGTTTAAATAAGTGTACAAATAAATATATGCGTTTGTTTATGTGTGTGTGTGTGTGAGTGTGTGTGTGTGTGTGTGTATGCATAAATGTATAAATAGCCACACACATGGACATTGTGCCAAAAATATTTATTTTGTCTAAACTAATTCAAACGAAAAATGGAAAGGGACATGACAGAGAAATTTAAGTCGGCTTCCTTAAATGAAAATATTTCGGACACACAAAAACATTCGCAAAAATTGATTTTCATGCGTGAGTGTATGTGGGTATGGGTGAGTGTGTGTGTATGTGTGTGTTTGTTTTAACATAAAATATAGGATTAGTTATCGTATATTTTGACATAAGTTAAGTTCATCAATGAACTTTAGAGTCAATTGTCTTCTACAAATATGTATGTACGTACAACGACATCGAAAAGGGGTGACATTTTAGTCAATGTTGTTCATAACGTCTCACTTAAACCAGAAAAAAAACAAAACACAACAGCTACAACAATCGTAAGACAAAAGGGGCTTAAAATTAAATTTCAGTTTGCATTTCCGAGTTACAAACATTAATTTGCAAAACAAAAACAATAAAAAAAAAAAAAAAAAAAAACAAAGGGGACAGTGACAGAGTTAGAAAGAGTCTATTGCCTTATTTGCAAAAATCAAAAGTATAGAAAAATTTGGCATTAAGATGGGTCATTTTCGATAATACAGACCTTTTTTCTCTGCAAATAATTATGGCTGTATTTGTTTTAGTTTAGCAAACAAATATTGAAATCTTCAAAGGAATCGAAGGAAGTGTGCTTATGTTTGTAATCAAACACTTGCTTATAAAATTTCAATTGATTTATTTTTCCCAAAAAGGGCTGTTATTTCTTATCTTTTTTTTCCATTTTCTTAAATGTATGCAGAGGATTTAAATTTATGTACATAAATATTTATGTTCCTAAAAATGGTCAAATATTTGGATTTGTTTTTGTTTGCATTTCTTAGCAAATATAAATTTTTGTTCAAATATTATTGTTGTAAGTATATACCTAATTTTATTTGGCCAACTTTGATGTATTTGAAACTATAAACACTATTTTCTAACTCTCTTAGATTTATCCTTCTGCAAATATTGCTTTACTGACATAAATTTCTAATGAAAGAGTTAAAAATTTGTCTCAGATATAATGCATAAAAATTAACTGTTAGATTTTTTTTTTTCAATTAAGTGTTTACTCAGAATAATTTTATTTAACAATTAATATATTAATTGCATCCACGTTTCTGTATAGTCACATCCATTTAATAAATAATTAGGCAGCACATCTTGCCATATTCACCAAAAGAGCTTAGCCGACACTTGAACCTAGTTTTTTTTTACGAAAATCGATTATTTAAAATAAGCAAAAATTAATTTCGAAAATTATGTATTAAGCTTTTTTTGGTGGTTATGACACGACATGTTGAATATTATCACTTCTTCTTGTTTTTCGAAAAGTTTCTTACGTTACTGTGATTGTAGTTTTGTAATTCTCAATAATCTATAGAGAATTTATCTATAATAATTAGTAGTGCTGTTAATTATTCGTCTTTTTTGTTTGTTCGAATGAAATATCATAATTTTTTTCTTGTTCGAACAGACAAATAATTTTGAACTTTTGTTCGAATATTCGAACGAACAAAGAATAAAAAAATATATTCGAACTTCCACTTATACTATTGAAGTAACAGAATTGCAAAAAATAAAAGATTAAATAAAAAAATTTTGATAAATTCCAATTGACTAGACCGGTTTTCTTCAAGTATAAATTAGATATAGATATACGATCATGTCACCATTCAAACGAAAACAAAGCAAAATTAAAATCGGTCAAGACGTTGGGGAGCTACGGCGTCAAAGACACGCAGATCAACAGAATATATCTAAAAAATGTGATATATTCTAAACGGCTGGACAGATTTTCTTTAAACATAGCTAACAACACTCTCGAATAAGTCATTTTCTATTTTATTTTTAAAGAGAAGTAACAATCAGGCAATGAATGCCTACTACTATTATAAGGAAAGGGATAGTAACTGAAAAGATAGGTGGTGAAGGTATAGATAGAGGAATGCTTCTTTTTTTTACAGCTCTGCTTTTTGCACTCCTTTTTTAATAATGTAGTGTTGCAGCGCCTCTAGCGTTAGAGTGAGTCGTATGAATTTGTTTGAAGCTGTGTTTAGTAGCAGTTTAGTAGTTATTTTACTTCGCCGATGATTCTGCTACACAACGAAGGGGGGTTGCTCTGTAGTGCGATTCAGTAACTTTTAACGATTCGACAATAGTAATTTTTGTCTATACATTTTGTCGCAGGCAATAACGATTGTGTGATTCTGTAACTTGTTTTTAACGATAGTACGCAGCTGATATTTTCCGTTGATTTTTGTCGATAAATTTAACAGCACATAAATTATTGTCGCTTAAATAACGACACAGCTGACATTACCCTACAGCGAATATCGTTAAAAGTGTTGCGGAATAGCAAATTCGATAAATTTTCGTTATAATTATTTTAACGATTCTATTATCGTTAAAAAAAAGTTAGTGAATCACACTACTGGTGTTACATTAGGATTAGTATCTCTTGAAGTCGGTATAGTTCAGTGACCAGTGACTATGCCTTCATCAAAATCGGTCCAACCGTTTGGTCTGTACGTCGAATCGTACATACAAATAGATACACAGACACAAACTAAATATGTACAAACTTATAACACCCCTTTTTTGTCGGGAGTTAAAAACATTTTTAATATGTTATTAATTTTTTGGGAAAAATCATTCAAAAACCGCAGATAACCTAAAAAATCTTAGTTAAGGAAATTGTTCGAATATTTGACAAAAATTATTCGAATAATTTTTTATTCTGAATGGAAAATTTTTGTTCATTCAAACAAATATGATAAAAAGTTGTTCGAATATTCGATTAATTTTTGTTCGAATGACACCACTAATAATTAGGGATTTGTAAGATTTGTTGCGTTTTGATTGAAGTCTACTGATGTCTTGCTTAGCAGCAACGAAATGCATCTAGAGTCTGGGGAATTTCCACAGATCCTGAACATGCTAAACGAATAACAATTAAATTTGATTGAATTGCTATTTATTTTGCAACGTGTTTAATAAAATTAAAATATCAAAATAAATTATTGTTTTGATAATAATTCTTGATTTGATGAAATCAAACGGAAGCTAAAGAACTTAAAACAAGTTTTTTTCCAAATTGTAAGCAAGGAAGTTTTGTAAGAAAACAAACTTAAAATTTAGTTTAAGAGAAATATTTAAAAGAAGGAAAATATTTTCAATTAAATTTTTATTCAAATGATGCAATTAATTTGCTTTTCAAGACATGCAAATATCTTAATGATGCCCCTTATTACAATCTGTCTGTCATGTTTCTGACCCGTTAAAACACTTTAATGAGAAATTTATATATAAGGTCCGTTAATAACTAGTGGACAATTAATTCCTCATCCTCTAACAACTGGTGTCCCTTTTCATATAGCCGTACACCGGCAACTTATTGAGATATGCTCGGCTAAAGGTTGCAGGCTTAAATGGTTGTTCACGTTGATATGCAGGAAAGGAAACGATCGACATAGAAATGTTGATCCAATGTCATATTAATAGAACTTGTGAAATAAGTACTATTTCAAAAAAAAGCATTTAAAAAAAGTACATTTTGAAAAAAATTTCCTTTAAAAAACCTTTTCGAGAAAAGTATTTTTTTAAAATAGTACCTGATGAAAAAAGTACCTTCTGAAAAAGTAAATTTTGAAAAACGTACCTTTTGAAAAAGTTTATTTTGAAAAAAGTATCGTTTTCAAAAAGTAACTTTTAAAAAAGTACCTTTTGAAAAAGTACTTTTTAAATAAAGTACTTTGTGAAAAAAGAACATTTAAAAAAAAACATTTTGAAAAAGTAGCTTAAAAAAAGTACCATTTAAAAAAAGTAGCTTTTGAAAAAAAGTATATATTGCAAAAAGTATTTATTGAAAAAAGTACCTATTGAAACAGTATTTATTGGAAAAAGTACCTTAAAAAATATCTATTAAAAAATTCGAAGTACCTTTTGAAAAAGTACATTTTGAAAAGGTACCTTTTGAAAAAGTACATTTTGAAAAAGTACCTTTTGAAAAAGTACATTTTGAAAAAGTACCTTTTGAAAAAAGTACTTTTTGAATAAAGTAATTTGTGAAAAAAGAACATTTTGAAAAGAAAAACATTTTGAAAAAAGTTCCTTTAAAAAAAGTACCTTATGAAAAAAGTAGCTTTTGCAAAAAAGTATCTATTGAAAAAAGTATCTATTGAAAACAGTAGCTATTGGAAAAAGTACATTAAAAAATTCGAAGTACATTTTGAAAAAAGTTCCTTTTGAAAAAGTACATTTTGAAAAAAGTACTTTTTGAATAAAGTAATTTGTGAAAAAAGAACATTTTGAAAAAAAAACATTTTGAAAAAAGTACCTTATGAAAAAAGGAGCTTTTGCAAAAAAGTATCTATTGAAAAAAGTATCTATTGAAAACAGTATCTAGTGACAAAAGTACCTTTAAAAAATAGCTATTAAAAAACTCTGAAGTGCCTTTTGAAAAAGTTAATGTTTTGAAAAAAGTACCTTTTGAAAAGATAACTTGTGGAAAAGTAACGTTTGAAAAAAGTACATTTTGAAAAAAAGTACATTTTGGAAAAAGTACGTTTTGAAAAAAGGACCTTTTGAAAAAAGTTTCTTTTAAAAAAGTAGATTTTAGAAAAAGTATTGAAACAAATACCTTTAAAAAACTATATTAAAAATATTCTAAGTACCTTTTAAAAAAACGTATCTATTGAAAGAAATACTATTTGGAAAAGTATCTTTCAAAAAAAGTACATATGGAAAAAAATACCTTTTAAATGAAGTATCTTTAGAAAAAATTATCCCTAAAAAATATTAATCTTAAGAAATAACTTATTGAATAAATTAATATAAGAACTACTTTTTGGAAAAAAATTGTTTTAAAAAGTTTATTTTGACAAAAGTTAGTATCTTTTGAAAAAAGTACCTATAGAAAAAAGTATATATATAAAAAAATTCATTTGAAAAAGATAATTTTGGAAATAATTAAGTTTGGAATAAAGTTACTTTTAAAAAAGTATTCTTTCAAAAAAGTACCCTTGAAAAACACTAAATTTTAAAAATGTATCTTTAAAAAAATGTGCGTTTCCAAAAAAGTACTTTTGGCTTACCCTATGACAAAAAAAAAAGTATATTGTGAGCAAAGTACCTTTTGCGAAAAAGAAATTTAAAAAACCACATTTTGAAAAAGTACCTTATTAGAAAAAACCCTTTAAAAAATCCTTCCGGAATAATTGTTTTAAAAAATGCCTTATAAAGGTTATTTTACAATGAAGGGTACGTAAAAAGCATATTTTACATAAAAATCACATGAAGTCCAGAGAAATACATTTTTAAATAAGACAAGTATCTACAAATTAAATTAAATATAAAAAAACATCTTCCTTGCAGAACTTTTGTAAGAATTAGCAAATTTTAGACAAAATAAGACATAAAAAAATTATTCCAAGAAAACTTGCAAATTTTCTTTTTTTTTGCAAATTCTGAATTTTATTACAAATTATATATATGTATGTATATATGAATACATATTTTAATTTCAATATGCAAGTGTAGATAAAAACTACACTTTCGAGCTTATTTCGAATATTGCAACCAAAAACTACAGCAATCAAAAAGTTTCATCGCAAAAGCTTTAAAAATCACACATTAACTAACTTAAAAAAAAGAAACAACATTAGTGTTTAACGACCACTATAAAAAGTGCATAACAAATGCATAAAATACATGAAAGGCCAGTAAAAATGAAGAAAGCTTTTAAGATTTTATTGCAACATAAATATTTTAGCAACAAAGCTTTTGTGGATGGAAATCAAAGCAATTAAAATTAACCGCTTTCTTAAATTACTACTTAAACTTGTTTAACTAAGGGAAATTCAAACTAAAAAAAAATATTTTTTTAATTATGCTATAGAATCTATTTTTCAGTGACTGGTTCTAAGCAAAAAGAAACCGTGAATTCCTTTACATATTATAAATAGATGTTGTAAGTGCTGAAAAAATCTGTTTTAATTCTGTAAGGTTTACAGAAGAAAGCCAAAGCAACCCTCTGTTCTGTTTATTGCGTTTGAAATTTTCTGCACAAGCTGTTTAAGGGGAAATTAATCTGCGGGGTGGTTGCTAGATATAATATTACCCCTTAGTTTTTGCTCTTTTAGATAATTTTTAGATTTCGTTAAATTTTATCTCAAGCTGAATGTTTAGCCCTTTTGCTGTAAAATTGCAGAATTTTCTGCATTTTTGCAGATATTCGAGATAATTGCAAAGTTAAGATAAAACTCTGCAAATTTCTAGATGAATGTTATTGAAGGGGTGGTTAAAACGCTGGATTTTTTTGAACATAATGTCTGGTTGATGTTAAATATATTTAAGCTTTTTATTCGTTAAAGTTAGCTTAGAGGATCTGACGTTATGAAAGCTGCAGAATGTTATTAAAGCTGGTAATTCAAAAAACCAATAACAGACAAATTAATTCTTAATTAATTATTTTTTTGGCTTCCCGGATAATACATAAGCAGGAAACCTACTGAATAGAATTCGTCCTATGTGTTAAAAAATTTCTTCTTCGTTATTCTTTGTGTCCACTGTCCCACTGTCCACCAAACTATTTTAGCAAATCGTGCCATAACCGCCAAAAAAATTTAAGGGTTTTAAGGTATTTAAAAAAAAAGGAATTTCAGGTGCAGGTGTTATCAAAGCAAAAGCATACTTTTCTCTTACATAAAAGCTACTGTGCCATCACAGCAAACTTATAGAAAAGTTTAATGTGGCGTCACAGCACGATTTAATTACAGAATAAAAAAATAATAATAATAATTTCAGCCATCATATTTACTTCAATAGTGGCACAACTCAAAAAACCCAGTTTTGCAGAAAACGCGTTTTAAGTTTTCAATTTGCATACAACCCAATGGAGAAATGAAAAAAAAATCTTCTCTGAGGAGGTGATAGTACAAGCTATTTATATGAAATTTTTACACAAGATAAAATAAGAAATGCCGCATCTTTCTGCATTATTAGCTCAAAAAACTCATTTTTTGAGTTAGGCCACTATTGAAGTAAATGAGCGATATGATAATTTTTTACATAAAGGGTGGTTAAATTTTAAGGGCCGATGTTGATTTTGAATAAAGCACAAAGTATTTAGGAAATTATTGTCATTTCTTTTTGTTATGATAATATGGCATGGTTGAATTATGTATGGAACAAAATATCGGCCAAATGGCCGACGCAACCTCGGTGGCACACCTCCAATCCGATGGTCCAAATTTTTGATGACGCTGATGCATAAATGAGGTTCTATGCCGTTAATGTGAAGAATTATCTAATTCTTTAGCTCCTGAATTATTGCTAGCTTATCATTGTACATTTTTTCTTTCAAATAACCCCAATTGACACTTGACATCGCCACCACGTGAGATAACACGGCCATTAAATTTGTCGCTTAAAAACCCCATTGTTTCGTTAGCTGTATGGTAAGTGGCACCGTCCGTCATCTCACGATAGCGAACACCATTCACAGTAACTGGCCGATGATGCCGCCAGTCCAGAAACCACACCAAACAGTCACTCTTTGTGGGTGCATTTGTTTTTCGACAATCACTCTTGGATTATCACTTGGATTAATTAATGGCAATTCTGCTTATTGACGAATCCACTGAGGTTGATTGTGTTGACCGAAAAAATCACGAAGTGCACGATATGCATTAGTCTCATGCATAAGACATCTTATAAGAACTTTCAAGACATGAGGGATTTTTCAAATGTTCTACTACAGCGAAATCTTATAAAACAAACGTTAACAACACTTTTTGCAAGAATTTTTTTTTGAGTATTGTAGGTATAAGAGTAAAGAAGAAAACTCTTCGCGACGGAAGAATTTGTGATACTTGCTTCTTTCTACCAATGAGCTCGTGTACAAACGTCATGCATGTATGTGTGTATGATTTTTTATTTTTCTGCGCAAATGCAAAGGCACACACATGCATTAACATTAGTTGTATGCGGTTAATCACATAATAGATTACCACCCTCTAGTCAACCTAGAACCATATGTCTCTATGTCAATACTCTTTCTCCAGCGACAATTGCACTAGTTAAAATGTCGGCAACTTTCCTTTTATGCGCGAGTAGAGGTACGTTAGAGACGACAGTTCTAGTGTATTTCTGGTGATATTGTCAATGAACGCGTGAATTGTTTGTTTTTCTTTTTTATTATGTTGTGCAATAATATTAAATAAATATATGTAGACGAGGGTCACTAAAATCTACAAGTGAATCTTCGGTTCAAATATCTCCATATGGTCGTAAAAGAACTACCTTCTCAATAGTGCTAAAGGCCATGCTACACTATCATACAAAGTCGTGCGATCTACGAAAAAGTACAACGCTGGTATGATGGAGTTTATGAAAATTTTCAAAACACAATAACAATTCACCACACCAGGGTTGTATATTTTCGTAGATCGCACGACTTTGTATGATAGTGTATCACGGCCTTAAAGTCTACTGATAGATTTTGAATGACAACCCTATGTTATTTGTCAATAGGCATTTGCATTGGCTGGGGTACACCTAGTCAGTAGCATTATTGACAATGTGACTAGAAAATTACTATAAGTTTACTATTGACAACGAGAGAGGATATATCGATATTGTAGACTAGAGCCCCTAAAATTTACTAGTGAATCTTTGGTGCCAATGTCTCCATGTGGTCCTGAAAGAACTACTAAGTCAGTAGTGCTATAGTCTAGTGGTAGATTTTCAATGACAAGCTAATGTTAAATGTCAATAGACGATTAGATTGGCTGGGGTACACCTGGTCAGTAGTGCTACTGACAACGTCACTAATAAATCACCACAATTTCACTATTCGCAGTTTCTGCAGGGCACCTACATATTACACACACACTCAAACGTACAATATGAAAAATAATAAGCATACATTAATCAACAGTACTTCTTTTGAGTGTTTGTTACAAACAAGCTGTCTTGCGACATCGCTTGTTACAACTGATATACACATACAACAATACATCCATCGGGCTTCGCTTATAGTACGACAGCATTTATTATTGGTTTAGTATAATACATGCGACGTGAATACATTTAAAAATCATGACATTTTTACATTTCAAGACTGTTTACGCAGCTCTCTCTTTTGATTTGAACGCCTATTTTCATAATAAGTCTGATTAACTTTAACGCATTGCTCGCCTGTGTATCTTTCCATGGTTCAAATTGAGTTAGTCTGAAATTGAGAAATGTCAAATGAAACGCAAAAAAAACTTGAAGTTTAGGTGTGGTTCACATTCAACATCGAGCCTTAAAATTTAACCAACCTTTAAAACTTGACTCTGATCCCACATTACACTTTTGATCTCGGAATAAAGTACTCTGGCATTGTTATTATAGAAAAAATTACTGTGACATCACAGCACATTTTTCTTGTAGAAAAGTTAACTGTGCCATCACAAAACACTTCCATAATACAAGTGTTATAATACTAAAAAAAAATTCCATTTTAACAGTTTTTTTTTGAAAATGGGCGCATTCATAAGACGTAGCTGTTGAGCTCAACAGTTGTGAAACTGTTGGCAACCGTTGGCTCTTATAGTTACATCTTAGAAACGGCTTGATGGACATAATTTAATTTTATATCTTTATTTCATTACTTTATCGCATTTCTAATGTAAAATCTAACAAATGTTTGCGCTTGCCACCTAACAGAGCATATAAACGGTATAACTCTATTCGATCAGCTGTTCAGGCTGAGCACAACATGTTGACTATAGGTAGCGAAAAAATTTTATGTTAGAAAATTACTTAACTGTTGAGTGAAGCGGAACTACTCAACTATGCGTTTCTAAGGCAAACACTCAACGGTAGCGCAACAGCTACGTCTTATGAATGCACCCAATATGTCTGAAAAAAGCGTTTTTGTAGCTTTTCTCTAGGACCAATCCTAAGCTTTTAGATTCCAAGAAATTAAGTTTAAAGGGTCTGTTGCTTAAATTCTGTACTAAAGTAGGGAAGCTTTTATAGTATTCTTGGTAGCTATAGAACTTTCAATGACATTATAGCACCTAAAACTATGCTAAATGCTTACAGTTAATATAATGCCTAAATGTAGGCATGTTAAAAAGCTTTTAAAATAGTTTATAGCTTTTATCTGTACAATAAAGCTCATTCGAAGCAAAATTCAAACTATACGATAGCAGCAACTAAATCCGCAGAAATATTTCACAGATAAAACTACAAAGTTGTTAGTGGTTTGCAAGTGGTGTTCGAGGTGAGAGAGAGAGAGAGAGAGAGGGAGAGAGAGAGAGAGAACTATGCTCTTGATTTCAAATCAACATTCTTGAAAACAATTGCATACCTTTAGGTGTTAGTTATTTGAGCGTAAGTGTAGCATAACTTTAGGCCACGAAGTGTTACAAAAAAATATGTTGAAATTTAAAATGGGAGAGCAGCAACGCTCGCATAGAGAGTGAGCGGCAGAGAGAAAGAGAGCATTAGCAAATGTATGTCATTTAGAATTTTTTATTAGTGAGCAGCATTGCTGTTTAGTTTTAGTGGATATATTTTTTATGGAAAAAATATATATGTATGTACAACAATTGCTTTTGCTGCTTTTCCAGTTATGGGGGATTTTTTATTTGTTTTTTTTTTTTTGCAAAGAGTTTTGACATTTTCTTTTAGCCGCTCTAAAGAAAACATCTAAAAGAGCATAAAGGTAAACCGGATTTATGTGGATGTGCGTGTGTGTGTTTGTGCGGGTATGCGTGTATTGGTAACATTAACAATACAATTGCAGAATAAGTCAAGAGCAGGTTAATATAACGAGCCATTTTCTGTATATTCAATATTCGTAAACGAACTGGAGGTTGAACGGATGTGAGCATGTTTGCTTGCCTGAACATGTGCATGTGCGTGTGTCTGTCTGTCTGTACGTCTGTTTGTCTGACAAGCTCTTTTTGTGCGAGTTTAAAGACAAGTGTATTGTTGCTTAATTTTCATTATCGTACGTTTGGGTATAAAAACGCAGCAATATTTATACAGAGATTTCTATTGTAGCAATAACAACAACATTAACGTGAACAATAAAATGAGCATGAATTTCACTTTAATTTTCAGTTCAAATGTTGAGGAACAATTTTGTGTACTGTTGCTGTTGCTGTTGCTGCCGTTTGTTGGTGGTCGTCGTCGTTGTACAATCGTTAGTTGGCTCGATGGCAGTTTTGTTGTATGTGTGTGTGGGTTTTTTTTTGCATTTCTGGCTGTTGCTGCCAATATTCACTTTTATTACTGTTGTTTTTTGTGTTGTTGGCATAACTGTTGTTGCTGCCAGCTACATTTTCTGCTGCTGTTATTGCATGTTCTTGTTGCTTTTGCACACACAAAAATACTCACACTTGCAAAAATTGTATGTGTTTTTCTTTTTCATTTCAAATATATCTGCATGTGTTTGTGAGTGTGTGTGTGTGTGTGTGTGATTGTGACTGTTATCTATATGTAAGTGCGAGTGTGTTTTATTTTGCATCCTTTATGAATTTTCAGGCAAACGTAAAAATTTCAGTCTACGACGAGACGAGTTTATCGTGCGTCCGTTTGCTTAAGCAAAGAACTAAAGAGAAAAAAAATCACCAGAAAGTGCTTGAACAAAAATAAAAATTAAGCAAACGAGTGTAAATTTTATTTAAAAAAAAAATATTAGAATAAATATCAAGACAAACTTTAATTAAGCATAAAAAATAACAAAAAAAAAGTACAAAAAAGTAACTAAAAAATATAAGAAAAACAAAATCTCTTAAAAAAATCGAGTTTCTGAAAAATACCTTTAATGTATGTTGTTACGTACCATATGCAAAGTGCACATGTTTATTTTTATTATTAGTGCTAGCAGCAACATATTGCCACAACATAAACAAAAAAAAGAATGCCGATAACTTTCTCTTCTCATCTTCCTACTCCTAGAGTTTGTGTCTTAACAAATTTTTGGGGAATACTAATAACTTGTTTATTGTTGTTCCTCATATGTTTTTGTTAGTGTATAAAAGGTTCTGTGTTGTTTTTATGGTCTTGGAAATTTTTTGTCATATTATTCCTGGCTTAAAATTTTTGACATGAATAGTGTTTTGTTTAAAGTAAAATATGTTTGTACTTTTTATTATTTGTTTTAGTTTTTTACTTAAATTTTTTTATTTAAAAATGAAGTAAAACACTTGCAAATACGAAAGCAAAGTAATTTAATACAAGAAAGCCTTAAAATAGCCTTAGTTTTTTTATTTAATAGCTGCCTAAAAGCATACCTCAATTTAATAACAACTTAAAAGTATATTTGAGTTTTTATATTGATGTTTATTACACTTGTTGTTGTTCTTATAAAGATCAAATTGCTGTACTCGTTTTCATGGCAGAAACGAAAAATTATTACCCTAAAAATAAACACTTATTTTGGGTATAATTATTTTTTTTTCAAAAGATGGCTCTGTTTCATAGTGGCATATATTTCAGAAAAAAAAATTAATAAAAATTTATGTCAAATTCTGGGTTTATGTTAATGACTTTTTAAAGGATAAAATAAAATTAAATGGCAAATTCGTTTTTACAAAAGTGAACAATTTTTATTTTTCCAAATGGTAACGCCTGCAGTTTACTTGATCTTTATCTATTTTAAGGCGCTATTTCTCTACGCACAGATAAGCAACAAATATATATTTTAGTTCTCCAAAGTATGCACAATTACTTAAACTAATTCACACTAAAAATCATTAATTCAATTAATTATAAAAAAACGATTATATTATAGGTTTTCTTCATAAAATATATTTTATGTTTATAAAAGATTTTATAAAACATAAATAAGGCAGTTATATTTTAAACTTGACTTATGCCCGTAATTTCTACATACAGATTAACCTAACGTTTAGATATCTAGACACCAATAGATATATCTTTGTGAAAATTACAGGCATTAATAAATTAACAGCTTTATTTATAAAACATATAAAGGCTTTAAAAAAAAAAAAATTATGAAAATTTGTGTTAAAAAATCTTTATAAACACTTTAAAAGTTTTATAAATAAAGCTGTAAATGTTTAATTATATGCAATTTTTAATTGAAAATATTAGTTAAAGTTTTCGTTTTGTTTTTGGAGAATTTTAATAGCAACTGTTTTTAATACTCACACAAATTTATTTCCCATGTATAATTTACGTTCTGTACTGCCGTCATCTTGATCCTTCGAATCAAGCAGTGTTGCAGCTCACTTTTCGTTACTACGAGATTACTGAGCTCGAGGAAATTGATAATTTTCGTAAATAACAGCGCATGTCCAATAGGCTTATGCAGAAAATAAAAAATTTGCAAAACACGAAGGGCTCACTGGGTTTTCATATGCGGGCTAAAATTCTAAGACAAACTGCGTGTTTACTTTTTTGATATCTTTAAAAAAAAGTTCGGCACCAAATGCATTTTCTGCAGCAAAAATGTGGATTTTTCAAATCCAAAAAAATCTCATATTTTCGTAATGACAAAAATTTTTTTGTTAATAAACCATCAACTAGTACCCGAATTTTATAGATTTTGATTACGAATCTGCTGTTTATTTTAAAATCCATTAAGTGGTTTTCGAGATATCACCATTTGCAAAATTTGTGAAATTATCACTCAGTTTCTGTTACTCACAGAATTACTTGTTGTTTCCTATTTCTTGAAATTGGCATTGACTTTTACACCATTTCAGAATGGTTTTTATTGTAGTTATAATTCAGTTGTAAACTGTGTGCGTTGTAAATTTCATACCTTTTTAATTCTGTAAATTTGAGAATAAGTATGTCTAAAAAAAAGTTATAACGCAGTTGTCATCAACAGTGAAAAATGGCAAAGAAATTTGATGGGTGATACCCAAAATTATCAATTTTGTAAGCCGTTATTTTACTTACACCATAAACCTAGTGAAGATTATATTATTGAACGATATTTGACATTGAAAACAAACAACAAAAAAGTAAAAATATTCTGATAATATATAAAGAGTTAACTAGTTTATGGCTAAAATTTAATGAGCCAACAATGAAGAAAAAAAATATAATCAGAAAAAAAAATCCAAGCACCTCCAAAATCTTGAGTTAAAAACCGGGTAAAAACCGGTTTTTCGTACCCGTGTTACTTCTCTTAAAAAAACCGGGTTTTCGTACCCGTAGGCACTTATCAACCTCTAACTACGTTAAATATCCACCTTTTATAAATTTATAAACGGATTTAAAAAGAAGAGACTAAGACCTTTCGAACCAT
This sequence comes from Tachina grossa, assembly GCA_949987645.1. Lineage (NCBI taxonomy): Eukaryota > Metazoa > Arthropoda > Insecta > Diptera > Tachinidae > Tachina > Tachina grossa. The sequence continues at coordinate 150,061,464 of OX465276.1, forward strand.
ATTTCGATGAATTTCAGATTTTTTTTTTTTAACACAAACACAATTCGCAAAGCGATTAGCTTGTCTGCGAAAAACACTATGGGGGGAATCGAACCCACGATCTTTGGACTGAGAGGCTAGCATCGCTACCACTCAGCCACAGGGGCACCCAAAGATATATGTACTATGTCCGTTTTTGTTTATCAAATGTAATTTTTTCGGTTTTTTTCGACACTTTTTTACTTTGGAATCGTTCTTAGGCAGTATTTTCAACCCCCGACTAAAAAAGGGGTGTTATAAGTTTGTAGTGTGTGTCTGTGGATCTGTGTGTCTGTCCGTGTCCACGTACGGGCCAAACGGCTGGACTGATTCTCATTTAGTTTTTTCTGTTTGAAACTTGATCGAGAGGATTCTTAGCTATGTTTGAAGAAAATCGGTCCAGCCGTTTAGAAGATATGACATCTTTTCTGAAAAAAGTCGTAGGTTTTTAAAATTTTTAATTTTTGTTATTGTACTGGAACCGTTCTGTTTATAACTTTATTTTTAAAACATAATTGATTTAGAGTAATTCTCAAGTTTGTTTTAAAAAATTTTCCTAGAAATTTACTGAGTTATTAAACATTTTATTAGAAGACTTTTTGTTAAAAAACTACGCCTTCGATGTATTTACGCTTTCAGGATGATGTAAGTACAATTTAATAGTCATATATCAACAAACAATACACAATTGCTATTAGAAATTTGCAAAGAGAGCTTAATTTATATAAAAATGCTATAATTAACAATAATCTTGGCGATTGGTTGGTATATGTAAAAAATGTAGTTCTCAAGAAAAAAGTTTGGCGACCACTATTGTACAAATTTTGTACTCTTGGTATATGTCTATTTAATTGGACTTACATCATCCTGAAAGCTTAAATACATCGATAGCGTATAAATACAACACGAAATACAATTTCACAAAAATTTGTTGCACAGTGTAAATATAATAATAATATGCAGAGATATCTCAAACGACCTTATGCAAAAATTACTCAATATATTGAAAAATAAATGATAGATTTGTGATCAGCGGACCGAACTGTATGAATGTGCATAAATGATATATTGTGCTGAAAAAATAAGTAACTTTTTGCAAAACCTGAATTAGCGAATAACTGGAGAAGTACTCATCATATCTCGAAAACCACTCAATGGATCTTAAAATAAATAGCAGAATCGTGATCATCGGATCAAAATCTTTAAAATTCGGGTACTAGTAGATGGTTTATTAACAAAAAAAAATTTGTCATTAAGAAAATATGAGATTTTTTTGGATTTGAAAAATCCACTTTTTTGCTGCAGAAAATGCATTTGGTGCGGAACTTTTTTTTAAGATATCAAAAAAGTAAAAGCGCAGTTTGTCTTAGAATTTTAGCCTGCATATGAAAACCCAGTGAGCCTTTGTGTTTTTAAAAAATACGCATAAGCCTAATGCCCAGGAATAGAATTTGTTTCCATTAGACCCAAAAAAATTTCTATGAAATGCTTATTTACGAAAAGGTAGAAGCTGTGCTGTTATTGTAGGAAAAATTAAGTACATATGTCTATTTTTGAAAAATTTCTTAGACCTTTTTAAAAAGGATTTAAAATATTACAATTTGACAACGCAAACTCGAAATGAGAAATATATAACATAGGTAAATGATAATCACAGCAGGTGTGGTACTTAATTTGTGACTCAAAAAAAAAAAGAATAAACAAATTTAACAGAAGTTTTAAAAGAATCAAGACAGAGTCTAAGAATTGCAGACAGAACTTTAAGCTTCATAAAGCTCAATTTGAAGCTCAATTTGACTCTTCCAGCTTCTAAGGACCAATTAAGAACCAAACAACCTTAGCTTCACATAACCGAAGCATAAATTATAGAACAACAGAGTTAGTGCCGTTCTTGATATATTTTGCAATTTCTTTTCACTCTTCATATGATCCGTTTTGGGCTCGAAGGACCATTGCTTAAAATATAATCATAAACTAGAAGTAAGTTTACCTTTCACATAAAGCTTCTAATATATATTATCCATCGTCATCACAACTTGTCTCATCTAACTGCTTTTGAAACCTCATCTCTAAAGTTTCCATAAGATGAGGTGACGTTTTATACAATTGGGCCAATTAGACAATTAAAAACTATCAGTGATTATTAAAACCTGATTGAGTTTAAAGAATATTGGCCTGGTTCTGAAAACCATTTCGTTTTGAAACCGGCAAATTTCAGGGGAAAAATCAACAAGAAAACTCACTTATATTACAGATTTTTATTTGTTTTTAAGATTTCATATGGTTTTGATATTTTATCCGAACTTAATTTCGAATGCACTAAATTATCTGATAAAGAAAACCAACAATGTTTTCCATTTTTGAAATATTGCAATTTCAAAACGAAATGGTTTTCAGAAGCTGGTCGTATATATTTACATCATGTTTGAACAGGATCTTAATTAACAAAAAGAACCAAACACTTCTGCGAAAGTGTCGCATGAAATATGTCTCTTACAGAAGTAGATAGCTCAACTGATCGTCTAGAAGGTTGGACATGCTTAGCGCTTGCACAGCTACAACAAAATTCAGTACATCACCTTTTTATCACCGAATTTGATGGTAAAGAGTCCCCATTGTATTTATCAAAGTTAGCCTTGGTTGGAGTTAAGATTTTGAATGATTATTTTTTTTCGCCAATAAATAACATTGAGCAAACAAAGGAAATTCTCTTTTACCATTTTCTTCTCAAATCAGGAGATAATCGGCTGCATATGACTGTCAAGCACAAACTAAATGACACAGCGTATTAAATTTTCAACTAGCAGGAGCAATGTTGCGCTTATTGGCCTGCTCTTAATAAAAGGTTTGTTAACTTATCTAGTAATCGCATAATTAGGTAGAACTATTATTTAACTATCATTTATCACGCAAAAAAAAAGCAGATTTTAAAAAGAATGAAGCTTTCCTCTACATCTTTCTCACCACTTGTCTTCTCTATCACTATCCCTTTCCTAAAGGAGGTAACGTATAGTACTAGGAGTAGGGTTGCTTCTCTTTAAAGAGAAAAGTATATTTATAAATAGTTTACCTAAATTATCTTTTATCCATCTCAAGTAAATTAGAAAAAATCTTCTTCTCCAAACTATTAGTATAATTAACAATTTCTTTAATATTTACCACATTTCCTTCTTAAGCAAACTTTGTAATTTGTCAATGTCTTGCTGTCTAGAATACAGTTCAGTTCAGAAACTATTTATTTATTTAGGTCAAATTATTGTTTCTAACACTTGGCAAAATGCATAAAATATTAACACATTTGAAAAACAAAAAGGGATGAATTGGACAGGAGGAGATAAGGGATGGATGTATAACTAAAATTGCAAGAATTTACAAATTAAATTATTAAATAATGTGAAACTATAATAAAGAAATTATAAGCAGGAAAAATTAAGAGATAAATGCTTGCTTAGAAGCTGAAATGCATATGAAAAAAGTACAGCAAATCTGAAGTATGAAAAGTTAAAATTAGTAAAAGTTCCTTAACTTTATTAAGTTTTATAAATTTGTGGAGCCATTATCCACAATCATTCTACCAGTTTAAAAACTATTCCCATTGATTGTGAATGAAAATTCCTGAGACATTTTTCCTCTTCCTTGTTTTCCTACTCTGAACATTTATTTGCAGCAAAACAGCTGATTTCGAAAATAGTATCATTTCAATTAGTATCCTACACATTTACTTACAGTAGGAAGAGGAAGAGTTTATTATCGAATAAAATTGAATTCCCAGGGAATCGGCCTGATGGTCTTTTGCAAAATTGTACTTTAATTTTTATTTGTTTGATTTTCACAATGAACACCTATTGCGAAATGTCGAAAGAAAAAATTCGACTGAAATTTTGTAAATATTGAAAACAACCATGAAATATGATTTTTTTACCTTCTACGAAAATTTAACATTATCTTTTGATACCGTGAAACAGGCGCTTAACCTTTCGATTACTTGAACGCAGTTTTACCGTGACTTTTTAAGTATGAATAGCTGATAAATGCGCTTAAGTGAAGTAAATTGACTTATTTAATAATAAAACCCTATTTAGATAGTAAAACGTCTACAAATAATCAAAATTGTGGAGAAAAAGTGCAGCGTTTTATTATCGAAATATCAATTTGGCAAATATCAAATTGACAGATGTTTGATGCAGACATAAACCTAGTTGAAAAAAAAGAAAATTTTTATTTTTTTTAAATAATTAAAAAAATGGAAATTAAAAAAAGTGTAAGTTTACTTTTTATAAAAGATATTTAAAAAGGTACTGCATTTAAAAAGTATTTTTAAGAGGCACTTCAAAAAAAAAAGCTATGTGATTCCGATCACAGAGGAGATGTGTAAACATCTAGTAATGAAAAATTTTTTGTCAGATGAATTTATTGTCATACAACCGTCTGGCAGTAAATTGTAAGATTTTCTGACAACCGTGTGAACTGACAAGAAATATTGTGCTGGCAATTTTCGATTGACAGTACATTGTCAGCACATTGCCAGATCTGGCAATATTGTAAGATCTGACAGTCGTCTGTACATAGCTTTAAATGCAATTTTGTTTTAAATATATAACTTCCTATAAATGATGCAGATGCTCTCAAATTACATGCAAAGACACAAACCAAATTATTAAAAACCATTGTGAGTCCTGCATTTTTCAGTTATACTTTCTTGGCTTTTAAATACTTCTAAGAAGCTTTATATATATTCATGTTGCTGGCATTTTTTTTATCTTCACTGAAACTCTGAAGACAATTCAATTTAAGTGATTTTGTTTTCCGCATACCTTAGCAATTTTCCTATTAGGTTCTTCTATTTAGTGAAATAATTGTATAAGAACAACAATGCCGTAATATTATATACCAGTTACAGTGTTGTACCAGAAAACGAATTTAAATATTTAACTAACAACTTTGTACATACGTATGCATGAGTTGTTTAACTTAAACGATTTTTCCAACAAATTTTTGATTGTGCGTGCAAGCACAAGACTAGTTTAGAAAAGCAAATCAAAAAAAAAATTAAAACAAACTTCCGTACATGTAAATACTAAAAATCAAACAAATCAGCAAAAATGTTTTACTAGAGCAAAAAAAAAAAAATATTCCAAAACTGCTTATAACACACTCTTCATCAATATTTTAACGAAATGAAAACAAAGTAAGTGAATCTGTAAAAATGTAATTTTCCACATTTTTGCAACAAATCAACAAAAAAAAATTTGTACTGCCAATGTTGACTGACTAGTTAAACAGAACGATTGTTGTTCGAATTACGTACTCTATTACGGGGCGTTTAGTTAGTTCATGAGTTTGGATAACGATATTAGAGTCAATTACTAAACAATACAATAGATACGCTAAACGCAAATAGCATTAGGAACAGCATGTACGAATATTAATGAAGTGTATAAAGGATAATGTGTGCACATAAATACATCAGCAGCATCAATACTAACTACAACTTTAATGCAACAACATTGAAGTGAATACAAGGCAAACGAACGATTGTATTCGTATTATTTAATGAAAATTGTACTTGAAAATTTACCGCAACTACAGACAACGACTGACATCACTGAGAGCAGCACAAGTACATTTGGCTTACAACAGATTCCAGCAAATTCCTTGTTTTATTAAGGACTACCTACAATTTAGCGATCTTTGAAATCATAATTTTCCACAATTAGCAAAGATTGTTGTTGAAGCTTGTTCTACATTGTGACGGCAGTGTAAATGATTATTGACACGTTTTAGATGTACAATGAAATTGATAATGCAGAAGGTAAGTCTTAAATTGAAATGCAAGGGAAGAAAGTTTCACGTTGTTTATGTACATACTTATTTTTAATAATTTATTTTCAAGATCTAAGCTTTTTTGCGCCCTATAAGTCACTAACAATGCTAAGTCCCAAATCACAGTGTGCAAGTCTTATTGCTAAGCTGATTAGTTTCAGGGAGAGAGAGTGAGACAAGGGGAACAGCAACGTTTCTTTTCCCCCCGTCTCTCTATCTCTCTCTCTCCTAATAAACTAATCAGCTTAGCAATAAGACTTGCATAGTGTAAATAGGGACTAAGTAAAAATTAAAAAAAATAATAATTTGTTGTTGGCATAGCACGTCTAGATGCGTTTCATTGCTGCTAAGCAGTGATGCCAATTTAGCCATTTTCTGGCTAAATTTAGCCATTTTTCATCCCATATAGCCGGAAGAAAAGTGAGTTTAGCTATTAGCTATTTTTGTAGCCATTTTTATTTTAATCTAGCTATTTTTTTAGCTATTTTTCCAAACATGTAATTTGTTTGTGATTTTTCACAAAAAATTTAAACTCGGAACGTGGGAACATTAATTAACTACCAAAAAGAAAAAAAAAACAACAGAGTAATATGTTATTGTTTTCGCATTAATATCTATAAATCCCGGTTCAAACTTGCCATTTTTGTTGCAGCAGTCTAAAAGCGCTTATATGAAAGAGATGGCTCAATTGGTAACAATAAGATTTGCCACTGCATGCTTATAATCGTTGCAAGGTGTTTATAAGTTGTCGCGTCTACAGTGAAACCTCTCATAACGGACACCTCCTATAACCGGACACCTCTAAAAACCGGAAAATTTTTGTAGATCCAACACGTTCATTAGTTTTTCCATACAAAATGCACTCCCATAACCGGACACTCTCATAAAATCACAGAAGCGCTGAAACACGGCAATAAGAGGTCTTTCTTTATTCAACTCTGATTCATATTTATATTAGTGTCAGTGATATCGCTGGTTCCCTGATTAACGCATATGTAAATACTGATTCGTTGAAGACGAAAGAAATTGCTGTTTATATAAAGAAGTTGTTTGCTTAGCTGGTGTCACAAAATGGCAGTGGAAACATTTTTTATCAATTAAAGAAAAAAAAATTATATTTTAAACGAGTTTGAAAAAGGAAAATATTCGGTGCACGAACTTGTGAAGATATAAAGTTTCTTGTGTGTTTTAACAATTCATATTGCTACATTTTTTTATACAAACTGCCTTTTCAAAGCATTTTTCTAGAGACGACTTTGTTGTCTTCCAACAAATAAAATCATTGAAAGTCATTTGAAACCCAACAGCTTAAATTATACCAATCTAATTTGAAGAAGCATACTCTTAAAATAATTTTTCAACAACCATGAAATCCAAAAACTGTGTAACTCTCTCATAAGCGGACACCTCTAATGAACAGACAAAAACAGGGCGACCGTGAGTGTCCGGTTATGAGAGGTTCCACTGTAATTGGTGGTTTATGATATCAATCAAACAAGGGTCATATTTGTTTTACAAGAGTGAAAATATCAAGATAAATAAAAGTTTAAATGAAAGTTTAAAAAATAGAAAGTTAATAAAAAGTATAAGCAAAAATTTTGCAAGGAATGAATTAGTATCCCAAAAATTTAAAGACTTAAGAAAAGACTGAAGAAAAATTAATTTATTTATTTCAATTATTTGTTTTTATTTACTTTAAAAAAGTTCCCGATTTGCCTTAAAAAAAACAATACATGAAATACCTTCTTATTTTTGCTAAAGTTCATGATTTTTGCATTCGATTTTGCTTAGACATTTTTCAGCTAGTTTTTAGCCATTTTTTGGCCATTTTTTGTCTACATTTAGCCATTTTTGGCGAAGGAATTCTGGCATCACTGCTGCTAAGCCACACATCAGCAAACTTCTAACATAATTCAAAAAAGCTTGCAAACTTATACATTTCTCAATTCGTATTCATTTTGACACCCGTTAAACAAAAATAAAATATTGAAATATATAAAAAGAAATGTTTGTTGCTGGTTAAGCAAAGTCTACATGCATTTCGTATGCATATAGAAGAACTCCTCAAATGTTATTGAGAATTACAGACACAAACATGATAAGTTGAAATGGACTCAAACAAAAACTACACAACAAACTCTTTAAATGATGCTGAATCGGTTTTTGATTTTCCACAACATTTTTATAACAGAACTAACGTCTGATGATTATACTTCGGTATTTTTTTTTAAATATCTTTTAACTTATCACAAAAAGATGTTCATGAAAAATGTAAAGAAATACCTATTTAAAGAAATACCTAAACTTTCATCATCAGATCCTTTTGCACACACTTTTCAAATGCTCCCTGCCATTAATTCCTTTTGCTCTATACCTTCAAAAATATTTTTGAACTCTCTATTAAATCCTTTCTAGAATTTCTTCAACTCAAAACTTTTTTTTCTACCAACCAAACACACATTTAACTAAAATATGTACTATGCATTTATTAAAGACATTCAATTTACTTTGAATACATAAAAACTTAAACTCTGTGTGTAATAGACTTTTAAAAGAAAGGCATAACATAATAATCATAAAAAGAATAGAATACAATAAACGTTAAAAAGTAGCTGTTCGTATAGGAGTTAAAAAGCCTGACAAGGATAAGCATATGAAACTGGTAATAAAGTATGAAATGTGTAAAGTTTAAATTAAAAATTGTTACAATACTTAACTTTTTTAATTTAAATTTAATTCGAAACTTTAACTCCGGCGTCCATTAGCACATTGCTATTTTGCATACATACATACATATAATTTTATTTCTTCTATTTTTCACTAATTTAAGTGCGTAAAAGAAACAAGAAAATCCTTAAAAACTTTACAATACATGTGTGCAGGGTAGCCCAAAGTATAAAATTGGAATATGCACGTAGAATAAAAATTAGATGTACCCTGCAGTTTTGTGGTCGTTTCATAAAAAAACAAACTAAATATTTAAATAAAAAGCTGTTGCCAAAAGGTACATTCAAAAGGTACTTTTTACAAAAGGTAGTTTCTCGAAAGGTACTTTTTGCAAAAGGTAATTTTTAAAAAAGATAATTTCTCCAAAAATGTATTTTTTACAAAAGGTACTTTTCCAAACAGTACTTTTTACAACAGATACTTGATCCAAAACGTAATTTTTACACAAGTAACTTGCTTCAAATGGTAATTTTTCTAAAAAGTACTTCTCCAAAAGGTACTTTTTCCAAAAGTTACAATTTACAAATGGTACTTTTTACAAAAGGTACTTTTACTAAAGGTGCTTCCTTCGAAAGTTATTTTCTTCAAAAAGAACTTTCTGCAAAATTTACGTTTTGCAAAAGGTATTTTCCCCAAAAAGTACTTTTTACAAAAGGTACTTGATCCAAAAGGTAGTTCTTACATAAGATACTTTCCTCAAAAGATACTTTCTTCAAAAGGCACTTTCTGCAAAAGGTACAATTTACAAAAAGTGCTTTCTTCAAAAAGTACTTTTTACAAAAGGTACTTGATCCAAAACGTAGTTTTTACAAAAGGTGCGTTTTATAAAACGCACTTTTTCCAAAAGGTACTTCTTCCACTAGGGTTTTTTCAAATGTACTTTTTGCAAAAGGTATTTTTACAAATGGTAACTTTTACAAAAAATACTTTTTGCAATAGGTACTGTTTACAAATTGTATTCCATAAATACTTTCCATACTTTCTATTATTATAGGTCTTCTTTTTTAGAAGAAAGTTTTTATAAAAGATACTTTCTCCAACAGTTACTTTGCATCGAAGCAAATGTTTGCAAAATATTCGTTTACTAAGGTTACTTCCGACAAAGAATACTTTTTACTTTCACTTAATGTTAAAGGCGCTTATATGAAAGATAATATTTCCAAAAGTTAGGCTTTCCTAAAAGTGCTTTCTAAAAAAGGTACTTGATTCAAAAGTAAGGTTTTCAAAAAAGTACTTTTCAAAAAATTATATCTGAAAAGTACTTTCTGTAAGAGCTCATCTTAAAAAATGTGGCTCTTTCAAAAGGTAATTTTTAAAAGTTACTTTTTGAAGAGGTAGTTTTTTTAAAAGGTACTTTTTTCAAAAGGAGCTTTTTTCAAAATGTAAGAGCTCATCTTAAAAAAATGTACTTTTTTCAAAAGGTAGTTTTTAAAAGGTACTTTTTCAAAAGGTAGTTTTTTAAAAAGGTACTTTTTTCAAATGGAGCTTTTTTCAAAAGGTACTTTTTTCAAAATTTGCTTTTTTGATAAGGTATTTTTCAAAATATGTTTTTTCAAAAGGTAGTTGTTTCAAACGGTACTATTTCCAAAAGGTACTTTTTTTAAAAGTGCCTTTTGTTTAAAAACTCCTTTTTTTAAAAAGACCTTTACATTAAAAAGTATTTTTTTCAAAAAGTCCTTTTTCCAGAAGTTATGCACATGTTCCAAAAGGTACTTTTTCCGAAAGATATGTACTTGTTCCACAAGGTAAAATTTTCAGATATTATTTCAGGCGAAAAAAAAGTTATTTTATTAAAAAAGTTAGTGTTTCAAAAAGTAGTTTTTAAAAATTGTACTTTTTTTTAAAAGTTACTTCCAGTAAATATTCATTTTGTAAAAAAAATTTTTTTTCTGTTAAAAGTACTTTTTTAAGACGATTTTTATAGAAGATACTTAAAAGAAGTGCATTTAATAAAAGTGAGACATCTCACTTTTCCAATTAGAATTTTTTTCCTATTACTTGCTTTTGATTGAAATAGTTCCCCGGGAAAAATTTCATGCTTAATTTTATACATAGTTGCCCTGCTTGTTTTTACGGTCCTTTTTTAAAAAAGTATTTTTTTAAGGTACTTTTTATGAACGGTATTTATTATTGAAGTACTTTTTATAAACGGCTTTTAATAAAATACAATTCCAATAAAATATACTTTACTTATAATTTACTTTTAAAAGATAATTTTGAGCATATCTATTCATATAAAAATAACAGTTTATTAAAGGTACTTTTTTAAAAAAGATAGGTTTGAAAATAGTACTTTTAAGAGAAAGATAAAAATACAAAAAGTACTTTTTTTCAACTGGTTTTTCCTTGACTTATTTTTTTTCGTAACAGTTTTTTTTTGGAAATAGTACTTTCTTGTAAAAGTTACTTTTTGTGTAATCAATAGTTTTTAATACGTGGCTCAAATCGTCACATCTAGTATTGTATCGGCAATCGTACGAAAACAAATTACAAATACTCGATTTTTTATAAAATATACTATTTATTAAAAATTTATTTAAAAATGGTTTTCAAAAAAAGTTCTAAAAGTACTCGTATAAAAGGTATTTTTTCCAAAAGGTGCCTTTATAAAGGTTCTTTTTATAAAAACTACTTTTATAAAAGGTACTTTTTGTAAAAGGAGCTTTTTGTAAAAGGTACTTTTGGTAAGAGATACTTCTTGTTAAAAGTATTTCTTTTAAAATGTACTTTTTTAAAAGATACTTTTTGTGGAAGGTACTTTTTCTGAAAGGTACTTTTTTTAAAAGGTATTCTTTTAATAAAAAGTTCTAATTACAGGTAGTTTATATAGAAATTACTTTTTGGAAAAACTACTTGTTGTGAAGGTACTTTTTATAAAAGATACTTTTTAATAAATAATCTAAAAAATTATACCTGCAATTAAAGCTACATTTTTTCAATAGCGTAAAAAATTTAAACCCTTCTTTGTTTTATATACTATCTTTTTATAATAAAAAAAAAATCGTGTATTTTTAACAATCAAAAAAACGAACGAACTGATAGGCCTCCAAAATTTTTATTGGTGTTATCAAATATTTACAGTGTGTGCATAGTTATGCACATTTGTGTATTATAAATACTTTCAAGCACTAAAGAATGTAGATAAAATCTACCATTAAGTGTGATAAACTCTGAAGTGTAAGTTAATACGACTTTAATGGTTATCAGGGAAACAAATACCAACGCATCTCACACGCACAACACAGACTTTATATCTCTCTATCTCTCTCACGCCTGCAGTAAAGTCGTTTTAAGTTACTAAAACGTATAAGGACAAGATATATACTTGTGCCAACTTTTCAAATACATTTAACTAACACTTTATTTGACAGTTTGTTTAGCAGAAAGACGATCCATTTACAATTCGCATTAAATAGAGTTTTCATAAAGGAACTTTTCACATGCATTTAAATTTTTGTTTCATTTTGTGCGAGACAAATAAATTGTTTCTTTTATACTTACAGCTTACTGCATTACTTTTTTGTTTTATATGCATAAATAAAAAAATATATGATTTTTAATGGTTGTTGGAAATTTTTGTAAAGTGAATTGTACAAAAATTTTTTTTATTATTTTTCAAATGAACACATTTATGAAATGCATAGAAATTTATCTGAAAATGATGAAAATGTGTAGAAATTGCAATGCATAATTTTATTCTTTGTTTGATGAAAACTTATTGCCTTACAAACCATAAAGTATAAATTTACCAGCTACAAGTTAATAGTAAATTTATTAAAGGAAGGAAAAAATAAAATAGCAAAATTTTTATAATTTTTTTATGATCCTGTAAAGCTAACACACATACACATACAAACATAAATACTCGTAAATTTATTAAGAAACCCTGTGAAAAGATTAAAAAAGGCTTTAGTATATAAAAGTGACTTTAAACAAAAAAAAAATTATGCATATATACATATTGTTACCTTAATATAGAAAGGCCCTAACTCATTATTTTTTTTGAAATCGATGATTTTGTACATTTCGATAGAAGAGCATCTAATGTATCGAAAAATGCAAAAAAATGCGATTTAAAAAAAAATTAGTTAGGTCTTTCTGTATTAAGGTAAGGATATGTATTCTAAAAAGATTATTTCAATGAATATTAAGTTATTTTTATATTAAATAACTTTTCACAAAAATACTCAGTTTAAAAAAGGCCAATTGCGAAGGGGTACTTTTAAAAAAACTATTCTTTAAGAAAAAGCACCATTTATTAAAAAGTACCTTTTATAAAAGAATACCCTTTATGACAAAGTACCTTTTATGAAAAAACCTTTTATAAAAATATACTTTTAACGAAAAATTACTTTATATATATTAAAAAGTACCTTTTATGTATCAGTAGCTTTTATGGCACAGTAAATTTTATAAGAAAGTAACTTTTATTAAAAGTACATTTTATGAAAATATACTTTCAATGAAAAATTACTTTAAGCGTATTTGATTACTTTAATGGAAAAGTACCTTTTATGACAAAGCATTTTATATGACAAAGAAGTTTTTATAAAAGTGTACTTTCCATTTAAGTTCCATTTTGTATTCCTTTGATGAAATAGTACCATCTTTTTTACAGAAGATATCTTTTAAGAAAAATATCTTATAAAAAGTGCCCCTTATAAAAAATTACCTTTTTTTTAAAAAAGTACCTTTTATAAAAACGTACCTTTTATAAAAAAGTACATTTTATAAAAAAGTACTTTTTATAAAAACGTACCTTTTATAAAAAATACCTTTTACAAAAATAAAACTTTTGTAAAAAGTACCTTTTGTAAAATACTACCTTTTATAAAAAAAACCTTTATAAAAAATACCTTTAATAAAAAATTACCTTATATAAAATAGTGCCTTTATAAAAAGGACCTTTTATATAAAGTACATTTTACAAAAAGGTACCTTTTCTTAAAAAGGACCTTTTATTAGAAAGTACTTTTTATAAAAAAGTACCTTTTATAAAAAAGTGCATCTTATAAAAAGGTACTTTTTACAAAAAGTACCTTTTATAAATAGATACGTTTTGCAAAAAGTACCTTTTGTAAAACAGTACCTTCTATAAAAAAGTACCTTCTATAAAAAAGTACCTTTTACAAAAAAGTACCTTTCATAAAAATATAACTTGTGAAAAAAGTAACTTGTGAAAAGTACCTTTTATAAAAACGTACCTTTATTAAAAAAGTACTTTTATGAGAATACATAAATATGTGATGAAAAATTATTTTATATATGGGTACTGTTTATGAAAAAGTTTCTTTTATCGTAGGGAAAAGCTGATTTTTCATATGGTTTTTGATAAGGATGTATACTCGTATAACTTTTGCGAAGTAATAAATAATGCATTTTTTAAAAAATTCTTCTTAAAAGCTTTTTGAAGAAGATCGTATTTACTGTAGTCCATTTTTTCTCAGCAAATCTTAATAATAATGAACATTAGAATAGCAGCATACAACAATTTACCTTAAATTATTCAACTACTGAAATGGAATATATTTTACCAATAATATGCAACATTAAATAAATTTCTTAGCAACAATATAAACAATAGTTCCCAGGGGTACTACAAAATTTTAAAGAAAATACTATTAAGGATAAAATTGAGAAAACAAACAGGTAATTTCTCACAAATCCTTTACTGACTTTTCAAAAAGGTTTCAGCATCTTATTTTTTTTACTTCTCTTAATGCGTATTTTCTATGGTTTTAGGACTCAATATAAAAAGGGAACAACGCTGGCACTTGTATTCCTTTCTTTAGCCACAATTGAGTTGGAATACGAAACACAAGAATAGAAAAATTAAATAAAAAATAACAATAAAAGTAACAATATATTTGTTGTTGTATGTTCCATCATCACCAATAACATTTGCATATATTTAAATTGTGTTACCTGCAAAAGAAGAAAAATAATACACGCACAGAAACACACACACTAAGAACACTTTTATGTATAATAGTGTCCTGCACAAGACATCTTATAAGAACTTTCAAGACATGAGGGATTTTTCAAATGCTTTACTACAGCGAAATGTTATAAAACAAACGTTAACAACACTGTTCGCAAGAAATTTGTTTGAGTATTGTAGGTATAAGAGTAAAGAAGAAAACACTTCGTGACGGAAGAATTTGTGATACTTGCTTCTTTCTACGCATGAGCGCTTGTAAAATCTTCATGCATGTATGTGTTTATGATCTTATTTTTCTGCGCACATGCAAAGGCACACACGTGCATTAACATTAGTTGTATTAACATCTACATATTACACACACACTCAAACGTACAATATGAAAAATAACAAGCATACACTAATCAACAGTACTTCTTTTGAGTGTTTGTTACAAACAAGCTGTCTTGGCGACATCGCTTGTTAACACTGATATACACGTACACCAATACATCCATCGTGCTTCGCTTGTAGTACGGCAGCATTTATTATTGGTTTAGTATAATACATGCGACGTGAATACATTTAAAAATCATGACGTATTTACATTTAAAGACTGTTTACGCAGGTCTCTAATGTATAATAGTATAACTTGAAGCATTTTTTTCACTTCAGTTTTAAACTGGTAAAGTTGTATTTTTATGCCAAAGTGATGTGGGAAAAAGCAACAAAAATACCGTCTGTATGTATGCATCATGTTATAAAAAAAATTTATGTAGACAAACTTTATTTTTCAAGAAAATATCTTTTTGCTTTTTGTATGTATCAGTAGTGAAACTACGTATGAAAAGCTGCATGACGAAAAGCACCTGACTTTTGATTGTTTTATTTAAGTGTATGGTTTCGTAGGGAATCCCCTACAACTTCCGAGTATTCATTTCATTTGGGCAAAATAAATATGTTCATCTTCGATAACTCAATTTGCATCACGCAGCTGAATGACAAATTTGTCACAATTTCAGTTCTGCTACTTCCAAAGCACTGGCAACTAGAAGCATTATGACTTTTGCAAAATATCAGTCAAAAAAATAGGTCCTTAAAGTCCAACCACAACTATTCCTAATGACTCTCTAAGAGGACTATCTTTCTCGTATTGATATGAAAATGCATATTTACATTTGTATACCTTTACACTTGCATACATGTTGCTTTTTGTGTGTGTATGAAACTCTACATCTCAATGGATTTCTATGCAAATATGTGTAGATTGTATCTAATTTTCCTTTCCTGCAAAAATTTAAATGTAAAAAAGTTTTTTTTCTTACAACTTTCATATATACATATGCATGAATATTAGGCTGGTAGCAGGAAATGAAGTTGTGATTTTATTCGAAATATACGAAATATTTAAATAATGATAAAATTTTAGTCTCACATAAAAAAGTTATCTAGACTAAATTAACATTTTCAATAGAAAATCTATTTAGGTATTATATAAGCTAGATCAACTTTTTCGATAGACTTGCTATCTAGACGTTTTGAAAAACGTAATTACAGTAGCGCAATTTTTTCAAAAGATGAGCAAGTCTTCTTTAGGAAAAGACGCATATATGCAATGAGATTTTTCTGTATAAAAAATAACTTGACCATTTATTTTTAGTCTTACTATTTTTACTAAATCAACTCTTCTTCTACAAAAAAGTAGTCTTGACTAGATAAAACTTTTCTATCTAAATGTTTTATAGCCAAAATTAGTCTCTTCTACAGCATATCTGTAAAAAATTCATCCAGACTAGATCAAATTTGTGTTAAGAAAGATATCTACACCGCACTTGTAGAAAAGTTGTTTAGCCTAGATTAACATTTTTTATAGAAAAGTTGTCAAGACTGGAGCAACATTTTCCACAGAAAAGTTGTGTTGACTAGAGCAACATTTCTATAGAAAAGTTGTGTACTCTAGAGATACTTTTTCTATTAAAAAATTGCCTAGACTAGATCATTTTTTTCCATAGAAAAGTTGTCTAGACTAGAGCAACTTTTTCTATAGAGAAATTGTCTAGACTATAGCAACTTTTTCCATAGAAAAGTTGTCTAGACTAGAGCAACTTCTTCTATAAAAAAGTTGTCTACACGAGAGCAACTTTTTCCATAGAAAAGTTGTCTAGACTAGAGCAACTTTTTCCATAGAAAATTTCTCTAGGATAGTTAAAATTTTTCCATAAAAAAGTTCTCCAGAGTAGAGCAACTTTTTCCATAGAAAAGTTGTCTAGACTAGAGCAACTTCTTCTATAGAAAAGTTTTCTAAGCTACAACAACTTTTTCTATAGAAAAGTTGTCTACACGAGAGCAACTTTTTCTATAGAAAAGTTGTCTAAACTGCAACAACTTTTTGTATAGAAACCTTGTCTAGACTAGAGCAACTTCTTCTATAAAAAAGTTGTCTACACGAGAGCAACTTTTTCCATAGAAAAGTTGTCTAGACTAGAGCAACTTTTTCCATAGAAAATTTCTCTAGGATAGTTAAAATTTTTCCATAAAAAAGTTCTCCAGAGTAGAGCAACTTTTCCCATATAAAAGTTGTCTAGACTAGAGCAACTTTTTCCATAGAAAATTTCTCTAGGATAGTTAAAATTTTTCCATAAAAAAGTTCTCCAGAGTAGAGCAACTTTTTCCATAGAAAAGTTGTCTAGACTAGAGCAACTTTTTCCATAGAAAATTTCTTTAAACTAGTTAAAATTTTTCCATAAAAAAGTTCTCCAGAGTAGAGCAACTTTTTCCGTAGAAAAGTTGTCTACACGAGAGCAACTTTTTCTATAGAAAAGTTGTCTAAACTACAACAACTTTTTCTATAGAAACTGTCTAGACTAGAGCAACTTTTTCTATAGAAAAGTTGTCTAGACTAGAGCAACTTTTTCTATAGAAAAGTTGTCTAGACTAGAGCAACTTTTTCTATAGAAAAGTTGTCTAGACTAGAGCAACTTTTTCTATAGAAAAGTTGTCTAGACTAGAGCAACTTTTTCTATAGAAAAGTTGTCTAGACTAGAGCAACTTTTTCTATAGAAAAGTTGTCTAGACTAGAGCAACTTTTTCTATAGAAAAGTTGTCTAGATTAGAGCAACTTTTTCTATAGAAAAGTTGTCTTGATTAGAGCAACTTTTTCTATAGAAAGTTGTCTAGATTAGAGCAACTTTTTCTATAGAAAAATTGTCTAGACTAGAGCAACTTTTTCTTTAGAAAAGTTGTCTAGACTAGAGCAACTCCTTCTATAAAAAAGTTGTCTACACGAGAGCAACTTTTTCCATAGAAAAGTTGTCTAGACTAGAGCAATTTTTTCCATAGAAAATTTCTCTAGGATAGTTAAGATTTTTCGATAAAAAAGTTCTCCAGAGTAGAGCAACTTTTTCCATAGAAAAGTTGTCTAGACTAGAGCAACTTCTTCTATAGAAAAGTTTTCTAAGCTACAACAACTTTTTCTATAGAAAAGTTGTCTACACGAGAGCAACTTTTTCGAAAGAAAAGTTGTCTAAAACACAACAACTTTTTATATAGAAACCTTGTCTAGACTAGAGCAACTTCTTCTATAAAAAAGTTGTCCACACGAGAGCAACTTTTTCCATAGAAAAGTTGTCTAGACTAGAGCAACTTTTTCCATAGAAAATTTCTTTAGACTAGTTAAAATTTTTCCATAAAAAAGTTCTCCAGAGTAGAGCAACTTTTTCCATAGAAAAGTTGTCTACACGAGAGCAACTTTTTGTATAGAAAAGTTGTGTAAACTACAACAACTTTTTCTATAGAAACTGTCTAGACTAGAGCAACTTTTTCTATAGAAAAGTTGTCTAGATTAGAGCAACTTTTTCTATAGAAAAGTTGTCTAGATTAGAGCAACTTTTTCTATAGAAAAGTTGTTTAGACTAGAGCAACTTTTTCTATAGAAAAGTTGTCTAGATTAGAGCAACTTTTTCTATAGAAAAGTTTTCTAGATTAGAGCAACTTTTTCTATAGAAAAGTTGTCTAGATTAGAGCAACTTTTTTTTATAGAAAAGTTGTCTAAACTAAAGCAACTTGTTCTATAGAAAATTTGTATGGACTACATCAACTTCTTCTATAGAAAATTTGTCTAGGTAGATCAAGTTTTTCCATAAAAAAGCAGTTTAGACTATATCAACTCTTTCTTTAGAAAAGTTGTTTATAATTTTCCCATAAAAAAACTCTCCTAAGTTTAGTGGCTTTTCCTAGACTAGATTATATTTTGTTATATGAATTGACTAGTTTTTTTTTATAAAACATTTAGAAAAAGCTATTATTTCGAAAACGTTTTTTTTTTGGAAGGATTTTTCATGCAACTTGGGCTGTCCTTACAAACATGATATAAGTGAAAGTTGAGTTTGTGTCAGTGTAAATTTGTTTTATTTGCCTGTTTTGAAGGTGTGTGTTGAAGTGTCTTGCTTATATTTGTATAAAATAAACTGAAATTTTCTTTAAACATTGTATATGTGTGTTCAGGTATATAATATTAAAAAAAAAAACAAAAATAATAATAATATGTAACCCACGTGCGTATATATGTATGTATGCATTAATTTTATTTACAAGAACAACAACAACAGCAATAAAAACAACAACAACAAAATTCTTGAGGATTTTTCTTACTTAAATATTATTTTCTTGAGGATTTTTCTTGCTTAAACATTATTTTATTGTTGCTGCAACCAGGCATTTATTTCTAATATTTTGCATTATTTGAACGTTGACATTTCAATAATCCCAACATATTTTGTATGACAATCATATGCAATAAAATTCATTTTGTTTCTATTATTTTATATTATATTCTCTTTTTTTCTCACATATTATAATATTTGCTTTGCTTCTGCTCCTTAAACTTTAGACCTGGGACAATAGCAGAATATATTGTATAATAATGAAGAATTTTTACTACTTTTACAATTTGAATAATTTGAGTTATGGGGGGAAGTGCGTCTTGTAAGTATATGTATTTATGGGTATGTGAGCGCGCTCGATTGTGTGTGTATTTGTATGCATGTGTTTGTTTTATATCAAATGATTTGATAAAGGATTAAGTCCTAGTAAGTTTAAAAGTTTAAGACATTTAATAAATGTTAAGCCTGAAACTATTTTATTTAATGTAGGTTTAAATTTAGATGTGACAAATTCTATGGAGAGAAGTTAATACATATGCATGTACATACGGATGTGTATATATTTTGTTTCATTTTGTTAGATATCAATGGCTTAATAATAAGCTACTTTTTTTTTTTTTTTTTTTTTTTAATAGAACCAGCACTCAGGGGATAACCCCTACTCATGCAATGCATTGTGCTAGAACTAGGAACATAGGTTACAGAGAAGGAGGATAGAGGGAGTAGTGTCTGTGGACATTCGATTTGAACCTTCCCACGCTGGTAGTGACAGGAAAGACCTCCGCAGGTAGTTGATTCCACATACGAACAGTGCGGCTAAAAAAGGAAATTTCTCTGTAATGCGTAGTGCGATGCATTGGCCAATCGACCACAAAGGGATGTGCTCTGAATGAGGCACGTGTTGTACGTATAAATGTGCGGGTTTCAGGAACAAGTTCCCTAATTTCATTGGAACACATTCCGTTGTAGTAACGATAGAACAATGAAATGCACCCCACATTGCGTCGTTGCTCCAATGAATCAAGCAGCCCCAAAATAGACTTTGAAGCGCCGGCCCATACATGAGAGTTGTAGTCCATTTTCGGACGGATATAAGTGGTGTAAATAGTAAGGAGATCAGATGGGGTGAAATATCGTTTGCACCGTTTCAAAAAGCCGAGGCACTTGAATGCTTCTTTTGCAATTTGAAAAATGTGTTCAGTCCAACGAACATCACACTGTATTTTCATACCAAGAACATCAAGAGCATATGATTCCTTAATACTTATACCCCCCCATAGTTACAGAGGCAACAGCATTTTCGGTCATGCGTCTATGTGTAACCATGACTTTATATTAATGTATATCAAAATATTATTAAATCGTATGACTTTCTGTAAAATATCTTGGAAAACTTATTATCATATCTGAATAAATTTGTTTGTTGTGTCTCTTTGTAATTCTCAATAATTTATTGGGAGTTTGTCTATAAGCATTTGGGCCTTGCAAGCACTTTTGAATTGTAACAGAGGTCTGCTCATTATTTGTCTGAGCAAGAACGAAGTTAATACAACAGACGTGCTTAACACAATAAAAGGCAAACAAACTTTTTTATATTGTAAAAAAACTTTCTTTATTAAACAGAAACATTTGCTGAAAATGTAATTTATTGATTGTGTTTCAGAAACACAATTCTATAAAAAACAATTTTTGTAAATATATACTTGCTTGAATTAATTTTTATAAATTTAAAATACTAATAGGAGTATTAATCTCATTTGAGCCCAAAGTTTGTTAAAAATTTAAAAATAAGATAATTTTTTGTTATAAAACAGCCACATCAAAGAAAATCTTTTGTTATAAAACTGATACCCAGAATATAAGATCTCTTCTCTTTTTGTAAAAATAAAACATCTCCCACCATGGTTAAGGATTTTCATTAATGTGGCAAAGATGTAGCACAGCAACTGCAACAAGCAACAAGCAACAAGAAAAAAATTTACAGAAGAAAACAAAATAAACTCCCTTTCCCAGAACTCTTTAGTGAGTGCAATAGTACCAACAACGTTTAAAAAACACACACTCACAAGAAAAATACTTTAAATTAAATTAAAATTGCATTCAACAAAATACAAAAAAAATAAAGAAAATCTACCACTGCAATAGTCAAGATAGTATGAAAAAGAATATAAATAAAAATGAAAGAAAATAATATACAAAAAAAATATCAAGCCAACAAACACATTGAAAGAATAAAAAAAGAAATACAACCGGAAACAAAAACTCTTAACCACAATTTAAAAAAAAACACACACACACACACACTCACATACATTTAAACCAATATAACTTTTTCATTCTTTGCTCTTCCTTTGGCAACATGATTATAATACTCCACAGAGACTGAAGGCATTTTCTTTATTGTGCTCAAAAGCTTAAGGATATCGCACTTTAACTAACGATTGTTAAAAATAAGAAAACTAATTGTGTGTGTATGTGTGTGTGTTGGTGCATGTAGACATGTTAAAGCATGCACATACATACGTGCTTGTGTATGTCGGGATATGTGAGAATTAAATTTATATAATGGCCTTAAAACCTTCAAGTTTAAAATAATGACAAAGCAACACTCTTGCCACTCACTGATAACAAACAATTTGGTAGGGAAATTGATAGCAAAAATATCAAAGAAAAAAATTAAGATTTAAATTAAATAAATTGTGAAATTGTGAAAGAAATATTAAGCGGTCTTGCAAAGGCCACAATGGAAATTAAATAAGTGTAAAAAAAACGAAAACTAAAATATGTACAATAAAATTAATAAAAATAAGAAATTAGTATGTTTTCATTGATATTTTATCTGACCAGGCTTTCAAGGTCATTTTATTTCTTTAAAATGTAAATAAACTGCGTCTTTTATTTCATTTTGAATATATCCGACGTTTCGTTGGGATTTTCAAACATCTTCAGGGATAATTTTATTGAAATCTGGTAACATTGATGATAATTAAAGAGAGCGATTTTGATATTATTACACTTATTAATAAGAAAGATTAGAAAGTCCTATCGATTATTTCTGGCTTAGGAGAAAAAAGGGCTGCCCCTGAGGCTTAGTGGTAGCGATGCTAGCCTCTTACTTAACAGGTAGTGGGTTCGATTCACGCCATAGACCCTGGATGTTTTCCGCTGACAAGCTAATCTCTTCGCGGGTTGTGTTAGTTATAAAAAAATATATATCTTTGCTTATATTTGAAAGATAATCCTCTCACAAGAGGAGAGGTCTATATTGACGAATCATGTATAAAAATGTAATTTTGGGTATCGGTATTCAAAAAAGCATCAAACTGTCTGTAATCATATCGGTTATCGGATAGAGATATACGATTTGTTACAGATAGTAAAGCTTCCATTAGAAAATTCAACAGACAATCGCCAAAAGAGGAACTATACTTCACGTTGCGACATCTTTACGAACTCCTGCTGGAAGCGTCTAAGTGATGTTATTTCCACAAGGGCACAAAAATTACAAAATGAGTCCACGTTGTCAACAGCAAGGATTCCTTGGTTTTGGGGGAAAAAATGTCGAAATGATTTCACGTGGTCCACAGCGAGAACATTTGGACTTTGCATCACTACAACAATGACCTCACTGCTACTTATACCTGATTTACATTAAGCATTTTTTCATGAATTTTGTTGCACGAAACTTTTTCTATTTGCTAATTGCAGCTCTATAAAAGAGAATGTTATATTAAAGAGGACGAAGATTGAATCTCTGATGCATTTTTGGCATCTTTTTTGATATAAGTTGCTCCTCCACAGGAGGCCTATTGACAAATAAAAAATTTTTATACAACTAATTTCATGAAAAAAATGCTTAATGTAAATTAGGTATTAGTTTCACTCGAACACTAACATGGGACATAGTTGTGCTCGTGATCGTGGGACTCTGTTTTTGCAACATGAACGCTAAAAAAAATGGGGCTCTCTTATAAGGACTACTGTTCAGGATATCTAGGTAAGGTATAGAAGGAGACAATAACTCATATTTTGCGTATTTGACTCACACTTGAAAACGAATGCCTACACGCTTTAGTAGGGGAGGTTTACGGAGCAATTTTCACTGCTATTAGTTTAGTTTCCCGCAAACTAAGATACGGAACAGAGTTGCGGCAGTGATCATGGGATACTGCCTGAGGTATGGGAAGGGAGTTTTTTTGCGGCCTCTCATAGGTTGGTCTTAAGGATCTGTAATTCTGTATTAGGAGCTGTCACTCCATCTATAAAATATATTAGCAATTACAATTAACATAGCTTCTCTAATTTTATAGACGCGAAGACTCGACACATATCGAACACAGGTACTGGTTCTTATGAATACATAGATGCGCGTTGAGCAAAAGTTTCATTTCTACCTTGCTTTGTTGACCAGTCAGAGGGGAATCTAAATTTTTTGAATTTAATTTTTTTAATTATTTGGGAATTTTATTGGTAGGTTAAGTTAGGTTAGGTTAGCAGGCTGCTGGTAAGGAAGGGGGAAATTTGGAGTCCAGCTCACTTGGGTCCAATACAATGATCCCTTTGTGGGACCTGTCTGTTGAAGAAAAGTTAGTGAGAGAGGGTGACAGGGAAGGGATAGTGATAGTGAAGTATGAAGGTGAAGGAAGAGAGAGAGGAAAGCTTCATTATTTTACATCTCCGATTTTTTGCATGCTTTTTTAATTATGCAGTGTTGCAGCCCCTTGTAGTCTCAAATGAGGAGTATTAAATTTTGAAGCTGTGTTTAGTAGCCATTTGTTATTTTACTTTGCTGATCATTCTTCTACACAACGAAGGAGGGTGCTTTGATGTTACACTAGGATTAGCTTCTGCTGAAGCCGGTGTAGTTTTAGTGACCCAGTGCCTGATGCCTGCATTACTTGAACTTTTCCCACAACAACTGATTCAAAAACCATTAAGCACATCAGAAAAATTCGTGGTGTTATTTTAATAATTGTCGGACACCGGGCTCGAACCAAGGACCTTAGGTTTTGTAGTCAACGTGCTAACTACTTCAGCCAACGCCACCCTCAGGGAACTAATTAACTGGACTGAAATGAGCTGAAACACTTTGTTCCTCGGAAAGCTGTTCGGCTAACATAACCTAGATACTAATACGTTTTTAAGGCTTATGTCTTCTGAGTCAATTAAAAAGAGAACACTTAAGTTCCTCCTGCATCCTTTGCGCCAATGAATATATGAATCGTTGTAGGAAACCATGGAACTCTTTTATTTTAGGTGTACGTTATGTTCAGAATTTTTTTACAAATTGATGTGAGATGCATTTTTTCAGGGCTAAAGCCCTCTGACTCTTCTACGTATGGGCTTTTTTATTCCTATTAAGCTCTATAACAAAGAATGTGTGTCTGTTCTCTTTTGAAATAGCACATCTACAAGAAAACATTTAAAATAAAAATTTAATTTACATGACAATAGCATCTCTTAAAAATAAAATATCGTTACCTTAATATAGAAAGTCATTATTTTTTTTAGCTGGAGTTTTTTATGTATTTCGATAGAAGAACATCTAATGTACCGAAAAATGCAAAAATCTCGATTTCAGAAAAATAATGAGGTAACGATATGTATGTATGTACATACATATATTGATTTTAATAATTATTTAAATACTAGCTTTTACCATAATGCATTAAACACATTCACCACAGCAAGCTACCGACTACCAAATGTCAAGGATAGAATACACATGTTTATATGGGAATAATTCTTTTGAAGAAAGCAAGGCAAGATGGCGGCAGGTTGTTGTCTCTGCTGATTTTGTCGTTGTAGTCCAATTAAACTAATTTCTATTTTTTTGGCTACAATGAGAAAATTCAGTATTGCCAGTATAATAGAAAATGTTGAAGGAATGATTTTGTACAATTATTTCATATTATTTTACAGAAATAATATCCAAAAATTGATGTTAAGAATAAATTGTTTCATTTTCGTACTTTTACGTGAAATAAGTACATTTTAAAAGAACTATACTGAACTATGTATTTGTACTTGAATATCAACTGCAGATGGTGTTGCTGCCGTCTCCAGAATAATTAAGTAGCCGGCTACGAGGGGACAAATGCTGCTAGCGGTATTTGAAGTCGTGTGTTCGTGTAGCCTGCTGTGGTGAATGTGTTTAATGCTTAACACATTAATCTGTTTAATAAATAACTAAAACCAGGGCTTAATACTGGTTAAACAATCCAATCCGAAACGAAAATTACCCTAACCAGCCCAAAAATAAGTTTGTGGAACAAAACACGTACAGAATATAAAAAACCGGTTCCGGACCGGATAAAAAATATTCTATATTTGATACTGCTAATGTAGCGTTCCATTGGTCAAATAATTTTGATAATCGATTAAGCGGTTTGGGCGTGAAACGCAACAAACAAACAATAAAACAAAGTTACTTTCACATTTATAATATTAGTAAGGATATTATATACTACATTATTTAAATTATTTGAATACTAGATTTTACCCTCGGCTCTTGTCCTCTTGATTAATTTAAAATAATGCATAAAACTTGGTTTTAAAACTGGTTAAACAATCAAACCCGAAACCAAAACTACCCTAATCAGCACAAAAAATTATTTATCGACGAAAATTCGTAGCAAATACATAAAACCGGTTCCGGACCGGATAAAAGATATCCTAGCTTTCCATTGGTGAAATAATTTTCAAAATGGGTTTAGCGGTTTGGGTGTGAAAGAGGAGCAAACAAACAAACAAACTCACTTTCAGATTTATAATATTAGTAAAGATATTATGAAACTGTATAATATATATTTCACTACACACCACTGCAGCGTTTTATAACAAAATTGCTGAATATGTAAATAAATAAATAGATAATAAAATATTAAACATATGCATATGTATGTATGCATGTATATAATTTTATTATTACCATACAATTATACATATTAAAATATGGCAAACCTTGTAAAACCTCGGCAAGAGATCACACAAAAAGGAAAAGTTGGCAGCACTTAACAAAATGGATTCATTGAACTTTATCATCAGTTTCTTAATTTATTTCAAACAGTGCGGTTCGTTCTTGGAATGTAGTAAAGAAATATTAAATATTAATTGGTTATAAGTGTGCTTTTGTGATAATTTTTATATAAAAATAAACTGCAATAGTTGTTTACATATGTGCTAAAAAAATATTTTAGAAAATCCTTTATATTCTGTATTAATTTTAAGTGTATAAAATAGTGTTTTATTAATTTAATAAACTTCTATTAAATGTAAAATATCATCGCGTTCGGTCATGTAATGTGTGTGTTGTTGTTGTTTTTATCACCGTTTTAAATGAGATAGTTTCTATACAAGTGCAACGCAAAGAGAAGTAGATGGTTGAGAATTATAAACATACATATATTACATAGGCAGGTATGTATGTATGTACATACATAAGTATGTAATATAAAGAGAAATTTTTATTTATTTATTAATGTTCAACGCATTAACAAAACGCATGATGTTATACATTTCAATAACGAGTGATAATTATGTTTGCATGTATGTATGTATGTATGTATCATACATAAATACAAACATGATTATGTCTGTATGTAATTGGTTTTATTTTCATATTTTAATAGCAGTTAATAAAGGCATGTAATAAAAGCAAAAAAAAAATATTATGTACGCATCGCTCTTTTACTAAAACATCGTCAAAACTCAAATATGGGGATTTTTAATTTTTTTGAGTTATAACATTTTTCAAGTGAATGAGTAATGTATAACAATCAAAAAAGTATGTCTTGACTATTAAAATAAATACAAAAGCTTTAAAAATTTTAAGGAAAAATTAAATTTAATAGATATTTTGTTGGATATTCCAAGCTCTATTGTTTTCGCTACGATGTCCGCCCGTCCGTCACAGGATGTTTTCGCGGGTACCGTAAAAAATACGTGCCTGGAATTTCCAAAAAAAATGTATGACTGTTAGAATTTAAAGGGTGTTCTAACGCAAGCATCGAAATATGTTAAAATCCCATGTAACACTATGCAACAAGCAAAAAAAAAAAACTTGGATCACCACTATATTTTTTTGATGAGCTGTGGTCACCTAACTACAAAAATAATTCATTATTTCAGATTCTATGAATAAGTTTTTTTTTAGAATTTTTTTTCTAAAATATGAGATTTTTGAAAAGGTTAGTGTATTCATCGTACTATAATTTTGAAACATCGTACTCGATTTTATTATGCGATATGTCTACAAATTTTAAATTATGCATGCTTTAAAATGTTCTGATATTATTTTTTGTATAACTATTACTTCTGGAGCTATAAGGAAAAAGATTGAAAAAAAATTTTTTTTCGAAAAAATTATAACATTTTTTATTTTAAAAATTTCACGATAAATAAAAAACGGCAAATATTTACTAGTTTTATTATTTATTCATTTAGCTACATATAATGCAAATAAAATGACCCCTTATTTATAAAAATTGATGGGTAAATAATTATCTTATTCGCTATAAAGCAAAAGTACCTAGTTTTAGTGGAAAAACTTTTTCTTTTGTCATTACCAAGTTAGTAACATCCCTTAATCGGATTAGTCTGTAATAATTGTGTGTATATAAATATATGTATATGTGTGAGTAAAATATCGCCAAAAATACAATAAATGTGGTTTCAAACAAACGCAAGAATTTTATTTATTCTCGATAAAGCAGAATAATATATACCTGGGGCCTAATTCCCGCATTCGATTTCGAGCGAGTTATTACTCGAATGTGCGAGTTTTTTAACTTTTGGGATTTTCGCATTCGGTTTCGAGTAACACATATTGAAATTTCTAATGACGGCATTCGATAACGTGTATACATTCGAATGCAACCGTTCGTGTTTTTACTCGCAAGCAAAAAGGCATTAGAAATCATTTTTAACATAGAAAAAAACGAAGAATTAGAAAATGTATGTTCAATATTTTACTTATTTATTTAAAAATGAATGAATGCACAAATGTACGTATAAAAAATACAAATTAAAAAATTTCTTAGAACAACTAGAGTTATTAATTATATTATAAACTTTCATTTAAACAAATGAGAAGCTCAATAACAAATAACAAATTTGAAACAAGAACTCAATAATCAACATGTTTTTTTATTTTCTTACTTTACTATTGCTACATTGGCTGACTTTTTTTCAGCTTCAAATTGTAGTCGTAAGAGTATGTAAAAGAAAATAAATGTAAATAACAACAACAGCTATTTAAGAATAGAGTGTTGCCACACAAGTATTTTTTTTTGACCGGGTGCAGTCAAGTTAATAATTAGTGTTTTTTATGGGAATTGTTACGATTTAAGTTTAAAATTTTTTAAACGCACTAATAATCCCAAATTAATATTTTACTTATTAAGTAAAATATTTTTTTTATTAAAATTACATTGAAATTGATTATTGAGGGGTTTAGCTGGATCCTATGCGCATTTCACTGTTGCTAATGCAGATCATCAGGGAACCTTTACCCAAAGATTCTTAGAACAACAAGAGTTATTATGTTATAAACTTTCATTTAAACAAATGAGAAGTTTAAAACAAATAACAAAGTTGAAACAAGAACTCAATAATCAACATGTTTTCTATTTTCTTACTTTACCATTAATACATTGGCTGACTTTTTGAGTTTATCATCAGTTTCTTAATTTATTTCAAACAGTGCGGTTCGATCTTGGAATGTAGTAAAGAAATATTAAATATTAATTGGTTATAAGTGTGCTTTTGTGATAATTTTTATATAAAAATAAACTGCAATAGTTGTTTACATGTGTGCTAAAAAAATATTTTAGAAAATCCTTTATATTCTGTATTAATTTTAAGTGTATAAAATAGTGTTTTATTAATTTAATAAACTTCTATTAAATGTAAAATATCATCGCGTTCGGTCATGTAATGTGTGTGTTGTTGTTGTTTTTATCACCGTTTTAAGTGAGATAGTTTCTATACAAGTGCAACGCAAAGAGAAGTAGATTATGATTTTTGATGAAATAATGATGATTTTTGTAGTTAGGTGACCATAGCACATCAAAAAAAAAAAAAAAAAAAAAAAAATAGTGGTGATCCATGGTCAGAAAATTTTTTTCCATTTTATACATATATGTATGTATGTATGTATGTATATACGATTGAAATTTAGAAAGTTAGTGTACTTTTATACAGGCTACAACAATTAACACTTAAATGTAAAAAAATCCAATTTAAAGAGTATTCAGTTAATGTAATTCTGACAACTTGCTTTATCTTGGAAACCAAAAGTATAAAATCCCAAAATTATAAAATCGCCAAACCGAAAAAATTTAAAAAAAATCGCTGAAACAAAAAAGCGCCAATCTAAAAATCTCTCTCTCTCTCTCTCTCTCTCTCTCTCTCTCTAATAACAAACTAATCAGCTTAGCAATAAGACTTGCATTGTGTAAGTATGCTGTAATACCTAAATTAATCGCCAAAAGGAAAAAATCGCCATAATGAAAAAAACCCAAAAAAAAATCGTCAAAACGAAAAAAGCGCTAAAGATAAACAAATCTCTAAAACTAAAATAAATCGCCAAAAACCGAAAAATTTGCCAAAATGAGAAAAAAACGCCTAAAATCCAAAAGCAAAAAAATCGCCAAAAGTAAGAAAAATGGCCAAAACTAGAAAAATCCTTATAGTTCTTGATATGAAGTCTCCGTAAAGAACCCTTTGTATGCGAGTCACAGTCGCACTTTATGTGAAATTATTTTTATTATTTCTGCAATAGATCCCAAAGATGCTCACAAGGATTCTTATCGAGTTTTCGATAGACATTTTTTAAGCTATCTATCTAGCTATTTAACATTCCCTGTCTTGATAGGTTCAAGTTTGCTTCAATTTGTTTCAATTTATTTTTTTTTAGATAAATTGAAGGTGACCCAAGCGAGAAGGCGCCATGCACCCTAGCATCATTATTCCACCACTTGTATTTGACTGTACCAATAAGCGCAGCTCCTGACGTGCGTCAAATAATTTGACCGCCTTTTTTTTACCAAATATGCACAGTGATTAAAAAGCAACACCACAAAATTTTTCTGTTGGGAATATGTGTTCCTTGGTACCAGTTGTTGTAAGAATGTTCAAGTGATTAAGGCATACAC
This sequence comes from Tachina grossa, assembly GCA_949987645.1. Lineage (NCBI taxonomy): Eukaryota > Metazoa > Arthropoda > Insecta > Diptera > Tachinidae > Tachina > Tachina grossa. The sequence goes on from OX465276.1 coordinate 150,091,769, forward strand.
ACTGGTCACTGAACTTCACCGTTTTCAGCGGTTACTAATGCTAATGTAACATTTGAGCAGCCTCATTCGTCGGCATTGTGTAGCAGAATCATCGGCGAAGTAAAATAATTAATAAAAGGGCTATTAAGCACAGCTTTGAAAATTTAATACGCCTCATTAACAACAGAGGCTCCGCAATACTGAATTATTAAAAATGTGCAAAAAGTCGACATGTAAAAAAGACTAAAGCTATCCTCTATATCTTCCTTCGCCATCCGTTTTCTCTATCACTATATCTTCCCTATCTTCCACTCTCACTTTCCTTTCTTCAACTCAAGTGAGGTGGAGTCTAAATTTCACACTTCCTGCTAAATGAACCTAACCTATCTCCCAGTCATGGTATCTGTAACTTCACTCAGAAAAAAAATCCTATGAAATTAATAAGAATAATAATTATTTTAATAGTTTTTTACTATTGTTTTTAGTCAATGGGATAAATCACTTTAAATTAATAATATTCAAACTATTGAACCAGTAGTCGGTTTCTACTATTATTTTAATACTATTATAGTTTTGAATTAATAGTACACCGAATTATTTTTTAATAGTATGTACTATTATATTTAAAGTGAACCGTATTGATTTAATTCGGCTAAGATCATTAGAAACTAATTGGACCTCCTTTACAAATAATAAGAAAATCATATTAAAACTCAGCAAAATACTAGTGAAGCAACTATTGTTTTAATAGAATTGTCATATTATATTAAACGTAGTATATAATTTATTCTATATTATATCCCGATTAAAGAAATAGTACTTCGCATTAAACTTTAATAGGATGTACTATTATATTTAATAGGACTGAAATATTACTTCAAATGGCGTAAAGCATTATTCAATTGGACCCTGAAATTTTCAAAAACTTTAATAATTGAATCCAACAAACATTTCTGTAAATAACAGAATTATTATATTTATTAAAGTACATTTGATATATAACTTTTTTAGCCTGAAAGCCCTTTTCCATCTTTTAGAAGATGTAAATGAATTGGAGGACCGTCAAATTCGTCGACATCATGTAAAGTAAATGTATTAATGTGTGTATGTACTACTAAAGTAGTAAAAAAAAAAACTAGCGGTAAAATTAATAGTGATCCTATTGATTTAATAATATACCATATTAAATTAATAGGAATATACTACTCATTAGTTTTTTGAATATACTGTTTACCTCTGATGTGGTTCTGGAAACCTGGAACGCTGGAATGCCGTGCGATGGTTGTGGTGCTAGCTGCTGGCAACGCCGGAAAGCCGTGTGATGGTTGTGGTCCTGGTTGTGGAAAAGCCGGAACTCCGTGCGATGGTTGTGGTGCTGGTTGCTGGGAACTCCGGAAACCCGTACGATGGTTGTACCTCAATTGTTTTTATTTTTTGGAGCAGAATTCATACAATAAACACTTAGGTTTTGGAACAACATAAAGTACATAAAATAAACACTTTGTTTTTGGAGCAACACAAAATTCGACTTCACTCTTCGCGTTGAAAATGAGAATGCATAAAAAAGAAAGTCAAAGACAGACATTTGTAAAAACGCGAAGAAGCATCTGTACACGGCTGGCGCATAACGATAACCGGTGGTCACATTATTTTAATAGTTTTTCACATTGATATTTAAACTTCATATGTTTAAACTATTAACAGCCTGGCCCACGATATCCACAACGTTCGACTTGTCTGTCGCACACTTACATTTGAAACAAAAACAAATTTTAATATTTTGTTGTTGTTTCAAATGTAAGTGTGCGACAAGTCGAACGTTGTCGATATCGTGGGCCAGGCTGTAAATCAATGGTATTAACATTGATTTTTGCGTAAACTATTAAAATAATTGTATATCTTATAGAAAATATAATGTGAAATGTCCCATTGAAAAATTAATAGGAACACCACATTAATTTGATACTGCGTTTTCGCTGATTTTTAATATGGTGATCACATTACTTTAATAGTTTTTCATATTGATACATAATAGTTTCAAAATAATTGTTTCAATAGTACAACACTATTCAATTCCTATTGTTTTAATGTGATTTTGAATAAATTTTGTCCCTATTAAATTAATAGGGACCCTTTTGGCGAATTAATAGGATGCTTTTTTCTGAGTGTTGATACATATATTATGAAGGAGAATTTTTGTAACTGCACGTTACAACTCAAGCCGACATAAAGATTGTTTTTTTAATTTTCACGCGTTTTTATTTTAACACTTTTTTAAGAAGCGCAAAAAAGGGTCATAATGAGGAGGGTTATAAAGTTAAAATATTCCACAAATGTGAATGTGTGTATATACAAATTCAGTTCCTACCACCATGCAACTCTGATCTTAAGAAACTTGCCATAACTCCACTCCGGTTCAAAAATAATCACCCACTTTAACACAAAACCAAAAAATGAGTGGGTTTTTACTCACTCTCTGGTACAATTTTGTAGATACTGACAATCTATTTCAGTTTTCTAAGGTCTAGAAAATAGCATAAACCTGCCAAAAGTAGTCAGTTGTTTTCGACAATGGGTACACAACCCCCAATTTTTTGATATTGTGTTAAAGTGACGTCGATGTCGACAAATGGAATAAGGGTGAATATCTTTCAAATAACTGTAATAATAATGTAATTGTAACCATGTTTCATTAAACTTTAAACTCAAATTTGAAACCTTTTAGATTTCTTTTTTACTAAGATAAGGCCATAAAAATTACAATGGCTGGAAAATTTCTAACAAAGCCAAACATTCGTAATATCTATTGTAATGTGGCTGTGTAATACAACAAGGCAAGAAAGTTCTGTGGCAGGAAAATATATGTATGGGAAAAGGAAAAAAATGTATATGGGTTGTTAAAAAATTTAATTAGAATTTTATTATACTTTTGTTGTTGCTGTAATAAATTGTTAAAATGAAAATTATTATTGTTATTGTTGGTATTGTAGCTGCTGCGGCTGCTGCTGATGATGTTGATGACATAACGTCTTACCAGCAGCCTCATCTAAAGTATGAAACTCTGTGCGAGCATCTATCTATCTATCTGCTATATCAAATTGTGCCGAATGGCCATATGCATACCATATTATTGTGCAAATATTGTACACAAACTCTTTTAGAAAAGTGATGTTGTGTGTGTCTATTGCTGGATATTGCCAAAACAATAATGACAAGCACCAAAAATAATGATAACCAACCAAACACTCATATATACAAATAAACACAACACATTCATATGTTAATGTATGCTGTTATTATTATTGCTGTTGTTGTTGTTAACGTTGTTGGTTGGCTGTCGAGTTGTTTGGTTTGTTGGTTACTGTCATTTGCTTTGTTTTCGTCATTTAATGTTGTGTTGTTTGCTTTTTTGTCTTTATTTAACTTTTCATATAACTACAATATATTTTTTGTGCTACTTGATTTTATTGTTTGCCGAGTTGCTGTTTGTATTCTACATACATATATTTTCATGTTGTTGCTATTGTTGTTTTTGTTCTGGTTACAAAGCCAACAAATTAATGCAGACATGTCGCATATTATGCATAATTAACTGCTTACGTATATGTCTTTACATATGCACACAAAGTTATTAAGCATAGGTAACCTGTCGGAAATTACGTTAACTTTAAACTAACTTTAAGCTAACTATTTCGCAACTAGTACTGACTGACACTTGGATTACTTTTAATGTAATCAACTGACTATTTTAACATTGCTATGTCCTAGGCGGTAGTCAATTGTCACACTCTGCATTACTTTAAGCTAACTTAAAGTTGACTTTTTTAAATCACCTGGCAGTCAGTAAATTAAAAATTTATTAAATTAATTCTAGAGTTCGAACATACATATATCATCACACGCTGTGTACTCAACGTGATACCACTCAGCTAAGATACCATCTAAAGCTGAGGTCACACGATTGGCACAATGTTCCAATTTTCGTCGGCTCACTGAAATAAATTCATAAGTAACAAAGTAAATTTGCCTGATTTCTCAACTAATTGAAATATAATTATATAACTGCACCACACTGCATTAGTAATAAAGCCATATAGACTTACTCAAGAAGTAATTAATTAATAATGTTATTTTGGCTTATTATTTATGACTCTATCGCAGTGAGCCGACGAAAATGGGTACATTGTGCCAATCGTGTGACCCCAGCTTAAAGTAATAACAGCAAAATGTTAATATAAAACTGAAATGGGTTCCAAAGTAGCTGAGAATGAATTTGTTGGCTCTCATCAAATTCGATTACGTACTTAACCTAAGATCTAATTTTTGGTTTACTCTGGATGACATTGCATTTAGCTTTTAGTCACTCTAAGGAGAGTTAACTATAAGTCAACTATTTTTGTAGTCAACTACACATTCTCCGACAGGGTATGTGTATGGGTGAATGTGCAAGTGTGTGTGTTTGTCTTTTTGGGAGTGTGTGTGTCTGTTCTAAAAGTCCTTGTATGAATAACTGAACATTTTATAGTATAAAAATATACGACCAACTCTGTTGATTATACTGTTGCCATTATTTTACAAACTGAACATACCAAAACATCTTTTTGTTGTATTCATCTAAAAGCAGAGCGGTCTAACAATTACTCGAATATACACTAGAGCATGTACTAACAGGATGTAGCACAGTTTTTTGCAAAAAAAGAACAGACTAGATATGGCAACTTTCAACATTAAAAAGCTGCCTAGGCTAAAGTTGTCCAAACAAGAGCTTTTTTACTAAAAATTTATGTACACTAGATCAACTTTTTATAAATCAAATACACTTAAAATTGGGCAAATGTTTCTATAAAAAATTTGTCCGGACTAGAGCAAATTTTTCTATAGAAAATTTGTCTAGACTAGAGCAAATTTTTCTATAGAAAATTTGTCTAGACTAAAGTAAATTTTTCTATAGAAAATTTGTCTAGACTAGAGCAAATTTTTCTATAGAAAATTTGTCTAGACTAAAGTAAATTTTTCTATAAAAAATTTGTCTGGACTAGAGCAAATTTTTCTATAGAAAATTTGTCTAGACTAGACCAAATTTTTCTATAGAAAATTTGTCTAGACTAGAGCAAATTTTTCTATAGAAAATTTGTCTATACTAGAGCAAATTTTTCTATAGAAAATTTGTCCAGACTAGAGCAAATTTTTCTATAGAAAATTTGGCTAGACTAGAGCAAATTTTTCTATAGAAAATTTTTGTTGACTAGCTCAATTTTTTCTATAGAAAAGTTGTCTAGACTAGCTCAACTTTTTCTATAGAAGAGTTACCTAAACTAGATCAACTTTTTCTATAGAAAAGTTACCTAGAGTAGCTCAACTTTTTCTATGGAAAAGTTGCCTGGACAAGCTCAACTTTTTCTATAGAAAAGTTGTCTAGACTAGCTTAACTTTACTATAGAAAAGTTGTCTGCTCTAGCTCAACCTTTTCTATAGAAAAGTTGTCTGGTCTAGCTCAACCTTTTCTATAGAAAAGTTGTCTGGTCTAGTTCAACCTTTTGTATAGATAAGTTGCCTGAACGAGAACAACTTTTTCTATGGAAAAGTTGTATAGATTGGAACAATTTTTTTAAAGAAAAGTCGTCTAGACTAACCCAACTTTTTCTGTTTAAAGTTTGTCAATATTTGCGCATTTTTTTGTATAAATGAGTTGTGGTAAATTTTTTATATTGGGTGGGGATATTTGGCGACAACCCTGTGAAATTACTTTTGCATACTTGATAGACAGTTTAGCAGCTAAAGGCAGGGTATTTTCTGTTTGTTTTTTGTGTTATAATTTTTTATGCTACGCTTATGCACTTACGAAGGGAAAAATAAAAGTATATAAAATTTGTTGGCAAAATGTTAATTGGATATTCTAATATATTTAATTATATATTATGGAAACAGAGAAAGATGAAAAGCTTATTAAGCAATTGGTATCTCAAATAGGGTTTCAGAGTCGGCTGTGTGATCGAAACCTGATTTCAGCGACCTCAATGAATTAATAAAACTACGATCTTGTATAAAAACACACTCAAAATATATTTCATAAAATTTTATCCGATTGACAAACAATTCTAAAATATAATTTTCTCTTGTTTATTTTTAGGTATGTACTGGCAAAATTTTTGATATTAAATACAGGTAAAATGTACTTACAAATTTGAAAAATTCTTATTTTGTATATAGTAAGTATATAATTAGTCCTAGCCTCATTTCTATTTTTCTTATATATTCCCAATTTAATAATGAAGTATGGTGAATAGAGGCAATATTTATTCTTATAAAACAGGTGAAAGTCTTTGCCAGAAACCGAAATCTTTGCGCTAAGATTTAAAAACTGGGAACGAAAATCTCGCAAAATGTACAATAGACCATTACGAAATTGAATTATTTGTGTATTGGTGGCCATGTTTGTTATTAAAAACGTATTTTTTATTTTTATTTAAACGACCCCTCTGACCTGGTTTCTTTTATTAATAGCTACTCATCGTTTTCTTCTAGCCATTTTTAATTTGCAAATAATTTCAATAAATTTTCTATAATGTTGCAACTAATAATTCATAAATTTTAATCAATTTTCCAATCTATTATTTTATGATTTTCCATAGAAGCATAGAAGAAAAGCAACGAAACGTACTTTCAGCCAAAGAATAAGAAATATGAAAATTGCAACACTTTTCGAAATAATTTTCTTCTCGACGCAAGAAGAAAGCGTTAGGAAAATGAAACGGAAAATATTATTCATTATTATTCATTGCCACAAATAAAGTAGAAAGCAAAAAAAAAAAAAGGAAAATGTCAACGACAGCACTTTGAAACTTTATAGAAGGTATAAAAAATACAGGCAAGTATCGGTACAACGAACGATATAATGTCAAGGCAAATTGTCGAGAAAAATCTCTCGATCGCAAATAATTTTTTAAGCTTAATTTTTTTAATCAGATAAACAAAGGAATTATTCAGTTTACACATGCGGATTTGTAAAAAGAATAAGTATTTCTAGTTTTAATATTAACAACTCGAATTTTGATAACCAGCCATTCAGTATTTGCCTGAAAATCACGATTAAAAATTTTGGTTTATATGTCCATGGCTTTTCAGTTAAATTTCATACTATTAAAAAATATTTCTTTCCTTTATTTTGGAAACCCACCTCATACAGCTTTTTTTCCCCAGAAATGGGCTATTCAGCTTTTGCCGAAGAACTGAATTTGTTTTAAACCGCAGCTTATTTTTAAATCCAAATTGGCGGCAATAATTTATTGAATTTGTTTACATTAGAATGTGTAGAAAAAAATCATGTGCCAGTCACGTCCTAGGATCATGGATATATCAGTGACGATTCCAAACTGCAGAAAAACGCTTCTGCCACGCCTCAAAATACAGCTCATTTAGTGTTTGCAAGCCCAATCGAAAAGTTTTTAATACAGTTGTTAATGGATTAAATGCAGCTTGAATTTTGTTGTTGATGGTTTTTTTATTCGGACGCATAATTCCAGAAACGGTTTCTGATATTTGGGATACTTCCCTTCAAATCGCCAAATTCTTCCAAACCATGAGGAAGCGTACTAAAAAGTATAAAGCTCTAGCAAGGACTATAGATTTATAAATATTTATCCGTTACTATATAAATCGAAAGAATTTTTTTACACTTTAATTTCAAAATATCACGATGCCTCAACAATTTTATCTTCCTAAAATTTTGCTGATTTTAATTTTATTCTCTCATTCTTGCCATTCATTTAACAGGTCACATATTATACAAATCAATCGTTATAGCATGAGAAAGTCAATGTCCGCTAAAGACCAACACTCACTATCCTACACAATCGTACGACTTTTGAAATAATACAACCCTCCGGGCTAATCTAATGCCTTCTTGTTGTCTTTGAAAAATTTGATAAATTCTAACGTACCAGGGTTGCGTTAAGGAGATATTCGCTATACCGAGCACTAACTGTATACTCATACTCCTACAAATAACACATTTGCAAGAATTCATAAGAAAACTTAAATGCTTTTTGTTTTCAAATAGTTATTACAAACACCATGATTCATGTGTGTTTGGCAGAGTGAGAGCGATAGGAGAAGCTTTACCAAGCAGGCAGTAAATATTTCTATATAACTTCTTATTTTCCTAGTATTTTTTTTTTAATTTCTGAAGCACAGCCAGTAACACAAAACGGTGTAAATGAAGTAGAAAAGACATTTTATAACTGCATTGCGTTTGCAACAAAAAATAAAAATAAATAGTTTTGCAAATGAAAATTGTGTGGAAAAGGGAGAAAAAGTTAACTAACGTCAGTAGTGTTGTTTGTTGCTAACAAAACCTAAGTAATAATCATAATGTGAACATAAATTAATGTTAAAGTTTGCTTTCAGTCAGCTTACCACCGAGATAGGCCAACTTAACGAGGTACCGCTAACACTAAATACAAGCAAAAAAAAACAATCTTACTTAAAATGCTAAAATGTTTGCTTCAAAGTCATCGAGTTAGAATAACGATGCCAAGCATAACATAAAATGTGAAAAGTTTTTGCATTTAAATTTGGTCTCGCAAAATGCTTAGGAATCATTAAGGTTTGCATAGACTTTTTTGTTGCCTTGGAAATAAAGGTAAGAGTAAAAATAATTTTTATGTTTGTTTGACGAAAAGTTATAAGGATGTGCAAAGATCTTTAACACTAAAAGCTGTAGTTAAGCAAATTGCGCTTAAGGCACAATAATAGCCAGAGCCTTGTCTTCTCTCGAATATTGATCTCCAGAAGAGGTGTAATAATATCGCCTCCTCGCAGTTCTGATTTAACCCTGAAGGACTTTTTTCTGTGGGCTTATTTCGCAACTAAAGTTTACGCCAATAAACTGACTGCGTGTGTACGTTTGAAAGAAAATGTGCAGCACGAAATGGCGATCATCACGGAAGTTCGTGGAGCTTACCTGCCTCAATTTCTCTCTCTGTCTCAAAATGTCTCTTTTCTTCCTTTGACCTTATAATAATTGAAAAATATTAATTTTATGTTTAAATCATGTACTCTTGCCTGGCAATTGCTATTAAAATCAATTCTGAATTTAAGTTATAATTTGTAAAAATAATTGAGAACTGGTAAAAGACAATGTGAGGAGTTTTGGTGTCGCCTGATTTCGGCATAGACTTTTTAGTGTTGCCTTGAAACTAAAGCTAATAGCAAAAATATTGTTAATGTCTGTTGACGAAAAGCCATAAAGATTTGCAAAGATTTCTAAGCAAATGGCGCTAAGGGGAAAAATTCTAGTCGGAGGCAGGGTTGTCAGATTTTTTCCCACCTATTTCGCCAAATTGATTTTAAAAATCGCCAAAAAAGAGTTTTATGCAGTTTTTCTTAGTAAATATTTGATAATAAATTTGTTTCGATATAACAGTTACTTAATAGAAATTTTTATAAAATTATCGTGTCAAAATTTATCAGAAAATCGCCAAAATTAGAAATAAAATCGCCAAAAACTATTTCTTGTAAATTTTTCTCCATCCAAATACAAAAATTCATTATGAACTATAATTAATATAGAAAGATCATCAAAATCAAGTTGCTTTAACTTCTTGCAGACGAGTTTTGGTAGGATTTTTTTTGGAACTACTCCTTCAACAAACTAATTTTCCTGAATTAGAAAAATTTTGAAGTTCAATTTTGTTAAAAAAATAGCCATATTAATCGCCAATATATTTATTTGTCGCCAGAAAAATCGCCAACAAATTTATTTATCGCCAGAAAAATCGCCATGTCGCCAAACCATAAATTTGGACGCCAAACAAGTTGAAAAATCGCCACATTTGGCGGGAAATCGCCTTATCTGACAGCCCTGGTCGGAGGCTCGACTTCCCTGGAACATTGAGCAGGGGGTCTACTCTGTAATTCGAAACGAAAGCACATGCTTTCGAATGTCTATGTTAATAACGTGCAAATTTGAAAGCATTTTCTTTCGTTTCGAATGACAGAGTAGACACTAAGTGGAGATAATTTGGCTCACTAAGGAATCTTTTCTGTGGGCTTATTTTAACACTAAAGCTTACGCCAATAAACTGACTTCCTTTATACTTTTGAAAGAAAGTTGTTTACCTGCCTCAATTTTTCTCTCTTTAGATCAGATATCCTTAAAAACCGTATTTAGAAATTGTTGTTAAAATCAATTCTGAACTTATGTAATAATTGAGAACTTGTAAGACAATCGTCCAGGTTCTACATTCCACTACAAAATGAAATTGAAAACGTTTTTAATTCTGCAAAGACGATATCACTGTATTCTAGAAAAGTAATGAAACTTTTTTTTCCATGACGATTTCATTCCCAGTTTATTTCAAATAAATATTTCAAGCAACATGAAAAAAACATTTTATGCCATAAACACAATTGAGACGAAATCCGAACTTCGCATAGTTCGATGAAATTGCCTTCTAAAATTCGTCGCTTAAATTCGTCTTTTGAAGCAATTAAATTTGACTACCTATCTGTCCTGCTATGGATATTTTTGTAGCCAATGGATGCCAAATTATGCAAATTCACTGGGGAAAAAATCAATTGCATATAAGTATATTCACCAAAAAAATAATGGTTATGTACTTGTAATAAAAATAAATGCAAAAATCTATATCAAATCTTGATAGAAAAAAGAATAAATCACGTTTCGCAAAAATTTAGAAAATTTGCAATATTGGAAACAAGCTTTAAACTAAAATTAATTAAACTCGCTAAAACTGTAAGGTAAGTCATTAACTCCAGAGAAAGCGCAACACATTATGAAAATTCGCCAAAGCTTGCAAAAAATTAAAAAAATGGCGAAAATGCGCAAAAACTTAATAGCAAAGTCTAATATAATTTAAAATTCGCAAAATATGCTAAGGAGAATTTTTGCAAAAATTCGCTTTCATTGCGAACAATGCAAAAATTCGCGAGAAGTTGCAAAATCGGAAGCAATCTTTAAAATTCATTAAAAATTGCCAAAACTGTTATAAATAAAATAAATTCGGGAAAAAACGCGAAAAATCGCAAGTTCGCGAAATAATCACAAGTTCGCTAAAAATTTCTGAACGCCTCGAAGAAATCATTTACAGAACCCTTTAGCTAATCCCGGATTTGTTTCCCATATATTTTAGCAATGCCTCCTCTTATTCCATGTTTTTATGCTTATCCCTTTAAAATACAAATAAAATCGTTTGAAAAAATAATTAATATACAAATGTTATTTATGTGCCTACATTTTTGTATTTTTGCAATAAAAAGTTAAAAAAATTTTATTTTTTACTAAAAAGTATTTTCTTTCACAATGTTGTTTACTGCCGAATTCAAATTACTTTTTTTTTGTAGGGAAATTGGATTCCAGAACACTTCAATTTCGTTTGAAACAAACTGAAAATGAAATTTTACTATTTAAATCGCTTTTACGAAATTAAGAACACAAACCAAGAGAAAATTTCACTTTCATTTCATTTTACGAATGTAGAACCTAGGCGAATGTGAGTAGTTTTGGTGTCGCCTGATTTCGATTCTTCATCGTAAAACCCATCATTATGAAAAACATTTGTGCTTTAATAACAAAAAGCTTAACGTTTTTATTGGGATATTTTTTATTGCAGTTCAAAACTTATACATTTTGTTAAAGTGAAATGACATGAAACTTAATTGTAACTTTTTTAATATAATTCCACTAACAGTATTTCTATTTAGGAGAGCATTAAATAAAATATATAAAAAAATTAACCAAAAATCAAATAAATAACTGACATTAAATGTGAATTAAGTATATTCAGTTCTTGTGTGATAAAAATGAAACCAAACTAAAATGAAAAAAGAAAACTAAAACTTCAAGTAAGTGGCCATTTAATGGACTGTACAGGATGTGGTTGAGTTTTTTTTCCTTATTTTTTTGATAGCTAAACTTTTATGATAAGAACCCAAAAGAAAAGTAACAGGGTTAAATTGAAAGTTTAGAAATCTAATGAGCTGTCAAAAGTATATTTTATTGGCATTAAAAAAAAATTGCAGAATTGGAGGAAGTATATTTCCTGCCCCACCACAAACGTTGTCAACTTGTGTTGAGTCATCCATTACGAGTTATTTAACCCTTATGTGAATGGCAAGGTACCCGGGTACCTTTGGCGTTTTCATCTTAATTTTTTTTTATGAGAACAGATGGTCCACATATTTGAAACTTCCTGAGAACTCCTAACTTCTTAATAAATTTTAAATTATCATTATTTTTTTGCTTAAAAATTATTTTAAAAAGGCGTGATTTTTCAATTTTCATCTTACACCCTTAACGGTATGGCAAGGCACCTCTGGGTACACATTAGATATGAAAAACGATTATTGCATGTATATGTTTAGTGAAATGTTACTAAAATAAAATTGAAGGAAGTCGTTATTAATATTTTAGATTAAAAATTTTATTTTTTTTGAAGAAAACAGAGGAAAAATTTTATTTTTTTATATATAATGGGTGTTTTTTTTAGAGGTATAGAACTTCGAATTGAAATAAAATACAAGAAAATCGTTTTAATGTCCATCAATTTGGCTTTATTGGAAGGATAATTTTATGCCATTTATGTTTAAATATGATTTTGGGCATGTGGCCGCCGCGGCTGGCTCGAATAAAGCCAATTCTACAGGTCCAATTTTCAACCACTTTTTCGAGCATATGGGGCCGTATGTTGGCAATAACGCCACGAATGTTGGCTTCCACGTCCCCTAACGTTTCTGGTTTGTTGGCGTAGACGAGCGACTTCACATATCCCCAAAGAAAATAATCCAATGGTGTCAAATCACACGATCTTGGTGGCCAATTGACAGGTCCATTCCGCGAAATTATGCGCTCATCGAATGTTTCCTTCAATAAATCGATTGTGACGTGCGCTGTGTGGCATGTAGCGCCGTCTTGTTGGAACCACAACTCATCCACATTCATGCCATCCAATTCGGGAACAAAATAGTCGGTTATCATGGCTCTATACCGGTCTCCATTAACGGTAACTGACTATCCAGCATTATTTCGGAAGAAGTATGGCCCAATGACTCCACCAGCCCATAGAGCACACCATGCACATTGCGATGAAAATCAGCATCGAGATCAATCTCATTTTCGGCCCATACACCAAAATCACGACGCATTGCATGGTCTCGCGGCTTTAATTCTTGCACAAGCTGGATCTTGTAAGGTCGCAAGCCAAGATCTTTGCGCAAAATCTTCCATAAAGTTGATGGACAAAGCTCCAATTGCTGTGCACGGTGGCGAATCGATTCATTCGGGTCCTCTTCAACACTTTGCTCTACAGCGGCAATTGTTTCTTCGGTGCGCACTGTTCGACGTCTCTGCGGATGCGTATTATCACATAGAGTAAACGTAGTGCGGAAACGATCCATGGTTAACCGAATTAATTGCTCTGATGAACGATTATGTCGACCATAAAATGGACGGAGCTTGCGGTAAACTTCGCGAACTGAACCATTATTTTCGAAATAAATTTGCATGATTTGCAAGCGTTGTTCTTTTGTCAACCTGTTCATGATGAAATGGCAAACCAAACTAAATATTAATCACTTGACAGCTGACAAAATGGCCGCCAGTTAAAAAAGTGATGCCAACTTAAAGTTCTATACCTCAATAAAAAACACCCATTACATACACAGGATTCAGACCATGAGATTTATGACGTCTATTTTTCTTGATTCCCTTTTGAAGTTTCTACCAAAAATTATTTGCGTTCATACAATGATTATTTTTACATGTCTAATTTTTTTTTTTATTGATTTTGATTTTTATTGATTTTATTGTTTATACACACATGTGCAGTACATACCCTGTCGGACTACAAAAATAGTTAACTTATTGTTAACTTTTCTTAGACTAACTAAAATCTAACTGCAATGTCATCCAGAACAAACCCAAAATTAATTCTTAAGTTGAGTAATCAAATTTGATGAGAGCGAACAAATTTATTCTCAGCTACTTTGAAACTCATTTCAGTTTTATATTAACATTTTGCTGTTGTTATTTTAGTGGTAGCGCATTGAGTACACAACGTGTGATGATACATGTTCGAACCCCGGAAAAATTTTTTAACTTACTGACTACCAGGTGATTTAAAAAAGTCAACTTTAAGTTAGCTGAAAGTAGTGCAGAGTGAGACAATTTACTACCGCCTAGGACATCGCAATGTTAAAATACTCAGTTGATTACATTGAAAGTAATCCAAGTGTCAGTCAGTACTATGTGCGAAATAGTTAGCTTAACGCCTGTTTAACAGCTGCGAAAGAAAACGTTCGACTTACAATTTATATTGAAAACAAAAACAAATTTTCGTATTTTATTGTTGTTTTCAATATAAATTGTAAGTCGAACGGTTTCTTTTGCAGGTGGGAAATAGGCCATTAATGTTAACCGAATTTCCGACAGGGTATGAGAAAAACCATAGACAACAGAAATCGAGTAATTTTTTCTACCCCTCTTTCTTCTCTACCCCGTTCGCTTTCAAACCAAAAATGACGTCGAAAAATAGACTTCATAAAAGTCTTTGTGTGAATTAGGTGATACTCGCATATATATAAATAAAAAAAAGCAAAAATGAACACTCAGCTACAAATAATCTTCCGCTGCTAGCTTAGCGAACAATTTAGACAGTTTGTTGAATATTCATTAGAAATGGGTTTGGAACATCTATTGTACGTGTTTTTCTTTTCTTGTTTTTCTTTTTATTTTCGACAAAAAATGTTAGTTTCCAATACAATTTCCTTATTTTCCCGGTACCTTGCAATGCTGTTGAAAGTGTTTTATTTTACCATTCACATAAGGGTTAAGCATGGTTATTCACCGTTTCATTTTTAAAGTGACTTTTGAAGCAGTAGTTGATGTAAATGCTGGTCCGCAAACTGTTTCAAGATTAAAAATAGCAGACTTTCTTATTAAAGCTTACATATCATTTTAAAGAATTGTCAGAGAAATGCACAGACTCTTTCTAAAAATTAGATTTTAATACACGTTCTATGCTTTGCTACACTTTTTTCAGCTTCAGTTTTATCATAAATGATGCCTTGTAACTTTTAAGTTAGTAGTTTTAATTTCATGTCAGTTCGAAGGACCAAAAAATATAAACTTTTCCTTAGAGAAGCTTCCTTTTAATGAGTAAAAGTATAAATGAAAATACTTTTTGGAATGGTAAACATATACTTTGTTTAGTGTTTTTTTAAACTTAAGCTACTTGGAAGACTTAAACTACTGAAATTTAGAGCAACATGTCTGAGGGAAGGATGTTGTAAAAGAACGTCCTAGTGATCCAATCTCTAATGTTAACGCCGTTAACCAGTGTAGGGTTCGAAGGGCCATAATGCCATGATAGTATATTATTTTTAAGAACACAATAACCTGTGTAAACAGAGTGAAGTAACTCAAGAGTCTTGGCCGGCTAATGCAATTCCGTAAAGATCAATTTAAAGTACAGTACTTCACGGGTAAGTGCATCACGCACGCTTAAAAGAGTTTCACTTGCAAGTAATTCTAAAATAAAACATTTTCCTTGAGCCATTTAATTTACGCTTACATTTTTCTCTTAAATGCATCCCGCTTAGCTGCGTTACACTCATAAATACGTCGTATATTACATACAAAAAATAAAATTTCAAACAAAATGCCACATTTAAGTGCATCAAGACTTATATTTGAATAAACTTATTACTCCTAGTTTGACGCCATTACTTTCTATGGAAAAGCTAAATTTCACAGCTTGTGTTCTACGATAATTGCTCAGCGCTGTGTTTGAACCATTATTTCCAAACATGTGTCCGAGCACTAATATTTACGGTTTACACAGTAATTTTTTTGTGTTAGCACCAGTTTTTGACAATTGCTAACACAAAAATTTCCAAACTTATGTCTCGTATAATCTCATTGGCCTTTCACACACGAGACTAATTCTTATGCCGAACAATTTTTGTTCTTTTTAGAACACACGAGACTAATTCACTCAATTGTTTTTGAATGAATGTTGAATTGTTTTTGTAGTTTGTTTTTAACAATTTTTTTTTACTTGAGTTTATATTTTGTTAGTAGCTTTTTTAGATCTTTACTTTTCTTTTTTTGATGTGTATACATCTATACGCTAGGGGGTAAAAATCTTATGAATTTGATTTCTTTGCTGAGACTTCTTTGCTGAGATTTCTTTGCATTGTCAAGTCGGTGTGAGCTATGTATGAGTGTATTAGTGTTTGAAAGAAGCAAACCGCCGGTTATTTTTCTGTATATTTCCGTACACCAAAGGTGAAAATGAACCGTAAGAGCTACGGACTTGAAATTTGGACACAATATGTAGACATTTGGCCACTACAACAACAAATACATGAGAGCTAAAAACTAAAGGGTGTTCCAAAACGAGCAACGAAAAATTTTAAGATCCCATGTAATATACATGCAATTGTATGTACATATAACTTGAAATTTTAAAAGTTAGTCTATTTTTATACAGACTACAACAATTAACACTAAATTTAAAAAATTTAAATCAATGGGTGTTCCATCAGTTAATGCAATTTTGACTTTGTAATTTTGACAACTTGCTGTATCTTGGAAACCGTGAGAGCAAAACTCTTGAAATTTTCAAAAACGGTAAAACTAAAAAATCCATAAAATATAAAATCGCCAAATATTTTAAAAATTCGCCAAAAGCAAAAAAAATCGCCAAAACGAAAAAAAACACCAAATTAATAAATATCTCTAGGACTAAAATAAATCGCGAAAAACCGGAAAAATCGCCAAAATTAAAAAAATCCTTAAACAAAAAAATCACAAAAATGAAAAAATCGTTAAAATGAAAAAACCCCAAAAAACAGAAAAAAATCGCCAAAAAGAAAAAATCGTCAAAATAAAAAAATTGCGAAAATTAAAAAACCCAAAAAGAAAAAAAAAACGCCAAAACTGAAAAAAATCGTTTAAACTGAAAAAACTTAAAAAAGGAAGAAAGCTAAATCAAAAAAATTATCAAAACCGAATGTGCGCGAGTCAAAGTCGCACTTTACTGAATTTATTTTAATTGCAATGCGTACACAACAACAAGAACAACAACAACTAAACGATGAACAACAGGAATTAAAAATTAAAAAGTAAAAGTAAAGGCATTTACCATAGATGAGCACTGCAGTGCCACTAAAGTTTCAGTAAAAACAATAAAAAATATTTAACATGTAAATTTTTACTGATTACTAAAATTATTTTCTACAATTTTAATAAATTGCCTAAATGATTTGTTATATGATGAGGTGCATTGAATTTTCAGTAATCAGTAATGCCCGTATTCATAATGAAATTCTACCAAGTGGCTAAATGTTTTTCATACAAAAGTTTAAAAATTTGAATGAAAAAACTTTGCCACTTGCTACAATTTTATTATGATTACGGCCCTACGATTTTACTGGTAATGCAAATTAAATTTCATTAGCAGTAAAAATTTACTGAATTATTTTAGTAATCAGTAAATTTACTGCTTACTGCAATTTTGAATGCAGTACATTAATCAGTAAATTTACAACTTATTGCAATTTTGAATACAGTACATACATATACATATACTGCAGTGTGCCCATTTACTAACCAAATAAGTTTAATAAAACAAACAAAAACCAACAAATTCGTATGTATTAACAATATTGAAAGTTTTGATACTTTTAATTAATTAATTTAAAAAAATATACTAAAAGCATAAGTACTTCCAACTTAAAAAAAAATTTTTCATTACTAGATGTTTACACATCTCCTCTGTGATCGGACTCACATTGCTTTTTTTTAAGCAAACTATTTAAATAATACCTATAATGAATTGAATAAAGCGATGATCTCTTATTGTATATAAATAGTATAATAATTTAAACTTTGTTAATTTTGCAATTTGGCGATAATTATTTTAAATGCGCCAGTAACGCATTTAAGCGTTTCTCGCTTAAGAGTTTTGTGCTTTAGGCATTTTCCATTAACGCATTTATCCGTGAATTGCTGTATAAGGTTTTCGGAATTGCACAAAAAAACGAACGTTCCAGTTATGCAGTCCCTGATGTTCATCTTGAGCATCTCTAAGTATGAGTAGTTTCAGCTTCAAAGGACCATAAATAACACTACCATACTATTTTGAAAAATGCAAGATGGAAAAGCGCAAAGTATAACCCCAAAGAACTTCAGATCGTAAAAACATGCGCTCCAGCTTACGCTACACGAGCTGCAACAAACAAAATAATTCAAAGGACCATGACATATAGAAAAGTATCTGTGAGGAGGTAGACCTGCTTATAAACACTCATTTAATCATCAATCGTCATCCACATGTAATCAGTCTTGTTATGTAAGTGGTGTCGATTTGAAATCGTACGATTTTCAAAATTAATAATATTTCTGCAGATCTTTTGAAAATCATATGCAATGATTTTCCATCAGATAACATTTAGCACTCTACATAATGCAAACATTTTATAAAACAAGTCTGAACAAATTGTTCAATTAGTGGAGTTAGTTTTCGATAATCGTAGGATTCTAAACCAAATATATTTACTGAACAGGGCCACATGAATGATAGCAACTGTGAAGCTGCTCAAAGTACTATAAATTAAAGGTCGTAAATATTACATTTCTTGTATAGCGTTGCTGAAATTTCGTATGATAATTCATGTTTAATAAATGATAACAACCCAATCATAAATCTGTCTAGCGTAACGCGATAAAATACCAAAGAAGTAAAATTCAATTGCTGTGCCCTTAATTATAACTACTTCCACTTTCGGAGTATTAACATAGTAAATCTGGTTTTAAAAAGCCCAATTTGCCTCAATAATTGTATTGAAATTCAAGCTGAATTATGGAATCTTTTTACAATTGAAATGTTTGGTTTTCAAAAATGCCTACTCAAGTTGTTTTATTTAATTTTAAGAACTGAAGAAGTCAAATTACATTAGACAGTTAAACTGTCATCTAAATATGCATGACAGCGTACTCATCCTCATGCAAAATGTACATTCAAGCAATGAAACGTTTTATGGATATTTATATATTCTACGAAAAAGAAAATTCATCCCCTTTTGCTCTTTCCCCCAAAAATAATTCAAAAGAAAATAATAAATAAAAATTCATAAAATTCATTGAGCTTAAATGATGTTACAAATAAAAATTGCTAACAGCATATTTTGTTTCAATGAAATAATATGCATCAGGCCTTCCAAAATTATACTAAGAAATTTTGTGCTAAACAACACAGGAAATGATAAACAATCAAGAATTATGTATGTATATGTAACTTTTATTTTCTAAGTTTGTGTTTGGCGGATAAGGGAGGGACTGTTAAATAAACAAAAATATAAAATGACACATTTGTTAACTAGACTAAATACGAGTTGGATCTAAGACACACACACTCTTGGCACATTTTAAATGCAGCAAAGTGAACTGGGACTGCTTAGTATGTATATTTGAAAAGAGAAACAATAAGCAGCATATGGTCTTGCATATTAACTAGCTGCTTTGTTCTTCCTAAACTTTCAAAAGAAATATTGATGGAAACAAAATTTGGCAGTATATTAGAAAAAAAGCAAAAAATTTATGCTGCCAGCTATATTTAGCCGATGTATTAATATGTATTGGCTGTTGTTTTAATGAATAACAGCGCATGATTAAAAATTACTTTTTACAGTGCAGCCAAATGACCCAGATACCAGAAGTCATACTCATGATCTTGAACTTCTTTAGGGTATTACGAATTGGCTGGAAGGTTTTGTCATGGATACCAGCTTTAAGGTCGTTGAAAACTTCAAACTAGAAATATTGATGCTTAAAATTTAATTTAAATAGTTATGTACACTAAATGTATTCATATAAATATACTAATATACATCTTACAGACGTTTTTATAGTCTATGGTCCTTCGAACCCTGTGCTCTATTTCAGTTTCTCTCATTTTCCAGGCATGAAAGTTGCCCAAAGCAAATAACTCTTAATGAAAAAGGACCTCAAAATGAAATAATTTCAACTAAAATTTAATAACATACGCAAGCCCTAAGAAAATGAAATTACTCTCAAAACTGAAAGTAAAATAAAGCCCAAACATTAGGACATATTTCTTAATGAAATAACTGCCAAATCCAAAAATATCAAATGAGTTCCAAATACATACATATTTTAGGAGAAAATCCGTGACAAGCAAAAGGCCGGCTATGTATAAATCCTTTGTTAAAAAAAAGTTCAAAATATCCAACTTATTCATGGTCCCACGAATTTGCTGGTAGTTGTTGTCCTGAATAAAAGCTTCAAAGAAATTTAAACCCTAAACTACTCTGACTGAAAAATTTAATTTTTACAATTGTGT
This sequence comes from Tachina grossa, assembly GCA_949987645.1. Taxonomy (NCBI): domain Eukaryota; kingdom Metazoa; phylum Arthropoda; class Insecta; order Diptera; family Tachinidae; genus Tachina; species Tachina grossa. The sequence continues at coordinate 150,112,132 of OX465276.1, forward strand.
TAAATATTGCCAACAAGCTCATATGATCTCTTCATAATTTATGGTCCTTCGAGCCCTATTTCAGTTTTTCTTATTTGCTAAGCCATTTTGTATTTTTTTTTTTTTAACTAGATGTGAATCAGAATTTTTAAATTTTACATTTGTACTTTGTAAGGCATAATAAATCATTGAACCCTTGCATCTGCGGCAGAGGAAACGTGTGCGGTCTTATTATATAAAATTACACGAAAAATATTTTTGTGAAACATTTGAATTTTCTGAACGGAGTGAATAACTTTTTTTTAGTAGATTTCGTATGGGGCATTTAGAAAAAGCAACAAGGTTTAGCTCAGAATCTTGTAAGTACTTAAATTTTTTTTTTCAGTAAAATTTTAAACCTTTAGATAGTTCCCATATCGTGCCATAACCGCCAAAATATCTTAAGCGACATAATTTTCGAACTATAATTTTTGACCAAAATCGATTATTTTCGATCGTAAATAGTCGATTTTCGTCAAAAAAAAGAACGAATGATAAAAAATTTGTCGCTTAAGCTTTTTTAGCGGTTATGGCTCGATATGAGTTAAAAAAATGGTGAAAATGATTAACAAAATTATTCCACGTACGACTTTACACAAAGGTGCCGAACACCTTTTGTAGCTAAAATGCAGGGATTTAACGTTTTAAAAGTACAAAGAGAAGGACAGAGAGAGAGCGAGATAGTGGGCGAGGTTCGAACTTCAACTTTCCTTTAATACTAAATTCAGTTTAATACTTATTTCGAAACGCTGATACACGTAAGTTTTTGCGTGCTCTTGTCTGCTAGAATCCATCGTTAGTATCTGGTTGTACATTATCTGTGTTGTACAGTGTAATTAAAATTACATATGTATACCACGGCAATGCTTACTGCTGGGTTTAAGAAAGTTGTCTGCAAGATGGGTGCCGCGTTTGCTCTCAATTGACCATAAACGTAAACGTGTGACAACTTCAAAGGATTGTTTGGAGTTGTTTAACCGCAATCCGAATGATTATTTGCGGCGTTTTATAAATTTGCATAACCAAGCAGCAGTTTAAACCTGCTCCGAAAAAGGCCAAGGTGAGTTTGTAGGCCAATAAGGTGATGGCAACAGTTTTTTTGGATGCACGCAGGATAGTCCACATCGGTTACCTTCAAAAGGGAAAAACAATAAGCGGCGAATATTATGCCAACTTATTGGACCGATTTAATGAAGATTTAAAAAGAAAATGACCCCATATGGCCAAGAAAAAAGTTATTTTTCCTCAATATAATGCACGAGTGCACACGTGTGCAGTCTCAATGGCAAAACTTTATAGATTGGGCTACGAATTGGCACCCCATCCACTAAATTCTAAGGATTAAGCCTCTATTAACTACTTTCTATTTTCAAACCTAAAGAAATGGCTCGGTGGAAAGAGATTTGGCTACAGTGAAGAAATTATTGACCAAACAAATGCCTATTTTAAGGACTTCGAAAATCCTATTTTTTTTTTTTTTTTGGAAGGGATACAGAAACTGGAGAAACGTTGGACTAAGCGTATTGAGTTATAAGTTTATGTTGAAATATAAATTTTTGTTTTGCAAAAAAAGGTGTATTTCATTCAAAAAGTCACAGACTAATTGATCCGCCCTCGTATAATAACACCAACACATTATCATAATCAAAAACATTTGATTATAGCTATTTCCCTTACGAACTAACTGAAACTCCTTTTAGTTTCGTTTGATTAATTCCCCAAGGTACATACAATGTTTGAAAACTAGTAACCATATTAAAAATTATTATTATTAGTCACGGACTAATTGATCTGCCCTCGTATAATAACACCAAACACATTCTCATAATCAAAAACATTTGATTGTAGCTATTTCCCTTACGAACTAACTGAAACTCCTTTTAGTTTCGTTTGATTAATTCCCCAAGGTACATACAATGTTTTAAAACTAGCAACCATATTAAAAGTTATTAAAAATTTAGCAGTTCTATATTAAAATAAAAAAATATTTAATGGGTCATTTTTAAATTCACTTAAATAATTTTTTTATAGATACTCAATTCTATTTGAGTTTGCTGACAACAAATGTAGTTTAATTTAATTTTAAATGACAAACATTTGTGTATGCATATATTTATACAATTTTATATATTTTTTACTTAAACTATTATGATTGAAATAACAACACAAAATGTCAATATTATACAATAGACAATATCAATACAAAAATGACAAATATAAAAATTTTAAGTGATAAAAACAATTCTGTCATCATTTGCAAATCAAGTGTCATACCTACAATCATGCAAGTTACTTGCATATCGAAATAGGCATACAGAATGCAGTAAATATTAACTTTAATTTCTATGGAGTATGTACACAGGGGCACAGTGGAAACGACGGAATGCGAAATATTTTGAAATTTAAATAAATTCTATTGATCCTCACAAAAACATAAATGTGAAAAACGGCCAAGTTCCTATCCAAAATTTCGGCCATTAAAAGTTGTGAGATATAAATTTTGACCAAGTTCTTCTTTACCACAATACCTAGCACAGAAATATATTATATATGATATAAATTTGTAATCGTAAGGGTGTCATATAATTTCTAGATAATGTGCCAACTTGACAACATTTTTATCAATATAAATAAATGAACATTTATACATTATTTTCTCCTTTTTTGAAAAGGTAAAAATATTGCCAAGTTATCAGATTATCTAGAAATTATATGACACCCTTAGGATTGCAAATTTATATCATACATAATATATTTCTGTGTTAGGTATTGTGGCAAAGAAGAACTTGGTCAAAATTTATATCTCACAACTTTTAATGGCCGAAATTTTGGATAGGAACTTGGCCGTTTTTCACATTTATGTTTTAGTGAGGATCTGATTAATTTTTGAAAAGATTTCTATAATAACAATTTTTAAACTTAAAATTTCTTGTGTATTTTGTTTCTGTTCATGATTACTTTGCCAGTTGAAAATGGCAGAGTTACATAACATAATGCGTAAGAGTGTGATGGGTGTTGAATTCTTGACCTTAAATATGCACCATTATGTCATTACAAAGAGTCGCTATAGTGTGTACGCAATTTGGTAAGAGTCCTCTGGAAAGAAACATGTTAAATACAGCGTACATTTTAGTGGACGTGATCCCGTCTTTTTTCTCAATAAATTTACATATTAAAGTCTGATTAGCCAAATTACATATATCAAAAGGATATGTCCAATGTCCATGCAAAATTTCAATACGGTGGCTGGTGCTTTAATTTTTGGATTTTCTGATTCAGTAAATCAATTACTATTTGTCTACAAAATGTCAGCTCTCTATAGTATAATATTACGTAAAATTTTCATGAGCCTGGCCCAGCTGACTTTTATATCTGCTAGTGCTTATGGTTCATGCAAAGTTTGGTATTAAAAAGTTAATAACAAATACCTGAGTACTAAACTAAAAACTGCTAAGCCGAAGTACCTGAACGAAAAACTAAGATTTATGGGTGAAGTCACGGCTACTTTTCAAAATAGGAAATTTTTTTTGGGATAAGTGCAATGTGTATGAAAAGTTTTAATAAAATGTATGTTAATTTTGAATTTGAAGTGCTTTTTTCCGCCCTCTGATAGCAGCTTCTGGGTTTTCAGATTTTTTTTAGTAATCTCTTATCTAAATTTATTTGTGTATCGAATTTAAGCTCGCTAGTGCGAATTGGAGTTTTAACGTCGTGGCCCCGCATACCGGGTAAAACTTTTTGATTTTAAGATTTTCCCATTGGATTACGCAGCTACACTTACTAGTGTATAAAATGTCAGCTCTCTAGCGCGAATTATATCTTTAGATTTTATCAGCATTACCTCTCCTCACTATTCCTAACTCAAAATTTTGTTGTGAGCAGCGCTTATAATTCATGCTAATTTTCTTCTAAAATATGCTAGACCGATGTAGATTAGATACAAGGCTAACATTTTATGGGAGTGATCACGCCCAATTTTTAAGGTGATGCAAGATTTCACTAAATTGGCTTGAATTAAAAGCTGTATATTAACAGCCGTATTCATAACAATTTTAAACCGCGTTTCAAATATTGTTTAAGCAAAATTCGCTAAAATTGTATTCATAATAGAATTTTAGCTTAAAAAACGGTTTTTAAACCTTGCGTAAATCAGCAAATTTTAAAATAAACTGCCCCCCATGTTTAAACCAATTTTAAGGTGACGTTGTTGTAATTTTGCTTCGTTTTTGTTTACATTTTGAACTTTACCTGTATGTATATATATGTGTATGTATGTATGTACTTATGTATGCATGTATGTATGCATATGCCAGTGTTATTTAGAAGAAAACAATGTGATTTTTTTTTATAGGAACTATTGCCGAATTAACAAATAAACTCCAAAGTTAACACTCAAGACAAACAAAATAAAGCTCGTTATTCTAGTGCTCTGCAATAAAATAAATAATATAAGAAGCACTTTTAACAAAGATTTGTTGTGAACTTTGTTTATTATATTATTAAATACAAGTTGGAACATATCTTTTATTTTATAGAAACAATATTTCTCTGAAAACCGACAAATAAACAAAATAGACACGAGTACTTTGTGAGTTAACAATCGTTGCTTTGCAGAACTAATATGCAAGTGACAAATAAATAATACAGTGTTGCCACGATATTTAAAAAAAATCTAGTTAATTGATTTTTAGTTAAAAAACTGATTATGAATACCAATATTTAAAAAACGTTATTTAGCCTTAAAACGTTTTTTAACTAATATGAATTTTAAAACTCAATCAACTTTTTTTAATGAATACGGCTGTAAGTATTTAGTTCAAAACAATATTAGCGTGGCCCTGCCCATTCTGGTAAAATTTTTTGGGTTTTAAAATTTTTCTAGTTTGTTTCTCACTTAGACCTACTTGTATATAAAATTTCAGCTCCTTAGCGCAACTTTTAATTTTTAAGTTTTATGAGCGAATCCCCGCCCCTCTAACTAAAATTTTCGTGTTTTTAGATTTTTCTAGTTGATTTCTCACCTAGACCTTCTTGTATATCAAATTTCAGCTCTTTAGTGCAACTTTTAACTTTTAATTTTTATATGCGTAACCCCGCCCACTTTTCCAAAGTCAAAATTTTTTTCGGTCAGTGCTTATTATTCATGTCTAGTTTCGTTACAAACGGATAATAATAGCTAGATAAATAGTATATCTAAATATGCTGAGCCGCAGGGCATTAAAATGAGGTTTAAATTGTATGGGCGTGTCAACGCCCACTTTTTTACTGAAAAATTTATAGCCTTGCATTACCGCAGTACATATGCCGAATTTCAATAAAATAGCTTCTATGAAGCGCCTTAGATTAGCATTTTTAATTCTGACCTTTGTGGGCGTAGCCCCGCCCTCCTGGCTTAAATTTCCGGATTTTCAGATTTTTTTATTTTATTTCTCACCTACCTCTGTATCGAACTTCAGCTTAATAGCACAAATTTTAATTTTTATGGGCGTAGCCCCGCCCTCCTGGTTAAAATTTTCGGGTTTTCAGATTTTTCAGGTTCATTGTTCACCTAGATCTTCTCGTGTACCAAATTTTAGCTCTCTAGCTATAGGGGAAGTGCTTCACCAATTTGATGAGTGTGTCAGTGGTCAGTGAGTATGTCTTAAAATATGCACTTTTTGCACCCCTATATCTACGGAACCTTTCACTGTAAAACTTTCAAACTTCGGGTTATATGAATTTATTCTAATTATAGTTTAAATTTAATAATTTTACGTTCGCGGGGAACAAAGTTATGAGGGGGGTAAAACAGCTCGAATGGCTTCGTGTAAATGTACACACTGCGTGCATTGGCCAGAACTTGGCCTGGCGCACTACCGTGCGCCTAGATAAGTTCAAATAACGTTATTTGACCTTAAGTTTTCAAATAAAAGTTAGGTTGTTGCCAAAAATTTGTTAACTGCTATTGGATTTTTTTATTTCTTCAAACCTATGTATATAAATTTTATTTATTCTAATTAAACAAGTTGTGTAACTTAATTTACCAACTTCGGCATCCAAATTGCTGCCAGTTCTCTCATAAAGCAGCTCGAAGGACCAAAATTTTTTAGCACAAATGTATGAACATTTTGAATAGCCTGTATTCGGAGTAGCAATGTACAACTCAGATAATAAGCAAATGTCACTTTTATCTAAATTTTATACCCTTCTTTGATTATTTTCACCTTAACCCACTGTTCTGCATTTTTACTTACTTTTTGTCGTACAAGTATAAGTGTTTATGTGTATGTATGTGTATTTGTATTAGTTGTCATGCCGTTGAAAGTTTTTGTTTAAATATGCATGTATGCACGTGTGTGTTGTGACTTTTATATGTTGTGTAAATTGTTTTGAAATTGATACATTTAATCGTATTAAAATCCGAATTGAAATTACGTTCTCTGACAATTTTATTGATGTCACATGCAAAAAGAGTTGTAAATATGTATGTACTTCGATAAAAATTGTTGCAACTGTAACCAACTGCTATTCAAATCGTATTTTTGATACTTATGAAGTGATTTGTTACGTTTGTCCAAGAGTTTTTGTTTAAAATAGAAAATTTTATCAATATAGAAGTTTAAGCGACATTTGGTATAAATATACATACATACATACATACATACATACATATTACACTGATACTTATTTAAGTAACTGATGATTTATTATGCGTATGACAGTATGCACATAGAGAAAAAAATTAACATGATCCATACAATTACAGTTTGTTCAGCTTGGTTATTTATTTTTGAAACATATTAGTTTAGCTACTACTTATTAATTTATCAAATGAAACTTTTGCGTTACTGCCGAAAAAATTAAAACATAAGAAATTTTCGCTAGTTGACAAAAGTAAAACCAATAAGTTGGTTGAAAGAGTTTATCGTAATAAGTTGATCCTTTTACATAATATTTATTCACATGTAGGATTATACATTACAAAAAAATATATGTTTTTCTGAACGAATTTAAGAAAGTATAATATGAAAAAGGGCGACAAAAAATTATATTTAAATAATATATTTACTAACATAATATATTTACTAAAAAAGGACCTGCCACAGTATTCGTGAAACCAAAAAACCAAACTTGTAGAATAATTTATTTATATAACATCAAACCTATCAAAGAAAATAATAAAACTTAAAATGATTTTCGAAAACCTGTTTCATAAAACAAAAACTTATCACAATTTTTTGGTGTAATTCTTATTGTAATAAATTTATTCGAATAATTTAACTATTCGATTAAATAATTCGAATAAGGTTTTTACAATAAAAATTAGTGGAATGATTATTACACTGAAAAAATTACGATATTAGAATTATTCAAAAATAGTATACGAAACAGCTTTGAATTAAAAATTTGGTATTCACAATAGATAAAGTATTTTTTTACACTCGCTTTCCATTTTTAATAACTTACTTGCACAGAAAAAAAATTTCTTTAAATAACACCTTTAATTGAAAAAAAAAATACTAAGAATCAATTAAAAGTTTGAGTTTATTAAAGCTTTTTTGCTTAAAAATTTAATCAGTTAAAAGTTAATTCAAAAATGCAATTAAGTCGATTAAACATTTGTTTAAAAGTTTTGGGAAAAAAAGTTTGATTGAAACGAATAAATTTTTGATTGATTATTGAGAAATGTGTTTTTCTGTGTGTATCATTTTGATTAATAAACATCATTTACTTTTGCTTACTCATTATAAGCAACAAAGTTTTTTTTGAACCCAAAGTTTAATTAAAAAAATTTAATCTGAAGCAAAGCTATTACTCACCGAAGCTTGTACGGAATATGTTCCATCGATTTCAACTTACGTGTGCGACTCAGAAGTGGTGATTTTTTCAGTGGAAGGCAAACAAGACCCTTGGCAAGACAGAAAAGTTGGAAGGTTAAAAACTAAGGGCATTACTCCGTAAAAATCGTTGTCAAAAAAGAAAAATTTGTAGTCAATCAGCAATCCAAAAGCAAGAAAATTGAATACCATACGAGTTTAAGTCGAGAGACGTTGTAAGAAGATTTTGCATGTTCGAAATGATTTTAAACGCCATTAAGAGAAAAATTTAATATTCGTGACGCCAAGGTGATGCTCTGTATTTGGTGGAACCAGAGGGCTTCCATCTTATACAGACTGCTACAATTGGGCCAGGCATCACAGCAAACCTATGCCAAACACAATTGCTCAGTTTGAAGAGATCATTGGCTGAAAGATGTCCGCAATATGTGACCCGACATGAATTCATATTATATTTTTTCATGATAATAACCCTCAGCGAAATGTAGCAAGCTCAGTTAAAAATTCTTTCGAAAATACTATTTGGGAAGCCTGAAACTATCAATTTGTTTGATCGATGAAGAAGGCCCTCACTGGAAGATACGTCACTCAAATTATTCGTATAATTTTTTTTATTTACTATAAAGTTGTTAGTAAATTCAAAACTTTCAACTCCTTGCCTGTAAAAGAGTTTTTTGGAGTTATGATTTAATATTTGTATGGGTTCCATACCTGTTGTTATGTTAGTACTTTTTACAAACGTTCTTTTTGTGGGCTCGAATATTTGGAATTAAGTAAAAAGTCCCCCAAGTTTATAGTTATCAAATCACAGAACTGTATTTATGCGACCCTGGTATTTAGGAGGTTTTAAATACATACTGCTAAATTATTCACGGATAGAATAGCACGATGTTCAAATTCCATACTCAAATCTTTTTTATATACTTGGTTATTGTGGACTAGGCTTTTTGTTGTTATTGCTTTTTTCGCCAAAGATTCCCAAAGGACTTTAAATTAATGGATTTACTTTGGTACAAAAAATGAAACCAAAAATATCACATTTTCTCTTCTCGCTTCTCCTGCAGAGGAATGTGGAATGTGAATATTATCTTTTAGTTATATGGAAAAGTCGATGTTTTCCATAAGACATTCTTTAGCAGTTAGATCAGAATGGTAGGTAATTGAATAAAAAGAATGCCTGAGCAAGCCTTTCATAAGGGATGAAGTAAGAAGGTCTTCTGAGTAGTTTTCCCGCTGGGAGAACATCGTTCTAGAAGGATTGTAGTTGTTGTGTTTGTCAGGCATCTGCATTGGCTTTTGTGTTTGTGTGGTTGTATATTTCTTAATAAATAGAAGGTATAACATAAAAGTTATTGTTATGATATGAATGTTTACTTCAAAATCGTATTATATGCTTATGTATTATTCTCTTTAGATAATAATATCTTTAGCATACTTATTTTTAACAAATGTTTCTATATTAATGCCGGGATATTATCGATAGTACTATCGATAGTTTTTAAATATCGAAAATATCGATAGGAAAAAATATCGATATCGATATTATTTCAAATGTAGTTTTGAAAACGTGAGGCGATATAAAAAATTTTTAAGTGTAAATAACTGTAGTCTATCTTTCTCAAGTAACAAACATTCGGTCGACAGTAATATCGATAGTATCGATAGTGAAATCTGAACTATCGATAGACATCGATGTAGAAAATATCGATAGTATCCCAGCACTATTCTTTATACATATGTATTGAAAATCGTGGCTGTATTTTAATTTAAAAGTGTATGAGTTATTTTTTTATTTTCTTGGATTATATTCCATTTGTAAAATCTCTGCAAATCCTTGTGCATTTGTTTAACTATTTAACATTTCATATAAAATATTTAACGAAAATAATTTTCAAAATTTTCCTTATTTATATTTAATATAATTTCGTAGTGTTGAATGTGGGTTACAAAGTGTTTTATTTAAATGTAGAAAATGTAAAAGTGTTTTAAATAAATGAATGAAACCACAAAAGTGGTTACTTAAACAAAAACCGCAATCCTTTTTATATGTATACACACATTTATACCCTGCAGAAAGTGCGAATAGTGAAATTGTAGTGATTTACTTGTGACATTGTCAATAGTACTACTGACCAGGTGGAGACATTGACACCAAAGATTCACTAGTAAATTTTAGGGGCTCTAGTCCACAATATCGATATTTTCTCGCTCGTTGTCAATAGTAAAATTATAGTGATTTTTTAGTGACATGGTCAATAGTGCTACTGACTAGATGTACCCCAGCCAATGTAATCGCCTATTGACATATAACATAGGGTTGTCATTGAAAATCTACCAGTAGACTTTAGCGCTATTGATAAGGTAGGTCTTTTACGACCATATGGAGATATTTAAAACAAAGGTTCACTAGTTTATTTTAGTGACCCTCGCCTAAATATATTTATTTAATATAAATAAAAAAGAAAAAACTATTGACGCGTTCATTGACAATATTACCAGACATACACTAGAACTGTTGTCTCTAACGTATCTATACTCACGCAAAAAAGGAAAGTTGTCGACATTTTAACTAGTGCAATTGTCGTTGGAGAAAAAGTATTGACATCGAGACATATGGTTCTAGGCTGACTAGAGGGTATATATATATATATATATATATATATATATATATATATATATATATATATATATATATATATATATATATATATGTATCTAAATTGGGTACTTAAAATAATAATTTAAATATTATTCAAAATATTAGTAAATTTAAAGCAATTGAAAAACATTTCATTTTAAAAATTTAAGACATAACTTAATTTTAATCCTTTGCGTTGGATACTTTAGTTCTATGCATTTTCATTTTATTTGTTTTCACGCTTTATAAGTTTTCTCACTTTTCTGCATAAGTATTTGTATATGTGAGTCAGTGTATATATGTGTGAGTTTTTCTCATTTTCCAGCCATATTGTCACTTCATGCAACTTTATTATCATTAGTGACCATTATGATTTTCTTTTTGTTTCTAATCCTTTGTACCATAACGTGCTTGTCATTTTAGTTCTGTTATATTTTTTTTTTGCCTTATGTTAACAATTTGAAATAATAGTTCATAAACTTTAGGCCATCAAGTATAAAAGAACTGACGAGGAGACTGAGGAGTAGAAGGACATTAGATGAGAATGATGATGATGATGTTATTATGTGAGTGTTTGAAAGTGAGAAAGTGACTAAATCAATGACTAACATCCTGTTTATGGATCAGTACACAAATCTAAATGAATGTGGAATTTACGAGCACAAAAAAGTTAAATGAATGTATAAAATTGTAGAGTAAGAGATTAAAAAAAAGTAGAGGAAACAACATGCATTATCATGCCTTACACAAGCAAAAACAGCAAAAAGGAAGCAGTTAGAAAAAAAGTATGAAACACAAAATGCTTAAGGCCAAAAAAAACTAACACATCTAGATAGTAACACAAAAATCAAAACAGCTAACAATAGTTTATGTTACACAAGCACATTTTTTTAATTTTTTGCTGCAAAAGTATAGTGTGAGTTTTTGAATGATTTTGCAAAATACAAATGTACATTAAACAAATAGAGGATCACAAAAGAAAAAAAAATATTGTAACAAAAGCGCTCTGTTAGAGATTAGGAAAAAAGCTTCTGGTTGTTAAATATACTTTTGTGATTGTTACTTGCTGCTGCTGCTGCTGGTAAAACAGACGGCAAGCTGGTCATTCGTCAGTCGTCACTGGAATTCAATTGAAAAATGATTTATTTGGGTCACTTGGGTATTTTGATATCACTGTTTTAGACTTTTGGTTATTTCCTCCTCACTAATGTAAACAACAGCAGCAAAAAACCACAAGTCTTATGGGCTTTCGCACTAACAAATAGGTAAGTAAGCACAAGTGTAAGCCCTTATAAGAGATGGCATAGTGTTTAACTTTTTTTATGCATACGCATGAAAAATTAAAAATGTACAATTACTCATACGAAAATGCATGCATGCATTGGAATGTGAGAACTTTTCGAGTCGATAAAATTTTTATAATCCTGTGCAACACAGGCTGAGTAAAAAAAAAGCAATGTGACTCCGATCACAGAGGAGATGTGTAAACATCTAGTAATGAAAATTTTATTTTAAGTTGGAAGTACTTATGCTTTTAGTATCTTTTTTTAAATTAATTAATTAAAAGTATCAAAACTTTCAATATTGTTAATATATACGAATTTGTTGGTTTTTGTTTGTTTTATTAAACTTATTTGGTTATTAAATGGGCACACTGCATTTAAAATTGCAGTAAGCAGTAAATTTACTGATTACTAAAATAATTCAGTAAATTTTTACAGCTAATGAAATTTAATTTGCATTACCAGTAAAATCGTAGGGCCGTAATCATAATAAAATTGTAGCAAGTGGCAAAGCTTTTTCATTCAAATTTTTAAACTTTTGTATGAAAAACATTTAGCCACTTGGTAGAATTTCATTATGAATACGGGCATTACTGATTACTGAAAATTCAATGCACCTCATCATATAACAAATCATCTAGGCAATTTATTAAAATTGTAGAAAATAATTTTAGTAATCAGTAAAAATTTACTTGTTAAATATTTTTTATTGTTTTTACTGAAACTTTAGTGGTACTGCAGTGCTCATCTATGGTAAATGCCTTTACTTTTACTTTTTAATTTTTAATTCCTGTTGTTCATCGTTTAGTTCTTGCTGTTCTTGTTGTTGTGTAAGCATTGCAATTAAAATAAATTCAGTAAAGTGCGACTTTGGCTCGCGCACATTAGGTTTTGATAATTTTTTTTTTTTTTTGATTTAGCTTTCTTCCTTTTTTAAATTTTTTCAGTTTAAACGATTTTTTTCAGTTTTATCGCTTTTTTCTCGTTTTGGCGTTTATTTCTCTTTTTGGGTTTTTTTTAATTTTCGCAATTTTTTTCATTTTGGCGATTTTTTCATTTTGGCGATTTTTTCATTTTGGCGATTTTTTTCATATTGACGATTTTTTTGTTTAAGGATTTTTTCATTTGGGCCATTTTTCCGGTTTTTCGCGATTTATTTTAGTCCTAGAGATTTTTTTTATTTGGTACTTTTTTGCGTTTTGGCGATTTTGTTTTTGTTTTTTGCGATTTTTTTTTATATTTGGCGATTTTATATTTTATGGATTTTTTAGTTTTACCGTTTTTGAAAATTTCAAGAGTTTTGCTCTTACGGTTTCCAAGATACAGTAAGTTGTCAAAATTACAAAGTCAAAATTGCATTAACTGATGGAACACCCATTGATTTAAATTTTTTAAATTTAGTGTTAATTGTTGCAGTCTGTATAAAAATACACTAACTTTTAAAATTTCAAGTGTATATATGTACATACAATTGTATGTATATTACATGAGATTTTTACATTTTTCGTTGTTCGTTTTGGAACACCCTTTAGTTTTTAACTCTCATGTATTTGTTGTTGTAGTGGCTAAATTTCTACACATTGTGTCCAAATTTCAAGTCCGTAGCTCTTACGGTTCATTTTCACCTTTGGTGTACGGAAATATACAGAAAAATAACCGGCGGCGGCGCACCGTCGGCTTCGAGCCGGTCGACATGTTTCTCTGCTTGGTATATTGCTTCTTTCAAACACTAATACACTCATACATAGCTCACACCGATTTGACAATGCAAAGCAAAAGCAAAAAGCAAAGAAATCTCAGCAAAGAAATCTCAGCAGAGAAACCAAAGTCAAAAGATTTTTACCCCCTAGCGTATAGATGTTTACACATAAAAAAAACTATATTTGTTGATAATTTTGGCAAGTTTATTTCAGTTTTTGTAAAATAGTACAACAAATTTAATTATTTAATTTTTCTTGGTGAGAGAACTTCTAACAAAATTACAGAAACGAGGCACTGAATTTTCGTAAGCTTTTCTAAGTACACCTGTTGAATTTCTTTGAATTTCCGTAAGAACTCCGTACCAGCCTTGCATTTGAAACATACTTATCAAACCCCACGTTATCAATTGAGTTTAAATATATTTCTCTAACAACTTTCGGTTTAACTATGAAGCTTTTGCTATGTTAAACGATGATATCTTTTCTATAAAACATAGTAAAACTTCACATGGAAATTTCTGAACGTTTGAACAATTGGTATCAAACAACTTCATAGAAACTTTTAATTTTATTGGCATTGATGAAACGAAATTAAAATCCATGTGAATGAAGATTTTTTTCGAAAATTTTTACATGAGGAATTTATGATAAGGCTGAATATCTAAAATGATAGAAATTTCATCACTAAAATCAAATCATTCAGGACAGCAGGGCACCGACCAGAGAACAGAAATGAGTAGTGAAATGGTGAGTTGAGTTGAATCATGACTTATAATATTTTGTACTTATGCGCACTCATACTTATTGCAATGTTGTCTATGAATCATATTCATTCGAAACTTTAAAGTGTGCATCGAACTCATCCTTAGCAACATTTATGGCATTGTTGATTTCGACTCTCCTTAACTCAATTCCTATGGACGATGCAAAATAAGTATGTTTAACATTAAAGTTCTCATTATGAGATTATGTGTTTCTCTGTTGCTTTTTTTTTTTGTTTTTTGCTGGAGTTGAAAAACAACCCTATTTACCACGAGTACTATTGTACACTACTTGCAAACTGTTTACTGACTAAACTTTTAAATAAACATACACATGAGTTGAGTGAGCTTAATCAATGTGAGTAGTATAAGTATTTTTCTGAAATTTGAGATCAATGTGAGATGATTTATTAGTGTGAGTGTGGTATGACTATGATGTCGACGTCGCATTTATATTTATTTCAACCTAACCTAATAAATCAATGTCATCATTAGAATGCGTAATTCAAATGATGTCTACTCAATTATATCTAAAATTTCATGAGTTAGTATGAATATCGAAAAAGCGATTCATTGCCGATCACTGGTACCAACTGCACTATGACAAATGACGCTAGCAACAATTGTAGCGAACTAATTGATTATTTTGAAAGCAACAGCGATATTATAAGCACTTCATATTGAAGATCCTTTGACATTTATTTAGTAATTTAGTTTTTGTGTTTTAACGCCGCTGGATTATTTTCTCTGGGGCCATTTGAAAGACCGGGCTTACATGAACAAACGAAAAACAACTGATGCTCTGAAAGATGAAATTCGGTGCTGCTTCGTGATAAACGAGGCCTTATTGCACATAAATCATATTCCATTATTAATTCTCATATTTCAACTTCACTTTACTTCTTAACCTTAAATTTGCCCATTTACATCACGTAAAGTATAAAAATTAATAAATTTACATCTTTATATGGGTGTTTCCACAGTAAATGACCCTAACAATAATGACCGTTTATTTTTGAACGGCAAAAAAAGTATTGAAACTACATTTTTAGGAATTCTTTCGCTTGTTACCGAGTCTTGAACTTTAGTAGGTCCAAAATAAAAAAAATGCAATTTTAATACTTTTTTGGTCGTTAAAAGATTAACGGTATTACTATAAGGGGTCATTTATTGTGGAAACAATCATATGAGTCTTGAGACTTTCTTTCCAAAAATTTTCAGCGATCATGCATTTCACTTACATGGTGCCATAACAGCGACATAATTTTCAAACTCGATTATTTGCGATCGTAAAAAAACGAAGTCCAAAATATGTGTCGCTTAAGCTTTTTCAGCGGTTATGGTTTGGTAGCACAATCCTAGCTACTACAAAAGTAGTCGTGTAGCCGTGCTGTCGTGAAAATAATCATTTTCATATACACACATCTATTCTATTTTTTACAGGTTGTAGTCGGTAGCTTGCGGTAATGAATGTGTTTAATCCTTTTGTCTTCTCTGTCTAATATTTCTTACTTTTCTTTTTTTTTTAGTGATTTTATGTCTCTAAGTCCTGGTTTAGACCATGAAAGTCTTATTTCTAAGCGGATTAGTTTGTAGTAGAGAGAGACGAGGGATCATTAACTCGGTACGTTTTAGACCGATTGTAATATTTCTCTTTTTTTTTGTCTGAGAGGATATGGCTTCCGTTTGGTCTTATTGTAAAAAAAGTTGGCGGCGACACTTCCAAAAATTTTTAACTTGATTTTATGATATTTATCTTATTCGATTGCAACGGAACTTACCCAACACACTGGGCTCTCATCACGAGAAATGGGAAAAACCACGCCCAATAAAACTTAATATTATATTTCACATCTGGCTGTTTTATCGATTTTTACGAAACTTGTTATATATCTTGAGCTCTTGAAAATACACATTGGTGCATTGAAAAAATGGACAGGGCCACGTCCATTAAAATTTAATATTATGATTCACATGATTCTATGCCATCGATTTTTACGTAACTTGTCACACACCTAGAGCTTTGAAAAATACTTAATCTTATGTTTAAAAAAATGGGCGGGGTTACGACTATGAAAAATTAGCATTAAACTGTATGTGCTTCTACTCATCCAATTTCCACGAAACTTGGTAAGGAGTTTCAGCTCTTAGAATCCCATAATTTTGTGCCAAAAGATTAATATTATATTTAATTTTCTTCTACCTGTAACATTTTTACGAAACTTGTAACGCACCTTTAGCGCTAAATGTGACGTGATATTGAATTTAAAGTGAGCGCGCACTTATGTTTGCGAAATTGGGCTTGACCATTAAAATATGAACTTAGGACTAAAAATTTTAAAATAAAACTAAAAAAAATTAAACCGACTTCAAAAATCAGCACTTAAAAGTAGAAAATAGTTTATATTTATGTTATCCATAATGATATTCGAAAAATTTATTTCAAAATATTCTCTAAATCCACTGTTAACACCTTTAATTGAAAAAAAATAACATTTGAAAAAAATCATTTGCTTAAAAATTAAATTGATTGAAAGGTTACTTAAAAATTTAATTGATTCAATTAAATTTTTATTTTAACACTCACGGTCGTATTTTTAAATTTGCAAAATTTAAATTAAAAACTTAAAAATCGCTTTTTTAATTGACGCATTAAAACTTTCAATTGATTTATGTTTTTTTTTGTTTGGAGCAATTGTTTTTTCTGTGTGCGAAATCAAATTGCTTCGTTATATCCCATAATAAGTGTGAAATTAATTCTTTTTTGAAATTTTGTTATTTGAATCCATTTGGGTAACTCAATGAATAATTTTAGCACAGCTCCGGATAACTTGTTTTAATTCTCTGCAATTATTTCAGGTAACAAATTTTGTAGCCCTGTTGGCTGTTTCAAAGCAAGATCTTGTAGGTTTCTTATAGAGTGGTTGAAATTGTTGTTCAATAAATTACATTACATTAGGAATCAATCCCTTATGATTTGGTTATTCCTTTCTGAACTAGAGTTCATGTGTTAATCTTATCTTTTTCATTTATTGTACTGTTTAGTCGTAAGACTTTTTAGTTTTACAGATGTTATTGTGTTTATTTTTAATTTTTTTTTGCAGTATTCATAACCCTGTTAGCTTTTTACTTACTTTTATGTTTGAAAATGTCTAAAAAGCTTGTGCAAATTGTTTGTACACATAATACTTACTCAGGCAGTCAGTCACTTGCATGATAATTCCGGCGCTGAGAATAAGGTATATCCAAGCCTTCTTAATAGCCTTTTTAATAATTTTTTTTGGAAAGTTCTGCTCATTAAATTTTTCCGTTTATTTCCATAAAGAGTTTACCGCATAAGATGAACAGATAGTTACAAGGTTCCACAACAATTTTTGTTAAGATTTTACATGTACATCATATAAAAAGTTGCAACTTTATAGATATGACCCCGCCAGTTTTCAGGAATATAAGATCGTGTCATTAGAAACTTTCAAGGTATAGGTAGAAATATGTGAAGACTCCAATTTCGAGTGCAAAATTTTGTAAAAAGAGGGCAGGCGTGAGTGAAACATCAGGATAATTTTTTTGGGCATAGTAACACCCATTTTTTCAAACTTAGGCTGATGGCATTATTTGAGTTCAATGTGAGCGCAGTTTCAATATGATCGTTTCTGTTGAAAACGCCTAAAATTATTTTTATTATTAACTTCATTGGGCACTTCCAATGTTAAGTTTTTAAATTTTACGAGTAGGTTAATCAGCAAGACCAACTTGTCTACCTTATTTGAAATCTATATGGATAAGGGAAGTGTCCCATAATATTGATGAGTTGGTCAGGGTAAATTTTTAAAACTAACATGGTGTGTTTTTGTGCTCTAAGTTTCATCATGTAATGATGAAAGGCAACAATACGAAAGCTTACATACACACTGTATAAAGCAGCTGGAAGTTGTCTAGAGCAGGCAGACGATTTCTTATATAACGCCTTCCTGAGTAGCAGTTTGGTAATGACAGCTACTTCTATTTGGCCTAAGGTGAGCTGGCCTTACCGCTCTGTATGAAGCTTCACATATATTTGAATTTCATATATAATTTAAACTTTACCTTACACATACATACATACATATGTATGTATGTATACACAGTCATACGTGCACACGTCGAGGAACATTTCGTTTCTTCTTTTTTTTATTCCAATAATTCTACAAATGTTGTAATGTCAGTTTCAATGATTTATGTTTCACCATTAAAGCTGATGGGTGTTGCTTGTTTTCATTTTCAGTTTGTTGTTGTTGTTGTTTCTTTACGTTTCGTTCCGGTCTTGAAGCTGTTTTTGTTTATTTCTTCTTCTAACTGCTTGAATTTTAGCAAGAGTAGGAGTTTTTCTAACTAAAAGCGTAGCATCGTTTAAGGCTTTTCCTCCTGGTAATACAGAGGTTATTGTTTTTTGTTGTTGTCTTGTTACTTTTCAGTTAAAGAATTCTGCTTAACTGGCCAAGATTTGTGTGTACAAAATCATAATCATGGTTAAGTCATAGTAAGTTTGTTGATATTTTTTTGTTGTTGTTTGTTTCCTAGTTTACTTTTGATTGGTTTAATATAGTAAGTAACAAATCCTTAATTTAATTTTGTGTTATAACAAGGACAATGTGTAAGATTTATTGCTAGTTTTGTGAAATGAAAAGTTCTCTTTTATGCTACAAGGCTACACAGAAATGTAACGTCAGAAAACTATCAAAGCGAGACTAAATTTTTCCAAAAAAAAAAAAAAAAGAAACTAACACTGAAAGATTTATAATTGTGCTAGACAAACAAGCTTAAACAAAAACTGTCTGATTTAGGGATAGTTTTTAAATTCAAAGATGATGCATAATTTTTTATTTTTCAAGAGTGTGCGAAATTTTATAAAAAATTTTCTGCCTTATAGAGTTTTCTTAGTTAACGAAGAGAAAAATTAATTTTAAATTGTTTGATATTTTCTGTTATTATTCCGTCTTTTTTAATGTTCAACTCACGGTTCAATAGGTTTTTATACTCCAGAAAGTACCTCCTGTCACACTAATACTAGAAAAACAATCAAGGCTTTCATTTCGTTTTTGAAACTGGTCGAAATAGCAGGAGCCTTCAAGGTAGTCTTTAATATTTCCAATCAGTCTGTGAAAGAACTCTTATACTAGAAATTATCTCTTGCTAGTTATTTTAACCGAATGGTGATTGCCTTCAATTACGGCTAATTATGGCTTTCAATCGGCTTACAGTAGGTTGATATGGATTAAAGAATGTTGTAGAGTTTTTTTTTTGTTAAGTTAAGGATAAAAATAAAGTCAAAATACCACATTTGCGAGAAGTTCGAAGCACATGAGTATTGGTCATAATTACAAACTGATGATCATAATGAATGAAGAATTTTCGGCAATGTTCTTTTTCCGCACGTTTTAATTGGATGTCTTTCCTACTTTCACCTACTCATCTATTCATTAAATTTCTTAGTCTTGAATAAGGATCTATAAAGGTGCTACAGGTTTCCTCAACGGTTACAAACAGTAAGTAATACGTATCTTTAGAAATCCGACTGATATCATAAGATGGCGCATCTCAACCTGGTTTTTGTTTCTTATTTCAGAGATGATGAAATGTTCAAGTTAATATGATAATTTCTTCAGCTCCTTTATAAAACTTCTCATGTTTACAATAAAAACTCTGCAAATTTTGCATTAGGTGTATGAGTCAATCTCCTCAAAGCTTCCATTAATTGAAGCCTAACCTTTCTAGCATTCAAGGTAGTAGAAAAAAGAGCATATTTATTGTCGTCCAGGCTGTATTTGTAGTTGAACCATCTTTAGAAGCTATCGGCAGACATCATTTGGCTCGAAGGACCACAAACCTGAATACAGCCATAATAGAAATCTATCGCTTCTCTTGGCAAAAAAATCATCCAAAGCTTATGAAAGCTTATCGTTTGCAGTAGTTTTTATTGAAATCAAAGCATTACGTTTACTGAATAAAATTTAGTATTTAAGCCCACTTTGCAAATTCTCCTAAATCATGCAGAGAAATAAACGTTTTTTTTCCAACTAAAACAATAAATCTTAATTACTTTGTATTCACAGCTCTTTAATAACAAATTTCCTGTCTAATAGTTCCACTTCATTAGTTAATTTTTTTTTATTTTTCAAATCAAAAAAGTTTAAATTTAAATAAGTTTGGTCTTTTAGTTATTTTCTTTCTGTTATAGCAAACAAAAAATTTATTTATTTTTTTTTTTAAGGAAAAGTTTTGTTCCAACTTTATTTGGAGCATTACAACAAAAAAAAAACAACCTTTTTATTGTTAAATCAATAAAAGTCATTAATTCTAATTTCAATTCAACCAACTTTGACCTCGTTTAGAGATGTACAAATATATTGCTTTTTCTCCTAAATAAAAGATTTGTACAATTTTCTCCCAATAGCTTCACCTCTCATTTGTAATGTTATTTCACACAGTATAGAAATCGCCACAATAATACTTTATAGCTTAAAAGAACATAAAGAACTATAACGATAGGAAGATATTGCAGAAAACAAAACTGAGAAATATAAAATTTTTTTAAAGCATTTTCCTCGTTTTGCCAGCAAAGAGAACTTGTATGAAACACCTTTTAGTTTTTGCCTACAAAATGTTTTTAGCCATATTTCTTTTTTCTACTACATACATATACAACTTTTGCTATGGTTTTCTTGTTCTTGTGGCGGTAACATGATATGCTTGCTGGCATTTAAGAATTTCTTGGCTGGTTAACATTTAGCCATTGTCATTCTAGGCGAACTTTCTTCTTGTTTGCAAGGAACCCCAAGAGGACATTCAGAAGAGAAAAAAAGGAACACTAGACCAGATACCGTCGTAAGGTATTGCATTTTCTCTAGAGCATTTCGATTTTTGTACGCTTAGAGAACGTCAATTATTTATAGGGAAACCAAGATATGAAATATTGAAGTAAACAAAATTAAGTTGCAGGAGAAAACTGGGCTAGTGCTAAAAAAATCTATGAAGAATCTTTAGGGTAGTTACAATATAAAAGTTTAAATGCAAGATATACCTTAAAGTCTTAAAAGCCGATATTATAGTGTGGAGCTTGAGGAAATAAAGAATTGGGTTGAGAGCAGATGAAGGTCTCGTTGGAGGACATACGATAAAGATATCCGAACAAGTATTGGCAGCACGGCTGCGTATAAGTGCTTTTACTAGTACGAGACCAAAAAAGGTTTGTTAATGAGAGGATGAAATATTGTAACAACAAGAAATTTTCTACGTGCGTTCAGGCTGGCTGGTACTGAAGGTCGTCCGCCAAATTGCTACGTTGATGACCTTGTGATAGTCACGCCACAGAATACACAGAAGTGAAGAAAGTGACAGGTAAAAAAAGCTCCAATCAGGTTTTGGTTAAAATTCATGGAAGAAAGAGAAAAGCATAGTGTATTTGATACTCTAGTGTATTACTACTTACCAATTAACACAGCTAATAAAAATGTATTGCACTAGAAAGACGTAGCAAAACAAAACCGACGACAAAATTTGAGGGAAAACGAGACAAACTGAAAAATACCCGTATCTTCCGTCTCGTGACACTTCTGTATGTTTTGTGGTCACGCTGAAAAGTTGAAAATCTCATACAGCAAACACTTCAGAGTTTCACTGACAATAAAGTCAAACTAGGTCATTTCTTTAACCTTCAGATTATCAATATAAAGATATAAAGAGGTTACTTGCTCAACGTACATGGTCATGTTACGATTTCATTTGATGACGAGAGATTTTCTACATAGAAGGATGCTGAAGCTTAATTGGTACTTCGATCAATTTGCTGTCACATAAGTCTGAAATACAGCAAACAAGATTGTTAAATGAAATTTCTCCTTAAACCTCCATATAAAGAAGGTAGCGAATAACTCTTAAAGCCCTAAAAATCTTGAAGTACTGCCAAATTAACACAACAACCAACTGGCGGGAGTCCCAAATAGAGAAAGATTTGTTTAGTGTTACGCTGACCAGATAATCAACAGAGATTTTATGCCCTAACCTCCACAGTACAATATTATGTTGTCTATCACCTTTAGCCGGATAGTAGTGATAGTGTTAATATAGCACAGTCTTGCAACTATGCGAAATAACAGAATGACTTCTGCAGTATATGTTATGATGAAAAAAAAAATTAAAAACTGTGGTGAACGCCTCCACCATTTTTGGATCTCGCAGAGAAAGGATAGTATGTTCTAACTATTCGGAATCTCGCAAGTTTATATATCGTAACATGACATCAGATAGATAAACTAGTTTCTTCGTATCTTAAACAGGTTTAGAACTGAGCAAATAAGATGAAGCAACTCTTTCCTATCCTTCCATCCGCTCAGGTTCACAACGGGACTTAGGTTAGGTTAGGTTGACGAAAGAAACCATTACGCTAATTTCGAGGGAAATACACATAAGCTAGTATAGATGTATTTTGCTCTCTTATGTGAATTAAAAACAAACCGCGACCTTCATAGCACCTCAGTATCATTGTGGTAGTCCCCCAATCTTTTCCAATCAATACATCTAATATGGGTAATATCCGGTAAGATATCATCTCCAAAAAAATTAAATCTCTGCTGGGTGAAGGCTAGACATTGACAAAGAAAGTACTCTATTTTATCAATGTCCTCCAATCATGCCATGAGTTCATTCTTTTCTGTAGCTCCAATCCCGTTCAAGTGGCATCGTAGGTAAGATGCCCCTTTAAGATGCCTTCCTCCCGGTCTCTTCATAGAACAAGGGAACTCAGTATTATACAACTTACCTGGTTAGTGCTGCATTAGTAATCTGCGAAACCTCAACTACCTAAATTTAACCTCCTACTGAAGACGTCGGTGAAACATTATCTTAGTTACCTGCATGACTGAGAGTTCGTGATCGACTGCATATTGATGACTGCTGAAGACAATTGTAGGCAAGCCACCTTATTGTGATTGGCGATTGTGTGGTGAATCTTTGACGTTTTGTACTAGATTAAAATAAAATGTTTGTTTTCTTCAATCAATTACAAATAGTCGAATTTGGAGTCGAAAAACGCCAGCCATGATAAGGGGGAATATTTTCGAACAAGAGCACTGCACTCATTTATGACAGCATGATCTTTGTTGCTCAACTATCCTCCAGCAAAATGTTAAATAAGACAACTTGGATGCAAGTGTCGCCTACTTTGTCTTTAAAGTCGTCGTTCATGTTGTCTTCTATAAATCGTGGGGGTGGTTGCTGGTTTGCCGCAATAATAATTTATTCTTAATATCTGTGCGACAAACTAGTAACCACCCGACGAAATGTTTTTTTTTTCAAAAAGAGCTGAAAGTTGGAAAGTGAAAAATTAACTAACATATTATCAATTTTGTCTTCAACTGCATTTTTTGTGAATGATCTGCAAGACAGCTCCTTCATTGTTACAGCTTTCAATTTAACATAGTTTTTGCGCATCTCACCTTAACTTCCTTCAGGAATATTCTGCAAAAAGCATCGAATATCATCGTTGTTAGATAACATGATATAGTATTCCACTTCAAGAAATTTAGAATTTGAAGTCAGGAAAATAAAGCTGATTTGAAAGTTCAACTGCTTTGAAGAATTTTTCAGTAGTAAATTGTACCACCCTAATATTAGTGTTTACCATTTAACTGTTTTTGTATATATATGTTGGCAATCAGTTAAAGCAATTTTATTTTTTTTTTTGTTGTTGTTGGGCATGTGCTAAAGCAAGATTTATGCAAATCGGAAGCAAACATTAATCAAAGTTTTTTTCTTTATTGTATTTCAATGTAGGAGTACGTTTTTTATTTATATTTTTCCGAATGTGCGTGCGTGTGTGTGTGTGTAAGTTGGCCCCTGACTAAATTTTATTAAGGATGTTTGTTTATGTGTGTGTGTTAAAGTGCCAGTTAAAAAACCGTGACCAAAACTAAACTTTGAAGCGGTAAAAAAACCAACATATAAATGAACAGTAGTTTTGCTAGAAAATTTCGATAAAGCTAAGTTTATGCTGAGGCAAATATAAATTTTCTTTTTCTTTTAAAGTACATCAGTAATTGTTCTAAACCACGGTTTCTTTTCGTTTGGTTTTTTTTTCCAGAAAAACCAAAGTATTCTGGTATTGCAAAAAAAAAAAGGTCGATTATGTCAAGAAATGTAGGCTACAATTTCATACTTGTTTATGGCCAAAACCGTGAAAGAAAAAAATATGCAAAAATCTGCTAAATGAAACAGCAAATTGAAATCTTTTCTTCTCATCTATAACACACTCAACCAGAATTTTTTTTTTTACTTTTCTAGTCTTGTTGTGCTGTTGTTCTTTTCCCTTATAGATTTTATTCTACAACTTCATAAATTAAAACTTCATATGTCAAATGGGAATTTCGTTGATTTTTTTCTGTATTTTTTCTTACTTGGTTGGAGTATATCTGGCAACAATTTTTTTTCTTTGTGCACTTGCTCAAATGGAATGCATGACTGCTTGTATGGATATTTATGGTTTACGATTTGCTGTCATTTATTTCATATGTCAAATTGACAGCAGATAACTTAGGTTATGTTTATTTAAAAAAAGTGAGAGAGGAATATTTATAAGAAAAAAAATTAAAATATGAAGGGATGAGTAAGGGTGGGAGATAAAAAGGCTTTGAAAATTAAAGAAAGTTTAAAAGAAGAGTGATGTATTAGGAGGTATTTTGAGATAAAATTTTATAAAACTCTCACTTTTCGGCAAACGTTAATTGGCTGAAAATTAATATTACAGCTTAAGAATCCTGTGATTTTATTTTATTCTTTGACGTAACACTAAGTTTAAACTATTTAATATTCAGGAAGTATTACTCCAAAAATTATGTCTCCCTCCCCCTTTACAAATACTTTTTTTTTTTTGATTGCTGAAAATTTTTATTCATATTCTTATTGTTCTTTTTTATTTTCAGGTATGTACTCCTAATATACTAACACAAAATGCAGGTAAACACTTAAATAACATTTAATTTAAACATTCAAAAAATGTAAGATTTTAGTGAATTAATTACTTATCAAACATTTTAAAAACTACATTTTCCATGACTGAAATTAAAAGGTCGCTGTAACTACTCACCAAGGCTATAATTACTCGTGCGTTTGGATGTTTCGTATCAATAGTACCTCTGTATCTAGGAAGAAGTTGTTAATCCTCACGATATGAGTATACTACCTACTCGGACTTCAGTTGTTGCAGATAGAAAAGTTATAATCAGGTCTCTTATGAGAGTTAATTAATACTTTGTGGTAGTATTAATAAATATATCCTTAAGAAAGAATGTGCAATAGTACCATACAATTCTCAAATGAACGTGGTTAGGTTGTACTCTCTTCGCCAACTTATTTGCGGAGCTAGACCAATAGATTGCATAGTTGATATTCCTACTCCATAAAGATTACCCTCTTGCTGATAAAATTATAAGAACATAGTTTATACATTAGAACTTATACCAAAAGGCTAGATCGCTTCTACACTTATTTCTATGCAATCCTAAATGGCTATGTAACGGCTATGTAACGCACTAGCAAATGCATATTTCATTATTCTCATGGCTTGTTCTAACTGAATCCATGCATATTAGCTTATTTTTGTAAACGTAATATCTACGAGCTTCCACTCACAGATCTTTAGGTCCATTGTGAGTTCCTACAGGTGAAACGTTTGCAATACCCTAACTCAGATGAGAATATAGGTATGCGTTGTCTATCCTTAAGGCATGTACATACTTATCAAAACGAATTCGCTGATATCTTCGAGTTTATAATGCAATACACTGGGTTTCTTTGTGAAATCTACTAGGAGCCACCTTAGTACATGGCCTTGCAGCCTCGGCTAATGCAACATAAAATGTTCCATTGTTTCTTGCTTCTCTTCATACTTATAGAACATAAAAAGCTCCCAGCTGGCAGCCTCATATTCCTCCAACTAGTAAGTTACTCATATTCCTCTAACCGATAATTGATAGTTCAAAACTACAATCACCACCCTTATAATGATTTTGTATATGTTCAACTAACTAACCCAGGCATTATTCGTTTTTTAAAAAACCCGATTACTGATTTCTTTAAAATAGCGGATAAACCACGACTTTACCGAAACCTCACTCACTGCGTCATCTGCCATTGACCCTTACTCGGCCAAATGGTTGTCCGTTTCCTTCAATGCCATAGACTGAATTACAGAACTGCTTTTCAGTAAATGCTCTCTTAAAGTGTCTTACTAGTTTTATAAATGTGCTTGCTTGACTATTGGCATAGAGGGCAACCTCTTCGTTATCAGCCTTTAGAATTACTACAACATCTGGTTGGACAATTAGTTGCACAGCGCTTGTTCGTAGGTCCATTTCATATCCATCACTGAAGTTTAATCGTGGTACAGATTACAGAACTGCTTTTCAGTAAATGCTCTCTTAAAGTCTCTTACTAGTTTTATTAGTTTAGTCGTGGTACAGATTATCTGATTTGAACCAAAAATCACTATCTATTATTATCAGTGTCTTACAAAATTTATGAATAATTTCGTTTTTTTTAATGTCTGGCCATTTTTGTCCTGCTTAACTGATATACGGTCAATATCTTCATACCGTACAGTTTTTTTTCGGCCAGTGATCTTTTAATGAATTGAGGTCATTACAATGCCTCTGCCATAATAGAGGTAGGCGGTTGACAAATTCATATGTGAACCTGAGTTAGACGATTCTAAATATGAATTCCTGTTTAATAATTAGTTCGTAGTTCTTTCACCACACCATATCTTGTTTAATGTGTTTAGATCAACTACTTCCAAGCACACATATTCTCACATTTGTACAAAAGGTAAACAGCTTTGAAAGCTCTTTAAATTTGTTATTGTCAGAGAACGAAGCTGAGACTGTTTTGTTAGTGGTGGCTGCAAAAAGTCAACTTGCGCTGAAGAAACCTCGGCGGCTGGCGTATGCCGCCTAAAAGTCCCTAATGTCAACAACATCTCCTGGCTGTTATTATTGTCACAATTGGGCATATACTTTTCCGTTAATTGAAAAAAAGGGGATGCTAAAAAATGGCTTAGCTGAAGGCGAAATTAGCCCCAAATGTCGCCGGCGGCTGCCACTTATTTAAAATTGCCGATGACGGCAGTTATCTGGCTCACAGAGGAGATCTGATTGCCTTTTGTGCTTTTGTTGGTATAAAAGTACAAAGCTCTTGTTAAAGCTAGCGCATTGTTCTTATGGCTTGGACGTAGCTGATTTAGATTGTGTGAAGTACCACTGGTTGCCATATTGGTGTGATCAAGTCGGATGGCATTATCATTAGTGTTAGCGAAATATACTTCCATGAAGACACATTAGAACTTCAAGGAGGGGCATGCATCAATAAGCGGCTAAATATGAGAAGAGATTTAATAAAATCGCCAAAAAATAATATCTTATCAAATAGCAGTTTATGCCCCATGGGTTCCAACATCGGAGGACCAGCAGCTGATCCATCTCTAGAGAGATTTAATGGTTGATGGCGCAAGTATTAGTCACACCATCCATGCTGTTTGACAGGTGACGGTGTTATTTGTTATGAGGCTTAATGCTTACCCATAGGGAAGTAAGTCTCTTTGGAAACTTCGTTGCAACCCTTCGCTTTTAAAGGAGTGATGGTGATCCGGTTATTGGTGATGTCTTCTTCATTAGGAGCTGATAGCCACCGCAGTTAACGTCTTTAACTAGGGAGGAGGTTTGTTGCCAATAGCTAGGAGAATGGTCTTAAACTACTAATGTTTGACTAATTAAATTCGCTTACAAACTAAAAATATATGGTGCTTCTGATAGTGCCGAATAATCCGGGTATATGTGTGTGCCTTAGGACCACCTCCTGTCAAGCTCTTAAGCAGTGCGATAATATATACCTAAAAACAGAAATTAAGTTTATTCGAGAAAGAAAGCTAAAAAAAAACCTTATATATATGCACACAAATATTCTTTGAATACTTAGAATACTTTAGAACTGCTTACGGCTTCCACTACCGCCTTTAAATACCTGAAGCTTAGTTCCATAACTCAGTATTTGTTTATTTAATCTATTTAAGCATAAATAACAATACAGTTTCAGTTTACGTTTCATTTCAAATAAGAAAAAGATACTAGTTTAGCATTATTTTCTCTAAATGTTTGAATGCTTCTTGAGAAAAAAGAAAGTCATGCAAAGTTTTTTTTTAGTTTTTTTTTCAATGGAAATGAAAAAGTTTTGATATAATAATGTTTTCTTTCTAGATTTTTTTTCTTAACTTATTTTAAGAAAACTTTTTGGTCATTTGTTAAGTTTGACTTTACTAAGAAAAAAAAAATTAGAAATAACGTGTCTCTTTTTTCAAAAAAATTGGGTGAATGTAAACAAAGAATATGCATCTTATAGGTGGAAAAGTTAGAAAAGTTTTTTGTGACTTGACTAAATAAAAAGCTGTACGTATATTTCTATTATGAGTTATTTCAACTTTATAGAAATTTAATGTAAATTTACGCTGAATGCTTTAAAAAACCTCAACTGACTGTAAGTGCTAAAGTTATAAATGTAAACTATCAATATCAAGTTGGTTTTGTGGAATGATTTTGTTTTTAATTTCTTTGAAATTTAGTTTTGTAATCTTCGTAAAATATTTATCGCGTCTTTCGCAATCATTTAGCAAATGACTTTTTTTTTTGAAGACCTCTGTAATGTATAAGGATTATCTTATCTCTGCTATAATTTTTCTCTCAATTTTAATAAGAATAGAAGTTGTTTACTCAACTTTTCATTTTAATTATTTTTTTCTTCATTCTTTTATGTAATAAATATAACATTTGTTATATCAATGTGATTGAATGAATAATAAATTGTTGCAATATGACCATGATACAATTATTGAAATTAAGGTATGAATGTAGTTACAATAAAGTCTGTAAAAGGTTTCCTAAGAGGAAAATTAAAAAAGAAAAATATATAGTATAAAAAAATATATAATTTTCTAATATACTTATTATAGGAAATATTTTTTCATTGAGCCATAAAGCTAAAAGGATACATTCAATGAATGCATTAAAAAGCTATCAAGAAATGATTTTAAAATGATAAAGAAAATACTTTACAAAGAAAACTGCAGGATAATTTAACAGAGTCTTTGATAAAGGAATAAAATTTTTTGTATTATAACAAACATAAACTTACATATTTTTCTCTTGAGTAGCCACATTTCAAACAAATTTAATGTCAATTTATATACATACATATGTTACATGTGAAGAAGAGGATACATATCATATGTATGTCAAAACGAATCCTCTTTTTCAGTACACTTTCCTCAATTTCGCTAATTTTTGGTATAATTGCTGCAATATTCAAAAGAAGAAAACCACGTTCATTACATTTTAATTTTTGACTTAAAATTTTAAGTAACAAGAATATTGTAACTTTTTTCTTTCCTCTGCCCTTTTATTAGTTAAAAAATTGTATGTTACTTGTTAAATAGACTTTCATAGTATTGCTCTTTTGACAAACTGTATCTATAGTGAGTTTCATTGCAAGTATAGAAAATCGATCCAAATTGATTTTAGATTGGCATAGATTTACTCATTAGTTCAAATATTTACAGATACAAATTTGAAAATGTATTACTTAATAGGTTTTTAGACTAAAAAAATAAAAGTAGGTGGGAATATTCCTTTTCAGAATTATTAGAACATATCCTTAAATGCAGGTAATTGAGAGTTTTCTAGAAAAGTGTTAAATTTCTCCAATCCGTCATAGGTTTTCCTTGGTATAAGTTTTATATTTGTATTTACCAAAATATTGATACAAGTAGCACAAATTATATCGCAGGTCCAAATTATATCGTAAGTTGTTCATGTTGGTTCGAAGAATCATGATCGAAATTTTGGATTGCAATTGCCTTATAAATTGTAATTCCTTATTTGACCTTTTTATAATTTTAATGAAATGAATATTTTAACGAGCATAAGGTCTGTTATTTTTTTCCAATAGTTCGCTGGTCTTTGGTTAGCTTCAGTGCTGCCAGTTTTTTTCTAGAGCTTATCCCCAATATTTGATTTGTCATCTTCGAAAATCCCCAAATTGAGTTTCTTTGATACAAATTTTTCTTTTGTGAAAAAATAAAATTTTTTAATTTTATTTAAAAACTAATGACAAGTATAATATATTTATTCGATAAAATTATTTATTTTTTTCGATAACTACATTTGCGTTTATATTAATTTAATTTGTACTTATAACACTCGTTAAATAAAAATTACACATATGGTGCTATCTCTTCTAGAAAAAGTGCATCTTTCTATTTAACTTTTTGTTAAGAAAAATATATTTGGCGTTCGTTTGAAACAAAAATTTACTTTCGTAAGGGTTGATACAATAATTTCTAATAAACTCTTTATTTCAAAAAACCATTTAATTGTGAAATTTCATTGAAAAGTGTAATAAATGTAACATTTTCTTTCAAAAAAGAGAACGCTAATAGTTTAATATACACAACTATAAAAAATTGTTAACCAAAATTTACCATTTCAAAAACTTCTGAATCGAAATCTTCTGATTAATCAGCTTCACAAATTGTGTTGTACATAGTACTTGTATTAAAAAGTTTTAGCATTTGAGCGGAAAAATTAAATTTGTCACAATAAATTGAATTATCTTTAGTGTCTGTTTATTCTAAGAAGTGCTTCCAACAAGTCATATCGCATTTTGTTACGTATTTTTGTTTTAGTAGTGTTCATTATTTGGTAATTTATAATAATAACTACCCTGCAGGAGATCGAACTAGTGTCCAACTGGTATTTTACTAGTACAGAAATCACCACCACTAGTTCCCAACTGTAAACTTTCCTATACCATCTTAATGTTCAAATTAGTATTGAGTGTGTTTAGAAAACTACTAGAACCATTGGCACTAGTTTAGGACTAGTTTATTACCAGTTCTTTTATTCTATAAAACTTGGTGGTTTTATTTCTTTGTTACTTCTCTTTTATATATATAGATAAAAATAATAATATAATAACTATAAAAAAAATCATATAAAATTTTGGTTGTCATTCCCAACAAATCCACATTTCCCCGACACTAAATTTTTATCCCCAATCGAGAAAAAAAATTCTCAATTCGCGGACAAATAGCCTAAACTGGCAACGCTGGTTATCTTAGTCAGAAAATTGGAAATCATAAAATTCACAACTTTTTAAAACCAATTCTGACAACATTGCTTTCTATGAAAGTCCTGCCTTATTTACCATGGGTTGTAAACTTATGGCCCTCCAATTACCGTAGACTGTTAAATTTCCATTCTTTGCCAGTTTAATGATTACTGCAAAATTGAGCTCTGGAGGTAAAGTATGGCAAGACCCAATTTCTGCTCTAATGGAGTGTACAATCTAGACACTGAGAGTAAGATCGTTGAGCAGCTAGCTGCCTTACTACTCTTAAGAGCTTTTATAACGTTTACTATTGCTTTTTCCACTGGACAGGATATAATGTCTTGTGAAGTGGGTTCGGAACTGACATCTGAGCGTAGTGGTTGGTGTGGGCATAAAAAAATAGTCTGGTCTGAGAGAAAACGTAAGCATGTAGACTTAGAATATCATCAGTGTTGCCAGTTTTTTTAGCTGTCGCAAGAAGTTCAAAGAAAATAAAAATTTCCTTAAAAAAAACAATACTTGAGCAAGCTTAAAAATGCATATTTGGGCCAAATTTGCTAATGACTTGAGTTTAGGTAATTATATATTTATGATTTTAACAGGCTAAAGTTCGTATCGCTTTTTAAGCCAAATTACATGTGATAATTATTAATGAACAAATAACACCAAAGTCTGTTGTAAATATTCTGACTAACAACACATAGTTGAACGGAACAGCCAGCCGTTTTCGAAGGCCACTAAACCTTCATCATCAGCGTTCTTTTGTGTTTGGTCCACTGTGTGTGGTGTCAGTTGATATAGATTTCTGCTTTATATACTTAGCATTTTATTGCAAATGGAATATGTGAATTGTTTTGATTCATCGTATTTCAATTTGCTGAAAGCTTTTTTGTATTGTAAGCTCAATTTTACCATCACTATACTTACAACAGTCTTACCATTGTCGTTTTGTTCTTTTTACTAATTATACACATGTTACGTAATTTGCTTATTTTTTGTTCTACTTAAGACAAACTTTTTTGGTTTGTTACTATTAAGTATATTTTTATTTAATTTTTGCCACAGGCCCATGGCTATTAATTTTAGTTAATTTTAATTATTATTCGAACTCCATTTGTTTCTATATTTATGATTTTAACAGGCAATTATAGTTTATAGATTTATTATGAGTTTCAAACCATTGCATTACTAAAAGACTGTAGTAAATTTCGCCCTAAAAGATAACAAATAAAATTTTCTAACAACGATAAAAATAATTATGGAACAAAAAATTAAAACGGAAGAAAAAATAGGTTAGCTTGAATTTAAAGAAAACATCACCCTTTGTTGCACATCTGCGAATTTAGCAAACATAGCGTGAGTGTCTTTTTCCAGTTCTCAGAAAATTAGTTATAACAGCTGATTGTAGAATAATGATTTTCTTGCAAATACTCCAATATTTTTTTTATTTCTGCGTCGGTCCATCGTTTGTTATTAACTTTTTGTTTAATTACTTGTTTTTTTTTAATTTGTTCCACGTTCATTTTCTTCTTGATTACGATCTGTTATGGGTTGTGTTAAATGGAATATATGACATTTGATTAGATGTATTTTGTAAGAGCATTCTTTTGCTTTAAATAGAGGCTGCAAATAGTCTTTCAAGTATGGAAATTCTTTTTATGGTCCTTCGAAGCAAAATGTTGTTTTTGGTTTTAAGGACCATAAAGCGAATTTTCAATACCGCAAAGGAGAGCACTTGCAGATCTTTCATTTAGAGTATTTAAGAATCAATAGCAACAAGAGAGCCTTTAAAGTGTTAAAATTCGTTTTATGGTCCTTCAAACTTAATAGTTGCACGTATTGTAAATTTCAGCCATTATAAATTAGATTAAGGAACCATAAAATTAATATTTAATACCGTAAAGCAGAGCGCTTGCATATCTTGCATGCAGAGTGATCAAGAATCAATAGCAAATTCCGAGTTGTTGGAAATTCGAAATTTTATACTTAATAATAAATCCTACAACGTTAACAAGAGAGTGTGGATAATACAAGACAATTCTGCTATATTTCAAACCACATTGGTTGAGCCCATTTTTAAAAAATTCTTTATAAATTAACGAGACTGGATATATTAAATCTATCATTGTTTCTACACAGAAAAAATTATTCCCAAAAAATTTTCAAACAAACGTGTGTTTTGAAATATAATTTAGTTTCAGTAAATATTTTTTACTGTTTCAGTAAATTATTTCTTCCAATTTTATTTTATGTAAAAAAAACTGTATAGAATGAAAATTATCTATATAAAATAAAATTTGTGAAAAAAATTTTAGATTAATTTTTTTTATGTTTAAATTTGTTATTTTCAGTTAAATTTATTTTTATATACTGTAAAAAAAAATTTTCTAATTTTTTTATTTTTTTCTACAAATTATTTTAAAGATATAAAAAACATTATATTTTTTTTAGGATTTTTGTTTGCGGTTTTCAAACTTATCATGTTTGTATATTGTGATTCTCAATATAGTATTAAGGGCCATTATTACAACTTAAAGATAGTTAAAAGTAGGATTTTGTCGGACGTATAAAAGGCTTTCCATTATTGCAAATTGGATTTAACTTACCAGGTAGGATAAACTTGCCTGTAATTTATCGCTCAGTTTAGGTTAAAGTAAAATTTTGCAAATGATAAAGTTTTTATACGTCTGATAAAATCCTACTGTTAACTATCTTTAAGTTGTTATAATGGCCCTAAGAGTCTTACTATAAACATACGGAGTTTGTTAGCTAAATTCAAAAGTTTTTGGGTTGAAGTCTACTGAGGAGCTCCAAAAGCGGGAACGAAATGCTTAACCATGAAAACAAGCCAATTTTTGAAAGTAAAAAAATGTTGAACCTTTTATTTGATTCAGTTATTTTTTTCAAATAAAACTTTTACTAATTTTTATTTATTTTTTTTTTAAATTGGTAAGAATTGTTATTGATTCAGTTAGTTTATTTTCTGATAATACGAGAAATTTTAGTGAATGTGTTTGTAAATTATAAAAAAAAAATTGCTGAACAATACAAAAAAATCTGCAAAAATGTTTTTCTGTTCCTATTAATACATTTGACTGAAAATATTTTGAGTTTCAGTTAACTTTTTTCTCTAACAAAAATAAAATTTTTTTCCACTTAAATTTTTACAAAATTGTTATCAGAATCTACAAATTTCTTTGTAGGTCCGCATTCATACAAAAAATTTACTGATCCAATGAATTTGGTTACTGGAAACGAAATTTAGTTTTTTCTGTGTATGGAAACTTCAATTACCCCGAATGTTCCCTATTGGTGAATGGCAAACCTTTCGCTATATAAATTACACTTTAGATGACAGATATTAACAGCTGACAGACATACAGTCTTAAAGCCACTAAATTGGTAACCCTGTATATACATAAAATGTGACATTACTTAAATGACCTGTCAACACATGAACAGAATGTTATCTTTATCTGACAATAAATGCCTCTTTACAATCCACATTTTCCCTTAATTTCAATCCTGTACTTTTAATAATTATAAAGATTGTTATAAACGTCATGACTTTGATCATGTTAAAGATGATAAATAACTAATAAACAGCAAACGGCCACAGATATTCCACAAAGAAATAAAATGACAAAATCTTCTTGAAAACATTACAAAAGCCAAAAACAACAATCAATCATTTATTTGTTTATGTATGTATGTAATGTGGCAATAATTGGCAACACTTATGCAAGCAATTAATTACAACTAAACGAAAAAGATTTTATGCAAGAAAATCATCTGAATGGATTTACAAGTAAATACAACCATACACTCGCATCTACAGACAGATACTCACTTGCTCACTCACTCACTGACTCACTTAAATTAATAAAAACCAAAACGTATCGAGATGTGACAGAAGACAAAGTTGTTGTGTGTTATGAGTGGCAGAAAAGTTAAGACAAAATCATTTAAGAGAAATGACAAAGTTTCCTACTTCTTTTTTGCTTTTTTGGCATACATACATATATTTAAACGGATGTATACGAGGATCGTTTCAACAAGATTTTGTGGCCAATAAAAGAATAAGTTTTCTAGGTTAACCATTAAAAACCGAAACAATTTTGAAATAACTTCCAAAAATTAGGAGTTTTGTTAAGTATGTTTGTTCTTTCATAACTACATCAAAAAGTATTATTTTTTTTTTTGTCTGACGGAATATAAGCTCTGATTAGTGATATTGTAAAAAAAGTGCGGAATCATGTCCACAAAAAATTAATACCTATAGCCTGTTACATTGATGATAAAAGTTACGCCATGATTAGTGATCGTACTGATTACTAATTTGATTACTCATTTTGAAAGGTAAAGTAATGATTAAATTACGATTATGTTCAGTTTCACACGATAACTATTTGATTACGATTAATAATAATGGAAAAATAATCTGAATTACTTGAAATTTCAAAACATATTCAAAAATTATCAAAAGTAATTAAAAAATAAAACGATTACTTTTAAAGATTACTTTTAATTCTTTTTTATTAATAATCAAAAGTACACAGAAAAAATTTTAGCCAAAATGCTCCCAATTAAATCAATTAATGCTGTTTCAAACAATTTTATAATTGTTCCAATTAAATGCAATGTGAGTCCCATCACAGAGGAGATCTGTAAACATCTAGTAATGAAAAATTTTTTTGAAGTTGGAAGTACTTATGCTTTTAGTATATTTTTTTTAA
This sequence comes from Tachina grossa, assembly GCA_949987645.1. Lineage (NCBI taxonomy): Eukaryota > Metazoa > Arthropoda > Insecta > Diptera > Tachinidae > Tachina > Tachina grossa. The sequence goes on from OX465276.1 coordinate 150,148,272, forward strand.
ATTAATTAATTTAAAGTATCAAAACTTTAACGGTCTTATTCACAAAAAATATTTTAGGTTTATTACAGGTTTATTTGACAAATTTCCCATAGAAATATGTCAAAAAAGCGCTTAATAAACCTGAAATATTTTCTTTGAATAAGGCAGTAAATATTGCTAATACATACGAATTTGTTGGTTTTTGTTTGTTTTATTAAACTTATTTGGTTAGTAAATGGGCACACTGCAGTATATGTATACGTAGTGCATTCAAAATTGCAGTAAGCAGTAAATTTACTGATTACTAAAAAAATTCAGTAAATTTTTACTGCTAATTAAATTTAATTTGCATTACCAGTAAAATCGTAGGACCGCAATCATAATAAAATTGTAGCAAGTGGCAAAGTTTTTTCATTCAAATTTTGAAACTTTTGTATGAAAAACATTTAGCCACTTGGTAGAATTTCATTATGAATACGGACATTAATGATTACTGAAAATTCAATGCACCTCATCATATAACAAATCATTTAGGCAATTTATAAAAATTGTAGAAAAAAATTTTAGTAATCATTAAAAATTTACTTGTTAAAAATTTGTTATTGTTTTTACTGAAACTTTAGTGGTACTGCAGTGCTCATCTATGGTAAATGCCTTTACTTTTACTTTTTAATTTTTAATTCCTGTTGTTCATCGTTTAGTTGTTGCTGTTCTTGTTGTTGTGTACGCATTGCAATTAAAATAAATTCAGTAAAGTGCGACTTTGAGTCGCGCACATTCGGTTTTGATAACTTTTTTTGATTTAGCTTTCTTCCTTTTTTAAGTTTTTTCAGTTTAAACGATTTTTTTTCAGTTTTATCGCTTTTTTCTCGATTTGGCGTTTTTTTTCTCTTTTTGGGTTTTTTAATTTTCGCAATTTTTTTCATGTTGGGGATTTTTTCTTTTTGGCGATTTTTTACTGTTTTTGGGGTTTTTTTCATTTTGGCGATTTTTTTTCTGTTTCTGGGGTTTTTTAATTAGGTGATTTTTTCATTTTTGCGATTTTGTTGTTTAAGGATTTTTTTCATTTTGGCGATTTTTCCGGTTTTTCGCGATTTATTTTAGTCCTAGAGATTTTTTTTAATTTGGTGCTTTTTTCGTTTTGGCGATTTTTTTTTGCTTTTGGCGATTTTTTATATTTGGCGATTTTATATTTTTTTGATTTTTTAGTTTTACCGTTTTTGAAAATTTCAAGAGTTTTGCTCTTACGGTTTCCAAGATACAGTAAGTTGTCAAAATTACAAAGTCAAAATTGCATTAACTGATGGAACACCCATTGATTTTAATTTTTTAAATTTAGTGTTAATTGTTGTAGTCTGTATAAAAATACACTTTTAACACTTACTTACTTACACTTTTAACTTTTAAAATTTCAAGTGTATATATGTACATACAATTGTATGTATAGTACATGGGATTTTAACATTTTTCGTTGTTCGTTTTGGAACACCCTTTAGTTTTTAACTCTCATGTATTTGTTGTTGTAGTGGCCATATGTATACACATTGTGTCCTAATTTCAATTCCGTAGCTCTTACGGTTAATTTTCACCTTTGGTGTACGGAAATATACAGAAAAATAACCGGCGGCGGCGCACCGTCGGCCTCGAGCCGGTCGACTTGTGTCTCTGCTTGGTATTGCTTCTTTCAAACACTAATACACTCATACATAGCTCACAACGATTTGACAATGCAAAGCAAAAGCAAAAAGCAAAGAAATCTCAGCAAAGAAATCAAAGTCAAAAGATTTTTACCCCCTAGCGTATAGATGTTTACACATCAAAAGTTTAATGTTTGTATGGATGTTAGCAAATATGCAAACATACAGACAAATATTAAACATTTGTACGCATTATTAAAAATTCAACAATTTTTTTGATTGTTTGAATTAACTTTGTTTAATGAAAAAAAAAAATATTTTAGTTTGTGTTTGTGTTTGTTTGTTCATGTTTTCATGGAAGTGTGTCAGCCTGTTATTCTAGAAGTACCAAGTTCGAAGCATGACAGCACTGTAAGTTAAAAAATAAAATAAGAACACACACCTACATATGTGCAATAATTGGACGAAAAATAATTTGCCACGATAGCCTAGTGGTTGTGTGTTACCCTGTCAGAATGGAGGTACCATGTTCAAAGCCTGCAGCGTAAGTTACGGAATTAAAGAAATAATTAAAATAAGTAAGTTAAAATAAATAAATAAAAAAAAATTACTTTTTATTTAAAATTTTTTTACTTTTATTTTTTAAAATTTTCTACAATGGAATTACTTTTATTAATTCACTCAACGAACAATTTAATTGTTTAAAATCTCTAAATTCAATTATTAATTTAATTGGGCCAATTAATCATTTGCTTAAAATAAACGCGTACTTTCAATTAACTCTATTAATTGATCTCGAACAGCAAGAAAACCTCATTTTTATAAATAAATACATTAATTGATATTATCAATTTGTTTGCAGGACGGAAATCAGTACTAGATTTAATTAATGGTACAAATTTCTAAATAAAATATTAATTAAAGTTGATTTTAAATTTTTTCTGTGTAATCTTTTAAAGTAGTCGAATTATTTTTTGATTACTTTTGATTCTCTTTGATTATTTGTTGTAATTTATAGTAATTCAGATTACTTTTCAATTATTAGTAATCGTAATCAATTATTTATCAGAAATTCTTTTAAAGGGAATTATATAATCGGTAGAATTCTTTTTAAAATGTAATCTAATTGATTCCTAATCGTAATCGAAATTTAACTGCTCTGGATGATAGAAATCGTGAAGTTTTTGTGATTAAAGAACTTTTTTTTACAAATGTCCTTTAATATATTACAAAAAGGACATGATTTCTAGCGTTAACGAGTCACAGAGGAGCTTATAATAAGAAAGAGCACCGTGCTCGACAGAGCGTTAATTATGTAAGATGTTTTCTTATATGAGTTTTTGTACACATTCCTTTTCGAACTGACCCTCATTCAAATGTTGACATATTAATGCATACGTTTGTTAGAAAACTCATAAAATTATTCATAAGAGTTAATGTGTATATTTTATGCCTGACTTGTCTAATTAAGTTCATTTTTTCTCTTCAATAAATCATCAAATCAGATAGATCATTGTCCACTTAAAATAAGTTAACTTTTCTACAGTGATACTTATAACTAAAAGTAAAGCAGTAAAATAAATTAAAGATATACAGTAGTTAAATGAATAGAAAAATGGAAGCATTTAAGAAAAAATTTTAGATCAGGTGTCGCAGTAGAAGACCCAAGTCCATATAGTTTCTCCTAAGTAGGCCTCATATATTTTATATTATGTCAGTCTATAATTATAATAAATAATGGTGGCCACATATTTTCTTTTTTAGATGCAGTTGTCATAGATATCCTTCCTTATTTGTTATGAAACATCAAAGAATGCCTAAAATTAAGCACTTGCCAAACTCTTCAGTTTTATTTATTCTTATGAAAGTCTTATTAAATATATTGATAAATAACAACTGCTGCTGCTGCTAAGAATGCTGATGATAATGATATAATAATTTATAACAATTCAAAAATATGAAAATTTCTTGTGAATAATGCTGTATTCAATATAAGAAATAATAATTTTTGGAAATTTATTTATTTGTTATTTTTCTCTATGAATTATATTTCAAGTATCCATAAATTGCAAAACTATGTACTTGATATTTATTGAAAATAAAAGTGGACAAGACAAAAAGGACAGTTAAGTGAAGTGGCCGAGTAGTGGAGGAAGTACAGCAAGGACTTTTGCATGAATGCACAATCCTAAAAGGAATATTAATAAACCAAAAGATTTAATAGCACATTTTACATTTATTAAAAGTGTTTATTTATCAATAATTCTTTAATGTAATGTAGTTAATATAAAGGGAATTTATATTGTGTCCACTTGCTACTTGAGCAAATTATTCAAATAAAACAATTCCAAAAACTATATAAACAAAATTTAATACAAATTTAAACTTGAAAAAGAAGAACTATCTCAGCCGTTTTAAAATGTTTCAATTAGCATTGCCTCAAGTAGTTAGCAAATTGAATACAAAACCGAAGCTTGTTGGGTCGTGCCCAGTCACTGATCAATTTTTCTTTTGTGTAAAAGTTAAAGTGAAGGCATGCCCACTGATCACTGAACTTTGCCAACTTCAGCAGATACTAATCCCAATCGTGGCCACGCTAACTTTTGCAAATATTAGTGGTGCTACCCACTTTTCTAAATGCCAGATAACGCCAAAGCTCAAGGTGTGTGTCAAGTTTCTTAAGAATCTTTCCAGCAGCAGCACATGAAATATAATATTAAGTTTTAATGGACATGATCTCGCGATTCCAAGAACGCAAACTGTTTGCTAAATTTCGATGGTATTGTATAAGTAGAAGTATGTACATATAGTTGAATTCTAAACTTTAATGGGCGTGATCGCGCCTGCTTCTTTAAATGCAAGATTGCATCATAACAATAACAGTAATTGTTTGTTAAGTCTCCGCCCACTTTTTAAATGCAGGATGTGTGCTTAATTTCTTAAGAATTGGTTCAATAGCACATGTGAAAAACAGGATTAAATTGTAGCGAGCGTGGGTTTCAAAGAGGAGTCATCTAATGCGTAAACCAATACACGTGACTCCGCTAATTTGCTTCAGTTTCAGGTCGTGTGCAAACTAATAAAAATTAAATAAAAAATTTAATGGGCATGCTACCGCCCACTTCTAAGCTACATCTTTTGAAAATCGGTATAGGAGTGGCGAAGTTATGAATTAACACATAAAAAATACCGACGAAGTGATAAACTCGTCTTTTGTTCAAGTCTATTAAAAATGAAGCCTTAAGGCTGCTTCATATATTTTTTATTTTCCCTAAAAGTAGGCAACAAAAATCTACCATTGCTTAAGCCCATACTAACCACACTAAAATATCTTAATAGCTCAGTAACAAAAATTTCCCTAGTATTTAAAATGTACTTTTAATCTATCCTTTAAAAGGTAATTTCCTTAGAAGTTCTAGCAATTCCTTATAGCTTTTAAGGGTTTTTTCTTTTCAAGATTAAAAAAATCAACTGCATGAATCTTATTTCTTTGGCCAACAGGCACGACTTACACACATGTAATTTATATTAAGATTTCTATGAAATGTTAATTCTCACTACTTAAAGTAACATCTTCCTACATGCATTGATACTTAAAATATTTTCCTCCAATCAACTTATTTCTTATCTTGCTTACATTTTAGGAATTAAGGTTGTTTTTTATTTATTTTATTTTTTATTTTAATAAAAGTAAAAACATATATAAAACTTTTGCCTGAAGCCACTTCACTTCGAAATAAATAAACATAAATCATAAATAAAATATTCTACCTGCTAGTAGGAAGCATTAAACAACCCCTTATTACTCTATTTCTTATACCTACAATATCGACCTTATTATGTTAATTAACCTTGCATCTAATTAAAATGAGAAAAAAATCTTCAACAAACATTATTATTAAGTGCAAATAAAATTAAGAAGGCACAACAATTTATTAAGACCATAAGATAAAAATAATAATAAATAAATTCTAAATAAAGCAAAAACTTTATGAAGAAAAGAAAATTAAACAAAATTGTAAATAAATTTTAAAATTGTAATTAAAAGTTGTAAACTGAGGCCCTAGCTAAAAAAATATTAAAAAAGTTAAGGGTATAAAGTGTGAGGCATAAAAAGCAATTGGCTGCGAATCATACTTTTACTTGAATAAAATAAAAGAATTTTTTTAGTGTTTGCTAATGGGTTATTTTAGGAAAAAACTATCATAAATTAACAGACCTATTCGAAACCGATATGTAATAGATAATCGTTAGTACCAGTCATGGCAACCTTTCCTCACTCTGATCTGAAGACTGGCTTCACTTAAGCGGGACAAGCCAATTGTTTTCAATTACTCGCTCTTCATTGCATGGAGGGAGTATTCTCTGAGTGCTGGTCCTACTATAAAAAGAAATCCTATGAAGCCGTTTTAGATCATGCTTGATTGTTTTCTGGCAAGCCTCTGACCTAATCAGTTATTGCGTAGATCCAGTGTGCAGCCTGTATTAGCCTAGAAGCCTTATCGTGTAGTAACCCTTACCATATATTACAGGAAAACCTAAAAAGTATAATGAGGAAGCTAGGTTCCTAAGCTGACTAAGTTTGAGATCTCTTTGTGGTATGAATTGGGCATCCTCCCATATATCTTTTCAAGAGCATACAATACGTATAAAATCATAAGTGTAATCTGAAACGGATTGGCCCTCTTTCTAACCTAACCTAACCCTTGCCATATCTTTGTAACAATTTTTTCTGTATAATTCTGTCATATTTGTGTACTACGTCGACTTTTGCTACAATTTTCCATGCTGCTGATGGAATCGAGGTTTTCCAAGGTCAAGCGCTCATGTTCATTTCAGCATCTGCGTGCATAAGGTATACCTAGTATCTCGACCAATATGTTTCGGCAGGATAGTTTTAGTTTTTTTTTAATAGCCAAAAAGAGGGGTCAGAGTAGACCCCTGATTTTTCGGAACAACTTTTCTACAGCGACGGAGCTCATTTCTTACTCTATGATCACCTTAACAATCGAAATTTTCGCATATGGGGGTCTCTGCGAATCCAGAAGTGATTGTGGAAAAGCCATTTGCAAAAGAAAAAAGTGATTGTTTGGTGCTTATTATGAACTTGAGGTGTCACTGAACTAGAAGAAAATTACGCTAGAATAACAGTTACATTCAATTCAGCGCGCTATGGCCGTATGATAACCGACTTTTTTTGGCTTTTATTTTCTACAGGTCGATGGCATCAGCCGCACCACACGACCGGTTTTTCTTTATTGCATATGAAGTTTCCAGAATGCGCAATTTCATGGTCTGGCGACTTCAATTGGCCACCAAGATCGTGCGATTTGACATCGTTAGACTTTTTTTGTGGGGCTGCGCCAAAGACCGTGTCTAAGCGGATAAAACCCTTAGGTTGCATAATGGGGCCAAATGTCTTTTTCGCGGATCAATTCATATATACACAACTAAAATAGTGAGTTCACTAAATTTTATATGGGTAGGTCTTAAAACAAATTGGAAATTGCAACAAAATTTTGGAGCTATAGGAGTAATTAATTGAAGAATTTATTATTTTTCCAATAAATTTGGATGAGGAGACTGGTACTCCCCTGTACAAAGTAATTATTAATTAAAAACTATGATTTCTATGCACATAAAAAATACAGAATCAGGAACATGACACATACGTGACTAATGCGTGACTTACACGTAACAGATGAGATAAAATAATGCCAAAGAAACCAACTTTAATTTTGAAAAACTTATAACCTTATATTATTCCGCTTCTTTTTATACAAAGCTTACAGCCTTATTTATAAAAATTATTAAGGCTTTATAAAGGCTTTTTAAGAAAAATTTTGTATGAAAATTTGTTTTAAAAAACCTTTACAAAGCCTTATCAAGTTTTATAAATACGGCTGTTAAATTTTGCAATGAGAGGCAATCTTCTATCGGAAAATTTAATAGGTGAAACCTTCAAATTAGGACTTATATATATCGAACAAAATTCTATTTATATCAAATCCCCTTATTAAAGTTTGGCAGAGATGGCCGCACTAGTTAACCTTACTGAACGATATTTGCTGGACTTTTTCAAAGCTGAGACCTAGTTCACTACAGTCGTCGCGTTTTCATATGAAAAAGAGTTAGTAGTTGTGAACTGTTCATCCTGGATCAATTAAAATTGTTAAATTGTTGGTGAAATTGTTAAATTTGGGTAATTAAAATTTGAAAATTGTTAAATTCTTGGAAATTTGTGAAATTTGATACCTACGAGGGTGGTTCAATAAGTCCGTCTTATTATTTGTTTACATAAGGAGTTTTTTGTTTACATTAACCCTTGTGGGAACGGGTGATTTTTTTTTTGGGTTACATTAATTGTGATAACGGGTGATTTTTCTTGAGGTTTCTTATGAGTATATATGCCGACGGGAAAATCATGAAAATGATTTTTTTTAATACCAATGGTGAAATAGTGATTATTAATTTTTCCTAATGTCTACGGCAAAACATGTTTATTAATTTTTCCTAATGCCGACGGCAAAACATGAATATAATTTTTTCAAATGCCGACGGGAAAATGATTTTTCCTAATGACGACGGGAAAACATGATTATTATTATTTTTTCCTAATGCATACGGCATGCATGATAATTTTTCCTAATGCCTACGGCAATGCATGATAATTTTTCCTAATGCCTACGGCAATGCATGATAATTTTTCCTAATGCCGACGGCAAAACATGATTATTATTTTTTCAAATGCCGACGGCAAAACATGATTATTATTTTCTAATGCTCCCAGTGTTGCCAGACTGTAGAAATTTGTTATCGTAATACTACATCAGTAATATCAGAGAAAGTAGATTTGATAACTACTAGGTCATATGGTCTCATATGAATCATGGGAATGTGCTTGTGTGATTTCCTCACGCTAATAAATTGTTATAAAATAAAATAATTAAATAAATTATTTTATTTATTTATAAAACGTTCTCATGTATGTGAACACCCCTAATGCTTGTGTGTGGGGGGTCCAGCTTGTTTGTCGCTGGTAAGCTTATATTCTGTTTATTTGTTTAAGAAATATATTTGTATGTATGTGTGTATGATGTATGTATGTATGTATGTGTGTATGATGTATGTATGTATGTATGTATGTATGTACGATCGAAAGAACTTGTGCGTGGAATATTTTGTGGCTGTGTAGAATATATTTATATTTTGCAACATAATCATTTTCTTTGTCTACGATTATTTTAAAGCAGCAAAGTTTCAACTAAGTACAGTCATCAGCAGAGAAACAAAAAGTTAAAACTGTGAATGCTGCAAGGATACTGCTACTAATTTTCGTATAAATACGCCAACTTTTCTAACCAACACATCAGTACTTTATTGTATTTACAAGTAGTATCATCAGCAATTGTGTTAAAGTTTTATAATAATAATAAAATAATTAAAAATGAGTTATACAGGTTATCAGTGTAATAGATGCCATAAGGTGTACAAATACCAAAAGTCCTTTTTGGATCATGTGAAAAGTCATAGCGTGCAGGATCAAATGGTCGTAAGTCGGGGTACAAATCAAGAGCAACCGCAGACATTTGTTCAAAATCCTCAACAGCAGATAAATTCATTTCATCACCAGCAGCACCCTTCTCTACAGTATCCTCAATATCAACAATACGGTATGCCTAACTGTTACCCTACACCAATGTCATGGAGTAATCAGTTTTTGGCATCAGGAGTACCAATGCAATATGAGTATCCAAGTTACAATTATAATCCCGTCACACCAGTTAATCGAATGGAGCAGTATTCCAATTTGATGCAATGGCAACCTCTTAATTACCATCAACAAGAGCAGCAGCTACAACAACAAGCTCATCAACAAGGTGTGGATATCCTTGGAGGGACTTTATGCAACGATGCTATGGACATAAGTTTACCGGAAAGTGATGGAGAAGTAGAAGAAAAAAGAGAAGAAACTCTACCAACTCCAATGAGTACTTCGCATGCTAGGAGAGAAGAAGAAGTCGAAGAGAATGTGAGATATTACAAAATATCGAAAGCCTTCAAAAACCATATCGTTACATATGTAATTCTTAATAAAAAAGACCAACTTCTCTTGGAAGAATTTATTAAAGAAAACATGAATATTTTTATTGAGAGACTTCAAATGTCTTTGTCTAAGCATATTATAATTAAATTTCATGTGAGTATTGTGGCGGAGTACATCAAAATTGTAGAAGAAGAATTGGAGTTGTGTATTATAACACATGTAGCCAAAATGAGTTTGCTGACGAAGGCAGATAACATTGAAGAATTATTCCGTAAACAGATAGAGGAGATTTCAACAAAAATGTCCGAATTTGAAGAGCGAGATTCTGGTTGGACTTTGTCACGCATAGTTCGAGCAGAAATCAACATCAACAAATCTTCGCTAGTCAAAGGATCAAGTTGGATATCCACACCTCAAAAATTACAATGCAGAAAAGCATGCATCAATATTGAAAATAGTGATGAATACTGCTTCAAGTGGTGTATGATTGCTGCCATGGATGTTATCAAATACAATCAAGTACGTTGCAGTTCTTATAATATTCAGGACATTTCTGCAGAGACGATTGTTACGCGAAATGGTGTAACACTAAATTTCAAAAACTTAACTTACCCATTAGCACTAAACAAAATTAAGGAGTTCGAAGTAAATAATCCAGCAATAAGTGTTAATGTGTTTGGGTACGATGAGGGAGCAGATCAAATCATCGGTCCCTATTATGTGACCAAGGAGGAGAAAGTAAAGCATGTCAACTTGTTGCTTTTGGAGAATGGTGAAGTTCATCACTACATATTGATAAAGAACATATCAAAGTAAGTTAGAAAATTATACTACTACTCTTTAATTTTAATGATACCTATACTTGTTTTTTATCTTTTATACTATGTACATTTTACTAATCAACTTTTATATATTTTTTGTCATTCACAGACTTTTACGAAGTCAGTCTACCAAAAATCACAATAAGCTACATTTTTGTAATAGCTGCCTACAGTATAGTCATAACGAAAATGGTATGAGTAGCCATAAGGCAGAATGCGGCAAAATAGTGACAACTATGCCGTCAGGTCCAGATGCAGTTCTAAGTTTTAAGGGGCATCAGAGGAAAATGGATGTCCCCTTTAAGGTGTATGCAGACTTCGAATGCATCCTGGAAGACATTAGTAATAACGTGAGTAGTAAAACTAGTCTTGTCAAAAAGCACACTCCTTGTGCTTTTAGTTACTACATTAAGTGTCTCCATAACAATAAGTTAGATAAATTAAGGGTTTATACAGGGGAAGATGCTTCACAAAAATTTGTTTCATTTTTAATTAAAGATTGTGAGGATATTTATAATAATCATTTAGTAAATAATAGGCAAATGGATACTTTATCCCCTTCTGATATTTATAATTTTTATAGTGCGGTGAATTGTCATATTTGTCAAAAATTTCTAGGTAAAGATCGCGTTAGAGATCATTGTCACATTAGCGGTAAATATAGAGGTGCAGCCCACAATAACTGTAATTTGAATTATCAAATTCCCAAGTTTATACCAGTTTACTTTCACAATTACTCAAATTATGACTCACATCTTTTTATTAAAGAACTAGGTGAAATTTCTATGCAACTGAAAGTACTCCCTCTCAATAAGGAGCTTTATATATCACTCTCGCAATTTACACAAATGAGCGATGGTCATAATCTTGAAATAAGATTTCTTGATACATTACGCTTTATGGCTGAGAGTTTAGAATCATTAGCCTGCAATTTGTCGGATAGTGATTTTAACACTATAAGGTCCTTGTTTCAATCAGAAAAAGAATTTCAGCTTATTAAGAAGAAAGGCATTTTCCCCTATGAGTACCTAAATTCATTTCAAAAATTAGACGAGTGCCAGCTGCCTTCACGCAGTGATTTCTTTAATAAGTTGAACAATAAAGAGTGTTCGTTAGAGGAATACTCACATGCTGTAGAGGTATGGAATACTTTTGGGTGCAAAACAATGAAAGATTACATGGAACTTTACTTAAAAACAGATGTCCTCTTACTGACAGATATTTTCGAGAACTTTAGAAAAGTTTGTAAAGGTATTTATGAGCTGGATCCATGTCAATACTATACCGCACCTGGACTTTCCTGGGATGCAATGTTAAAATACACAAAAATTGAACTAGAATTATTGACGGACATAGACATGTACAATTTTATGAAAAAAGGAATACGTGGGGGAATCGTACAGTGTAGCCAAAGATATTCGAAAGCCAATAACAAATATTTGGAAGATTTCGATAAAGAGAAGCCCTCAGAGTTTCTTGTCTATTTAGACGCAAATAACCTTTACGGTTGGGCAATGTCGGAATATCTTCCTCATGGTGGGTTCAGATGGTTATCGCAAGACGAGCTGAATCTGGATCCAAACAGCATAGCTGACAATGGAACAGACGGTTATGTATATGAGGTCACTTTAGATTATCCTTCTCACTTACATGACTTGCATAATGACCTACCTTTTTGCGCTGAAAATAAAAAACCACTGCAAGCGAAATATAGCAAGTTGATAACCGATTTCTCTACAAAGCAATCATACGTGATACACTTTAGAGTTCTGAAACAATGCTTAGAAAATGGGTTAGTTTTAAAGAAAACACATCGTATTCTAGCATTTAAACAATCTCCATGGTTAAAAGGCTATATTGACCTAAATACCAGACATAGAGCCACTGCTAAAAATGCTTTTGAAAAAAACTTTTTCAAGCTACTTAATAATGCAGTCTATGGTAAAACCATGGAAAATGTGGATAAGAGGAGAGATGTTAAAATTGTCAATAATTGGGAGAGAACGAATTGTAATCGTTTGGGGGCTCAAGATTGGATATCAAAACCAAATTTTCATAGTTTATCTATATTTTCCGAAGATCTGGTAGCAATCGAAATGACTAGAGTCAAAACCTGCTACAATAAACCAATTTACTTAGGATTTTGTGTACTTGAATTATCCAAATGGAAAATGTATAATTTTCATTACGGGTACATGCAACCTAAGTTTAAGACAAAACTCTCATTGAACTATATGGACACGGACTCTTTTATATATTCAATAAAGACGGATGACTTTTACGCTGACATAAAAAATGACATAGAAGAACATTTTGATACATCGGACTATCCCCCGGACAATACTTATAATTTCCCATTAATAAATAAAAAAGTTTTAGGCATGATGAAAGATGAAAACTGCGGTAAGATAATGACAGAATTTGTTGGTCTGCGATCAAAAATGTACTCATTCAGTGTACAAAATCAAAATAACGTTAAAAAATCAAAGGGGGTAAAAAGATCCATATTAGATAAATATAGTTTAGCTACTTATAGAAACTGTTTATTCAATAAGACTAATGTATACGATAATATGTTAACATTTAAATCTAAGCTTCACCATATATATACTAGTAAATTAAATAAGGTAGTCTTAAGTTATGGAGACGATAAGAGAAAAATTAGGTCAAATAATATTAACACATATGCATGGTATCATTTTCGTATTAAGGAAACTAACCCTGAATACGAACTTGATATGTTGCTAGATGAAATTGCTAGAATGCAAGAAAATAGCTAAAATTAGTTAATTTTTAGTTAAGTAGTTAATTTTTAAATTGTATATAAAATCTTAGTTATTAAGAAACATTATTGTAAATAAAATCCTATTTATTGTTGTTAAAATGATTTTAAATAAAATCCTATTTATTAAGAAAAATTATTGTACATAAAATCCTATTTATTAAGAAAAAATGATTGTAAATAAAATCCTATTTATTAAGAAAAACTATTGTACATATGTATATGAGTTTTTAAGAAAAAATTTGAAATAAAATATTGAAAAAAGAATTAAATGTGTGAATGACTTTTATTTCTTTATTGGCTTTACTTCGTTGGATAAAAAAAAAATGATATCTTCCATATCGCTTAAACATGCACAGTCTTGTTTTCCCTGAGAGGTTCTGCACAAAACAAATTGAATTTCACAATATTATGAAATTCCATTAAATTTCATATTTTCATAAAGAGAAACAATTTAGATAATCGGATAAGTAATTATATTTTTCACTACATACAAGTTTCTGTAATTTTCTATTCGAATAAATGATTCCTAAATATCCTTTAAAAAATAATACAAAACAAGGAATAATTTAATTTAATTTTATTTATTTTTATTATAATGATGGAAACATTTCATAGTATCTAATTATTAAATTTTCTAATATACTTTTGCGCAAAAATTATATTGTACATCTGCAAGTATCAGGTCCTTCCTCACACTCAGGATCATACCAAGGACAGCTTTTGAAGTGTCCTTCTGTATTGTCTTCATCTTCCATGATACCATATTCTTCGTTCTCATCTAGCATATTTTCGAAAAATTTGATCATCTCCCAATGATCAAAAAGCCTGAAGCTTTCGAAATCTCTTAAAAATTGGTTTAGAGTACGTCTAATTTGGCTCATTATATTTGCCGATAAATTAATGAATGATGATTGTTTGAAGGTTTCTTTAAAACTAATTTGCTCTTTAAATTTTTAAAGTACTATCTTTTGATATTTAAAATATATATACCATCATCTATATTCCATACTTCTTTTTTAGCACTCTATCTCTCTCTATCCCTTTTCTCTCTATAACCATCTCTTTCTGTCTATCACTATCCCCCACTTATTCACTATTTCACCATAAATATTTTCGATTAGCCTTCTAGAAGTCATCATCGCTACTTTTAAGATCATTTTCAGTTAAACATTTAAAGTGAGTAGAAGTAAATAAAAAATGGAGTCTACAACAAATCTAACATCAAAATTTAATTCACTAAAAAATAAAACCTTAATCCACATAAAGGAGCTTGAGACATCAATTAAATACACAATTCGAAAAGTGACAAGAGTAACAACAAAATATGGGCCAACACTAAAAGTTGAAATGGAAAACCACATAATGTTCCTCCCAAAGCGATATAATGCTTTAACCGATGATGAAATTAAAGAGCTCTCGAGCGGATCATATTGCTTAAGTAGAGAAGGTGAACAAAGCTTAATTGTTGAAAGCGAGCTGAGTGAATTTCTAATTCAAAATTCCCAATTTCCAATTTGGCAATAATATATAATAATTTTGTATTTTAAATTATAAATAAAAATACATGAAACAGTTTTGTAAAAAATAAATGTTTGTGCTTTTTTATTTAATATTTTCAGTTATTTCATAAAGAAATTTAAGACATAAATGACCACAGGTAAATGTATTGAAATTCTGATGTTGATTATAGTTGTATTTTATATTTGTACCAAGATATTTGACTACTTCCGAAGGAGGTTGTAAGTTTCCAAAGCTGTCGAAATATTCTTTTTCATTGTTGTTTTTATAATATGCTACCCAATGTGTACCAGGTCCTGTTGATACGTCTAAATTGATTATTCCACATTCTATTTTCTTTGTTCGTTTTGGTAGAGTATTCAACATGAAAACTCCTCTAAAATATGGAATATTTATAGAGAAACGGTTTAGGTCCTCATCAGATAGTGGTCTGTTGGGTAGCATCTCTAATAGTTTTTTGATTCCTCTTTGAAAACTAAACCATAACCCTTTTTATATGGTTTTAAGTAAAGTCCCTTTCCAACTGCAATAGATTCCATCGCTTTATTATGTCTAGTTGCTTCATCAAGTTGATTTTTTGCATTCTTTGTTGCATTTACAGCCTTAGCTATAGCAGCACCTCCAGTTGTTAGACTACCAATTGCACCCAGAGCAGTTAAAATCGGTATTAGAGGCAAAAACCCACCAATTTTTGGGACACGTATTACACGTGGTACTATAATTTGAGATTTTCTTCCTTTTAATGATTTGTTGATAGTTTTTCGGGCAATTTTAATTGCTGAGTTAATATCTAATGGTTTTTCCTTCTTTAGTATTTTTGTTGCAGCTCTAATTGATGTTCTAAACAGTTTTTTATCATTTAGCTTGTTCTTTTTAACATTTTTCTTTTTCTCCACACCCATACCAAATTTTGTTTTGGCTTTCATTGCGTTAGTAACCATATAGGCAAATGATTTTTCAGCAATACTACTATCTCGATCCCAAGCTGAATTTTCAAGTATTTTATCAGCCTTGTGTCTAGTGCTTAAATCCTTATTTTTCGAATAAGCTATATCGTGATCTTTACAAGCAGAGTCCAATAAATTAATTCCTTTATCACCTCGATTTAAACGTTTTTGTAGTTTTGTTCCAGGTCCACAGTACTGATATCCAGGAAGATGAAGTTCAACAGGTAGAGAGTTTATTATTTTATCTACTATACCTCCTCCAACGAAGGTGTTTTTATGACTAAACGTTTTCTGATATCGTATAACCATATTATCTGATTTTTTCTATAATAAGAGGTAACATTTATGAAATGTATTTAGTTACAAAAATGCAGTTAGTGAAACAACATAAAAATATTTTAGTTCGTAATATTGATGAATCATCGAACATCACTTCAAAAATAAAGCATAGCCCTCTCTTACCAAATTCTATTCGTGCTCTAATAGTGGGACCATCAAATTGTGGAAAGACTAATGTTATGATCGGCTTACTAGAAAGTCCTAATGGACTCAAGTTTGAAAACATCTATTTATACTCAAAATCTCTTTATCAACCCAAATATGAGTACTTGAAGAAACTAATTTCACCAATTAAAGGAATGGGATATTATACATTCACCGATAATGAATCAGTTATTCCACCTGACGAAGCTAAAACTAATTCAATTATGATATTTGATGATGTTGCATGTGAAAAGCAGAATAATATACGTACATATTTTTGTATGGGGCGACATAGGGATATTGATTCATTCTACTTGTGTCAAACTTATACTAGAATTCCCAAGCATTTAATAAGAGACAATGCAAATGTTATTATAATGTTTAAGCAAGATGATACAAATATGAAGCATGTTGATAGGGATCATGTTGGCAGCGATATGAGTTACGAAAAGTTCCAAGAAATTTGTAGAGAATGTTGGAAGGATAAATATGGCTTTTTAGTGATAAGCAAAGATAATGAATTAAATGATGGTCGCTACAGAAAGCAATTTGACTTTTTCATAACTATATAAACTACTTCTCATAAAAGATTGACTTTAGTTATTAATCTAACTTTAAACTTGATACATCTATTTGCTATAACCTCATCCGATACCTGATAAGCTGATCTCCAAACTATACCAGCTACTGATAAGCTGATCTAAAAACCAGACCAGGTCCTAATAAGCTGATCTGAAAACCAGACCAGGTCCTGATAAGCTGATCTAAAAACCAGACCAGGTCCTGATAAGCTGATCTGAAAACCAGACCAGGTCCTGAAAAGCTGATCTGAAAACCAGACCAGGTCCTGATAAGCTGATCTAAAAACCAGACCAGGTTCTGAGAAGCTGATCTGAAAACCAGACCAGGTCCTGAAAAGCTGATCTGAAAACCAGACCAGGTCCTGATAAGCTGATCTGAAAACCAGACCAGGTCCTGAAAAGCTGATCTGAAAACCAGACCAGGTCCTGAAAAGCTGATCTGAAAACCAGACCAGCTCCTGAAAAGCTGATCTGAAAACCAGACCAGGTCCTGAAAAGCTGATCTGAAAACCAGACCAGCTCCTAATAAGCTGATCTGAAAACCATACCAGGTCCTGAAAAGCTGATCTGAAAACCAGACCAGGTCCTGAAAAGCTGATCTGAAAACCAGACCAGGTCCTGAAAAGTTGATCTGAAAACCAGACCAGGTCCTGAAAAGCTGATCTGAAAACCAGACCAGCTCCTAATAAGCTGATCTGAAAACCAGACCAGGTCCTAATAAGCTGATCTGATTGCTGATACCTGTTATTTGCCCTTAGCAAACATGGATGAGAAAATTTTAAAACAGTTGGTGTTGACAAGAAATGTGTTGAAGAAAAAGCTTCGTAGTATAAAAACTGGTGAAATAGATACACGTGAACAATTAAGAGATACATTCAAACCTATAACAGAACCTCTTAAAGAATTCATAAATAGTTCTAAAAATTTTAAAAGAATTCGTATGAAAGAAGAAAGTAACATCAAGACAGAAGTTGAAAATAATACAAGTTTAAAGCCTGAAAACCCATCAGTCAAGATAGAGACAAGTACACCAAAAAAACTAGTAGAAGGGACAATTTTTGATAATACCATCTTATTTAATGATGTTAATACTGAAAATGATGATGAAGATGATTTTTACTCACAGACTTCCAATACAGAATATACTTATACTGATTTATCAGTTTTGGAAGGGAGAAATGAGTTAGATACAAACTATGGCCCACATAAAGATTACAATAATGAATGGAAATTTGGTGATAGTAGCCTAAAACTGAATGAAGATAAAATACAAGTTGGTGGTCAGATATGGGCTCTAACACCAGGACTATTTTCTCTAATGTTTCATAAAATACCAAAAAATTACGATAAATTTTAACTTGAAATCTATAAAAAGATTTTAATTACTACTAATGCATATAGAAGAGACTTTAAACCTGATGGTCAAATTAAGGGTACTAGAGGATATAAATATAAACATATTATTAAGAAATTTATTGATGAGAAAAACCAGAAGAATTTACCTGAATCAACAGGATCTAAGCCCAAAGGTAGCTATTTAGGTGAGGGAATGATGCAAGTTAACATCAATAATCCCAACTATATATACTGGGACGATCCAAATGAGTTAGTAGATAGACTTCGACTACTGCTCGCATCACAAGGTGCAGGTCATACTAATCACAATAACGAAATTGTATCAATTATTGAAGAACTACGTGAAGCGAATATAATACACTAACTTTAATAAACTAAATAGAGTATGTCTGTTGATAAATTTGGACACTATTTAAACGATACTAGCAGCACAATTTCTTTGAAAAATGCACCTAAACTGCTGGGGTTCTTTGTGGATACGAACAACAACATTGATGTCCAAAACAAAAGGATCAAAAATGTTGCAAAAGCTCTGGAGGAAAACGATGTTATCAATAAATTGTTTTTGCAAACTCAAATCGAAAAATTAGAAGAGAAATTATTAACATACTTTAAGGGGGATAATACTATAATACGAGAAGATATTCAAATGCAAATTGAGGAACTACAACGCGAAATAAAATTATATATAGAAGAAAATTATAAAATTGAAAAAGATATTCTAGATATTAAAACATCCTTTGAAGAACAAATTGAACAGCTTAATGAAAAAATTTATAGATTAGAAAATTATATGTTTGTATCAATAGCTGAAAGTGCGTCAAGCAGATCACAACACTCTGCAAAAAATCTTTAAAAACAACTTAATGTCTTCAAAAAGAAATTTAGTAAATGAACTCCATAAGCAAGCACGAAAACAATTTGTGCGTCGCAGAGTTGTAATGAAAGGAATAGATGATCTTTGGCAAGCTGATTTAGTTGAAATGGGGAACTATTCTAAAGAAAATAGAAATTATCGATTTTTGTTGACTGTAATTGACACATTCTCAAAATTTGCATGGGCAGTACCGCTAAAAACAAAAACAGCACTCGAAACAACCAAGGCAATGGAAGATATTTTTGAATTGGGACGAGTACCAAAATACTTACAAACAGATGATGGAAAAGAATTTTTCAACAAACACTTTGGAAAATTAATGCATAAATACAACATTAATCACTACTCAACATATAGCATTATGAAAGCATCAATAGTAGAACGATTTAATAGAACATTGAAAGGAATGATGTGGAAAGAATTTAGTTATAATGGTTCATATAAGTGGATTGATATATACAAAGATTTACTCAATGCATACAATAGAAAAGTTCATCGTACCATTAAAATGGCTCCTATTAAAGTCAACACAACAAATGAGGAAAAGCTGCTAAATACAGTATACAGTCATTTGAAAATGTATAAAATGTCAAAATTTAATGTGGGAGATCATGTTCGCATAAGCAAATATAAGCACACATTTGAAAAAGGTTATACTCCAAATTGGAGTACAGAAATTTTCACAATTACAAGAGTTCAAAATACAAATCCTGCAACATACATATTAGAAGACTATCTTGGCAATCCTATTAAAGGTGGCTTCTATACTGAGGAACTTTCAAAAACTAGATTTCCAAATACATATCTAGTTGAAAAGGTTCTTAAAATTAAAGGGAAGGAGGTATATGTTAAATGGCTGGGATTTTCTAATCAACACAATTCTTGGATAAGTAAAGATGAAATATTATAGTTGGAAGAAAAACTAAATTAGAAACAACAACAACATCAATTGCAACAACAACAATAGCATTAATATTAAGAAACTAATGTTAATTTTGAAATGAGAAAAAGTTTTAAATAAAATATGTAAATCATACTTATAAACCATACTGTGTACTAAACATTATTTAATTGTAATCAGACTGTTATAATGTCAATAACACTTACTCTGAGCTCTAACTCATCAGAACTATCTGCTAGTTACTTTCCTCCTATTGAATTACATGGTGCATATGAGTGTGCTCTAACTGATTTTCATTCATACAACAGTATTCCAAATGTAGACACCTACAACAATATGTTTCATATAGGGGAACATATAATTGAAATACCAATTGGATCTTACGAATTAAATAATATAGTTGATTTTATAGAAGAGGAATACAAACGACTGTGCCCAGCAAATAAGATTTTTATTGAAGCCAATAACAATACAATGCAAGTTAAAGTTAATAGTTCCAAGGATCTTGTATATTTTAATAAAGACAATACAATTGGAAAACTTTTAGGATTCAATAGCAAAATCCTAACACCAAACAAATATTATTATTCAGATCTTCCAGTTAATATTTTTAAAGTGAATCTCTTGCGAATTGAAAGTAGTATCGCTATGAACACATATATGAATAACTCGAAATCGCATACACTTCATGAATTTCCGATTAATGTGCCTCCAGGCTATAAAATAGATGAGGTTCCAAGAAATCTTATCTATTTACCTGTAAACACCAGAGAGATAAGTTCACTAGCGCTGCGCGTACTGGATCAACACGGTGATTTAATTAATTTCCGAGGAGAGGAAATTACAATACGAATACATTTAAGGCCAACTAAATAATGCTAATATACAACACAAATACATTGAAAAATATAGCATCAAGAACAACAACAACAACATTAAAGCGACCAGCTCAACAAAAAGCTCTAACAACATCAAATAAAAATTTTCTAAAGTCCTTGAATTTTAAATTGAAGACAAAATGAGTTCAATAATAGATGTCTTAGATAAACCCTTGTCTGATGAGAATATAATCAAAAAGGACTATCATACATATGTACCATACTTACAATCTTACAACAATAATGATGAAATTAGAATTTCAATACAAAATCAAGATTTGTATGTGCTACCCAGTGAGAGCTACATTTATGTAGAGGGATTTGTTGTCGATGATAATAAGGCCAAATCTTCTTCTTCTTCTTCTTTGGAGAACTTTTTATTAAAAAACAACTTTGTGGCATATCTATTTGATGAAATTCGCTATGAGCTCAATGGAATTGAAATTGACCATACAAGATATTTAGGAGCCACAAGCACTATAAAAAATTTGGTTTCTCTGTCACCAACAGAAAGCAATGTGATGCAAAATGCTGGATGGAACAAAATTGACGATGTCACTCTTGAAAATGGATTTTTCAATTTTTATGTACCTCTAAAAATGCTTCTAGGATTCGCCGAAGACTACAACGAAGTTATACTAAATGTAAAACATGAATTGATACTCTTGCGCAATAAGAATGATGAAGATCTTGTACGCTCGAGTGTTTCTACTGAAAAAGCTAAACTTACAATTTCACTCATCTCATGGAGAATCCCACATGTACAATTATCCGACATTAGCAAATTGAATATGATAAAAATTATTAACAATGGTGCTTCTATACCTATGGCATTTCGCAGTTGGGATTGTCATGTTAATCCACAATTAAACACAGGTACTAGCCATATCTGGAATGTTAAACTGGCTGCAAATAGAGAACGCCCCCGTTTTGTACTGATTGCTTTTCAACAAGAAAATAAGTTTGTTCATTGTGATTTGACTAATTTAAAAGTACATTTAAATTCAGTCTCATATCCATATGATGATCTTAACATAAAGTTCAAAAATGAACGATATGCAATTTTATATGATATGTATCTAAGATTCCAACAAAGCTACTATATGAAAGAATCTCAACCGCTTCTATCTGCATCAGAGTTTAAGACAAAAGCTCCTATTATTGTAGTAGATGTCAGTCATCAGAATGAATCACTCAATAATGGACCGATTGATATAAAAATAGCATTTGAAACAGCAACTAATATTGCAGCAAAGACATCAGCTTACTGCATTCTTATTCATGATCGCATAATAGAATATATACCCATCAAAGGACAAGTTCGAAAAGTCTTATAAATTGAGTAATATGGAAAATAACACAATTTTTATAGACGTACAAGGTTTCAAAAGTAATTCAAATGATTTCATCGCAAAAGAAGTAGCGATTGTTTTCAACAATTATGAATATAACAATTTCATTATAAAACCACCATTTGATTTTAAATGCTTATCAATAAAAAAGCAAAGAGAAGTAAAGTGGCTAACGAAAAACTATCATCACCTCAGCTGGACTGCTGGATCAGTTTCTTTTGAAAGCGTTTGCAATTTTTTAAAATACAACGCAAGATGTTCTAAAATTTATGTAAAAGGCGAAGAGAAAAGACGATGGTTGGAAAAAATTTTATGCCGAAAAATTTTTAACGTTGAGGATATAGGCTGTATCAACTTTAAACAAATGGAGATTAAGTATCCAGAATATTTTTATTGTAATTATCATAAACTTGGTGTTTGCGCATTAAAAAATGCTATTTTACTAACAAAAGAAATATCTTGCTTTAAATGAATTTTTACACTCTTTAAAATATTAACGTATGTATTATTATAAAATTTTAAAAAACTTTAAACAACAAATGTATAGAAAAATAAAAAATCTACAAGTGTTTTCTTATTTCAAAAACAAACTACATAAAGAAAAGAGAAGGAAGTGGGAAGGAGGAGGAGAAGTTAGCATTTTTGCTAACTTGCAAATTTTTACTTTTTGTTTCTCTGCTTATGACTGTAGTTAGTTGAAACTTGCTGCTTTAAAATAATCGCAGCCAAAGAAAATGATTACGTTGCAAAATATAAATGTATTCTACACAGCCACAAAATATTCCACGCACAAGTTCTTTCGATCGCACATACATACATACAAACATCATACACACATACATACATACATACATACATACATGCATGCATGCATCATACACACATACATACCTACATACAAATATATTTCTTAAACAAATAAACAGAATATAAGCTTACCAGCGACAAACAAGCTGGACCCCCCACACACAAGCATTAGGGGTGTTCACATACATGAGAACGTTTTATAAATAAATAAAATAATTTATTTAATTATTTTATTAATTTATTTAATTATTTTATTTATAAACAATTTATTAGCGTGATGAAATCACACAAGCACATTCCCACGATTCATATGAGAATCGTCTAGTAGTCATCAAACCTATTTTCTCTGATATTACTGATGTAGTATTACGATATAAAATTTCTACAGTCTGGCAACACTGGGAGCATTAGAAAATAATAATCATGTTTTGCCGTCGGCATTTGAAAAAATAATAATCATGTTTTGCCGTCGGCATTAGAAAAAATTATCATGCATTGCCGTAGGCATTAGGAAAAATTATCATGCATGCCGTATGCATTAGGAAAAAAATAATAATAATCATGTTTTGCCGTAGACATTAGGAAAAATTAATAATCAGTATTTCACCATTGGTATTAGAAAAAATCATTTTCATGATTTTCCCGTCGGCATATATACTCATAAGAAACCTCAAGAAAAATCACCCGTTATCACAATTAATGTAACCCAAAAAAAAAATCACCCGTTCCCACAAGGGTTAATGTAAACAAAAAACTCCTTATGTAAACAAATAATAAGACGGACTTATTGAACCACCCTCGTAGGTATCAAATTTCACAAATTTCCAAGAATTTAACAATTTTCAAATTTTAATTACCCAAATTTAACAATTTCACCAACAATTTAACAATTTTAATTGATCCAGGATGAACAGTTCACAACTACTAGAGTTTATTTTGAATTTGAAACCCACCAGGGTGATGTTGTCTGCTTATTGAGGTTGGTTGGCCAGGTAACAACAAACAAGAAAAAAAAGCAATGTGAGTCCCATCACAGAGGAGATCTGTAAACATCTAGTAATGAAAAATTTTTTTGAAGTTGGAAGTACTTATGCTTTTAGTATATTTTTTTTAAATTAATTAATTTAAAGTATCAAAACTTTAACGGTTTTATTCACAAAAAATATTTTAGGTTTATTACAGGTTTATTTGACATATTTCCCATAGAAATATGTCAAACAAGCGCTTAATAAACCTGAAATATTTTCTTTGAATAAGGCAGTAAATATTCTAAATACATATGAATTTGTTGGTTGTGGTTTGCTTTATTAAACTTATTTGGTTAGTAAATGGGCACACTGCAGTATATGTATATGTGCTGCATTCAAAATTGCAGTAAGCAGTAAATTTACTGATTACTAAAAAAAAAATTCAGTAAATTTTTACTGCTAATGAAATTTAATTTGCATTACCAGTAAAATCGTAGGACCGCAATCATAATAAAATTGTAGCAAGTGGCAAAGTTTTTTCATTCAAATTTTGAAACTTTTGTATGAAAAACATTTAGCCACTTGGTAGAATTTCATTATGAATACGGGCATTACTGTTTACTGAAAATTCAATGCACCTCATCATATAACAAAGCATTTAGGCAATTTATAAAAATTGTAGAAAAAAATTTTAGTAATCAGTAAAAATTTACTTGTTAAACATTTTTTATTGTTTTTACTGAAACTTTAGTGGTACTGCAGTGCCATCTATGGTAAATACCTTTACTTTTACTTTTTGATTTTTAATTCCTGTTGTTCATCGTTTAGTTGTTGCTGTTCTTGTTGTTGTGTACGCATTGCAATTAAAATAAATTCAGTAAAGTGCGACTTTGAGTCGCGCACATTCGGTTTTGATTTTTTATTTTTTTTTTTTATTTAGCTTTCTTCCTTTTTTAAGTTTTTTCAGTTGAAACGATTTTTTTCAGAGTTATCGCTTTTTTCTCGTTTTGGCGTTTTTTTCTATTTTTGGGTTTTTTAATTTTCGCAATTTTTTTCATTTTGGCAATTTTTTGTTTTTGGCGATTTTTTTCTGTTTTTTGGGGTTTTTTTCATTTTGGCGATTTTTTTCTGTTTTTGGGGTTTTTTAATTAGGCGATATTTTCATTTTTGCGATTTTTTTGTTTAAGGATTTTTTTTCATTTTGGCGATTTTTCCGGTTTTTCGCGATTTATTTTAGTCCTAGAGATTTTTTTAATTTGGTGCTTTTTTCGTTTTGGCGATTTTTTTTTGCTTTTGGCGATTTTTTTATATTTGGCGATTTTATATATTTTTGATTTTTTAGTTTTACCGTTTTTGAAAATTTCAAGAGTTTTGCTCTTACGGTTTCCAAGATACAGTAAGTTGTCAAAATTACCAAGTCAAAATTGCATTAACTGATGGAACACCCATTCATTTTAATTTTTTAAATTTAGTGTTAATTGTTATAGTCTGTATAAAAATACACTAACTTTTAAAATTTCAAGTGTATATATGTGCATACAATTGTATGTATATTACATGGGATTTTAACATTTTCCGTTGCTCGTTTTGGAACACCCTTTAGTTTTTAACTCTCATGTATTTGTTGTTGTAGCGGCCAATTGTCTACACATTGTGTCCAAATTTCAAGTCCGTAGCTCTTACGGTTCATTTTCACCTTTTTCACCGTTTTTGAAAATTTCAAGAGTTTTGCTCTTACGGTTTCCAAGATACAGTAAGTTGTCAAAATTACCAAGTCAAAATTGCATTAACTGATGGAACACCCATTCATTTTAATTTTTTAAATTTAGTGTTAATTGTTATAGTCTGTATAAAAATACACTAACTTTTAAAATTTCAAGTGTATATATGTGCATACAATTGTATGTATATTACATGGGATTTTAACATTTTCCGTTGCTCGTTTTGGAACACCCTTTAGTTTTTAACTCTCATGTATTTGTTGTTGTAGCGGCCAATTGTCTACACATTGTGTCCAAATTTCAAGTCCGTAGCTCTTACGGTTCATTTTCACCTTTGGTGTACGGAAATATACAGAAAAATAACCGGCGGCAGCGCACCGTCGGCTTCGAGCCGGTCGACTTGTTTCTCTGCTTGGTATTGCTTCTTTCAAACACTAATACACTCATACATAGCTCACAACGATTTGACAATGCAAAGCAAAAGCAAAAAGCAAAGAAATCTCAGCAAAGAAATCTCAGCAAAGAAATCAAAGTCAAAAGATTTTTACCCCCTAGCGTATAGATGTTTTTTACACATCAAAAATCCTTCTTTAACACACGAAAATATTTGAACATAAATTTATAACAACTTAAAAACAAAAATATTGCTTATTCAACTGACTTACACAGAAAAATCACTAAAAACTTATACAAACAAAAATGCGAGCTGCATTTCAATTTTCTATTTTAAAAGAATCGCCTGTTCTACTTTTGAAAATTGTTTACAAACTCACAGACACATAATAATCCGTATGTTGTCTCTAAAAAATTTTACACCTGTATTTGTAGTCATGTACAAATATTCCATTTATAGAATGGATATCTGTGCTTTTAACACATTCATACCTTTACCACGCTTTCATAACTACAAAACTATAAAAAAACTACGTATCTGCAGATAGTTTAACTAATGCTTTTATGCAAAATAACCAGCGAAAAGTGCGGAGAGGAAAGAGCTCACTTACTCCTGTATAATAGTAATTTCAATTTTAATTTCAATCCTTGAAACGTAATAAAAGTCTCGGGTACGTTAGTTTTATTGTTATTTTTAATATTTTAAAAAACAATTTCATTGTTATGTCCACAAAAACTGCAATGGTAGAGAAGAAAAAACAAGTAGCAATTTTAAGTGGCAAACAAATACAACATAATTGTTAGCATTTTCTTGTTTTGAACAAAACACGATTTGTTTTATCATTTTGTTCGAAACAAGAAACTATTTTATTTTTATTTTTTATTTTATAACTGTGCAGAAAATTAAGTAGAAAACACCTGCTGCAGTACAATTGTTTTATAACTTTTTGTTTTTGGTATGTTTAAAAGTGTGTTCGTGTTTAAGTATTTTTATAGTTTTATAATTCAAAAAATGGAGCTTAAACTGTTTCCTCTTAAAATGTTTGTTAAAAGTTCTGAAGAGGATATGTGGTAAGAATTTTTGTTAGCTAAGATTTTTGAAATAAAATAGCAATCTGAGAGACTTTTTGATGTGTAAACATCTATACGCTAGGGGTTAAAAATCTTTTGACTTTGATTACTTTGCTGAGATTTCTTTGCTGAGATTTCTTTGCATTGTCAAATCGTTGTGAGCTATGTATGAGTGTATTAGTGTTTGAAAGAATCAATACCAAGCAGAGACACAAGTCGACCGGCTCGAAGCCGACGGTGCGCCGCCGCCGGTTATTTTTCTGTATATTTCCGTACACCAAAGGTGAAAATTAACCGTAAGAGCTACGGACTTGAAATTTGGACACAATCTGTAGACATTTGGCCACTACAACAACAAATACATGAAAGTTAAATACTAAAGGGTGTTCCGAAACGAGCAACGAAAAATGTTAAAATGCCATGTACTATACATACAATTGTATGTACATATATACACTTGAAATTTTAAAGGTTAGTGTATTTTTATACAGACTACAACAATTAACACAAAATTTCAAAAATTTAAATCAATGGGTGTTCCATTAGTTAATGCAATTTTGACTTTGTAATTTTGACAACTTACTGTATCTTGGAAACCGTAAGAGCAAAACTCTTGAAATTTTCAAAAACGGTAAAACTAAAAAATTCATAAAATATAAAATAGCCAAATATAAAAAAATCGTAACAAACAAAAAAAAAAAAAGAAATCGCCAAAACGCAAAAAAGTACCAAATAAAAAAAAATCTCTAGGACTAAAATAAATCGCGAAAAACCGGAAAAATGGCCCAAATGAAAAAATCCTTAAACAAAAAAATCGTCAATATGAAAAAAATCGCCAAAATGAAAAAATCGCCAAAATGAAAAAATCGCGTAAATAAAAAAACCCCAAAAACAGAAAAAAATCGCCAAAATGAGAAAAACCCTAAAAAACATAAAAAATCGCCAAAATGAAAAAATCGCCAAAATGAAAAAAAATTGCGAAAATTAAAAAAACCGAAAAAGAGAAAAAAACGCAAAAACGAGAAAAAGCGATAAAACTGAAAAAAAATCGTTGCAACTGAAAAAACTTAAAAAAGGAATAAAGCTAAATCAAAAAAAAAAAAAAATGATCAAAACCGAATGTGCGCGAGTCAAAGTCGCACTTTACTGAATTTATTTTAATTGCAATGCGTACACAACAACAAGAACAGCAACAACTAAACGATGAACAACAGGAATTAAAAATTAAAAAGTAAAAGTAAAGGCATTTGCCACTGCAGTACCACTAAAGCTTCAGTAAAAACAATAAAAAATGTTTAACAATTAAATTTTTACTGATTACTAAAATTTTTTTCTGCAATTTTTATTAATTGCCTAAATGATTTGTTATATGATGAGGTGCATTGAATTTTCAGTAATCATTAATGCCCGTATTCATAATGAAATTCTACCAAGTGGCTAAATGTTTTTCATACAAAAGCTTCAAAATTTGAATGAAAAAACGTTGCCACTTGCTACAATTTTATTATGATTACGGCCCTACGATTTTACTGGTAATGCAAATTAAATTTCATTAGCAGTAAAAATTTACTGAATTTTTTTTGTAATCAGTAAATTTATTGCTTACTGCAATTTTGAATGCAGTACATATACATATACTGCAGTGTGCCCATTTACTAACCAAATAAGTTTAATAAAACAAACAAAAACCAACAAATTCCTATGTATTTACAATATTGAAAGTTTTGATACTTTTAAGTACTTCCAACTTAAAAAAAAAAATTTCATTACTAGATGTTTACACATCTCCTCTGTGATCGGACTCACATTGCTTTTTTTACTAAAGATTGATTTTTTTATGCAAAAAATCAGAATTCTTGAAAAAAATTTTTTTTTAAACTGGAAAAAGGATATATGGACAAATCCTCAAATATTGGTTAAATGCAAGTGATTTTCGATGTCAAGGTAACTGACACCTAAACTAGTCCTTTTGTGCACATTCATCCGTGTTATGCCATCGCTGTGGAAGCATCATGTCCTGGAAAGTCCTTGTAGCTGGACGCTATTGCTTTTTAGTGCACAAGGCCTTAACCTTGTCCTTGCCGCCATACTTCTCACGATAAAAGAATTGTTTTTCCTAGTCAATTATTATCTATTCTCAGGGAAGCCAGTCAAGGTTTTTTTTAAGAATGTATCTTTCAGCATAACAGATACTTAGACAGAGGGAGTTAACTTCCGTATGTTGAATGATGTTGATGCTTGTGGTGTACCATTTTGTAGCACTATTGATTAATCTCCTCCTTTACAGTCCCCTGCAGCCGTGAGATGAAATCAGGTTCAAATCAGGGCCTGGTATGTAAAATATGAAAAAAATTTCGGCTATTTTCTATGACAATATGTACATATTTGTATCTTCTTGCATAGATTCTATGTTTGCACTCCAAATACAGGTGTGCAATGATAACTTAATAATATATTTGGAAGATAGTGAAAAAATTATATATGGTCAGCTACTAGAAGCTGAGGTCAAGCTTAAAAGTTTTCTTCACTAGTATACAGCCAACATTGAAAAATTTAACATAAATAGGCAAAGTTGACTCCTGTTGAACATATCAACTTTTTTGTTTAATTCTTTGAAAACTTTTTCTTGCCCGGCTTAAAAATTTTTTTATTGGTTAACAGATTTTGAATTTATTGCTATTTTTTTAATAAAACAAACTTAACATTTTTGATCATAACCAAAATAAACTTTTTGTTTTTTATTAGGATATGAATCCACGCGTCCAGAATGTTATTGATATCATAACAGCGAACAAAATCTCCAATTCCTTAGAAAAATTTGCAAAAAAAAAACAGTTTTTAAAAAAAGGATATTTGGCCGGCTCTTTGATTTATTGTTATATTTCAATAATTTTTAGGCTGGACATAACGCACAATAAAAGACATCTTTTTTCATATATTATAAATGAACATCTTGCTTAGTAAGAAAATAAAAAGAGAACTTGCAAACTAAACATTAACTTTAACATTACTTTCATCACCTAAAACTTTCAAAATTTATAATCCATACAATTTTCCTTAAAAACTCAAAGAAATATAAAACTATAAACCTGAACGTTGGAAATGGTGTTTTGTTTCCCAAATAGAAGAAACCTTTTCCGTATTTCAATTTCAATTTGTGTTTTTCTAGCTTTATGTGCACAAGCATTTAGTTGAGTATTCATTTTATATGTAAGTGTGCAAATCTTTTTTGATAAAACTTCAAAAATTTATAACAAAAAAGTTGAACGTCAAACCTTTGAAAACACATAAAAACAATTTGTGCATTTGCAAGCGAAAACCTGCACAAAAACTAAGCTGATTTATGCCGTACAAGATGATGCATGTATTGATAAATTAATAACTAAATATTAAAGAACTTTATATCTTGCATGAATAATAGATTAAAGAGAAGATTAAAAAAACTCAAGGAATAATTAAATCGAAAATATATTTTATATTCATTTGCAAATGTATCTTTTATTGCAAAAGTCAAGACAATAAAAAATTCATGGGCACTATTTGAATAGCTACATACAGATTGATGGATTCACTGAACATCAAACATTCTGTTATATATAAAATTAAAGAGCAAACCCAAGCAAATCAATGCTAATGCTAAGACTTAGCCCAAATTGTAGATCCCCGAATGTCGATAAATACAATACTGCACCAAAGGACCATAAACTTGATTTTTAACTTTTTTGTAGTAAAATTGCATCAAAGCAAATGCTTTGAGCTTTTCAAGCTTAAGTTAAACATTGTATTTGCAAAACATTTAAGATAAATGGTGCAAATGTCTTTTTATTTAATATATTTGTTAATATAACAAAAACTCCTTCCAATATTTTTTTTAATATACCTATACATATCAAACCTTCTACTTGAAAAGAAAAATAAATTTTTATGTTAGATACTTTAAGTAACTATTAACATAATGGTGTCCATTATATACCACAAAAAATAAAGTTTTCTAACAGAAAAGAAACGAAAACTTTTAATGAGATAAATGAAGTTTTTTTTCATACTTGAAAAAAAAATTCCTAAAAAGAAAAATAAAATAGAAAATTACATATATTTTAAATTTTACAAAGAAAAAGATTTGCTTATGAAATTGCAAGCAAAAAAGAAATAACAATTTCTATTAACAAGGTAATTGTAATCTTGCTAAGTTGTTCTCTGTATAGGAAAATTTTCTATAGGAAACTTTGTTTAAATCAATAGAAATATTGTATAAAAAACTCTACTTACAAAAAAAATTTGTACTTTAAATGAAATTAGTTACGATTGAATTAGTTTCTATTAACTTTGCTCTAGCCTTTTTATAGAAAAAATAAATAAATTTATTATAGAGAACTTATCTACCAAACATTTTAAATATCCTAGGCAATTTATTAATGGAAAAACAAATCTAATTCAGACAAAAACATCTATAGAAAAAGTTGCTCTAGTCGAGACAACTTTTCTACAGAAATAGTTGCTATAGCCTTGACGACTTTTCCATAGAAATAGTTGCTCTAGTCTAGACGACTTTTCTATAGAAACAGTCTTCTAGTCTAGTGGACTTTTCTCTTGAAATAAATGCTCTAGTCTAGACGACTTTTCCATAGAATTGCTCTAGTTTAGACAACTTTTCTATAGAAAAAGTTTTTTTCTATAGAAAACATTGGCCTAGTCTGGAAAACTTTTCTATATAAAAAGTTGCTCTAGTCTAGACAACTTTTCCATAGAAAATATTGCTCTAGTCTAGACAGCTTTTCTATAGAAAAAGTTGCTCTAATCTAAAAAACTTTTCTCTAGAAAAACTTACTCTAGTCTAGAAAACTTTTCTACAAAAAAAGTTGCTCTAGTCTAGACAATTTTTCTATAGAAAAAGTTGCTCTAGTTTAGACAACTTTTCTATAAAAAAAGTTGCTCCAGTCTTGAATATTATTCTACAGAAAAAGTTGCTCTAGTATTGACAATTTTTCTATAGATAAATTTGCTCTAGTCTACACAACTTTTCTATAGAAAAAGTTGGTCTAGTGTAGACAGCTTTTCTGTAGAAATACTTGCTCTTGTCTAGACAACTTTTCTATATAAATAGTAGCTCTAGTCCAGACAACTTTTCTATAGAAAAAGTTGCTCTAGTCTAGACAACTTTTCTATAGACAAAGTTGCTCTAGTCTACACAACTTTTCTATAGAAAAAGTTGGTCTAGTGTAGACAGCTTTTCTGTAGAAATACTTGCTCTTGTCTAGACAACTTTTCTATATAAATAGTAGCTCTAGTCCAGACAACTTTTCAATAGAAAAAGTTCCTCTACTCTAGACAACTTTTCTATAGACAAAGTTGCTCTAGTCTAGACAACTTTTCTATAGAAAAAGTTGCTCTAGTCTCGACAACTTTTCTATAGAAAAAGTTGCTCTAGTCTAGACAACTTTTCTATAGAAAAAGTTTCTCTAGTCTAGACAATTTTTCTATAGAAAAAGTTGCTCTAGTATCGACAAATTTTCTATCGAAAAAGTTGCTCTAGTCTAGACGACTTTTCTATAGAAACAGTCTTCTAGTCTAGTGGACTTTTCTATTGAAATAAATGCTTTAGTCTAGATGACTTTTCCATAGAATTGCTCTAGTTTAGACAACTTTTCTATAGAAAAAGTTGCTCTGTCTTGAATATTCTTCTACAGAAAAAGTTGCTCTAGTATTGACAATTTTTCTACAGTAAAAGTTGCTCTAGTCAACACAACTTTTCTATAGAAAAAGTTGGTCTAGTCTAGACAACTTTTCTGTAGAAATACTTGCTCTTGTCTAGACAACTTTTCTATAGAAATAGCTGTTCTATCTTAGAAAAAGTTGCTCTAGAAAAGTTTGCTCTACGCGGTTTAAGAAATCTTAATACAAATGTTATGTGTTCAGTGTTTTTTTTTACAGAAAAATTTGCATTCAAATTTTCTTTTGATAAAATTTTTAATTTAAAATTTTAACGTATGACGTAGTTTTTCCCCTAAGTTTTGCTTATTTTATTTTAAGACTCTTTCTTGAATTTTTTTTTTAAAACAAGAAAAAAATATTAACGAGAGCAGTGCTCTTTATAAATTTTTAATTGAATCCTTTTAAAGTATTCTTAAACATGAGCAAACCAAAAACAGGTTAAATTTTTGATCTGCGAATGTCTAAGGAAAGAAAAAAAAAACGAAATGAAAAGAAACGCCCTTATTAAATCCTTAAGTGGCGCTTAACTTCATTAACCATTTAAGTAAGTATATTTATGTGTATTTCTCATATGCTATATGGTCAGTTGGTTTTCTTTTTTGTCTTAGAAGGATTTCCTCCTGTTTATTTGTATTTTTCTCTATAACTTAACGAAATATTGATAATCTTAAGCGCTTGAATGATTGCCAAGTCATCTTGAAAGGTAAAATGTATAAAAGATGTATATATAGAAATGTGTACATACGAATGCTTTAATACGAATATATAAACGAAGTGTAGCTTGTGTTTTTATATCTATATGTAAAACTTTGTTTATACAGTGAGTGACAAAATGAAGGAATCTGAGTTCATCAAATCAAATTAAAATAATTCGTCTTGCTATCCTTAACAGGTGGAACTGAAGGTGACTATATAAAAGGCTGTGCCATTTGTGTTATATTCTTTTACAATCAATTCTATTACGATGGGCATTTTATGAATGCTTTGATTACAGTTGTGCTCGCATACGTAACGAGATTCGAAGGACCACACGCAAATTTGATGCTTGTTCAACCTCTAAAAGAGTAACATTTGGTTTGTAGTTGTAGTCCACTATACAATTACAAACCAAATGTAACTATTTTAATATCGCCTTTTAGGTTAACCAAATGACTTTTTTTGACGTCAGCTGTATGCACGTCAGCCTGCTCAGTATGGATAAGCACAAAACAATTCCCATACATGTATTATTCTTTATACTGAGGACTTTCTATTTTCTTCTTCATATCTTCAGATTAAAAAAAAAAGAAACGGGGTTGATTTGACTTTAAGATTTTTATTACCGATATGAATTTGCTAAAGTAAAAAAGAGAAAAAGGTTAAAGAACTTTTTTCATTTACATTCTTTAGAAAACCACATGATAGAATAAAAAATTTATATTATAAGTATTTATTACTAAATTCAAGGTTTCTACCAAAAAATAAGATTTATAAGATAATAAATTTTCTAAAGAAATAAATCGGCAAAACAAAAAATATCAAATAAATTCGATATAAAAGTTTTGGAATAGATTGAAAGCAAAAAAGGCAAATAAAAACCTACTGCCCTTAAAAAATAATCCATAGTTCGTTTTTATCAATCCTTTTTTTTATACAATAAGCAATACGCAGCTGACAACCATTGGCAGACCTCTAAACCCTGATGCAAAAACTGCTACTCGTTAAATTTTTATGTTTTATTCTTTTTTTTATTAAATGGATTGTCACAGTAATTATTTATTTATATTTCGAATTGTATTCTTCAATCTTTTTGACCTTGTTAATATATATTATTGAATACATGACAATGGCAGCAAAACGAATAAGCAAAAAACTACCAGCAACAATTAAGCTTAAATTGCATAAATGCAATTTTATGCTCTTCTTTTCTTAAACGAAAATAAATTTAAGAGCATAAAAGAAAAACCAGATTCAGCAACAAAAATAAATTTGCAACAATGCAACAGTTTTATTGAAATGAACTATTGTTTAATATGCACAGATGTAATTAAAATATACTTTTTCTCCTAAACCCAACAAACGAAAATTAATAGAAACCAGAAAAACTTATTTTTTATTAGATATAGAAAAAATTGCCTAGACTACTTTTTTATAGAAAAAAGTGTCTCTACTCTAGACAACTTTTCTTTAGAAAATTTTCTCTAGTCTAGACATTTTTTCTATAGAAAAAGTTGCTCTAGTATCGAAACATTTTCTATAGAAAAAGTTGCTCTAGTCTAGACAACTTTTCTATAGAAAAAGTTGTTCTAGTCTAGACAACTTTTCTATAGAAAAAGTTGCTCTAGTCCAGACAACTATTCTATAGAAAAAGTTGCTCTAGTATACACAAATTTTCTATGGAAAAAGTCTAGTCTAAAAAAATTTTCTATAGAAAAAGTTTTCTAGTCTAGACAAATTTTCTATAGAAAAAGTTGCTCTAGTCTAGACAAATTTTCTATCGAAAAAGTTGCTCCAGTCTACAGGAATTTTCTATAGAAAAAGTTGTTCTAGTTTAGACAACTTTTCGATAGAAAAAGTTGCTCTAGTATCGACAAATTTTCTATCGAAAAAGTTGCTCTAGTCTAGACAACTTTTCTATAGAAAAAGTTGCTCTAGTGCAGACAACTTTTCTATAGAAAAAGTTGCTCTAGTCTAGACAAATTTTCTATCGAAAAAGTTACTCCAGTCTGCAGGAATTTTCTATAGAAAAAGTTGTTCTAGTTTAGACAACTTTTCTATAGAAAGAGTTGCTCTAGTATCGACAAATTTTCTATCGAAAAAGTTGCTCTAGTCTACACACCTTTTCAATAAAAAAGTTGTCTAGTCTAGACAACTTTTCTATGAAAAAAGTTGCACTAGTCTAGATAACTTTTCTATAGAAAAAGTTACTCTAGTCTAGACAACTTTTCTCTAGAAATACTTGTCTAGTCTAGACAAATTTTCTATAGAAAAAGTTGTCTAGTATAGACAAATTTTCTATAGAAAAAGTTGTCTAGTCTATTAAAATTTTCTATAGAAAAAGTTGTCTAGTCTAGACAAATTTTCTATAGAAAAAGTTGTCTAGTCTAGAAAAATTTTCTATAGAAAAGTTGCTCTAGTCTAGAAAAATTTTCTATAGAAAAAGTTGTCTAGTCTAGACAAATTTTCTATAGAAAACGTTGCTCTAGTCTAAACAACTTTTCTTTAGAAAACGTTGCTCTAGTCCAGACAACTTTTCTATAGAAAAAGTTGTCTAGTCTAGACAAATTTTCTATAGAAAAAGTTGCTCTAGTCTAGACAAATTTTCTATAGAAAAAGTTGCTCTAGTCTAGACAAATTTTCTATAGAAAAAGTTGCTCTAGTCTAAACAACTTTTCTTTAGAAAACTTTGCTCTAGTCTAAACAACTTTTCTTTAGAAAACGTTGCTCTAGTCCAGACAACTTTTCTATAGAAAAAGTTGCTCTAGTCCAGACAAATTTTCTTTAGAAAAAGTTGTCTAGTCTAGAAAAATTTTCTATGGAAAAAATTGTCTAGTCTAGACAAATTTTCTATAGAAAAAGTTGCTCTAGTCTAGACAAATTTTCTATAGAAGAAGTTGTCTAGTCTAGACAAATTTTCTATAGAAAAAGTTGTCTAGTCTAGACAAATTTTCTATAGAAAAAGTTGCTCTAGTCTAGACAAATTTTCTATAGAAAAAGTCGCTCTAGTCTAAACAAATTTTCTTTAGAAAACGTTGCTCTAGTCTAAACAACTTTTTTTTAGAAAACGTTGCTCTAGTTTAAACAAGTTTTCTTTAGAAAACGTTGCTCTAGTCCAGACAACTTTTCTATAGAAAAAGTTGCTCTAGTCTAGACAAATTTTCTATAGAAAAAGTTGCTCTAGTCTAGACAACTTTTCTATAGAAAAAGTTGCTCTAGTCTAGACAAATTTTCTATGGAAAAAGTCTAGTCTAGAAAAATTTTCTATAGAAAAAGTTGTCTAGTCTAGACAAATTTTCTATAGAAAAAGTCGCTCTAGTCTAGACAAATTTTCTATCGAAAAAGTTGTCTAGTCTAGACAAATTTTCTATAGAAAAAGTTGTCTAGTCTAGAAAAATTTTCTATAGAAAAAGTTGCTCTAGTCTAGAAAAATTTTCTATAGAAAAAGTTGTCTAGTCTAGACAAATTTTCTATAGAAAAAGTTGTCTAGTCTAGACAAATTTTCTATAGAAAAAGTTGTCTAGTCTAGAAAAATTTTCTATAGAAAAAGTTGTTTAGTCTAGACAAATTTTCTTTAAAAAAAGTTGTCTAGTCTAGACAAATTTTCTATAGAAAAAGTTGTCTAGTCTAGATAAATTTTCTATAGAAAAAGTTGCTCTAGTGCAGACAACTTTTCTATAGAAAAAGTTACTCTAGTCTAGACAAATTTTCTATCGAAAAAGTTACTCCAGTCTACAGGAATTTTCTATAGAAAAAGTTGTTCTAGTTTAGACAACTTTTCTATAGAAAAAGTTGCTCTAGTCTAGACAACTTTTCTATAGAAAAAGTTGCTCTAGTCCAGACAACTTTTCTATAGAAAAAGTTGTTCTAGTCTAGACAACTTTTTTATAGAAAAAGTTGCTCTAGTCTGGACAAATTTTCTATAGAAAGAGTGGCTCTAGTCTACACACCTTTTCAATAAAAAAGTTGTCTAGTCTAGAGAACTTTTCTATGAAAAAAGTTGCAGTAGTCTAGACAACTTTTCTATAGGAAAAGTTGCTCGAGTCTAGACAACTTTTCTATAGCAAAAGTTGCTCGAGTCTAGATAACTTTTCTATAGAAAAAGTTACTCTAGTCTAGACAAATTTTCTATAGAAATAGTTGTCTAGTCTAGACAAATTTTCTATAGAAAAAGTTGTCTAGTATAGACAAATTTTCTATAGAAAAAGTTGTCTAGTCTATTAAAATTTTCTATAGAAAAAGTTGTCTAGTCTAGACAAATTTTCTATAGAAAAAGTTGTCTAGTCTAGAAAAATTTTCTATAGAAAAAGTTGTCTAGTCTAGACAAATTTTCTAGAGAAAAAGTTGTCTGGTTTAGACAAATTTTCTATAGAAAAAGTTGTCTAGTCTAGACAAATTTTCTATAGAAAAAGTTGCTATAGTCTAAGCAACTTTTCTTTAGAAAACGTTGCTCGAGTCTTTGACAACTTTTCTATAGAAAAAGCTGCTCTAGTCTAGACAACTGTTTTAACTATAGAAAAAAATTTCGTGATAAATTTTTTCCTAATTTATATGTTAAGTTTCATTTTTGTGTCAACGGTAGTAATAGTATATTCCACTGTATTTGTGCTACGAAGAAGTCTTGATTATTCCAGTATGTAATTATGTATAAGTTAATTTTATTTTAATATTTTTCTTAATTGAGTACATTCAGCTTTTCTCTGGCTTCGTATTAATTTGTTGTTTTTGCTTACATTTTTTGTCTTTTCCTTAAATTTTATATTACAGGGAATATTACAATACCATGTTTCTCTCAAATATTTTGTATTTGTGTTGCAAGGTAATTTAAATGAATGTCAGTATATGGCTGCTTTCATTTGTCGTTGCAGTTAAGCAACACTGTTTGAATTTAATGCTTCAATAATTAATTTGAAAATTTAATAAAAAAAAATGAGGTAGACATTTTTCTTAAGCAACATTTTTCCCTTTCTAGTCCTTGTTGCAATTTCAATCTTTTAATCTATTTTATAAGATAGACTTTCTAAAAATTTTCTTCACCTTTCTTTATTTATATGTATTAATATATTTTCATTCAATTATTGACATATATCCAAATAATTTCAATGATCGAAATAATGTTTAAAACAAGAAATCTATACAGAATTCAATTAATTTCTCCACTAGGGGCAGAAGAAATATTGCAAAACTCATTCACAATAATATTTTATGACGATTGATTTTCTTTATTTTAACAATAAAAGCAATTGCTCGTATAGTTAAAAAAAAATCAACGTTAACTTCTGTCATGTTGCAAGAAATAACGACTTTTACCGCAACAAGAGAAATACACATACAAAAAAAACATTCAATTGCATTTTCTCCAAAT
The DNA here is from genome assembly GCA_949987645.1 of Tachina grossa. Classification (NCBI taxonomy): domain Eukaryota; kingdom Metazoa; phylum Arthropoda; class Insecta; order Diptera; family Tachinidae; genus Tachina; species Tachina grossa. Next base: position 150,187,167 of record OX465276.1, read on the forward strand.
TCTAGAAAATGATAGTGGTTAAGACTTGAAAATGCGCTTTCAGTTGATTAAATAAAGAGCAAAAACTAAGAAAATGCACAGGAAGATAAAAAATTCTTAAGGTAGCCTTGCATTCATGGTTGTAGCCAAAACCAATGTAGATTGAAAGAAAGTAAATAGAAAGTATGTGTAGGAAAAATGTGGGTGACACATGCAGCATGTTACATATATGTTTATTTGTTTGCAGCTACTGTACATAACAATAGACGACAAACAACTAACAACAACAATGAAGTAAATATAAGAAAAACCATGACAACTACGAGTAAAAGAATCTCTCTAAAGTTGTTTCTAATAAAATTGTTATCGTGTATCATATTGCCACAGCCACATTTAGTTAAGCAAGCTGTAAGCAAGCAGAGTTGCATGCTTTTAGATTAATAGAAAACAAAAAGTATACAATAGGATTCATAACACACGCGTGCACCCACATGCAATCCAAACCAAAAATAAAAATAAAAATAAAGATTTTTCTACATTTAGATAGCGATACAACAGAAATGCATTTTTTCAAATGAAATATTTTTATCAGAAAAAGTTTTTTTCACAATAACTAAATACGAAATAAAGCTTTCAGTCAAACAGAAAAAATTACTTAATTCTTAGCTAAAAAAAATTCTGCATGATTCAAACGATATTTAATTCTAACTAAAAATTCAAAATGATAAACATACATAATCATTTTTATAAAAAGTAATACATGCTCACTTTACTAAATTTACAAATTTAATAAGTTTTCCTTAGGAAACTTATTGTTCAGAATTACCACAGCGAAAAATTTTCTAAAGCAAAAAAAAAAAAAAATATATATATTGTAGCTTGAAAATTTTTAAAGAAAAGTGTATAGCAGCAAACAATTTCTATAAGAAAAATATGTGTATCGCAGCGGAAAAATTTTCTAAAGAAAAATAATATATCGCATCCAAAAATTTTTTAAAGAAAAATACATCGAAAAGGAAAATTTTCTAACGAAAAATATATCGCAGCGAAAAATTTCCTAAACAAAAATATATCGTAGCGAAAAGTTTTCTAGGGAAAATATGTCGCTGCGAAATATTTTCTGAAGAAAAAATTAAATATTGCAGCGAAAAATTTTCTAAAGAAAAATAAATATATCGCAGCGAAAAATCTTATGAGCAAAAATATATCGCAGCGAAAACCTTTTTTAAAGAAAAATAAATAGATTGCAGCGAAAAATTTTCTAAGGAAAAATAGATAGCAGCGAAAAATTTTATAAGGAATAATATATCGCGGCGAAAAATTTTCTAAAGAAAAACATATCGCAGCGAAAAAATTTCTTAAGCAAAATATATCACAACAAAAAAATTCTAAACAAAAATATATTGCAGCGGAAAAATTTCTAAAGAAAATTGTAAAGATGCGAAGAAAAAATTATATATTGGAGCGAAAAATTTTCTAAAGAAAAATGAATATATCGCAGCGAAAAATTTTATGAGGAAAAATATATCGCAGCGAAAACCTTTTCTAAAGAAAAATAAATACATTGCAGCGAAAAATTTTCTAAGGAAAAATAGATCGCAGCGAAAAATTTTATAAGGAATAATAAATCGCGGCGAAAAATTTTCTAAAGAAAAACATATCGCAGCGAAGAAATTTCTTAAGCAAAATATATCACGTCAAAAAAAATTCTAAACAAAATAATTATATCACAACAAAAAAAATCTAAACAAAAATATATTGCAGCGGAAAAATTTCTAAAGAAAAGTGTAAAGATGCGAACAATTTTCTAAAGAAAAACATATCGCTGCGAAAAAATTTCTATACAAAAATTCATCGCAGCGGTACAATTTCTAAAGAGAAATGTACCGCAGCGAAAAGATTTTCTAAAGAAAAATATATATCGTAGCAAAAACTTTTTTTAGAGACTAAGATATCACAGCGATAAATTTTATAAAGAAAAATATATCACAGCGAAAATTCTTCTAAAGAGAAAAACATCGCTGCGAATTTTTTTAGGGAAAAAGATATCGCAGCAAAAAATTTTCTAAAGAAAAATATTCGCAGGGAAAGTTTTTCTGAAAAAAAACTATCGCTGCGAAAATTTTTTTCAAGAAAAATGTAGCGCAGTGAAAAATGTTTTAAAGAAAAATATATCGTAGCGAAAAATTGTCTAAAGAAAATTATATTGCAGCGGAAACATTTCTTAAGAAAAGTGAATAGCAGCGAAAAATTTTCTATAGAAAAATGTGTATATCGCAGCAGAAAAATGTCCAAGGAAATATATATCGTAGCGAAAAATTTTCTAAGCAAAAATATATTGCAGCGGAAAAATTTTTTAAAGAAAAGTATATAGCAGCGAAAATTTTTGTAAGAAAAATATGTATATTACAGCGGAAAATATTCTAAAGAAAAATATATCGCAGCGGAAATATTTTCTAAAGAAAAATATCCAAGCAATTTTCTTAAAGACAAATATATCGTAGCGAAAAATTTTCTGAAGAACAATATATCGCTGCAAAAAAATTTTTCTGAAAAAAAATATCCCAGCGAAAAAATTTTGCTGAAAAAAATAAAGCACCAAAAAATTGGTGCTAAAATAATATCGGAGCGAAAATTTTTTTTAAAAAAATAAAGCTGCGAAAAATTTTATAAGGAAAAATATATCGCATCGAAAAATTTTCCAAAGAACAATATATCGCAGCGAAAAATTGTTGCTGAAAAAAGTTGTAGTGAAAAGTTTTTGCCGAGAAACATTCTTTCTGTAGAAATTGTTATAGCTTAACTTATCGCACTACCAAATTTTTTTTAAAAATTTCCTAACATTTTTGCTGCGAACATTCTTTCTTACGTCCCTTTTCACAATGAATGATTAAGAGTTAACGTGAACTTTAACTGACAGTTCTTCATACAAAACTTGCCGTTAAAGTCCCTGTTAGCTTTTAATTGTGCATTGTGAAAAGAGCCGATAAAAAAAAATATAATTAAGAAACTAATGTTACGTAAAATGTCGTCAGAGAAATGAAAGAAATAAAGTTTTTTCTACAACTGAAAAAATTCTCTATGGCAACTATGATGATAGTTTTAAATTTTTATAGATTTTTTAAATCCATTTAAAAAAATTTTCTTACTAAAGACGTTGCTAAAGAATTTTTTGTATCTAATAGTTTTGTATCTGATGAGATTCTTTTTTTTTACTGAAATTATCATTATAATATATTGCTGATTTTGACATTTTAGTTACATCAAACGTTAACTATAACATCCACCATAAACTCAATAACTAAATTGCTTGTAAAAAACCTTTAATTTTTCAATCAGCTAAAAAAAATTCATTAGACAAACTATCAAGGCAATAGAAGAAAATGACAAAAACATGCTTAATCTGACAGGATGTGATGTTAAAGCTACAATTTTTAGGTAAATGAAAATATCTTTCATCTACCTTAATGACGGGCCACGTTGATTTTGCAATTCTCAAACGGCAGCGCAACAGTTGTGGGAATTTTGAATTTAGACTAATAATCTTCCTTTTTCGATATAAAAAAGATTTGAGCACAAAAAATATTAAGAAAAAATGTCAATCTAATTGAAATTCTAGACAAAATCTTCCGCAAATTACCTTCATTGACAAAAATCTCTAATACCCGAACTGCAAAATACAACCACACTTACACCATCACATCCAATGGCAGAAAACCGCATGCTGCATTATTCTACCAGCAAAATACGCCAGTGTACATACAAACACATGCCCGTATTTATACCAGAATATGTTTGGGAAAAAAACATGGAATTGCAAGTTGTTAAAAGGAAAAAAGTGAAGCAACGAGAATGTTGTACGAAATACAAAGAAAAATCTAAAAAAATGCGAAGCAAAAGAGTCTGACATCACGAAACTAAAGCGCGTTTGTTGAGGTTCCGTTTTAAACCGGATACGGAAGTGGTATTGCATAGAGTGTCGTTTGTTGTGTAAAAGTTTGTGCGCACATAATCTTGCTTTAACATAATCTTTTTGTAACATCATCATCATCATCATCATCATCATGTTTGTGCAGCTCCAGCAGCTGTTTATTTTTTGTTACATTCACAGCCACATTTTTTTTTGCCACCGTAATTTCCTTAATTCTTTGTTGTTTTTCATATTTAATTTTTATTTTCTTTCTTAGAAGAAAGATTTATATTTTTCGATTTTCTTATTTCACTTACAGTTGGGTGTTGCGTTTCTTCGGCTCATATTGTCTTTTTTTTCAGCAGAAATGTTAAATTTGTTATTTATGCAGAAAAAAACTAAATGATATTGCAACCCGTAACAGCAGATCAAATTTGATGCTACAAAAGCTGCTTACTTCTGTTAAGCTACAACCTAAAATATAAGGGGTGAAATGATGTAAAATAGAACAAGAATATTGTTGAAACTGGCACTATTGATTAGGGGAATCGAATGTGAATCGAATATCTCATATCTCATATAAAAATTTCTCCAAAGAAAATTGTTCATAGAAAATATATTACAGTGACAATTTTGCTAAAGTAAACCTATCTTAGTGACAATGTTTCCTGTAATCTGTCACAGTTGCAATTTTTTAATAGAAAATTTATCACAATTACAATTTTTAACCCCCGACTAAAAAAAGGGGTGTTATAAGTTTTTAGTTTGTGTCTGTGTATCTGTGTGTCTGTCCGTGTCCACGTGCAGGCCAAACGGCTGGACCGATTTTCATTTTCTGTTTGAAACATGACTTGATCGAGAGGTTTCTTAGCTATGTTTGAAGAAAATCGGACCAGACGTTTAGAAGATATAACATCTTTTCTGGAAAAAGTCGGGGGTTTTTAAAATTTTTAATTTTTGTTATTCTATAGAAAATTTATCACAATGCCAATATTTCTGTATAAAATTTCTCAAATTTTAGTGAATATAAAATTTATCACAAGAACAATTTTTTTTTTATAAAAAAGTTATCAGTGACAACTTATTTACAAGAAAATTTATGACAGTCATAATTTTTCTATAGAAAATTTGTTAATTCTAAAATTTATTGAATAGAAAATTTATGATTGTTATAATTTTTTATATTTAAAATTTATTGCAGTGACAACTTATTAAATAGAAAAGTTATCACAGTGATAATTTTTCTATAGAACATTTATAATAGTGACAATTAGATATTATAGCTAGCCCAATTCTTCCATAGAAAATGTATGACGGTGACAATTATATATAGAAAGTCTATCACAGTGACAATTCTTCCACAAATATTGTATCACAATAAAAAAATTTATCATATTAACAATTAAGTATATAGAAAATGTATCACAGTGATAATTTTTCAATAGAAAATTTATCATGGGGACAATTTATGAAATCGAAAATTTATCAGTGATGATTTTTCTAGAGAAAATCTATAATAGTGACAATTTTCCTATAGTTCCTTTATCACTGACAATTTTTTTAAATAAATTATATCATAGTACAATAGAAAATTTATCACTGACAATTTTTGTATGAAAAGTCTATCGATCGTGAAGAAAACTTTTCACAGACAATTTATCACAGTTAATTTTTTTTTTAATTTATCATAGCGACAATTTATTGAGTAGAAAATTTTTCTACATAAAATTTATAATAGTGACAATTTCTTTTTAAACATATGTCGTAGTGCAATTCTTGCATAGAAAATGTATGACTGTGACAAAAGTCAATCACCGTGACAATTTTTCCACAATTATTGTATAACTATAAAAAATTTTCTGTAAACAAATTTATCATATAGAAAATGCATCACAGTGATAATTTTTCAATAGAAAATATAACATTGTGACAATTTATCAAAGAGAAAATTTATAAGTGCTAATTCAAAAAAAAAATTTACTAAAGAGACAATTTTTTAAACAGTCAATTTTCCTATAGTAACTGTATCACAGTGATAATTTTTCTTAATTACATTATATTATAGTGTAATTTTTCTATTGAAAATTTATGGCTTACAATTTTTTTATGAAAAGTCTATCGATCGCAAAGACAATTTTTTACAGATAAATTATCACAGTTGAAATTTTTATGTAAAAAATTTATTATAGTGACGATTTATTGAGCAGAAAATTTATCACAGTGATAATTTTTCTACAGAAAATATATCATTGTCACAATGATACAGAAAATTTATAACAGCTAAATGTTTTCAATAGAAAATTTATGACAGCGACAACTTTTTTACAAAAAAATTGTCACAGAGAAAATACTTCCGCAGAAAAATTATCACAGCAACAATTTTTCTATTGAAAATTTATGACAATTTTTTTTAATTTATTGCGTTGACAATTTTTCTTAATATTTATCGCAAAGTTAATTACAGTGAAGAATTTTTTGTAAAAGATATAGATATGGAAAAAATGTCGCTATGAAAAATCTACCCCAGTGATAAATTTTCGTTGGAAAATTCATCACAGCATTAATTTTTCTAAAGAAAATTAATCGCAGTGATTTTTTTTTATAGAAAATTAATCAAAGTGAAATTTTTTATAGAAAATTCATTACAGTGACAATTTTTCTAAAAAAAGCTCACTGAAGTTAATTTTTTTATAGAAGATGTATCACAGTTGTATTTTTCAATGGAAAACTTATTAGTCATAGTCTCTAGAAAATTTCTATAGGAATTATATCAAAGATACAATTGCTTCAGGAATGTTTCTATAGCAGAACAGTCATAGTGACAAAAATTTCTATTGCAAATTAAATACAGTGCCAGGTAAGACAGTATATTTTTCTTTATATTTCTTTAACAAATTTATTTTTTTTTTAATGCATGTATTTATTTATTGTATCTTCATATATGAACTAACAATAAGTATTCAAATCTTAAATCTATAAAAAAAATTATTAGGCCCAACCAGTGTCGGACATAAACTTAGTGGTAGTTATAAATAATACATTAGTAGTGATAATCAAAAAAAAAGGGGGGGGGGGGGGGGGGGAAGTATTTTCAAGTAGTCCCATCTGGAGTGTTAGGTATAAGAGCCCGTGTGTCCCTCTTTTTTAAGCGGACGTGTCCAGTAAAGTTCAAAATATTACGAGCAAGTGGATTAGGATGTGATTCGAGTTTTGTTAAATATTTGCCTGCGTATTTTGCAATTTTATTACAAAAAAAAATTTTCGTATAGAAAATTATTTGAGTTAAAATTTTCCGATAGAAAATGTATTAGAGTGTGCATTTTTGTACATAAAATTTATCACTGTGATAATTTTTCTATACAACACTTCTCACAATAGCAATGTATCTATAAAAAGTGAAAATCTATTACTATTAAAAATTTTGCATAGCAAATTCATCAGATTGACAATATTGCTATTGATAATTTGTCATAGTGATAACTTTACTTTAAAAAATACAGCACATTGATATATTTTTCTATAAAACAGACATTACAATAAAAGTTTTTCTAAATAAAATATAATGCAGTGAAAAAATTTGTCGAAATAAAATATATAACAGTGATAATTTTTCCTTAGAAAATGCATCACAGTGATATTTTTTTTTATAAAACAGATATTATAATGAAAGCTTTTCTATACAAAATATATCACAGTGAAAAATTTTCTATATATATATATAAATACATCAAAGTGATAATTTTTCTATAGGAAATTTATCACAGTGAAAATTGATCTAAACAAAATATATCACAGCGATAATTTCCCTTTAGAAAATGCAGCATAGTGATATTATTTTCTATAAAACACATATCACAATAAAAGTTTTTGCATATAAAATATATCACAGTGAAACATTTGTCTACATAAAATATATCACAGTGATAATTTTTCCTTAAAAAATACATCACAGTGATTTATTTTTGTATAAAACAGATAGCACAATGGATGTTCTTATATATGAAATATATGACTGAAAATTTTTCTCCATAAAATATATCAAAGTGATAGTTTTTCTATAGAAAATTTCTTACATTGAAAATTGGTCTAAATAGATATATCACTAATTTTTCTTTCGCAAATGCATCACAGTGGTATATTTTTTTATAAAACTGATATCACAGTGACAATTTTGCTTTATAAAATATTCCACAGTGAAAATTTTTTATATCAAATATTTGATTTGAGTGATAATTTTTCTATAGAAAATTTATCACACTGAAAATATATACGCGGTAGGTTTTTTAAGAAAATTTATTAGTTATGTTCCGTCTATATCAAATTCATCATAGTGAACATTTTTATATAAAAATTTATCACAATGATAATTTTTTTCTTAGAAAATGTTTAACGGTGACATTTTTTATGTAGAATATATGTAACAGTGGCAATTTTTCGATAGAAAGTTCATCACTAATAATTTTTTTTTATAGAAATATAATGACATGAATGATTTTTTTATGAGAAAATATATCACAGTGATGATTTTTTTTATTAGAAAATTTTCATATATTTTCATAGTGATAGTTTTTTTTTTAATTTATCTCAGTGACGATTTGTTTATAGAAAATTTATTACATTGACAAGTTTTCTATGAAAAATTTATCAGGGTTGTAAATTGAGCAATTATTTAAATAGAAAATACAACTTTCTAATCCTGATTTCTTATTTTCATAAAAGCGTTTCAGTTTAAACTTATTTTTAATGTCAATGCTAAATTATTTGCTATACATTTGTTTCCATATTAAATTTTGTAGAAAATATCGCTTAAAATGCTTTAAATTACTCCAAAGAAACAACATTTACTGCAAACCTAATAAATTTGCTTTTGTGACTATATGTATATAAAAAAGTTTACGGCATTTTAAACGTTCTCCCTTGTAACAATAATTGTATGATGTTGCAGCAGACATGTGAGCTGATGCTGCTGATGACGATGGCAATGACGTGGAGGATAATTTTAGGCCCTCCAGAGATGAAATTAATGTCAAATTATGCTTTACGCGTGTAAATTTCACGCGTAAGTATATAAATTTTCAAATATAAAGAATAAAACTGAAAATATGATGATGGTTTTTGAAAATAAAAAAGAGAATCGTGATGGTTTTATGTATGCTCTGATATTAAATATCCACTTTTTGAAATCTTCAGGGGATATTGTAGTTAAACAGAAAATCATACTAGAATGCGTAATACTTAAACCAGCTGCTGAGCATTTCACACAACAAGAGCTTGTGTGGGTCTAAGAAAATCAGCCAGAGGGCTTAATTGTAGATAAAAAAAAACTTTTTCTAACATACGACTTTAGCTTGAGTGGGAGGCAAAAGCCAGTAACATAATCTTGATTATCAAGAGTAATAGTAGTTGTAGCAGCAGTATGTATGATATTCCTACATTGAACAGCTAAGGGTACTGCAACATCATTCATCCAGAACGTTTCTAACTGAGAATACAAAAAAATTTGTTTGTTACTTGTTCACGTTCTTTAACAAATTGTTCCAGTGTTTAAAAATAAAGTTCTTGGGGCTCAATTGGGGCAATATCTTCTAACTTAACTAGCAAACATACGAAGGTGCTGCCAGAACTTGCTGGCCAACAAGTTTTAAGACTTTACCTGTAAAGTAAAGCTTGTGATAAACTTCCATAACATCCATCGCAAAATCTTTTGTATATATACAAAAAAACAAATAGTAACAAGTCTAAATAAAGACATACTTATGAGTAGAATATTTTATCACTGCGTGATATGAAGTGTTTCCCTTGGTATCTTGTGTAATAATCACCATCGCCAGCTTAATACTGACATTCAAGTATTTATCCATGTTTGCATCTACAAAATGTCTTGAAGCCTTCAATCATGTTGTTGTTGTTGCTGTTGTTATTATTAAATGTTAAGCAGGCAATTGTATGCGTATGTTTTAGGAGTTTTAATATATTGTACAATTTGTCGCATACAATCATATTACACTGTTTGCTACTCGTATATAATTTTACAAAGTGTTAATGTTTAGAACGTAGTAAAATGTCTTAAATTTTATTTTGTTAATATTACGCCTCAATAATTTTGATTTGATTTCTCTGTAGGGCAAATTGATTTATTTTAATGATTGCAAATCATTTTTAATAAAAATTTAAAGTTATTTAAAGAAACATTTGAGAAAGTTCTAGTTTACTTATTTACGGTAAAGATACTCACACTTAAAGCTTAGCAATATTGTAGCTGGATGAAAAAAAAAACTATCGCCCATGAGAATTGTTCTTTAGAATTTTACGCACAAATTAAAGCTAAAATTGAGGAAAGAGAGTGAGGTTTTTGATGATGTCTGAATATAACCTTTTTTAAATTCAGAAAGTCTGTTTTTGTATGTACATATGTTCTTGAATTTAAAGGAACATGGTCTGAAGGGGGTGCTGCCTATTGGAAGTGTCCGTTAAGGGAGATTCCACTGGACACCTATTTTATATCCATTTTTCGTACAGCACCTGAAGTTAGGAATATGCTAATTTTTAGCTTGCTCGATGTTGAGAAAGTTACTTCTTTTTAGGGTTCCGTACACCAAAAGTTAAAAGGAACCCTATTGTTTTCGATACGCTGTCCGTCTGTCCGTCACACGCTACGGATCCGTAAGAGCTACGGACCTGAAATTTGGACAGAGTATGTAGAACCTTGTTCAAAAAAATCACCATTTTTGGCACTTTACAAGAAAAAATCAGCGAAATGTTTTTTTATTTTTGGAGTTTATTTTTCTCTTTAGAAATTTATTTAGTCAGATTGAAAAAATCGCCAAAGAGAAAAAAATCCCCAAAATGAAAAAAAGATCGCAAAAATTAAAAAAACGCCAAAAAACGCAAAAAACGCCAAAACTAAAAAACGCTCAAAACCGAAAAAACCCAAAAACGAAAAAAAGCCAAAACTTTTTATTATACAGGGTGGGCCAAAAGAAACCAAGGGGTGTAAAAGTTTAATAACTTTTTTGTTTATTAATTTTTTTTTATTTTTTCTTTCAGATTATATAGACAACACTTGGAGAATTTATAATGGAGAGGTTCACAACTGAACAGAGAACCAGAACAATAGAATTTTATTATTTAAACCAGAGATCAATTATTTTAACGCAAAGAGCATATCGTCGACATTTTAACGTCAGAATTTCGCCCTCTGAAGCGATGATTCATTGCTTAGTTAATCGTCATCACCAACATGGCAGCGTAAGAGATTTGCCTCGAACCGGTAGACCACGTTTAAGTTGCACTGCGGAAAATATTGAACGAGTACAGCAAAGTGTTAACGAAGCACCAGAAACATCTGGCAGAAGGCGTTCTGCTCAGCTAGAAATGTCTCGTACGTCACTACGGCGCATTTTAAAAAAAGATTTACAGTTATACCCATATAAGGTGCAATTGGTCCAAGAATTAAAACCCGCAGATCATCGGCAACGTCTAAATTTTGCAGTTAAATTTCAAGAGCTGGCCAGAAATGAAATCAACTTTATTGAAAATTTGATTATGAGTGATGAAGCTCATTTTTATTTGAATGGCTTTGTTAATAAACAGAACTGTAGGTTCTGGGGTTCTCAAAATCCAAGAGCCATTCATCAACGCCAATTGCACCCCATCAGGTGTACAGTATGGTGTGGGATCACATCTGAAAATGTCATTGGGCCCTACTTCTTCGAGAATGAAGATGGAAGTGCTGTAACCGTAAATGGAGAGCGGTATCGGTTTATGATAGAAAATTTTTTACGACCTGCTCTTGAAAACAGACCTGGTATGTGGTTTCAGCAGGACGGAGCCACTGCCCATACTGCCCGAGACACAATGGCACTTTTAAGTCAAATTTTTGGAGAGCGAATAATTTCTCGAAATTCGGAAATTATTTGGCCAGTGCGATCACCAGATTTGACAGCACCCGACTATTTTCTTTGGGGTTTTTTGAAGGAGCGAGTGTATGTGAACAAGCCAGAGACAATCCTTGAACTCAAGGCAAACATTGTTGCAGAAATTCGAACGCTACAGCCACAAGTTTTTAAAGATGTTATGGAAAATGCTCTAAAAAGAGCCCATCAGTGCGAAGCTGAAAACGGTGGTCATTTAAGAGACATCATTTTTCATACTTAGTGTAAAAAAATTTCCATTTTGTATATTATATAATCTGAAAGAAAAAATAAAAAAAAATTAATAAACAAAAAAGTTATTAAACTTTTACACCCCTTGGTTTCTTTTGGCCCACCCTGTATATCGCCCAAATGAAAAAACGCCAAAATAAAAAAACCGCCAAAAACCGGAAAAAATCGCCAAAACGCGAAAAAGGCGCCAAAATAAAAAAAATCCTATACGAAAAAAAATCGCCAAAATGAAAAAAACCAGGAGCCGGAAAAATCGCCAAAATGAGAAAAAAAATTGTCAAAACTAAAAAAAAGTGTCAAAATTTAAAAAAAATCGCCAAAACCGAAAAAACGCCAAAACAAAAAAAAAAACCTCAAAACCGAAAAAACCCAAAAACGAAAAATGGCAAAACTATTTGTTATATAGGCTAAAGTTCGTATTGAATTACATATCTAGTGTCCGTACGGAACCCTTCGTGCGCGGGTCAAAGTCCCACTTAACTAAATTTATTTAATTTGCATTGTCAAAATTACGAAGTATGAATTTTGTGTAACTTTGTGAACTTTTGGATGTGTGCTTCCAATGTATTATTATTTGTTGTTTGAGTAGTTAGTAGGGTGATCGACTCGGTTTTTCTACCGGTTTTAAAACCCGGTCTTTTCACAATACGGTTGTCGGTTTTTTCAAAATGTTGATTTTTCGAATGTCGAATAGTCTGGTTTTTCTACAATTTAAAAACCGGTTGAGTCGAATACTTTATGATTTGTATAATTTGCAAGAAAATTAGTTTTTACTATGTTAAAACTTAGACCAACGTTTTCTGTTGATTTTCATAAGTATTTTTTTTTTATTATAAAAGTTCTAAGCGTTTTTTGAGTATAGTAGCAATACTTACTGAAGCATGAAATTTAAGCGAAATTATATTATGAGGTCGTATGGTGTGCAATGGATGTTAAAATCCATTTACAAAAATAGTTTTTTAGTTTTTTTTTAACATTTTGCTTCATACTTTATATAGCTTATTTTGGACTAAATTTAGCTTATTTTTTTGGATTTAGCTTCAAAATTTCCATTTAGCTTTTAGCTTTTTTTTAAACTCTTAAAAAAGTTATAAGAATGGTAATTTTTTACTGCCCTATTCATAAAAAACATTCCAGGTTTATTAAGCGCTTGTTTGACATATTTCTATGGGATATGTTAACTCTTTTTTCTAATAAAGCATTTTAAATCAAAACTTTTGTATAATAATTTTCTTACTTAAAAAAACCGGTTGACCGGTTTTTCCTGAATTGTAAAAACCGAATCTGGGTTTTTCATAATTTCAAATATTCGAACTATTCGAAAACCGGTTTCTGGAGAAAGTCGAATAATCGATTACCCTAGTAGTTAGTTTTAAATTTTTGACTCTATAATAAAAAAAATAAAAGTAAGTTGAAACGACAAAGAACTTGAACGTTGTTTTTTTATGTACAAAAGTTGATCAGAAAATGGAGTTTAATAAAAGAAACCAACGCAATAGGTTAGGACGAGATATTTCTAAACATTTTAAGAGAGAAACAAACTAAAAAAATCTTAAAAGCAAATAATAAATAATGTAATGCAATTGACATCTACGAACAGTCATCAGAGGGACTATTTCCATTATTTACTCTTGTAAGTTATTTCAAATAAAGGCAAAGATCCTCAGCTAACATAAATTTATCAATAGTGACATTATGTGCACATTAATCCTGAAGAATATCAAAAAATAGATCGCCGAGCAAAGCAGAAAGCAATTAAAATGGCAAAAATACAAAAACCGACAGTAACTGTAGTAAAAAATATATGATAGAAGCTGTTATGCGGAGTCCCAAAAAGACCTTAATGCCACTTAAACAAATTGATGACTGATGCTTTTGAAAACGTGTACCGATCTTGTTTAATATATCAATTTTAATATTTAAATACATTTTATCGTCTATGTGCTTTTTAGTTTATTGTTTTCAATAATTTTTTAAGTCCTGTCTTACAAAATAGCCTGAGTTAAGTATTGCGGTGACAAATTAATTTATAATTAAAATCTTAAAAAAAAATAAAATATTTTTTGCTTTACTTCCATGATATACGAAACAAATATTTAAAAAAAGTCAACTTAATTTTTTTTTTAATTGGATAATTTATACTGACACTTTTAATAGCACCGTCATCGAATCGACGAAGTATGACCTTAACGCCATAAAAATAATAATGTCCTTTCAGGGTTAACGGAACACACTGTCTTATTTTGCTTCAATTCTTTTTTAGGGTTTCGTACATGGAAGATGAAAAGGACTCGTAGCGAAAACTATAATCGCTACGATGTCCGTCTATCTTTCTGCCACTGGCTGTTTTCTCGAGAACCGAAAGAGCTACGGACCTGAAATTTTGTACAGAATATGTAATACTTTGGCCACTACAACAACAAGTATATGACAGTTAAAAAATATGGGGTGTTCTAAAGCGACGTAAATATATATTCGTTCATAGAGTGCCAAAGTAATGTCCAATTTTGAGATCACAATCGAAAATTATGGAAAAATTTCAAAATTATCAATCCATAAAATCGTATTTAAGATACCAATTAGCTACACCATGTTATTTTTATACAACTAAATACCTTTTAAAGGACTTGCTAAATATTTAAGGGCACGCAATTCTTAATAATTTACCAATTAAAATTCATATTTATTTAATTTCACTGCTAATAAATTTTTCTGCTTGATATTTAATGTATTAAATATACACACAAAGCTCTGAAGTTACACTCAAATAAATAAACAAGCAAACATTATCAGGTTTATGCACAATCCTACAAGTTACTATAGATGAGTAAATAACAATAAAATACATGAAGCATAACTTCAGATATCATTGCGCACAATTTCACCTCAATGAATGCAACACATTCAGCTCAATATTAAGCCCGACTATAATTACCATATAATTTCTTAATCGTACTGCAATAGAGTACAGACATCATCAGTTTATACTTTATATATCTTAGAGATTTTGGAGGCAATCCTAATGATTTGCAATAAACATGCATACATATGTATCTGCACACATGCCGAACAAGTTGCTAGATTTTAAGTAGAGTTAACAACGTTTAATTTACAGCGTTGTTAATATTAAATGTCAACGTACATACGTACAACTTGACCACTTTAAAAAGCCAAATACATACATGAACACGCACGCTAGCTTTAATACAATATTCAAATAGTTATAAATAATACACATTAATGCAAACTTTGTACTTACCTTCAAGTAAACACATAATATTATTGTATACAATTAAATACACGTACCAATACATGCATAGAAGTACACTGCAATGCACATAAGTACAAATATGTATGTACATATAATTTTTTGCATTTAAATTTTACTGAGGTATGATTGTGCGAAGTGAAGTAGTAGTATGACAAATATTATACACTGATAGAAAAACTCCTCAGATTTCCGAATCAATGAAGGACGGCCTTATTTTGAATTTTACCTCGTTATCGCTGAGGTAATGTAGGCACTTCCCTACAAAGAAGAATGGAAAGCCTTTGCTTGAGTTAAACTGCTAAATTAGTTAGTGTAAAAAATTATATGAAAATTAAATAATCGAGAGAAAATTAATAGGTAAGTCTCTCTGCCTAAAATATGTAGAACCTAATGACATGAAGAGAGGTAAAAGTTGTTTTTATACCGAAGCCAAAAAAGAGCTAAGCAGATCCAAAGGCATATATGTGCCCTTAATTATGAAAGTGGTATAAGTCATGCGCATTTTTGCTTCGAAATATTAAATAAATCTTAAAAAATCTTCACGAAATGGCTAATAAATTTTAAATAAATGTAAATTAATCGAGACTACAACAACTCTAAATTAAAATATTTTTTTTAATGTAAAAGTATTTTTTGTTTTGTTCAATTGTAATCTACTAAATATCTCGACCACTGAAATACATATATGACTTAGACCACTTTCATAATTAAGGGCACATATATCAATGAGCCTAACTTCCTTAGTACTGAAAATACTGCACCGAATAGTGGAAACAGTATTAAAAGAGAGGATACCCAAATAGGTAATGCAATTTAAGCACCATACCTACAATAGACGCCAGTGGAAATGACACTACAGGAAGGTACATTATATCACATTGAAATATCTTTTAATCTAACCCTTTATACCCTAACTTTATTTATAGATATTGAAGGGGCATTCAAAATTTTAAAACCTGCTACCTTTATCCACTATTGACATATTTGAACCAGAACATCATACTCGTGTACTTGAAAATATGTAGGTAAACTGCGAGGTAACTGATACGAAGATAAGGCCCAGAATAGGGCAGGGTACCTATGGGCGTGTATTTTATATCTGTTGCTATTCGCACTCTACAGAGGACTTTAAGCAAAGAAAAATTTAAACCTATTATACAGATGACGTGAAGATACTAATAAGAGGCTACCACCCTAAAATGCTAGTTGAAAGAACAAAGCAGGCTCTCAACATATCGTACAATTGGGCAAGGCAACGAGGACTAAATGTCAACTTGAAAAAAAGCAGAAATAAGATTTTTTACAAGAAAACAAAAGATTCCCGTATTTGAATCCCCGGTCTGTCAAAATCGAAGGAAAAAAAGGCCCAAAGATCGGGTCATCTTGGAAATACTCTATATACAAAATAAAGTAATATAAGCTCAAAATCGTATGGGTCTTTTGCAGAAGAGAGATGAAAAACTGGCTCCAAACAATCGCATGAAGAGCAATTCTCACGTAAGATAAATATAAAATCACTTCAAACAACACAAAGACAATGCTGAATTAGTATTCGTGGCGCTATGAAACCACATCGACAAAGGTAACGGAAAATGGCCAATCGATGTATATGTTAAGTATGAACCAGCTGTCTGGCTGCTGCCAGAACAGAATACATTTTTCTATGGGGTAATGCCGCTACGCTGCTGCCAGGATGGTGGTAATAGTAGAATGGCTGAAAACAGAATCTATAACTAAAGACACCAAAAAAATACTAGACGTCTTACCATGGGTTAATGCCACCACTGAAATGTGTGCCAGAATCCCCATTAGATATTTACACACTAACTGCATGCCCCTAATACCGGAATAGGGAGAAATGAAAGAAGCGGGAATAATCCAGGAACCCATGCTTGTACAGACGATTAGAAAAATGGTGACATAATAGGAAGTGGGCTCTAGGACAGGTATCGTTACGCAAAAAATTCAGTTTTTAAGACAGCGACCAAGGCCGTTACAGCATTAAAGGAAATTGATAACAGAGTTACCAAAGCGTATTTTCATGGATAGTAAAGCTGTTGTCGAAGCCTTAGTGAAGGAGGAAGGTAAATTTCCCAACATTCAATGCAAATATGAGATAAACTCATACGCAAACTCGCAGAGATCTAGAGATAATATTGATATCCGTTTATTAATATATAATAAAAAACAAAGAGACTAATAGGGTTTCCAAGATGCTTCTTTGAATAACATCACAGCGCAGAACATCAAACCTTTTAAGAGACTCAAATTGCAACTCAAAGAATTGGCCACTGCCAGTTTGGCAAAACACTACTATGGGAAGAGGAATCTTAATCCTATAGGGTAATCCAATTCAAAAGAATAAATTTTAAGATGAAACTCGAAAGACTGGTTAGCATAATAACCGGCTATATAGAGATGAGGTATCATGTTGCTTGGAATGAACTACTAGATGATGTCAGATACAATTTAGGCGAGGAGGACCACCAAACATTGGAACACTACTCGATTTATTGTCTAACTTTAATCAGCTTAGTAGATAAATTGTTCATAAAGACAAGGTACCGGACGTAGAATGACTTAGGGACCCAAATTATAATCACCTACAAAGTATACAAAATTTATTGGTTAAATATAATGCGACCGCATATAAAAAGAGCTTAATAAAAACACATAGGGCCAATCACACGATGTCGACAACGTACGACTTCTCTCACACTTACATTTGAAACAACAACAAAATATTAAAATTTGTTTTTGTTTTGAATGTAAGTGTGCGACAAGTCGAACCTTGTGGACATCGTGGGATTGGCCCACATAAATATTTACAAGGTAATAAAGTTCTGAAAATTATATTTAATAACCAGAGTAATATGATATATTTCTTTGCCATATTTTATGTAGAAAAAAATCCATGTCCCTCAACTCTTATCAGATTTCTGGCTAAATTATTTGCTAAGCAACATCGTCTAACTCCCCACTTAGACTTGTTGTGTTAAAGTGACGTCGATGTCGACAACTGGAATAAGGGTTAATAACTAACATGCTTATTAGTTTCTTACTTTACCATTGTTTGTTTGTTTCAGAAAAACAAAATTTATGTTGCACGTAAAATAACTTTTTATCACAACACCCTGTATAAATTTCATTTCATGTTATTATTCATAAAAGTGAATCTACTTTCATACTTATTTCATTATGTGTTTGTATGTCTATAGATTCAATTAACAAATAAGTTAAATGTGTATTGTATGATAAATTTATGTATTCGTAAATCCATATATGCGCACACACACACCTATAACACTGCACAACAGTGATTTGGATGTTTAAATAAAAATAGCCGATCCTACTGTATTTTTGTCTCCTGATATTAACTACAAATAGCATAAAAATTTTCTGGACTAGTCCATACAACATTTTTTTTGCTTAATAATTGCAGTAATAACTTGTAAATGGACAAATGTAACATAAAAAAAAATTTTTTTTGGATGGCTTTCGAAAAGAAAAATTTCAAGAATTTTTTTTTATGTAACACAAAATATCTCTTAAACTAGAGGTGCTAGAAAATAAATAAACCTATTTTTGTAATCAGCGAACAAAAATACATAAGAATTAGTTATACTTGGTCAAAAAAAATTATAATAAAAAAATGTTAAAAGGACTGAACTAAAAACACACGATTTTTAACATCCTTGCAATAATAGTCAGATACCCTGATATACTCACCAATGTGAATGTGTTTAAGTGAAAGGGATTTTTGTGTAGATAAGTAATTCAGAAAGTATTTTTAAGTTTGGAGTACCATTCGTAATATATTAACGGTATAATACAAAGAGAGATGCAAATTATGCAAATCCTAAATGACACTATGTCTTCAAAACTAGAGCTGATAGAGAAAAACTAATGATGCCATCGTAATCAGGAGACAAAAATACATAAGGATCAGTCATTTTTATTTAAACATCATAAAAAAACCTCTATTTTGTTGTGCAGTGTAATCAAAAATATGCATGCACTTGTACGGTACAACCTGGCTAATCTCGACAGATACAGCTTTACCCTCTTGTGAAATTATTGAAATGTTACTGCTGAAAGAAGTTTTGTAATCCTTTTAACCAAAAAGCCCCGAGTAGAGGAAAGTAAATGCTAGTCAAAATCCATCACATTACTCTCTACATAGTATATAGAGATTTATATGAAGTCGAACGTGACCTTTATACACGTTTAAAATTAAAAGCAGTAAATTTTAACGGAAAATTATTATAACAAACGTAGCTTAATGGTCTAAAGTAGGGATTGCCGTTCGGTTTTAACCGAAACTGAAACCGAAACTGCGGTTTTTAGCCCATAAAAACCGAAACCGAAACCGTCAAAAAAAAACTAAGCATTCTGTTACAATGAAAGTTAAGAAAATTGTAAAATTTTAAGAAAATTATAACAATTCTTTGCAGGAAGAATTGTAATATGTTATCAAAAAAGCTCTGGCAGATGTAAGGCAAAAATACAATAATTTTAACGTTCCTCGACAAGAATTTGTACTTTATAAAAAAATGAACAACAAAACAACCAACCAACCAATAGCACAATAAACCCCTCTTCAACTGAATGCGAAATAGAGTTTTCTTCATTGAGCGCTTAAACGTTTCTGAAATTTTATTACTTAAATAATTAAATATAAATTTTTTTTTTTGTTAAGCTTTTTATACACATACTCACTACTAAATGTTCCTTTTCTAATATAAGTACCTGAATTGAATACAAACCAGAGAAACTCTATCACCCCTATAGTAAAAATTTTTCCCTCGAAAATTTTTCCTAGAAATATTTTCCCTTTTTTGGTTCCCGTTAACATGAATAAAGCAGAATATTTTTCACGTGAATTTTTTCACTTTTCCCTTGGTTTTGTTTACTTTATTTTTGCAGGCCAACTGAATTATATTACATCGAATAATTTCGATATTTTTCCTCGAATTATATATTGAAAGTTATAATTATTTATTTTTAGGACAATAATTCCCTACAACACATTTTTTTATAGAGTATGAATCTCTTTGGTTCATAGACAGTAAATTTCATGGTGGTGCACCACCAACAGAAGCACCTAAATGAGTACAACTTTAAAGTAAATAAGTTTCGCTTATAACCTAAAATGTGTGTGATTTTTTTATTCAAGTTAAATTTATCCGATTTTCAATTAATTTTTAAGCTTTACAAAAATTCTTCCCTTTTTTACATTCACGGGATATTCAAGATAACATTTTTCACTTTGAGGGGAATGAAAATTTCACAGGAAAAAAATTCCATTTGTTTTTCACGATAGAGATTATTATTTTTAAATCATCATTTATCTTTCCAGCATACATACCTACTTATATACATGCATATTTTTAAAACCGAAACCGAACCGAAACCGACTGGTTTTAGTAGCTTAAAACCGGAAACCGCGGTTTTCTAATTTTCACGGTTTTTGGCAAACCCTAGTCTAAAGTAGCCCTATAATTCGAGCTTAGTTTGATTTTGAACATTTTTTCGTTTTCACAATTGAAAACACAGATTTCCGCGAAACTTGAAGCTTAATTTTAATGCAATTACTTTCAGAATTAAAATTTATACATTTTTTTTAATTCAATTTCGATCACAGTCGCACTGGACATATTTTCCCGTCCTGTTACATATTTATATTGTTTCTGTAGCTCCTTTAAGAAATTATAAATATGAAATGCTTCTACAGACTTTTTCTTTTTAATCATTTAGTTTTTTCCTTCAGCCAAGCCTTTTTTACTTTTCGTAGCATTCCGCATCATTTCTTTGTTTTTTACTTTTCGGATTTGTTATAACATTCCACCTTCGTGGAAATTCGTTTGAAATTCTCATTTCTTCTAGGTTTAAATAGTTTAAAATTATGTGAAGTTCAATTTTTAAATTTTACACTGGCAATGTTGCACGTGACCAACTTTATTTATAGGTGCCACCGTCACAAGTCTTTATATATTTCAGCAAGTTTTTATTTTAATTCTATTGAATATCTCTGTGGGTACCGAATTTTTGAAGAGCTTTCTGCATGTGTTTCCGACGCACTTCCATGTCGCACGTGACATCGAAATATCAAAGCAAAAATTTGCAGTTGTTTTTTCTTTTGTATTTTTTTTTTAATTTTTGTACCATTAGAAAAATTTTAGAGACCAAAAGTCAATGGATAATATCTCTTTTTAAGAATGCTTATAAAAAATAAATAAAGGAAACATCGAAATGAAAACAGTTGCGAATATCTCGAAATGGGTGTACATCGAACTGTCCGGATAACTATGTTGTTCGAACTAGCGAGAGTCCATGTTATAGAGATTTTACTGTACATATAAAACTGTTCCCCATGTCCATTTAAATGAGCATGTTTATATTTCCACTTGCTTTTGTGTGTGTGGGTGTGTGTGTGTGTGTGTACATTTGATTGTATTTATATTTGTATGTATGTGTTTTTGTATGATTATTTATTTGATTTATAAATGTTGTTTATTCATAATTTTTGATTTTCATTATAATTTTCTATTTATTGTCTAAATGAGTATGTGAATCCATTTGGATTTTGATGTTCTTAATTAGGTTTTGTGTTGCTTTTGTCACTAACATTTGCTGTTGTTGTTACTATTGGCTTCCCATTTATCTCATTATGTTGGTAGCACAATATACAAATAATAAAATATTTAACATACACACAAATGTACACAAAAACTATGTGGAATACGTAAGAATGTGTTTATGATCACAATTATCATTATATGCAATTAAAGAAAAATTAAATTGATAAATGGTGTTTTTTATTGAGGTATATAACTTTAAGTTGGCATCACTTTTTTAACTGGCGGCCATTTTGTCAGCTGTCAAGTGATTAATATTTAGTTTGGTTTGCCATTTCATCATGAACAGGTTGACAAAAGAACAACGCTTGCAAATCGTACAAATTTATTTCGAAAATAATGGTTCAGTTCGCGAAGTTTACCGCAAGCTCCGTCCATTTTATGGTCGACATAATCGTCCATCAGAGCAATTAATTCGGTTAACCATGGATCGTTTTCGCATTACGTTTACTCTATGTGATAATACGCATCCGCAGAGACGTCGAACAGTGCGCACCGAAGAAACAATTGCCGCTGTAGAGCAAAGTGTTGAAGAGGACCCGAATGAATCGATTCGCCACCGTGCACAGCAATTGGAGCTTTGTCCATCAACTTTATGGAAGATTTTGCGCAAAGATCTTGGCTTGCGACCTTACAAGATCCAGCTTGTGCAAGAATTAAAGCCGCGAGACCATGCAATGCGTCGTGATTTTGGTGTATGGGCCGAAAATGAGATTGATCTCGATGCTGATTTTCATCGCAAAATTTTGTTCAGTGATGAGGCTCATTTTTGGTTGAATGGCTACGTCAACAAGCAAAATTGCCGCATTTTGAGTGAAGAGAATCCACATGAGACCCTTGAGACGCCATTACATCCACAAAAACTGACTGTTTGGTGTGCTCTATGGGCTGGTGGAGTCATTGGGCCATACTTCTTCCGAAATAATGCTGGAGAGTCAGTTACCGTTAATGGAGACCGGTATAGAGCCATGATAACCGACTATTTTGTTCCCGAATTGGATGGCATGAATGTGGATGAGTTGTGGTTCCAACAAGACGGCGCTACATGCCACACAGCGCACGTCACAATCGATTTATTGAAGGAAACATTCCATGAGCGCATAATTTCGTGGAATGGACCTGTCAATTGGCCACCAAGATCGTGTGATTTGACACCATTGGATTATTTTCTTTGGGGATATGTGAAGTCGCTCGTCTACGCCAACAAACCAGAAACGTTAGGGGACTTGGAAGCCAACATTCGTGGCGTTATTGCCAACATACGGCCCCATATGCTCGAAAAAGTGGTTGAAAATTGGACCTGTAGAATTGGCTTTATTCGAGCCAGCCGCGGCGGCCACATGCCCGAAATCATATTTAAACATTAATGGCATAAAATTATCCTTCCAATAAAGCCAAATTGATGGACATTAAAACGATTTTCTTGTGTTTAATTTCAATTCGAAGTTCTATATCTATAAAAAAAAACACCCGATACTTGCGCATCTACGTAATTTGAATACAAGAAGTATTCAACAAATAACCTTTTTGTAGAGGTTAAAAAAAACGTATAGGTAAATATAACCAATTTTGTTTGTTTTGCAATTTTAATCCTGAACTGTAAATAAAATTAAATCTAAAGGTAGCTTATTTTTCGATGATAAAAAAACTAATTAGGGAAAACTGATTCTGTTGTAATCTTCAGAGCCTCGTTTTTTTCTATGCTCTCACTTCTTCGATGTTGTTGAACAATATTTTATTATTCACTGTTCACTCGGCAGACGGAACCAATAGTATGTTTACAATTTGTTAACAATTGTTTTTATTATTTCTGACGTTGTCGTTGTTTATTTTTTTTTTGTTGCAATTACAAAACAATCTCTGCCTAAAATATCTGTTAATAAATTAATTGCTTTTCCCCATTCTTATCTAATATCCAACATTTAAAGTTTTGTCTTTCTTGTTGCACAGAAAACCTTAAAACAATAATATTTTATTAAATATTGTCTAAATGTATAAACATTTATGAACTAAAAATGATTTCAATTTGAAATATTTTGCCATATTTATTTGTAATATAAAATTAAAATTGATATTTGCTTAGGAAAAATAAATATTTAGCTAAAAGAGGTAAAAGACATTAAAATATGTAAATTGTTAAGAAAAATTTTGTTTTTGATACCATGTACATACTATTAAAAGCATAAAGAAAAATATAAGAAATAAATAAATACAAAAGCAGCAAATGTTTAAACAGAATTGTGTAACTACGAAACAATTAAAAAACATGTGTGCTTACTGCTTTGGCTTCTAGAAAAATCAAATATGTACTCGTATGCTGCGGGAATCAATTTTAATTTAAGCTAGAAATATATATTCTTTAATAAAATATTTTTAGAATAAAAAAAAAAATGTGAGAAAAAAATAGTTATTTTGTAGAAAAATCCTTGCAGCAAAGAAAAATATACGATAAAAGGTTGTATTATAGTGTTGGCAATCTTCATACTCAATTTTATAATATTTGCTTCGAAAACTAAAGAGTTCCCATTATATCCTTTTTTGGGACTTTTCTAAATAATAAATTTTGCTTATCAGAAGTAACTACAAAACAATTAAAAAAACATGTTGGTTTACTTCTTATACTTTTTTAAATCAATTTTAATAGAAGGTAGAGAAATATTCATTAATAGCTTGTTTTATGATTTTTAGAAAAAAATTTTACTAAAAAAACTTATTATTTGGTAGGACAATTCAATAAACATTGTTTGCTAAAAGGTTGTATTACAGTGCTGTCAATCTGCATACTTACTTTCATTAGGTTTGACTAGAAAACAAAAAAGTTAATCATGTATCCTTTTTTGTAACTTAAAAAAATTATAAAATAAGCCAATAAAAATCATCATTATCCCTACAATAACATTGCAACGTTCAAGATAAGTATTGGAAGGACACTTCTGATGATCATATATTTTTATATTATATGTACAACATATTTTGTATAGTATTAACTTATTTATTAAAAAGGCTAAAATATATTTAATGCACGTAAATCAACGATTTATACAGCGTAACATAAAATAAGCAAAAGCAAATATAAACACTTAAACACAGCTAACAATACAAAAAAAAATCCTTCATGAAATAAAATCCCACCTGCCACAAAAATCTAAGCTCCAATTGAAAAATCCAACCCCTTCATTTGAAGAAATTGCTTAAAAGTAAATCTTATATTTTTAATGCTTTCAGAATTCACAAGAAAAGTATGTCTTTATAAATAAACTTTCGTTAATGCCATAAAGCGTTATTTGTGGTGGTGTGATGGGGAAAAGTCCTATAATGACAAGCATTATTAAATGGTTAAGAAGTATGTGAAAACACAATAACACAAACAAAATCACTTTTACAATAAGTCTTAAAATGATGCGTGTCTACTATGCATTAGATTTTGCTTAAATATAGGAAAAAAGCTATTTCGCATTCTCTCCCTCTATTTGCTCTTAATAGACTTGCTGTATATATCTATTAAATGTTTTCAATTAATTTTTAGTACGGTCTGCCTCAATCTTTAAAAGAAAAGCTAGAATAACGTTAACTTGATTTTAATATGGTAATCTTTTCTTTTCTTAGTTTCATATCTTGCAGAAAATGTATCCAATCATTAAGATATTGCAGAAAAGAATATATAACAATGTCTACAATATTTAAAGCAAACTTTACCTAAATTGTTATTAAAGCCACAGAGCTCTCCTAATATCCTTTTTTTAAATTAAGACCTTAATTTTGAAGAAATATGCAAACAATTAAAAATGTTTTTGATAGTGATACATGTATTCATTGTCTTATCAGCCAATGCTGCTATTAAGTTAAATAAAACTTTTTGTGTGTTTTCGTAGCAACTTATGAAATATTTCTAGGATATCCTGCCATCAAATAAATATGTGACCCTTTTGAGATGATTCCAAGAATTAAAGCTTGCTATCGAATTTTTGTAAGAATTTTGCTCAGAAGAAATTTCATATTTTCTATAGAAACTATATGATCCGCAAGATATATATTCAGTAATCGAACGTGCCACAGTATCAGCTAAACGTACTGAAAATTTCATTTGAAACCAAAAGGCTCGTATATATCCTTTTTGTTCATGTATTCAAAATCAGAAACTGCCGCGTAATTTTATTTTTACTTAAACACTTTTAACAACAAAGCGCTTCAAAAGCCTGTTGCAATTACAAAACAATGGAATAAAAATAACCAAATAATTATTTTTCCTCAAACTTAGATATTTTCAGATCTAGCAAATATTTTTAAAGAAATTAAGCGACAAGATTCCTAACAGTGATATAATTTTTAACTTTTTCGAGACATAATAATTTATGTGAAAAATTTTTTTTTGAGCAAAAATTCAATATACATATCTTTTTTAAATGTTGCACAATTTCTAGAAATATTTTTTGATTCTTAAAATTATTTGAAAATGAACGTAAGCTAGCATCTAGAATATTTATCTGGAATATTGTTGAAATTGGTGGAAAACCAGTGAGCTGGTCTTATATCCTTTTTTGAAGAAATAAAAAATAATCTAAAAAATTAACCAAAATGATGTTTCCTAAAATTTTAACACATCATGTGGCCAGTAAAAATGTCCCTAAATTTCCTAGAGGTTAATTAAAATGTCACTGTGCTTCTATTATTATTATTAGGTTTTGGAATAACAATTAATTTTGCTGCTAAACACTACACAAAATTTTACTCGTAAAGGAAGAACCCAAATAAATCTAGGTTCAGATGTTTTTGAATTTTGAAAAAATTCATTGCATATGTGTAAAATTGAATATTTTCTAAAGTAAAATTTATCTAATCCGCAAGATATTTGGAAAATGAACGTAGAACAATGGCCTTAATATTTTGTACAAATATGGTTATAATTGAGCCAGAAACATAAAAGATCGCCACATATCCTTTTTTTGCAAAATGTGAAAACTACAAAATTTTACCTTAATTGATGACCTTAAACTAAAAATCCTTTACAGGAAACACTTATGATTTTTTAAAAATTCTTTGAACACCATATAAAAATCATTTCTTACTAAATCTCCCGCTGCTCGTAAATACTTTTTCCCCCATCTAACATTACACATTACCTTAACGCACGCTCCCAATCATAACCCTTCTTTAAATACAGCTGATGTCATCATAAAGCAGCAGAGCCATAGCAAAAAAAAAAAAAAAAGCATCAGCTGTAAGAAGTAGTGTAGGAGAAAAGAATTAAAAAAGAAAATTTCAATACAACATGGAAAATGTTAAAAAAAGAAACCCACTGCCGCTTGAGAATTGTGTAAACACTAAAAGCAGCAGCATGATACTACAACTACACCAGGATAAATATATTTATGTACGTATACAATATCATAAGGACGTTTTCTTTCAGCTTTCTTTATGTTTGTTACGTACGCTAAGAAGTTTTTTTTAATATTATTTTTTTCCTTGCTTAGCAAACATAAATTCTAGCTGCACACTTCTTGACTGAGGTAAAATTCTCTGTTGATTGTAGGAATTTAGCGGTAAAGATGATGACGCTTTAAAATAAAAACAACAATAAAGTAAAGAAAACAAGGAAAGCTCTTGACATGCGGCTGTTGCCACATGCAAAATAAAAACACAGACACGCTTAAAGACAAGTGTTTATATTTGTATTTAAACACGTACACAAACACACACATGAGAAAATAAATATTTCTACATATCCTTAGTTAAATAAAAGGGAACGTGTGTTCATATAATATTGCTTTTATTTCTGTTTGTTTGTCTCAGATTTATTTAATATTTTATTTCTTGTTAATATGTTTATATTTCTTTTGCAATAAACAAATTGCATTTAAATGGCTCATTAATAAAACAATAAGTTTTTAGCTTGCTTTTAAGAGAGGGACAATTAAATGTTTATATACAAGTTAAGGTAAAAAGAAAAAATTTTAATGTAGAAAAATACAAAAAAATAAGTTTTAAAATACATATATTTTATTATTTAATAACTAGCTAGTTGTCGGTTGTGAAAGGCTAAATACTTGAATGTTCTGTGAATGAACTAAAGAAGGGTTTTTCTAAAAAGGATATTTGAAAAACTTTCGTACTACCTAACCAAACTAAATTAGTCTTGGTATGAAGTCTACATTGCCTTAAAAAAAACTAAGGATAAGGTTTGTTTTCTTGCTAAAAACAATAAAAATGTTTCAAAACTTATATTTATTTTCTATAAAAATACTAAAATAAGAAATTAAGAAACTGGGAGTTAAAAAACGACCTTTGCTGTTTGTGCTCGAATTCCAATAAATTTTCAAAGTCGTTTTCACCACAATGTGCTACATTCGGTTTCGAGGATTTATATAAACCGATTGTGATTTTGAGCCAGAGTATAAAAAAATTACTTAAGAAAAAAATAAAGTAAAATAAAATTATATAAATAATTGTAAACAAAATTTAAAAAGTGAGAAAATAAAAAAGTAAGAAATAAAAACAAAAACTCAATGTTAAAAAGGGATATATGGCAGCCTTCGTTATTTATGCTCGAATTAAAATAGATTTTCTCATATTCCTTGAGGACACTATGCTACATTCGTTTTTGAGAATTCATAAAGATCGGTTGCTATATTGAGCTAGAGGACACAAAATATCTTAACAGAAAAAAATGCACAATTATATATAAAAAAAATTAATTTAAAAAAACTTAATGCTAAAAAGAATACATGACAACCTTCATTGTTTATGCTCCAATTTAAGTAAGATTTTCCATATGTCTTGACAATAATGTGTTACATTCGTTAACAAGAATTAATTTTAATAGGATTGTGTTTTAACGTTACAGTATACAAAATAATCTAACGAAAATATATAGTAGTTTCCAACTCCTTTTATTCATTTTAAGCACGAAAATAAAATGTTTAGTTTCAAAAACAAACAAAAATTCAAAGTTTGGAAAAAAGGATATATCGTGGACTTCAATGTTTATCGTCCAACTTTGTTATATTTTGGCATATGTCATTGACATACTGTACTATATTCGCTTAACAAAATTCATGGTAATCGGACTATTTTTTTAAGCGAAATAGCTTTTTATAAATAAAGAACGAATTGAAGTAAACTTAAATAATTTTTAGTAAATGATAAATAGTTAAATATTTATTTGACCTTTTTATAATTATATTTTATTATATATTTAATTTAGCTTATGGTCTTTTAATTTAATCTTTTTAATTTTATAAAACAACTTTTTCAAAAAAATTTTGCGAAGAAAATATTACGATAAATAATAATAATAATCAACTTTTTGTAGCGTGCGATATTAAGCAAATATGCTTGTTAACTTAACTTTTTTTTACTTCTTTATATATTTGTGTAGGTCGTCAAGAGCTCTAGATTAGGTAAAATTTTAAGAAAAATCGAGTCTCGTTGTTCAGAAATACAAGGTTAATTTCTTGATGTTGCACGCGACAAAAAAGTGTAATTTTTCGAAGAAATGCCCATATACATTTTTGAAGAAATTCATCTTATTTAACTTATTGCACAAAATAACACTTTACAACATTTATGTTAAGTACATGTATTTTTTATGAAGTCACAAAAAAGGATATATGGGTGACATTACTGTTTATGAACCAAGTTAAATGGGTTTAAGTACACACTTGACTTACAATATTCTGCGTTCATTTACAAAATTGTATACAAATTGGGCGGTTATTTTGAATATAAATATTATTTTATAAAAAAAGAACCTTATATTGAAAAAATAAGACTAAAGGCTTATTTATGCCTGTAATTGCTTCACACAAATAATTTACCTAAATTTTTTGCCTACGAGTTCGCTTTATAAAATCTATATGGGTAAAAATGTTTTATAAACCTCCTATAAATCAAACATATTTTTATAAGTGGAGCTCGTGGCAATTTCTTAATTTCAGAAGAAATTGAACGATTTGTAATACAAGAACTTATGACGCTATTAAAATATTAAATTACAGAAAGTTTTGTTACAAGAAATGTTTCCTTACAATTACATCGATTCTTCTTACTCAAAGAAACAAAAAAAAACTGCCTAAAAGTATTCTTTTCAACTCAATTTCAGCTAAATATCCAGCTTTACTGCCTACAATTTTCATTTAATATTTATGACTATCAAATAATATCCTTTTTGAAAATATTTTGTCTTTTTTGTACTATTGAACAATGAAAACAGCAAAGAATTTAATAATAAAAAGCAATATTTATTACCTAGCATTTAAAGCTAAATTATACAGCTGTAGTGCTTTACATATTCATAAATAAATGTGTTTAAATGACCCCTCCCCACTCTATGCAACGTTAACCAGTAATCACCTTGTATTAAAGATACCATCAATAAATAAATAAATATATATTTATCAACCAAACAAGTATTTAGTTTCCCCTTTTGAAAACAGACAATGTATACACAAGACGTGCAAACAAAAGCGTGGAAAAAATTTATATTCCAACCAAAACTCTTTTACAAACATTCACCTTATAAGTCAGAATCATTTAAAGAGTCTTACATTTAATAAACAATGATTTGTATTTATATTTTGCTTGACGACAACGACGTGTGTGAAGAGGGGTTTTTTGTTTTTGTTTTTAATATTGTGGGTACTTTGGCTCTTAATATCCTTAGGGAAATTTATCAGCGAAAAGCAAAGTATTCATTTGTATTTAGCCTATACTTAAAATTTTCATTAATAGACTATGTCTATTTTGCTGTAAGTGGTATCCTATTTAAGAGACTTTATGCAACTTAATTGAAGGTTAAGAGGAGTATGTAAATGGCAGCAATTTTTTTTATTATTAGAGAGGAGTTCCAGGATCAAATATTTAATTTGTGGAAAGCGGGCTTTTCAATTATGACAGGACAGGTGACTTTATTGTTTAAAAGGATATCAGCCAAAAAGGCGGGGGTGTGTCATATGAACTCGTAGGATGAAGTGGTTTTAATGCTGTAGTGATTACTGTCTAATAGAATTTTTTATAGCTTGTTAGTCTGACTAATCTTTTCAGATGACATCTTAAATCTGTGCCTAGCGAACTGAGAACTTTTCTAGTCGAAAAATCTGTTATCCTATAAAATACTGGAGAGAGAGTTATATGTGTAAAGAAATAAATAGAGAGACATTTGCAGAGAGAGATAGAAAATTATATATGTGGAGAGATAAAGAGAAATATATATGTTGAGAGATAGAGAAATATGTATATAGAGAGAGATAGAGAAATATAAGTAGAGAGAGAAATATATGTAGAGAGAGATAGAGAGGGATAGAGACAGAAATAGAGATAGAAATTGAAATATAGATAGAGATAGTAATAGAGATAAAGATAGGGAAAGAGAAAGATATGATATAGATATATAGAGATAGAGATGTGGAAAGAGAAAGATACAGATATAGAGAGAGATAGAGATAGGGATAGAGATAGAGATATAAAAAAGATATAGATAGAGATAGAGAAAAGAAAGAGAAAGATACAGATATAGAGAGAGATAGAGATAGGGATAGAGATATAAAAAGAGATAGAGATAGAGATAGAGATAGAGATAGAGTTAGAGTTAGAGATAGAGTTAGAGATAGAGTTAGAGCTAGAGATAAAGATAGTGATAGCGATAGCAATAGAGATAGACATAGAGATAGATATAGAGATAGAGATAGAGATAGAGATAGAGATAGAGATAGAGATAGAGATAGAGATAGAGATAGAGATAGAGATAGAGATAGAGATAGAGATAGATATAGAGATAGAGATAGAGATAGAGATAGAGATAGAGATAGAGATAGAGATAGAGATAGAGATAGAGATAGAGATAGAGGTGAAGGTAGAGATAGAGATAGAGATAGAGATGGAGATGGAAATAGAAATGGAGCTGGAGATAAAAATGGAGATAGAGATAGAAATGGAGATAGATATAGAAATGGAGATACAGATAGAGATAGAGATAGAGATAGAGATAGAGATAGATATAGAGATAGAGATAGAGATAGATATAGAAATGGAGATACAGATAGAGATAGAGATAGAGATAGAGATAGAGATAGAGATAGAGATAGAGATAGAGATAGAGATAGAGATAGAGATAGAGATAGAGATAGAGATATAGATAGAGATAGAGATAGAGATAGAGATAGAGATAGAGATAGAGATAGAGATAGAGATAGAGATAGAGATAGAGATAGAGATAGAGATAGAGATAGAGATAGAGATAGAGATAGAGATAGAGATAGAGATAGAGATAGAGATAGAGATAGAGATAGAGATAGAGATAGAGATAGAGATAGAGATAGAGATAGAGATAGAGATAGAGATAGAGATAGAGATAGAGATAGAGATAGAGATAGAGATGGAGATGGAGATGGAGATGGAGATGGAGATGGAGATGGAGATGGAGATGGAGATGGAGATGGAGATGGAGATGGAGATGGAGATGGAGATGGAGATGGAGATGGAGATGGAGATGGAGATGGAGATGGAGATGAAGATGGAGATGGAGATGGAGATGGAGATGGAGATGGAGATGGAGATGAAGATAGAGATAGTTAGAGAGAAAGAGATAGAAATAAAGAAAGAGATAGAAAGAGAGATAGAGATAGAGCGAGCGAAAATTTTTCAAAAGCAAATGTTTGAATTCAGGCTTGTACTTCTATAACAGTTCCTCAAAGTGTTGAATTTAACTTCGCTGCAAAAATTAAGAATATTGTTTTTCCCGTAAGAAAACACAGGCTCTTGAACTTCGTCTCAAGCCTATTATTATTATAGTATATGCCTTTTATGTGTTTTCAACCAATTATTCGTTAAAGTATTTATGAAGCGTTAATGATAACGGTAGTTGGCAGTAGTATTGAATATTGGCTGTAAGCTGGATGACACTAGTTGTAGCAGTGTGGCATTTATGTGCAGTATGCCAGGAAGTCCTGGCTGGCATACCATACCCTGCTATGTAAATAATTTTTATGACGTGCCAATAACTGCAAGCATATACATACATACATACATACATATATGCCACCACCATTACCATTTTACCAAGGCATTCCATTTATTTTTATTTGTGTTAATGGTTTGTACGAGAATATTTCTCTTCTATTGTGGGTGTGTATATTTTCTTGGCGTTTTCTTTTTTCCTCCAGATTTCGGTTAATGTTCAATATGACCTTCATTGTTGGCAAAGCAAATATAAATAAACTACAAATGTATTTATGTGTGTGCGTGTGTGTGTGCATATTAGTGTGTTAGAGAGGATTTTTTCCCCTTTTTCACTGTACATAGTTACAAAAAAATGTCCTGTTTTATACATTTTATATTTTAATTGAAAAATTATTATTTCAATATTTATATTTGTTCAACAACATCAATTCAGACTTGATTGTGTGGTGTATGTGTGTATGTAGTATGTATATTTATTTACTTTTAACTTACGGCACGCGTCAAAAGAATAAAGTAACTTACTTTCCAAATTTAATGAGCAAACAAGAGCGAAAATTTGAGTGTTTTACCATTAAGTTTTAATTAAATTATATTCATAATCTATATTTATACTTCTTCACAGTGGCCATATCATTTCGTTGCTTGCCATCGTGTTTGAATGTTATCGCTGATATTTTTAACATTTGGTCATTAGCGACTGCCTGTGGCCTTAATTGTCAGAAGTTGTTGCCCTTGTTAATAGCAGCCAGTAGCTGAATGTAGGATTTTTTTTATACTATTGGTAATTTTTTTTCTTTGGTGTTTGCTTTTTTGTTTATTTACTTCGTCGTATTAATTTTTAATTTTAATTTCGATTTTTTATTTGTTATATTAATGACCATTTAAAGACAATTAAAATGATAAAAAATTTTGCATAAATTATAGCTTGAAAGGGCAGAGAAAATATTCGGCCATGAAATGACCGGACAATTTATGTTAACGGCAGGCATATTTAAAAGAGCATACTTATTTTAGATTTAATCAAAACGACATGTAGTGAAAATAATTTGTTTATTAAAGTTTCGTGGGTGGGCTCTTGGTTTCAAATTATCATAATGCCAAAATTGTTGACAATTTTTAAAATTAAATAATAAAAACCTTCGCATGAAAACTTTAATTTTTGTCGCTCACGATTGAATCGAAATAGGGATCGATAAGTCCTATAGACGTTATCCTTTCGAAAATAATCAGAATCGACTCCCCGGACCTCAAAATGCTGAATATGTTATACTGTCTCTCGTTCAAATTTATAATTGTCAGCCTGTCATGAGATCATCTTTGTATTGCCCGCGAGTAGAGACCAATAAAAACTCAAATCAGAACCCTGAGAATCTTAAAATTCATTAGTAGTTGGAGTTTTATTAGCTCAAGCTATAGTTATTAGGCTTGCAAGACACTGTAATGCTCCCTACTAACTCAGGAACTTTTAATTCCTCCTTAACCGCAATTATTAGCTGCTTATGAAAATGTTTTCTTTAAAATAAGCCTGCCTGCTGGTTCGTTCAACATTGAGCCTAATCTTGCCAACTAATCGATGTTTCTAACATTGCCAATACGTTCTTGCTATCACAAACATATCCTTTAAAGATTTTAGATTTATCTTTTCTACACCGATTGATGGCTAGCGAAAGTTCTGGAATGGCAAGCAAATGAGGAATGAGGAAGGTGTAAAAGCTGTATAATCTCAAAAATGGTTTTTACCACGCCTACGTGGTACGTAGGCGTGGTTCGGCTACGTTAGGTTCCTTTTCGCGGTTAGTATTATAAGTATGCAAATTTTCAGCTTTCTAGCCCGACTGGTGGCTTCAGAAAGTTCTGGAAACCTAAAATAAAATACTGTAAAAAATTGAAAAATGTCAAAAATGGTTTTTGTCACGTGCCCCAGCCCTCAGACCGAGTATCGAAAACCCAACTACGCTACGTTCTTTCTTCTAGTTAGTTCTATAAATACGCAAATTTTTAGCTTTCTCTGGTGACTGGTGGCCTTAAAAACTTATAGAAAGACAAACACATAAGGCAGGTGAAAAAATTGGCAAATCTCAAACATGGTTTTTTCACGCACTGCAACTCCCAGACCGAAAATCTAAAATCCGGCTTCGTTAGGTTCTTTGTTGCGGTAAGTACTATAAGTATGCAAATTTTCAGCTTTCTAGGCCAACTGGTGGCTTCAGAAAGTTCTGGAAAGACAAACAAAATTTACGGAAATTATATATGTAGATTTGTAGAAACTTTAAGTAACATAGAGTTGCATTTTTATGGAATACTTTTCACATTTCAGCGCTTTTTATTTGTAAAGTAGCGTTTTATTTGTGAAATTTTTGATGTGGCAACGTAAAGCCTGACGACCGACAAGTCGATAGTTAGTGGGTCGCTCAAACGAACTATAATTAGCGACTTGTCGTCAGTCGCTCCAGTTGTCGATCGACATCGTGGGTTAGGCTGCATATTTAAATCCAATAAATTATTTTATTCGATTTTTGTAGTATATGTTTTTATTCGAATAGTCTTATAGTTTTTGTAATTCGATTATAAGCATAGTATTTTTATTATAATAACCGAATAAATTTTTTATTCGAGTATCAGAATACATTTTTATTTAAATAATATTCCAATAATCGAATAATATTTTATTCGATGAACAATAAATTTTTAAATTCAAATAACCGAATAAATTTATTTTTTTATTTTATTATTCAAATAGCTAAAAAAATTATTTGATTCATCGAAAGAAAATTATATTCGAGCTATCTGATGAATAGGGAGCAAAAATATTAATCGATTATACGGTTCATTATAAGGGATAGAAACTGATCTTAATTAAACTAAATATTTTTATCTTGTTTCCGTATACTAACGAAAAAGAAGTTTTAATACTTTTTGAATTAATCAATTAAATGAAGAGAAGAACTTTCATTTAAACAATGCAATAAAAACATAGTATTACTATTAAAATTTCAAATTTGCTCAGATATATCTCCAACACTTGAAATCCGACATATCATGATGTCGTGCATAAAAAAATTATTTGTTATAAACTTAATATTCAAGTTTAGATTTGTTTTGAATTATATTTTCGGGTAACCGAATAATTTTTACTCATATATTTGAATGGAAAGTGAATTAAACGCTTAGCTAGAATAATGTCATAAAATATTCTTATAAAGTGCTGAAACGTTCATTATTTTTGAAATTGATGCAATTATTATTTTTTTTTTTGAAATGTTTCTGAAAAAAATATTCGAATATGTTACAAATGTGGGGAATATTTTTTCTAAATTGTAAAATTTTATTTATCGGCCAGGTTCTACATTCCACTACAATATGAAAATGAAAACGTTTTTAATTCCGAAAAGTCGATTTCACTGTGTTCTAGAAAAGTAATGAAACTTTTTTTCCACGACGATTTCATTACCAGTTTATTTCAAATAAATATTTTAAGCAACATAGAAAAAACACATCTTATGCTATAAACACAATTGGAACTAACGGCAAACTTCGCATAGTTCGACGAACTTGCCTTAAAGAATTCGTTGCGAAAATTTGTCTTTTAAAGCACAATTAAATTTGACGACCCAATATTTGCATATATGTATATTCACACCAAAAAAAAAAAAATTATTATGAACTTGCAATAAAAATAAATGTAAAAATCTATATCAAGTCTTGAACTTGATTAAAAGTCGAATAAATCACACATCGCGAAAACGTTGAAAATTCGCAATATTGGCAACAAACAATAAACTTAAATTGATTAAACTCGCTAAAAAAAAACTGCAAGGTTAACTCGGGAGAAAGCTCAAAACATTATAATAATTCGCCAAAGCTTGCAAAAATTTCAATTTTAAGTCCCTAAATATAAATAAGTAAAGAAAATTAAAATAGATAAAGAAAGCCAAAAACGTTGCAAAACTTACATTTTTCGCAAAAATAACAGAAATTTGCGAAAAATTTCAAAATTTTAAACAAGCCATAATTTTTATTAAAAATCTCTAAAACTTTAAGGAACGCTAAAAATTCGGTAAACAAAATCGCGAAAATTCGCAAAAACTTAATAATAACAGTGGCATAATAGCTAAATCTAATATTGTTTAAAATTCGCGAAAACTCATAGGAACACTTGAAAAACTCGCTTTCATTGCGAACAATGCAAAAATTCGCGAAAAGTTGCAAAATCGGAAACATACCATGAAATTCATTAGAATTCGCCAAAGCTGTTAAAAATAAAATAAACTCGCAAAAAACGCGAAAAATCGCAAGTTCGTGAAAAATCGCAAGTTCGCTGAAAATTTCTAAACCGTGACTTTCCTAGAGTTTATTGACAAAAGTGGTAAAAATGTGATAAAAGTGGTAGCAACAAAAAAGAGAATTCAAGAAAAATGCAGGGGAAAAAGTCATAGTATAAATCCCGTATTACAGAACCCTTTAGATAATCGCGGATTTTTTCCACAAATTTTAACAACGCCACCTCTTACTCCGGATTTTTGTTCTTACTCCTTTAAAACACAAATAAAATAAACCATACAAAATAATTTATATAAAAAAAAACAATGAGTGTTCGAACTCACGGGCGATGTGCTAACACCTTTTTGTTACACGGTACCTGTTCGATTTCTATGAACACAGACCCACAAACCCGGAGGTAGAGTTAATATAAAGTATTTAATGAAAAAGAATAGTTTATTGAATTTAATTTTACTTTGTATAATTTATTAATGTTATGTTTTCAGCACAGTTAATATATAATATATATATAGTAGTAGTAGATGCACTCAAAATGAAAAAAAACTAAACAGAAGTGGTAATGATTTCATTATTTTCTTGCTTAAGCCGCGTTCAGACTATTATACTTTGTATTTATATATGTCAAAAATTCAAATAATACGTGCAAGTGTGATAGTCTGAACGCAAAATGTCCTCAAAGTGGCAAATAATACGATAAAAATTTTGACATCCCATAAGACTTTTTCCTTTTTAAAAAATTTTCTAAACGATAATACTTTTCATTAGATCAGGGTTGCATTTTCACACAA
The DNA here is from genome assembly GCA_949987645.1 of Tachina grossa. Lineage (NCBI taxonomy): Eukaryota > Metazoa > Arthropoda > Insecta > Diptera > Tachinidae > Tachina > Tachina grossa. The sequence continues at coordinate 150,225,152 of OX465276.1, forward strand.
ACCAAATTTCCAAGTCGGCTGTTTCGCCGCCGATAGCGTGTCGTCATTGATGTAATGTTTTGTCACATTTATATCGGCTCAAAATTTTGAATAAGTGAATCGTATGGAAGTATATTTCATTGACGTAATTTTTTAACGTTTTTGTAATATCTTTTCTTAAATTTTTTTCTTTTATTTACATAGAATATTTTTAACTGCTGAATTTTTTAAAGTGTCGGCACGTCCCCGCCTGCATGAAACCGTTTTGCCGCCGCTAGTAAATGAATAGCACAGACATTTTCATTGAACAGCTGTTTTGTTTTCTACTTGTATTACACATTTGATTTGAAGTGTGGTGGTCTGAACACAATATGTGATTTTACGTTAGATTTTTTTTTGACAGTCGCAACGAATGTATTTAGATTTCTGTATCGTAAAATGTGATGAAAGTATTAATACTTGTATAATAGTCTGAACGCGGCTTTAATACTTTTGATTTATTTTATATTAAACCCACAAAAAACAAAGAGAATGCAAAGCAACAGACAAATGTACATACATAGATTGTTATGTTTGTACATAAGCTACATACCAGTGTTGGTATCTCTACGAAGAGCAAAAGCACATTAAGCTGTTGCAAAAATGGTAAAAAGCGCAATAAAATACGAAAAAGAGGGTAAAAAACACGAAAATATTTTTTTAATTTTAATACATTTTAAGTCAATTAAAAAGCAGAGTTTAGAGTGTAAAAGCTCAAAATATAATTTCAAATTTTTGCTTCAAAATAAACAAAGTATTTGAAATGTAATAACAGAATTTATTAATACGTCAATACGATATGAAAAAAATGGAGGTTGGCTACTCGTTGTCTAAAAACAGCTGACTGCTATTTGATAACCTCATGCTTTCAATCGAAATCGGCCCTTAAAATTTAACCACTCTTGTGCGTTGAATACAAATTTACCTACATTTTGTTGTAGACCTGAACATTTTGATTTACTTTGCTTTTACAAAATAACAGCCTTATGAAAATTCCGAAATCGGCCCTTAAAATTCAACCACCCTATATTATGATTAAATATTTGTGTAAGCTTTAACAAATGCTTATTGCATACTACTTTCAATCATTTATTATGCAGAGAATTATGTGGCACTTTCCATTTACTTCCGTTTTTTTATTTTGCAAAAAAAATTAAATTTTTTGATCCAAATTATGAAAAGTTTTCTACATTGTTTTTAACATAGTTTCGTTATTTTTATTGGAAACAATTTAAGAAGCCTCAGTTAAAAGATGCTGCTATTAGCGCTTAAAAATATTTTAGTTTTTTAAATTAAAAATATTTTTATTTAACAAAAAAGCACCAAAAGCACTGTAAGAAATTGTTAAAAGCACTGTAAAATACCCGCTTTTTAAAAAAGGATATTGCAAAATTTTCGCGTTTATGAAGAGGCAAAAGCACCAAAAAATACCCGAAACGCACCAAAATACCATCACTGCTACATACGTTGCTGTCTTGCTATCTCAGTTTTATATATGTACGTATAACCACGTCACTATTCTCTTTGCTATGAATAAGACAAAACCGAAGATCAACATAAAACACTTTTTTAATATTACTCCAAATTAATACTCCAAATTAAAACACTTAAAATTTTGGCTCGCCGATATCGAATCGCCTTAATTTTTGGCCTAAACTCTTCGTCGAAACCCGCACTAGCTTTTTAATCCAAAAAATTAATAAAATCGGCTATGAATTTCCGAAAATATCGGTATTTCCCCCAGCTTAAAAGTCTAATTTAATTTTTCTTCTCTTCCTTAGAAACTCGCATTAATTAATGAAATATTTCATTCAATAAAAAGAATTGAAATTACTGAACTTAAGCCTGACTAAAAATTATTTCTGATTAAAAGAACACTTTTATTTCATTTGAAACAAACTGAAAATGAAATTTTACTTTTTAAATCACTTTTACGAAACTGAGAACACAAACCAAGAGAAAATTTCACTTTCATTTCATTTTACGAATGTAGAACCTAGGCGTATATATCATTCAAAAAACATAAGATTATTTGATCGCTTTGGAGTAATTAATACAAAAATATATTTTCTCATCCCTCTTCAAGCCCTTGAGAAAAGCTTCGCTTTGGTATTCTCTTGCGATTAGCAGTTACTTTAAGATTTCTTTGCGAAAGCTGAATATTGGACTGATTCGTTAATTGGGAATAAATATCGACTGCTAGTATAGATTATTGAATATATGACAGGACACAGTCCAGATAATAATCGAAAAACATTATTGCATCGTGTCAGAACTGCATTTTCATGACTGTATAATTTTGTGTTTCCTCCCCGATTCACTTTGAAATCGCTGATTTAATAAAAGCACTTGTCTATATCCAGGAAGAGAAATAAATGCTTTCCAACTTTCAAAATGTTTCATTTGTACCCACAACTGTTGCTTTTTTTTTTAATAACTTGGCAAAAAATCTAGAAAATTATTCTGTTCATAATTAACAAACATACTTTTATTATTATGAGTATTATTATTATTATTATTAAAACTTATTTCAAATAGGTCTTCTTTAGTTGTTTGTACTTTTTGTACAATAAGAAAAAATAAACTTTTAACATAAATATTCTGCAATTTAAGTCCTTTCATAAACAGCAACGACAACGTACAACCTTTTCTTCCTTTTTTTCTTCATTTCATATTTATTGCATGAAATGTTTATTACAATTCTTAATATTTTAACGCACAATAACTTTAATACTTCAGCGGCAGCAGCAAAAGAAGCCAACAACAGCAACAAGAACCATAAAAAAGGACAAGTAATACCCAACGAAATGTCCTTGTTAAACAAACAAATCCAACCCAAAGTTTGTCTACTTAAAATGGCAAGAAAACGTAGCAAACACATACATTTTATCAAGTGTAAATGCACTTAAAAAAAGCTCTAGAAAAACTAAGCAAAAAGTATGTATGTATGTTGCACGAGTGTATAAAAAGAAATTTGTAATATAACCTAGATTTGTAATGACACACAACACTAAAAATGTTACCAGTAAGAAAATAAAAAAGAAATGTCATAACTATGCTTAGAAAAAAAATGTAGAAACATAAAAAATAGTTAGAGCCAAAGTATGAAGGAAAAAAAAAGAACGAAATGTTGAAATGATTATTACCCCGTTTACATTTGAGTAAGTGCATTCGTACGTGCTGACAATTTGTTGCTGCCACCATTATGATTTCCAAAGAAGAGTATAAAGTTTTTGTTTTCGCTATATACTTTCTGGTTGGAAAACAAATATCATGCATGTGTTGACAAAGTAGATATTAAAATTCTCAGGTAACTTTATCCCTACGATATGTTTTTTTTTTCCAAGGATTATCCAAAGCAATTACGATTATAGAATGTCAGTTTTGAATTTCTACATAAAAAATATTAAATTAGAATAAGAATGCTGTACTTTATTCTGCCGAAGCTGGAAGTTAAAGCAAGTATGGATTTCCCCTCATATTCATGCACGATCACCAGCGACAAAAAAAAAAATACTATTTAAAGCTTAAATTAGACGTGACATAGTCATAATACCATAGCCATAACCAAACCAAAATTCAATTGGTTTCTAACTCTCTATGTCGAGAGTTATGGCCTTATGGCAAGTTACCTATAATCAAATACAGTGTTGCCCATTAGTTTGGTTCGAACGGCTGTTCTCTATGGCTATGGCTATGGCTATGTCACGTCTGATTGAGCCTTAAGTGCTCACGCATGGCTAGATACCTTTTTTTTTTGACTCATGTTCATATACGCCTACGCCTTTGCACGGAAAAACTCACGAGAAGGAGAATTCATGTTGAAAAATCCTTTCTATCAAATACGCTTAATTACTGTACAAATTTAGCTTGCATTTATATTGCAGAATTTTCAACATATTAGTTAAAAGTTTTTAATAAAATTTCTGGCTTTGCAATCATGAAAAAATTTAAGTCACGCTCACTCATGTTCGCGCATATAAAATTATTTTACTCACGCTAGTGTGCGTGCGTGTGATTGAAGAAGAGAATTACCAATGTAAAAGTTCTGCTTGCGCTCAATCACTTCCATTTACGTTAATTGTTTCTTATCGCGCTCAAACATATCCACGTGTTGAAAAACCAAAAAAAACTTAGGCTTATACATTTTGGATTCAGTTTCGGCAGGATAGTTCATTTATATATTAAAAACTTTCAATTTATCCTGATCATGTCTGCAAAATCGCACTCTCATTCATACCTTTATTAATTTTACTGAACCGAATATATCCAAATTATCCAAATGATTAGCGCCCATATAAAAGTTCTTAATATCTTATCTGGTCACGTTCACTCACGTAAAAACTTTCAGTCATACTTATGCATATTCAGGTGATGAAACAATTAATATATGTTTAGACAGTTTGGCTCACGCTCAGTCACTTTCATTTACGCCAAGTTTTATACTCCCAAAAATGGCCATGTGAATGAAATTTAGAAACGCGCAGTTATCTTATCACTTGAAACTCAGCTCGATTTAAAACTTTTTTCCATCTAATAAATTTATATATCTTGATGTGTTGTATAATTTGAATAGTTAACTTTTACATCAGTCACGTAGATATATTACTCACATCTACTCACGCTCACTCAAGCCAACATAAGAGTGAGCGATAAACAAGATCATATACATTCCTTGTTTATCGCTTAAGGAAAAATATCAATCACCATTCGCCATAATCACGCCTGAAAGCGTTTGATTCACGCCAATAAATTCACTTCAATCACGACCACTCAGCTTAAAACCTTACTTTAAAAAATGTGCATATTCTGATCTACTGAAACTTTTTTTCATAATTTTACGTCAAGTCACGTAAATTTCTTAAACACCTTCATTCACGCCAATAAAATTTGTTTAATAGAGATCGCATGTATACCATATTATTTGTGTAAAAAATTACATTAATCACCATTCGACATGATCATGGCTGAGTGTATTTGATCCACTTCAATTAATTTACTTAAATCACGACAGTTCAGCTCGGCTCTATTTTGAACTTCTTTACATGTAAGAAATTATGATATTCTAATCGTGCAAAAAATATATATAATTTGATATCATCCAGTCACGTAAACATTTCACTCACGTCCACTCACGCCAATATAATTTTGTTAATAGACTTTATAAACATACCTTTTTTACTTGACTAAAGAAAAATATTACATTTGCTGAAACTTTTTTAGGGATGATCAGATAATTTTTCGAACTGTTACATAAATATTTTGCTCACGTCCACTCACGTCGAAATAATTTTATTAATATACATATATTACATGCTTTCATACATTTTTATTTGCTTAAAGAAAAATATTAATCATTATTCGAAATCATCACTCACGTCAATAATTTTTTTTTTTTAATAAAGATCACATCTTTATCATTTTATTTGTGTAAAAATACATGATTATAGCTGAGTGTGTTTGATTCACGTCATTGAATTCACTTGAACCACGACAGCTTAGCACAGCACTATTTTAAACTTTTTTATATCTAAGAAATTTACATATTCTGATTTGCTGAAGTTTTTTGTGCAAAAAATTTGGATGATCAAATAGTTTTTTGTCCAGTCACGTAAATATTTTACTGACGTACCCTCATGTTAATAAAAGAGATTTATAAACAATAAGTATATACTTGTTTAAAGAAAAATATTAATCACTATATGACGATCACGCGTGGATATGTTTGACTCACGTCAATCAGTGACTGTAAATTTTCACAAAATAGCTTCTATACCTTCTCTTAATTACATATACTCGTATTTGTAATTAAATTACATATATTTGTAATTAAAAGAAGCTATTAGCGATTAGTGAAAACTATTGGCTCTCTGTGTAACAAGGAGAAACGAAATTTTCTTCTATAAAAAAAAAATTATAATTAAACTAAACTTCTTTCTAGATTATCAGAAATTAGCGTGTTATAGAAAATTGTGTTTTTTTCTGTCTTGTTCACACTAATTAGAAATTTGTATATGTACATTCACATACATAAATGTGTGAGCATAAATACCGAAAACCACTATGTTTCACTCGAAATATTTTCACATGAGTTTGTTTGTTTGTAATATGTCATGCATATTCATATTTAATGGCATGCAAACACACGTTTAAATACTTGTGATATTTAATTATTAAAGATAATTACAATGTGATTTAGACATGTTACACTCTTGTTATTACAAAACAAGGACAACAACAGCAACAAAAAATGTGTGATAAAAGTGACAACAATAAAATAATGTTGTAATTTTTTGTTGTTGTTGTTGCCCCTGAGTAAGTTGTTTTTAATTGTGCATTTGTTACAAGGTGTCATAATTTTTCCTAGCATTTGTACAGTTCCATTAAATTGTACATATTTATTATTTTTTTTTTTTTTTTTTGTTGTTGATAATTTTATGTTGTGTTTTATGTTTTTAATTATTGTCTGTAAATGATTAGGATCTCAAAGTGATTACCCTTAAATAATAGGTGTAAAGGAAAATATGACAGGAGTCAAAAAATCGTTGGGTTGAGGGCTCTTTGGTTATGCTAACCCCAAGGTATGTTGAAGGTTGTTAAGAGAAAAATTTTGATTGATGTAATTAATAAAATGTTGCTTAATGACAATAATAAAGCTTTGAAGATATAAATGTAACGAAGATAAATAAATGTAAAAAAATTAAAGTTATATGTTATGCTGTAGACACTCGTCTGACCTTAATATCTAAAACTGTTAGAATCAGATCGAAAAAAATCTTATTGTATATTAGATTAAAATACAATTTTTAAAATTTGCAAATGATTGGCACTTTTTCATTCTTAGCCTTTGAAATTAGGTAAAAACGAGGATGGTGCTTAAATATTAGCTCGACTTAAATTGTTTTAATATTTGGTTAATATCGAATGAATTAATTTGGGTGGTCTTCTTTTAAGGATGCAAATAAAATTTTAATTAATTTTAATTAGTGTTTTTCATTGCACTTAAGGATTTTTATTGGAGAGACCTAAAGGCCGTGATTCCTTATCCTACACAATTGTGCGACCTTTGAGAAAATACAACCCTGGTATGATTGAGTTTATGAAAATTTTCGAGAGACAATAACAATTCATCAGATCTGGGTTGTATTTTATTCATGCGATGGTAAGTCATGACCTTGAGGGAAGACATAGAACGTCTGGTTTCCTAGCGGGACCGGCTTATCAAATAGATTTTTCTGATATGACAGGTGTTACCGTGTACCTTCATATAGAGCGCGAAGCATGCCGGATTAGGTTTAAGTGCAACCCTGTATAGAATTGGGTAAACGTACTTGCCCCTAATTTCAACCTCACCTAACCTGATCGTTGTTTTACTATTTGTAAAAGACAGAAAAAAATAAAAAATAAACTAATGTTATCTTGTGAATTTCAAACTTAGAATTAAAACTTAATTTTAATTCTTTTATATAATATGTGGCAACAAGAATTTTTTTTCTAAGTGTATATGCAAAAATTTATCTTTTACAGATATGTTTAAAATTTCTAACCCGATTTCGGTTTTTGTTTTAAAGCGAGTTATACATTTTTATTAATAAATTTAACATAAAATTGTTGTTAAATTTAAATCTTAATGTGTAAGTAATTCTTACACATTTTATGTTCACTTTAGCCACCTTGGTTCATCTATGTATTAAAAATTTTCCATTTATCCTGACCATCAGCTGAAGTTGGTCGTAATAAGAACTATGCATTAAAATTTTCTAGTAACGTAAAAGCTTCATTCACTTTTTTTCACGGCTGCTCACATCCACATAGTTCTAATCATATTTGGTTACGATTACTCATGTTCGGCCACGGGAAAATTTAACGATCGTTAAAAAAGTTTAGTGTTCTTAGTATGTACAACATACATACATATCTACATACATTTAGCAAAGTATGTTCGAAATTTCAAAATAACATTTTTCCAGTAAATTATTTATTTTTGTTATATATATTTGTTTGCTTTTTCTTCTAAAAAAAACGACGTTTCTTAATATTTATGGGGCCTAAATTAACAAGTATTGTATTTCGACTTCGACTTCTACAATTTAGTACTAGACTAAAAAAATTGTTTCTGCACTCTAGTGCAAAAACATCGTGGTCAAAGTCGAAATGCGACATTCGTAATACGGCCCATTATGTTGAACAAATAAAATAACTTAAAAAAATAAATATTAGGTAATTAAATAATTTTGTCTCAAAAAACATTTTATTTGATTATGAAGGGCTGCAGCTGGTTTGCTGATAATCTGCATTAGCAACAGTGAAATGAGCATATAGGCTACTATCCTAATTTTAAAAATATATACCATTAAAATATTAAAATTTAGTCTTAAGAATTTTTAAAATGCCACCACAATATTCTGTAATTATAATACGAAACTGGAATACTAAAAAATGTCTTTAAAAACCTTATGTTACGCTGAATAAATTTGATGGTACAATCTAAAATGATTATTGTCGGATTTGAATTAATGCTTTAAATTTTATCAGGATTTAACTAATTAAATTTTGTTTAATTTCTTTTCATTTTAGGTAAGTCTGGCCTCCAAATTTTCCTATAATATAAAACGTTTTGTTCGGGGTAAGTTTCTAAATACCTTGATGGCCCAACCACCCCTCTCTATTAACTAACGTTAGTAAACTATGAATACCTTTCGGTGTTTGTGTTGTCATTAAATTTAAAAATTGTAGGAGCTTTAACAACAATTAATGCATATTTAATGGCTACAATTAAAATTAGGGAGGCTTAGAGTGACACCTAGATCAAGCAGCATATAACTAACAAATACCCCCCCCCCCCCCCCCGCCACCCGCGCACACACACGATAACTTTTTTATTGCTACTATTGTAACCAAAGTGCGAGTATATGAATACAAAGTGTGTAATTTAAGTACATAAATACTCTAAATTCATGTAAGTGATGATGATGAAATAAATGACGCAAAAACTGCAAAAGAAATCTTCCTCTGTCATTCGTGGAAACGAGACACAATGTGTGTTTGTGTGTGTGTGTGGCTGGGTGTCTGTCTGTCTGTCCGTCCATCGTTTAAGTAAAATGTCTAAAACGGAAGTTAAGAATAAAAAATGAAGAAGAATATAAACCAATTTAAATCTTACTAATTACTTGGGAGACAAATTACATTGAAAAGAAAACGAAGAATAGTGAAAGAATAAAATTAAATGTGTATTAAAGTTGAGTTAAGCGTGTTAATGTGTGTGTACGTAAGTGTGTGTATGTGTCTGTAAAGGGCATTAATTGCTAAACAGGTGGGTGCGATAGAGAAGGAGAAATGTATAGCAAAAGTCTAAAATTTTCTGTCTCTTGATACACACACACACACACACCACTTAAGGCCAGGAAAATCTATAGCATATATTTAGGAGTGTTCGCAGCAAAACGAAAGCAACTGAAAGACAATTTTCTTTGTCATTTACAGTTCTCCTTCATTTCAAACAATAACTTCATTTTTTTTTTTTTTTGCTTCTCGCCGTTTGTACACTTAAGCCAAGACAATTTACTTGTCTTTTACGTTTCCACTAACTTGAGAATCATCTACATGAGTGTAAGACTAAATGAGTTTTGTTAAATGGATAGAAATGAAAAAAATTGTCATTAGCTGCAATTTTCTAGGCGTTAAACATACTAAGGATCTTTTATATATACTTTCCATTTATTCATTTTAAATACAATTTCTGTTTGCTCCATGTCCTTGCTTGCTTCCATCACCAACAGCTTGGCTAGAGGTTTGAGTGTATTTAATTCATATCTAAGCTGACAATGAAATAGTTAAACGTAATTATCAAGGCGGCAAATGAATGCATTAAATATTAATTTTTCTTTTATTTATACTTTTTTTTACAGTCAAGCCATATCGTCTATTTTACTTGCATTTTAAATCTCTTGCTATTTCCACTTTCTATCCTTAATGCCAACGAGTTTGTTAAGAATCTGCAGTTCTTATTGCAGAGTTCTTTCTCAAATAAATATGTATATATAAAGTTATAAATAATTAAATATTGAATAATGCAATTTTAATTTTTATAATTAAATTTCTAATAGAAAACTAAAGACACAACATGCTTAAACGCAAAACAAATTAAAAAGTGACAACTTGTTTATCTTTAAAAATGAAATGGTATACAAATTAATGGGAACAGAGAAATTAAACGAAAACAAAAATAGAAGAAAAAAAACTCTAGGGATATGCAATAAATTTCAACGCAAAGATTACTGCATACGCACTTTTGATAGAAAATCTATTTTAAAATGAATTTAAGGAGGGTTTTAGGCACTTGTTCGCTTCTCTTGCTCTCGCTTATCTTTTTTCTTTAAATGATCATAAAAAATCGCATGCAATAAATTTCATGAGGTAAATTTCATAATATATTTTCTATTTGCCAATTTGCAGGCATATAAAATATTTTTTTATCGAAATTTACTATATTAGCATACTAACAAAGACATTTCAGAAAGTGGCGTAACGGATGTTCTAGTAGAGCCTTCAAACAGGAGTTGGTCCTCGAGTATTGATGTACAATTCCTAATAGCATCTTCCTCTTTTTGACACATCCTACAGTATTTACCGTAAAGGAAAGCCAGGACTTCAAAGTCAATACCTGATCTATTGTATTCTGTGATTGTAGCTAAGAAATATGAAATTTGAATTGATATCTTTATAATTTAGTCTAATCAAAAGAACGAGAGGAACTGATTGAAAGACAGGCTGATGTGGTGAGATTATATGTTGAACACAATAAAGGGTCGCAAACGTTATTCCGCAACATTGCAGCAATTCTTCTCTAATTTGTAGTATCTCAACTCTACCTAAGGTTGTGCATTTGATGTGAGTCCTGCAGTCTGATAGTATAACACCAAAATAACCGCAATACATTTCCAAGTGACCTTAATAACATGGTGGTGTTGGCTGAAGTAGTTAGTACATTGACTACAAAACTGAAAATTATGGGTTCAATCCCTGTATCAGACAGTCATTAAATAACAAAACCACGCATTTTTCTGATGTGCATTAGTGCCCTTTGTATCAGTTGTTGTAGGAAAGTTCAAGTGGTGAATGCATAGTCACTGAACTATTCCAACTTCAGCAGATGCTGATCCTAATGTAATATCAGAGTGCCCTCCTTCGTCGGTATTGTGTAGCAGAATCATCGGCGAAGTAAAATAACCAATAAAATGGATACTAAACATAGCTTTAGAAATGTAATACGCCTCATTTGACAACAGAAGGCGCTGCAACAAAGCATGATTAAAAAAGCGTGATTAAAGGAGGGTTGCAAAAGAATGAAGCTTTCTTATATGTCTTCCTTCAACACCTGTTTTTTATCACTATCCCTTTCCTAAAGAAGGTAACACCTAGTAATAGTAGTAGGCATTAATTCTCTGAGTGTTACCTCTCATTAAAAAAAGGATTTAAATATTTTAGAACTAATAAAGAGGAATTTGAACACAAGAATGCCGATGTATGGGCATTGGAAAAATATGATAATTTGATTTTGTTTGTGGAAATAAATATTTTTCGTTATTTATTTGTTACAGAAACCAAAATAAGCAAGTTCGGAAACCTCTGCTTAATAAGAAATAATGCAGGAATCAATATTTATACAGATGGTTCGGAAAATGGTGACCGAACGAAAGTGATGTTTATGAAAGGAGTTGAAACGCATGAAAATTCTCTCGACTACTGGATTATATTACAGTTTTTCAGACTGAGATAAAGTCATAAAAACATTAAAATATTACAAAATGAAATTGATAAGAAGGTGCCAAGCCGTAGTTTTGCCGACAGTAAAGTTGTTGTCAAAGCTTTAATAAAGGAGGAAGGTAATTCTCGCAACATCATAAACTCACATCCATACTGTACATCTAAATAGATAATATGGATATAAGGACATTAAGGTATACAGGAAACGAAGAGGCTGATAGGCTTGCTAAGCTGGGAGTATTTTTGAATAATATGACACTGCGTAATGTCAGACCTTTTAAGAAACTTAAAACTGAACTCAAACACTAGATGATTGGAGATATAGAGACCATTAGGCAAAATGCTACTAAAGGAAATGTGATTAGAATAATATGGGATAATCAAAATCAAGAGAAGTCAGAAGAGTTTCTAAGATTGAATAGGCCAATACTTAGGAGATTAGTGAACATAAGAACCTGCCACACAGAGATGAGGTCTCATCTAGCTCGCATGTAACTGATAGAGGATATCACATGCAAAGCATGTAAGGAGAATACTACTACTTTAATCCTGTATGGAGCAACATTTATGCCCCTCTTTCCAAGTTAACGCAACCTATGCTCACCTAGCTCTTTTTAAAATTAGTTTGGATTCTAGCAAAAGTCTTAAACACAATTTTTTTTGGCGATTTTATGTAGTCTTGCATTGCGCTTTATCAGTCTAAAAATAGATAACATTGTTTATTCACTGACGAATAGGGACCAATCTTCTAGTTCCTGTTTGTCGCAGTAAACTCATTCGTCGATGTTTGTAGCAAGTAATCGTCGGCAAAGTAAAAAACTAATGAAATACCTACATAGCTTAAAGTAATATGCCTGCTTATCACCAGAGGCACGAAAAAAAGGCTGCAAAGGCTAATAGCAGAGCTGTTTAAACGAAAAAAATTAATTAATGTTATCAATCTCTCTCTGTTTGTTACTTCACTATCTGTACTTGCACTACACCCCCAGGGGAGTCTATTTTTGACTACGGGTGGGGCAATCCCGTGGCCCCAGCTAGGGTAATGTAGCTTTTTCCGCTGACGGACCTTTGGCTCATTACCCGTAAAACTAATGTGTTACTACCCAATCTCTGAACATAAACAGAGTAACGGATGTGCACATATATATAAAAGGAAAACAAATATTGTTCGCCCGTTGTTGTCAGCTAGGTGCAGCGTCACCTAGAACTGCCCCTGAGTTCAAAAGACGATATAGGTGAAGCCCTTGTGGTGGAACTTCGAGGTCTAACCAGAGGCTACTTCTGGTACCACGGGTGCCGCTTGCCCGATAGCTGGACTGCTTAGAGATAAATGCATTGCAGTTGCCGGAAATTTCTGGTCCAAAATGGCTTTCGTCCTGAATACGATCCCAGGACTCTTTCACTTTTTAGTGTCTTGCCGTAGTAGGCACAGAAACTTAGGTGGCGTGCTTGCATTCTTCTCGCGTAAGTGGTCCTCGCTGCTCTGAAGTTTTGAGTGCATGTAGCGGTCGTCAGTTTCCTTTGCTAAAATGCCTAATGCTAAAATCCTACCCCAATGGTGTATACCCCACGGTGTTAAAGGGACGATTTTGGTAGGTGTGGAGTAGGCACTGGTTATTTGACGACACAGGCATGCGTTTATTATGGATGAATGGTTAGCTGTGCCGGCAATGGTTGAGGAATTTTCTTGGGGACCTCGCTATGGGTGTATACATAACACCTTAGCGTGGAAGCCGGAGAATTATCGTGGTGGTTGTGGTTGCTACCAAAATCGCTGGGAGAATATTCTTGGCTTCCCAGTGTTAAATCAATGCTAGTGGTTGGTCTGACGCGGTCAGCCAGACACTATTCTAGGTGCTGTTGCCATTCAACAGAGATGCTATGGGCACGGACATAGCAGCAGAGTTCAGATAGCTCAAAGTACCTCAGCAAGGTACTTGAATATAGAACAGGGATAACTATATTCAAAGATTGCAACCTATGTGCCTTATGGAGTGGGCCATAGGTTCATTCTAAAAGGGTGCATGGGGGCGTTGGTCTGGCGTCTAACCCACACCCAGTGCTTTGGCACACGTGAGATAAGGCCGTAACGGCAGGTACTCACGTAAAGCAATTGCACATCTGTACTTGCACTATACATTTCATTCGCTCAGGTAACGCAGATTAACCTGTGATTTGGACCCAACTGAGGTGAAATCATTTCTTTTCTCAGCAATCTGCTAATCTAACCTAACTATTCTTTACTAATGAAGATGAGGGATGGTTCGATTTTAAAGATTTTTGCTTTATGGATCCAAGTCCCGGATTTATTGATTTATTATATTATAGTTGAGAGGAAAGTAATATCCTCAGCAGCGTTGTCAAATGTGCAGTTTTAACTGATTTTAGCAGTTTTTTTTTAAGCATAGAACAGTTTTGCAGTTTTTTGCTTAAAAAATAAGTTTGTTATAAATTGCGCAGGTTTTAATTTTATACTTTATCTCAAGTTTGTTATTTTAGTTCCGATATCTGAAGCCATAGTTTTACCAATTTTTCTTAATATAATAGTGAATGTTTATTAGTGCTTTTTCAAACAGCTAGAGAGAATTCACACGAAAACTGTTTTTCTTTATGGAATTTGGTCTTTTGTTGGCACGTTGGTTTCATACGGACGTAACACTTCCTTTATTAATATTTATTCACACTGACTTATTGAAAAAGAAAAACAAGTTTCTTCATTGAAATAATTCGATCCCTTATAGAATGAGATAAAACACGACGAAATATATACCAAGGATAGACCCTATAGAATTTTAAGCCATACAAATTTTTTCAGTACTCTCTTAAAAAAATTTCAGTGATTCACAGAAAAAAAAAACAATATTTTAATTTGGCTAAGCAAGTGTATGAAATAAATAAATCATTGTGCACTTCAAATAAAACAAAATCTTAAAAACCAAAAGCAAACGTTTTAGTTACATTATTTATTGAATTTTTGATCCACTTCTTTAGGTTAATTCGGAAAATTCGGGCCTGAGCAATAAATTAATCAATGCGAAATATTCCATAGTGCAACTACAACACTTACATTTCAATTAATTAAAAACTTTATAAATTTATAGATCCATATTTTCTTAAGTGATGCCGATGAGGCTTTTTATCAAGTCATGATTTAAAAATATATTAGGTAAAGACGTGTGGTTAACACCCTCTCCCCCAAAATATACAAAATACTAAAGCATTTTGTGTGAGAAGTTTTTTCACATAAAAATCAGTTTTTTTATCATAAATTTTCAGTTTTCAAAAAAAAAAATATTATGGCAACGCTGATCCTCAGTGAGATTGTGAGAGTGGATGAAATGGTCAGAGAGAGAGGGAAAGAGAAAGAAGTTTGTGAAATTAAGTAAAATACTTAAAGGTGCTGTTAGCATTAAATTTTTGGATGCTACTCAGCTAATCAAAATTATATTTAAGTAAGCTTCAATGATGAGGGTCTTCCCCTATCTCTACCTTACGAGATTGAACTATCAGTGTATAAAATACTGTAAATATTGTATATATAGTGGAGATTGTATTAAAGTAAAGTGAATTTGTTACTCTTTTCATATCCGTTCGGCTTTTTATCCCAAATTATTGTAGGTATCTTTTAAAGAACCTCTGAGGTAACTATGTGCAGGTATGTTCCTCCGACAGAGAGAATTGAAATTCAATGGGACGTATTGTTATCTAGGAAAGTATTTACTACGATATATTGAAATTCAAGAAGTTCTCAAGAATAAGTGAACTTAGGGAATTGGTTTTATCTCACCATAGAATTTTTCGTGTGACTTAATTATAAGATTCCCACCAGAGTGTGTTAGTGTATTCAGCCAAAGAGAAAGAGGTACCTGGCATTATTATTTTTGTTCTTATTATATTAGCTGATGCGATAAATGTTATCCTCAGTAATAAATTACTAAAGCTCACCACATTATTTTCAAGTAAAACTTAATATTTCAATTTTGATGATTTGGTTTTCTTAACAAATCTAATACGTAAAGTAATTTTCTTTCAAAAAAGAAATGATTTAAACTTTATAATAAAACAACTAGTTTTTAATGCAAAGCAAAAAGTTTTGTTAATATCTGCAAACAAAAGGGTACAATAAGATTGCAAGTAAACTTAATATTAAACAGAAATGACAAAATTCTAAACAGTCTTATAAGAATCGCTGGCTGTATATTATCACAGTTTCCTTATATATTTGTAGGTTTCATGATAGATAAGAAGAAAGAATTTATTAGCTTATGAATAAATGTATATATTTAAATTAAATAGGGCTACTTTCAAAGTGCACTCAAAGGAGTTGAAATAAGTCTTTGCTTAGATAGCAGGCAACGTACAACATGGCTGCCTGCAAGCCACATAGTTACTACAACTCTCAATATTTGCACAAAAATAAAATTCAACAACGTTGCTTTTTCATCAGCAAAAAAATTACAGACATAAAAATTAATAATAATGTTGCATTTTGATGAGGTTCTTCTTTTTTCCTGATAGGAATCCTTGGATTCTTGTTTTTTGCATTGCAGGCAAGAAAAATTCATTCATTTGGGGCAAATATGAAGGGAGCGCGTTGTTGATGCATTTAAGCTGGTCTAAGCTAAACACTGTTAAATATACCACAATTTAGTATGGATGCTGTTGTATACTATACTTTATTTTGTAGTTATGCTACTGCTGCTGCTTCTGGTGCCTGCACTAAGTTGCATAAAAAAATGGTATTAAGTCAAATTTAACAACTTTTTCTTACTCATTTCATTTCATTATTTCTGTATATAAGTATGTGTTTATGTATAGGTTGATATATTTTATTGCACTGTTTTCATTCATGTTGTTAGAAAATGATGTAAATTTTTGTTTGCATTTAAGCACAAGTGCTTTATAATATGAATGGATGAAAAAGTTTTTTTTAGTAAAAAAAAAAATAATAAATAAAATTGGCATTTCAGCATAATACGCTGAGGCAGTAGCAGCAGCTAGTAAAGTCAAAATCTCAGCATAATTCAACTTTATTGAAATATATATGAAGTTTATGATTACGATTTCATTTTGAGGGATTTTATTTTTTAATTTTTGTTATTCTTTAGAGTTAATAATTATGATGGTAATAAATGTTATGTAGCAGAAGTAAAAAGAAAATAATTTCGTCATTTGAATGTCAAAAGGAACTTGTTTTTTTTTTTTTTTTTTGTTTGTTAAGGACTTAAGTCGAATGAAGGAAATAAATTTTATACTTTAGTCATTCTAGAATATAATAGAAAGAGTAATGCTGTGTTTCGTAGTAGCCAAAATTAAATTAATGGTGCTTTAATTCGTCTACTACTTTATTTGGAATTATTGTTGTTCGCGTGTAGCTTTTAACAGAATGGATTTCAAATAGACTACGCTTACAGTTTCAATACAAAATTGTTTTTCAAGATGTCAAGGAATGAACGAGGAAAATTAAATTAAGAATGGAAGTGGCAATTGCAGACCCTCATCAGCGCTCAGTTATCAGTACTTTCTTTTGAAAAGGAAATTCAACTGGATTGGAACTGATAATTAGTTGACTGAGGCAGAAGTGCAGTACAACCCCCAATGTTCTCGGCACCATGGACGTCCAGAAGCAAATTCGGCATAGCAGTAACCGTCAGTGAGCTAACCAGTGCAGGATTTTCTTGGAACAAGTCAATAAAAACAACTCACAATATAGCACGTTAGAAGTCAATAATTAAGACTATGGCTCGTTAGAAGTCAATAATTAAGACTATTTGCTCAGTAGCTAATGACTGGCGGAACATCATAATCATTGTCGACTTACATATGTAACAGAACTTTACTATTAGAAGAATGATCAAAATTCTCTGGGGAAACCTAAATAGTGAAAAGACAATAGAGATTATAAGTTTAAAAAGGCCAAAGATTCGGAGTTTTGTTAGCATAATAACAGAGTTAAAAAGTCACCTGGCCCGCATAAGGTTGTTGACAGTACGATATGTAGAGCTTCGCAGGAGGATGATGAAACTATCAAGCACTACTTGTGTCACTGTCCAGCATTCAGTTAAATTAGAAAACAAATCTTCTGCCTGGGCCTGATCCCACAACGATGAGTTTTGAGTGTTCACCAATTTGAGTGTTCATAAATCACCGTACTTTTTTGACACTATTGCTCACTATAACTATCAAAATAATTCCTTCTCACTGTTGCGAACGAACAAATAAATCAGTGAACACTTAAATTGGTGGACACTTCAAAATTCATCGTTGAGGATGAGGAATATCTTAACACTTAGCTTGTAAAAACCTGAGGAGGTATATTGAGGAGACTAGGCTCCTAACCTGAATAAGTTTGACAAGTTTTCATAATTTTTATTGGGTAGATCCTTAATATTTCTTATTAAGAGCACATAACGTGCCAGAAAAGCATAAGTGTAATCCGAAGCTGATTGGGTCAATATTGATTGCGCCTCTTTTCAACCTAAGCTAACCTACATACATGTGTAATATTTGAACTGGACTAAATGAAAGATCCATTGTTTTATTTGCTAATATACAGTATACAGTAATATTTTTATATACGGCCAAATAAATGGAGTATAAAAAAATTAACTAAATCATTGAAAATTTCTTTCTTTAAACAAAACCTCAGTTTATATCTGCTGGTATGAAATACATGTCTTGCAGTGACTAAGCTACTAACTACAGAGCTTATATACATATGTACGTGGGCATGCTAATGATATAAAAGTCTATTCATGCATTCGAAATAAATCTAACTTTCATACCATTCCGTCTGCACAATAAAGGTGAAATTTAAAAGTACTTACGTGCATCCATATACATAAATTCAATTTACTCTACTATACTCCATATGTATATCCCCAAGCTCTTACGAGGCCGTTCATTTTGTTGCCATATATTTTTGCCAGTGCTGCCTGCTAAACAAATGAATGGTAATTTAGATTTTAAAAAAATTGTTTAAATTAAAAACATTTATTTTCCTTTGTTTTTTTCTCGACTTCTTAATACAAAAATCCTTGGGAAAAAAATCTCAAAATTATATTCAGGTCACTACATACATATATCTTTTCCTTAGGACGGTTTGTCTTGGCTGTTGTCGATTAAATTTCAAACACGTTTTCTATTTTGAAAGTTTTAGTTGCTGTTTGTGTTCTATGCAGTCGAAATATTTTATTGCATTTCTTTCATTTTCTTCTTCTTGGTTATTTTTCATTGAACTAAATGAAAAACCATTGTCGCAGCAATAAATTTATTGTTTTCGTTAACAATAAAACTTTAAGTGAAAAACAAATATAACGACAAGGAAAACAAAAATTGTGGAAAAAACTGTTTTTTTTTTTGGGGGGTAAAAAGAAAAGAATAGTTCATTATTTGAGTTGATTTCTTTATAGTTTCTTTCGAAAAAGAATTATTAGATTT
This sequence comes from Tachina grossa, assembly GCA_949987645.1. NCBI lineage: Eukaryota > Metazoa > Arthropoda > Insecta > Diptera > Tachinidae > Tachina > Tachina grossa. The sequence continues at coordinate 150,244,376 of OX465276.1, forward strand.
TGTTGTAAACATACGAGAGTAGTTGGAAGTGACATTAAAAAAAGGTCAATCTAAGAAGTATCAAAATTCAACATGAGGATCTGCTAATACTGATTAACCTCATGGTGTTGTTAATATTAGGTGCAAAAAATAATTTTACTGCGAGATTGTTCGGAAACATGTTTTTACATCTCTAGCTAAGGCATTCTTAAGCTCAAGCTGATAAGTTTCTTTACAATAGTGAAATATCTACCAATGAGGAACCTGCTCCCGTTTTTTAATCTTAATTATCACGTACTCTGCGATGAGATCTCATCAAAAGATTGTTACCAAATCAGCCAACACAACATTTTGAGGTAAAAGCGAAGGTCAACGATTAAATCCGTTCCGAGAACACCTGCTCTGCAACATGGCAACGATTTAAGCTTTTATCGCTGTAGAGTAAGATTGAAATTTACCAGCTAACAAGGTATGCATTATCCCTTAAATTTTTTACTATGAAGGTTTTCCTCCATAAGTTTATTAGCTTCTGTGGTACTATCAGAGTGCGATAGCTAAAGTTCACATCTTTTGAAGAACTTTTTCTTCTTTTGCTTAAAATCTATCTTTTATTAATACTGTGGGCTTAGATTGTATTCCACCCGAGATCCATGTCGCCATAAAACTACCAGAAAGGTGAACATCACCCCTTAAATCTATAATGCGAAGGTTTTCCTCCTTGAGGTTGCTGGCTTTCAAGATACTACTAGAGTGTGACAATTCAAGTGGTTCTTACCTGGAGAGATTACTCTACTTTTAGATAACTAGGACCTGCTGCAATCTCACAGCGGTTATCCTCCTTGAAGTACATCTCTGCTGGTATTTAAAAAAAGTGATGAAAATTATAAATATTTTATATGTGAAGTAAAAGTAAGTCATGGACTTTTCTCATTATTCCCTATGCATGTAATTTTAATATAGAACTCACACTCAACCTTTGAATTGAGACACGATTTTTTCTCTTTCTTAGGCTTACCTGCTGTTACGTCTTCATCTCTATATTCAGCTCAGGACTTTTGATAATCAATAGTTTAAATGAACAGAACCGAATAGGTAAGGGTAGGAATTTGGTTTTAAGGGCAGCTGGAGGCATTAGCACTGTAAAAAAGCTCCTCTGTTGTGGTCTTGCACACCATTTTGACATATGTAAGCTGCTCTTAGGCTCTATTCTCTTCCGATTTCCTCTTCAGTGATTTTTAGGGTTTCTTACTTGAATTTCTTCCAATAACTGAATATTTTTTCCGTTGAGCCCTCTGAGGATTTCCAATTGGGAGATTGGAGTACCACCAAATACTATAACATCTACATGCGGGGAAGCTTTTAATTATGATTTTTTTTGTGGTGATTATCTGTGTTTTGCGCCTTCAGGGACCGAATTCTCATTATTGTCCTCCTCCTTTTAGATGGGTGTAGAGGAAATAATTTCCTTGGAATCATCCCGTTGGGTACTTTTAGTTAGCTCTCCCTGCTTTACCTTGACCGCTTTCCTTTTTTGCGCACTAAATATATTCCTCCTTTCCGTGGGGAGTTTGGCTGTGCTGGCACTTATGTACTTCTACCATTTTATCTTCTCCAGGCGGATATTCTCTGTCTGGCTTAAAAGAATTGCAGACCTCGCAACTTTGTGTTTTTGTCGCTTTATCAACTACGAAGGCGAAGTTGCGCATCTCCAAGGTAATTTTCTTACAGGCGCTTGATGACAATAACTGATTGTCTGTTTCTTTACCACTACTATCCGCCGGTGCTGAGTTCTTTTAGCTCTGCTCCGTAACTTTATTTTATTTCTTTGTATTTTCCATATTAATTTTATTTTATTTTATTGGGTTTAACCCAAGCTTGTTTTCATTAGGTCGGCGAGAAATTTCAAAATTACCTTAGACTTGAGGTGATGTAAGTGATTATATAATGTAAGCGATGTGAGGAGTCCCTAAGTACCGAGCTGTATAGTTCATTAACTCATCTCAAGTTGCGAATGTCTTAACTTGCCTCATGCCTATCCGTAACCTGGGGGCCCATCCAATGGCAGTAAAATCAAGCAAAATGACTGCACATGTTTTGATACCTTTTGATTATATATATATATATATATATATATATATGTCTCAGACTACCCTCGTATAAGTGAAAACTCTGGCTTTTCACATGTCTACCAAAGAATAAAAACAAAAGAAAACTTGGACACTAAAGAAAAATTACTTTATTGTCTATATTCTTAAATACAGTCGCAAGTTTATAAAGCTGCTGCTGCTGGCTACTGGTTGCCATTTCGGTACTTTATTAAAACAATGGCTGTTCTAATGCTGGTTTATGCAACCATGTGTTTGTTGCTAAATGTGCATAAGTGTGTTGCCAATTTTAATATTTTCTTTATATTTTGTTATTTGCAGCCGTTGTCTTATAGCCGCTACAATTGAAATTGTTTTTCTGCAGATTTGTTTTATATTTTTTTTGTTGCAATTTTTAGTAATTTTAGCACGTAATCTGCCATTATTATTATGCGATGACTATAATTTTAAATCTGTATGTGTGTGTATTTTCTTAAGCCTCATCCGTATCCGTACAATAACAACACAATAAAGTATTGGAGTTGGAAAGCAAGAACTTTGTATTTTATACTCATGTACGTATTTCAAGGGACATTTGTTAGTTACTCATTGATAAAACTTTGGTTTTCTTCATAGTTTTGTCTACGCTTCTCAGCTTAAGCTTAACAAAATAAAAAGGAAAAAAAGAACAAACAAATAAGGCAAGCAGAAGCATGTATAAAAAGAAATTATAGCAAATTTAGTGTTTTTAATGTGCCAACCCAATAAGAAGAGATAGCAAAGCAAAGATTCATCTTCCTTGTATGTTGCTTGAGTGACAATAAAAATGCACAGTGTATTTTACAGATGGCGCATGTTTTTAATTCATTTTCAAACAAAAATAATGTTCATACAGACTTTTGATGAATATTTATTTTAGCACTTTAGCAGTAAAAGTTGTCAGGCATATATTTAAGAAAAATAAAAAAAAATATTAGTATAAAGACAACGTAAAATGATTTTATTAATTTTCAGCTAGAAAGTATAATGAAAAGAAAATATATAGGCAATTATTTTTTATTAAAGATAGAAAATATCTGGAAAAATATCAAACCCCACAGTATTTAATGCAATTCGCTCTCAAAACAGATAATCGCTTTTGTTGCAACTGTGTTCCCAGTTTATAAAAGGTTGTTTTTTTTTTCAAAAAAGAAGTCTGGACTTTTTAAATTTTTTTAAGTTTTAAAAATTTGGCTTATTAATTATTAATATCAAGAACTATAATCCGACCCAAAAGGTTTTACTTGATCTTGAATAAAATTAAAGACATATATTTAAGGAAACTAGGTAGGAGTGGATTTCATTTGTAATATTTCAGTAACTTTATATCAAGGAGGTATCGTTCAGCAGAACAAGAGGTTTTACTCGACCTTCAGAAAATTGAAAACAGATATTTCAGGTAAATTAGGTAGGACTTAATTTTATTTTCATTAACTTCATTCATTCTACTTCCTAAACAGGAAGTAGAAGTGTTAAACAAGTATTTAAAATACCTGCTACCTAAAAAGCAAAATCGGCATTTTTCCACATTAGAATAAAGGCAGAAAAATGTGTATAATAGTCTTCTTGAATAGTTGTCATTATAAGGAAGTCCTCTGGGGTCCGAAGACGCATTAACCCGTGATAATGGCCCTAATATTTACTACTTGTGTACGTAAAAATCAATTATAGTTGCAGGATTATTTTTATGTCAATGAAAGACTATAGATTTCTTGTAATCAAATAGGTGGGCAAGGTGGTAAAACCTTGTTTATTCTACCGTTGAAAGAAGATTGCCAATGCAACTCTAAAAAAAGTGTCATTGCTCACATCTGATAACAAAGCTTTCTCTCTTGCTAGGTTAGGCGTTATTACGTTTCCAGTAGAAGACCCATACCCTCGCACTCATTTTGAGGTGATATTGCAGTGATCCGCCGTCTTGTGGAGAGGTAAACCACATTAAAGGAGGAGGTTTGATATGATATATACATTTGTATGTGACCCTATAGCAAGCCTTGCCATCGGTTTTATTCCAGATATCTCTGAGAGAATTTTTTTCGATGGTCAATGAATATCTCGATGGTGTTGCCATTTCATAATTGGAATTCAACATTCGATACTTTTTATTCGGTATTTAGAGAAGTTCGAACAGAGACTGCGAGAGAGATCATAATCAGTGCTTCAATCAAATAATTATTTTTCTTTAAACTGCTAAACTTTATTTAACTTCGTGTCTATATAAAATAATTTCCTAAAGAAGGAAATTTTTCATTTTATTCTAAATTTCGAATACTTAATGCGTTTGCAAATTAATTACCTTTTAATAACAAAAATATTATTCCTTATATATTTGTTTCTTTCTCTAATTTGTCTCATAACAAATTAATTGTTATCATTACTTAAACACAACTTTCAATAATAAATTTTTAGCAATAGCAAAAAAAAAGAACAAATAACTTATCTTCACTTTTGTTATTCTTGAAGTTTTGCTTTATTTATCTGAAGAAAAAACAATATAAATACTAAATAAATAATAATTTATCTGCAACACTTAATTAAAAACTTAAAATACAAGACATCTCTACTATTTCAATCGGTTTTTGTGTGCTTTTAATAACTAAAATATTTATTTATAACAAGAACAACAAAAACAAAAACAACAACTTCAAAACATTTTCACAGCCAACTATGGCAGCAACAGAACAAAACTCATTCATTAATAATTTCCATAAACAATTGCTAAGAAACTAATAAATACAAATAAATGAAAAATTGACAACTAAATGTTAATATTTCCATTTATTCCCATGATTTGTGATTTTAAAGGAAGTCTAGGAATTTTCTTTTGGGTGCAAAAGTCTCTTCCTGCAATATGTAGGGGCTGCTTGCATAGAAGTTTGTGTTTGTGTGTATTTCTTTATGCAAGACCCAATTCATTTACTTTCAACAAGTTTTATTGTTTTAACGCTATTTGCATAATGTTTTTCTTAGAAATTACTTGCTGATGAAAAGCCAGTGCTGTTGGTCCACTGCTTTCACTTCATATATACAACTTCCCAGTAGTTATGGAAAAGTAAATAACTGCTCATTTATTACGGTTTACGCTCACTGGAGGATAACAGCTTGAACTGGTTTTGTGGATAATTTTTATACATTATATTACATACTTTTTTAAAAATATTAAAAACAATTTGCCAACGTTGGTGTACTTTCCATTTGAATATTGGACCTCTCGAATTCTTTTTTCGAAATTCCATTTATAGTTTCCACACAACAAGCTGTAGACTTCTCCCAAAAAAAAAAAAAAAAAAAAATATGTAGCAATCAGTCAGAAGATTGCAACGCCTTTCATATAAATAATTTACGCAATATCCCCAAAATTTAACAGATATATTACTCCCACTAACAATCGCTCTTACTCTAGACAATAATAATATGTAGTGTCCATATTTTTGTATTTTGTATATTATACTTCTCGAATTCTTTTTGGAAAGCATAATTCTGTAGAGTAATACCAAGCCGTATTTTCCAAACCAAAAGCAGCCAATTTGTCAGGAATTTTTTTTAATCACTTAAAAGATTGCGGGCCCCTTAAGTTCAGAGACAAATTACTCACACTCAGAATCAGTCATAAAAAAAATTATTAAATAAATGTTTCTTAACTGACTTGCCAACGATAGTGTATATAATTTACGTTTGCATAGTGAAATTCTTTTTATTTCGAATTTTTTTGATCGCCTGAACTTGTCTAATTTATTTTCATACTCGTGTGAGATCGCATGACTTTGAGGCAAGATATTTAAGTTATATTTTACTCCTAAGCATGCAGGATTTTAAATGAATACTTCAATGTGGATACGAAACCACTAATAAAACTGGCCAGTTTAATGCATACAAAACCAAGTAAATTTTCGGCTCGAAGGACCATTAAAAGTCTATGTTCACAAAATGTTTATTTGCTAGTTACTGTTTGAGTTACCGCCTTACAGCTCATCAGAACTTTTCTCTTCTAGCTTACTACATTTCTTCTTCTTCTCAACCCCCTTGTAATATTCTGTTCCGCCACTGAAATTAACTTAAACAATAATTTTACCATTTCTTGGAAATCAACTCCCCTCGAAGATTTTGCTATTAAAAGTTGTCAACAAATTTGTCTTGTGTTTTAATTTTCTATTATCAAAGAAAGCATGTAAATCACTTCATTTGTGGCTCATTTGCTGAAAATTTCAATGGCATAATAATTTTGTTGTTTATTTTTGTTTTGCAAAGCGATTAAAAGTTTTACAAATGAAAATATTTTTGTAAATCAACAAATTTAGAAAAGTTTGTATCAATGACGCGTTGAAATTTTCACATACTGCGATTTGCTATTTTATCGTGATTATTCAAAAAATGACAGCAGGTGAAACAAATTGATGAGGAAAATTTGGTGAGTTGTTTTTTTTTATATTTTAACTTATAATGATATAAAATAAAAGTAATTTTTTTCAAATGTTGAAAAATTTTGTATTTATTCATACATTAAATACATCTTAACTTAGGAACCAATGGAAATAGTTATATAATTTATTTTTGTGAAACGTAAGTTTTACAAAACTTAACTACCATACCAAGTTAAGTTCGATTCGGAAGGGTTTGGTTCCAAAATCTTGATAAAATAAAAATATAAAATATGAATCTTGAATTGTCTGTTCCAAAAAATGTTTAAATTTAAATTAAAGCAATTAAATAAAAATATGTACATAAATGCCAAATTACAAACGGCTAAAGAATGTAGCATAAGACTTTTCCAGCTGTGTAAAAAATCCCGAAAACTTTCAGAGAAACAAAAAGAAACAAAAAAGTTATCTGTATTTTATTTGACTTAACCCTCTTGTGATTTAAATAATGATTTTCATTGGATCACAGTTAAAACATCAATTTTCTATTCCTGTCTTATAAACAATAAAAATTTTAATGGTCAAATTCTTATTCGGACAAGAACACTGTTGTGCTTTATTTGGGAAAAGTAAAAGGCACAAGTTTGTAAAAATTTGGAGAAAAAAACTCTATAATTAAAATCTATTTTGAAGGACCATAATAAATGAAATAAGCATAAGTAACGCTTACAATAGAACTGTGAGGATAAATGACATGAAACGATATAAAGATGGACAGAGTATGGCAGGACACCCCGTAGAAAGACATTATATCTCCGTTACTATGGGTGACCAATATGCACAATCTACTGGGGACTTTAACCGAAACAGAATTCAAACCCAACTGCTACGCTGATGACGTGATAATCTGGAAAAACTTTTAAGAGAAAACCGCAAACATATTGTAGAAATGGTTAAGACAAGGAAGACTAAATATCAACCAAGAACAACAGAAATTTGATTGATCACAAGAAAGCGGGAAACTGATCTACTTAGATCCCCAATTTTTCAAAATAGAAGGATATATATCACTAAAATGCTGAAATATCTTGAGGTCATAATTGATTGGAGGCTATCTTGGAAACACCATATAAAGTGTAGTGTAAGAAAAGCTTCAAGAATGTGATCCTCTTTCAGAAGAGAAATTAAGTCGAAAAATGGCACAGGCGTATTAAGACCAAGAACAACACCTCATTGCTGAAGAAGGCCAATATAAAATCACTTCAAAATATACATAGACATCTTTGGCATCTTTGGCGCTATGAGCACCCCATTAATAAATGGTACGGAGAACGTTTGTTCGAAACTGCATGAGGAAGCCTTGTCTACAGGAGATTGGCTGTAAACAGAACATATAAGGATATTAGACGTTTTACCATGGGATGATGCCACCTCAGAAATGTGTGACCGAACCCCCAATAGATGTCTACTCACTAAATGCATTATTATACTGGATACTGAAAGAGGATGCGATGAAACGAAGCGTTTAATTAGCGGGAGAACCGATATTTACACAGACCGTTAGAAAACTTTCGACTATGTAAGAAATCGGCTCTCGGACAGGAGTTGCTACATAAGAAAATTTTTTCATCTGTCGGATCATAACAAAGTTTTTCAGAATGAGATTACAACCGTTACGGAAAGCATTTAATGGTTAGAGGAAATTTATTACTGGTTGCCAACCCGTATATTCGCGAATAGTAAAGCTGTTGTTAAAGCTTTAATGAGGGAGAAAATTAATCTCGTTACGTCCATCAAGGCAAAAATGCTATAAACTCATGCAAATACTGGCTAGATCTACAGACAATATGAGCACCGAGACATCTCGGTATAAAAAGACACGAAGAGATTAATAGGCTTGCCAAAATGGTAGCATAACTCGAACTCAAACAGTGGTCGGTTTGAGAAAATGAAAAAGATTGACAAAACACTACTGTGGGAAGAGTACCATGAATCGTTTGAGACAATATGAATCCTGAAAGCCAAAATGTCTTCTTAGATTAAATATGCCAAAGGTCAGGAGACTCGTTAGCGAAATAACCGGCCACACAAAGATGAGGTATGGGACTGATAAAGGATACCACATGCAGAACATGCGAAAGGAGAACAAAACATTATAAAGCGTTTAGTCGGCTTAGAAAAAAATTCTTCATAGGTATAATGCTGAGATCTACAATACAGAAAATAGACTGGCTTCTTGGCGTGGCAGATTTTCTTGACCCATATGTAGGTGCAAGGGGTATCCTGCGTCTTCGAGTAGAACCACAATATGCCGGATTGGGCAGGAGTGTAGTCCGGTATGAAATTTGATCAACTTAGCTACTGTCCTTCTTTCTAACCTAAATTAACTTAATGAAACTTTTCAATTTACACTGGAGCAATGTTAAGATATTAACATATCCGGTTCGAAGGACCATTAAAACTAAAGCGCGCAAATTGAACATATTTTGTATATTAAATGAGGACATTTTTTTGTTATATTGTATAAAAACCAAAAAAAACATGTACATATTTTGTCAATCTTATTTAAAGACAAGCTTTTGAGGAAGCCATTTGTCATAGTATAAATTTTTTCAAACACAAATTTTGTAGTTTTATTAAACTGACATCGAGACTCCCTCCACTTTCCTTCACCTCCCTCTCTCAGATGGCAATCTTACCCTCAACAACCCTCAATTTTAAAGCAACTTATTTATCTTCCATGCTCCATCTGCATGTCTATCTTGCGAGTCTCATGTCCATGTGTATGACTTGATGTCTGTCTATTTTCAAAAATATGATGCAATTTATAACATAAATGACATTTTTGTGTTGTGTTGCTGTCATTGACATATTTGTTGTCATTTAAAAACATTAAAACAACAGCAGCAGCAGCAACAACAACAACAACAACAACAACAACAAGTGAGGCAAGCAAACATACTACTTGTCTCTTTAATAGTCCCATACGTTTATGGCATGATATGGCTCTGTGATTTTTATTTAATGTTGTGAATGTTGGTTTTTATGTTATCGATAACTTCTATTAAAAATAAAGTCAATTGAGATTTTTATTCTGCTTCCTTTTTTATTTGTTTTAATGGATTTTCACAAGAGTTATAGCTGGGTTAGTATCCGACGGTCATTGGCTTCAAATGGAGATATGGGAGGATTTTTTATTTATTTATTTTTGCTTAAAAGAAAAGCAGTTAAGATTTGAAATCTGGTATTTTATAGAACGGAGGGTTATAATTCGCGGGCAATAAATTGGAGCACAAGGAAGATGAAATCTAACACAGAAGGGGGAACTTCTAACTGTGGTAGTCACGAATTTGTTTTTAAGAGTAAATTTTAAACAGGAAATCTGATTTGAAGTTCAACACAAACAAATCGTTAAGTCTGCCTAGCGACGTTAAAAGAATATGTTGGTTTGAAATTTTTTTACCAAAAATAAAAACAAAGAATTAGTTTTTTAGTTTTAAATGTAAAATTTTGAACAAATATCGATATCGGTGGACAAGCCATTAATATTGAACTTGGAGGTTACATATTTGAGGTATGCATGTTTTGGGCTTAATGAGTCGGAGAAATATGATAAAATCTTTCAAAAGCATTTTGATATCTGCCATCTACATATGGGGACGCAGACATGAAACTCAGCAATTTCTGGGTGATGCACAGTGCTGCCTATTTCACAAAAAAATCTGCAATTGCTAAACTAATGTTTTTATTAAAAAAATAATGCAAAAAATTCGTAAAGCAGGATCCAAGCTTTTATAAAATGTAACTTATAGTGACCTTGCCGACTTACATGATGACAAAGTTGACAACTTTCAGCAGTTTGCTTCATAAATTGTGACCTTCGTTGATATTTTTTTCTAGTGCAGTAAAGTGCCCTGGAGACTGTCAAATAAACTCATCATTCACATGGTTTTGTGTTGCAGTAATTTTTTTTGTCGGCTACATAAATGCGTTGAAACTCTGATTGACGAAAATCATCAGTTTCTTTGTGATTCTCCCTAATGGTGGACAAGTGCACTGACGCCCAAAAGTTTATATAGTGCTACGAAGTTATAATACAAATAGTGATTCACAAGTCTTTTTTTTTGGATCTTCTTTTAAGCAACAAGCATAAATGCTTTGATTGACGGGTTGATTTGATTGTCTGCAGGGTGCTTTATATACGGTTGTGGCCGCTTAATAGGTGCAGCCTTTTATTTGGATTATACCTAACTCTTGCAATTCAATTTGGCGGACCCTAATATCTTTTCATTATCTTCCCTTTGAGTTTTTCTAGCATATATACTAATTGACGGGTTTATTTGATCATTTCCAAGATGGTTTATATACGCTTCTTGCTGCTCACTAAATTTAACCTCGTGAGCTTTATAGTTAGTTGTAGTTCTGTTTGGATCATCCTTTACGCTTCAAAAACGATTTGGCAAAACCTAATATCTCTCTTTTTCTTCCTTTTAGGGTTTTCTTGTCTAAAATTGATCTATTTAATTTATTTTTCTGCTATTTTCTTCGTTTCATTTGTAATGAAATACGGCGCCAAATATTTAATATTTTGACAAGTAATTCAACAATAATCTCCTGTATATCTTATCTTGACAATTAAATAATTTACATCAGTTTTCAGGGGAATATTTGGTACCAATTAAAATGCGAACACGTGTCACTACACCAAAACTTTGCTAGACATTTAAACGGACATCATTAATTAATAGTAAATAAAAAAAAAATACTGAGCCATTGAACTTTACACAGAGCTTTCCTTTTAGCCAGCACCCCACTAAAACTTCAAACGAAGACAAGCAAACATCTAGCCATCGATATTTATAAACAACCCACATGTGTAACAAATTATTTTAAAAGAAACTGCCGCCCCAAAAAAATAGAAGAAAAGAAAATCATTTCGTCTAAGAAATATTATATTTATCATCAATTAGACATACAAGATGGTGCGTTTTGCCGTTTGAAAAATTACCAATAACATGTTAATGCAAAAATCATTGAGAATAAAAGAGAAATTTAAACAACTTAATGAAGACAACCCGCAGCATTTTCCGGTTTCAATGTCGGCGCTCTAACAGCAAGTTACAAAAAAGAGAAGAAAAAAAAGCATGTAGTTCATTCAATATCGTCTTCGTCATCGACATCGTTAATCGAGGCAGCTTCAAAAGCAAACGTATCACCATCATCATCAAAAAAAAAAAAAAAAATTTTAATGTTTGTTAATGTTGTCGTCGCATCATTGACATCATTTCTCACATCTAAGATAATTTTGCTGTCAGTTTTATTTCTTGACATTCTTTTCCTTTCTATGTAAACATTAACGAAGTAAAAAAAAATTTGCATGCAAAATACCCGAAAGGAAATTTGAAACGAAAGCGAAAAAACTCTCAAGATGAGTAGGACTATGCTTAACTTCAAGGTTAAGAAAGAAATTGTGTGAAAGGATGTGCCTGTCTGCGATTAATTCTTGATTTTGAATATCAAATTTCATTAAAGTTGGATAGCACACAAAATCTTAACTATTTGTAGAATTAATTCATATCATTGCAATTGTTGCCACGACTCTCATGCTACCTTTATATCCTTTTATACAAAAATAAAAATTTAGGTACAATTGTAGTCAGAATACAGCAAATTCTTTTAACTTTAATTTAAGGAATTGAATAGTTAAACTCTATTGTATGTATCATGATAATCCGTGCCAGGTTGTGTACACCTTCCATATATCCTTCTTCATAAAAATTTAATTTTGGCTACAATTATGATCTGAATGCTCCAAAATATTTTATAAAACTAAATCATTAAAGTATATAGTTAATTTCATTACAATAGATGCCGGGAAATACATACATACCTCCCATATAACCTTTTTCAACGATATTTAATTATGGTTGAAATGATGATCAACATCTTTTAACTTTTTGTAGAATTAAACAATTGGTCTTTAGTTAATTTCATTGAAATCGTTGCCAGGACATGCATACCTCCCATAAATCCTTTTCCATAAAATCTTAATTTTGACTGCAATGGTTATAAAAATTTACTAAAATCTTTTAAATGTTTCAAGAAATGAAAACTTGAGCTCGTTGGTAAAATTTCATGACAATTTTTGCCAGGATGTGTAAACCTTCTGTATAACCTTTTGCATAAAAATTTCGCTTCCGCTATAACCGCAATCACAAGGTGACAAAATCTTTTAACTATTTATGTAACTGAATAACTAATCTCTTCGCCGATTTATATGTTAATCAGTACAAGGACATGATTATCTCCCATATATCCTTTATTTTAAAAGTTGAGTTTTAGTTTCATATTGTCGTCAGAATACAAAGAAAATTATCCACTTTTCCTAAAATTATATTCATTTTATTTAAAAAAAAACAAGAGGGAGTCAAGAGCTAATAAGTCAATTTTCTGATAATTGGTTAAAGGACACAGTTATCTCTTACATATACTTAAGCTTAAAATATTGAATTTTGGCTGCTATTGCGATGGGGATTATTAATATATTTAAAACAGAATTAAATTCCCAGGAAAAATCTATTAGAAACTATTAAAAGGCAGATACATACATATACTTGCATTCCTCCCTCTTTAGTTTGGGAAGTCTAATGACGTCTTAATTATAATACTGATGCATCGAAAATCAGTACAGATTTTTAAGGACATGTAAATTCCGCACATATCTTTTAAATTTCAAATTTTGCTAATGCTTTGATTGTGAAGTTATTTTTGTAGGTTTCTGTCCTAAAATGCACTTCTATCAGCGGAATGGCATGCCTACCTATCACATATTATAGCCTTGATTTTAAAAATTAAGTTGTTGCGACAGTTATCAACAGTGTACAGAGAAATTTTGTTTCGAGTAGTTCAAGGACATGCCGAAGTCTCATACGTCCTTGATTTAAAAAATTTAATTCAATTTATAATGCTAAGCACAATTTTTTTGCTTATATCAATTGATATAAGGACACGCCCATTGCCCATACATCCTAAACATAAAAATATTTTTTTTATACAAATGTGATCATAACACAATTAAAATTAATTAATAACTACTTGCATAATTGTACAGCCTAGCTCTCAAGATTTTTTGCATTTAAATTAATGCAAGAATACATTTGCCTTCTATATATATCCTTTATTTAAAAATAACGCTTTCAAACTATTATCATAATCAAAATGTTTGTGAATTAACACAGTTCTTCTATTTTGTGACTTCTGCTTAAATTTTTCCAAGGACATATCTACCTTAATTCTAAAATTTTCAGTTGTAAGGACATATATATATATATGCCACATATCCTTAAATTTTAAAGTTAAACTAGAGCTTCAAATGTACAGTTTTTTTTTGTAGATCGCTGTGTAGTTTTTTTTAGATATTACTCTTAATCTTCACTTCTCTTAGCGCAAGGACATGCCTACTTATGACACATATCTTTGATTTTAAAAATTAAATTTTAGCTACAGTTATGAACAGTGTATAGAAAAAAAGTATCTATCCATCTGTGATAAATTTTATTTCGAGCAGTGCAAGGACATGCCCACCTCCCATATGCCCTGGATTAAAAAAAAACGAAATATCATTGGACGGCAACTTAATCTTAACTTTTATAATGGCCAGTATTCTTATAAATTAAGATAGTTCAAATATAACGTTACTTTCGTTTAAATTGGTCCAAGGACATTCTTACCTCCCATATATCCTTAATCCTAAAAAATTGTTTTAGCTGTTGTAATTTTTTTTTATAGAATTGTAGAATGAAGACAAGGAATGCCTACTACTATTACTAGGTGTTACGTTCTTTAGGAAATGGATAGCGATGCAGAAGATAGTTGGTGAAGGAAGAGAGAGATTTTTGCACGTTTTTAATAATGCAGTGTTGCTGCGCCTCTGGTGTTAAATTAGGTGTATAATTTTTTTAAAGCTGTAGTTAGTAGCCATTTTGTCGGTTATTTTACTTCGCCGATAATTCTTGAAGTAGGTATATTTCAGTGGCCAGTGACTAGCCCTTCATCACTTGAACTTTCCTACAACAACTGACACGTATGTGCAATTGCTTTACGTGAGTACCTGCCATTACGGCCTAATCTTACGTGTGCCAAAGCACTGGGTGTGGGTTAGACGCCAGACCAACGCCCCCATGCACCCTTTTAGAATAAAGCTATGGCCCACTCCATAAGGCACATAGGTTGCAATCTTTGAATATAGTTATCCCTGTTCTATATTCAAGTACCTTGCTGAGGTACTTTGAGCTATCTAAACTCTGCTGCTATGTCCGTGCCCATAGCAGCTCTGTTAATTGGCAACAGCACCTAGAATAGTGTCTGGCTGACCGCGTCAGACCAAGCACTAGCATTGATTTCACACTGGGAAGCCAAGACTATTCTCCCAGCGAGTTTGGTAGCAACCACAACCACCACGATAATTCTCCAGCTTCCACGCTATGGTGTTGTGTATACACCTTAGCGAGGTCTCCAAGAAAATTCCTCAACCATTGCCGGCACAGCTAACCACTCATCCATAATGAACGCATGCCAAATAACCAGTGCGTACTCCACACATACCAAAATCATCCCTTTAACCCCGTGGGGTAGGACGAACTCGACATTTTAGCAAAGGAAACTGACGACCGCTACATGCACTCAAAACTTCAGAGCAGCGAGGACCACTTACGCGAGAAGAACGCAAGCTCGCCGCCAAGATCCTGTGGCTACTACAATCGATCATGCTTGATAAACGCCCCTTGAACCCAGGAGGTAGGACGCACAACTATTTTAGCACAGAATCTTGACAACCGCAAAGCATTTATCTCTAAGCAGCCCAGTCGGGCAACCGGCACCCGTGGTACCAGAAGTAGCCTCTGGTTAGACCTCGAAGTTCCACCACAAGGGCTTCACCTCTATCGTCTTTTGAACTCAGGGGCAGTTCTAGGTGACGCTGCACCTAGCTGACAACAACGGGCGTACAATATTTGTTTTCCTTTTATAAATATGTGCACATCCTTTGCTCTGTTTATATTCAGAGATCGGGTAGTAACACATAAGTTTTACGGGTAATGAGCCAAAGGTCCGTCAGTGGAAAAAGCTACATTACCCTAGATGAAGCCCGGGATTGCCAGACCCGTAGTCTATAAATAGACTCCCCTGGGGGTACAACAACTGACACAAAGGGCCACTAATGCACATAAGAAGAATGCGTGGTGTTGTTATTTTAATGACTGTTGGATACAGGGATTGAACCCAGTACCTTCGGTTTTGTAGTCAACGTGCTAACTACTTCAGCCAACGACTCCCTGCCCCATAATCCTTGATATAAAGAACCGAGTTTTTGCTACAAAAACAATCAGAATGCGAAGAGAACTTGCAAAGAGAAGCTTTCTTCGCATATATCCTTTAACTTAAAAAGTTTATTTTTCCTGCGAGTATAATGAGAAATCGTTTTTGAAGTAACTCGTTTATTTTTGGTATCTGATAAATTTAATTTCAATCTATAAAAAGATACCTAATGTTTTAGGATGTTTGTCTCGATTATAAAAATTCCTTGCTTGTCTCGATCTTCTGCAATTTCTAGCAGCCTTTTTGTTAACATTTATATACTAATGCTGCTAGTCCGTTCTTACTGAAATTTATTTATTAATGTGGAAAATTTTTTCAACGTGGGGTGGTGTTTTGTTAATGATAGGGGGCGTCTAAAGCAATTTTAGCTTAAATTTTTTAGTGAACAATATCAGTTGAAAGCGCGCGTGTGTGTGTGTGTGTTTGTCTAGCTGCTAACCTCCTACTGCGAAACAAAATGCATTCATTCATTCATACACCCACTGTAATTCCTTATTTCTTTAAATAGATACTACTAAACTCTACTGTTGGCAGTTAAAGTCCCATGCCTGAGTAAGTTTCTATTTTCCGCTATTGTCATTGTATCGACATTTCAAGTAAACAACAACCCCAGATTTTTGCTCTCCTTTGTTAATGCTGATGTTGTATCTTTTCCTTTCTTTTCATTGTCTTGCCAAAAGGAAGACTGAATATGTTTGTGTATGTGCGTGTGTGTGTCATGTTTTACCCAAAAGCAAAGTTTCGCGCCTTAGCCTATCAAGGCGATTTCTTGTAGCTGGATTTGAAGTAACTACTCGTTGTAGGAAATATGAAAAAAATTTAAGTTTCCTCTCCTCTATTATTTGGAGTTTTTGTTCCTGCATTGCTTTTATTTTTGTATATACATATATATATATATAGATAGATTTTGATGATGATTTTTCATTGCTCAGTTTTAATTTTACACTTGAGTTGATTTTTGTGTTCGCTTCACAGCTGATGAGAAAGTTTAATGTCAATGTTGCTTGTTGTTGTCATACAAGTTGCAATGTTTAACCTTTGTATGTATTTGTAAGCTCCCCTATATTTTTTTTTTTTTTTGCTGAACAAATACAAAATTTTTTATTTTTTTTTGTTATACAGGAAAATTAAAAATAAAAAGTTTTTCTTCTAAAGAAAATCGAGAAAGCTTGCCGCTCTTTCCCCAACCATTCAGTGTATATAAAAAATTAAGAAAATAATGGATTTATACAATCGAATTGACTTGAATATAATGATCAGTTTTCTTTTCATTTATATATCTGCATGTGTGCTGGAAAATAATGTTAAAAATTTATTTTTATTGATAAGAAATTTAACATCTAATGCAAAGCTAAATATCATTACGGGGATTTAAAGCTTAAAAATGTATCCAAAGATCAGCAGAAGGTTGCTCAGCCTTGCCGTAGACTGAGCTCACAGGCATCAGTTTTATTGAGCAATTTATAAGTTTATAGGAGAGAAAAGGGAAGCCATCACAGTTTGCTCTCTTGCCCATAACCTTAGAAGTTGCTGAACAATAATTGCCGTGTGTGCTGTTTTCTTTTCTTATTAAGAAGAAGTGCAATTTAGTATTCGTTTAATGCAAAAATTTACTCCCGCAAGGAATGATAAAATAATTTATAATAAATTCTCTATTTTAAAAAACCATTTTTTTTGCAAATTTTCATTTAGAATTTCAACGAATATAATGTATTAGTGCTGTCATATGTTGAAGGCGGAGGAAATCTGAATCAGCTGCTTGCCTTATCCATATTGCACTTGCACTAAAAGGAAGGTGAATTAAAAATTTACGAATCACTGTTTTTATTTTCATATACTTATATCATAAAGAGGAATTGAACTGTATTTTTTCGGACGAAAGAGTAGAGGAAATGATGTAAATATGACCACTGCATATCTTTTTTCTTACACAAAAGTGAAAATTATAAAATTTTGTGTTGACCCCTTTTAGAGGAACAAACGCAGTATGTAGATTTCCCTGGCAATTTTCTTAGGCCGCGTTTACATCTGTGTGCCATGTGCCACACAAGCGTAAAAAAAGCGTAACCACTAATTACTAATGAAAAACTGTTTTATTTAGACATGTACCCAGCAAAAAATTTCAAAAAAGGTAATCGAGTTTGGAATTAAGCATTTTTGGTGGAAGCTGTTCCTTACTGGATTACCAACTTAATGATTTTAACAAGGCGTGAGACTAAAATAATCGATTCTTGAGAAGTAGTTATGTTGTTTATTGTAGGAACTAATTATATTTTCCGTTGTGGGAAATAGTTATTTTTTTCTTGATTGAACTACTTTTTTTAAATATGCCGTTGTTTGAGTAAATGGAAGGTCATGGTTAAAAACTCAGTTTGATTAAATATACATATAATAACTTTAAAGAAAAATTTAAACAATTTAAAAAAACTTATTGTTTTACTACGAAATACACCATTTTGTAAAATATCTGTTATAAACTCAATTGAAGTGGGTTATATTTTATTCGTATCAGTGCCTCTATTGTTACTTATAAATACTATATTTAGAAAAATTTTAATTGCTTTCATTGATGAACTTTTATTAAAACCGTAAATGAAAAAAAAATTATTTAGAACTAACTACTTATATTTAAATAATTATTTTCCAAAATGTAAGTATTTATTTTTAAGTTTAAAATAAATAAGTAGGCAATTTAGAAATATTTATAATTTATTTAAAATAACTACTTATTTTGGCAAGATTTTCACGTCTTCTTTTAAAACCCAAAGAATATGTTCAACTTCTGCTTCCTATTTTTAAAACTTTGCGTAATGTGTTTTGTAAGCGAGTACTTCAATCTGGCAATCTAAAAAGTAAGTCATTATATGGCAAATAGTTAGTTCAGATGGTAATGTCTAATTTTTTGCTGGGTATCTATTAAGTTAAATAGTTCCATACATAACTAATAGACAATTTTATAGAATCCAACATGATTGGAAACTGTTTAAATCAATAAATATAAAACAGTTTTTCATTAGTAATTAGTTGGTTACGCTTTTTTTGGGCAAATAACACACAAAAAATGCCAGAATGAATATAATTTTTTCCCATTTTTAAAAAAAAATTAAGTCTAAGAATAATATCATATACCAAGAATAACTTAATAAAATAAGCAATAAAACACAGAGTAGTCAACAAAACAATTTAAAAAAGTATATGAAATTGGATATTACCATGACAATGGCCAGAGTTCCATATTGATGGTAATTTTCTTACGAGTACAAAAAAGCTAGAAAATTTACTAGAAAATTTAAACAATGTTGCCATTTTGTTAGCTTACTCAACTATGTATTTGTCTACTGACAGTATATTTTTATATTTCCATAGCATAGTTTTGAGAGTAACAGATTACAAGCATACAAAACAAAAGGAAACAGATTATACACGTATTTACATGTGTACAAATCGTTCGTTATAGTCTAGAAAAATTACAAAAAAGAACAACAAAAAACTATAATTTTATTTGTTACTGCATTCATGTTTTACTGAGTAAACTTTGACAGTTTTCCGCATGGTCTGTTGTAAATCTTACTGACGTATACAGGTATGCATGGAGTCAAAACTCTTCATAAACATGGAAAAAAATTATTTAAAGTCAAATATAAAAAAATTAGGTATGTATATTTTTCGGAAACGAAATTTTAAAATAAAATTTGTTGGGCCTATTTTGCAAAAAAAACATGGGCGAATATTCGAATATTTGTTTGGGTGGATGCTCACTAGGTGTTGGAAAGTGTTTGTGACATGTATTAATACAATCCCAATATGAATAGTGACGGTGTGTCCGGTTGTGATTGGTGAGGTCTTCTAGTTGAAAAAACGTGAGCAGCCATATTTTACGCTAGATATCAGGGTGAAGGTTTTGTAGTGGCTGCAGTCGCTTCCAAAATCTCTGGGAGAATGGTCCTGAATTTTAAGTGTTAAATCAATGCTAGTGATAGCTGCAAAACGGTCAGCCATAAAATATTGTGGGTTTTATTTCTATTTAGCAAATGCTGCTCTGACCTCGTTCTTAGCTCGGTTATGTCAGTAAGGTGCCTTCTCATAGTCTGAGATAACTAAAGGGTGTCCCAACAAGAACGCAAGATTTAAATTTTAAATAAAACACAGATATTTAAAAAAAAATAGTGAAACTTTATTATATCGTAAAGTAGACAAAATGAGGATATGTGTGGAACAACAAATCGGGCAGATGGCCGCCGCGGCTTTGCTGGCACACACGCGATCTTTTAATGAAATTTTCAATGGCCGTTTTGCATAAATGCTGCGGTATTTTATTAATGCAGCGTCCAATTTCCTCTTTTAAGGCTTGAGTCGTCGTCGGCTTATTCGCGTAAACCATCGACTTCAAAAAACCCCAAAGAAAAAAGTCTAATGGTGTTGAATCGCACGATCTAGGCGGCCAATTCTGGTCTCCAAAACGCGAAATAACACGACTGGGAAATGACTGATGTAGCAATTAAGTTGTTTCTCTGGCTGTATGACATGTGGCGCCGTCTTTTTGAAACCACATATCCTCCACATTCATTTCTTCAATTCTAGGCACGAAAAAACTGGTTATCCTTTCACGATACCGAACACCATTGACTGTTTGCGCTTGACCTGCGTTTGAGAGGCATCATCACGAACAGCTGCGACGTTTTGGTCGATCGAGATATCACAATGAGAATGCGTTGTTCATTAGTGTAGCGCTCCGGTTTTACTAACCTCGTACCTTCTAGTTACAAGCAAACAATAACAATTGTTCAAATGTCAAACAATGACACTTCGAATGGCGCCAAATTTAAATCTTGCGTTCTTGTTGGGACACCCTTTATAAGCAAATACTATTACATATATATGTGTTCCTTGCAAGGGGCGCTGGTGGACGTTCAACTTTACCCGGTGTTACGACCACTATGAGATAAGTCCGTAATGGTAGGTACTCTCGTAAGTCTATAATAAAATCTCCTAAGACCAGCTGGGAAAGAAGACAGTTCTTTACTTGCTCTGTGAATATCCGGTGTTGTACTTTTTAAGATAACCTTACGGCCATATTAGTTGCAGGCAGAGGCGACATTTTGATAAGCTTCAATACTGAGAATTTTATCTACCATCGCATATATAACCACACCACACTAATTTGTTGCTACAGAAACGACCCAGTCGAACGCATATGTAAAGTTTCTGAGATGGAGGAAAATGCCCGATGGCAAGAATGTTGAAACCAAGAAGTGACTGGAAGATGGACATATAAACTAATCCCAAATATAAAAATTTGGATAAGTATGGAATTACGGAATATCTTTAAAACAAGCTTCCATAGGAAATAACAAGGATACAAGCAGATGTAGTCGTTGTGAGGCGCCAGAAGAAAGCGCCTTTCGATGAGAGGCAAGCTTTATATAACAGTCTTGGGGAGACCTATGGTCGAATGAGAACCATTTTTCGGACTTGAATTAGACAAAATCCGGGGAGATATATCGACAGAAATCAAGAATAATATGGAACACCTCTAGCTCAAGATCCCTGTATTAAGACATGCAAGGCGTATAGCCAAAGTCGTTTCATATCTCTCATGTTCCTGGGCTAAATCAATCTAAAAATGCTTACAGGCTTCCCCACAGACCATTGCAGTCTGAGAAAACACCTTAACAGACTTGGCATTGAGAGTAAAAGCCTGTGTAGATTCTGTGATTAAGAACCCAGCAAAAAATAAATGAACGCGTTCAAAATGAAATAGTATTTCATGCGTTCTTGAGCATTTGTTTTTTCGAACGCATTCTGAATATCATCGCAAATCGTAAGTATTGCTATAGTTTTAGAACTCATTAAAAACGCATGCGATATTACGGAGTAATATATTTTCATAAAGTTTTATCTCCAACAAATAACAAGAGTACAATAGCTCATTGGTAGAGAGTGTGCCTTGAGAGTGAGAAAAGCTCGGTTAGTATCCTGCGACAGAAATTTTTATTTATTTGTTTGTTTTGTATTTACGTGAAAAAACATCTTTGAATAAGGGAACTTGCATGGGTTTAAATTCATTAATTTGAATTGATATCAAAGTATTTAAATTCTCGCCCAAACATATGATCTCCAATGACAAGCTATGTAAAAATCATACATGTTTCACCTAAATCGAACCAATGCGTCATCACTTGAACCCATGATTCAACACATGATTTGTCATGTTTTTTTTTTTTTTTTTTTTTTTTTTTTTTTGCTGGGAAGATGAAATTCCAGAACATATTCTGAAGGACTGTGAAGCGTTCTGCCATAGAAGATATAGCCAATTGGGCAATCACATATTGCAGGATTGGGAACTGCCAGCACTAGACCCACTGGAAATCTTGCTCTAGCACCTGACAATGGATACAACAATCTACTTTGGTTGCAGTGACCTGTGCATGGTACAATTATACTAGGTACATGCACGACTACAACAAAATTACAACACCAAAAAAACACATTCATTTTGTTGGTATAAACAAACGTATAATTGTCAGAAACAGATGCCTTTTGTTTTTAAAAATAACAATTATAGGGTAACTAAAGTACAATTGCAGACGCGGCATTCATGAATGATTATAGTCATTCAGTGTTGCCAATAGGTGTGTAATTACACAGATTGTGCAATTACTCTCATATGTAGGCCATGTAATTACATTAATATATAATCTGTGGGTAATTCTACTTTATGTTTTATTTTTATTTATTTTTGTTTTCATTTCAACTTACAAAAAACATTTGTAGTGTAATTTTCTTCAATATGTAATTGGAAACACATCCATGTGTAATTTCATTGGCAACACTGTAATCATTTTATGCACACACATACACTAACATTTTTGTAGCTTGTAAACAAAGTTTGACAACTGTAGGTATTGTATACATTAACAGGCTGGGCTTGTGCATGTACCTGTTATAATTGTATCATGGTCCTGTCTTTCCCATTTAACTTAATTCATTCATTACATAATACACGCAGAAGTTGTGAAACACCGAAAACTATATAAATAAAATTTCAAAGGATCGATGCACCGTAGTTCCGCATATCATTAAAATCATATGAAAAGCCAAAAATGGTCTGGGGTGATGCTAGATAAGATTTCGTAAGGCCACTCGATGATAGCGCGCTATTTATACTTCCAACAACAACAAAAAAATTGGACTTAGACGAATAGAGTGGCACTTATCAAACAGGAATCTAGTGATGGTATTTGAGTGATTTCACGTAGCTCGCAGTCACGTAAGGCCAACTAATTACCCTAGAAGCACGCAATGCGTACGCCTCCTCCAACTTTTTCAAACGCCAAGCTGTGTCATAACAAGGACTTAGAGAGATTTCAAAGGTGCATAAAATTATTACTGCTAAGAAGTAACTAAATTGAGAGAATATACATTGTTGGGAGTGGCTCTGCCCACTTTATGGAAAGTGAGGCAAAACGGCAGTAATATCCTCTAAGACTAAAAAAATATTTTTTCAAAGAGGAAAATTATAGAGTTATGAAGTAGTAGGCACATAAATAGAACAATTACCGAGATTATTAAAAAGTATAAGGTATCAAACACCATAAAAAATACATTGAAGAATTTTTTTGTTGTTGTTTGGAAGGACGATTGAAGAGGTTTTGTATATGGTCAGGTGATATAGGAGCAATAATTTTACGCAAGTACAAAATTCTATTGTCATAGAGTTAAACTAGAAAGCCAAAGCATATCGTATAAAATACATTAAGTCAAAGGCCTAAAACCTTAAAAGCCTTTCGAATTCCCCCGTTGCTGAATAGAGTTGACTACACTGTTGAGATACATAATGTGTAGTGACTGCAAAGCAAATACACATACATTAGAGAATGACACGTGACCGTGCAATGATTTTAGGTTTAACGATGTCACATACTATTTTGCTTTTACTCTTTATTCTGATGTGTGTTTTCTGCTGTGACTCTTTCTCTATAGATAAACACATGTTATATACTTATTTGCCTTTAGAAATGTTGTCTTTTAAATTTAGATATTTTTTAAGCTTTTTATATTTATATTTTTCCCATTTGTTGTTGCTTGCTTGGTTTCTATGTTACAACAATGACACGTTTACCAAACTATACATTTGTTGTCTATTGTTCGCATACGCCAACTGAAAGTCTGTGCACTCGTGTGTGTCTTCTTTTGTATGTTGGTTAAAAGTACGAATATTTTACAATACAATAGGTACATACGCCTCAGGTTTTAGTTTTGTGTTTATCCTTGTAGAAGAGTTTATTCTATATAAAGGCAAAAGTATTGAGCAGCAGTAGTGAATGATTTTGGAAAATTATATTTCTAATTTTTAAAACGGTAAAGTAAAAAATTTCTGCTCCTAGAAAAATGTTGCAAAGTATATGTATGCGCCCTAAATGTTTGTGTAGCTTAAGTGTTTTTTTTTAACTCAATGTGTTTTTCCATACTTCCAATTATATGTTTTCTTTTAAATAAAATTAACACCAAATTTCCTTATGTTTCATTTTCCACTGTCCATAAATCTTGCTTAATACATGTTTATGGGGTTGCATAAAAATCTAAATGACTGCTCCTGCTTTTTAATAAACATCCATCCGAATTAAATTGCAGACAAAATATGCATTCGGTCGCAAAATTTGACATTTAAATGCTAATAAATTGTTAAGATTTTGTTATTCCATGAATGCCGCTCTTATGTATATTGCAAAAAATTGTCATATCGAGTGAAAAAAGGAACAAATTAAAAAATAAAATACGAGCACATAAAAATTATACCTCATTAGTACAATTATTTGTAAAACACATTGGCACCACTCAGAAATATTTGCCTCATGTGAAATTAAATCAAACAGACACTGGAAATTGTTGCGATCATAGGAAATGTCATGTTCAACATTTTAAAATATCTTGCAAAAAACAGAATTACAATTTCTTACAAAAAACAATTTTATTGCACATTTTACACATAAAAAATAAGTATTCATGATGGCATGAAAAATATATTTTTAAATAAAGAAAAACTGCAGAAAGTATGTACAGGAGAACTATTTTAATTCGCACAGATTGAGTTAAATATATTCTGGGCTTAGTACGCAGTAGGGAGGTAGCGATAATATAATAATTATAATAAATATGCAAGTCATTCTTGAAAAGGTAATGGTGAGAACATCATTTGGAAGCCTTTAGCAAATTTGATTTTATTTTATGAATATGGCAGATCTGTAGATATGAGTCTCCCTGGAACGATAATTTTGAGAACAACATGAAGAACTTGTACAGGTACGAGTCTCGATCTCCTAATCCTTTTCGGATATATAAGGACCTGCTTATACTCCTCCCACTACAAATACGAGTTTTGACCTCTCTCTCAGGTAAAGCTCAGAACATCATGAGGAACTTCTAAATAGTCCTCCTATGCAAAATTTGTTAATTATTTATGATACGAGTTTTGATCTTTAAGTCCCTCTTGGATGAATAATGCTGAAGCATCATGGGGAATTTTTAGGAGATTTGAGTCTCCATTTCCTAGTTCCTCTTGGAGAGATAATGCTGAGAATATGATGAAGTACTTCTTTTACATTTTCTACAAAAAAGAGTATTTACCACCAATTACCTAGTGGAGGGGTAAAGCTCAGAACATCGTGAGGAACTTCTTAATATTCCTATGAAAAATTTTTAAACTCTTTTTCATAAATATGGCAGTTCTACATATAAAAAGTATTGATCTCGACGTCCTCTTGGAGAGATAATGCTGAGAAAATCATGTGAAACTTCAACAGTTGTGAGTCTCGATATCCTAATCCTTCTGGGAGAGTTAATACTGAAAACATCATGAGGAGTTTCTTATTATCCTTGCATGTAAAGTTTGCTTTGTACTCCTTTCGCAAATCAAAATCTTTTTTATGAATATGGCAGTTCAACAAGTACGAATCAAAAGCTCCACGTTCCTCTTAAAAAAGTAAAGCTATGAACAAAATACAAATGCGATTTGACCACCAATTTCCTCTTTGAGAGGTAATGCTGAGAAAATTATGATCAATTTCTAATCTTGATCTCAAAGTCACGCCTGGCAGGATAGCTTTGAAAAAAGCATGAAGAACTTCTACAGGTGTGAATCCCGATCTCATAATCCCTCTTCGAGAGATAATGCTAAGAACATTGTGACGAAATTCTTATACTCTTTCCATGCAAAGTTAGTTTTGTAATCCTTTCGTAAATCGAATTATTTTTCTATTAATATGGCAGCTCTATAGATACGAGTCTTGACCTGTAATTTATTAATGGAGAGACGTTAAATTGAGAACATCATGAGGAACTACTTACTAGACCTCCTATGAAAAACATGTGAACTCTTTTTTTACTGGGTCTTCGAGTGGAGGTGTGTTGCAGCACCATCCTTCCTAACCTAACCTAACCTACCTAACCTTTTTATGAATATGGTAGTTCCACAAATACGAGTATTGACCATCAATACCCTCTTAAATGAGTAATACCAAGAGCAGCAGAGGAAGTTTTAATAGTCATCTTAAGCATTTTTTTTTGTAAAGCTTTCGCAAATGAAATTTTTTTTATAAATATTACAGTTTTACAGATTTGAATCTTAGAAAGGTATTATATGTTTTTGATGAATATCGCGGTTCTACTGATAAGAGTCTTAATCTCTAAATCCCTCTCTGGGAAAATTCTAATGGTCGTATGCAATATTTCCAATTAAAAATTTTTAAAAAAGGTAATCAGGTTTGAAATTAAACATTTTTGGTGGAAACTCTTCCTTACTGGATTACCAACCTAATGATTTTAGCATGTCGTGAGACTAAAATAATGGACTCTTGAGAGGCACTAACTTTTTTATTTTGCAACATGTTCACGTAATCTACACTGAAAACAGTTTTGCATAAATTCAACGAACTCGCATTCATTGATTTATATTCATTGAAATTCAACGTACTATACGTTGGTTCAAAAAAAATATTCCTTGAAATTCAACGTAAAATTTTATGTAGATATGAACTGAACGTTGAAACCATTCCTTGATATTATTCGTTGAATTTAACAACGAACTAGTTTATTGATTTAACGTATAATACGTTCAATTTAAGGAACACGTTCCTTCTTATATAAATAAAAGAAAAAAGTTTAATAATTTTCAAGAAAATATACTTTTATTCAAGGAACCCGTTCATTAATTTTAAGTAATGTACGTTGAATTTGACTTCAAGAGCAAGAAGAAGATGTTTTATTCAATGAATGAGTTCTTTGATTCAAGGAACCACTATTCGAATTTTTGTTGTACTTGGCTCAATTCAACGTACATGTTCCTTGTTTTATAACGGGGAAAAACGTACTAAAAAGAAAAATAAATACAAAGCAATCAGTTGCTGTTCTTCGTTTAACAAATAAGTTTGTGTGCAAATTAAAGAAGAAAGTTTGAAATAAAAAAGTTCCAAAAAGTAAGTTAATAATTAAGAAGTGATTATAATTAATTTTCATTGCAAAAAGAAATATAGTTATATAATATCCCGAATATCAAGAACATATTCTTCTGACATTATTGGTTTCAATTCTCATGTTTTATGTAAATAATTATTTTGGATGCTATTTAGATAGTATACTTTTAACATATACATACTATACATATTTATTTATGTTAAGATTAAAGATTCGGAACCAACGCAGTGATTTGCATTAGAAGCCTCAGATATGACAGATGTTCAATTGCTCTACGTGAGTACCAGCCATTACTGCCTAATCTCACGTGTGCCAAAGCACTGGGTGTGGGTTAGACGCCAGACCAACGCCCCCATGCATCATTTTCGAATGAACCTATGGCCCACTCCATAAGGCACATAGGTTGCAATCTTTCAATATAGTTATCCCTGTTCTATATTCAAGTACTTTGCTGAGGTACTTTGAGCTATCTAAACTCTGCTGCTATGTCCGTGTCCATAGCAGGTCTGTTGAATGGCAACAGCACCTAGAATAGTGTCTAGCATTGATTTCACATTGGGAAGCCAAGACTATTCTCCTTAGCGAATTTTCTTGGGGACCTTAGCGAGGTCCTGTGCCTACTACAATTGATCATACATGATAAACGCCCCTTGAACCCAGGAGGTAGAACGCACGACTATTTTAGCGAAAAATCTTGACAACCGCAATGCATATATCTCTAAGCAGCCCAGCTGTCGGGCAACCGGCACCCGTGGCACCAGAAGTAGCCTCTGGTTAGACCTAGAAGTTCCACCACAAGGGCTTCAACTCTATCGTCTTTTGAACTCAGGGACAGTTCTAGGTGACGCTGTACCTAACTGACAACAACGGGCGTACAATATTTGTTTTCCTTTTATAAATATGTGCACATCCTTTGCTCTGTTCGTGTTCAGAGATCGGGTAGTAACACATAAGTTTTACGGGTAATGAGCCAAAGGTCCGTCAGTGGAAAAAGCTACATTACCCTAGCTGGGGCCCCGGGATTGCCACACCCGTAGTCTGTAAATAGGCTCCCCTGGGGTTGCCTCAGATATGACAATTCGACTGCAGAGGAATTCAATAGAACTTGGCAGGCATGCAGCAATTCCAGAATTAAAGAAGTAATCCAAGCTTCCGAAGCCGAAGTTTTTAAAAGATGGCCCGGCCCGGGTAATAAGAAACCGAGTAGATTGCGATATGTGAGTATACAAATCAGTAGTGTTTTATACTTTAGTATTTATTGCAAAATAAATATTCAAAACTATATTTCAGATTAACAAGGACTTTGGCGTTGCTTTTGAGAAACGTGAAGGAGTTTTCTTTAACTGGCCAGAACGGTTCGATATTAACCCTTTATAAACCTTTAATAATTTTTATAAATAAGGCAGTAATAATTTAGTAGACTATGATACTATGATAAGAAATTTTTTTTTTGTAAATGCATACTTACATATATACATATGCAAATGTAAATTATTTCTTATTATAGGAAATTTTAAATAAAATACTCAATTTACTATGAACTTGTCTATTATTATATTTATTAAAATAAAATTTTGATTGTATAGGTGCATTGGGTCAAGGAATGAATTCATAAAAATCAATGAATGCGTTCATTGGGTCAAGGAATAGTTTCCTTAAATTCAAGGAACTATTTCATTAAATTCAAAGTATAAATATATAGTTTTAATGAAGTTACGTAATATTTCAACGTACGGATTCTTAACTTCAACGAACTGGTTTGTTGAATTCAACAAGTCAATGATTGGCATACGTTGAATTCAATGAACATGTTCCTTAGGTGAAAAATAAGCAATAAATTCGTTGAATCAACGAATTTTTTCGTTGAATTTATGCACGTTTTTGGTTCAATGTATTAAATCTAAAAGAATCATCCTCCGCATTTAATAACTTATACATA
This sequence comes from Tachina grossa, assembly GCA_949987645.1. Lineage (NCBI taxonomy): Eukaryota > Metazoa > Arthropoda > Insecta > Diptera > Tachinidae > Tachina > Tachina grossa. Next base: position 150,273,622 of record OX465276.1, read on the forward strand.
ATTTTTTGGAATTGTATGTAACGTGATTTGTAAGCGGGTAATGAAATTTGAAAATCAGAAAAGTGAGTTATTATATGGCAAGTATTCTGATGTTAATTTGTAAATATTTGCTGGGTTGTTCTGTGAAGGTTTCGTAAATCTCGCAAATCAAATTTCTTGTTTTCTCGATCTTGAACTCGCTTTTGAAGAGTTTTAGCTCCTCTTGGAAAGTTAAAACTAAGAACATCATGAGGAACTTGTAATAGTCGTCCTACAAAAAACTTGTTTTGTAAAGCTTTAACATATGAACGTTTTTAATGTGGCAATTCTACTAGGGCGAGCGAGCCTGCTTCTAAACTAAATAAGTGCTGCACTATTAAGGACTTGTAATTTTACAAACCATATAAATTAGCCAACAAAACGTTTTATTAATGAGCATTCCAATTCAACGGAGACGGACAGAGACATGCAAAATGAAAATGGCAGAGCATATTATTTTCTTATTTATGTTGTTCAACTGAAAGATATAAATTTAAATACCCCATTCATACCATTAATACACTTGTTGTATTCTGCTAAACTGTTGCCTCTATACAGTCAATGCGTATTCACAAAAACCTAAACGTTCCGTTGTCTGATTTAACGAAATGCCATATAAATTTATGAAGTATAATAAAAAACAGCCAGAAAAGTAAATAAAAGGGGAGTGATTTGAACAAAATCAAAAATTTGAAGGTTTCACACGTGCTTCCTATTAAAAACGCACTGCAAAGCATTGCAACAAGCCATTTGAGTCATAAGTGAAATTTATTAATGCTCTGATGATGATTTCTCCTTTTTTGCTGCTACTAGTTGTTGCTGTTTCTACTTTATTATTTTTTATTTTGTTGGTTTTCTTTTCTGCTATGAAGTGAAGTACCATATTTATGTTGCACGTTGTCTATGGAAATAAAATTATGAAAACGTAGCCGTGCTTATTGCTCATTAACCCATTAACATGGTGCTGGGTATGGGAAAAGCATCTATCGAAAAGGGGATAATTTTATTGAACATAAAACTAATTAACAGGGATCTGGAAAGATAGATGGCAGTTAAATGATTTAGTACTAAGAGCAGATAATTAAGGTTTATTTATTACCCTTTTAAAGGACGCCTGAAAGAGTTTATGAATCGTAAAATAATGACATTTTCTTAAAGTATCAACTTTAAAATGGCAAATGCTTAAAGCTTATGGAAAAATTTAAGTAATATTTATAAAACTCCATTAAAAATTTATATATCCTTAAAAAAACTATAACTTATCTGTAAAATTAGATAATCGATAACTTTGAAGGTTTTCAATAAAAAAATAAATAATAAAAAGAAAGTATATATCGTATAACTGTCAATTACTTTGAAATCGCCTTTTGAAATATTTATTAAATTTGTTTATTAAAAATCATGCATTTTGCTTTAAAGATATCAATATGTGAAATAAAAAGTTTTCACAAAGCATTTCGATAAATTTTTAAGATCGATTACATGAAACTTTATAAATTTGAGCTTTGGCACGTTTTTAACAATGTATATATAATAAAACCATGATACAATAATATAAAGGTAAAACCATTCTCTCTTTTTGTCGCCATATTAACCTTCTGACGTTTACACCGATTATTTTTTACTCTCAAAAATAATGCTACCGTATTCATTTATAAAATCCGAGTTTTTGATTACTTTTTTGACTTTTATGCTTTCTTTTTTAATAAAAAAAAATGTTTTATAATAAAAATATTGAAAAATTCATCACTATTGCATTAAAAGTTATTAAATAGATATTGATATATATAATAAATAATTGTGATTTGTATAAAAAAATAGATGTTGAGCAGTGAGCTGCATATACAACAATAGCAGTAATACCAAGCATTTCAGCAAAGGCACGAGTTTTTTCAATTTCCTTCAATTCTATATTTGCAGCAGAAATGGATAGAAGCATGCAATATAGATGATGATATGCTACCAAAAAATCCTTTCGTTTGTTCTGTTCACTTCCGTGACGAGCATATGAATATACAAAATCATTGGACCCGTTTGAGCCTAAGTGCAATTCCTCTTCAAAGGTAACTGCCATATTAAATACATGCATTACATTATTGCTTTAAAGCAGTCTTGTCCACACGCTCACTTTCATGTTCTGGGATTCTACTCCGTATTTCGAAATGAAAGAAAACGCTTTCGAATTTGAGTGTTATTAACAGGGACAACGACTTCATGCACTTAAAAAAGGTATTTTAGGCGCTTAAAATATGACATTAAAAACACAAAATATGCACTAAAAACAATAAAATATGCACATATTTTAAAAATGTTTTGTTCAAAGAAAAGTTTTAAATTCACATACAACTAATTTATTTTCGCAAGAGGTGCGTGTACATGCCTTTTATATTAAGTTTGTACACCATATTATAAATGATATAACGATTATTTCTGCATTATTAGCTCCAAACAGGAATTTTTAAAAATTGTATTTTTTTTATACTTTTGAATGTTAAGTTCTATCAATTTTTTTAGAAATAAAGAAAGCTTTTGTGCATTGAAGAAAGGCTCAAATTTTAATAATTTTTATATAATGTTACATATTTAGTTAACTCAACCATTACAATGGATTGAATTCTAGCTATTAGATTTTTTTAAATCTGTAATTTTTAAAAGCAATATCAAGTTTCCACAGAATTGTTTAACTAGTTTCGGCTTTAATAGCATAAGATTTGAAATCATCAAAATGACAATGTTTATTATATTTGGTAGGCGTGTGTGGTTGTGCATTCCTTCTACAATTCTAAAACAATGCAAGCGAATGAATTTGCCAATTGTTTTGCATTAATAATTTGTCAATAATTTTTTTTTTTTTTTTTGAAATTTTAACTTTTGAGCAAATATGACACAAAAACCATGAATTTATACCAAAATATGAGACAAAAATATGCATATACAGGGTGGGCCAAAAGAAACCAAGGGGTGTAAAAGTTTAATAACTTTTTTGTTTATTAATTTTTTTTTTTAATTTTTCTTTCAGATTATATAGACAACACTTGGAGAATTTATAATGGAGAGGTTCACAACTGAACAGAGAACCAGAACAATAGAATTTTATTATTTAAGCCAGAGATCAATTATTTTAACGCAAAGAGCATAACGTCAAAATTTCGCCCTCTGATTCGTTGCTTAGTTAATCGTCATCACCAACATGGCAGCGTAAGAGATTTGCCTCGAACCGGTAGACCACGTTTAAGTCGCACTGCGGAAAATATTGAACGAGTACAGCAAAGTGTTAACGAAGCACCAGAAACATCTGGCAGAAGGCGTTCTGCTCAGCTAGAAATGTCTCGTACGTCACTACGGCGCATTTTAAAAAAAGATTTACAGTTATACCCATATAAGGTGCAATTGGTCCAAGAATTAAAACCCGCAGATCATCGGCAACGTCTAAATTTTGCAGTTAAATTTCAAGAGTTGGCCAGAAATGAAATCAACTTTATTGAAAATTTGATTATGAGTGATGAAGCTCATTTTCATTTTAATGGCTTTGTTAATAAGCAGAACTGTAGGTTCTGGGGTTCTCAAAATCCAAGAGCCATTCATCAACACCAATTGCACCCCATCAGGTGTACAGTATGATGTGGGATCACATCTGAAAATGTCATTGGGCCCTACTTCTTCGAGAATGAAGATGGAAGTGCTGTAACCGTAAATGGAGAGCGGTATCGGTTTATGATAGAAAATTTTTTACGTCCTGCTCTTGAAAACAGACCTGGTATGTGGTTTCAGCAGGACGGAGCCACTGCCCATACTGCCCGAGACACAATGGCACTTTTAAGTCAAATTTTTGGAGAGCGAATAATTTCTCGAAATTCGGAAATTATTTGGCCAGCGCGATCGCCAGATTTGACAGCACCCGACTATTTTTTTTGGGGTTTTTTGAAGGAGCGAGTGTATGTGAACAAGCCAGAGACAATCCTTGAACTCAAGGCAAACATTGTTGCAGAAATTCGAACGCTACAGCCACAAGTTTTGAAAGATGTTATGGAAAATGCTCTAAAAAGAGCCCATCAGTGCGAAGCCGAAAACGGTGGTCATTTAAGAGACATCATTTTTCATACTTAGTGTAAAAAAATTTCCATTTTGTATATTATATAATCTGAAAGAAAAAGTAAAAAAAAGTTAATAAACAAAAAAGTTATTAAACTTTTACACCCCTTGGTTTCTTTTGGCCCACCCTGTATGACCAAATTATGCAAAAATATGCATTTTCAATAAAATATGCAAAAATATGCACTAACAAATCGATGGCACTTTCACGCAAATTCAATGTTTCGTAAAGATATTTCGTTCCTGCCACTATCAGGCTTAAGGAAAAAAACATGCATTTGCATGAAACCCCTGTCCTTGGTTATTAACATTGTTCTACTAAACTAGCCATCATACTGGTGTACTCTGTAACTGTAAACGAAAATGTAACTGCTTTGGAATGTGTATGTTAACATTATGCACGGTTGCGAAGGGTGGTGCTACTACACACCTCCAATCGTATACCAAAAAAGAAAGTGAAACAAAAACCGTATAAAAACAAGGATATTTTGTGATAATTAAGGCTGTGAAGAAGAGAATTATTACAGCGATGCCGTTTAAAATAAGCACATGCGACTCAAAATTCAAGTTTGAAAAATTTTTAATACATATATCTTCAGAGCATAAACCATTACAGGTATTATTTAAAACCACAAATTACACATTTCCAAAAACATTCCTAAAAAAAGCTCCCCGTAATTTCGTGTGGCAACCAGCGTGACAGTTTGACCGACTAAAGTGGCAATTCGCCACTTTTTCGACTGCCTTGCCACTTTTTGTCCCCCTTTTTTTAAAGGGAATTATGTAATAATACATTGAAAATAAGAAATTTTAGTGTAATTGTCTCGTTTTTTTAATATTGCCCGTTTTTTTTTTAATAAATCCCCTATTTTTTGCTACTTTTTGAAAAATGTCATCGGTCACCCTGGTGGCAACGTTTTCCTCTCTCTTTGCAAAAAAAAAACAGTAATCAAATAATTGGGACAAAAGTCAGAATTAATTTTATACGTCAAATGTGGTTGTACCTTTATATTACTGTATCATGGCTAAAACTATCTAACAATTAATATTACAGGCAATAAAAAATTATTTCGTAATAAAGGGTGTTTTTTATTGAGGTATAGAACTTTAAGTTGGCATCACTTTTTTAACTGGCGGCCATTTTGTCAGCTGTCAAGTGATTAATATTTAGTTTGGTTTGCCATTTCATCATGAACAGGTTGACAAAAGAACATCGCTTGCAAATCGTGCAAATTTATTTCGAAAATAATGGTTCAGTTCGCGAAGTTTACCGCAAGCTCCGTCCATTTTATGGTCGACATAATCGTCCATCAGAGAAATTAATTCGGTTAACCATGGATCGTTTTCGCACTACGTTTACTCTATGTGATAATACGCATCCGCAGAGACGTCGAACAGTGCGCACCGAAGAAACAATTGCCGCTGTAGAGCAAAGTGTTGAAGAGGACCCGAATGAATCGATTCGCCACCGTGCACAGCAATTGGAGCCGACTGACCGACTATTTTGTTCCCGAATTGGATGGCATGATTGTGGATGAGTTGTGGTTCCAACAAGACGGCGCTACATGCCACACAGCGCTCGTCACAATCGATTTATTGAAGGAAACATTCGATGAGCGCATAATTTCGCGGAATGGACCTGTCAATTGGCCACCAAGATCGTGTGATTTGACACCATTGGATTATTTTCTTTGGGGATATGTGAAGTCGCTCGTCTACGCCAACAAACCAGAAACGTTAGGGGACTTGGAAGCCAACATTCGTGGCGTTATTGCCAACATACGGCCCCATATGCTCGAAAAAGTGGTTGAAAATTGGACCTGTAGAATTGGCTTTATTCGAGCCAGCCGCGGCGGCCACATGCCCGAAATCATATTTAAACATTAATGGCATAAAATTATCCTTCCAATAAAGCCAAATTGATGGACATTAAAACGATTTTCTTGTGTTTTATTTCAATTCGAAGTTCTATACCCCTGAAAAAAACACCCTATATATTTCGATAATTTTGAAGTTCAATTATTTCCAATTTTTTAAATATTTATGTATGTATTTTAAAATAACATTATTTTAATTTAAGAATATTAAGAAAGAAAATTGAATTCTGGTTAAAAAATTTCGATAAGAACCGATAACTTTGGAATTGGATTTATATAAATTTTTGTTAATTTGTTAATTTAGTAAAGTTACAAATATTTTCACCCCGTAGTGGAACAAACGGCCTACACACTGACTTTACCATAGAGAATGTGACAATTATTTAAACAAAAATCGATAAATTTGGATAATCGATAATTTTGTTTTTTTTTTAATTATTTTACAATGCCTTTAACTCTTAATAGCCTGCAATATAACAAAAGTATTTTTTTTAGAGAAAGGCATCCGATAGCAGGCAATAACTTTTAAATTCTATTTTTGGAATTTTTATAAAAATTACTTTTAAAAATACCCAGGATGTTTTTACAGAAGTATAGATCTTTGAAGTGGAATAAAACGAAATGATATTTAATTTATTCGAAAGATGATCTTCTGGCATATCACCACCATAGCTGGCTCGAACGTACTCTTATCTGGAGGTCCAATTTTTGATGACTTTCCAACATCTGTGGCCGATGTAGCCGCAGCGAATGTTGTCCTTCAAGTGCTCAATCGTTTTGAGCTTATCGGCGCAGACTAGCGACTTAGCATATCTCCATAGAAAATAGTTTACTGGCGTTAAATCGCACGAGTTTGGAGGCCAATTCACGGATAGGAACGTGAAACTATGCGCTTACCAAACGTTTCCCTCAATACATCATTTAAGGCACGATCTGTTCGAGATGTTGCGCTGTCTTGTTTAAAACACAGCTTCTTCACATCATGGTTGTTCAATTGATGAACGAAGAAGTCAGTTATCACTGCTCTACAGCGGTCACCATTGACTTCGAGTCTTCCTCTACGCTACGATCTACAGCAGCAATGAGTTTTTCTATACGCACTTTATGAGACCTCTGTGGATGCGTATTATCATTTAGAGTAAATGTAGTGCGAAAACGTTGCATAGTTAATCGAATTAATTGTTCTGATGGACGCGTTATCTTGACCGTAAAATGGACGTAGTGCGCAATACATATTTCGAACAGAACCATTATTTTCAAAATAAATTTGCTCAACTTGGAAGTGCTGTTCAGGCGTCGGTCTATTCATGTTGAAATATCAAACCAAACTAAACATAAATCACTTGACAGCTGACAAAATGACCGCCAGTTAAAAAAGTGTTGAAAGTTTTATACCTCTATAAAAACACGAACCTAACAATTTTTACAATAGAGTTTCGATAACTTTTAAAGTCCCATTATTTGGTATGTTAAATGAAGTTCGTTATAAAATATTCAATTATTTAAAATTCTTTAAAAACTTCAATTTTTATAAAATGTTTTTTCAAGTTTTATCAACACTTGGTAATCAATAGCACATTACTATATTTCATACTGGATTATACAGACATCGACGTCATTTAAACACAATATCAAAACATTGGGGCTTGTTTACTCGCTCTCAAGAACAATTTTTTGCAACTGGCAATCTATTTCCGTTCCGTAAGGTCTAGAAAATAGCATAAGCCTGCCAAAAGGAGTCAATTGTTTTCGACAATGTGTACACAAACTCCAATTTTTTGGTATTGTGTTAAAGTGGCATCGTTGCCGACAACTGGAATAAGGGTGATTATTTGAATTCTGGCTGATTATCCATGTCAATAGAAAAAAACATTCTACTGGCAAATTTTCTGTGAAATTTCTTAATATATATATATATATTGCCCTAGCTGCTGATAATTTGAGATTTTCATAACCTTATATATTGCCCCAACGACTAACAATACCTCTTCCTATTGCTGAGTACTTTTAAACACAATTTTAATATGTATTAATAAATCGTACTTGTATTGTAAGCATATGCACATATTTTTTTTTTTCAATATTTCGATAATATTTGATTTTCTGAATATTTTGTCTAGCTATCGATAACATTGCGAAGTTTCTTATAGCTTTTAAGAAGATCTCATTTACTATCACGATTTTTGGTATATTTTGAATTGGCGTGAAATTTTCCACTTTCCTTTAAAATAATGGGTTAATTTACTTTTGCACAAAACTTTTTCCAAAATACAACATAAATTGTCAAAGTCATTTATCACAAATACCACAAACAGCAAAACACAACACAATGTAAAAGATATTAAACAGACAATTTTTTACAAAATATAAATTAACTAGTTCTGCTGTTTTCTATCCAAAAAATATTGCCTCTTAATTATAATTTCTGAAGCATTTAATAAAAGGCAAATGCGGTTTAAATAAAAGCAAAAATCATATTAATATTGCTTAAGTATTTATTTTCTTCTACGAAATGTAGTAGCCTGCAACTTTTTATGCAACTATGTACTATTTTACTTAACCGGCTGCCATGCATGTTTGTGTTTGGGTAAATGAGGGGAAATGCAAAAAATAAAGAATGCAGAATTTTCACTACATAGTTTTACTACACATGAGGTTGCTGTTTGTTGTCTGTTGTCATTATAAATACAATCTCCCTAAAGCAGCTTAAGGAATAGATGCTACTAATGAAGATGCAGATAACGATGAGAACATGTTGCTGTTTGTAGATGTTGTTGATTTCTATTGTTGTTGTTGTTGCTGTTTATAAAAACAATTGGTTATATTAAAAGCTATTAATCATCATTTACAATACATGGATAGACATTTAACAAGATGACATCAAAAACAACATCAAAACAACACGAACACACATTTAACTTCATTTACAAGAAGTGGCTATTGCCAAACACAACAACAACAACAACAGCAACAACGACATATTGGTAAACACAAGTAATAGTTATTAGAGAAATTATGGCAAATGACTGTTCACTTCAAATAGTAAACAACTCATATGATGCTCTGTAACTCTTAAATGAAAAGCAGATTTCAATTTTGATTTTTTTGCTTGTGATCAAGTTTATATGAGAGTATCTTAAAACTATAAATTTAAATTTCGTACAAAATTTTCTGCAAGCTGGAAAAAAGCGCAAACTTTTCAGACATTAAATCTACAGCAAACAGTAGTTGACAAGAAGATATAAAGCATTTCTGAAGTCCCATGCTAGCTGTTTTTGTAGCATTCTATTTTTGGTTTTTCCAATAAATGTGGGGAGTACAAAACCGAAGTTTCTGGGTTCGAGCCCGGTCTCCGACTTTAATTAACTAACAACACCACACATTTTTCTAACGTGCATTAGTGTCCCTTTGTTTCCGTTGTTGTAGGAAAGTTCAAGTGATGAAGGCATAGACACTATTCACTGAACTACTCCTTAGCTGGTATTGTGCAGCAGAATCATCGGAGAAGTAAAATAAGGAATAAAATGGGCACTAAACACAGCTTTCAAAATTTAATACTTCTCATTGACACCAGAGGCGCTGTAATACTGCATTATTAGAAAAATGAAACTATCCCCTTTCTCTTCCTTCACATATCTTTTGCATCACCATATCTTTCCTAAAGAAGGTAACACCTTATAATAGTAGTAGGCATTCATTGCCTAAGTTTGACTTCTCTTTTAAAAAAGTTATTTCACAGAATACCATAAAATAAGTTTATAAACAAACAGAGACAAAATTAATTATATATACTGTTAAACAATTTTATTTTGCAGCTGAGGTAGGCGTAGCCCCTGTCCAACATCTTACGAAAGGTTTACTTCCTTTACAAATAAAAACATGAAGATGTTTAGTATTTAGTTATTCAACTAACACAGTATTCTTATTTATAATTCTTATTGAATTTATATTTTTGCGCCAAATATATTTTTTAAACTATAATTAAATCGAACTCACTGGATTACTCACTCGGCTTCTGTTGTTATTCAGACACCAGGAAGAGTCTCCTCCTCCCTGAAAATTGATGCCGTCCGGGCTTCTCTATACATCTATCATTGACAACTAATGCACAAAAAATAGTTTAGGTTAGCATGTCGCTAGTAAGAACAGAAGAAAAGAATCCAGGCCTCAAGAAAAATTAACCCATTGCGCAACTTGCACATAAGAAGAAAAGAAGGGAGGGTAAATGTAAGTCTTAAAGGTTGTAAGTACCTGCCCTTACGGCCTAATCTCACGTGTGCCAAAGCACTGAGTGTGGGTTAGACGCCAGACCAACGCCCCTATGCACCCTTTTAGAATGAACCTATGGCCCACTCCATAAGGCACATAGGTCGCAATCTTTGAATATAGTTATCCCTGTACTATATTCAATTACCTTGCTGAGGTAATTTGAGCTATCTAAACTATGCTGCTATGTCCGTGACCATAGCAGCTTCTGTTGAATGGCAACAGCACCTAGAATAGTGTCTGGCTGACCGCGTCAGGCCAACCACTAGTAGTGATTTCACACTGGAAAGCCAAGACTATTCTCCCAGGGATTTTGGTAGCAACCACAGCCACCACGATAATTCTCCGGCTTCCACGCTAAGGTGTTGTGTATACACCCATAGCGAGGTCCCCAAGAGAATTCCTCAACCATTGCCTGCACAGCTCAACCACTCATCCGAGATGAACCCATGCCTGTGTCGCCAAATAACCAGTGCCTACTCCATACATACCAAAATCATCCCTTTAAACCCGTGGGGTAGGACGAACTCGGCATTTTAGTAGAGTAGGGTAGCGAAATATTAAAAGTTTTAAAGGAGAAAATGGATCATGCATTTGCAAATGCCTTCGGAGAGTGAGGGGCAGCACCAGCCGTTGCACCTTGTACAAAGAGTCAGACTCGAGCCTCACTTCCGATAATTCGGAGAGTCTGCTGGAGGATAGTCTGCCAAGGAAGTACAGTAAGCGATCCTCAAGAGTGCACAGTGACAGAGAGAGGAGATGCCTAATGATTTCTCCCTCATCATTGCAACTGAAGCAGTGTTCATATTCCGTCAGAATCAAACGTTTAGCATGATTTTCGAAAGCGCAGTGACCGGTCAGGATGGCCAAGATACTTGTAAAGTCAACAAGGAGAACAAAGCTATGATTGGGTAAAAACAGCTCGAATGGCTTCCTGTAAATATACACATTGCGTGCATTGGCCGGAACTTGGACTGGCGCACTATCGTGCGCCTAGATAAGGTTCTTAGTTTCATTAGGGTTGATGCGAGGCTAGACGGTTCTCATTATTATGCAAGTGGATGCATTGTGCCATCTGTCTTGTAATATTCCGAGAAGAAAAACCTTGAAGCGTTTCCATCACAATAAGAGTGAGCGCCAGGATACGTGGTCATCCGCAACTTCATTGCCCAAAAACGTCCCATCTACATGCACCCAATTTAATGGGATGCGTCAATGCTTGTGCAGTCTTATGAAGCATGTGGTATACACACACCCCTGTGAATGCTGCATGAAAAAACGGAGGATTGTAGACCCAGCGATCAAGACGAGTTAAAATAAAATATGCATCTTAACTAAACGTAATTCCTAACAAGAAAAGTTCTTGGTATCATATCGATTTGTTACAAAACTTAAAGCCTTATACATCTCCACTAAATAACTGAATGATTATTGAAAGGTATATTCACCAATATCAATATCAACAATGTAAAAAGAACAATAATGCACCCTATATTAAATTGAAATGTAACTCTTAGTTATAATTTGAGTAATACCTGATTTACATTAAGCATTTTTGATGTGTAAACATCTATACGCTAGGGGGTAAAAATCTTTTGACTTTGATTTCTTTGCTGAGATTTCTTTGCATTGTCAAATCGGTGTGAGCTATGTATGAGTGTATTAGTGTTTGAAAGAAGCAATATACCAAGCAGAGAAACAAGTCGACCGGCTCGAAGCCGACGGTGCGCCGCCGTCGGTTATTTTTCTGTATATTTCCGTACACCAAAGGTGAAAATGAACCGTAAGAGCTACGGACTTGAAATTTGGACACAATGTGTAAACATTTGGCCACTACAACAACAAATACATGAAAGTTAAAAACTAAAGGGTGTTCCAAAACGAGCAACGAAAAATGTTAAAATCCCATGTAATATACATACAATTGTATGTACATATATACACTTGAAATTTTAAAAGTTATACCTAATTTACATTAAGCATTTTTTCATGAAATTAGTTGCATGAAAAATTTTTTATTTATCAATAGGAGGCCTGGAGGAGCAACTTATATCAAAAAAGTTGTCAAAAATGCATCAGAGATTCACTCTACGTCCTTTTTTTTATATAAAACTCTCTTTTATTCCTGCAATTAGCAAATAGAAAAAGTTGCGTGCAACAAAATTCCTAAAATTTTATGAAAAAATGCTTAATGTAAATCAGGTATTAGTGTATTTTTATACAGACTACAACAATTAACACTAAATTTAAAAAATTTAAATTAATGGGTGTTCCATCAGTTAATGCAATTTTGACTTTGTAATTTTGACAACTTACTGTATCTTGGAAACCGTAAGAGCAAAACTCTTGAAATTTTCAAACACGGTAAAACTAAAAAATCAATAAAATATAAAATCGCCGAATATAAAAAAATCGCCAAAAACAAAAAAAAAATCGCCAAAAAATTAAAAAAAAATCTCTAGGAAAATAAATCGCGAAAAACCGGAAAAATCGCCGAAATGAAAAAAATCCTTAAACAAAAAAATCGCCAATATGAAAAAATCGCCTAAATAAAAAAACCCCAAAAACAGCAAAAATCGCCAAAATGAAAAAACCCCCAAAAAACAGATGAAAAATGAAATGAAAATGAAAAAAATTGCGAAAATTAAAAAAACCTAAAAAGAAAAAAAACGCCAAAACGAGAAAAAAGCGATAAAACTGAAAAAAATCGTTTAAACTGAAACAACTTAAAAAAGGAAGAAAGCTAAATCAAAAAAATTATCAAAACCGAATGTGCGCGAGTCAAAGTCGCACTTTACTGAATTTATTTTAATTGCAATGCGTGCACAACAACAAGAACAGCAACAACTAAACGATGAACAACAGGAATTAAAAATTAAAAAGTAAAAGAAAAGGCATTTACCATAGATGAGCACTGCAGTACCACTAAAGTTTCAGTAAAAACAATAAAAAATATTTAACAAGTAAATTTTTACTGATTACTAAAATTGTTTCTACAATTTTTATAAATTGCCTAAATGATTTGTTATATGATGAGGTGCATTGAATTTTCAGTAATCAGTAATGCCCGTATTCATAATGAAATTCTGCCAAGTGGCTAAATGTTTTTCATACAAAAGTTTCAAAATTTGAATGAAAAAACTTTGCCACTTGCGCTACAATTTTATTATGATTACGGCCCTACGATTTTACTGGTAATGCAAATTAAATTTCATTAGCTTTTGAATGCAGTACATATACATATTTACTAACCAAATAAGTTTAATAAAACAAACAAAAACCAACAAATTCGTATGTATTAACAATATTGAAAGTTTTGATACTTTTAATTAATTAATTTAAAAAAAGATACTAAAAGCATAAGTACTTCCAACTTAAAAAAATTTTTTCATTACTAGATGTTTACACATCTCCTCTGTGATCGGACTCACATTGCTTTCTTTTCATATCAAAAAAGTTGCCGAAAATGCATCAGATATTGATTATAAGTAATTTTTTATATCAAATTATATTTTATAGCGCTGCAATTAGCAAAAAGAAAAAGTTTCGTGCAACAAAATTCATGAAATTTCATGAAAAAATGCTTAATGTAAATTAGGTATAACCCAACATATAACAAATGGGAATTTTTATTTCGAAAATTTACATTATTAAACTTTTAATTAAAATCATGTTTTCATGCAATTAACTGAAAATTACAACTGAGCTATTTTTACTTGTATAATTTAATTCTAAGAAATATAAATAAATAAAATCATGCATAATTTCTTGCTAATCCTCATTTTTGTCCCTTCAATTTCAAAACACACTTGCCGCACATTGTAACATATAATTATTTAACCTTCCACAATCTCATCGATGCTGTCTCAGCTGTGGCTGATGCGCTGAAAACCTAAACACTGCGGCCAAGTATTGAGTTTACACTTTAATTGTTTTGTGGTTAGTCTTTAGCGCTTGTTTAGGGTTTAATCTTCGATTGCATGCTGTTATGTTGCGACATCAACATCTGCAATTGGTATTTAATGCAATCAAACTGTATCAAGTAGATTAAAGCACCAACCAACAATAATAGCAACATTTACATAAATGACAACGCAGTATCCAAGTAGAGGATTAAACAAAGATCAAGTTCAAAGTTAATAAATGGCTAGTAAATTTTTTAAAAGCTTACAAAAATCTTAATGCCTTAATAATGAAAATACATTTAATATATTTAGTAAGTTTCAAGTAAATTTTACCACACAAAAAATTGCCCTTCCAGCCGTTATACATAAATAAATGATTAATTCATTTCTGGTTTGTAACTATGGTAAAAAAGTGTTGTTGTACATTGTGTAATGCATTGAATTTCAATTTGACTAACGTTGTTAATTAGCCACTATGCTGGAGGCACTCCACATACTCGTACGTCAGGCCACACACACCTACACACATGGCATTCCAACCCACGAAAAGTATTGCCTTTTTGTGTCTAAAATCAAACTTCCTTATAACACATACGAACTATAGCATTGCACAGATACATCTGTTTGCACTAGTTTTTGCGTGTTTTTGGTTCTTGTATGAACATATATGTTATTTAGCGTTTTCTGTTACAAGTTGTAAATGTTGATTTTTAAAGCAATTATTGTATGGTTGGGCAATGAGCAAATGAAAACAACACATTTATTTTTTTTTTGTTTTTTTAAAACAAATAAGATACATAAAACTGCTTTTACCGTAAGTGCCTTATGTTGTGTTGAGAAAAAAATACATGGCTGATGATGAATGAATAAAAGCAAAATTTCACATACATATGTAAGCAGATGATACATGTACATGAAACACATGAGCTGCAAATACAAAATAAATTCAGTAAAGTGTGACTGTCTTGCGCACGAAGGGTTCCGTACGAACACTATATATGTAATTTAATACAAACTTCATCCTATATAATATATAGTTTTGGCATTTTTTTCGTTTTTGGGATCTTTTCGATTTTTTTGTTTTGGCAAGAACCGCGTTTTTTCGGTTTTGACGATTTTTTTAAGTTTTGGCTCTTTTTTTTAGTTTTAACACTTTATTTTCTTGTTTTGGCGCTTTTTCGGTTTTTGGCGTTTTTTCATTTTGGTGATTTTTTTCATTTTTGCGATTTTTTTTATTTAAATTTTTTTAGTGTTGGCATTTTCGCGTTTTGGCGATTTTTTTAGATTTTTTTCATTTTGGCGACTTTTTGGAATTTGGCGATTTATTTTTTATTTGTGACTGTTTGGAATTTGTGGTTAAAGTCTACTGATGATTTGGTTCAAGCGCCAATGAAATACGTATATAGACATGATAAAACTACCAGCAAATTAATTTCAATTGATTTATTTTAGTGTTAGAATTTTTTTTTTAATTTTTGGCGATTTTTTTTTTTTTTGGTTTGGCGATTTTATAATTTTTGGTTTTTTTAGTTTTACCGTTCTTGAAAATTTCAAGTTTTTGGCGATTTTTTTAAGTTTTGGCTCCTTTTTTAGTTTTGACACTTTATTTTCTTGTTTTGGCGATTTTTTTCGGTTTTTGGTGTTTTTTCATTTTGGCGATGTTTGGCGATTTTTTTCATTTTTGCGATTTTTTTTATTTAAATTTTTTTTTTAGTTTTGGGGACATTTTGGCGTTTTGGCGATTTTTTGTTAATTATCGGCGTTTTTTTTCATTTTGGGGTTTTTTTTTATTTTGGCGATTTCTTCGAATTTGGCGATTTATTTTAGTGTTGAATTTTTTTTTAATTTTGGCGATTTTTTTCGTTTTTTCGATTTTTTTTTAATTTTTGGCGATTTTTTTTGTGAGTCGATTTTATAATTTTCGGTTTTTTTGGTTTTACCATTTTTGAAAATTTTAAGTGTTTGCCTCTTACGGTTTCCAAGATATAGCAAATTGTCAAAATTGCATAGTCAAAATTGCATTAACTGATGGACCACCCTTTAATTTTAACTTTTTTTTAAATTTTAGTGTTAATTGTTGTAGTCTGTATAAAAATACACTAATTTTACAAATTTCAAGTTTCAATATACAATTGTATGTATATTACATGGGATTTTAACATTTTTCGTTGCTCGTTTTGGAACACCCTTTAATTTTTAATTCTCATGTATTTGTTGTTAACATTTTTCGTTGCTCGTTTTGGAACACCCTTTAATTTTTAATTCTCATGTATTTGTTGTTTTAGCGGCCAAGGTTCTACATACTGTGTCCAAATTTCAGGTCCGTAGCTCTTACGGTTCCTGAGAGAATACCGTGTGACGGACAGACGGGCAGCGTAGCGAAAACAATAGGGTTCCTTTTCACCTTTGGTGTACGGAACCCTAAAAATGACACACGATATGCAAGTGTAATTACTATCAGAGCAAAATTGTCTCTCTATTTCTCTCTCTCTCTCTCTCTCTCTCTATATACTTGGCTGCGCCACAAAATAACATAACGAACGTCCGCACATACATCTGTCCATCATGTACTTGTTTCAACTATGGTTTTTTTCATATAATAATAATATAATAAGCAATACAATAAGCAATTGTTATTTGTTTTTAATTGTATTGTAATTTGGAAAAGCACGCACACACAATAACTCTTATACTATATAGTTCTGTCGCTCACACTACAATTATATGGTACATACCATGGTATATTTGTTTTGGCTATACAAACGAGTATACAAATGCAACCCTTTAATACGAACATACGTGCATACATATACACACACACATATATATATATATATATATATATATATATATATATATATATATATATGTATACATTCTTACTTGTAGTTATTTAATATGTATGTACCCAGCCAGCATTTACATATAAAAATAAGTGTTTTGTAAGCGATTAAATGTAAGCAAAACACTGATAAAACGCTACTGTGACCTTTACAAAAGACATCAAAGCAAGGGGTTTATAATCGAAAAGCACCCAACTTTATAAGCGTTAAAAAGACAATTGAAAAACATGTTTTTTAAGTAACGTAATTACACGTTTTCTAAATGCTTAAAAAACACGTTTTGAAAATGCTTAAAAAACACGTATTTTTAATGAAATTAGTAAGCATTTTAAACATTTACTTTGTTTTGGATATGCTTTTTATTGAGACATTTAAAAAATTTTTTAATATTTAATTTTTTTCTTGATAGAAAAATATTAAATTAAAATATAAAAATAGAAACTTCATTGTTGTTTCATTTAAAAAATTATTATGTTATTACTTAGTATTTTAGTTTACTTTTTTTATTGTTTTAATTTTAATACGATTTTTTGCGTACTGGAAATATGACTTAGAGGCAAACACAAAGTTCTCTTCCTTGCCACAATTTTCAGCGAAAGTTTCTGCAATAGAATTTAAATATGTATATAATAATGTAACTAGAAACCTATTAAACGTATTTCACTTACGACGAATGGCAGTGGCGACAGTGAAGGCCCTAATGCACTTCTTATCTGGAGTTCCTCGCCAGGAAAAGCTCTCAGCAACGTTGTCAGTCATGATCTTCTGCCAACAGGGAATCTAAATTTGGCAACAAGGAATATAAATTATTTTGTGCTTCAGTCACAACCTCCTGTACCACAAATTCACTCTGGGTACTTACAGAACTTGCAACCGCACCGTTCCATAGATGCTCAAAAATTTCGGTGCTGCTGCGCACAACACTTTTCTTCTTTTTTGCTGCAGACATTAAATAAGTAAATAATTATCTTTTTTAATAGCAAATGATAATTGAAAGTGTCAAACGCACTTAACTTAACAACTTTAAGAACAATTTAACACAATTTATTAACACAAGAACAATTTAACACAATTAATTAACACAACTTATTAGCATAATTTTTAACAGCGAGAATGACACGTTATGCTTAAATTTATGAAACACTTGCATTTGCAAGCAAATTGTCAACGACATTCGGAAAACTCTTATTTATGCAAGCTTGCTGCAATCTTAATTTACAAAACACTTGTCAATATGCTGGCTGGGTATGTTCAAAATTTATACATTTCAATTTTCCCATTAATTAAATACATACATGCAACATATTTCTAACATGTGTGTATGTATGTTTTAAACCTACATAACTATAAACACTACATTGTTAGAATTCAATAAGAAGTTTGACTTGATATTTTATGAATTGCGCTAAAGATTATAATTAAAATAAATAAAAACAGTTAACGGCGCTCAACTATAGGGTATTTTTTTTAAGTCCGATAGAAATTAAATCTTTAAAAAATAATACAAAAAATTAAAAGTCTAGGCAAAAAATATTTTTTAATATGTAAGATCAATACAGGGGATTAAAACGCTTGCGATATTTCAAGAATAACGAGAGCAATGTTGTTATCCAAAGAGTCAATTGTTGATTCTTTATCAGTATAAGCCAGTGGCTTTACGCGTCCCACAGGAAACAATCGAGAGGAGTCAAATCGCAGGAACAGGTAGGGTAATTGACAAGTCTATTTCCCACAATCTCGATTTCAATTGATTAATATCATCCATATTTTGATACAAATATTATTGATCATTGTGCGGTAACGATCTCCATCACGATCACGTAGCCGAACAGGAAGTAATCGAAGGTTGTCAAATCGCACGATCTTGAAAAGCAAGTGACAGGTATATTTCTCAAAATCAACTTATCACCCAATCCGGATTTTAATAAATCGATGGTTTCGGTCCACATTTAATAAAAAATATAAAAAAAATAATGACTATTGTCCCGTAAAAATCTCCATTGAGCATAATGGCAGCTCTGTCTTCATTTTAAAAGAACTAAGGTCCAATTTAATGATTTTTTTGGATTAAATTGAGTTTGCCGGGTTTTATTGACCGTAACGTAAACTCGGTCTTCATTTTTAAACATTTAAGGTTCAGTTTGGTGAAATCTCCTGGATTAAATTGATTCTGCAGGATCTTTTATGGGTTAGTTTCACTCTATAGGCAGCAATTTTACTTATTAATAAACCAATTAAGCCAAAAATAAACTTCATTGCTGAATACAGCCTTGGGATCAGCTTTCAACTGCTCTAGTACCCAATCACCAGAAGAATTTTGACCTCTTAGTTTTATATGCTACACCAGCTGGATCTTAAAAGGACTTAGCAGAACGATACTTCCCACATTTTCTTTTACAGCGGTGAACTTAAACGATTGTATGCCGAGATCGTTGCGCAAAATTTTCCACAAAGCGCACGGACACCCTCCACCCTTTGATTTACAGCAGTAATATTCTCTTCAGTTTATTCCTTGGACGTTTTGGTGTGGTATAAAATCCTTATTTGGACGAATGGCTTGCTGAGATGGATGATTATGAGCTCCATAAATATCACGAAGTCGTCTATACTACGCGAATTGATTTGCCAATTTTGAAAGTAAATCTGGAGAAGGGATACCCTTGATCAAATGTAAATCTACTATTCATAATTTGCCTGAGTATACTGATCATAAATGGCAAACGGTGAGCACAGCATAATAATTTATTTTACAGTAACGCTCTCTTAAATTATATCCGGATTGAAGAAACATAAAAATATACTATAACTGATCTAGAACAGAATCAAATTAGAAATTGAACTAAATTAGAACTTCACTAGAACTGACGTAGAGCTGAACCAGAACTGAACTATAATTGCAGTAATGCTGATCTAACTAATCTACATCACAACTAAAATACTTTAGAATAGTGAATGATTGGTCTAAGGATCGGATCTGCGACATCTAGTGGATCTTTTATGCGGTAGATCTGTAACTTTAATCAAGCTCTCGGGGTCTCCTCTCTAATTAAAAACGAATGAAAATGCTTTCATATTTTCATATTATAAGTATGTATATAAATTTGAAAGAATTTTCTTTCGTTTAGAATTACAGAGTAGACCCACTGTATGCCTCTCTTTACGCAAGTTAGCACAGATGTTGGAGAAGTCCGTTTAATATCATTGGAATACAGAAACTAGGAATGAAAAACACGCTTACTGTTACACAAAACGATAAACTCGCAAAGAGTGTGTGCCGTTGTCTCGTCATCATAAACGACACAAGGCTGAACGAACTTGGTTGCTTTTCTACAAAGGGTAGTTCAGTCCAAAGTGACCAGAAAGAAAACCAGTAGCAATCCGTACATCGTTCCTGTTGAGGTTCAGGATACCACTTTATGAAAATGGCTGCATCAATGAAGAAGCCCGCCATGCTTCCTTTGAGATCGAAATATCACTTCCTTTGATCAGAGAGATGTCAGAACTGATCAAGAACTGAACTAGAACTAAGCTATAGCCTTACTAAAACTGACCTTAAATAGAACTGAACTAGAACTGTAATAGAACTGAACTAGAACTGGACTATAATTGAACTAGATATAAACTAGAACTGCACAGACATTGAAATTGAACTGAACGATTACTGAACCAAGACTAAAAAAACTGAACTGAAATATAAATGAACTTCACCTAAAATACAACTGACCTAAGACTGAACTATTACAGAAGCAGAACTGAACCTTTATTGATCTAGAACTGAATTACAATCGAATTATAAATGAATTAAAACAACACTAGAAATGCACACGAAATAAAATAGAGCTGAACTATTTACCAACTAAATTGAATTTATACGGAAGTTTTACCAAACTAGAATTGAATTCGAACTGAACCAGAACTGCCCCCTAATTTTTTGACTCGCTAAAGCTTAATCTCTATCTCAAAAAATCTATAAATTCGATTTATTGAATTTCGGGCTGAACTGCTATTAAAATATAAGTAAGCTAAAACTGAAATAGAACGGAATTAGAGATGAGTACAAATGCCCAAAAATATTATTACAACTGAAATATAATTCAACTGGATCTGTACTAAAAGTGAATTATAAATGTACTAGAATTGAGCTCGAAAAGTAGCAGAACTGAACTTAAACTTAATTAAGTATTAACTAAAGCCAAATAGAAACTGAAATAGATCTTGGAATATGCTAAGGTTAGGCTGTAACTAAAAGTTTACCCTCTTTCCTCTCCCATGCGTTGATAATTATTGTCATGCATTTTCATGATAACAGAACTTCGTCTATATCATGGGTGACCAAGATAAAGTTAAGGTTGTGTAATTGAGCGAAAAAGATAATCACACAGGCAGAAACAATTAATAAAAGTAATTCTTATATGAATTTTTTTATGAAACAATTTTTTTCTATAAAACCGTTTCAACAAAAAGTAATAAATAAACATTAATATTCACTTAAATTCTGACTAAAAACCAATTTTTAAGAGAAAATAATTTTTAATTTTCATGTAAGCAAAAGCATGTTTTTAGCATAAACAGCATTCATAAAAAATTTCTCGCAGTGCATTTGAGAAAAATGAGTAAAAAGATAAGCAAAAATTTATCTCAGATAAGACTAAATGAAAGAGAATAAGCATACGTGTGAATTCGATTTGCAAAAATTTGCTACATGATGTTCACCCATGGTCTATATGTATTTATTTACTGATTATTATTATGCGATTTGTGGTAAAGAGAGAGAGAGAGAGAGAGCTAAAGAGGGAAGAAAGATAATTCATATAGTCACCAGAGAAAAACAAAGGTATCGTTTTAGATCATGGGTGACCAAGATAAATTTAAGGTTGTGTAAGTGAGCGAAAAAGATAAACACACAGGCAGAAAATATTAATAACAGTAATTATGATATGATTTTGTTTTATGAAAGAATTTTTTTTCTAGAAAACGATTTCAACAAAAAGTAATAAATAAACATTATTATTCACTTTAAATATGAGTTTAAAACTACTAAAATCCAATTTGTAAGAGAAAAGAATTTTAATTTTCATATATTGTATAAAAATAATGAACAATAACACTCGCTATGCATGTACATTCGTCGCTGTTTCAGTGAAGATTAAATTAAATTTTTTTTGTATGTAGGCAAAACCATTTTTTAACATAAACAGCATACACAGTGCGTTTGAGAAAAATGAGTAAAAAGATAAGCAAAAATTTATCTCAGATAAGACTTAATGCAAGAGAATAAGCATACGTGTGAATTCGATTTGCAAAAATTTGCTACATGAGCCAATTTAATTTGGAGGCGGTGCAATATTCTAGTAAACGACACTGAACATGTTGGATTTGGTTGAATATATGGACCTATCAAATAGTGTAAATATAATTTTAATTGCTCTCTTCAATGTGATTCTGGAACCAGTCCCGTAACTATACTGAGATATTAACCTAAGCCTACGTGGTATTTATACTTTTGAAACATGAGTGGCCTATGGTTGAGTGGGTAGTATGCAAGCCTGTCATGCGCGAGGTTGTCGGTTCGAATTTCAAAAATTTTCTGCTTAAAAATAAATTATAATTTCATTTGTAACAATAAAAAAAAGTATAAGTTTTCATTGTTACAGTTAAATGTCGGAATGACATTTATATATAATTTATATTATTCTACACCGAATAGGTCCATATGGGATAGTTCAGTGACAAGTTACAAGATGCATAAAAAGTATCAATTAACCCCATCCTAGGCCATTCTCATGTAAAAGTGACTGGTCCGCTTCATAGGAAGTGTTAGAACTCGGACTAGTCCCTATCACTTGGGGGACCGGTCGCGTGACTAGTATTGTGTCGGTTAAATTTTCTGCAGGGTATGTATAAAGAACAACCATGTTCTTTGAGATACAATTATGAATGTTAAACAGTTATCTAGATCATGGGTGACCAAGATAAATTTAAGGTTGTGTAAGTGAGCGAAAAAGATAAACACATAGGCAGAAACAATTAATAAAAGTAATTCTTATATGATTTTTTTATGAAAGAATTTTTTTCTAGAAAACCATTTTAACAAAAAGTAATAAATAAATATTATTATTTACTTTAATTCTGAGTTTAAAACTACTAAAAACCAATTTGCAAGAGAAAATAATTTTTAATATTCAAGTAAGCAAAAGAATTTTTTAACATAAGCAGCATACACAATAAATTTCTCGCAGTGTGTTTGAGAAAAATGAGTAAAAAGATAAGCAAAAATTATCTCAGATAACACTAAATGAAAGAGAATAAGAATACGTGTGAATTCGATTAGCAAAAATTTGCTACATAATGTTCACCCATGTTTTAGATACTCTATGAGTATTGTCCGTAAAACAACTGTGAATACGTGCAGCTAAAATTAGTTTAAAACCAACAAATATGTTTATACATATTTTTTAAATTACGCAGCACAAACTACAACAACTAAATTTTATAGACTGTGAGCTACAATCACATGCATGAGTATAAAACTACTCAGACTATTAATCGGCTACACATGTATATATATAGGACTATTTTATTTACCCACATATAAAGCAATGTTTCAAGCAGCCACACACACACCCACTCATTTTCCATTCTATTTTGTACACACAAATTTATGTATACGATGGCGAATGATGAATAAATATCCCGGGTATCATGCGTATATTTTTCTTGTCCGACTAAATATCCATAATCTGAGTATAAACATATTCAGAATATAAATTTGAAAGGAAGCCAATGCGCTTGATACCCATGTGCGCTTTTGATTTTCAGTTGTAGCGTATACTATTTTTTTTTGCATAAACGAAGTAACGATGCTCTTCTATGTTGGAATCGGTTATAGTCCTAGTTTCTCGAGAGAAAATATGCGGGAGTATAAATTATTTGCGCTACAATTAGGATTAAAAGCCTTACTAAAATTGAGACTATTTACTTATGTATGTATATTTTTTGAGTACTAAAAAATTGAGCTAGAAATTATTGAACAGGATCTCTCTCACAGACTTAATACATTGTACCTTAAATAAATTAAAGAAATAATAAAAATAACAACTGCTTGACTAACAGTCTTAAGCAACGTTTATGCTAATACAAGAATTAATTCCTTCCACTTAGTGAATTGTGGAAGATTTTATACAAAACTTTTATAAAATAGCATAAACTTTTCATTTCAGAAGAGGGTTCCAATAAAAAACAGCGAACAAATAATAAATAATTTTTTTTTTGCAGACGTACATACATGCATACATATTTATATTGCAACGACGATATTCTTCCTTTTTATGAGCTTTCTATTTTGCCAGACATTAAAACAAGCAAAAAACATAAAATAACAAGTCATTAAAATACGGTCAACTTATTTTTGAAGTACTTTGGTAGAAAAGTACTTGTGTTTAAGTTGGTTTTAAGTAAATTTTGTGGTTAAACTTTGCGAAATGAAATTTAATTAAGAGACTTTTAGACACTTAATATTAAGTGGTATTTACTATGTTTGGAAGTATATGTATTTTCATGTGAGCGCGTGCGTGTGTGGGCGTCTGCGTGCTCTGTGTGTATTTTATATTATGTTAACATTATTACTTGAATGAAGGTCGGATATCCTTGCAGAGATTTAAATGTGAACACAAGAGCATATGCTCTAGCGACGAACGCGTGTATATTTATTGTTTATTTAAAAGGCATATTGAATTAAAATTGATTGCAAGTGATTATGAAGTTTTGAGGTTTAAATGCATGAAGTGTTTTATTTTTTTGGAGTGAGAGACGTAATACTATACAGTAGTGAAAATTTAACTGCATAAAAATAAATGTATTAAAAAATATTATGTATTTGGTTTACTTTTAACTGCACCTGCATTACAGTTTCAAAAACTAAATCCTTTATACACATTATCAAATTTAATGAATTTCGCAACATTTTTAATATAATTGAAATGAAAATACGGTAAAGGAAATTAAAACTAAAACTTTATTACACAACAATATGGCGTCTAAATACAGACTAACTGAATTCCGGTGACTGTTTACTTTTACGTGTTCTTGTTTTTCTTTTTTTTTTCCTTTGTATTATTACGCTGCATTTTGTTAAACCATAAACTTTCAACTTGAAATTAAAAAAATAAAAAATAAATCCCCAAAACAAGTTACGTTTAATATTAACGTTTATTTCTTTTGAACACTATTCACCTTGCAATTATATACAATAATTCTTATTTAAATTTGACGTTAAACCAATAAACTTTTTACCTGTGTATGCATTTGCAAAAGTTTTTGTTAGACCTGCACGTATGCAAATTTAAGTTTAGGCCAAACAAAAAAAAAAGAGCTTCTCTCTAGTGTGGCTTTGCAACTGAAGGCCATTTTAGCCGTCATATGACTAAAGGGCTTGTTGGAATACAGCATTTCCGTTTAAATATAACCAAAAACCCTGCACATGCATTTGAACATATTTTTTTTGAACAACAAAAAAATGCTTGGCAAACTGGTTAGGCAATGAAAATTATAAAACAATTGTTAGAAAAGTGTGGCGGCGGGAATAGATATTTTTGGTAGAAGACAATGGCATGACTGTTTTCATTGAAGTACAAGGTTAATCACTACATTTTATGAAACAATAGAAAACTGTATGCATCTAAACTTATGCGGCAGTTTTTGGATTTGGCAGTTTTACGTTTAAAACTTACAATTGTTAAAAGGTGATGTCCAAATTGTGGAAACAGAAGGGTGAAAAACATACATATGCCAAGAGCTGTAAATAAAAATGCAAACTTTTTGACATTCTAAAGGTTCTGGAGTTTGCAGTAACTTGCCCCGAAAAATTTTGAAAGTTGCGGTTGCAATGTCGTATTACTCGAAGCTTAAAGAATTCTGTTATATTTTTTAAGAGAAATAAATAAAAATATCTCTTAAGGCCATGACTCACTATACTACACAATCGCACGACTCACTAAAGAAATACAAACCTAATCTGATGAATTGTTGTTGTCTTTTGAAGATTTGCTTAAACTCCACCATACCAGGGTTGAATTTTCTCAAAAGTCGGACAATTGTGTAGGATAGTGAACGCTATTGTTTAACAGTATGTTTGAAAGAAAACTCTGAAGAACTGAGTTTGCAAAGTATCTGTGGAAACTCCGAAATTGCTGATAAAGTGATGATCAATTTGCCGTACTCATATGCATATAAAGACCGCAAGAGATTAAATATGCTCAATTTGTCATTGAACTGCTTTCTTTGAAACGTTGCCTATCGCTCTGCAGTCTTAAATATTCTTATCGCGTAATCTCGCTCTAAGTGGGCCACGCTCTATATCTGAAACGAATAATTTTCTTCTAAGGCCGGTTAATTGATATTTGTAACGCGACGGTTAATGCAGGCTGCTAATGTGCACTTTGCAAGCTGGTCACTTAATTACGATTCTGAGATTACTGGAATGATATAATCCTTCGGTCAAAGTTTGGTTCAGTAAGGTTCGGCAACTACTTGTTTAAATATATTATATATTATAATGCTTTGGATATTGTTCGGCTAGGTAAGGTTAGTTTGAAAGGAGGGGCAATCAATATTGATACAATCCATATTGGATTGAACTTCTGCTTTCATAGCATGTTGTGCGCTATCTTAATAAAAAATAATAAAATCTTCTTTTATATACGATGAGTATAAATAGGTGATAGTAGATAGTAAACTTAGTTATAAGAATCTTTTAATAATGCATGCTGGATGCCTTTGCTGGATGGGTGCGTTTTATATCATTCTGATGACAAGCATGTTGTTTACACTCTACATTCCTCCAAGCCTTCATTATCTTTATCTCTGTCTCTCTCTTTCCATTTAAGGAGCACACCTTTGTCCGCATGTAAGAGCCATAACCTGTGTTATATTCTGTATTATCCTCCACTGTCCAGTGCCGTTCCTGATATGTGCCACCACAAACTTTATGGACACATTTACTGTTTTTGTGGCTATTGCAAAGTCATATACACTTGTGCGTCCGTGAGGCTGCGTAGCAACATAAGAAGTGACTGCATCGTCTGGCCTTTACAGTGCTCACTGTGAAGAAGATCCAGGAGTTTAGGTTTCAGGTTTATCCTAGATGTTAAGAGCTGACAGCTACAGCTAAAGTACTTGTTTTTTACTACCGTCTTCTTCATAGCCCATTCGGAAGAATTGTTCAAAGTTATTTGTTAAACTCTATGGTAAAAGCATCTACACTTTCATCCCTAGTTATCTCCCATTCTGGAAGGAGTCCCAATAGAGAAAAGTAATTTGTTGAACACTTTTTTAACGTGTTCATGGTCATCATGATCAGCGAAATCTAGCAATTATACTGAAATGCGACACCAGCAGCATAAATTTGCTTCATTTCAAAGTCAGCAATAGCTTTTCGGGAAGACCAGACTGTCCTAAGATCGAGTTGTCTACCAAACATTCACAAAGCGTATGTCATCCTGGAAGCAATGCCAAGGGATCGTATACTGGTGTTGGTAATAACTGGGCACTGGCTAATGGTATACATGCTAGAAGCTTGAAGCTACCACACTTCTATCCAATTCTTTTACTACGGGTTTGATAATCGGTTTGTGTCAAAAAACTTAACTAACAAACGAATCCAAATCAAGCCTAGAACTTACCATTCGCTATTTATTAAGTAACAGTCACAATGAAGATAATTAAGATTTCAAACATCTTTTCTGTCAGTGGTCAGGTGTTGCTGAGAAAAGTGTGTTTTTCTAATACATGACAATTGTATATAATTTCAGTTTAACATATCATTGATCATACAGAATGATATAGTGTGTTCTTACTATACGTTTTTTCCTCACTCAGGTCTTGCAACGGCGCCTAATGGAACCCAAGTGAGCTGGTCTTTGAAGAAGTGCCGAGCTCAGCCTATTGAATAGCTTTTGACCTTGATTGTTGGGTGGAGGTTTTGGAGTCATGTCATTTAATAGTCAGCCTATGAGGTGCTAGGTTGGAACCATCAGTATTTCTCAAGTTGATTAGCTGCAGTGTGATGTGGGCATATTGTGAATGACTTGCATTCACACAGTACTAAAATATGGATGAAATTAGGAAACAAAGAGAGGAGGTTATCACAAAAATCTTGACTTCGTTTTATCTGCTCAGTAGAAGACAGTAAAATATCTCCTCAGGTAAAATCAAATGCTGAATGCTGGCTGAAACTGAATGTTTTTCTGGAAGTATGAAACGATTGATTGGTACATCGAATGGGACGATTTACCATTGCAGCATGTTTTTCCCCACATTTGCTAATAGTATTCTGCTCCTGTGCAAATTATAATATTTTTTCAATATCTAACCATTAAAATCATTAAAATTTCTATGAAACTAGTTTCCATTGAAGCTCTCATTTCAAATTCGTTTGAAGTTTAATGTGCATAAATATTTAAATATGGGAAATTAGACGTTTGGCTGGATAATAACGAGAATCAAATTACAATTAGAAATATAGATACCCAGCAAAAAATTTCAAAAAAGGTAATCGAGTTTGGAATTAAGCATTTTTGGTGGAAGCTGTTCCTTACTGGATTACCAACTTAATGATTTTAACAAGGCGAGAGACTAAAATAATCGATTCTTGAGAAGTACTTACCTTTTTGATGTGTAAACATCTATACGCTAGGGGGTAAAAATCTTTTGACATTGATTTCTTTGCTGAGATTTTTTTGCATTGTCAAATCGATGTGAGCTATGTATGAGTGTATTAGTGTTTGAAAGAAGCAATATACCAAGCAGAGAAACAAGTCGACCGGCTCGAAGCCGACGGTGCGCCGCCGTCGGTTATTTTTCTGTATATTTCCGTACACCAAAGGTGAAAATGAACCGTAAGAGCTACGGACTTGAAATTTGGACACAATGTGTAGACATTTGGCCGCTACAACAACAAATACATGAGAGTTAAAAACTAAAGGGTGTTCCAAAACGAGCAACGGAAAATGTTAAAATCCCATGTAATATACATACAATTGTATGTACATATATACACTTGAAATTTTAAAGGTTAGTGTATTTTTATACAGACTACAACAATTAGCACTAAATTTAAAAAATTTAAATCAATGGGTGTTCCATTAGTTAATGCAATTTTGACTTTGTAATTTTGACAACTTACTGTATCATGGAAACCGTAAGAGCAAAACTCTTGAAATTTTCAAAAACGGTAAAACTAAAAAATTTATAAAATATAAAATCGCCAAATATAAAAATTCCGCCAAAAACAAAAAAAAAAAATCGGCAAAACGAAAAAAGCACCAAATTAAAAAAAAATCTCTAGGACTAAAATAAATTGCGAAAAACCGGAAAAATCGCCTAAATGAAAAAATACTTAAACAAAATAATCGCCAATATGAAAAAATCGCCAGTATGAAAAAATCGCCAAAATGAAAAAATCGCCTAAAAGAAAAAACCCCAAAAACAGAAAAAAATCGCCAAAATGAAAAAACCCCAAAAAATCGCCAAAATGAAAAAATCGCCCAAATGAAAAAAATTGCGAAAATTAAAAAAACCCAAAAAGAGAAAAAAAACCCCAAACCGAGAAAAAAGCTTTAAAACGGAAAAAAATCGTTTAAACTGAAACAACTTAAAAAAGGAAGAAAGCTAAATCAAAAAAATGACCAAAACCGAATGTGCGCGAGTCAAAGTCGCACTTTACTGAATTTATTTTAATTGCAATGCGTACACAACAACAAGAACAGCAACAACTAAACGATGAACAACAGGAATTAAAAATTAAAAAGTAAAAGTAAAGGCATTTACCATAGATGAGCACTGCAGTACCACTAAAGCTTCAGTAAAAACAATAAAAAAATTTTTAACAAGTAAACTTTTACTGATTACTAAAATTGTTTCTACAATTTTTATAAATTGCCTAAATGATTTGTTATATGATGAGGTGCATTGAATTTTCAGTAATCAGTAATGCCCGTATTCATAATGAAATTCTGCCAAGTGGCTAAATGTTTTTCATACAAAAGTTTCAAAATTTGAATGAAAAAACTTTGCCACTCGCGCTACAATTTTATTATGATTACGGCCCTACGATTTTACTGGTAATGCAAATTAAATTTCATTAGCAGTAAAAATTTACTGAATTTTTTCAGTAATCAGTAAATTTACTGCTTACTGCAATTTTGAATGCAGTACATACATATACATATACTTCAGTGTGCCCATTTACTAACCAAATAAGTTTAATAAAACAAACAAAAACCAACAAATTCATTTGTATTTACAATATTGAAAGTTTTGATACCGTTAATTAAATAATTTTAAAAAAAGATACTAAAAGCATAAAGCTATGTACAGATGGTTGTCAGATCTTACAATATTGCCAGTAAAATGTGCTAAAAATTTTTTACAACCGTGTGAACTGGCAATTTTTGTCAGACGCCGTTGCAAAAAAAAGCATTGTCAGTCCATTGCAAGACTAGCAACTGACAACAAATTGTCAGACATCTTACAATCGTGTGAACACATTGTAAAATTATTGCCAGATATTTGTCAGACATTTTAATATTGTCAGATGTGCGAAGTTCATGCATCTGACAATGGCGTCATTGTAAGATAATTCTTTCTATAGGCAACACTGCACACGCTTGATTTTAAAGAAAAAGTTTATAATAAAATATATGCAGACAAAATCATTGCAATTGCTTCTTTATGGTCCATAATAATTTATACTTTCACTTTTTACATTTAACACAAACACAAACGATAAATATTTAACAATTTCCAACAAATGGTTTAAGTCTGGCAACGCATAACAACAGATCGAACAATTTGTGCATATGACAACTGTGTGAACTGACAAGGAATATTGTGCTGGCAATTTTCGATTGCCAGTACATTGTCAGCACATTGCCAGATCTGACAATATTGTAAGATCTGACAATCGTCTGTACATAGCTTAAGTACTTCCAACTTAAAAAAAAATTTCATTACTAGATGTTTACACATCTCCTCTGTGATCGCACTCACATTGCTTTTTTTATTTGGAAACTTGTTCACGTAATCTATTAAATCTAAAAAAATCATTCTCTTCATTTAGCAACTTGTACATATGTAATTTTTTTAAGGTAATGAGATTTTTAAGCGAATAATGAAATTTGGCAATCTGAAATGTAAGTCATTATATAGCAAGTAGTTCTGATGGTAATGTGTAATTTTTTGCTGGGTATTTAGCAATTTTTTATATACATTGATACAAACAATTTAGTTTTATGTATATTCAAACTCACTAGCAAATAATTAGAAAATATAAAATGAAATGGCACATTAGGCATAAAAACATTCGGACTTGGCAACAGAAAAAATAACTTATTAAAATGTATAAAATTATATGAAAAAAAAAAAATGTGTAATGTTTCCAATTATATTAGTAACGAGCAGTTGTTGGTGAGGATTCTTTTTGTTTTCATTTTAAAGCAAAAAAAAATATCAGTCTACACTAAAAATAATAATTAGCAGGTATAAAATAACAAGACCATGACAACCATTTTGATTCTTTTGAACAACAATAAGACTTAAAAATACAGCTTGCTTGGATTTTAGCTGTTTGCTAATGACATTTCATCACATACTCTACTCCCCTATTAAAACGTCAATCATTTCAATTATTATGCTTTTATTTTCAATTAACGAATGTGTACAAATCTATGCTAACTTTGTAATTATTTACCTTTACAATGACCATTTTGTTATTGTTTCTTACATTTGTTGTAACAATTTTATTATACAGAGTAATTAGGAATTTGGTTGAATTGCAAATGTTTTTTTTTTATTGTTGACAACTGTCATTAACAAGGCTTTCATCATTTCAAATCTCATTCTTGAACATAGTTGCACTTAAAAGTTTTTAGGGGCATGAGAAATTCGAAAGGAAAAAGTTAGAAATTATTCTACAATTAAATTTGCCATATAATTACACGATGCGACATAAAAACATTATGTGCATTATATAGTAAAAGGAGTGTTAGTGGCGCCTGTGGAGAATGGACGTATATATATGAAATATTGCTATTTACTTGCAAATAAAATATATATTTTTTAAATTTCAGTTGCAGCCTAGTGTAATAAAATTTTGTTTGGGGAGAAATAAAGAAGCAATTTGCTTTAGGAAAATTGCACAGTGACAAAAAATGTCTTATATGTATAAAAGTGTTTCTGATTTATATAAAACTCGGGACTTCAAAAGAATAGCAGCCAAGTTCCTCGAATAATATTTTCACATTTGCTCAATATGTAGTAATAAAATCTTGAGTCCTTAACAAAATTTATTTTAACAGCTTATTATCTTCATTTATCTTAGCGGTTCCACAGTGTATTGCTTGATTTGCAAATTCTTTTGAAATTGAATACCTCTTTTTATACAAATGACAAGGCGAAGACTATAATTATCATTTCCAAGTACAAGTTTTTTTTAATAGACTTCGTATTTGTTTATTATTATGTCTTGCAAGATAATTAATGTTTTTGCTTGTAAAGAAATATAATTTTTTATTCATCCCCACCACACAACGAGCTGTTAGTAGTTTTTGTTCCACTTCATTACATATATATTCTCTCAAATGTTATTATAAGGTAGATAGCTCAACCACAAGCTGGACAAGCTGGGCTAATGGTTGAACAATGCAGGTTTTGTAAAGATTATGGGTAGCCAATAAATCAAGGCCCAAATCCTTCCCTCAAGTAAAGCTCGATAGCTTATATATATAAGGTTAATAATATTCGTAAAATTTTTAATAATTTTTGATAGTTTAGGCATATTATAAACCTTTCAAAAAAAACTCCGAAAAATACAAGAAATAAATTTTAAATCGTTACAAAAACTTATAAAAAGAACTCCCAAAAACACAAGAGAGTTCAAAGGAACTGGTAAAATCGGTAAAAATAAAACTCCGAAAAAGCAAAATTCGAAAAATACTGCGAAAAACTTTAAAAAATATAATAAAAATGTTTTTAAATTTTTACAAGACAATAAGAAAAAGTGAAAAAAACGCTGTGAAAAAAAATCTATACAAGAAAGTTTCGAAAATAATATGTATCATCCGACAAGAATTGCAAATACCTTCAAAATTACGGATAGAACTCTGAAAGCATGCTAAATCTGCAAAGGAATAATAATTAACTACATATACCAAACTGACGACACACTCGTCCGTATTCTAGAATCAAAATGTAAATAATAATAATAATTTAAGATTCAAAGAAAATGTATCTAAACTTCATAAAAAATTCTTTAAAACACAGCCACACACAAACTTACATACATATGCAAGCATAATTAAATAATACATGAAATTAAAAAAAAACATAAACAAAATCCCTTTAACCAAGTTAATTCAATTTATTCAACTCTCTTCCTTTAAGTATTATGGCTTTCATACAACAACAAATAAGAGAAAAAAATTGTTAGATCAAGAGAAATACTACAAACCCACACACACACTCATATTTTGTTTCTTTTTTACTTGTAAGCTAATAAATGCGTGTGTAATATGTTTGCATGTAGTAGTAGCAACTTTAAACGCTTATAGCTCCCAAAATACTAAACCGTTTTCAATAAAATATAGATTCTGCACATCTGTATAAAAAATCCTTTAAAACCATATAAATCTTTTTAAAATCGGTGCAGTGGTACCAGCGTAAAAGGGATTACAAAAAACATGTTTGCCTATTAATTATATAGATAGTTTAACTACAAAAACTAAAACTGTGATAATAAAAACATCGATAACAGCGCTAATCAGAAAAAACAGCTTCAAAATGCGCTGCGGAAAACGCTACAAAAAAAAAAGAATTAAAAAAATTATAAAAAGTAGTTAACTGCATAGTACCAACAAAAAAATTAAATAAAAATTAATATTAGAAAAAAAAAACTAGACAAAATTTTCATAATATTGGGCCTTATTGTAATTGGCGTATTGTTACTCCGACTAAAACATTTTTGCCCTAGATTAAGCACAAAATGTTGTGGTTTTTTAACCTATTACAAAAACGTCTCAGTCGAAGTCAAAATACAACAACAATGATGAGGGCAAAAATATCAAAAACTACTACTTAGTTATATAATTATATAGTTATATCCGACTTCAGACTAAAAAAACTCCGAAAAATTAAAATCTTTAAACTGTATTTAACAAGTGTTCCGGGCAGAACCGCGAAAGAATGTTTAATGTGAAAACGAAAAAGAATAAAAAATAGCTTAAAGGCTTAGATAAACGAAATGAAAAAACTCCGAAAAAATAGTAAAATTTAAAAAAATACAACAAACTTTACAATAACTCAGAACCTTTTTGCAAAATGCTTTGAAAAATACTATAGAAAAACATTCAAAAAGTTTTAAAAATCTTTCAAAGAATTTAACCGAAGATTACAAAATAAAAACTTTAGAGTGAGCTTCACAAGCATCTTGACTCTGAAGCTAAAAAGGAATATATAAAAGCTCACAAAAAACTCTTGAAATGAAAACTCCGCAAAACTCTTCGAGAAAGCAACAAATAGGATAGCGCGGAAAATAGGAAGACAAATTTCCATATGTATTAACTCTTACAAACACTATACTGCACTCCGAAATTTAAAAAGAAACAAGGAAGAGCAAACCAAAATATTCCGAAAATAGGCATTAGTAAAAGTTAAATTATGCAAAATAAAAACTTCCGAAAATACTGAAAAAGCTCGAAAAAACTGCCATCGAACTTTCGAAACAATTATGAAGAAGAATTTTTTTTGAGAGAAGTAGCATTCAGGCAATGAATGTCTGCCTACTGCTATTACTAGGTGTTACCTTCTTAAGGAAAGGGATAGTGATAGAGAAGACAGGTGGTGAAGGAAGATATAGAGGATGAGGTGAGGAAATATGATTAGCTTAAAACCTGTTGACTTTATCGTACAAAAATGAGAATCGAAAAAATTAAAAAAGATTTGCTAAAAAATAACTTGCAAAACGTGAAAGAAAAACTCCGAAATTATTGGAAATATTTTCGAAAATATTCTGTTAAAATTTCGAACATTTTAGGATGGAACTCGGAATTTTTATTTTCTTATTTTAAAACTAATAATAAGTAATAGATCCAAGGTAATGGGTTAAACAATAAATAATAAAGAAAAAATTCTTAAAAACTTAAAAGCATATGAAAAGAAACAACTCGAATTAAAAACAAAACTCCGAAATTCTGGAAAACATTTCCGAAAATATCTTGTTTTAATTCCGCAAATTTTATAAGAGAACTCCGATTTTTTTTTGAGGAACATTTTGCAAACATTTCCGAAAATATTTTGTTGTATATCTGGAAACTTTATGGTTGAACTCCGAATTTTTTTATGGAAATTTTTGATCCATGATAATTGGTTACAAAACCCAAAATAAAACTCCGAAGTCATTTGAAATGGAACCACTCGAAAATAATAAGCTTTCCAGAAAGCCAACAGCAATATTGACTAAGATAAACCAATTCGGGATATCAAAAAGGAAGGCTTGAACAACTACAAGAAGCTCATAACAACTCTACTATTGATTTTTCTAAATTGACGAACTTAAAGAAATTCAACTTCTTATTAATATTTTTTCATGATTCTAAAATAAAAATATTATGCTTTTACCAAAGCAGACCAAAAGTAAAATGAAATAAAAACTACAGAACAAATAATTACATAAAAATAAAGAATGAAATACATAATGGAAATAGAAGTTTTAGACGTAAATAAAAAAAGAGAATTTAAGTAGAAAATTGCAGTTGTTGTTGTTTTAAGTCTAGTATGACTTATTAATAATTTTTAATTTCCTTGATGACTGCAAACTTATTAAAAACTTCAAGCAAAGCAATTTAAAGTACAGTAAAATAAAGTATTTTCTTTCCCCTAACGTTTACAATCAAGGCTGCATTTATTTCTTCTCATTATTATTATTTTTTTTTATTTCTTGTATGTCTACTTAGAAGTAAATAACAACAAGGACAACTTTATGAAATAAAAGTACAGGCAGGATATTTTGCGTTTGCTGTATTTAAATAAAGCTATTCGAAAACAGAAATGTTATTAGAACTAAAGTTTTCTGCTGTTATATAAATTTTCTAAAGTTTATTGTACATGCATATGCACGTATTTTTTTCAACATTAATTATTTGAAGTTTTTCTTTTCGTATGCCAAGCATATAATTACCTCACAAAAAAGAAAATTGTACCTTACAAGGCCCTGCTGAATATGTCACATCTATACAGAAAAAGAAGAGTAGCAATCACAGTTTGAAGTGCTGCCAAAGTTTCACATGAACGGTATGAATAAAACTGCATTACCGAACCAAAGTGATAATTTTGTTCGTTATAAAATGAGAAATTCAATATGTAACACTTTAATAAAAACTCATGTTCTTATAAAAATAAACACTATTTCCTACTAAATATTCAAAGTGTCATTTAGTAAAACTTTTTTTAGTCCCTTTCAATTAACATTTACTTTGTATTTCTGCTCATTAATTTAATTTCGTTGTCAGTGTGAAAATAAAACCTTAATACCTGTTTTAATATTAATAACAATGTGTCAGTTTTTCTGACACATGTGCAGGCATGCGTAACGTCATACAGTAAAAGAACATTTAAGGAATTATTGGTGTTCTCTTCTTACATTTATTATATGTACATATATTTAGTTTTAATAATTTGACATGACTATTGCGATATACGAGTACATACATAAATGCATGGAGACGGAGACAGACAGACATCAGTTAGTCAACCAGCCAAAGCCTGACAACACGTCCCCCAAGTGTTTGAATGACAAAATAGAGAAGGAAAATCTAGCACGTGTTTGAGTTTATCTATGAAACGTGCCCAAAATGTATGTACACATACATACATACTCGTACTTCAAGAATGTTGTTGTAATCAAAGAAGACTCACCACACTGAAAAGGACACAATAGCAAACATTGTAAGAAAAAAAGGGAGTTGTGGCTTTGTGTAATTTACTACAAGCTGCACATAAACATTTATTTGAATGCAATTTGGTAATTGAAAGGAACATAATTCAATATTAACTTTAATAAACGAGCAGAGACAGAGAGAGGGAAAAATTAAGTAAATTTAGTAAAGAAACGAAATCTTTATTGAATAATTTATGTTAATTTCGTATTATGTTTTTCGCTGTTTTTCACGACCAATGCTGGAAGTGTAATAAAATAAAATAAAAAAGTAGTATAGACTGACCACGCAGGACATCCCCACGGCAATCCCAAAATTTATAAATTCTTCACAGTTTGAGCTTTTTGTGACGCATTCTTGCAAATGAACCTAGAAAATCAATTTAACTTGTGCTGGTAAACTTTTCTTGTAATAAATATGGTTTGCTTTGTGATAGCAAGGACGGTTGGCTATTGATGGCATGCTCTTCTTAAATTGAAGAATTGCCTATGTGATGACACACTCTTTTTATAGAGGGTGGCTGAAGTAGTTAGCACGTGGACTACAAAACCCAAGATCCTGGGTTCGAGCCTGAACTCCGACAGTCATTAAATAGCAACACCACACATTTTTCTGAAATGCATTATTGTCGCTTCAGCGGATAATAATCCTAAAGTAACATCACAGCACCCTAGTTCGTCGGTATTGTGTAGCATAATCGTTGGCAAAGTAAAATAACCAATAAAATTGCTACTAAATATAGCTTCGAAATTTAATACGCTTCATTGACATCAGAGGCACTGCAACACAGCTTTGCAAAAAAGTAGACTTGCAAACGTATGAAGCTTTCCTCTATCTCTTTCTTCATTACCTCTTCTGTAGCACTATCCTTTCCTAAAATAAGGTAACACCTAGCAATTGTAGTAGGCATTCATTGCCAGAGTGTTACTTCTCTTTAAAAATAAAGTGGCTGTCTACAAAAATAATTACTTGGATATGTGGTGCCACAATCTTTTTTTAATAAAGATTAATGACATAAAAGACATGATTGACTGTGTGAAAGCACACTTTTCTTGCAGAAAAGATGGTTGGCTTTGTCATGGCACACTCTTCTTGTATCAAATATGGTTGACTACTTGTTATCAAACTGTTTTTATAGAAAATCTGGCTGGCTATTTAATCACATATATTTATAAGCCAAATTTAATTTGGATTCCTCCATTAGTCTAGTCTCATCAGGTATTTTTTGTTAAAAGACTACTGCCAAATTTTTACCAAGTATCGTCATTTACTTTGCGTTTAACAGCTGTTCAAAACATACAATCTCGTGTATTTTTCTAAAAATGGGAACAAGTGAATTTCGAGTGCTCATTAAACATTATTTTTTGCAAAAAAGAAAACAGTCAATCAAATCAAGGAAACGTCGATAAATACTATGGGGACTCTGCACCATCGATTTCAATGGTAAAAATGTGGTTTACTGACTTTCGTTATGGTCGCACAAGTACAAATGACGCTGAATGTTCTGGTCGGCCAATTGAGGTCAGTACACCCGAAAATGTGTTGGCCGGCCGATCGAAGAGTAAAAGTGCGTGAGATTGTTGATGCCATAGGCATTTCATATGGTAGTGTGGTTTCGATTTTAAATGATCAGCTGGGTTTAAGAAAGTTGTCTGCAAGATGGGTGCCGCGTTTGCTCTCAATTGACCATAAACGTAAACGTGTGACAACTTCAAAGGATTGTTTGAAGTTATTTAACCGCAATCTGAATGAGTTTTTGAGGCGTTTTGTAACTTTGGATGAAACATGGGTCCATTACTGTACTCCGGAGACCAAGCAGCAGCCTAAACAATTGGTTTATCCGGGTAAACCTGCTCCGAAGAAGACCAAGGTGAGTTTGTCGACTAATAAGGTGATGGCAACATGCACATGTGATTACCTTCAAAAAGGTAAAACAATAAACGGCAAATATGCCAACTTATTATGCCGATTTAATAAGGATTTAAAAAAATATCCCATATGCCCAAGAATAAAGTTCTTTTTCATATAGATAATGCACGATTGCACACGTGTAAAGTCTCAATGGCAAAACTCTATGAATTGAGCCACAAATTGGTACCCCATCCACTATATTCTCCAGATTTAGCCTCCAGTTACTACTTTCTATTTTCAAACCTAAAGAAATGTCTGGGTAGAAAGAGATTTAGCTCCAACGATGAAATTATTGACCAAATAAATGCCTATTTTAAGGACCTCGAAAAATCCTATTTTTTGGAAGGGATACAAAAACTGGAGAAAAGTTGGACTAAGTGTCTTGAGTTAAATGGAGATTATGTTGAAAAATAAATTTTTGTTTTACAAAAAAAAACTGTGTTTCATTCAAAAAGTCACGGACTTATTGATCCGCCCTCAGAAAGGATATCTTTTTTTACAAAAAAATTTAACTGAACTAAAGTTAGTAAGTAAATAAACAGAGATTTGCATGATCAGTAAAAACCACAGCTTTCAACAAATTTGAGTACGATGAGTCAAACCAATTTACATATTCCAATTTCATTGAAATATATATATATATATGTAAAGGGTGTTTTTTTCAGAGGTATAGAACTTCGAATTGAAATAAAACACAAGAAAATCGTCTTAATGTCCATCAATTTGGCTTTATTGGAAGGATATAATTTTATGCCATTATTGTTTAAATATGATTTCGGGCATGTGGCCGCCGCGGCTGGCTCGAATAAAGCCAATTCTACAGGTCCAATTTTCAACCACTTTTTCGAGCATATGGGGCCGTATGTTGGCAATAACGCCACGAATGTTGGCTTCCAAGTCCCCTAACGTTTCTGGTTTGTTGGCGTAGACGAGCGACTTCACATATCCCCAAAGAAAATAATCCAATGGTGTCAAATCACACGATCTTGGTGGCCAATTGACAGGTCCATTCCGCGAAATTATGCGCTCATCGAATGTTTCCTTCAATAAATCGATTGTGACGTGCGTTGTGTGGCATGTAGCGCCGTCTTGTTGGAACCACAACTCATCCACATTCATGCCATCCAATTCGGGAACAAAATAGTCGGTTATCATGGCTCTATACCGGTCTCCATTAACGGTAACTGACTCTCCAGCATTATTTCGGAAGAAGTATGGCCCAATGACTCCACCAGCCCATAGAGCACACCAAACAGTCAGTTTTTGTGGATGTAATGGCGTCTCAAGGGTCTCATGTGGATTCTCTTCACTCCAAATGCGGCAATTTTGCTTGTTGACGTAGCCATTCAACCAAAAATGAGCCTCATCACTGAACAAAATTTTGCGATGAAAATCAGCATCGAGATCAATCTCATTTTCGGCCCATACACCAAAATCACGACGCATTGCATGGTCTCGCGGCTTTAATTCTTGCACAAGCTGGATCTTGTAAGGTCGCAAGCCAAGATCTTTGCGCAAAATCTTCCATAAAGTTGATGGACAAAGCTCCAATTGCTGTGCACGGTGGCGAATCGATTCATTCGGGTCCTCTTCAACACTTTGCTCTACAGCGGCAATTGTTTCTTCGGTGCGCACTGTTCGACGTCTCTGCGGATGCGTATTATCACATAGAGTAAACGTAGTGCGAAAACGATCCATGGTTAACCGAATTAATTGCTCTGATGGACGATTATGTCGACCATAAAATGGACGGAGCTTGCGGTAAACTTCGCGAACTGAACCATTATTTTCGAAATAAATTTGCACGATTTGCAAGCGTTGTTCTTTTGTCAACCTGTTCATGATGAAATGGCAAACCAAACTAAATATTAATCACTTGACAGCTGACAAAATGGCCGCCAGTTAAAAAAGTGATGCCAACTTAAAGTTCTATACCTCAATAAAAAACACCCTTTATATAGTGCTGAAGCTTACAGCAATTGACAGCATATACAGTGGACCAAACACATGAACGCTGTAGATAAAGATGTGGCGGCCCTGTAAAACAGCACGTTCTGCTGAGGCTTGTCATAATTATGTTTCCTTAAAAAGTGTCTCATCTAATTTGTAATCAAATCATCGTTAGATCTTATTTTGTTGCTATGGTTGATTTATGTAGGCTAATTTTGTAGGAGCATATTCACCCACGCCTTCATTATCACGGGGTGCTGTTGGCTGAAGTTATTTCTTATATGCATTAGTGTCTATCCTAAAGTATATCGCAGCACCCTACGCGTTCTTCGATATACATTTGTAGCAAATAATCACCGGCAACGTAAAATAACTAATGAAATGACTATAAAGCTCAAATTAATACGCGTAATTAACACCAGAGTCGCTGCAACGAACCCATAAAAATTAACAAAACGCACAATAGCAGAGTTATAAAAATGAAGAAATTAATTAAGCTTCTCTTCTCTCTATCTATCTGTCACTTCAACATATATACTCACACTATCCCTTTCCTACTCTCAGGTAACGCAAAGGGACGTGTTGTTTGGGTGGAAATGAGAGCTGAAGAGCTACTTTATCTTTTCAGCAACCTACTAACCTAATCTGACCTTTGTATTGTATTGTATTGTATTTATTATTTTCCAAAACATTACAAAAAATTATTTAATTCTAAAAATTAAATTTAAAAATCTTCTATTCAAAAATTTCTTTACATGCTAAAACATTTACCAAAGACTATAAAATTATGAAAAAAGTACATTATATATATACAGCCATTGTTGTAGGAATTTAAATTTTTATATAATTCCCCAAAAAAGGAAAAAATGGGAGGCACTTAAATTAATACTTAAATTAATAAACTTATGACTAATTTCATGCAAAAACAAAAACTGAAAAAGGACAATAGAACAAACAGACAAACAAACAAGGGAATTAAAAAGTTCATTGACTGGTGTTATACACCGTGTCATTTATATTTAACGACCTTATCCTCCTATGGTAGAACAAGAGATCTTCACCCTCATACAAAGCACCAGCACCCTCAAGGGTCAACAAGTCCATAGGAAGAAAATATCTAGATATTTGAACGGTCTGCAAGTCTCTAGAGCCATCAAAACATCTTCTTACTAAAGGATTCTCCAGAGAACGTGCACCTTCCAGAAACCTTGAAGACCCTTCGATCAAAAAAACATCCACTCGCCTGAAATCAACCGATCTGTATATGGACCTACATTAATAATAATTATAATCTGACCTTCATTATCAGCGTTCACGTGTTTGGTTGACTGTGTGTGTGTTACTGAAGGTTAATAATGTTTCAATATAAATAGAATACGAGAATTATTTTAACTCGCTAAATTGAACTGATGGTATCGAAGCTTTCTTTTTGTAATAAATGGTAAAATTTTCCATCATTAATTCACAATGATTTTGCTTTTGTCATTTGTTCTTTAGGTTTTTTTTTTGCTGCAGTTTCTTGCCAGCCATTAAAATCAAGTACTTACTCTGTTATCGTTTTCTCTTACTTTTATATATTTCGTTACCAAATTTAATTTTTTGAAGTGTTTGATTTTTTTAGTTATTCCAAAATCTTCTTTCAGAAAATTTTTTTTACAATCATTTTGTTGATGTTCAATTTTAATCGATAGATTTAGTGTCATGCTTTGGCAATCGTACTTCACTTATAAATTGGTGTGTGTGTGTGTTGTAATGCTGCAACAATTTGGAGAGGGATGTTTTGTTGTAGTTGATTTCGTTTATGTTATTAAGCCATTGCGTCTGTTTTTCACTTGCAATTGATTGATTCGTTGTGGTTATTAAGTGCAGTAATAGCAGCACTAGCGTTGTCCATAAGAAGTGGGTATGAGCAGGCATTATGCAAAAGCAGATGTGGGCTAAGCGGGGCACCAAAGCTTTCATGGAAATTTTGCTTATAAAAACTTTACTGCTATTGAGGTTTATTTATGGCAAATATATTTTAAAATATGATAATCGTGTTGATCTTTAAGGGATTAAAAAAAATTTTAGTTCAAGATGGATGGAGGTTATTAAATAAAACAATTTTTCTCACTAGTTCCGATTAAAAAAATATGTTCTTAAAAAATATTTTGCTCCATTTTTAGGGCAGTGCTTCTTTAAGTTCTTCTCTGATTGTAAGTATTTTACACTTCAATGCACTTTAATGCTTAAACTGCGATTTCTCTCTTACTGCTGTTGCTGTAAATGGTCAGTTGGAGAACTTTGGAGAGGTCTGATTGCATTACATGGAGAAAATTTCATTCAGGGCATATTATCATTACTTTCAGTTTTATTAAACCGGAGGGGCAACCACACACACACGCACACGCACACATTGTTGAAATAAATTAATGAGTGGGTGTGTGTGGCGGATATGAATGTTTTAGTTTTGCAAATTTATGTAGAGTCTTGGCTGTGGCCGGTCTGGCCATTGTTTGCGGAATTGCTTAACTAATTGTTATTTTTTCTTAAATAATCCCGAAAAATTCTTTAAAAGAAACAAACAAAAAAAAAAAAAGAATAAATCTGTTTGAATGATTTAACATTCACATTGATTTGTACAATGAGCTTAAAGGCTGTTGTTAGCCAGAAGCATTCAATTCAATTAATTTAATGCTTATGTATTTAAAATATATTTTTCTTTTATTTCTTTGCAGGTAAGCGACTTGTTTTATTATTGTCTACTTTTATTCAAGGTAATTCTTTTTTTAATCTATAATGTAAAAAAAAATACCTCCTGAAATTTTGCTCATAGAGGGCCTTAGCTTTGGGCGGGTTTTGGTGTAAATATTTTAAACCTATTGAAACCGTCCAAAACTGAGGCCTTATATGATGCTCTAATAAACATCGCTTTAAAACCAAAATAATAAATATTTAATTTAAAATTATCATAACTATTAATTATCTAATTTTGCTGTACATATTTGCTTTATATTGAAAACAATTGTCTATGCTTTAGATTATTTAACTGATAAAAAAAATATATTAAATTTGTTTTTAAACAAAAAAAAACAGCTCAATTAATTAATTCACACAAATGTCCCGCATTTATAATTGCAAAATGTCATAAACTACGAACAGGATGTTATAAATTTAATTTCTATAAACTTATTACTAAAATTGTTTATATAACAGATAGTTATAATATAAATATTTGATAGGTTTTTCATTTGCCTTAAAAATCTTTATTTAAATTCAAGTTAAATATTTAAAGCGGAGCCATAGTGTAATTTTAAATCCGGAATATCTTTAAGCTTTCGCAAAAAAATACAAGGCTCATGTATATAGAAAAAATATCGCTGCGAAAATGTTTCTATAGAGAATAAAATGTCGCTGCGAAAATTTTTCTATATAGAAAAAATATCGTTCCGAAAGTTTTTCTATATAGAAAAAAATATCGCTGGAAAAATTTTTATGTA
This sequence comes from Tachina grossa, assembly GCA_949987645.1. Taxonomy (NCBI): domain Eukaryota; kingdom Metazoa; phylum Arthropoda; class Insecta; order Diptera; family Tachinidae; genus Tachina; species Tachina grossa. The sequence goes on from OX465276.1 coordinate 150,317,948, forward strand.
TAGAAAAAAATATCGCTGCGAAAATTTTTCTATATAGAAAAAAATATCGCTGCGCAAATTTTTCTATACAGAAAAAAATATCGCTGCGCAAATTTTTCTATATAGGAAATATATCGCTGCAAAAATTTTTCTATTGAAAATAAAATGTCGCTGCGAAAATCTTTCTATATAGAAAAAATTTCGCTGCGAAAAATTTTCTATATAGAAAAAAATATCGCTGGGAAAATTGTTCTATACAGAAAATTTTTCTATATAGGAAATGTATCGCTGCAAAAATTTTTATGTATAGAAAAAAATATCGCTGCGAAAATTTTTCTATATAGAAAAAAAATATCTTTGCAAAAATTTTTCTACATAAAAAAATATCGCTGCGAAGAATTTCCTCTACAGAAAAAAATATCGCTGCGAAAAAATTTTCTAGATAGAAAAAACATTTCACAAAAATTTTTCAATATTGAAAAAATATCTCTACGAAATTTATTTTATATAGATAAAATATCGCTGCAAAAATTTTTCTATATAAAAAAAAAATATCGCTGCGAATATTTTTCCGTTTAGAAAAAACATCGCTGCGAAAATTTTTATATAGAAAAATATCGCGGCGAAGAAATCTCGCTGCGAATATTTTTCTATAAAAAAATATCGCTGCAAAAATTTTACTACGTGGAAAAAATACCGCTGCGAAAAGTTTTTTTACGAATAAAATTTTATTATCAAAGAGTACTATTACCCAAGAGTACTTATTACCAAAGAATAGTTTTTAACAAAGTTAGTTTTTACCAAATAATACATTAAGCTAAAAGGAACTTTTTAGCAAAAAATTGTTTTACCAAAAAGCCAATTTTACCAAAAAAATAATTTTAGCTAAATAACACTTTTTACCAACAAGGCAATTTTTACCAACAAAAATACTTTAATAAAAAAGGTAATTTTTACCAAAAGGCATTTTTTACCAAAAGGTGCTTTTTACCAAAATTTGTTTTTTTTTTTTTTGTTTAAATGTTATTTTTACCTAAGAGAGGTTCCTATCAAAATGTACCAAATTAAACCCAAAAGCTCTTTTTCAATACGTACTTTTTACCCAAAACCTACTTTGACATTAACATTTGAAAAAAAAATTGCCTCATAAAACTACTGTTTTGCCCTCCCATCTCGCAAAACTGTTTGTCTACTCAAAACTTCACTTGACTATTCAATTTCTTTAAAAATTTTACTAAACAGAAAAGAACAAGGAAAACAAAAATTTTTGTTTTGAAGAAAAAAATCTTTACCAAACTGCACTAAACGTCAATTCCAAACAATAAAGACATTTGAAATCATAGAGTAATTGAGTGGAATTTTTTAGCAGTTTTATATGATGATGATAAACAAAAACTACTGATAAAGTCAAAAAGCTATAAAAATATTGCAAGTGGAATGAAGAGATTTTTCTATTGAACATTAAAACAAAATAAATTTTAAGAACAAATAAATTTTGAGAACAGGAAATGACTATTTAAAAGGAGAATTCAGATTAAAAAATTTATATATTTAAAAGCAATAAAATTTAGGAAGCACGAAAAAAGTAGAAGTAACGGGGGCAAAGTAGATTATCAATTCAGGTCCTTTAAAATTTTTAAATATGCTTAGTTTTGCTTCTACTTTTCTTTTTTAAACGAATATGAATAGATGATATTATTTTAAAAGGATTCACTTAAAAGTTTAAGTAATAAAAATGTTTTTTTTGTTTCATTGCATTTACTACTGCCATAAAATATTTAATATTCTTTGCAGGTTTTGCTTTTCGAAAATCAAATAAAAATGCAAAACCATAATAAATATGAGCTTGTTAATAACTCAATTTAGTTGAGATGCCATTGTATGTTTTACTCACACACAAAAAAAGGGGCGTACAATGATTTTATTATAAAAATAAAAATAATACATATAACCATAATTTATATAAAAAAAAAAAATTTATACAAAAAACGAATATAAATTATTGCCTTAAAAAGCAAAGAAGCACTGACTCTTCCTGTTCTCTGAACGCATGGAAAGGGCAGGGAAAAATTTTTAAAACCATTCGAGTTGAAAGTTATAATATTAACATATGTTTTTTTTATATTATTTTCCGTTGCTTAACTACCACCCTTATCCACCCACAGCGTTCATTCTATGCAATTTAACCATGCCTATATAAACACACAAAGGTGGTATTCTTTTTAAAATTTATGTAATAAAACATTGGTTTGTTCTTAAAATGTACGTGGGGCGTGCATGTAATGTGCTTGCAACATTCGATGGGTAAGGTGGGGAGCTAGAGGAGGCTGGAAGGAGTACGTGGGTTCAAACAGCAGAAGAAAATCCTTTTTTATACATTTTTACAGTGTTCATAATAAATGGGATTTATGTATTTCTCCATATAAGCTTTTATAAATAAGTGAATATTATAATAAAATTTTACATTCACTTTCAGTAGTGGAGGATGAGACGAATATTTGTGAAATAATATTTGTGCAGTGAAAAATTTTCATACGCATAAGTGAATATATTTTGTCCATGCTTCACGCATCCGGAATAACGGAATAATCTGTCCATAATGTGCTTAGTTTGCTTTTAGTCTTAGCTAAGTCAACAACCCAATTACGATCCATTTTTCTAAGACAAACTCTCATTTTCCCACTTTGAGAAAAAATTTTTTTAGCCAAATTTTACATATTCATACATACATTACATACAATTTTAAATGAATTTCATAAAAATAAATTAATTTTTTCTATTTAATGATTTCTGCATAAAATCCTATATCAATGCAGCAATCGTAAAACATCCAAAGTAGAGTGCAAAGGATTTATGTACATATGTGTTTGTTACAACATATGTATGTAAATATAGGGTGTTCCAATATAAAGTTTCATTTCGAAAGTTGCATCATTTTACTAGTCATGTCATGACAGCTTTTGACCGATTTTTTTTATTATTATGAATTTATATTAATGGCGTAGTTTTTACTTAACGCCATTAATAAAAATTTAGCTTAAGAAATTGGGAAAATTTCGTGGTAGCCGTGAGGCACCTTCGCGGCGACCAATTGTGAAAATGTTACAAAATATTTAGGCTGTTAGAATAAGTTAGTGATGTCAACAATCGAACTCCTGCAATTCGTTCAAAAGGAGCTGAATGAACTCCTGTTGCCACCCATAGTGTTGAGGAAAGCCCAGATTTGTCCATTTCACCGCATTTTGCATAAAGACCAAGATATTAAGGCTTTTAAAGCTCAGGTCAAACTGATCCATCATCTTATCTCCATCTTGATAAATGAATCTCATCATTAATAGGCAGAATTTTTTAAAAAGGGCGCCGGAAAACACAAGAATTATTGCTAAGCAAACCTATCCAACCTCAACGTGCAACTTTTTGGTCTGGTGGGATCATTGCTCTATCGTAGGCTTTGTTTGGCCGAAATCAGAGGATATTGATGTGGGCGGATCTTATTTCCAACTAAACAGCCCCACATGCGACACAAGTTACGATAACAACGCCCTTTTGCAATAAATATTTCCTGACCGCATGATTTCTCGAAGAAGCGATCCTTATGGCTCACAATTGATTCAAGACCTCAAAGAAGGAATTTGTGAAGTTGTCGAAGACATACAGCCCAAAAAGTGCGAATTGGTCACGGAACGAAAGTCGTCCTGCAAGCATAACCCTGGAGGACAATTGGCTGGTGTTCTTCTACATTATTAATAGCATATCTTCCTCTACAATTAACTAAACATCCGATGATTTTTCATAAAAATAGAAATATTAAATAAATTGAAACCTCCTTTTTGGAAGACCCTTTATTTTCAGTGCTTTTCACTAATAGTCTTTAAGCCAATTTATTTTATATAGCATTTTTTTGGCTGAAATATTTACACATATGCAAATTTACTTACACATCCTGTTAAAATTTAATTCTTTCTCTGCGTAGCAATAAAGGTGTTGAGCTAACAAAAGGCTTATATTTTTTGTTCATTCATTCCTTTTTATTACGGAACAAAAATTATTTATAAATTTATGCTTGTTTTTCATTGGCATTTTTGTTATGGTAATTCCTTTTATAAATTATTGTTGAAAGTCTAAATTATTTGTTAAACAAATAATTGTTTATTCTTTGTTAATGAAAATGAAATTTAAAATTGCGGTCAAATAAAAGGATTTACAAGGTAAAGCTAATTGTTTAGCCTAAAGTAAATAAGGTTAAGAAATAAAAATGTTGATTAAAGTATAACGAACAAAATGAAATACAATACTGGGCAATATAAGACTGACTGAATCATGGAATTTCCAGCGTAAAATAGCGGTGACAAAATTAGAAAGACGGAAATAAAATATAAGCAAACACTCTACGCAAGATTGTGTGAGTACTACTTCATATATGGTAGAACATTAACCTACATCTTAGATTACATTGTAAGTACTATATATGATAACAATGATCTTTACAATTAGTTCATAAAGTTCGCTGAACACCAAGAAAAGAATAGCCTTAATACATACACACAAGCCAAAAGATGTTATCAACATTCCCAAGAAGTCTTATGTTAGGTAAAAATACATGACGGTATCAGCTTAGGGCGTTAGTTACGCGTCAAGAGGCAAGTGGAGCGCGTTAAAGACAGTCGTATGCTAAGAACAATGAAGTAAACGTGGTGGCGTGCTTACAGCGAATAATTAAATACGCTAAATATCATTGCCGAGTAAAATAGTGTTATATATAACTTTAAATTGTTAACTTAAGCAAAAAGTTATTGCTGCATATATTGTGCATCCTTGGTACACTTAAAATAATTTCATGCACAGCATTGACCTCCCTTATTTATTACCTTTTTCATCATTCTTGCAACATATGGACTCCGTGTCAAAACAACTGCCAATTTTTTGAAACCAAGAAACGAATCAAGCTAATGCAGGATACCCTATTCTGGAAGTAAGCGTATTCCAATAACCGTGTTCAGCATCCGTCAGAATAAGTGGCAGTCGGACGTGGCACGGTCGGTCTGGACTATTAAGCAGGTGAAAAAAAATTACAGACCACTAGTTTTTAAAAAGTTTGGATTTTATATTCTGGTCCTTTTTTCGGCCAATAATGTTGTGTGTTGTGTTCGTTGTAGGTGTTCTTTGATTGTCTAACATATAATTGTAGATGGAACCCTTCTGGTAAAACTAAATGAAAAGCATTACCTTAAGGTCTTTCATAGTCGGCTTCTTTGTTGATTTAGCTAGTTCGTCGGTCTTTACATAATATATTTTGCAATTAAGTTGTCGTAATGGATCAATTTTTCATTGCCCGTAATGCTTCAATGCTAAAACGACTTACTTTTATAGAGTTTGCGCAAAATTTCGGAAAATGTAAAACTATCGTTCAACGTCGCTCGGCTTCAAATTCTTGTTTTTGGATGCATCATACTGCAGGAGTACTGAAATATGTCTGGAAAAATTTTCTTGAGTTTGACAAAGACCATTATGTATTATTATGAATTTTTGGTCTCTGCACACTTCAAATAAATTGATAGTGTTTGGCGCAAGGTGTCTGTTATTGCCTGCAGAGTTGAGCGATATTTAGAAACCTGTTACTTTTTCACAGCGATTGAAAAATCACAAATCACAACTGTGACTGAATTTATCAAGTAACAGGTTTTGAAAATATAGTTCTTTCATACAAACTGTGATTGTTCTTGCATGCTTACTTTACAATAAATAAGGCTACCACATTAATTTTTTTTATACCTTCAGCTTTTGTCAAGAAAAAAATCGTCAGATCGCATTAAATCATCTTTTCTGGCAACTATGTGCAACTCACATTTTTATATTTGCAATTTTATTGTCTCTCTGCCTCTTATATAATTTTTTTTATTTGTTCTCAATATTTGGACGGGGTTGATTGCTAATTGCTTGTTCTTGCTGCTCTTCTTATTAGTATTTATCAAAACACCAATACTAATAAATACTTTCAAAGCAGAAGAGCTGAAATGTGTTAAACCGTGATCACAGTCACTGTTTAATTTCACTGCTGCTCTTCTTATTAGATTTTCCCAAAATAACAGAACTGCTACAAACAAAATATTGCTAAACTATGATCACAGTCACAGTTTAAAAGAACAGCTATTTAGAAATCACGTTCACAAGGAGCAACATTATTAAAAAATCACGCTATTACTCATCACTAATTGCCTGGCCCGATTACGGACGTGCAAAATCGTATCCGCTCGTCTCTATGGTACCCGATTTCTTTACATTTGGATTAATCCTCTTGATGGGAAACATTTTTAAAATACTGCTTGAATGACTCCCAATGACTTTCAAATTCTTCTTGACATTAACAAAAATGTTCAGGAAACATGTCACCTGACTTGAACGTTCAGGTGTAATTTTGATGGATGATGCAATTAATGTTCTTTAGCTGCTCTTTTTTCTCCGAATTGAAGAAGTAAAGCAAAATTTTCTGCAAAGTGTACACAAACTTCGACATTTTTTAAGCAAAAAGCTCTGTTATTTACATTATTCTGTCCAATGAGTGAGAATAAATTACAGATGCTCTTGCCCTACAAAAAGACATATAAGTTAGTTAAGTTTTTTTTTTCTGATGGAAATTCGAAAGCCGATACAACTTACGGAACGGTTTATTGTTAAAAAAAATGTTATACTGCGCTCACATTTTGACATATCTGGCCCGTGTAATTTGGCATCATAAATGGATCGACGCTAAGACAACGCTACAAAATTACCTAGTCATCGATTCGCGCAACCTATAGAAAACTTCTAGTGATCAGTGATGAGGCGCATTTTTGACACAACAGACCCTAAAGACTGCATTACATCCAGAAAAATGCAGCGTTTGGTGAGGTTTACACGCTGGTTGCATCATTACACCAGGGATCGTATTACGGTCAATGGAAATCTTTACCACATCATGGTCAATGACAAGAAAAAAAACAAGAAGAAAACAAGAAGAATCATCCAGAAGTTGTAAGCTAAGGAATAAAATACACGAGCGTAGAAATAAACACAATAAAGTTGAAGTAAATAAGAACTATAATGCTATACTTTTTGCTTATTAAGAAATATACAACAACATAAACACACAAGCCAATGTAGACAAAAGTCACAAACAGTAACAATGTATAACACTATACTTTATGTCTATTAAAAAATATGCAAACACACAAACACATTAGCCTATGCAGATGCTAGACATTAACAGCAGTAACTATAATGCTTTTATATTAATTGCAAGAATATAAATTTTAAAATGAGCTAATGACGTGATCGACAGCTCGTATTTGACCAGCTGTTCAATGTGCTATGGCTTTCTGGATGTTGATAACATTTTTCTGGAAGCTTTATTTATTTATTTATTTATGTTGAGTATAAAAAGGGCGATGCTTCCGATAAGCAAACAGTATTGTGTAAAAACTGCGAAGTTAACATCGTGGTATCCCTTAATGAATTAATTTAACATTGTGTGTATTAAAAGCTGTGTCTTAAAAGCTTTTAACATAAGTGAAAAAGTAAATAAAGTGTTTTTGTAACTTTTTATTTGATTTCATACACTCCAACCTACAAAAACAACGTTTTCAAATGGTTAAAACATACTCGTAACAATATTTTTTTTGAAAATATGGATGAAATTGATTTGCGCGAAATGTGGTTTCAACAGGATGCCGCTGCGTGCCATATGGCGACCCCAATCACCCAATTGCGAATCATATTGAAATCAAAATTTGGCAATAATTTGTTTTCTAAAAATGGACTTTTCAAAAAAAATATGTTGATTAAAATTTACTTAATTTTGTTGTAATTTTTTTTACAATTAAAGGCTCAGTTAGCCGACTTTAATGGAATGTAGCTGTTCATATTCCTACATTCTGTTAATCATTTTCATTACTTTTCTTATAACAATATCGATCAGCTATTTTCCACCGTTGCAGTTACATTGCATTACAGTAGGCTAACTGAGCCTTTAGTGTACTATCGGGCCTTAAAACTTTATTATAAGCCTTTAGTTGCGTAAATTTTATAAATTTTGCATTGATTTACCTTCTGGTGATAACGAAAATATTCTGTGGATGCATAACAAGCCATGCAATTTTTTAAAAATTACTTTAGTAAGATTTTCGAGAAAAATTGTTTGAAGCCTATAGCAAAATACGACATTATGGGCGATTTACATACAAATCTATATGCACCATGTATCTACGTAAACACAATTTATTTTTTTTATCTGTAAACTGTCAATTATTACAAAAAATAATATTATCTTTTTATTTTATTGCTGTTATTATTATATTCGAACAGCTCAGCGCATTTATATTCGATCCCTTTACGTAATTGGTAGTTTAATGAACGAATAAAGCTCTTGAATTTTTTTTGCTGAAAACTTTTCATATTGACAATAATAACCTGAATTATATTGTCTTGTACAAAATAATAATACATATACATATCGCAGCAAATTGAATATTCCGCACGAAATTGAATTATAGCTTAAAAATGAATATAAAAGCTTTAGCAAAAACCACAATAACAAAAACTACACATATACTCAAAAGCAAATACATACATAGTATTTACATACAATAATAAAAAGAAATCAAAAGCTGATTACATTTTCCACTTAAGTTCCTCATTTATTATGCATTTTTGCAAAAAAAAAACACACACACACACTCATATGCTTACAATAAATACATATGTATGTATGTATGTACATAAAAAAAAAATTCAAAAATGAAATTGAAATATTTCATCGTCAACATTTATTATAGAGTCAAACAATGATAAATAGAAAAGGAAAAAAAAGAAAAACGAAAATAATCATGAGCCTTTTTGTCAAGGATAATGATATCAAGGTTTATTACATATTCATTAGAACTCAAAAGAAAATCAGGCGCATGCCAAGGAAAGGGTGTCTACTTAAGCAATTGTTCTTGAGTTCAAGAAAATACGATGGTGGCAGCAGTGAAAAAGGTGACGTTGGAGAAATGATAGCTTGATTATACATTTTACACATTTTTTGTTTAAACTCATTTGCAATAATAAATAAAAGGCCCATTAAATACTGGTACTTGCATTACAAAATAACTGTCAAGATATTGTAAGTAATTCTCAAATAAATTATTCCTCTGAAACGTGTAAACAAAAAGTCAGCTGATACGTAATCCCGCCAATGCATGTACCTGCTTGATATGCCTTGAATAATTTATGTGAGTAAAATAATGTAAACTTTATTAGAAATATCTCTTTGACCAATTTTTTGGGCCTACCTTGTATTTTCTATTGTCTACATACGATGTAAAGTTCAACTTGGTGCAAACAATTGAAATGACCTCAAAAACAGAAAGTTGGGAAATATTCAATAATTTTGTACTTTGCACGTTAAATTATGCATAATATACATGATTTGTAGTATTATTCACATCATGTAAATAATTCAAATGGGGATGAAAATAATTTTTAGGAAGTTTTTACATTCTGTATGTCATGTTCTACAAATTATATGCAATTTAAATTTCTACATGATGTAAACAATAAAATATATACACAAATAGAGGGGTTTTTTCCAAATTAAAACAATGTAATTCTTTTAATCTCCAGTTTTCTCCTATTTGTCTATAATGTTAACTTTTATATAATGCAAATTGCATGTTATATGTATATTTTACATCATGTAAACAATTCAAATAAGCGTGAAAACTTTTTTTTAAGAAAAGTTTATATTCAGTAGATATTATATTTCAATCTATTAATTTTTTTCATTCAGTTTTTAATTTTACACGATGTATACAATGGAATAAAATACACAAATGAGAAAATTTCAAAAAGAACTCGATGTAAATTTTTATTTTACACTTTTTTGTTTGTTTACTGTATAAAAATTTTACATAATATAAATGACATGGTATATTTTTTATAGAATGTAAACAATTCAAATGAGCATGAAAACGATTAAAAAACAGTTCATATTTTTTTAGTAAACATTATAATTTTTTTTAAATATTTGTGATTTGAACGGGCTAAAGTTCGTATCGCTTTTTAAGCCAAATTACATGTGATAATTATTAATGAACAAATAACACCAAAGTCTGTTGTAAATATTCTGACTAACAACACATAGTTGAACGGAACAGCCAGCCGTTTTCGAAGGCCACTAAACCTTCATCATCAGCGTTCTTTTGTGTTTGGTCCACTGTGTGTGGTGTCAGTTGATGTAGATTTCTGCTTTATATACTTAGCATTTTATTGCAAATGGAATATGTGAATTGTTTTGATTCATCGTATTTCAATTTGCTGAAAGCTTTTTTGTATTGTAATCTCAATTTTACCATATCTCTATATTTACAACAGTCTTACCATTGTCGTTTTGTTCTTTTTACTAATTATACACATGTTACTTAATTTGCTTATTTTTTGTTCTACTTAAGACAAACTTTTTTGGTTTGTTACTATTAAGTATATTTTTATTTAATTTTTGCCACAGGCCCATGGCTATTAATTTTTAGTTAATTTTAATTATTATTCGAACTCCATTTGTTTCTATATTTGTGATTTATATGATTATATGTGATTATAATTTTTTTTAGTTTTTGCCTTCAATATAAAATTTTACATGAAGTAAACAATGGAGATATTTGCACAAATAGGAAATTTTCAAAAAGAAAACGATGTAGACCAAAAATTTAAAATTTTTTGTAATGCATGTGACATGTAATATTGTTTTCATAATGTAAACAATTAAAATTTGGGTAAAATCGATTTGCTAAAAAAATTGAATATTATATTCTACACTCAAAAAAAAAAAAAGACATATACTATTATTAAGGAAAAAATCTTTCTAAATTAAAGTAAAAAAAAATTCTAAGTTAAAGTAATTTTTTCTAAGTTTAAGTAAATTTTTACAAAAATCTAGTCAAAATTACTTAATATGAATAAAAAATAAAAAGTTCATATTCTCAAAAGTATTTCATAAAAATACACACAAAAATTCTCACATTCAAGGTCAAGTTTACTGGCTTAAAGGAAATATTTACCAAAAACTGGAAAATGGTTTAAAAGTTTAGGGAAATTGTATCCTAAAAACTAGTCAATCTCGTTATAAATCAAAATATAAATTTTAGGAAATGACTTACTCCTGATTAGTTTATCAAATTTGACTAACTTGAAAGATATAAAAAGTTATTCTAAATTTTAGAAAAATATTTACCAGTTTTAAGTTTTTTTTTTTCTTTAAATTATAGAATATATTTTTTTATTTGCATTAAGCAAAAAATTTAAGTAAATGTTTCATATTTCCAAGGAATATTTCAACTTGAAATATATTTTTTTGAAAATAAAATTAAATTTTAAAACTCAAAAATTTCAATGCTTATTCAGGCTGCCTGTTAGGCAATTGGTTAGAGTGCTTGCCTATCAGTCAGAAGGTTGTTGGTTCAATACTTGGCTCCTCTCAAGGAATTAATACGTGTATATTGTGAATTAGTTAAGAATATAATATGAAGATGTAATAAAAAGCATACCATGTGGTATAGAATTTAATTAAAAACAAAAAAAGTACCAGAATTAAAGACAAAAAAAAACTTTGAAAAATTTACTAAATTTGAGATCAAAGATGAAAAACCTTTCTTGCAATTCTCCGAATTTTATGGAAAAATTTTACTTATTTTTAGAAAAAATTTACTTAAATATAAATATATAATTATCATAAACTAGTTCATAAATGAACTAGAAATTTAGTAAATATTTTACTGGTTTCGAGTAAAAACAGCTTTGGCGCCATACGACAACTTTTTTTTTTACTCAAATTTAGAAAATTTTCCAAAGTTTTAGTTAGTTTTTTTTAGTGTATTTGTGTTATTCTACAATTTATTTATTTTTTACCTTCAATTTAAAATTTTACACGGCGTAAACAATGAATAATTTTCACAAGATAAAGATTTTTGAAAAAAACATGATGTTAGTTTATTAACATAAATTTTTTTCTTTTGTTTGCCTGCAATGTAACATTTTTACGTAAAGTAAATGACATGCTATGTGTTTCACATAGTGCGAACAATGCAAAGGAGCATGTAAACTATTTGCATAAAGAAAAGGTAATATATATGACTCTTATTTTTTTTTTTTTGGTTGCCTACTATATAAAAATTTTACACAATATAATCAATTCAAATAAGCCTGAAAATAGTTTAGATACTTGAAAAAATTTAATAGTCCATACTTTTTCCTACTTTTTCTGCTGCTTTAATATAAAATTTTACACAGTGTCAACATTTTAAATAAACAGGAAAACAGATGTTTTTTGAAAAAGCTGCAAGGCAACATATGTTTTAATATTGTTACGTTTTTCTCTCTATAAAAACGATTTTCCGTAGATCCGAAGATTTGCAAATGAATACAAGAGCCGAGTGTAGTAATTAGGGTTAAGAATGATACAAGTTTTATTTACAAATACACTTATACTAAATTACTCAAGAGCTTAAATACACTAATACAACTTAAACTAATAAATTACACACAGATATTCACAACTGGTTACCACTACGCCTTCCTCGCTGTAGTTTCCACACGTCTCTTATCTGGCTGCGCAAGTATTCACGTGACACCTCTCTGTCTGCTGCCGTCACTTACGAGACTCTCTCTGCCGTCACTCACAGTTGATACACCAATAAAGACTCACTGGCTTTACTTACACCCTTATACACGTCTATTCGCTGCGCTGTTCCCTTTACTCCAGTCGACACGATAGACTCCACAATAATCTCAATTCCACGACAGACTATTACTAATTCACAACTTAATTATCAACTGACTTTTTACTTGCAAATGACTGACTTGTTCGCGACTGACTTGTTTGTAACTGACTCACAACTGCAACTAACTAACTCATTGGCTGCGTCACCGCTTTTTATACTCCACACAAATACCACCAGAAGTTTCAAGCAATGTCTAGACGATCACTATCAAGGCAAATTCACATAAGGTGATCTTAATTCGCCAGCTGACATAAATTCCCTGCTGTCAAATGAACCAAAACGTTAAGAAATATTTTGACAGCAGGAAATTTTACACAAACAAATATACAAGGCGAATACGCAGAGTTGCAAATCAAGACCACCTTATATCAATTCGCCTTGATCATTATCATCTTATATGCTGCCTAATTAAGTTCATGTGGTAACTATGTACATACATGTGTATATGCATGCGTGTGTACATCATTAACTAAGCAACACACGGTGATTGTTTATCTTTTACTTTTTCATTTGAATTAGCATGTATGTATGTGTGTAAATATGTGAATCTTCTTAATAAGCAGACGCTTTTTGTTGTTGTGGCTTTTGCTTGTTTACGTGTTACGCACGCTTATTTAGTTGTTTGCTAATATTCGAGATTATTCGTTACATTGACCCTGTAGGAATATTTTCGCGTAACACTTACATTAACCCTGTTGGAATATTTTTGTGCAATGCTGCTTAATCTTGTCGACGGCCATTTTCGTAACAATATTTTACAATATTTTTTATTATTAAAATAAATTGGCGAGAGCTTCATAAATAGGTTATTAAAATTTCACATTAAATATATTTAATACCTTATTTTATATATCTTAGTTGGTGTATGTAAACAACACCATTTACCTGTATAGTAAAAATTTCATGTAATAAAGAGTTGAAATAAATATCTTTTAACATACATGTGTAGAGCACATAAATATAAATTTTATAAATTTTTTTACTGTTTCCATATAATTTATAAATTTTTAACACGTGTAAACAATTGAAATAAGCATAAAAAAATTAAATTTCTTTCACGTAATTTTAAATTAATTACATACTATAAATTACTGAAATTCTAGCGCAAACAATTAGTGTGAACATATTAAAAAATGTACATAATTTAAAGAATTGAAATAAAAAACGTGTTAACCTTACACTTTCTCCTATTGTTTACATATAATTTAAAATTTTGACCAACCACAAGTAAACATTTGAAATGATCAAGAACAATTTTTTGTTATATAAAACTAAAGTTTTTTTTAACAAATGAAGTATTTTGAAAATTTTAAGTGATGTGAAATGTCATTCACTTAATTTTTAATTCACTTTTTGATGTAAATAACTCTAATTCTTGTGTAGACAATTTTTATGAACATATGGATATAACTTTGACGTGTTACACCTTATGCTGTGCCATACATGAGACATGAATAATATATTCTGAATATCATCGAATTCGTGGGCATTTCTCTGAATGTTTTTCACAAACATGTCATAATGTTAAAACTGCCCTCGTAATTTAAATAATCTTGCATTTATGCCAACAACTTACTATATGCGTACGTATGTATATGAATTCACTATTTATTTTGTGGGAACGCAATTTTATAATTCTTGTCTTTCGCAAAAAAAAAGAAAATAATAATGATAATAATAATGATTTTCTTTATCGGGAGTATTCCCTTAAGGGAATTTGAAACCATTTCATTTATTTTAAACATCGAAGACGAATATATAAAACAAATCCAAATACGTAAACTAAATAGCTTAAAATGTATCTAATTTGGCAGGGCTTAAATAAGAGACGAAAAAATAATAAATTTTGCAGGCGAATCTTTTTTTTTTATTTTCAAAAACTTTAACACAATTTACTTGTTCATGGATAATAACGACCCTTCTTAAGGATGGAATTTTAAAATAGAAAGAAAAAATAAAGAGTTAAACTTTAAAGAAAAAGCAATCATAACATTACATAAGGACTTACTATCGCTATCATCGTCATCGTCATCATCAGTTTTATGCAGCTTCATCATCATGATAACTTTAATGAGGCCCCTTTATTGGGAGGCAATACACGTACGTTTGAAGAATGGGTTAAAGTTTACTCAGGCAACCCAATGGGAAATGGATGAGGTAGTTATCTCGCAAAATTTATATTTAAATGTCCAATCGAAATTTAAATTTCTATATCTAGACTTCGGCCTTTCTCCTTCTATTGTAATATGATTCATTGAGGATATTCTCGTTTCAGTATATGTGACCTTCTCCGAGAAAAGGGACCTAGTGTTTCGTTTTTCTCAAAACTTCATTTTCACACACTAGGTCCCTTTTCTCGGAGAAGGTCACATATATAAAACAGTGTATAAGAACGAAAATTTTACATTGAAAAGATAATACGGTACTATGGTACGGCCCATTCCAGTTTGAGTATCGTTTTTAAATGACTGATACGAAGGGGAACTTTACATTGAAAATGTAAATTGAAATCAGTGATGCCAATTTAGTAGCTTTAGCACTAGATTTAGTGCTTTTTAAGTCATAACAGTGCGCATTTTTCCCAGTTGGTGCTTTTTTAAAAAAGGCACTAAATTGGTCCTTTTTTTACTTTGAATTTAGTGATGTTTGTGAGTTGTAGAATGATACAATAACATGAATTTCGTTTGTCTAAAAATATATGATTAGACCCCTCTTAGATACGAAAAGTTTTCTTTGCAAATTATTTATTCAATGGGATGAAAAACATATTAGGAAATATTTTCTCATTCACAGTGTGCAAAAAATGGCGAAAAAATCACGAAAATATTAACTGATTTTAGAGCTAAATCGCTACATAATTTCAAAATTGTAAAAAAACTTTGTGTTGCGTTAAGAATATGTTTCTAGAAATTACAGAGGACACATGGATGTTATAAAAGAATATAATAACAAATACGGTGAAGTTGAAGAAATACAGAAGAAGGAAGCATTACAATTACAATACAAGGTACAGAAATGGAAAAATCAATAAACTTCGTATTGATGTTCATAATTATAGAAATTTAGCTAATAATAGTCTATTTATAAAACTAAATTTTTTTCTATTACCATTAACATTAGCATATTCAAATATTGGGATGATTCAAGTGTTTTGATATTTCGACTTTACCGGATGATTTAATTTAATATAATGGGTGTTTTTTTTAGAGGTATAGAACTTTAAGTTGGCATCACTTTTTTAACTGGCGGCCATTTTGTCAGCTGTCAAGTGATTAATATTTAGTTTGGTTTGCCATTTCATCATGAACAGGTTGACAAAAGAACAACGCTTGCAAATCGTGCAAATTTATTTCGAAAATAATGGTTCAGTTCGCGAAGTTTACCGCAAGCTCCGTTTATAAAAGAGTAAAAATAAATATTGAATTGAAATCTTTATCCTGTACATATGTACATACAAACATACACATTTTTTGCATTTAGTGCTTTTTAGTGCTTTTTTGATGAACGAACAGTGCTTTTTGCTCTGAAAAAGTTGGCATCACTGATTGAAATTATAGTGAAATGATAATACAGTACAAAGTAATGCGGTACCTTTTCAATCCGAACTATTCTCAAAGCACCGTATTACCATTTCAATATAAAATTACTATTTTAATGTGTCCTTTTAAAACGATACTCAAACGATAAAAGACACGATTGTATTTATTGGAATTTGTTTACAGAAATTTGATTCACACACTCAATCTTTATATATTCATGTATTTTTCCAATTGCAGCATATTATCTGAATCCTATTAATTTGCTTGCTTCTTCAATTTTCTACTGGATCTATGAAAATCCAATGCAAGCCTTGTTCGCTTACAAACTCACGCACTAAATACACTTAAGAGTCTACGGTACATTAATGTGTATTTATTGGAACTTAGGAACATTACTAATGTTGGAAAAATCCCACAAACATACACGAACGATATTCTTTTGCAAGCAGAAAAAAAAACACAAATCTTTTGCTGCGTCCTTTTTCAATGGATTTGCAAAAATTTTCTTTGCGTGTTGTAGAACCTAAGCTGCGTACCAACCACTTCATTCAGTAAGCAGCAACAGCCAAGAAAAAGGGATAAATTTAACTTAACTTTAGATTGGTTTTACGTTTAAAAACCAATATATATGGTATGTGTAGTACCCAGCTAGCATTTTGTATCATAATCGAATAGTTTCCGAATCAGCTTGACGGGGAAAAACCGCATATGAGCTAGTTTTTCGATCATAAATGATACTCCCGTTGTGAGAAAATGGTACCCTACAGATGAATCATCCCAGAGAATCATTTATGATGCGATTTGCTGATTAATTTTTGAGCAATTTTCTGGTAGTATTTAAATCATTGGTTTTCTTTTTACGGCTTCTTTTTCATTTTGTTACTCTATTTTCAAGAAATAATTATTTTATCATACAGATGAATCATAAGTGAATCCTTTTTCAATCACCCAAGTTATTAATCAGTTTTCAATCATCAAAAATGATCTAAGGAGAATCATAAAGAGATTTTTGCAAAAACTATCACCCAAATGCTAGCTTGGTATCCATTTATGCCAAATGTGCTTATAATAACGCACATACACTTGCATACGTATCCACTTTACGCACTTGAATACCTACTCTCTTAAATGCTTAATAACACATCAGTGTTGCCATATTTATTTTTCAAAAATCTTAAGGTTGAGCAAAAAAAAATCTTTTTTTGTTACCAAAAATCTTTTTTGTTATTTGATTGAATAAAAATGAGTTAAAATTTATCTAATTTCTTGTGAAATATTAAAATTAAAGCCAAATAACACAAAATATTTACTGTGTAGAATATGTGTAAGATCATTATGAAGCAAATCAGAAAATTTGTAGGTAGTTTAGTCAAAAAATTCCCCAATAATATATTAAAAGTACCAAAAGTAAAATTTTTAAAATCTTATTTTTAGACACGAAATCTTTTTTTGTCGTTTTCACATGTCTAAAAACTTCAAAAATAAGATAAATCTTCACATATGGTAACACTGCAACACATACCCACTCTCTCTCTCTCACACACAGACGCACAAATACGTTTAAAATATTTTTGTTGGTGCCGGGGTTCGTACGAATGCTGACACAAACATATTAATTTATTGAGCTTCATTCCCAAGTATACAAACTACTTGTAAATATTAGTATTAGTATCATCATACACCGGATATTATCTTCCTTGTATCTTGTTAGTAAACGTCTATCGATATTTCTACTCTTGCTGGAGAAAGCTTTTTTAATGTGTTCGTACACTTTTCTTCTACATTTGCAATTGTAAATTTGTTCATGCCTTTGCATATGTCTGCTGGTTTTAAGCATATCGTAACGCCAGTTAGCCCGGTTAAATGCCGCCACAGGATGCCATTCGTATAGCATTTATCGAATATTATATATGATCCAAAATGAAAATGAGATTATTTCATTCATGTACATAGGAAACCCATTCATGGATGTTGCTGTTTTAATTTTGAGAGAAAATGTTTCAGTGGAGTTGCAATAAGTTCTTGTGCGGTATCATAACCCTTTGCTTTCATACTAGTGTAGAATTGAAGTAAACTTTAACAAATTTCGATACTTAAAAATTTCCTTTAACGAAAAAAAAAGAATTTTCTCTAGTCTAGACAACTTTTCTATAGAAAAAGTTGATCTAGTCTAAGCAACTTTTTCATAGAAAAATTTGCTGTAGTCTAGATAAAGGTTGTTCAAGGAAAAGGTTGTTCTAGTCTAGATAACTTTTCTATAGAAAAAGTTGCTCTAGTCTAGATAACTATTCTATAGAAAAAGTTGCTCTAGTCTAGACAACTTTTCTATAGAAAAAAATTCTCTAATCTAGATAACTTTTCTATAGAAAAATTTGCTCAAGTCTCGATAACTTTTCTACAGAAAAAGTTGATCTAGTCTAGATAATTTTTCTATAGAAAAAGCTTCTTTAGTTTAGATAAATTTTCTACAAAAAAAAGTTGTTCTAGTCTAGATAATCTTTGTATAGAAAAAGATGTTCTAGTATAGAGCCACTATTCTATTGAAAAAGTTCTTCTAGTCTAAACAACTTTTCTATAGAAAAACTTGCTCTAGTCAAGACAACTTTTCTATAGAAAAAGTTGCTCTAGTCCAGACAACTTTTCTATAGAAAAAGTTCCTTTGGTCTACACAACTTTCCTATAAAAAATTTACTCTAAACTAGACAGACAACTTTTCTAAAACAAAAGTCGCTCTAATCTTGACAATTCTTTAATAGAAAAAGTTGCTTTAGTCTAAACAACTTTTCTATAGAAAAACCACATACACATATAAATATGTATATGTGTATGATAAACAAATGTTCTAAAAACAATTTTCCAGTATATAAAATTGTTTAAGAAAAAAGTTGCTTCAAGGATAATTTTTAATAGGAAAAGTTGCTGTAGTATAAAAAATGTAGGTTATAAAAATAGTTTATTGTTAAATTCTAGTTGAAATCAAATCGTGCTGTATTTTAAACCATTAATTTATTGACCTTAGAATATTAAAGATGTTCTCGTACATATGTTCTCAAAAGTATTAAAATACTGAATAGTTTTTCATTTCTTCTGACTTCACTTTTTCATTTCATTTCCCTTAGTTAGTACACCCTTGAAGGCAAATTCGATCAAAGAGAGAGAAGAGTATACACTATAAACATTTTTATTAGATTATTAAATATTATTTTAAAACTCTTTCATCAATTAAGCACATATTAATTGGCCAATACGCATTTCCTTTCCTAGCAAAAGCGTCTACTCTATGTTTAAGAATATTTACATTTCGTCTTAAAAATATTTTGTTTTCTGATTAACTTTTAACCTGCAGCTATTTAACATTTCATCCTTTCTGTTTATTTCAACCCATTTTATGACATCTGTGCTTTTTCCCCTGAAAATTGTGCTTAACAAATAACATTACATGTGCGTTAAATAAATCTTCAAGAAAATTTAATTTTGTTGCCATTAAATAGAAATGTTTTCTTTTATTGCTTTTTTCTTTCTTTTTCTTTTTTTGTTTTTGTGCGACTTTCTGTACCTTTCTTTACTTACGATTCAAACTAACACATGCACACAGCCATATAAATAACCTAAAATAATTTGAAAATTCATTTAAATATATGTATTTGTATAACATGCTTTGAGGTTTTTTGGTTGAAAATTTATTCTGACAAATATAAAACAAGACAAACATGGTGGTCATATGTAGAATTTCTGACTATTTTACAATATGATGAGAAAAGGGTGTTTGCCTTAAAATTGGTGAGCCATTAGGTGTGTTCGCTGTTGAAAACAAAACACTGAAAACTTGTTCCAAAGCTAAATATACTAAAACAATACAAAATCATACTAGACTGGAGCAACTATTTTTATGGAAAAGTTATATAGACTATAGAAAAATTGTTTCAAATAGAGCAACTTTTTCTATAGAAAAGTTGTCTAGACTAGAGCAACTTTTTCTATAGAAAAGTTGTCTAGACTAGAGCAACTTTTTCTATAGAAAAGTTGTCTAGACTAGAGCAACTTTTTCTATAAAAAAGTTGTCCAGACTAGAGCAACTTTTTCTATAGAAAAGTTGTCTAGACTAGAGCAACTTTTTCTACAGAAAAGTTGTCTAAACTAGAGCAACTTTTTCTATAGAAAAGTTGTCTAGACTAGAGCAACTTTTTCTATAGAAAAGTTGTCTAGACTAGGGCAACTTTTTCTATAGAAAAGTTGTCTAGACTATAACAACTTTTTCTATAGAAAAGTTGTCTAGACTAGAGCAACTTTTTCTATAGAAAAGTTGAGTAGACTAGATAAACTTATTCGATAGAAAAGTTTTCTTGACAAGAGTAAATTTTTCTGTAGAAAGTTGTCTTGATTAAAGCAACTTTTTCTATAGAAAAGTTGTCTAGACTAGAGCAACTTTTTCTATAGAAAAGTTGTCTAGAGTAGAGCAACTTTTTCTATAGAAAAGTTGTCTAGAGTAGAGCAACTTTTTCTATAGAAAAGTTGTCTAGAGTGGAGCAACTTTTTCTATAGAAAAATTGTCTAGACTAGAGCAACTTTTTCTATAGAAAAGGTGTCCAGACTAGAGCAACTTTTTTTATAGGAAAGTTGTCTAGACTAGAGCTACTTTTTCTATAGAAAAGTTGTCTAGACTAGAGCAACTTTTTCTATAGAAAAGTTGTCTAGACTAGAGCAACTTTTTCTATAGAAAAGTTGTCTAGACTAGAACAACTTTTTCTATAGAAAAGTTGTCTAGACTAGAGCAACTTTTTCTATAGAAAAGTTTTCTAGACTAGAACAACTTTTTCTATAGAAAAGTTGTCTATACTAGAGCAACTTTTTCTATAGAAAAGTTGTCTAGACTAGAGCAACTTTTTTTATAGAAAAGTTGTCTAGACGAGAGCAACTTTTTCTATAGAAAAGTTGTCTAGACTAGAGCACCTTTTTCTATAGAAAAGTTGTCTAGACTAGAGCAACTCTTTCTATAGAAAAGTTGTCTAGACTAGAGCAACTCTTTCTATAGAAAAGTTGTCTAGACTAGAGCAACTCTTTCTATAGAAAAGTTGTCTAGACTAGAGCAACTCTTTCTATAGAAAAGTTGTCTAGACTAGAGCAACTCTTTCTATAGAAAAGTTGTCTAGACTAGAGCAACTCTTTCTATAGAAAAGTTGTCTAGACTAGAGCAACTCTTTCTATAGAAAAGTTGTCTAGACTAGAGCAATTCTTTCTATAGAAAAGTTGTCTAGACTAGAGCAACTCTTTCTATAGAAAAGTTGTCTAGACTAGAGCAACTCTTTCTATAGAAAAGTTGTCTAGACTAGAGCAACTCTTTCTATAGAAAAGTTGTCTAGACTAGAGCAACTCTTTCTATAGAAAAGTTGTCTAGACTAGAGCAACTCTTTCTATAGAAAAGTTGTCTAGACTAGAGCAACTCTTTCTATAGAAAAGTTGTCTAGACTAGAGCAACTCTTTCTATAGAAAAGTTGTCTAGACTAGAGCAACTCTTTCTATAGAAAAGTTGTCTAGACTAGAGCAAATTTTTCTATAGAAATGTTGTCTAGACTAGAGCAACTGTTTCTATAAAAAAGTTGTCTAGACTAGAGCTACCTTTTTCTAGACTAGTGCAACTTTTTGTATAGAAATGTGGTCTAAACTGGAGCAACTATAGAAAATTTATCTAGATTAGAGCTTCTTTTTCTATAGAAAAAATGACTAGACTAGAGAAACTCTCTCTTAAGAAAAGTTGTCCAGACAAGAGTAAATTTTTCTGTAGAGAGTTGTCTTGATTAAAGCAACTTCTTCGAAAATAGATTTGTCTAGAGTATAGCAACTTCTTTTGTGAGAAAATATTTAATAGAACAAGTTGTTCTATAAGAAAATTTTTTGGGCTAAAGCAATTATTTTTACAGAAACTTATTGTTTTTATAATAAAATGTTTTTGCTGCTGTTGTTTTTTCTTTCCTGTTTGACTACAAACATTCCTTGCTTGACTATTTTTAGGCTGCGTGTCTAGCAATTGCTGTCGTCAGCACTGACATTCAACACAGCTTGATGTCTGAACTTCAACTACAAAAGATTGGAAAAATACTACTAAGAATTTTAAGCACTGGAAAAACTTAACAATCCTTAAAACAAAATCGTTGAAGGGAAAAAATAAAAATAATAATTTTCCGTTTTAATGTTTGTCTTCAAGCCTGTTCAACTAGTGAAATTTGTTTAAGAGTATGTGTATACTTTTTAACCGACTTCAAAGAAAATGAAGGAGGTTATCAATTTTAAAGAAAAGAGTTGTTTTAATGTATTTGAGGGTTTGTGTGTGAATATAGTTTAGATGGCTATGTTATTATAACACCTATACCTTGGTTTACACGATAGATACGTTCCTGTGAAAGTCGTATAAATCGAAATTTTAAATTTTTTATGAAAAATCGTGTAAATCGAAAATAAAGGCAGAATCGCGTAAAAAATTGATTTTATTAAGAAATTATATATGTATTTCAACTTAATTTTTAAAATATCAGAAGCTTTTACTCAAAACACACAAAAATAAACCTTTATTCATTAAACAAAATAAATTCTATTCATAAAAACAAAAACAAAATTAAAAATATCAGAAGCTTTTACTCAAAACACACAAAAATAAACCTTTATTCATTAAACAAAATAAATTCTATTCATAAAAACAAAAACAAAATTAAAAATATCGGAAGCGTTTACTCAAAACACATAAAAAATCGTGTAAATCGAGGTATTTCATAAATCTCTCAATCTACACAAAAACCAAAATAATCGTGTAAAAGTGAAATCGTGTGTAAAAGCATCGTGTAAATTGAATGATAAGTGTATTGTTATGTTGTTAGAAGATATAGTCTTTTAATAATTTCCAAGGAAGTTTATGAACAACTGTTTATTTGCTGTCATTTTAAAGGCAGTTATAGAATAATATTGGACTAGACTAGAATAGACTTAACTAGGTTAGATTAGAGCAGACTAGCCTGGACTGGCTTAGACAAGACTAAACTAGGCTAGACTATACATATTCGATTAGAGTAAACTAGGCAAGGACTTCACTGGAGCTAGACAATTGCTAGAACAGGGCTAGACTAGAATTAAATTAAATTTTTATTAGAATAGAACTAGAAATAAACTAGAATCTGACTTGAGTTAGTCTAGAACTAGACTAAAACTTGAATTAGAATAGTACTGGATCTCACAGGACCAGCTGTTTTGTAGCAAAAATTTAAATTTCTCTTTTAAATGCTATTACACCAAGCTCGAAACTTTATTCAAAAATAAAAACCTCTAAAAAGTTTCCTAGTTCTTCAAAAAGTTTTCTTTATTTTTCAGCCCCAACTTGCTTTAAAAAAATTCGCTGTCATTTCCTTTCAATTACTTCAAACTTTTTATCATTATTATTATTATTATTGTTAAGGTAAATTTAAATATTATTATCTGATTTAGCCATGCACCTGTTTAATTCAAGTTGAATGTTAAAAATAAGTTTAAAAAAGAAAAATTGTAATTGAAAAGCGTCTCGTAAGTTGTAATCCAAAGACGAATGAATAAATAAGTAATACAATTCTGCTGCATGTATAAAATGGATAAAACTTTTATAAATTGTATATTATTATCGAGTCATTTGTAAACAAAAATACAAAAATACAAAATATTTATTACGTTTTTGTGCTTTTAAGTTGCTTTCAATAACAACAAGGACTTAGTTGCATGCAACTCATTATAAAGGCAGGAATTAAAAAATAAGAGGATAAAGGAAGAAAGAAAAGTATACTCACTTAGTGGAGACTGAATAAATGTATTCAGTATATTAAGTGCTTGGAAGAAAATTTTTAATTTCATAAACATTTCTAAGCATAATCAATTTTATTTATATATATATTTTTTTCTTATACAGTCTGATATTTATGTAATTGAGGTGTATAATTGTCGATAATAAGCTTGAAATAATAAACTTTCTTAACTAATAGGAAAAAAAATCATTTTTATTGAAAAGCAATTGAGATTGAAAATAAAATAAAACAGATTGGCTGGCATTTTACAGAGTTTTTTTTATTTTGTGGCATAAACAAAATGTTATATTTTGTGGCACTGTAAGACAAAGAGAGAGAAAAACTCATTGGAAGAAGAAAAAAGAATCCAAAGCACAAAAAAATAATGACGCAGCAATTGACGACGTCTAGTCTAGTCTAAAAACGTGCAAAAGCATAAAAAGATGAGCAGCAAAGGGAAGTATTGCGCAGAGAAATGCTTAATAATTTTTGGTCGGTATATTAAACTAAGCGTAGTCTTATTTAAATTATTAAAATAGGATGTAAGCTATGCATATACGTATTCCACATCAAAGCTCTTGAATGGATTTTGGGTCAATGGCAACATCTCGCCTGTGGTAGCCTCTATGAGAAATTATTTTGGCCAGGCAACTTTTCAGGCAAAAGAGTATTGTTATCGTTTTTCGTGCTTGGTACGTAGCGCCTTATTGTTGAAACTATACATTATCCACATCAATATTTTTCAATTCAGGTCATACAAAATCATTTTTGGAATGATCGACAAATCGATTAGAAATGGAAAAACATCCATAATCCTCAACAGTATGGGCTACAACAGCACGAACTCGATTCTTCAAATCATTAAATAGTCCCACCCAATACCTCAAGCCTTTCTACAACCTTCAGGATTGAATTCTGGCCGAGAGGTTGCTTTATGAGGACCCAAAAATGCTTAACTTGTACCAACAGTAAACTCAAAATTTTAAGAATTTATGTAGTGTATTTCCATATTTTCAATGCAATTTTGAAGCGTATATCTTTCCATTATAATTAATGGCGTTGTTTTCATTTGTCATCTGTCAAGTAATTGCAGCTTGAGTGACGGGCTGTTGAAAATAAAATGTTTTATTGGATCACTACATTTTTGTTTAACCACAACTTTGCTTACTGGAGCGCAAGAAGTTGTATACACTATCCTGACGTAAGTATGTATACGTATGATATTTGGTATATCTATTCATCATTCGCCACCGTAAACATAGATTTGTGTATATACATAAATTGGAATGGGAAAATGTGTGGGTGCCTCTGTTGGTCTGTGGCTGTTTGAAAACATGCTTTATGTGTGTGTGTAAATATACGTATGTATAGCCGATTAATAGTTACACGTATTCGGTTAAAAATTTATACGTGTGCTTTTGCATATAAGTGTGCCTTTAATTTTTAGCTAGTTTTGTTAAAAATTCCTGAAACTTAAAAATGTTTGAAATGTTGCATATAAATGTTCCATGTAAGATTTTGCATACAATTACAGAACAAAGGATTGAAGGATTCTACGGTTTTTATGCGTTTCACCATTAACAATAAATTAAATGAGTGGAATTTTAGTGTTCGTTTCAGGCCAGGTTCAGATGATTCATATATTACAAAATTTTAATATAATTTTATGACGCGTAATATCCAAATATTAATAAAGATTCCTCATTCCCTTGCTTTAAGCCTTAAATCCTTATTGGCAACATTCCCCTGGGAAATAATTTTTCTTTGCCGAAATTATTCCTGAAAATTAATATTCCGTTGAGGAATACCTTCCGCTATCACTTGCATACATTTAAATTTTTTTGGATTTATATTTAGCTGTAAGCCAATGAACATCAAATACAAGAAATCCTCCTAAAAGAGACAGACAATTACGAAATTAAAGTTATCCCACAATATCCTGCACTAAAAATTAAGACATGCTCTATCAAATATTGCAAAAATAAAATAATAATTACAAAGCAAAGCAAAGTTTTCCTTGTCACTTTATGCTGTGTTTTAACTCAAATTACAAAATAAAAAAAAGAGATGTTTAACAGCCACATTGACTGCAGTTTTTTTTTGACGATGCGGTTTTTAAGTTTTATATCATACTTTGTACATTTCGTTGGTTTTTTGTTGCTGTTATTAAAAAAAATGAAATAAATTTTGTAACTTTTTGACTTCATTTACCAAATTGTCTAACTCCAGCGCATACAATTTCTAAGATGCTTTCTTCTCTCTCTCTGGAAATTGTCAAGTTGAGTGTGTGTGTTAAGGACTTTTATACAACCAACAACACATCCTGTTGTGTAAATGTTTGTTTTACATTTACTTACAAATATTATTACATATTTTTTTATAAGACTTCCAACTACTGCAGTAGCATTAGATCATCTTGATTTTTAGTTTCGCTTTTCTGGAAGTTGTTCTTTTTTTTCTTTTTGTTGCATTTTTTTTCATGGCACATACTTTACAATAATTTGTCAAAAATGAAAATCTTTTTAAGTTTTACAGCTTCTTTATCGGGGAGATTTCTTCTGTTTTGGTCTTATATATTCTTTCTTTTTTTGGTTTTGCTTTTTAAAGTATTAATTTAGTTGCAGCAAAAAAAGTTATTTTTTTGTATTTTCTTAATATCAATTTATCAATATTAAACTATTTGCTAAAAAGTTTCTCCAGCTCTCCTTTAGAGTTCCTGACATTGTCTGTTTTGAATGCTATTATTTAGTAGTTAGTTGGTGTATTGCAATTATGCTCCATGAATCATAAAAATTTCATTTATGACCTTTCAATCAAATTAATAATCTAATAAATTGAAATGTTATGAATGGATTTTAACGAGAACATTGACTTTTTTATTATGGCCAAGGACAAGTGAGTTTTGTTTAATGGAAATTTGCATGGCAGATTGTTGAAAGTTGGAAATTATTGCTGAAGTTTTGGAGCAATGAAAAGTATGGTCTTTTGTGTTGAAAATTTTAGTTTAGGTGACTGAAATATTTGTATTTATAAAATTTAATAAAAAAAATATTGCAATATTTAAACTTGAATAATTTAAAAATACAGATAAAGTTTAGCAAATTCAGAGAATTTCAAGAGTACTAACTTATGAAGAAGATCTGCTTGAATATTAATAAGAAATCATACTAGATCTACCCCGTTGCCTTCAGCTAACGCATAGGTCATCTAGTATATTTTTGCCTAGAAGTTTATGCAATATCGTCCGCAGTGCAGGACATTCATAAATTTTATAAATTTAAATATACGTTTTAATATCGTTCAATATATGTACTGAATTTGCATGTATTACTTTTAGTAATTTAAAAATCCTCTAAAATAAATTAAATTTTATTTTTTATTTAATAAAAAAAATATTCAAAATTAAAATAATATTTTCAAGACAAAACTGTTTATAGTCAAAATATTTGTTTAAGATTTTTAAATATAAAAAGTAAAATTATGTTTGCTACCTTTGTTGCACTTGTTTTTTGTACATTGTAAATTTAAGTATTTATTATGCTTGTTTCTGTAAGTGTTATCGCCTTAAGGCCATGTCTGACACTTTTCCTTTGGTATTCAGAGGTTTGCCTTTTTTTCCTGCCTTGATACTTAGTATAAATATCACTCGCAGACACAAATTATTTTCCTTCTTTTTTTTCTAAACTTTTTTATGCCTCTTCTTTTTTGTTACATTTATAAAATGTTATCCTTATACATCATATAAATTAGAGATGGAAAAGGGAGTAAGTTTTAAAAACACGTCTGTGAATGTTACTCATGCGTTCCTATGTGTGAAAATTTTTATAGAATTCCCGTAAGTCACTTTTTCAAGGAAATAAGTACAACATTTGCAGTTCTATTTTGCTGCATAAGTTCCAGGTATTGTTATATTTTGAACCACGAAATATTCATGATTACATCCAAGTCACGTGACGTGGAAGCTGTTGCAAAATCCCTTGTTTCAAAAAATTATTTTCACCACTTCAATATTTATTTAATATATGACGTTTTAGAGAGCTAGATTAATAATAACACAAAAAATGTATGATCACTTAGTAGTCACGCAACATGTAAGTTGTAGAAATATTATATTTTTAAAGTACAGGGTGGGCCAAAAGAAACCAAGGGGTGTAAAAGTTTAATAACTTTTTTGTTTATTAACTTTTTTATATTTTTTCTTTCAGATTATATAATATACAAAATGGAAATTTTTTTACACTAAGTATGAAAAATGATGTATCTTAAATGACCACCGTTTTCAGCTTCGCACTGATGGGCTCTTTTTAGAGCATTTTCCATAACATCTTTCAAAACTTGTGGCTGTAGCGTTCGAATTTCTGCAACAATGTTTGCCTTGAGTTCAAGGATTGATTCTGGCTTGTTCACATACACTCGCTCCTTCAAAAAACCCCAAAGAAAATAGTCGGGTGCTGTCAAATCTGGCGATCGCGCTGGCCAAATAATTTCCGAATTTCGAGAAATTATTCGCTCTCCAAAAATTTGACTTAAAAGTGCCATTGTGTCTCGGGCAGTATGGACAGTGGCTCCGTCCTGCTGAAACCACATACCAGGTCTGTTTTCAAGAGCAGGACGTAAAAAATTTTCTATCATAAACCGATACCGCTCTCCATTTACGGTTACAGCACTTCCATCTTCATTCTCGAAGAAGTAGGGCCCAATGACATTTTCAGATGTGATCCCACACCATACTGTACACCTGATGGGGTGCAATTGGCTTTGATGAATGGCTCTTGGATTTTGAGAACCCCAGAACCTACAGTTCTGCTTATTAACAAAGCCATTCAAATGAAAATGAGCTTCATCACTCATAATCAAATTTTCAATAAAGTTGATTTCTGGTTTAAATAATAAAATTCTATTGTTCTGGTTCTCTGTTCAGTTGTGAACATCTCCATTATAAATTCTCCAAGTGTTGTCTATATAATCTGAAAGAAAAAATATAAAAAAATTAATAAACAAAAAAGTCATTAAACTTTTACACCCCTTGGTTTCTTTTGGCCCACCCTGTACTATGCGCCCATAATTTGGCGTAAAAGCAAAAAATAATGTTCAATTGAATTTCGTGACCTACTTTGGAAGGAGCAAAATATGTACATATTAAAATGTAAAAGTAATGTCCACTTAGTAGTCACGCTTTGTATAATTTGCAGCAAATGTATTTGTTTATTGAATTTTTTACACCGTTTCAATATAAATTTTATGACTATCGTTCAATATAAGGTAATTTTTGCCAGCAGATTACACTCACGCTCACTTAGTGGTCACGCTTTGCATAAGTTTTAGAAAAAACACTTATAGTGGATGTTTTGCTTTTTTTGAAGTTTGTGACTTTCATTCATTTTAATTTAATATGCACTGGCACAAAGAGCTCATGCTCATTCATAGTCACTCGATATGTGTTTGAGGAAGTAAAGCAAAATCTTTTGTTCAAAAAAATTAACATACCCCTCTAAACCTCATAACTACCAATATTAAAAATACACGCTCACTTAGTAGTCACGTACTGTATAAATTCTGCTAAAAGCTGTTTCTTAAGGAAACTTTTAAAAACTTTCCATTCAGCCTTTACAATTAACGTTCAAGCCTTTGCAACATTTGCTAATATGAAAATTTTATGTTCACCTTGCAGTCACATAATGTATAAATAAGTAAGAAATTACTTGCTTGAAAATTTTTCAATATAATTTGAATAAGAGTATAAAATTTGTAAAATAGTATAAAGTATTCACATTAAAAAAATTACACTCACCTAGGAGTCCCGCAAATCATAACTCGTAGAAAAATCACCTGTCAAGACTTCCATTTTATATATTTTAATCTTAGTAACAAATGTCCCAATGAGTGTAGCATTTATGAATACAAAGAAAAAATCTGCTCACTTGTTAGTCACGTGATATAAATTTTTATAGCAAAATCAAACATATTTTGCACCTTTCAGATTTGTGTTTTTAATTTAACGTTTCAGTAAATACAAAGTTCAGCTATTCATAAAACTGCTTGTCTCTTGGTAGTCACGTAATAATCAAATTTTTTGCACTATTTTTTGCATATGCTTGTAATGTTCAAACTTTGGGGTATTATAACATTTCCTAATCACGTTTAGTCACGCAGAAAAGTGATGTCACGTTAGTCTCTTGTTGCAGAAAATTTTTTAATCATTTTGATTTGCCCCTTGTAGCTTGCGTTTAAACAACTGTAATGTCTACCAACACGAAAAATAGCTGCTCACTTCTTGGTCACGCATTATAGAAATTATGACTTAATAACGTTTTAAAGAATATTTGTCACTCCCGCCGTTAACTTTACTGTGAGGATTTTTTTAAGTTCATAATGAAAAAAAATTGTTTTAGAATAAAAAAAGTTTATAAGGAATTGGATAATGAGTTAATGAATTATTTTATAATTTTCAAAAAATTTGGGACAAATTACGGCACTCGATGCCAAACGAAATTTCCATACAAACTAAAAAATTATGTGTTAAATTTCTTCGATGTCGACCGCCGTAATTTGCCCCTTTGCTAAAATTAGAATTCATTGTAATGGAATACATTTAAAAACTTCTTACGAACTTATTTATAAAGAGTATTTTTTATTTTTAAAGATTTTATTAAAAGATTTTTCCTACAACATTTGTTTTATAAATCTTTTATAATCCAAAAATATTTTTTATGAATACCGCAAAAAACTGCTCATGTGATAAAAAAACAATCCTTTAGTCGTTATTACTAGTGATCCAAAACAGTCACGCCATTTCGGCTCATCTCTTCCTTCTGAAAACATAATAATAAAAAAATCAAAATACCTTAATTAAATCCAAAGATTTTAAGGCGATTAAAATGGAGTATATATTTGGTTGGCAGAAAAAAAAAATTATAATCTGCCAACATGAATTAAAATCTCTCTAAATACATTAACATGGCTTTAAGCTACAATAGCAACAAAAAAGGAGCTTAAAACTAAAAGTGGCTTATGAAGAGCTGGCAATGCGAGAAAAAGTTCAAGTCTGCATAATCAAAATATTTAAATATTTTCTTCGCCTTATTATGCTGTAAAATATTTTAGGAAATACTTACGTATGTACTTGAAGATTACTTTCTTTTATTGGTGGTTGATTTTAAGCTCACTGCACGATTTCCCGCTGCATTGTTGTTTAAGGATTACTGGCATATGATTTATTAATTGTTGTATACTTGCAACGACTAAAATAATCTGCTGTTTTAATTAAATTAACCTTAAAACTTCACTCTTGTCAAATAATAGACAAAATCTTAACGTGTCTCTATAGAAATAGTACACAATAACATACGAGTACATGCACCCCGTCAAATCATAATACATATTTAAGTGTGCATGATGAAATGGATACATGGAAACAAAAAAGTTTTCAGACATAAATATTCAAGAAATTTTAGTAAAAATTTTCCACTTCGACTTTTGATATAATCATAACCCAACTACATAAGAAAAGTTATCCTCTGATATTTTTTCATCTAAATTTATTTAAATCATTCATTAATTTTTTTTGGGTTAAACACATTTCTTTTACTTGTTTTTATTAATGGTCTTTCTGACTACTTTTTATATTGTATTTAAATGAAATATTGTCCCTTATTGAATGAGTTGCATTCGATTTTCGATCTTCTCTGGCTATTGACCATCGAAAATCAAATGTTTAATTCATATTATGAGCATCGAAAATTTCGTTGAGCAACGAATTCTCTAGCTTTCGGTGAAGTATTTTAATATAAAAAATTATTATAAACAAATTTAATGATGCAATTATTAAAAATCACTTTAATTGACATTTACAATAAGGACATTCTTTGTGGAATCATGTTCATAAAAAATGAAGATTCGTTTGATCAGAACTTTCGACTAAAGTCGAAGACCGAAAGTTTCTATATTTGTTGAATTTCTTAGGCTAATTTTGTTTGGATACACATATATATTTTAATAGGAGCAGCGCTCAGAGGATGAGTCCTACTCATTCAATGCATTGTGCTGGAACTAAGTTGGTAGGGAGAAAGGTAGCAGTAGTAGTGTCTCTGGACATTCGATTTGAATATTTACTCATCGAAAGTGACAGAAAAGACCTATTCAGGTAGTTTAATCTACATACGAACAGTACGACTAGATAACGCATTTTCTATGTAGTTCGTAGTGCGATTCATTGGCAAATCCAACACAAATGAGTGATCACTTAATGAGGTACGCATTGTGCGTAAAAATGTGAAGGTTTCAGGAACAAGTTCCCTTATTTGATTAGAACCCATTTTATTGCAGTATTGATATTAGGATTGAATAATAAAATGAACCCCTTTCTGAATTGATGCTCCAACGAATAAATCGAGTTAGAAACCATAATATGAGTATTTTTGCCCTCTCCTGTACGTGGTAGAATCACACCCTAAATAGACTTTGAAGCATCGGCCCAAAGCTGATTGAAGTGTATCACATTATTTACAAAACCAAGGCATTTGAATGTTTCTTTTGAGAGTTTAAAAATGTGATGAGTCTTTCGAACCTCACACTAATTTTTCATGCCAAGAACATCAAGAGCTACTTATTTTTTAACTTATACCACCTATACTTATAGATAAATCACCATCATCATTATTTTCAGTCAAGCGTCTATGAGCAAGCATATAATCTACCCATTCAGAAATTGGTTTTAATTTGAATTTAAGGTATCCTTCATATTTTTCTTCAAAGTCTCAACCTCTGGCAGTGTTGATCTTTTCCTGAATGAGAATAAATAACAGAAAGGGTGGAAAGGATTGGAAGGTTGACATAGAAGAACATTCAGAAAAATAAGGTATAGAGTACAAGAAGGAATAAAGCTTTGCGTTACCCCTGAATTTACCTTAAATTCGTTTGATAAGATCCCATCTATAACAACTCTTATAGTGCATTCTCTGAGGAAGCTCGATAAGAATCCAGAGCAATCATGACTGGCACCAAATTGTCACCAACGTTTTGAGAAAAGTGAGCCATGCTACTTTCTAACACTCAATCTTGGAGGTGTTTAGAGTCTCAGCACCTTACCTTCAAGAAAAGGGTGAATCAAATAGCGCAGGGCAAACAGTTCACCCTACACAGAAAAAACTAAATTTCATTTTCAGTAACCAAATTCGTTGAATCAGTAAATATTTTATTTGAATGCGGTCCTACAAATAATTTTGTAAATTGTGATAAAAATTTTGTAAAAATTTAAATGAATCATAGTTCGGCTGACAGAAAATGTTACTTCAGTGTTTTGGTGTTTATCTTGCTTGTTGATAGGAACAACGTGCTGTTGTGCTGTTGTTGTTGTTTATTTTGATTGATCGTGTTGTATACATGTAAATGCCGAAAAGTAGCCGACAAACCTCGTGGCCTGTTTCTTCTCTACACAGTTTTTTCGTAAAAATTAATTTAGTGGAACAGTACAGAATATTTACTGAAACTAATTTTGATTTCAAACAAATATTTGCTTAAAAATTTTTTGGGAATAATTTTTTCTGTGTAGAGTGGGTTTATGAAAGCCAGACTACCGCTCGTTAAGTAAACTGTTGAAGTCTTAGGTAACACATAAGATGCTTGTTTATCATAAGCTTTGGAAGTGCAGAACATATTGCGATTTTCAGTGTTATTAGCCTTTCCTTTTGTTTAAGGATTGGCATAACATTAGCAACCTTTCAGAATATTGAAACCAAGCTGCATGGAACAATGTGCTGAAGACGTTTGCTAATGGATGTGCTGCATCGAAGAGAAATGCTTCAAGACCAGTGCTTGACTTGCCACAAAACCCCTTTCCTGCACTAACTCGAATGATATTTAGTAATTCTAAATTATACTCGTATTAATGAAATTTTTGTGTAAAGATACATGTAAGGTTTCCAAGCCTTTTTCAGAATTGTGTATAAATCTTTTGATGAGTTTTAATTAGCGCTACTGAAATGCAGTATATAGAATAATTCATCCATTTAATTTGCTTTATTTATTCAATTTCTTTTCAATTACTTATTTGATCAATTAAACCATTTACTTCAATTCGTATATTTTTTATATCTTATTTTTATTTAACGCGTTTCCAAGTTTAACAACTATCGTTCGTTGCTGGTCTGCTATGATTGTAGCTTTGTAATACTCAATGATTTATTGGAGTATGTCTATAAAGATTGGGAGCTGACCTCTACTGATGTGCTGCTTAAGCCGCAACGAAATGCCTCTAGACGTGCTTAACCAACAACAAACAAACTTTAAATTTTTGAAGTATATTTATATGTCATTCATGTATTAGGAATTTTTGAGTGGCGGAAGCAGAATATTACTTAACCATCAAAACAAGGAAAGAAAACTTCGTATTTTAATTTGTTTAGTAAAAATAAAAATTTCATTCGTAATGATAAGTGATATCATCATTTTGGTAATCGGTTGAAGGTTGAAAAAAAATGTTGATAAGTTAAAGCATTTGATGATAAAATTCATTTTTAAGCCCCGACAAAAAAAAGTGGTGTTATAAGTTTGTAGTGTGTGTCTGTGAGTCTGTGTATCTGTGTATTTGTGTATCTGCGTGTCTGTCCGTGTCCACGTACAGTCCAAACGGCTGGACCAATTTTCATTTAGTTTTTTCTGTTTGAAAGATGACTTGATCGAGAGGGTTCTTAGCTATGTTTGAAGAAAATCGGTCTTTTCAAAAAAAAGTCGGGGGTTTTTAAAATTTTTAATTTTTGTTATTTCATTTTATATTAAATCATACTTCACTTTTATTTTTCGAAATATTGTGTTTACATACTTTCTTTTCTCACTGTTGGCTATACAATATAAATTCATCGATAATACCCTGAAGCAGTGATGCCAAGTTTTGAGACTCAAAATGCGTAAAAATTTCTGAAAAAAGGGCTAGAAAGGGCTAAATTTGAAAAAATATTCAAAAATAAAGAAAATATTAAAATGTTTCGAAAAAGCGCGAAAAGGGGCTAGTATTAAAATGTTTCTGTTGAAAATAAAAACATTAAATCAATTTTTGTAAAGTAATTTATTAGAATATAAATAACTATCATGAGATCAACACATACATAGCTTTAGAGCTTCAATGTTGTACATATTTCATTTACATTTTATATTACATTTCAATAAAGTATGTACATACGTCCAACTAGTATTTTAGTAGTACAGAAATCACCACCACTAGTTCCCAACTGTAACCCTTCCTATACTATCTTAATGCTCAAATTAGCATTGTGTGTGTTTAGAAAACTACTAGTACCATTGGTACTAGTTTAGGAATAGTTTATTACCAGTTCTTTTGTAAAGAAAAATTCTAAAAAATTGGTGGTTTTATTCCTTTGTTACCCAGTGACAACGCTAGTTAAAATTTGCAATTATTTATCAAAATTCAGAAATACAAAAGGGTAATTATAATTATTTAATTATAATTATTTTTAGATCAAGCTAAAATTTTAGTAATTATATGATACTAATTTTCATACAGTGTAAGAGCTCTGTTAGACAGTTAAAATTTATTTTGCAATGTGGTGCCTTGGAACTACTTCATATAATAGTACTCATCAGCACTAGTAATTTTACACAACAACTTTAAGCCATTTTGCACTAGTTCTTGCTATTCTAGTAATTATATTTACTAGTTGCTTTTATACAATTATCGCCTATTCTTCTGCAGGGTGGTTAGCATATACATACATACATATATAAAAGAAATATATATACATATGTATGTTTACATAAGTAGATACATTTAAATTTGGCCGTTATTAAATAAAATTTCGATTTCTCGCTCTTCCAAAAACATACATTATCTATTTTAGGCTGTTCAAGGCATAAAAAATTTTAAAGAAATAAAAGATTACTCTATATTATTCTTCTTTTTTAAATTGGTAAAGCAATATCGGCTTTTAACTCATTTTATTTTGCTAGATTAAAGGAAGAAAAAGTTCGCCAAAGTTTAAATGTAGCAATATCGAGCAAAAACTAAAAAGGGCTGAAAGATTATTTTAAAAAGTGCTAGGTTTGCGCCTTTTTTAGTTTTGGGCTAAACATTTTTTTTCGCGTTTTGACTGACTGAAAACGGGCTAAATGTCGCCCTAAAAGGGCTAAGTTGGCATCACTGCCCTGAAGCATTAAAACACGTAGACTCACTCATTTGTAGACAAAGGATAAGGAAATTACAAATGAAAAGAAACTTAGAAAAAAAAACTGTAACGAAAACTTAAACTTATGAGGAGGTACATACGGTATATTAAAGAAGAGAGGAGGAAGAAGAGAATAAAATTATTATTATTATTATTATTTTATCAAGAGAGTGTAGCTATAACAATGAAAATGAATGAATGAATGACTGGATGAATGTCATAAGAACAATTATGCTATTGACACACGAAACAATAAAACGATGATAAACATACTCAAGAGACACATACTATGTACATAAATAATAAAATTAATGCAATTGCATACATATTCAATAGAAGCACATAACTTTTCGTATACTGTACATTTCGAAACGTTTGCTGCAAGAGCATCATAACGCAAACATTTTTTTACAGAAAATAATTTTGATTTTATGAAATTTTTACATATTAAATAAAAAATTTTATTTTTTGAGTTTGGCTTTCTTAACGGCAGCCGTTACTATATGCGTATACGCCATGTATTAACTTTTGTTCCTCATCATCAATTATAGTTTTAATGGAAATATTCTACAGCCTTGACGCATTATGATACAAATTTATGAACGATGACTGCAAGTGCAGCCATTATAGAGAATTAAAAGAAAAGGCATTTAATAGTCGCTTTCGATAACAAACAGATTTGATATCGTTTTTTCAGTATTCGATATCGAATGCCATAAACTACAAACGAATCAGTTCGTTATAGAAAGCGACGATTAGGCCCCAAATTATACTGAAAAAATTTAACTAAGTTTTATGTTGATAAAATTTTGCCGAATTTAAGAAAATAGTCGTGGGGACTTTCATTTCAAATTTTGAAAGATTTTGTTGATTGCACAGAAATAATCGTTTATATTCGAAAGGGTTGTACAGAATTTATAGATTACACCTTACAATGCAAAATATATATATATATATATACACTTCTAACCAATGATGCTTTTAGGAGAAACCAGAAAATATATAAATGCATCGGTGCTTTGAGAGTTTACGTCGACATTTGTAATAAAATACACAACTTCCTTCTTTCGTGATGAGCTTATATCAAATTCCTCAAAAATAGTCCTTGTGAGATTTTACTTAAAATTCCTGAACGCATTCAATGCCAGCATTACAACTCTCACTAACTAAATCTTCTTTTAGTATACAGATTAATTAAAAAAAAAGAAAATTTATATAAGAATCATTTGATTTGATGTTTATTTATTTAATTGCAAATAGGAAATAATATCAGCCTAATGGTCACCATGTCTGGTCTCGTAGGACCATATTTTTTAATAAAATTTTTCATCACCAATCCGAACATTTGCGGCTGTATATCCTCGATAACTTCACGAAATATATCTTCGAGGTCTGGAATCGAATGTAGGCCATTGACAAACACCTTATCTTTCATGTTGTCGCAAATAAAAAAGCACAAAGTCCGCATCAATGTCTTCCAATACCAGCCATAAAAAATCGTTTGTGGAATGCTGAAGTCCAAAAATATATGAGACAGAAATACCTCTGCAGGTAGATCATTTCATATGCGAACTGTTTGCATAAATAACGAATTCTCTCTGCATGAGTATGAGCCGCTACTTGACTACAACTCTGCCTAATGGTATTTCCTAAAAATGCTTAAAAGTCTTCTATACTTTTACAATGTTTTTCAATAAATAAATGAGAAATGCATGTTGCTACTTTGGTAAAGATTTTCAGTAAACAAAAATATAAAGAAGCTGTTTTAAAACTTCGCAACAAATTAAAAATTATTCTTTAATTTGATTTAATTTTTCTAGCTTTGCCCTCTCGATCCCATATTTTGGGCATTGATATCCCATGGCTATTTTCTGTACGCAATGTGAGAAATTCTTTTTAAACAATTTAAAAAAAAATAATGTTCTTGTAAGTTTATTCAAGTTTTTATATGAATAATATTATTTAATTTTTCTCGATGCGAGAACTTTTCACTAGTTACTGAAACGAGGCACTGATATCTGATTGTCATAAATAGGAAATGATGAGATGTCAAATTTTTATTCTCTTACGTGTTTTGTCTGATAAAAGTAAGAATAGAATAGGCCTGATTATGAGTGTCGTATTTAGTTCTCGAGTACGAGCATTTTATACTAGACTTAAGAAAATTTTTTCTTTAATATAGTAAAAAATTTTAAAATTGAAGTCCTTATTAGGCCCAGCATGTCATCGTTTTAGATAGTCCTGTAAACTTCATTATTATCTTCGTAAGTGTAATAATGAAGAAAGCTGAATAATGCGTTCTAGGTTTTTTTAAAAATGCGCATTGGTTTGATTATTGTCACGTTATAGATTACACTTATGACAAAATTGTGCAAGGTAACATTTGTCATCAGATTAATGCTAGTTTTGGTTTTTAACCGACTTCAAAAAAAAAGGAGGAGGTTAACAATTCGTCTCTATTTTTTTTCTATGTGTGTATTTTTTTTTTTCGTTGTCTGAGAGGGTATAGATTCCCATTAATCCCATTGGAAAAAAAAAGTGGACGGGGGCACGCCGAAATTTTTTTTATATAATTTTATAATATTCTACTTATTTGATTGCTGCGAAACCTATAAAACACCTTTGGTTCTTGTAATTACACAATTTGAAAGTTGAAAAAATGGGCGGGGTTACGCCCATTAAAATTTATTATAGTATTTTACGCAGACCGAATTTTTCAGAAACTTGCCACACACCTTGAGCTCTAAAATATACACAATCCTCCATTTAAAAAAATGGGCGGAATCTTGCCCACTAAAATTTAATATTTTATTTTAAGTGGTTCTACTATACCGATTTTTGCAAGACTTAACATGCACCCTGAGCTCTGAAAAACACACAATCTTGCATTTAAAAAATGGGCGGAGGTACGCCTATTAAAATTTAATTTTATATTTCACGTACTTCTTATCTTCTGCTATCACATCTATGCATTGAAGTCGGTTTTTTTTTTGGCAGGAAGAATTATATTTATTATGATTATATTAGGTTTGACAGGTTGCTGAGAAAAGAGTGAGTAAGTTTTCAGCTCACGTGGGTGTCCAAATAACAGATCCCATTGTGTTGCCTGACAGTAGGAAAGAGATACTGCAAGTACAGATGGTGAAGTGACAGATAGAGAAAAGGGAAGCTTATTTAATTCTTTCGTTTTTACAACTCTCATATTGTGCGCTGTGTTAATTCTTATAGCATCGTGACAGCGCCTCTAGTGTCAAGTAGTTATTTCATTAGTTTTATTAGTTATTTTACTTCGGCGACAATCAAATGCTACAGATATTGATGCATGATTATACTTGTTACAATATTGATGTCAAAAATCTAATGACTTGACGTCGTCAGTGTGAAGAACAGTTTCTATGACATTCTAATATTTTTAAAAATTATTTTATGTTAAAATTATTATTTATTTTAAATTGAATTCTACAAAATGTTTTTTATAGCGAATTTACTTTTTGATTTTCATTTTATAAATGGCAAGATAATTTTCATTTTTCTTCCCGTGAGTCATTTATACTCACTACATATTTTCCAGTCATATTGTTAGTCTTTAGCTGTTGTTGTTTTTGAAAAAAAAAAACTAATAAAAGGATATCATTTGCTATTTGTTTTTAGTATTTTTTTTAATCGGGGATTAAAATGACATCTGTTAATAACGTAATATTGAACGATTTATTTTTTTTAACGATAAAAAAAATATCAAATGACAGACAGCATAAAGAAATATATGAAAAAAAAATATTTTTTAGGATTAAAGTGATGGCAACAAATAACTCAATACATAATTAAAACTAATATTCGCTATTTGAAAAGTTATGCTTATTGATAGTGGCAGACCGATTAAACATCTTCGGCTTCGGCCTTAACTTGTTATCGGTTAATAATCGGCTGAATTTTTATGCCATAGCATCATGTCGAAACTCAATTTGATTTTTTTTTCTGGGCTGGTATTAAATTCTTTTCAAGTTTCCGGTAACAATTAAGAAACGTAGAAATTAAAATAAGCAAATCTCTCGAGTAACTCTCCGCTTGATATAGTACAAGGAAAGCCCAAGGAATTTTCAATATATATTGTGCACTATGAGACAAGGGAAGAATTTTTCAAGTAATAGAAAAATTAATTTACAGGCAATTATTAGGTCAAGAAATTTCATCGACTTTTAATCTCTCTCTACAGAATTCTGCTTAATAACAATTTTTTTTTGCAAAAATAAATGCACAGTTTTATAAATGAAATTAAACCTTTCGGCTGAACTCAGTATTGGCTTTAAAAAGCCACTTCCGTCTGACACTATTTATTGGCAATAAAAAACTAAAAAAACCATTTATTGGCAAATATCAGCATTAATTTGTCAATGGCTTATGACATTTATTCTTCATTATTTGTGGCATTGAGCTCCTGCACACATGCAAAGTATTCACATTCAAGTTAAATTTAGGAGATGAAAAAATAAAGTAAAGTAAAGAAAACTGCTGTTAGCCAATTTTCGGTATAAAATTTTTCATTGACATAAATACGTATGTATATATTACATTATTTTATTTAAAAATATACTTGCCTCTTTTCCCTTAAGACTTAAGCATAAGAGCTCCAGTGAAAATGTTTATTGCGGCGGACAAGTGTTTTTTTTATGGCACAATTTATGTTTTTGATTTTGTTCATAAACCTTAAGAAATCTCTTTTGAAAGTTCATTAAATATTTAACAATGTTACAATCTTAACGTGACATTTTAGGCAAAAATCTGGCGAAACAAACACATGTATTCGTTTCTTAGATACTAATAAAAAAAAATCATATTACAAAGTGTGTTACTAAACCAATCACTACAGATCAAATGCGCAAAAAATGAGCGGGCCTTTCAAAAGGCCTTGCCAATTAAAAACAACTTTTGATTTTGGAGTCCATCCTTTTCCTCTTATAGGACTTCACAATAAAAATATTTGTG
Source organism: Tachina grossa (assembly GCA_949987645.1). Taxonomy (NCBI): domain Eukaryota; kingdom Metazoa; phylum Arthropoda; class Insecta; order Diptera; family Tachinidae; genus Tachina; species Tachina grossa. The sequence continues at coordinate 150,359,212 of OX465276.1, forward strand.
AATAATTTTCGAAAGATAATGCTGTACGATACAAAAAGTAATAGTAACGACTAATTTTGTCAGAGGAAAAAAATTCACTTGAATATATGCTGCCATAACCGGCAAAAAGCTTAACTCGAGCTTATTTTTTTTTATTAAAATCGATTTTCGTAAAAAACGAGGTCCAAACAATGTGTCGGTTAAGCTTTTTGGCTGTTATGGCTCGATATTTATACCTATGCAGAACACTGCGAAAACAATTTTTATCAAAGATTTCAGCATTCTTGCTTTTGCTTAATTCCGCTTAAGCAGACAAATAAAGACTCAAATAAAACAAAAAATATAACAAGCTTCCAGCTGTTTCTGGCAGAAGAGAAAAAATATACATGTGTATCGCCGTTTAAGGAAAATATTTTTCGAATATTTATTGGATGACTGGTGAAACAGTCATTGTGACCGAAAAGAGCTCCAAATTCCTACCTTATATTAAATGTATCAACTGTTATTGTTCTAGATGTACAAAAATCATCAGCTGTTGCTAAAATAATGTCAAAACATTGCTCTTTTGTAGTATGTGAAAATGGACTATGCACAGTAGCCAACTTCACGTCGGTTGCCAGATGGCAATTCCAGATTCGTGGTTACCAGAAAGCACTATCATCTGCAATGCTTGATTGTTTAAGGTTCATAATAGGTTTTCTCAAGGTTATTTCCTTGCGATATTGGTTGAGATAATCCTGCGATTGCTAACCTGCCTGTTATCCGTAAAACTTATACAAGGTATTTCAATGAGATGCGTCATTTCTAATAGCCCACCATTTTAACGATCTTCAGTTATTTTTCTTTAAATATAAGCAAAATAACAAGTAAAAACGACATTAATAAAAATGGAAAGAAATACATGTACTCCAAAAACCTTTTTGAAATTATGAAAATTTACTACAAAAATTGTCAAAATTTTGCCGTCATGAAAGTTTCCAAACAACTCAAAAACATTGTGAGCTCTGAAAATCGGAGTAGATTGATTTTGAATAGTTTCTTTCGCCGGCTCAGTGGCTGTATTGTACTGAAGTCTCTTTCCGAGCTCGGAAACACATGTGTTATATAGTTCGAAGTACACGTTCAGATGTTGCAACTCACTTGACCAATTGAAATCCCCCAGGGGAGTCTATTTTTGACTACGGGTGTGGCAACCCCGGGGCCCCAGCTGGGGTGATGTGGCTTTTTCTATTGACGTACTTTTGGTACATTAACCATAGAACTTATGTGTTACTACTCGATCTCTGGCAACAGAGCAGAGGATGTGCACATATTTATAAAAGGAAGACAGGTCCTGTTTATGTCAGTTAGGTGCAGCGTCACCTAGAACTGCCCCTGAGTTCAAAATACGATAGAGGTGAAGCACTTCTGGTGGAACTTCGAGGTCTGACCAGAGGCTACTTCTGGTGCCACGGGTGCCGGTTGCCCGACAGCCGAGCTGCTTTGAAGTTTTGAGTGTATGCAGCGGTCGTCAGGATCCTTTGCTAAAATGCCGAGTTCGTCCTACCCCACGGGATTTAAGGGATGATTTTGGTATGTGTGGAGTATGCACTGAATTTTTGGCGACACAGGCATGGGTTCGTCTCGGCTGAGTGGTTGAGCTGTGCCGGCAATGGTTGAGGAATTCTCTTGGGAACCTCGCTATGGGTGTATGCACAATACCTTAGCGTGGAAGCCGGAGAATTATCGTGGTGGCTGTGGTTGCTACCAAAATCGCTGGGAGAATGGTCTTGGCTTCCCAGTGTGAAATCAATGCTAATGGTTGGTCTGACACGGTCAGCCAGACACTATTCTTGGTGCTGTTGCCATTCAACAGCAGCTGCTATGGGCACGGACATAGCAGCAGAGTTTAGATAGCTCAAATTACCTCAGCAAGGTAATTGAATATAGTACAGGGATAACTATATCAAAGATTGCAACCTATGTGCCTTGAGGAGTGGGCCTTATAATTATTCATTCTAAAAGGGTGCATGGGGGCGATGGTCTGGCGTCTTACCTGCATCCAGTGCTTTGGCACCCGTGAGATAAGGCCGTAATGGCAGGTGCTCACGGAAAGCTATTGCACATCTGACCAATTGAAAGGTCACATTACTCTCTTTATAACCGACTTCGAAAAAAATAAAGAGGTTATCACATCGTCTGTATTTTTTTTTCTTTTTGTTATATTACTTCATAGCTCGATACGTTTTTTTTTTGTGACTGAAATATTGTATAGCTTCCATTTGGTCCGATTGATTAGAAAAGTAAACGGGCACACGCCCACAAAATTCTTCTTATTTGATTTTATTATATTTCACCTATTCGATTGCTACGAAACTTACCCAATACTTTGAACTCTCGTAACGACACAATCCATAAGTTGAAAAATGGATAGAGTCACGCCCAATAAAACTAAATATTATATTTCACATGCTTCTATAAGACTGATTTTTACAAAGCTTCGCACACATCCTGAGCTTAAAAAAGGCCTAATCTTGCATTCAAAAAAGTGAACAGGGTAACTCCCATTAAAATTTTAGATTATATATCACGTGCCTCTACTTTATAGATTTTCACGAAACTTGGCACACAGCTATACAGAACAGCTATAAACATGCTTAATCTTCTTTTTAATAAAGTCAGCGGGGTTATGTCCACGAAGTGTTAGTATTAAATTAAATGTAATTTTGCGATTTCCACGAAACTTGGCATAGAGTTCTGACTCTTAGAATGACATCATTTTGTGCTTAAAGAAGTGGGCGGGGCCATGACCATTAAAGATAATATTATCGCAACTGTTATGTAAACCGAATCGTTTTCAAGAAATTAATAATGGTCCTGCAGACCTGTTTAAAATCATACTAGATAATTTTCCATCAGATATAATATTTGAGAATCTATAAAACAGAAAAATTAATAAAAAGTCTGCAAAACTATTTCTATTATCAGAGTTTTCTAAAATCATGCGATTTCAAATCGATTCGGTTTGCAGAACAGGGCGGTATATTTCACGTACTTCTTCTATCTGACCCATATTTACGAAACTTGGCACATACCTCGAGATCAGAAAGAAAGGCGCAAGTCATTTATAAAAATTCGCACTCATCCGCAATTTCTAAAAAGAAAAACATATAAATATCAACCTCTCAGCGATGAAATGATGATGAATGATTAAAAAATCGCAATTGAAAAATAGAATAAGGCCCTCAACCTTGAAACCTTTTGAATTTTACATCAGCACTTTGTTTAACAAGTACTGTACAGCATAATATATGTCCATAATTCTTCATAGGTCACGAAATTGAGTTGTACGTTTACAAATAAAAAAAAAATAGCATACGCTAAAACTTTCTTAGGTGTGTCACGTGTTAGTGTCGTGCTCTTATATGTTAAATCCACCCTATGCTGCTCCTCCCTCTAACTAATCAAATACTAAAGTCTTTCTTAAAATCCCTCATTTCAACTTAAATATGCTACTAAAACATTAAGGTTCAGTTATACACAAACGTGTGTAGCTGTATCTATTTGTGTATGCATAAGATACAGTGTATTAATACTTGTTGTATGACCAGAGCACGAAGCTGTTCGGCGCATAGCCGGCTTAACAGCCGCCGCCGAATTTTATCTCGAAATTGCGCCGCCGCCGATGGATGCGGCTGTGATCGGCGCATGGCTCAGCCGACCACTAGTATATATAGCAAAATTTTCTTGCCAAAATAGTATTCATTTTTAATTTATTTGTTGAAAGAATTCTAATGGTTGTTTCGTGAATTTACAGAATATATACAAGTATGTACGCAGATTTCTTTATATGAAAATATGTTTTCTTCTATCGTCTATAGTAGTTTTGTTGAGATATATTTATGCATTTGATCACGAAATGTACGATAATTTCCAAATACATAACATAACTGGTATGTGATGTTTGATTCTTGTATTATTAGATGATACATACATACATATTTGGTCCAAATGTAATAAAGCTATATTATACACAGATCTTACCTTATAAAATAATGAAAACTAATTAAAATTATCGCTATCGAAATTTGGCGAGAGCCGTTAATAAAAGTCACATTAAAAAACCATGTTGAAAATTAGATAGAAGAAAGGTGTTGTGGTATTTAATCTAAACAAAAATGGTTATAAAAATTTTCCGAAAAATGTGGCATTTAAAAGTTATCGTGCTAAAAGTGTTTATAGCCAGGAAAGCTTATTTTTAGGTGAAAAGTGCAATGCGCATGGCCGTTAGGTATGCACGCTTTCAGTGAATATGATATTTCATGGCCAGGATATCAGAAACTTCAGGTGGAGCGAACAAAACAAATACTTTCGGCAATTTGGGTGGTCTAATCTGTATTCAAGTTTCTTAGATATGGGTGTATAAATTGCTATCAGAAAGGGCTGATCTATGTTAAAGTCCTCTCTAGATAACCATTTTAAAAATGTTAATAATGAAAAAATGCAGAATAAAACATTCAACTATTTCTTATATCGAAAATAAAATATTTTAATTTGGTTAGTAGAAAAATTTTAATACACGAAAAAATAAACTCTTTGTATTTCATAAAACAAATATGTATGTATGTAATTAAATCTTATGTATGCATATAATACCTACGACATCGGTGAAGGTTATATAATATTCGGCTAATCCGAATATAGCACTCTTACTTGCTTTATTTTGGAAAGCTTAAGTTGCAAGTTACTGTTACAAAAACTGTAAACAATAATGTGTACTTAAATTGTTTTTGCCATAAAATTTAAACGGTATATCCTATAGTTATAAAATTTTGACATATAATGATAATGATAACAAGTTATTGATTTTTATAAATTTCAAAAATCATGTGGGTTTAGCTTCTTTGACGGTAATGGCTCGTTTTCTTAAAGCAGCATAAAAAATAAAAATATATATATATATATATCTTGCAAGAGATACACAAGCGATATATGTACTTATATAGCTGTAACGTTCTAAACCAGAACACACTTTCAAGCAAACGTGAAAATACAGTTCCTTTTTATACGTTGCAACCGTTGTATATATTCGAATTATGTAGGTTTTAATAACCCTTCCAACATTTTGAAGTTTCTTTCATTGTCCATCGTCAAAGGCGTTACGTCTTACTCACTTCCAGACGTTAATTGGAAGATAGTTTGAATTTCACAATAACAATTTACATTGCAGTCGTCTTTTAATCATCCAGACGACGTTTGGAAGATAGTTTGTTGTTTACAACACCAGCCGAAAATGACATGTGCCATTATGGATATATTAAACAAAAACAACACTATGCACGCACTTCTGGGAAAGTCGCAGTGACCGCGAAATAAAATTAAAAAAATTGAAAGAATGCAAAAAAGAAGTTTTCGACATCATCGAGATTAGTTTTTTTTGTCTTTTGCTGTGGTCGTTCAGTGGTAAAGTGTGACTTTGTTTTGTTATTGTTGTAGTTTTTACATATGTAATTGTTAATTAGATAATTGTCCCATAGTCAATATGAGTGAATTATCTGTAAAGGCAAAAAAAAATTAAAAGCAAAAGAGAGGCGAATAAAATAATAAAAAAGTGCCTTCTTGAAGTAACGCAGAAGTGATTTCTTGAAGAAACGCAGAAGTGATTTATTGAAGTAACGCAGAAGTGACTTCTTGAAGTTACTTCCGGGGTGGGGGGGTACAACTTCTCAATACGGAAGACGCTTCTACGATGAGAAAATGGTATCTTAGCGTCACTTCTGAGTCACTTCTGCGATAGAAAATGTTGGCAGGGAAGGTGCGTTATCCATAGTCCTTGCATGTAAGCAAAAAAAAACCAAATTATTGTGTTAGCCGACCGTTAGCCGGCACATTTGCTTAGCCGCCGGTGGCGAAAATTTTTCGGCTCACAGCCGGCTTTTAGCCGCCGCCGATCACCAGTCTACATCGGCTTCGTGCTCTGTGTATGACACAATCTGTGCCTGACACTTTTCCTACCTTGACGCTTTTTCTGTTTGCTGGTGTTTACTCTGGTGTATCTGTGTGTATCAGTGTGTCATCTTTCTTTTTGTATGTTTCATCATTAAATTTTGTTTTGTTTTTAAACTTCAATATTTGTATATATATATGTGTGTGTGTGTGTGTATGTATGTATGTTTACATATACACACATACATATGGATGTGTGTTTGAGAATGATGTACGTCCTTGTGTGTTTATGGCGCTCCATCGCTTGATGTCGTCGTTAGTCAATTACTTTTGTTTATTTATTTAACTAATGGAATTATTTTTTTAAGATTTACTTTGACCGTGTTTATTATTAAATACTTTCTTGCTTAATGCAAAATACTGTGGGACTCCTGAAATAAAAAGCTAATATAAAAGACAGTGATTTCTGTGAAATAATTCCCTGGGAACTAATACTAGCGAAAAATAAAATCCTTCCATTTAAAACATAAGAAATAGAAATATTAATAAGAGTGAGATAACTTCGAGTGTTCGGGATCATTTTTTTGCAGCACAAAAAAAAAAAAAGAGAATATATTGACAAATCCCAATCTTTTGGTATTGTATTGACGTGACTTCAATGTTGACAATTAGAATAAGGGTGAATATTTTATTGAAGTTTTTTTATAATGAAAGCAATTTTATATGGAAATATTTTATGCACCATTTTATTGTTAAATTTTTAAAAATAGGTATGTATATACATATTTCGACAAAAAATTTGCTAAATAAAAAATTCTTTGAATGGGTTTTTTTTTTAATTTTTCACTCATAAATGTTTCATGATAAAATACATGCTTGAAACTTATTTTAATCATTTAATGCTTAATTTGTTTTTTTTCTAAAAATTTTTTAAAAATCTTTTGAGAAAAAAAAATTTATTGAAAAAATAAATTTTTATAAAAAAAATTATTTGATAACAAAAAGTTATAAGAAATTTTTGACAAAAATATGTACACATAAAACATTTTTTTAAATTCACAAAATACATATAAAGGGTGTCCCAACAAGACCGCAAGATTTAAATTTGGCGCCATTCGAAGTGTCGTTGTTTGACATTTGAACAATTGTTATTGTTTGCTAGTAGAAAGAAGCTACGAGGTTAGTAAAAATAGAGCGCTACACGAATGAACAACGCATGCTAATTGTGAAACTGTTTTACCAAAATGGTGAAAGTTTTGCGGCTACAGTTCGCAAATTTGCGATCAATTTGAGGTCACAATAATGCTCCAAAAGAGTCAACTGTAAAGACATTAATGGATAAAATTGCCGAAACTGGGTCTCTTAGTGATGTAAAGACAACAACGCGCCTTCGACCAGGTCGATCGACCGAAAATGTCGCAGCTGTACGTGATGATGTCGCTCAAACGCAGGTCAAGCGCAAACAGTCAATGGTGTTGGGTATCGTGAAATGATAACCAGTTCTTTCGTGCCTAGAATTGAAGAAATGAATGTGGAGGGCGCCACATGTTATACAGCCAGAGAAACAATTCAATTGCTACATCAGTCATTTCCCGGTCGTGTTATTTCGTGTTTTGGAGACCAGAATTGGCCGCCTAGATCGTGCGATTCAACACCATTAGACTTTTTTCTTTGGGGTTTTTTGAAGTCGATGGTTTACGCGAATAAGCCGACAACGACTCAAGCCTTAAAAGAGGAAATTGAACGCTGCATTAATAAAATACCGCAGCATTTATACCAAACGGCCATTGAAAATTTCATTAAAAGATCGCGTGTGTGCCAGCAAAGCCGCGGCGGCCATCTGCCCGATTTGTTGTTCCACACATAACCTCATTTTGTCTACTTTACGATATAATAAAGTTTCACGATTTTTTTAAATATCTGTGTTTTATTTAAAATTTAAATCTTGCGTTCTTGTTGGGACACCCTTTATTTACTTGACAATTTTTTAATGCTAAAATTAGCTTTTGTCAAAAAAATTTTTTTAAATCTTTTGACAAAAAATTTATTAAAAACAAAATATTTTGATACATTATTACTATATTTAATATTTGTAAATATACATATGTATGTATGTATGCATGTATTTAAAATTCTTCAAATATTTTTAGTTCTTTGAATGACTTTTTTCTAAAATTTCATTGATAAAATTTTTATCATAAGATAATTTAAGCTAAAAAAAACCTTATGACAAGTAAAATATTTGGAGAAAATCATTAAAAAAAATAATTTGATATAAAAATTTTTTATAAAAATATTTTTTTATGTATATTTTCTTATATTTTTTATTTTGTAAAAATTCTTGAAATTACTACTTTTTTCATTTATAATTTTTTTTTATAACAAAACCAGTTCCTCTGGTAAAAATATTTTATACAGTGATTTTTAGAAAAAATTTCTTTATATAAAATTTGTTTACTAAAGTTTATTTTATTGTAAAAAAAATTAAAAATTTATAATTTTCTCCTATCCACTGTGAGTGAGGGCAGAAGTTATATTTAATCAATGCTAGACAACACGCAGTCCATCAAGCATTTGTACGTTTGAGCATAAATAGTGCGTTTTTTGGTTTTTAATGTGGGCGTGTTTGCTTAGATAATGTTAGTAGTATGTGTGCGTATGTGTGTGTGAGTGTATAGAAGTATAAATGCCAAAAATAACATGTATGTATTACATGTGCTACGTGTCTTTTATTCAAACTTTTTCCCCTTCTTTTTTGTGTCCTGCTTTCTTTCATTTATTAATTCCTTTTGTTTTATTTGCCAACATCTTAATTGATTTCGATGTAATTGACAAGATTGCCACAGGGAATGTCACCAAAAAAAAAAACTAGAAGAATATAAAAAGCGAACTAAAGATCCTGTAAATCAAGTTATTCTACACATCAAACAATAAAAGATTACAAGATTTTAGCACAAGCAGTGGAGGAGTTAGTTAGTTACGTATAAACGAATACTTTCTAATAAAATGAAATCTTGGCTTCAACAAGCTAAATTAAACGTTACTTTGTTCGATTATAACTACACAATTTTCATTTAATTTGCACGTTTTATTGCTCTAGATGTTTTCTTTTTTGCTAAATAAATACATATGTACATTCTCTGAGATCTTCTTGAAAATGAGGAATTTACTTAAAGTATTTCGGTATAAGAAAAGAGATAAATGAAACGCTAGTAAAATATAACATAGGCATGCTTGAGGATATCCTTTTAATTTATAAAAAACGTAGGAGTGGGAACAACATTCTTTAGGGTCTTGTGATTGAAAATGCAAGCAAAACAATTCCAAGCTTCTGATTAATTTTTAAATGAGTATCAAGTTTGATTTTTATAGTTGTTTTTAAAACAGCGAAACTTGAAAGGTATATGTATAAAATATTCCCACATTTAAAATCCTTTAAGATTTTCCTTTGTGGCTTTTTTTGTTGGTATAAATGTCTTGGGCATGTGTGTGTGCGTGTTGTTGTGATATTGTCCCACTTAAATCCTCTTCATGTTCATTAAAATTTTAAATATTTATTTGTGTAAATAATAATTGAGTTACGGGCTAAATGAAATTGTCATTTAAATTATGAAGCTGCATGAAATACGTATGAAACAAAAGTAAAAAAAAACTAAAGCCAAATTGCAAATAAGACTGATGTGTGTAGCTTTTAACAGTTCTGCACAAACAATGTATATATGTATATGTACTCGTACGACTACATTGAGCACAGGATATAATATGACAACTTTTATAAATTTCGTTGTGTGTATGGTTTTTTATTATTTATTTATATCTGTTTGCTTTCTGTTTTTTGTTGTTGTACACAATATCATAATAATTATGAACAAAAATAAATAATAATAATTTTATGTTTGTTGTAATGTTTTTTTAATATGTCCTGTTTCTATCGTTTTTGTAGATGATACGAAATAAAATGAAACGGTCTGAAAGAAATCAGCAAAAAACGACCTTAATAACAGAAGGCAGTTGCAAAAGTCATTTAGAATTTTAAATGAATGAAGTTTTTTTGTCAGTAATATTGAGTAAGCATACATTTTTACGGTCATCGAATATGTGCAGCAGATGGATGGTAGTTGGATAACTAGTGGAGGAATAAAATCGGCAGAAGTTCTTTTTCTCAATTTCCATTATGCAGGCGGACCTCACATGGTTAATGTTAATACATAGTATATTAAGCTAATATTATTTACCTAGCCTGCTTATCGTGGTCAAATATTGTAAATCAGTGGACCAGACTTAAAGAAGTCTTCATTCCTTAAGTGTGAGGGGACCGGAAGACATCACATATACAGTCTAAAGACATCAGAGCTATCAGTCTGTTCTTCTTTCAACTTGCAAACCTGGGGAGGCTTTCAATTGTTCTGATCAGGGCAAATAACACCAGTCCTCTCAACCTCTCAGCGTCTCATGCGTCTAAGAGAGAAATGTCAGTAAAGATGACTACACTCGCTCGCCAGTTTCACTGAAAGTTAACTTGAGCATAAATGCTATACCTTCAAAGTCTTATACACATTAAAGTACCTTAAATAATGTCGAGCCGTAGACTACAAGCAGATTGGGAATCAAGATTGGGAATCAAGCCAAGGATTCAAGGTTGGAAAGAAACAGCAATTATAACCAAAAATACCAAAAAGATACACCTCTGGGAGTGGTATTGTCTCTCCTTTTCCATACAATTGTAAATAAGATAGTCTGAATACTAGACTCTTCACTTATTAAATCTGTTTCATACTCCCATCCCATCCTTCTCACTAAGCAACCTACATGGTGTCGCTCAAACAATGAATAATAACATAGTTAGCAACACTTTCTGCCATCAGAATTATCGTAAAAGTTACACGTCATTCCAAAAAATCGGTTCATGCCAGCCTGCTGGAGAAGAAAAACATAACTCTAATATATTGCTGCACTCCACGACTTCTGTGTGGGCAAACATTTTGCTACAACTTCCTCGAAGAAAACTTTAATATATCCAACATAGCCTTTTTTCATACACGGATGCATTTAAGAGACTTAATATGATTGGAAGAAGTGTTTATATCGAAACATTCGAGAAAAAATTGCATTTGTGTTTTCAAGTAAATGCAGCATTTCCTAGGTAGCAATCTTTAGCTTTTTATTGATGTGTACACCCCGTCAAACCTTGTAAAGTAACGTCGCAAAGGTCTCAATAAGAAAACATATCATTATCGTATCACCCTAAATCTTAAGGAGAAATTTAATAGTAGATGACCTGGCAAGGTACTTCATTCTGATCTTGCTAGAAATATATCAATGACATAGTCTCCACAGCTCCATTCTTATGACAAAGTTGGCCTACTTTTCCCATAGAGAGAACCTTATGTCCTCGTATTGCTTTAAAATGTCATTGTAATCTTGTATCATTTTGTGAACATAAAAGTAAGACCTTGTGGTTATGAACACGGGACATTGCGCCTTCAATACTAGTTCTCGTCTATAATGACTACTGTTTTATTTCTTTAGATGAAAAGGAGTCACTAACACATCTTATGTGACTGTTTCCTGTATTAAAAAAACAACCACCTTATCTATATGTCATCAAACCTTTATTTTACCCTCGTAAGATCTCTAGAAGTTATAGAAAAACCAAATTCACATAACTTCCGATGTGCATCCAGCCAGGATTCGTCACCAACTGAACAACATCCTTTGTTCTCTTATATTATATCGCAACGAGGTACATGCCTCTTTAAACTATCAGCAATGCCCCTTAAAAATGCGCATTCCCTATCTCTAGTGATGAGGTTCGTGCCTCACTTTTATTATGTCATGCTTTTCTAACGCGTTTTTCCTATTCAATCCAAGTTTCTGTTCTTTTTTTCTCTTATCTCCCTCTTCTCCTCTCTTTTCACTTTTCTCCTCTCTTCTTCACTTTTCTCCTCTCATCGCCTCACCTGATGCCACTTCTCTCGATTTCTCTTCTCTTCTCTTTCTTTTCTCTCTTCTCTCCTCTCTTGTAATACTTACATAGACGCCCTGAAACTCCGCCTTCTTTTCACTTGCCGTTAACATAAATAGAGCTTCAGTATAAATATGCGGATCCAAATAAACTGACCTGTTGACCTAAACTAACCCAACAATTTCTGCTTGAATTATGACCAGAACGAATCAAATTGTAGCTGTTTCTTAATTTAAACATTGCAATTCTGCAAGAAATTTAACTTCAGTAAATTTTAGCTTTTTGAGTATCATAAATATAGATATAAAATTATTGGTTTTAATATTACTTGATAGAAATTATCAGATCTACTTCCTATTATTTACTTGCAAACGTTGCTGTTACAAGCCTTCTTGTCTTGTTGTAATTACTATTATTTTTTTTTTTGCATCCACTGCTGTTGTTGTTGCTGCTGTTGCTTAAACCATATTGACATTTATACTCAATATTCCTGTGTTTGCTCATTTTAATCCGCTTTGGTTTAAGTTTTATGATTGTTTGTTGTTGTTATTTTTTTTGGCGCTCTTCCTGTTTCGACAATTGCTGATGACATCGATGCCGTTGTTGCTGATAATGATGACTATGATTGCTGGCCGTGCTGTATTGTTATTGTCATTGTTCTTAATACTGATTACATTGATCTGTACGAGCTGTTATGAATGACAAAGATATGCCCAAATAGACAGATGGCAGGCAATGCGCGCTAGAACGGTTTGCTGAAACATATGGAGAAAGAGCCTAAAAGAGAGAGGAGATGGAGCTATGGATATCCCAGATAAATTATGTTGTTCAGTTAATTTTTTTTCGTTATTAATGGTTTATGTCTTTATGTGTGCGTGTACTTATGTGTATGTGTATATTTTTGTACACGTATGCGTATGTGTTTGCAAGTTTATATGTTTTTTTGTTATGGTTTTTGTTTATTATTTTTTAATAATCGTTGAATTTTTACTGCAATATTTCTCTTATGCTTTATTTATTTGCTATTTATATGCAATATTCGTTTGTTTAATGCTAAAGAATTGATAGATTATAAAGTGCTTAAGATAGTTTTGATAAAATTTATATAATTTTTCTTATTAAATTGCATATGGAGTTTGAAGTGAATTAATATTAATTACACGTAAGGTCAGATTATTCCTCTGAAATTGAAGTCCTCATTATGAATAACTTTAGATGTTGCGATTTTCGACTGTAGTGAAAAGTACTTGCAACCCTCAAGAGAGATGGTTTGTGTGATACAGTTGCGCTGATTTTGATGCGGAAGAAAATGACGGTATACAGCCAATTAATTAGTGGAATTACTCCATGAAAATTGTTGTTCAAGCCAACAATTTCAAATGCTTCATAGCAATAAGGTTTATTCAAAAGCAAGCAGTTAAGGTAATGAGGTGTTCTAAAGACGATTTTACAAGTCTGAAATGCTGCTTGAAAGCCATAAAAATCGAGTAATTTTAACATATAATAAGCACCTTCCATGGCAAATAGATGCCTTACAAACCAAACCGCAAAATATAGTGTGTGTAGCCCAGTTAACCAGCCGAATAGCCATGAAGATGTTCGAAGATTATAAGAGTCCCATCTATTATGAGTTTCTGATATCAAGTGAGGTAATCGCAGGAGGACTCAACCGAATACCGATTCGTAGATTTGGCCGATTAAGGTATCTTTGGCCGAAAAATGTCCGGAATAAGCTATCAGATATGAGGCCAAAATACCCCATCATGTTGGAATAAACACTATTAATAAAATAGTGTTTGGAAGACTTTGCCTTCCCCAACTTATAATCCATATCTTGCCTCGTTCGATTACAATTTAATTCGATGGATGCAGAACACTCTTAGGGCCATTATTACAACTTAAAAATAGTTAAAATCAGGATTTTATCGGACATATAAAAAGCTTTCCATTATTGCAAATTGGATTTAATTTACCAGGTAGGATAAACTTGCCTGTAATATATCGCTCACTTAAGGTTAAAGTAAAATTTTGCAAATGATAAAGTTTTTATACGTCCGATAAAATCCTACTTTTAACTATCTTTAAGTTGTAATAATGGCCCTTACTGAAATACGCTTTAGTTCAGTATAAAGTATCCTAAATTGGCTTAATTTATTCTGGGGCTCAAAATATGTTCAATTCTTTTAACACAGAATCCACAATGGAAAAAGGAATAACGTTTAGACTGGCAAAACTTCCCAGCAAAAGATTTCAAAAAAGGTAATCGGGTTTGGAATTAAGCATTTTTGGGGGAAGCTCTTCCATACTGGATTACCAACTTAATGATTTTAACAAGGAGTGACACTAAAATAATTGATTCTTAAGAAGTATATACTTATTTTTTCTTTTGGCAACTTGTTCACGTAATTTATTAAATCTAACAGAATCATTCTCTGCATTTATCAATTTGTACATAATTTTTTAAATTTTATGTAATATGATTTGTAAGCGAGTAATGAAATTTGGCAATCATAAAAGTAAGTCATTATACGCAAGTAGTTCTAATAGTAATGTGCGAGTGTTTCACAATAAGCCTTAACAATTTCCCAAAATCCCATAGTTAATTTGACGAAGTTTTACTATACAGACAACATTCTTTTATAACTATATGCTAGTGCACTTCTTTCGTACTAAGAAGAAAGAGAAATTTGACATAAAAAGAAAGCTTTTTGAAAGATTTAATTTGGAACGATTTGCCGTTCACCCACGTCAAATTTGGTAAATAAACTACAGGATTAAGCGGCTATGCACCATATCTTAAATTGTCACCCTAATTCCAGTTGCCGACATCACACAATACCAAAAAATTTAAGCTTGTGTAACCGTTGTCGAAAACAACTGACTCCTGTTGGAAGATTTGTACTATTTTCTAGACCTTAGGGAACGGAAATATATTGTCAGTAGCACAAAATTGTTCTCGAGAGCGAGTAAACAAGCTCCAATTTTTTGGTATTGTGTTAAAGTGACATCGATGTCGACAGCTGGAATAAAGGTGAGTAAGTTTTGCTGCGATTTGCAACAAGTGTATCCACTTTTAACCTTCTCCCTTAGTATTTGAATGTTATATGTTATTTGCTTTTCTTAGTTAGAACTGGTGCTCAATGAAACAAAAAATTATAAAAACATGTCTTTGTATATATTTTAAACTTTAGCTCTTCTTAATTTTGTTTATATATTTTTAACATTATCAATCATATGGTTCGTAACAATACAAAATTTGTTATATTACTCATGATTATATATGGCTTGACATGTTATAAAAAAAATGAATACAAAAAACATTAAAAATGTCAAGTAGAAAATATGACAGTTTTATGGCGCCATATAAGCAATCACCAAAAAGGACAATGACAGCCATACGAAGGTGAGAGTAAATATTGTATATTGTATTTGCCAATGAAGCAGAATATAAAATGTGTCATAAAAATAAAAAAATTAACGTTAGTGGTAAACACTCTTTTGCAGCATATTTGACAAGATTTCATAAATGTAACCTTCTCCCAGAAAAGGATAGGTCTGAAAATGAAGTTTTGAGAAAAATGCATTTAAAGTTTCGTAACGCATTATCATTATCGATTTTCCCAAGTTTTTTTGTGCGTTTTTGGGGTAAATAAATTTTTATCAGAAATCTAACTCATTTCATTTTGTTCTACACCCTTACACTAGGTGCCTTTTCTCGGAGAAGGACACATATATTCCATGTCCGCCTCCCCGAAACTAAGACCAACCGATTTTTATGAAACTCAAAACGTAGATATACCTGCTTCTAAAGTACAAGCACGCTTCATACTTTTTCAAAAACTAGCACCATGAGTGGGGTAGTGTGGCTATTTCTGCCTCTCTGAAACTATCCAACTGATTTTTATAAAATTACAAACTTAGATACGCAGCAAAAAATTTAAAAAAAGGTAATCGAGCTTGGAATTAAGCATTTTTGGTGGAAGGTGTTCCCTACTCTATTACCAACTTAATGATTTTAACAAGGCGTGAGACTAAAATAATCGATTCTTGAGAAGTAATTACCTTTTTTATTTGGCAACTTGTTCACGTAATCGATTTAATCTAAAAATATCATTCTCTTCATTTAGCAACTTGTACATAATTTTTTAAATTTAAGGTAATGTGATTTGTAAGCGAGTAATGAAATTTGGCAATCAGAAAAGTAAGTCATTATATGGCAAGTAGTTCTAATGGTAATGTGTAATTTTTTGCTGGGTACATCTGCGTCATATATGTATATATATATATACTTTATATGTTTTTAAAACTACAACTATGAAATGAGCTGGCGGGCAATTTCTGCCTCTAAAACTATTTCACTGATTTCAATTAATTTTAAAACAGATAGATATGTGCCTGAAAGGACCCACTTACCTAGCATTTCGAGGTTTCACGTTTTTTTTTAGCAATTTGGAGTAATTTCAGTGTTTCATACACCAAAGATGGAAAGAAACCCTATTATATTCGCTGCGATGACCATTTCTGCTATAGGATGTATTCTCGAACAATGTAACAGCTATGGACTTGAAATTTGCACAGAATATGTACAAGTTAGGTTGCTACATAAACAAATATAGGACAGTTAAAAATTAAAGAGTATTCTAAAGCCCAGATCCCACTATCGAAAAATAAGGCCATTTTGGCTTACTACATATTAATTTTTTGCAGTGAGCTGACCAAAATCGATACATTGTGACGATAGTGGGATCTTGGCTTAGTTAGAAGGCAAACTCTTGAAATTTTCAAAAAAGCTTAAACTAAACAATCCCGGAATTAAAAAAAAAATTAGGCAACAGAAATTCGCCAAAATGAAAAATCTCTGCTTAAATGAAGAATATCACCATAAATCAAATATATGATATTAATTGTAAAAAAATCACCTAAAGTAAGAACAACGTCAAAACATTAAAAATCGCCAAAAAAAAAGATAAAAAATTGCAAAAGCGAAAAAAGCGCTAAAACAAAAAAAATCGCTAAAATTTAAAATATGTATTAAAAAACAGAACTAAAAATTGCCAAATGAAAACAACTCCAAAACAAACAAAAAACGTCAAATTAAAAAATCTCCAATACTAAAAAAAATCGCCAAAAAGGAAACAAGCGCCGTATGGAAGAAATCGTAGACGAGTCAAAGTCGCACTTTACTGAATATGTTTTAATTTGAAGATTTTGGCACTTCGCATCAATAATCTCCGCTAAAGCCTCTAATAATAATAATATCCCGGTTTAAAGATGTTTTTGACCCTTTTTTTTTGTAAAAGGGACAAAAAAGATCTATATGTGACAGCGCATAGAGAAAGGGACCTAAGGGTATAAAAAAATCAATTTTCATTTTTTTTTTTGATGTGGACAACATCTGAGCATCGAATGAGACCGCCCCAAAAGTGTTCCCTCCCAGAGATATGCGCGTTTTATTCAGTGATGGTACAACAAAGATACACGTATTTAAATCTTTAAAATGGCTCTCCTGAACAAAACAGGTTTTGGCCTTTAGGTCCTTTTCTCTATGCGCTGTCACATATGAAGAGGAGTTCGAGAATTAAAATGTTTCACAGAATTTTCTCCGAAATGTTATGCATGAATTTGCTGAACATTTGCAATACTTAAAAATACAATAGGTTCATGACCATCTACACCAATTCACCATAAAAAGTAGGAAAAGAATGGAAGATGTTCGGGAACTGCAAACATCCTCTTATAATGTTAGGTTAGGTTAGGAAAGCTGGTGTTGTAATACACATCCACTCGGAGATCCTGGTGAGCCCATTGCGATTCCCTTCTATTAGTACCCATTAATATATAATTTAACCGCAATTCTACCCAGAAGAACCCTTCTGTCATTAAGCCACTAGGTTACCTCCAGCCCCTTATATCCCCCAGTTTCCACTCTGTGATATTATAACAGTCTCATGAAAATATCTTTTCAGCCATCTAAACCTATGGCGTTGCAGTTTCGCGCAATGGCAGATAATATGTTCAATGATTTCTGGTTCCTCTTCATTCTCGCATAGAAAAGAAAGTAACTTTTGAACTCACTTGGATACAAACAACTGTTGCCTTTAATTCATTGTGCAGCGTCTCTGGTGGCAAGTAGGTGTATTATTTAAGCTATATAGGCATTTTATTAGCTATTTTAGCTTGCGGGCGATTTATTGCTACAATTGTCGGAGAAGAAAGGCTTCTCCTCCCTCCTACATGCATTAGCATAAACACTAATGCATATCGTGCCATTACCTGCAGAAAAAACTTAAGCGACACAATATTTGAACTTAATTATTTGATCAAAGTCGATTATTTGCGATCGTAAATAATCGATTTTTGTAAAAAACCAAGATCTTTGTGGTTATGGCTCGATATTAGAAAAGTATATGATGATGATATGACTATTTCAGGCTAAGGATTGAACTCGTGCTCTACAAGATGGTCATCGGCCAAAAACCTCTTTTATAATAGACTCTCAGGTAAACTTGGAAAACCCACATGCACGTATATATATCTATATATATATATATATATATATATATATATATCCTCTTTTAGGTCTTCTCTGCAAAAACAAGTTCATACCTTGCCTTTATTACATTGCAGAGTGCTATTAATGCAGAGCTATATTGTTGCTTGTATGGCTCTTAATAATAAATAATATTTTGATAGACTTCATATTTAATCAGACACATCTGTTAGTGTTGAAAAGGAAACAGAAAACTCCAATCAAATTTCATTTATTTATTTATCCATAATTCAATTATGTTTATTATGTCACAAGCAAACACCGGCTGCTACATACATACTTGTCAATATTGACAATCACACATACTCGTATACCAGACACGCTTACGCATCTTTATGCTACAATTAAAAAGACAATCACCAACACATGTATAAAATTAATATTCTATTCATAAGTCGTATTCATAAGTTCGATATGAATATGAAATTGATTGAAATGAATGACATAATTTTAGATAGTCACATATGTGTTCGTTGGGACTATTATTTTGTGTGTGTTCATATTTCCTCACATACCTTCTGGGGATTTTATTGTTAAATATAATTGCATACTTTGTGGCGTTTTTTAATATTTTATTTTAAAAATATTTTCCCAAGTTTTTTTTCGTATTGTTCTCAAAACTTTGTGAGAATATATGATAAAAATGGTTGCTGTATGCGTTACTGATTTAAACTGTGACAAA
Organism: Tachina grossa; assembly: GCA_949987645.1. Lineage (NCBI taxonomy): Eukaryota > Metazoa > Arthropoda > Insecta > Diptera > Tachinidae > Tachina > Tachina grossa. The sequence goes on from OX465276.1 coordinate 150,378,313, forward strand.
TGTCATTTTGTGACATGTGTCATTTCGAGTTATTTGCAAAGTTGAAGAATACAGATGCTGATGACGTTTATTTGTTTGTTGATTTGCAAGTGTTAGCATTTTTCGATTATCAAAAAAAACGGCTGCTAACGCTACAAACATAGATTGGCAGAGAGTAGGGAAGGTTATATCTAAATGCGAGTAAAAAAATCATACAAAATGCATAAGCATACTTGCATTTAAAGGCTTCAGATGAATTTCAATTATGTAGAAGTGTTAGACTTACGGTTTTGCTTTCTTGATAAAATAACCCTTACTTTCTGATATATAGTTATCCTGTTTATAAACAAATGTCACAACCGAACAAGTAAATAATCCTATCTTAGCCTGATCAAGTAGTCATTGCCAATTTTTAAACTTTATCCTGTCTTCCTTCTAATAATAATAAAAAATAACATCACAGCATTGTTGACTTTTTTTAAACACAATGTGGGATATTGCACTCTAAAAACCGTTCTTTTTAGTCCTTGTCACGAATTGAGTAAAATAAAAAAAATAAATAAAAAGAATTCAAGTTGAAAAAACTAGTTTAGCAAAATCTTTTAGCAAGTATTATGAAGAAGGAAAAAAATGGGAAAACTGAAAAACCAGGTCATTAGTATAAAAGCAGAAATAGTTGCGTGTATAACGGCCATAAACAATTTATCGGATGTGTCACAATTTATGGCGTACTTAAAATACTTTAACACGTATTTTGTCTTCAATAAAAAAAGGCCAAATAGCAAAGAAAAAAGTTTAAATTAAGACGAAGAAACAAAAAAACCAAAGCTAAGCATTCAAAACACACCTTAAGCAAAATGTTAAAGCAGAAGCAGCACAAAAATTCTTAACAGCTGTCTGGAGAAATAAGAAAGTTTTAAGCAAGAAAATTGCGGAAATTAACCAAGTTTGCAGAAGAGGAAAGAAAAATGCAAGGAGAAAAATAATAATAATAAACTTTCACCATAATGTTAAAAAAAATTGACCTGAATACATAAAAGAAGAAAATTAAATGTCTTAAAAGTAACATTTGCAGTGCATTTCCGTTTCCTGCTGCCGGACATACACACACACACACACACACACATGCATACAAAAATTAGCGGACATGAAAATTTTAAATTTTATAGTCGCATATCGTAAAAATTAATTTTTCTTAGTAGCGTTTTAATAATCACCTTTGGTTAATCACATTTTGTTCACTGATGAAGTAGAAAATGTGAAGTAAGGAAATAATAATGGTCACAATCGCTCATATATCCTTCCCAGGTACTAAATTTTTAACAGAACATTTACTCAAACTAAAAATTGTTTACAAAATATGATATCTGAAACTATACTGCACAGTTATAGTTAAAGATACCCACTAGCATCTGCTTGCCCATTATGCCTTTAAGGGATATTATTACAACTTAAAGATAGTTAAAAGTAGGATTTTATCGGACGTATAAAAACTTTATAATTTGCAAAATTTTACTTTAACCTAAAGTGAGCGATAAATTACAGGTAATTTTATTCTACCTGGCAAATTAAATCCAATTTGCAATAATGGAAAGCTTTTTTTGTAATAATGGCCCTAAATAACATATTAAAAAACCTCCTCCTTCCTTAAGGAGGAGGTGCAAGTAGTTTTAGTTAGTCAATGTTTTTATCATATTTCCCTTATGCTCTACAGGTTGTTTCATCAATTCTTTACATATGTACTGTTTGAGAACGGTACTCCGTGTGGATAATTATGGGGTTAACTAGTCTTGTGACTGTTGACCTTTTCAGTTTAACAATCTCCTTAGTCTCTTCATGGTTTAGGCTTCATCTCAGTACGTACATGGCAAGATGAAATAAAACATTTCTTGAATGATGATCACAGCTGTCTGTCATCAATTGAATTTCAGTGCAGGTTTTTAGTGAGGAACCTTTCTCACTAATATGTTCAGTAAATTTCTATGATATTACCAGTTTCAGCTATTACATCACATTTGAAAAACGGAGTATGTAATGAGAACATTGCATGATATAAGCGATTAGACTTATGACCTCACTTAAATTATTCTTACACTCCTAAAAACCTTTTTCTGCACACTAGAAGGAGGTGTGGAGGTCTCAGCATATAACATAACATATTTCGGATTTTTTTACCAGCTCAAAGAGAGACTGATTAAGTTAGAGGCTCCCTTTTGATCAAAACATGCCTTGCAGACATGCAATGCCTGACTCTTTGTTCAGCAGTTAGGGAATAAGTTGACTTCTGGTGTCAGACTTGTTAAGAATAAGTTACAGATGTCTGCGTACATGACATCGTCGTCAGCATATTTCCATAATCAATCCCCAAATTGAGGTTTTCTCTTAATAAATAAGTCTAGCTTTTTATAGTCGCATATTTTCCTTTTACAGATGAATTTACAGCTCAAACATATTGTGGAGAGTAGAAAATTAAATTGCAGAGAAAAAATGTATTAAAATCCACGAATCTCCTTTCTATGAGTACTATGAAAGACCCATACGGAAGAGAAGTAAAAGCATAGTTGATTTGGTCAACTGAAGCGTGGCTATCATTTAGGTTACTTGCCGAATGCCCAAAGGTAAAGACTTTCCAAGTTTGTGCTGTTTAGTTCTCTTAACCTTAAAACGACATTAGACCTAATCCAAACCATTAAAAGAAATCTTGCTTAAGAATTGAATTGGCTTCAAATTGTCTTCTTACTATTTTCTGCCTTAGGGTTGCTTCATTCATTCATATTCCTTACTTTGTGATCATTTGTAAAATTTTAGACATCGTTCGTGTCAACCGATTTTGCAAACTTCATGCCACTTTTCAAAAGAAATACCTCAGTTTTGTACACATTTTTGTTGGAACAATTAGATTTTGTCAGTTTTTTTATATTTATTATGGTCACTCATTTTAAAAAAGTTCATTGATTTGATAATTCAGATCGTTTGTTTTAAGTTTTTTTTATCGTTCTAGATTTTCTTTTCTTCTTTTTGCTTCTTGTGAATTTCTCAAGGATTCTGCTAGTATTCTCTACATCTTTAGGAACAAATAGCTCCGTTTTATTGGAATCCTGCTATAGAGGTCGCTTGGTATTTTTCTGGGAGCTTTTTGTAGGGTACTCATTCAGGCTTTCCATTGAAGACAAATTCTTGTGAATTGCTCAATTAGGTGCTGAATTCTTGTTTGCTTAACTCAATTTGAGGAGGTAACCTGTTTTCTCCTCATTCAGGTTGTTTAGTCTGCATATATGAACCTTACTTACTTTCACGTTTATTTCTCATCCTCCTTTCTGCACTTGTGAGTTGTAACTTAGCTTGTAACCTCTTAGTAATAGTTAAATTTTAGTTGCCTTGTTTACCTAGTTTTCACTTTGATCCCTAAGTTTCAGAAGAGCTGTTTATTGTGTTAACATACGGGAAGCTAAATTTCGGAAGTCATTCTGATCGGTTAGGTTCAACAGAATTTCTCGCTAACATTGATTTTGGTTTAGAGATTCTTAATAAGTCTTTATCTTGGATGCTTATGTTAAACACACCCAGAGTAATTTGTCCTCCTCGTTCCTTTTTTATCCAAGCTTGTGGTCGCTTAATTTAAAAAAGAATTTTTGTTATTTTGCATTTCAGCGAGCTTCAATATAAATGCACATTTGTGCTCCTTGTTGGAGTTTCTACAAAGTATACCTTATCATTTTTCAGAAACATATCATCAAGAAACAATTTTACAAAATTTCCAATCGCTCCACTATATTACGGTACACTCTTGAGCAATAGTCTGCTTTATGTAGTATTTATATATTTTTGAATTTAACTTCCTCATTACTAATCGGTTTCCCCATGTCATGATTTTAAGTAAATTGTTCCTTCTAAAGCTTGGTGTTCGGCTCAACAAAATAGATTGCCAAACCTTAATTCTTCTGTCGTAATTTAGAGCCAATAGCTAGCTCTCCGTTAGTAAAGGGAAAAGCCACAAAACCAAAATTGTTTAATATAATAGACCACTAAAACCTTTTGTGGAAGTTAGATTATAAATTAAATTTAATTCAATTTGCACAAATGACCTTTTCTATCTTTAATAATCACAGTTAATCTAAGATTGTCTTTTAAATATTCATATCATGTCCAACATTTACGTTTTGCAAAGTTTATTTCCAAAATATTTTGAGGTAAACGTGAATTGAGCAATGGAATTGTTATAATAATATATATATACATACTAAAGGGTTGCATTTGTATACTCGTTTGTATAGCCAAAACAAATATACCATGGTATGTACCATATAATTGTAGTGTGAGCTACAGAACTAGTATAAGAGTTATTGTGTGTGCGTGCTTTTCCAAATTAAAATACAATTGAAAACAAATAACAATTGCTTATTGTATTGCTGCTGAGCAACTGTTTGATCTGTTTTTGCTCAAAAAATACATATTGTAATACAAATATATGAAAAAACCACTATTGAAACCAATACATGATGTGCAGATGTATGTGCGGACGTTCGTTATGTTATTTTGTGGCGCAGCCAAAGTATAGAGAGAGAAAGAGACAATTTTGCTCTGAGAGTAATTACAAATGCATGTGTTTCATGTACATGTATCATTTACTTACATATGTATGTGCAATTTTGCTTTCATTCATTCATTCATCAGCCAATTACATTTTGTCTCAACACATCATAAGGCACTTATGGTAAAAGCAGTTTTATGTATCTTATTTGCCTTAGAAAAACAAAAAAAAAATAAATAAATGTGTTGTTTTCATTTCATACAATAATTGCTTAAAAAATCAACATTTACAACTAGTAACAGAAAACGATAAATAACATATTTGTTCATACCAGAACCAAAAAACACGCAAAACTAGTGCAAACAGATGTATCTGTGCAATGCTATAATACATACATACTTATATATAGTTCTTGTTACTCAAATTGAAAAACTTTTTTCGAAATTAAACTTATTTGTTAAAAAAAAAGTGCACTCACACGCACACACACACACACACATGCACGAAAGAACTGAACTTTTTGGATATTAAAAAAAATCAAACTAAAACCTTGAACACCACCGAGTTAAATTTAGAAGGAAAGTTTCGTTTAACTATCACTACCTCCATGTATTTAGCTCCTCGTTTTGTATGCAGTGTTGTGGTGTGTAGAATTTTCAGTATAGAAGTTTACAGCAAAAAAATACATACATACGTATGAAAATAAACTTTCATTTCCCATCATTCTCTTTGTGAAAATGTTGCTTTATCCCCTTATTTATGTATGTAGATGTGTGTGTAGTATATATAAAGCAAATAAAACTTGTTTCAAATTAATCAAAGTAATTAAAAATTCTTGCAAGGTTTTCCAATGAATTTAATTTTATTGAAGTGCTGTCGTCGCTATATATATATATATATATTTTTTTATAAATAAATGTATATATGTATGTAAACAGCAGTTAAGAGCACAAAATGCGATAGAAACGAAATTTATTCACACTTCATTAGAAATATTGGAAATTTTGTTAAAAAAATTTATGAAAAAGTGATGACAAAATACTGACGATAAAACAGTGCTTATTAAACATGTCCCATAAATTTTTATTGATAATGCAGGTTTGGTAAAACAGGGCCCATGACACAGGGATGATATAATAGAGTTAATAGACCAGCCCCGTATTATATGTAACTATAAGTCGCTAAAGCTAAATCGCTATCGCTAAAAATTTATAAAGTCGATTTTTCGATTTTCGGCTATGAATACAATTTTTAAACGTGTATTGCTAAATCAGGCAATGACTTAAAAATGTAATTCGCCAAAATATTCGTGTTTTATGTCATCGACGACAAATTTTAATTTTCTATTTGTTCAGTATTTTAGCGATAGAATTTAGCTTAAGCCTTAGCGACTGATAGGATATGGGGGCAGGGTTCAATTTTGGCATTCGCTAGCAATCGAAATTTTGAAATATTTTCTTATAAAGTCTATTGTAATTTTTGGTAATTTCAAATTAAATAAATAAAGAAAATATGTCAAAAAAATTATGTTTTTATATTCTGAATCTCAATATGGTATTAAGAGATTAATATAAACATTCGAAGTTTGTTAGCTAAATTCAAAAAGTTTTTGGGTTGAAGTCTACTGATGAGCTCCAAAAGCGAGAACGAAATGCATATATACCATTGCTGAACGATAAAAACATGCCAAATTTCCAAATTAAATAAATAAAGACAATATGTCAAATAAATATACTTCGGTTTTTCATTATGTAGTTTTGTTCGATATCGAGAGCCATAATTTGCCACAGTTTTGGCAAGAGAGTGCTATTTTATTTTAAACGAGAGAAAACATTTTCATATTTGAGATAAGAAGTGATAATGCGAGTTTACTTCTATTCTTAGACGGGAAAAGGACAATTATGAATAGTTGTTAATACATTCACTGGTGTATTTTATCTCAAGAAGTGCTATTTCCTCAGTCAGTCATTTTAATTAGATAAATTTGTTGCCTCGTAATCATTTCTGTCAACTTTTTTTTCTGACAAGCCGATTTTTTTAGTCAAAGTTCTTAACCAGTTACAGATAAATCAGGTTCGAACGACCATAAGCAAGGCTGTAGAAGCAAATGCAACATGACTAATTTTGATAGAACTAAAGCAAACATGCAGCCGTATTCTGTAACTCGCTAAAGCTAAGGCTTAATTCCATCGCTAAAATTCAGAACAAATAGAAAATTAAAAATCGATGGATTAAGTTTTTGATCCAATTCCTGATTTAGCGATAAGCATTTGAAAATTGAATTCGTAGCCGAAAATCGATAAATCGACTTTATAAATTTTTAGCGATAGAGATTTAGCTTTAGCGAGTTACAGAATACGGGGGCTGGACACTTGAATATTATTTTCATCCAAGAATTTCTTAAGATCTCATTTTCTAAATCCTAGTGTTGCGAGTATTATTTTAGCCTAATTTTTCTAACGTCTTTTTAGACTTGTATTCCGAGACTAAATTATACTCCTCACTTATAAAAAGTTTGGTTTGTTAAAAATTTTCCTTCCTTAAATATAAGAAAATGTCTATAACACTTAAGTACAAAAAAAAAAGCAAAAGAAAAAAAACAAACAAACAACAAATATCTTCAGCGCATTTTAATATTCCACCATGATTACCTGCCTAAAGAAGAATGAAGAAAGTTTTTTATTTTTATTTTTTTGCAAATGTATTTAAGCAGTTAAAACGGTTTCTTTTTATCCTTTTTTGAGTTGCTATTTAATATTTTTCACACTATTTCACTGACTAAAAGAGATTTTGTTCATTAACTTTGGCTTATTTCATTTGTCTTGGCCTTAACAAGGATTTATAGAAAACTTTTTCTTACACACACACACACACATATATATATATATATATATATATATATATATATATATTTCAACGTTTTATTAACAAAAGCTCTCCTTCAAAATGACTCACACAAGCACATACACATGCAAACGCTTTCACGCACTTTATGTTTACAGTGGAGAGAAAAAATGTTAAAATTTTTTAAACCAATGGTGTTTTTTTACACTATTTTGCAAAATCAAAATCGTATTTATTGCTTACGCTAGCAAATTATATTTTATTTATCATTTGTGGGTGTTTTTTTTTTAATTTGGTTTACCACTGTTAATTTATAGGAGGAAAATACAATGTGAAAACTTTTACTCAAGACAATAATGAAGAAGACTTAATTTAAAGTGAAATTTTTTACTAACAAATAAACAACAACAAAACAAACAACTGTACCACCAACAGTAACGAAAAAACTTTGATACTTTCGTTATAACTTGAATAAAAACAATAAAAAAAAAACAACATTAAAGCAACCAGCATCCATCATTCCTATAAAATTAAGGTAAAATTTTACCTGCACTATAAGAATTTGTTTGTTTGTTTTTAACTTGTGGTTAAATTAAGTTTCTTTTTTTTTGTAGTTAGCAAATGAAGGAACAAGTTTTATTAGACAGCAAAATGTTGATGAAGTAACATTTATTGGTAAAGCAAAAATAAAAGTTTTATTTTGTGTTTAGATAAAAACATCGAGTTAAGTACATTTTTAGAAGAAAAAAAATCTCATGCATTAAATTTTTTCCCTTATACCTATTTATATATAAAGAGCATTTTATATTGAATTTCAAACTTTTTTTGAATGTAAAAAATATGATCTTTCAGGGATCGAATATGTAAATCGATGTTTGTATTTATTTGTTCACGCATTAAACTTTTTTTAATCTGATCTTTCGGTTTCTGTTTCAATTTCTTAATTTCGGTAGCAGAATCATCGGCGAAGCGACATAACAAATAAAATGGCAACTAAGCACAGCTTTGAGAATTTAATACGCCTCATTGACACAAGAGGCGCTGCAACACTGCATTATTATTAAAACGTGTAAAAAGCAGAGTTCTAAAATATTGAAGCTTTCCTCTATCTCTTCCTTTATCACCTGTTTTCTCTTTCACTATACCTTTCCTAAGAAGGTAACACCTAATAATGGTAGTAGGCATTGACTGTCTGAGTGTTACTTTCTCTTAAATAAGAAAAAACTGATTTAAAGCAGCGATTTTCCAAAAAAAATCGTTATTGAAGCTTCGAGCTTTTTTTAATGACATTCCTAGAATCTACACATTCAAAAATACGCCCAAAAGACTCTAAATTACTTAGTCTGATTTTTTTTATTGTTTTTCTAAATAAAACGAAAGAGTATACCGAATTTATCAATTTAACTGCAAAGGAAATCAATTTATGAAAATCTTCTTGAAAGCCCTCCTCCGAATCTGTAAAATATGACTAAAATACCTTTTCCACATTCCCACAGATATGCATAAGCAACTTAGCGCACTGTTTCATCGACATGCATATGTTTAGTTGAATATGATTGAACTGCATTATCAGTTTAATAAATTTTTGTGGAAGAATTATGAGCATAAAACCAATTGTTAAATTACTTTTTTATGCTTGAAAGGTAATAGAACGATAAATTTTTCTTTAAAAATTATTACTTACACTAAATTTTTGCGATAATTAAAATTCCTAAAAAAATTTCGTTTCCACTGTTTTCACAGATCTTAAGAAAAGTGTTTATGTATTTACTAAACGTAAATCTAATACCAAATTTTCTTTTCAAACAAATTATTCACAAACACTCCCGCTGTTCCCACGCAAGCAATCCTTTAACTTTGTTTTACTTTCACATTAATTACATAATGTCTGCATTTTGAGCTTAATTTGTTCATTGAAATAAAAAAAAATCATTTTTTAAATATGCAATATTATTTGCTCACTGAATTCAGCAAATTCATAGTGTTCATTTTAGCTGAAAAATATATAAAATAAAAAAAAAACAGTTTACCAGCAAAACTTATAAACTGTTTAAATTAGCATAGGAAATTTCCTATTAGATATTAAATTTTAATATAAAATTAGGTGTAACAGATTACATTTAACTTTTGGCCGATAAATTTTGCAAATACACTTTTACATCAAACATTAAAGAGTTTTGTGTACAATACATTTATGTAAAATTCAATTAAAAATTATGCGTTTGATAAATGCGTTGAACTAAATAAAGAAAAACAATTATTCGTATATGAAAAAATAATCTCAGAGACTAAAAACTGTAAGTTAAAGCTTAATTTTTCAAATTTAAAAAGGGCATTAAAATACATTTTCCAACAAAATTATCACAATGTTTCTTAAAAAATGGATCACTGCGATAATAGTTTCTTTGGAAGTGTTACTAGTGTGATTACATTTTGTTAGTGAAACTTAGCTCTGTAATAAATTTTATGCAGAAGTTTTATCACTATGATAATTTTTTCACAAAAAATATCACAGATAACTTTTCTTAAGATTATATCCGTAATAATTTGAAGTCCAACAATTACCGGTTTGAATAATTTTCCAAATAAATTTAATTTCTGGCTAAAAAAAACTATCATAGTGATTAATTTTGTTGAGAAAAATATGTCACTGTATGCATTATTTTCATTAAGTAAGAAGAAAATAATAAAATAATATTATACGAAACTTATTGAAGAAAATCTATCACTGTAGCTTAATTTGGTAACAAGAATTATTGGAGTAATTAACTTCAAAAACTTATCAATACGATAAATGTATGTCTGCAATAATTGCCAGTGTGTTTAAACTTCGTTATTTCGTTACTCTGTACAACACTTTCTACAGAAAAATTATCACTATGATAAATTTTCTAAGAAAAAATATCACTAAGAATAATTTTCTTAGGTTAGATTATATCCATAAAAAGTACCGCTATGAGTAATTTTCTAAAGAAAAATTTCTTCAAAAACTATCAGAGTGATTAAATGTACTGAGAAAAAATGTCACTGTGATAAATTTTCTTGCAAAAAAAAACGATTTCTTAAAAACAAATAGAACCATGACAAACTTGTAGAAAAAGATATCACTATGATGTAGTTTTTTTTTATCAAAAATGACTGCAGTGATCAACTTTAGAAAATTCTGTGATGAAAATAAAAACTTTTTGTTTGTTATAAATTTTTGATACATACACATATAATCGAAAATATTATAAAAGCATTATTTGTAAAAAAATTTTTAACTGTGATAATATTTTGAAGACAACTTGTTTAATGTATTGAATTTTTTTTTGGAAAATGTAACACTATAATAAATGTTCTCTAGAGAAATTATTACCGTGATAAATTTGTTTAAGGAAAAAAAATCAAGCTAGTACTCAGACAAATATCACTGTTATATTTTCTGCAGATATATACAGTCTTTCTTTTTGTGATATGTGTATTTTTTTAAGTTAATATTTTTATTAATACTTTCTGCGTGATTTTTGTTTGTTTTTTAATTTTTTATGTAATAAAATACTTTTAGAAAAATTATTCCAGTGATATTTTTTTTTATTATTAAACAATTTTTTTTAATAATAAAATAAATTTCTTTAGAAAAATTATTAGCTAGAGTTATTTGTTTTGAACCACAGTTACTTTCTAATTTTTTTTTTAGACCAGTTATTGTTGTGATAATTTTTGTTCACAAATTTTTTAGTATTTTTTTTACTATAAATAAAAATTCTATTTTGAAGAAAAAAATGTTGATCCATTTGAAAAAACTTTTAATGAAAATATGCAGCGCATTCTGACGAAAAAAAAACTAAAAAAATATCATTGTTAAATATTTTTTTTAATTTATCTCTTATTAAAAAATATTAGTGTGATATATTTTCTTATATTTTTGTTTACATCACTTATATTTTTGTGAAGATATATTCTTCTTATGATCAGTTTGTTTATAAATTATAATTTTTATCAATATTTTATTAATGGTTCTAATTTCATTTTATAATTGCCTTTGTAGTAAAAGATTTCGGCAAAAATTTTTCCAGTGATATTTTGTATTAAACGATTTCTTTAAAAAAAAACCATAATGTACTATGATAAATTTCTTTATAAAAATTGTTGCCCCCAAAATATTTTTAAACCAATGTTACTTTTATAAATTTTTGTGAAGAGATAATTTGTTATATTTTTTTCAGGAATTTTTTTTAGTATTTTCCTGATTATAATTGAGGATTTTATATTCAAGAAAATAAAAAAAAAACAATACATAATTGGAAATTCATTGGAAATATTCAGAACATTATGTTAAAAAAATTTAAATTTATTAATTACTTTATGGAAATTTATCTCTTATTATAAAATATCACTGTGATAATTTTTTGTACCTTAATTTTTTTAAATAAATTATTACCTAAAAATCTTTTATTGAACCACAGTTACTTTGTGATAAATTTTTGTTGGGATAATTTTTTAATAGTTTTTCAGATTTTTTTTTTTTTAAAATAAGAATTTTATTTTTAAGAAAAGTATTAATGCTTTCAAAAATTTTTGATTGAAAATATGCAGCACGTTTTATTTTTTAAATAAATTTATAATTTTTTTTTTTTTTTTGGAAATTTATCTCTTATACAAAAATATCGCTTTGATATTTTTTGCAACAATATCTAATTGATAATTTTTTTTAGAAATAATTATTGCTAGAATAATTTTTTTTGTAAGCGTTGGGCAAATTTAAGGTTAGGAAGTAAATTTTCTGTCAAATGATGAAATGTAAAGAATTGAGCTGTCATCCTTTAACATTTATTTAGTAAAAAGTTCGAAAATTTTAACCATTGAAAGCTACACTCGTGAACAAAGAATTATAATTGTGAAATTTGTGAATTTTAATTTGAAAGACCGGGCTTACGTGAACACACCAGAAACAACTGGCGCTCTGAAAGATGAAATTCGGCGCTGCATTGAGGAGATAAGCGAAGCTTCGTTGCATAATGTGGTTCAAAATTTTGTGTAAAGAGCGGGCGTCTGCCGATGTGTTAGATGTGGATATTTGCCCGACATCATCATACATATTAATTCTCATATTTGTTCTTTACATTGAATCTTTAAAACTGAATTTTTCAAAAAGTGTGTTTGTCAGCCAGTTTATTACTACCTAACCTTAAATTGACCCACCCATTATTTGAAAAGTAATAATTTTTTTAAATACATTGTCACCGTAAGTAGTTTTTCTTACAGTATTATTGTATCATCGCGATAAAACTATAACTACGAACAATATTAAAATTAAATCTTTACGGAAATAAATTTTCTTTAAAAAAATTATTAAAACAAAAAATTTTTATATGTAAAAATTTAATTTTTATTTTCAATATAAAAAATCACTGTGATAAGGTTATAAAGTTAGAAAAATTACAACAGTGATAAATTTACATTAGATATATGTTTTGGTAGTAAAACTTCCGAAGAAAAATTATAACTCTGGTCAACCTTTTTAAATAAATTTTTTTATGATAAAATTTCTTTAGAAAATATATCAATTTTTAATCAGAAATAATTATCATCAATTTTATTTTAAAAAAATATCACAGTGATAAATTTTCTTACAAATATTGATAAAAATTTGGCTCGTTTACAATCGCAAAGTATGTTTTCCTTTTTAAGATTCAAAACAAATATCAAAGCTTTAAAAACACGTTCGAAAAATAAATACTCTGCCAAATATAAAGAACTACCAAAGAACTATTAAGTAAGCATAATGGCAGCAAATTAAATGCAGACATAAAGTTGCAACAAAAAAAAAATATATATATATACAGTCGAACTTCCATAACTCGAATCACCATTATCCCAAAAAAAACTTCGACTTACGGAGACTTCGAGTTACAGAATTTTTTGTCAAAATAGAATAAAAGGTTTTTGTATGATGTATTTTTATTTAAAATAGCCTCTAATGGAAAACTACATACTTAAAAATATAAAAGAACAAGCATATGTACTCATATAGTTAAAAAATTACAGTTAAGTAAAATATTTGGAAATAAGTGGCTGAAATTTTACTTTTTTTTGTTATTTTCAAGAAAAAATAACTCCAATGTGCTTAAAGCCTTATTGTGCTCATCAGTTGTTGCGTCATTTGTCTGTAAATAATTATTTAATGTTCGGAAAGAACTTTCTACATCACTTTTTGTTGGCTTTTGAGTAATTTCTTCTACTGAACTCTCGACATCACTCTCCGTTCCGCTTAGGATTTGATCCTCTGATTCATGGCAATTTTGCTCAACAATATCATCATCTGTAGGAAAGCCAGTTGTGCAGAGCTCATTATCTACCTCAATATAATCCTTAAGAGTAGCATTGGAAGATATTTTGTTTGCTTTTAACCAAGCTTCGTAATCAGCTTCAATTTCATTTTGATATTCATCAATACTACTTAAAAAAATTAAAGGCATGTCATCTTCTTCTTCCCATTCAGAATACTGACCAAATCCAGAATTTTTAAAGCAGTTCGCTATTGTTTGCTTATTGACATCAATATTCCAAGCTTTTGTTACATGATTTATGCAATCCAAAAGTGTGATATCGTGTTTTTTGTTTAGCTCTATGCACTTAAGGGCTTCTTTTACAATTCTGCTACGATAGAAAACTTTGAAGTTTTGTATTACACCCTGGTCAAGAGGTTGTAATTTAGACGTCATATTCGGAGGAAAAAATGCCAATTGAATGGAGTTCAGTTTACTTTGTACGTCTTTTGGATGAGCTGGACAGTTATCAACAAACAATAGTATTTTTCGACCAGCACTTTGAAAGAGTTTATCTAATTTTAGAACCCATTTTTCAAATAGCTGTCCAGTCATCCATGCCTTAGAGTTAGCTTTATACGTTACTGGTAACCATTTTACATTACGAAAGCAGCGAGGCCTGGCACTTTTGCCAATAAGTAGAATTTGAAGTTTTTCAGAACCATCCATATTTGCTGCCAACATTAAAGTAACACGCTGCTTGCTATTTTTGCCACCGTGGCATTTTTGGTTTTTAAAAGTTAATGTTTTATCTGGCAAACATTTATAAAACAATCCTGTTTCATCAGCATTAAAAACATCCCTTTCGCTGTACTTCTGTAGTAAATTCGGCAAAATATCTTTTTTCCACTTTTCGCAGTCCACTTCACTAACGTCATTGCTTTCGCCACAAGCTTTTTTATAACCCACATCATGTCTAAAATTAAAAAAGCAAAAATTATTCACACATGTACATTGTACATGTTAAATCAACTTTTCATCAATTAATCATTTTGATCAATACCTCTGCTTCCATTTATCAAGCCAACCTGTGCTTGCTGTAAAGTTATCATCTCCAAACCGCTTTGCAAACTCAATTGCCTTTTCCTTTAATATTGCACCAGATATAGGCATGTTTTGGCTTCTAGTTGCTGAAAACCAATCGAGAACTGCTTTGTCGACATTTTTGAATTTTGGAGTCCTAACTCTTTTACTACATAAACGAAATCCAGATTCAAAGGAGTTGATAATTGATTCCTTATTTTTAAAAATTGTTGAGACCGTGCTTGCCGGGATACCATATTTATCAGCTGCTTCCTTTTTCTTTAATCCATCTTCGACGTCTTTTATAAGTTTATATTTTTCTTCAATTGATAAGCATTTTAAAACACGTTTAGTTGCCATAATAATAAAAAATCGATTTCAACATTTATCATCTAGCCCGAATTATGCATAGAACTGATGCGCAAACAAAAAGAAACAAATTTGTAATTCCCCGAAAAAATAAACAAAACTAGCATGTAAAATATACAAACCAGCTCAAGCAACAAAAGAGAGTAAAACAAACAAACCGTAACTAAAACAAAAACAAAAAACCATTTGAACAAGCAAAATTCTTCGAGTTATAGAGTTCATGTGTATGTTTTTTGTTCGAGTTATGGAGAACTTCGACTTATGGAAGTTCGAGTTACGGAAGGAAAATTGTATGTGATTTGTTCTTTTAACGCTACTGCCAACCAAATTAGTTCGAGTTAGAGAAAATTCGAGTAAGAGAAGTTCGAGTTATGGAAGTTCGACTGTATATATATATATATATATATATATATATATATATATATATATATATATATATATATATATATATATATATATATATATGAAATAGCAACAGCTTTTAATCGCGTATACATACATATATATCTGTGGCAATAAGGAAAAAGTGCTTAAGTCATATTTTACTGTTCGTTCAAGTCGATTTTCAGAAATTGTTTTCTTTTACGGTTAAATTTGGAAATTATCAGTTTAACTTAATTTTTTTAAGCAAACATCGTTCTACACACTATAAGTAATATATTTAAGTTGAAATATACTAAAATATAACCTATTAGATTAGAAGTCAAAAAAAGATAAGTCACAAGTCATAGTGCTATAACTTCCTGAAAAATCACACAAAATAATCGAGATTTTGACGAGGAGTACTTTCGAGTATGTTGAATACGGAAGTACCTTTAACTCAAAATCAATTTATCTCGACTTAAGCACTTTTTCCTTTTTGTCACAGATATAATGTATACATTATTTATCATGCAACTTAAAAGCCCTTGTTTATTCACATAGAACTCTATATATTTACCTTTACAACGGCAATCACATACATATGTAAGTACATATGTATGTGCAACATTCTCATTCTAAACATTAAACATAAAATATAAAACAAATAAAAACATAAAAAAAAGAATTTTAACAAGTGCAAAGTACAACTTTATACCCTTATATCTAGTCCCGAATAACAATGCAAAAAAAAAAATACCAACAACCATTAAAACAAGTCTTTCTTAAACTTGGGCATGTAGTGCAACAAAAGCAGCAACAAGAACAACAATTATAATAAAACAGCAAACTGTCATGTATACTGCGATAATAATTCAAATAAGATTTACAGTCATACATGAAGAAACAAAATATATTCCTACCAGCAAAAAGAAAAGAATAATAAAATAAAAAAAGCGTAGAAAAACAAATGCTTAACAGCCGCAAAGTATGCAACAATTTATTTTTTAAATGAATAACTTCATCATTAAACCCATACTCTCGAACACACACATACTCACACACACACACACACACACACACACACATAGTTAAATAATTCTAAAAGAACAAAAGATAATGTTATTACACATACTTAACGTTTTAGAGAGACAAACAAAAAGCAACAGAGCAAACAACACTAAATTGCACAAAAAAAAAGGTTGCATATATTTAAGGCATAAGTAGTCGGCGAAGTACGTACAATGAAAATAGCAGCAACAACTGGAAGAATAGCGAAAATTTATGATACCTGTAGTGTATTGTGGGTATTTTATTGCCACAAATGAATGTACGTACGTATACTTATCTCAAAGTACTTAAAGCCAGTCGCTGGTATGTGTGTGTAAGCAAAGGTTTTCGTCGTCTTGAATTTTATAATAAATTAAATAATAAACAAAATGGCGATAAAATTATTATTAGTGTTATATCAGGATTTAGGTGAAATGGATGGCAGTTAGAAGGAATCAGACTTGCTGCAATAAAACTTGAAAAATATTATGACTAAGAACTAATTAATCAAAGCGTTTCATTAGAAAATTATAATTATCTTCATGGACAAAACAGATATGGGAAAACACTTTAAAAAAAAAGTATAAAATAATGCAGCTAAATTTTTATTCAGTTATCACTTTTTCGTTTTTCAAGTCATAACAAAAATATATATTCATGATTTTTGGCATTTATTATTTTTATTAAATTTTCGTACGAATATCACTAAAACGTGTGTTTTATGCATGTATGAGTGCAATTTACTTTTATTCAATCCACCATAAAATGTTACACAGTAACATTTTAATGAAAACCTGTGATGTAGTTGATTTTAACTAAAACTAAAAAAAGTTGCTTTAAAGCTTATAGTAAAAGGAATAGCATCAAATTGTAGGTTCAAGGGAAAGGCGAATTATTAAAATCACTATAGTAGTAATGCAAGCCAACCAAAAAAGTGTAAAAACATTTATAATTATTTGCACTTCCAAAAATCATTAAAACCACATCAATTTTTGTATTGCGCATTTTTTTATAGAGGAAGTAGAATTTTAAGCTGGCAATACTGTTTGCAATGGGCGCCATTTCAACAGCTGTTACTTGTTTTGTGCTTAGTTCGGTTTGCCATTTTGTTATGCTTAGGCCAGAGCACGAAGCTGCTGGAAAATTACAGTTGGCGGCGGCTAAGCAAAAATATATTCAGCTGCGTCTAAATAGCCATCTGAAGTCGACGGTGGCGAAAAAACAAAAAGTATAGCTTAAAAAATATTCCTGATTTTAAAAATGAGCTAAATATAACATTTCAAATTTGCCACTTTCTGATACTTCATTGAGATTATACTTCTGAGCCTTGTATAGGATTATTCATTGAGGGCCAATTTCACCAACTCTATTTTAGTATCAATTCATATTTAAATGACGATTTTCATGAATTTTTGTATGGAAAAATGACTTAAATATGAATTGATATATAAATAAGTTGCTGAAATAGGCTCTTAGTGATTTAAATATCGTCCGTTTAGCAACGCTGTCATCTGAAGTATTATTTATTTAGTTAAAGTTTTGCCATTTACGACTATGGGTCTTTTGACAACCGAAGGATGCTTAAAAATATTTAACCTTTACTACAAAAGTGGTGGTCAGCCTTAGAGATTTACGGGGTTATTATGGTCGTCATAATATACTTAGTGTGAAAAGAATTAGCAAGATTGTAAAAAAAATTTAAGATACTTGAATCGTTGCAAACGTTTTCAGGCCTGTGGCGAAAATATCGCTTCTGTTAGTGAAAGTGTGGCAAATGATGCGAAGAACATTTGCAGTCAATTCAGAGCACTATGACCGTATCGAAAATTACTTTTTTGGAATTAAAGGTTATGAACTTGGTGATATGTGATTTTGGTTTTATTACATGTGTAGTATTCAGAAAGCATAATTTTATGTTTTAACTACTTCTATAGGCCGCCGATATCATGCAATTTGGTGCCGTTAGACAATTTTTTGTCTCGGTCTACGCCAAGTACCGAGTCTACACGGATAGTCACATTACGTTGGATCATTTGAAAACCAATATTCATCAAGTTGTAGCCAATATACCGCCTGAAATATGCGGAACAAACAGATCGACTGCTACAACCAATCTGTAGGTGGTCATTTAAATGGGATTGTATATCGTATGTAATGGTAAGGTCCAATAATTATAATGAAATAAAAGTAATTTATGTTGAACTAAATAATTAAGTTATTAAATAAGAAGACTTAATTAAGCAGAGTGCAAAATTTTTTTAAACACAAACAACACAACCCGCAAGTGATTAGCTTGTCTGCAGAAAACACCCAGGGTCTATGGTGTGAATTGAAGCCACGACCTCTGGACTGAGAGGCCAGCATCGCTACCACTCAGCCCCAGGGGCACCAGCATCCACAGGAGGTGAAATGAGATACTAATCTTTTGATCGTATTGCCCTAGACTTGATGTAATGATCCTGCTAGTAACCTTCGTTCTAATTAGTGACTGACTGTATTGTTTTCACATTATTGAAAGTTCCTTCAATATCAAATTAATACAAATTTCTTGCTCTTTACCAACTTTTCTATGGGGCTAATGAGGGAATGCAATATAATATCTACGGATTTACTTTTGGTATAGGCATGTGGAGACATTGATATTTAGTCAGGTGTGATTGTGATTCTATGATGAAGTTAAGTCAAGCGTTCCAATTGTTTTCAGAAGAAACGAAATATGCGAAGTCTTTGCCAACATTGGAAATGAACATAACAAAAAAATTATTCAGGGTTCCGGAATAAAGGACAACCTGAAGCAGGCCGTTATCAGAATTAATAAACATGATACCCACGATATCAGTAAATCGATGTAAATAAGCCTGTTAAACGCCGCCCGTTCCGAATTAGTTAATAAGGTTAGGCTGGTGGAAGGTTTCAGCTAACTGTAAGTTGAACAGTACATAAATATTGAAAAATGGAGAATAAAAATGAAAGAGGTAGGTGGGCCGGGTAAAGGGTAGTATACATAATACAAACGCCATAAAAGATGGTCAACGGCCATACCAGCCGCTGTTCTTAATATAAGGAGTTTTTGAGTTTTCTTAGTTTATTTCCGATAACTCAGATAGGCTACGGAAGCACAATTTGCCAGGAAAGTGCAGCTGGAGATCTTTCAGAACGGGACAGAAGCAGAGAAGATGCGAAATACTTTCCTCCTCTTCTTCATCACAGCAAATGCTAATTAAGACTTCCACCTTTTCAATTATAGTACAAATAACAAAACTTGTTTGAGCTAGAGAACTTGGCAATTATTCGATCATTTTGTTTGCACTTATAATTTGCACCCCAGTTCCATTTTAGTTGCCCGTCAAAGCCTGGTATGCCGTTGAATAATTTTATAAATAATAGGGAACTTGCTAGCGCAACTATAACAACAAAACAAGTGTAGTGTCATATTGTTTGGCAAAACAACATTTTGTAATTGTGCATTTTATAACAAACACTTATGCAATATAGGAACAGAAAACTTGTGTGTGTACACATTGACACATATGTGTACATATCGTTACAAATTAAAATACAATTAAAAACCTAAAAACATATAGGGTGTTTTTTTCAGAGGTATAGAACTTCGAATTGAAATAAAACACAAGAAAATCGTTTTAATGTCCATAAATTTGGCTTTATTGGAAGGATAATTTTATGACATTAATGTTTAAATATGATTTCGGGCATGTGGCCGCCGCGGCTGGCTCGAATAAAGCCAATTCTACAGGTCCAATTTTCAACCACTTTTTCGAGCATATGGGGCCGTATGTTGGCAATAACGCCACGAATGTTGGCTTCCAAGTCCCCTAACGTTTCTGGTTTGTTGGCGTAGACGAGCGACTTCACATATCCCCAAAGAAAATAATCCAATGGTGTCAAATCACACGATCTTGGTGGCCAATTGACAGGTCCATTCCGCGAAATTATGCGCTCATCGAATGTTTCCTTCAATAAATCGATTGTGACGTGCGCTGTGTGGCATGTAGCGCCGTCTTGTTGGAACCACAACTCATCCACATTCATGCCATCCAATTCGGGAACAAAATAGTCGGTTAGTCGGCTCCAATTGCTGTGCACGGTGGCGAATCGATTCATTCGGGTCCTCTTCAACACTTTGCTCTACAGCGGCAATTGTTTCTTCGGTGCGCACTGTTCGACGTCTCTGCGGATGCGTATTATCACATAGAGTAAACGTAGTGCGAAAACGATCCATGGTTAACCGAATTGATTGCTCTGATGGACGATTAGGTCGACCATAAAATGGACGGAGCTTGCGGTAAACTTCGCGAACTGAACCATTATTTTCGAAATAAATTTGCACGATTTGCAAGCGTTGTTCTTTTGTCAACCTGTTCATGATGAAATGGCAAACCAAACTAAATATTAATCACTTGACAGCTGACAAAATGGCCGCCAGTTAAAAAAGTGATGCCAACCTAAAGTTCTATACCTCAATAAAAAACACCCTTTACAAACAATTTAACATGAGGAGGCAGCCGAAAGCAGTTGTTGCATACGTGCAGAAAGGTGCAGAAAATGCATGTATGTACACTTTCTTTGAGTTTTTCACTGAGTGGTTGCTATTTTGATATTTTTCTCTGCTTTGGAAAAATAAAAATAAACTAATTGTTGACGTTTTTGCTACGTTAGTTACAGTTCGTTATATTTGGCTCTGTTTGACGGAAGTTGCACCCGGTGCGCGCATAAATATTGAAATGATTTCAAATTTTAATAACGTCATCAAGTCAAATAACAGCTTGCAATTATTTTTGAGCAATTTCCATTTTTTATACATATGAATGTAAAGTGTCTCTCATTAAGCGCTACCTTTCTTTAATTTTAAATAAATGTGCGATATATCATCAATACATGCCTAAATATATGGAACATAACATGCTTCAGATATCCGCATTGTCCAATTTTCTGTGCGTCTATCTTACAAATCGGATTAAATTAGTCCGATATCATGGGTTTTCAGGGCCGCTGTGGATGTGTTGTGTGACCTATTCGTATAGACTGGCGTCATAGAAAATCCCTACAAAAAAGAGTCTAACGAGGTTAAATTAAACTCCTGGCGTGAGTATGACCAACTCCTCAAATTGCTTACGCAGAATGTATAATGTGTCATATCTGTGTGGCACGCAGGCTATCCTGTTGAAACCACATATCGTTGGTTTCTATATCATCCAAATCTAGACAGATGTGCAATTGCTTTACGTGAGTACCTGCCACTACGGCCTAATCTCACGTGTGCCAAAGCACTGGGTGTGGGTTAGACGCCAGACCAGCGCCCCCATGCACCCTTTTAGAATGAACCTGTGGCCCACTCCATAAGGCACATAGGTTGCAATCTTTGAATATAGTTATCCCTGTTCTATATCCAAGTACTTTGCTGAGGTACTTTGAGCTATCTAAACTCTGCTGCTATGTCCGTGCCCATAGCAGCTCTGTTGAATGGCAACAGCACCTAGAATAGTGTCTGGCTGACCGCGTCAGACCAACCACTAGCATTGATTTCACACTGGGAAGCCAAGACTATTCTCCCAGTGATTTTGGTAGCAACCACAGCCACCACGATAATTCTCCGGCTACCACGCTATGGTGTTGTGTATACACCTTAGCGAGGTCCCCAAGAAAATTCCTCAATCATTGCCCGCAGAGCTAACCACTCATCCATAATGAACGCATGCCTGTTTCCCCAAATAACCAGTGCCTACTCCACGCATACCAAAATCATCCCTTTAACCCCGTGGGGTAAACCCCATTGGGGTAGGATGAACTCGGCATTTTAGCAAAGGAAACTGACGACCGCTACATGCACTCAAAACTTCAGAGCAGCGAGGACCACTTACGCGAGAAGAACGCAAGCTCGCTGCCAAGATCCTGTGCCTACTACAATCGATCATGCTTGATTAACGCCCCTTGAACCCAGGAGGTAGGATGCACAACTATTTTAGCACAGAATTTTGACAACCGCAATGCATTTATCTTTAAGCAGTCCAGCTGTCGGGCAACCGGCACCCGTGGTACCAGAATTAGCCTCTGGTGAGACCTCGAAGTTCCACCACAAGGGCTTCACCTCTATCGTCTTTTGAACTCAGGGGCAGTTCTAGGTGACGCTGCACCTAACTGACAACACCGGGCATACAATATTTGTTTTCCTCTTATAAATATGTGCACATCCTTTGCTCTGTTTGTGTTCAGAGATCGGGTAGTAACACATACGTCTTACGGGTAATGAGCCAAAGGTCCGTCAGTGGAAAAAGCTACATTACCCTAGCTGGGGCCCCGGGATTGCCACACTCGTAGTCTATAAATAGACTCCCCTGGGGGACCAAATCTAGACAGAATATATTGGTAATCATCGACCTATAGCGGTGATGGCCTGGTCTACGTCGTTCTCAAAGAAATGTTGACCGATACTGCCATGAGGCCAAAAAGTGACTTTGGGGATATATCTGACGTTCTTGGACGGGTATCGTGCGGGCATAATGATCTGACAAAACAGACTGAATATATAACGACAAACTCTAAACTTCCGAAGTCCCTATTGGAAAAGCCTTTATATCATACAAAGCTTTTGTATTGTTAGCGTATTCATGTATATATGTATGTGTATATGGAAAAAACAAAATGTGTACATGTGTATATATATTTGTAAGTGTATATGTGTATTTTTAAGGGAATTTCAAATTGTTTTTCAGGGAAAACTAATTGTTTTTATGAAATTTTAAATTAAAAAAAAAAT
Source organism: Tachina grossa (assembly GCA_949987645.1). Classification (NCBI taxonomy): domain Eukaryota; kingdom Metazoa; phylum Arthropoda; class Insecta; order Diptera; family Tachinidae; genus Tachina; species Tachina grossa. The sequence continues at coordinate 150,401,555 of OX465276.1, forward strand.
CATGTCGCAAATTTATGTAGCAATAAAATGTGCAGTAAAGCGCAAAATAATTTTTTATTATTTTTTATTGATATTTAATTGAGAAAAATATTAGAGTTTTGCTAACAGATATTTATTAGGTGAAATTATTTAGAAAGTCTCTATAGTCAATATTAGTTTGCAATAGATGACTATGCACAATTCGCCTGAAGTAACTATTCTACAACAATGTATGTTGCTTAACTCTATAAAATATGTAGAGTAAAAATATCTCTCTTGGGAAGAAAATGGCTTTGGTGTTCTCTGACGTCAATGCTATGGTGTTTCAAGTGTTTTTCCATATTGGACCTTCCCTTTAATAAGGCAGACTAAGATATCTACACATCAGCTGTCCTTAGGACAGCTTTGTCCTTTACTAAGCGTTAGCCTTTCTGAAGTTTGAATAATCCTCAAGAGCTAAGAATTTTAGATTTTTATTCAAATGTGTATGTATAAATTTATACTTACATTGGTTTCACTTGGTCGTATCAAGATCATGGACCCTCAGACATTTCATTTCATATTTGGCTTTCGTGTGCTACGACCATCTACTTCGCTTCGCGAATTTTTATTCCTTTTGGTTTCTGGTTCAATATACCCAAGCCATGTGTGGCTTAGTGGGCCTTTCCTGCTGCTATCCTATAGCGTCTTATTATCTTCGTAGTGTGTGTTCAATTTATCTTTCTGTGAGCTCTATTACTTGTCAAGTTTCGAACCAATGTGATTCATTGCTTATGCTTTGTGGCTAGAATATTTGACATTCTTAACGGAGTCATCGAATTAAAAAAACTGGCAGTGACTTGAGATCGAAACGAGCTGTCTTCCACGATTTAGAAACATATACTGCCACAGATTACATGCAGGTGCCCCTGTGGCTGAGTGGTAGCGATGCTAGCCGCTCAGTCCAGAGGTCGTGGGTTCGATTCGCACTATAGACCCTGGGTGTTTTTCGCAGACAAGCTAATCGCTTTGCGAGTTGTGTTTGTTAAAAAAATAATATATATATATTTATTTTGGTGTTTTCGGGTCAATGGTTAGATATCCATTGGAGTTTGCCATAGAATTGCCCTCTCCTCTTTTCTCTTTTCTTTTGAGCCTCCACTTAATGTTAAAAAGCTACGTGGCCAAAAAACTATTTCAACATATTCTATATCTTGTTGTTTTAGAGTAAATGGTTCCTAATTTCTTGCGTTTGCTCTTATTTTCTTAGTTTTTGGTATATTAAACTTGAACCCGCTTCTACTGCGATGTCATCTAGGCTAGGTATCATTCCGTCATGTCTGTGTGATAGAAAACGGTGTAAGTCAAGTCATCGGGACGTCCAGTCAGTTACCAAGTTACGTCTTTGGGCTTTAATGTAGCTTTCAAAATATTACTATCAATAGCTACATTTAAAAAGAAAGTTGAAATCAGACATTCCTATCATTCCTGTCCGGGCTCTTACTTTCACATTCACTTGGTCCGCTGATTACCTCCTCGTGAAGTATATGGCACTTTGTGTTATTGTAGAGTCTTTCCATAAGTGATTTTATATTCTCAGTTGCACGCTTGTTGGATGTGAGAAGGTGTTGAATGCATTTTTGAAAACGATGAAAGTCATATATAAAAGTAATCGGTATTGTTATTTTGACTTTAATTCATTGTGAAGTTGGTTTTCAACCCAGTGGTAATTTATAGTAGGTTGAAAAGGACAAGTGCTTGCGAGTGCATCAGCTTTAAGTACCTCAAAAGATACATTATCACGCCTTGGTGATGTAATGCGCTAGAGTGACTTGATAGGGCCTTTAGTTTCAGTCACGTTTATAGATTCAACCGGTTCTTCTTTTTTTGTGTTGTAGGCATGTACATAAGAGTTTCGTTGTTTCAAGGTCTCCCTATTTTGAGGTCTCCCTGTGTTTTGTGTGTGTTAACTGTTTTCTGGTTTGTTGTAGATCTCGGTTTTTGTGTATCTCAGAGGCTACTCGAGCGTTTGTTGCGAGATTGTCAGTCCAAAGGCGCTTGTCACAACATTCACTGCGCTTTGTTCCCGCTTACATATTCTTCCTATAGTAATCAACTTTCATGTAGGGTTCTAATTTAATTCATCTTCGATTTATCTTTGATTTCCGTTTAATTAGGTTCAAAGTTCTTTACGAAATTCAGTCAGGATTTTTAGACCCATGTTTTTATATGCACAATTGATGAAGTTTTTGAATGGGGTTGGACGTTCATGGTTCATGAGCATCAAATTTCTTTCGTTTTGTTGCTTGATTTTTGACAGCAAGCAATATTAGTCTTGTTGGTTCCATTATGAGATGATATCCACTGTAACAGATGTGTTACAGGGGGTTTATTATGTAATTCGATTCGAAACGGAAACTGTTCGAATTTGTATGTTATTAATATTACAATTCGAACACATTTCCGTTCGATTCGGATTACATAATAACACCCCAGATTTACGTGAGCACCTGCCATTACGAGCTAATATCACGGTGGTCTTAGCATCGGCTAAAGTTGAGCGTCCGCCAGCTTTTCCTGCAAGCTTAGACACTACTTTGTCAAAATAAAATACACAGGTAGCAATCTTTTAACATGTGTATCCCTGACTCCCTCAGGGGAGTCTATTTTTGACTACGTGTGTGGCAACCCCGGGGCCCCAGATGGGGTGATGTGGCTTTTTCCATTGACGTACCTTTGGTACATTACCCATAGAACTTATGTGTTACTACCCGATCTCTGGCAACAGAGCAAAGGATGTGCACATATTTATAAAAGGAAGACAGGTCCTGTTGATGTCAGTTATGTGCAGCGTCACTTAGAACTGCCCCTGAGTTCAAAAGACGATAGATGTGAAGCCCTTGTGGTGGAACTTCGAGGTCTGACCAGAGGCTACTTCTGGTGCCACGGGTGCCGGTTGCCCGACAGTCGAGCTGCTTTGAAGTTTTGAGTGCATGTAGCGGTCGTCAGTTTCCTTTGCTAAAATACCGAGTTCGTCCTACCCCAATGGGGTATACCCCACGGGGTTAAAGGGATGATTTTAGTATGTGTGGAGTAGGCACTGGTTATTTGGCGACACAGGCATGGGTTCATCTCGGATGAGTGGTTGAGCTGTGCCGGCAATGGTTGAGGAATTCTCTTGGGGACCTCGCTATGGGTGTATACACAACACCTTAGCGTGGAAGCCGGAGAATTGTCGTGGTGGCTGTGGTTGCTACCAAAATCCCTGGGAGAATAGTCTTGGCTTCCCAGTGTGAAATCAATGCTAGTGATTGGTCTGACGCGGTCAGCCAGACACTATTCTAGGTGCTGTTGCCATTCAACAGAAGCTGCTATGGGCACGGACATAGCAGCAGAGTTTAGATAGCTCAAATTACCTCAGCAAGGTAATTGAATATAGTACAGGGATAACTATATTCAAAGATTGCAACCTATGTGCCTTATGGAGTGGGCCATAGGTTCATTCTAATAGGGTGCATGGGGGCGTTGGTCTGGCGTCTAACCGACACCCGGTGCTTTGGCACCCGTCAGATAAAGCCGTAATGGCAGGTGCTCACGGAAAGCTATCGCACATCTGTGTATCCCTGACTGTGAACATATAGCTTCCTGAGGTAGTCGAGCCATTTAAACTCCTGCTGCTAACACAGAACAAAATCAGAGCATGCTAACATGCAGCGAATTTGTTTGCCTACCCTCGCCGCGTAGTCTAAAAAAGAAGACCTCCTCAACCACCGACATATCATATCTGCTGAACATCATCTAATCAATCCTGTAGGGTTAAACGAAGTCTAATGCAGACACATCGTCACCCATTTTACATCTAGAAGCAGATCTGATTTCGTTTTATTGATGCCACTAATTAGAACTCGAACCGCCACCCTAAAAGTCTGCACTTCTACCGTCTTTTGGGTTCAGGTCATCTCTAGTTAGCGCTGCTCCGGTAAGACAACGTAGTAAATTACTTCCATTTCAACAAAAATGTGCACATCCGTCACTCTAATGCTTCAGAGATTGGCTACTAACACATTACTTTTATGTTATTCCTTAATAAAATCTACACTATACAAACTAGGATCCGCGAGATCGTCAGAACCTCATAAAAGATACGCTTGCAGGAGATCACTGTGACAGCCTGCACCTGAAGGTGACTAAATAAAAGTGAGTTCATTGTAACTTTTGAACTCTGCGCTATTGGACCATCTGGTTTCACTTAGACCCATCAAAAGAAGTTTATAAGTGACCATTTCACTACATAGTTGAGCCTCTTTCGTTGATTCTAAAAATGACCAAACCTTCTAGAATCCTGATCATATCCATGCTTAAAGTTAAAGTTTTTTATTAAAGGGTTAGGTTGGGTTGTTATTGTTTAGGGTTTTTTAATCTTCCACTTTGACATACGTAGATGATTTGTCTTCCACATGCTATTCAGGGTCTGGGACTAACAGTTCGCAACCTGTAGAGCAAATGGCGGTAAGCACTTCCGTAGCAGCGAGTTTAGGGTTATACCAACGGCTTTGTCTGTAAGTTGCAGGGAACACTTACTGAAAGTAAACATCACGTTTGGTTAGGGGAGGGATTTTCCTCAATCTACAATCTTTTAATTTCCAGGTTACATTTTATTTCCATATCCCTCCATTCGTCTTGGGGTGGAATATTTTTTAAACTAGAGTTGTGGAGTTATTTAAACAAATTTCTTTATTTTCCTTTTGTTTTGATTATATTACTTATACAGAAAACATGTTTTAATTCCATTGTGCATTGCGTCAGCCTTTAATGGTATGGTTATCTCTGGCATTTTATTTATCAGTTCTAAGGGAAAATTTAATTATCTCTATCCTTAATGTCTTCTGATATCCATAATTGTTAAGGAATTACAATTTCAAACCGAATATCGTTTATTAAAACCTTAAAACAATGGATGGCTGTCGCCATAATGCCACTTATGAATAAATTATTGCAACGAATTAAAAACAAAAAACAACGCCCATTGCCGTCAATGAAAAACTACACTTTCATTTTATGCAACCCACACATTTCGTACACACGCTTTTGTTCTAACAGTTTGGGCAACAAATTACAAAGTCTTTTAGATAAATATTAAATAAGAGATGAGTTACAAAGGACACAACGCACTCTGCTTGTAAGATTGATAATGGCTGGTGGCATTGTTGAGGAGTAATGGAAGAAGTGTTATCAAAAGGGTTAAGCAAAAGGAAATGTCATATTCACTTTGGTGAAAAAGAAACACTTCTTTTTTTTTTTTTTGCTCAACTCTGTGCTTAAACATACATGTTGCATGAACAATTTAAAGAAGTTTAATGGGAACTGCAAAAGAAAGGAAAAAGTAGCAAAAGCAGTAAGTGGTAAGCAGACCATTGTTATTGTGTGGCTGGTTTTGTAACTTAAATACACACCCGGCCAAGGAATATTTGAGAAAATTCCTCACTCCATCTATCTCTCTCTCTCTCTCGCTACCTACCACTCCGTCCAGTTGAGTTTTGCTGCTTTGCTATTTAGATTATTATATTCTTTGTTATATGTATTTGCTACTTATGCAAAAGAGGCAGAGTCAGCTAGATTATATCGGTTGGCTGGATGGCTGGTTGGTTGGTTGCAGAGTTTATTTGCTTGACTGGTGCAGGTTCTGTGCACTTGTCCCTGACACAGCCATTGACGCATGAAATAATAATATTTTCCTTAAAAACCAAAGACTAATACACCACTACAGACAACACTAGCGCTCAGACATGTTTCTCCATACAGTTAGATACGAGTTAGGAAAGGGATAAGAACTCCAGTTACAAGCCATAAAATATAAATAGAAAATAACAACAATGTGTAAAAGAAAATAGTACAACAAAACAGGATGTCATTTCATACAATATAATCGAAAATCAAGGGATAATGCCTTGTAATCATGATGAATATTATTATGTATCTTGATAACAGTCATAGATGTAGCCAAGTCTGTGTGTTAGTTTTTAAAGTACACAAAATGCTTTAATTGCAATTTGTAGTAGAGAAGTAACACATGCCTAGAACCGACATCCTTTTTGGAATAGCAATAGAAATCCAAAGCTATATTAAATTTACTCTTCATACAACTTGGTTTAAAATCTTGGGGTTTTTTGTATATAAAAGCAGCTAGGACGACACTCTCTTCCACCGTGAGAAATTTTTTTTCCCAATATTGCAAATTCACTTCAACATTCTCAGAACTGTTAGTTAGTATTTGTGTTATTATTAGATATATTATAAAAACACTCGTACCACTCACACTATCCAACATGAAAAAATAACCAAAGATTTAAGTTTAGTTATTAAATAGATCCTTTGTTTTTGCTTCGTCCTCTTATTTTTTCACTTTATTTTATCGTTTAACATTCTAAAGGGTTGCAAGGAACGTGCGTTTATGGGACACCGACCATTGATTGGCTGTATGAGATAACAAGAATTACAAGAACAATAACAACGACAACAACTGCCAATGTTAATGATAACAAGAAATTATAACATTGTCGTTTAAGCGTAAAATGCAAAAACCTTAAAAGAATATTAAATTTTCAAATAGAATAAATCAGATTAGAGGGAAATAATAAGAAAATTAAATACCTTAAAGATAAAAGATAGTAATAGAACTTTAAAGAAACATAACATACCAGGATACAAGAAAAGTGTTCTTAATAAAAATGCTTTGAAATTTTTAAAAAAAAAAGGTATTTGTTTTCAAAAAAGGAACCAAAAGCTTCTATACAAATAAAGATATTTGTATAGAAAATATATTTTTTTCAACTGCTACTTTTTATTGAAGGATTCTTTCCATTTAAACAGTAATTGTTTAAAAAAGGTACTTTCTTATAAAAGCTAATATTTCATAAAAGTTACTTTCTTATAACATTGATCTTTAAATAAAAAGTACTTTTTTGTAAAATAGTACTTTATTATAAAACTTACGTTTTTCATAAAAAGTATTTTTTCATAAACGGAATGTTTTTTAAACTATTTTTTTAAGGGAATTTTTAATATAAAATTGGTTTTTCATTTAAGGGGTTGTCCAGATATTACGTAACGCTCTAGGGGGGTAGGGGGTTCGAGTTTTGTTACGATTTGCTAGGGTGGGGGGGGAGGGGGTCTTTGAAAATGTTACGTAACAGAAAAAATTACTAATTTTGTACAAAAATACGTATGTTTTTTTCATTTCTTTATTTAATTGAGCATACGTGTTGCCTACATATATGTCATATAATGTCAACTTTTGATATTCGAGAATTTGAATTCGAATTTTTAAAACGATATCCGCGAATACGAATATTTAAAACGATATTCGCGAATACGAATATCTATTGTATGTGAAATTTATGGACATTTAATTGGAGGTCTATTTTATTCTGCAAAATTAAATTTTAAAAAATGTGTATAGTTCTGTCCGCGTACATTAAATTTTATGAAAACTATCCAAAAATTTAAATTACATTTGAAAATTATACAAAGTTTTTATAATAAATTAAATAAATTGTAGTCAAACTGAACATACATGGTTCTGAATTCCTCATCTTTATTCATTTACATTTTTAAATATTTTTAATATAAGTATGTGCATAAAAACTTCTTTTTATATTAAACTGCAAAATATATTAACATTAAATCCACCAAATACTGGTGATATTTGCAGAAGTTTAGGAAAAGGTTTCTTGCAATTCTCATAGACAAAAAACGCAGCAAAAAAGTTTGCCTACTAGAATGCAAAAAAGTGTATGTACTCTCCAGTCGTGAGTATGAGAAGTTCAAAAAGTATGCGGTACCCTATACTTTTTACCTACAAATATCCAAAAATTAATAGATTACTGATTGCCTAAAAGTATTCAAAATATAATGGGTTATTTTATGCTCACAAAAATGCAAAATTTAATCAAATAGCCAAAAATTATAAACAAATAGAATTTTGTAACATAATTATAAAATTTGAACCTTTTTTGGGATTGTTAAAAATCATAATTTTACAAAGCAAATATATGAACACGTATATTGAAGAATATGCGAAAATACTTAGATTTTGTAATAAATATTGTAGTAAACCAAAGTTATTTTATTGTTTTCGAAACTCACTTTCACGTTCAATAAATATTTTTTAGATAGATTTCAGGATTAACTAGGTAATACTACAATAAATACCTTCATGTAATGATATAAATAAGTTGTTATTTTATTCATTACAAGACAGTCATTATTATACACAAAAAATAATTAAATAAATAAGTACCACTCATTACTTTGTAAGCCATTAAAAGAGTACTACCCATTACAAAATCTTCAAATTTTTTTGCTGGAAGTGTCCTTTCAAAAAATATATTCTTCTATATATGTACATGACAATATCAAATTATTAAATTTTAAATTTATTAAATAAATAAAAGTCTATTTTAAAATTTCATAAGAATTAAGAAAAGCATGTGTGCAAAGCACGGTATGTACTTCTTTTTTCAAAGGCCAGTTCTATTGCTTTGCAAATCGCACCAAATGTCAGTTTTGAAAGTAATATTTTCCATTGTGTGTAATTTAGTTTACAATGTTCCTGACAAAACTTCATATTTTTTATCAACCCAACGAGTCACAGTAGCTCTACTTGGAACTTTACAATGCGGTGATATAACTTTCACTGGGTGTCTAAAACCTTCTGTAACACTAATTTTAAGCCATATAGTTATATTATTGATTTTTACATCAAATATGGAAAAAGAACTAACATTGCTGATTATTACCAATACCAAGAAAATTTTGAAAAATTTTTCACAATAAAAAACGTTTTAAAAGTCATTCTAGGAGGGGGTTTTTTTATCACTACATTAAATGAGTTGCAAGCATCAATATATACAAAAAGTCGTCTTTTCGATACATCGAATAAAAATATCGATGTATCGATTAACATCGTATGATACGATACATCGGCATTTATTTGATGTATCAAAACCAAAACATCGATGTTTACGATGCATCGATTAACATCGAGCAGCTCTAGTGTTAATGGAAACTTGCATAAATAGACGTATTTTCATAATTTTATTTTAATTGTTATTTTAATTTTTTATGCAACAGAACTTAAAAAAAAAATATTATGAAAACAACAGTGAAATGTGTTTAGGAACTAGATTGTATGCCCCTCTAATTTTAAGGCAAATATGTATTGAAAATGTAATGTTGTAGAAGGGACAAAAATTAAGAAAAGGAAAATTGCATATCTTTCGTAATTGACATCATTTTGACTCATTTGATATCCCAACAATCTGTATGTTTAAAGCAGGTTAAAGATGTTCTCTTTTAGAAAATGAAATATAATTCACCATGGCAACCTTTACTGATCCAAGATATAATTTTTTTGTTTCACGCACATTTTAGATTGATTTGAAGATGGCCAAACGGAGTCATCTTTAAGCTCTCTTTCGTCTTCATGTTTGAAATACTGCTCAGTCATCAATACGGAAAACTATAGCAGATTAGTTGGCAAAAAACGCATGGCAAAAAATAAATAATATATTTTTTAATTATTACAAACTAATATTTGTTTTGTTACGATCTGTTACTAGTGAGGAGGACGGGGGGGGGGGGGGGGTCAAAAATCGGGGAAAACAGCGTTACGTAATATATGGACAGCCCCTAAGGTACTTTTTATAATTTTTTTTTATTAAATTGACTAATAAAAGGTACATTTTTATTAAAGGTAGTTTTTGTTTAAGGTACTTTTTATACAGGGTACTTTTTTATAAAAAGTATAAAGTACTTTATAAGGTACTTTTTATAAAAGGTAATTATTTTAACAAAATAATTGTTTTTTATAAAAAGTGTTTTTTATAAAAGATACTTTTTTATAAAAGGTAATATTTTATCAAAGGTATTTTTTTATAAAAGGTTTTTTTTTTTGATAAAAAATATTTTTTTATAAAAGAAAGTTTTTTTTTTATAAAAAAGTACTTTTTTACAAAATGTACTTTTTTTATAAAAGGTACTTTTTATATTAGATACTTTTTTGTAAAAGTTCCCTTTTTATAAAGGGATCTTTTTAATAAAAACTACTTTTGTATGAGATTTTTTTATAAAATGTATTTTTAAAAAAAGCATGTTTTTATAAAAGTTACTTTTTTTTAAAAGGTTCCTTTTTAAGGGTACTATTTCGAAAATGTACTATATTATCAAATTTTTTTTGTAGAGGTAATATTTTGAAAATGTATTGTTTATTAAGAGGTAATTTCTGTTAAAAGGTACTTTTTATTAAAAAGTAATTTTTGTTAAAAGTACTTTTTTATATAAATACTTTTGTTAAAGGTAAGTTTTTATGCAAGTTATATTAAAAAATTATTATATTTTAAGTCTCTGTTTTTTTTTGTAAAATGTAATTTTTTTTTATAAAAAAATTAAAGGTTATTTTATATGACCTTCAGTTATAAACATTCCTTTTCATAAAAAGTATTTTTATATAATGAATATTGTTTTTATGTGAAATTGTTTTTTGTATAAAATATAGTTTTTTTTTATAAAAAGCACTTAAAAGTAATAATTTTTTAATTTTTTTTATAAAAAGTCCTTTTACTTTTTTTTCCAAATCTATTTTGATGATAAATATGAACTAATTTTGCTGTAGCACTTCCTTATAAAACAGTTATGCTGGGTTAATTTTGCACTTTAGTACATGCTTTAGTATCATATTATACTCAAGGTTATTGTCCAACGTCTTCGGTAGAGTTTTATGGCATTGAAAATTAATTTCATTTTTGGAAACAATTGTTCATGAAAATTTTTTCTTTTCTGGTAAATATTTGCAAAAAAAAAGTCGATTTGTACTTCAAGTGTGCTTTAGTCGAAATTTGCATGGAAGGTTTGTTTTAACGCACTCTTCAAACTCAAATTATTTTTTATTACATTATGGGGTTACTGCTTCCATTCTTAGCTTATTCAAAAATTTCTTTTCCAACCAGTGATGCCAAAAACTACTGGTGAAAAGCTTACGAAATGTTTTAATACTGAATTTATTGATAGTTATTTTCAAGAGAATTTAGTTGATTGAGTGACTTATTTTATACTATACTTTAATACTCCACTCGATAAGTGTCCTCCGTTCCTTTCTAACCGGAAATCATGCTTCAAATCAAATAAGAAAAAGTACTAAAAATTTACAAAAATATGTATACATTTAGCATGCAGCAAATCCACTTGTAATCGCAATTCTAATCACAAACTATTTTTAGTCAAATCATTGTCAAACATACAGCAACTTGTTAAATTCTTGGAAAAGAGGATTCCTCTTCCACTTGTTTGTTGCAAGCAGCAACTTAAGTAAACCTTAAGGATAATCTTTGGAATAAAATACATTTACATACGTTTTTTTTTTGCTTAATTTTAGATTTTAGATAAACTAAAAAAAACATGAAAAGTCCTTTTTTATATATTTCGAGTGTAAGTATGGATGGAAGAAGAAAAGATGCATGCAGTCAGTCTATTTGTTTTGTTAATGCAGTCAATTGGAAATTTATTCAAGCTTAAAAATAGACATTCAATACATAACATGAAAGACATATATAGATAAATATGCACATATATACAAACGACCAGATAAAGACAGCAGCAAAATGAAAGAATCTTATTTTGAAATCAATTGAGTCATTTAAAAAGTATAAAGAAAAAGAAAATAAGTGGTAAAAGGAAGAACACTTTTTAGCCAAGTCAAGATTTAGAAAAGGAAATCAAAATAGAAAATAAATTCATGATATATGTTACAAGAGGAAATAAGTGTATTTAGATTATTTTGTAGTATTAAAAGTATCATTTAAACAGTAGCTGGGAGAAGGGGGAAAGCTTAAAATTTAGGCAATTTATGGAGAGGTTTATAACAAGGGTTCATTCTTAAGTACAAAATTCTTACGAACCAGCTCTGGGAGATAGTAATGATAGTTTCTTTTCTAAACTATTTAAAAAAGGATAAGTAATAAAGTTTTCTGATTTCTAAAGCCACTTATAATGTCCTTGCTACAATAAGAATTCTAGAAAGTTACTTCTTTGAAAGAAAAGCTAAAAATGTATGAAAAAAATTTTGAAAGAAATCTTATATTGTAAAAGATAACACAATATTTCTCAAAACATAAATTCTGTTTTGGAATTAACTATTTAAACTACTTTATAGTACTTTTTTTTAAATACGTACTTTTTTAAATAGTACTTTTTTTAAATACAGGCAAATCTCGGTATAACGAATCTCGCTTTAACGAAAATCCGATATAACGAACGCCAAAATTTTTTACATTAACAGCCTTTTGTAGCGAATACTATCCCAATTTTGTACTGGATATAACGAATGATAAAGAAAAAATGACAAAATAAAAAACAAAAACTTGCTAGGAATATATTTCTAGCATTTAGTTCTACTTTATAAAGCGAATGTTTTGATAAATGTGTGCTCTGTATAACGAACGGCAAAAAAATATATTAAACATAATCTAAAGCTGTAACGTAAATGCAAAAAAAATGTGATACCGTTAATTTGTATTTGGTTGCTTACTTGAAAACAATTGCCTTCATTCTTTTAATTGTATTATATCTTGTCTACAATAATAATAGTTAAAATAACACCTGAAAAAACTTTGCGATATAACGAATTTTTCGGTATAACGAATGGGCCTGACATTATATCGTTCGTTATACCGGGATTTGCCTGTACTTGTATTTTTTTGATGTGTAAACATCTATACGCTAGGTGGTAAAAATCTTTTGACTTTGATTTCTTTGATGAGATTTCTTTGCTGAGATTTCTTTGCTTTTCTTTCACAGCATTGTCAAATCGGTGTGAGCTATGTATGAGTGTATTAGTGTTTGAAAGAAGCAATACCAATCAGAGAAACAAGTCGACCGGCTCGAAGCCGACGGTGCGCCGCCGCCGGTTATTTTTCTGGATATTTCCTTACACTAAAGGTGAAAATGAACCGTAAGAGCTACGGACTTGAAACTTGGACACAATGTGTAGATATTTGGCCACTACTTGTTGTACGTGAGAGTTAAAAACTAAAGGGTGTTCCAAAACGAACAACGAAAATTGTTAAAATCCCATGTAATATACATACAATTGTATGTACATATATACAATTGAAATTTGTAAAGTTAGTGTATTTTTATACAGACTACAACAATTAACACTAAATTTAAAAAATTTAAATCAATGGGTGTTCCATCAGTTAATGCAATTTTGACTTTGTAATTTTGACAACTTGCTGTATCTTGGAAACCGTAAGAGTAAAACTCTTGAAATTTTCAAAAACGGTAAAACTAAAAAATCAAAAAAAATATAAAATCGCCAAATATAAAAAAAAATCGCCAAAACGAAAAAAAGCACCAAATTAAAAAATCTCTAGGACTAAAATAAATCGCAAAAAACCGCGAAAATCGCTAAATAAAAAAATCCTTAAACAAAAAAATCGCCAATATGAAAAAATCGCCAAAATGAAAAAATCGCCTAAATAAAATAACCCCAAAACCAGAAAAAATCGCCAAAATGAAAAAACCCCAAAAAAACAGAAAAAAATCGCCAAAATGAAAAAATTGCGAAAATTAAAAAAACCCAAAAAGAGAAAAAAAAACGCCAAAACGAGCAAAAAGCGATAAAACTGAAAAAAAATCGTTTAAACTGAAAAAACTTAAAAAAAGGAAGAAAGCTAAATAAAAAATAAAAAAATAATAAAACCGAATGCGCGCGAGTCAAAGTCGCACTTTACTGAATTTATTTTAATTGCAATGCGTACACAACAACAAGAACAGCAACAACTAAACGAGGAATTAAAAATTAAAAAGTAAAAGTAAAGGCATTTACCATAGATGAGCACTGCAGTACCACTAAAGTTTCAGTAAAAACAATAAAAAATATTTAACAAGTAAATTTTTACTGATTACTAAAATTTTTTTCTACAATTTTTATAAATTGCCTAAATGATTTATTATATGATTAGGTGCATTGAATTTCCAGTACTCAGTAATGCCCGTATTCATAATGAAATTCTACCAAGTGGCTAAATGTTTTTCATACAAAAGTTTAAAAATTTGAATGAAAAAACCTTGCCACTTGCCACAATTTTATTATGATTACGGCAGTACGATTTTACTTCCAACTTAAAAAAAAATTTTCATTACTAGATGTTTACACATCTCCTCTGTGATCGGACTCACATTGCTTTTTTTTAATGTTATTTTGTTGGAAACGAAAAAGTTTTCTTACGGGTACTTTTTTACATAATGTTTTACAAAAAAAGATTTTAGGTATTCTCTTAAAAATAAAAAAAAATTAAATATTTTTTTTTTTTTTTGAAAAAAGTACTTTTTTGAAATAAGTACTTTTTTAAAACAATTAACGATTTTTTAAAAAATACTTTATTTCAAATCTAACTAAAAAAATATTTAAAAAAAAAAAGTATTTTTAAAAGTACTTTTCCAGGAAACCATTTCTGTTGAAATTTTTTTTAAGTACTTTTCTGTTAAGCACCCCATACACGTTTCAATTCAATTGTGAATTGAGTCTTTCAATTGAATTGATTCTTGGCCACACACTTCATAAACTGAAATAAACGATCTTCATTCAACCGTCAAATTGATATATTTTTGACAATTACAAATTTAAAAATGTAAAACTTCTATTGCATTCATTCATTAATTTTTATATTTTATGTTTAGAATTCAATCAAATTAAATACAATTTTAAAAATACATAACTTTTTCTGTACAAAATAAAGCTACAAACATAAAGTTTGACAGCTAATCAAGAGACTCGAACACACACAGGACAATCGAATTGAAAGATTTACTAGTCAACATGAAGAATCAAAATCTTTTGATTTTTGTTCAACCAACTCGACAACTGCCAAACTAATCAATTGACAAAGCCATACACGCTTTGATTTGGACAACAACCGACTCAATTGAAAATTGAATTGAATTGTGTATGGGCTGCTTAAGACATATTGAAAAATTTGACTTAGAAAAATTAAATTTTTGGTATTTTTTTTTTAAAGACTACTAATTCGAAAAAAAAGTTAAGATATTTTAAAAGTATAATTTTTGCGAAAAATGTTTTTGTTGAAAAAATTTTAAAAAAATATTTGGAAATAGTACTTTTTTGAAATATGTATGTACTTCTTTGAAAAAGAAATTTTGTCTGATATGCGTTGCTTCGCTTACTTTTAGAAATAATTAATTTTTTTTTTTTTTTTTGGTTTTTGTAATGAAAAATTTGATTTTTAAGTCTGGAAATTCGATATAATCACACAAAAAATTGCACCATGTATAGCTAAGAATTTTTTTCTTTTCGTTGTTGGTAGTAAGTGTCAATAAAAAATTATATTTGAATTTCCTACAAATATACTTTTTGCATTCTGTAATACACAGGTTTTTTCTATAAATTCAGGCTACTTAAAATAAAATAAAATTAAAAAAAAAATAAAAATAAGTAAATCACATGCGTTCCAACCAAATTTGTATGTTTGAAATTGTTGAGTGCTTGTGTTAAAGAATTAGGGTGCAGGGGGTGCATTAGATTTGTGTCTACTTAAAACATCTGTTTACGGTCACATGTCACGTTGTCATTGCCGACATCGTCTTAGTTTTCTTATGCATACATATGTATATACACATATCCATACATTTATCATATGTACATACACATTAGTATAAGTGTATATGTATGTATGTATGTATGTATGTATTCCTCATCTTTTTGGCCCACATTGTTGTTATTGTGCGGCTAAAAGCTTTAACGAACTGCATTACAAACATTTCCTGCTCCATGACAATGAATGATGGATGCTACTGTTGCTATTGCTGAATTTGTGTTTTTACCAAATTTCCATTTCGATTTTATTTCTTGTCGTATCTTTAACAAGTAGATGAAGAACATTAGAGAAGTCTTTGTGGAAAATCTCTCTGCAGAATTTGTCCTTTTATTGTTTGTTTAACTTTTTGTAAATGTCTATGAAATGTTATGGTATTCGTACACACATATATACTAACGTTAATGGGAGCTTTAAAACTTAAAACTTGTACAAGTATGTATGCTAAAATGTGATATTTTGGAATGTTTACCCAGTGAATCTTACCAAATGACCGCTTAGAAAACTTTTCAATTGAAAAATTGGGATATGCAAAATGTACTGCCCAGAAGAAAGTACTTTATAAGATAATTTAGTTGTATGTATACATATAAGCACCTTATTGCTTACTTAAGAAAAATAACTGAAATAGTAAAAATCTATTAAAAAAAAACAATTAAAGGAGATCCCTTGAGCACGTTTCTGAAAAATAGCACGTCTGTGAAAAAGGTACTTTTTTGTAAAAATAAAGAGCACTTTTCTTTAGAATAGCTCTTTTTTTTAGAAAGGGCACTATTGAAAAGTACAAACTTTTGTAAGGTTATAATTTTTGTGAAAAAAAGTACTCTTTTATAAAATAGTATTCATTAAAAAATAATACTTTTTTGGAAAAATAGTAGTCTTAAGACACAATATTGTTTCCAAAGAAATTACGTTTTTGAAAAGTTAATGCTTATAAAAAGCACATTTTTGAAAAATATTACTTTTTAAAAAATAATACTTTTTCGAAAAAAAGTAATTTTTTGACAAAAGCCATGGTTTGGAAGAAAGTACCTTTTTGAAAAATTTTATGTTTATAAAAAGCACCGTTTTATAAAATAGTACTTTCGAAAAAATATTACTTATTTGAAAAGTAGTATATTTCTAAAAAGAGTACTTTTCTGAAAAATCGTAAACGTTTGAAAAATATAAACAAAGAGTTGATATTTTTACATGGTACCATTTTGAAAAAAAGTTCTCTTTTTTTTAAATCATGTGAAGGAAGAAAGTATGTTTCGGAAAAATTTTATGTCAAAAAGACGTTTCTAAAAATAGTACTATTAACAAAAAAATATTTTTTTTTTCATAAAGTAATTTTTGCAGCAATCGTATTTATTTGACGTATATAAAAAAAGTACGTTTTTAAAAGATAGTAGTTTTTGAGAAATAGTACTTTTTAACAAAAGTACTTTTTAGAAAAAAAAAATATATTGAACTGTCTTGAAAGCGTTCATTTTTCACCAGAGCACTTTATTGAAAAAAAAATATATTTTAAGCAAGAAGTACTTTTTTGTTAAAAGCAGAGCTTTTGAAATGAGAGTACTTCTTAGAAAAAGATTTCTAGGTTGAATTGAATTGCAAAATTATGTAATTTTTTTATTTTTTTTTTTTTTTTTTGAAAATATTATTTCTTTCTAATTAGTAACCTTGCGACAAAATAGCACATTTAGAATGAAAGTACGATTTCCGAAAAATTGTTTAAAACAGTTTTTTTTAATTTTACCATAAAAAGGACGTTTTGAAAAAATTGTAGTTTTCTGCTTAATAATACTCTTTTTAACCCCCATACTAAAAAGGGAGGGTTATAAGTTAGTAGTGTTTGTCTGTGTATCTGTGTGTTTGTTCGTGTCCACCAACAGGTCGGCTGGACCGATTATGGTTTAGTTTTTTTCTGTTTCTCGATAACTCTCTCTTAGCTATGCTTGAGCTTGAGAAGATATCACATCTTTCTAGATACATTCGGGGGTTTTTAAAATTTTTAATTATTGTTATTTTTGAAAGAAACTTAGAAACTTTTTTAAAAGGGTTCTCTTTAAAAAAGAGTATTTAATTAAAAAGTAATAAATTTAAAAAAAAGTACTACTTTGAATGCAATACCTTTAAATAAATAAATAAATAAATAAAAAATAAAAATAAGAAAAATAGTACTTTTTTGAAAAAGAGTACTTTTCGGATAAATAGTACTTTTTAAAAAGAGGTCGCCTTTGAATTACATACATATTTAAATTTTTTGGATATTTGGAATTTTTTGGATTTTTGTATTTTTTTTTTTTTTTTTTTTCTAAAAATTGTACCTTTCACAAATTAATCACGTTGAGAAAAAAAGTACATATACTTTATGTTTCTTGGGAAAGATAAACTCATTTGATTGAATAGCTCATTTTGTATCTGGGTTATTAATTTCATGCAATCTCACTCAAACTTTTTTTGGGTTGGAAAATTTGATTTAACGACAGACGTTGTGTGTGTTTGTAAATGTTTCCATACATGTAATTTGCTTGTTTTTTTTTGTTTTTTTGTTTTTTGCTAAGTGTTAATTTTAACATTTTCTCCTGTCTGTTTAGTATTTTATTTCAATTGCTAAAGATATTTTGTCTTGTGTTATATGTGTTTATCTAGCAGTGTGTTTCTGTGTTCTTCCCTTCTTCCGTCCTTCCATACTTTGGTCTTTTTCACTTTTGCATTTAAGCCGATTTACTAACAATTGATTGACAAGTATTTTAAGAGACACTTATGCGTCAGTATTTTATTGAGACATTTCACATGTTTATTTAATCAGTAAGACTTCGAAATCAATTCATTATTGATTAAGTGCTCAAAAGTTTTGTGTTTAAGGTTAAGAGAGATAATTTGAACAAATTTTAAAATTTTCAGCAAAAAAACATCAATGTAGGAAAGTTTCTAGAATCGCTTTCATATTTAATTTTCAGCAACAATTGCTGTTGAATATTAGCTTTAATAATAAATTAAGTAAAATTTATTCAATTAACCGATTACTGATCTATTGTTTTTTATTTTATCTTTGTAGGTATGTGTCAACTGAATTTAAATGCAATAATATATGTAAGTTTTTATTTTAAAGAAAATTAAAAAAGAAATGGAATGATTAATATTTAAAGGGAAACATATGACTGAATTCTAAGGACACAAAACTACCATTATTTTAATGCATTGTATTGTCTATTTCAAAAATAAATATACATTTGTATGTATGTGTTTCCACATTTTTTTTAAGACGTTTTTTATTTATTGTATCTTCAATTATGAACTAACAATAAGTATTCAAATCTTAATCTAAAGTATAATTATTAGGCCCAACCAATGTCGGACATAAACTAAGTGATAGTTATTAATAATCATAAGTAGTGATAAGCACCAAAAGGAAAAAAGTTTTTTCAAGCAGCTTCATCATCTGGAGTGTTGAATATTAGAGCCCGTGTATCTCTATTTTTTAAGCGGATGTGTCCAGTAAAGTTCAAAATATTACGAGCAAGCGGATTAGTATGTGACCCGAGTTTTGTTAGATATTTGCCTGCGTATTTTACAATTTCTTCAGTCACTAGTGGCATATTCAAATCACGATGTATATTTGATTTTTTGATGTACCATGGAACCGATGTTATCATACGTAAAATTTTATTTTGCCTTCGTTGAATTTTCTCTACATTTCAAGCTGAAGCAGTGCCCCATAGTTGAATTCCGTAGCACCATATTGACTTTAAAAGCGACTTGTATATAAAAAGTTTACAGTCTAGGCTAAGTGTTGAATTTCTACTAATCAGCCAATGTACCTGAGTTAATTTAAGTTTCATTTGTGATAGCTTACAATGTGGTGTTTGCATGTAAGTCGTCGATCAAGGTGTAACCAAGATATTTCACATGTGAATGTTGAGAAACAACTTGATTGTTAATCCGAATGGGGGAACAATTATCTCTTCGTAAGGTAAATGTTACTTGAACACACTTTTGTTCATTTACCTTGATTATCCATAAGTTTAAGCAAAGCTCCATCTGGCTAATGTGTTCCTGGAGTTTGCGGGATGCCTCATCAGGTTTTCGGGCAGGCTGTATCGTCGGCAAATGTGGAAGTATGGATACTACTGCTCACAGGCATATCACAAGTATAAATCAAATATAAAACTGGCCCCAGTATAGTCCCCTGTGGCACACCGGATGAGATAGTTTCAGGCCTACTCGTAAAGTCTCCTTCCACAACAGTGAACTTACGGGAAATAATGTAACTTTCCAAAAGATTTAAAATGTTTATTGGTAAGTAAGTCTTCAATTTTAAAATTAGGCCTTCATGCCACACTTTATCAAATGGCTGGGAAATGTCAATAAACAGCGCTGAACAATACTTTTTTTCTTCAAAAGTTCTTTTTATAAATTGAACCAATCTGTGAGTTTGTTCAATGCTGCTATGGTGACTTCTAAAACCAAATTGATGGTCTGGTATGCATCCACTACTAATTAGAATTGGGGACAATTTTGTTTTGAGCGGTTTTTCGAAAAGCTTTGACATTGTTGATAGTAGACTTATTGGCCTATATGACTCAGCCTTGGTTAGATCTTTGCCCGGCTTTGGAATCATTTTAACCTTAGCAAGCCTCCAGCTGTGTGGATAATACTCCAGTCGTAAAATGGCATTAAAAATGAATAACAGGATTCTCACTGCAATACGAGGCAACTTCATCAGCATCTGGTTACTAATTCCATCAATAGCCGGAGCTTTCTTCGGGTTGAGTTCGGCAATTAATTTTTGTAAATCACGCGTCTTAAACTTAATGTGTTGAGGGGGTAGAGCGACTACACTCGGCAAATCAGCAACACCAGTACATATGTTTGGCGTAAAAACGGATTTTAAGTGCTCAGCAAATATGTTACCTTTTTCAGTATCGCTTCTTGCCCAACCTCCGGTAGATGTGCATAGAGGTGGCTTATACTCAACGGGTGTTTTAAACTTTCTAGCAGCACGCCACAAGGAATAATTAGATGATGGTGTGACATCAAGACCTTCCAGATAATTTTTAAGAGATGCAGTTTTTTCAGATGCAAGCAACTCTTGGAGTCGTTTAGTGCACTCTTTAAATCTGGTCTTATTTAGGGGTGATCTGTGCTGTTGCCATTCCCTTCTAGCTCTTCTTTTTTCACGTACGAGACGTTCAATGTCTGAAGAATAAATTCTATTAAAACTAGTCTGCGGATGGGGGGTAGTGACATGTTCAACAGCCTAGCCTGTTTAATATTTTTGTTAAGATTGGCAATGCTAGATTCAATATCATTGGGTGTTCTTAGCGTAATATTTTCCGTGCAATGACTACTGATATATTTTTTGAACCCCAGCCAATTAACACGATTGATCATCTTCACATATGGGTCAGGTAAGTTACTTCTTAATGGGCTACAAATTGTAATGATCAATTCCAATTTCCACATTTTGAACTATTTAAAAGAGTGATTTCCAATTTTTTTCAATTTCTGCTGATTATGGGCCACTGTACAACGAATCATAAAATTTTTTCAATTTTTCATATCATATTTTTTTGCATATTTCTTGCCTCTCCTTCAAATCAACCCAAGTCTTGTCTCTTTACAAGACTTTCAAATATGTACTTTATGCCTATAGATGAAATGTGCTACTAAGTGCCAACAAATTTGAACATTTCCCTTAACAAGCGTTTACGTTTTCTTTCTTAAACAATATCTTTTTGACTTTTATCTCACTTCACTTCTATTTTATTTGCTTATAATTTATTTGGTTGTTTTATTTTTCATATTTTTCGGCTTTCTTCAATGTGGTGTGGGTTATTACTTTTACAGAAATCACAAATTATATATTTTTATGACACAATCTCTAATGAATAATCGATATAAATTGGTTAGACAAGAACAGATTCTCTTCAATAATACAGTGGGCCAAAAACAGTTAAGTTGTTTTAAAGTTGAAATGTTACAATTTCAACTAAACTTGGTTGAGTTGTAAACCGTAATAGGGGCATAAATCGTTGTCTTGCGCTGCGGTATGTCTTCGTTAGTAGCGCCTATTGAATATGTGCCTACCAGAGAATGACATAAGTATCGTTTTAAGTACTCTTTGACTTTTGGCCGTTAAACAACTATGAATGCGTTATCTTATAGCAAAAAATAAGAAACGCACTAATATGCAAGCACACGACTTAATTTTAAACCGCATACGCATAACTATAGACATAAACCAACTATGTGTATATACAGTTTTTTAAATTACGCAGCACAGACAACTGTAACTTAAATTTATAAACTGTATGAGCTACAATCATACGCATGAGTATAAAAATAATCTATATATATCTATCTATATCTATCTATATATTATATTCAAATGTATGTATACGATGGCAAATGATGAATAAATATCCCCAGTATAATGTGTATATTTGTTTTGTCCATTCAAATATCCATAGCCTTAGCATAAGGATAAACAGACTATAAGTATGATAGAGAGAGAGGAAGAGAGAAAGAGAGAGAGAGAGAGTTAATGCGCTTGATACGCGTGTGCCTTTTTATTTTTAGTTGTGTATTTTAATTTTTTTCATAAAAGAAGTAGAGATGCTAGTGTATGTTGAAATTGGCTATTGTTTGAGAGAAAATATGTGAGCATACAAATTGTTTGCGCTACAATTATGATTATGCATAGTTACTAAAATTAACACTAGTTAGTTACTTATGTTTATTTTATTTTGAGTACTACTTGTAGTTACGAGATTGGTAGGAATTGGAATTTCAAATTAATTTTTTCTTTCATTGGAACTACAAAATTTGACATTCAAGCGTGATGCTAGTGGGAAATATTATCTGTCGTTTCGGTTTTTCTGCTTTGTAGCTTGAGTAACCATAGAAAATATTTCTTATATATTGCTTAAAAGGGTCTGATTTCTTTAATTCTTTGGACTTCACAAAAAATTTGAACTTAATAACACTACTCTTCTTTTTTTATAGGCCAGATTGACCTGGTTATCTGACAAAATCAG
The DNA here is from genome assembly GCA_949987645.1 of Tachina grossa. Classification (NCBI taxonomy): domain Eukaryota; kingdom Metazoa; phylum Arthropoda; class Insecta; order Diptera; family Tachinidae; genus Tachina; species Tachina grossa. The sequence goes on from OX465276.1 coordinate 150,424,212, forward strand.
ATATTGAAGGTAAAGTAAGCCAAGTTCTTTGTTGAACCGTCTTCTTCAAACTTGTTTTCTTTTTGATGTCCCAGACTGAATAAATGAATTTAAATTGTTACGGAAAACAGAGGATTGTTCAACCAAAAAAATATTTTATCTACCTCGTAAGGTACCGGAGCATCTTTTCTGCACCTGCTCTCTTGACGAATCTAAAGATTACCATTGGTTCTAGCATGAAAGTTTCCAATCTTCCAACAAATGCTTTCCCAATTGGCTGTATATCCTGTGCCATAAAGCTTCACAGTACTTCAGCAATTGCTTTTGAGTTCCATAATCATAATCACTGAACCTACACCAGCTCCTCCTGTCAATGCAAAGTCTGTTGAGGTTTTTCTCAACCTGCAATGGCATGTGAGGAAGCAGATGAGCATTATTAGATTAGTTTTACTTCAGAACATGAGAGCTTTAAATTTTATATATGTGCTAATCATATGCTTTGACTATCTGAAATGAGAGAGATTGAATCAGAGATGTTTTCAGAGATTTTTGATCTTCATTGCTATATGTATCTTCTTGGATTCTATATAATGCGAGTACACAAATTAGTTGTTCTCCGATCATTGATGTGTTAGCTTTCCACCTGGACAGTTTCTCTTCATTTTCATTTCCTTCTACTCCAAAATGTCTGTGAACCTAACACAGGATACATCCAGGTCACAGTGCTCCTCATTTAAACATCTCTCTAGAATCTCCTCTCCTGAAGGATCTGAAGATTGCCACACGTTCTAGTATTCACAGTTCCTAGTATTCTAACAGGTGCTTGCGCAGCCATCTTTTGGTCTTCACATACCTTCAGAATGTGCTCTAAAATTTCAACGCCATAATCACATGCTCTGGACCAGATGTTACTTTCTATTGAGGATTTCTCAACTGACATATGATTAAGCTCCCAATTCTCGATAAACCTTCTCAGATTCTATTCAAGCCTGCTCTTGGCCAGTTTTGTCTGCATTTTAATTCCTTCATTTTCTGCTTATCGAGGAACAAAGCAGTATGTTACCTTATTTGTGCCGCTTATCTGATTTAGCTTTATGTGGTATTCCGCAGTTAACTTAAATGTAAACTCACCTGATTGTAAGTGCCACCTGATTGTCCGAAAGGACTAGGTTGCTCCTGTCGGTATTAAATTATACGCATCTCTCAATGGCATAAGCATTTGAGTGAAAAATGATGGGAAGTTTTCTCAAAGATTCATAGTATTTTGTTTTGATCCTACAACTCGCGCACCAGAACCTTTTGCCGTTCTGTAAAGTATAAAGCTATAACATGGTGTCATCTCTCTTTTCCCCTTCTGTTGTCGATAATAGTATTAAATTTCTTATCAAAGTTACACGATTTATTCATTATATCAGAGAGTTACATAAGTACAGGCAAAGACTAGGACTCGCTATGCTACACAATCACACAACTTCAAAAAATACAACCCCGATTTGATGAATCCTTGTTGTGTAGGATAGTGAATCCTAGCCTCAAGTGTCTTGCAGGTAATGATAACTTATATTAGCTAATTAAACAGTCCCTACTTAAGCTTCTTCCTGCAATGTTGATGACTGTTTCCCTGGTAGCAGTTTCTATCACAATTGTCAAGGATGTGATTTCAAGGAAGACTTCCATTGCCGTAGTATAACTTGTCCTTAAAGCCCTTCTTATACAGAGACATGTAATTTATCCACTTCATCCCTGACCATAGCTAGCCCAAATCTGTTCAACCAAGCAATATCATAGTACGCTATGATAGGTCTTACTATTAAAGTGTCTATCCGTATCAGTACTTTGTGCAATTACATGTTTTTCCCGCAACATATTTTCAAACCAATGGAGCTTTAAAGCTAATATCACCCCCACGTACTGGGCCTTTGATGAAGCCCTTATTTCTTAATAATACATCTGCAACAAATTTTAACTTTTAAAAAGTCTTGACGAATTTAGAGATTTTTTGTTCTATACCATATATTTGGCCCCACTGTGCAGTGGCAATGAACACGAGTTACAAGTTTAATAAATACACACAGCCAAAGAAATCTCTAACAGTCAAACAAAGAAAAATACTTAATAAAAACAAACTTGGTTTTTTGTTTTTTGCAAAATAAATAAATAAATAAATTTAAAGATGTAAATTATTGCATCGATAAAATATCATGCACTTAAAGAAAATATTTCTTAATTACGAAAGAATTAAAAAAATAATTTTATTAAATTAAAAAGTATTTAAATTATTTAAATTTTAAATTCAGTTCAAGTTAATGTTTCCTTACGATAAAAAAAGTAAAAATAATAATAATAAAGAAAAAAAATTTCTCTAACTGTATTTTATTATTTTCATTACTAAAATATAATAAAAGGATGTTACTTTTCTATTTATGCTCAAATGAATTTTACAATTTCAACAAAATGAACTTTATATAATATAGCTCCTTCCTTTTTTTTATCAAACATTTGGTTTTCATTTTTGTATATTACAAATTTCAATAGTAGTAGACCTACATTTTTATTTGTTTTGCTACACAGACACCCAAAGAATTGAGCCAACGAATGTTTGAATGAATGAATGAAAATGTAATAAAATAAAGTGTTAGGGATTTGGCGTTGAAAATCCCAACCAAAGCGAAATACGAAAAAAGGCATATAAAACGTTTGTTTGCACTGTTTCTCTTTTATTCCTTAAAAATATTGCATATAAATTTTAAATATATTGATTGCTTAAATTTATTTTGAGGGTGTTGTATTTTGTTTTAAAAGAATACTAACAAAGACATTTTTCAGACAAATTTTATTTATATATTTTTAGTTCAAAGGTTTTTAGGGATATTGACAAATTTACTGAAATTTATGCGCTGCTCCACAATATTCTATTCTAGAGTGATGCTTGACATCAAAAGTAAGAAAAGATTAAAGTTTGAGGAATGTCAGAGCAAGGACATACCAACCTCCCATATATCCTTAATTCCAAAAAGGTTAATTTTTGCTGATATTGTGATCACAATCTGAAAAAATATTGGTGTCTATTCTGGAATACGCGTCGACTTGGTGAAATTTACATGTAAAACAAAAACAAAACTTCATAAATGTTAAAAATTTGTTTTTGTTTAACATATAAAATTCACAGTTTAAAAAAAAGAGAGCAACGCGTTGAAATTCTCACGTTTATTTTATTTTAGAATTGTGTGGAAAACAACAACAATTTTAGAAACTTTGTTTTTGCTTTAATGTAAAGTTTCACTTCTTCGACGCCGTTTTCCCGAATAGCCACCATTATAAATATTTCTTAAATCGTAGCTATAAGCTCCTTAATTAATTTTTTCGTCACAAGGATACGCATACATTCCCCTTGTATTTTTAATTGTAAAAATTGTGTAATTACTCGCATGATGACAAAAAAACAAAAGAGTAAAAACACCCTAAATAGTACAGCCAAGTTTCTTTGAAAATGTTGGGCAAATTGGTGCAAGGACGTGCCTACCTCCCACATGTCCTTAATGCTAAAAATCTAATTTCAGCTACGATGATGATCACAATAAAACTAAATCTTATTACGATATCTAAATTAGTACAACCAAACTTCCTGATAAATTTAAGTTTAATCGGTGATATGCTTACCTTCCTCATGTCCTTTATTTTAAAAATTGAATTTCAATAGATCGAAAATTTAAAACTATATCTGGAACTTTTTACAAAATATTAATACTGATATGAGAATTAATGCTGCGCTATTAACCCTAGAAAAATCATTAATTGGTTTTGTAATACCACGTCTAAGTCCTCCTTTAAATTTGAACTCAATCGGTGCAAGGACATGCCTGTCATACAACCTTAATTTTAAAAATCGCACTTTAACTTTAATTACAATTGAAATGTATAACTCATTTTAAAAAATGCCTTGAAAACAAATTAAATAAGCTGTAGGGCGATTTCAATAAAAGTACTGCAAGGATATGCTTACCTTCATTGTGTCCTTATTTTCAAACAAACCCAAAAGTACCAAAAACTTCAATATAATTTTGCAGCAATCGTTAAAAGGACACTAGCACTTCCTATATATCTTTAATTAAAAATTCTAATTCTGGGCATCAATTATGACAGTAGTGCCCTTAAAAATCATATATATTTCGAAAATTTTTATTGAGATCGGTAGAAGGATAATGCTACCTTGCATATGTCCTTAACTCCAAAAATTTAATTCCGCCTTTAAATATGATCCAAATAAAGACAAAATGCAGTAACTGTTTCTTATAGTCAGCCTTTAAACTTTTCGGATAATTTTGTTTTCATCCATTCAAGGACATTCCTGACGCCTTCATGTGTTTAATCTCAATAATTGAATTTTAATTGCAAGAACAGAGCAAAATTATATAACTATTCGTAAGATCATTTAGTTTAGGCTTAAAGCAGTTTTTTTTGCAATCGGTTGAAGGATATACTGACCTGCCACATGTCCTTTATTTTCGCTTCCGCTCAAATTTTAAACAGATGGGGGAAAAATTTTTTTTTATTCTTTAATTGTTTAATAATACTATAAAATGTTGGAGTGAAATTCTAGATACGCGCCTTGAGGAGATACCAAACTATTTTAGATGAAAAAGTAAAGTTTTAGCTACAATTATGATCAGACTGAAAAGGAAACTTGTAAATGAATATAAAATGGCATTGGAAAACTGCGTGACAAATTTCATTACCAGCAGTGGTAGGATACCCTTTCCGCCCATGTATCTTTTATTTTAAAAAATAAATGTTTTGCTTTAATCATGATTGGAATGCAACGAATGTTGTTAGTTATTGAAAAAATTTAAACAGTTAACTTCTTTGGTAACTTTTGTTATGATAAGTACAAAACTCATAAATTGCCTGAAGTCTTGAAAATTATATCGCCCAATTATTGAAATTTTTTCAATATCAAAAATTACATACATAGACAAACGATAATGAATTTAAAGTGTTGGGAAGCGTACCATTAATTTCATTCTTTAGATTTTACCTCATTCTGCTTATAGAAAGGAAGGCAGCACAAAAGCTGCTTAATTCTAATTTATCCATGTTTTATTTATGTTTTGCATACTCAAAGAATTTTAATATGTTTTTCAATATTTATTTCGTAACAAAAAGTTTTAGCTTCATAATAATTTTATGTGTTTTCTATTTGGTTTTTTGCTTTTCGTTAAAGTAAATTTATGGTTTTAATAAAATTTGATGCTTGGCTACTTTTTCTTTCAGCTCCAAAGAACAAACACCATAAGGTCAAGATTTAAGGAGTATATTTCAATTTTTATTTCCTTCATTGTTCATTTCTTTCAAATCAATGTGCTGTGATCATAAAAAATTGGAATTTTTTGATTTTATGTTCAATAAAGGGCAAATGAAAAATTAAAAAAACTTTTAATTGTATTTTGTTTAAAAATTCAGTGCAAGATGTGCGTGCAGTTATTTAAATTTGATTTTCACAGGCTAGAAGAAATATTGAACAATTTTGGAAGAATTTAAGTGCAACACATTGTTGCAAAAGAAATTGAAAACTTTGAGAGAAATGAAGAGGGGGTGATGTTATTTCGTCTTTGGTAAATTGTAATCGAAAGAAATCAATTTGTTATTGAAAAAAATATTTGTGACCGCATTAAAGCATTCAAAATGGTAAAAATTTATTTCTGAATATCTACAGGTATATACATAGCAGTATTTGAGAGTCAAAGGAAAGGTTGCAATTTAAGCAAATATTAATTAGCGAACTATTTAAACTGAAGAAATTTTCGAATAACTTAACTTTGACCTTATAGTTTGTTTGTCATAACCACATATCAATGACCTGCGAGACCATAATTTAATGGTAGTGACCATATATTTTTATCTAATTTTTCGACTTTTTTTATATGTGAAATTAAACAATTTTTTTGAGCTTTAGATAAGTTTATATTTCGAATTTATTGGTTCAATGTTTCGTTAACTTTCGGTTAACTTCTTCAGGATAGATATCATTAAAAAAAAAAAATACAAAAAATATGCATCCTGAAGAAGTTAACCGAAGGTTAAAGAAATATTGAACGAATAAATTTGAAATATAAACTGACCTAAAGCTCAAAAAACTAGTTTAATGTAGTGACTATATTTTAAACATGCTTTATTTTTCTTTGCCTCTACACTTAATTTTAAGAAAAACTATTGAATTAAAATTTTTAATTTACTTTAACCAGCAATAAAAATTCTTTTGAAATATATATGTATGTATGTGCAAATATTAAACTTTTTCTTGTTTTACTGCCACTAATATATAATACAAAAAAAAATACAAAAAATTTTTTATGAAAATTGCACTACCTGATTTAATCTTCTTAATACAAACAAAATTAAATAAACACTCAAAGTATAATTGCAAAAAATATACGTATAAAGTCAAATAAAAAGGATAAAAATAAAACGAGTGAGCGAAAGAATAACCTTTCAATAATTTCACTTAACACTAGGGTATCATTCAAACAGTCAATTGCAACATCGGTGGCAAAGTTAGCAGTGGCATTAACAGCAAACTGCAACAAACAGCAATCAAATCGTAAATCACAAGTTGATGCATATAAAAGTGTGTGTGTGTACTTGCGATTTTTATTAAAGCAAATTGCAAAAGCTCACAAGCACATGCACACAAGGATTTCTCAATGACTTTTTCCATTTTTTTTTAAATATCAGAATATTGCTGCTACAATTTACACAAACACATGCACATATTTTAGATAGTATAGTGCATAAAAGGTAAATAATAAAAATAGTACAAACGTGTGATTCATGAAAAAAAGCAAAAAAAAAATTAAACTTACACACAAGAGGAAATTCAGAAACCAACAACCCGTATACATAATCGTTAACAACCATGTCGAATGTTGTACAGTTTTATATCCCTATTTTGCTGGGTATGCCCTCTTAACACTACTGTTACCGGCTACTGAAAGAAAAAACTACAAATTGCAAGCCTTACTTTAGAAAAATATACATATAGAAAAATACCTGCAGAAAAATTTGTTTTAAACAAACAAAAAAGAATATTCAAAAACTGTACGTTTAAAAAGGTGCGAGTAACTACAGTCTTAACAAATCTTTTAAAAACACTTTAAGATATCTCTGAAGCAAAATCCTTTTAAGTCTTGAAATAATTACTCTGGAAAAAAAGTAATAAAAAATCTAAAAAGAAAAGTATCTGTAAGGAATAACAAAAATTGAAAATTTTAAAAACCCTCGAACATATCTAGAAAAGATGCGATATCTTCTAACCGGCTAGACCGATTTGTTTTTAAAACATAGCTAAGAGCACTCTCGATCAAGTAACCTTTCAAATAGAAAAAGCTAAATCAAAATTGGTCCAGCCGTTTGGTCTGTACGTGTACTCGTACAGACACACAGAAACACACTAACTATTAAAAGGATACCTTGTAAAAAGTACCTTATTAAAATAGTATCATTTACTTTTAAAAAAAGAACATCTCAAAAAGTACCTTTTAGAAAAAGTTCATTTTGAAAAAGTAGCTTTTAAAAAAATTAACTTTTAAGAAAAGTACCTTCTAAAATAGTACTTTTTAAAAAAAGTACCTGTTAAAATAGTAACTTTAAAATTAACCTGTTTAAAAAGTACCTCTTAAAATAGTACCTTTTAAAAAAGTTAAAAAAAATACCTTTTGAACAAAAGTGTCTTTTAAAAAAACTACTTCTTTTAAAAATAGTTCTTAAAAAAGTACCTTATAAAAATTTGATTTAAAAAAAGTACTGTTTAAAAAAAGGTACCTTTAAAAAATACCTTTTAAAAAAGTACATTTTAAGCAAAGTAGCTTTTAGAAAAAAGTACCTTGTAAAAAATGTACCTTTTAGAAAAAGTGTATTTAAAAAAAGTACTTTTTTGAGAAAGTATCCTTTAGAAAAGTACATTTTAGAAAAATTGCTTTTTAAAAAAGTACTATTTCAAAAAGGTACCTTTTGGAAAAAATGCCTCTCGAAGAAGTACTTTTAAAAAAAGTACCTTTTGAAAAAAGTACCCTTTAAAAAAGTAAAAGTGCCTTTTAACAAAAAGTACCTTTTAAAAAATATCTTTTTAAAATAGAACCTTTAAGAAAAAGTGCCTTTTAAAAATAAGTACCCTTTAAAAAATACCTTTTAGAAAAAGTGCCTTTTAAAAAAAGTAAGTTTTGAAAAAAGTACAATTTAAAAATCATATCTTTTAAAAAAAGAACCTTTTGAAAAAATATTGTTAATAGTACATTTTTAAAAGATATTTATGTATAAATTCATTTCCTTTCAATAAGTTTATGCATGAAAGTTCTTTCTAATATATGTTCCCTGTTCTTGGTCTTCAATAGTGTTAACTAAAGAAAAACTCTTCCTGGCAATATAACAGAAACGCATAAAAACATTTTTGATTTATTACTTTTATTCCCGTTACCTTGTGCTACTTCACTTAATGTAATTTACAGTTATAAAAACGTTTTATTGCAACCCAACTGCAACAGAGAAATAACTGTCCGTATGTGGAATTGCCAGAACCGATCACTGGTAATTCTTAAATTAAAACAAAGAATCATTTAGAGCATTAAAGTCAATAGATAAAGGTGGTAATGTTAAAGTTGAATTACTTGTAAAATAAAAAAAGTTTTTTAATTAAAATAAGAGGAAAAACTGATCTACCACCAGGCACTGGGTTTAGATTTTTTTAAGGTTGTTTGAATCCTTACTAAGTCCTAGTTTACACTATGCGAGCTTTTTTGCTAAGCTGATTAGTTTGAGGGAGAGAGAGACGAGGGGAACAGAAACGTTTCCTGTCGCCTCGTCTCTCTCTCTTCTAACAAACTAATCAGCTTAGCAATAAGACTTGCATAGTGTAAACTAGGACTAAGAAGTAGTTCGAGTTCTATGCCTAATTTATGGAAAATGTAGAAAGAACGATTTATTTTTGTACCTATGAGGGTTTGCAAAAATTAGAATTAATTGAAAAACATTAAAAAATCCTTTGATTTCGATACTATTAATGAGATGGTCTCAGGTCTCAGAAAAAAATTCTTCAAATGCATAAATTTGTGTCTCCAAAGTCCAAGACTTCATTTTATGAATGCCATACGATACTCATTCTTTTAATCTTTCTGCAATTTAAAACACAAATTTTTTATTTAATTTAAACATTTCAATAAGTTCTGTAACCATGGCTTTCATAACCGCAGTTTTCAGTATTTAACAATAATCACCATAACAAACTAGAGAGTCATAAATTAAAGTTAGGAAATACTTGTAGCAAAAAAAAAATGATCTTGTTTCTTTTTTCTTTATATATTTTCATGCCAAGCACAATAAAGAATAAAAATATAAAGGGCCCAAAGGAACAACAACTGCATATGGATTTATATATTAATAGTTTAAATTACAGCCATAACCAACTTTAAACGGCATTCGCAAGATAATTCTACATATTTTATATATACACTAACATTGTTTCGATGACGGTTGTATGTTCATACTATACAAACACTATTTTAAATTTTCATATACGGCCACAAAGAAAAGCAGAAAGAGATTTAAGGAGGAAAATCTAACAAGTTGTAATTGTGGATTTTCCAAAAAAAAAAGTATAATAAGAAATTCCAAATGGGTTAACGCGACCATATGATAACCTACAACAAGCCATAAGAAAAACTTGTTCGGGTGTAATTTTTTAAATTAAATATAGCTTTATAAAACTTTATTTGGATATCTTTTTTTACATAAATAAAATAATCTTGCAATAATAAATGCAACCCTTACCCAATGCAGTTAGTAAAAATTTGTAAAAGACAATTACAACTATTTAGATAACAGTTGGTTGCCGTTGGCTTAAGTAGTAATCGCGTTTACTACAAAAGAGAAGGCATAGTCACTAGTCACTCAACTATACCGACTTTAGCAGATACTTATCCTAATGTGACATCAGAGCGCCATCCTTCGTTGTATAGCAGAATAATCGGCGAAGTAGCATAGCCGTTAAAATGGCTACTAACCACAGCTTCAAAATTTAATACGCATCATTTAACACCAGAGGCGCAAAACTGCATTACTAAAAAAACATGGAAAAAGTAGATTTGTAAGATAATGAAGTTTTTCTCTGTCCCTTCCTCCACCACCTGTCTTCCCTATCGCTATCCCTTTTCTAAAGAAGGTAACACCTAGTAATAGTAGTGGGCGAAAAAAAACGAATGTTTTGGTTTTGGTACAATTATTTTTATGCTTTTGACTTTCTTCGGTTCTTTACACATCCATTGTTGCCGTATTTTTGTATAACAAATCTTTCCGCATTCGCCTGTATAATTACACCATGGTACTAATTAGCCTTTAAACATAATATTTTTTTTTGTATCGATCGTTAAATGGTTAATATTTTTAGAAAATCAAGCTGCAGTGTTATATATATCGAACATAATCGCCCTTGAGGGGAATAAAAAATCCCCTGAAGTGTGTATCATTTCCCTTAAATTGTGATCGCCAATGCTTGCTTTGTTTTGTGTCAGTTCACGGTTAATATTTTGAAAACTAAGTATGGTATTCTTTGTGAAACAGTGCCAGCGGCTGCAAAAGACTTGTCAAATTATTATGTAAACGATGACAACAGTGTAAACCTGCACTACTGCTTAGAACAATAGTTTTGCATTATAAGATTAGATATACATACACAACAATCAATAGATGCTTTTAAGCCCTAAAAGTTTTTGGATATTGCCAACTGTATCGAGAAGTCTAACTTATGTTTTTTTTATAAAGAGAAGTAATTATTACGCCTGCCAACATACATATATACCTTTAGGAAAGAGATAAATAGTGTAGAGAGGACAGATAGAGAAGTATGATATCATTACATGAAGAAGAGCTAGTGTGATAAAATATTCCACAAAGATATTGCTATTGGGTGTGGGTGAATAAATGCATTTGCATTGAATGGAAAACACAGGACACTGTAACCGAAAACATAGCTTATATACCCTGCCAGATGCTAGAGCACCTCATGTAGACCTGCATTCCTTGGGGATCACAGTTCCTAATCTTCCAACATAAACTTTCCCAATTGGCTGTATTTTCTATGACATAAGGGTTTACAGTCCTGCAGAATGTACAGCGGAATTCATCGTCATAATAATAGAATCTGCTGGTACTCTTAATGCCAAATCTGTTGAGATGCTTTCTCAACCTGCAGTTCCGTGTCAGAGGGCCGGTTAACTTTCTTAGATTATGAATTTAAAAATTTTTTTATAGTTAAGCATATCTAGACTTTAACCACAATTCAAAAAAGGCTTCAAAATCCCAATGTTTATTGGCAAACTCTCAATAAATTGTTGAGTGTTGTGTAGGCAAGAAACCTTTTCAAAAACAAAAAAAAAAAAACAAATAATATAATTCAGCATAGGTTGGCTATTTTATTAAATAAATAGAAAATATTGAAATTCCTGGATTATTTTTACTTAAAGACGTGAGAACTTTAAAACGATTCGGGTTATGCATCCCAATCACTAGCTTTGCATGACTTCATCCAGGGAATTGAACCAGAGGCGTTCTCTGGTTTTCTGGATTTCGATTGGTATATCTTCTCGGATTCTATTCGGTCGGAGTGATCAGAACGGTTCTGGTCTGACCATGGATGTGTCAACGCCCTCTTGGACAGTTTGTTTGCATTTTCGTTTTCTTACATTTTGGCTTGTTCGGGTATTTAGCAGGGTGTCATCTTATTCGTGCTGCTCAGCTCTTTTAGCTTAATGCAGCATACCCGAGTTAACCTAAAAGTAAACACATATGAACTAAGCACCACTAGATAGCCGGACTATTCAACAAGATGGTACCCACTGTCGAGATTCAATTATCCACATTTCTCAATCATATAAACTTTGCTTGAAAGATGATATGAAGTTTTCCCAAAGACTCATAGTACCTTGTCATTGGTGATACAACTCTCGCAATAGAACTTTTCGGATGATCGGGAACTATCCATATACCACCTGATAGTTTCAGTGCTGAAAGTGTATCGCAGTGTTATCTCCCCTCATTCCCTTCTGTTGACCAGAACAATTTCAAACCTCTTACCTCTCAAACCTCTACCTGCTTTTTTTTTCGCGATGTTAATGATTTTTTGCCTTGCAACTTTTTCCATCAAAATTGCATAGGATATACCTTGCTGCAATAGGACAAACTGTTAAAGCCACAGTTATACAGGTATATGCTAGCCTCTAAATTTCTTCAACTGATCCCTGGTCATAGATAACCGAACCCTGTCCAAAGAAAGAACAGTACCGTAAGTGACAATAGGTCTTGCTATTACTACATATTTTTCCTAACACAGATCTACAAATCATTACTCCTTTCATTGCAGTTCAGTCTCTCTAAGTGCTGTCTTCATAACAGGTCTGAATCTAATATCATTCCCAGATACTTGACCTCCGATGGCATTCTAGCAAATATTCCTCTTAATATTTAACATAAAATTATTATTCATATTTAAACAGTTATCCAAACTTAAACTCGATTTCCAGCTTTGATGTCTTAAGGGGTTTTTAGCAAATTGTTATCACAGCCCTTCAAAACTGTGATTAATGGTATGTTTTTTGCTCATGCGCAGCAGAAGTGGAGGTTTAAATCATTTTACAAAAATAATCCTCGAAAAAGTAGAACACATATTCAAAAAATTTAGGATCTATTACACTATTACAGTGTGCGAAGTCTAGTAAATATTTAAATAAGAATCAGTCGTAAACATTTGAAACGCCGCAACACGTATGTTCATATGTATATTTATATTGTTTTTGTCTCTATCAGAATCTGTCATTAAAACCTTATTATTTCGGAAAACAAATTATTTTCTTATGCACGTGATAATCCAAAAATAATATAGCCTACAGCTGTCTGATCGAAGCAGATCTAGTCGAAGTTCTCTACAGAAAAGGTTCGTTTGAGCTTATTATACGTCAAATAGTATATTTTCAAAGCAGATTTTGATATTTTCCACTACGCTGTAGGGTACAAAATAACATGCAAATCTTCTTCAATTTATTCCTCTATTATTTCTTCTCAATATTTTGCATATACAGCTTAAGGAATTATGTATTTATGTTATATACATAAATAGATCATATAAACCCCTCTTCTATAAAAAGTATGAATTACAGTATAAAAACAGGCGCATGTTGTGTTTTTCTTTTCTTCCCTCTCATCTTTACTTCGTTTCTAACTAGCATTATTTAATACCCGATTTCTACATGTTTTTATTAAAAACACCATCATGTATGATGGTACTGTTCTTTTTTGTTTTGCTTTGTTTTAGTTTTTGGTTCCCGTTTTGCTCTCTTGCGCCATAAAAAGGATTAGGGCTTAGGAGGATACATAAGAAAAGAAAGAAAAAAAAAACAAAACTGGTGCAAAAAATAACGTATATTGCCACACATTGCACTGCTAGTGGGTAAACTGGGTGCCAAAACGAAGCAAGTGTATAATTGCTAGTGGCAGTTTTCTTTCCGTTCTTTTTACTATTTTTTTCATGTGTGTGTGTGTGTAATTTTGCAGTGTGTTTATAATAGGGATTTTGTAGTTTTCCTTGCCAGCATTAGAATACAAAGCTACAGATAGATAGACAGACAGACAGGCAGCCATACATAAAATTTTGTGTAATTAAACTGTTGAATTTAAATAACTAGAGTGGAAAAGAATTTGGTTGAATTAAATTTAATTAAATTCTGATTAAATAAAGAAGCTTTTACAATGGCTTTAATTCACATTTAACAAGAAGGTTCATACAAAAAGTAAATAATGGAAGAGCTTGGTTATGTATTATATTAGACATGCCTGTTATTATCTTTAATTTGAAGTTAGAACAATATGTTCGTTCCCATTCTCACAAATTTTAGTTAATCTTTCGAAAATATTTGGCGAAATCTAGGAGTTTTGAAAGGTTCAAATATCTAGCTTTCTCAAAGAAGTTTCTGGAACTGGACCAACTACTATAGTACCAAAAGACTTCGAAGGAAATAAGGAATAAACCCAGCAAGCCTAGTTGTATATGTTTCCATAACCAATAATCGCTAGCAAAAATTTTTTCTGAATATAGCGGCTGCGGATGCAGATCTCTGCTGAATCTACAAATAAGTATTTACGACTCATTCACAACCCACCCTTAATAATCATAATCAAGTTCATTTAGCGGGCGAACGGACTAGGACTGGATGCGATATGATCACCTCTAATTCATGGTCAGTGTCAGTGCCGTTTGGCACCATTAAAAATAATATCCTCAAACCCTATCTACAGAAACCAAAACATTCATGGAAAAGGCTTAGTAAGGTAGGGTCCCAGGGAAAATGTAACCATCCTTCCATGATTTGCGCTCTCAGCACAAATGTTAAACAATAACAGGAAGAGCATCTGGCGGCTGGTCGCAGTATTAACAAGCGACTTGACGATCGGCATATATACTAGTAGGCTAGGTATTCTTTCTAAAACACTTTGACGCAGCTTTCAAGAACAGAACAAATAAAAAAACTAATTAAAAATTTTTAGAAAAAAATTACAGGTGGTGAAAGAAGAGATAAAGGAAAACTTTATTCTTTTGCAACTCTTCTTTTTTTCAAGTTTCTAATAATGCAGTTTTGCAGCTACTCTGGTGCGAATGAGGCGTATTAAATTTTGGAAACTGTGTTTAGTAGCCATTTTATTGGTTATTTTACTTTGCCAATGATTCTGCTATACAGAATATCGACGAAGGTGGGCGCTCTGATGTTACATTAGGATTAGTATCAGCTGAAGCAGGTGTAGTTCAGTGACCAGTGTGTATGTCTTCATTACTTGAACTTTCCTACAACAAGTGATACAAAGGGACACTAATTCACTTCAGAATGCGTGGTGTTATTATTTTAATGACTGTCGGAGACCGAGCTCGCACCCAAGACCTTCGGTTTTGTAGTTAATTCAGCCAACTCCACCCTCATTGCATGCAGATAGCAAGCAGCCAAGTAAACCAATTAGTCAACAAACCAATTGCACTGCAACTGCTTACTGTGTTACTTCTGATGATTTAACAAATCCATCTTACTGTTTACTTGGATCTCCAAAGAATAGTTATTGCAATTTGTTATCTTCAACTCAACACTCTAGTGCGAATCTTGTCTTCAAATCTGACATAACTGAGGCTAACTATGAACAAACATCTGACTGAAGTGCTTGCGGGAGTTGGTTCTAGTTCGGGGTATAAAAGATGCAAGAAGAATTCTGCCATATGGTAAAGCGTTCTTTTTGAGGTATCCTTCAATATCCGGGCAATCTGAAGCAGCATTTATGCAATAGCAACGGATTCTAGAAAGATCTATCTTTAACAACGTGGAGTCAACCACTAAAATTAGCCAAACACGAGGCATATAAGACTTCTCCCAGCGATATTAGTGAAAACATTGGAGTTCCTCATAGCTGCTACTCTTTCTCCCGAAGGATACCACTAATTAAGGAAAGTGGGAAGCGCCACTCCTCAACAGTCGGATTGTTAGTACGAAATCCGCATCAGAGACCGTTTAAAAATTATTTATCGATGGCGAAATGGAATCGCAACGATGTCTGCCATAATATCATTATGAACGGTGTCGTTTTATTATCCTCATCATCTATTTAGATCGCCAGAGGTGGAACTTCTGCTGCCCCACCGATAACTATAGTTACAGTTATAAGCTACTAGTCAAACTTTAAAGTTCCATCCTGAAAGGCTTCACTTCTATAGTCTTTTTATGTCCAGGAAATCAAAGACAATACCTTACCTCCTTTCGGCTCATAACAAAGATATATTCGCTACTAAATATGTTCGTTAGTATTGAATTGTTTTATAGGTTCAACTACTAAATCCAGTTACTCAAATATCTAAATTGTCCATGTTAACGTCAGCGGGATTGTCACACGCGTTACCATCAAGAAATAACCTTGCTGGGCTATGTTATACATAAGCTTCCAGAAACTGCGGCAACCTGTCAGTCAGTAGTATGTGAAAAAATACTATCAATGTATTCAAAGCATTCGGGGGTATAATGGAAAGAATAAGATGAGTTAAGTTAATGAATGCGATATTATATTATATATGGCTACAAATAGTCCAGTAAAAATATGATTTATGAAACATGGGAATGAAAATGATCCATTATTTCATCAGGCTGAGATATTAACAGGAGCCGGTAAATTTACTAATATTCCATTGATTATTTGTAAGTTTGGGGGTCGTACTCATAAAGATTGGGTTAGAATGAAAAGAGGGACAACTTTGTTGATTCAAACACATACGACATTGCACTTATGCCCAAGCCGGTATCATAAGATGCGTGAAACTGCCAATATACACATGCACTTGTCCAAACAAATATATTGGATGAACCGGCCACGCCAAGAAACCAGTCTGTTCTAAGGCATTCCAAGTTCGTTATGATGTCACTATGGAAAATTTGTTTCTAAACTGACTAAAAGCTGACACAGAAATGGTTTGATTGTTTCATGCCGCTCCTTATATGCGTTGCACGTGATATCCTCTATCAGCCCCGCGCGAGCTAGGTAAGACCTCATCTTCATGTGGCCAATTATTATTATGCTAGCCAGTCTCCTGAGCTTTCAGGTAATTTCACTCTTTTTATACTTCTCTTGATATCCCATATACTTTTGGTTCCTCCTTCTAAAGTAGAATTTTGCTAAATTATCTCATGTTCTCTAATCGTTTAATGGTTCAGTGTGATTTTGAGTTTCTTAAAAAGTCTTAAATTCTGCATCTTGGATAGCTTATCAGTGTCCATGTTTCCTGTTATAACTTGATATCCAGGTATCCTTGTTACCTGTAGGTCGGTGCGATATGATTTTGAGTTTGTATCGTTTTTACATTGAAGAAAGTTCAATAATTTACCTTCCTCTTTCATTAAATCCTTGAAAACAGCTTCACTGTCTGTGAAAGTACGGGCAGGAATCCTGCTAATAAATTTCCTTTAACAATGTAATGCTTTCATTATATGCAATAATCTCAGTCTAAAAAACCATATTATGACCCCGCAGTCAAATTTTCTAAATGTTTCGTCTCCTGTTATAGAGTCCACTTAATGTTTGGTCACCATTATGCTTACCGTCTGCATAAATATATGTTGCTGAAATATTCCCCATTAAACTTCGTGCTATGATCCGCCAGACGAAAGAACAAGTCAAGATTTAGTTGGGGAATTCTTGATATCCCTTGGAACGTACCTATACAACATACCATCAAACCTTGACTCCATAAATTGGACGATTTTATTTGATAACAAGCTATCTTACGAGTCAAATTTTTTACGCAACTTTGCTTTTTACGCAGTTTGAGTCCTGATTATTCCCTTTTCCAATTTTAATTGCAGTTATCTGCTAAAGGTATTGGCTTACTGAACTCTATTTGCATTAATTTATTATAGCTTCCAAGACTATGGCATACTTAGTTCACCCTTAATATATTTCCAAAGCCTTCAGCTATTTTAAACGCTATGTATTACGTTTAATTGTTTCCACTAAAAATTTTACTCATTAATATTTTATTGACGTTCGTTAATATGCTTAAAGGGTTACAGTGTCAAAATTATTTCGATGGTTTGAAATTCACATCAACTAATTTTGTAAATCATATTCATACGTTTACAAAAGATTATTATCGCTTATACTCGTAATATCCAGTTTTGAATATGCAAAACTAATTAACAGTCAGTATGGAGAATGATGGTGTAGATTCAATAATAGTATTGGTGGATGGAAAAGTAATGGATGGTTTTGGACGAGTAGCACACTAAAAATTATTTTGAGAATTCTTATTCATTTTCTCAGTAGAAGAAAATATATATATGGACGAGCAGTAAGCTAAAAATGGACACTCTGTCATTAAATTTAGCCAAAGATAGGTAAGTTTTGAAGGTCTTGGATAAAAGTCTATTGTATTTAAATGCTAAAGCTTCAAAATTATGGACAACTTCATTTGAAATCTAAAGTATATAGTTGGTACTAATCTTAAATAAATACCTCGGATTTCATAAGTAGTCGACAGTTCGGTATCTCACTTATTTACCCAAACCCAGTTTTTTTCATTTATAATTTCTTTTACTCGTAGCTAAAGTAATTTTATACATACATGCATATATACCTACCTCACAGTTTATAAGCTCTTCTGCTTGCAAACGGTTAAATTCTATTTTAACAGTTCATGTGCGTTTTTTATTATAATTGCAGCAGACACATAAATAAGTAGCAAAGAGTAACCGATAAAAACTTTGCCCCAAAACACATTTTAACATAAACATTTAAACCAGGTTGCCTTTCTTTTTATTGGAATTTTGTACGCCCTGGTAATGTGGCCACATGCAACATGCATTCCCAGTCCAATAAACTTTCACGGGCAAATACGAAAATGATCAACAATGCCATTTGCCCCCGTAAATGTACTTGTTGTGAGAAATAAATGACTTTAACGTCAAATGAGATTGGAAATTAGTAGACCAATCTTTTTCATCTCTGAATTGTACAACCCCTTTCTTGGGACGAAGTGAAGGGTAATCATTAGAAGTGAATGCATTTGTAAGCTTATTTCGAATTAGGGTGTTTAAGCAACAACTATTTTCATATTACAATGCAATTATTACGAGCTACAGGCAAGAGACTAACAAACTACCAGTCATCTCAGCAGACAGACATTCAGGCATACAAGTACAGAAGATCCAGATAGACTTGACTTCAATACTGATGCTGATGATGGCAATGTAGATGTGCTTCAGGTTGGCATTGATGACGTCTTCCCTTGTAAATTGTGCTCTTGTTGAAATCCAGAAAGGTTTTGTTAAGTGTAAAACATGAAAACCCTTTATTATTTCTCTTACCTACATCGAATGTCGTTGAACATGTTCAAGGATATTTAGTGCCATAGACGAGTAAAATAGGAATAAAAAAGGTGGAAATTTAACTATTTTCATTCCGGCTATTTATATAATACTGTGATTTTTGCTTTACAAATATCAAGAGTAGAAACAAGGGTGCTTACCACATCCACCTGCTTCAGTTTTATTTGAGTGTACATATATGTTGTACTATAAAGTTGGCTAGGTTAGGTTGCCTTCAATAGTTATTGACTGGCATGACCGTGTAAGTATTTTTTTTTCTGTTGAGTGCATTTTCAATGTTGGCAAGTATTTTATTTCTTAACTGGAGTATTTATTTTCATTGACTATGAGATAATTACCAGCATACCAGTTGCATTTAAAAGTTGAGCGTAGTAGTAGTTCGTTCATGTTTGCCAACTATAGAGAGGTCGATGAACTGGAAAGACTTGTTTTTTTGTGATATATTTTTAATTTATATGAAAACAAGAACATAACTGAAAGCATAGCAAATACTGTGCTACAGTAAATTTTGCCTAAAATTGCTGGATGTTGGCAAATATAGCAGCAGTCATTGATGCTTAAAAAAAATAAGCATTCCTGCTAAGTGATCTCAATAAATTTAAATATAAAAGAACTTATATAAATATATAGAGGATGAGAATGAGAATTGGAAATTCAACGAGTTATGGTTCGGTCATTCTCGGAAGAGATCAAGAGCACGTTGTCTTATAGATAACGATATAAATCCAGTTTCCAACACAAATTTTAGCTTCTGGCTTAAAAACCACCATGAGGTAAATTTTTTTAAAGTCATTTATTGTTTTCTATCACTATGTATTGACCTGTATGCTTTAAAATACTTTAATTAAGCAATCCCCATTTGGACTTGGTCCAATCCCTGTCAAGGTTAGTCCGCACGGTGTGTGATGGACTTTCAAAAACCTCCATTGTAAAACTTTAACCTCCTTTTAATCTCAGGAATTTCTACATGTTTCAAACATCATTTGGGGAATTCGAGAGTAGATATAATTTTTCTTAACCATTTTCTAAGGCATTGTTGCAGCGCTTCTGGTGTCAATGAGTCGTATTAAATTTTTGAAGCTGTGTTTAGTAGCGATTTAACTTCTCATTTAAGTTTGCCTATAATTGTGCTATATAATACAGACGATGCCTTAAGTAAGTAGCCCAAAGTAGTCAAGTTTACCTCGCAAAACATAAAATCGATTGCATAACTAACCGATATTTTGTAAAAACTTCTTCGAACTATATTTAATGGCTCCGACAGGCATCTGAAATACCTGTTAGCCAGATGGCGGTTCTACAGAGCAGATTTAAATAAGTGAAGGTTGTATTATCATCTGCTCCTGTCTTCATCTAGATAACTGGATGGGAAACGCACTACTTTAAACTGTAATGTGTCATTAGCGGAAACAATGAATTGCAATGTTCTGCTAATATTCTATAATACTCTGCTTAAATCGCCATAACCACTTAAGTGTGATGTCTGAATGTTTCGCTAACTCATCTGCAGTTAGATTCTCACTAACAGGATCTGAGTTCGTTTATATACCTGCAAAGAACCTGATTTCAGTTTGGCTGTTGGCTATGAAAATAATATATCTTAAATATTTATTGAAAGCCTGTTGGCTATGAAAATAATATATCTTAAATATTTGTTGAATGCCTTAAGGGCATATTTTTCAATCAAAAGTAGATAGTTAATATAAGAAAGCACTCAAGGAAACAATGAAAAGGTATATCATAAGGCTGTATTAGATCCAGGCCAAAAAAGATTCACTATAAACTTAAAAGTTTTGGCTAGTCGGCGCATCTTTCGATTACAAATATGTCTGCCTGGAGAACACTACTTCATTCACACCATAGACATAAAGACGTTTTGATTTCAAAGACGTTTTGATTGCGAATTTTTTTAAGCCCGGCAATATGTTTCCCCACTGGAGCTATCGGTGCGCAAAAAGGGCTTTGAAAGGTGTGTCAGGACTTCTTTAGCAAAAACAAAAAAAAAACAATTCGAAGAGTCGTTGAGTAGTCATTTCGAAGAGATAGGATCGTCTTCTGCGGACTACTTTAAGGGTCTTGGTTCACTGTCATTTTCTGGTATGACGTACGTTTGGTATCAGGGTGCAGAGCTAGTCTCAGCTCTTACTGCGGGCTGGAAGCTCAGGTAGTAATACCTTACATGAAATGAGTAATCGAAAATAATACAACTAATACATTTAAAGGTTTTCTACTAACCACTTTTTGTCTTCAATAATGTGATAGAACCTTCATGTGATAGAACAATGATGGATATATTGGTCATCACTACCGGTGAAATGACTAGTCAATTCAATCTTCCTGTTCTTGTATGATAGCGTAGTAGTCGGAGATCAGCCAGCTCTATTCATGCCGGAGACATCTTGTTTCGGTAGACAAGCCAAATACTTCGAGATTTATAACGTTTTATTACGTTTTCATTGCAAAGAGGGCTCTTATCGTCGTCGATTTTATGGCAACAGCTACCTCGACAAATAAAGGAAATACATATATTCCAGTTTCTACAATTTATCATAGGGATGCACTATGGCATGTTTAAAGACAACCTTATTGCCTATCATTTTGTAAATTTTCCTCCATATTTAACTGCTTTAAAATCTTAGCGTATACCTCTCTTAAATAAAAATACTTTCCAGTTGTCACACATGCAAAATAGCCTTGTTATGCTGTCCTAGCAAATACACTAGTCGTGGTGATAGTGATGGTGGTTTCGATGGTTAATGCAAAATATGTTATGAATTTTCTCTTTCATTCCCTTTTTCATTACACTTAAGCCCTCCTAAAGCAATTGTTGCTTTGCCAAAGTTTTGTTGGGGTTTTCTTTGTTGCAGTGGCTTTTTAGCAACATGTGCTAGAAAAAACTTCGTGGTTTATAAATTGCAAGAGACCAAAGCAGAAATACATAAGTCGGGGCTACTAAAATTTGCAACATATTTAAGCTATTTATTGTCATATTTATAGCAAATTTGGTTAATGTCCAAAGGGTAATTCATTTAAGGTTTGATTTGTTTAAAAAAAATTAGCTATTTTCTTTTAATTATTCTTTGGAAATGCTTAAAAATCTTTAAAAGGCCGAATTTAAGCTACAGCCATAGCGTGCTCTTGGTTGTTCTAATAATTAATGAAACCAACAAGCTTGCATGCTTTAAAATCATTACCCCAAAAATTTGTTAATGTTTCTTTTAAGAGATTAGCAAAGCTGCTATTGTTGCAAGCACCTTGTTGCCTCTGTTATTAGGTTTTAAAAAAGGAGAATTTAAATTAAAGCGTACCGCGACATCATTGTAATCAAAGAAGTGTAAGTAAGCAACCAGCAGTAAAATAGTCAGCAGTTTGCTGGCATTAACCGTTTAGCAACGAAAAGCAAAAGTAATGAAACAGCATTTGAAATCAAAACCCAGGGGGCAAATCACGGTATTCGATGACTCGTACTTTAAAAATATTTCCATATAAACTCTATTGAAATATTTTTAAATTACGAGTCGTATCGGATGCCGTAATTTGCCCCCTGTTTTAATTTATATCTGTCCTTTGTAGGGTTAAATTCTTTTCTGCTATTTTAAAATAAATACTTTATTCAGTCATTACTCTGTTGAATTTGGCGTGTTCTAGTTAAAAGATTGACTGGCATTTTGACTAACAGTCTAACTGACAACATCATGCATGCATGCATTCATGATTCTATGAAATGAATGAATATTTTTGGGCTGGGATTGTTTGTTGTTTTATTTTGGGTTAGTATTTGACAGCGTGCTGCAACATAGCACAGCATTACCTGTGAGGAAGTAATCTTCAATCTTATTATAATAGAGAAAATTAAATGTTTTAAGGAGTGTTTATTACACGGAATATTGCAGTATTTTTCAGAAGGCACTAAAGAAAAGTCATTGATTTTTATCCTTAATTCACTTTTTTCTGAAATCGAAACACCATTTCTTTTTGAAGTTGTTGGTGATTGTTGGTAATTTTCTGCTAAGACAGTGAGGTTCTTTGCTATATTGTACTCAGGTAGATCTTTTGAAAATAGAATATATGAAAACATGTAATGAAATTAACTAAAAGATATTGCGCAAACAACTTTTTCTTTGCGTGATGAGAACATGTTGATAACATTTTCCTCATTACCAGTACTCATCCATTGTCAAACCTTCCGATTTTCTTCAGCACAATTTTTTTTGTTTTGAAAAATAGAAGTAATACTCAGACAATGAATGCTTACTAGCATTACTAGGTGTTACCTTCTTTTGGAAAGAGAAGACAGGTGGTGACGGAAGAGATAGAGGAAAGCTCCATTCTTTTATAACTCTTCTGTTTTTTGTACGTTTTTAATAATGCAGTGTTGCAGCGCCTCTAGTGTTAAGTGAGGCATATTAAATTTTCAGAGCTGTGCTTAGTAGCCATTTTAATGGTTATTTTACTTCGCCGTTGATTCTTTTAGACAATTACGGTGCTCTGATGTTACATTAGGATTAGTATGCTCTGAAGCAGGAGTTAGTTCAGTGACTAGTGACTATGCCTTCACTGTTTGAACTTTCTCACAACAAATGATACAAAGGAACACTAATGCAAATCAGAAAAATGCGTGGTGTTGTTATTTTAATGACTCTCAGAACCGGGCTCGGACACAGGACCTTCGGTTTTATAGTCAACGTGCTAACTACTTTCAGCCAACGCCATCCATTCAATTCACGTTATGGCCAGTATGGTATGTCGTAGCTAATCTTAAAACCATCTTATGAAAGTGACAATCCTTTTTGAGGAATTCAGTAATATGTTTACAGTCGTAAAATTATTACAAGTGGCGTGGCACTGTCCCGCTAACAGTAGTTGACTGGAAATACCTGAACTCAAACTTCAAGGAGGTCAGCAATAAATAAACGTTTTTATAAATATTTTGCTATAACTAACTTGTCGAGAAGTAACTAGTTCTCTGTGAGAGTCATTATTAGCGATAATTGCAGGTAACCAACCTAGACAGACTGATTTCTATGATTCACATGTCAGTGGGTGAGCAAAAAGTGACTCTCTCCTAGGACATCGCCATGTAAGAGCGACTTTATATGAAAAATGTATAAAAAAATTATTTAAGCCAAGCCAAATTATTTATTTTCACAAAAATTAAATATTTTTCTGCTTGCCCATGGTGAAGTAATCACCAAACTTTGAAATGTAATAGTTTAAATTCATGTTAGTGTTATAGTTTCTTTGACATACAGATTAAAATCCTTGGACACACATACACGCGAGCAACTCTTTAGTGCGTTTTTAGCCACCCAGTGAAAATTAGGCTGGTTGTTAGCACATTGACACGTTTTGCATAAATTTGCATTGCAAAAAGTACAAAAAGATTAAATTTTATTTTTGGCATTTTATGCAAATGATTTTTAAATATACATACAGTCATTTAAGTTAGTATCTAAATACAAAATAATGTGTTTTATACAACCAGCGTGAATATGTGTATGCAGTATGATATCTTTTTTTTTATAAAACTAAAAAGGGTTGATGTTTAATTCACAAAAAAGAAAATACTTTGCGCTTTGACCAACACCATTTCAATTTAATTTTTCTCTCTGTACCTCTGGCAGGTTCTTAATTCTGCCGAAACGGACTTTAAATTAAGATTTTTAAACATTAAAATATTTTTTCTGTGCAGTTATTATTTAGATTAAAGCAAAGTACTTTTTTGAGCTAAAAGTAGAACTTTTCTTTTTTTCTTTTATTTTTTTAATTAACGTATTCATTTGAAAGTGGTTTTTAGAGTGCCGTATGAGCAAAAGGACATGCACACATTAACAAGTGAGAAAAAAAAATAGCGGAGGTTAAAACGAAATTCGTGTGCTTGCCCTTGTAAATGTATTCGTAGAAATGCTGGAGTGTGTCATACATGTTGTTCGTCATTGATGGAGTTCAAAGATAAAATTTCAATTAACCTTTTTGTATATAATAGCTGCCACCAAAAGAAACTTCAGCTACAAAAGGTGAAGATGTTATACGAAATGAAAGCAAACATAAAGGCAATTTTGTGTTCTTGTGAGTTGATGTTTTAATCTGTTGGTTTCTAAGGCAGAAAGGGTATTTTTGTTTCAAAAGATTGTTGGTCCTAAACAGGAAAACAACACAAGGTTGGTCTTCCTAAAATGTTTTCCGATCCATAACACCCCATTCAGAGCCGTTGTCTTGATTTAATTAATACGCTGCTGCAATACCGTTCTAAGGACCTGGTTCTAAAGGAACCAATGATGACAATGAACATCGTGGTAGATCACCTTGTGGCTTACAGCGACTACTAGGCTTCTTTAAAATATCCTAAAAGTAGGCTTTAATTTCTTAAATATATTATCTGTGATTTATATATTTTACCAAAAGAACAAAAATAAAAATCTGTGATTACCAAGAAATTTGTTATTCCTTCCTTTTTATCGTGTGTTGTCTTTTAATGGTATTGGGCTTAAAGTATTTTTCTTTTGCCTTATTATTATTGTCGTTTTTACCATCTTTAATGTTTGTGTTTATTTTAATGTCATTTTCAACTCCTTATGAGCTGCTGATTTCTTTTGTGTTCTTTTTTTTTTTTTTTTTGTTATTATTCATTCTATATTGTTCGTTTAGTCTCTTCTCAAGTACTTTGCTTTTGTCTTTCATTTTGTCAGTGCGTCTATATTGTTTGCAGTTTTGGGTTTGGTTTTGTATGAGATTTTTTTCCTTCATCAGCTCTTCAACACCGATTGCTTTTTTTATGCAATTTAAGTTTTATTTGTTTATTCCTTGTTGGATCGTAAAGTGAGTGGGTAGAAGTTTTCGTACGAATATGGAATAGGAAGACTTACTTGAAACTTTTTTTTTATAAATTATGGCTCTTAGTGTTGCTCTACTTACCTCTTTTAAAAATAAGATAATTAATATTAACTTTCTGAAAAAAGTATAATATGTACTTTGGATTCTATCTTAGTATATCTTACGAAGTAAAAAATTAGTAGAAAAGCTGTTCATTTTGAGAACGAATCAAATTTGTTGCATATTCGATATGAAGAAAGTTCGCCAAAAGTGTTAAAGAATCTTTAGTAAGAGGATCATACATATGTGGGTAGCACAAACTGCATAAATACAACTTCAAGCCTTGGTTTGGGTTATTTTGTTGGTTGCACTTGCTATATTAGATGTTGGGTCTTAACGAAAAACATCAAAATCGCTCAAAAGGTCGTAGAATTTTAGCGAAAAATTTAGTATACCTCAGCGAGAGGCAACCTTACGTCAGCGACAGGTAACCTCACGTCAGCGAGAGGTAACCTCACGTCAGCGAGAGGTAACCTCACGTCAGCGAGAGGTAAGCTCACGTCAGCGAGAGGTAACCTCACGTCAGCGAGAGGTAACCTCATGTCAGCGAGAGGTAACCTCACCTCAGCGAGAGGTAACCTCACTTCAGACAGAAGTCATACCTAAAATCCGGTTGAAGAGTGCTGTTCGAGCTGAAGCACTCATCTACCTGTCATCACTTCAGGCCAAGTATTTTGCGCTTTATTGATCCTGAGCCACCATCACCGTCTCCTCCAAGAAGTTGTACCTTCTTCTTCTTTCCGCTTAACTTCTATCGGAGCATAGGGCTTCCGCAAAGTTTGTCCAATTTATTCTGTCGGAGACTTCACTTCTTTATATCTTTTGCAGACAGTTCTTCCAGATGATTATTTGGTTCACCTCTTTTTCCATTACTTTATGGATTGCATTCTAAAGCTTGTTGGCATATTTCCTCTATATCCCCTCTTAGGGTGTGTCCGCTCCACCTCCATTTTATTCTCTTCATAATTGTGGCAATTGGTTAAATTTTACATTTCTTATGTAAATTTTCATTGTTTATCACATTGGACCAACATATTTTCAATATATACCGTAGGCAACGGATTGTGAAGCTTTAAAGCTCAAAGCTTATGGCATCCATTACCAACCATGTGTCACAGCTATAAAACAGTACTGACAATAAATTATATTTAAAAATGATGCACCTTCGTACGACAATTTTTGATCTACTCGTATTAGCAGATGATATCGCACGTTCTGCCATGAAATTCTAGTATAACTAATTTTAGTCATAATATTGTATCTTTTGGTCCTGTGTAACAAAAAGCAATAATAATAGATTAAATACACCACCCAACTCATTCAAAGATCTGTTCCTTTTAAAAGAATTTCCGCATGACACTTACAATGAAAGGGAGTACAAGTGATTCTCCAACCTTTTAATATTGTCTGACCACGTTACAGGGCTTCTGTTTTGTCTCTGCAACCACCGGGCTTTGTGTTACTAAACTTAAACAGTCTTGCTATGTTGTCCAATTTGAAAATAGGAGTTTGGGTCGGTCTCAATCCGAATCGAAGGACCATGAATTAGGCCTAAGTAGTTAATTTAACTGTTGTCTGTCTCAGTAGAACATTTACAGTAGAAATATTCAGCTATGGTCTGTTTCACTATGCAATCTTAAAGAAAGTGAGAATATATTTAATTTTTACGGAAGGTTCGTGAGCAAAATATATATAACGTTGTTTGTGTCATGTTCAGACTAATTTAGAATCTGCGACCCTTCTAGATCAAAAGTCCGTAATATGATACGCAGGACCATCATTGAGGACATATTAGTGATTTTTTTGAGCAACCTAGCAGTCTAAAGGCAAAAAAATTAGTTAAAATCTTGGAGGCTAGAGACTGAACAGAATTCACAGTTCGATATGCAAGACCGAACAAGCTGCAGCCTCTTCATCTGTATAGTTTGGAGAAATCTCTTATCCATTTATCCTCTTAACTAAAGAAAATCACAAATGAACCTAAAAGATCCTACGTCTGAACTACAACTGTGATATCACAGTCTGATCAAAGATAAAGAAGAACCATAATTGATGCAATTTTGCCTGTCAATGAAAGACGTAAAAGTCCAGAAGAGACCAACAGTATGATTACAGTACATACCATAGCTTTTATTTCTGTTAAATTTGGTGCAGCCTAAAAGCCGTGTAGCAGTTAAAAGACCCCAGATCTGCGTGAGTAACAGAAATCACATGCTGATGCGAAGGTCCGTTTAAGCAATAGTAATAAACTTTAGCAGTTTGCTGTGCCCAATTTTGCATTTATTTACAATTTTTATTTATTTACTTGTTACTTTAATCGTACGAATAAATTCTAAGACTAAACAAAAAATGTGTAAGCACTAGTTACAGAGGCTATCATCTTTACATAACTTAGCAGTGATACACTTACTTTAAAAAAAGTGGAAATCACCATTTAATCTGAAGGACCATAAGCGATGACATATTTGTAAACTATAAGTATTATCCTATCAAATTGGAAGCATGCCCAGAACCTTGTGAAACTAGTGAAATTCGTGAGCAGCAGAAACCAATTTATATATTGGTAGAGTTATAACTCTAATTAATTATAATAATTATAGTTATAATTATAATAATTATTAGCAAAGGCGCGATTGTCATTGTTTAGTTTAGCCTACAGCCCATGAAATCTCGATTTAATACGAAAGGCCATTAACTAAATCTTACAGGAAAGCTACACCTAGTATCTCTGAAACTTTTCAAAATATTTCAGTATTTCATTACTTTCTAACCTCACTGTTTGTAAGCTTTATATTTATTTTAAAGTGTTTGTGTTAAAAGCGTAGTAGCACTCAACCGCACTCACTCACTCATTCTATGTTCATAGTGAATTCTATTTTATCCTCAAAATAAATATTTTAGTCCTTATTGTTTTACTAATAGTTGTTGCTGTTGTCTCGCTAGATCTGTTTTTTTTTGCCTCACCCGTAATACTAGTAATATCTTTCAAGGTTTCTCGATTGTTTTCCATGAATTTTCTTAATGTTTTTTCCTCCCATTTTACTCGCAAATGTTTGCCATCTTTTACTTTGTTCAAACGTTGAAAGCGTTACCGTCATTGTCTTTATTTGGCTCTGGGTTCCTTTTTTTTTGCATTTTAAACAAACACTGAGAGATTTTTAATAGAGTTCTAAAGCGACACTTTCGATTGTCTTTGTTCAACTTATGTGAAAATTAATCTTTAAGTATGTTGGCGTTGGCGCTTGCTGGTTTGTTTGCTTTTTATCGTTTTTTTTAGGTTCTTATGTTCGTTCGTACCTTTTTATCTAGGATATTAAGGAAATGAAAAGGCAGCAAAGTAGTGTGACAAGTAGCTACACAAAAAAAAAGAAGAAACTAAAAAATATATAAATAAAAGTACTCTAAACACACTTTGTTTTAATGAAATGCTCACAGAAAAAAAGACAGAAAATAAATAAAAGATTGGTCTGCGTTAAAAGAAAATAAAATTATAGTGAACAATTTATTCGTTTTGAGATTTTGGTTGAAATAGAGCAAATCCTTCATTTGCTGGGTCAGCATTACGTTAGTAAAATAAATATTCGTTAAATTGGTAAAAAGTTAGCAATAATTTAAAACTAAAGTATAAAAAACATGTTTCAACAGTAGCTAAAAATTAAATAGAGTCATTGAAGCAATTTTTGAACTCCAAGGTATTCGGTTCATCACTAAGTAATTTTTAATAGATCTTTCAATAATTAATTTGTCGGTCACACGACCCCGTGTCAACGAGCAAATACAGTATCCCTTCTTCTGATGTATAATTATGCTCCACAAACTCTTGTTAATAAAAAACATAGAGCAATCAAATTTTTATTGGGATTACACTATATTATATTGGGATTACACTATATTATATTGGGATTACACTATATTTTACACATATTCCTTCTAGTTTCAGAGTGTGACCACCTCTTAAACCCCGTTTTATATCAGTAAAGACAGACAGACAATTCGTCTATGCTCTTAACTTTTGGTCTATCCTCTTGACTTTTTCAGTTAATGCTCATCATTGCAACTTCGTCTAGTTTAATTTACATCAAAAAATTTTCAGAATTTTGTGGTGGCTATATTGATGTATGTTGGCTTTTATTTATATTTAGGGTTTTATCAATCTTTGCTTAATTTAAGATTAGTAGCTGATTGGGCTTCTGCATCCGATCCTGGATTTGGGGCTGCCAGTACGTGTTCAGAAAAACAGAGGACAATGCAGATTTATCCGCCACCGTTTGTGAAGGTTATACCGAACATGGTTGGTCATCAGAGCCTCGTTAGCTAACAATAGGTACAGTTGAAGTTGCCAATTATGCAGGAGATGATGCGGGGTCGCATCACTAGACAATTAGAATACCTATGCTCATTATAGGAGATAAAGGTATAAATACATGGAGGTCTTGGTTTACAAGAAAATAAAGGGGTATCTGGAGTTTGACAACTGTTTAAGTCAATCCATTTCCCTCAATTAAATCATTACAAAACAGGCCCTCGAAAGTATAAAATAGATTAAACAACTAGTTTGTAGAATATGCTTGATCACTTCATACCCCAAAAATTACTTCCTGAAAACGCAAGATACCCGATCGTCCTATAATTCTTTCACATTCATTATCCAGCCTATAACTACAGTCTCTTAAATTGTACTGCTTTTGCGAGAGCACTCTTCACATTTTTTGTGAAGCTTTTCTTGTCGAAATGATACTTCAGATCTTAACATCCTCCTAACTTTCTCACTAATCCCTCTTTTACCATATCTTTTCTTGCATTTTTCGTGCTACATGTAAAATATGTTTAAACTATAATCGAAACCATCTGCTTTTGTATATGAATTTTTCCTCATGCAAGTACTCCTCCCAGTAGTTTAGTGTTGAATTTAAATTGCCATGAGCGTATCCATAACATCAAGAAACCTCGTTTTACGTTAAGGAATGGAGAGTATAATGTAATACGGTTAGTCCTCTTCTTATACACTCCAGTGCATGCAAAATATCCGTAAGCGTGGGTAATCACGAAAGTAAAAAGCTTTTTTTTCTTTCCAAGTTTCCAAGAGTTTCCTTTATGAAAGTTGGAAGTTATTTAGTTCTTTCCAGGTACATGCTTAAGGTTGCCACAATCCTCATCTTGACCTTTATTTTTATGTTAAGCCTCTAAAATAAACTTTGTGCTCTTGTCTATGAATGCATCCTTTTACAAGTAATACTCCAAGTGGTATACTCTTTAACTAAAATGCCCAAGAGCATATCCGTAAGGCAAACCATAAGAACCCATGAGGTTAAGCTTAAAACATGATGATGTAGTACGGTTCTTTTTTCTCCTCATGCGGTTCAGTGCATCAAAAACATTGGTTTCTAAATGAGTTTTGTTTTGCAGTTTTCTTGCAATAAAAATTACTTGCAAGTTATTTAAATAATGTTAGCGACTAGCTAGTATCCTTGCTCTTTCTATGTCATTTTTTATATTTATCCAAATCTCAAAGTACTCGGTCCTTATATAAAAAGTTGGTGTTCCTGAAATTATGGCACCATCAAACCTCAATTTCCTCATTCAAGCTAGGTGATGAGGTGACTCTTTTTATTCATTGTTTTCTACTCTAATTTCTTTGCAAAAGTTAGGAGTTCCTTATGAATAAGTGTGTAAATTTTCTAGAATCCTCATCTTGATCTCACTTCCATATTTGCTATTGCACCTGTAGAACACACGTCGTCAGAATTAGTCAGAGAATGAGACAGAGATAGAGGGAAAGAGTGAGATTGAGGAAGTAAAAAAAGGCAATAAAGAAAGGGTGGTAATTCGAGAAAGTGCATGTGATTCAACATAAATTGATAGTGTACATCGATGTTTAGTTTTCTCTTGCGGTTTTACTTCAACAAAAATAACTTTCAGTTCTCTAAATAATGTCAGCGTATAGCTAATTATATTTGCAACAAAATTCTAATTGATCAGGACGATGTTAACAAACGACCTCGTGTTTAAGAAACAATATCAAAATGTCAATGCATTTATTCGCAGAGAGCGAAGGCTAATATTCCTTAAGTTGTGAATACTTAAATCCTCATTTTGCTCATCCAACCAAGGCTACGAGGAAACTTTTGAATTCATTGTTTTCTACTCGAAAGTTCATGCTAATCAAAATCTGCTTGAGCTTCTTTGGCGAAAAGCAAGGAGTTCCTTATAAGGAAGTGTATAAGTTTACCACAATCCTCATCTTGACCTGACTTCCATCTATATGGTGCGCAAAGATCATATGTTGTATGTTCGTAAAGCTCCCGATAGCAAGACTTGGCAAAGTTGCTATCAATCCCGTTTTGTTGATTGTGATCTTTGATATTAGTCAGGGAAAGTAAGATAGAGAGGAGTGAGAAATAGAGATGGAACGAGTGAGTGAGAGAGAAAGTGTGTGAAAAAGGGATAGAGTGAGAACCTGCGTTTCGCTTCAAATTCAACATAAGCTAGCATCGTACAATTATCTAAAGTCTGATTACTGATGTCCCTCCGAACTTAAATGTAAATGAAAAGTTGTATGCATAGTTTCAGTAAAATTATGAAATGTACCAAAAAAAAAATTTAATTACTGCAGAGACGACAATATGATTACCACAACTGTCGTACAACCATGCCTCTCAGCTAAGTATTGAAATGTCTAGCTATAATAAAAATAAACTATGCAGACTCTTTAAAAATAAAAATTTCAGCAAAATTAAGGAAAAAACCAAGCACCACTTGTACTAAAATTACATCTGCATTCCACCTCACATCACCCCCAACCCACCTCAATCACTTTTCTTTTACAAACATGTTCCGTACGAGTAACTGGCCCAGTAACTGTGTAAACATCAGTATGCATGCACTTTTTCCTGCTGTTCTCTGACAGTTAGTGAGTGTATGCCACACAGTACTACTAAGTCTGTCTATAAAAGCCTTTAAACTTTAAAGCAATGTGCGAGCCTTGATGTGTATAAATTTTTTTATTTATTTACAAGTGCATTTTGTCTATTTTATAATGCACACATGCATACATACACCAAAACAAACATTCACACATTTATGTTTGAGTTTTATTTAAAACATAAAAAGTTTCATATAATGTTTTATTCTACTCTCTTTTCCCTTCTTCCTTGGTTGCTCTATTTTTTCAAATTAACAGGAAAATAAAAAAATGAAGAAAACTTTTATTTCATTCAGGTTTTTGCTGTTGTTGTATTTAACAATTCAGTACATGTTACGTGCAAATTTGTTTAAATCCTTTTAAGTGTTCAAGTTGTTGTATGGCTGTGTGCGTACGCGTGTGTGAGTATGTGTTTTTTCGAGTAAGTGTATTTGTTTATATTCATGTATTTAATATGAATAAATGCATGAATATATGCAGGGATGTGCGTGTATGTGTTTCTTTTTATGTATATTTTATGATAGTTTTATGTATAGTTAAAAGCTTGTTCATTTTTTTAAAGCTTTTCATACAATTCTATGTTCAGCCGAATGTACGCGTACATTCCAGTTGTTGTTGTATTGCAGTTGGTTATTGTGTTTGTTAATACAGTAAGCAAAATATCATGAAAATGTTTTGTGAAGGACATACATATAGTACAACAGTTAAAGAAATAAGTAGTTGATAGCAGTAAGTTGAAAAATCAAGGCCTTCAGTATTATTTTGTTTGAATTATTATGGCTTTATAAAATCTTTTAATAGGGTTTTTATAAAGCCTTAATAATTTTTATAAATAAGGCTTCAACTTTATTAGCAATTGTCTCCGTGGACATTGAGGGTAGACTTGCATCGAAATCTTTCAGTAGCTCGTTTTAGACACAAACCTATAAAAAACCCATTAAATGTGGGCATTTCCTTGACTAACTTACGTCAATCAATGAAAGGAATCTAAAACACTATAGAAGTAGTTTAGATTTTCTTAGATCCTAAATATAATAAAAATTCTATTGTGAAATTAAATATCTTTTTCAATGCTAATTATTTGCTAATAACCTGCTAATTTTGCTTTATTTTCATGTCAAGCAGCACTCAAAAACATTTTTTATCTACCATATCATTTGTGAAATAAATTATGTAAGAAATGAATGTATATACATTAATGTAAAATTAATTGCTAATAAATAATTTTTCTT
Organism: Tachina grossa; assembly: GCA_949987645.1. Lineage (NCBI taxonomy): Eukaryota > Metazoa > Arthropoda > Insecta > Diptera > Tachinidae > Tachina > Tachina grossa. Next base: position 150,458,165 of record OX465276.1, read on the forward strand.
TACCTTCGTGTCATGCACTATTCAAGGAAATATTTATTTTCCACTATAACATCACTAAAATTCTCGTTTCTATTTATTAATTTCATTTGTGAATTGCATTTGCTTGAATGCTAATTACTTGCTAATAAGTTGCTAATTTTTCTCTGCCTTCATGTTAAGCACCATTTCAAGAAATCTTACTTATCCACCATAACTCTACTGAAATTCTCGTTTCTAATTATTAATTTCATTTGTGAAATAAAAGCTTTAAGGAAGCTATGCGTAATGCTAATTAGCTGCTAATAAATTGCAAATTTTTTTATTACCTTATTGTCGAGGACTATTTGAGGAGATTTTATTTACATACGAGTGCTTTAAAAGTCCCATTTTGATTTATTAATTTTTTTTATGAAAGGAATTGTAAGTATGCTTTAATGCTAATTCACTGCTAATAGACTGCTAATTTTGCTTTGCCTTCATGTCAAGCGCCATTCACAGAAACTTTATGTATTCACTTCAACTCTATCGAAATTCTTGTTTCTGTTTACTCATTGCATTTGTAAAATAAAAAATTTAAAGAAAAAACTGGTATGTTTTAATGCTGGTTAAGTGCTAATAACTTGCAAATTTTTTAGCTTCATGTCATGCACCATTCAAGGACATTTTATTTATCCACTATAACTTTACTAAAATTATCATTTCTAGCTACTATTTCTTTACCTTCATATCAAACGCTATTTAAGGAAATTGTATTTATCTATTACAACTCTATGAAAACTTTCGCTTATTTTTATTCATTTCATTTGTGAAGTAAAAGATGTAAGGAAAAAAATCCGTATGGAAAAATGCTAATTAATTGCTAATAACATGGTAATTACTCATAACCTTTATACTAAGTGCCGTGCTTGCAAAGTTTGTCTATCTACAACACTATAACTTTTAATTTTTGTGCTAAATGGTAACTACAAACTTCTCAAAAAAAATTTTTTTAATTACTCGAGAAATTGAATAGTGGCGATGTCAAAAGAGGATTATTTCCTTATATCCTGGATCCTTGAACATTAATTTAAACAGGTTAGATTTTGTGTATGTCGATACAATTGGACATGAGGTCAGTTGCCTATTCAATCTAATTTTAGCCATGCTCAAGGACACATTCAAGGCGGGCTTCTGACATATTTATGGCGGAACTTCACAGTGGATAGCAATATACTTTACAGCATCATCATGTTGAATTTTCTTTTGGGGATTATGTATAACATCTACATAACCATCTACACTAGAATCGAACCTGATGAAATGAGTTGCAACTAGAATATCGAACGTGTGAACAACTCGTATTTTTTAGTTATTTTTATTACTGCTTAATGTATTCTATCTTTTTCTTCATTTACAATTTAAGCATTAAACACATTCACCACAGCAAGCTACAGACTACCAAATGTCAAGGATAGAATACACATGTTTATATGAGAATGATTCTTTTGAAGGCAGCAAGGCATCAGGGCGACGGGTTGTTGTCTATGCTGATTTTGTCATTGTAGTCCAATTAAACTAATTTCTATTACTTTGGCTACAATGAGAAAATTCAGTATTGCCAGTACAATACAAAATGTTGAATGAATGATTTTGTACAATATTATTTAACAGAAACTATATCCAAAAATTGATACAAAGCATAAATTGATTAATTTTTGTACTTTTACGTGAAATAAGTATATTTTAAAAGAGTAATTAATTTTTATGAATGCAAAATATATAAAAATGGCAAAACTGAACTATGTATTGTACTTGAATATCAGCTGCAGATGGTGCTGCTGCCGTCTCCAAAATAATTAAGTAGCCGGCTACGAGGCGACAAATGCTGCTTGCGGCATTTGAAGTCGTGTGTTCGTGTAGCCTGCTGTGGTGAATGTGTTTAATGCATTAATTACAATTTGTTAACATATTTCACATTTCAAAAAAATCCTTTTAAATATTATTCAGTAGCTCCGCAAAAGCATCTCTATTTCTTGCTTCGCTCAGAAGTCTGTCAATATCTCTGATACCAGTCCATACATACTTCAATATGGATTGATACATGTAGTTTCTTTTCTCCCTTTAACAGCTATTCCTTCAATATTCGCTCGTGTTTCTTTAGGATGGTAACTATCTCTCTTTGGCAGTCCATTTTTCTCAAACCTTCGGTCGGTCCAGGGTATTTTGAGTATTCGTCTATAAACCCACATTTTAAAGGCCTACAATCTTTTTGTCTGATAATTTTATAGTTTTAATGAATATTGACTGTATTGATGATTTATTGTTGATGTATTAAAAAAAGGAATCTTGAGCCATTTCTATGCGTCATCTTATTTCTTTTGAACAATCCCATTTATATTCTATACCAGCTTTGAAATTTAAGGCATATTTTAATATATTACTACTGTTAATGGCTTTGATTCACCTCCTTGGGTAATCTGTGTCGACATAGACAACTCCGGCTAATGGATATTAGAGACCTGCGTAAACAGTCTTTAAATGTAAATACGTCATGATTTTTAAATGTATTTACGTCGCATGTATTATACTAAACCAATAATAAATGCTGTCGTACTATAAGCGAAGCACGATGGATGTATTGGTGTACGTGTATATCAGTGTTAACAAGCGATGTCGCCAAGACAGCTTGTTTGTAACAAACACTCAAAAGAAGTTCTGTTGATTAGTGAATGCTTGTTATTTTTCATATTGTACGTTTGAGTGTGTGTGTAATATCTAGATGGTAAGCTATTATGTGATTAACCGCATACAACTAATGTTAATGCATGTGTGTGCCTTTGCATGTACACAGAAAAATAAAAGATCATACACACATACATGCATGACGTTTGTAAACGCGCTCATGAGTAGAAAGAAGCAAGTATCACAAATTCTTCCGTCACGAAGTGTTTTGTTACTTACTCTTATACCTACAATACTGAAACAAATTTCTTGCAAACAGTGTTGTTAAAGTTTGTTTTATAAGATTTCGCTGTAGTAAAGCATTTGAAAAATACTTGTGAAAACCTCCTCGTATGAAGAGAGAATTTGCAAAATTTTCTCAGCGTACATGGTTTAAAAAAATATATTCGCTTAGTTGCAAATAAAATTAAATTTTTTCACATTCATAGATGTGTTTGTTAATACGTTCACATACACTTACATAGATTTATATTTACCCGCGTATTGGCAACACAGTTTGTGTATGCTGCCTTGTATGCGTGTGCATGTTTGAGGCAAGTATGTGTGGTTCTTCTTCTTATTTGAATGCAAATTGTTGAAAGGAAACAAACAAATATAACAACATCAACAACAATAACAACAACAACAAAAAACATTCTCAATTCATACATTTGTATGAATGAGTTTAATAATAACAAACTAAATGGGAAAAAGAGAGAAACATGATTTTTATTTTAATCACTAAAAATATTTTATTTTAATAGCATTATATAAATGTAGAAAAGTTTTATTATATTTTTTTTGTGTTCCCTTACAGTCACCCCAAACCCCTTTTTAATGGCATGACCTAACCTTTAGATATGTTAAAATATATATAAAAATATCTGTATATAACCTCCAGCATATCCTTACGAGTGGCAAACAGGCAAAAGTTTCTCAAAGGTAATGAAAATAGAAATTGTATATTAAACAAATATGTATGTAACTCTTTAGGGCCAAGGCACTGTCAGCAATAAAGGCTTTAATTATTGGAAGTTTCTCGTATTATGTGCTTTTGTAATGAGTTCCTAATTGCACCTTAAAGTATATACGACAATCAAATTTATTTGTTATTTAAATAATTTTCTACCACTCATTAAATGTTTCTTTAACCACAGCTGCCATTATATAGAAATTGTCACATTTTTTACAAAATGTTGCTGTAAAAATGTTGGTCACTTGTCATTATGTACATTTTTAATTGATGCCATTTAAAAATAAAATTTTTATGTTCAAACAAAACCGAAATTATTTTTAGGTTTAAATTGTTGCTCTTTTTTCGTATTTTCCTTATTTTGTTGTTGCAGCAAGAGAGTAATAATTCAAAAAATGCTGTTTTTATTTAATAATATAGAATTAATCGTCGTATAATTTTTATAAAACATGAATTAAAAAAATAAATAAACTTTTTTTTTTATTTACTTACACAGTACAACATTTTTGAAGTCATTGATTCGGGACTCAATTCTGACAATTTCACGTGAAAGTATGCGCAAAATGAAGAACTTGTGCATCATTCGTTTTGTCTTCTTACCTGCTAAAATATTTTTAATATCGATTTGCAGTTAGTAACTATCGTATAGGGGAATTTTTTACGTTTTAGGCTCTTTTGCTTGACATAACTCGAGAACCACTAGTCCGATTTAGCTGAAACAAATTTAGAAAAATTAAGAATTACAATTCCTCTAATCTGTTTTTATACCGTTTTTCTATGTGTGCAACACTTTCGAAGTTAAAAATTAATGTATGAAGGGAAAAAAGTATTTTTTGCCTAAAAATTTAATTTTTTTTTTTAAATTCATAAAAAATCAAAAATGCAAAAAAGTGTCAAATCTAATTACTTTCGCATAAAGCCACGTAACCTGTGAGTAACGTGAGACATTTTTTGATGATGAATAAATTTATTCCAATAATGTTATGAATGAATATACACAAAACTTAAAATAAAAATTCCAATTTGTATTGCAGCTATTCTTACACAGAAAATATGGAATTTATGGAATCTATGCTTGGCGTTGTCGGTATGATGTTGCGCTGACATTTTGCTGTGTGAGTTTTCTTCTCTTCAAAAATGATGTCAACCATTCGTAGTTTTGTTGTGATATTCCGAGCTTGGGCACAATGTAATCCATTTCGATTTGTGTTAGCGGTTGTCCTGTATTATTTTCAATATCGGGTGTCCAATCCGCATCATTCACGTTGGTCGGATTGGTGAAAACGGTTTCGGCTTGCAGGGACACAGTACCCAGACTCGGAGGTTTAGGTGCATCGACATCAGCAGGGCGGTTAACTGGAAGTGTGTATACTTTTGTTTTCAATTGTTGTCTGTTTAATCCAGGACGAAAATTTATGCATGTGTAGCACCTGGATTCATCATGTCCAGTTGTGTCTTCCACCCAAATTACTGGCTTCATAAAAGACAACGTTGCACCTCCTCCATGTATCCAGTTTACAAGGGTATTATAACAACTTTTGCACACTGTGTTCGGCGTAAAATTTGAACCACTTAAATCTGCTTCATCAAAATAATCACAATACGCTTCTTTGAGTTCCTCAGTACACAAATTTTGTCCAAAATTTTTTTTTTTTTAGAACGATTTGACCACAAACGTAACAAAAATTATCCAATTTTGGGCACTTGTTATTTTCCATATTTATATATTTTATGTTTTCTTGTTATTCACTTTTAAAAAACTGGAGAAAAATCACTTTTACTGTTCGCGTTCGTCGGCACTGGCTGAATGACAAAAATCGATCAACTATAAATACTACGTATTTTTCAATATTTTACTGGCAGGTACTTATAAATGGGCGAATGTTTTAAGGGTACCTGGCTATATACCTGATTCACCACTTGTACATTTCAAATTGCGCAAAACTTTCCAAATAATGAATGAGGGTGCAATTTCTGTAAAAAAAATTATACAGGTAGTCACCGGAAAACCCCAAATAATTAAAACAGTCCACTATCCTTTTTTTTTTCCTTTTAATTGTTCACGCACATTTATTAGCGTTTATTGCTTCGCAGTCATAAAAATCAAAAAACCTTTTGTTTATTCCTTTTTTTAATTAGATTTGACACTTTTTTGCATTTTTGATTTTTTATGAATTTAAAAAAAAAAATTTTAATTTTTAGGCAAAAAATAATTTTTTCCCTTCATACATTAATTTTTAACTTCAAAAGTGTTGCACACATAGGAAAACGGTATAAGAACAGATTAGAGGAATTTTAATTCTTAATTTTTCTAAATTTGTTTCAGCTAAATCGGACTAGTGGTTCTCGAGTTATGTCAAACAAAAGAGCCTAAAACGTTAAAAATTCCCCTATACGATAGTTACTAACTTCAAATCGATATTAAAAATATTTTAGCAGGTAAGAAGACAAAACGAATGATGCACAAGTTCTTAATTTTGGGCCTACTTTCACGTGAAATTGTCAGAATTGAGTCCCAAAATCATCAGCAATTGGAAAATATTAAAAAAAAATTTATATATATATATACAATATTTCAGATTTTACTTAATAATATTTCAGCAAATAGAATTAGTTTAGTATTATTTAGAAAACAGATTTATATATATTTACAATTTAAAGGGGAAAAGATAGTAAAAACCTTATTTTTACAGAAAAAAAAAGTTCAAAGAAGTTTTAAGGTCAGCACTTTTGTTATCTTCAAAACTTAAGATGTAAAAGTGCTAACTCTGCAAATTTCTTATCATATCATAGTTTGAATATCTGTTATGATTTTCGAATCTTTGTGTAATTTTACTAGTCACCGCTGCAAATAAGTCTTCTTTGTATTTTGTATGGAGGCGAGTTGTAGGGTTAACGTCTTGGTAAGTTATATATAATTTTTAGATTTTTATTCTGAATAATTCGAAGCTTTTTTAAATATATTTTAGCGCATTTTGTTGACCATATTTGTCATCCGTATGTCATTATTGGTCTTATACACATTCTGTACAGCAAAATCTTGTTTTTGTGATTTAGAGTTGATTTACGATTTAGAAGTGGGAATAGGGCCCTTCCGCATCTGATAGCTTTGGTACATGATTGCAGAACGTGGTTTTTAAAGGTAAGTTTCTTATCTAATACAATCCCCAAGTATTTAACTTCGTCTAAAAGGGGTATGGTTACTTCCTGAATAGAAATCCTTTTACTAGGTATGCGTTTAGGTGATTTGTTAAATGGGAATATGATTGCTTGTGTTTTACATTCATTAATTTTTATTTAATAATAAGAGCTTTTTCTATTCTTTTTACTACAGCGTTTGAGACTTTTCCCGTTGTTAGGAGGGCAGTATCATACAATGCTAAAGTATGGTCTTTTAATAACTTGAAATCCGATATAAATATTGAATAAAAAATTGGGGATAACACCGAACCTTGAGGTACACCTGCTAGTATTTTGCGTCCTGTAGAGTACTTATCATCAATATGCACCATAAAAGACGTTTCATTTAAAAAACTTTTTATTAACTTTTGTAGATTTATTGGATAGCCCAACAAATGCAGCTTATATATTAGCACATCGTGCCATATGGAGTCAAACGCTTTTTCAATATCCAGCAACACCACTCCTGTACTTTTCCAATTAATTTTGTTGTTCTGTATAAAGTTTACAATTCTTTGAACCTGTTGTATTGTTGAATGTTCTTTTCTGAATCCGAACTCTTCATCTTGTATGATTCCATTACTTTCTGTGAATTGACTCACTCTATCTAGAATTATTTTTTCAAATACTTTATCCAGAATATTTAGCATACTGATTGGTCTATAGTTTTCTGGCGATTTTGAGTCTTTACTGATTTTAAGATTGGTACGACCTTTGCAATTTTAAAAATTTTAGGAAAGTAGCAATTTTTTAAACACCAATTATAAATAAATAAACTTCGTTAGCAGAAGGCAAACAATATCAATGAAACATGACAAGCACTAATTATTTTTTTTAAAATAACAGCTGTTATTTGCAATTGGCAATTACAATTCAGTTGCTTGCTTTCTTTAATGAATTTATTTCATTGTGTAAAAATTCCATAAAATTTTTTTTGTATACTCACCTCTTGAAAGGAGAATCCTATGTGCCCAGCAAAAGGTAAGGTTAGGTTAGGAAGGGTGGTGCTGTATGGCACCTTTACTTGGAGAGCCAATTGGATCCCTTGTGATTCCATTATATTGCCTATTAAAAAAATGTAATATTTACTGCCCCATTTGCAGCCAGAAGTGACCCAATTATTCGTCATTGAGCCACTGAATTTCCATGATAAAGCCCCTGATGTCCTCTTGTTTACACTTCCCGATATCAGTAATGTTCTCATGGAAACGTCTGCTCAGACAGATAATATGTTTAATGGTTTCTGGTTCCTCTTCATTCCCGCACATCCAACAAAAATCTGGAGTGCGAATTTCCCAAATGCTGGTTCTTGCTCTGACCGAGCAACCGCCTATCACGATTCGCATCGCCTTCATGTCCAGTAGAAGTTTGTATCTTCCTGAGTCAAGTTTTGGCCACATAGCACTGGAGACTACAATCTTCTCTAATTTGCCATGAAGTGTTGGTCCTGCTTTCTACTCAATTACTGAGTACCCTATAATAATGATCTGACCTCTTACTGATCTGTCACACATTTCCTCATCTAATGCCGACCCTATTCTTGCCTGGAAAACGCTGCATTCATTCGGCAGTCTAAAAGAACTTCGAATATTCATGCCTAAGATATAGACACCAGCCCCTGTGCCTTCGCCTGCCCATCAAAATTTTGTAATTGATAGCGCTTCTTTAATGGCTTCTAAAGTAATGAGTAGTACTAATTTATATACACAATTACCTTCCCCGTAATTAATAAAATAAGCACTTATTTATAAAATTTTGACAAAATAATTATTTTAGTTCTTTCCAATTATTGATAAAAATAAGTGTAGAAAAAGTTTATTGGTGCTGAAAATGAACTTTGGAAACAAAGAAGATGTTTACATTAGTGTTCAATACATTAAATATATAATATATTCTCCTACTCCTGCAGCTGCATTTTATTTGAAGGTAGATTTCTTAGGTGTATTCTTTATTTTTGGACTTTTCTAACAAACACAATACATTATTGTTATTCTATAACCGCACCTTTTTTTAAAGCTAGATTTTTAAGGCATACCCTTTATTTTTCTAACAAAAGCGATGGAGTATTCAGCTAAATTGTAAGTAATTACGACTTATACTTTCTTATTTTCTAGCAGGCAAACTTTTTGCTGGACTATATTACGATTAATATCGAGCCATATTTTCGGTGTTATCTTAAGTGACATCTTTAGAATTATCAAAAGCTGTAAAATTTTATCTTAAGCGACAATTTACATAAAAAAACATATTTGAATACTTTTAAAAAATATTCTCCTGAAAACTTTAATTTTTGTCGCTTACGATTAAATCCAAAATAAGGCTGGAAATTTTCCTAAATTAATTAGCTAAATCTATTTATCTAAAAAGTAGGTTTTTTTTATTCAGTTATGACTTTCTTGCAGCAAACTATCGCTATGTAAAATAATAATATATATTTACTGTGAATTATATATGCTTTTGTAGGCATAATAATTTTTTAAATCAAACTGTGAATACAAGAAAAAAGGTATAAATAAATAAAAGAGTCTTTTGAGCACCAAAATGGAACAAGTACGCAAATATCCCTTAAATAAATTTTAAATTCTTTTCAATTGTTGGCATAAAAGTACAACTTTTGAATTTTGAGTAATAAGAATAAATTTTGAAAAGTTTTGAATTCGCAATGTACGCGTTTAAGAGTAATTTTTTTTTGCTGTTTCTAGACCAATAACAGGATCGGCTTCACATTGACTTTCCTTGTTTTTCAATCTAACCTAATCCAACTACCTCTGGAGTTTTAGAAAATTTTAAACCATTTGTATTGTAGAAATAAAGGATATTTGGTAGGTAGGCATATGCTTGCACGAATTTAAATAAATTTTATCAGATAGCTGGACTATATAGTCTTAGAAATATTTTCGTTTAGTTTTTTCATAAAATAAATTTAAATTTATTTGTTACATGAAGTATGTCTTAAATGCTAATTGTCTGCTAAAAACCTTTTAATTTTTATATACCTTAATATCAAGCGCAATTCCAGCGAATTCTATTTATCCATTTTAACTACAACAATGTACTTTGTTTGAATTATTTATTTTATTTTTGAAATTAATAGTGCAAAGTCAGGTACTTACGAAATTTCGAGCAAAGTCTACTTGATTTTGAGTACATATCCTATAGAACACAATATTAATTTTGTCAGTAGATTCTGCAAAAAATCTACATAAAATCTAAAAGTAATTAGTTATGCAAAAATTGTTTCTTCCAAATTATCATAAAACATAAACCACATTCCTTAAAAAAGTGCCTGAATTAGCTATATCGCAGCTGTTTGGTTGTAGTTTAGGAAAAATTTCATTCAATGGTTTTTGTTTTGGATACAAAGTCATTATAAATGCCAGAAAATTTGGTTGTACACGCTATAGATTTTGACAAAGATTGCAATGGAAATCTAATAGGTTTCATGCAGATGTAAATATTCTGTAAGGATTTAATAAAGCAAGACATTTTGCTTAAATGCTTATTAATTGCTAATAAATGCCAATTATTCTTTTCTTTCATGTTAGGCGTCATGCGAGTTAGTTTTCTTTATCTGCTGTTGAAAATTAATGGGAAAAATATATTTCGCTAATCGCAAATGAAAACACAAGATTTTCATGGCTAAAGTTGATGACGATTTTAAGGATTTGGGGGGGAATACGCTAACGATATCGGTATATTTTTTGTTCGTTTCCAACAGAATATTTTGTTAAAACGTTTTTATTATTTTCTGCCTTGCACAGTTTAATTGGACAAATGTTAACGATTGGATTTACAAAATCTTTATCTCAAATTACAAAACGCAGTTATATTTCACAACATTTGTGAAAACTTTATTTTTAATTTTCTGCAAGAGTTTATTTAAATTTCACACAAAAGAGCTTAAAAATTACTTTATTTGAAAAAAATTTTATTTCATATGATTAAACTAGTGGCAGAAATAACAGACTAAAGATGCAAGTGGAATAAGAAATTATAGTCGATTTAATTTTCCAGTCCAGTTACTTGTGGCAGGGTTGAATGCTTTGGTTTGGTTTTTTTTTTTTTTTGGTTAGACCCAAAACCATCTCAAAAATTTAGATATTAAACTCCCTCTCTCTCTCGTCGCTTCCTGCAGTTATTGATAAAATTGTAAGTATTCTGTGTATATATGTATGCACATGTGTGTAGGTGTGAATGTCACAAAATCTAGTAAAGTCTGCTTGTATATGTATACATATATGTATGTGTATGCGAGTGTGGGTGAGTGTGTTTGTTTGCATTTAAAAATTTGTTGATATTTGAGCTTGTGCGTAAAAATTAATTAAATCACAGTTGAAACTGTGAAATTTTTTATATACATATGCAGATACTGTTTTTTAGTATCCTTTTTTACGTTCTAACAAATCGATGTCAGCAAAAAAATCCTACATCAATTTTAAAATAGTATATAGTAATTTGAAAAGTTTAGACCAGCTAACAGAAGAATAAAACAAACAAAAAAATCTATGGTTTTTTTTAAATTAATTAAATTAAAAGGATCTACATTTGAGTAGAGTAATATTGTCAGTTAAAGTTTTTGAATGGAAAATATAAGATTTTTATGAGAAAATTGTTAGACACTGTATGTAGAGGCCGGAACTTCGCCACTAATATAATACATAATTGGGGTTTTTTAATAAAAAATTTGCATTTAATAAACTTTCTCAGAGAAAAATTTTTACTTATTTAATTTTCGTTTTTAAAACTAGTAATTGACGAAATTTTAGTAAAGAAAAGTATTCCCTTTTTTTCTATATAAAAGACTAATCATTAAAAATAATTTAACAGAAAAATTGTCACACGAAATTTTGTACAGCAAATTTTTTTACATTAAAAATTGTCAATTGAATTAAAAAAAATAAGTGAAAATAATTGTATTTTATATAGTTTTTTTTTGTAGTAAAATTTTCACTGAAAAATATTTTTTTTAAACAAAAAAATTGCCACATGAAATTCTTTAAACGAAAATATTTCTATATATATTTTTATGTTTATTTTTAAATATTGTTTTATATATATATATATATATATATATATATATATATATATATATATATATATATATGTATATATATTTTTACCTATGTCTTTATGTATATTTTTTATACATTATTTTTCTATACATATTTTTCCAAAAAAAAATTATTGATAATAATTGTATTATATAATTTTTTTTTTGTAGAAAAATTTTTTCTGAAGAAATATGTAAATAGGAAATAGGAAAATTTTTATTCACGGTATTTTTCTATAATAGTTTTGGTAAAAAAAAAATATCTTTCATGATTTTTTTTCTATAGAAAAATATTCATTTGTAAAATTTTTCTATAAAAAAATTTTTACTTATTAAATTTCTTAATAGAAAAATTCTTATTGATAACATTTTTCTGTAGAAAAAGTGTAACGTATAAAATTTTTAGTAAGCAAAATTTTTGCTGTTGAAATTTTTCGAAAATATTTTTAATGAAAAGTTTGCAATCAAAATTTTTTCTATAAAAAAATTTGTATTAATAAACAATTTTTACAGGAAAATTGTTCGTCATATATAGAAAAAATTTCACAGTTATTTTTTTTTTTTTTTGTAAATTTTTTTCTGTCCAAAAATTTATTTCTATAGTGTAAATTTTTGTATAGAAGAATTTTGATTTTTTAAACGTTTTCTGTAAAAAATCTCCCTTTTATTCTGTACACAAATTGTTACTGATGTAGTTTTGTATAAAAATTGTCCTTCGTGAAAGTTTTTTTTTATAGAAAAAAATTCAAAATTTTTCTATATAATATTCAATGTTATCAAATTTGTCAGTAGCAAAAATGTTATTGATAATATTTTTTTATAGAAAAATTGTAACGTATGAAATTGTCACTGTTGAAGTTTTTTGATATAAAAATTAATAAATTTTATGATGTGGTTTTTATAGAATTACTCTATTCAGGCTTCCAAGGTCATTCAAATTGATTTAAATGCAAATAAAAGACAATTTTATTTCATTTTTTCATATCCGACGTTTCGTTGGGATTTTCCAACATCTTCAGGGATACTATTTTTATTGAAATCTGGTAACATTGATAAATAAAAGAACGATTTTAATGCAACAACAACAATAATAACAAAACAATTAATGTTTTGCTTTAACTTACATATACATACATACTATCTTCTAATAAAATTTGCATTTAAATTTTAATAATGTTATTTTACGCGACATGACAACATACAACATAAAACACATAATTTAAAAATAATTGCAAAAATAATCAAAATTGTAAATATCACAGTATAAAGCTTTTCTTAACGTTCTAATATCACAGCTAGAGTTACTACACTAAAACTTAAATTAATACAATGCTATAAGTAGCATTAGTTTTGTCTTTGTCAGTTTTGTTGTTCATTGCTATGTCCATTTTTTGTTGAATACTTAAGCTTTCCAAAGTGTATCTTTTGTTGTATTTTCTCTCTTTGTGTAGTATTTTCACATTTTCCAGATCAGCTGAGTGATAATAATCCAAACAATGTTGAGCTAGCGCAGTAAATTGTCGTCCTTTTTTAATATCATTCTCATGTTCAGCTACTCTTACTCCTAGATTCCTTTTTGTTGTCCCGATGTAAACTTGTTTACAGCTTTCGTGTGCGTTTCCATTACATTTTATTTCATATACTACATTGCTTTGATCTTTTTTATTTATTTTTGTTTTTAGATTTGTGAACAGTGTATTTATTGTTTTGTTTGGTTTGTGTGCAAATATAATTCCTTCTTCATTAATTATCTCTTTTATTTTATTATTCTCAGTCAGCTTTGGAATATAAGATAAGCTTATATATTTAGTGTTGCCAGATATTGTTTTTGTGGTATTGTTTTTTGTTGCGTTATGTATTGATTTGTCTTTTAGATTATTGATCAAATATGTCGGATAATTATTGTTTTTAAGTATTTCTCTTATAAATTTAATATTTTTATCTTTGAATTTGTTATGAGTTATATGTAACACTTTATTAATAAAGTTTGTAATTGTGTTTGTCTTATGTTTAAAGGGCTGTGTTGAATTATAATTTATTATTCTGCCTGAAGCTATTTGTTTCATATAAATTCAATAAATTTTAATAAAAAAAATTGACACTTAATAATTTTTGCTATAGAAAATTGAAAAGTAAAATTATTTCTATAGAAACATTTTTGCTAATAATTTTTTTTTATAGAAAAACTCTTAGCCATATATTTTTTCTACAAAAAAATTTTCACTAATTGAGCTTTAAAATAAATTTATTTTTGGTAAATTTTTTTTTTGTCCAAAAATTCACACTACTGAAATGTTTGGGTAGAAAAATTCTCAAATGTGAAATTTTTTTGTAGGCAAATTGTTATTGATAACATTTTTCAATAGAAAAATTTTACTTAAATAAATACGAAAATAAATACTTAATTCTAAAAAATAAAATTGTTTAATAGAAATTTTTTCTATAGAAAAATTATTACTAACAACCATTTTTTTTTTAATTTTTAGTAATAAAGAGTCACGTCACCAAAGTGATATTTACATGAAAACAAAGACATTCCTCCCCCTTATTGTGAATGGCGTCGTCGACGTTACATCAATAGGAAACTTGTTACTTGTCTACTCTTTTTCGGCAATAGTTGACTACTATTAACATGCTACATTAATTTAAAAAGCCTTAGAGATTAGTAAGATATTCTCAATAAGTGACGTCGACGACTCCATTCACAATAAGGGGATTGTTTTTACAAATACTAAAAATTATGAAAATGCAAGCAATTCCTAAAATTGTTTGCTTTTCTTTGGTGAAGAGTATGTATGAAAAAGCAAGACAATATTTTTAAAATATTGGCAATTTTTCTATCTGTTTTCATATTTTCTTTCTTTTTAAAAATTGTCAATATTTAAAAAATAAAACGTGAATAAAAAATTTTGTTTTTTTTTTGTAAAATTTTTCTGTGGAAAAATTCTCACCGACGAAGAAACTTGTATAAAGAATAATTTTGAATCGTGAATTTTTTTTTAATAAAATTTTATACTGATGAAGGTTTTATATAGCAAAATAGTTTTTCTGTGGAAAAATTCTCACAACTGAAATTGTTTTATTGAAAAATTGTTAGTGAAGACAATTCAATTTATATAGAAAAACTGTCAGTTTGAGCAATTTCCTTAGAAAAATTTTTTATTAATGAAAAATTTTTAAATAAAAATTGTTACAGATGAAATTATTGTAAGCAAATAATTACTGTTGAAAATTGAGCTTTTTAACTTTTTTTATGAAATTTTTTTAATATAAAATTTTTCACAGTTGAAGTTTTAGTAGAATTTTTTTTTTGTTGAATAATAAATAAATTTTTCCATAAAAATTTAATCTTCTGTGGAAATTATTTATGCTTTTCTATAGGGGATTAATGGCTGAAAAAGTTTAAAGCTTTTTCTGATGCATCATTTTGCGCATAAAAATTTTTTAAATTCTACAAAAATTTTTGGAATGTTTTTTTTTCATGTTTATTAACTCTTTCATTTTACCTCTGCAGGCAGGTTGAATTGGACTAGGATAAAAAAATTATGACTTCATTTTCTATTTAAATCTATTGTTTGTTGTTTAGTTATTTATGCAAAATATTTAGTAAAATTTTATTCTATTGTTGTTTAAAATACGAGTACAAATGCATCAATATAAAAACACTCACACAGACACATGCACAAATATAGGGTGTTTTTTTCAGAGGTATAGAACTTCGAATTGAAATAAAACACAAGAAAATCGTTTTAATGTCCATCAATTTGGCTTTATTGGAAGCATAATTTTATGCCATTAATGTTTAAATATGATTTCGGGCATGTGGCCGCCGCGGCTGGCTCGAATAAAGCCAATTCTACAGGTCCAATTTTCAACCACTTTTTCGAGCATATGGGGCCGTATGTTGGCAATAACGCCACGAATGTTGGCTTCCAAGTCCCCTAACGTTTCTGGTTAGTTGGCGTAGACGAGCGACTTCACATATCCCCAAAGAAAATAATCCAATGGTGTCAAATCACACGATCTTGGTGGCCAATTGACAGGTCCATTCCGCGAAATTATGCGCTCATCGAATGTTTCCTTCAATAAATCGATTCTGACGTGCGCTGTGTGGCATGTAGCGCCGTCTTGTTGGAACCACAACTCATCCACATTCATGCCATCAAATTCGGGAACAAAATAGTCGGTTAGTCGGCTCCAATTGCTGTGCACGGTGGCGAATCGATTCATTCGGGTCCTCTTCAACACTTTGCTCTACAGCGGCAATTGTTTCTTCGGTGCGCACTGTTCGACGTCTCTGCGGATGCGTATTATCACATAGAGTAAACGTAGTGCGAAAACGATCCATGGTTAACCGAATTAATTGCTCTGATGGACGATTATGTCGACCATAAAATGGACGGAGCTTGCAGTAAACTTCGCGAACTGAACCATTATTTTCGAAATAAATTTGCACGATTTGCAAGCGTTGTTCTTTTGTCAACCTGTTTATGATGAAATGGCAAACCAAACTAAATATTAATCACTTGACAGCTGACAAAATGGCCGCCAGTTAAAAAAGTGATGCCAACTTAAAGTTCTATACCTCAATAAAAAACACCCTTTACATATACAAATACATACATACTCGTACATATGTAGTTACAACACATGTGTAACTAATGTTTATGTTTTTGTCGCAATAACATTGTGGTATTTGTTGCTATTGTTGCTCATATCCTTTAGGGAATTTTCAATTTATTTTTGTCACTTAAATCATGTTGAATAAAAAGCAGTGCAAATGTGTATGAATGTGTATGTGTGTACTGGGGTATGTGTGTGTGTGTGTGTGTGTGCACCTTTCTGTATGTGTTTCGAAATATTTTTGTGGAATGTACGTACATTTGTTTAGAAATAAAATCAAGTTTTAACTTTATGGTTTATAGACGTTTCTGTCTCCCCTTGCTCTTTTAAAATTTTCTCCCTATTGACAACAATTTTACAATTGTCCTTCTGCTAGTTTAATAAGTGTTTTGTCTGCTTGTGTTAGCTCAACGCTTACGACCGACTGTCTGTATTTGTCTGTATGTATGCATGTGCTTCATCTTTAATTTTTTGTATGTATGTATGTTTGTGTGTGTACTTTTGTGTCCTCTATTCATTATTTTACGATTGAAGTTTCCTATTTCCGGTCGTTTGCATATACACATTTACATTCATTATTGTTTGTGAATTAACTCACTCAAATGGTACAAGAGTACATACTCTTGTTTAGTTTTCCGTATATGCTCATGTGTATGTATATATATATACCCTGCAGAAAATTTGGTGACAATTGATCCAAACGTACTCGTCCTATGACTTGAGAAAATGCGATTGTTAAAAAAAATACGGAGAAGTGTATGGTGAAAAAAAGACATATCGTGTAAATGGTTACATATTCACCATTTTCGTGATGTATCGTCTTGATCTTGAGTCAATTTAGTTTGGACTCGGTGCAATATTGTAGTAGACGGCACTGAACTTGTTCGATGTGGTTGAATACATGGACTTATCAAATAGCGTAAATATAATGTTAATTGGTCCTTTTAATGTGATTTTGGAACCAGTCCAGTAACTATACTGAGATATTAACCTAATCTTAACTGGCCTTTATACTTTTGAAACATGAGTGGTCCTGTGGTTGGGTGGGTAGTATGCAAGCCTTGTATGCGCGAGGTTGTCGGTTCGAATCTCAAAAAATTTTCTGCTTAAAAATAAATTATAATATCATTTGTAACAATAAAAAAAGTATAAGTTTTCATTGTTACAGTTAAATGTCGGAATGACATTTATATATAATTTATACCATGATACAATAATATAAAGGTAAAACCGTTCTCTCTTTTCGTCGCCATATTAGTCTTCTGACGTTTGTCCCGATTATTTTTTACTCTCAAAATTAATGCTACCTTATTAGTGTATGAAATCCGAGTTTTTCGTTAATTGTTTGACTTTGTTGTTTATTTAATTAAAAAAATTTAACTATTTTTCATTGATTATAAAAAACAGCAATAACAAAATACAGCAGCACCAACATCGGCTGCAGCAAAGATAGAACAGCAAGGAAATGAACAGCTACAAGGAAAATCCTAATTGAACAGCATATGCTCCACTTCCGAATCATAGGCGGGACTTCGTGTTCGTGCTTCACTCTACTATTGCCTTACATCAGGTACGTCTAAAGACTCAGTTAGCCGACTGTAATGTAATGTAACTGTAACGTAGAAAACAGCTGATTGATATATTTATATGAAAAGTAGGTTACGTTACATTACATCTCTATAACCATTTTCATTACTTTTCACATAACAAAATTGATCAGCTGTTTCTTACTGTTGCAGTTACTTTACATTACAGTCGGCTAACTGATCCTTAAGGCATATGCACAATGTGAAAACTTTTAAAAATGAGGTTTTGTGCTTTCACACCAACAGGAGCAGAAGAGATCACATCAGCCAATAAGATCTTGACGACAGCAATGCTTACTCTTATTTTGTAAAGAAACAAGAAAAAATTCAAGAGCTTTCAAAGCTTTTGTGTGTTTGGACGAAGCGGCTGTAAGCACAACTGGAACCAACGACGAATATTCTTCGTAAAATATAAAAACACTTGTGTATATGAAAATACACACAATCAGTACGTTGGACGAAAGTTTCCTTGTGTAACTAACTGGCGATAGTTTATTTCTTACGTCGTCGAAAGATGACTAAATGTTTTAATGTTTATTATGTCCATTGCAGTTTCATTTCGAAATGAAAATTATACAAAAACTTTTACCAGACATTGCAATTTCTGCGATGTTAGGAATTGTTTTGTGATTTATCTGATTTTCTGGGAGTTTGTTATTCTTTGCAGTGGAAGTTATTTCTTCAATGCATTTAGAAATTTTTCGCGAACTTGCGATTTTTTCGCGTTATTTCCAAGTTAATTTTCTATTTAACAGATTAAGCGATTTCTAATAAACTTTAAGGCTTTTTTTCCGATTTTGCAACTTCTCGAGTATTTTTGCAATGTTCGCCATGTAAGCGAGTTTTTTCAAGTATTCTGCTTTCTAACATTTTTCAGTAATTTTAAATTTTGCTGTTATGCCTAGCCATGATACTTTTTTATTATGTGCTGAAATAAATAACAAATCAAACATTTGCCAACTTGTGAAGATCATATTACATACAGATTTCATGTCCAATAAATACAGCATTTAAAAAATGTGTGGATTAAACTATAATTTTTTAACTCAAATTACACATTTCAAAAAGCATTCCTAAATGAAAGTTGCCATTATATGTGTTTGGCAACGTTCTCCTCTCTGTTTACAAAAAAAAAACAGTAATCAAATAATCGGGGAAAAAGTCATAATTAATTTTGTACGTCAAATGTGGTTGTACCTTTATATTTTTGTATCATGATTTATACTATTCTACACCGAATAGGTCCCTATGGGATAGTTCAGTGACAAGTCACAAGATGCACTGGTCCGCTTCACAGGAAGTGTTAGAACTCTGACTAGTCGCTATCACTTGGGGACCGGTCACGTCACTAGTATTGTGTCAGTTCAATTTCCTGCAGGTTATGTATATACATACATATGCATATATCTGTGTAAACGTGTTTGGGTTGGCCTGAGTGTAGCAATGGCTAACGAAAAAGGTTATTTCCTGTTTTATTGTCATACTGGTAATTCTTGTTGTTGTTGATTTCTTTTTGTGTTTATCTTTATCATATGTTGCATGTGTCTTGTTTAGAAGAAGAAAAAAAAAGGGGAAAATACAAAAAGACAAATGAAGCGGTTTTTTTTCTTTAACAAGTTAATTTTATATTTCTTTGTCCAGACTTTGTCTTTATTGTTTATTTTACTGGAAAACTATTGAAATTCTGTTTGTGTTCAAAATTTATTTGCATTTAGTTAACTTTAATTAAGCGTAAGGCAATAAATTCATTTAAAAAAGGGAAATAAGTATACTCTATAGAGAAAACATATGTATGTAAGCTTAAAACGAAATTAAATTCTTCTTATGAACAAACATTATTTGGATTTTGTAATAAATATTTCATTAGCAATAATTTTGCTTTAGAAAAATTTCTTATCAATGACAGTTTTTTTAATAAAAAAGAATTTATACAAAAATTTCTGTTTAGTGATAATAAGGATTTGTATTAATTTTGTATTAATTAAGAAAATATATCTTTGTATTAGTTTTTAATCGTTTGAGTTCATACCAACTACGTATATATCGTTACCTTAATATAGAAAGGCCTTACTAACTCATTATTTTTTTTTATATCGAGATCTTTGCGTTTTTCGATATATTAGATATTCTTCTATAGAAATATACAAAAATCTGGATTTAAAAAAAATTAGTTAGGGCCTTCCTATATACTATATAAAAAATATAAAAGTGTAGTTACGTCCGTTTGCATTTAAGGTGACGTTATGTAGATATTCACCTGCTTACAGATGTGCTGCTTCAGAAAATGTATTCGATTCGGCTACATGTGACACATGTGTATTTGGAAACAAAAATACTATTAAAATTTTATCGGCTGTAGCCAGTACTAGTAATTTTAAAAAATGCCACCAACAAAAACACGTGACGTCATCGCCACATACGCATGTGGCTTTTTGCATGCCGTGTGCTATAGGCTTAACTCATAGCTAACCATACCAAATCGCATCTCCCAACTGAACGTATGTTCAAAGTGATAATGCGTTATGAAACTTTAAATGCGTTTTTCTCAAAACTTCATTTTCACACCATAGGTCCCTTTTCTCGAGAAGGTCACATATATTTAAGTTTTTATATTAGTTATGTTCTTTGCAATAAAAAATAGATGCATTCGTAATTATTTACGTTTGAATTTCAGTAATAAACAAACACAATTTTTTTTAATTAGTGTTTTTTATGGGAATTGTTAAAATTTAACCTTAAAATTTTTTAAACGCACTAATAATCCCAAATTATTATTTTACTTATTAAGTTAAATATATATTTTTTATTAAAAATACATTGAAATTGGAAATTAAAAAAATATATTTTACTTAATAAGTAAAATATTAATATGTAAAATATTGGTTTGGGATTATTAGTGCGTTTAAAAAATTTTATACAGATTTTTTTTATTTAAAATTTATTTTATTTAAGTTAAAACATAAATTAACAGTTCAGTTTCAATAACAAAAATTAAGTTATAATTAAAACTAGAAAAACAAAACATTCAAAACAAAAACAATATATAGACAAAAAGTAAAGTATGTATTAGAAAAAAACTAAATAATAATAATAATAATAATAATCTAATAATAATAAACTAAATAATAATAAAATTAATATTCGTTTCCAACAAGCTTATATGTTCATATGGAAAAATTATTTATGTATATACCATATTTGAATACAATATTTTGAAAAGATACAAGCAAGAAATGATTTCATTCATCATTCATGATTTCATTTCTTAATAATTTATTATTTAATTTAAAAAAAATTTATCTGTTGGTGCATAAATAAAAATAGAAAATTGCCATTTATTATTTAGTTACCCTTTCAATATTGAAGTTCTGAATCAATACTATATTGTTGCGATGAATGAACATACATACATAAATAAGTAGAAACATATGTATGCAAGTATGTATGTATACGTGTTCAATTGAAAAAAATTTTATGTGCATATAAAGGGTGTTTTTTTAGAGGTATAGAACTTCGAATTGAAATAAAACACAAGAAAATCGTTTTAATGTCCATCAATTTGGCTTTATTGGAAGGATAATTTTATGCCATTAATGTTTAAATATGATTTCGGGCATGTGGCCGCCGCGGCTGGCTCGAATAAAGCCAATTCTACAGGTCCAATTTTCAACCACTTTTTTTGAGCATATGGGGCCGTATGTTGGCAATAACGCCACGAATGTTGGCTTCCAAGTCCCCTAACGTTTCTGGTTTGTTGGCGTAGACGAGCGACTTCACATATCCCCAAAGAAAATAATCCAATGGTGTCAAATCACACGATCTTGGTGGCCAATTGACAGGTCCATTCCGCGAAATTATGCGCTCATCGAATGTTTCCTTCAATAAATCGATTGTGACGTGCGCTGTGTGGCATGTAGCGCCGTCTTGTTGGCACCACAACTCATCCACATTCATGCCATCCAATTCGGGAACAAAATAGTCGGTTATCATGGCTCTATACCGGTCTCCATTAACGGTTACTGACTCTCCAGCATTATTTCGGAAGAAGTATGGCCCAATGACTCCACCAGCCCATAGAGCACACCAAACAGTCAGTTTTTGTGGATGTAATGGCGTCTCAAGGGTCTCATGTGGATTCTCTTCACTCCAAATGCGGCAATTTTGCTTGTTGACGTAGCCATTCAACCAAAAATGAGCCTCATCACTGAACAAAATTTTGCGATGAAAATCAGCATCGAGATCAATCTCATTTTCGGCCCATATACCAAAATCACGACGCATTGCATGGTCTCGCGGCTTTAATTCTTGCACAAGCTGGATCTTGTAAGGTCGCAAGCCAAGATCTTTGCGCAAAATCTTCCATAAAGTTGATGGACAAAGCTCCAATTGCTGTGCACGGTGGCGAATCGATTCATTCGGGTCCTCTTCAACACTTTGCTCTACAGCGGCAATTGTTTCTTCGGTGCGCACTGTTCGACGTCTCTGCGGATGCGTATTATTACATAGAGTAAACGTAGTGCGAAAACGATCCATGGTTAACATGGTTACATATATACATGCATACATATCGATAGTTGAGTTTTTCAGTGATTTCAATAAATTTCACACTAATACACCTCATCACAAAAATTTATTGCAATAGTGTAAAAAATAGCGCTTTTACAAGCAGTTGTACAAAAAAAGTTACATTTTGAATATTACACTTTCTATTATGTTTTACCTTCTCCTGTAAAGTTACAATTATTTGCGTTAGGGCCTTTCCATTTGAGACCAACGATATATTGACCTGTGTAAGTTGATATCCTATCAAAAATTTCGGTCATCAAAATTACTGATACCAAAATTTGGACCTAGGAATATTTTTCACAAGTTTTCCACTAGTCTAACAAAGTTGTATATGAACATGAATTCTTTTGTTTTGTTTTCTAATAAAAATAAAACATATGTAATATAATTGAAATTTATTTGCTGGTAGTTTAGCATGTCTATATACGTATTTCATTGGCGCTTGAACCAAATCATCAGTAGACTTTAACCACAAATTTTAAACAGTCACAAACCTCTTACTTTATGCATAGACTTTCAAAAACTATATTAGAATTCATAAAATAATAATACTTTTGAAAATCACAAAAGAAAAAATAAGCTTAGCAGGCTTTGAAACTGATACAAAACCCAGAAAATAATTTATATCCAGGTGAACTCATTTTATTTTTCTACATCCTTAAAAATAAAACATATGTATACATGTTTAAAGAGGAAATTTTGATTTGTTCGATTTTCTGACGATTTTTCGGACATGAAATGACGATTATTTTATATTTTATCGGGATTTCGGTGATTTTTCATCATTTTATCTGGCAGCCCTCGATTGAACCATAAATATGCATACATACATACATACATGTGTGTGTACGAGTATATATAGTATATGAATATATACAAGGTATTTGCAGATCATAATTTTTCGCTATTTTTTTAATTTTACTCTAAATAAAAATTGGTGGCTATTGTTACAAACAATTTGACAGTAGAAAATCTTAACAACAGCTTAAAAGAACTTATCTTACTACTAACTACGTACACTAATACAATTTTATTAAGAATTTGTTGAAAGCTACATACACACATACATATCTACACACATGCATTATAAATTCACATGAAGTTTACTATTTGTGATGTTTTGAAGTGCTGTAAACTTATAGTTTTTTAGGTATTTGTTATCTAATAAAAGTATGCATATTTAGCGATTATTCGAAAAGTTTGTATAAACATTACTAGTGATTTTCATGAGTAATTTTAAAATAAATAAAAAATAGATTTTTTTAATATTACAGGCAAAAGAATATGTTTTAAAAAGAATTTGTAATAAATCCTGGGGGGGGCATTGCTCCCCTGGAAAGGCCTAGCTACGCCTATGCCCAGTGGTCATAATATTTGCGTGAACATGTAGTTTGATAAAATAAACCATAATCAATCAATCAAGAGCTCGATTTTGAATTTTTGTGTAGTTACGCGTTTGTTTGCATTTAAGGTGACGATAAGTGCAATGCTGCTGTTCTGTTTAAATAAAAATTAGCAAAAACAATATGAACTTAACGGAATGAGAACAAACAAAAAAAAACTTAATTATTAAAAAGCAAACATACAGGACTCACTGCTTGCGCACTAAAGTCCCTTACACAAACTTTTAAGACATGAGGGATTTTTCAAAGGCTTTACTACAGCGAAATCTTTTAAAACAAACGTAAACAACACTGTTTGCAAGAAATATGTATCACTATGGTAGGTATAGGAGTAAAAAATACTTCGTGACGGATGAATTTGTGGTTCCGGCTTCTTACTACGCATGTACGCGTATACAAATTTCATGCATGTATGTGTGTATGATCTCTTAATTTTCTGCGCACATGCAGACGCACACACATGCATTGACATAAGTTGTATGCATCTTACACACACACACACTCAAACGTACAATATGCAAAATATCAAGCATACACTCATCAACACTACTACTTCTTTCGATTGTTTGTTATGAACAAAAAGTCTTCGCGACGTCACTTGTTAACATTCATATGCACGTATACCAATACATCCATAGTGATTCGCTTATTAAAGTGCATCACTTATTATTGGTTTAGTATAATACATGCTACAACAATACATTTAAAAAACAAGACGTATTTACATTGCAAGGCTGTTTACGCAGGTCTCTATTGCGCACACACATTCACATTAAAGGGGTGAAAGAAAAATAATGGATAGTAAAACTTTTGAAATAAAAAATTTAAACGATTTAAAAAAATAAGCACTAAAAATTTACAAATTAGTTAGACTCAGAGAACGCCGGGCTTGTGACAAGCTTCATAGCAATCAGATAAGTGAAAGTAGCTAAAATGAAAACATGAAATTTTTATTAAATTTCTATTGCTGAACTTTTGCGTTAGTACAGAATAATATGTAAGCATTAGACAACTGATGCAGGTTTTACTATCTCTCTCATTTACTTATTCCCTGGCTATTTATAATAGGAGGATTACTCCCCGAGAAAAAATGATAGGGAAAGGAAAAAACTCGCTCGGAAAATTTATAATTGGAATATCAAAGGAAAAAATAAAATGGGAGTAGTCTGTAAATACAAGATAGTGTCATTTTCATATCTTAAGGTGTGATGCAAGTTACATAAGAATTAGTTAACTAGAAAGACTTGCAATTCGTCAGCATTATGTAGCAAAACCATCGGCGAAGTAAAATAATCAATTAACCGGCTAATAAACACAAATTTTAAATTTTAATGCGCCTCATTGTTACCAGAGGCGCTGCATCACTGCATTATTAAATTAAAAAACGTGCAAAAAAGCAGAGTTATAAAAGAACGAAGCTTTCCTCTCTTTCTTCCTTCACCAACTGTATTCTCTTCTCAGAATCGGTTAAATAGATAGCATGTGATATATTATTAAAACTTAATGGGAGTGGTACCGCCCGCCCACGTTTTTAACCTTGATATTGTGTCACTAGGAAAGTGCAATGTGTCTGTGAAGTTTCGTAGGAATCGGATAAGCGAAATCACACAAAATCAAAGGAAGAAATTTCGTGGGCGTGGTCCTATCCATTTTTTTTTTGGCAATTTAATCAAATAGAAGCTAAAATGATAAAACAGAATTGCGTCATAAGCACATTTCCATACAAATTGACACAAAAATCAGCCCCAGAAAGCAGGCGGGTGATAGAATCTATTTTATTTTGACAGCTTTTTTCTTATGCTCTCACATATAAATACTCACTCTCTCAAGAATGCTACCATACCTTCAATAAATTTGTGAACAAAACTACAAAGAAATATAACCACAAAAGAAAATGAAACAAAAATTAGAGAGCATTTGAAGTTACTGCCGTAGATTTTATTATGGGCTTTGTTAATTTGACAGCGATTTTTCCTAAAGTTGCAGACTTAAGCCTATAGTGCACGGCATGTAAAAAGCCACATGCACATGTGGCGATGACACCACGGGCATTTTCAGCATGTTGGTTGCATTTTTTAAAATTACTAGTAGTGGCTACATGCCGTAAAATTTTGAACCAAATTTTGTTCGAAAATACAAATGTGACATATTTAGCCGAGTTGAATTCATTTTCTGAGGTAGCAAATTTGTAAGCATCTGAATATTTGCATGTACATATGTTACTATTGCACGGCATGTAACCACATGCGCATGTGGTGTTTTACATGCCGTGTACTACAAGCTTTATTCTGTTTAATCATAAAGCCTTTCTGACAAAAAAAAAAAACAATTTTGAGAATCACAAAAAACAGACGAATTGACATCAACCTCTCTTTTTTGAAGTCATGGACACAAAAGAACAAATTGAACATGATTAAATTAAGTTATTTTTTTAATACTAGTTAATTACACAAAAATATGCTTATTTATGATTTTGAAGGAACAAGTGGGTTACGAAACAGCATGACATTTTCTGAAAAAATTTTTTCAACAGAAAAAAATAACAAAGAAAATTAAATGAATATTTTTGTTATTAGAAATTTAGTCTAATCGAGTCATAAATATAAAAGTTTTTTTAATAATATATTTATTGAATGATGAAGAGAACACTGAAGAAAAATTTAGTAAAAGGCAAGTTTGACAAGTTTTCTATAAAAAAATTTATTACTGATAAGTAGGGCGACAATTTCAATGCAAATGCATATTTATTGTCGACACCTTAAAAGCTATTCTGAACAATTTTCTTTGCGTTTCATAAGATTTCCTGTAAAATGGCATGAATTTGTTTTTGCATATTTTGCATATTTTAACAAAAATCTAAGTTCTGTGCATATTTTTGTAATAAGTGCATATTTATTTGCATATTTTCCAAGTTTTTCACAGCTATAACAATATCAAAAAAAAAATCCTCCATTTTCTCAAACTTGCAGTGAATACTTTAATATCATTTCTGAAATAACCGCCATTTAATACAAGATACAACGTCCATACTATGTACATACATACATATGTACATATTTAAATGTTATTCATTATACCAACTGATGCGGCAATGCCGGTGAAAATTTATGTAGCCCCCTTTTTAAACACAAGAAAACGCATTTTAAAAAACGAACGATCGAACATTTTCGATGTACAAAAAATTTCTGCGCCCCAACAGGCACTTTACATATGAAAATTTAAAAAACTGTATTTTTTTTTTTTTTTTTTTTTAAAGAGAAGTAACACTCAGGCAATTGATGCCTACTACTATTACTAGGTGTTACCTTACTTCGGAAAGGGAAAGTGATAGAAGACAGGTGGTGAAAGAAGAGATAGAAGAAAGCTTCATTCTTTTTACAACTCTGCTATTTGCACGCATTTTTTTGTAATAATGCAGCGTTGTAGCGCCTTCTGGTCTCAAATTAGGCGTATTAAATTTTGAAGCTGTGTTTAGTAGCCATTTTATTGGTTATTTTACTTCGCCAATGATTCTGCTACACAATACCGACGAAGGAGGGCGCTCTGATTTTACATTAGGATTAGCATCTGTTGAAGTCGGTATATGTAGTTCAGTGACCAGTGACTATGCATTCATCACTTGAACTTTCCTACAACAACTGATACAAAGGGACACTAATGCACATCAGAAAAATGCGTGCTGTTGTTATTTAATGACTTTCGGATACAGGGATTGAACCCAGGATTTTCGGTTTTGTAGTCAACGTGCCAACGCCAACAAAAAAAATCTATGTTAATACTACTCGTTTAAATGTACAGATTCTATGAACTGATTTTATTTTTATATTTTAATTTTTTATTTGATTCTGTAGACTGGATTTTATTTTTTGTTATGTTTTAATAAATCTAGTAAAAAATTAATTGTTTTTTGTTGCATATTTTTATTTGCGCATATTTTCATTATTTTGGTGCATATTTTGACTTCTATGGTGCATATTATATGCGCATATTTTTAATTTTATAGTGCATGAAATTTGTCGCCCTACTGATAAGTTTTCTATCGAAAACTGAAACTAGTAATAAGTTTTCTATAAAAACATTTCATCAGTGATAAGCAGGAAACCAGAAATATGCTCTTAAAAAAATGTTTTATGCGCATTCAATATGCACTAAAAATTTGCACTAAAAACTCAAACAAATGCTCGTAAAAATAAAATAAGTTGGTTTATTTGTAAATGAAAATAGTTTTTTAATACAAAAATTCAACAACATTTGCATATAAAATAAGACAAAAATAAAATAATCAAAAAAAAAAAAAATTAACACAGAATAACTGCCGTATTAAAAACAATAATTTGGGTTTGAAGTACACATTAAAACAAAATTATTCTACAAATTTTGACTAAAGCAAATAAAACAAATTAATTTTTTTTGTTACTCTCGTAAAAAACACTATATCGGAATTAAAACTTTAGAGCTGAATTGGGATAAATAAGACAAGATTTTTATTTATAATTTTTATTGCAATAAACAACAAAATATTGGCCTAGATTTTCAAATAAAAATGATTGCAGTCACGTGTAAATAACCTTTTCTACATTAACAATGTTCCCTCAACTTCTTCTTGGGGCAAAGTCCTTCTCAAATAACAAAACCGAATTCTTATTGAAACTAACGTACGGACGTTAACTGCACACAACAACGTATTCACAACATGTAACATTGGAATTAAGATTTAGTTGGCGAAAAATAAAAGTAAACATTTTGACCAACACATATGCTTGTAAGCATATTAAAATAAAAATTCTACAAAGTATGCCCTAAAAGTATAAATTATGCTTTAGAAATTGGAAGATATGCTAAGAATATGCCTGTAATACTGACATATGCAAAAACATGCTGTAAAGGATAAAATATGCAAAAATATGCACTAAGAAATCGATGCCAAACTTCATAAAAAGTTCTGAAACGGATAAATATCGTGTCCCCATATCGTGTCCCCACACAAGTAAAAACATGCAATTTCATATTTGCGGTTTCCCTGGTGATAAGTTTTATGTAAGAAAATATTACTAGCGACAAGATTTCTATAAAGAATCTAAGCAGTGATAAGTTTTCTTTAAAAATAATTCCGTTCCGTGACAAGTTTTCTATAAGAAAATAATAGTAAAGACATTAGTATGTATCAGAGCTGTAAAAAATTGCAATCAATTGTGATTGCAATCAAATTGATTTCAGCCATACTGATTTCATTCTTTTGATTTCAAAATGATTTCAGATTCAAGATTACAATCTTTCGTGATTGCAATCATTTTGAAATCATTTTGCAATCAATTTAATTGCAATCAATTTGATTGCAATCAAATTTTTGTTGAAATCATAGGATTTCAATCAATTTGCCAGAAATCAAATCTAAAGGGGTAGCATTCAATAAAATATTGTAGAGTGCTTAGATAGGTTGAGTTTAAGCTTGCGGTTTTGACCTTTGTGTCCTGAAAATGCACGGGCTATAGGATCCTCCATAGTATTAGTGGAAAGCCCCAGATTTTAGTGGAAACTACTAAATTTGTGGTGCAAACCAACAAATTCTAATCCAAATCTTAGCGGAAAAGTGAAAATAAAAATATATTCAAATTGAAATCATGAAATCAATTTACAGGTTTGATTGCAATCAAAAAATTAGAAATCAGTGACGTGAAATCAAGTGATTGCAATTAAATTCATTCCAATCTTTTACAGCTCTGGTATGTATACATTAAATTGTATAAGTGACAAGTTTTTTTTTATAAAAATTTTATTATTGACAAGTTCTATTTACAAAATTTTTAGAATAAGTTTTTCTATAAAAAATTCCACCGGAGTAAATTTTCCTAGAGAAAAGTTCCACCTGTGATAAGTGTTCTATATTAAAATTTAACAAGTGATAAGTTGTTCCTAGATAACTTTAACTACTGATAAGTCTTTTACAAAAAAATATATATTAGCGATAACTTTTTGTTAGAAAAATTCCACTAGTGACAAGTTTTCTCTAAAAAGATTTCATTTGTAATGATATTTCTATTGAAAATCTACTGTACAAAAATGTATACTCGCACACAGAAAAAACAGTGCCTAATAAATACCTCATAAAATAGAACAAAATTAATAAGAAATCTCTATGGTTTTTTTTTCAATAAGGAAATCTTATTAATTTCATAGAGAAAACCTTTTTGAAAAAATCAAGAAGAAATCTTGTAGTTTTTATGAGGTTATGTTATTGATTTTTTTAATAAGGTTTTCTTCTTGATTTTATGAGGCGACCTCATAAAATAAAAAAAAATATGTCTTTCTTTATTCTTTGTGCTTTGCTTATGTATTTTCATTTAAATTCTATACCATATACTTATGTATGTATGTAGTATATATAGATGTTATTTATTTGTACTATACATACTATACATACTAACATAGATACATACATATTATATTGTATTCTTAATTAATTAACTCACCATACATACATATTATTACTGGAAAGGAGACAACTATTGAACCAGCAAACTTCTGACTGATAGACAAACACTCTAACCAATATGCTAACAAGCAGTCTGGATAACCGTTGAAATAATTTTGCAAACATGCTTATACAAAAACGAAAAAGATCATGAAAAAAAATTGTCTGTGTCTATTTATAGATATGAAATAACAATACACCTCATAAAATCAAGAAGATTTCCTTATTAAAAAAATCAATAAGATGCTTTACACATAATCATATAGGAACCTAATAAAATTAAGAAGAAAACCTTATTGAAAAAATCAATAAGGTAGCCTAATAAAATTAAGAAGAAAACCTTTTTAAAAAAATCAATAAGGCAACCTAATAAAATCAATAAGAAATCCATATAGTTTACAATTTATAAGAAAACCTTATAGAATCAAGAAGTTTTTCTCTATGGATTGTTTTTTTTTTTTGTGCCAAAAATAACGAAAATTGAGTAAAAAAAGTTGGGAATAATAAGATTTCTTCTTGATTTTATGTGGTTTTCTTCTTGATAAAATTAATAAGATTTACCACATTAAAAACAACAAGGAATCTCTATGAAAAAATCTTCGCTTCTTTCTGCTGGGATACCCCTTAACCTAAAAACGTTTCATAGAGAAAATCTTATTGATTCTATGAGTCAGTTTTTTCTCTGTGTATTTTCTATAGAAAAGTTTTTTAGTGATAATTTTTCTGTATGGAACAGTTTTTTTTTTTTCAAAATTCTATAGGTGACAACTTTTCACTAAAGAAATTATTCTTAAGAAAAAAATGCCACAAGAAATGTTTTAATGAAAAATTCCTTTAAAAAATTTTTCTATAGAAAAATTGCAGCTTATCAAAATTTTAATTAAGATAAACCTTTATGTATAAAAATTTTAAACCTTAAATTCATTAATTTCAAATGCTTATGGAAAACATTTTTAAAAATAAAGTGTCATAAGTGACAATTTTTCTATAGTGAAATTTTATAGAAAACTATTTTTCCATAAAAAAATTTTATATGTTATGAATTTTGTTTATTTTTGAAATAAAATTAGAGATTTTTTTTCCAGAAATATTTTATAAGTGATAGTGTTTCCAATGTAATTTTTTTTGTAGAAAGTTTTTTTAAATGACCATTTCGTCATGAACAAATTTGAATAGAAAAATTTCATAAGTGGAATTTTTTATACAAAAGAAAATCAAATAAATATCGCTGAGATTTGTTTTCGTGTGTTTAAAGAAAATTACTTTACTTTCATAAAATTTATTTATTTTTTGTTAAAGATGGTGATGGGGATGCTGATGTGGATGTGGTTGGGAAAGGGAATGGGGAAGGGGAAGGGAAGATTTGGGGTGCACTCGAGACAAGTCAGGAGTTTTTTTTTTACAATAGTCTGCCTTGTTTTACTTGAGTTTGCCGAAACGGCTCTTATTTTTGCTGCCGTTATTCATAATGGATTTGTAACCTCCACTGAACTTTTTTTTTGTACTGTAATTTTTCTTTGCTATTTTCGTAGCGTTAACAAAACACTTAATTTTATTTTTAGTAAGAAAAACTTTAATAAATGAATAAAAATTAATTTACATGAGGGAAGAAAAAATTTTTCAGCTTTTTTTCGCTGATGATTACAAAATTTTTCTTTGAGATTTTTTTTTTAAATTGTGATATTATAAGCTTGAAAAAAAGCTTATAAGCGCTGGGAGTTAAGAATATGCAATGAAAAAATTCTGTGATTTTAAATTTTTGAGAAAAAAATCCCATTAACTGTTATTAAAAGACGTAAGAGGATTTCTCTAAGAATGTTTGTGTTTTTCTAATTTCAATTCAAGTAATAACAATAATAACAGGCGACAAATCAGTATCATTAGAAGTTTTCACAAACGCAAAAAAAACAACAACAACAACAAGTTCCTAGCTGGATACTAACAAGGCTGTGGAGATTTAATTATATCTTAAAAAACAGTTTTCATGAGTGTCTTAGTCGGATTTTCTTAGTATAGACAGATAACTGTGCAAACCATGGGAGATTTAAACATAAAAATATTATTTACGCACAATTTTTTCTCGTTGTTTTGTTGTTGAAAAGACTTTATAAAAATTTAAATAAATCTTTTCATTTAGTTTCATCTTCAATTTAACTTGGCTTGGTCGGCCATTGCTTTTAATAGTGGACTTTTATATTTATGGCTGCAATTTAAAATGTTTCCTTGTCATTTCCATTCCATGTTCATAATTTGCGTTTAAAGTCACAATTGCAAATTGCAATTAAATTTTTCAGATTTTTCTTGTTTTGTTTCGTTTCATTTACTGTTTTTTTAGCAAGTTTTAATGAAGGAGGGTGGGTGTATGGTGGCTTATTATTGCTCTCTCTCTCCCTCTCTTCTGCTGGAAAAATTAAATTATACTTACCGCACAATGACTTTGTAATGAAATGAAATTTAGCGTTAAGGTCCCAAAGGGAGAGGGATATAAACAAAATTATGTCAGCAAATTACTTTTACTCGTGCACACTTACCTAAAACGGAAAAGGCATAAAAGGGAAATGGAAAATTATTAAACATTTTCTTAAAATCATATTTCAGCAGTGAAATTGGTTTATTTTTGGTGATTACACTTTGATATCAAAAAAATAAACATTTAAGTAGTTAAAAAAAACTTTTTTTAACTATTTTTTGTCTTGGAATGTATGGTAAAGGTAAGGCAATGCACATATTCTGTTAGAGGTTTTAATGAGGACATATTTTTCTTAAAGATTTAAGACTTGTTATTAAATCGTGTGTAGTAGAGTGTCTACATTGAGATGTTTTACTAAGATTATATTGGGTTAGGTCTTGTAGGCTTCTAGTTCCGCGAGAAGCGAGTCATTCCATTTTTTCATTACTGGACCAACCTGAGTTTTCTGCGAATACATTTATTCTTCTTATATCGCATTCCAATGCTTTTGCAAGCTCCTGGGAAATTGGAAAGACTGAAACACTAAAGTTTATTACCAGTAGAGGGAAGGTACAGATTAGGTGTTCAAACATTTCCTCCTCCTCCTACTCCTCATCGTCCTCCTCATCCTTTTCGTTCTCATCCTCCTACATCTCCTTTTCTTTACCCTTATCATCGTGATCCTCCCCAATTACGTCGCGACAACTTCTACTGAAATCATTATTCACTAAGAATTTTGCCAAAACTTCATTTAGGTAGCGCTAAAGGCTTTGAAGGGCACTCAGCAGGCTAATGGGCGAATAGTAGTAGAGCTCATACGCTACTCTTTTATATTTAACAAATATTATAGATAATTTGCATATGAAATCATGGAAATCTTGTTTGTGGTGTTTAGTTATTGTTTTGCACAATCCTCGCGAAAAAACATTTTGGGTATTTTTGCTCCCTTCGAAAAATGGGAAAGAAAATACTTTAAAAGGTTAAAATGTTCCTTCAATACATTCGTCACAAGATTCATATTATAATTCTCTGAAAACACTAGAGTTCGAAATTTAACAAAGAAAATATTTTTTTGACGTATTCTTTTATTTAAAAAAAAATTTATATAAATAATCAACTTAAAATATAATTGGGTCAATTAGATTTTTTTTACGCAATTAAATTTTTAAGCAAAAGTTTAATTGAGCCAATTAAATTTTCAAGTCAACTCAATCAATTTAATCAATTAAATTTTAATTTATTTTTCTATATGTTATATTAAATTTTTAATTTATTTTTCTATATATTTTCAATTGAAGATGTTAATAGGAGAAAAAAGTTTTCTGTGTAGTTGAACACCAGGGATAAGTTAAAACTTGAAATGCCCTTGAGGGTTAATTTAGCATTTATTCATATTTCCGTCAAGTCAAGTAATTAAACTTACATTGCGATGTAATGGTTCAAAATTTTATTACACAAAAATGTTCGAGTCAAAAATTCCACTGTCTGTGTGGCGTGAGTGAAAGTGTATGGGCTTGAGTGCACGTAACTGTAACATGTTAGTCTAAAAATGTCTACCATAAAAATATGTCGCGTGAGTGGATGAGATTGAGTAAACGTCAGTATAAGCTTGCTTTTTAAGAAATCTTTTTCAGAATAACCACCCCTGTCTGGCTTGAGTGGAAGTGCATAGGCGTGAGTGCACGTGAATGTAGTTAAAAGTTGCATAAAAATTTTACTTTAAATATCTGTGGCGTGACTATGACTTGTGGACACATGAATATGACGTTAGTGGGCGTGGTTGAGTGTATGTCAGTAAAAGTGATTAGGCTTAAATGTTAGTTTAAAAATTTTCTGTGGCGTGAGTAGAAATGAATTGGTGTGAGGGCACGTGACTATGGCGTGAGCGACTTGACTGAGTGCATGTCAATATAAAGTTGCTTCTAGTAAGAAAATTTTTTTCTGTTAATAATAAAAATAATGAAACGTGAGGTAATGTGAGCAAGTGGACGTGAGTATAATTTTTACATGATTGTGTCGTTAACTTAGTCATTCCTAAAACGCAAATTTTTAAGATTATAATCTTCATTCATATATTTCGTTGGCAAAATTAAAGAAATACACCCTTATCGGGAATAAAAGGCGAACATTTTGTTCACGTGAAATGTTTCCAGTGAACAAAAAATGGTGAACAAAATTATAAAATAGTATACTGGCACAATAACAACGCAAACATTGGCGATCACAATTTTAGGGAACGGGAAGACATTTCACGTGAACTTTTATTCCCGATAAGGGTGATCATTTACCTTTATTCCTTTTGTCGACATCCACGTCACTTTACCACAATATAAAAAGTTGGAGCTTGGGTACCCCTTGTCGAAAACAACTGACTCCTGTTGGCAGGTTTATGATATTTTCTAGACCTTAGGGAACAAAAATAGGTTGCCAGCGACACAAAATTGTTCTCGAGAGCGAGTAAACAAGCCCCAATTTTTTGGTATTGTGTTAAAGTGACGTCGATGTCCACAAATGGCAGAAGGTATTAAATTAATTGCAGTAAATTTTTTTTTTTTTTAAATTATGTCTTGAAAGCGTGAATTTAAGCTTTGGTAATGCCTGGTTTTATACATTCGATGATCGCAACTTTTTTAGGGATGGAAAGTTACTTGTTTACGATCCAACTTTTAAGTGAATCTAAATATAAAATATATATTATATCATATGTCTGTATATGATTCTCTAAATTTGATTTTGCATTCTCTTCTTTTTTTGCACTTAAGAAATATTGCGCTTCCTTAATCACCTCAGCTGTATAATAAAGAAACAATTGGAGAAGAAAAAAAAACATAAACTGTGAAAAACAGAACACAAATGATTATATATTTTCTTCTCCAAAGACTGCAAACATACAGATGCGCTTCAGGCATGTTACACTTGGTTTATTTTTTATTTTCGTTATTTTTGTTTGAAATGAAAAAAAGAAATATTTTATTATTTTTACAAATTTTTTTTAAATGAAAAAAAAATTATTTTTCCTTTATTTTAAAAGAAAATTTATTACTTTTAGCCGGGTGATGGTGGTGCGAAAACACGTTGCGTTTCACGCGCTGTAAAATTTTGACGCCATTTGCAAAAGTTCTCTTGTGCGTGTGCGTGTGCGTGTGCATGTGTGTGTGTGTGAGAGTGTGAAGGTAAAGATCCTTTATTTTATTTTCTTAGGAATTCTTTGTTATTATGTTTTTTTTTTCGTAGTGTGCAGGAGTTAGTTACTGTGTGAGTTTATTATTGTTTGGCACAAAGCTTTTTCTGGAAAATTAAGGTACATTTTTGCTTTTGGCAGCGGATGCTGGCGCTGCACCTGAAGTGTTGCACGTAAGAAACAGAAAATAAAAAAAAAAACACCAAAGTTATTTTATTTATTAAAACGAAGTACTTGAGAACTCTTTAAATGTAATAAATTATAAAATGTTTGTTAAAGTGAAAGGTATAAAATGTTTAGGCAAAATTAAGTATATACAAAAAATAAACCAAAAATCCTTGAAGCTTAGGCGACTTTCTGAAGGCATTCAGTAAGTTGATAAAAATCTCTCAAGTGCAAAAATAAAAATAAGAAAACCAAATTTTTTAAGAAATTTATATTGAAAATCTTATTTATTAAAATAATTCTTTAAATGCTAAAAATATTTTATTATTCAAACAAATTTAAATAATATTTTTCTTTTGCATTTCTGACTACTGGTCACCTTCTTCTTACGCTTCAAAAACAAATTCTTCTGGCAATCTGCATTCTTTTGACATATTAATACTGTGTAGTAGTAATAGTAGTCTGTCACATATTCTAAATATAAATTTTATATATTTTCTAAAGTGAAATGTAATTTTGTGAATTTTTATTCAAAACTAAATGGCACATGAGACACATTTGCAAACAATTTATTTCAAATAAATCCAATTTTTATGCAGTGGTAGATATTTTTTTTCAACAACTGTTGCTCATTGGAACGACAAAAATATCAAAAAGATAAATAAAATAAAAAATGAAGTTGCATTAAATGATGGATACTTAAAAAAAAAATTTAAATCAAATAGGTCTCAAATGCATTATTAAATGCAAATGCAATAAAATAGAAAGATATGCATTTTTCAAAAGTTGCTGAATATATTTTACTACTGAAATGAAAGAATTTTTATTGCCTTCCATATTCGGCCAGTAATTTTGAAAGAAAACGTTTTAATTTAAGGTAATTAAAGAAACGACTTATGCATCTTTAGTGAGAAATAGTAAAAATAAACCACAGGAAAATATAAATTTGAAAATAAATCAAAAACTTCACTCCTTAAGAGTACTGAGATAATTAATTACTGAGTAGTAATTAAAAAAATCAAAAACCCGAATGCGATCAACTTTGAACCGTTAATTTTGTAATTCTCAATAATTTGTTGGGAGTTTGTCTATAAGCATTGGAATTTTGTAAGTTCTTTTGAATTAATGTTGAGGACTGCCGATAAGTTGCCTAAGCACCAACGAAATACATCTAGACACGCTTAACCAATAACAAATAATCTTTTTTAGTTATTATTTGATTAGGTTAAAATTAAATGTGATAATTTTTGAGGAACAAATAACCCAACGTTCTGACAAACACTGGTAGAACGGAACAACAAACTAAAGCTATGTACAGACGGTTGTCAGATCTTACAATATTGCCAGTAAAATGTGGTAAAAATTTCTTACAACCGTGTGAACTGGCAATTTTTGTCAGACGCCGTTGCTAGAAAAAGCATTGTCAGTCCATTGCAAGACTAGCAACTGACAACAAATTGTCAGACATCTTACAATCGTGTGAACACATTGTAAAATTATTGCCAGATATTTGTCAGACATTTTAATATTGTCAGATGTGCGAAGCTGATGCATCTTACAATGGCGTCATTGTAAGATAATTCTTTCTATGGGCAACACTGCACACGCTTGATTTTAAAGAAAAAATTTATAATAAAATATATGCAGACAAAATCATTGCAATTGCTTCTTTATGGTCCATAATAATTTATACTTTCACTTTTTACATTTAACACAAACACAAACGATAAATATTTAACAATTTCCAACAAATAGTTTAACGCATAACAACAGATCTAACAATTTGTGCATATGACAACCGTGTGAACTGACAATTTTTCTACTGACGATAATATCAGATGAATTTATTGTCATACAACCGTCTGGAAATAAATTGTAAGATTTTCTGACAACCGTGTGAACTGACAAGAAATATTGTGCTGGCAATTTTCGATTGCCAGTACATTGTCAGCACATTGCCAGATCTGACAATATTGTAAGATCTGACAAGCGTCTGTACATAGCTTAACTTAACTATTTTATTATTAAATATATGTATAAATTTATTAAGTAAACAATTTTTCTTTCTCCTTGCAGGTATGTTAACTCTTCATTAAAATTTGTAAGTACATAAAATGAAATATTTTTCAATTTTCTAAGGTCTTATTAGGGCAGTAGCAAATGTGATATTTGAGGGTGTATCAATATTAAGTCATTAATAATTTAAAAAAAACATACCTTAAAAATAATTTTCGCTAGATTTGGGGACTTTTTGAGTTATCAGGAGGGTGTCCTTAGGATATCGTTAATTTTCAGGAGGTTGTATCCTATTTTCAAGAGGAGATATCCTTAATTTTCAAAATTGAAATTCCGCCAAAATTTTAAACAGAATATGTCGAGAGTAACATACAAAATAAGCATTATGGTTAATGATGGACCGGTTCATATAGAAAAGCATAAAAAAGAACCGGTTCATTTAAAATAGCATGAAAAATTAACCGGTTCATTTAGAATAGCATCATAAATGAACCGGTTCGTTTAGAATAGCATGCAAAATGAACCGGTTCATTTAGAATAGCAGGAAAAATGAACCGGTTCATTTAGAATAGCAGGAAAAATTAACCGGTTCATTTAGAATAGCAGGCAAAATGAACCGGTTCATTTAGAATACCATGCAAAATGAACCGGATCATTTAGAATAGCATGCAAAATGAACCGGTTCATTTCAAATAGCATAAAAAATGAACCGGTTCATTTCGAATAGCATTTAACATGAACCATGAAAAATAAACCGGTTCGCTTAGGGTAGCATGAAAAATGAACCGGTTCAATTAGGGTAGCATAAAAAATGAACCGCTTCAATTAGGGTAGCATAAAAAATGAACTGATTCATTTATAATAGCATGAAAAATTAATCGGTTCATTTAAAATGGCATAAAAAAAGAACCGGTTCTTTTATAATAGCATAAAAAATTAACCGGTTTATTTAAAATAGCATGAAAAATTAACCGGTCTATTTAATTTGAAATAGCATGAATAGAACCGGTTCATTTAGAATAGCATGAAAAACTAACCTGTTCGTTTAAAATAGCATGAAAAATTAACCTGTTCATTAGAATAACATGAAAAATTCACTAGTTCATTTAGAAAAACATGACAAATGAATCACAAGGAATAAGATGAATAACAAAAATTAAAAATTTTAACCCCGACGAAAAGTCGTTATATCTTCTAAACGGCTGGACCGATTTTCTTCAAACATAGCCAAGAACCCTCTCGATCAAGTCATCTTTCAAACAGAAAAAAACTAAATGAAAATCTATCCAGCCGTTTGGCCTGTATGTGGACACGGACAGACACACAGATACACAGACACACACTACAAACTTATAATACCCCTTTTTTAGTCGGGGGTTAAAAATGAGGCGCTTCTTCCAAAATAACTTAATTAAACGGTTCAATTATAAAAGTATACGAGTAGAATAGCATGTAGTTATTGTGAATAAGGAATATCATGATACAACTATTATTATTGTATCTTGAGGAATATAGAAAAAAATCACAAAAACTTATTTTTCCAAAAATTCAATTTGTGCTTCAAAATTCGTTTCTCTTAAAACTTTTAACTGAATCTTTTTCCATTATTTAAATTTTAACATTAAATTTAAATTTTATGTTGACTTGCATATTTATTAAATCGTACCAAAATCTTAATGGTCTGCTTTAATCTTTACATTGTATTGTGCTTTACTTTTATCCGTTTCCCCCTTTAATAATTGACAAATTTATCCCTGGTGATGTTTATCAGTAGCATATAATTCTGAAGATGACTATGAAAAATAGTAATAGCTTTTTGAGTTTGTAATCCTAAAGCTACAATCAAGGAGGAACCATGGTTTATAATTAACATTTCTAACAAATGTGTTAACCCTTTGAAAGCCGCTAAAAATATTTTCTTATATTAACAACAAGAACTAAGTTATTTTTACTGCCTTAGCTAGTCACAGAATAAAGAGAGTTAAATTTACTTAGTGTTATTTGTCTAATCTGACAAATATTTTAGATTTCTAGTAGCCAGAATAGGACTTTAAGAAGTCTCTTATATGTTTTGGTCATATGAGATGTAAAATTGTTTTGCAGCTGCCAATATTTAAAGCTTGTCTCTCTCTCTCATATTTCTAATACCTATTTTGCATGCTTCAACATACCGGCATGCTGCATGACCATGTTTTTGCAACATGCAAAAACTAACTTAGTTTATATGAAAGTAATTTTCTTCAATATATGTATATAGAGTGTAAAGTCGAAAATGTTTATGCTATAAATGTAACACACCAGTTAAATGTATTAGGGCAGCACAAAAGAATGAAGAGACACACATGTTTTCAAAAAAATATTTTAAAATTTTCACTAAAATCTTTTTTAAGGGCGATTGACTTGAAGTAGTTTTGCAATTATTGCTCTTCTTATTACAGTATTTTTTTTCATAAATGTGTTGCACCCTACTAAATGTTTTGCAAATATTTGCCAAATATCGTGTATATTATTTTGCAGAAACTTACATTTATATACTATATTAAATAATATGTATCTGTAGATGCAACAATATAAACAAAAATTTAGATACATCGAACTCACAGAGAACCCAACACACACGCACACACACTCTTTTACTCTGAGACTACTACACACACACACTCATGCAATCGTTGTTATTTTGTGCAAAACCAATTGACAATTTTAAATTAAAATGTCCAACAAAATTATGTTTTTCTCTATAAAATGTGTTTTTTTTAATTTTTTTATATTTTTCTTTAATAAAAATAGAAATATGTAAGTGTATTTGTATTTGGATATACAATTTAATACTACAAATTTTGTGTACAATTTGAGGTTTTAAGGTAAATAAAAATTGTATTCATGTAGATGAAATTTTTGAGGTTCTAAACATTAGATTTAAAAAGATTTTTAATCAGAAAAAAAAATTTTTTTTTAGTCAGGCTTAAAAGTTCAGTAATTTCAATTCTTTTTATTGAATGAAATATTTTATTAATTAATGTGAGTTTCTAAAGAAGAGAAGAAAAATTAAATTAGTCTTTTAAGCTGGGGGAAATGCCGATATTTTTCTGTGCAGCAACGCACTTCATCAGCACCCTAGTCTATCTACTTGGGTAGAGATTGTTATTAACATCAGCTATTTAACGTAAATTCTAATGAAACGGGATGTGAGAAATGATTGTTGTGTACAATTATTGATTTACCTTTGGTAAATACACATCTAAGTATCACTATCTATTTCCCCTGTTTTTCCATTTTTTCATTTTTTTATTTAGGTTAGCACGAAGTAATATTACTCTACCTATGTATGTTTAACTATTCTTGCTTATCTTTTACGATCATCACATTAATTATTTTTACTTATTGGATGTACCGTCGGTACATACATATATGTATTATTTCTGATTAAAAATTCACTATAGTTCAATTAAAAATTTAAAAAGATTTTTAAAAATAGTTCTAAATCAAAAGTTTTGGTGAAAATAAATATTAAAAAAAATAATTTCAATTTGGGAAAAGATGTAGGCATCCATCTCAAATCAAGACGATATTTCGAGCTTGACCTTGAACAGACAGATTTCTGCTATATAAAATTATATAGCATAGCTGAATATCTATCTCAGTTTAATGTCGTCAGAGATGGTTGGATATAAGGGAAACTAATTAAGTAAAACTTGAAAGTATATAGTTTAATATCAAGGTGCGAGGACAAGCAAGGACCTCCCTTAAATCATTAAATTTGAAAATTGGAATTTATCCTAAGTATAAGTTTCGTTATCAATTTTTTTTAATATGATTTAGGAGCATGCCAATATCCCATATATCCTTAATTTTAAGAACGCAATTTAAGCTGAAATTATTATCATACGACTTCAAGGAAAGCTCAATTAAACAATGTTGTAAATTTTATTTAGAATGGTTCAAGGAATTTCTTACCTCCCATATATCCTTTTTATAAAAATTTTTGATTCACAAAAATTTAAAAGTAGAATGCAATAAAAACTTGTAAATAATTGCAAAAATCAAAAGCAAAGGTATACTTCTTTTAATTTCTGCAAGGAAATGATCTCCTGCCGTATATCCTTAATTTTCAAAATTTAAGTTCGGCCAAAATTGTTAACAGAATGTGTCGGGAGCAACATAAATAAGCATTATTGTTAATTTTTTTTCTACAAGTACAAGAAATTTCTTAACTCAAATATGTACATCCTTATTTTAAACAAAACAATCCGACGCAATTATGACTAATGCAGCGTATGTACTATTACATATTTCAAAATATGTTGAACTTAGCTTTCTGACAAATTTTTACTTCATTGGGTACCAGGATTTTTCCAGCTCCCACATACATATGTATCCTTGCACTCAAAATTTTAATATCAAACAAAATTATAAACCGAATATTTTGAAAACTTACACATACTTGTAAAACAATGTCTTTAATCTTTCTGATAAATTGCATACCAATCGGTGTAAGGACGTGCTCGCTTGCTATATATCCTTTATTTGAATGCTAAAATAACGACCAAAACGCAGCGAAACCCATACTCAAAGTTATTCAAATGAAACAATCAAAGCCCTGTGATAAATTTAAATGAGTGCAGTAGAAGAATTTCTCTACATTCTATACATACTTAATTCGAAAAATTTAATCCGAAACTCTATAAATAGAAGCAAAATATGCTAGCTAAGCATTTAGATAAATTTTGTTTTTGCAACCGGTCATACTTACTCTCAATATTTCCTTAATATTTTAATTTTTTAATAAAGCTACAATTATGATTGGATTGCACCACAAATCTACAATAATTTTAAGAAAAAAATCTAAAGTTTATATCAGCATTTCATATCAATCGCTGCAAGGACACGGCTGGCAGTCATATGTCTCTTATTTGAAAATTTAAGATAAGAATGAAAGAATGATCAGGATGAAGCCAAATTCCATCAAAGTTACTCACATAAAGCTATAAGGCCCTGTGCTAAACTTTAATCAGTTCGATGCAAGGATTTTCCTACCTTCCTTATATCTTTACTTTGAAAAACTTATTATTATCTACACTAATGATCGTACAGAGGCGAAACTCTGTAAATGGAAACAAAATAATGTAGCTAAGCATTTGGATACATTTTATTATAAACGGTTTAAGTTATGCTTACATCTCATATATCCTTAATCTTAGATTTATTTACTAAAGCTATAATTATGATTGAAATGCAATACAAATCTACTACAATTTGAAGAATAATAATTTAAATGTTAACGGAGAATTTCATTTCAATCGGTTCAAGGACACGGCTGCCCGTCATGTGTCCTTTATTTTAAAATTATACAATAACTTAAAGAATAACAATCTACAGATCTACAGAGAATTTAATATTATTCAGTGCGAGGAAGAAATTTAAAGAATAATAATTTTAATGTTATGGGAGAATTTTGTATTAAGCGGTGCAAGGACATGGCTGCTCGTCATATGTACCTTATTTCAAAAATATACAAGAAATTGAATAATAATAACCTTAAAGTTTTGGAAGGATTTCATTTTAATCAGTGCAGGTATGCTTTCGCCCGTCACATATTCTTTTTTCGAAAATTATATTTTAGCCCCAGCTGTAAGCGGAAAAAAATTATTTCGACGCATGCATGTATTCCAGTAAATGTAATGGCAGCTACGTAAATAGCACTTATGTTATGTTTGTAAAACTATTAAGAGAGGAAGAGTTTTTGTTTCACAGTATCTTCTTAACCAGGACACAAATTAATTTTTTTTTAAATAAATCTTTGCTTTTTCTCTATATTTTTTTGTTTGTTTTTCAAATATAGAACATTTTTTACTTGTTGTAAAATAAAATGTTTTTCCAATTAAACATTTGTTCAATTACCGAAAAAGAAAAAAAACAATCTTTCAAACAATACAAAATTTCCTTCACACTTAATCTCTCTCTACATTTTTTTTTGTATATTGCATTCTTTCACTTTTAAATTAGTTCAAGTTCTTACCAATTTCATTTTATATAGTTTTGGTGCAAAATAACGAAAAACGTGAAAAACTTTTCACAACCAACCAGCTGAATGCATTTTAATGTAATTTTAGGCAAAAGGAGAAATGCGAGAATGAAAAAAAACTGAAATAACGCAATGAAAAAGTTATGGCCCCTTAACCAACTCCATAATAAAGTTTTCTCCGAGTATATTCGTTATTGTTATTTTGCCTCTCAACTACTTCTTCTTTTCATTTTGCGTAAGCATATCAAAAGTGTTTAACCTTCCCGGGTAGATACAGTATTAAGTAAAGAATAAAAAAAATATATATATATATATATATATATATATATATATATATATATATATATATATATATATA
The DNA here is from genome assembly GCA_949987645.1 of Tachina grossa. Classification (NCBI taxonomy): domain Eukaryota; kingdom Metazoa; phylum Arthropoda; class Insecta; order Diptera; family Tachinidae; genus Tachina; species Tachina grossa. The sequence continues at coordinate 150,502,891 of OX465276.1, forward strand.
TATATAAATTGCTATTTTTCCCAAAATACGAATAACAAATACTACGATATGCAATATATTGCAAAAAGCAGGATGTGAAAGGTATGGAAGAATGAAATGAAAAATGTGAATTGTCAATCATTATACATAATATGAATAAAATTTTGTAGCAGTATTTTTATGGCAAAGAGTTTGAGTACATTTCGTCTTGGAAAACAATTGGTGGAAAGTAATGTCTAAACTTGCATATCAACAGGACGTGAAAGCTCGTTGACATAGATCCCAGGTGGATAAATATGTATTTGAAATCGAAAATAAGTGTTTTCGAACTGTTTGCTTTACGATTCAAATTACATCATTTCAACCCAGATCTTCACTTTTCATCTACACTTTCCATAGATCCGTCCAACTGAATTTTAGAGATTATATTTAACTTGAGATCATTGTGCTATTATCGCTTAAGTAATTGTCTACATAATTTTAATATTTTTAAAATCTTTTCATTCCTTTAACTCACTGCATTTTCTTTTCATGCTGTATAACATGAGTTTGAGTATATAAAAATAAAATTTTTCAGTATGTTCATTCAGAGTCTTCACGTTCGTTGGTACTGCTGTTTTTCCATTCTGCAATATTTCAACTTTTTAAGTGCAATTAGTCCGTTAATAGCATAAAAATTGTAATTGTAAAATTGCACGAAATCTCCCTTATGTTACCATTTCGCTTTTTATTACAGTTGGTTACTTAAGCCATAAAGAGAAAAGCAACAAAGTTTAAGAAAAGCAAAATACAAAATTTCACAAATTAAGTTATTAATATTAAAAAAGTATGGATTTTTAAGACACCATATTAATAAACTACTTTTAATTTAAATGCTATTGTGATTTAATTTTAATGTTTTTCTTTTTTCACTACATAGAGGTAGAGCTTAAAATATTCCATATAGGTAGTAAAATTAGCAAACATAATTCCCAAATTAACTACTTGTCTTTAGTTTTCCAAATAGTTATTACACTTTATAAGTAGTATTCGATCGCTATGGTGACTTGTGTGTTAAGTCCTTTAGGCCTAATTCTGGTTCCAAGTAATTAATTGCCAGTGATATTCGTCGATTAACAGTGAAAAACTATTCTGAGGCAAACCGTGCATTTTAAAATGATATCTTGATTTTGATTAGGAATTGTGATTTATATCAGGTTTTAGTATTATTGTGATTTAAAATCTAGCGCTATTGTGATTAAAATGTATTAATCTTGTGTTAAAATATTTGAAATATAACTGAAACTATATCTGTGGCAAAAAGGAAAAAGTGCTTATGCCGAGATAAGCTGATTTTGAGTTCATGGTGCCTCCGTAATCTGCATATTCAAAAGTACCACCCCTGTTCAAAATCTCAATTAATTTGTGTGATTTTTGAGGAAATAATAGCACTATGACTTACGACTTATCTTTTTTAGACATCTTATCTCATTAGCTCAAGTGAGGTTATACTTTGGTATATTTCAACTTAAATGTATTACTTGTAGTGTTTAGAACGATGTTTGTATAAAAAAAAATTAAGTTAAACTGCGAATTCCCCAAATTAACTGTAAAAGAAAAAAATTTCTCAAAATCATCTTGAACGCTTAAAAGTGCTCTCCTGCAAAACAGCACTTTTTCCTTATTGCCACAGATATTATTTCAGAGGATAACATTTAATGCTGGAATGAAATAACGCTATTTTATTTTCGAAAAGTAATTAATATCCTTTGGACATTGTTTTCTTTTTTTAATTAAGAGCTTTGAAGATAGTGGCTCCGATGAGGAACACTTTTTTGTCTTGTGGACTTCTAGTCCAGGTATATTGAATAGTGGCTTCCCTAACTAAAGTCACTCTTAACCGAAAATCTCAATATTTATCGACATATATATTCGTTTGTGTGATTCTGTAATTTCTTTTTTACAATAGTTTCCAGCTTTATTTTAATAACCATTGAATTATATATCTTCTGTCATCTCTCTAATAGAAAATTTCAAAATAAGCGACAAGCACCAAGAAGAATGAAGAAAACCTAAATGAATTTGAGCTTCTGATTTTATTTTTTCTATATTAACCGACAAAAATATTGTTAAAATGTATTACTAAAAACTCGATAAATTTTTTTAATATTTATTATAGCGATACGATTATTGTAATAAAAGTTACTGAATCCAGGTATTGGCATAAAAAATTTTTGTATTAAAGGCTTAATGCCAGGCTTGTAGAAATCTTTGCTCAGCGATGCCTAAAGAAGAAACTACTTAAGATGGCCATAGGCTGGCAGTATATTTTTGTATTGCGATAGATTGCGTAGATGCTAAAATAGAATAAGACATTAAAGTATGGAAGGGGACAAATACATGATTTGATATCGACCGAAATTCCATACAAACGCAATTAAATTTTTGTAAAAGTACTCGTATGTCTGATATGGATTGTGCTAATTTACCCTTGACACTGTGACACCTAGTGTATCATTTGTGCCATAAATCTGTAAATTAAATCAAACTCTCTATGGCTCTTCTTACGAAATTTAGCACAGTGGCTGGAGAAGCCCGCCTAATAGAATCTGAATACAGAAACTCAGAATAAAAACATGAAAGGAGTTGCAACAATGCTTTGATCTGCCAATCACAGTTCTTTTGCCGTCGTAATGTTATTTCCTTTGCTCAGAGAGATGACAATCGAACAGTTTATGTCACACAAAGGCTTTTTGCCTATTAAAGGAACAGGCAAGAGCCTTCTGGCCATTTGCTGCATCGTTGCACGGATGAGCAGACACCTTCCTGGTCAATTCATCCGCTTCCTGTTTAATCGTTGACCAACTTACACTAAAAAATTTCTCTGGGTCTCTAAAAGGAGCAGCAGAGACCCTTCTGGCCAATTCTTCCGCTTCCTCCTTACCCGGATGACCGTTGTGGCCAGGTATCTACTTTATGGAAAAGTTTCATAATTATAGCTTCTTTTGTGAGTTAAAGCACTCTAAAACAGGCTTGAAAAAGGTTTTCTTCCATGAAAAGAGGGGCTTAAGATCTACTTGACTGTTGGAATGGATAGATATATGTACGCCTTTAATGTTCCTACTATAATTATTATGAACACACTTATTGATTGCCTGTATTTCTGCTTGAAATACCGGCTACCATTTCCATGGGAACAGAGAGTTTTACGGGTTCACAGACTCCAGCGACAACTTTATCTTCCGTTTTGGATCCATCCAAGTTAGGCAATTTACCTCCCACATTGTCCTTAACGGAATTGTGACATTGATTCTCCTAAGTTCTAGGACATTTCTAGTTACCTTCTGCACGGTATTGTACTCAGGACCGATGAGTACCACATTCATTCAGCACCGTGGGATAAGTCTTGATGTGATGTAAACATATTTTTTTTGCTGCTAGCAAAAATGCGAGTACGATCAAAGTCATGTTTGTGGAAATTACAAAAAGTGCTTAAATTGTATTTAATTGTTTTGTAGGAGAGCATGATATCTATGGCAATAAGGAAGAGGTGCTCAGGTCTTATTTTACGGTTTTCTGGGAGAGCACTTTTAAACTTTCAATTCGATTTTGAGAAATTTAATGCTTATGCAGTTAAAGCGGGGAGTACATAAAAACATCGTTCTACACACTATCAGTCTTATTTATAAAAATTATTAAGTATTTATAAAGTGTTTCGAAACAAACTTTCATAAATTTTTTTTCTTATTAAGCCTTTATAATGCCTTAATAATTTTTATAAATAATGATGTATAAATATTACACTCAATGTGAAATATAAACGTAAGTTAAATTAAGTTATATTCCATGTAAGATATGAAGTCAAAAAAAGATAAGCAAAAAGTCTTCGCACTTTAGCTTCCTAAAAAATCACATAAAAAAATGCTGCCCAAAGTTAGTTCTGAATATGAAGATTACAGGGGTGCTATCAATTCAAAATTAGCTTATCTCCACTTAAGCACTTTTCCTTGTTTGCCACAGATATACAGTCGTAAGTTCAACAGATTTGAGTATATAGTCATTCATGTCTCTCTCGCGCGTGATATTCTTCGTAGACTAGAAATCACAGACTTATGATAGAGTCCTTAAGGTTAGGTTAGGTTAGCAGGCTGCTGGCAAGGAAAAAAAATTAGAGTCCATTACAATGATCCCTTTGTGTTACCTGTATGTTGAAAAGAAGATAGAGAGAAAGGGAATAGGGTGAGAAGGGTAAGAGATAATCAGGTCTATTCGCGAATACGCGCTTCACTTCTTCATCGTCGAACGTTCACTTTCGACAGTTCGACGTCGATAGATTCTAAAATACGTGCGAAGAAATATCGTTTTCAGTAATCGATATTATGTTATCTCATATAAAAACATCAACAACATTGAAAACAGCTGACTTGTATGCAGAAAAAGTTGAAAACAAAAAGGGATTTAAGAAGTAATTTAAAGAAATAATTAATAAAAAAAACTTAACAGTACAAGTGCTAAGTAACATAAAAAAACAATAAACAGTAAAAGTAAAATTAGTTACTTTTATTTGTTTTAAAAACGTGTTTACATCTTTGAAGAGTTTAAGAAAACTTAATTGTCTTGTAGAGCCTGGCCGAACGACATTAAAGCTTAATTAACGTGGTAGACACCATACGAACACTTCGTATCTCTTTTTGCTTTATTTATTTAAACTAAACGCGCTAAAATTGTCGTCGAACGAATGTGACATTGATCATGCTGACGAAGTATTTAGAATACCTCCAAAGTGAAAGAAAACATATGTTTTCTATCACTCATCTCCAACGTAGTATTTTAGAATGGCAAAAAGTGAAAGATGCGCGTATTTGTGGTGAAAGTGACTCCCCGAATAGACCTGAATATTTATTTTAGAGGAGGTGAGAGTGGGTCAAAAATTGTCTACGGAGGCAGTCAGTGGCTATACCAGCCAATGTTCCTAATATAACTTCTCACCTTTTTGAACTCGATTTCTTCCAAGGAGACGCAAACGGAGATTCTCCAGAGCAAGACAAAAAGAAGGGATACTTTTCTCCTCTTCCTCGTCATTGCAACTGGAGCAGTAGTCATGATGCGGGAGACCCGTACGTTTAGCATGAGTTTCGAAGTCACAGTCACGTGAATTTTGATTATATTAAAATATATTTACAACGTGATTAATTTATCATACTTTGCAACAAATCATGTTGAATTTTGATCACTAAGAGATAGTTGAGTTTGAGGCGGCATTCTGCTTATAGGATCCACGGGATTATCTATCTATATATGAGATAGTTATAGAATTTAATATTTAAACAATATTAAAAATTTACTACTTGTTTTACAAAAACAACATAATTACGTAGCTATTAAAAACTATGGCCTTAGTATGATTACGTACAATAATAATATTGTTAAGGTCTTTTCAATTATATTTTCCCTTAACAAATATAAAAAAAAGTTGAAACAAAAATTGTTAAGTACATAATTGGGCTCCTTTTCTAAATGCAACCACTTATCTTTCGAGCACATTGCAGTTTTTTTTTTTTTTTTTTTTTAAGTATTATTATAGTTGTAATTATTTATTGTTGTCATCATTTTTCCTTTTCATAAATAATTTGTTTTTTTATTTTATATGTTTTTTACTTAACGAGCAACATACTTTAATGAGTCCTTTGTAAACAAAGAAATATAAATATTTTTTCTAGAGTACTCGTGCATTTTTGAGGTGGCATAGCGGTAAATAGTGCTTGGGAAATTTCCCTCTAAAATTTATTTTAATTATTTAAATGTATTAATTGTGGGGCATGTGGAGGAGCTAGTTTTTTTAGCTTAATGTTTATAATTTATGAGTTGAGAGAAGGAATATTGTAACTTTTATTACATTTTAGTAATAACTTCAAAAGTAAGTTTTTTCTATAAAATTTTCAAATCACATACATATATAAATACAAGCTAATGAAGGTTACAAAAATATCTACTCCCAAGAAGTGAGTATAATGTTGTTTGTATGTATTTTTTGCACCAACTAAAATTTGATCCAACAAATTCTTCTACTTGATTAATACAAATATTTTTGGAGATATTACTTTTCTGCAATAAAGGAGCGATATTATGTATGTCAAAATTTTAAAGCAGTTGGAGTAAGCTATTAGGCTTAATGAGTTGCAACAAGTAGCTGTCTGGTAAAAATGATCCTAAGGAGAATGTTGTTTCAGTCATCTGAATATGTTTTAACATTACTCTAAGACAATTAGAATTGAATGACTCTACCTGACCCAAAAGAATAGATCGCGTTTGGGAAAAAAATTATTGCGAGTGTGCATAACCTTGTGAAATTTTATTCACAATATCTGCTTAAGTTAATAAATGAGTCAAGAGGGAGCGAGGTTAAACGCAAATGCTTTGCTTCGTAATAAAAATTATTCCAATCGAAAACCCATACCACACCTGAAACACTCATGAACTTAGATTGAGGAAGGGCAGAAATGATGGAGGAAGTCTTAGGATTTCTAATGAGGGCGCACTTCCGGACAGGAACTGTGGAGGTTAGAAATAAAACAGAGCCCTACAGAAGTATCGATGCTATAAGTATAGTCGTAACTATATACTTAAATGGTAATAGTACAATTATAAGCTTTTTCCCATTGAAATCGGCTGAGTCTGATAGTATTTTCTGGGCTCTTCTTCAAAAAAGCATTGACCACATAAAAGATAGGTTGGCTAACATCTTACACATGCATACACCTTAATGGCATAAAGAGAATCCACTTGTTTTCATGCCAAATCGTACAATAAAATTATGCAAACGCAAAAGCGTACAGACCAAATATCTTAACCTCATTCTTACTGCAAATATTGGAATGAATTGTATACCACAACGTTGAAGGATAAAAATAAATATATAATAAAATAATAAAGTGTAAACCACACACCTTTATTAGAGGCAGGTATGTTGAGACAACCCTACAGGAAGTTGTAAATCATGCTGAAAGATCCTTTGCTCTAGGTATATATGTACAATTTAGCTATATATGCATTGACATAGAAAAAGGAGCTTTCAACTATATTTCGATCTCAAAGCCAGTAAATTTTGGCAAATCGCTTGCAAATAAAAATTCATAAAAAGCTAACCTAACTTTTTTTTTCAATTGAATTGCCTCTCTCATTTTTTATTGAAATTTGAACCCAATTGCATCGAATTTTAATTTTTCTTCGGATGTTCACGTTTATCAAACTTTAAAGGCTCCGTTACCCGACTGTAGAAATCGCAGATGGAAGGTAAATGTAAACGTAATGTAAATGTAAACGTTTGAGCGCTTATAGAATACTTAAAAACGTGTCATGTGTTTTCGACACAAAAAAAAACTTCTTTGTGCACACACACATACATACTAATTGCATTGTGCACAGCAAACACGCATTTTTGATTTTAAATTGCCAGTTATTTGAAGTCAAACGCGAAAGTTCATATATGTAGAATATTTAAATTCATGAAATTCATTTTGATTGAAATGTACATACATATGTATATTGACATACATACGAGTATGTATGTATGTATTAGAACTTATAAGTAAATAATATATAAAATAGTAATGTTTTAATTAATCCAAGATTTTTTAATAATTTCGCTGAAACTATTTTAATTTACTTTCTTTTTATGGCAAGATTTAGCCTGTTGGAGGAAACTAATTGAGTTTTTGAAATAACACCTTTTAGAAAGAAAATGCGCCTAGAGGTTTTGAAAATTATTATTATTATTTTATTTAAATGAACTCAATTATAATAATTTTAATAGCAGCTGTAGCGCTCAACCGTAATATTTGTCATTGTACATTACCAGAACAGATTTTGAGCAAGTTCATAGGAAAGACGAAGTGTTTAGCTCTTTAATTTCCAAGAATGTGTATGCTTGCAACATCACCTCAATAAAATCTTTACTTTCTCGTTTTATCTTTTTCTTATTAATGTTCGTACCTACTCATAATAATTTAGTTTTATTTAAAAACAATATACATATGTATATTTTTTTTAGCAAAAATACATACATATGTACATATACAGGACTTTTTGTTTGTTGGGTGTTTATCAGTATAAAAAAATCATATAAAATGGAAAACAGCTGTTCGAAACATGGATGAGAGTTCAACATCTTCACATTATTTTTGATTGCATGGAAAAAGTACCAAAATTATTGATGTGTTAACATCTATACGCGCGCCTCTAGGGCAGTAAACTATCAGTTTCAATACATACGCAAGTGTTAGGTATGTAAGAGTAAATCATCGTTTGTTTGTTCGTTGCTTGGCAGTCGGTATTGAAAGTGATTATTGGGCGATTTTCATATAATTTTCCCACGCGATTTTCTCCGGAAATTCATAGCCGATTTTATTAATTTTTGTATTAAAAAGCTAGTGCGGGTTTCGACGAAGAGTTTAGGCCAAAAATTAAGGCGATCCGATATCGGCGAGCCGAGATTTAAGTGTTTTAATTTGAGTATTAATTTGGAGTAATATTAAAAAAGTGTTTTATGTTGATCTTCGGTTTTGTCTTATGCATAGCAAAGAGAATAGTGACGTGTACATATATAAAAATGAGAAAGCAAGACAGCAACGTATGTATATAGTTTATGTACAAACATAACAATGTATGTATGTACATTTGTCTGTTGCTTTGCATTCTCTTTGTTTTTTGTGGGTTTAATATAAAATAAATAAAAAGTATAATGAAATCTTTAGCACTTCTGTTTAATTTTTTTCATTTTGAGTGCATCTACTAAATTTATATATATATATTATATATATATTATATATATATACATATAATATATATTAACTGTGCTGAAAACATAACATTAATATATTATACAAAGTAAAATTAAATTCAATAAACTATTGTTTTTCATTAAATAATTTATATTAACTCTACCTCCGGGTTTGTGGGTCTGTGTTCATAGAAATCGAACAGGTACCGTGTAACAAAAAGGTGTTAACACATCGCCCGTGAGTTCGAACACTCATTGTTTTTTTAAATGGTATCAAATCATTATTTTATACTTACAAACATTGTAATGACTTTGACATTTAGTGAAATTACAATTTAAGCTTCATACCCGTGCATACATATTTACATTACAACGTCTTATAATTATAAAAAATATTTATACTTATTCTGTTGTATGGCCAATGTAATTTTAAAGTTTCGTCGTGAATATGAGCTAATACGGCCTGAGTATCTTTATGTAAATAAAAAACAAATTTTTATTTCATTTTTCCCGACGTTTTGTCAATATATGTTGACTTTATCAAGGGTTGGGAAATCTATTTATTTTAAAAAACATTTCATTAATATTTCTATACTTAGTTACGTATAATTTCAATATTTTTATATATACATACATATGTATAAATAACTTACATTGTTCTTTTGTTTTTTAATACTAATTTTTAACTAATTACTTTTTACATATAAAATAACAGAAATAAAATAACACAACGTGTATGTATGTCCAAGTTATATATATCACAGACTATTTTATTGCAATCTTGTAGTTTGCGCTAATTTTATCTGTATATTCCTTCAAATTCATCGTCTTTTCTATTTTCTCTTGTATCCGTAAACTTTCAATTATGTATCTTTTCTTTCCTATGTTTTCTTTGTCTAAGATCTTAACTTTCTCAAAATCAGCTGTGTGGCCCGTTTCCAAAATGTGTTGTGATAATGCTGTAGTTTTTTTGTTTTTTCCAATGTCCCTTTTATGTTCATTTATTCTTGTTTTTAAGTTTCGCTTTGTTGTGCCAATATATAGCTTGTCACAGGTGTTTTTCCATCTCCTTTACATTTAACTTCATACACTACATTGCTTTGTTGTTGTTGGTTAATTGGCGTTTTTATTTTTGAAAATATTTTGTTTATTGTTGTATTTGGTTTATATGCAAATTTAATGTGTCTACTTGTTATTGTATGCCTGATGGTTTTATTGTCTGTTAAGCCAGGGATGTATCTTACACTGTAATACCGATTTCTTTCTTCAGGGCTGTTGTTGTTATCGGTGATATGTTTATTTTCATTTAATTCTTTGTGAGTTTCTTGAATTAATTTGTCAATTAGATTTTTAGGGAAACTATTTTCTATTAATGTTTTTTTAATGTGTTTTATGTTGCTTTTGTGAAATTGAGCATCACTTATATACAGGACTCTAAAAATGAAATTCCTCGCGGTATTTATTATTTGATTTTTTGGTTGTGTAGAATGAAAGTTGATGATCCTGCCAGATGCCGTGTCTTTTTTATACCAATTTAGTACTAATTTTTTGTTTTCCCTAAATATTCTGGTATCCAAATACGTGATTGAAGCGTGTTTTTCAACTTCCATGGTGAATTGTATTTTTGGGTGAAACTTATTAAAAAAGTCTAAAATGCTGTCCTTTTCTTCAACTCTAACTATAGCCAATATATCGTCTACATACTTTGTAATGTATTTTAACTTTATGTTTTCTGCTTTTAGTTTTCTTAGAGTTTCGTCTAATAAAAGTCAGCAATCGTTGGTGATAGAGGGTTTCCCATAGGCATACCGAAAACTTGCTTGTATATTTCATTTTCATATATAAAATAATTATTCTCATATAGACAAAACTTAAGTATTTTTAGAAATATAGACTTACTAATTTTTGTATAATCTTGAATACGTTTCCATTTGTCCATTATTATGTTTATGGCTTTACTTACAGGTATGTTTGTAAAAAGAGATATAACATCTAGTGAGATTAGTATTTCTCCCTCTTTCAATTCAATATTTTTTAACTGCTCTTTTAATTTTTTAGAATTTAATATGTTATATTCTTTAGATATAACATTTTTAAGAATGCTTCCTATAAATTTAGATATTTATATATATTTAAATATTTATATTTTATTTATATTTTTATTATCATTATATTTTTTATTATCATTCTAATTATTTTGATTATACGTAGCTATATTTATTTTTATTGTTATTATTTTTAAATAAAAATAGTTTTTTGTACGCTTGAATGTATGTTTGTACGCACATATGTATGTATATTTTACATATTCATACATATGTACATATACATATGTGTATGTATGTATATTAACAAAAAATAAACACATACGATTGGCAAACTCTGGTTAGATTTTATAAAAAACACTTTTTTAGATAACTAAATTTATTAAATATGCCATGTACGTATACAAATTAACCACTCAAAAGCTTAAATTATTAAAAGAAACAAAAGTGCCAAATCAGGGCTATTGTGCCACACTCTCATTCAATATACATACATCCCATCACTGTCTACAAATGTCACGTAACGTCGTCATGAAATTCTATATTCTGCAGGTTCAGACGTTACATTTACGTGCCATTTCAGTCAGGTAAGCGTTTGCATAGCTTCTCATGCAACAGATTCGATCAGCTGACACATTTACATTTACAGTTCTACATTTACAGTCGGGTAATTCTGCCTTAATATCTAATAAAGTCTAATGAATATTAATTGTAGCATACACAAATTTTATTTTAATTGACTGCCTTTCTTGTAGGAATCTTTAATCGATATTGAGTAGTTATCAAACCTTCTTAAATAATTTTAATATCAAACAAATGAAAATTCTAACATCTAAGTAGCTTGTATTTTTTTATCTAAAAATTTTTTTTTATCTAAACATTTGAATGTTGTTTAGGAAATCTTAAATATAGACTTTCCAATACTTTGGAAGAAATGTATTTCATTTAAAATGCCTTCGGGGGAACGAAATTTAAACTTAATTTTAGCAATATACGTTGCCATATCAGACAATTATAATAGACATGAGAAAAATTATGTATTTCGTAATTCTTCGTTTACTTTCTTATTCTTAACAACAAATCTACTTTGTTTTATGCACCCACAATGAGTAAATATAAATACAAATGTACATATGTATATACATAAACACATATGTATATTTTTGATAAAAAGCCTTAATAAATAAAAGCTTTATATAAAAGCAAATATATTTAAAATCTTCTATACTTTTCCATTCGCCAACTACTGGCTGCTTCTTGCTCTCAGCTTATCCCCTTTTGTATGTACATATATATATATATATATATATATATATATATATATATATATATATATGAATAGAATTTGAAGCAAATAACGCAACGCTCAGTTGTTTTCACTCAAACCGTAACAAATCGCATTTAAATTTACCTGCCAGAGACCTTAAAAGACATTTGCGTGAAAATTTAGTAGAGTAGAAATGTTTCAAGTTAAAGGAACACGCGTTCTTTCAAGACTTTAACGCGTGAAAATAAATGAGCTTTGGATAATTTATAGCATTTAATTTTCCTGCAAACTTAAAAATTTGTTGGAAACATTTAACAGAAGAGCGCAGAGAAGGAAACACAATCACATGTTAAACGCCGCAGTTGTTAGTGTAGTTTTTCGACATACTCCAAAAAAAAAACTGTTGTGGCGTTTCCCTTGCTTAGGTGAAAAGCATAGCTGGAAAAATGAGTGACATGTGAATTTCAATTTATTAAGTGTAAAAGCAATGCCAAGAATATGTTCCTTGATATGTCCATTGGTCCTAGATAACTCATTATCTTGAACGTCTAATGACTTAACCTTCATAGGGTCTTTGGGTCAATTTTGACCCATTTAGGGAAAAAACTTTGATTTTTTCTGAAAATTAGTGATTGATGTATGTCATATTTTCTGCCTTTTATTTTATATTATTATATTATATTTATTTTATATCTTAACAGATATAGTAGGTTTATATATCCGCAAACTTGCCAAAAAAAATTGCATGCAAGATCTTACACTAGAGATCTTCGGCTCAAATTTGACCCGTTTTAAATTTTGGAAGTGTTGTGTCTGGTATTTTTTGTAAAATAATGAAAGATAATGAAATAGAAAATAACCTGCATACATTATAAGACGATTTTGAAAATATAACACGACTGCAGATAATTTTTTTACATCTTATCGGTTGAACAAACTACACAAAAAAATATAAATGAGTTACTACCAGAGATAGTACATGTGTTATTATCATGCGTGTTTATCATTATTTTTGTTTTACCAAAGATAGTACTTGTACCCTTCTTATATATATTCCGATAACAAAAAGTCTGTGAATCTTCTTAGTATAATACGGTCACTTCTGGCTGCAAATGGGAGGGTAAATATTACTTTTTTGGGCAACAGAAGGGAATCACAATGGACCCAATTGGGTCTCCAAGTAGAGGTGCGGTAAAGCACCACCCTTCCTAAACTAACCTAACCTTCTTAGTAATTTGCATCATGTCTCTAAAGCTAGTAATCACCAAGACAAGAAACTGCAAATATGATTAGATTACAATAAATAAAATGGAAGTGTTTATTTGCTGGACAAAGTTAGATCATGTTTTACTTGCAAAAGAAAGACTAATCAATGTTGTCAAATGGTGGTTAGTAAAATGGTAGATATATAAGCTTACAATGCTTTTGTGATATCTACATCAGCTAATAGCGGCTGGAAATAAACTGTTTTGCAAAACGTCGACACTTCTTAGAAAATTTAGGATTGCAGCTTACTATGCTTTATATAAAGAACCAAAAGAGGTTATCAATATCAGTATTTTCACAGAAAGTTGCACTAAAACTACGTGAGGTAAATGAGTAGCCGTAAACTTCAACTAAATCCAAAGAAAAAATGCTTGAAGAGGGTAAAAACAGATCCAAAAGAAGTCGTTGCCAGTTAGGCCTCAACGCAGAAAATAAAACACCATTAGATACTATTATAACTTGCAAAAACTTGATATGAAAACTGCACTCTGAAACCATTACTTTATGTACAATTAATAATAATATCGATTTAATATTACGGTTTTATCTATCATATATTAATCGAATTAAATATATGAAATAATGTTCTCTTTCATTGGCAATAAATGAATCACAAATAAATGAAACCAATACATAATTTTCAATTTGGGTCAAATTTGACCCGAAGATCGTTAACGTCCACGATTTTAAAGACACTATGAAGGTTAAGTATGAAAGTAAAGGGAGGGATGTATGGAGATTTTTAAAAGTATGATTTATATACGCTAGAGCACGCAATCTAGTGAAGTTAAAAAACTCGGGCGGTAGGATGAGATAACATGGCTTTTCATCGAAATAAAAGCTTAAGTTAAATCACTAGAAATCCACAAAAAGTGCCACAATTGTCTCGAGACGTAAAGTGCCGTACCCTTGATCTTTTTCTGCAACCATTTTCCCTGAGCAAACTTACCCCTTAGACGTTAATTTTGAGTGGTACCTCATACAAACATGATATTAGTTAGCTCCCATAGAAATAAGGGCCAATCCCACGATGTCAACAACGTTCGACTTGTAGCACGCTTACATTTGAAACAACAACAAAATACTAAAATTTGTTTTTGTTTTGCATGTAAGTGTGTGAAAAATCAAATTTTGTTGACATCGTGGGATTGACCCTCTAAGGGCCATTATTACAACTTAAAGATAGTTAAAAGTAGGATTTTATGGGACGTATAAAAACTTCATCATTTGCAAAATTTTAGTTTAAACCTAAACTGAGCGATAAATTACAGGTAAGTTAAATCCAATTAGCAATAATGGAAAGCTTTTTATACGTCTGATAAAATCCTACTTTTAACTATCTTTAAGTTGTAATAATGGCCCTAAATGTCTCAAAAGTGCTTCGGGGGGTGTCGAGTATATAACCTGCAATAATTATTCCTCCCCAAAATTATTCGCTAACATACCTGGCTCCTATCCTTATGACAATCCGTAATTAATATTTTTTCTGAAGCATTTCTTCTGTACATACCTTAAATGCAAAAATTATTATTTTTCATTAAACTCGTGCTCAGGAGGAGGGATATTTATGATTGACTAACAAACTTCTTTCCGGGGTAAGACTTTTTTCAGAGCACAACTATATTCTATCTTCGGTGGTGATTAAGGGTCACTTTGTTTGGTACTTTTTGTGTAATGAGCAATTTTACTGACCCCATCCCAGAATAATTAATTTTCTTTTGAACCTCACAAAATAAGAGGTTTTAGCGATTCGAAATCTAAAAATTTCGCACTGTACCCAAAGAACATATGTCTGTGGACTTTCTGCAAAAATCAGAACACCTCTCTACAGAGAAAGCACGGATACAAGAATACAGCAATATGAAAATGGGGTTGATATTAGCACTTGCATGATTGGGACTAGTGTAAATTAATTTGCCTTACCGTAGTTGGCGTATTTCAAATACGACTACGACTTTTTAGTAATAGATTAAAGAAGACTTCAACAGTTTTTCTTTAATCTATTACCAAACAGTCGTATTCGTATCATATAGAGAATAACGCACGGTCTCTGGGGCTTATAAAAAGCACATTTTTACATGTTGATTATGGTTTTTCACTGATTTTTCTGCTTAAATTCTCTGAAACTCATGAGCATTTTTTCTGTACCTCTCCTACTAAAGTCGCTCCAACTGATATAACTGTTCCCAAATTGCGCTTGAAGGATTCAACTGTATGACCACCTCGCAAACATACTTTATTTTATTTATATTATTTAACGACTCTTAGCACATATGTATGTACCTTTCTTCCATCTTTAACCCATTAAATATTTTTAAATTTTTTATGACGAGTGTGCCCTATCTGCTCTAATAACGATTTCTACCCATTTGTAGTGCTTTTTCTGGATTTTTTTTATGTGTGAGGTGTGTGCAGAAGGAACGCTTCGAAATAAAAAATTACTTAAGTTCGGTCACACATTTGATCCCTTTACGAATACCTCTGGGGCAGTTAGAGCAGTAAAAGCAAACTTAATTGAAAAATTTGGCATTCTTGTATGAGAGGCTGGAGGTATATTAGCGAAAAATGTTGAGGAGGAAAAATTAATAGAACCTTCATACAAGTGACTCCTCTAGAAGTACTATTGAAACAGTTGGAAATGTAGAACTAATGAAATTTAGTTCTGCATGGAAATCCCTTTAGGCAGTTGTAATAAATGTTAAATTTGCGTAGAGAAAATGTTGGGTGGGAAAAATTAGTGATTTTTCCTCTCTAGAATCGATTTCGTGCTATTTGTGGAAATTTTTTAAGATTTTTAGTGCTTCAGCCCTAACTTTGACCTCTTTGAGCAGCCATATTTCTTTATTACTTTCGTTTCGAAACACAAATTTGTGAATATTTGTGGCTCCACTATCCTTAAGGTACATATGTGTGGTTACTTTTGGGAAAAAAAGTACACACTATTCAATGACGATGGTGTCGAAACACAAGTCTCTTTGCACCTTTAAATAACATCTACAGAGATGGTGCGAATAGGAGAATATTTAAATGAGCTCAATATTGTTAAATTCAAGGAACATGATTTTAAAAATTGCTTGCATGATTAAGATATAAAAAAAAAAGGTGCGCTGCGATGAAATACAGAATAAGCCAGGTATGTTCTGGTTCACACAATCTCTGAAGTTTCCAGTAAAGATAGGTTAACATGCTTATGAGCGTTTTCCTCAAAATTTCAGGACTTTCTAAGTAATTCATCAATGATTTACCTGCTGTCTTTAAGACACCCCTGTCTAAAGTGGCGCCAGAGTGCCAAACTTAAAACGGCTTCTTATACAAATGAATATATGCATTCACTAATACATTTCTCTTGGTGGCCAGCTGCGATTTAAGAAACCTCAATTCTTAGAACCTCATGTGTATAAAAGTAATATAAATGTTCTTCCGGACATCACAAAGGAACACACAATACCTCCGAATAAACTGACCTATTAAATAGAATCTAATTGATGCTTAACGACGAGTTTTAACTGACATATTCGACTACTCAAAAGTACCTGCGCGTTCTTATATTTCTTATATTAGCTTCTAAATGTAACTATTTCAAGCTGTCTAATAAAGTTTATTCTCCTTATGCTAATATTAAACTGTCCAATAAAGATCTGTAATGGCTGCAAAAATGAGAAGTACAGTTGAAGAGGAAAATTATGAATATTTAACTTGTCTGCATGTGGAGGAATAAAAACTCTCGCGGCATATTTTAATTTGCGGTTTAAACTAAACCTGTTTTTCGATAACGCTGTGTTCGTTAAGAAAAACTAAAAGATTACTTTGAACATCTAGATGAAAACGGTTTATACCTCACTTATCGGAACATGTGGCATATGATATTGTAAGAATCTTCTACTAATCGCATGACTTGAAGCAAGGTTTAAACAAAATGTGCCGTATACAAAACCAATTGGTTGGTATCTTTTAATCAAGGGCTTGCAAGGTTAACTTCCACCAAGAGCCTCGGATCCTTTTAGAGACTACACAGAAAATGCACTGATTTATTTTTGAGATGTTTAATGGAAAATATTCTGAGATAACTGTCAATTATAAGCAGGACTCCTAGATATTATCAGAGTTAGTTCTTGATTTTTAGTGGAAAGTATTCCAAAATACTTGGCAATTATAGTTAGATATTCTCTATACCAGATACTGCAGAAGTTCCTTCACTGAAGAAAAGCATACCACTTTCGCATTGGCTTCAAAATATTACTGCATTGTATTCGTTTAAAAAATGTACCTTCAAAACTCTGCAATCCTGGTTTCACCTTAAGAATTCATCAAAGATTTTGAATATTTCCCAGGAAATACGCTTTCAAGAACAGCATAATAATATATAGACGGTCATCTGAACCTCACGGTATACCTCAAGTCTCAAGAGCTCATTCGCGTCATATATTATAAACTTAAGATATAAGAACTGTTATAACTGTGATATAACTGTTGGCACCAGCACCATGTCTGGATATTACGTGTAAGGCAAAAATAATGTACGAAAGAAAAAGAATATGTTAACTTCTGCAGAGTAAAACACGCCAAAATAAATCCTCCTATTTACCTTTATGCTTCTAGTTTGAAAAAAAAAATTATAAGGGCGATAGTGTTGAATTTATATTCGGTGGATATCCAAAGTGAAATCACTCTCACACCGAAACACACAATAATAAGACTTTCTGTAGACAAAAGGTATAAATGAAAGCTCTGCGTTCATTTTTTTTTTGTCTTTTGTAAAACGTAAATTTTAATTTAAATTTTATACGTGGCAATAATAATATAAATTCATTCCTGCACGCATCATAAACGAGTTCAACTGCCTTCGAAGCAAGTAAGAAGAAAAAAACAGGGAACTATAAATTAGACTTTTGTTAAAGTCATAGATAAACGCAGTCAGACACACACTCACGCATACACACTCTCAACAAGGTGTGTAGGAAAATTTAAAATTCCTGTTAAGACCGAAATAAAGGACTTGCAATTGAGTTTTGGAGTTTATCATTTCAACAACAAAATAATATGACTACATACAATGAAAATTAAGGTTTAAGTTATTTTTATGGTTTGAAAGGAAGTACAAAATTATTTAAAGGGATGAGTATGAGTTGTTGTGCATTGGGTTGTTTTCTTACAAATTGCGTGCATTTGAAATTGTGTTTTTTTTTATCTGAAACATAATATTTATGGTTGTAATATATGTTCTTATTTTGTTTTCGCTATTTTATTTATAGCACTTAATTTATTTTGAAATTTAAAAGGAAATCATAACAATAAAATAATATAAACAGAGAAATCATGGTAAATGGGTTTTTTTTGTTTTTTAAATTAACCCTCTTATATAAAAACTGAAAAGTCCAATTAGTCAGGGCAATTATTTAAACAACAAAAAAAAAGAAATTAATTTTGTGTTTTAAAATTTAAAGAAGGGTTGTTTTTGTAAATTTAAAAATTTAAATATAACAAGACAAAACTAAATGTTTATTAAAGTGACAACACAAAATTGTACATCTCCTGCTCCGCGCTCTTATCAGCATAAACTTGAATTCATTTGATAAATTTCACAAGATATACTCAACGTTTATTTTCCTATTGTAATTTTCACAGGGATGTTTGTAGCATTGATTCAATAGGATTTGATTCCTTAGGATATTTTTAAATCTAAAGACCACATTTGTATCTTCCGGCATAATGATTTGTAATGCTATGACATTTTCAAACAAACGAGAGGTGGACATTTTGGCACATAAAACAGCAAGTAGCGTTAGCATGAAATTCCGTCCAGGTAATTTCTGCCGTTCATCCTTAATTTTAAAATTGTATTTCAGCTGCAATAATGATTATAAAGCAGTGAAAATTTGTTACAACTTGAGAAACGATATATCCAAGCTCCGCGACAAATTTCATTAAAATTGCACCAAGGACATAGTTTCCTCCCATATATCCTTTATTTGGAATATTAAATTTTATGTGTTACTAAAACCAAAAAGCAGTGGAAATTGATAACAAATTTTGTAAAAATGTAACTTTTAGTACAATTGAAGCAAGGACATGGTTTTTTCCCATATATCCTTTATTTTTATTTCTTTATATATTTAAATTTTAACTTACTAAAATCAAAAAAAGCAGAAGAAATCTATAAAAAAAAAATGTATAAAAATGCATATCTAAGTATCTCAACGTATTAACAAGTTAGTCCGCTCAGGAGTACGCTTAACTGCCATATATCCTTTATATAAGAAAATAAAATTTTAGTTTAAGTTGTAATAATGATAGATGAATTATACATATATTCAAGCTCTCTGATAAATTTTATTGAAAACATTCTAAGAACATATCTACTTCAATTATGTCCTTAATAAAAAAAAATTATTTTTACTGCAATTTAGTTAAAAAATGTAGGGAACATGATCATATATTTTTTAAATAAATAGAAATAAAGTCCTAGATAACTTAAACAGCTCGAATTTTATTTGCATTTATATAAGGTAGATACACAACTTATTATCAACACATGAATTTAAACAAAATTTCAAAGCCAAATTGTTGCAGAATATTCGTAGAATAATGCAATCATACACTTAAGCAAATTTCAGTTGAATCGCTGCAAGGATGTGACAGTCTCCCATATATCCTTTTTTTAAATAATAGTAATTTCATCTACATTTGTTGGCAGAATGGCAAGAGAACTTTAAGCAACCTTAAAAATCTATAACATAGTTGTTTTGCTAGAAAGAAATGTGTTAGAAATAACGTTTGCTTTGCTATAGGTTTTTATTATATTTCTAGAAGCAAATGTGTTATTCCCGTATGTCCTTAATTATCAAAATTTTATATTAACAATTGTGATTATAATATTTTTAGAACAACTTAATTCATTGTTCTGTTGAATTTCAGCTCTCCTAGCGCAATACCTTACTGGCTTTCCCAATTTATACTTATTTTTTAAATTAATATTCAGCCACAATAATGCAGAAGAGTTAAGTTATTATATATAAAACTATGCAAGTACACTTTCTTATGAATTTTCTTTAAGATTGGAGCAATGACATTCTAACTCACTTACTTTAATATAACCTTCTTACAAAATTTTAATTTAAGCTATAATGAGAATCAGAGTGCAAAAATTACTGTGACTATTTAAAAAATCTAGATAATTTTTCGTTTGGTCAATTTCAGTTGAATTTGCTAAGAAACATATCTGTTTTTCGCATCTTTTAGATTTAGATAATTAGATTGGAATAGATTTTAGGCAAAATTGTGCAATAATCTTACAATGTTTGTTAACGTTAAACATTTAAATTCTCAAGAAAATTTCATTTTAATCGATGCAAGGACATGTCTTTCCGCCATATATCCTTTATATAAGCTAAATTTTTGGAATTAATAGCATTGAGCTATAGTAAAATATTTATTAAATAAAATAGTAAAACTATGCGATGAATTTCATTTCAATAGCTCGAAGGACCTAACGGACTTCCGAATATCCTTTATTTTAAAACTTATAATGCAGATATAATTTTTTCCATAATACAATGAAAATTTGTCACTATTTGTGGATTTAATAAGGAAAACTAATAAAAAAGTTTTATTTGAACTGTTGTTAGGATATACTGAAGTCCCATGTATCCTTTATTTTGCAAATTAAAGTTAAAAATTGAAATTCAACTATAATTTTGATCATAATGCAATGAAAAAACAACAAGGAAAACTACGGAAAAGTTTTCTTTTAAATGGTCTGAGGATACTCTTAAGTTCAGAATGTCCTCTATTTGTCAATATAGTTGCTCATAGTGCAAAATGTTCGTAGAATAATATATGAAGACTCAAAAAAAACTTAAATTTAATAGTTGCAAAGACATGCCCACCTGGTGAATGTGCTTTATTTAAAAAATTGCATTTTATTGCAAACATTATCAGACAGCTAACTCAGAAAACTAAGCAATACAATGAATTTTTATTAAAATTTCATTATATTATTATAAAATTATATTATTTTGCCCAAGTCATTCAAATTTAATGCAAGCAATATATGTATCTAATTTTTATAATTTCCAATGGTGTTTTCAATTCTATGCTGGATAGAATTGCATACTTGTTTAAAAATATAGCATACTTTAAATGAATGGTACAGCTAAAGCTATGTACAGACGATTGTCAGATCTTACAATATTGTCAGATCTGGCGATGTGCTGACAATGTACTGGCAATCGAAAATTGCCAGCACAATATTTCTTGTCAGTTCACACGGTTGTCAGAAAATCTTACAATTTATTGCCAGACGGTTGTATGACAATAAATTCATCTGACAAAATCGTCAGTAGAAAAATTGTCAGTTCACACGGTTGTCATATGCACAAATTGTTAGATCTGTTGTTATGCGTTGCCAGACTTAAACCATTTGTTGGAAATTGTTAAATATTTATCGTTTGTGTTTGTGTTTAATGTAAAAAGTGAAAGTATAAATTATTATGGACCATAAAGAAGCAATTGCAATGATTTTGTCTGCGTATATTTTATTATAAATTTTTTATTTAAAATCAAGCGTGTGCAGTGTTGCCCATAGAAATAATTATCTTACAATGACGCCATTGTCAGATGCATGAACTTCGCACATCTGACAATATTAAAATGTCTGACAAATATCTGGCAATAATTTTACAATGTGTTCACACGATTGTAAGATGTCTGAAAATTTGTTGTCAGTTGCTAGTCTTGCAATGGACTGACAATGCTTTTTCTAGCAACGGCGTCTGACAAAAATTGCCAGTTCACACGGTTGTAAGAAAATTTTAGCACATTTTACTGGCAAATTGTAAGATCTGACAACCGTCTGTACATAGCTTAATACCTTTAAGTTCTTAAGAAAATCGATAGATATATGTTTAATGCCTGCGCTAAATGGTGTAAAATTTCTTTAAATCTTCGCTTACTAGTTATGGTCCTTCGAGCCGGGAGGTAATTTCTTCTGTTGACAATAGCAATATGTATATTAAATTTAGATTATTGAATTTCGAAAAAAAAAATGTTATCAAACTAACCTTCTGCCTGCATTCATATACATATATAAGTATGTATTTATATATCTAACATAGCGACCAGACCATAAATAATGCATTAAACAAAATACACTCATTCATTCATCAACTCATTGAATGATTCATAAATTGACAGAGAATTGGTGTTCGTATAGGAAGAAGTTCTTCATTGATTTTACATGAGCATAAATGAAAGCATTTATGCCAACACATCTCTGCATGAAACCCAATTTAAATGTATGAGTATGCAAATATACAAGCTCAACAACTGAAATAGAGTGCATTTGTTGTATAACAAGACAACAGCAACAACAATATTAGCATTAACATAAGTGAATATCAAAATGGTGAATCTTTAAATGCATCGATGATGTATGAGCTAAAGGATATGTATTTCTGTGATTAAATGCACACAAACTGGCACACGTCTATGGACGTCTACAAATACATATGGTTACACACACATGTATGTGTTAAGGACTACAGATTCAAATGTAAATGAGGAAATCGTACTTCGTTTATGTTTATAATTTTGCTCATAAACACATTTTTTAACAGCTAACGCTGAGAATTAATAAATCTACATGTGATCCAGATAATAGGGGTTTAAATAGTTAGTTGCTTTTGTACATTAATATGTCCTTTATAAATACATAAACCCAGAACCTTATTTATAGCTTCCCGCTATAGGAAGTCAAATCAGATGTAAGCCAATTTTTGAAAATCGAGTTTTCATCAAATTTCGTCTATTTTCGTTAAGATGTCGGTAGGGATGCGTATGTGTGTCCGTGTGTGTAACGCATTCCAAAGATGTTGAGCTTACTTAGTCTATGTTCAAACTATACATAAAGTCACCACTTTTTCTTCTTTGAACTATCTTCGGCGAGTCTTATATTTGAGCACATATTTTTTATGCGTATTCTTTTCCCTTAGTTTCTCTCTCGCCTATAAACTAGTAGTCTTAAAAATAAGACTCATCGTCTAAACATAGACTTAGATGTCGTAAGCTGGTGGGTCGCTTCGATTCGGTGAATTTCGAAACTTTTTCTGAAAATTAAATTTTCAGAAATCAGTTTTTATTAACAAATATTAAACTACTACGCCAATCAAGTCCAAAATGTAATCAGCACTTAACTCCAAAAGAGACACTTCGATTTCTGATTCTGATAGATATCGTTGACAGACATACGCTATATAAGGTTGCACTAAAGTGGTTAGGATAGCGTACTGGGATGGTAAGACTCCTATACTCAGAAAATAATAATTATCGTTTTAGGAGAGATCTATTAAAGTAATAAAGAACCAAGAGGAGGACATAGGTACAATTAGTGCCTCTCCAAAAATAACTAACCAATTTTGATGAATTTTTAAGGAATTAATTGAAAATTTAATAAATTATATTATAAAGGGTGTCCCAACAAGAACGCAAGATTTAAATTTTAAATAAAACACAGATAAAGAAAATCCATTATTTGACATATTGTCAGAAGTGTACACAAAATAATTTAAATTTATTTGCCGGTAGTTTAGCATGTCTATATTATAACTAGCATTGCACAGATACATCTGTTTGCACTAGTTTTGCGTGTTTTTTGGTTCTGGTATGAACAAATATGTTATTTATCGTTTTCTGTTACTAGTTGTAAATGTTGATTTTTTAAGCAATTATTGCATGGTTTTTCATTTTTTGTTTTTCTAAGGCAAATAAGATACATAAAACTGCTTTTATCAAAAGTGCCTTATGATGTGTTGAGAAAAAATGTAATTGGCTGATGAATGAATGAATGAAAGCAAAATTGCACATATATATGTAAGTAAATGATACATGTACATGAAACACATGCATTTGTAATTACTCTCAGAGCAAAATTGTCTCTTTCTCTCTCTATACTTTGGCTGCGCCACAAAATAACATAACGAACGTCCGCACATACATCTGCACATCATGTATTTGTTTCAATAGTAGTTTTTTCATATATTTGTATTACAATATGTATTTTTTGAGCAAAAACAGATCAAACATTTGCTCAGCAGCAATACAATAAGCAATTGTTATTTGTTTTCAATTGCATTTTAATTTGGAAAAGCACGCACACACAATAACTCTTATACTAGTTCTGTAGCTCACACTACAATTATATGGTACATACCATGGTATATTTGTTTTGACTATACAAACGAGTATACAAATGCAACCCTTTAAGGCTCAGTTAGCCGACTGTAATGTAATGTAACTGCAACAGTAAGAAACAGCTGATCGATTTTGTTATGTGGAAAGTAATGAAAATGGTTATAGAGATGTAATGTAACGTAACCTAATTTTCATATAAAAATATCGATCAGCTGTTTTCTACGTTACAGTTACATTACATTACAGTCGGCTAACTGAGCCTTTAGTCTATATACGTTTGTGACTGTTTAAAATTTGTGGTTAAAGTCTATTGATGATTTGGTTCAAGCGCCAATGAATTACGTATATAGACATTCTAAACTACCGGCAAATAAATTTCAATTAAAATACAGATATTTAAAAAAAATCGTGAAACTTTATTATATCGTAAAGTAGACAAAATGTGGTTATGTGTGTAACAACAAATCGGGCAGATGGCCGGCGCGGCTTTGCTGGCACACACGCGATCTTTTAATGAAATTTTCAATGGCCGTTTTGCATAAATGCTGCGGTATTTCATTAATGCAGCGCCCAATTTCCTCTTTTAAGGCTTGAGTAGTCGTCGGCTTATTCGAGTAAACCATCGACTTCAAAAAACCCCAAAGAAAAAAGTCTAATGCTGTTAAGTCGCACGATCTAGGCGGCCAATTCTGGTCTCCAAAACGCGAAACAACACGACCGGGAAATGACTGATGTAGCAATTGAATTGTTTCTCTGGCTGTATGACATGTGGCGCCCTCCACATTCATTTCTTCAATTCTAGGCACGAAAAAACTGGTTATCATTTCACGATACCGAACACCATTGACTGTTTGGGCTTGACCTGCGTTTGAGCGACATGATCACGTACAGCTGCGACATTTTCGGTCGATCGACCTGGTCGAAGACGCGTTGTTGTCTTTACATCACTAACAGGCGCAGTTTCGACTCTTTTGGAGCATTATTGTGACCCCAAATTCATCGCAAATTTGCGAACTGTAGCCGCAAAAGTTTCACTATTTTGGTAAAACAATTTTACAATGAGAATGCGTTGTTCATTCGTGTAGCGCTTCATTTTTACTAACATCGTACCTTCTACTAGCAAACAATAACAATTGTTCAAATGTCAAACAATGACACCCTTTATATTCAATGATTTCTATAGATTTAAAAAGTGCATCGGATGCGAAAAATTTCATCCTAATATTTAGATTAGCAGGTAGTTAGAGGGATGTGTTGCAATTGTGATCAGAAAAGCCTCAGGTTTGCGCATTGAAAATTTTTATATGTATCTTTGCTTTTTTAATTAACGCCAGTACTTGTTCTCTTCAAATATATCCTTAATTATTAATATTTAATATGGGCCACAAACTATGATCTGTGTGAGTGGAAAACTTGCAATTATTTCAAAAATTTTACTGCAGACTCTTTAGGTGAATTTCGATCCAAGCGAAACAAGGACATGGCTACCACCCATATATCCTTATTTAAAAAATTTCATTTCTGTAACAACTGTAACCAGACTATACCCAGACAAAGAGTTATTCATATAAAATTTAATATTTCTACCTCCCATAAATCCTTTACTTTTAAAATTTATTATGATTTAGAAAAGAACATCAGTCTGGCTACAAAATGTTTACTAACTTTGAGAGTTGTATAACTAAGCTTTATGGTGAGCCGCGTTTCAAGCAAAAAAGGACACATCCATACACATTACATTAATTTCAGCTACAATTATTACCAGAATATACCCAGATTAATATACTGACTTATTCAAGTCAGTTTAATGAGTACATGTCCAGTATTTTTTAACCCCCGACTAAAAAAAGGGGTGTCATAAGTTTGCAGTGTGTGTCTGTGTATCTGTGTGTCTGTCAGTGTCCACGTACAGGCCAAACGGCTGGACCGATTTTCATTTAATTTTTTTTTTTACTACGCTCATTCTTCTTGTGATTTTCAAAAATATTTTTATTTGTGAATTCTCAAATAGTTCTTGAAAGTCTGTGCATAAGATAAGAGGTTTGTGACTACTCAAAATGTGTGGTTGAAGTCTACTGATGATTTGTTACAGCAACAATGAAATACATATAGACAACGCTGAACCACCAGCAAATAAATTTCAAATTAAAATAAACTTCTGACAATATGTCGAATAATAAATTTTCTTAAATATCTATAATAATAATTTTTGGGCTAATGTCGACTTTTACCAAATAATTTTACTATATTTTTATTTCCCTTACTACTGACAGATATATATATGTGCGATTTTATGTAGTTTATTTATTTAGTTTTCTCCACTATTATTGCTCTTCATATCGTTCATTTCTAACTTTTTTTTTTATTTGTCGTAGTTTCATGTATTAAAGTTGTCTTCTTACATTTTTTTTGCTTCTTTTTTTTGTTTCAAGATTTTCCTCATTTTGAATGAAATTTATATATATATATATATATATATATATATATATATATATATATATATATATATTATACTATTTCCATTTGATGCTTTTAAGGATTTCACATTAAATATGTATGAGTAACCGGTGTTAGTATAAATGTATTGTAATTTACTATCGACACCCTATCGGAAATTTGGCTAACTTTAAACTAACTTTAAGCTAACTATTTCGCAACTAGTACTGACTACACTTGGATTACTTTGCAATGTAATCAATTGACTATTTTAACATTGCGATGTCCTAGGCGGTAGTCAATTGTCTCACTAGGCACTACTTTAAGCTAACTTTAAGTTGACTTTTTTAAATCACCTGGTAGTCAGTAAATTAAAAAAAAATATTTTTCTTTGGCTCGAACATGTAACATCACACGTTTTGTACTCAACGCGCTACCACTCGGCTAAGCTGCCATGTAAAATAACAACAGCAAAATTTTAATATAAAACTGAAATGAGTTTTAAAGTAGCTGAGAATAAATTTGTTGGTTCTCACCAAATTCGATTACGTACTCAACTTTAGAATTAATTTTGGGTTTGTTCTGGATGACTTTGCAGCTAGCTTCTAGTTAGTCTAAGAAAAGTTAACTATAAGTTAACTATTTTTGTAGTCAACCACACATTCTCCGACAGGGCATGTACATCAAAAACAAAATTCATTGTGTTGCATATTAAATGAGCCAATATTCGCATAAATAAATACACACACACATACATACATATATACATTGTCAAACACACATCTACGTATGGATTTATTTACTAAATGTAAAATACATACTGATAAGTAAACACACACACACACATGCACACGCACATGTCCTGTTTCATCAATACATATTTAAGTTCATACATGTTCGAACTATAGTTTTTGGCCAAAATGTTCAATTATGTGTATTTAACAAGTATTATGTGAAAGTTATACATCAGTATGTGTGTATGTCAATAACAATTTTATACGTTTGGTATGTCAATGCAATAACGAAGGCAAGAACAAAAGTACTTGTCAGGGCACTGCAGTGTTTGTTTAGGGAAATTCTGTTTATAATTGTGACTGAAATTAAATTTTTGGAGATAAGAATTTGTTAATAGGCGATAGCATACATGTCCTTGTTTAACTTGGAACGAAATTCGCCAGAAAGCTAATTCTAAACTTTATTAAACAAATTCCACGCATCATAATCAAAATTATTTAAATATATAGGCAAGTCCTTGCAGCAATTAAACTAGAATATACTTGAGCAAGTCAGTGTATTTATTTTGATATATTCTGATCATAATTGCAACTGAAATTAAAATTTTTGAAATAAGGATATATGGGTGGTAGGCATGTCCTTTTGTCTGTTGGGAAAAAATTTTCTTAAAAGCTCAGTGTAATTCTTGACATTTAAAACTTTCGACACAACCTGATCGTAATTTGTAGCTAATATTAAAAACTTCAAATAAAGGATATATGGGAGGTAAGCAAGTCCTTGCACCAATTAAACCCAAATTTACTTGAGCATGTCAGCGTGTTAATCAGGGTATATTCTGAAAATAATTGTAGATGAAATG
The DNA here is from genome assembly GCA_949987645.1 of Tachina grossa. NCBI lineage: Eukaryota > Metazoa > Arthropoda > Insecta > Diptera > Tachinidae > Tachina > Tachina grossa. Next base: position 150,531,423 of record OX465276.1, read on the forward strand.
AAACTTTTTGAAATAAGGATATATGGGTGGTAAGCATGTCCTTGGTTCGCTTGAATCGAAATTTTCCACGTAAGTCTCGACATTATTCAACATTTTCGACACATCGTAATCATAATTTGTAGCTAATATTAAAATTTTAAAATAAAGGATATATGGGATATAAGGAAGTCCTTGCACCAATTAAACTTAAATTTGCTAGAGTAAGGCCCAATAATGGACTTCCCAATTATGTGTTATTTATCTTTAAGTGCCTCTTAAGTACCGAATTCATTTTTTCCTTATAAAGTTGATGAGAGCCATTTAAATGCCCAATCTTGTCTATTTAAATCACACTTAAGTCTTACGAGCATACCATATGTTATTGTGCTTGTGTGTGTTTATTGAAAACATGTACATAAACATCATGTGGTCGTATTAAAAAGAATTTCGTTTAATTTTCATAAATATATAACATATACATACAATGCATAGTATCATAACATGTAATAAATAAATAGAAAAATGCGTTCTGATGCTCTTTTGGTTTCAGAAAATGTGTTTTTATGCAATTTTAATTTTCTACATGTTGATAACCTAACTTTCTTATTTACATTAAACATCTGTTTTCTTTTAGAACTATCAACATTTTGCAGTGCTACCACACTTTCATATTATTTAAGTGATCATTTAATTTTACGACTGAAAAAATGAAACTGCAATTAAGTGCAACTTAAAATTAAGTGGATATTAGCTAAATGACACTTAATTGAGAAGTCGATTACTGGGCCTAAGTCAGGGAGTTAATTTAACTATATTCTGTTAATAATTTTAGCTGAAATTAAACTTTTTGAAATAAGGATGAACACAAGCTTTGCCCGCATAAGTCTCTGGACTGTGCTGTATAATTCTTGACATTATTCAAAATTTTCGACGCATACTGATCATAATATGTAGTTAATATTAAAATATTTAAATAAGGATGTATGGGAGATAGGAGTTCGTTGCATCAATTAATAAATTAATTATTAATCTTGGTATATTCAGGTAATAATTGTAGCTGAAATGAAATTTTTTAAAATAAGGATATATGAATGTTAATGCACTTTTTTGCTCAGAACGAAGCTCACCATAAAGCTTAGTTAGTAAATATTTTGTAGCCAACCTGATAATCATTTTTGAATGATATTGAATTTTTAAAGTAAAAGATATACTACATATGGGAAGCAGATATATTCTTGAACTAATAAAATTTTATATAATTAACTCTTTGTGCTAATTCTGGTATATTCTTGTTATAATTGTTACAGAAATCAAATATTTTTTAAGTGATAATGCGTTATGAAACTTTAAATGAGTTTTTCTCAAAACCTCATTTTCACACACTAGGTCTCTTTCTCGGAGAAGGTCACATATATGTATGGGTGGTACGCATGTCCTTGTTTCGCTTGAATCCAAATTTGCTCAAAGAATGCGCAGTAAAATTTAGGCAATAATTGCAAATTTTCCACTCACACAGATCATACTTGGCCTAAAATTTAGCAGAGATTCTATTAAAAAAAGTTAAACAGTTAAAAGTTATGGCTGCATTGTAATCAAAATTGTGACAAAGGTTTAATTTTTCAAATAAAGGACATGTGGGAGATAGCCATATCCTTGCACAAATTGAACTTAAATATTGCAGGTTTTTTTAATTTTATTTTTTGTACAGCTTTCTGATAGTAATTAAAATGTTATAATGTAAAAATTAAAATTAAAAATTATTTAAAAAACTTATTTGTTGGCCTTCTCATTATCATTTGCATATAACCTGCATATTCTTTATTTCCGTTTAATTTTGTTTCAGATTTGTAGTATGTGTTCGTAGAATTCTTTAGTATTACATAGTACATGTTTGTCATTTTAACCATTTATTTGTTCCAATTTAATATATGGGGATTCTCTTTCTCTCTCCCGCTCCCTTTGTTTTTCTATATCGCTCACACAATGTCAAAATGTGTATAATTTTTATGTAATATTTTCCAAAAACTTCTGCAAATTCATGATAAATATAAATGAATGATGGCGTTTAGTAGTGCATTATAATAACAATAAAATTTAATAGAAAGGCATGCACGTGCATGCGTATGAAATGTTCAAATTGAAATTTGCATAATTTATGTAAACAATAGTACAAAATGTATGTACATATATTAGTATGTAGGTAAAAATATTACATTTCCACTAGACTGGCACAGAAAATCAGATAATCAGTTTGAAAGCAATATTATCTCATACTTATGTAAAATAAAATTTATTACTCTTATTGAATGTTAAATGATTATGATGAAATTTCATCAATTGCTCATACCCAGCAAAAAATTACACATTACCATCAGAACTACTTGCCCTATAATAACTTACTTTTCTGATTACCAAATTTCATTACTCGCTTACAAATCTCATTACCTAAAATGTAAAAAAATTATGTACAAGTTGCTAAATGAAGAGAATAATTTTTTTTAGATTAAATAGATTACGTGAACAAGTTTCCAAATAAAAAAAGGTAAGTACTTCTCAAGAATCGATTATTTTAGTCTCACGCCTTGTTAAAATCATTAAGTTGATAATCCAGTAAGAAACAGCTTCCACCAAAAATAATTAATTCCAAACTCGATTACCTTTTTTTAAATTTTTTGCTGGGTATGTACATATATGTAATAAGTGAATTGAAAAATGTTGATTTTAATTCTCTTTTAAAGCGAATAATATCTATAACATCAATTTATTTGACAAATGTATTAAAATGTACAAAATTTATATTAAATATTTAAAACAGATATTGTAGTTTGAAAGTGCCAACAGAGGTAAATATTTACATGAGTAAATGCCCTAGACAGCTGAAAGAATTATCCGATCTTTAAAAAAAATGTAAAGAAACAGGACGTTCAGAAAATTGCTAACGGTTTGCTGGTTCATTCGAATTCCCATTCTGTTTGTGTAGTTCTATAGGTAAATTAAAATTGAGAAATTGTTTAACAAACGCTTTAAGAGAATCATTTGAGAATTTTTTGTAACCTTAAAAAAGGATAATAAGGTGTGAAAGTGATTGTTTCTTTCCATAAAAACCAGTGTTTACATAAAATCAATATTTATATTTGCATGTGTCAACCCTCTTTCCTAACCCACTTCTTTTAGCACCAAAGCTGGCAACAAAATTCCTTCTCGTTCGTCCTAACAAGGGTTATTTTTTTTAAGGTATCAACACAAAAAGTCAAATAATAAATGCATATAAATAATACTGCAAAAAAAATATATTTATTAGATTATTTTTGGCATTAAAATAATTTCAGGCAAATAAATTTTTTGCTTTTGCATATTTTGGTGTCTGTGTGAAGGTTCGTGTGTTTTTATTATAACATAAATTACGCTTCACAAAGAAATGTTTAGCAATAAAAAAATGTTTTATAATTTAATATACTTTGCAAAAAAAAAAAAAATAAATAAATGAAATACAACAAGCACTCACTTTAATAAAATTTGTTTTTTACTTTTACAATATGAAACGTATGTATGGTGGGATTTTAAGAATATTAGGGAAGTAGCAATTAAGAAGGGAAACCTGTTTGTTGAAAATAAAATCAGGGAACTCTATGCTCGACCAAAGTGGGCAATATACCTATAAACACATAATAGACACTGTCTCATCTGGCTGACGATAGAAAGTCAAGAACGTACAGACACGTAAAATTCTTAAGTCGTCTACCTCCAGAACTCCAGAGCTCATCCAGGTAAGCCTCAAATTACATATATGGTGTCCCAAAACTTACTTTGATAGAACTTTCAAAGTGCTTCTGACATCAAGAAAGTAGTGAAAAAGGGGCGAAATCACAAACAATTATGACATCACTATCTACACTGATGGAATAAGAATGATCTGCGCTGTTTAGTACGGACTCTTCTCAAGTAATCTGAACATAGTCATAATACCGTTTCCTTATATATATATACAGGGTGGGCCAAAAGAAACCAAGGGGTGTAAAAGTTTAATAACTTTTTTGTTTATTAACTTCTTTTTATTTTTTCTTTCAGATTATATAATATACAAAATGGAAATTTTTTTACACTAAGTATGAAAAATGATGTCTCTTAAATGACCACCGTTTTCAGCTTCACACTGATGGGCTCTTTTTAGAGCATTTTCCATAACATCTTTCAAAACTTGTGGCTGTAGCGTTCGAATTTCTGCAACAATGTTTGCCTTGATTTCAAGGATTGTCTCTGGCGTGTTCACATACACTCGCTCCTTCAAAAAATCCCAAAGAAAATAGTCGGGTGCTGTCAAATCTGGCGATCGCGCTGGCCAAATAACTTCCGAATTTCGAGAAATTATTCGCTATCCAAAAATTTGACTTAAAAGTGCCATTGTATCTCGGGCAGTATGGGCAGTGGCTTCGTCCTGCTGAAACCACATACCAGGTCTGTTTTCAAGAGCAGGACGTAAAAAATTTTCTATCATAAACCGATACCGCTCTCCATTTACGGTTACAGCACTTCCATCTTCATTCTCGAAGAAGTAGGGCCCAATGACATTTTCAGATGTGATCCCACACCATACTGTACACCTGATGGGATGCAATTGGCGTTGATGAATGGCTCTTGGATTTTGAGAACCCCAGAACCTACAGTTCTGCTTATTAACAAAGCCATTCAAATGAAAATGAGCTTCATCACTCATAATCAAATTTTCAATAAAGTTGATTTCATTTCTGGCCAACTCTTGAAATTTAACTGCAAAATTAAGACGTTGCCGATGATCTGCGGGTTTTAATTCTTGGACCAATTGCACCTTATATGGGTATAACTGTAAATCTTTTTTTAAAATGCGCCGTAGTGACGTACGAGACATTTTTAGCTGAGCAGAACGCCTTCTGCCAGATGTTTCTGGTGCTTCGTTAAGACTTTGCTGTACTCGTTCAATATTTTCCGCAGTGCGACTTAAACGTGGTCTACCCGTTCGAGGCAAATCTCTTACGCTGCCATGTTGGTGATGACGATTAACTAAGCAACGAATCATCGCTTCAGAGGGCGAAATTCTGACGTTAAAATGTCGACGATATGCTCTTTGCGTTAAAATAATTGATCTCTGGTTTAAATAATAAAATTCTATTGTTCTGGTTCTCTGTTCAGTTGTGAACCTCTCCATTATAAATTCTCCAAGTGTTGTCTATATAATCTGAAAGAAAAAATAAAAAAAAATTAATAAACAAAAGTTATTAAACTTTTACACCCCTTGGTTTCTTTCGGCCCACCCTGTATATATATATATATATATATATATATATATATATATATATATATATATATATATATATATATATATATATATATATATATATATATATATATATATATATATATATATATATATATATATATATATATATATATATAATACCGTTTCCGTATATTCCAAGCTAAACTAGTGATCGCAAGAGTGTTATATAACATACTGTGCGAAAGATATTCTCGGCATTTTGGTCAACAGCCAGGCAGCAGTTATTGTGCCAAGTTCACTTCAAAACTTCTCAATTTCAATTAATCAGGATGTAAGAATGTTAAACTAAGAGTTCATCGTCAGACCGACACCACTGTTATCTTCCTCCGCTTAATTACTTCACCGGCAATGAATGCGGGATGAACTAGGCAAGGCCGATTCCATTAAGCATGCCTCTAATGCATTTTCTATTCCAGTTGCTTTTGACGCCATTAAAAATATTACTCTCAGACAATTTTCATATTAAAATCTACGGCAACAAGGTTAGTTCAAAATTTGTCAGTAGTGATTTTACTTCATGTGTTTTTCATGTTAATTCAACATGATTTGCAACCGTTACCTTCACTGAATATGTTACCTGTTGAAATAACTTCCATTGTTGATGTCATATTCCAGTACTGTTTAGTCAAAATGAAGACTCATGTTAAATCAAATTTTGTTCAAGTTTAAATAACGTGAAATTAAGAATGAAATAATACGAAGAACCATGTTGAATCAAAATTATTTCAAGTTGAAACAACTTGTATTTAATATTAATGTAGTACATTTTTTTATCTTTTATTTAACTGACGTGATATGGATTCGGGAACGGGCATCACAAAAGTTCCTATGTGTGTTATATGTAGTTGGCTTTCTCAGCCAAGATTTGAACTCGAACTACCAACAAATTAATTTTTCCTTTCAATTCCACATGATCACATGATCTAATTGATGATTTAACATAAAATTTATTAGAAACTGAAGTCATAGTTTATGTTACTTTATTTTAATTATTACGAAACACCTAGGGCCTCCAGAAGCAATCGAAATAAAAAATTTTAAAATAAGGTGCAATAAGTGACTTATAAATTGGATCGACTTCCATACGAAAAATAAACGTTGCCACTAGGATTATCGATATTTCAATGTACATATATCCTTTTTTGTGGCTTGTAAAAGAATCATCCAAGCCCAAAGGTGACGCTGTACACAGACCATTGATGGAGTTATTAAAAATTTTTCGATCGAACTTACAATGGTGACGAAACATAGGAAAAACTAAATAAGCTGCATATATCATCCGAAGAGCTGCTCTTCTTGCTATCATCATAGGAGGAAACAGTCAGACCCTCTATGGACCTGAGTGGTTTCCCCCTTTCTTTACAATCATATTAAAAATAATTTAGTATCAACTACATTTTTCCGCATAACTGTGTTGAACATGTTGCAATGACGGCTAGCAATTTTCTAAATACCCATCATCGCACACCTTTTGCAGATTAAATTTTTCCCTGCCATCTATTGTACATTAGTTTGTTTATTTATGTTTATCTTTTAAAATCCATAACAGCCCTTATTTCGCTACTTATTAAGAAAACAAAATTTATATATTTGCAGTCATTTCCCATATTCTAAACAGTATTCATTTTATTTTTTTTTTTATATTTTGGAAGTTGAGTAGTGCGTGATTCAATGTTAAATTATATTTTACAAATTGTGTGCAAAATAATTTATTGAAATTTTTGGCCTTTTTTGGTTGCTGCGTGACAAAAAAAAAAATAAAGGGGTCGATTGTCTTACTTTGGTGAGTTATAGTTTTAATAACTTTCAGCAGCAGTGTCAGTGTTTGTTGGTTTTGACAAATGTGTTTGAAATTTTTTAATCGTTTGCAAATGTTGGTATTTAATTTGGAGAAGGGAATAGTAGCAGGAAGTCAAAATCAAAGCGATATTCATGAAATAAAAAATTAAAAAAACGATCAAAAGCAGTAAAATAAGAAATATTGGACAGACTCTTGCAAGTAATCGTGGTAGCAGCTGTTACGCAAGCTACTGGCCTGAAGATCAAACTCCTGCTATAAAAACTTATTAGGCGTCATAATGCTAGGAAAAGTACTAGTTGTATTACCTTGTCCGGAGGACCTTCTAATTTGCTTGTTTATCATCCTTGCCTTGACATCCTGAATCGCTCCAAAGCCAAATTCACTCCCAGTTTACCTACGATTAGCTACAGTTAGCAGATCATCTCGTATGTTATGTGCACACTCAAGAGAGCCTTTGCTGTCATACATTAGTTTTTACTGCTCGATCAGGTACAAATTTGTGTTTACTGGAACACAATCACCAAAAACCTCACCCACGCAAGAGTGATAAATAATTTTAATATTATCAGTCATTATCATAACCAAATGTATCACTGCGGTTTCGAGAATTCGATTCACACCAAAAACCCTGGCATGTTTCATTCAAGCAGGTGAAGGTCTTTTTTACTATGCTCCACAAAATAAGTTACAAAATAGTTTGTAATTATATTTGTTACAGTTAATAAATTGATAAAAATTCAAAATAACATGCCAAACACACAAAAAACTCAGTCACGCAAGAGTCACGAAAAATCATTTATTTTCGTAAAAGGGAACAGTCTCATATAAATGTAAATAAAATTCATTCATTTCGAATACACAATATTCCATTCACGCAGCAGTCACGATTCCACACCATGAAATTTCTAATAGAAAGTTAACTCATGTAAGTGTAAAGAAATAGGAAATTCTGCAGTCACGCAGCATTCACCTCAACTATCCAAGTTTTTATTCCTTTTTTTCAAGCCGTAATTAAAAACTAGCTTTGTATTAAGTAAAAAGAATACCAATATTCGATCACGCAAATTTTCAGTCACCTAGCACTCGCGAAAAAACAAAAAATTAGTATGTAATTTGTTTCTTTCCTTAAACAAACTTTTTTAGTAAAAGCTAAAACACAATCATATTTAATTTCACTTACGCCATATTCACGATCAAATGATTTCTAGTCTCCAAGCTATTAATTTTGTTTTTGCCAGGCAACTTCATAAAAAAATTTTATTATGTAAAAAAATAAACATTAATCCTATCACTTAAAACTTCGGTCAAGCAAAAGTCGCGAAAAAATAACTGTAACTAATCCGTCTTTTCTTTTCATAAAAGAAGGCAAAATTCTTTAAATTTAAATAATGAAAAAAACAATGAAATTTCTTGATACAAGGTTAACTCATGTAAGTGTACGAAATAAAATAACAATCACGCCCACGCTAAATAAATAGTCACATTGGTACAGTTCATTACAATACTTTTTTATATGTCCCATCAAGATAACTAATTACATATATTAAATTCTTACAATCATTTTTATTTTCATACTTTTTATAATTTAATAAAGTACATATGTACATATACTCTTTCACTACTGTTTTTGCAACCATCATTAACAAATTTCATTTTCCACAATGGCCACACTGATTTTTTACAGTTATATTTGACATTCGAGTCTTGCGTTCTTTTCTTGTAACTTTCCACAATGGTCACACTGATTAGATACAGTTGTATTTTACATTCGAGTCTCGTGTTTTTTCTTATATAGGGTGTTTTTTCAGGGGTATAGAACTTTAAATTGAAATAAAACACAAGAAAATCGTTTTAATGTCCATCAATTTGGCTTTATTGGAAGGATAATTTTATGCCATTAATGTTTAAATATGATTTCGGGCACGTGGCCGCCGCGGCTGGCTCGAATAAAGCCAATTCTACAGGTCCAATTTTCAACCACTTTTTCGAGCATATGGGGCCGTATGTTGGCAATAACGCCACGAATATTGGCTTCCAAGTCCCCTAACGTTTCTGGTTTGTTGGCGTAGACGAGCGACTTCACATATCCCCAAAGAAAATAATCCAATGGTGTCAAATCACACGATCTTGGTGGCCAATTGACAGGTCCATTCCGCGAAATTATGCGCTCATCGAATGTTTCCTTCAATAAATCGATTGTGCCGTGCGCTGTGTGGCATGTAGCGCCGTCTTGTTGGAACCACAACTCATCCACATTCATGCCATCCAATTCGGGAACAAAATAGTCGGTTAGTCGGCTCCAATTGCTGTGCACGGTGGCGAATCGATTCATTCGGGTTCTCTTCAACACTTTGCTTTACAGCGGCAATTGTTTCTTCGGTGCGCACTGTTCGACGTCTCTGCGGATGCGTATTATCACATAGAGTAAACTTAGTGCGAAAACGATCCATGGTTAACCGAATTAATTGCTCTGATGGACGATTATGTCGACCATAAAATGGACGGAGCTTGCGGTAAACTTCGCGAACTGATCCATTATTTTCGAAATAAATTTGCACGATTTGCAAGCGTTGTTCTTTTGTCAACCTGTTCATGATGAAATGGCAAACCAAACTAAATATTAATCACTTGACAGCTGACAAAATGGCCGCCAGTTAAAAAAGTGATGCCAACTTAAAGTTCTATACCTCAATAAAAAACACCCTTTATGTATGTGTCATCTTCTTCATTTTGTTAATCTTCTGTGGTTAATCTACTCGTATTCTTATATAAAAGTTTAGTTTTAATTATTTTTGTGTTACAAAAATAATATATTTGTGTAATTTAAACGTTTTAAATTTTTTAACTTTTACTTCTTGATTAAAATGTGTAACAAAAAGTGTGGTTTATAATAAAAAAAATATTGCTCCTACGCAATGTTCGTATTTATTGAAATTTGTTTATAATTACATACTTATGTACAAAAATAAATTATGAGGCTATGATCTCACGCCAGAGCTTGATGGATCTTTGTCAGGTTGGCGGAGGGTCTAACTCCACAATTCTGCGCAATGGTGCCGACGTCTTTCTAGTACGGGGTCTGGTAACGGATGGAATAAAGGTGAGTTTTCCTCTTTTATTCTCTGTTATCTTCTGTGATATTCTTCAATGGTGAAAGGTTTGGGATCTGCCGCTATTTTTACAGCTACATATCTGTGGTAATATGGAAAATTGTTTAAGTTTAACTTAGCAGTTTTTTAGGAGAGCACTTTTAATCTTAACGTAATTTTTTTATTGAATGTACTCCAATATAAGAACAGAAAAATTTTACAAAAAAATGTTTCAAACTAAAGCAACTTAAAACTATTAACCTCAGAAACATAATTAGACGAAAGAAACCCCTTTGAAACTGAAGGAAAGTAAAAGTTTTAAAATCGTTGAAATAGGGGAACAAATAAAGAAACAAGCTAAAACCCGACATCCCTGTCCCATTCAATTGAATTCTAAAGTTCGTCAGCTATATTAAATATCTCTTATGTAAACATTTAAATATTTTGCAGCAGAATTCTATATAAGTTTTAACAAAGGCATGTTTCATGAAAGTAAGACTGTATTATTCAAAAACTTGGCATTGTTTTTCCCTCCTATCACTTCGTTTTTTATTTATAACCCATACATCAGTAACCACTTTAATTTTCTTCAACATAATGCAATTTTAAATTATTATATCAAAGTAAGTGATTGATACATTCACATTTTTGAAGTTTTAAATGAAGTAAATAAAGTTTGAAGGGTTTATACTCAAGACAAAAACAAAACAAACAAGCCAACAGATGTTTTAGCGAAATACCCTTTTTTGAAAAAAAAACTTTTGTGAAATAATTTACTTGCTATTGTCTTCTTGCTGCCCGAAAAAAATTAATATTACCTCATTCATTGAATCCATTTATGTTTTCTTTAGTTTTAATTTCATTTGTGAGAAACATGAAGAGCTTGCGATTTAAGCAAAAATTATAAAGTTTTTCTTCATTTGGAAATAGAAACAGAAAAAAAATAAAAAAAAAATATAAAGTAAGATCAAAAGGAAGTAGATGCCACTAATTCAAAAGGATATTCAAATATATTTTTTCGGCATTAATTTATTTCGAACATCCGTCACTTTAAGAATGTTCTTAAGAAAGAGAAAAGTATTGTTTTAAAGTTTTATTTTCTCCTTGCCATTTTGCGATTTGAAAATTACCCTACAATAGGTCAAAAACTTTTAGTAAATGTCAATTAAAGTACTACACAATTAAACGTAAATTGCATATAAGAAATTATGATACATATCTATGTCGAAAGTTTTTCCAGTTAGAATTTAAAAAATAATACCGTATGATTTTTTTATGTCTTTATTAATAAGAAGTCATAATTTAAATTTAAGAATTAAATCAAAATTTTTAACAAGGCTAGTCTTTTAACGATTGTTAAAGTCATTACAAATGGCGCTAAAATTGATTAAAACCAAGTAAAAATATAGTTATAACGCTCAATCAAATACCAAAAGCATGTTCGAATTTTCGAAAAATGCATAAAGTCACTTTAAGCAAACAATTTTTGCAGTTCAATATATATCGTAACGATTATTAAAATTTATTCTAAAATGTATAAAATTATTTTAAGAGCGATATCGTAGCATTAAAACATATATCGCAACAATGTTCGAATTTTCAAATACGCTCTAAAATTATTGGAGTTGCAGCAGTTAATGAAATTGGTTAAAAATATATGTATATGAAAAATATTTTAACCAAAGTTTCATTTCGAAACTAAATTAAATTTTTTGAACAGGGTCGTTTAATACAAAAACCTAATTTTAGTACACGTTAAAAGTATTTTTTTACACAAAATTTTTGGTTCTGCGTATACTTGTTATGAAATAAACCCTAAAGCGGAAACAGAAAATTTTAAATTTTCGAAATAATGTTTTTTTTAACATTAACCAGAATGTTCGAATTTTCGAACATAATCTAAAACAAAATCTTTAAGCTCTTTATAAATTACAAAATACTTTTTCAATTCTATAACAAATCGTTTTCAATTATAAAACAAAAATTCGAAATAAAACCTTATGCATGCATTTTCTGAAAGTGTGTTTTTTATAATATATCGAAACTCGAACACCCTTAATATTTTAATAAAGTGAACTTTTTACTAATTTCTAACATGAACTCTTTGTTTGGAGTTTTCGGACTTGCTTCAAAAAACACGGAGTTTCGAAGTGAAGTATTCTTTTTCGAACAAACCTAGGCAAAATTTCAAACTTAGAATCTTGAAAAAAAAATAACAAACTAGGTTGAGATAAATTTCAAGCATAAAATTTTCGACCATATTTTGAAATTAAAAAAAAAATTATTCGTAATTTAATTTTAGAACAATCATAACTATAAGACAACATTTTTAGTATGAAAAGTATAATGCCGAATTTTCGAACATGTTTTAAAATAAGGAAAAAATTATTTGATGTGTACGAGTAATTTGCATTTCTGACATGAAAATGGAATCTTGATATGAACTTTGATGTTTCGAACATGTTGTTTTATAACTAAGAACAATAAATTTTAAAGAAAGGTAGAAACTGTAGTTGATGATGGTACGATTGTATTTATTGAAATTCAAGCAAAAAATTATAATAAGGAATTTTCGAACATATTTTAAAGTTTGAAAAAAAATATTTTACGTTTAGTTCTAAATATAAATATATATATATATATATATATATATATATATATATATATATATATATATATATATATATATATATATATATATAAATCCTGGGGTTGTGATAACCCCTTATTTAGAATTTCAAAAATAAAGTTTTTGTATCGAATTTTCGAACATAATTTAAAATTGGGCAAATTTGTTTCAAATTTAATTTTTTAATGTAAATAAATGCAACATTAAACTTTTGGCATGAAAAGGGCATTTTGAAATTAAATTGGGTTGTTTGAAAATTTGGTTTTACGACTAAGAACGACATATTTTAATCATAAAACACTAATTTGATAAAAATTCAAAACTTCGAATTTTCGAAAATAAAAATTTATTGCAAAGTATTATCGAAATTCTATATATGTACATATGTATCCAATTTTCGGAAAAATAGAATATAAAAATATATAAAATAACAACAGCGTTTTGTTTTGGTAAAAAAAAAATATTGAATTTTTTTTTTAATTACCAATTTTCGAACTTTCGAAAAGATTTTTTTTACAGCAATATAGAAAAAGTAATACAGTCTATATATCAATTTTTTATATAAAAAATTATAAGAAAATATAGAATGGCAACAGCGTTTTCCAGGTAAAAAAAAATATTAAAATTTTGCAAAAATATTCCAATTTTCGAATAGTCGTCTAATTTTAGAACAATAACTTAAAATAAGGGAAAAAATATAAAATGACAACAGCGTTTTTCAGGCAAAAAAAATATTGAAATTTTTGTTTTATTTGTGATCACGTGAAAAATATTCACCCTTATCCCAGTTGTCAACATCGACGTCACGTCAATACAATACCAAAAAGTTGGGGTCGTTGTCGAAAACAACTGATTGCTATTGACAGGATCATTATATTTGCTATACCTTAGGGAACAGAAATAGACCATCAATAGCACAAAATTTTTCTGCAGAGCGAGAAAGTAGACAAGCCTCATTTTTTTTGGACGTGAAGTCGATGTTGACAACAAATAAAAGAGTGGATTATTAGTTAATGTTTTGTATGTATGTATGTGGGTATGATATTTTACATAAAGTCTTCTAAGCAAAAATTTCTTACAGAGAAAAATTATAATAGAATTTCTGTACATAAGGATTAGCGTGTTATTCAAATTAGTGTTTACCTAGCTGCTGCTTTGGTTTTAAAGTTCTTGATTTAATTTTTGCTATAGGTTTTTGACCATTTGTAATCATTGGCTGGCAGTAGATGTCGTTTTAGCATTTCCCTCACCCCCTTCCCCCTTTTTTTACATTTTGCTCGCCAAAAACTTTTCGTATTTCGAACGGTAGAGAAATTTAATTAATTTCAGTTGTTACTTCCGCTTTGGATGTCATGTCGTACAAATTCTATGTAAGAATTTCAGTCCGAAGGAATAACTGAAAAAAGCTTGCAGGAAAAAAACGTGGCGAAGAAAATTTGCATTTTATAGGATGGCAGATTTCATTTTAATTTTTTTGCTTTTCTACATTACATTTCATTCAGGTCCTTTATTATAAATTAAATTTTATATTGAAGTCCAAAAATAAATTATACATATAAAAAGTTTGTGTTTTTTTCTAGTTTTATTTATTTTTTTTATTATTGTTTTTGAACAGAGGAATTAGGTAAGTGCAAAGAAGAAAGGTTTATATAATTTTTGAATTTAGAAGTAGTTATTTTATTTAATTAAATTAAGATAGAAATATTTAAGGAATATTTGAAGTCTTAAGTTATTTGAGCCATGCATGTAGATTAGACAGCATTATTTCTAGTTGACTGTTTTTTAGGACAAAGTTATAAGCCTGAGCTTGATTTAAATTTAATTTTTACTTTAAACAAGAACAGTTCACAGAATATGTGGATCATGTGGCCCTTATGTTGCTGCTTTTACTTTCTTTCCTTCATGCTGGCTTTTATAGCAACATCTGTTTAAGATTAATTTTTTACACTTTTTAAGTTTTGTAATAGAACCTTATTTCACTACCCTTGATGTATTTTTCTTAGCTTTTTATGTGCAATATTACTTTACACTTAACCTAGTTGCAGCAATGTTGCGCGATGCACAACAACATCAAAAAGTATAGTGCGTACATGTAACATTACAAACAGTTGTATGTATGTCTGTTTATACATGCATCTCCCTGAATGCACAATTTTGTGTTCATAGTGTTAATTTTTCAATGTAAAATTGTTAAAAAGAAAGAAAAATTATGTTTACTTTTTGTGTAATAAAAAAAAATAACATTCCACTCGACATTTTGAAGCAGCTCGTATGTGAAGATATGTACGTTGAATTTATATAAAGTGCACTTGAAAAAATGTTCTATGTTTCGATAAAAAAAATAATAATACAGCGTACCTGACCGGTATGAATGGCTTTTACTTTTACAACTCAAAATGAGTTGAGGCAGAAACTAAATAGATTATAATTAGATGAAGAATATAGAAAAATAGCTGTGTATAACTAAGAGGACCAAAGTATAAATATAAGAGGTAGGCTCGTTAATAAATGCTAAGGTGGTACAAAAGCTTCTACACTAAGCAGATTTCCTTAGTGAGCAGTAACTATGTATGTATATATTGATTTCTTTGGCTCCTTATAAGTAGCATAGGGCCGCAACTATGAATAATATTAACTCAGTACTTGCACTTTCTTCCTCTTCAAAAAATGCCTAGTCTTTTACCGTCCTTCGTAGTTATTGTGTAGCAGAATCATCGGCGAACAAAATTAACCAATAAAATGGCTGCTACACACAGCTTCACAAATTTAATTCTCCTCATTGACACAAGAGGCGCTGCAACCCTGCATTATAAAAAAACGCAGTGTTGTAATAGAACGAAGCTTTCTTCTATCTTTTCCTTCACCACCCATATTCTATATCACTATCCCTTATCTAAAGAAGGTAACACCTATTAGTAGTAGTAGGCATTCATTGCCTACATCTCTTTATATAAAAAATATATATTTATTTATTAAAATCCTCACGTTAGATTAGCATACAGAAAAATCTTTACTATCAAATGCCAAAATTTGTCGCAAAAAGGATCTACATTTTTATACCAACATTAAATGAGCAGAGACAGAAACAAAATTACAAGCTCACACATATTAAAAGATATAAATCATTTACACATGGCGGTGTTTCATTACGATTGCATTACAACGTTTAAAGCATGTATGTCTGTGCCTAAAAATATATTCCAACACACGCTACAGCGAGTAACTACCTACATACATAAGTATGAATTTGACTATTCTTTATATCAAAATAAAATAGACATGCATGATTTTTAATGCATATCCTTTGAATAAGGAAACAGGCACAACAGGCACAGACACAATCGCACGACTTACGAAAAAATACAACCCTGATCTAATTAATTCTTATTGTATTTTTTTTCTAGACTTGATCATAGCAGAGTTGTATTTGCTCAGGATAGTGAATCCTAGCCTTGAACAAAAATGATTAAATTTTTGTTTGTTTTTTGGTTAACCAATGTCTTTATGCATTTCGGGTCTGCTTATGGAACTCATCAATAGACTTCAACTGAGAAGTTTTTGAAATAAGCAAAATAAACTTTAAATGTTTATAGTGAGACTTTTAATACATTATTGAGAATCACAATATACCAACATAATAAGTTTTAAAGCCTCAAACAAAAATCTTTCCAAAAAAACAACTTTATTAGATTCAGCATTAAATTTTAAAGACCAACTCCCTTTAAAAAAGATTACAATTTAAATTATCAAAAGTGTTCAATTAAAGAAAATGTCCATAAAAATTTTAACTAAAACACACTTGAAGTACAAATTAGTTTTTTTGACAATAATAATTTTCTATAATAACTACTTGCTACCCTCAAATTAAATGAAATAAAGCTCTGATGACAGTTTTTTTTTCAAAATGCTACTGATGAAATAAAAATTTTTTGCTACCTCACACTTTTCTGTACAAGACGTTTGTTACAAAAAATGTGTCTATAAAAAATGTTTGCTACAAAAATTCTAATACGAAACATGAAAAAAATTGTAAGTAGAAAAATGTTTGCTAACTGAAAATTCTCTTAAAATTTTTTAAAACTTTCAAAATAATGAAAAATGTTCCAAAAAAATTTTAAATTGCAAAAAAAACTTTTTACAAAATGTTTGCTACCAAAAAATTTTGCTTCCAAATTTTTTAATTTTTGCTATAAAAATTATAAGGAGCTCTTAACTGCAAAAAAATTCTATAAAAAATGTTGTAAAAATTAATCTGCAAAATTTTTTTTCTACAAAAAAATTCTATAAAAATTTTTAATTTGCAAAAATTAAATAAAAATATACTTAATAGTAACAAACCAAAAAAGTTTGTCTTAATGTAAATATAGAGATGGTAAAATTGAGCTTACAATACAAAAAAGCTTTCAGCAAATTGAAATACGATGAATCAAAACAATTCACATATTCCATTTGCAATAAAATGCTAAGTATATAAAGCAGAAATCTACATCAACTGACACCACACACAGTGGACCAAACACAAAAGAACGCTGATGATGAAGGTTTAGTGGCCTTCAAAAACGGCTGGCTGTTCCGTTCAACTATGTGTTGTCAGAATATTTACAACTAACTTTGGTGTTATTTGTTCATTAATAATTATCACATGTAATTTGGCTTAAAAAGCGATACGAACTTTAGCCTGTTAAAAATCATAAATATAGAAACAAATGGAGTTCGAATATTAATTAAAATTAACCAAAAGTTTTTTTTATTAATTTTTTTTTTACAAAAAAATAGTTGCAACCAAACAATTTTCAATCACCCCTATTCTGCGTTTCGATTACGTTCCCGCATTCAGTTACGCATGGATCGAAAAGTGGTATTCTGCCAAAAAACTGAATCGAAAGAAAAAGAAGAAGAGAAGAGTATGTTTAAACCTGCTGCTTTGCTTTGAAACGGGTGAAATAGGAACAGTAAAACTAAGCAATTTTCCAAAATTTTTAGCAGAAAGTTAAATTTAGTGCAAAAAACAGTGATTTAACAATTAAAACAAATAATAATTAAATATTTTGAAAATTTTCATTAAATAAACTCTTGCAAATTTAAGTACAGAGAGTTAAAAAAAAACGGGATAAGCAAGAGGTATTTGTGGCCAAACTTTTCCAGTCTGAAGAATCCTGTTGCGACGGAGGTGATATTTTAATTTTTTACACATAATTGTAACACAAAAATAAAGTTTATTTGTTTAAATTTAATTAAATCCGTAGACAAAATCGTTTTTCGTTTGCCAATAAATAGGTATGTGTCAACTGTTCTACCTGTAATAAACTAAATAAAAATCGCATTTCAGTACAGAAAAACAAAACAAACTGTTTAGTTCATTAATTAAACCTTCTTTCATTTAATACTTGCATTATTTTTTGAATTAATCACTTTTTAAAGCTAAACAAACAAAAAGTGAAAACGCTCCGCCACTAAAATAACAACTTACAAAAACGTAGTTACGATCGAAACGCAGAATACATAGAATCGAAAGAGAAATCGAAGAACGGAACGCAGAATACCAAGTTGCCAAACGGAGAAACTTTCGATTCGAATCGAAACGCAGAATAGGGGTGAATAAAAAATTTTGCAAAAAGTTTTTTTTGAAATTTAGCTTTAAAAATGTTTACCGTAAAGAATACTTAATATCAAGAAATTTCTCTATAAAAAATCGTGTCTCTCAAACCCTGCCAAAGACTTTGTTACCTGAAAATATTATTCCAAAATATTTTTTTTTTATGAACAGATTGTATGAAAAAAATTTTAGACAAAAGTTTTGCTATAAAAAATTTTTGCTATTATTTTTTTTTTCTAAAAAAAACAACAATTGTTGCTACCAAATAATTTGTAATAAAAATTTTTGCAATCCAAAATGTTAAAATTTTTTTTTTTAATTTTTGCTATAAAGAATTTTTAATATCAAAAAATTTTCTATAAGAACTATTTCTATAAAATGTACAGCTACCAAAAGCATTCATTCAATAAAATATTTTTGCTACAAAAATATTCTATAAAGAATATTTATACAAAATATTTTCTATAAACAAGCTTTGCTATAATTTTTTTTTTTTTACAAAATACAATTACAGCCAAATAGTTTTCAAAAAATGCTACCAAAAAGTTGTTTAAATATGTTTACAATACAATTTTTTAAAATTCTTTCTGTAAAACATTTGACATACAAAACAATTTTAAGAAAAGGTTTTGTAATTAATAAATTTTATACAAACGATGCTAGCTAGAAACAAATTTTGTATAAAATATTTTGGTATAAAAACATTTTCCTAGTAAAATTTTTTTCGATAAAAGTTTTCTTTAAAAATTATTTTCTACCAAATAGTTTTCATTTAAAATTATGACAACCAAAAATGTTTTTCAACAAATTGTGGTTTTTACAATTTTTCATTTGGAAAAGACATATAAAAAATATTTTCTACAAAAAAATTTTTGCTATCAAATATATTATGTCTTGCGAAAAGAAACTATTCTGTAAAAGTTTTTGCTACAAAGAAAAATGAATACGTAAAGCATTTGGTAAAAAATATTTCAATAAATGTGCTGCCAAAAAATTTCAACATATTTTTAATTAAACAGTTTTGCAACTATATACAATATCTTTCTTTTTAAATACTACCTGACGAACTCAACATAAATGCGTGCTACTGAATATTTTTGTTATAAGAAGTGTTTGCTACATTGAACTCTCTATTACAAATGTTTGCTATCAATAATTTTAATAATAATTTTGATAATGTTTTGCTATCAATAATTTTTGTGTTAAAAATTCAACCGAGGAGCCTTTTATAAAGAATTTTTGCTGCTAAAAATTTTTTTGTAAATTTTTCATCCAACATAATTTTTTATAAAAAAAAATGTTAGTTGAGTACTAATATTTAAAAAAAATTTTTAACCAGATATTTAAAATTATTTTCTTTAAAATGTATGTTATTATTATGTATACGAGCAAAAAAAAATAGGTTTCTTTAAACCAATTTTGTTATAGAAAACATATATATGTGCCCTTAATTATGAAAGTGGTCTAAGTCATATATTTCTTTGGTCGAGATATTTGGTAGATTACTTTTGAACAGTTTAAAAAATATTTTTATATTTTGCAAGATTTTAATTTAGAGCTGTGCTAGTCTCGATTTATATAAATTTATTTAATATTTTTTAAATATTTATGGCAGGTTTTTTAAGATTTATTTGATATTTCGAAGCAAAAATGCACATGACTTAGACCACTTTCATAATTGAGGGCACATATGTATTTTTTTCAAGAAATTTTAATACCAATAAAGTTTCGAAAAATATAATTTCCACAAACAAATTTTGTATTAAAATTTCGATTAAAAATTTTTGCTACCAATAAGTTCTTTAAAAAGTATCCGATTGTAAATTAAATTTTACGAGTATTAAAAAATATATAACTATTAAAAAAATTAATTTTGTTATTGAATATAAGTTTTCAAACAGTTTTCTATAAAACGCTTTTGTTCCTAAAAAGTCTACCTACATATAAAACAATACAAAATTATTTTGCTATTGAAAAATTTTCTATTCAGAATATCTTTTGTTTCCAGAAAATTGTATCTAAAAATTTTTAATAAAAAATTTGCAAATGATAATTTATTATCAAGCAAAAAGATTTTGCTTAACTTAAAATTTTTACTATTTCATTATGAAAACTGCAAAGTACTCGTACCGTTCTAATGAGTAATTTCCACTCTTTATTTGGTTTTCTATGCAGTAATCCTTCAAAAACCTACTGAAATGCTAAACATTTGTTCTTTTTTTATCTGATTTCTCTGTTTATCGTTTTTTGCTGCTTATTTTGCGAAACAAAATTTTTAATTCATATCATACTGTTGAACCATTTTGACTGTTTGTTACAAACGTATGAAATAATTTTTTGTCTTTTGTGGGACTGCCGTTCAATGTCACATTAGCATCTCTGCATATACGAGTAGTAAGTATCATGCATCATTGTAAATATTCAAGGATGTGCTTAAACGGTTACACAAAATTTATATTATTTTTTCTACTGGCGTTACGTAAAAAAATAAATAAAAACAAAAGTAACGAAAATTAAAAGTAAAGATACATATGTATGTATTAGGGTTATCGATTATTCGACTTTTTCCAGAAACCGGTTTTCGAATAGTTCGATTATTTTAAATCGTGAAAAACCCGGTTTCGGTTTTTACAATTCAAGAAAAACCGGTCAACCGGTTTTTTTTAGCAAGAAAATTACTTTACAAAAGTTTTGATTTTAAATTGCTTTATTAAAAAGAAATGTTAACAGTTCATGTAAATATAATCCTCACAAAAACATAAATGTGAAAAATGGCCAAGTTCCTACCAAAAATTTCGGCCATTAAAAGTTGTGAGATAAAAATTTTGACCAAGTTCTTCTTTGCCACAATACCTAACACAGATAGTATATACAGGGTGGGCCAAAAGAAAACAAGGGGTGTAAAAGTTTAATAACATTTTTGTTTATTGATTTTTTTTTATTTTTTCTTTCAGATTATATAGACAACACTTGGAGAATTTAGAATGGAGAGGTTTACAACTGAACAGAGAACCAGAACAATAGAATTTTATTATTTAAACCAGAGATCAATTATTTTACCGCAAAGAGCATATCGTCGACATTTTAAAGTCAGAATTTCGCCCTCTGATTCGTTGCTTAGTTAATCGTCATCACCAACATGGCAGCGTAAGAGATTTGCCTCGAACCGGTAGACCACGGTTAAGTCGCACTGCGGAAAATATTGAACGAGTACAGCAAAGTGTTAACGAAGCACCAGAAACATCTGACAGAAGGCGTTATGCTCAGCTAGAAATGTCTCGTACGTCACTACGGCGCATTTTAAAAAAAGATTTACAGTTATACCCATATAAGGTGCAATTGGTCCAAGAATTAAAACCCGCAGATCATCGGCAACGTCTAAATTTTGCAGTTAAATTTCAAGAGTTGGCCAGAAATGAAATCAACTTCATTGAAAATTTGATTATGAGTGATGAAGCTCATTTTCATTTGAATGGGTTTTGTTAATAAGCAGAACTGTAGGTTCTGGGGTTCTCAAAATTCAAGAGCCATTCATCAACGCCAATTGTACCCCATCAGGTGTACAGTATGGTGTGGGATCACATCTGAAAATGTCATTGGGCCCTACTTCTTCGAGAATGAAGATGGAAGTGCTGTAACCGTAAATGGAGAGCGGTATCGGTTTATGATAGAAAATTTTTTACGTCCTGCTCTTGAAAACAAACCTGGTATGCGGTTTCAGCAGGACGGAGCCACTGCCCATACTGCCCGATACACAATGGCACTTTTAAGTAAAATTTTTGGAGAGCGAATAATTTCTCGAAATTCGGAAATTATTTGGCCAGCGCGATCGCCAGATTTGACAGCACCTGACTATTTTCTTTGGGGTTTTTTGAAGGAGCGAGTGTATGTGAACAAGCCAGAGACAATCCTTGAACTCAAGGCAAACATTGTTGCAGAAATTCGAACGCTACAGCCACAAGTTTTGAAAGATGTTATGGAAAATGCTCTAAAAAGAGCCCATCAGTGCGAAGCTGAAAACGGTGGTCATTTAAGAGACATCATTTTTCATACTTAGTGTAAAAAATTTCCATTTTGTATATTATATAATCTGAAAGAAAAAATAAAAAAAAGTTAATAAACAAAAAAGTTATTAAACTTTTACACCCCTTGGTTTCTTTTGGCCCACCCTGTATTATGTATTATATAAATTTTTAATCGTAAGGGTGTCATATAATTTCTAGATAATCTGCCAACTTGACAACATTTTTATCAATATAAAGAAATGAACATTTATACATTATTCTCTCCTTTTTTGGAAAGGTAAAAATATTGCCAAGTTAGCAGATTATCTAGAAATTATATGACACCCTTACGATTACAAATTTATATCATACATAATATATTTCTGTGTTAGATATTGTGGCAAAGAAGAACTTGGTCAAAATTTATATCTCACAAATTTTAATGGGCGAAATTTTGGATAGGAACTTGGCCGTTTTTCACATTTATGTTTTTGTGAGGATCTGATTACTTTTTGAAAAGATTTCTATAATAACACTTTTTAAACTTAAAATTTCTAGTGTATTTTATTTCTATTCATTATCACTGTGCCAGTTGAAAATGGCAGAGTTACATAAAATAATGGGTAAGAGCGTGATGGGTGTTGAATTGTTGACCTTAAAAATTCACCATTGTGTCATTACAACGGGTCGCTAGTGTGTATGCAATTTGGCAAGAGGCCACTGGAAAAACATGTAAAATACAGCGTAAATTTTACTGGGCATGACCCACCCTATTTTCTCAATATATTTACATGTTAAATAAAGTCTGCTTAGCTGAAGTACAAAAATCAAAAGGATATGCCCAATGTGTATGAACAGTTTCAATAGGGTAGCTGGTGCTTTTAATTTTTGGATTTTCCGATTGAGTAAATCAATTACTATTTGTGTACAAAATGTCAGCTCTCTATAGTATAGTATTACGTAAAATTTTCATGAGCCTGGCCCAGCTGACTTTTATATCTGCTAGTGCTTATGGTTCATGCAAAGTTTGGTATTAAAAAGTTAATTAGAAATACCTGAGTATTAAATTAAAAACTGCTAAGCCGAAGTACCTGAACGAAAAAGCTAAGATTTATGGGTATAATAAAACAATACAAAAATTAAAGGTAAAAGATAAAAATTTACTTCATATACTTATCTATAATACATAAATATGTATATATAACATATAGTCGAGGAATAAACTCTACATACAACCATCATTTTTAGGGTTTGTGAAAATTTGGGAAGAAACTCAAAAAATTAATTATGCCAATATTTAGCGTGCTAATAAATATGTTTATACAAAAAAATAAAAAAATAAGTAAGTAGCAAAAATATACCAAATACATAGGAAAAAAGTCTACATACAGGCATAAAATACATGAAAAAATACGTGCAAAATGTTTGATGTCGACAACTTGTTTGAAAATGCTGTAATTTCCGGTACCCAGCCGTCAACAAATGGTATCCAAATATGGTCTAATATGTTGTTCTTACTATAAATATTTTTTAAATTTTATTTTTTGTATAAACATATTTATTAGCACCCTAAATATTAGCATAATTGGTTTTTTGAATTTCTTTCCAAGTTTCCTCAAACCTCAAAAATAATGGGTGTATGTAGAGTTTATTCCTTAATGGTATATATGTACATACATATGAATGCATGGACAAGGTTGATATCTACCTCTATATAAAATATGAAGCATAATGTCAACAAAACTAAAAAACACTTTTTGAAACTGTATTTTGACATCCATTGCACACCATAAGGCCAATTAAATTCGCCTCTGCTATCACCTCATAAAATAATTTCGGTTTAATTTCATGTTTCAGTAAGTGTCGCCATGCTAAAAAAATTATTAGAACTTTTACATTGAAAAAAAAATACATAGGAAAGTCAACAGAACACGTTGGTCTAAGTTTTAACATAGTAAAAACTAATTTTATTGCAAAATGTACAAATCGAAAAGTATTCGACTCAGCCGGTTTTTAAATTGTAAAAAAAACCGAACTATTCGACATTCGAAAAATCATCATTTTGAAAAAACCGACAACCGTATTGTGAAAAACCGGGTTTTAAAACCGGTTGAAAAACCGAGTCGATCACCCTAGTATGTATATAAGAAATGATTCCCTCATACTTTATATATTTCTGGTAAAACCGCTACTATAGCCCGATTTATGTGCTAAAGCATGCATGTCCTTTTGTTTTCTAATATTAACGCTGTCGTGCAGCGGTGTCAGGGTGATGCTCTGACGAAAAATATATTTATGTATATGTGCACATATGTACATACATACATATGCTCATATCTATGTATATGAGAAGAAAAAAAGTGTTTGTCATAAACGTTTTTACACTTGAGTTGTTTGAAAAATTATGAGGGTCGTTTACGTTTTGCAGCAACTACCATATTTCAACAAAAATATACTTTTTTAATCCTTCTTACTTGAGTACATGAAATTCATTACATATACAAAGTAATTGTTTAATCAAAATAAATTGCTAAAAAAATTTTTGAAATCAAGAAAAAATTTTTAATAAAAAAAATTATTTGATGTTGTTTTTCAGTAGCAAAAATTTTTTATGAACATTTTTCCAACAAATGAAAAAATATATTTTCTTGGAAAAGTTTTTATTATCAAATATACATTATAGAAAAATTTTCATTAGTAAAAAGGGGTTTATAGAAAATTTTTAAATAGCAAAAATTATTTAAAGTAATTTTCAGAAGAAAAATTTTCAATAAGACAAGTGAATATTTTGTAAGAAAAATGCTACTGGAGTAAGTGTATTTTATAGAAAATTGTTGCGTAGCAAAAAATAAGATTTTAAATAGCAAAAATTATATGCAGAATTTTTTCCGGAGCACATATTTTAATAGATATATTTCAATAGCAAAAATTTTTGCAAAACTTTTTCAGTAGCAAAATTTTTTTTGGATATTTTTTAAAGAATTTTTTTAACTATATAAATTTATAATAGAAAATATAAATAGAAAAATTAAAAAATTCAGTAAAGTGCGACTATGACTCGCGCACATAGGGTTCCGTACGAACACTAGATATGTAATTTAATACAAACTTCATCCTATATAATATATAGTTTTGGCATTTTTTTCGTTTTTGGGGTCTTATCGGTTTTTTTGTTATGTCGTTTCTTGCGTTTTTTGCGTTTTTTTCGGTTTTGGCGATTTTTTTAAGTTTTGGCTCTTTTTTAGTTTAGACACTTTATTTTCTTGTTTTGGCGATTTTTTCGTTTTTTTTTGGCGTTTTTTCATTTTGGCGTTTTTTTTATTTTTGGCGATTTTTTTAATTTTTGCGATTTTTTGTTTATTTAAATTTTTTTTTTTTTAGTTTTGGCAACATTTTCGCGTTTTGGCGAATTTTTTAAATTTTTTGCGTTTTTTTTCATTTTGGCGTTTTTTTTTTATTTTGGCGATTTTTTCGAATTTGGCGATTTATTTTAGTGTTAGAATTTTTTTTTTTTAATTTTGGCGATTTTTTTCGTTTTGGCGATTTTTTTTAATTTTTGGCGATTTTTTTTTGGTTTGGCGATTTTATAATTTTCGGTTTTTTTTTAGTTTTACCGTTTTTGAAAATTTCAAGTGCTTGCCTCTTACGGTTTCCAAGATATAGCAAATTGTCAAAATTACATAGTCAAAATTGCATTAACGGATGGACCACCCTTTAATTTAAATTTTTTAAATTTTAGTGTTAATTGTTGTAGTCTGTATAAAAATACACTAATTTTACAAATTTCAAGTTTCAATATACATATGTTCATACAATTGTATGTATATAAATATATTACATGGGATTTTAACATATTTCATTGCTCGTTTTGGAACACCCTTTAATTTGTAATTCTCATTTATTTTGTATTTGTATTTGTTGTTGTAGCGGCCAAGGTTCTACATACTGTGTCGAAATTTCAGGTCCGTAGCTCTTACGGTTCCTGAGAAAATACCGTGTGACGGACAGACGGACAGCGTAGCGAAAACAATAGGGTTCATTTTCACCTTTGGTGTACGGAACCCTAAAAATGGAAAAACAGGGGAAATAGATAGTGATACTTACATATGTAATTATTTACCAAAGGTAAATCAATAATTGTACACAACAATCATTTCTCACATTCCGTTTCATTAGAATTTACGTTAAATAGCTGGTGTTAATAACAATCTCTACCCAAGTAGATAGACTAGGGTGCTGATGAAGTGCGTTGCTGAACAGAAAAATATCGGTATTTCCCCCAACTTAAAAGTCTAATTTAATTTTTCTTCTCTTCTTTAGAAACTCACATTAATTAATAAAATATTTCATTCAATAAAAGAATTGAAATTACTGAACTTAAGCCTGACTAAAAATTATTTCTGATTATAAATTTATAATTTATAAATTTTAGGAATATATTTTTTCTCTGCGGTTGTAACAATTTTATTTAAATACATTAATTAAAACTTAAACTTAAGAAACATTACTAAAATTCTACAGAGAAAGTTTTTCAGCGCAAATATGTTGAAAAAAGTTCGTTAACAATCAAATATAGGAAATTTTCCGGTAGCAAATTTATATTTTGTTTAATTTTTCAGTCGCAAAAAAATTTTATAGAACAGTTTTTAGTAGCAAGAAACTTTTACAGAAAAATTTTAATTTTAATAAATTATTTGCAATAGCAAAAATTTATTATAGAAAAAAATTTTATTAGTAAAATTTCCATTAAAAAATGTGTTTGTTTCATATATATATAAGTTTCCGATAGCAAATCTGTTTCATAAACTATTTTACCGTAGGAAATACACATATGCACATACATTATAAAATTTCCTTAGACATATTATATTAAAAAAATTTCAGTAGCAAAATGTTTTCTAGAATTATTGCCAGAAATTTTTTAATAGCAAAAAGTTTTTATAGAAATATTACAATAGCAAAAATTATTTTCCATAATTTTTCAATAGTAAAAATTGTTTGAAGAAATTTTGCGACAGCAAAAAAATGTTACAGGAATGTTTCCAGACGCAAAAGATTTTTTTCGATACTAGAATACTAGTATCTTTCAGTAGCAAAAAGTTTTCTAGAAAAATTTTGAAAAACAAAAAAAATTTTAAAACAAAAAAGTTTTATAGAAAATTTGCTATAACAAAAATTATTTTCCACAATGTTTCAATGTCAAAAAAAATTTTTTTTAAAGAAATTTGGCAATAGAAAAAAGTTTGTACAGGAATTTTTCACACGGAACTATTTTTTTCGGTACTAAATCTATTTTATATTTATATTTTATTTTAAAAAACAAAAAAATTTTCAAGTAATTTTTTAAAAGCAAAAAAGGTTTTATAAAAAATTTACAATAGCAAAAATTATTTTCTACAATGTTTCAATATCAAACATTTTTTTAAAGAAATTTTGCAAAAGCAAAAAATTTGTACAGGAATTTTTTGGACTGAAAATTTTTTTTCGATATTCAATATATTTTATAGAAAATTTTTCAATAGCAAAATTATTTCCAGTAATTTTTTAATAGCAAAAAGTTTAAATAGAAAGCTTTTTATAGCAAAAATTATTTTCAAGTTTTTCAATAGCGAAATATTTAAAAAAAAAGCAATGTGAGTCCGATCACAGAGGAGATGTGTAAACATCTAGTAATGAAAATTTTTTTTAAGTTGGAAGTACTTATGCTTTTAGTATATATTTTTTAAATTATTATGAATACAGCCCTACGATTTTACTGATAATGCAAATTAAATTTCATTATCAGTAAAAATTTACTGAATTTTTTCAGTAATCAGTAAATTTACTGCAATTTTTAATGCATTACATACATAACTATATACTGAAGTGTGCCCATTTACCTACTAACCAAATAAGTTAAATAAAACAAACAAAAACAAGCAAATTCCTATGTTTTTACAACATTATAAGTTTATATAATATAAGTTTTTTATAATAAAAATATAATAAAAGAAAAAGTACTTCCAACTTAAAACAAATTTTTCATTACTAGATGTTTACACATCTCCCCTGTATGTAAGGGATTTTAAAATTTTTTGTTGCTAGTTTTGGAACACCCTTTAGTTCTTAACTCTCATGTATTTGTTGTTGTAGTGGCCAAATGTCTACATATTGTGTCCAAATTTCAAGTCCGTAGCTCTTACAGTTCATTTTCACCTTTGGCGGCGGCGCACCGTCGGCTTCGAGCCGGTCGACTTGTTTCTCTGCTGGGTATTGCTTCTTTCAAACACTAAAGGTGGAAGTACATAACTCGCGTTCAATGGGCCAATGCGATACACGCGTCTGTCAAAAAAGTTGAAATGGTGTGTTGTTATAAGGTAAGTTACACAGTGAAGTTTGCGACGCGCGTACCTCGCAAAAAGTTGAAAATTCTTCATTTTTCACGCGTTGTATACAAAATTACAGTTAGTGTTGCCAGATTCATAAGCTAACATACACAAATATGATTAGAAATTAATTTTTTTATTAAACAATGGATAAAAAATGCATTAAATATTTAAAGAAATATAAAACGTAAATGCAAGACGAAAAAATAGCCGGCATAGGCTTTAAATTTTACAACAAAAAAAATCTCAAAAGCGTGTTGTGTAAAGCTATGTACAGACGATTGTCAGATATTACAATATTGTCAGATCTGGCAATGTGCTGACAACGTACTGGCAATCGAAAATTGCCAGCACAATATTCCTTGTCAGTTCACACGGTCGTCAGAAAATCTTACAATTTTTTGCCAGACGGTTGTATGACAATAAATTCATCTGACAAAATCGTCAGTAGAAAAATTGTCAGTTCACACGGTTGTCATATGCACACATTGTTTGATCTGTTGTTATGCGTTGCCAGACTTAAAGCATTTGTTAGAAATTGTTAAATATTTATCGTTTTAGTTTGTGTTAAATGTAAAAAGTGAAAGTATAAATTATTATGGACCATAAAGAAGCAATTGAAATGATTTTTTCTGCATATATTTTATTATAAATTTTTTCTTTAAAATCAAGCGTGTGCAGTGTTGCCCATAAAAAGAATTCTCTTACAATGACGCCATTGTCAGATGCATGAACTTCGCACATGTGACAATATTAAAATGTCTGACAAATATCTGGCAATAATTTTACAATGTGTTCACACGATTGTAAGATGTCTGACAATTTGTTGTCAGTTGCTAGTCTTGCAATGGACTGACAATGCTTTTTTTTGCAACGGCGTCTGACAAAAATTGCCAGTTCACACGGTTGTAAAAAATTTTTAGCACATTTTACTGGCAATATTGTAAGATCTGACAACCATCTGTACATTGCTTAACTTTCCATTTGTATAGCGTTAAACGTTTAAAAAGCCAGAAAAGCGTTGCCGCGTAACGCGTGGTATGTACTTCCACCTTAATACACTCATACATAGCTCACACCGATTTGACAATGCAAAGCAAAAAGCAAAGAAATCTCAGCAAAGAATCAAAGCCAAAAAATTTTTACCCCCTAGCGTATAGATGTTTACACATCAAAATTTCAACAGCGAAAATTGTTTCAAAAAAATTTTAAAAAGCAAAATTTTTTTTAAGAAAATTCTCGATAGCAAAAAATTTTTATAAGAATTTTTTCCTGATTTTCGGCGAAAAAAAATCTTACAAGTTTTAGGAAAATATTTTTTTTTTTGTTTGGTTCTGGCAAATGTTTATTTAAATAATTTGTTAACAAAGCTTTCTAAAAACCTGTATTGAAGCAAAATTGTCATGTAAAATCACAGTTTTCGGCATATAAAAAGCTTTTAGAGATACATATTCTTTTTCGATAAGAGTTTCTTAGAAATTTCTATAGAAACTTTGCAATACTTTATTGAACAAAATTTTCTGAATCTATAAATCAAAATTTTCGTTTGCTAAAGTTTATATGGCCAAAAAAATAATTCTTTAACAAAATTTTGTGGTCTATTAAAGCTTGAATTTTTTTAATGAAGTTGCACAATTTTTTTTTTCGAATATTCGTTTAGTTGTTTATTACTGGCACATCATAAAAATGCAGTACCAGCAATATCAGCAGCATCTGCAGTTTTTTTTTGTGCAACTTCAGCAGAAAAATTTACAAGTAAAAAAACTTTATGGCATTTCAAATATTTTTGGCAATATTTTTTTTCTACCCCATATCAGCATATTTTGCATTTGCTTAGAGTTAAACAACAAAATTAAAATACAAGACAACAAAGGAATCTGGTATTTTGTTTTTTTTGTTTTTTGGCAACAGTTTATTTGTTAAATATGTTCTTATATTGTTTTGTGAAATAAAAATAAAGTTGTCTGTCTAAGAATGTTTGTGAAAATTCAAAATATTTGTAGTGTTTTTTAAAAGGAAATGGATTTAACACCTGTTTAGAACATTTTGTTTTATATTAATACTTTATTAGATGGGTTTATTTTTTTTTTTTTTTTTGCAAGGAAATTGTTCAGAAAGCGTCATTTGGTCTTGCTTAAATTTTAAATTGTTTTAACAAAATTTGAATCACTTTTTTAGGCTTTAATATATTTACATGATTTAGACACCCTTATTACAGCTCTTTTGTGTAAGTGAATTATGAAAACTATAACAAATGGTCGGGGAAAAGAACCACAAGTATGTGTTTTTTTTTATTGTTTAATACTATTCACATATGAATAATATAACGAACATAATATAGAGTGTTTGTGTCAGATGTTATAAATGCTTTAATGCATTCACTCACATAACAACAATGTAATCCTTTGCAGGCTCTTTACTACAAACACCCAAATAATAGTAATAATAATAATGATGCTGAAAAGAGCAGGCAAAAAAAATTAAGTATGTGTATTCTCTGTACTAACAGCGATTACCAACACATACAAATTCGTCCTACTGCATCCTTTGTCACCAACCAGTCAGGCATAAATGTACGCGACATCTCATTAACAATATGCGGTGATGGCCGCCAATGCCACTGTGTGTCTGTGTGTATGAGTATATGTAATTTCATATATAACAACAACATAATGTTTTTAAATATTTTATAGTCGAAAGTCGAAAAGTCCTTTTTTATTTTGTTAGTTCATATTATACTTTAAGCTCGAAACTCCAATTCTAGCCACACATTATACCAAAACCACAATTATTTATACTGTTCCATATAATATGGAGAGTGTGGAGCAGCGACCAGCATTAAGAAACACACTTATTATTTCGACTACATGAGTAGGGTAAAATTTTTTTAAAATATAATGAATTATAATTTGGCTGGGCATCATATTGCTTTTAGAGTTTTACTTCCTCTTTGTGTTTAAATACATTGAAGAAAAAAATTGATTTCAAAAA
Organism: Tachina grossa; assembly: GCA_949987645.1. NCBI lineage: Eukaryota > Metazoa > Arthropoda > Insecta > Diptera > Tachinidae > Tachina > Tachina grossa. The sequence continues at coordinate 150,563,191 of OX465276.1, forward strand.
AAATAAATAAAAAATTTCGTTTCGAGACAGATTTTAAATTCTAAAATTCTTTAAAAGAAATTGATAATCAGAGAATGACAATACGCACTCAAGAAAATATACATATGTAAGTAAAAAATCTCAGTTTTAGTAAGTGCCTATAACCATAATTGCTGCGCAAACAATTCACACGCTCACATACTTTCTCTCAAGCAACCATGACTATAGCCGATTTCAACATACAAGAGTATATCTACTTCGTTTATGCGAAAAACAAAAATACGCTATAAGTAAATATATTAAAAAAGCACACTCGTATCAAGCGCATTGACTCCATCTCATACTTATAGTCTGAGTATCTGTATACTCATTTGGATATTTAATCGGATAAAAAGCATACGCATGATACTCGGGATATATATTCATCATTCGCTACCGTTAACATACCGAGCCATAACCGCTAAAATAGCTTAAGCGACACATTTTTGGACTGCGTTTTTTTGAGGAAAATCGACTATTTACGATCGTAAATAATCGATTTTGGTAAAAAATTGAAGTTCGAATATTATGTCGCTTAAGCTATTTTGGCGGTTGCGGCACGATACATTTATGTATATAAAATGGGTTGAAAAATGTTTGGGTGTGTGTGTGTGTGGCTGTTCGAAATTTCTTTATGTGAGTCTAAACAAAATAGCCCTGTATGTACGCATGTATAGCCGATTAATAGTCAGAGTATTTTTATACTCATACATATAATTATAACTCATATAGTTATATGTGCTGCGTAATTTAAAAACTGCGTTTAAACATAGTTCTTGTATGCCTGAGCATTCGCCATATGGGTTTAACTTACCAGGAGTGTTATGTTAGGTTAAGTTGAATTGGCAACCGCTCGCTTATCGCAAACCGCCTTCTCCTTAGATTTACCTTGCGCGATATTGCTATGATCATACAGGTAGGCTCTTTCTCTCACATCGTTTATTGTGATGTTTGTTTGAGATCATTTTATTTCCTCCAGAATCTTGGATTAGGGCAATAAAACTCCAGAGGTACAGACAATTGAGAAAGTATCTATTGCAAGATTGGGAATTGCAAATACTAGAGCCAATGACAATCTTGACATTTTTCAGGAGAGCAGGCCTAGATGAGACACTCTAGCATCTGGCAAGGCATACAATACATATGTATATTCCAGTGTTTCTCGTATAATTTAATAATTCATTCATCCATTCATTCAAGATGAATTAGAATATCCCAGATCCCTTTGATTGTTTCACGAAAGTTGGTGGCTTTACATAAAGCAAAGTTCATAGTTGTGCAGTCTCGCAAATTTCTAAAATGTATAGAGTTTTCAAGATTTTAAAGGCCCCCTATGACTCTTTATGAAGTATATTTTAATATCTTTCACTGTATTACAACAAAAAACAACCAATGCTAAACACCAGCATAACTTTTTAACCCAGTCTCTAGAAACTCTCATAAATATACAGACAGTCAAGTTTTGACAGTTGTAATATTTAAGGAGTATATTCATATAAATTTTGTAAAAACCACATATATTTTACACACAAATACCAATGCACCCTGAGCGCATGCACACACTTGCATTATATGAAAACACCAGACAATAAATGACATTGACCAACGGTCAAAGTTTGCAATTTTAGCTTTTTAACACAAAGAAATTTTCTACAACAAAACAATTGAAATAAATTTTGCAACATTTTTCCTATTTGTTTTTCTTTTTTGTAAATTCTACAGTCAGCATAATTTAGAAACATAATAATAATTTTTATAAAAAAAAATAACATAGCAGCAAAGCAGACATACGGGACAGGCAGACAAGCAGGCAGTTGGACAGATCGTTAATAAATGCTAAAGTACGTGTGAGATTTATGACAAGTTAATTACAATTTAGCAATAAATTAAACGATAATAAAGAAAGATTAATGTACACATAAAGAAAAGAAATATGAAATTATAACAACCACCATGGTTGTTATAATTTATATAAAATCAATTATAATATAATCAATTTCAATGTACTTTTAATGAAAAAAATATATTTTTTTCAATTAAAATATTGTCAATACGAACTTAATAATAAACGAGCCTTATTATATTATAATTAATATTTTGGCTTTTTTTCGTTTTTAAATTTTTTCGGTTGTGAGCGCTTTTTAGTTTTGACGTTTTTTGCTTTTTTTTGTTTTTGGTGATTTTTTTAGCCTTTGGCGCTTTTTTTAGTTTTGGCACTTTTTTCTCGTTTTGTCGATTTTTTCGGTTTTTGGCGTTTTTTTTATTTTGGATTTTTTTCATTTTGGCTATTTTTTCATTTAGGCGATTTTTTAGTTTTTGCGCCTTTCTCGCCTTATGGCGATTTTTTCGGTTTTTGGCTTTTTTCGTTTTGGCGATTTTTTTCATTTTGTCGGTTTTGCCGATTTATTTTAGTGTTGGAATTTTTTTTAATTTGGTGTTTATTTTCGTTTTGTCGATTTTTTTTTTGTTTTTGTCGATTTTTTTTTCGTTTGGCGATTTTATAATTTTCGGATTATTTTAGTTTTACCGTTTTTGAAAATTTCAAGAGTTTGCCTCTTATGGTTTCCAAGATATAGCAAATTGTCAAAATTACATAGTTAAAATTGCATTAACTGATGGACCACCCTTTAATTTAAATTTTTTAAAATTTTGTTGCAAATTGCTAATTTTTGCAAATTTCAAGTGTGAATATACATATGTACATACAATTGTATACACATTACATGGGATTTTAACAATTTTCGTTGCTCGTTTTGGAACACCCTTTAGTTTTTAACTCTCATGTAACTATTAGTTGTTGTAGCGCAAAGGTTCTAGATACTATGTTCAAATTTCAGGTCCGTAGCTCTTACGGTTCCTGAGAAAATAGCCTGTGACGGACAGAAGGACAGCGTAGCGAAAACAATAGGGTTCCTTTTCACCTTTGGTGTACGGACCCTAACAACCATAGTCCTGGTTCACTCATATCAAGTTTAACTGATCAGTTTGTGTTCAATTTTCTTTTGAACCTGCATTTGCGTTCATATACACCGTCAAGTTTATCTCATCAAGTTTCATCAATTTGCGTTGTCGTAGAGTATTACGAATAACAAAACAAAATGAAATAAATTCAGTAAAGTGCGACTCTGACTCGCGCACGAAGGTTTCCGTACGAACACTAGATATGTAATTTAATACAAACTTCATCCTATATAATATATAGCTTTGGCATTTTTTTTCGTTTTTGGGGTCTTTTCGGTTTTTTTGTTTTGGCGGTTTTTGCATTTTTTCGGTTTTGGCGATTTTTTTAAGTTTTGGCTCTTTTTTTAGTTTTGACACTTTATTTTCTTGTTTTGGCGATTTTTTTCGGTTTTTGGCGGTTTTTCATTTGGCGATTTTTTTTTTATTTTTGGCGATTTTTTCATTTTTGCGATTTTTTTTTATTTAATTTTTTTTTAGTTTTGGCGACATTTTCGCGATTTTTTTCGATTTTTGGCGTTTTTTTTATTTTGGCGTTTTTTTCATTTTGGCGATTTTTTCGAATTTGGCGATTTATTTTAGTATTAGATTTTTTTTTTAATTTTGGCAATTTTTTTCGTTTTGGCGATTTTTTTTAAATTTTTGGCGATTTTATAATTTTCGGTTTTTTTTGTTTTACCGTTTTTGAAAATTTCAAGTGTTTGCCTCTTACGGTTTCCAAGATATAGCAAATTGTCAAAATTACATAGTCAAAATTGCATTAACTGATGGACCACCCTTTAATTTAACCCTGCACACGTAACCCTCGAACGTATCCCTCTAAACCTAACCATTCGTCGTTTCGACGAGCACGTTTTGGGGCGTATAATATCGGTTCTAAACATATATATTTTTGTACCTGCAACACATACATACCTTTAGCAAGTACTTTGTTAGTAAATACAACTATATATTTCTATTCTGTTACAAGGATATTTATTATAATCCATTTTTCCAAAAAGCACTTTTTTTTTGAGATCACATTGTTATAAAATTTATATAAACAAACAAAACAAAAAAGCCTTTTTGTCTTTGGCAAAACTTAACTATAACACTATTGTCATTTAAAAAAATATAAAAAATTAATTTTTTGAAGCGCATTGTGTGCAGAAATCAACTTTATGCTCGCCAACACTCGTCGAAGCGACGAACAAGTTTATCATATCTCAATAATTACGTGCTTACGCGCCGAGTTTGGTTGTCTCCTGCAAAAGCTCAGCGAAAACTAAGTTGGCAAGAAATTTAGCGGCGATCGGTGCACGTGTTAAAAAGAAATAGCTATTTTTTCGTCCGGTGTTCGTCGTTTCGACGAAGGTTATGTGTCTAGGGTTAAATTTTTTTAAATTTTAGTGTTAATTGTTGTAGTCTGTATAAAAATACACTTATTTTACAAATTTCAAGTTTTAATATACATATACATATTTTTCATTGCTCGTTTTGGAACACCCTTTAATTCTTAATTCTCATGTATTTGTTGTTGTAGCGGCCAAGGTTCTACATACTCTGTCCAAATTTCAGGTCCGCAGCTCTTACGGTTCCTGAGAAAATACCGTGTGACGGACAGACGGACAGCGTAGCGAAAACAATAGGGTTCATTTTCACCTTTGGTGTACGGAACCCTAAAAACAAACTGGCACGGCCAAGTCTGTACCCCTGTCCATTCTCTTTTCCCCTCTCTTTTAAAAACTCAAGACTTGACGAGTTAGACCTGACGTGAATGAATCAGGACTTATTGCTAGAAACATAATATGGTTTTCACAAACATACTACATGCTTTTTATCAAACTTTAATGCATGCAAATTAAGCTTTTGACATAAAAAATCATTCAATCAATAATTTCCTATTTTGATCTCCGTTATCAAAAATAGGATGTCAATGATATCATCTTGATTTGCGAAAGTAAGATCTAAAAATTTTCAAGTCCTGAAAATCTATTCTGACTATATTTAGGGGATGAAAATGGCTACAAATATAATTTGGGTATTTTTTGGGCAACTCACTTACCTTCTAAGGCATTAAAAATCTCCCTAAGAATCATTCGAACATGTTTTGGTACTTTTTTGGAAAGTCAAATATATGTAAAGGGTAACAATTTTGGTTTTTTTTTGGAACTTTTTGGGTTAAAAGAATTTTTTATGTTTATCTACTTTCAATTATTACTTAATTATTAAAGAAAATTTTGTTTTTTAAGGGAATAAAAATGGTGTTGGAAAAGGTAAATACGAAAGTACAGAGTGGCGCAGCTATATGGTTTATAGCTTTTTTATTTATGCGACTATTATAATTTTTTTAAATATATTATTGGGACATTTTTTGCAATTAACTTTAAAAAATTATATCCTGTCAATGGTGTCCACTTTCTGCTTCGCACATACCTGCTCTTTTTAGCGAGAGAGGGTATACATCTCATATTTTCAATAGTTTTTCGCATTTTAGGTGTAATGTAAATGATTTCATTTCTAATGTTGATTTTTAGTTGGAGTATGGTTCTTGGTTTGTTAACGTATACTCTTTCTTTCAAATATCTCCAAAGAAAACTGTGGGTGCAATGCGCACAATAAAATGACGACGATATGCATGATGTATCAACACAATAGACTGTTGGTTTAAAAAATAAAATTCAATAATTTTTGTACGTTGTTCGATGATTTATAATTAATTCCCCCAAGTCTTCTTCACAAAATGCTGAAAAAATAAAAAGATAATAGTAATTAAAAAAGTTATAAAGAATTCAAACCATATAGCTCATTTTGCGCCACCCTGTATAAACGAAAAACTTCGCATCATCCAAAATTATGGAACACATTGTTTACAACATTTCAGACATACAAAAAAGTAGTTTTACGTGAAGGTGCTTTTTGAAAATAGTATTTTTTTTTAAATTAGTACTTTTTGAATAAAAGTTAAGCGCGAAGTTAACATCGCGGTATTCCAGCAGTGAACTTACATAAATTTACGAGTATAACCGTCATGACCGTTATCGATAAAAATTTATATATCTGCTTATAAAGAAATATACAAGCACACAAACACCTAAGCCAATGAAGATAGCAGGCACCAAACAGCGACAAATGCCGTTGTCAATGTACATACACACAAACCAATAAAACGAACTGCAGCCCGCAATATTGACGTAGATTATAATAATAATAATAATAATAATTAAATACAAATGTGCCGTGATTTTCCGGATGTTGCCAAAATTTATCTGGAACCTTTGTGATAAGTATAAAATAGTATAATATGTATAAAAAACTGCGAAATTGACATCGTGGTATTACAGCAGTAAATAATTTAACGCTGTGTGCTTAAAAGCTTTTAGTATCAGTGTTCAGTTACTAAAGTGTACTAATTTAATAAGTAATTGTAAACAATATAAATGCAAATATTCGAACCTGCAACCATCATAATAGAAATAAAAGTTATATCTTCTAATTATTAACAAATATACAACCACACAAACACATAAGCCAATGGAGACGTGCTATTGTCAACGTACATACACACAAAACAATAGAACAAACTACAAACTAACTAGACGTCGATTATAATAATAATAAGCAACTGAATGTGCTATGACTTCTGGCATATTGCTAACATTCTTGTGGAAGCCTTGTAATTAACACAAAAAAAGCGATGTATAAGTTTAACAGAAATTATTATATAAACAACAGTGAAGTTAACATCGTGGTATTCCACAAGTGGATAATTTAACATTGGGTGTTTTATATCCTTTTTTGATAATTAATTGTATACTGATGGGTTTTTATTTAAGTACAAATATCCGAATTAACCGAATAATACGAAGATTAAGTGACATAGCTTAAGAAATTATTTTCTTTTACGAAATTATGATAATAATTAATCGATTTTTGTCAAAATACGAATTTCACAATATATGTCGCTTTAGCTGTTTTGGCGGTTATGGCGGTTATGGCGCGATACAACAAAAGCGACAAGATACTTATGAATGTGATTTGCTAAGCAAATTTCCACCTTAAAAATTATGACATATTTTTCTGTAATGTGCTAAAGCGAAATATGCAATACCGAAAACAGCTGACTAATGAAATGGAAACAAGCCTAGGATATCAGAACTTTTTTCTAAAGAGTAGTTACACTCAGACAATAAGTTCGTGCTACTATTAATAGGTGTTACCTTCTTTAGGAAAGGGATAGTGATAGAAGAGACATATAAAATCCTCATTTTTTTACAACTGCCTTTTTGCACGTTTTCAATAATGCAGATTTGCAGCGCCTCTGGTGTCAATGAGGCGTACTACATTTTCAAAGCTGTGCTTAGTAGCCATTTTATTGTTATTTTACTTCGCCAAGGATTCTGCTGCGCAATACCGAAGAAGGAGGAAGCTCTGATGTTACATTAGGATTAGCATCTGCGGTGTAGTTCAGTGACCAGTGACTATGCCTTCATTACTTGAACTTTCCTACAATAACTGACTCTAGGGGACACTAATGCACATCAGAAATATGTGTGGTGTTCTTATTTAATGACTGTCGCATACAGGGATTGAACCCAGTACCTTCGGTTTTGTAGCCAACATGCTAAATATTTCAGCCAGCACCAAGGGCTGCTGCATATTGCTTTAAATTGAATTTGAAACTGCAAAATAAAAATTTAAATAGAGAAGATTATTATAACTTTTAAGTAGATATAAAATTTAAACAGATTTATCGATCGGAATAAATTTTTCATAAATTTAAGCAAAAGTGCAACTCTTATAAATCTTAATGAGGGTGATAGCGGCGTTTTATTATAAATGCTTAAAAATAATAGCTTAAAAATTTATAAACTTCATAATTTACTATTTTCTGCATCTGCATTTGCTTTTAAGGCAATAATTCTCAAAACTCCCAAATGCAATTGTAACTTTTGAATTATTCTTTGCTTTTTCATTTTTCTTCCTTTTTTGGCAATGACCAGCATTTGTTTTAAACTTTAGACAAAAAAAAATTGAATAAAATAAAACTAATATTCCTAATTCCCGCTGGCTTTGAGGTAAGCAAATGTATGTAGCGAGAACACTGCTTTATTAAATATGAAAAGAACAAGAATTTAACTAATAGACAAAAGAACTCAAACCAGTTGAACCGTTTTAATACTTTACGACGACCACAAAAATTGCACAACAACCTCACGATATTAAAGAATTTTTATTTTATTTTTTCTCCTTATTCAAATATTAAAAAGAAACGTTTAATACAAAAATACATGCTCTACATGATATCGTTGTAATGGTGACCATGGCAATGGCAACTAAAATTGCAAATTCCGCTGTTGGCATTCATTCATATGTGTAACAAGTATATATAAAAAAATTGTCTAAAAATATTAAAATGTTACAAATAGAGTTTTATGTAATGCAAGGGCGGTAGCAAAGGTAAGAGTTATCTTATCTTATTTTAAAAAAAATTTGTCAAAAATCTCGTGCCTGTAATTATATTGCTGAAGCTAATTTTAAGATTGTGTCTTTGTTTCAGCTTAACACGTCAAAATTTTAAGCTGGTAACACCATCAATGTTCGTGCTCTCTCTATCTCTCTTTTATGAACGGAAATTTACTTCCAAATAAAAACAATGTAATTATTAGTGATGTTATGGCTGGCTGCCAGCGTTGCCGTTTTGGTTACTTGTAACCAAAATTGGTTCCTTTTTTATCCAATGTGTACTTGTGTACATTTTTTCCATTTTGGTTACTTTTTTTCAACACAAAAATAACCATTTTTATGCATATATGTACATATGTGGTATGTTAAATTTGCATATAACTAATTATCTTGATAAAAGATCACAATTTAAGCGTTTTTACTACGTTGTAAAGACAACAGTGGATAATCAACATAGCGTTTAAAAAATACATGTCTGTCTATGAACATATCAAGCCTGGGGGCCAACTCTGTAGTTCGAAACGAAAGAAAATGCTTTCAAATTTACATGTTATAAGCATACAAATTCGAAAGCATTTTCTTTCGTTTCGAATTACAGAGTAGACCCCCTGGTTTCAAAAATCAGATGCATTCATGGTTGCAAAATCTTTAAACGTCAAACACTATGTAAAAAGTTAAAAGCGAATTTTTTTATTCAAGTTTGAGAGCGTAATGGTAGGTACAGACTTAGCAACGTGTTTATGCAACCAGGCAGATTGCATTGTCGGTCGCATAGTGTGTAGTCTTGTTTATGGTTGCACTCGAAGTTGCTTTCGAAGTTTCGAAAATATCAAAATGTTTTGATGTTTATGGGTTGCATTGTAGGTTGCATAGTCTGTATCAAAATATGCGACATGAAATATAAACACATTGCAAGGTGTGTACCCACTATAACAAGCAGAGAATGAAGCCGATCGGCTGGGAGTCGGCTAACAGCCGCCGCTGGCAAATTTTCTAAATTAGAAGTAAGCGCTGATATGGTCATAGTTGAATTTTGGGACGCGGTTTCAAAACATACAAATGGATTGAACGAAAAATGTTTTTATGATTTAATTAATTTAATGTCACTGCCACACAGCTGCTGAAAGGATATTTTCGCAGCTAAGTCTAGTTAAAACTAAATATAGGAATAAGCTCGGTTTTAAGACTGTAAACTCAATAATGCAACCCAAAGAATTGTGCATCAATCGAAACAATTCCCATTATGTTTGGTCTGCCAAAGATTTGTTTTAATATTAACAAACTTAACTTTATATATACAGTCTTGTGTTTTGATAACGAATGTAATTAAATTACATATTATTTATTGTTACTAAAAACATTTTTGTTTTGGAATTTGTAATAAATAAAATAGATGCACAATTGAGTAAAGATGCTTGTTTTGTAAAGATTTTTGATTGAGGTTTTCAAACTTATTATTAGTATTAAGAGTCTTACCATAAACATACGGAGTTTGTTAACTAAATTCAAAAATTTTTTGGGTTGAAGTCTACTTACGAGTTCCACAAGCGGGAACGAAATGCATATAGACAATTGCTTAACCATAAAAACAAGCCAATTTTTGAAATTTCTAATAATTTATCTGAAGTATTTTTTTTACAAAATTGATTTTACTGATTGTTAATTATAATAAGATATATTTTTAAAACTGAAATACAAATTTATATTATATGATTTTATATATTAACATATGTATGTATATTTTTCAACTGAACTACAAATAAAACAGTATTTTAAATACATAAAAATTTTGGTTACTTTTTTTGCATTTGGTTACTTTTTTTTGTATTGTGGTTACAAATTTTTTTGGTCGTGGCAACGCTGCTGGCTGCATATCAAAATTTCATAAAACTGTGGCATACATTTGGGAGTTTTCCGTTAAATTTTGCACTGTTAGCGCGCGTTTGTTAATTATGATGACCATTCTTTTAAAAATTTGTTTATTTTTTGTTTCTCTGTTGGGACTTTTGGCGATATAATACACGAAATTTTTTGTTTTTTTTTTCTTAATAGTCATTCTTATCTGTAAAAATTGTTAATAGGTCTTCTGAGATTGACAATCATTGATGTTGGTTGGTATTTACTTTTTGTGAGCAACAATATTAATTGCTGTAAAACTTATGAAACTATTGAAGGGGCAAATTTTGCCTTCGATGTTGAACGAATACTCAATATGTAGTTTTTTAAACATTTGCAATTGAAATGATGCAAAATGCAAAGCATCAAAATTTTCAGGAGAAAAAAGGAAAAAGGATGTTTCTAAAAATTGTTTATATTAAACTCAAATCTCGGTTTTTTTTCATAACTATTTTCTGTCAAATTAGTTAAACTTCAGTTTATGAATACCCCCCTTTTAAAACGACGAGGGCCACTGCAGCTAGTTCCTATAATCGAATATTAATTTGTAAATTTATTTACTATTAATAATTAAAAATAAATTAATAAATAACTGCCCCCATATTGACTTTTAGTCCGCCAAAATCATCTTCTCACAAAGCAACTGTTTGCCTGATGTCTGCAAATCTTAAGCCCTTCCCTTGCTCTGTGAAGTTTATCGCTTTCACGCTAGAGCAACATAAAACGGACAATCTCCTATCAATATATTTTAACAACAAAATGTTTGTAGTTATATTTAATTTATTTCATTTCAAAAAAAAAACACTCAGAAGCATAAAATATGCCTTGCCTGTAGGTGCGTTTGTTCCAGTAGCTGCCACGCACAAACACACTTACACACACGCACTCACACACTCTCAAACACACTTAACTTTATTACATTAAATAAAACTTCAACAGAAACTTCTTCAAAAATTACTTTTAACCATACATTTTATGGTCAAATGTTTTAAATGTATTTGTTGAAGTTCGTAAAGGTACTTCATTTAAGTGAAAATGTTTGTGTGCGCATGTGAAATGTGTATGAATTTGTTTTCAATGCACGTGCATGTGTATGTTTTAATTTCCAATTAAAACACACATCCGCATATTTCTTTATTACATTATAACGTAGCAATATAACATTTTAAAGCCTTTACATGCGCTCACACAGTTTATGTAACAGCACATTTGCCAAAAATGGGTAAAAAAATTTATAGATATATGTAAGTAAAAACTTTTGAGAAATTCACATGTAAACACCAACTAATTTAAAATTACACTTTCACAAATATGCATCCTTTACAACAGATATATATATATATATGTATATGTATGTATATCACAAAAAAATATTTTTTACAAAGAAGTACTTTTTTATAAAATGTTTTTTATTACTAAAGGTACTTTTTATAAAAGCTACTTATAAAAGGTACTTTTTATAAAAGGTATATTTTATAAAAGGTACTTTTATAAATAAAAGGTAGTTTTCGTAAAAGGTAGTTTTTAAAAAATTTACTTTTTATGAAAGGTACTTTTTAGAAAAGGAACTTTTTATGAAAGGTCGTTTCTATAAAAAGTACTTTCTGTTAACTTGATTTCCATAAAAGCTACTTTTTAAGAAAAGTAGTTTTTATAAAAGCAACTTTTTATTAAAGGTACTTATTACTAAATGTACTTTTTAAAAATGTACTTTTTATAAAAGGTCTCTTTAATTAAAGGCACTTTTTATAAAAGATAATTTTTATAAAAGTTACTTTTTATGGAAGCTAGTTTTTATAATTTGTACTTACTATAAAAGGTACCTTTTTTAAAAGCAACTTTTTATTAGAGGTTCTTTTTATTAAAATATACTTTTTATAAAAGGTACTTGTTGTAAAAGGTACTTTTTGTAAAAGGTACTTTTTGTAAAAGGTACTTTTTGTAAAAGGTACTTTTTATAAAAGGTACGTTTTATGAAAAATTGTTTTAAAGATTTTTTATTAAAGGTATTTTTTATAAAAAATACTTTTTTATAAAAGGTACTTTTTATAAATGGTACATTTTATAAAAGCACTTTTTATGTAAGGTACTTTTTATAACAAGTAATTTTTATAAAGGGCACTTTTTATAAAAGGTCCTTTTTATAAAAGGTACTTTTGTAACAGAAACTTTCTTAAAAGTTAATTTTTTTAGAAGGGTACTTTCCATAGAAGCTACTTTTTATAAAAAGGTACTTTTTATTAAAGATATTTTTCATAAAAGGTACCTTCTATAAAAAGTACGTTTTATTAAAAGTTTTACAAGTTACTTATTTAAACAAGTACTTTTTCAAAAGGTTTTTTTTATGAAAGCGCCTTTGTAAGAATATAAAATATACTTTTTTTAAAGTATACTGTCGTATAAATGACTTATTGAATAGCTTCCATAGGAAAGGATAGTAGCGTTTCTCTAAGTGTTCGAAACCATCCCATACGTAAATATATATACAAACATGTGTACATCTGTGTCTCTTTGTGCGTATTTTATTTTGCAAGGCAATTTTTTTATACAAATGCTTCACTTGATGTACATATATATGCAATTTTTGTACTGGGCATCGAAATGACTTCGACCAGACCGCACTTAACTTCACTTTGAAGTATACTTTTCGGTTGCATTCCCTTTTTCGAATTGTGTGAATGCATTTGTATATATGTGTGCTTATTGTATGTGTGATTTTTTAATCCTTTTATGCCATACATAAATGAATTAGCGTAGAGTACGAACAGTTTTATTTGATTTTGTTTGTATATTTTAGTGAAAAATATATTTTTTAACTCTCACATACTGAGATTTTCATATTGTAAGGAAAAAACTTTTTGTTGGCTGTGACATGTTTTTTCCATCCTCCTCAAGAGTTCTTTTTGTTTGACAGATGAAAAAAATCTCTAATGTAAAATTACTTCAACAAAAAATTTAATGACAAAAACCGAAAAAGAATTTAATTTGAAATGCTTTTAATTTGGTAAGGACACCTAGAAAAAAGGCGCTAGAAAAGCAATTTACCTAAATGCCATCTTAATTTTTATTGTTTTATAAAGCAACTTGAATATTAAAAATATTGCCGTATTTTATGTATTAAAATACTTCTTTCTTTATATCATCCAAATACATTTCCTGACTACGGTTCTTTTAACACTGGGTGAATTTAATTTAAGCGGCGTTACCACCACTCTTATGCACACCAAAATAGTGCCTTATTGCTACTTACCAGGCATACATAAGTTGCGTAGAACGACATAAGTATGGCTTTAAGTACTCTTTAAGTATTGATCGTCGAGCAACTCGATAGAAGTGGGTTTAGTTTAAAATAAAAATATACTCATTAGTTTAAAATGATTAGATAAAAATATAAACAACTAGCAAATTAGTTCATACGCATTCCTTAAATTTCGCAGCACATACGATTATAAATAAAAACCTGTATACACTGTATGAGCTGAAATAATACACATAGGTATGAAAATACTCTGAGTATTTATTCGACTACACATGAGTATATACAGGTGTATGTTAGTTGCATACACTTCAAACATCAGTGCTGCCAGAAAAGTAAATTAGTATAACGCTAAAATGACAACTGATTGCATGACAGGGATAGAAAATGCCATTTAATAATTTTCGACTGTGATGAAAACGTTTGTAACCAAATATTTGCTAGAAATATATTTATCACTTTACAAATTACAAAATATCAGTTTACTACGGACTTTCGTTTGCAAATTTTACAAAAAAAATTAAATGTTTAAAGTTTATGTTTATTCTAAATTTTACCTCCTAATTATCGGATCAGTGATTTCAAATGGTCAAAGCTAATTTCCATTCCATTTGCATTCAATTTTAATATCCTCACTAGCCAAAGTCCCTGCGATGTGGTCCTGTTTTCGGTGCACTTAGCTATCCTCTTTAAGGAGGTGTTCGTCTAGTTATTAGGAGGAATGAGAGGAGCACTCCTTGTGCAGCTCTCTCAATCTCTCTCTCATAAAACATTTTAAAAATATTGCCCTAATAAATCTCTTCAAACTGTTTTATAAGATCAGATTGTCTTACCAATTCAAGCAACAAACTCAATTCAAATTTACCTTCGCAGTCATTGGGTATACTCTATGAACCGAACGACACTTTTAAAAAGAAAATTAACCAATTATAGCTCACATATTTTTATTATCAATCATTTAGTCTTATAATAATAATTCGAAGGTATATCTAAGAAGAACATCTGTCCTCATTAGATCCTCAAACATTAACTCTTAATATAAAAGTAACTTACTTTCGGTAAGGACTGTCCAATTATTTTCTCTCCATTATATGGAGAGTAATTTATTTTATCTGAAATACAGTGATGCCAACTTAGCCCTTTTAGGGCTAGATTTAGCCCGTTTTCAATCAGTCAAAACGCGAAAAAAAATTTTTAGCCCCAAACTAAAAAAGGCGCAAGCCTAGCACTTTTTACAATAATCTTTCAGCCCTTTTAGTCCCTTTTTAGTTTTTGCTCGATATGGCTACATTTAAACTTTTGCGAACTTTTTCTTCCTTTAATCTAGCAAAATAAAATGAGTAAAAAGTCGATATTGCTTTACCAATTTAAAAAAAGAAGAATAATATAGAGTAATCTTTTATTTCTTCCAAATTTTTTATGCCTTGAAAGTTATTCAGTACAGCCTAAAACAGATAATGTATGTTTTTGGAAGAGCGAGAAATCGAAATTTTATTTAATAACGACCAATTTTAAATGTATCTACTCATGTAAACATACATATGTATATATATTTCTATTATATAAATATGTACATATATGCTAACTATTTAATCTACATATGTACATACCTTATTGAAATGTAATATGAAATGTAAATGAAATATGTACAATATTGAAGCTCTCAAGCTATGTATGTGTTGATCTCATGATAGTTATTTATATTCTAATAAATTACTTTACAAAAATTGATTTGATGTTTTTATTTTCAACAGAAACATTTTAATACTAGCCCCTTTTCGCGCTTTTTCGAAAAATTTTACTATTTTTTTTTTATTTTTGAATATTTTTTCAATTTAGCCCTTCCTAGCCCTTTTTTCAAAAATTTTTACGCGTTATGAGTCCCAAAAGTTGGCATCACTGCTGAAATATTTCCATGAGAAATATTTAGAACAAATTTTAAACGAGACTGATCCTTCAAAGAGAAAGTGGGTTTTAATGTGGCAAATAAAAACTTCTTCATTAATTTCTCCTCAAATTTATCTCAATCCGAACTATCATACTTATATAACAATGAACCCAATTGGGTCTCCGACTGAAGGTTCGGGGTAGCACCACACTTCTTAACCTATATTGAGACTTATTTGTCTAGTCTAAGAATTTCAAAAGATTTCTAAGGCTATAAAAATTTCATCACTGACTGTTCCTCATATTCCAAAGGTTTTAAATTTTAGGACAGGATTGCCTCTTAAGGTCTGAGAATAAATTAAGAAGAATCTTAAAGCTGCTTGTGGCCACTAAGACCTTTCCTCCTGCAAAGATTTATTAAGACTGAAAAATATCGCTTAAAATTTTGTTCTTCTTGGCTTTTTAAATCTCTTAAGTAAAATAAATATATTACCAGAAATATTAACCCTCTGCGACTGACGTGGTAGTCTAACAGACACCAACAAATATAAAAAAGTGCTTTGTACCGTTATTTTTCAAACAATTACTCTCGCGTTTTCTGTACCTTCGTATTGTGTACTCATGCGTACGTTAGTGTGTTTAAATAGATCGAACAAAACGCACGTGTTAGTGTGAGTGAAAAAGTGTCTACAAGTCAACCACATCACCATTAAGGTAGGTGTCTCAGAAACAACCACATCAATATTTTTGTTATGTTTTCTTAGTGTCTTCTAAACAACACATCAATAAAATTGTTATGATATCTAATTTTTTAGCTTCGTTAATAACAAATACATTCATACATACAATTCAAATACATCTCAAAACCCTCAATGTTATAAGAGAACGCCATATGGAACTTGCAAGAGCTGCGATGAACAGATAGAACAGTGGTTGGAGGAAATGAGCGAACATGAGTTCAGCGACGTGGGTGATGACTTCAACGACCCCAACTTTCAGCTAGATACTGAACTTTTAGATGACGACGAAATTTCAAATGATGAAGAAGATGAAGAAAAATGCACGTCCATCTCTGAACGACAACTTACTCCTAATGAATTGTATCAGAACCCAACAGCTTTAAAGTTATAGTATGGAATAATATTTTTTGTTTTTTTTTAGCATATAGGCTTATGGGATAGTTAATATAATTTTTTTTATCTAACCATTGAAAATAATTTTTTCTTTTGGAAACTGTTGAATTTAAATGTAAGCAACAATAAATGTAAAACATTTCTTTAACCAAATTTAGTATTGAATATTTTTTGTTGTTTTAGTACAGGTCTACTTTTTTTAAAGGAAATTTATGCAATGCTAATAAACAACATTTAACACGAATTTTCGTGTTGAATTGGAAAATTTTTTATTTAAATAGCAACTAACTCTCATAAACAATAAACACAAACAGCTTTATAAATTTTACAAAAAGAAACTTTAAAAATATGAGCCTTGGAAATGGTGTCTGGTGTACTACCACGTCAGTGGAATTGTGGGAACTAAATCACGTCAGTCACAGAGAGTTAAGCTATAGTTAATTATTTAAATTTTCCTAAATTATATATTCTTCCGAATTTTGTTTAAAGATTGCAAGTTGCTCCTTTTCATTATTAATCAAAAAACCCCACAAAAATTAACCAGCCTGAAAAAATCCAAAGACCATTTAAATACATTTTTGTTTCTCAACAGCCCTTTTCTATTCATTAAAATTTTTTCTGCTACAAACGCCGAGGATGTAAAGTAAAAAACTCCATTTAGATTTTCCAGTCTGCACGTCATTAACTTTTTTTTATAATTCTATTTTTTCCATTTTTGCCCAAATCATACATGTCATTGAAAGCCGCTTTAGCATTATTTTCAAAGTATGAAAAGAAACATTAAAAACACGCATTAAATATTCAATGTTACAATTTTCATACTAACATGCATACATACGACGAGTACTTACACATCTTTTTTTTACTTCTTGGCCATGTTTAAATATTTGAGGTATTACAACAGTATGTCTGGTACAATGTTAAACTTTTACAACAAACGCAAAAAAAAAGTGAAAAGGAAAAGTTGTTAACTAGACGCGGTGAGATGAGACATTATTTGTGTTTCATAAATTTTATACTACGTTTTATAATACAATTAAAACAACGAACAGTCGCAAGGGGAAGATAGAAGCAAGGTCAAAGACATTTACTGCAAATTTTATAGAAACATATAAATTTCATATAAAGTTAATTGTTTTTAATTTAAAAAATAACTTCTAGGCGAAGCAGTTTCATTTAGATAGTAGTCCAAAAAAAATTAAACTATACATTAAGATTTAGATTTATAGAAAAATTGTATGCTCAAATTTTGTAAGATATAAATTCCTATTCTAATGGCCTGTTTCACAATAACGAACGAAAACTTTCGATTGAAAATTTATATTGAAAACAGTAATAAATTTTGAAAATTTGTTTTCAATTTTCAACATAAATTTTCAGTCGAAAGATTTCTTTCGTTATTGTTAAAAGTTTTTATTCTCGTCACTTTCCTCTACACTACCCAAAAAGTTGTTTTAGATTTTTATCAGCTATTCCCACTTTGACGGCACAAAGTTGCCAATTTTATTTAATATATACCTTATACCCACCAATCCATGACTTAATTGCATACTGTCAAAATTTCTAGAACTTCATTCCATTCAAAGTTAATATCTTTGTTCATACAATTTTTTATTAATGGCCTTTTTATCTTTCTTTGCAGGTATGTAAAACGTTAAAAAAACCTCTTTCATTGTAAGTACATTTTTAAAATAAAAATACACATTTCGTTAAAATAATAAGATACAAAATTAGCTTAAAAAATTTTTTGTCACAAAAGTTTCCTCTTTAAAAATATTCCTTATTGAAAAATTTACCTTTTCAAGAAAGAAACTTTAACAAATGTACCTTTTCAAAAAGCTACCTTACAAAAATTACAATTTTAATAAAATCATTTTTCAAATAAAAAAACTTTTAAAAAAAGTACTTTTCAAAAAAGTATTTTTTAGAAAAGTAAAGTTCATTTGTGAAAAAAAAAATTTTTAACTTATTGAAAGTTATACCTTTTCAACAACAGTACTTTTTAAAAACGTACCTTTTAACAAAATCACTTATTGAAAATAGTAACTTTTAAAACACAACATTTGAAAAAAGGACATTTTGATAAAAGTACCTTTTGCGAAAAGTATAAATTAAAGGAAATATCCTTTGAAAAAAAATTGTTATTGAAAATAGTACATTAGAAATTACCTTTTTAAAATATACCTCCTGATAAAATTATATTTTTAAGAAGTAGGTTAGGTTAAGATGGGTGGCTATAACGTACCTCCACTCGGAGACCCAGTTGGGTCCATTGTGATTGCCTTCTATTGGCACCCGCTAATAGTCGTTTTTAACCCCCATTTGTAGACAGAAGATCCCCAAATATCTGTCATTAAGTTAATGAATTGCCATGATGAAGCCTCTGATGTCTTCCTGTTTACCTATGGGATTGCAGCTTCGGGCACTGGCAGATAATGTGTTCAGTGGTTGCTCTTCATCTGCCCACATACTACAGAAATCTGGAGTGCCAGTTTCCCAAAGTCAAAGTCAGTTCCTCAGAGTCAACGCGCCTATCACGACTGTTATCACCTTCTTGTTCATAGACAGTAGCACTTTGTATCTTCCTGAGTCAAGTTTTGGCCGCATAGCTCTCGAGACTATATTTTAAAAAAGTACAAGCCTTCTGAAAGAAGTACTTTTTGAAAAAAAACAAATTGTATTTAAAAAAAATACATTCACTATTTTTATTGTCGTTCGTACATCGGAGAGTAAGCTATATCAATCGTTATATATTGATGGTGATTACAAGCCAATTAGTTATGACACACTAGCTTCTAACCGCGGCTCGGCTCATGTTGATCTCTTTAAAAAATACATAAAAACCTGTTTAAAGCTGATAAAACAATCAAACCAACCCGAAGCGTAAAAATTACCTTGCCCTGGGCTGGTCGTGGATCGTTTTCACTTAGTTTGAGATCAAGGACCTATTGTCTAGTAGGATAACAGGTTGGTCACCTCTTTCGTGGGCTCTAGGGCTGCCTCAACTTCCAGGTAGGCGGAAGGAAGCATTATGTTATGCCACTGATGGCCTCTTTACCTGGATTGCCACAACAATATTAATGACAAGCATAGCCGCTCTAGGCCCATTTCCTTTTATTGTTATAAATAAGTTTACCTTGGCTGTCTTGGAATCACTTAATGGCCCCTGAACTTACCCAACGTTCTTGGATAAAACATACTTGTAAGAGGTATGTAGTGAACTTACGGCATAGCACATATGACGTTTCCTTGGTGTGGATGAGTCCGCTTGAAGCACTTTAGCTGCCTATGATTTTGTTTTGAAAAATTACTTTTTAAAATTAAATTTTTGTAATGCAAAATTTTAAATATGTTCATAGTGAATAAGCTTTAAAAAAAGTTTGCTTAACAAAAACTACTTTTCAAAAAGTTAGTTTCAAAAAATATTCTTCTCATTAAAGTAAATTTTACATTAAGTATTATTTATCTCTCCCTCTCTTGCTCCATATAGTCCAATTTTATGCTTAAACGCCTGCCTAAACAGGATATTTTATAAAATCCTTTTTTATATTTTTATATCAAAAATCTTTTAGACCCTTCGTTTAAATAAAATCACTTTATTTTGATGATGTTTAATCTTTACTTTTTTTTCTGGGTTGTATCCTATTCATTTTATTCTCAATTAAAATCTCTTGTGTATTAAAGCAAATTTTTTTGCAGCATCATTTATAAGCATTAATATTAGAAATTTCTGAACCTTTCACTATGGCAGCAGCAACAACAACAACAAGAAGCAACCGAGCATCAAAAAGCTGTATGGTACTCCCAGGCGACATTTCACATTTTTCGGACAATTCATTTTCGTATTAATATATTGTTATTTGAAAGTAATAGAAGAAAGTATGTGTCTGCATATGTAAAGATATTTACCCTTTTTGATGAAGTTTTCCATAGTGATGTGCTGGTACTTGGTATAGTCCTGATACTCGTATGTTATACATTTATGCGAAAGTTTGTTTAAATATAAACACCCAGTGAAGAGTTTTAGATGAATTTTAAGATAAGTACATTGTATTGAAGATGTAGTTATATCTGATAGTCAGTAAGGTCAAATGTAACTATTTTACGTACACGAAGGATCTTAAATCTGTAAATTATTGATTAAATTTTTTTAGTTTTCATAGTTTTTGTATATATGTAAATAAATTGAAAATGGTTACGACTTATATGATTTGTGTGATTAAAGCGTGACTAAATTTGAGTATGTGTAACTTATATCCTCACAAAAACATCAATGTGAAAAAAGGCCAAGTTAGCAGATTATCTAAAAATTATATGACACCCTTACGATTACAAATGTATATAATGCATAGCATATGTCAGTGAAAGGTGTTGTGCCAAACAAGAACTTGGTCAAAATTTATATATCACTGCTTTTGATGGCCGAAATTTTTGATAGGAACTTGGCCTTTTTTCACATTGATGTTTTTGTGAGGATCTGACTACTTTTTGAAAATTTTTCTATGTTAACACTTTTTAAACTTAAGTGTTCTGAGATGTTTTATTTCATGACCACTGTGACAGTTAACAATGGTATAGTTACATAAAATAATGGGTTAGAGCATGATGAGTGTTGGATTGTACACCTTAAAAATGAATTATTTCGCTATTACGACGGGTCGCCAGTGTGTAAGCAATTTGTTAAGAGTCGTCTAAAAAGAAATATGTAAAATACAGCGTCAATTCTAGTGGGAGAGATCCCGTCTATTTTCTCAATATATCTACATATTAAAGTCTGCTTAGTCGAAGTACATAAATCAAAATGATATGCCCAATGTGCATACGAAGTTTCAATTTAATTTTTGGATTTTCCGACTGAGTAAATTAATTAGGACTATTTGTCTACAAAATGTCAGCTTTCTACAGTTTTTTTTAGAGGTATAGAACTTTGAATTGAAATAAAACACAAGAAAATCGTTTTAATGTCCATCAATTTGGCTTTATTGGAAGGATAATTTTATGCCATTAATGTTTAAATATGATTTCGGGCATGTGGCCGCCGCGGCTGGCTCGAATAAAGCCAATTCTACAGGTCCAATTTTCAACCACTTTTTCGAGCATATGGGGCCGTATGTTGGCAATAACGCCACGAATGTTGGCTTCCAAGTCCCCTAACGTTTCTGGTTTGTTGGCGTAGACGAGCGACTTCACATATCCCCAAATGGTGTCAAATCACACGATCTTGGTGGCCAATTGACAGGTCCATTCCGCGAAATTATGCGCTCATCGAATGTTTCCTTCAATAAACGGACGGAGCTTGCGGTAAACTTCGCGAATTGAACCATTATTTTCGAAATAAATTTGCACGATTTGCAAGCGTTGTTCTTTTGTCAACCTGTTCATGATGAAATGGCAAACCAAACTAAATATTAATCACTTGACAGCTGACAAAATGGCCGCCAGTTAAAAAAGTGATGCCAACTTAAAGTTCTATACCTCAATAAAAAACACCCTTTATTACTTAAAAATTTTATGGGCCTGGCCACGCCGACTTTTATATCTGTTAATGCTTATGATTCATGTAAAGTTTTGTATGAAAAAGCTATTGAGAAATACATGAGTAATAGACTAAAAACTGCTAAGCCGAAGTATATGAAAGGAAAAGCTACAATTTATGGGTGTAGTCACGTCCACTTTTCAAAACAGGAAATTTTTACTTTGGATAAGTGCAATGTGGATGCAAAGTTTCAATAAAATTGAACTTAATTTTGAGTTAACAGTGCTTGTTCCCAAACCCTGATTGAAACTTCTGGTTTCTTAGATTTTTCTAAGTGATCTCTAATCTAGATTAATTTGTGTACCAAATTTCAGCAGTCTACTGTGAATTGAAGTTTTAGCGGATAAAACTTCTTGGTTTTAAGATTTTTCCATTGGTTTACTCATCTACACTTGCTTGTGTATAAAATTTCAGCTCTTTAGCATGAATTTTACCTTATAATTTTATGAGCATTACCCCTCCCACTATTTTAAACTCACAATATTGTTGTGAGCCGCGCTTATAATTCATGCTAATTTTCTTCTAAAATATGCTAGACCGAAGTAGATTAAACACAAGGCTAAAATTTTATGGGAGTGATCACGCCCACTTTTTTTGGTTATAGTTTAAAGTATTGTATACGTGTAACGTATATGGAAAGTTTCACTAAAATGGCTTAAGCTAAAAGTTATTTATTTAACTTATTAAAACTTTATAAAGGGGTTTTAAAACAAATTTTCATAAAAAAATTTTCTTAAAAAGTCTTAATAAGTTTTATAAATAAGGCTGTAAGTTCTCTAGTTCGGTTCTCACCTAGACCTACTTGTGTATCAAATTTCAGCTCATAAAAGCAACTTTTAATTTATAATTTTTATTGGCGCAGCCCCGCCCCTCTGACTAAAATTTCCGGGTTTTCAGGGCTTTCTTGCTGTTTTCTCCCCTATACCTATTCGTGTATTAAATTTCAGTTCCTTGGCGCAACTTTTCGTTTATAATTTTAATGGGCGTAACCCCGCCCACTTTTTCAAACTTAAGATTTTTTTCGGTCACTGTTAATTATTCCTGTCAAGTTTCTTTGCAAACGGATAATAATACATGCAGAAATAGTATATCTAAATATGCTGAGCTGTAGTATATGAAAATGAGGTTGAAATTGTATAGGCGTGTCAACGCCCACTTTTTTAATGAAAAAATTTTAGGCTTTTCTTGTCGCAGCATGTATGCCGAATTTCAATAAAATAGCTTCCATTAAGCGTCTTAGATTTGCTTTTTTAATTCTATCCTTTATGGGCGTAGCCCCGCCCTCCTGGCCAAAATTTTCGGTTTTTAAAACTTTTTAGTTTATTGCTCACCTAGACCTAGCTCTGTAGCAAATTTCAGCTCACTAGCACAGATTTTAATTTTTATGGGCGTAGCCCCGCCCCCTTGTTTAAAATTTTTAGGTTTTCAGATTTTTCTGGTTCATTGTTCACCTAGATCTACTCGTGTACCAAATCTTAGCTCTCTAGCTATAGCGGAAGTGCTTCATCAATTTGATGAGTGATCAGTGAGTCAGTGAGTATGTCTTAAAATATGCACTTTTTGCACCTCCATATCTCCGGAACCTTTCATTGTAAACCATTTCATTCAAACTTCGCATATAAGGTTATCTGAATTTATTCTAATTATGATTTAAATTTCATAATTTTACGGTCGCCTGGAACAAAGCTATGAGGGGGGTAAAAACAGCTCGAATGGCTTCCTGTAAATATACACACTGCGTGCATTGGGCGGAACTTGGCCAGGTCTAGATCTTTAATAACATGAGTGCTTATGAGAGTTAAACTAAGGCAAAATGAGAGAAAGTGCGTGAACAGTGTTTTTACATTACGCTTTTGCATGCAGTTAGAAAGCCTTTACATTAGGTTGGGCTAGTGTGAAAAGTGGATTATACTTATGCACAATCTGGAAAGTTCTAGGGTACTTCCAATAATACCCTGTTCGATAAACCGGTAGTGCCAGGAAACTCGTTTTTTATATGCCTTCTCAAGGGTCTGACCAGTTGGAGTCCCTGAGACATTCTACAACAGGTACGTTGTCCCGATGGAACATTCATCTTCTAAGCTGACTAAACTCCGGACAATATCACAGGTAGTGTTCTAGTGTTTCGTCCTCCTCCTCGTATGCTCTGCGTGTTGTATCTTCTATCAGTCCCGACACGATACCTTATTTCCGTGTAGTCGTTTATTATGCAAACCAGCCTCCTGAGTGTTGAAGTATTCAATCTGAGAATCACTTTCCACTTCTCTTGATTCCCACAGTAGCATTTTGTCAAACTCTCGTATGTTTTCTAATCACCCGCTATTGGGTTCGACTTTGAGTTTCTGTATAGTCGAGACGTTATGCAGTGTCATGTTATTCATCGAAGCTACGAACTTGAATTCCCGGCACTATCTGTAGCTCAGCACAGTATGAATAAAAGTTTATTTACGTTGAAGAACTTTTCGAAATTTAAGTTCCTCGTTCATTAAGGCCTTGACAACAGTTTTACTATACGAGAAAATATGGATCTTTTTAATCGCTTAGCTTTCCGTATCGGCCTTAACTTCAGTCTGATCATGCAGACTAAAAATTTTTTTACTATTCGACTCCTCTCTTATAGTCCACTTCCCGTTCGGTCACCATTTTTCTAATCATCTGTATATATGTATGTAAGTTGGTAAACTGTTCCCCGTTTTGTTCAACATAGACCATTCCAGTATAAAGTTCATCCATCTGGTGTGTAGACATCTAGTAGGGACTCTGTCAAACAATTCTGTGTTTGGCTTACCCCCTTGGTAAGATGTCTGCTATATTTTGGCGTCTAGTTATGTGTTCAGTTTACAGCCATTCTCCCATCACCAACAGTCTGGCGAAAACCAACGCTGCTTCATATACATAAAACCTATATATATCGGTAATATCGATCAAAAGTTCTCCATCATCTTTGTTGCTTTATATTTACTTTATATTTACCTCCATCTCTAATGATGTCCATCACGCCAACGATAAATACGTAAACATTGGTCTTAATACGTTTCTGTAGAGTTAATGTTGCATATTCGGGTTAATATCTCACTTTTAACCATTTTCTTATATTAACGAGTAGTAACACTCACGCAATGAATACCTACTACTATTATCAGGGATAGTTATAGAGAAGACAGGTGGCGAAGAAAGAGACAAAGTAAACCTTCATTATTTTACAACTCTCCTTTTTGCACGTTCTTAAAAAGATAGTAATGCAGCTCATCTGGTATAAATGAGACTTATTAAATTCTCAAACATCTGCTTAGTAGCCATTTTATTTAATTGTTATTTTACTGCTGCTACACAATGATGACGAAGGACACAGGACGCTCTATTGTTACATTAGGATTAGTATCCACTGAAATCGGTGGAGTTCAGTGACCAGTGTTTGTGCCTTCATCAGCTTAACTTTCCTACAACAAGTGACACCAAGGAAATCTAATGTCCTCAGAAGAATGCGTGGTGTTGTTAATTAATTACTTATGTGGGTGACCAAGCTCGAACCTAGAACCTTTGGTTTTGTAGTGAACGTGAATCTTCTGTTTTTTTGATAACACGAACAAAAAAATTTCTTTTCGATTACCTTGCCCAGTTTTAGAATATTTGAGAGTCTATTTTTTTAGTCTTTAAACTACTATTCTAGGGTGGTTCCCTCTTATTAGTATTGCTATGTCATCTGCATAATAGACGGATCTGAATATTTCTTTTTTTAGGGTTCTCAATATTCTGGTTATGCTGATCCATAGTAATGGAGATAACAAACCTCCATGTTGGGTTCCCGTTGTGGCTTGTCCATCTATTTTTAGGCATATTATCAATCCAGGCCTTGGTCTAGTTTAAATATATTATCGAGTGAATAAAGCTTGAGCGTCTTACATTGTGGAATGTCCCTTCAATATCTTCGAATACCATCAGGTTATAATGGTTTCGATCAAAAGATCTCTCAATGTGATATAACATAACTTCCTGTAGAGATTTCCTGATGGAAATCGAAATATCAGTATTTATTATCACTATTCGTACCAGTGCTTTCAGCAAGGATGAAGTTAACCTTATTGGTCTATATTCCTTCAGATCTGCACATATTACTTTTCTTGGTTTTGGTGTGGAAACAACTTTTTCCTCCACAAGCAAATTTTATGCAACGTACTACTTTTGTGAATTAGAACAGGAAAGATACAATTTGGATCATTTGACTTAAATTGTGAAAATCTTCTTATCGTCTCATATAACAGTAAGGTAGTTATTAACAGAAAGTTGACCGGGCTTTAACGAGCCACTTTGACTTAGGAGGGCATTTTTACCAGATTGGAGCATGCATTCAAGGACATCGCGATAATGGAGCACTTTCTTTGTCATTGTACAGCTTTCGCCCATCCAAAATTCGGTTATTTTGGGGATGACCGGACACTACCCACCTTAGGGTATTGACTGGAAAAGATTGAGGGCGTACGTAAATGAAACTGAATTCCTATAAAGTTGACTTTCGTTTTCAATTCACAAGAGAACACGCAAGAAGCTTATACTAGCCTATGTGGCTTATGTCCCCTGAAATGAACGAATTCAACCTAATCTAACCTAACCTATTAAAATACTTGTGTACAGGGATGTGTTCCTTCTTTGGCATCCACAGTTTCTATCTGGAAGTGCACTTTCATTAGTATTCCTCAAATAACTTCCATAGTTTCTGCCCCTCTAAAATCGTAGTTTATGAGTGTCTCGAGTTGAGCATATATTTTTGATAGGAATATTTTAATGTTAGATTGATTATTAACACTATTGAAGTTTTCTTAGAAAATCTTTCAGGAGTCGCGCTTAGACTCTTGTATTTCATTTAAATGCGAGTTCAAATTTCTGAAAAATAAATTTATAATGGCAAATTAATGAATTGATATCTTTAACCTCACGATCCTTCTGTGTGTATATAAACAACATTTAGTTAAGGTCACTTAAGTTTAGTCTTTTTTACATGAGTTTTTCTTATTGGTACTCAACATCCCAATACTATTTTTTTAATTTAATTAAATTGTTAGCTGGGTTATGCATATGAAGCTGTTTTATTAAAGCAGAATGAACCCAAAAATATAAATCTATATATAGTATATCCACATAAATGTACATATATCGTCTGGTGTAATTTAGTATTTTTTTCATTATATTTATATTATAGAGAAAAATTTTCCTTGTTATTTTTAAATAATATTTTTCTCCGACAAAAGCATACAATGGCTCTGAATCACAACAATTTTATTTTTTTAAATTTGCCTGTTTTTTGTTATGTTGCTGTAGTTGTTGCCAAATCCAATATACCCACTAAGTCGGCATTTTTGGGGTTTATTGATTTTCAATTTGCTCGATATGTGGCAGAGCGAAAGTATGTATATATGTATGCATGTCTCTATGTGTAGTGGTAATATTTTCTGAATGAAATGACAACTTTAACCCAGTCTATCAAAGAGTTATGGTAAAATTTGTTGTAGATGTTGTTGCTATGAATATTCTGCTGCTTTGGTACATCATGACCATTGACTGCAATATATGAAGTCAATAGTTATGCTGGCTAGTATGCCAATGGGAATACCAAAGAACGAACTCTGGGATAATAGTCATTATCGTGAGCATCATCATTATTATCATCATCATCGTCGTCATCGTCATTGTTGTCGACCGCATCAACCAAATAGACGGAGCATTGATAGCCCAGCAATAAAAGAACATAGCAGTAAATGTTCAGAAATACACACACAGACACTCTTTAAAGGTACTGACAGCTTTGAAGTCCTATTATTGTATTTTTATTCATTCACTCATTTATGTACTGGCTCGTTCATGGCTTGACTTAAATGTCAGCCTGCCACTGGGTTCCTTTCTCCACCATACTTCCAAAGCCATTGAAATTTTAATATAGAATTCAAAAAATATATATATTTTTGTAACTTCCCTTAATTTATGTACAGTTTAATTGTTTACATGCATTTTTTTTTTTGTGAACTATGTAAAAAATTTAATGATCATTTTGTTTTATATTTTAAGTATTCACTCCAGTTTTTTTTCTGGAGGATATTTGTGATTCTTTAGTTGCGTTCGTTCTAGCCATTGCATACCTAGAGGTATATACTGTAAACCATATTAGATCATATTCCTTGCATTAAAGTACTCGATAACATAGCCTAAACCAATTTACGACCTCTTACAAAGATGGATTTGCTTTGCGAAGTACTTTACACACGCGAAGACGAGAAGGGAGAAATAATTGGTGGTCTCATTCATTCTCGCCTTCAAGTGATGAAAGATGACACTGCTCACTGAACTATACTGGCTTCAGTGGATACTAATCTTAATGTAATATCAGAGCGCCCTCCTTCATCGGTAGTGTGCAGCAAAATCACAGCCAATAAAATAGCTGCTAAACACATCTTTGAAAAATTTGATACGCCTCATTGACACCAGAGACGCTGCCTTTTTTAAACAAAACGTGCAAAAAAGGAGAGCTATAAAAGAATGAAGGTTTCCTAAATCTCCTTCTTCGCCACTTGTCTTTTCCATCACTATCCCTTTCTTAAAAAAGATCACACCTAGCAATAAAAGTAAGCATTCATTGTCCAAGTGTTACTTCTCTTTAAAAAAACTTTGCAGAGTAAAAGCCTTCAAAGGTTGTCAATATTTATATATTTTTTTAACATTTACTCGTCTAACAGGAAAAATGAAAAGTAGCAAAAATCACTCCTCGTCGCATATCTGCATCAACTTTCAGCTTCATATAATGATGATGAATTCTATTGTTTTTCATCGTCCTGATAGCATTCTTTATATCCACGAAACTTTTCTAAATACTTTTAGAGACAGCAGAAATTATCGCAGAAATTAAACCTTTTGTGAATAGCAACAATGACTTTTCTATATTCTATATCGTTGATATCATAGAATGCCACTGATTCCAACTTGTATCTACGTTTTGCACTATCGAGGCAGTGGTCTGCAAACTTCTGTAAAATGACTGTGTGCCCACTTTATATTACTTGCAGGATAGTTTTGAGTCGATAAATAAAATTTAAATCCACTCCAGTAATTTCTGCACCTAATCCCCACTATTTTGGAAAAAAAATCTACTCGGGTTTTCATCATTCCTATTCCCAAATATAGCTTCCGCTATATCTACTCTTAGGACATAATTATTTGCTTGCTCTCCTGAACAATATCTTTGTCAACGTCATATCTTAGCTGCTACGTTTTTATTCTTCTTTCGCTCGTTTCAACAAACAGGGGGAAAATCACGGCATTCGATACGGCTCGTAACTTAAAAATATTTCCATATAAACTCTATTGAAATATTTCTAAATTACGAGTCGTATCGGATGCCGTAATTTGTCGCCTGTTTAGATAGTCGATTGTGCTCTCGGTATTCGAAATATGTGTATGGCTCAAAATAATAGCATATAGGTCATAGGTTAGGTTAGGTAAAGTTGGCAGGTTGTTGAGGAAAAGAAGTAAGTTGTCACTTGGGTCCAAACAACAGGACCCTTTGTATTACATAAGAGTAAGATAGAGAAAGTGTAGATATAGTTGGTGAAGTGACAGATAGGGAGAAGAGAAGCTTAATTCACTTATTAGTTTTTACACCTCTGCTGTTGTGTGTTTTGGTAATTTTTATAGCGCCTCTGGTGTTAGATGGATATATTACTCGTACTTTAAGCAATAGATATCGACTACTGATGGTGCTACAATGCACATTAGCGTAAACACTTTGTAGTTGACGCACTAACTACTTATGCCAACCGCACCCATCTCCTTTTATCCGGTGTCCGGTTTTCATGACGGCGCCACCGCCTTGAAATTTTGCCAGCGCGGGAGTTAAGTTGTTTTGATTTTATAAACAAACCAAAAAACACAGCTGTCTTAGCGTTGCCAACACTTGTAATGTTCAAGAATTGCATAGAGTCCACATTTGATAATTTCGTAAAAAATATCTCGTAATATGACGCCGCCAGAGCAACTATCATTTTTTCATTAATATCAACAGAAAGGGGTAGACATTGATGATTTTATATCATGATCAGGTACAAGGACTTCATGCAATTAAAAAAGGTATTTTAGGCGCCTAAGATATGACATCAAAAAGTCAAAATATGCACTAAAAAAAATAAAATATGCACGTATTTTAAACATTTGTTATTCAAAAGATATGTTTTCAATTTACATACAATTAAATAAAGATATGGAAATATTTTCTTTTCTCAAGAGGTACATGTGCAAGACTTTTTCATTAAATTTTTACACAATATTAAATATAATGCAACAATTTTTTCTGCTTTATTAACTCCAAAGATAACTTCTTCGAGATATGCTTACATTGCAGTAAAGGAACGCTACGTAAATAGAAAAGTGTTGTTTTGTTATTTATTTATTTTCATTTAAAAATTGTGCTATTTTTTATATTTTCGAATGTAAAGTTCAATCAATTTGTTCTTAGACAGCTTTTGTGCTTTGAAAAAGGCTTTGTAACGTATGTGGATGTAATTGGCTCAAATTTAAATAATTCTTTTTATATAATATAATATACATATTAAATTAACTCAACTATTACAATGAATTGAATAGCAGCTATTAGAGTTGTTTTTTAAATCCGTCATTTTTAAAAACAATATCAAGTTTCCGCAGAATTGTTTCAATACTTTCGGCTTTGAAAGCAGACAATTTCCTCTTGAAATCATCAAAATTACAATTTTCATTAAATTTGGTAGGTGTGTGTGCTTGCACAAACCTTCTACAACTCATCTGAATAAATTTGCAAAAAAAAACCTAATAATTTGTCAATAATAATATATTTTGAATTTTTGACAAAATATGATACAAAACCGTCTAATTATAACAAAATATGAGACAAAAATATGTATTTATGACCAAATAATGCAAAAATATGCATTTTCAGCAAAATATGCAAAAATATGCACTAACAAATCGATGCCATTTTCACGCAAATTCGATGTTTCGTAAAGATATTTCGTTCTCGCCATTATCAGGTTTAAGGGAAAAAACATGCATTTGCGTGAAACCCCTGTCCCTGATCATGATGAATCAAACAAATATTTAAAAAAAACTTGCGAAAAATTTTTAATTTGCATGTTGTTTAATTTTTTGGTCACCAGTAATTGTTGTGCCGACTTTTTTCAAACGAAAATTGTTTAATAAATAAGCGTTAAATGTACAGTAACACATAAAATGACATTTGATATCAAGATGAATTTATCAGGCCGTGAGCTCTGATGATTATATCATAACGCTGACCTAATATTGATTAATTGAGTCTATACGTTATTAATTTTCCTCATGATAAAAGTTCATCATGATATAAGTTCATCATGGGTGGAGACACTATGTTAAGCACATATACCACAGCGGGCTACCACCTATAATCTCTAAAAAATTTAATACTATATAATATTTATATGAAAACGATTATATTGAGGACATCCCAGCTACGCAGGTTTAAAATCCTCTACTTGCTACATTTGGAATATTTGAACCTGCAGTTTGGAACGAAGAGTGATTTCTCTTAATATCAACTACATCGTCGACCTTACCTTAGAATAAGTTTCAGCCGAATCCTTGTAAACTTTTTAAAACCATACATCTGAACGCGCTACAAGTTCTTATCTTTAGTGATCATTTAGCATGATTTTAAAGAGCTTCAAATGCTGGCATTAAAGTTTTTAATCTTGTTTAAAGTTTTATATTTATATAATACTTTATTGTATTTTCTGATGAAATTGCAGCAATTGCGAAGTTTTTTTTTAATAAAAACGTGATAATGCATAGTTACATATAAAAAAATTAAGCACCAGCCGAAGAAGGAAAAAATTATTAGCATTGCATTTTCCAGCCATTATGGTGGTAAATCATATAAAATTTAACATTTTATTACTTGACCATCATGTTCTCTCTCTCTTGTTAAAATGTTGACTGGACAGTCGGGGAATAAAAAAGAGCAACTAAACTCCAAAGCCAAAAAAACAAAAAAAAACTATAAGGCATCAAAAAAGGGCTCAGATGCTCAAAATGATGGGCAAGAGAAAGAAGAGTTTTAAATGCCTGGCTGCCATATGTTAACCCCAGAGATTTTATAAATGCGAATACTGACTGCTAAATACGAGCAGCAACCTACACTGAATATATTAAAATGAAATGATTTTATTTTTCGCCTTTGGAAACTTTTAAAATTAAAGTTATTAAAGCTTAAATTCAAGCACTTGTTATTCTTGTTGAACAAAATATAAAAAAAAAATCAATAAATTAATTTCTTGTTGAACGACATTTTGCTATTCAACAAACTTTGTAAAGATTTTTCTCATTAAAAGCCAAAAATTCCAATTGATAAATTTAGTTTGAGGGTAAAACCAAAAGGTGCAAACAAACATAAATTAATCAACATCAACTCGACAACGTGCTAAAGTATAAAACAAATAAGACAAATATAAATTAACAAAAATAAATAAAAAAAACTACAATAAATGAAGTATACAAGGCGAAAAATTTGGGTGAAACCACAATATTAAAGCAGTTTTGTAGCAACAAAAACGCACTTACAAAATGAGCAAAAGTATTATACAAAAAACCACAAAACAATAAATATTTCAAAACAACAAACAGCAAGAAGTATAAAAATAAAAACTAGCAAGAAGCAATTAATGAAGCTGAGAGCTGTGATTCCTACCTCCCTCTCCTTACCTTTAACAAACACCAGATGTTGCCGGTTACAACTAACAACCCCTTGGCCAACAAAAATCGAACTAGCCAACAACCTGCCTGCCCTTCTGCCTCTTGTTACGTTATGGCAACACAAATAATCGTAACAAATTCATTGGCTTAATTTTTATTCTTGTTTTCCCTTGCTTGTTTCCTCTGCTCCTCTATTCCTCCTTTCCTCTTTTTTTGTGTTACTCGAATTTGTTGCCTCTCAACACTTTATTTAGTGGGTAATACCTGTAAACGTGTCAGCATCAGGTGTACAACTTACACAATACAAAATATACAATAAATACTACGAGAACAGAACATAAAGAAAAATCCTACAAAAAATTAACCATAACTTATGGCCGGCCATTGTACCTTTAACTATTTTCGTACCTTTATTTTCCTTTTTTTATTTTTCTCTATAATTTTCTATAATTTAGGCTGTAAAATACATTAAGAATAAAAAGGAAATAACCCACAGTAGCAGATTAATATGCCAACATTTAAAATGATGTATTTTGTTAACCATAGAAAGGTAAAATTGGGAAGAAAAAAAGTCTTAAGAAAAAAAATTTCGTGTTAATGGCACGTAAATTTAAACTAATTTGGGTCAATCTGCATGACTTGCACCTGGGCTCTGGCAAGAATATAAATTACTTACAACGTAGTTTTATCGTTGGCTGTGGGGTATTTCAGTGAATTCCCAGGGTCTACTTACCGTTCTACAAACCTTAAGTAACAACTCTGTTTATCTGCTATTTTGGAGGGTTAAAATATATTTTTTACTTATTTACAACTACTCAAGTGTAAAATATATGACTCGTTTATGGATGGTAACCCAATTTTTGTTGCGTTGTTAGTTGGCAATGCTGTGGAAACTAAAATTAATACGAGTATTATGCATAGCAACTTTCACTAATTGCCTAAAAATTCTCGACATTACTTTTATGACAGAATGGCTATGAAAAATAGTGTAAATTTAACTTCAATACATGAATAAGAAATATAAACGTTTAAAAAGTTAAATAAAGTAAAATTGCTTAAAAAATTACTCACAATAAAGACGATATGTTTAGTGTATTTTTTTTCGATGAAGAATAGGAAGTTCCGCATCTAATATGCGCATATTAAGGGATAATTGAAATCTTTTGAACTGCCGCATCTACACCCATAGAAATGATATCATCATCATTGGTTGCCAAAAGACAACAACGTTTCTGTTAAAGTTGTACACACCGTTGTCAATTCGACAATGAAGTATTGAAAACAAATATATACAACCAGCGTCTTCAATAACTAAGAATTAACAACTTACCATTCTCAGTTCATGTACGTATGTTTACAAGTTGGTAACCAGGGTTCGCAATGATCAAAGGACAACAACGTACACGTAACGTCTTTTTTTCCTCAGTACACTATGAAAAAAGTTATTGCTTAAAATAATTTTTAACTAAAAATTTGTTGTAACTCTAAAGCATATTTATGCCTTCCCAAAGGTGAAGTAGTTCATTTAATTGTATTTATTATTTTAATTTTACCACCTTTTTGCTTTAAATAAATGCAGCAACTAAAAATTTGTGGTTGAGAATATTACTGAAATTTGACAGCTTAAATTAACAGCTGTTAGCAGTCAGTTGCCACATTTTGGCATATAAAAAAATTAAAAACATGTCATGCGAGTAATTTTAATTTCATTCATTTTGCTCTCAGTCTAAAGGCTCAGTTAGCCGACTGTAATGTAATGTAACTGCAACAGTAGGAAACAGCTGATCGATTTTGTTATGTGAAAAGTAATGAAAATGGTTATAGAGATGTAATGTAACGTAACCTTCTTTTCACACAAAAATATCAATCAGCTGTTTTCTACGTTACAGTTACATTACGACGATGTCGTAAACGATCGACTTCTCGCACACTTAAGCGAGTGCCATTAATATTCAGCTTCAATATATGTGGCTGTGTGCGTTTGTTTACAAAAAATAGTCAAACATATACTATTGGTGTGAATATTTTTTATAAAGAAAAGCACAGAACCACAATATTGAAGCTGAATATTGATGTGTCTAGCACCCGCTTTACATTCAAAACAAAAACAAATTTTAATATTTTGTTGTTGTTTCAAATGTGAGTGTGCGGCAAGTCGAACGTTGTCGATGGCCTTAAATCAAATTACTAAAAACCTAGCGGGGGGAATCTTGAGTATAAAATAGAACCCTCGACGTAATGTCATTTCATCATAAAGTAAATTATAAAGCATCGGGCGAAAAATTTGCCATTTTTCGCTATTTCTTTTAAAACTACGCCAACTTATCTCAAAGAAGCCGTGAGTATGCAACATGGAATAAAAGCCTCCAAGTTTGTAAATTTGAGTTTCTAACCTCTAAACTGAAAAATCAACATTGCGCCCATCAACTGTTAGTTGGCATGCTGACAGCCCTTAATAGCAAACTACCGCGTAATTTAAAAAAAAGTGAACTTCTGCGCTCATTAAGCATTATTTTTTTCTGAAGAAAAACATCACTCAAGCCAAGTTAAAGCTTGATAAATACAATGGGAACCCTTACAATCAATTTCAATGGCAAAAACAAGGCGAATTGGTACAAGGTGGTCTTGCTCTTGACTTGCAACTCTGCGTATTCGCCCTGTATATTTGTCAGTGTGAAATTTCCTGCTGTCAGAATATTTTTCAACGTTTTGGTTCATTTGACAGCAGGGAATTTATGTCAGCTAGCGAATTGAGATCACTTCACATGATTCGCCTTGGGTAAAATGGTGGTTACAGAGTTTTGTTGTGGCCGTACAAGCACCGAAGATGCTGCACATTCTGCACCCCCAACTGAAGTCTCTACATCCGAAGTAATTGAAAGGCCTCTATACCCGAGAGAGTTGAAAAACTTTACGATATTCTATAGGCCAATCGGAGATTGGCGGTGAGGGAATATGTGGAAGCCGTTGGCATTTCTCAAGTCTCAGTAATTTCAGGGTTGTATGAGCACTTGAATATAG
The DNA here is from genome assembly GCA_949987645.1 of Tachina grossa. Lineage (NCBI taxonomy): Eukaryota > Metazoa > Arthropoda > Insecta > Diptera > Tachinidae > Tachina > Tachina grossa. The sequence goes on from OX465276.1 coordinate 150,599,084, forward strand.
ACAACTTCGCTGCAGTAATTTGCGTTCTTCAGTCACAATATGGATGAGTTTTTGCGCCATTTCATAACCGTGCACGAAATGTGGATTCATCACAATACCAGAGACCAGATAGCAGACAAAACAGTAGGGTTCTCTGAAGAAGACCAAGGTGGATTTGTCAGTCATGGTTGCCTTTGCTTGAGATGTATGCGTTAAAACAATGAAATGCAAATATATATACCAACATATTTTTTTTTTCGATTTAAGAAGGATTTGGACAACTGACAAAAGTTCTTTTTTACCAGGATAGATGTGCTCACATGTGCACTTTGCATGGCAAAAATCCATGACTTGAGCTAAGAATTGTTCCCACATCCGCTTAATTATCCGGACTTAACCCCAACTGAGAAATCATTTCGTAAGCATATACATTTGTTTATGATATCAGAAATCTTATAATTGGGAAGGGATAAAAATATTGTAGAGACGTTGGACGAGGTCTATAGACCTCAAAGGAGACCTTCTAGAAAAACAATTTTCTGTTTTTTATCCAGAGCCTATTTTCGAACGTAGTCTGTCGACATCGTGGGCTAGACTGGTAATTTGTTTTTTCACATATCCTATTAATAAATATAAAAAGTGGCATGCGATTTATGAAATTTTCATTAATTTTCTGAGTATTTGCTTTGTGGCAATTAATTTTCTTCTACGCACGAATCACAAGGTAAAAAAATTTAATTTTCTTTGAGACATAATTCAAATATTTATTTCTACATTTTTGCACGTCTAATACAGTTTCATCGTGGGCTGTGGTGAGGCCTTTATTCAAATTAGAAATTTAATCGTGCCAATTAAACTTTTTAATTAATATAATTTTTGAACAAAAGTTTAATTAACTCTATTAAATTTTTAATAAAAAGTTTTTTAAACAAATGATTTTTAACTATTTATTTAAAATTTTTATAATTATATTTTATTATATATTTAATGAAGCTTCCATACAAGAAAGTAATAAAAATAATTTTGTAATATTAATTAAAATATTTGTAATATTAATTAAAAAATTAATTAAATTTTCGTCTAGAAACAATTTGATAACATAAACTAAGTTTTTCCACTCAAATTAATTAATTGATGATTCCATCAATTAAATTCTTAATTGAAAACATTAATTAGTGAATACATACTTTTTCTATATAAGGCCTTTAAATTTTTCTCTTTTCTATTTCGATATTTCGCTAGCTTTTGATTAGCTTCTTCAGGAAATTATAAATTAAATGATTTGAACAACGATTACTATCAAATTTTTTAATTGATTATTTGCTTTTTAACCCCCGACTAAAAAAAGGGGTGTTATAAGTTTGTAATGTGTGTGTCTGTGTATCTGTGTATCTGTGTGTCTGTCTGTGTCCACGTACAGGCCAAACGGCTGGACCGATTTTCATTTAGTTTTTTCTGTTTGAAAGATGACTTTATCGAGAGGGTTCTTAGCTATGTTTGAAAAAAATCGGTCCAGCCGCTTAGAAGATATAACATCTTTTCTGAAAAAAGTCGGGGGTTTTTAAAATTTTTAATTTTTGTTATTTAAATTAAAGGTTTTAAGTAAAGAAACCCTGTTTCCGTTTAACAGCTGCCTTAAAGGTGAATAATGGATTGTAGCTTATACTAAGTGCTTTATCCTTCTATTTATAATAATATTATTTGTTTCCTAACATTTTTAAACATGCAAGAGATTTTAAAATTTTTCGCCTTGGGCAAGATATATTTTTGGTGTGTAATACAAACTCATAAAAATACAGCATCAACAGCATCAGCATCATCATCATAATTGTGCACTCGTTAAGGAATAATGCAAATTTTATATGTACGCATTTATTGGGTGTTATGTTTTTTTTAATCCTTTAAATCTTAGTTAGACGTAATATGATTATGATCGCTTTTAAGCACATGCTGGCGAGCTCTGTTTGTTTACTCTTGCTGTTGCTGGTGCTGGTGCTGGTGCTTTACCTGTTTTATTTTCTCTTTGGAAATTAAGCTATGAAAATATTTTTTTAATATCTTAGGTGTAATAATGACTATAAGCATACATACATATGTATGTATACTGAAATACAGGAAAGAAAATTTTCACATATATACGAGTATGTATGAGCAGATATGAAAAAATTTCGTAGTAAACCCATGAGCAAACTTAGGCAAGAAAATGTATGATGCATTATAGTGCTTAGAAGTGTATTGCTAACAATTTTCTTATATTGCTTAAGTATGCTCAAATTATATTATACATATCATTTTTGAGAATGACGGACTTTAAAACACTTTTTCCAATTGTTTGCTGGGATATTTTCTCAATATTATAAAGGTTTGCCAGCCTCCCTTTATTTTGCAAGTACAGTCAACAACATTTAAAACTCAAAGCTGCTGCTACTGCTAACTCGGTTTTTTTCTGTTGACCATCATAGCAGCAACCGACAGACCCCATGCCACTACATTATTGACCAGGCAGGAGTAATTCAGACATGAACATACATACATATCCATACATACATGCCACACATACCAACTCACTTGGCAAATGTTTGCACATGTATTAGAGAACCTTAACGCAGATGCTGGAACATTACACATTTATGAATAAAAATCATACTTATCACGGGGAAAAAATCCTCGTAAAAACGCGTTTATATTGGTGTGAAAAAATAACTTGAGGCAATTTTTCAAATTTTCAATGGCTTATGCCACAGCAACAAAAAAAAAAAATTAAAAGAAACACAAACCTAGAAGTACAGGATTTTTTTTGCAAAAGTCTCTGTTCGGTTTTTTTCTCCATCAGCTTCAACGCCATCAACGTCGTCATCACTGATAGCACTGTTTGTGAAGAGTGAAGCAAAAAGGTATAGCAGTTAAGTTGAGGGCATATCATCACTAGAGTCAGGTGTAAATTGAGACCATTAATCTGATTGCTGGTTATTAAAAATCATAATCTTTAATAATAGTTATAAATATTGGGATTTTTGTTTTTCAGCAGATAGAAAGTGTAATAAAGGCGATTAATTTGTATTTCTTTTTTTTTTTCTACGAATTACTAAGAGTTAAAAAAAGTTATGTGATTATTGGTTATGGAGTTTGCATAAACTTGAGGAGAAAACTAATATTTTGGGGTTAAGTTGAAAGTTTAAGATTTTATATGGAAGAAAAATGCTGTTGAAATTTTAAGAATTTCAAATGCAAGCAGTAAAACCCGAAATGCGTGTTTGTTTATTTCTTCTTGTGGTAGTTTGAAATCAAGTAGAGGGAATTTAAACGTTTCAGAACTTTTGAATAATTTTTGCACTAGTTCATTACAGCGCCTTTTTTTTCTATTTGATTTTGGTTAAGTTGAGGTGAAAAAATGTACAATTAATATTGATCCAATCCATTTTGAATTACACTTATTCCTTACTAGCTGAGCCCTCAATTAATTTATTTTTACCCTGTGTGTTTGATTAAAATTTCATCAAAAGTGGTTAGATATTTTCGGAGAGGCAGTAATTCTCCCTATATCGATCGGTAAGATAGACTTGAGGCTGAATGAAGGGAGAACTCACGTTAAAAAAGCTTTGTTTTTCTTTTGAGTACAAAATTGCTGTAATAAATCTCTCCTAAGACGATAATTAATATTTTCTGAGTATAAGGGATTAGCGCCCCTGGACCCTTTCGTAAGCTCTTAAGTGAAACTTTAGATATCCTATGTCTGTTAGAAGGTTACATTCTTCATTTTGTTGAAAAAAAATTTTAAATCGTCTCAGCAGATCTGGAAACTATGTAGCTCTTACAAACATATACAGGGCAATTATAAATAAAATTCCGCGAGAAATTTTTTCCCTTTTCCAATTGGAATTTTTTGTTTTCCTTATTACTTGCCATTAGTTGGAATTATTCCCCGGGAAAAATTTCTCGCGGAATTTTATTCATAATTGCCCTGTATCAGAAATATCTCCCTTTTCCAATTAGAATTTTTTGTTTCCCCTATTACTTGCTATTAATTGGAATTGTTCCCAAGGAAAAATTTCCCGCGGAGTTTTATTCATAATTACCCTCATAAACAAACTTTCAGGTTATACTCTCTCAATAAGAGATATATAATAACCATGAAAACTTACGTCGGGTTAGGAACCTAGTATCCGCAATATATTTTCATAGGTTTATACATTCTGAATCGCCAAAGATATTACATATGTGTTTTACTTTCGAGAAGGAAGATTTGTCTCTAATTTTACTGAATTTTGAATGCTGGGCAGTGACACAAGTAGTGTTTGAAAAAAGGCAAATGCTTTCGTATTGTAATGTTCATAACATAGTTACAAATTCGAAACCTTTTTCACTCTATTAGAAGATGATATAATTTTTGTTACTGACATTAATCATAATTGACATTTGCGAACTAGACAGGTAATGGAGCGCTATACTCCGCAAAAGCGTAGAAGCAAGATTTTTGACCTCGATTCCCCAAACGTCAAATTTTCCATTTCCGACCATAAAAATCATTAGTCATCGTTCGATAGCATAATCAATTCACAGCAGAAGTTACACCAGCATCATTTTCGAAAATGTAAGGTCCAATGACTTGGCTGTACCAAAAACCTCACCAATCGGCCTTACGATGATGTAGTCCCGAATTCCATAAATCTGCTTGTTAACGTAGACTTCCTGATGAAAATGGTCCTCAACAATAAAAATTATTTTTCGATGAAATCACAGATCAGTTTGATGCATTTCGAGGACTTAATTAGCAAAGACACGAAGTTGTTGATGGTCGGTAGGTGGGAGTTCTTATATAAGCTGAACTTCAAAGGCTTTAAGACTTGAGTCTTTATGCAAAATACGATATAATAAGGTTTGTGGAATTCCCAATTTCAAAGACCGAGGAAAAATAGACAAATTTGTGTTATCTTCAACAGTAAGCGTTACAACAGCAATATTCTTAGATGTTCTTGAACAACGAGCACAAGTAAGATTTTTCATATTACTAACTTGTCTCAACAGCTAAAATTTTTTCACCCGGTTTAAGAATTTCCTGCCGAGAAGGCATTTCACGACAACCAAAAATGCTTTAGCTTTGAGAATTGTGACCCCAAAATTTTTGAGATAGTTTTAGCGAGTTTTAAGGTACCAATAAACTATGCAATATTATCGAGTAATTTATTGCTATTAATATTGTCGTTTTGATTCAAAATATGCAATAAATTGCATAATATAAAAAATTTATTTCTTAAAATATATCTAAATGTAAACAAAAGTTACACACACACATGTACCTTTATGAATTTTTTTATAGAAAGTCCTAAACAAATTAAATAATCTTTAAGAGATTTAAAAAATATTTCTTGATGCGCAATATAAATGAAAATACTAGTGATTTTATCCAATATATTTCACCATATACTAATACTATAATATGATATACACAATATATTTACACCATTTGATTGCACAATAATATTTGGAATATTATTTACTATTTCAGTAACAGCTCAATTTTTAAAAGTAATTCCACAAATGAAATAAGGCAATTGAAATAATATTGCAAAGGATGTTGGAAAATCTGACCAAATCTACACAAAGACAATTTTATTGTATAATATCAATTATTGCACAATAATATTGCAAATATATAGTAATTGCAGTTAGTAATGTCAATGTCATATTACTGGCATAGTTGTTACTTGCCATCTCTTAAGTAGTTACACGTTGAATCATGAAAGCTGTTAAAATGGCGGTCTACTAATATTAAAATGTCATTGGATTATCCTGTAAAAAACAGTTAGATTCTGTTCATGCTTTCAAACACTTTGGAGTTTATAAGACCACCTTATTAAAAGTTATATAGCAACTTAATTTAATGAAAGAAAGTGTATTTGTTGGGAACATAATCCATAACCTCCATATCCTACTATAAACCACCGGAAGAGCTGCTTACCTTTGCTTTGGTTTTATTTCCCTAATACTTGAAAAGATTATAAAATGTTTAAATCCTTTTAAATTTTTCCTCTTAAACAGTAATAAATAAGTTTCTTTTTCCTTGCTGCAATCATATCGCAGTTCCATATTGAAATACTTATTTCCATAATAAATAAATCCTTGAAAATAAAAGTTTTTTACAACTTTTGCTACCAGACGGCAAATGTACTCGTACTTGCATGACTTTTTGTGTGAGGGCTGGGCAAAAGTCAGTATAGTAATTCGTTAAGTGAGTATATGAGAGATTGTGTGTGTTTGTGTACTTGCTTTGCTCTATGCCTGACCATATGATAATCAATGTGTCTGACTGGGCCAGCGCCATTTGGGAGCTTCAACATATTAGCACATACACTTATAAATTATTTAAACTCCCGTCTATTTGCAAAATTGTAACTGTACCGCACATAAATTGTAAAATTACAGCAGTTTTATACGAGAAAACACATAAAAAAAGCATATCCGTTTATATGTTCATAAATTCCCAGCGGGAAAAACGAAGCAGTAAGGATGCCTTATAGAAGGCCTCTATACATACTTCTTTTGGATGTATAAAGACTGCTTACTCCATTCCATACTCATGGAATGGACTTAGCTTTTGTTTAAAAGGAAAAAAAATACTCCTCTTCTCTTCTCCTTTCCCATAGAAGGGAGTGTGGAATGTGTGTCTTATCTTTTATGCGAAAGAGTCGTGGCCTTATATAAGGCAGTCTTAAGCAGTTGGAAAAGAATAGTAATTTAATAAAAAGAATTTTTAAACAGGCCTTAATAAGGTCTGAAGTAAGAAGGTTTCCCGCTAGGTGTATGTGTAAGGCTTTTTTTCTTGCTCTCTGCTTAAGCTTTTTACACTTGCCACACTTGTGCCTGGCAGCCAATACAAGGCACAAACACACACACATTCACTCTCGTATTTTTGAGAAAAGTGCCTGCAAAAATCGGAGTACAAGAAATTGTAACAAAAAATCAAACAACATTGAAAGCTTAAACATAAAAATTGGATGCCATTGACCAGACAGACGGCCGGCTGAGGTCCTGGCAAACTGACTGGTCCGCTGTTGCGTTTATATAGACTAAATGTTGTGTGTGTGTGTGTGTGTGTGTCTGTGTATGTGCCTGAGTACTATGCCGATGGTGTGCAGGTCATTAATATTGCAACCAACAGTATTATTAGGTATAGTGGGCAGTGAGTGCAAGGTGATACATTTCATCTGGATGCAGAGCAACAAAACCATACCCAGCCATACAATCTACATACACACAAGCATTTTAATAATTTTTTTTTCTTTTGGCACTTGTTATGTGAAAATTTTTGTACGTATGTAAAGCAGCAAGCCCTATGAAGTCCGTTTAAATTTGTCGGCTTTTTTTGTTAACATTATTTCTTTTTTGATGTTTTTTTGACTTGCTACTTGCCTATATGTGTATATATGCAACACTTTAAACCACTTTTAGACCATTTCCCTTGTGAGAAATTAGGAAATTGCATTTTGGCAATACTAACGGAATTGCGCTAGTTTCCAAAAACAACTGCGCACATACTTACGTACAACAACCAAAAACAAAATAAGAGCACCCAACCAAATTTAGCTGCAACCGTTACACACAAAAAAAAAACTATTTCTAACCGCTTGGGCTGCTGCCTAGAAAAAAAAATATTTTTTGATTCATTAACTCTACCTTAAAGCGTTTTATAATTAACACCATCATGATCATCATGTTCCAATACCATTTTTATACTTCCCTCAATATCATCACATGCGAAGAAGAAGAAAAAAAACTATACCAAATATAAAGGTAAATTTTCTCTTTATAAATTTTATAGGTGGCAATAATATTTTTTTAATGCTTCTGGCTTAAAATAACAAATACACTCATACTCCAAGCAGTGATGGGAAATGTGGCACAATTGTGCCATTTTTGGCACTATTGGACGTTGCCTGTCACTATGGCACTCTCGCTCATTTACTGGCACTTTTTGTCCATTAAACATGGAAACTTTTCTTATTGCAATAACAAGTACTCTTCTCGTACTTTTAACGTTTTTAAGTAATGAAAATCTAGTAGGATTTGAGGCTGGCAACTGTTCTGTTCTGATATAGTGTTGTAAAAAGCGGCTACTTTTGAATACTCAGTACTACTTGATACTTTTTCAATTGGGTACTCGATACTACTCAATACTTTATATATGTATGTATATGGGAAGTTAAAAATTATTATTTATACTATTTTATTGATAATGGAATATGGAAAACAAAGATTAAATGCAAGTATATTTAAATTAATTTATAATAAATGAAAATAAATAAGTTTGAAGATTAGTTTTTGTACATAAAAATTTTTTAACGTACTCTTAACACTTCTATTGCATTAACTTTTTCTGTCCAATAGTATTTATTAATGACTGAAGTAGTTAAATAATGCATTTTATAGTACTTTTTTCAGTGGCTGTTTGTTACACTAACTCCATGAGGTTCAGAGTCATATTTATTTGTGTCAAGCTCACAGAGTTATACAATTCTGATGTATTTTAAAGGAAGACTTTCGCTTAAATACTACAAAATGCAACCCTGAAAGTATTGAGTAGTTACTTTTGTGTATTGAGTACCGGAAAAAACTCCCGGTATTGGGTACTCAGTACTCAAATACTCAATACTTTTACAACACTATTCTAATAGTTAAAAGTAACGGTTTTCCCAGAGACATTGACGATCTATTAAACTGAGTATATAAATTTGTTTGTAACAGCTCATGTCATACAGATAAATTTTTAGAAGTATTTCAACTCTGAAATTTATGAAGTTCTCAATTATTCCCCAAACCGTTGGTTGTCTCGTGAAGATTGTTGCAGATAGAGTCTTTGAACACTGTGAGCCTTGAAATATTTCTTCACATTATAAAATTTTCAGTCATAACGCAATGATAAAATTTTATTCTTATTAAATATGTAGTTTAATGGATTATATAACCAAGATGCATTTTTATTTTTATGTTATGTCCTTGAAATAGTAAATTGTCGAAACGCAATCTAAAAATGTAAGACTACATTTAATTTTAAATTGGCTTTTTTATTTCGTCATTTACGTCAAAACTTTTTGAACAAAATATATATTGATGATCTTCATTCATGTTGACAATATAGATCGAAATTGGTGAGAAATTCGATACAATGGAAGAAAGTTGTTGCGGTACTGAAATTGAACTATTAATAATCAAAAACTAATTTTCCCAGCATAAAGATGTAGAATTCAAAAATAGAATTAAAGTCTTATTGTATTTCTTTTATGTCATATATGAAAACTAAATATGACTTCAAGGACTTTTATTTGAATTGCTTTCCAAAGAGTGCGCCAGAATACATATGTTCTAATTGTAGACAAAAATAATACTATTTGCGTTGAAAGTATATTTTTAGTTCGAAATTTGATCAAAAGTAAAATTTTAAATGGACTGCAATTATAAGCTTTAGTATCTTTAATACATGGCAAAGATTTTTGAAGTCTAACAATATATCTTTTATATAATCGTAATACATATAAAATAATGAACCAAAAAAGCAATACATACAAATTCTACTATACCGACAGAATCTTTGTTTGATAAATTGTTATTATTATTATTTTTAACGTGCCTGAACCATAACTATATAATTGTCACTAAGTATATACATCTAAAAAGAAAAAGTTATTTTATCATTTAAATTAGTTTAGGGTCATTATAATCTTAAAGTATATCCTTTAGAATTATTACTATTACGCAAAAAATGTTTTTATATTTGTATTTCTTGTAAATAAGTATAAATTATTAATATATGATGCATACATATCGAGCATTACTTTCTATTTACGAGGAGCTTTTCTTATAATATTCAAATATGTTTTACGAGTACATACGCAAATTGTCGCTTACGATAGATTTTACAGCCTGCATTTTAAAAGTTATCAACAATTTTGCAATTTTAATAACAAAAAAGTTAATTTTTTACTACATGTCATTCACGATTAAATCGAAAATAGAGCTCGAAATGTATTAATGTCTATATACAACTAATTTTAGACCGTGTTTTCTGTGATATTCGTAAATTTTTCTAGTTATGAACACAACAAATTATCCTTCAAGAACCATAGTTTAAATGAACATCAAGTGCCAACATTAAAATTATATAAAAAGTGGTTTGGCACTATTCAAGTGATTTTGGCACTATTTAAAAGCCGATTTGGCACGAAATGAAGATTTCCAATTCCCATCACTGACTCCAAGCACTGATACAATGGCATATTTTCTCTTGCATTCACTGTAGGGTTTGTGAGTCTGGGATAGTGTGTGTTAGTGTGTTTTAGTGTGTTTTAGTGTGTCTGTGTGTGCGCATGCATGTGTGGTGATCTATTAGCCTCCATTATGGCAAACGGAAGTCACAATGGTGCATGCAATAATACATTTGCCTCTCATACAAATTCACAGATATTTACATAAACATACATTCGTATAAATAAAATTATTCATACAAAAGTTCAATTTGTTTGTTTATACTTGAGTTAGCAGCAGTGGCTAAAATAGTAGCACAGCTTTTTTTGGCGAATTTTACAATTCACTACAAATAGGGCTGTTTTTTTTTACTCCCTCAGGGTGATCTTTTAGGAGATTACGGGTGTGGCAATCCAGGTGACCTTAGCCTGAGTGAAATGGCTTTTTCTCTTGGCGAACCTTTGGCTTTTTACCCATAAAACGTATGTGCTACCACCCAATCTCTGCGATAACAGAGAAACGGATGAGCATATATTTATACACTGAAAGGAAAACCTTCATTCAGACAATGAAATTCTTCATTGTATTAATGAAATGTTTCATTAAAAGTCAGCTAATGAAGCCCTTCATTGGATCAATGAAGAATCATTCATTGTATTTATGAAGTTAATTTTGGCGGCTATGTCATATATAGAATGAAACTATTTCATTAGTTCAATGAAACTTTTTCATTAATATAATGAAGTTGTTTCATTGATTTAATGAAATTTTTACCTACTATAAATGAAGTTTGTGCATTAATATAAAGAAAATTTCATAAATATAATGAAATATAATCCCTTCCAAACCACCTACTTAATAAAAGATATATAGATTTTTTGTATTTAATTTAATATATGTAAAAACATATGTACTTAATATATGCGCATATGTAAGTATGTATTTACTTAACGTTAAACATCTAAAATTTAAGGAACTCATCAGTAGAGTTCAACCTAAACAATGTATTAAGTAAGCCGAAAAAATTACATGTTTATAGTGAAACTCTTAATATGTTGTTGAGAATCACAATACACAAACATAAGTTCAAAAGAATCAGACAAAAATCTTAACAAAACAAGCATCTTTATCAGATGTTTGGCACAACCTTTTTTGTGTTTGTGTAGAGGTGAGGAACGTGAATGGATAAAAAAGAGAAATAGAGAGATATCTGCTATACAATGAAGAATATTACATTTTATAAATGAAATGATTTCATTGCATTTATGACGACCATACTGCTTTGAAATAAAAAGGGATTAGAAAAATAAGAAATAGAAATGATTTTTTAACAAAATAACACTTGATTTGTTTATGTTTGACAAACTGTATACAGTAAGAAGACGAAATTTGTGGAACTTATTTATATTTGCTCCAAATTCGCCAAAAAGAAAATTCGTTTAAGCAATGTAACGATTTTCATTAATACAATGAACTACGAAGAAGACATGAAGGGCAGAGATTGAAAGATGTCATGCATACAATGAAATTTTTCATTGTATTAATGAAAAGTTTCATTAATATAATGCAGAACATTTAATGAAACCGTTTCATTCTCTGAATGAATGATTTTCCTTTCAGTGTAAAGGGCATTAGCTTGCTATATTACCTTGCAGGTTCAGCGTCACCTGTAATTGCCCTGTGTTAAAACGACGATAGTTGTGAAACGTTCGGATAGAACTTCAATGTCTGATCGTTAGCTTTCCAAATGCCACTACGGGTACCGGTGGCCCAACAGCAGAGCTGTTCTAGGAGTTGGATAGGTGCAATGTGTCGGTATGGTCCTTTACTGAAATGTGGATTTCGTCTAACCCTACCGGATTAAATAGATGAGGTTTACCAGTTGAAGTAGGTACTAGATTGTTTATAGTGCGGGTATTCGTCTGACTCCAATATGAGTGGCTACGCTGTGCCGGTGATTGGTGTGACCAACCGCATTTGCAACCCGTGATCAAGGAGAATCTTGCGTGGTAGCTCGGAGAATAGTTTTGGCCTTCCAGTGTCAAATTCTATTCTACACTATTCTAGGTTTTGTTGCCGTACAAGCAGTTTTAGAAGCAAGAGTTTAGATAGCTCAAAGTACCTCAGCAAGGTACTTGTTCATAGTGCAGGGATAACTTTGTTCAAAGACTGCAACCTACATGTCGATGGCTTAATATAAAAAGGGCCTAACTCAATTTTTTTCGAAATCGTGTTTTTAATGTTTTCTGGGCGACAACGTACAATTGCATCCTCCTTGAAGATCTTAGTACGTTACTGTTCAAAATCAAGGACTTATGGCAACTTTAAAAACTATTTCTGCATGTAAATGCTTTATTTTTTCTTAATTTTTTTGCTTCTCCTGTATAATATCGAAAATTCGAGTTAGGCCTTGTTTATAAAGGGTGTTTTTTATTGAGGTATAGAACTTTAAGTTGGCATCACTTTTTTAACTGGCGGCCATTTTGTCAGCTGTCAAGTGATTAATATTTAGTTTGGTTTGCCATTTCATCATGAACAGGTTGACAAAAGAACAACGCTTGCAAATCGTGCAAATTTATTTCGAAAATAATGGTTCAGTTCGCGAAGTTTACCGCAAGCTCCGTCCATTTTATGGTCGACATAATCGTCCATCAGAGCAATTAATTCGGTTAACCATGGATCGTTTTCACACTACGTTTACTCTATGTGATAATACGCATCCGCAGAGACGTCGAACAGTGCGCACCGAAGAAACAATTGCCGCTGTAGAGCAAAGTGTTGAAGAGGACCCGAATGAATCGATTCGCCACCGTGCACAGCAATTGGAGCCGACTAACCGACTATTTTGTTCCCGAATTGGATGGCATGAATGTGGATGAGTTGTGGTTCCAACAAGACGGCGCTACATGCCACACAGCGCACGTCACAATCGATTTATTGAAGGAAACATTCGATGAGCGCATAATTTCGCGGAATGGACCTGTCAATTGGCCACCAAGATCGTGTGATTTGACACCATTGGATTATTTTCTTTGGGGATATGTGAAGTCGCTCGTCTACGCCAACAAACCAGAAACGTTAGGGGACTTGGAAGCCAACATTCGTGGCGTTATTGCCAACATACGGCCCCATATGCTCGAAAAAGTGGTTGAAAATTGGACCTGTAGAATTGGCTTTATTCGAGCCAGCCGCGGCGGCCACATGCCCGAAATCATATTTAAACATTAATGGCATAAAATTATCCTTCCAATAAAGCCAAATTGATGGACATTAAAACGATTTTCTTGTGTTTTATTTCACTTCGAAGTTCTATACCCCTTAAAAAAACACCCTATATTAAGCCATCGATATGTATGTGTTCTTGGTAAAGGGAGCAATGGTTGGACACTCACCTTCTCCCGGTTCTTAGACCACCTTGAGATAAAGCCGATAAGGCAGGTGCTCACGTTAATCTCATACACTGCTCATCTTTTGACATTTGTGATCAGTATGCTCTGGTAAATCAATAAAGAATAGATTGACGCTTGAAAATTATCCGGACTAACTTTGAAAATCTGTCAACGTCCAACTTATAGACAAAGTCTTATCACTAAATTTTATCCAGCAATGAGGCTAATTTTGGGCTTAACGTGTTCGTTAATAAACAAAATTGCCGCATATGGAGTGAAACCAATTTCTGATAGATCCTACAGATTTCAATTCAATCAGAAAAATTTACCTTTTGGCGTGGTTTACTCTCGGATGAAATCGTCATGAAGGATAGAACTTACGAGACCGTTAACTGTCAAACGAACTGTTATACTGAAAAATCGTTTGCGCAAGCAATTAAATTTGTAAGAAATTCTAAGAGAATTTTGATTTCTGCGCTATCGTTATATTATGTATTAGCGAAGCGACAGTGCGATAAAACGACTAAACAGTCCGGCAACGAAACAGGTTCACCCAAACCTCTGCTTTATAAAGAATTTGCTGTAACTCTCTCTGCCACACCTTCCTAACAACATAAGAGTGTGCTAGAGATATATACGGACTGATCCAAGTCATTTTTAGTGTGGGTGAGGGCATCCACGTTTCAAAAGAAAGTGCGATTTAAGCCGCTATGGGACACTATGAATATATGCAAATTTGTACTAACAGTAAAGTTGCTATTAAGTCTCTATCGGGTGTCTTCATAACATCTATTTGGTATATATCTCTAAATAAAATAGAAAGATATTCAAACCTTGAGCTACACAGGGTTCAAAGGAACAACAACGTCTCCAGAAATGTCCTTGCGAACGAAATAGCAGAATCTGGATCGCGAATACAAATTTGTGTCACCAATCAAATGTTTGGCGTTCCTTTAAAATTCTATAAGACACAATTTCATGAAAGATTTAGTTTTTACCGTGTAGAACACATTGGCTAAGGAGGTCCCCTACTCAATAACGAAGCAAATATGACCCCAATATGATTGTAGTAGACATGCGATTCTGGACGGGACATCTCGTTGACAAATACTCACACTTGTTAGAGTTAAAGTGTTTTAAAGCCACGCATACTACGTGATTAAATTTAACACATAACGATTTCTGTGGAAGTTGTCAGAATAAGGAGGAGGAGGAAGAGTCTGGAGCACCTCCTTTGTATATGTCCTGCTCTTTTTGAGAAGAGAGCGACATCACCGGGCAGTCCACAGCTTCAGCACTTGGCAGCCTTTTCAAACTGAACCAAAAAGAGAAACTTAGAAGAAATTATCTATTTTCACGTCTTGGTTCAATGTAACACAACGGGGTCAACTTAGAAACAAGTGGGCTGGTTTCGACTTTTAAAACTAGCATGCCGTACTGACCGTATAAATGCTTTTTTTACGCTTCTAAGAAGACATGTTATTTCTAAACATATTGTTACGAAATCAAAATATAGACTTAAATAAGCATAATAAAATAATGGCCATATTACACCACGGAGTTGCCAGCATAAAAGTATGAACAAAATTTTTTGAGAAGCAGTGCCTCCGCTTGGTAAGACTTAAGGCTAGGATTCACTTTCACAATCGTATAGCTTTTGAGAAAATACAACCCAGATATGATGGACTTTATTAAAATGTGCAAAAGACAGCAAGAATTTATTAGATCATGGTTGTATTTTTTCAAAAGTAGTACGATGATGTAGGATAGTAGGTTCTTTATTAAATGATGACAATAGCATTCACATCTAGTTCATTCACGAACCTTTTATGTGTTAAGTAGCTAAATATGAAATTAACCCTTAAATGCATTTTAAGTCTGCACCTATGACTGGTGATATGAGAAGCTTTAATAGGTATAGAAGCACCTATTCTGATCTTCTTTAAAGTTTAATCCAGAAATCCATCGCAAAGCAAGTATTGGTAATTATTTTTGTTTACTTCCAAAAACTTGCAACTATCTCCCGCATTAAAAATTTTAGGTTTTAATTTTACCTGCTAATTTTACGCCCTCGAATGCTTTTAATGCCTCACAAATGATTCCACACAATACCCGCTCCCACATCTCATAAACTTTGTGCAACAGCAGTTGCATATAGCAAGTGCTATAAAAAAAAACTTTTAACAATCTCGGCAGCAGCACCGGTAACGGCCGCAGTTAAAGTCCAACAAGAACAAGTTGTGTGGCAACAGCAGCAGCAACAACAACCACAACATAAATATGTATGTAGTTGTCGTAAACTTAACAAACAACTGGAAATTGCCAAAATGTAAATTTTCAGAGTTGAAAATTTATTGCAAATATTGTTTGAAATATGTTCTTTAACAAACACTTAAATATACAAAAGCATTTCTAATAGAAATTGCTACAACTGCAAACACACACACGCACACGCGCTTACTCACACATACGCACACACATACACAAACATATTAAGTGCAATTGATGAAAGTATAATCATACATAAACACACTCGCTCGCACTCTAAAAAAAAATTGATGCCAGAGTGAGTGAGTGAAATGTTGTTGAAAGAACAAACAAAAAAAAGAACACAAAAAACATTTATAAATCACAAAAAAATTCATAATCATATGCAGCGATTGCATTTTTAGTTTTGTGACAAATACAAAAATTATTGGACCGTGAGTTTTTGAAAATCATCAAATATGTATATGGAAAATTTGTTTAAGCTCACACACAAGCAAACATGTAGTTATGATTTACCATACGAAATATTCCTATAAAAAGAGTTTTTTAAATGAAAATATGAAAATTCAGATAGTTTTTTTTTACTGAAATATGTTAAAGCTTCTAAACTTAACAAATTTAATTCAATAAAGTCGAATTTTCGAACATGAAATTTTCGAATTTTTTTTACAAACATTTGAATCAGCCATCTTATCGAATTTTCGAACAAGTAAAAAATAAATGACAATGATAAATTTATACCTGTAAAATTGAGTCCCGCTTAACTTCGAAATTAACAGGCTGTCCGGCGATATCGAATGAAAGCGTTCGTTAGGCAATATAAGTTTCAATTATTGAAATTATTGAAAGAAATTTTTAAACATCTTTATCAGAAACATTCTATCGAAGAAATTTTGTTTAACTTATCACACGAATTGATTTTGAAAGCAGGAGTAGAATCATCATATCCGTGAATATACAACTCGTCACGTAAAGACACCATTTTCGATTTAAGACACACGTGAGCGTGCTGAAGTTCTATTCCGCTTCTACGATTGACGTATCACTTAATTTGTTTTTGTACTATTGAGCACTGGTTTTTGTAACAGTTTTTGGAGTAATAGAAATTAAGTTTAACTCTTTTTAAATTAGTTTTTTTAACACTAAAACTCTCATAAGCACAATACAAGATAACTACTTAAATATGAGCGCCTTATTGATGTTTTGCTAAGCTTACGTATTTGTTTTATTTTTCGAATTATATTTTCTATCAATGAAAATATACGTAGTTACATCCTGGAAGCATAATTGGATAATAGTTCGCTCTATTTTTGAGAAGTTTGACCTTTATTCGAGTTTTCGAACATGCACGATAACTAACTACAAATAAATAACTTGTAATTTTTGCATAGGTTCCGTTATTAAAAAATAATTCGGCCTGCATTTCAGAAATTTAATATAAATCAAAATTTTCGAACATGCTTTAAATTTATGTATATCTGTATATATAAATTTATACCTGTTCTTAATTAAATGTACAAAACTGTGTTGCAAATGCCAAGATCAATTGAAAATGCGACCAGTTAAAGACAAAAACCGATTTTACGTCGAATATTCGAACATACATAAAATTTTTATGTATTCCGAAATTTTTTTTATTAATAAAATATGTATCTGGCATAGACGCTGAAAAATTATGGCCGCCTAATCTATTTCAAACGGTTAATTTCAATTAAATTTTTCGAATCAAACATTTTTCGAAGATTTTTTATTCACGAAAAATCTGCATCCTTAAAATGAAAATGGATGATAATTAGGCTATATATCAAAAATATGTAGTCGATTTCTATTTAAATTTCAAACATAAACAAAAAGTTTTCAGTTTTTTGAAATTTGCTTCTCGATTTTTATTACAATTTAGAACATAAGCCAAAAAATTTTCGATTTTTCCAAATTATTCTTCTTATTGATACAATGTATTTTAAATCTTATAAGAAATCTTTATAATAGATAATAATTCAATATTTAAAAATTATCGAGTTTTCAAACATACACAAAAAAATGCATTTTTGTCTAAATACTTAATTATATATTTTTTTTATATTAATATATCAAATTTGGTTCTGAAATAAAGACTAGAATACAGTTCCATACATTTTTTTTACCTTATTTCGAGCTTCCGAACATTATTGCAATTTTACATTTTATTGGAGCTACTTTTACAACGAATGCATTTCTGTCCAAAAGTTTAATAACTGTTTTTTATTAATGAAATAAATATGGTTCATTTTATGGAAATTAATTTTTCTTATTAATGAAAACTTATATAGTTCGACCATGCAAAATATTGTGTAAATCTCTGTAATTTAAATAGGTTTGATCATTGGTTTGTGGCAAAAATTAACTAGTGAACGAGTTCAACCCAAGTCTATTATGGAAGACAATTTCGAAATTTCAAATTTAGGGTAAATTTTCGAAAATATAAAAAAGCCATAAAAAATTTTATTAATTTTTCAAGTTTTTAATAAGATTTACATATCCTTATTTCTTTATAAAAACAATTATATTCAGATAAATGTAAGTTAGTAAACAAATTCAAATTATTTTTCTTTTTTCTTGGAGCGGAAATTCGAAATTATTTTCGAAGCTTTTAATAGACTTCGATATATATCATGGTATCAAAAATTTAATATACACAAGGACCTCCGGAAAAATTTCTCGTCATCCCAGGTCCTTTAAACAAATTTTTACTCAAGAGAATTTTCCACCTGTACTCCTGTGCTCCATTACCATTACATGATACACACACATACACACAAGCTCATACATATTTGCTCTCCCACTTATTTGTTTTCCATCACTAGCGTGTTCTTTTATTTTATTGAGAGATGTGCTTGGGTGTTTTAAAACTTTTATGTGCGAGTGTTAACGGGCGTTTCGTACTTTATTTGATAATTGAAGTGTTTGTTTTATTGATGAAGGTACTTTTACCATGATTGTCATAAACTATCTAGTTTATTTTTTATTTATTTTTTTCTATCCTAATGGCTGTGGAACAGGATGGGAATGTATGTGTATATGTGCGTGTGTGAGTGCAAATAGCGGTGCAAACTGTGTGAGCGATGGTAAAAATAATAATATAATTGCAATTTTTAACTAAAGGGAAACGCGAAATCAAACAAAATGTTTGTAAAGCTTTAATAGATGCTTAAATATTCATATACATAAGAGATGATAACGAGTATTTTTGACGTTGCTGGTATTTTTGTATTGGCGTAATTGAATTTGTAATTTAGATTTTGTAGCAAACACTGAAAGAAATGAATAGTTTAAATAACAAATAGTATGTCTTTTTTTTACTGGTCTTTGAAGATACATATATGTATATTGAAATACAGTGGAGGAGTTCTGTTATAACGAACTTTCAGCCACTTCACAACTTTCTTCATTTTAAGCGAAATTCACACTAGCGAAAGAACATTTTGACAATATGGCTTTTGTGACTATAGTTTGAATATCCCAAATATATTGTTTAGGTGTGTTGGTGTTTATTTGCTTTATTGATATCTACACTGTTATGCTCATCTAGGTGGCTTGTTTTTGCTTTGTTGTTGTTTATTTTAGTGGTCATTTTGTGTAAACAGCCAACAAATTTCGCTTTACTAGCGAAAACTTGCTACTGCTGGCTAGTAGGCAGTCTAGTAGTCGGAGGATCGAAGATTCGATGGTATTTATTTATTGTGAATATCTAAGGAATATTTAAGGTTGTTGTTTGTGAATGCTGCGGTAAACGTGTTGACTATTAAGCGATGAGTTCGAGTTCAAATCTTGGACCGAAAAACTAACTGCATACAAAACGCACAAATTTATTAATACACACAGTCACGTAATTTAAAAAAAAGCTAATAAATATAGAATAGCTGCATTTAAATTAAATTCATGTTGCTTTAACTTGAAATAACTTTGATTCAACATGACTTTTCATTTTGATTTAACACTATTGTAATTTTAAATCAACATGAAATAAAGTTATTTAAAAAGAAAAAAATTTCTTTGTAGTTTACTATAAATCATGTTAAATTAACATAAAACTTATATGAAGCAAAATCATAGCAAAAAGCATATTAGACTTGCCTTATTTTCGTCGATCTTCATATATAATTTTTCTGTGTGTAGAAGACTTTCTATCGTACATAGAATGATTCTTTTTTTTACTAAATTTTTAGTTATTAGATGGCAGCAAACATTACTGTGGATGTCGTGAGTGAATGAAACCTTTGCTCAATTACTAAGCTGTAGCGACTATTAATCCGCTTATAACTATGTATGTGTAGTTTTTTTTCAATTCCGTTAAATTTAAGTCAGCTTTCAATTCCTGAATTCATAAATTTTGCTTTGATCTCGCTTCCTTAAGCTGTCATGTGCTTAATTAAAATTACAAAAATCATAGAAACAAAGATCAAAATTTTGACATTTAACAACAAGTAATAGTTATATAACATTTAAGGGTCTTATGCAAAAAAACTTAATAAAGCTTTGCCAAGCCATGTTAAGTAAAGTTGTATTCTAAAAAAATTATTGTATAAAAATTCTAAAGTAGGCACGCACGTTTGTTAAGACTACTTTAAGTTGATTTTCCAAAATTTGTATTTTGTACCTCAAATATTTTTATTAATATAGCACATACTGATTCATGTTACATCTGAAAATGAAGCTAGACGTGCCTGCTCTTATCTAAAATTTATTATTTCTATCATGTAATGGAAAACATCACCAAATTATCCAACTGATTCGAAATACATAGCAAAATCCATAAAAAAATATTAAAATAAATACAATTATACAAAAATGTTTTAGTGATATACATACAATCAAAACAAATCGAAAAAAGCTGGATATTCAAATACTCGTTTCATTCGAATAAAACAAATTGTGATAATTTTTAAAATTCTTTTACTTTTACTTCATAGTTGTGTGTATCGGTTTTATTACCATGTCAGAAGCTCATATTTTTTAAATTAGGTTGCTTTACTTCAAAATAATGAAAATTTATTTAATAAAATAAATAATTATTTGAATACCCGAATGAAATTGTATTCGATTTTGTACATCATAAGCTGTGAAGTGGTTGTTGAACACGGTGGTGTTACCAGTATTCATTATTAGATAACAAAATAATTAAAGTTGTCTTTTGCATATGATTTCTTAACAAAGCTATGTTAGCCTTAAAGTGCTTGGCAACTAATATGAACTTTAAAGCTAAAGTAAAATATTTTTTTGCATAAGGGGGTAAGTGATTAGTTTGTTTATCTGCATATTTAATTGTGAAAAACAAAATGTTGCGCCATGTGACAGATTAACTTTAAATGCCTGCTGAGCCGATGAGATGATTTTCAGTCGAAATGCAGTGCACTAGTAAAAAATAAAACTAGAAGTTGCTGTTGTGTTGCTCACTTCTTAAGACATCTTCTTTTCCCTGCCCAAAACTCCCCGCCCCCTTTAAAAAAGCAACAAGAACATATTTTCTTTGATTTCT
Organism: Tachina grossa; assembly: GCA_949987645.1. Lineage (NCBI taxonomy): Eukaryota > Metazoa > Arthropoda > Insecta > Diptera > Tachinidae > Tachina > Tachina grossa. Next base: position 150,620,474 of record OX465276.1, read on the forward strand.
ACGGTATTCATACTTGCATTTCATGTCATAGAATATTTTGCATTTCCGTTTTAGCATTTTAATAACACACACAGACACATATACACACATACATACGCACATACGTAGATACACATGTAAACAATTATTTTTGCTGTCTCAGCATCAGAATTTTATTTTGCTTTTCATTTGTCAGGAATTTAAAGCAGGACAGGATAAGATTACTCAGGCCATTTCTATTTAGAAAGTGTTGACGAAAAATGCAACACGTAGCAGCGCTCAGTTCGCTGTCAACAGTCTTTGTTCTCATTTGTGTCTGTCTGAATGTCTGTCTCTTGGCCTGACTTAAATGACTTGCTGTGTATGTTTTATACTTTCTTGCAGTGATACATTTAATGAATATTATGGAAATGCATCATGTTGATAGTGTTTATTACTTATTCCTCTCTGTGATTTTTATATTTTTGCTAAACTGCTGCAAACAACTATAGCGTGACATTATTTTTAAATTTTTTTATGCACATTTATATTTCATTAGACTTTATGTGATAAATTTAACGACAGGGTTAGTAGCGGCCAAGGGTGGCGTTGGCTGAAGTAGTTAGCATGTTGAATACAAAACAGAAGGGTTGACCCCGGTTCTGACAGTTATTAAATAACAACACCACGCATTTTTCTAATGTCCTTTTACATCAGTTGTTGTAGGAAAGTTCAAGTGATGAAGGCATAGACCACTGGTATCTGAACTATACCGACTGAAGCAGATGCTACTCCTAATGTTACATCAGAGCGCCCTCCTTCATCGGTTATGTATAGCAGAATCATCAACGAAGTAAAATAACCAATAAAATTGCTACTTAACACAGCATTGAAAATTTAACATGCCTCATTGACACCAGAGGCACTGTAACTCTGCATTATTTACACATGCAAGAAAGCTGAGATGTAAAAGAATCAAGCTTCTCTGTATATCTTCCTTCACCATCAGTCTTCTCTATCACTATCCCTTTTCTAAGGAAGATAACACCCAGTAATATTTGTAGGCATTCATTGACTGAATTTTACTTTTTTTTTATAAAAATAAGTTTTTAATAAATTAGTGTTAGTTTGAGTAAGGTCGATGTCTATGAAATATTAAAACAATTGAATGTCCTTAGTCCTCGGAATTTTGAAAACATTCACTGCAAATATTTCACCAGAAGCTCCGATGATCTAATGATAAGCAAACCAGCCATATCTGCATTTAATATCGGCCTATGCAGCCCCTTCTAATCTAATATACAGAATTCGATTTACTCTTTACCAAGAAAATATCCTTCCAACAAGTAAAAGCTTCTTGTCTTGCATCACGATTGTTATTTTCGCTTATTTTTGCTTCCAATCTCTATAATTTCTCGCCCTTTTGTGCTTATTTAGTTGCCTGTGTATTAAATGTCATGTGTCTGACAAGTAAACCAGTGTTTGAATTTTAAACTTGAATGGTCCACTGGCAAAGTTACGCGAGCACAGCCAGCCGGCAACTGCCGTGGCACAGCAACATCATCATCATCAGCTCATCATTTACAGCCATTGTGTGTACCTGTAGCTAAAAAGGAAGGCACGAGTTCATTCTTGTTTTCTTCTTTTTTTTTTTGCTTTCTTTCTATATGCTGCATGCAACTTTCTTTATTGTTGTGTATGTTACAACACAGCCGTAAATGGCGCAGCGAACAAGTAACGTGCCTTTCTTTACAGTTCATCATGTTTTTTATTCTCTTCATGCTTTTTATTCCTGCCAACATTTTGCGTTACATTTAATAAACACTTCTATTGTACAACATCATTGTTGGTGTTTCTTAACGCCCGCTCGCTCACAGCTCGCCTTTATAGGTGACTTGCAGACTTTTTGGGCTCAGTTCTTCAGTGAGTTGCTGGTAGGAGCACAACTGAAAATCGTAATTTATAAAACGAAAGCAAAAAAAAAAACTTGCAAGTAAGAAAAAATGCAATCAACTCTCATTTAACAGCATCATTTGTCACTTCAGTTTATGGCAAAAGTATCCTGTCGAGTAGCTGTTGTTGTAACACTTATTGTTGCATTTTTTATGGCCGCCATAAGTTGTTGACTGTTGAATATTTATTGTTGTTACCGTTGTTGGCCATGTTTGCAGTTGAAAGATTTGCAAATAAAATTTAATTCCACTACTTTTTATTTCATATTTTTCATGTCCTTTTTTGCTATCTCTCTCTCTCTCTCTTCTACGAGTCTCATAGTATGCAATATTGAAATTAATGTTTTATTGTGTTTTTATTTTCATCGTTGTTAAGGAATTTGATTCATTGGATCGTGACGCTTCAAATAAAAAGTAATTGCAGCAAATAAAGAGATGCTGTTAAAGGCTTGTAATTATATAGGTGAAAAGCCTAAGCTTAAAAAAAATTTAAATTATGAGAAAATCCTTTGTTTCCACATCTACTTAGTTTTAGACATTTAACTTAAGCTGGAACTATGATTTTAAACACTTTTAAAAGCATTTAGTTCAGCAATGTGCTGGATTTCAATTCGATTAGCGCAAGAACATGCCAAGCTCTCATATATTCTTAATATTAAAAAAATTATATTAACCATAATAATGATTAAAATAAAGAGAATTTGTCTTAAATATCTTTCAAATGATACTACTTAGCCTTAAGGCTTAATATGTAACTGATTAAAAGACATGCCTACACACAGAAGAATTTCAACTTAAAATCTACGTAAACAAAGTTTATTTAAACCTTTTCGGCAATGATTTTGCTTCATATCTAACATGAATTACAGTAATCTTTAAAGCAATTTTTTTTCTTTTTGAAATAACTTGATTTCCTTTCAAAAGTAAGAATCATCTTGAATCAAGGTTATTCCGAGTTGAAACAATGTGAATTGGTTGCTGAAATAACATGCGTAGGAAGAGAAGGAAGCATCAGAAATTCCTTGGTCAGGAAGTATTTACTCCTATACATGTAATAACTGAAATAAATTTCTTGCAAACTGTGTTGTTTAGCGTTTGTTTTAGAAAATTTCGCTGTAGTAAAGAATTTGCAAAATTCCTCAGGTCTTAAAAGTCCTTGTAAGTGGTCTTGTGCAGGGATCTAATATATACCATTATGATTTAAATTTTAATTCAACATGATTTAATATTATTTCAAAGCAAAATTTTTGCATGATGATCTTATATTGATATATTTTCTGTGTGTGAGAGTGTGCATGTAGCTTTTGTTTACTTTTAATATTGTGCAATTTCTTGTATAGTGTGGGGCAAAGCGAAAATAATAATAAAAATAACGTACTCAATAATATTGCATAGTATATTTATTTATTTATTTAATTTCGTTCTTTCCACAACTAGTTCAGACTTTTAACTTCTGAGCGCAGTCTTTTAATATGATATTTATAAAAAAAATAATAAGGGTTTTCATGAGAACTCTTAAAATTGCCATTTGTGCAACTGGGCAAACTTGCGAGACTTGTTTCATGAAGCCCCTTTTGAACTTTTGCGCAAACAGTTTATGTTAATTTGAAACAAACGTCAAAAAGTTCAAATAATAAAAATAATGGGTGCATTCAATAAGATTTAGCTGTTGCGCAACCGTTGAGTGTTTGTCTTAGAAACGCATAGTTGAGTAGTTCCGCTCCACTCAACAGTTGAGCAAATTTCCATCACAAAATTGTTTTCGCTACCTATAGTCAACATGTTGTGCTCAGCCTAAACAGCTGATCGAATAGAGTTATGCCTTTTCTATGCTTTGTTAGGTGCCAGGAGAAAATATTTGTTAAATTTTACATTACAAATGCGATGAAGAAACGAAATAAAGATATAAAATTAAATTTTATTCATCAAGCCGTTTCTAAGACATAACTCTTGGGCCAACAGTTGTCAACAGCTGTTTAGCTTAACAGCTACGTCTTATGAATGCGACCAATATAACAAAATTTCAAACAATTTTTAATTTAAAAACATAATTTATGTATATATATATAAAAATAAAAAAGTGTGTGTGTGTGTATGTATGTGTGTGTGTGTGTGTGTGTGTGTGTGTGTGTGTGTAAAAATACATAAAGAAAGCCAAAAAAGCAAGAATTTGTTGTTGAAAAAATGCACAATTGCACAGCTTAAATTTACGAGTAAAAATTATTGGGCGAACTTTACAGGTTTGTGTAAATAAATTTCTATACAATTTTAGACATTTTATTTACGAGAGCGTAAAAATGCACAATTGCACAGTGTAACGTGTCGTTATTACAATTCTCCTAATAAATACTATGTAGTTTCAAAATATATAACATATAGGTGTATACCACCTCACTTAGCGTAGCGTACACATTATCTTAGAGTAAAACAACAACAGCATTTTTTTCATTAGTGTTAAACTCTGAGATTGTTTATTAACATTAAGTCAAGTTACAATTCTCACTTAATTGATAATTGAACAACCATAAAAGAACAAGTTTGGTACTGAACAAACAGGCATTAACCGATATCGATTCTTTTGCTTCGTTATATATATAAAAGTAGTTCGTTGTGATAAATTCGTAGTTTGCCGATTGTAAGATCTCCCGAATACATCTTATAATCATACTAACAGTAGTTAAAAGTAGCCGATCTCTAGATCTCCCGAATACATCTTGACTTCGTTGTGCCATAGTTTGCCGATTGTAAGATCTCCCGAATACATCTTATAATCATACTAACAGTAGTTAAAAGTAGCCGATCTCAACATCTCCCGAATACATCTTGACTTCGTTGTGCCATAGTTTGCCGATTATAATACATCTTATAATTGTACTATTAATAATTAAAAGTAGTCGATCTCAAATACATCTCGAGTTCGTATTCAATTAACTATTTACACCAATTCTAATATCTCTGCTTTTCTTTACCAGAGAACCCGAAGTATAGGAAAACATCAAGTGCTGAACTGGTTATCATCGCCTTACCGCTGCTGCAGTGATATCGCCGGCCGAATCTCGGAGGGCTTCGTAAATTCAAGTTTATTATAAGTAGTAGAAGTTTATTTAAGGTAGAACCAAGATTTCGTTAAATAAATAACTGTTCCATATATCTTCAGCACCTAAAAGATACACATATTTTATTTCAAAGGAAGTCGACCTTTGGTAAGAACCCTGGCAGACTGGGTCATACCTCGGCTGGAAAATAAACAACATTATATTACAACAGTTTGCGAACCTTTTGAACATTCTCATGAAAACCCTTAATATATTTTTATATTTGAGTAATAACCACTAAAACCTTTTATAGTCTTCTATATTAAATTTTACATGACTCATAAAATCTTAAACATTTAAAAATGATTTTAGTCTGAAATACTTTTTAATCATTTATAAAAGACATGTGTTTTTTTCTTATATCTTTTCAGGTGAGTGCTTTTAACCAACATACAAATAATGGAAATGAAAATATTTAATGTCAATTTGAAATGTGAAAATTCTTAAAACTCAGGTAAAAACTCAAATGTAAATATAAAATTAAGGGTTTTATATTAAGTACAATAATATCATTTCCTTTAAAGAATGGAAAGCCATTGCAAAGCTCTTACTTTGATATGGCTCTCTTTCAATCTGACTAAAATTTATTCTTGTGAAATTTTGCTCAGCAGGAAAGTGTTAAATCACCACATAAATAACTATGTATTTCATTAATAATATGTATATGTATATTATTTTTCGAGAATTTTCTTTTTCACTCCTAAGTAATGGCAAAGGCAATTTTATTTGACAGTAATTTTACATCGATAACAATAGTTTTTGTTTGAGACATGTGCTCTCATGTCTTCACTTAGTTTTTTTGCCCAAGCAATTCTCGTATTCTATTTTAATTGAAAAACTTGTATTTAAAACTAAAATTAATTAACTGGCACTACACTTGGGGCATCTCAACACTTCACTACACTACACTTTCCTGCGTAATGGTGCGAGTTTTGAAAAGATACAACCCTGGTATGATGATATAATCATTTCTATGCTATTTTTTCAAAAGACAATAACAATACTCGTACATCAGGGTTATACTTTTTCGTAGATCGTGCGATTGTGTAGGATAGTGAATCGTGGCCTTTAACGAGCCTTAGGGCCATTTTGACAACTTCCCTTTAGTTAAAGGTAGGATTTTGTCTGTCCGATAAATATCTGTGCATTATTGCAACTTTTTTTTTATTATTATTATTATCAAGAATAATATGATTTAATGGATAAAAAAATAATAAATGAAGGTTTTATAATGCAAAGCAATTGATCGGGGAGACAAAATCCTACCTTTAAGTAAAAGCAAGTTGTGAAATGGCCCTTACACTCTTGCATATGAAAAATGCTTTATTTTTAATGTATGTATAAATAATATAATGCACTAAAAGCCATGAATTATGATAATTATAATCTAGTTATAATAAAGGTTTTTATTATTATGCTAGGACATTGCATAGAACAATTGTAATGAGAGCATTTGCAGATATATGTACATGCTTACCCTTTTTCATCTTGTCTGGTCTCTAAGGGGAGGGTTGTGTACCCTGGCGCAACATCAGTCAGGAGAGTCGTGCGTGTGAATGGATCAGGGAGATATGTTTGACTTGCCTCGGACCTCATAATTTATTTTTCTTTACTGGTATAGCTGGTATAATTTGTGTGTGTGTTGTGAGTAGCAGTCGTTAACAGATTGAATGGCAAGAACGGGCCCTAGCTGGTGCATACGCCAGCATACCAGCGCTGCCAACAATCTGGCCACCCCGATTTTGTTCCATTTCCAACTGCTCACTACTACGATAACAAAAATGAACAGAAAAAAAAACGTTTTCTTTTTCTACGCAAAAAATTCTTCTTATTTTTTCATACAACTTTCCAATTACTACAGCGCAAAAAAAACTAGACAGCTGATCGACGGTTTTACCTTTGATCACGGCATTACCGTCGACCAGTGTGACCATGACACACAATCACGCGATCTACAAAAAATATGCAACCCTGATCTGATGAATTGTTATTGTCTATTGAGGTAGTTTAGACGAGAACAATTTTTAAGCCGCACAATTTTTGTTCTTTTCCAAATTACACGAGACTAATTCATCTGGCACAAAATGTATTCGTATACACAGCTGTGTGTGTGTTAGTGTTTTTAGTATTCATTTAATATTTGCTGTTTTTTAAGTTGTATGTGTATTGGTTTTATGCAGCTAATGCGGGGTTGTAGCTGGTTGAAAAGTTATGCCAACCGCAAAACCACTCTCTTTGCCTCTCTCACCTACAAACTGGCATGTTATGCCAGCACAATTATGCCCGTGTAAATCAGCGCATTGAAAAATGTTACTAAACTCATACCAGGGTTGTAGTTTCTCTAAAATCGTACAACTGTGTATGATATCGTATCCCGGTCTCAAAGCGGATGCTTACAGATTTCTTCTTTTTATTTTTTAAAAAATATTTATCCAGCAAACACACGTATTTGATTTTAAATTGATAATGATATGCGAAAAATATTTTATTACAAATAATGCTTTTGGTAAAATACAATGTCTCGTATATGTATGTATGTTATAAAATCTTTTTGTTATTTAATTGAAGAACTAAAAAAATATTCTCTATTAATCCTGGTTAGCTAGTGCAACAGCGTTTAGGATTTTTGGTAAACTAATACACTTTTTAATTTAATCTTCGTTTTTCTTAATTCAATTTAGTTTTTATTCTTTTCTATGAGCAGTAACAAATACTTTGTTTTATTTCCGATTCGTGAAATTTTACCTAAGGAATTTTAATGCAGCATTATATTTGAAACGCTTGTCTTTATGTTTGGTGGGTAGCTCTGCCACCTCACAAACTCTAAGAATCCTCAATGCAATCAAAGTTTAAATTGTGTCCACTACTACCCTAGAACATCTCTGGATTAAAAATAACGAATAAGAGATTAAACATATATGTACTTAATACAAGGTATGGATTTCCTTCTCCTTTTGCGTTCACTACAATTTCCTGCTGGGTAATTTCTTGTTAAAGCAATATACATATATAAAAACAAAATTATTTTCACTTATGTTTTACCACCAACTGATTAATAATAATTAAATATTAGCGCAAGAATTTCTTTTGCTTGTTTTTCCGTTTAAACTTTATTCATTTTACTATATCTGAATTTAAGCATATGTTTCACATATTTTCGAATTTGTTTGACTACATTGATATGTCTCTATTGTTGTTGTTCACAGCAGTTGTGGGTCCACCAATATTATTAAGTTATTGAAATCATTATCAAATGTTTCACAAATGAAGTACAAAATTATAAACTAATTTCCTCATAGTGTTCGATTACAAATACATTTTATTTTATTATGTGTGCGCTGTGACACAGACAATATGTTGTGATACAGACAATTTTTTCTATATAAGACAAATGTGCTGTGACACAGATAATTTTTCTATTTTTAAAATCCAATACAAATTCGGTTTTTAAGTGCACTTTTTATACCTGCACTTTTAAAATAAGTTCCGTAAATTTTTGGTAATTTTAAATTATTTTCATACAAAAAATCAACGTTAGCTGCAGATTGACTTAAGTGCAAAAAATATTTGTTTTCTGTAATTATTCTCCAAAATCATATTATATGTTCACTTTTTATACCTACACATTTAATATATTTATTTTAGCAATTATGTTCATAAAAAAATTTAAGTTATCTGCATACATTAAAAAAATTTGTTGGCCGCTTTTTCACATAAATCATCAGCGAAGTAAAATAACCAATAAAATTGCACCTTAACAAGCTTCAACAATTTAATACGCCCCATTGACACCAGAGGCGCTGCAACTATGCATTATTAAAAAAACGTATCAAAAGTAGAGTCGTAAAAGAATGAAGCTTTTCTTTATATCCGCCTTTACCACCTTTGCTAAAGAAATAGTAGCAGGCATTCCTTTGCCTGAATGTTACTTCTCTTAAAAAATATATATATTGGGCTTATTACGACGATTACGACTACGACGATTTTGTACTACACTAAAGATAATTGCAACATTTTTTCTTTAATCTAGTACAAAATAGTCGTAGTCGTAGTCGAAATACGAACCTCGTAATGAGGCCCATTTTAATATAAATACATTTTTATTTGCCATAAAAATTTTAATAAAATCCTAAAAAAAACTTTTATTATAATTTTTAAAATTTCGCTTAAACTGCATTTTTAGGCAGGAAACCACAATTGTATACCTGCACATTAAGGCAAATAAGTCCTTTCAAGATAACAGCATTTTTGACTTATCTGCACAAAAAAATCGTGCAAAGTTGATTGTGCAGCTAAGTCAAAATTAATGTAAATCAAAAAGGTTAAAAAATTAATATTACAGGTATTTTTTGTTGGAAAAAAAATTGGAAACCCTAATTGCCAGTTTGCACGTAAAATTAAAAAAAAGAAACATACTTTTAGGAGTGCCCCCTTAAAAGCGTTGCCAGTAAATTTTTTGAAAAATGTCTACGCTTGTAACTACAAAAACAATTTTGTGTGGCAAATGCTGAAAACTCACTTAGTCCCAAATCACACTGTGCAAGTCTTATTGCTAAGCTGATTAGTTTCAAGGAGAGAGAGAGAGAGACGAGGGGAACAGCAACGTTTCTTTTCCCCCGTCTCTCTCTCCTAATAAACTAATCAGCTTAGCAATAAGACTTGCATAGTGTAAATAGGGACTTAACAATTTTTAATGATTATTTTGTTTCTTTTATATAATAGGCTTCTGAAAATTCACGATTTTACTATTATATTATATATATTATAGTTTTTGTGTTCTGTGTTTTTAGATTAGTAGAATGAATTTTGGTGTGATTTTTTTTATTGTTTAAATATCGTAATATAGCGGGTTAAAGCAACAATTTCTCTTTGATATCTAAGATAAAAAAAATACAAACGACAACACTATCCATTAGGCTTAGCAAAGTTGTTTAAATTGAGCTTAAATATATACCTATATAAATACTTGTGCATGTCACTTAAGGCGGTTTCAGACTATAATACAAGTATTAATACTTTTGTGGAAAATGCAACTCTGATATGTTGAGTTGTTGTTTTTTGAAATTTTTTGAACAGACATTAGATCAGGGATGCATTTTCGTCAAAAGTATTAATACTTGTATTATAGTCTGAAACCGCATTTAAGTGACATTAAATACAGCATACTTGCCTCTATGCAAATTTGACATATTTATGTACATAAGATCTTTGCTTGAAAAAGGGCGATTCATGGGTTCAATTACGATTACGAATAAAAGGTGCTTTTAATCGCGAATTGCATTACGATTATAATCGCTGGGCAAACCCTACCGACAACCTTATAATAGAATAAGTAAATTAAGTGAAGCACGACCTTGAAATCGACGTTGAAGCGAGTGTTTTGAAATCGAGTTTTTTGTTTAGGTTGAGCTGTGACCTTTCTATATTAAGGTAGCCACTATAGCCAGCTCAACAATTCTCGTTATTCAAAATTCAGGTATTTAACTTTATTATATATATTATTTATTATATCATATATTATTTTATATAGACATCATAGGTGCAAGAAATAATGTTTTCTAGCGAATGCAATAGAGTTTCGTTATCTGCTAGTTTTATAAGATGCTTTTATAATCAACTTAAGACATGAGACAAGAAAGAGTAAATTAATTAACAGCCTGTTCAACTATATCGAAAGAAAATTTAACCGAGCGAAGTCCCAAATGATGTGGACGTCATCATTCGTCGATATCGATAAGAATTTCTATTATATTTGTTCGTTTCCTTTCAAATTTAAAAATAAAAATATCCCAATAAGCAATTTTGCTTGAAATCAAGTGTAAGACAAGTGTTATTCTAGCCACACAATATATTGTCAAGGGTTGAATTATGCTTGATTTACACTTTAATTCAATAGCATTCGCCAGTGAAAAGGGAACTTGAATTCAATGCGAACAATTTAGTTGTAGTACAGTGTAATTCAAGCCTTGAATTATACTGTAATTCAACCTTGTATTACAATTGAATTCAAGTGTATTTCAAGCTGCAAAAACAAGGCTTTTAAAATAGAAAGCAAAATGTAATTCCTTTGTTTTTCTAATAATAATTTTCTGGACATCTGCCTTGGCTATTGTTTTCACGATTTTACTCACCATTGTTTGCCAAATTCACTTTTTTATTTATTTATTTTTGATATTTTCACCACAAATTAAGTTTTAATGAAAAGTAAATCATGTGTCTGTCGTAAAGCAGCTCTGGTTTGAGGAACATCTCTCGCGTCATCGTAATGATTTCTAAAGTGAGGTCAGGCTTGTGTGCCTTCGAGAGTTTTTCGTCTCGCTCACACTGGTTGACTGATCTGCCACGGATAACCGTATAATCTTGCGGTTTTTTGTGGAATTTCTTTAACAACCAAATTACTACTTCCTATGTGAAGGCATAGGTCATGTACAGTCAGTCACAAAACCTTTTAAAATACTGTTAATATCATCTTGGGCATATGGTCTAGTCACTCCGTCCATATTTGTGCAACACCATAGTATGCAAATTTACTTTGTATAATATCGATAGATATTTCCCATAGAAATATGTCAAATAAGCGCTTAATAAACCTGAAATATTTTTTATGAATAAGGCAGTATGTATAATAAATAAATAAATTATGTATTCGACAATGTTTGAACATATACATATATTATGTTGTTTGATTTTTTATTTAAAAATATTTTCGAACTTGAAAATTACTTGAAAAAATGCTTGAATTCAACTTTGTTTCCAGTTCAATTTCAAGTGCTTAAATTTTAATTTTTTGGGATAATACCATTTGAATTCCGAAAGCAATATGATGCATAAATTAGTTATTTGATGCAAAAGACAAATTTTTCCATTTTTGGAAAATTTATAGGACATCAGCTTTTTAAAGTCCTTGATATTATTGGTTTTCTTTTTTAATATTTCAATTAATATTTTCATTGAATTTTTTTAAATATTTAATTGGTTTTTTAATAAAGCACCTGAACCACGATATCGATAGCGTTCGACTTTTCGCACACTTACATTCAAAGCAAAAAACAATATTTCAATTAATTTTTTATTGAATCTATTTAAAAAAACATCAATTATATTGTTAGTTAATGCAATATTTTTAAATTGAAAAAAATAAATTTTAAATTATTTAATTATTTATATGTCTAATCTTAAGCAATATAATTATAAGATTAGATTTAATTAGAAAGCGCTAGCATTATTTTCAATTAATACTAAAATTTTCCTTGTTTGTTTGAAAATTAATTAATTTTTTAATTGATTATTTTTTTTACATTTTTCTTTGTACTCACTTGCATGCGAATAAAGTCAACCAAAATGAAAAATGAATACATTGATTCTTTTGAAAATGTGCGAGTACTTTGTATGAATTAGTCCCCCATTTTCATGCATATTTTATGGCTCTAGTCTACGAATGAAAAATTAAAAGCTAAATTAAGTTAATGTGAATATTTAAGATAATAAAGTGATAAAATAATCTTTTTACGAACTTTATTGGCTTTCTTGGCAAATAAATTTTAGGGTTCGAAAGTAAAATAACAAGTGACTGATTTTGACATTTGAATTCGTATTGTTGATAATCTTTGCTGCGTAACTGAAATGTATTTTATATGAAAATACTTACTATGTAGGTTTTTTTCGACGTTCGTTTTTAATGAACCCACATCAATTTTCATTGTCTTCGAATGCAAATCAACGCGTAATTTTGATATCGTTGAACAGGCTGTAAATAAAGCTTTTTGTCGTATGACTAACAAAATAGAAAAAAAAAGTGTTCTTGATATTTTGTATGGATTTCATGGATGGTGAGCGTGGCCAATTTTGGTCAAAATATCCACAATCTTAAATTTAATAAAATGGGAGGAGTCACGTCTATTAAAATTTAATATTATATTTCACGTGCTTCTGCTTGACCTTTTCTTAGAAAACTTGATGTACATAATAGTCGGCACTGAAAATGACATGATATAGCATTTAAAAAATTGGTGGAGCCACGCCCATTAAAATTTGCTATTGAACTATGTGTACTTCTGTTCAATGGTTTGAGCTCCCGAAACGGCATAATTGTGTGCTATAAAAAATGGGCGTGGCCATGTCCTTTAAAATTTAATATTATATATCAAGTGCTTCCAATTTACCGGTTTTTACGAAACTTAATATACATCTTTTGCTCTGAAAGCGGCAGTATTTTGCATTTAGAAAAGAGAGTGGTACTACCAATATTTACAAAAGTGGGTGCGACCACTCCTCTGAGAATTCAAAATTGGCAATAAAAATTGGAAATTGAAAAATTGTGCTGTTCGAAGTCGGTAACAATAATATATATATATATATAAATAACGATTTTTTTTATTTTTATTGCAAAAAGTGAAATTGCAAAATTTTGAGTTGAAAACCTTTAGGAGGAACAAGTGAGATAAGTGGTGTTATTTGTTCATTAATAATTATCACATGTAATTTGGCTTAAAAAGCAATACGAACCTTAGCCCGTTCAAATCAAAAATATAGAAACAAATGGAGTTCGAATAATAATTAAAATTAACTAAAATTAATAGTGATGGGCCTGTGGCAAAAATTAAAAAAATAAAATATATACTTAATAGTAACAAACCAAAAAAGTTTGTCTTAAGTAGAACAAAAATAAGCAAATTAACTAACATGTGCATAATTAGTAAAGAACAAACGACAATGGTAAGACTGTTGTAAATATAGAGATGGTAAAATTGAGCTTTCATTACAAAAAAAAGCTTTCAGCAAATTGAAATAAGATGAATCAAAACAATTCACATATTCCATTTGCAATAATGCTAAGTATATAAAGCAGAAATCTACATCTACTGACACCACACACAGTGGACCAAACACAAAAGAACGCTGATGATGAAGGTTTAGTGGCCTTCGAAAACGGCTGGCTGTTCCGTTCAACTATGTGTTGTTAATCAGAATATTTACAACAGACTTTGGTGTTATTTGTTCATTAATAATTATCACATGTAATTTGGCTTAAAAAGCAATACGAACCTTAGCCCGTTCAAATCACAAATATAGAAACAAATGGAGTTCGAATAATAATTAAAATTAACTAGAGATAAGTTATCTTTTCATATCATGAATAAAATTACAAATTTCATATAAATATTTCTTCAACAAATTGTATTAGTGATAAGATCCAATCTTTTTATTAGACATTTCTCTTTCTCCAGTATTATATTAATATATAAATAACAATGAACAATCTTTTGTTATATATTATAAAATGCATTATGCGGTTTTAATGATAATTCTATAATATAAAAATTGTAAAATTATTGTCAGAATATTTCAGTACCAATTTTAAAACGGCATTTAGCACAACGCTATACGAGAAATAATAATACAATATTAGGATTGCTTTTTTTAATTTTTCTTGGAACGGCATGAAAAATTTAAACAAAAGTATGATAGTGCGCCTCACAGCCGACTGTCTCATAGCCATAACTCTGCTCAGCGTATCTTTAAACTTTTATAAAATTTTCAAGTACCGCACAAAACGCGGTTTCTTTTGTGACGATGAATCTTTGAAATATCCCTATCAACCGAGCACCGTTAGTGCGAAAATGTTATATGGTACCAATTTGTATATACCCATTACTGCAATGGCCTTGGGCGAAGGTCTGGTATACTTATTGCAACGAAGAAAAAAAACTGATGCTGTTCAGAATCAAGGATTTGCTAAACTTGTGCTTAAGCTACATCAAAATATAATTCCGTTTCTTTGCGGCTTTGCACTGCAGGCCATTTTTGTTCATACGGCCAAAATAACTTTGGGTCGTTTAAGGCCATACTTCTTTGAGGTATGTCAGCCCTATCGGCAACTGGATTTCAGTACCTGTGATAATCCCAAAAATCATGGTCTCTACATACAAGACTACGAATGTAATGCCAATAATTTGCCAAATAATGTCCACCAATCATTTCCCAGTGGTCATTCAAGTTATATATTTTATGGCATGATATTTACCATCTTGTATTTACAACGTTTTGCTAAGACTCTTAGACAATGGCGAATAGATGTTGGCATTTTCATGATGGTTGTACAAATCTTTTGCGCTCTGCTAGCTTGGTTTGTAGCCATGAGTCGCGTGATGGATTATAGACACCATTGGTCAGATGTTTTGGTTGGCATCGTGTTGGGCACTTCAGCTGCCATTGCGGTTACACTGTATGTATGTCAACAGTTAAAGGCTGTTAACAGTTGGCCGGAGGACATTAAATCATCATTATCATCATCATCAAATTCAGAGGCAACATCTACCACGACATTTGCCGCAACTATGCCGAATGCTATTTTAGTTCCATGACAATGAAGATGATTTTGTAAATGAGGTTGAGGGAAATGAGGAAATGACGATGATGGCGCAGCGCAGCATCATTTATATTGATATGGATTTGCCATAAATATGTATTAGCAGAAGTATTAATAAGGTGTTTGGTTTTAATTGAAACGTCATTATTGTGGTTATTTTTTTTTTATTATACTTTTTAAATATTGCCAGTTTTAATATGCAATCGCAAAAAAAACAACATAAATTTAAAATTGTGTTTCATTTGACATGAAATAAGTAAGTGTATTTAACTACACTTACTTATTCTTGCAGAGCAAACCAAAATATACTCTCGATTAAAATTTTAAATAAAATTTGACCGACTTCAAAAATGAGGGGTAAAAAGTTAAAAATAATTTAGATTCAGTTTAATAAAATATTTTAATAAAGTGGGTGACAATTAAGTTAGGGAATCCTATATTTAATTATTTATGCGTTTAGTTATCAATGTTATTGTCACCAGCTTTGAAAAGCATTATAGGTAACACATATAAAAAATTTTAATTTAACTGAATCTAAATTATTTTTACTTTTTTATTGCTTATTTTTGAAGTCTGTTAACATTTTTAGCGATAAGTTTTATTTTTAAACTCTTAAGTGCCAATTTTATGTATTTATGGTCATGCCCAACTTTGCAAACATTAGTGTCCGTCCACTTTTCTAAACTCAACATCGCTGAAGGTGTCTGCAAAGTTTCGTCAAATTCGGTGAAGTAAAAGCACGTGCAATACAATATCTATGACTTTAATGGGAAAGTCTTTTTTAAGTACAAAATTATTTTATTCTAAGAGACGAAACTGTTTGCTAAAATTTTGTGGGTATTAGATAAGTAGAAATATATATAATTTAATACTAACTTTGCATCTGCCTACTTTTTTAAATGCAAGATTGGTTCTTTTTCATAGTTCAGGGTGTGTGAAAAGTTTCATAAAGATCAATTAAGTAGAAGCACTTGAAATATAATATTAAATATTATTGGGCGTGGCATTTCCCACTATTTTCAAAACAAGATTGGGTGTTTTTAAGAGCTCAAGGTGTGTACCAAGTGAAAATGATTAAGTACAAGCACGTGAAATATTTTATTAAAATTTAAAATGCCCATTTTTCTAAATGCTATATTAAGTATTTTTGCAGATCTCAGAGTGTATGCCCAGTTTCATCAAAACCAGTTAAGTAGAATCACGTAAAATATAATATAAAATTCTAATCATTTGAAATAGAATATTAACTTTCAATGGGCGTGGTACCGCCTCATTTTTCAACTTCGAGATTGTGTCATAACATAGTGTCCACACCTGACGATTTTGTATCATAACTCGTAATACAACGCCGGCAGAGCAACTGTCATTTTTTCATTAATATCAACTCAAATGTGTAGACGTTGATGCACAGTAACATATAAAATGGCATTTGATATCAAGATGAATTCATCAGGCTGTGAGCTCTGATGATTATATCAAAACGCTGCCATAATATTAATAAATTGAGTCTATACGTGATAAATTTTCATCATGATATCAATTTGACATTCATCATGATATAAATTCATCAGGTGTAACGAAAGTCCAAAATCAAAGAAAATAATATTAGGTTCCTTTTTTGACAATGGAACTAAATGGAATTTTAAAATCTATCTAACGGCCCTTTTCACAATGTACAATTAAAACCTAACAGGGACTTTAACGGTAAGTTTTGTATGAAGAACTGTCAGTTAAAGTTCACGTTAAGTCTTAATCATACATTGTGAAAAGGGACGTAAATGGTACTGAGTTATGATAATCTCCTCTTTTTTACCTGACTGCGCGACACAAAGAATGGTATTGTGTTTATCAGCCTATGTGTATTATTTTGAGGCACTATATGTGTACATCAATCGATTTGTCGGAATCCTGGGAGTGTCACTAAATATATGATACCACACAAAACAATATGTCGGACAATAGACGCCATTTTGTAAATACGAATAAAATAAAAAGGCAAACTATATCAAAATGGGTATCACTCGACAGGTATTTTAAAATCATCCTTAGGTTTCTCTTATGATTTTTTTCATTTCGAAGGATCATTTATGATACTTAATGGTTCAAAGTTGGTCAGTTAAAAATCGTGATGAATTTAAGTTCATCCTTTTGGTGCGGCATAGAAGACTAGGAAATCTTTGCATTAAGGTTTTTCTTAGAAATATTAATTAAAATCTTACAAGAAACATTTCTGTGGAATATTAACCCTTATTATTAACCCTTTGGAGGTTTTCTGTAACATTTGTAAAAATAAGTCAAAGAAAGGGGCTATATGGGATTAAGATATTTTACACAATGACATTGCCATTAAATTTTACTACAAGTTTTTAAATACAGCTAATCTTGAAATTTGAAATTAGTCAAAACTTGAATTGTGTTTAAGGCTAAATTTTGTACTTATTTACACTTGCATTGTGGGCATGGGATGTGTCCCAGCTTTGTAAAAAAAGGTAAACTTAGATATGGATCTGCAAGAATTTCAGTTTTTTCGTACTTATTCCAAATTTAGTGTTAAAAAACATATAAGTCTGTCTTGTGCGGTGTTATTGCGAGTTTCTCATGTTTATTCAAGCTAATCTACGAAACCACCAAAAATATGTTAATAAAATTTTGTGTGTATACATATATAATGTTGGTTTCCAGTTCCGAGTTATGATAATATTGGACCTGATAGATGGCGCTGTTGCTGATGTCTAAGGTTTTTTCTTTAGTTTTTCACATGACATTTTCATATATTTTTTTATTTATATGACTGGTTAAAGAATGTAAGGAAACACCATTTAGCTCGAAGGACCATATGCATAAAAATAATATTGAATGTTATATAATATAAAATTAATTTAATTTAATTTATTCTATAGTATAAAATCGATTTAATTTTTTCCAATAAGCTACTGAAATTCTCATTCAAAACTGCTCTATATACTTATCAAATGCCAGAGCTTGAACTCTTGCCCGTCCATTGATTATACGAGTATAAAAAAATTTCTAAAAGCCAACCCGATTTGTCAATGTCAATAACCTTTACGCTTTGTTATTTTTGAAGAGAAATTCAAAATTTAATTTAAAAGTAAATTGTTCTTATCCAAAGCTAGAAGAAAGGAAATAATGAACTTCTGTTAAAAAAAAGTAAAATCGATTGTTAGCCAAGTTATTCACCCCGCATACATCATATACATACTCGTAGTATCAAAATATTAATTTCTGAAATTAAACAGTTCAAAGGCATCTAAAATAAATTTGGTAAAAATCCCTCACGTTTTTTTTTTTGTTTGTTAAAATTATCATTTAATAACAAACACGAGTCTGTTAGGTAGTGATGCGTATTCATGTCTTATCTGCAGACAACCGCGTATTCGGATTAGAAACATTTTAGATACTCGTAATACAATTCAAGTTTAAGCGAATAAAGAAAGAATCTATTTGACGTAATAACTACAATTGATGTTTTATTAATAATAAATTAATTTTATTTGCTTATGTCGTTCACCATACACACGCTTTACAATTTAATTTAAATTTTGTATTGATAACAATTGCTTGCCAAGCTTTGATTAGGCTTAAGTATTAATTACACTTAAATAAATAATGAAAAACATATTTCGCATCTTTTACTCTAAACAAATTCATTAACAGTGGGGTGTAACATGTGAAAATTTGATTTTGATAAAAAAAAAGTTTTCTATTTTTATTATCAATAAAATTGCTTATGACGTCATAAATTTGTTTTTTTTATTTTTGGCAAAAAAAAAATTATTAATAAAAAATTCTAAAGCCACTGTGCCCATTAAGAATATTATCAATATAGTGAATGTTTGTTTTCGATTCTAAAAATAATAAGCAGTGGAAGTCGAATTTCAAACACGTTACTCACTATAGTTTAAGACAGAGCTATTCAACCTTTTTGGTTCGCGTACCACAAAAGTCACAACCAACAATTCGCGTACCACCAAAAAAATTTTATGTGTATAAACAAGTATGGGCTCAAGAAATAACCAAACGATTTTAAAATATTTAATGCATTTCATTTATTAGTAATAAAAAACAACAAAATTAAAAAGATTTTAAAATTATTTATTATTACAAGAATAAATAAAATTAAATATATAAAAATTAGGAGATCTTGGCGATTTCAGTACTTTATTATTCAACTAATAAAAATAAAATAAAATAAGGAAATTAAACATAACAAATTCAAAGGCAATAAATGCTCAAGTTTTCGAAGATTTGGCGTACCACCTGGGAAAGTTTCGCGTACCCCAAGTGGTAAGCGTACCACAGATTGAATAGCCCTGGTTTAAGAGATAATTTCTAGTGCTGGAAAAATTAGCTTTGCTTCCCGGCCACAAAAAGTTCATATATTCCTCAGATTTTAAAAAAATACCTTTTCAGAAAAAATACTTGTAGATTAAGTACTTTATAAAAAAAATATATTGTGCCTTATTTGAAAGAGCACCGTTTTAGAAAAAGTACCATTTTTAACAAATAAATATTATATACATACTTATGTATACTTTTACTATATTTTATTATTTTAAGAAGAACCTTTTTATAAAAAAAATCTCGAGAGAAAAAGTACCCCTTTTTAAAAAAAAGTACCATTTAAAAATATGTTTTTCGAAGAAGGAATATTCTAAGTACCATTTGCAAAAAAAGAATGATTTTTTAGAAAAATTAACGTTTAAGAAAAAAAGGCTTTTAAAATAAGGGCCGCTCTAGAAAAGGGACCGTTTAAGCAGCAATACCTGTTTTGAAAAAGTACTTTTTAGTAGCTTCTAATAATAAAGTAGGCATTTATAGAAACAAATTTTTTTAGAAAGACAACCTCCATAAGTAATATATTTTTTTTTAAGTTTCGTTCTAGCAACAGTGCCTTTTTTAGACAAAGTACTTTTTAGAAAAAGAAAGAGTACTTTTTTACCTTTTGTAGTATATCTTGGGGAAGGCTGCGTTATTTTAAAAAAGTACCTTTTTAGAAAAAATACCCTTTAAACAAGCGACTCTTCATCAATAGTACCTTTTTGAAAAAGAAGAAGTAGTTCTTTAGAAAAAGGGGTGTTTTTTTAAAATTCTTTGTACATTTTGATAAAAAGTATATTTCAAGAAAAATTTCCTTTTGTGAAAAAGTACAATAACTGCTTAGAAAAATTTATTTTCTTCTTTTTAATAAAAAAAATACCTCTCTAGAAAAAGTAAATTTCTGAGAAAATCCACAAATAAAATTTTAGGGACCTTTTTAGTGACGGTTCTTTTTTCAGAAAAACTACATTTTGAGATAGATTATGTTTTTAAAAAGACTACCTTTTAAGAAAAATTATACTATCAGAGAAAGTATCTCTTAAGAAAAAGTACTTTTTTTTAGCAAAAGTACCTTTATTAAAAAAAAAAAATTTTAGAAAAAACAGCAGTTTTAAATATTTTTAAAGGTTCCTTTTTAGAAAACGTTAAATTTTAGAAGAAAAAAATGTTTTAATAAAAAGTACCATTTTAGATAAAGGAACTTTTTAGAAAAAGTAGTTTTCTGGCAGTAGTACCGTTTTTTAAAATTACTTTAGTTTTCTTAAAATAAGTAACTTTTTACTAAATGTAGCTTTCAATAAACTTTTGAAATAATTGCATTTTTTGATAAAAAATACATTTTTAAGAAAAAGTACTTTTCTTAAAAAATAAGTTCTTTTAGAAAAAAGTACCTTGTTTAAAAAATTATTTTTTAGTAGATTTTAAGAAAAAGTAGCTTTTGAAGAAAATAAATTTTTGAAAATAAAATTCTTTTTAAATTAGTGTTTCAAGAAAAGGCCAATTTATAAAAATTACTAAAGAAAATTTTAAAATAAGCAGATTTTGAGAAAACGTACTTTTTTTATAAAAAAAACACTGCTTTAGAAAAAATACAGTTTTAGACGAAATTTACCCCTTTTGATTGGCCCTAATGACCCCTACGATTGTTAAACGATGACATAAGCGAAATTAGTTTAAATTTTAAAACGTAGCGAGATTCAATTCTGTAACCAAACATACCTAAAATATTATAGTAGGGTGTCTACTATTGCTAATATATAATTCAAATTATATGAACAGACCAAGTGCATTCAGTCGTGAATAAACTAGACAAGTGCAAACATTAGATTAAATTAAATAGCAAAATATAATCCAATTAACAAATTTTGTTTAAAAAAAATATGTTGAATTTAAAAAAAATACAATACATTAAAATATTTGTAGTGTACGTTTTGCTGGTCTTAGCTGCTGTCTGCTGTTATAATATCAAAAAACTTTTAGCGCCGGCCAGAAAACGACCATTTCAGTGCAACGATGAGAGCTTAAGAAAGCCTTTCGTTAACGATACAGTGCCACCGGAACAACTGCATATACTAGGCATATATTTCCCCCTGCTGTTGATAACAGTGGGCGAACTGATCTCAAGCCTTGTGTTGCGAAAAACTCAAAGAAACTCTTATTGGTTGCTTAAATATGTTCTAAAGAATCTTATAATATTGACATTATTTTTAATTGGTTTGGCCGTAGAACGTCTATATAAAAATGTGTGTAAAATAAAAATGGCCCGTTTAAGGCCTAACTTTATAGAAGTTTGTGATCCAGTCAATGCTTATGGTAATAGATGTGACATGTTAAATGATCCATCTGCTGTAATGGAGGAGTATGAGTGCGATTCAAATTCATATCCTACGTGGGCGGTAAACACAGCATTTAATTCCTTTCCCAGTGGGCACACAAGTTTGACTGCTTATGCCATGGTATTTTTAATATGTTATTTGCACTTTCTGGCCTTGAAATTGAAGCACTTGCTGACAATTTCAACTCTAGTGATAGCAATCATGCAAAGTTTATGCTTTTTTATAATCGTATTTGTGGCCGTTAGTCGAGTTTTAGATTTCAAACATCATTGGTCTGATGTCTGTGCTGGTTTCATAGGCGGCTCCTGTATTGCTTTGGTGCTTAATTATTATTTGAAAAGTCAGCTGGAGAATATGGAAGAGTGGTTGGAGGAGGTGAGAGGCCAACACACGGAGGATGTTGAGAATTCCACGGCCGTTTATATAAATAAAAATAATACAAAACAAAATAATTTTGCCATGGAGTTGGTTAGCGAATAGTTTGTTGTTTACTATTACAATTATTAAAAATTAAAACAATTAAAAAATTGTTATTTTAAATTAATAAAATTAAAGTACAAAAAAAATTTTGTTATTAGCAGAGAAACCAATATAATTGTAAAGGGTGTCCCAACAAGAACGCAAGATTTAAATTTGGCGCCATTCGAAGTGTCATTGTTTGACATTTGAACAAT
This sequence comes from Tachina grossa, assembly GCA_949987645.1. Classification (NCBI taxonomy): domain Eukaryota; kingdom Metazoa; phylum Arthropoda; class Insecta; order Diptera; family Tachinidae; genus Tachina; species Tachina grossa. The sequence goes on from OX465276.1 coordinate 150,643,196, forward strand.
TGTTATTGTTTGCTAGTAGAAGGTACGAGGTTAGTAAAAATGAAGCGCTACACGAATGATCAACGCATTCTCATTGTGAAATTGTTTTACCAAAATGGTAAAAGTTTTGCGGCTACAGTTCGCAATTTTGCGATCAATTTCGGATAACAATAATGCTTCAAAAGAGTCAACTGTAAATAGATTAATGGATAAATTTGCCGAAACTGGGTCTGTTAGTGATGTAAAGACAACAACGCGCCTTCGACCAGGTCGATCGACCGAAAATGTCGCAGCTGTACGTGATGATGTCGCTCAAACGCAGGTCAAGCGCAAACAGTCAATGGTGTTCGGTATCGTGAAATGATAACCAGTTTTTTCTTGCCTAGAATTGAAGAAATGAATGTGGAGGGCATGTGGTTTCAAAAAGCCGCGGCGGCCATCTGCCCTATTTGTTGTTCCACACATAACCTCATTTTGTCTACTTTACGATATAATAAAGTTTCACGATTTTTTTTTAAATATCTGTGTTTTATTTAAAATTTAAATCTTGCGTTCTTGTTGGGACACCCTTTATAACAAATGCGAAATTGTTCTAAAATAAAACCCAGCTTACATGATGCAGTACATGTTTTCTTTTCGATAAAATCATACTTTGTTGGCGAGAAAGCAAAAAGGTATAGAAAAGGCTACACATTTTAATGAATTTGAAGCTTGAAGCTGCAGGAAAAATGTCTCTGAAATGTTTACTGCCAGCAAACTTTCATCATCTAAGCTAGGACTAACAAGATCCTTACGTGTTTTGAAAGCTTACGGCTGAAGTTGTCACCACTTCTCACATTGCTTAGGAGTTTCGGCATATAAGCCAGAGAAACCTTTTAAGCTTAAATAAAAGAAGTGTTAAGTACTTTTATGCAGAATTATACTAGGAACATTTTTGTATAATATTTTATCCCCCTAACTCTTCTTATAATTGGCCTTTTCTGTCCATTGAAAAAAGAGAGGAACATAAAATCCTTTAAAATTGGATATCACCAGTCAAAATATTCTAAAAAATTTAATTATTCAACATGAAATTCTACTAATTTTGGGTCTGAGAACACCCCAAACCTGAAAATATAACTCAAACACCAGAAATAAAGCAAAACTTGAAATGCTTTTGAGGGTTAATTTTGTGCTTATCCACCTTCTTCTTGGTATAGGTGTTTTTTTTTTTAACTTTAAATTCATATAATTTATATGAAAGTAATCTCCATGAAATTCTTCCATAAGCTTTCGGACAGAGGGCAACTTTAAATTTTACGTAAATAACAGAAGTCTGTTAAAACTCAAAATGTGCTTAAAGGTTTAATTTTGTACACAGAGAAAACAGATTCGTTGTGACAACCGAATTTGCTGCCAATTGAATTTTGGCGGTTGCAGCAACTATCATAGAATTCTGCTATAGCGACTGAAATTTTCTTATGGTACCACTATATTTTAATTATAACCCTCAACGCAATAGTTGCAGCAACAGAAAAAAATTGGTTGACAGTATGGAATTTGAAATAAATGGTATTCTTGCTACCGAAAATTTGGTTAATATAATTAAAACAATATCATAATTGGTACCTGTAAAAGAAAAATTGGCCTTCCTTGCTGAAATAAAAATAAACAATAAACGCAAATAAAAATACACAATTTAAGAAATTTATTATTTGACATATTGTCATAAGTTTATTTTAATTGAAATTTATTTCCTGTTGGTGATGCATGTATGTATATATAAATTTCTTTAACCACACAGTTTTAACAGCCAAAAACCTGTTATCTTATGCACAGACTTTTAAAAACCATTTGAGAATTCACAAATCATAATATCTTTGAAAGTCACAAAAGTTAATTTTTTAATTTGCTGCTATAAACAATGATAGTAAGCACAACCTCTAGTTAGTTGCAGCAACTGATTGAAAGTTTTTATTTTAATCTTAATATATGTAGAAAGACAATTTTTTAGTTGCTAATACGAAAAGTTGGTAGTAAAATCCAATTCATAATATTTTATTCGGTTGGGTTAACCAATCAGTTAATTAGTCATGACAAAAGCATACGCTCGGTTGATGCAATCAATTTAAGAATTGTCAGAATCATAGCTTTATTACAATTATGCCCTTATGGGAATGAACATGGATTGTTTTTTGGATTAATGGAAAATTGATAGCGTGAACTGAAACATAGTTTATGCAAATGATATTTTATTGGCCTAACCATTTTCCAACCAATCTATTTTCTGGGTGTAGTTTAAAGTGATCGATTATTCGACTTTTTCCAGAAACCGGTTTTGGAATAGTTCGAATATTTGAAATTATGAAAAACCCGGTTTCGGTTTTTACAATTCAAGAAAAACCGGTCAACCGGTTGTTTTAAGTAAGAAAATTATACAAAAGTTTTGATTTAAAATTGCTTTATTAAGCCCCGTTCAGACTATTATACAAGCATTAATACTTTCATCACATTTTACGATACAGAAATCTAAATACATTCATTGCGACTGTCAAAAAAATCTAACGTAAAATCACATATTGTGTTCAGACGGTCACACTTCACATCAAATGTGTAATACAAGTAGAAAACAAAACCGCTGTTCAATGAAAATTTCTGTGCTATTCATTTACTAGCGGCGCCAAAACGGTTTCATGCAGGCGGGGAAGTGCCGACACTTGAAAAAATTCAGCAGTTAAAAATATTCTATGTGAATAACAGAAAAAAATTTAAGAAAAGATAATACAAAAACGTTAAAAAAATTACATAAACGAAATATACTTCCATACGATTCACTTATTCAAAATTTTGAGCCGATATACATATGACAAAACATTACATCAATGACGACACGCTATCGGCGGCGAAACAGCCGACTTGGAAGTTTGGTTTGTGTGAAAATGCAACCCTGATCTAATTAAAAGTATTATCGTTTAGAAAATTTTCTAAATACGAAAAAGTCTTATGGGATGTCAAAATTTTTATCGTATTATTTGCCACTTTGATGACATTTTGGGTTCAGACTATCACACTTGCACGTATTATATGAATTTTTGACAAGTATAAATACAAAGTATAATAGTCTGAACGCGGCTTTAGAAAGAGTTAACATATCCCATAGAAATATGTCAAATAAGCGCTTAATAAACCTGGAATATTTTTTATGAATAAGGCAGTTTTTATGAGTTTTTAAAGAAAACTAAAAAAATAAGCTAAGAGCTAAATGGAAATTTTGAAGCTAAATCCAAAAAAATAAGCTAAATTTAGCCCAAAATAAGCTAATATGTTCACGCTGACCTCTATATAAAATATGAAGCAAAATGTTAAAAAAAACTAAAAAACACTGCAAATGGATTTTAACATCCATTGCACACCATACGACCTCATAAAATAATTTCGCTTAAATTTCATGCTTCAGTAAGTATTGCTATACTAAAAAAACGCTTAGAACTTTTATACTGAAAAAAAATACAGAACACGTTGGTCTAAGTTTTAACATAGTAAAAATTAATTTGATTGCAAAATATACAAATCATAAAGTATTCGACTCAGCCGGTTTTTAAATTGTAAAAAAACCGGACTATTCGACATTCGAAAAATCAACATTTTGAAAAAACCGACAACCGTATTGTGAAAAAACCGGGTTTTAAAACCGGTCGAAAAACCGAATCGATCACCCTAGTGTAGTTATTCCACAAACTTATAAAATTTGTGCGTTTAAACTACCAACACAGACCATATGATTCTGTTGCATACAGACGTTTTTATGGCGTTAAAAGATCACTAAATTTTTTTCAGGACTCTTCAGATTTTTTTTTTTTTTAAATGAGGCGGTTATCAATTCCTTTTTACTTTTTTTTTGTCACTTTCACTTCATAACTCATTACATTTAGACTTCTTGTAAAAATTATTTTTTTGTCTGAGAGGTTACAGCTTATACTTCTAAAGTGGACGGGGACACGCCCATAAATTTTTCTCATTTGATTTTGTGATATTCCCCTTATTCGATTGATCCAAGACTTTAAGATCTTGTAATGACACAATCTTGAAATTAAACAAATGGGCGGTGATACACCCAATAAAACTTAACACATTCAGGTTCAATTGAATTTAGGTGGAGGCTGCCAAAGAATCAATTAATTTTTTCATACATTTAAATGCATCTGAATATAAGCGGGAATTCCGGTAATTACTTTTTCTAAAGACGGGAATTCCCGCAATTCAGCTCAATGTGTTAATATTATATTTCAGATGCTTCTATTTAACCTATTTTTAAGAAACTTGACACACACCCTGAGCTCAAGTGTGCGGGCACGCATATTAAATTTTAATATTATATTTCACATGCTTATACATACTTAACCAATTTTTACGAAACTTGGCACAAACCTTGTATGCTTAAAAAGACACAATCTAGCATACAAAAAAGTGGGCGGAGTAATATTTCACGTGCTTTAACTTTATACATTTTTATGAAACTTGGCACATATATTGAGCTCTGAAAAATACTTTTTCTTGAGTTCAAAAAAGTGTTTATTAAAGTATTCAATTATATTTACTTCTAATTATCCGATTCCCACGAAACTTCGTAAAGAGATTCGGCTCTTAGCATGACATAATTTTGTGCTTAAAGAAGTGGGCGGTGTCATGCCCATTAAAGATTAATATTTTATTTCACGTGCTTCTACCTGACCCATTTTTACGAAACTTGGCACACACCATGATGCAATATTGAATTTAGAAAACTGGCCGGACACTAATATTTGTCAAATTGGGCGTGACCTCGCCCCTAAAAATATAAACCTGAAAATATATAAATATATATAATAGAATAAATATAAAATAGCCTTTTAACTTGCACTGGCTCAGTTGTCTAAAATATTCTTTGAAGAGAGAGCAGTATATATCCGACTTACTCGTAAATATCCAAGTGCATTAACCCTATCAAATCTAAATTTCAATTTAAAACTCTTATCCGCCTCTACATTAATCATTCCTTTGCATTGTTTGTCTTGCTCTGTGGCAAAGCATGAATTAAGATTTGATACGTTTACTTTGTAGCTACTTTTGTTTTAATTATCGTCTGCATATGAGCTTTTAATTTTCAGTAATTTTATATTAAAATTGCTTTTATGACTGACTCGTCGCTTGTTTTCATTAAGTGTAGTTTAAGCAATTAAATTTTATAATTGTCATTAAGTAAATTACAATTTTATGTTGCTGCTCAAATGTGCGGAGAACGCATTATTATGGCTTTGTTTTTTTTTATTGTTTTGCCTGCATACTTGTTCTCTCGCCGGCTGCAAGTTCGACGGTTGGTGTACGGCTGGTGGGTTTAGAAAAAAAAGAAAACAATTAAAATCCTGCGTACGGAAAACGTGTAAACAATTTAAATTATGATTAGAAAGTGTAATCAGTTAAGGAATATTTTCGTTAAATTTATGTACTTAATAAACAATTTTAGTATTAAAAAAGACTTGGAAAATGACATAACTTGTTTGTTAAAAGGTTTTCTTGCAACCGTTTGTTTGTTACATATTTCAATAAATAAGTGGCATACTTTTAGGATGTAGCAATAAAATATGTGTTGACACCTATACCTCATTTCAGACGATCGTATCAGTTAGTGATTATTACAAAATATTAACGGTCTAATTCATAATAAATATTTTAGGTTTATTACAGGTTTATTTGACAAAGTTCCCATAGAAATATGTCAAATAAGTGCTTAATAAATCTGAAATATTTTTTTATGAATAACGGCCTAAATGACTAACTGCCCTTTTCACAATGTACAATTAAAAGCTAACAGCGACTTTAACGGCAAGTTTTGTATCCAGAACTTGCAGTTAAAGTTCACATTAACTCCTAATCTTACATTGTGAAAAGGCACATAAAAGTGTAAAAGATATATGTATATGAAACTAGCTGAGCCGGCAAACATTTCTTTGCCAAATAAATTATTTCTAGGGTAGAAAATAACAACTAACTCATTGTTGGTGTGTGAGGATGTGGTATATGAGTGATAGAGGCAGGGAGCGCTTTGAACGATGACGAAATATAAAAATAACAAAACACCAAACATGTATTGTTATAAATTTATTTTAATTTAAACTTATATTAATTGTTTTAAAATTAACTCATACCAAATTTGCAAACTTGCTATTATAGCTTTCAATGGGGGAATCCATTCCCACGGACCTATTCTAGTAAGATGTTATATACATAACTTCGCACCTCGCTCTCAAAATAGTCCATACCAAATTTGAAGACTTGCTATTGTAGGTTTCAGGATATAAGATTATTATTAATTACTCTGTATGAGAATGCCCTTTCCCCCGGTCCTATTCTACCAATATTTTAAATTACTTTGCATTTTGCTCTCAAAAGAATCCATACCAAATTTGAAGACTCGCGCTATTATAGCTTTACAACTTTAATATTATTATTAATTACTTTGTAAGGGGGGGGGGTGCCCCTTCCCACGGTCCTATTCCACCAATATTTGAATTATAGTAAGGCCTCGATTATCCGTGATTCGATTAACTGGCAACGTCAATTACACGGGAAAAAAATAATTATAATTGTTTTCTTTTTGTCCACCCATTTAATTTTTTCCATCGATCAACAGTAATTGTCTCTTGATTGCAAGTAAGCAATCGTTTTCAGCCAAAATATTTTTGTTTTTCTTTATAGTACATATTGTTACGAAAATAGCCGTCGACAGGTTTAAGGCAGCATTACACAAAAATATACCAACAGGGTTAATGTAAGTGGTACGCGAAAATATTCCTACAGGGTCAATGTAACGAATAATCTAGAATAGCAGCAAACAACTAAATAAGCTTGATTAGACGTAAACAAGCAAAAGCAACAACAAAAAGCGTCTGCTTATTAAGAAGATTCACATATTTACATACATACATACGTGCCAATTCAAACGAAAGGCAGAAGGTAAACAACCACCACGCATTGTTTAGTTAATGATGTACACACGTGTGCATATATACATGTATGTACATAGTTACCACATGAACTTAATTAGGCAGTATATAAGATGATAATGATCGTCTAGGCATTGCTTGAAACTTCTAGTGGAATTTGTGCGAAATATAAAAAGAGGTGACGCATCCAATGAGTTAGTTAGTTGCAGTTGTGAGTCAGTTGCGAACAAGTCAGTTGCGAACAAGTCAATCAGTTGCGAGTGAACAAGTCAGTTGATAATTAAGTTGTGAATTAATAATAGTCTGCGATACAGTGGTGAGTTGATAGTTAAGAGCAGTCTGTGCCTTACACGTGAGTTGGAGTGAAGGAGAAACTATAGGACAGTCTATAATGACAGCAAAGTCTGTCGTTGAATTGAGATTATTGTGGAGTCTATCGTGTCGACTGGAGTAAAGGGAACAGCACAGCGAATAGACGTGTGTAAGGGTGTAAATAAAGCCAGTGAGTCTTTATTGGTGTATCAACTGTGAGTGACGGCAGGGTTAGTCTTGTAAGTGACGAGTAGCAGACAAAGAGGTGTCACGTGAATACCTGCGCAGCCAGCTAAGAGACGTGTGTAAACTACAGCGAGGAAGGTGTAGTGGTAACCAGTTGTGAATATTTGTGTGTAATTCAGTAGTTTTATTTGTATTAGTGTATTTAAGCTCTTGATTAATTTAGTTTAAGTGAATTTGTAAATAAAACTTGTATCATTCTTAACCCTAATTACTACACTCGGCTCTTGTATTCATTTCCAAATCTTCGAGTCTACGGAAAAGCGTTTTTATAGAGAGAAAAACGTAACAATATTTACGCATTTTTTTATTAAGGGCAAAACCCACGATGTCGACAATGTTCGACTTGTCGCAGACTTACATTCAAAACAATAACAAATTTTAATATTTTGTTGTTGTTTCAAATGTAAATGTGAGACAAGTCGAGCGTTGTCGATATCGTGGGTCAGGGGGTAAATAAAAATATAAAATCCATGAATTTTTCTTTAATTATATGCGGTTTATACAAAGATGTGTAAATAAATACAAATATACAATACATTAACCCGGAAAATCGATTATCCATAATGCTCCCGGTCCCGACCATTACGAATAATCCAAGCACAGTTCTTGGACCTTGCTCTCAAAAGAGTCCATATCAAATTTGAAGACTTGCTATTATAGATTTCAAGATTTAAGATCATTATTAATTACTTTGTATGGGGGTGTGCCCCTTCCCCTGATCCTATTCTACCAATATTTTTAATTACTTCGCACCTTACACTCAAAACAGTCTATAGCAAATTTGTAAACTGATGCTATTATTGCTTTCAAGAGGGGAGCTCCTTCCGCCGCTCTATTCTTATTATTATTATCAGGCATTTTAGGCGCTTAAAATATGATATCAAAAACGCAAAATATGCACTTAAAACAATAATAATGTGCATATTACATATTTAAAAAATAATGTATTTAAAAAAAGTTTTCGATTTACATACAATTAAGTAAAGATGTAAAAATATTTTCTTTTCTCAATATCAATATGATATAAAGATTTTTTCTGCATTATTAACTCCAAACACCCATTTTTCGAGATATGTTTATAAAAATAGGAAGAAGTGTTGTAATATATTTATTTTCATTTAAAAATTTAATTTTTATTTTATTTTTTCGAATGTGAAGTTCAATCAATTTGTTCTTAGAAAGCTTTTGTGGATTGTAAAGGTCTGTGGATTTAATCGGTTCAAATTGAAATAATTCTTTGTATATTCTTTTTATATAATATAATATACATATTAAATTAACTCAACTATTACAATTAATTGAATACTAGCTATTAGATTTGTTTTTTAAATCCGTTATCATTTTTAAAAACAATATCATGTTTCTGCAGAATTGTGTCACTACTCTCGGCTTTAATAGCAGACAATTTCTTCTTGAAATCATCAAAATTATAATTTCCATTAAATTTGGTAGGTGTGTGTGCTTGTACAATCGTTGTAAAATTCTACAACAATTCAAGCGAATAAATTTGCCAAAAAAACAGTTTTTTAACAGTAATATTTTTTGAAATTTGAATTTTTGACAAAATATGACACAAAACCATGAATTTATATCAAAATATGAGACAAAAATATGCATTTAAGACTAAATTATGCAAAAATTTCCATTTTCAGCAAAATATGCAAAAATATGCACTAACAAATCGATGCCATTTTTACGTAAATTCTTTGTTTCGTAAAGATATTTCGTTCTTGCCATTATCAGGGTTAAGGGAAAAAACATGCATTTGCATGAAACCCCTGTCCCTGATTATTATACTTTTAACTCTCAAAAGAGTTCATACCAATTTTTAATACTCTGACTCTCCTATAGCTTTAAAGATAAGATATGAGATATATAAAGTATTTCGTTCGTATGGGCGTGGCACTACCCAACCCGGTATGAAAACTAGATTATGAACTCTTCTCAGAAGTACCGAACACACACTTAACATTTCATAAAAATGATTTTCTTTGATAATTTTTCTGTAAAAAAAAGTATCGCTGATAATAGCTTTTTGTAACAAAATTATTTCTGGTAATGCATTCTATAGAAAAATTAACACTGGTGATTGCTTTGTAAATAAGGGTTTCTAAAGAAAATTATCGCTGAAAATTTTTCTATAGAAAATTATCACCATCTCTTATTTGACCACGTATCGCCTTGTTTCATACCATTTTTGACATCTACTCTTCGAGATCTTTCGTTTAAGTACGGTTTAGGTAAAAAATGTAACCGCTATGCGAGTTCAAAATGTTTGGTAGCCTTTAATTTGATGATTATATATTATCACTGAAAAATTTTCAATAGAAAATATATTAATATTCCAGCAAATCATTATAATGATTGATAATGAGCGTTTTAACGAGGCTTTGTTTTACTAAAAAAAAATCATTAGTAATAACCTTTCTGTGAAATATGTATTATCATCGGTGAGAATTATATTCAAAGATATTAATATCAGTTATAATTAATTTCTGTATGAAATTACCATAATGCTAATGTTTCAATAGAAAATTAGCATTGATTAATTAGCCACTCAGAATTAATGTAGGGCTTGATATTAACAATTTCCGACAAATTTAAACACAAATTCAAAAGTTCTTATTGAACTTTGGTTTCCACAACTTAATGATTAACATTGACACAGCATATATTTTCATTCAAAATTTGTTACTATTGTGTTTTAAATTAAATAACAAAACCTTTTATTTGCTTACTAATTTATAAACTTGGTATGTTTTAACTTTTTTTATATTTACCTGTGTATCAGCTAAAACTTTACCTTTTTTTTATTGATTCGAATATCTTTGCAGTTGTTAAGCCTCACAAATTAACCTTTTTTTTTAGTTATACATGAATTAAAAACATAATTTGAAATCAGATATGACTCACCTTGGTGGGAAACATCAAAAAGCATACGAATAAATGACTTAGCAATTTCTTTTTAAATTTCTTAAATTTATTTTATTTAAAGACAATTGTTGATAAAGAAAACTTTTAAACAAATTTTAAATTATACATACTTATAAATTAGTAATACTTTGAGATAATTATTTTTAACCTAAGCTTTATATTAATAATACATACATAGTTAGAGTCGATTTCATCAATTCTATTTAAACATCAATTCCAATTTAACAGTTGTCATTCATAAACTTTTTAATTTTTTCAATGAAAAAAAAAACTTAAACATGAATTGATATTTAAACAGATTTTGTGAAATAGGCTCTAGTGTTAACATTGAAATTATAAGGTATATTGATTGGCTCATTTAATTTTTTCGGCATGAATAAAATAAGTTCTTCAAGGAAGATATTTAATTCTTCTTTATAATGTTCAAACTTTTGCAACGATTTCTTTTAATTGTTTAGCCAAAACTAATTTTACTAGATATTTGAGGTTTTATTACTTCTGTACTGCTAAAGCAAAGGTTTTATGATTAATGTGCTTAGAGGAGGAGGAAGTTTTGACCTCATTTGTCTCTAATTCCAAGCTTTAAATTTTACTCAGTATTTATTTATTTATGTTCGTATTAAATGTTACATACATAATATTAAATTATATAGTATTATGTGAACATTTCTGCGGGAAAATTCACTTTTTTGTCACGTGCGACAGCAAGCAATTAACTCAGCTTGTATTTCAGAACAATATAACTTATAGAGCTGCTGACGGCCTACACAAATACATACGAGTATATAAAGAAGTAAAAAAACCTTCGTTTTCTTTGAACAAAACAAATATATTTGATTGGTGTCGCACGCGACAAAAAGTTGATATTCCTGCGGAAAGGCCTATATTTTGATGATCATACTAATGAAAGAGATCAGTCATTTATGGTAATCGAATCCACGACCACTAGACCAATAAAAAACTTTCTCTCCTGGCTCTAAAAAACTTTCTCTTCTGGCAGCGGTCTATTTTGTTCGAGAGGTATCGTTGACGAAAAATTTCGAAAAAATCGTTTTCTTTTAATGACTGCAAGATCAACCGATTCCCACATTTTTCATTATTTTTTTTTTTTAATTTTTTTCGCTTCCATTGTATGACAAATATTTTCGAATTTTGTAAAAGAGAGTTTTTGTACCTCAACATTTTTAATTTTTTTTATTGTCTGATATAATGTTTGATTTCAAATATTTATATATGTATATATATATACATATATAAATATATATAGTCAACGCTTTGAGCCACTGTATTACTTAAGAAACACTAAAACTATTAGGCTATTAAAAGAAAATGCAAATGTGGTTAACGAAATAACTTAAATATAGATTTATATATCGCACACTAAATCATAAAGAGTCACAACTCAAAAAATTTCAGATGCTGAGTAGTGACAAACAACTATTGATACCGTACATATGAAGCAAGTATATAAAATAAAAACAAACATAACGCTATTTTATATTCTTCAAGAAGACTGTTATGTAAAATAAATTGGTGCGCTCGTTAGAGATTTCTTCAATTAACTGGTTCATAAAAAAACAAAACCAGTTTGATCATTTTGAGTTGTGACTGTTTATGATTTAGTGTGCGATATGTACATATTTCTTATTGAATAAACTTATCTGAATTAATAAAGGGTGTTTTTTATTGAGGTATAGAACTTTAAGTTGGCATCACTTTTTTAACTGGCGGCCATTTTGTCAGCTGTCAAGTGATTAATATTTAGTTTGGTTTGCCATTTCATCATGAACAGGTTGACAAAAGAACAACGCTTGCAAATCGTGCAAATTTATTTCGAAAATAATGGTTCAGTTCGCGAAGTTTACCGCAAGCTCCGTCCATTTTATGGTCGACATAATCGTCCATCAGAGCAATTAATTCGGTTAACCATGGATCGTTTTCGCACTACGTTTACTCTATGTGGTAATACGCATCCGCAGAGACGTCGAACAGTGCGCACCGAAGAAACAATTGCCGCTGTAGAGCAAAGTGTTGAAGAGGACCCGAATGAATCGATTCGCCACCGTGCACAGCAATTGGAGCCGACTAACCGACTATTTTGTTCCCGAATTGGATGGCATGAATGTGGATGAGTTGTGGTTCCAACAAGACGGCGCTACATGCCACACAGCGCACGTCACAATCGATTTATTGAAGGAAACATTCGATGAGCGCAATGGACCTGTCAATTGGCCACCAAGATCGTGTGATTTGACACCATTGGATTATTTTCTTTGGGGATATGTGAAGTCGCTCGTCTACGCCAACAAACCAGAAACATTAGGGGACTTGGAAGCCAACATTCGTGGCGTTATTGCCAACATACGGCCCCATATGCTCGAAAAAGTGGTTGAAAATTGGACCTGTAGAATTAGCTTTATTTGAGCCAGCCGCGGCGGCCACATGCCCGAAATCATATTTAAACATTAATGGCATAAAATTATCCTTCCAATAAAGCCAAATTGATGGACATTAAAACGATTTTCTTGTGTTTTATTTCAATTCGAAGTTCTATACCCCTCAAAAAAACACCCTATATTTGTACATTACGACTTCAACTGCAATCAAACAGGACTGCAGGTGCCAGAAATTAAACATTTTTAACAATTATTGGAAGATATTTATTTCGAAAATAACGCTTACTTTATAGAGCACAAAGTTTTTTCTAGAATCTTAACCCTTAGAAGCTTAACAATTGTAACTAAACATATTTTATGTATAATTTTAATTATAAGTCTAATAAATTAATAAATAAATAAGTTTATATGCGGTCTAGACATTCTCAAAATAATCATCAATTATTGTGACTGTAATTTTGAAAATTAGTTTTTATGTATTAAACCGATGATGAAAAATCCAAAAAATTTTATTTTTGGGCTAGCTTGATGTCACATTTTGATGTGTTTCTTGTGCTTTTTCATCAATCACGAACACATTTTAAATAAAATTTCATTTCAAAAAAGTTTAAATAATTACCCTTATCGTGGTTGGCATATTTTGACTTTGACTACGACAGTTTCGTCCCAGAATAAAGACAAATATGTAACAGTGTTCTTTAATTTATTACAAAAACGCCGTAGGAAACGTCGAAATACCGCCAACCATGAATATATATAATTTGTCTCTTTTCTTAAACTCTTCGTTCATCTGCAAAACATGTTTTCCTTTCAATATATTTGTTTTATTTTTTTTTCAAACTCCCTCCCATTATTGCTACTATATTTTCTTTGGATATTGAAATTTCTAGAATATTGACAGCACAAAATCAAATTCAAAATTATTGCTTGACTGGTCATCCAACATGTGTACATTAAAACAATCAGCATGCGAACAAAAAATTGACATCAAGCATTTTGAACGTATCTAGCTTTTTGCCTCAATATAAATAAAAACTAAGAGGTCAAAGTTCGACAGGATAGAAGACTGAGACTTTCTTGTCACAAGACCAGAAATGCCAGGCGTCAGTGAAAAAGAATTTTTTTCGAATTTTTTTATTACAGTCTGCTAAGATTTTGCAAGGACTTTGCAAAACATAGAAAACGTGGGGCTACCAAGGGTAAGATTAGGTTAGCAGGCTGCTAGTAAGGAAGGTTGAAATTTAGAGTCCAGCTCACTTGGGTTCAATACAATGATCCCTTTGTGCTACCTGTGAGTTAAAGAGAAGATAGTTCGACAGGGTGATAGGGAAGGGATAGTGATAGAGAAGACAGATGGTTACAGAAACGTTAAGACTGCAATTAATTTCGTATTAAATTGTTTAATTTCTTTATGAAATCTACAAAAAAACTAATCTAAACAAAAATCTAAATTTTTATAAAAAATAAATCACTAGTGAAAGCATACGGGCTTGATAAAGAGAAAAATATTTAAGACTCCCGAGCCTTTTTAGACATTCTTTCTTTATATATAACTTAATCCTTATTAAATTATTTACAGTTTGTTATTAAGATCTATTACAAAAAATAACCTAATGAAATTTCTATATTTTCATACAAAATATTTCACCAGTGAAAGCCATAGAAAACATTATGCTCTAAAGGTTTAATGACTCTGATAAACCCTTTAAAAAATGTCTCTCTATAAATAGTTTCTTATTTAATTATTTACAATAATGTTGTTTATATTGAAATCTATTATATAAATTATTCTAAGCAAGGCGAATTCAATAAGGTGAACTCATTTTGATATGAAATGCAAACTACATAAAAACATGTACATATATTTGTAGTGCAAAATGTATTGCTTTTAAAACAAATATTTCATTTTGGCACCAGAAAATCTAGCAGCTGATCGTTATCTGCTCAAATGAGTTCACCTAATATAAATTCGTTTAAACAAAATACTTACACTTTCGTACAATACGTTTCACTGGTGAAACCATTAATCGCCTGTTGATTTATCGTGTAGGGAGGTGGTGTTGCCGCCAAAACCTCATTCAGCGTAACGGAGGTATCTTGTCTAGCCAAACCCGCTACTCTTAAGGTATCAAAATCCGTATAAGAGTTTTCAAAAAATTTACTAATATAATTAGCCGTTATTAAAGCTCCCATAACACCAATCAAAGCACCCGACAAAACATCCGACCAATGATGCCAATTATCCGTGACCCTTGTGAGCGCCGTAAACCAGGCCAACATGATAAAAGAAAATTGTATAAAATGTCTACTTAAAACGGATCTACGCCAGTGCATGCGTTTGTGTAGATATAAAGAAGCATAGATCATGGCATAGACGGCCAAACTGGAATGGCCACTAGGGAAGGAGAGGCGAGCTTGCCGGACATCTTGTACCGCAAAGCCGCTACCTAAACAGAAATAGTTCTCCACATATCTATGTTGATTGACTAAGTCATAGCAGGTGCTGCCATCTGCTAGTTGGGGCTGGCACACCGCCATAAAGTGTGGTCTGAGCCGGCCAATTGTATACTTCCCCACCTCCGTAGCGTCTAATGTTAGCAATATGCCAAACAAATAGTATACAAAATGTTTGAAACAATTCAGCACCCAAGTGGCTATACTATAGCCAAAGATTTGTCTAGTATTACGCAAATGACCTTTGTTGTATTGTCTGGCATATTCTCCTATAACTAGTACAATAAGAGGAGGTAAGAGTACTATAATTGTCAGCATTGTTGTAGTTATGGTATTAGTTTTGAAAGGATAACGTATGCTTTCATCATTACAAAAGAAACCGCGACGAAAGGGTTTTATGGCAAATTCACACACTATGATGGGGATTACTAAAACAATAAAAATGAATAGATCGAGTAGTATGTGTTGCAGTAAACGGCGATTTTCCTCAGTTTGCTTGGGATCAGTGTTGCTGGTAGTTGACGATTGCATTTTTTGTGTATATCTGTAGAAGTATTAAATAGATTTTGTTTAAAGCATGGTCAGGGTCAATATGTTGTTTTGGTTTACTTACATGTGATTTTTCTGGAGGGAGATATCTTTGTTGGAGGTATCTTGTTGATTGAAAAGGACTTCTTGTTGAGGAGGTTTTGTAAGAATTAACCTGTACGCAGAGGTTAAGAGTTTTTGCTATACCTTAATTGTTTTTTACTTGAAATAGTTTTTTTTATATTAATGAAACTGTTCTCTGTTTTTAAATAGATTTTAAATATTAATTATGTTGCATTAATTTTTCCTTTTAAATGAGGAATTCCTCAACACTTCTTGTTTCTTTATAAGTTTTTAAAAAATTATTTTCCTTCTTTTTTTTTCTTGTAGAAAAAAATTTCAAATTTCAACCACTAGCTGAAGTTTTTAAAGAGGGAGTTTTTAGCGCTTTTGAGTTTGCTTCAATTTAAATTTCTAAATAATTCCTCACTTCATTTTATTTATATTTATTTAAAACTAAAAGTGAAGACACGAATTTCTCAAAACTCTAATAATTCAGTTTTTCATGTGGGAATAATTGAAATTATTTTATATTAATAATGTAAGGACCTCTCGTTAAGTGAGGTATCCTTTACTTTCACTTAAGCAAAATTATTAAAAATTTTTTTAACAAAAAATTTTTTAATTTGCTTATTATACATAGTCTTGAAGCTTTCATTTTTATTGATTTTTTTTGGTGGAAGGAGGCACTTTTGATCAATTAGATTTTACTGAAATATCAGTCCTTATTTTTCTTGGGTATAAATTAATTTTTGTTCCAATATTCTTAAATTATTTTTAGGTGGTATTATCTTGGTTTGAACTATTTTCGTTGCTGGTTTTCTTGCTCAATCCTCCACACTTTAAGGAGGAGCTCATGTAGGACTGCTTTATATTAGTTTGTTTTTTATTTTCTGTGTTTATTTATTTGCTTAGGTTTTTTATTCTTGTATGAAAAGTTTCTTATTCAAATAATATAATAATTTTTCTTTATTTTTTTAATTTTCACTGTGAAGTACATCCTTCCCTCTTGGGAGTTCTTGAACAAAATTTTGAACTCTCTCAAATTTTTTTATTTTAGTGAAATATTTTTTTTTTGTTAAGAATAAAAATTCTTTTGCTTTTTTGATACTGAGCCTTGGTACAGAGAATTTAAAAACAGGAACTTTGACTCCTGCTGGATTTTTTGTACAGTGAACTTAAAAAGAGGTACTTTGAGGAACTCCTGGAGGTCTGCTTAATATCAGTTTGTTTTTCCTCGTTTTTATTAATTTGTTTAGGTTCATTTATTTATGCTTGAAGTAATGAAAGTTTTTTTTTATTCCAATGATATGCATTTGGCTCCTAGATTTATTTTTCTATTTATTTTAATATTCCCTGTGAGGTCCATCTTTGGAGTTCTGGAACAAAATTTTTAGATATCAAATTTTTTGTTTTAATGTAGATATTTTTTTTGCGTTAAGAATAAAAATTCTTTTACTTTTTCGATCTCTTTATACAATGGACTTAAAAAGAGGTAGGTACATACTTTAATTCCTGCTGGATTGTTTTAGCAAAGATTTGATATTTTTTTAATTTCATAAATTTATTGTAAAATTTTTTCTTTGGCGGTCACAACCGATTGTGTTTTAAGTTTGTTAATAGATAATTTATTTTTAATTAAAATTCTTTAAAGAAGCCTCTTTTCATCACAAGAGATTTTTTGTTTTCGTTTTTTCAATATGTAGAATTTTTGCTATATTACGCTTTAATTATTTCTTTTTGGCAAATTTAATTAGGATCAATTTGACCTCCACTGAATTTTTAACAAAGTCTTGACTAATAATTTTCCATTTTAATGATTATTGTTAGCATAATTTTTTTTATTTGTAAGCTCGCACACTATGATTCATTATTAATTCCTCTTTAATTTTATTTTAATTGGTCTAATTTTCCAACACTATTTTAACGGCTTTTTGTGAAAATTATTTCCCAAATCTATATTTGGAACATATTAAAATATTTTTCTAAGTTAGAAGAGCACTAATTCTAACAACCTTTGGCGTATCACAATATATGTATTAAATACCTTACGAGCTGATGTTTATAAAGTTTTTTGGATGACGAGTGTTGAAATCTGTAAATCTGTTTTTAAAGCGATGTTTAATTCATTTTTTTAATTGGTTTATTATTTGTTTATTCACTGGCTATTCGCGATCACACACTTTCACGCTGTTGTCGGTTACAATTATTTTTTAACTCTCGTAGTCATCGATGCGCAACCACGTGTTGTTGTCGCAGGGTCGTTTGCCGTAGTTAGACTGAAATTCTGTTCTGCTATTCTTTTTTTTTTATAAATAAAAATAATGATGTGGCTGTATTTTTATTTTAATTTTATAACCAGCGAGTCCCAAAGGCAGTGGGTTTATTTATGATTTTGTTTTTTTTTTTTTTTTTTTGTTTTAATTTGACGTACTGTATTCTGCTGGTAGTCGCTTAGTGGTTGGTGATTGTAGTGGTGATCAACTTCATTATCGTTATTATACTCATCCTCATTATAATGATTATTTGTTTGGTTTACTTTTTGCCATAATTTTAGATTTATAAGATACAATAAAAATTTTAAAAGTAGTTAGATATTGTCAGCGGGGTACACTGTAAAGACAAGACAGCAAGATCGTATTATAAGGATTTATATATGTCAGAATACGTTAAAATATTCTTAAGGCCGAGTCACAGAGATTCCTTTATACGTCATACGTAGCTTTTTGCCACTTACATTAAGGCAACGACGTACAAAGTTGACACAATGAATACCTTGTTGACGTAAACATTTTAAGCAACTTCAATGGGTTTGTTCCCCATTTCATTAATTAAACTTAAGTTTTTTATCTTTGTTGTCTTATTTTATTCTTGCTCCCACAAAACGCATAAACATGAATACATTTAAAACCAACTACAGTTGTTTTCGGTTAATTGAGCCCCGCTTAATTGAGTTTCCCGTTTTATTGCACTAAAAATCATGGAACGTAATTATTCAGTATAACTGTCTATGTAAAAATACCCGTTTAGTTGAGTTCCTTTTCATTGCGTCACCAGCTTAATTATTTCGCAAAATAAGACCGCATTGCGAAAAACAAGAGCAAATGTTTCGGTTAATTGTTTCCGTATACTTGATTTGATTTTGCTCCACAAACGTAAACAAAATTATTTTGCGGCAAGACAGTCATGTTTCATGTTTCTGTTCATCATGTAAAAAGGCTTTTTTCTGTCCATCGTGTAAAAAGGAACTTCAATTCATATGTTTTTGTGAATTGTTTACATTTATAGTAGAAAATTTTCAACAGGTAAAGAGTTTGCAAAAATGACTTCGAGAAGCCACATTACTTTAAATATTAAACAAAAATTAAATTTAATTTATGATTCAAAAAAATATGACAAAATTGCACTTTGCGAAAAATATAAGTGTTCTTAAGCCACAATAAATAGAATTTTAAAAAGCAAAGATTCAATTGCTAAAAAATCTAAAACATTGAGATTGTCAACAAAAAGAAACCGGAGCGGTGCCTGTTCAAATGTTGAGAAAGCCCTTACAATATGGTTTAAACAAATGCGTGAATCGGGAACCTTAATTTCTTGCAACATAGTTTTGGAAAAGGCTAAAAAGTTCGTTGTGGAAATGGGTGTTGATTTCAACCCGAGTAATGGTTGGCTTCATCGTTGGCATTATACGATGAACGTACCTGATTTTTATTTTGTTTTAATAAACCTAAACAATTTTTTAACTTAATAAATAAAGAAATGAGTTTTATTTTTTATCTACACATGGGTGTTTCGCTTTATTGCACATCTTGCTCAATTAAGCGATTTTCGTTTTAATTGCGTCATCGATTCAATTAACCGAGTACTGTTTAACTGAGTTCCCGTTTAATTGCGTCAAAGTCGTGCATTTTTAGAAACTCAATTAAGCGGAAATAACTGTAATAGCTGTCAAACTGCTCAACGTACGCTGAGTCCCGATTCACACACTTCAACTTTTGTTGATCAACTCGTAATTCAGCTGCAAGAAAGACGGAGAAGGAAATACAAACTTGACCCCTACACAAGACCACTTACAAGAACTTTTAGGACAAGAGGGTTTTTCAAATGTTTTACTACAGCGAAATCTTTTTAAACAAAACTGTTGGTAAGACATTTGTTTCAGTTATTGCAGGTATAGGAGTAAAAAATAAAATACTTCGTGACGAAAGAATTTGTTATGCTTGCTTCTTCATACGCATGGGCGCTTATACAAACGTCATGCATGTATATGTAGACACACGTTGTGTATATGATCTTTTATTTTTCTGCGCAAATACAAATGCACAAATGCATTGACATTAGTTGTGTGTACTTGCTTTAAAAAACACATAATAGTTTACCATCTACATACATACGTAATTTTGACGTCATCACGAAGCTACATTTGCTACATGCCGTGTACTAGTAACATATGTACATATTCACATGCTTACAGATGTGCTGCATCAGAAAATGTGTTCGATTCGGCTACATGTGTCACATTTGTATTTTGGAACAAAAATACTATCAAAATCTTACCGCATGTAGCCACCACTAGTAATTAAAAAAAATGCGACCAACATGCTGAAAATTTCCACATACGCATGTGGCTTTTTACATGCCGTGTACTATAGGCTTTACGAACAAGAAGTTTTCGCGACATCGCTATTAAACACTCATATACACGTGCATCAATACATCCATCGTGCTTTGCTTATTAAACGACCCTGCGGGAAATATCACTAGTGAATCAGTACTACTGACCTAATTATACCCCACACAATGGTTTTTGCTATAGACATTTAACATGTGAGTGTCATTGAAAAGCAACTACTGATATTGGAACTACTGATTAGATAGTTCTTTAGGGACCATATGAAGACATTGGATACAGATAGTCACTAGCACATTTTAGTAATTCTAGTATACTCTTTTGATAATGAAATTGCGTATTTTGTTCACATTTTGGTGTTTTATTAAACAAATATATAAAAAATGGAATTTATGATTAAAAAACACTTTCAAAAGCACTTTTAAAAGCACTTTCACTTACATTTTTTTTAATTTTAACATTTTCTATTTTTATACAATATGGATTGTTATTTTATTTCTTTTTTTGGAAATTCTTTTTCTGTACTTTTTTTTAATTATTGTTCAATACATTTATATTCACCTTTTAATTTGATGTCTTAAACTAATTTTTATAGACACTTAAATTTTGTATCACGTCACTTTTATTTTCAACAAACCAATAAAACAAGAAGAAGCATAGTTGTGTGTGTCTGAAAAAATGCTTTCTACGCATTTAGAACAATACTAATAGATACAATGCAATGTCACCAAAATAGTCGACAAAAGTGGTGACTTGGGGACACTTAACCCCATGTTTCCTTCAGGGGACATACTACGACAATACGTTAAAAAAACAAGACGTATTTACATTTGAAGAGTGTTTACGCAGCCCTCTAATAAAGGGTGTTTTTTATTGAGGTATAGAACTTTAAATTGGCATCACTTTTTTAACTGGCGGCCATTTTGTCAGCTGTCAAGTGGTTAATATTTAGTTTGGTTTGCCATTTCATCATGAACAGGTTGACAAAAGAACAACGCTTGCAAATCGTGCAAATTTATTTCGAAAATAATGGTTCAGTTCGCGAAGTTTACCGCAAGCTCCGTCCATTTTATGGTCGACATAATCGTCCATCAGAGCAATTAATTCGGTTAACCATGGATCGTTTTCGCACTACGTTTACTCTATGTGGTAATACGCATCCGCAGAGACGTCGTACAGTGCGCACCGAAGAAACAATTGCCGCTGTAGAGCAAAGTGTTGAAGAGGACCCGAATGAATCGATTCGCCACTGTGCACAGCAATTGGAGCCGACTAACCGACTATTTTGTTCCCGAATTGGATGGCATGAATGTGGATGAGTTGTGGTTCCAACAAGACGGCGCTACATGCCACACAGCGCACGTCACAATCGATTTATTGAAGGAAACATTCGATGAGCGCATAATTTCGCGGAATGGACCTGTCAATTGGCCACCAAGATCGTGTGATTTGACACCATTGGATTATTTTCTTTGGGGATATGTGAAGTCGCTCGTCTACGCCAATAAACCAGAAACGTTAGGGGACTTGGAAGCCAACATTCGTGGCGTTATTGCCAACATACGGCCCCATATGCTCGAAAAAGTGGTTGAAAATTGGACCTGTAGAATTGGCTTTATTCGAGCCAGCCGCGGCGGCCACATGCCCGAAATCATATTTAAACATTAATGGCATAAAATTATCCTTCCAATAAAGCCAAATTGATGGACATTAAAACGATTTTCTTGTGTTTTATTTCAATTCAAAGTTCTATACCCCTGAAAAAAACACCCTATACAAATAACTCTTTTTTTCTATCAGTTTATCAACTTTCAATTGAGCTGGTAAAAAAAAGATATATTTGCTTAAGGGGCCCATACACTACAACAGCATGCATGCGCAATCAAGTGTTTGTGCCAGCGGTTTGGTCGTGTATGGGCATTTTGTGCGATTGTACGGTTTGCTGTAGCGATGTCAAGTAGAGTTTGATATTTTGCTGATGGTACCAGCTCGCTGGTGTGCTATATGGTGAAATTAGCTCAGTTGAGCAAAGTTGTCATGGAGTAAACATGCATTTAAGACGTATAATTTGCTGAAACATAGTTTGTTTCAATGGAAAACAGAATTTTAGCACTTAAGTTATACTAGCTGCTAATTTTAACAACATACCAATAATAATTGCAGCAAAAACTGTGTGACAATTCATAACCTCCCTTCCCGCAATTTTGTATGAAATGAATATTGTACCAGCTTGCTGGTATGTTGTGTGGTTCGAGAGCATGAATACTCAATCGCTTGATTGTGCGTGCATGCTGTTGTAGTGTATGGGCCGCTTAACCAAAAGCTCTAACGTGGCATTTTAAGCACATAGCAGAGCACTGTTAGCTATTTAGTAGTAGTCGCTAAATGGATTAGGATTCGAAGTCCTTGGAACTGGAACGAGTTAGAGAATATATTTTTATTTTTTTCGAAAGAGGTTTTTAGGAAATTATAAAAGTAGGATGATGGAAACATATGTGCCTGCTAGATTTGATTATATTAGATATAAGAATACATAATTTTCTTGAGAAGATTACTTAAAGGTCCTAAATGTGACCCAATTGGCCACGTTTCTAAAATAATTTTGGAAATTCAATCGCTTGATTGTGCGTGCATGGTGTTGTAGTGTATAGGCCGCTTTATACTTCTCCGTCTTTCTTATAGCTGAATTACGAGTTGATTACGTGTGTGAACCGGGTCTAACAAGTCTAATAAAAAACCTTGTATTTCAACTTAGCTGTCAGTTCAAAAAGCTTAACGTCCCTTTTCACAATGTATGATTAAGAGTTAACGTGAACTTTAACTGACAGTTCTTCATACAAAAGTTGCCGTTAAAGTCCCTATTAGATTTTGATTGTACATTGTGAAAGGGCCCGTAAGTTTATGTAGTATTACGGATTCTATGTGACTCGTCCTTTACAGGACATAACTGTAATCGTCCCTTTCGATAACGAGCTGATTCTGTCACGTTTTTTTCAGGTTGAGATTACGGCATTCGCTATCCAACAATGTGATAATATGGTTCGATATCGACTGCCATAATCTCAAGCTGAAAAAATATGATAGAATCAGCTCTTTATCGAAAGCGATGATTAGACACCAGGTTTCAAAAATTTTTCGAAAATTCCATTAAACTCATTCGACAATTTTTCTTATTGCAAAATATAAACTTTTGGTATTTCAATTAAAAATTAAAATAAGTTATTCCAATATTGGAATCAACCAAGTTCGGATAAAGAAAATGACAACTGATTACATAAAGTTTAAATTTTTTATAAAAGGCATTTATTGTAATATTTTTGGAAATTCTTTTTTTCATTTAGTGTAAAGAGATTAGATTTTTATCTGTGAGAGTCAAGTGTCTTAACAATTTTGTTTTCTAATAAATACATATGTACATATAGTACTACTGCTGGGATACTATCGATATTTTCTACTATTTCTACTATCTATCTATAATACTAACTATAATACTATCGACTGAACGTTTGTACTTGAAAAAGCAAAATATAACTAAGTTTTTATCAAATAACAGTTAGTTTTTTTATCCCTTTTTTGAAAGTATGTATATAGTCTTATGTTTATTTTAATATGTATGTATGGCTGAGTTTACATTTGGCATTTCTTGTGTGTCATGTGCCCCAAAAAACCTAACTATTCAGACATGTACATATTTATTGATTTAAACTGTTTCCAATAATGTTAGGTTCTATAAAATTGTCTATTGGTTATGTATGAAACTGTTTAACTTAATAAATACGTGTCTGAATCAAACTGATTTTCATTTGTAATTAGTGGTTACGCTTTTTTACGCTTGTGTGGCACATGGCACACAGATGTAAGCCCGTCCTATGTATCTACGAACGTTATTTTAGGTGACAGTTTTTGAAAAATTGTGCTGTCTGTTAAAAAAAAATTTAACAACACCTCAGGTTTTTAAAACTGCATAATATCGATATTGATATTATTTCTAATCGATATTGTCGATATTTTAAAAGTATCGATAGTACTATCGATAGTATCCCAGCACTAGCATGTAAATATGTATTTATACATACATATTAATTTAGTTACATGGATACACACATACATACATATGTATGTCAATGCTGCCCACAGAGAGAAAACCGAGAGTAATGTGTAAGCGTATGTGCATTCATTTGTACAAAAAGCCGATTGATGTTCGGCACAGTGTTGGTATTTCTACGAAGAGCAAAAGCACATTAAGCTGTTGTAAAAAGGGTAAAAAGAGCAATAAAATACGAAAAAGAGGGTAAAAAAGCACTAAAATATTTTTTTTTAATTTTAATACATTAAGGCCCAATAATTGACTTCTCAATTATGTGTCATTTATCTTTAAGTATCTCTTAAGTACCGAATTCATTTTTTCAGTATAAAGTTGAGAGCCATTTAAATGCTCAACCTTGCCTATTTAAATCACACTTAAGTCTTACGAGCATACCATATGTTATTATGCTTGTGTGTGTTTATTGAAAACATGTACATGAACATCATGTGGTCGTATTAAAAAGAATTTCGTTTAATTTTCACAAATATATAACATATACAATGCATATTATCATATGATAAAATAAATAAATAGAAAAATGCGTTCTGATGCTATTTTGGTTTCATAAAATGTGTTTTTATGCAGTTTTAATTTTCTACATGTTGATAACCTAACTTTCTTATTTACATTAAACATTTGTTTTCTTTTCGAACTATCAACATTTCACAGTGCTACCACACTTTCATAGTATTTAAGTGATCATTTAATTTTACGACTGAAAAAATGAAACTGCAATTAAGTGCAACTTAATATTAAGTGGCTATTAGCTAAATGACACTTAATTGAGAAGTCGATTATTGGGCCTAAGCCTTTTAAAAAGGAAAGTTTAAAGTGTAAAAGGTCAAAATATAATTTAAAATTTTTGCTTCAAACCAAACAAAGTATTTGAGATGTAATAACAGAATTTATAAACATATTAATTAAAACAAAATCTTGATTAATTTAATAAAAATAAGTATGTAAAAACAAATAATAAAAAAAAACAGGAGACAAATAATATATTAACATATACACACATACATATGTACATACATACAATAGTAGGTGAAGCTTAGGCTTAGATTAAGATATGTATGTTACTGAAAAATCATTTACACGTAAAGAATGCATTAAAAGCATCACTCTTTTCTTAAGTACTCTTAACTTAAAAGTTTTTGTTTTTGCGATATTCACCTTTATTTCAGTTGTCAACATTGACAGCACGTCAATACGATATGAAAAAATTGGGGGTTGGCTACTCGTTGCCTAAAACAACTGACTGCTATTGATAACCTCATGCTTTCAATTGAAATCAGCCTTTAAAATTTAACCACTCTTGTGCGTTGAATACAAATTTACCTAAATTTTGTTGTAGACGTGAAAATTTTGATTTACTTTGCACTTACAAATTAACAGCCTTATGAAAATTCTGAAATCGACCCTTAAAATTTAACCAGCCTATAGTATGATTAAATATTTGTGTAAGCTTTAACAAATGCTTATTGCATACTACTTTCAATCAATTATTATGCAGTCAATTATGTGGTACTTTCCAGTTACTTCCGTTTTTTATTTTGCAAAAAAAATTAAATATTTTAATCCCAGTTATGAAAAGTTTTCTACATTGTTTTTAACATAGTTTCCGCTATTGTCATTAAAAACAATTTAAGAAGCCTCAGTTAAAAGATGGTGCTATTAGCGCTTAAAAGTATTTTAGTTTTGTAAATTAAAAACATTTTTATTTAACAAAAACGCACCAAAGGCACTGTAAGAAAGAAGAGGCAAAAAGCACCAAAAAATACCCGAAACGCACCAAAATACCATCACTGGTTCGGCACTCTGGCGCTTCTCTGGCCAGCAGTGATGTATGTACATTCGAGTTCACCTAGATAAGATAATTTAGCGACAGGTTTGCAACAACAAAATGTGTATTATTTATTTAAAGCAGTATTTTTAGCACAATTATTATTTGATAGGAGCTATTAAGAGCAATAACAATGAAAACAATTTTCGTCGTTTAAAATTTTTGGGCACACTATAAAAACTGCTATTTGATGTACTTAACATAAAGTCTTAAATTAAGCACACAATCATTGAGTTGTAGAAAAGTAATAAAAAATACCTTAAAAGAATATGCATACTATTGTATGTATGTACATACATACGTGTCTCGAGATCTGTATATAGTATATATATATATATATATATATATATATATATATATATATATATATATATAGCCCTTTAGAATATACTATATACTAAAGGGCTGCGTAAATGGTTCTAAAAGTTTTGTATTCTATTTCACACTACTGCCAAGCAGTCTGTTTTAGTGCAAACATAAATAACAAAACAAAACTAACAAAACATGACTCTCACTAAAATCAATCAAGCATCATTCGAATAGTTTTTCTCTGCAGTTTTGTTAGTGCTTGTGTTCTCAAAACAAGTAGAACATCAAAACGAAAAGCGAGAATGAAACAAAACAACACTAAATCATAGCAGAAACAACGAGTGCACTAGAACACGAACACAAACATGCAAACTGTGTATGTTTATGTATGTATATATGTATACATATATTGAAAATAAAAATTAACAAAATTTTTATATATAAATGTACATAAGTATGTATGATATTATTTCATAGTAAAGGTACCAACAGACGACATGTTTTTTACATGTGTTTTTTAAGTTTTCGATTCTTATGTTTTTCTTTACGCTTGTCAATATTGGTTAATTTACATAAGGTTTATACATGTAGTATCACTTCTTCTTTTTCAGGACATAAATATCCATGTAGTTTGTTTTATAAACTGCTTGCAGCCGTCGAAATATTTTTGGTTCCGTCGCTGAAGTACTGGCGACGCAAATGTGCTTTTTTAATTTTTTCTTTTTTAAACAAGACGTTGAGGTTGTATCTAAGAATCTATAAATTTTTGGACTCATTTTAATAAAACGACAACGTTAAATTAAAAAAAAAAATATATAATTTATTTGTCTTGAAAAATACTTCATTCAGACGGCTAATGATAGTGCACATAATCAACCGCCGACGAATTTGTTCGCATGACATAGACATTTGGAGCTGTATGTTTAACATAAGAAAATAGAGCACGCTCTATTTCAAGTAATGTCTTATGTTGTTTGTCATGTTTTTTACACAAGCAATGTTTTAAAGGTAACACACGACATGTTTTCGTTTACATATGTAAATTTTGGCAAATACAATGTGATAAACATGTCGTCTGTTGGTACCTTAAATAAAACCTCTTTTCAGCTTTCATATTACTAACGAAGCGCAATGTTTCTTTTATATGGAAAATTGTCTTTGCTATCAGAACATTCAAGCATGTTTTGAATGCTCTGTGTGAATTTTGATGTTCTTTTTCATTTTTGTTTTGAAAGGCTTGGTTTTACTTCAACATTGTTCTATTGCAGTTTTGTTCTGTACTGCAGTATTCTTATCGTAAAGCAAAACACATCTCTTGAAAGTTTTGTTTTAAAATAACGACGCAATATACACACACATTTTGAAATTAATGAGAGTGCTTGTAAGTCTTTTTTTTTAAGGCTTGTGCCACGCTCTAGTATATACTTACAAACGTACATATCGATGCTCTCAGGTAGAAAGGCCCAATTTTTAAGAAATTGAGTTTTTAGTTTTTGAGTCACAAAAATGTATTGCAATAGTGTAAAAAATAATGTTTGATTTTCATTAAAACCCGAATTTCAAAAAAGATACATTTTGATTAGGTATTACAGTTTCTATTATAATATTATTATTTTAGTTAGGGCCTTTCTACATGGAGACCAACGATATATACACACATACAATGTGCATACAATTGGTTGCAAATTTTACGAATCAGAGTAAAAAGCGCACTTGTATTGCAAACAGTAAAAGTGTCAATAATGTAAACAGTTTATTTAAGTGACAATGAAACTTACATATCGTCACCTAAAATCCAAAAAACCGTAAGTACACTTTTTTACTTTTATACAGGAGAAGCAAAAAACAAAATAAACTTAAGACTATTTATTTGTTAGCTGCCAAATTGAATGATGAATCTGTATTTTTGAACATATCTCGGTAAAATTTTAGGAAAAGTTCTATTTTGGTTAATCACATCATAATCAATCAAAAAGTGTATTTTGAATTTTTTGGTTATTACGGCTTTTTGGATTTAAGGTGACGATATGTATGTATGTATGTAAATGTCGCTCATTTACTTGAATAGTGTCACAACTAAAAAAAAACCAGTTTTGCAGAACACGAGTCTTATGTTTTCAACTTACATACAATGGGGACATGAAGAAATATTCTCCTCTCAGTAGGTGATAGTTTATATAAAATTTGTTTTCAAGATAAAATACGACATGCCGAATTATTTTGCATTATTCGGGCCTGTTCTGCAAATCACGACATGTTAAATCAATAAAACCTAAATCATTGCATTTGTAAATTTGACAATTTATAGCGATGAAAGTTGCATTAAAATATTCTATTATACATGACAAAAACTTAAAATACAACAAAAACCCACTAACAAGTCAGTTATTAATAATTTACTTTGGAAAGCACCGTGATTTAAATCACCTTGATTTTCAGAACAGGCCCGATTAACTCAAAAAACGCATTTACATACCGGCACATACATATGTACATTGTACATATGTATGTGCCGGTATGCACTAATAAGCAAGCAGGCTTACATGTAATAAGCTTAGCGCATGTAGGGCGACCTTGCAAGGGGAGCAGCATATACTACATATCGCTTATTTACTCAACGAACGTCTTAACTCAAAAACTGGAATTTTTGAGTTAATTTTGCAAAATTAATCCCCATATCGCCCTTCATATTGTCTAAAAATTTCATAAAAATACCTTGTTTGCTCAACTCTTGAAAGCAAAATAAGATTTTCTTTTTTTATTAAGTTGCTTGTAAATTGAAAACTTTAAACTCGTTTTCTGGCAAACTAGTTTTTTGAGTCATGGCTTTGTTTTAGTGAATGAGCGATTTCAACAAAAATCCATGCAATGTTCTTACCTCGTCACAAAAATTTATTGCAATAGTTTAAAAAAAATAACGCTTTTACATAGGTAGCATTTGTACAAACAGTTGTACTGTTTATTATTTTCTTTTTACCTTCTCCTGTAAAGTTACAGTTGTTTGAATTAGGGCCTTTCTACTCGTGGCTAACGATACCTACATACATATGTACATATGTATATTAATTATTTCATAACCTCAGCAAAAAATACACGATCGAAAAACACTTAATCAATGACGTTTGTATTATAGCCCTGCAAAAGACCACTTACAAGAACTTTTAAGACATCAGGGATTTTTTCAAATGCTTTAATACAGTGAAATCTTCTAAAACAAACGCTAAAAAACATTGTTGGCAAGACATTTGTGTCAGTTATTGCAGGTGTAGGAGTAAAGAATAAAATACTTCGTGAGTGAAATATTTGTGATCCTTGCTTGCTTCGTCATACGCATGGCCGCGTATACAAACCTAATGCATGCACATGCGCAAACAAGTTGAGTGATATTTTATTTTTCTGCGCAATACAAACTCGCAAATAGCTAACCATCTACATCTTACACACAGACTCAAACGTACAATATGCAAAACAACAAGCATACACACATCAACAGTACTTCTTTCGAGTGTTTGTTACGAACAAGAAGTCTTCGCGACATCGCCTGAAAACAGTCATATACACGAACATCAAAACACCCATAGTGCTTCGCTTATTAACCGCAGCATTTATTATTGGTTTAGTGTAATACATGCCACGAGAATACATTTAAAAAACAAGACTATTTACATTTCAAGACTGTTTACGCAGGCCTCTAGTATGTATTGCCCTCTCCCCTGATAACACAGGTTTCGATGGACATACCAACATACAGGGATGATAAATGAGAAAACCAATTTCGTACCAATTAGCTTTTAACATTGTACTTTTTCGACCCCAATAGTACTAAACTCGTTTTTTTTTTGTTTTAATTTTTTTTATATTTTTAGAACATGTCGCTCGTTTACTCAAATAACGTCATAACTCAAACTTGTTTTCCCAGAATACAAATTAAAAGTTTTCAATTTACACACGACTTAATTAAAAAGGGAAATCTTGTGTTTGTTAAAAAAAAAGAACGATATGAAGATTAATCTGCATCATTAACTCAAAAATGAACATTTTATATTAGACTTAGAGACAGTGGAAGAGGCAGTAAATATATAGCGTTGGTCTCAAGTAAAAAGGGCCTAACGCAAATAATTGTTATATTACATGGGAAAGTAAATGCACAATATAAACTGTAATATTCTTTCTGTAATATTTTTGTACAACTGATTGTAAAAGCGTTATTTTTTAAACTATTGCAATAAATTTTTTTGTGGCGAAGTGTATTTGTGTGAAATGTATTGTAAAAAAAACTCAATTTCGTAAAAAATACGAGTTAGGGCATTTCAGTCTTCGTTTTGATTATGAAAACAGTCTTTCCACATTAGCTGATGTGTGTAGAATTGACAATATTCTCCTCTTAACTTCTGAAAGCTACGGAAACATTAGCTCATCCAATTAATTTTTCAATTGGCACTCTGAATTACAATTGATGCTTTCTGAATTTAAATTTATAAATCTAAATTACATGTGACGCTTTCTGAAGTTAAATTGATAAATCTAAATTACAAGTGCCTCTTTCTGAATTATAATTGACGCTTTCTGAATTACAACTGGAAAAGGTGTAGGTATATAACGTTTTTCTCATCAAAGTAAATTTTAATCGCTTACATATGTACGTAGCATACCTAGCTTCATTTAATATCATCACTTAAATGACTGATATGAAGTTAATATAGCAAGTTTTTTATTTCTTATCATATTGAAAACTAAACACCGGTAAAGTTAGGTGCTGTTCTTTACAAAAAACCAA
This sequence comes from Tachina grossa, assembly GCA_949987645.1. Lineage (NCBI taxonomy): Eukaryota > Metazoa > Arthropoda > Insecta > Diptera > Tachinidae > Tachina > Tachina grossa. The sequence continues at coordinate 150,674,713 of OX465276.1, forward strand.
ACAAGTCTAACCCCCAGTTTTTAACTTAAAAATTAAGTACGTAATTAGCTAATTTTTATTTAAAATTAAGTTGTAATTAAATACGATTTAATTTTTTCAGTGGTTATTTAAAGTTCTTATTAAATTACGTTGAAAGTACGGTAGCACTGCAAAATTTCCCAGTATTATTGAAGGCTTTTCAAACAGCAGCTGTTTAATGTAAACAAAAAAGTTAGGTTATCAACATGTAGAAAATTAAATTGCATAAAAACTCATTTTATGAGACAAAAAGAACATCATAATGACTTTTTATATCACTTTATTCCATGATATGAAACTTTGTACTGTATATGTTATATATTTGTGAAATTGAAACGAAATTCTTTTTAATACGACCGCATGATGCTCATGTGCATGTTTTCAGTAAACACACACACGCATAAAAACATATGGTACAATCATAAAACTTAAGTAGTGTTTAATTTCGCAAGGTTGGGCATTTAATTATTATTTAAATAAGCACTCAAAAACACAATTTCGTATTTAATTAGAACTTAAAAATAATTACGGTTTGATTACCAACTGAAAAAATGGGCATATTGCATATATAACAAGGTAGTCGCTCTCGAAAACAAAAAAATCCGCCACTTTTCTCTCAAATTGGATATACTTAGTTTAAATGATCGCGATTTATTTTTGGTGTGCAAAAAAAACAAGAGATAGTCTCTGAAATTTTTCAAATATGTAGTACCAAATTAGTCACGGGGGTACCAACGTACTTTTAGAGTTCGTATTGTACCAAAAAAGTACAATTGTACCAACTTAATATCCCTGCCTACATACATACATACACACATTAATAAATTTACATACATATGTATGTATGTATGTACACAATAGTGTCCTGCACAAGACTATTTATAAAACCTTTCAAGACGAGAGATTTTTTCAAATGCTTAACTAGAGCGAAATATTCTAAAAGAATCGCTAAACAAAACGTTTGGCAAGACAAACAACCGAAAAAATGTCTTGTCAACAGTGTTGCTTAGCGATTCTTTTAGAATATTTCGCTGTAGTAAAGCATTTGAAAAAATCTCTCATGTCTTGAAAGGTCTTATAAATAGTCTTGTGCAGGACACTAGTACACAAGTATGCTTAAATTAAATGTTAATAACCAGAGATAGCTTAATAATATAAAGTTTATATACATATGTGTATGTACATGTACGCATACTTGGGTACGTATGTATGTAATTAAAAAATTTATTGAATTTAAAATTTTTTTCATTGATCCACTAGCCATGAACTTGGTATGGGCATCATGTCGGACATCGCAAATGGCTAATGGAGACCGCTCATGTCCATGTTTCGTCCATGCTCTAACATCTTTGCCCTAACTAGCGGTCTCCACTAGCCATGAACTTGGTATGGGCATCATGTCGGACATCGCAAATGGCTAACGGAGACCGCTCATGTCCAACTTTCGTCCATGCTCTGACATCAATTCCCGAGCATATGTCAGCAAAAATGTTCGCCATGATATTTGACGTTCGCAACCATTTGCAATAGAAAGAAAAGAGAGGGACCAAAATTGGTAAATATTCCATCTCTATTGCACTACCGCGAAATACTTTGATATGCCTGAACATGGACATCGCACGTGTTCACCACAACAAGGAAGTTGATGAATTTTTCACAGTTGCTCTGCCGGTGTCATGTCCAAGTCGATGGCTAGTGGAGACGTAGGGTAACATAAAATGTCTGAGCAACAATGTTCGCCATGAGATTCGCCGTCCGCAACATTTGCAATAGAAAGAAAAAAGACAGAACAAAACTGGTAAATATTTCATCTGTATTGCACTAACGCAAAATAATATGATATGTCTGAACATGGACATATATACATGTGTATGTATGTACGCATGCAAATACCACAACACCTTGCACTAATTTAATCCCAGCTTCTTAAACTTGCCAAATCATGCTGCGCGGATGACGTCAAATGCATTATTGTTATTGCATTATTATTGTTGAATTCCAGTTTACTCTCTCTCTCTCTCTCTCTCACTATCCACAAAGAAAACATTAGTTTTTTACCTTGTCAAATTTACAAATTCCATTGCCTTGAGTGGATTTACATTGAAGGTGATTTCAATGCGAGAAACCATCTGGACGCATGCGTTTTCTTAGAAGTTATGATTAATTAATTAATGGCATCATTGTATGATAAGTACATATGTATGTATATATGTATATGCATAACAAAAAATTATATTAAATCAATTAAAGAACAAATAGTATGTGAAATGCAGTCTATTATTTAAGGATTTATCAGACATTTTACTCTTATGGGATATTTACATATTACGTAACGCTATTTTCCGAGTTTTTAGACCCCCCCTCCTGCGCCTTACTATCCATTTTTAAAAAATTTTCAAGTCAGATTACACATTTCCTAAAAGCATTCCATTGCCGTACTTGCGTGTGGCAACGCTTTCCTCTGTTTACAAAAAATCAGCAAGAATTGCTTTAGACCATGGGTGAACATCATGCAGCAAATTTTTGCAAATCGAATTCACACGTATTCTTATTCTCTTGCATTAAGTCTTATCTGAGATAAATTTTTGCTTATCTTTTTAATCATTTTTCTCAAACGCACTGCGAGAAATTTATTATGTATGCTATTTATGTTAAAAAATGGTTTTGCCTACATACAAAAAAAAATTTAATTTAATCTTCACTGAAACAGCGACGAATGTACATGCATAGCGGGTGTAATTGTTCATTATTCTTTCAAAAAATTCTATCTTATTCAAAAAATTCTTTCATAAAAAAATCATATAAGAATTAAGGTAGAATTAGTAAAATCGTATCATGAAGTTGCGTGTCAGCTGACAAAAACCGTACCATATACAATGCATGTTACATAAGGTCTACACCTAACATAATATGTAAGATAAGAGAGTCAAATTCAATCGCAGAGCGAATTATGTTACGTGTAGACTTCAAATTAGTGTTATCTCAATCTTATAAGTTTTTTTATGAGAGCGTTGTTATAAGAAATCCTATAACAACAATCCTATGAGATGAAGTGTCAAAGAACACACCTATTTGAAAGTAAATTAGTATGCATGTGTGAGTGTTTATTAAAATAAATGAAAAACAATGTTTTGGACAACATTTCTGGGATTTTATATGTTTAAATGTGTTTAATTGATTCATAAATTAAATTTTGTGTGAAAAAGTGAAAATAAAATAGCTAATCATACAAAAATAAAACATGTTAACTCGATGAGAATTTGCATTAAATGAAATGTTATAAGAAAACTAAAAGTACGTGTTCCTGTTGTATGAGATGAAGAGAAATATCGGCATTTTATTTTTGTTATTCTGCCGACGTTCTCTCAAATATTATATCGGAGTTAATCGCAGTTGTAGACGCTATGTTACTAGTTATTAAATATGTGGTGGTAGCACTGCTGACGTAGGAATCTGCAGAAAACAGATTTTTCTGTAGCGAATGTCAAAAACGTCGCATTTGATGCCAGACAAAATAAAATGTGCTGTGCAAACTGTTACATTTTCTATAACTTGTGCACAAAGTTGAACGATACGGCAAGCTGTAAAGTATATAGAATGATACGATTTTACTAATTCTACCTTTACTTTTATTAATTGTTTCTGGCTGTGTGTTTATCTTTTTCGCTCACTTACACAACCTTAAATTTATCTTGGTCACCCATGCTTTAGACTCGGCATTTTTTTCTTGAAAAAGTTCTCTTCAATTCTCTTTTGAAACTGCTCGTTTGTTTATACACAGATGTTGTTGTTCAATTTTGCTATTGTTTTAATTTAATGCAGCGAATGAAATAATGTTAGAGAATGCGCTGATTTACACGGGCATAATTGTGCTGGCATAACATGCCAGTTTGTTGGTGAGAGAGGCAAAGAGAGTGGTTTTGCAGTTGGCATAACTTTTCAACCAGCTACAACCACGCATTAGCAGCATAAAACCAATACATACACAAATTAAAAAACAGCAAGTGTTAAATGAATACGAAAAACACTAACACACACAAAGCTGTGTATACGTATACATTTTGTGCCAGATGAATTAGTCTCGTGTAATTTGGAAAAGAACAAAAATTGTGCGGCTTAAAAATTGTTCTCGTCTAAACTACCTCAATTGAAGTAACTTTTCGGTACAGGCATCTTTTCATCATCTTCATCTTTCTTCTTTCCCCCATCACCCATAAACTCAGATTTGCTACACAACTGCCCAGCCTAACCCCCGTCTAGACTGGCAATAATTTCATTAACATATATTGCAGCAAATGTCAAAATATTGCTATTGCCAATGGAGGCAGCTCATTGCCAGTCCTTGCAATAATTATCAACAGTTTTTCGTTGACAATTATTGCGAATATGAAACGTCAAACTCGGTGTTAATTTATGTTCGACTTTCCTGTATTGCTATTGGCATTTCGATAATATTATTGAAATTTATAAAATATACATATGTATGTATATTAAAAAAGGAAAATAGTCTCTTAAAAACGTGTGTAGTGAAATAATTTGTATTGTTATATGTTTTTAACAATAAAAAATTGTTCTATTAACCAGATATTTACAAGTGAATTATATTTTTATTCTGCACCTTCCCTGTTGACTTTTTCCATATTGTGGCTACGATTTCCTACAGCCTTAACATAAGTAAAGCAATGACCAATATTGTTCCGCTATTTTGCCGGCGTAATTGCTATATTGCCAACATATTTATTGCCAGTCTAGACGGGCGTAAAGCACAGAACAAGGCGAATTCACTATCAGGTGACCTTATCAGCCCGGCAATTTGAACCAAAATGTCAAAATTTGCTCAGAAATCTTTTGACAGCTTGGTTTTGTAGCATAACAAAATACATGTTGTTTTTGGTGTTGTAAAATTGTTGTACTGATAAGGTCACCTTATACTGAATTCGCCTTGGCACAGAATATTAGTAGTCTATGGCCCAAGGCGAATTCACATAAGGTGATCTTAATTCGCCAACTGACATAAATTTCCCGCTGTCAAATGAACCGAAACGTTAAGAAATATTTTGACAGCAGGAAATTTTACACTAACAAATATACAAGGCGAATACGCAGAGTTGCAAATCAAGACCACCTTATATCAATTCGCCTTGCTATGGGCTAAAGCATGAGTAATCAAATAATCGGCATTAAAGTGAATTTTGTGGTACCTTTATATTATTTATATTTTATTTATTGTATCATGTCCTTATGTATATTTTAATTTTGCTTTGATAAATTTTTACCAAAGTTTGGCAACTTAACATACAATATGCATATTTCAACTACATTAGGAAATTACCAATAATTTTCTGTTATGTCAACATTTGCTAGGAATTTAGTAATAAGAAATAATTCCGAATTGGTCTCCAAAAAGTCCCCCAGCCGTTGCAACAAAAAAGTCTATGTACATACATATCAATGCATCCACGCAAATGTATGAAGGGACTCCAGTTAATAACGCAAGCATTGTCACCCTCAATGTAAATCAACTCTTTTTAATTAGTGCAAAAATTGCTTGCTAAAGATCACAGAATATTGTTAGTCTATGCTAAAAACATTTTTGTCCGCCCGCAGTATCCTAGTGTATTAATCGTTCATAGTAAATTTGTAATTAAATAATAAAAAAGTGAATAAAGTAAATAAATTAAATAAAAGTGAATAAAGTGTGTAGTGTAGCCAGTCCGCTCGTAATTAAAAAAGAAAAATGCATTTTGGTTAAGCAGCTCAAAAAAAAGAAAAAACAAAAAAATAAAAAGTAGCATACATACCTATGTACATATCGTTAGCTAAATTGCAAAAAGGCGTAATTAACTTAAATATAATATTGCAGGAGAAGCATAAAACTAAAAATACGTAAACTAAACAAACTTGTAGTTAAGTCCCCCTATTTTTTGTTATTAAAAGCGTAATTTTTTATCGTAGAAGTGTAGATTTTGTCAAGACATATAGTTTCAGTCAAAAACTCGTTTTGAATTTTTTTGTTAATTAAACCTTTTTGCATTTTAACTAACGATATATGTATATGTATATATGTAGGTGATAGAAAAATAAGAAATAAATTAAATAAAGAAGTTGGCCCATCAATTTTCTATCACAAATCGATCCATAACCTCCAAAAAAGCTTAACCGACACATATTTTGGACCTCTTTTTTTTGGGGAAAACTATTATTTACGATCGGAAATACCTAGTTGATTTTGGTAAAAAAAAATTAAGTTCGAAAATTATGTCGCTTAAGCTTTTTTTAACGGTTATGGCAGGATATGTATTTAATTAGGTAGCCTACTATTATTTTTTTTTTTTTTTTGGAGATTCTTCACTAAACTGCACTTAAGTCTGAAAAATTGAATAAAATAAATAAATTAAATAAAAGTTAGTAAAGTGTAGTGTATGCAGTCCGTTCCTAGTAAATATGTAATAAAATATTAAAAAAGGGAATAAATACAGTTTAGTGAAGCAGCCCCAAAAAACAAAAAGTAGCCTATGTGATAGAAAATGAAAAAATAAGAAAAGAAATTAAATAAAAAAGTTGGCCCATCAATAAATAAGAATAAAAAGCAGCCTGTGTGATAGAAAATTAAAAAAAAAATAAGAAAAGAAGTTAAATAAAGAAGCTGGCCCATCAATTTTCTATCACATAAGCTACTTTTAATTTTTTTAAACTGCTTCACTAAACTACATTTAAGCATCAAAAAGTGAATCAAGTAAATTAGGGACCGCAAATAACGATTATGTTCCAAACTTGAACTAAAAAAATCAACCTAATAGAGAAGTGATACGTGCACAAGGAATAGCTCCATATACTCCTTGTTATATGGAGTACGTTTATATGCATTAATTTTTATTTATTTAACTCATGTTTTAGACACGGCAGTTTTTCTTGAAGCAAGTCTGAGTTTAAGAGAGAGAGAGGAAAGAAGAAAGAAGAGGGGTACTGACTTGCTTGTACAGAAAAGTTACTTCAATTCTCTTTTGTTATTTCATTCGCAGCATTAAAACAATAGGAAAATTGAACAGGAAACCGTCTGAGTGTAAACAAACGAGCAGTTTTAAAATAGAATTGAAGATAACTTCGTCAAGAAAAATTGCCAAGTCTAAAACATGACTAATTTTTATTAAAAAACTCAACTTTACCGATTATTTCATGATGTTTATTTATTCCTCAGGAAATAAAAGTTACATCATGAGTTTAATTTATTGCTCAGAAAATAAAAGTTAATTTTTGATTCTTATTAATTTTTTTTTGAAAAAATTAATTTTTAAATTGTTGAAAGCGCATTTTAAAAAATTGTTAAATCGAAAGCCTATATTCAAAACACGTCAACTCGAAAAGGCTAACTTTTCAGTAGAGCGAAAAAACTAGTTAATTCGCTCGATATTGTAAAAATAAATGATGTGCCTTCCATACTATGGTTTAAATATACTTACTAATTTATAGGTCTCCAAAAAATATTTTATTTTGCACTGTTTGGCGTATTTTTAGGAGCATATATACATAGCATATTTTAGTCGATCAAAAACAAATATTTTCTTACGGTTTTATTCATAAAAATTCCTTATTTTAGCTTTAATCTGTGCATTACTTATGAAACAGATTTTGCTTTATTAAGCTCTAATAAAAATTTGTATTCATAACTGATTAATATCAGTGAATTAACTATTAAACGATTTTGGTTCTTTTGTCATTTTATGTTTAGTGATGTATACAACGAAGAATCGATTATATAGGTAGTCTGTTTGAGTTGAAAAAGAAGTAAATCATTACGCATAATGTTATTAAAAATTAACTTAAAAAGCAGGCGTTTCACTTTCTATTAATAAATAAACCAAAAAAAAAAAAAATTTATATGTTCCAAAAAATTTTATTTAAACATATTTATATTCGGCTGAGTACAGAGGTAGGCAAATACCCATTTTATTGCGGTCGATTATGCATCACTATTTTGTTTTAATTTTAAAATGTTATTGTACATACATACATACATACATATGTAAGCATGCAGTACCATACAAACATAAGTACGTATGCTTGTACTTACATATGCCCTTATGTTTATAATTCTATTTTTCTTTTTGCCAATGAGGTAGTTTAGACGAGATCAATTTTTAAGCCGCACAATTTTTGTTCTTTTCCAAATTACACGAGACTAATTCATCTGGCACAAAATGTATATGTATACACAGCTTTTTGTGTGTGTTAGTGTTTTTCGTATTCATTTAACACTTGCTGCTTTTTAATTTGTGTGTGTATTGGTTTTATGCTGCCAATGCGGGGTTGTAGCCGGTTGAAAAGTTATGCCAACCAGCGATGCCAAGTTGGTGCTTTTGGCACTATTTTTAGTGCTTTTTGAATACTCAAAACGCCAAATTTTGAGCGTTAGTGCCAAACTAAGAAAAAGCACTAAGTAAGTAGTGCTTTCAAGAAATTTGTGTATTTCTTAAAATTACTTTAATAAAAACTTGGTGTGCTTATTTTTTCAGTGTAAAGAATACATTTTTCGTCTGATATATTTCATTAAACAGAGAATACCTTCGGAAATATTAAATATTATTAAACTTCACTCATTTGGATCTTCACTCCTTTTTTACGTTAGTGCTTTTTACGCTTTTTAGATCTCAAAATTACGCTTTTTGTGCTTCTTTTAAATTTTAATGTGCTTTTAGAGCCAAAAAATTTGGCATCACTGATGCCAACCGCAAAACCACTCTCTTTGCCTCTCTCACCGACAAACTGGCATGTTATGCCAGCACAATTATGCCCGTGTAAATCAGCGCAATGAATGGGATTTCTTTGGGCACTGCTACACGTGATATTTTGATCGCAATCCATTTTAATGGATTCATGGATCACGAGGGTATGCTACATGTTCAATATTTATCGCGTCAGTATTTACGTTATTTTTGTGCTGTGCGGATCGTTTATTAAAAAAATGTCGCACAAAAATATCCCACAACTCCGGCAATGCCACCAAATTAAAAATAAAGTCTCAAAATAATTTTTTCTGTCGATAATTTAATAATTTATTAAAACAATTTTTACACAAACTTAATAACCCTTTTTACTTTTTATTTGTAAAATTTTTTTCACTGCGTTTTTTATATTATTTGTTTTATTTCACTTCTTATTAAAGTATCGCGATCTTATATCATGAAAATGCTACAAGTTCAATATTTATCACGCGATCCGCGATCTGGATTCCATAATTTAGGCCATTCTGCGATATGGATCGCGATCATCAATACTGCATGCTACACGCTCAATAAATATCGCGATACTGGATCGCGTTCAATATATATTGAACTTTAGCAGTGCCCTTTAATTTTCAACGATGTTTATATGTATGCATTTTTCATTTTGTACAATTATGCATTATTACATACATAAATGTACCGACTTATATAAATTAATACATTTGTCCAAGAACATTATTCAGGAGACATGCATAAGAATAAACGAGAAACATAAAAGTAAGAAACCACAGAAAATCTCACATAAGAGATAAAAAAATCCAGAAAATATTATTTATAATTGTTTATCAAACGCTTAAAGTAGCATGGAGGCTACATTAAAAATCTCTGAGTTATGAATAATAGGCTATTAAGCATTTATGAATAGTCTTTTTTCGATTTTTGCTTATTAAGCTGTTATGAAGCGTTTATGAATAATGCCGAGTTTACATTGGTCATTTCTTGTGTGTCATTTGCCCTAAAAAGCGTAACCAACTAATTACTAATGAAAAACTATTTGATTCAGACATGTATTTATTGATTTAAACAGTTTGCAATCATGCTGGATTCTATAAAATTGTCTATTAGTTATGTATGAAACTATTTAACTTAATAAATACATGTCTTAATCTAAAAGTTTTTCATTAGTAATTAGTGGTTACGCATTTTTTACGCTTGTGTGGCACATGGCACATAGATGGAAACTCGGCCTAAGACTTTTTGGGTACGAGATTAAGATTAGTTTATTTCTATAATTAGCTAATCCGAAAATTAACTTATGGCCTATTTCCCACCTGCGAAAGAAAACGTTCGACTTACAATTTATATTGAAAACAACAATAAAATACGAAAATTTGTTTTTTTAATTAGTTTGATATTTTTGAGTGGTAGTTTAAACTTCTTATTATTTGTAGTATTACCATACTGAGGAACAAAATAGTGGCAACATTTTCTGTGTAAAAGTCATACATGTTATCAACACACTTTGATTTTTTGTGAAAAGAAGAAGAAACTGCCATGTTTTACTATTTACAAGTAAAATATTGCGCGTGTTAAAGGAAATAGATAAATAATATAAAATATATATATTTATTTATGTGTTTTTAAATTATTTTATAATATAATTTTTACAAAAAGTTATAAGTTTCAAAAGTGTATGTTGTCAATGTTAATGTATGATTAAACCAGCACGATTGCCCGCTTAAACTAGCAAGTAAACCATATAATCGACTACCCAAAAATCACAAATGAAGATTAAGGTTAATTTAATCTTTAATCTAGAACTCAAAAAGTCGCCCTTAAAGTTTAGCATATTTTGTCGGAAAAAAAAAATTATTAAGGGTTTTCATGAGAACTCTTAAAATTGCCATTTGTGCAATTGGGCAAACTTGCGAGACTTGTTTCATGAAGCCCCTTTTGAACTATTGTACAAACAGTTTGTGTAAATTTGAAACAAACGTCAAAAATTTCATTTAATAAAAATAAAATAAGAAAATTTCAAGAAATTTTTAATTTAAAATCATATTTATTTATTTCTATAAAAAATAAAAAAGTTTGTGTTTGTGTCTAAAGATGCCTAAAGAAATCCAAAAAAAGCAAGATGCAAAATGCACAATTGCACAGTTTAAGTTTACGAGTAAAAATTATTGGGCAAACTTAACAGGATTGTGTAAATAAATTTCTATACAATTTTTGACATTTTATTTACGAGAGTGTAAAAATGCACAATCGCACAGTTTGCGAGACTTTTGAACATACTCGTTGGTCATATTCGTTGAAAAACACCGTATAATCAAAATATTGTACTAGAATTTCAGAGGCCCATAACTTGGAAACTTAGCCTAGCCGCCAATATTTTTATTTAATTTTTTTTCTTATTTTTCAATTTACTATAGGATGGGATACTTTTTTTTAATTTTGGGGAGGTGTTCAATTTTTTTTCCATTCAATACTAGATATTAAAATTGAAAAGCTACAATAAAAAACTTAAAATTCCTTAAAAAAATAATATAAGCCTAACTGAAAGCCTCTCCAATCTCGAGGTGGCCAGCTTTAGCACTCTCTAACTCACTCTCTAGTGTAACAAGGTCACTACAAATCATCAATTTCGAAAGCTTGTGTCATTGGTCCATACATAATGTTTCTATTCGATTAACAGTTTAAAAGTTATACATACATGCATTAGCAATAATACCGTAATAGTATACTAAAAGTGACCATATCTCAAGCCATAGGATATCAAAATTCTTACCAGATTCATGTTCAGCATGCCAAATGCAATCAAATATGAGGTATAATTATTATAAATTACAAATTTTTTAAAAATATTGGAAATTTACATGGGAGTTAGCATTTATTTTCACCAAAAAAAAATTATACTTTGAGATAGCAGAATAAGAAAAATTGATATAAAACGGGGAAAAAATAATTTTTTTGATTCGAAATTTATACTACAGATGAATATTGCATACTGGAGCTATTTGCCATCGGAAACTCATTTTGACCAAATTTGAGTTGACGTGTTTCGAATACAGGCTCTCGATATGTTAAATTAAATTTACTTTTTTAAATTTTATTCATTTTAAAAATTATAATTAAAAAAAAAACATTAAACTCAACCAAGTAGGTATGTGATGGAAAACGATCGTTTTCGAAACGATTTCACACAGGGCGATTTGAAAAGGTGTGGTGAATTCGGATTGACTTTGTGTATCATTTTTAAGCCAATCTTAAGCTACTAGCTTTTAAGAACTACACTAGAACATAAAATATAAATAATATAGTAGGGACGTGAAAAAATTTATCAAAAATTATTGCAAAAACTATTAAAACATACATAACTTAAAATGATTGACAAAACGACTATAGAAAACATATCGTACCTTTTATCGTTTTCAAATTGGTTTTGCGTCTAAATTTTTTTTCGTCACATATCTGAATAACTTTTATTTCCTGAAAATTAAAAAAACAACTCAACAAAAAAGTTTTTTTTCTGATGATCAAATAAAACTTAATATTTAGAATTGATTTTCAAAATAAACTTGCAACTATTACGGTCCCTGAATTGAATAAAAGTGAATAAAGTGTAGTGTTTTGTTTGTGAAAATATGATGTCGATGTCGTATTTTAAGGAGTGAATGAGGAGGAATTTTGTGATTCATCGTGTTTGGTCGAGAATAATAAATTAATTAGAATAAATCAGGTATGTTTATATGAATGTATACATGTATGTATGTAGGTAAATACAGTAGAATCTCTCTTGAGCGGACCCCGTAGGGACCATTGAAATGTGTCCGCACAAGGGGACTCTCCGCTCAAGAGAAAGCAATGCTTTGCTTATGGAGCTGTCGGGACCAGTCAAAAGTGTCCGTCTAAAGGTGGTGTCCGCCCATAGGAAGTGTCGTTAAGGGAGATTCCACTGTACATACCTCATAGTACTGATCCATAGTCTTTGTCACCAGTACTACTGACAAATTGCATACATACATATCGTTACCTTAATATAGAAAGGACCTAAACCATTGCTTTTTTGAAATTCACATTTTTACATTTTTCGATGCATTAGATGTTTTTCTATCGAAAGATACAAAAATCTCGATTTCAATAAAAATAATCAGTTAAGGCCTTTCTATATTAAGGCAACGTAAGGTAAACGATATGCATATATGTATATATACCCCAGACAAGCCCTTTTGTTACAAACATTTAACATGCGCCTTATATTGAAAGTCTACTACTGATGTTTTTAAATCGTAATTTTTGCATTTTTTTATAGAATATTTGTTCTTCTATCGAAATATATAAAAAACTCGATTTCAAAAAAATATTGAGTTAGGACCTTTCTACTCGTATTATGGTAACGATATGTGCATACATTTTTGTACTTGAATATAATATATATGTACATATCGCTCATTTACTCATACAACGTCATAACTAAAAAAAACCAGTTTGCCAGAAAAGGAATTTGAAGTTTTCATTTTATATATACCCAACTTATGGAAAGTGAAATTTTTTTTTTCTCAAGAGGTTAAATTTTTACACAATAAGAAGAATGACATGGGGATCAGTTCTGCATCATTATCTCAAAAATTCCATATTTTGAGTTATGACGTTGTTTGAGTAAATGAGCGATATGTATGTACCCAGCAAAAAATTACACATTACCATTAGAACTACTTGCCATATAATGACTTACTTTTCTGATTGCCAAATTTCATTACTCGCTTACAAATCACATTACCTTAAATTTAAAAAATTATGTACAAGTTGCTAAATGAAGAGAATTATTTTTTCAGATGAAATAGATTACCTCAACAAGTTGCCAAATAAAAAAAGTAAGTACTTCTCAAGAATCGATTATTTTAGTCTCACGCCTTGTTAAAATCATTAAGTTGGTAATCCAGTAGGGAAGAACTTCCACCAAAAATGCTTAATTCCAAACTCGATTACCTTTTTTGAAATTTTTTGCTGGGTATATATATATATATACCCTGTCGGAAATTCCATTAACTTTAAACTAACTTGAAGCTAACTATTTCGCAACTAGTACTGAGTCACAAATCACACTATGCAAGTCTTATTGCTAAGCTGAGAGAGAGACGAGGGGAATAGAAACATTTCTTTTCCCTCCGTCTCTCTCTCTCCTAATAAACTAATCAGCTTAGCAATAAGACTTGCATAGTGTAAATAGGGACTGACTGACTCTTGTCAGTACTAGTACTTGACAATGTAATCAATTGAATATTTTAACATTGCGATGTCCTAGGCTGTAGTTAATTGTCTCACTCCGCATTACTTTTCAACTAACTTAAAGTTGATTTTGTTTAAATCATCTGGTACATGTATCATCACCGTTGAGTATTGAAAGCGCTACTACCCAGCTAAGGTACCATCTAAAATAATAACAGTAAAATGTTAATATAAAACTGAAATGAGTTTCAAAGTAGCTGAGAATAAATTTGATGGCTTTCACGAAATTCGATTACGTACTCAACTTAAGAATTAATTTTGAATTTGTTCTGGATAACATTGCAGTTAGCTTTTAGTCAGTCTAAGAAAAGTTAATTATAAATTAATTATTTTTGTAGTCAACCACACATTCTCCGACAGGGTACTTATACCCTAATTCGGTAAGAAGATTTAGGACGTTTTTGTATGAAAATACTTTTTTTAAGTTCTTTTTTTTTGAATTCTCTAAATTATTTTCTTCAAAAATTGTTGTCTTTGACAATGAAAAATAAAAATATTATTAATTTCAATTTCAATTTCAAATTATTTATTTAATTAATCGAGCCCATATGGCCATATATGATTAAAATGTACAAAAAGTGATGAACTTATTTCTAACCGCGTGTGTGATACATATATTGAAGTAAAAGTTAACATAAAAAATATTTATAACTTATTATATTTATATATTTTATATATTTATATATATTATATATTTATATATGTATATTATATATTTACATACTAAGTATGTACTATTAATATAATCCTTGACAATAAAATTTATTATTTTATTATTTTTATTAACATGTTTTTAAAACATAAAAATTAAATTAAAAGTATTGTACCTAGTTTGAAAAATATATAAAAAAAATATGTGTTGGATACAAACTTTGGAACACGGCCATAAAGCAAATACACGAACTTTCTAGTATAGACAATAAATAATAATTATTTTAAAGAATCACAACTGCGGAGCTTTTTTTCGTCCATAGACAAGACGATATAATCGTCGAACAGAATTAGGACATTATTATGAAAATTAACTATTAAATTATTCACGATTTTCGTATGAAATGAGTTTTAACTATTTATAAGTTTATTTTTTCCGCTTTTTAATTATAATCATATTAACGTTTGTTGGCTCCAGTTTATTGATCTTATGTATACATAAATACATATGTATGTATGTATGTATTATGCATCATCAATACGATCATCGTTATGATAATCAACTTGATCATTATAATGATGTGAGCTATTACCATAATGATGTTTGCTAACTTCATAATAACGATTTAAATCTGTTTTAAATACAAAATCTATTTTTATGCAAATATGCTTGCATTCACGTCGGCTTAGAGTGTAAACCTGCTAAATCCACTTGTTATAAAATATGGCATTTTAATGACGTTCTTTAAATTTTTTCACACATATGGTTTTGTCAAAATTTGCTAAAATTGAAGTTGTGACGTAGGCTGCAAGCAAATTTGATTTCCAATTTTATGTTCAAAATACCTTCGTCGAGGAAACAATTGAACATTTTCTTATACATATTTTATTTCAGCAAGGAAAATTACTTTTGTTTAAATTTTTTACAAAGACAAATATTATTTTAAAACAGCTGTTAAATTAAGTGCGTTCGAGAACTCAAAAATTTGTACAAATTTGTACTATTTTTTACTGGATTGCGTTCGAGTACACAAAATCCAGTAAATGAGAGGTCGAATTGAGAGAGAAAAATGACAGTTCATTTACTGAGTAAATGCAAGTTTTTACTGTACAAATTTTTGCCAGTAAAATCCAGTAAAACGAAACCATATGTTTTTAAATATAAACAAACAAAAGTAAAGGGAAACAAAAATTTTTAGTTTTTGATGAAATTTTTAAAATAACAAAAAACAAATGTATTAAGTTATAAGCATTATAACATTTATTTAAGTTTGATGCTAGAAAAATATTCGGGTATGTTATGTATTCCACGTGAAATTAAAAAGTGCGGAATTTCCATGGAATGTTTGTAAATATGTATGTATGCACATATTTATGTATGTATGTATTTAAATAACAATTCTATTGCATTTCCAAACAATTTAATTTCACATGGAATTCAGAACATAACCGATTGTTTTTAAACGTAAATAAAGTTAATAGATTATTATATTGAAATTTTTGTTTATACATATCGCCAGGTCGACGGTTCCTGGTTTGACGTATGGAACATTTAAACAATTTACTTTGTGTACATACTTGTTTTAAATTCTTTCCCAGTTTTTCGTTGTCTTGAATATATCATCCTAATAACTTCTCACGTTCAGAGAAAAAATGTTAGAAACTTTAACGGCCTGACCCGCGATGCCGACAAGAAAGTTTCTATCGCTTACTTATATTTAAAACAAAATATAAGAAAGTTTCTTGTCGACATCGTGGACCGGCCAAATAAGTTTAAATAATAACATATGTCCATATCTATTACTTTTATTATTAAACAAAATATTCTATCTTGTATTTCATATGTATAATTTTTTTAGCGCCAAAATTGGTAATCAGCAGTTGTATATATTTTACTGGATTTTACAATTTTTCCGATCGCGTACTTTTAGATGCAAACTTTTTTATTGAGAGTAATTTCTTTAAATTACTCAGTATTTACTCAGTTACTGGATTTTACTGGAAAAGTACTCAAACGCACCTATTGAAAGAAAAATTTAATGAAGCGTTGAAAGAAAAATTGAAGTCTACCTGTACCTGGATTCAGTAACTTTTATTACGATAATCGTATCGTTATAATAAATATAACGAAAATTTATCGACTTTGCTATACAGTAACATATTTTAACGATATTCTGTGTCGGTTGGAGAAAAAAATTAAGTCAAAAAGATCTAATCTGTTGAGTTTTTCTTTATTATTCTTTATGTTTTTCGCTTATTTTCACATTTTCTGTACAGAGATACCACATAATATTGAATTAAATGGTGAATACGATAAAGCGGGAGACTATCGTAAAAAAGAAATTACAGAATAACATTATCATTATCGCAGGCGAATAAATATGTCGATAAATATTACGATTTTCGGTTCGCAAAAAGTTACTGAATCCAGGTACTGGTGTTTAATTTCCAAATGTGTGAGTGTGGTAGTAAAAAAGTGTGAATGTATTGAACTTTGAAACGAAAATTGAAGAATAAATTGAACGTGTAGCCCCCAAGTTAAATACATACACTACCAGCTTGACTTGCTTTTAACAAAAAGTTGCAATAATCGGCCACCAAAAATTTTTAATGAACCAAACTATAATAATTAAACATATACTAATTTATTTTGAATAGTTACACACACACACACACACACACACACATATATATATATATATATATATATATATATATATATATATAAATTCCATACATGTGATTAAAAAGTTATAGAATAATATTTTATACATGAACTGAAGCTTAAAATTAAGGTTTTTTAAAGCTTCAGGTCTGTTTATTTTTGTATTTTATTTCTTAAATATTTCGTTAACCTTCGGTTAATTGAAAGGAGAAATGAAAAAAGAAAAATTAAATATCATAAAAATCAAAAACAATAAATATCCTGAAGAAGTTAAAAATATACCTAAAGCTCACAAAAATAGTTTAATAAAATATATTAGAAAGGTCTAAAAATTAGATAAAAGAACTTAAAATTAGGTTTAATATTTTGTATTTTCGTATATTTGAGTTCTTCTACTCATGTTGAAATTTTTTATAAACACATACTTAAGGAAAAAATATTGAAATTTTTGTTTGATTTTTTGGATTCTTAATTTTTTGTGATATTGCCGTCTCTTTACCTTCTTGAATGGCAATTAATTTTTCATAAGGAATATAATAATATTGCCCGCTCCATACAAATGTTAAGTGCATTAATGACATCATTTACTTTATTTAGCCTTTTGTGTATTTTTAATTTTTATATTCTCTGAAGTTTCTTCGTCCGAAAAATCTATAGTTGCACTTTTATCTGAAAAGTCTTTCCTGACCCATTTATTGTAAGTTCAGCGTAAATAAACAAATTTTCTTTCTACTCATACATATTTTTATATTCATGCACCAAGTTTAAAGAGAGATAAATAAATAAAAAAGTGTTAAGTGCCCAGGAGACTTACAAAAAAACCCATCAATCACATAGTTGTGAGCGTGCAGTCGTTTCTTTTCGGCTACAGGTACACGTTGTCGGCACTGTTTAATGAGAATCAAAAAACTTTGATATTTTTATTTGACGGCTGATTATTTGTACGTCTCCAAATCTGATTGACGAAAAAAAGGTTATTTGGTTTGTCCCAGCAAAAAAAGTGAGGAAAAAGAAGTAGAAAAAGCACCACATCTACTGAATCGAACCACTTCAAATTTAGGAAAAAAAAACCAATGAATTTTACATTGACGTGTCATTGGAAGGAAGTGGTTTGGCTTTAACATTTTTTAAACTCAATAAAAATCGTGTTTTTGGAGCAATAAAAATCCGAAATTCGGGAGTGAAATTCACTTCACAAAAGTAGTGAAAAAGTGCTTTTTATTCAGTGATTAAAATTACTTGTATATGACTTGAAAAGAAAAAAAGGTTAAATTATTTAATTTTTGTTATTTTATTCCATTGCTATATTTAATAATGCAAATTTTTGGATTTGAAAAGCCTTAAATGTAATAAAAAAAACATTTGTATTTGGCTTGATCAAAAACGCAATGACTTTGCTGAAAACAAAGTAGTGTTTTAAAATTCTATTTGATATGTGGTTAAAAATAACTTCTTTAATATCTAAAAATATGCATTAGATACTTTCGAAGTAATTTAAAAGTGGTTCGTAAGGAAGTACTCCTCTAATTTTTTTCTGGGGTGTTATTTGTTCTGTGACGACATGGAGAAGTGCGCGGATAAAAAAAATTAATTTGCACTTTATGAAAATGTACCATTGATCTTTGTTAAAAATCAAACAATCAAAAGACTACAAACAGTTTTATGATTATTATAAATATTATATTCTCTAATTTTTCTAATCTTAATGGTAGTGTGAATAAAAAAATTACTTAAAATTTTTTTTTTTAAAAACCCCAAATATATATGTATTTATGTATGTGAATTTTGTGTTTAAAACAAATTTTTAACTAAAAAGCAAATACATACTAGTATGTACATTATTTTTTTTTATTCACAATACCCAATGTCTTGTTTTTATATTAAAAATCGTTTGTTTGTTTCGAAATTTTTTCAAGGAAAATATGTTTGTTTTTTTTCGAATGGTTTGAAGAATTAGAATTATAAATAGATAAAGCAAATTAAGTAACATGTGTATAATTAGTAAAAACAACAAAACGACAATGGTAAGACTGTTGTAAATATAATGATGGTAAAATTGAGCTTACAATACAAAAAAGCTTTCAGCAAATTGAAATACGATGAATCAAAACAATTCACATATTCCATTTGCAATAAAATGCTAAGTATATAAAGCAGAAATCTACATCAACTGACACCACACACAGTGGACCAAACACAAAAGAACGCTGATGATGAAGGTTTAGTGGCCTTCGAAAACGGCTGGCTGTTCCGTTCAACTATGTGTTGTTAGTCAGAATATTTACGACAGACTTTGGTGTTATTTGTTCATTAATAATTATCACATGTAATTTGGCTAAAAAGCGATACGAACTTTAGCCCGTTCAAATCACAAATATAGAAACAAATGGAGTTCGAATAATAATTAAAATTAATTAGAATTATTATTATTATAAACAATAATAATAATAATAGATGAAAAATTAGAGTGGAAGATAGAAAAATTATTGGTGGCTATTCGGGAAAACGCGTCGAAGAAGTGAAACTTTACATTAAAGCAAAAACAAAGTTTCAAAAATTGCTTTTGTTGTCCACACAATTCTAAAATTAAATAAATGATTAAACAGAATACCGACTTCAACACATTTTCCATACAAATTGACACAAAAAAACAGCCGCAGAAACCAGTCGTGAGATAGAATCTATTTTATTTTGAGAGCGTTTTTTCTTATGCTCTCACATATAAATACTTAATGTAGAAACAGAATAAAGTCTGCAACTTCAGGAAAATCGCTGAGAAATTAATCAAGCCCATAATAACATCGACGGCAGTAACTTCAAATGCTCTCTAATTTTTGTTTTATTTTCTTTTGTGCTTATTTTTCTTTGTAGTTTTGTTTACAAAATGTATGAAATTTATTGAAAGTATGGTAACATTTTTGTGAGAATGAACATTGATATGTGAGAGTATAAGAAAAAACGCTCTCAAAATAAAATAGATTCTATCTCACGACTGGTTTCTGCGGCTGTTTTTTTGTGTCAATTTGTATGCAAAATGTGTTGAAGCCGGTATTCTGTTTAATCATTTATTCTCACAAAAATGTTACCATACTTTCAATAAATTTCATACATTTTGTAAACAAAACTACAAAGAAAAATAAGCACAAAAGAAAATAAAACAAAAATAGAGAGCATTTGAAGTTACTGCCGTCGATGTTATTATGGGCTTGATTAATTTGTCAGCGATTTTCCTGAAGTTGCAGACTTTATTCTGTTTCTACATTAAACGTGAGAATTTCAACGTGTTGCTCTCTTTTTTAAAAACTGTGAATTTTATATGATAAACAAAAACAAATTTTTAACATATATGAAGTTTTGTTTTTGTTTTGCATGTAAATTTCACCAAGTCGACGCGTATTCCAGAATAGACACCATTATTTATCTCTGTATATTTGTTTAATGTGCTTTTTTATACAAAGATTTCATTAAGTTTTAAGGCCTGACCCACGATATCGACAACGTTCGACTTGTCGCACACTTACATGTGAAACAACAACAAAATATTAAAATTTGTTTTTGTTTTGAATGTAAATGTGCGACAAGTCGAACGTTGTCGACATCGTGGGTTTGGCCCTTAATGTCGGTAATAACAAAAAATCATCATCCGATGAAGACATATGTACAAGGTGGCGCAAAAGTAATCCTCCTATCAGAAAATGCTATAAATTTTGCGATTGGCGCCTAATGTCAGTTCTGTTTTGACATTTGTGTAGTAAACACATGCGAAATACACGTTACTAAACAATGTTACGCTACACTGCTCCAGAACGCGGAATATTGGTGACTATTTATTTGACCAATAATCGGTCGTGAATTTCGTCGCAGATTTCCTGGCCGTCCAACGCCTACTGGTGAAACACTGCGACGTTTAGTCGCTCGCTTCGAAGAGACTGGCACAACACGAGATGCTGCCAGGCGTGGCAGACCCCGGAGTAGCCGTTCTGCAGAGAATATTGCTGCTGTAGCCAGGGATGTCATGGAAGCGCCGTCGACATCGATCAGACGATGTGCCATGCAAATGGGTATCAGTCGACGGTCTTTACAGCGAATTTTGGTACAAGATTTGAAGATGTTTCCGTACAAAGTCCAGACGGTGCATCAGCTGTTAGCTGCTGACCGCCAATCGCGTCTAACATACGGTCAAGCCATCCTTGATCACCACCAAGAGGTTATTTTTGCGCCACCCTGTATATGCCATCGCACACAACGAACGCAAAATTAAATTAAACGACACTAACACATTCTTACCGATTGATGGCTTTTTTGTACGTCTCCTGGACACTTTAGCACTGGCGCGCAAAAAACTTTTTGGGATGAGTTCTTTTGTGAAACTAAAAGTACTTATTTGAATTAAATTTAGTAAACTCAGAGAGTAAATCGTTTTCAATTTACTAAAAGAGAAAAGGTTGCGCTTTAAAAAAAACAGTCTTCCCTCGTCTCTCTCTCCCAACAAACTAATCAGCTTAGCAATAAGACTTGCATGGTGTAAATTAGGACTTTGGATAGAAAATAATATTTGTCTCTCCTGTAAAATTTGGTTGAAGTGAGTTAGTAGTTTTACACTCTAAGCCGACGATATATACAAATTGGGAATCTGCTTACGTACACACATATCGTCGGATATATTCATATTTATGCATGTACATATGTACATAATATGTATGTACATTACGTGACATCTTAGGTTTAGAAAACTTTTAACAAATGAAACGTCTGTTTTGTTTTTTTATGAGTCAGGATTGTAAAAATGTGAGCTTTGTTCATACACTTGTGCGTTATCAAATTAGATTTGTATAGGTATGTAAGTGTTTTCAGTTAATTAAAATTAAACAGTTAAAAAAATTGCTAAATAGAAAATAATTTTTTAGTTCATTTACATTTTAAACATAGTATCATTGGCTTAGTCGGCAAATATCCCAGCAAAAAAAATTCAAAAAAGGTAATCGAGTTTGGAATTAATCATTTTTAGTGGAAGCTGTTCCTTGCTAGATTACCAACTTAATGATTTTAAACAAGGCTTGAGACTAAAATAATCGATTCTTGAGAAGTAATTATGTTGTTTATTGTAGGAACTAATAATTTTTTTCGTTGTGGGAAATAGTTATTTTTTTCTTGATAGAACTAGTTTTTTTTTGTCGAAAAAATTACTTATTTTTAAATATGACGTTGTTTGAGTAAATGGAAGATCTTGATTAAAAAATCAGTTTGATTAAATAAATAATAACTTTTTAAAAATATAAATAATTTAAAAAAAAACTACAAGTATTGTTTTACTACGAAATACACCATTCTGTAAAAGTTCTTTTATAAACTCAATTGAAGTGGGTTATATTTTATTCGTATCTGTGCCTATATTGTTTCTTATAAATACTAGATGTATTTAGAAAAATTTTTGATTGAAGAACTTTTATTAAAACCGAAAATTAATAAAATTATTTGGAACTACTTATATTTAAATAATAGTTTTCCAAAATGTAAGTACTTATTTTTTAGTTTAAAATAAATAATTATACAATTAGGAATCTATATAATTTATTTAAAATAACCAAATATTTTGGCAATATTTTCACGTCATCTTTTAAAACCCAAAGAATATCTTTAACTTCTGCTTCTTATTTTTAGTATTTTACGTAATGTGATTTGTAAGTGAGTACTTCAATTTGGCAATCTAAAAAGTATGTTCAGATGTTAATGTCTAATTTTTTGCTGGGATGCTGTCATTTTAGGGTTCCGTACACCAAAGGTGAAAAGGAACCCTATTGTTTTCACTACACTGTCCGTCTGTCCGTCACACGGTATTTTCTCAGGAACCGTAAGAGCTACGGACCTGAAATTTGGATACAGTATGTAGAACCTTGGCCGCTACAACAACAAATACATGAGAATTAAAAATTAAAGGATGTTCCAAAACAAGCAACGAAAAATTTTAAAATCCCATGTAATATACAACATACAACAATTAACACTAAAATTTAAAAAAATTAAAATTAAAGGGTGGTCCATCAGTTAATGCAATTTTGACTATGTAATTTTGACAATTTGCTATATCTTGGGAACCGTAAGAGGTAAACACTTGAAATTTTCAAAAACGGTAAAACTAAAAAAACCGAAAATTGTAAAATCGCCAAACCAAAAAAAAAAATCGCCAAAACGAAAAAAATCGCCAAAATTAAAAAAAAAATTCTAACACTAAAATAAATCGCCAAAATGAAAAAAAAACGCCAAAAATCGAAAAAAATCGCCAAAACGCGAAAATGTCGCCAAAACTAAAAACAAATTTAAATAAAAAAATCGCAAAAATGAAAAAAATCTCCAAAAATAAAAAAAAAATCGCCAAAATGAAAAAACGCCAAAATGAAAAAACGCCAAAAACCGAAAAAAATCGCCAAAACAAGAAAATAAATTGTCAAAACTAAAAAAGAGCCAAAACTTAAAAAAAGTCGCCAAAACCGAAAAAACGCAAAAACCGCCAAAACAAAAAAACCGAAAAGACCCCAAAAATGAAAAAAAATGCCAAAACTATATATTATATAGGATGAAGTTTGTATTAAATTACATATCTAGTGTTCGTACGGAACCTTTCGTGCGCGAGTCAGAATCGCACTTTACTGAATTTATTTCTTAATTATTCAGGAGGGACAAAAAAAGTTTTTGTAAATGATGTGTTTTGAGTTAAGGTAGAATTAGTAAAATTGTATCGTGATGTTGCGTGACAGCTGACAAAAACCGTACGATATACAATGCATGTTACTAGTTATAAAATATATGGTGGCAGCACTGCTGACGTTGGAATCTGCAGAAAACAGATATTTCTGTAGGGAATGTCAAAAACGCCGCATTTAATGCCAGACAAAAAAATGTGCTGTGCAAACTGTTACATTTTCTATAACTTATGCACAAAGTTGAACGATACGGCAAGCTGTAAAGTAGAATGATACGATTTTACTAATTCTACCTTTACTCCAGCATTCTATATTAAAAACACACTTTGCATAAAAAGTGGAGTTAGCATACATATTTGCCGACTAAGCCAGCGGTATGGTATTTATGTATGTATATCGAAATTCCTATTGATTCAGGGGAATAACTTCTGTAATATTTTAACTTTTCTGCCAAAAATTTCAATAACACATAAATTCATATTAAAATTAAAACTAATTTAAACCTAAATTGCATTTGATCGTTAAATAAAAAAACTTTATGTACTTCCTCTTTTCTTTTACTCTAAATTAAGCCTTGAAAAATACTTCCCAAAATATCGTTACTTGAGAACTAGTTGCAACTTGCTTGCTGCAACTGCATGTGTATTACCCTCCCTCCAAAAAAGGTCAAAAATTATACTCGCGTTAAAAGTTAAAATTCAGCTTAACGTTTTTTTTTATGCATTTTGTCTGTTCTTTATTAAGATTAATGTTAACTGTCAATTTAAAAACACTGTTAAAGCAAAAAAGATGACACAGAAAACAAAAAAAAATTAAAAACTCTAATATGTTTGAAAATCCACTCTAAACTCCCATATTCATAAAAACACAAAATAAAGCTAGTTTAGCCTATTGACATTAAATGTTATGGGGTGAACACTTGATGGCAAAGATGTGCCTATAACATGCTTATGATGTGATGAATTTAATGATGATGCACAGCAAATGGAAATTAACAGCATAAAAAAAGATACAAATTAAATATGTACACGAAGAGTGATACATACTAGAGAGCTGCGTAAACAGTCTTGAAATGTAAAAACGTCATGATTTTTAAATGTATTCACGTCGCATGTATTATACTAAGCCAATAATAAATGCTGTCGTACTATAAGCGAAGCACTATGGATGTATTGGTGTATGTGTATATCAGTTGTAACAACCCTGCAGAAAGTGCGAATAGTGAAATTGTGGTGATTTACTAGTGACGTTGTCAGTAGCACTACTGACCATGTGTACCCCAGGCAATGGTATCATCTATTGACATTTACCATTAGCTTGTCATTGAAAATCCACCACTAGACTATAGCACTACTGACTTAGTAGTTCTTTCGGGACCACATGGAGACATTGGCACCAAATATTCAATAGTAAATTTTTGGGGCTCTAGTCTACAATACCGATATATCCTCTTGTTGTCAATAGTAAACTTATAGTGATTTTCTAGTGAATTTGTCAATAGTGCTACTGACTATGTGTACCCCAGCCAATGCAAATGCCTATTGACAAATAACATAGAGTTGTCATCAAAATCTATCAGTAGACTTTAGCACTATTAAGAAGGTAGTTCTTTTACGACCATATGGAGATATTTGAACCGAAGATTCACTCGTAGATTTTAGTGACCCTCGTCTACATATATTTATTTAATATTATTGCACAATATAATAAAAAAGAAAAACAAACTATTGACGCGTTCATTGACAATATTACCAGAAATGCACTAGAACTGTCGTCTCTAACGTATCTCTACTCGCGCATAAAAGGAAAGTTGTCGACATTTTAACTAGTGCAATTGTCGCTGGAGAAAGAGTATTGACATAGAGACATATGGTTCTAGGTTGATTAGAGGGAAGCGATGTCGTAAGACAGCTTGTTTGTAACAAATACTCAAAAGAAGTACTGCTGATTAGGGTATGCTTGTTATTTTTCATATTGTACGTTTGAGTGTGTGTGTAATATGTAGATGGTAAGCTATTATGTGATTAACCGCATACAACTAATTTCAATGCATCCCTATCGGAAATTTGGCTAACTTTAAACTAACTTTAAGCTAACTATTTCGCAACTATTACTGAATACACGTGGATTACCTTGCAATGTAATCAACTGACTATTTTAACATTGCGATGTCCTAGGTGGTAGTCAATTGTCTCACTAGGCACTACTTTAAGCTAACTTAAAGTTGACTTTTTTAAATCACCTGGCAGTCAGTAAATTAAAAAAAAAAAATATGTGGCTCGAACATGTAACATCACACGTTGTGTACTCAACGCGCTACCACTCGGCTAAGCTGCCATCTAAAATAACAGCAGCAAAATATTAATATAAAACTGAAATGAGTTTTAAAGTAGCTGAGAATAAATTTGTTGGCTCTCACCAAATTCGATTACGTACTCAACTTTAGAATTAATTTTGGGTTTGTTCTGGATGACTTTGCAGCTAGCTTTTAGTCAGTCTAAGGGGATAGTCACACTTAAGCAAATATTTGCTCAAAAAACGTGACCACAAAATATTAATGAAAAAGCTTTCAATTCAGATACGTGTTTGTTAAGTTAAATAGTTTCCAATAATGTTGCAATCAATAACGTTGTGTATTAGTTGTTTATGAAACTGTTTAACTTAAGAAACACTTGTCTGAATCAAATGGTTTTTCACAAACGTTGAGTGGTTACGCTTTTTTAAGCAAATATTTGCCTAGTGTGACCGTACCTTAAGAAAAGTTAACTATAAGTTAACTATTTTTGTAGTCAGCCACACATTCTCCGACAGGGATGTGTGTGCCTTTGCATGTGCGCAGAAAAATAAAATATCATACACACATACATGCATGACGTTTGTACACGCGCTTATGCGTAGAAAGAAGCTAGTATCACAAATTCTTCCGTCACGAAGTGTTTTCTTCTTTACTCTTATACCTACAATACTCAAACAAATTTCTTGCAAACAATGTTGTTAACGTTTGTTTTATAAGATTTCGCTTTAGTAAAGCATTTGAAAAATCCCTCATGTCTTGAAAGTTCTTATAAGATGTCTTGTGCAGGAGACTAATACATACTGGTGCATATGTATAGCAGACTGTGTTTGAGGAAATTATGTCAGCACAAGAATTAAAGTTAAACAGATATTCAAAGTTTAAAATATTTTTTTTTTTGTTGGTACGGAAGTGTGTTTGCAAATGAAGCCATAAGGAGAATCTTCAATCGGATAATCTAAAAGACCTGAAGACTATGGAATACAAATGGATGGTTCCTCAAGGTCAATCAATGATGATGTCTATATTTAAAAAACCAAAATTTGAAACTCCCGCAGACTGGTAAACGGTTTTAAGATGTTAAATATATATATAGACCAACTATACAAGTCTAATGTATGGGTCGGCACGGCATTACAAAGTCTATTTTCCTAATGGAGGAGTTGGCTGAAGTAGTTAGCACGTTGACAACAAAACCGAAGGTTGTGGGTTCACCCCGGTTTCCAACAATCATACAATAACAACACCACCCATTTTTCTGATGTGCATTATTGTCCCTTTGTATTAGTTGTTGTAGGAAAGTTCAAGTGATGAAGGCATAGACACTGGTCACTGAACTACACCGGCTTCAGCGGATACTAATCCTAATGTAACATCAGAACACCCTTCTTCGTCGGTATTGCGTAGCAGAATCGTCAGCGAAATAAAATAGGCAATAAAATGGCTACTAAACACAGCTTCGAAATTTAATACGCTTCATTGACACCAGACGCGCTGCAACACTGCATTATTAAAAACGTGGAAAATGTCAGAGTTGTAAAAGAATGAATAGTTCTTCTATCTCTTCCTTCACCACCTGTCTTCTCTATCACTATTCCTTTCCTAAAGAAGTTAACACCTAGTAACACTCGTTTCCTGAGTGTTACTTCTCTTTGAAAAAGAAGAGGACAAAGAAGCTCATCGGTGACAGTGGGGTAATCCAACTCTATTGATTTATTTGAGCTGGAAGCAATTTGAGGTGCATTTTCTTGTTATACAATGGAATATCTTCTAACGAAATCATTGAAGTTGTTCCTGAAATCTCATATTTTTACGCACAACCCGTGAAGACGGCAGGGCAGAGGCAAAGAAGGTGCATTATAGTCTCCTCTTCATCTAGACAACTAGAGCATTAGTCACTACAGGGAAGTTACAGCCTTCCTCATTGATACCGTGTCAATTATTTTCTCCATTACTGTCAATTTTAGTTTTCATATGTCAAATTAAACTGATTCATATTAATGCTACATATTTGCACTCGCTGTTTGGTGAGCCTCTTCTACTGTTGCATGCCTCAAATGAGTATAAACATTACATTAAACTTTGATCATGTCAGTCAGACAATGTGACTGATTGCTTTAAAAAGAGAAATGGAATTAAAGTGTGTTTTTTTTAATTTTGAGAAGCAAGATATGACTACATACATATTTGTTAATTTAACTGACCATTCATTCATTTGTGGCTTTTTTTACTTGTTCATTTGTATATCGAAATAATCACGCATACTTGCACAAGTACGAGTATGATGGATGATCGCCGTCAGTTAATCGTTAATTAAATAAAGTTTGTTTTTTTTAAATTTTTACTGTAAATTATGATCTTTAATTAAATCAACAAAAATACGGGATAGCTTAAATTTTGCTAGAACATTTTGGAACTTATTAAAAGAAAAATATGTAGGAAATGCCAGCAAAGTGAGCCTAAGCAGAAAAATATACATTTTTTTTATTTTTCATAAAAATCGTTCAACTGATGTAAACAAAAGAGAATGAAAATAATGCCAAATTAAAAAATATTTTTTTTTTTAATTAACTAAAATTTTTTTAATTTGATCAATTTGATAAAATTTGCTCTGAGATCAGCATATCGAGCCAAAACCGCGAAAAAAGCCCAAGCGACATAATTTTGTGAACCTCGTTTTTTTTGACGAAAATCGATTACTTACGATCGCAGATAATCGATTTTCATAAAAAAATGAGGTTCGAAAATTATGTCACTTAAGCTTTTTTTGACGTCTATGGCACGATATACTGAACACTCTGCTCTTGCTCTTTGTATTTTTGGTCTTTATTTTACGTTTTCTTTTATTCCCTTTGTCATCTTTAATACAAGCCGTTATCTATGAAAAGAATTTTTAAGTCTTATAATTAGAGTTCTTGGATTAAGTGAAATTGAAATTTTCAGTCACACCTGTCACAGTCCGTCAATTCGGATATATTTCTTAACCGACTTCAAAAAAGGAGGACGTTGTCAATCTTTATGTATTTTTTATGTGTGTTACTCCATAACTTGGTCATTTGTTTAAAAATTATTTTTTGTCTAATAGGTAATAAGTGTCATTGGGTCGCACTCTCGAAATATCTCATGAAAAAATAAATAATATAATAAATAACAAAAAATATTTTATATAAATCTATATACTCCATCCGATTCTTGCGAAACTTCGAACCCATATCACGTAGACAAAAATTTTCCTGCAATAATCACGTTTAATTGAAAAAAAAAACAAAACTCAATTAAAAATTTTATTAAATCAATTAAACTTTTGTTTAAAAATTTAATTTAATAAAAAGTTTAATTGAAAATATGTTTAATTGATTTTTGTTTTTTTCAATAAAACGCGTTTACTGCAGGAACATTTTCTTCCATCGTTCGAAAAAAATGTCAGAGGCCACACCCCCCAAAATTTGATACTAAATTTTACTAACTTTCACTTATTTGATTCTAACGATATTTCGGAAACACCTTTGACTCTACAGATTGCACATTCTCACATTGAGAAAAGTGGGCGGCGCCACTGCCATTAAAATATTTTAATATATTTTATGTAATTCTACCTAACCGATTGCTAAGAAGTTCGGCGTATGCCTTATGTAAAGATACAAAGTTTTCTATTAAAAAGTGGGCGCCACCACGCCCCTTAATATTATATAATGTATCTTATATTTTTCGCCCAACCAATTCTTATGAAATTTGGCAAACACTTTAGTCTCTCTAGGATGACAGGCATTATGTATTTTATTTAATCCATTCCTGCGAATCTTGCCACACGCATTAGGCTATTGCTATGATATAATTTTGGCACAAGCATCATATACATATCGGTCATTTATTCAAACGTCATAACTCAAAAAGTTGAATTTTTAAGTTAATGATGCGGAATTAATCCTCATATCGTTATTCATATTGTGTAAAAATTTCATACAAATATCTTAATGACTCAACTCTTGAGAGAAAAATAAAATTTTTACTTTCCATTAAATAAGGTGCGTTTGAGTACTTTTCCAGTAAAATCCAGTAACTGAGCACTGTTTTCCAGAACTTCTAGGGGTGAAATCGTCAAAAACTACAGATTTCTGTGCAAAAAATCGTCAAAATCGTCAAGTCATTTTAGAAAATCGTCAAAAAAACGTCAAATCAAAAATATTCAATTTGTTTGTATTTTAATTGTTTTATTACAAAAACTACTACAATGGTTCAAACTTATTAACTATGCTTTCAACAAATATACATTAACTGCCATATTCATAAAAAATATTTCAGGTTTATTAAGCGCTTATTTGACATATTTCTATGGGAAATTTGTCAAATAAACCTGTAATAAACCTAAAATATTTTTTATGAATTAGACCGTAAATATATGTATATTACCTAAACATGAAAACCATTAAAATTAAAAATAAAAGTTAAAAAAAGAAACTTAAAATGAAGTCAGAATTCACATACGTACATATATATTTATTTTTAAAACAGATAATTTATAAAAAAAATAATTAGCATTTTTGTTATAGAAACATAAAAAAATCATAACGTAAGGCTGAGTTTACATCTGGCATTTCTTGTGTGTCATTTGCCCAAAAGAACGTAACCAACTAATTACTAATGAAAAACTGTTTGATTCAGACATATATTTGTTGATTTAAACAATTTCCAATCATGTTGGATTCTATAAAATTGTCTATTAGTTATGTATGAAATTGTTTAACTAAATAAATACGTGTCTGAATCAAACTGTTTTTCATTAGTAATTAGTGGTTGCGATTTTTTTACGCTTGTGTGGCACTTGTCACAAAGACAACTCTAAAAATGCAATACTAAAAAAGTTGCCATATATGTTGTTAAATTTAGAAAAATCGTCATTTCTGGACCTAAAATCGTCACTAGTGTATTTTGAGAGGTGAAAATCGTCAAAATGCAGAGAAATCGTCAATTCTGTAAAGGTAGAATTAGTAAAATCGTATCGTGATGTTGCGTGTCAGCTGACAAAAACCGTACGATATACAATGCATGTTACTAGTTATAAAATATATGGTGGCAGCACTGCTGACGTTGGAATCTGCAGAAAACAGATATTTCTGTAGGAATGTCAAAAACGCCGCATTTAATGCCAGACAAAAAAAAATGTGCTATGCAAACTGTTACATTTTCTATAACTTGTGCACAAATTTGAACGATACGGCAAGCTGTAAAGTAGAATGATACGATTTTACTAATTCTACCTTTACTGAGTAAATACTGAGTAAATTAAAGAAATTACTCTCAATAAAAAAGTTTGCATCTAAAAGTACGCGAACGAAAAAATTGTAAAATCCAGTAAAATATATACAACAGCTGATTACCAATTTTGGCGCTAAAAAATTATACATATGAAATACAAGGTAGAATATTTTGTTTAATAATAAAAGTAATAGATATGGACATGTTTTTATTTAAACTTATTTCGCTGGTCCACGATGTCGACAAGAAACTTTCTATAGCTTATTTATATTGAAAACAAAAATAAACTTTCTTATAGCGATAGAAACTTTCTTGTCGGCATCGCGGGTCAGGCCGTTAAAGTTTCTAAGCTTTTTACCCTGAACGTGAGAAGTTATTAGGATGATATATTCAAGACAACGAAAAACTGGGAAAGAATTTAAAAAAAGTACACAAAGTAAATTTTTTAAAATGTTCTATGCGTCAAACCAGGAACCGTCGACCCGACGATATGTATAAACAAAAATTTCAATATAATAATCTATTAACTTAAATCGTTCGAAAAGCAATAGCATTGTTATTTAAATACATACATACATACATACATACACACATACATACACACATACAACAATTTCCAACAATTCTATGGAAATTCGGCACGGTTTAATTTCACGTGAAATACATAACATACCCGAATATTTTTCTAGCATCAAACTTAAATAAATGTTATAATGCTTATAACTTAATACATTTGTTTTTTGTTATTTTAAAAATTTCATCAAAAACTAAAAGTTTTTGTTTCCCTTTACTTTTGTTTGTTTATATTTAAAAACATATGGTTTCGTTTTACTGGATTTTACTGACAAAATTTTGTCCAGTAAAAACTTGCATTTACTCAGTAAATGAACTGTCATTTTTCTCTCTCAATTCGACCTCTCATGTACTGGATTTTGTGTACTCGAACGCAATCCAGTAAAAAATAGTAAACATTTGTACAAATTTTTGAGTTCTCGAACGCACTTATTGTGTGTAAATTGTAAACTTCAAACTCGTTTGAAATCGGTTTTTTGGAATTATGACTTTGTTTGATTAAATGAGCGATATGTTTACTGTATGTACATAATCAACCTTATCGGGAACAAAATTTCACGTGAAATGTGTTCCCTTTCCCTAACATTGTAATCGTCAATTTTTGCGTTGTTGTGTCTGTACTATTTTATAATTTTGTTCACCATTTTTTGTTCATGGGAAATATTTCACGTGAACAAAATGTTCGCATTTCATTTCCGATAAAGGTGAATGCATGTATCACCGGTGTTGCCAGATTTTGTTTTCAACTATAAAAATAATTTCAGTGAAAATTTTAATTTTAATGCAATAAACTAGCACTAAAAAGACAAAAAATAATTTTGTAAAAAAATTTCATGGCACAAAAAAATTAAAATAATTTAGATTCAGTTAAATAAAAGATTAATTTTCATAAAAAGGCAGCGAATATGTGTGACATATGGATGTCTCGCTCGTTTATGCCATAAAGTCTCAACTCGAAAAATCTAATTCTACAGGGTGGGCCAAAAGAAACCAAGGGGTGTAAAAGTTTAATAACTTTTTTGTTTATTAATTTTTTTTTATTTTTTCTTTCAGATTATATAGACAACACTTGGAGAATTTATAATGGAGAGGTTCACAACTGAACAGAGAACCAGAACAATAGAATTTTATTATTTAAACCAGAGATCAATTATTTTACCGCAAAGAGCATATCGTCGACATTTTAACGTCAGAATTTCGCCCTCTGAAGCGATGATTCGTTGCTTAGTTAATCGTCATCACCAACATGGCAGCGTAAGAGATTTGCCTCGAACCGGTAGACCACGTTTAAGTCGCACTGCGGAAAATATTGAACGAGTACAGCAAAGTGTTAACGAAGCACCAGAAACATCTGGCAGAAGACGTTCTGCTCAGCTAGAAATGTCTCGTACGTCACTACGGCGCATTTTAAAAAAAGATTTACAGTTATACCCATATAAGGTGCAATTGGTCCAAGAATTAAAACCCGCAGATCATCGGCAACGTCTAAATTTTGCACTTAAATTTCAAGAGTTGGCCAGAAATGAAATCAACTTTATTGAAAATTTGATTATGAGTGATGAAGCTCATTTTCATTTGAATGGCTTTGTTAATAAGCAGAACTGTAGGTTCTGGGGTTCTCAAAATCCAAGAGCCATTCATCAACGCCAATTGCACCCCATCAGGTGTACAGTATGGTGTGGGATAACATCTGAAAATGTCATTGGGCCCTACTTCTTCGAGAATGAAGATGGAAGTGCTGTAACCGTAAATGGAGAGCGGTATCGGTTTATGATAGAAAATTTTTTACGTCCTGCTCTTGAAAACAGACCTGGTATGTGGTTTCAGCAGGACGGAGCCACTGCCCATACTGCCCGAGACACAATGGCACTTTTAAGTCAAATTTTTGGAGAGCGAATAATTTCTCGAAATTCGGAAATTATTTGGCCAGCGCGATCGCCAGATTTGACAGCATCCGACTATTTGCTTTGGGGTTTTTTGAAGGAGCGAGTGTATGTGAACAAGCCAGAGACAATCCTTGAACTCAAGGCAAACATTGTTGCAGAAATTCGAACGCTACAGCCACAAGTTTTGAAAGATGTTATGGAAAATGCTCTAAAAAGAGCCCATCAGTGCGAAGCTGAAAACGGTGGTCATTTAAGAGACATCAGTTTTCATACTTAGTGTAAAAAAATTTCCATTTTGTATATTATATAATCTGAAAGAAAAAAAAAGTTAATAAACAAAAAAGTTATTAAACTTTTACACCCCTTGGTTTCTTTTGGCCCACCCTTTATATGTATATTACCTAAACATGAAAACCATTAAAATTAAAAATAAAAGTTAAAAAAAGAAACTTAAAATGAAATCAGAATTCACATACGTACATATATATTTATTTTTAAAACAGATAATTTATAAAAAAAATAATTAGCATTTTTGTTATAGAAACATAAAAAAATCATAACATAAGGCTGAGTTTACATCTGGCATTTCTTGTGTGTCATTTGCCCAAAAAAACGTAACCAACTAATTACTAATGAAAAACTGTTTGATTCAAACATATATTTATTGATTTAAACAGTTTCCAATCATGTTGGATTCTATAAAATTGTCTATTAGTTATGTATGAAATTGTTTAACTAAATAAATACGTGTCTGAATCAAACTGTTTTTCATTAGTAATTAGTGGTTGCGATTTTTTTACGCTTGTGTGGCACTTGTCACAAAGACAACTCTAAAAATGCAATACTAAAAAAGTTGCCATATATGTTGTTAAATTTAGAAAAATCGTCATTTCTGGACCTAAAATCGTCACTAGTGTATTTTGAGAGGTGAAAATCGTCAAAATGCAGAGAAATCGTCAATTCTGTAACTGAGTAAATACTGAGTAATTTAAAGAAATTA
Source organism: Tachina grossa (assembly GCA_949987645.1). Lineage (NCBI taxonomy): Eukaryota > Metazoa > Arthropoda > Insecta > Diptera > Tachinidae > Tachina > Tachina grossa. The sequence continues at coordinate 150,709,768 of OX465276.1, forward strand.
AAATAAAAAAGTTTGCATCTAAAATTGTAAAATCCAGTAAAATATATACAACAGCTGATTACCAATTTTGGCGCTAAAAAATTATACATATGAAATACAAGGTAGAATATTTTGTTTAGTAATAAAAGTAATAGATATGGACATGTTTTTATTTAAACTTATTTGGCTGGTCCACGATGTCGACAAGAAACTTTCTATAGCTTATTTATATTGAAAACAAAAATAAACTTTCTTATAGCGATAGAAACTTTCTTGTCGGCATCGCGGGTCAGGCCGTTAAAGTTTCTAAGCTTTTTACCCTGAACGTGAGAAGTTATTAGGATGATATATTCAAGACAACGAAAAACTGGGAAAGAATTTAAAAAAAGTACACAAAGTAAATTTTTTAAAATGTTCTATGCGTCAAACCAGGAACCGTCGACCCGACGATATGTATAAACAAAAATTTCAATATAATAATCTATTAACTTAAATCGTTCGAAAAGCAATAGCATTGTTATTTAAATACATACATACATACATACAACAATTTCCAACAATTCTATGGAAATTCGGAACGGTTTAATTTCACGTGAAATACATAACATACCCGAATATTTTTCTAGCATCAAACTTAAATAAATGTTATAATGCTTATAACTTAATACATTTGTTTTTTGTTATTTTAAAAATTTCATCAAAAACTAAAAATTTTTGTTTCCCTTTACTTTTGTTTGTTTATAAATATTTAAAAACATATGTTTTCGTTTTACTGGATTTTACTGACAAAAATTTGTCCAGTAAAAACTTGCATTTACTCAGTAAATGAACTGTCATTTTTCTCTCTCAATTCGACGTCTCATGTACTGGATTTTGTGTACTCGAACGCAATCCAGTAAAAAATAGTAAACATTTGTACAAATTTTTGAGTTCTCGAATAGAGCTGTGTAGTTCATGAACGAACGGGTTAAATTGAACGAATCACTTAATTGAACGAACTGATCCGGTGATTTTACTGAACGCTTTTGGATCAGTAGTGTACCGCTCGATGTTTTCGTTCATTCAGTTTGTGTTTCAAGTCTTTTATGTCAAATTTGCTTTCGTTCATGTTTGCTATTTATGTTATGTCTTTTTGTTTGAGTTGAGTTTTTGTGTTTTAAAAGGTTTAGGTACGTGTATAGTAAATTCTATTTAGCATCGCTGTGGCACTGCCATCATTCTTTTTATAATTTGATTAAATTTAATAAATTTCACAAGAAGTATTTTGACTAGTGTTTTTTATAAAGTGTTTTTACAAAGAAAGATGTTAGACCTTAACTGTATATATTTTTGTACATACATTTCATTACATCAATCTAAAATGAATTTGTAGTGCTTGAGATATTTTGTTTGTTTCCGGTAAAATATTTTTGAGGACAAAATTTTAACTTAAACTTTGAGAAGTAACATTCAAACATTGATGCGCTTTTGATATATAAATAACGATAAAAGAGTTACAATGCTTTTATTAATTATGGGAAGAGAAAAAAATAGTAAAACCAAACAAAAGTACCTTTCTTAATCTTAATATTAAACTAAATATTAAGCCAAAATAAAATGTACAATATTCTAGTCGAAAGAACAAGAAATAATTTATAAAATTTATTTAAATATAATTTTTTAAATAAATAATTCAACTTTTTTTAATAAATTCTTCAATTAATTCATTCGCATTATTTAAATACTCGTATATACAACCGATTTTATTATTCTTACAAAATAGCATTGTTTCATACTGTCGTTCAAAAGTGAACGATTGAACGAACGGGTAAATTTTTCGCTAATTGAACCAAAATGACCGGTCACTGAAAAGAACGATTTGGCACAGCTCTATTCTCGAACGCACTTATTGTGTGTAAATTGTAAACTTCAAACTCGTTTGAAATCGGTTTTTTGGAATTATGACTTTGTTTGATTAAATGAGCGATATGTTTACTGTATGTACATAATCAACCTTATCGGGAACAAAATTTCACGTGAAATGTGTTCCCTTTCCCTAACATTGTAATCGTCAATTTTTGCGTTGTTGTGTCTGTACTATTTTATAATTTTGTTCACCATTTTTTGTTCATGGGAAATATTTCACGTGAACAAAATGTTCGCATTTCATTTCCGATAAAGGTGAATGCATGTATCACCAGTGTTGCCAGATTTTGTTTTCAACTATAAAAATAATTTCAGTGAAAATTTTAATTTTAATGCAATAAATTAGCACCAAAAAGACAAAAAATTATTTTGTAAAAAAATTTCATGGCACAAAAAATTAAAATAATTTAGATTCAGTTAAATAAAAGATTAATTTTCATAAAAAGGCAGCGAATATGTGTGACATATGGATGTCTCGCTCGTTTATGCCATAAAGTCACAACTCAAAAAATCTAATTCTACATAAAATGATTTTTAAGCTTTTAATGTAATTACATGTACTACCAAGTGAAGATAATCGTATTGAAAAATTTTATTCGTTAAACAAGAGAATATAGAAGTCAAGAAATAAGTATGAAACTTTGACAGAGAGATAAAATATGATATGAAGTTTTTTTTCTGCATGTGTAACTTCAAAATTTTTTGAGGTAAGGAGCAATATCTTACGAGCTGAAAAAAGTCTATGCAGGCTTTTACGAAAAAACTTCAAGGTTATGTACGTGCAAAATGAAGTGAATTGGCATCAATGAATTAAATTCTAAAAAATCAACTTATGCGGTTTTTCATGAAAACCACTGATTTTTGTTTTTAAATTTAGCAGTAGTATTATTAGAATTTTCTTAACTTTTCGAACTTTTACGAAGGCATTATGATAGTATTTTATTATGTAACTTTTAACTGCAAATACTATTTTTGGATTGGAAAATATGGCTTGTTTTACAGGGCAAATAAATGTCGTCATAATTACACCTGCTGGCGTGGTTAAAACTATACCTCTGCCAGCTTTATTATTCATCTATTATTTTTATGTACATATGTATGTATGTACAATGTATGTATAAATATTTTTTTATTTTTATGTTTTACACTTCTTGAACAAATCCATGATTTTTGAATTTCACTTTTTTCTTTGCAATTTCTTTCCATTTGCAAAAAATTTCTTGCATATCAATTCATTTTCATTTGAAACTAGACTGTAGAAATTAATGATTTTTCATTTAATTTAATAATTAACTGCTTTAACCATTCAAGATCAGTTGGTTGGTTACACATCGTTAATTAATCGCATCGCATGTTGGATGCTTTATTATATTTTATTTATTATATTTCATTACTTTTTTATTTATTGAATTTAAAATCTTCATTTCAAACAAATTATAAAACAAATAATATCTTATTAAATAAAATCTTTGGTTGCTATTTCACACTCTATTTTAAAATTCTCTAGTGCAAGGGAAAACTTCTTTTGAACAGAAATCTCTATACATAATTTAATTTGTTTTCTTTTTTATTTATTTATGTATTTATTTTAACGTCTAGCGCCTAGTTTGTTGATTAAGCGCACTTTAACGCCTCACTTACTGTAGAAATGACTCTAGAAATGCGTGTATAGAATTACAACACTGTTAATGCGATTTACAACTGCTGTGATCTTGTTGATAAGTTTTATTACTAATGCTGCTAACGTTTTGTGTTCAATTGTCATTAAAAAGTTCTCTGTTAAAGCGCCGTTAATTGAAAAAAATCATATACAGAATATTTAATTTAATATGAGCAATTGCTCTTGACAGAATTGCTCATTCACACTCTCATTATTTGAGTCAGAACTGGGAAATGTAGGCAAAATAAAAGGTAATTTTTCCACCTACAGCTAGATGTCCAATTTATAAAAAGAAACTTTTTCTGAAAGACACTTTATTTTTTAAAAATTTCTTATGAAATTAGTTTCAAATGTTCACTCAGGAATTACAAAAAAAAAATGGAAATGAAATAAGACAATTAGTAAGCTGAAAAAGAATTTATTGGAAATTTTTTTCGTGGTTATCTTTCATTTAGGCTGTCGGTACAAGAAGAAAAAATTTTTGACGTTTAACCTAATATGACGAACCCATTTAGTAGTGTTGTTAATTATTCGTATTTTATGTTTGTTCGAATGAAATTTCATAATTTTTTTCTTGTTCGAACAGACGAATAATTTTGAACTTTTGTTCGAATATTCGAACGAACAAAGAATAAAAAAATATATTCGAATAATCTTAAAAAAGTTTGCAAAAAACGACACGTATGTGTATTAGATTAATTTTTTTATTAACAAACGAACAATATTTCATTACACAAGAAAAACAAATAATTTCAATAACAAATTTAAGAATATTAATAACAAAACTTTAAAATTTTAATAACCTTTGCCGCAGTTGACGATTTGGCATAGATAAGAACTCTATGTTCCACTTATACTATTGAAGTAATAGAATCGCAAAAAATAAAAGATTAAATAAAAAAATTATTATAACTTCCAATAGACTAGACCGATTTTCTTCAAGTATAAATTAGAAGATATACGATCATGTCACCATTCAAACGAAAACAAAGCAAAATTAAAATCGGTCACGACGTTGGGGAGCTACGGCGTCAAAGACACGCAGATCAACAGAATATATCTAAAAAATGTGATATATTCTAAACGGCTGGACAGATTTTCTTTAAACATAGCTAAGAACACTCTCGAACAAGTCATTTTTTATTTTATTTTTAAAGACAAGTAACAATCAGACAATGAATGCGTACTACTATTATAAGGAAAGGGATAGTAACAGAAAAGATAGGTGGTGAAGGAATAGATAGAGGAATGCTTCATTTTTTTACATTCGGATTAGTATCTCTTGAAGTCGGTATAGTTCAGTGACCAGTGACTATGCCTTCATCATTTGAACTTTTCTACAACAACTGAAATAAAGGGACAGTAATGCACATCAGAAAAATGCGTGGTGTTGTTGTTTAATGACTGTCAGATTGCGGGCTCAATCCTAAAACCTTCGGTTTTGTAGTCAACGTGCCAACTTCTTCAGCCAATGCCACCCTCAAACAGGAAAACAAAATCAAAATCGGTCCAACCGTTTGGTCTGTACGTCGACTCGTACATACAAATAGATACACAGACACAAACTACAGACAAACTTATAACACCCTTTTTAGTTGGGAGTTAAAAACTGAAACGAAATTAGTTAAAAGTATAGTTATTTATACACATTTACAAATATTTTTAATTTGTTATTAATTTTTTGGAAAAATCATTTAAAAACCGCAGATAACCCAAAAAATCTGTTTATAGAAGTAGTTAAGGAAATTTTTCAAATATTCGACAAAAATGATTCGAATAATTTTTTATTCTAAATTGAAAATTTTTGTTCGTTCGAACAAATATGATAAAAAGTTGTTCGAATTTTCGAATAATTTTTGTTCGAATGACAACACTACCATTTAGGCATCTCTGCTAGATGTGTGAAAATAGGATTTATGTACTTTTATTTCTATTAGTACCACCTGTATTAATGCGTATTTTAATATTTCTTACGTACATATATTTTCGATTGGACCCTCCTTATACGGGATTTACACGATGACTTTTTCCCCTGCGTTTTTCTTGAATTCTCTTTTATATTGCTACCCCTTTGATCACCTTTGTACCCCTTTTGTCAATAAACTTTAGAAAAGTCACGGTAAAAAGTCATAGTGTAAATCTTGTATTAGAAATGAAATAAAATGTGTTAATTAATCTGTTTCTAAAATACAATCGCGCCTACTTTCATTCGATAAGAAGGTAGATAAGATTTTAAAACGATGCTCAAATGAGAATAAGACAGAATATGATAATCATGTTTTCTCAATTGAGAGGAGTATGAAGGAGTTGTCACGCTTTATAAGTTAAGTAACAGTTTTTAGTTCATTTAAAGTCACTTGCAACAAACATTTCTATTTAAAATGTTTTTTTAATAGTCTGCTGTTAATTTTCGGCTTCAAAAATTTTTTTAAGCCCCCTTTTTCCAAAAAATGTCCTTTATTTAAATCAACGGAAAAGTATGTGCACGCAGGGTGACCGATGACATTTTTCAAAAAGTGGCACCAAATATGGGATTTATCAAAAAAAAAGGGGCAAAATTAAAAAAAAACGAGAAAACTGCACTAAAATTTTTATTTTTAATGTATTTTCATATAACTCACCCTAAATAAAGGGAGTCAAAAAGTGGCAAGGCAGTTGAAAAAGAGGAAACGCAGTCGAAAAAGTGGCAAATTGCCACTTTAGTCGGTCAAACGGTCACGCTGTGTGCACGCTTCTGATACTTCGTTGACACTGGCCGACTTTTAGCCGACATACACTAGCCCCCGACGGATTTATTTGTTGAAAGATGCAAATCGATTCTAAGCCGACGCCGACACATAAGTATAGGCTTCGTTCTCTGATTCTATAGCTCTCGTAACAGATATTAGTTCATTTGAAGCTACTTGTAACAAATATTTATGTTTAGTAGGATTTTCTTTATAATATTTGAGTTCCGATTTACCATCTCTGTACCCTGGAGCAGAGAGTCAAAAGTGCCCTCTTTTTTTATTAAATTAAAATCAATGTTGGACTGGTTAAAAAATATAAAAATAAACAGATAAATGAACAAGTATTGGGTCGCCAAATGGCAATTAAATTAAGGTACGAGTAGTTAATAAATAAATTGTATTAAAAGAAAACCTTTTGATTTTGTCATAATTATATTATAAATAACACTGTGTGACAAATTTTAAGGAAATCGAAATACATGGGACGTGTTACTATTTTTCTGGTAGGTATTGTCCAGTATAACAACGATTTCTATTCAAAATTTTCCAAACAGCCCCAAAATCTTTAGTTACGGGTAAAAATTCTGTTTTTTTCGTACCCGTATGCACTTATTAAATTCTAACTAACTTAAATATCAACCGATTTTAAATTTATAAACGAATTTAGAGGAAAGATACTAATGATGAAATTCACCCATTGTTTTGGAACAAAATTTTTGTCTGGGGAAAAATTTTTATTCAGAGTTTTTTCAAGACGATTCATCCCTTTCGAACAATTTGTCTGAAAAATCAAAGCTACCATATCAAATACGCGTGTAAACGAGGCTATTAATGTTACAAGTGGCAGCACAGCGACAAATGATTACAATTTTAATGAAATTGTTTCGTTCAAATCCATATGTATATGTTTTTTCTTACTGCCACTTCCACTATGTCGAAAGAAAAACTCTGCGAAAGAAACCTAGTCGCTCGAATTCTAATACATTTTCATTCCACTATGTCGTCAGCTTTCTTTCGCTTGTGATTACGTACATATGTCATTTTTTTTTTGTTTTACGTGTTTATAAATTAAAGTAGTGCCAATTTGTATATTTCAAGTATTTCTAGCGATGTTTCAGAACTTACTAACATTTACATGAAAATAAATACAACCATATTGAACAACGAAAAAGAATTCAACAAAATAGTCGCTCAGCAACAGCAAGTTATTGCTGTTTTGCTTTACAACTATATTCGTTTTGTTTAAAATGTGCGAGTACTTTTTATAATGAACATTAAACAATAATCAAAACAAAAGTGTTCAATAATATTTTGATGAATATTTTATGACTTTTCTCTACAAATAAAAAATAAATTAAAGAATAGGAATAAAAAAATTATAATGTGATAAATTAATAAATAATTTTAAAAACTTTAGTGAATTCTTTGCAAATAAATTTTACTACACGAAAGCAAAATAGCAAGTGAGAGATTTTCACATAGTGTTCGCTTTGTTGACGACTCATTCGAGTTCTTTTTTTTTCCTTCTATTCTGTTGCTCCCGCTAATGCTAAGGAGAATTATTTGGCCAGTTCGTTGAACTATTACGCCACCACCAATTCAGACGATTTGTCGTGCTACAATTTAGGAGCCTCCTCCAAGAATAACACGCCGTTCTGCACCGTTGTGCAGAAAGCCGGAATCCTCAAAATCCTCTCCTGTTTCAATTAGTTTTATTTGGTACTCCACCACGATTTCAAAGTACGCTTTCCTAGAAAGCTTGGTTAATAAATAAGTTTTTGCATGCGGCTAGCAACCGACGCCACGAAACAGTAACTCGGTACCGTTAACTGACACCAACTACTAATCACATCCGGGGGTGAGCCGCAAAACCCTCGAACACCAGTAAACGAACAGTGGTGGCCTGGTTGCATTTACGAAGTAATTGCCAACGACGCGTGATGTTAACTCGCCCAGAGCTGCTTTACGAATGACTCATTCGAGTTAGTGGTATGAAAATCTCTATGAAAACACTAACGTTTTCTTGCGACTTGTCGTTCGAGTCAATTTTCGTACAGAAGTAAGATAAAGAAATGGAAATCAGTTTTCTTTCGCTTAGGATGCGAATGAAGACCTTCTTTCGAAATAGTGGAAGAGGCAGTTAATATTCCCTTATTTCTATTCTAATAAATATAAGTATACTCTGTGCATTTATTATTCATATAACATGATGTGACATCCCAGTTCAACTTTGACAGAAAAATTAAAATAGTTGGCAGCACATATCGATTTTGTCCGGACAAAAATTAAAATTACACCAATTCAAACAGGAAATGTTCCGAACAACATTTTTTCTCTTCTCTATCTCTCTCAAAAAGAGAAACGTAAAACTCCATATAAAAAATGTTCTCCGGACTAAAATTTTGTTCCGAAATAATGAGTGAATCCACCTTAATAGTGTTTTCACACTGACAAGGTTTTAATAAAAGTTGATTTTAACGTTAAAACCAACTGTTAAAATATGGTTTTACCATACAAATTGTTTTTGTTAAAACCATTTTTGAATTGGTTTTAAGTTGGTTTTATGAAATGCAACCTTGTTTTCGCTGTGATAGATTCAGTGCTGCCAAGGTGAAATGACCGAAGGCAGCTGGTAATGGTATGCCAGTGAATAACAATAGATGGCGCCTGAAAAATTTTCAACTTAAAAATTAATGCAGCAGCAACAATAATCAAAAAATTATGGAAAAAAAGTTTTTTGGAAGGAAAACAACGAAAATATTTTAAATTGAACTGTGGAAAATGAAAATAGACAATATTTTAATGTATTTGTGCATTTTTATATATAATAACTTTATTTCCAAGCACTTCTTCATTCTGTATAAGAAGTTCCATAATTTAAAAAAAAAAATTATTTACAAAATGTAGAATAATTTCCATTTTAGAGCGCATTGTGAAATATCTCAGTTTTTCATATAAACAAAAACTGTTGTTGTACAGTTTGTCCAACAAGTGTTATTAAAAAGCAGAAAAAATGCAACAACAAGTACACCCATTTCTGCAGGAGATTTATTTTATTTTGCGCAAAGTTATTAGACAGCCTGTAAGTTAAAAACTGAATTTAACAAACTTGTAATGTGAAAGCAAAATCAGCTGTTTATGGTTTCAACGTTAAAATCAGGTTTTAACTTTCAGTGTGAAAACACTATAAGACCGACCTTTCGAACCATATAAATATATTATTTTTCAGTAAATTTCAGATAAATGTGTGTATTTTTTTGCCAAACATAATATTTCTTCGTCACTTTTCTACTTTGGATTCGTTCTTAGGCAGTATTTTTGTATTGGAACCATACTGTTTATGACTATATTTATAAAACATAATTAATTAAGAGTAAGTCGCAGGTTTGTGTTAAAAAATTTCGTAGAGTTTTTGAACATTTTATTAGAAGACTTTTTCTTAAAAAACTACCTGCATGATATTTTTCCCGTTCTATTTATACTTTCTCTCTGTATTTAAGCTTCCAGGATAATGAAAGTATGTATAATTTAATAGACGTATATCAACACAAAGTATAAAATTGTTAAAACAGTGGTCGCCAAACTTTTTTTCTTTTTTCCGCAAAATTATAATTAGTTACTATTACTAGTATTTTTACATGAGTTCAGCCCTTTTATTTCACACCGAAATAAATTTTAATTGGTGCAATAAGTTTTGTTAGAATCGGTCAGTAAAAGAATATAATTTTAAATTTTAATGGGTGTGGCTGTGCCCATATTTCATTACAAAAGACTAAGTAAGGTATATGCTAAGTTTCGTAGCGATCCGATAAATAAAAATGCATACAATCAAAAGAAAAAATTTAAATGGGCGTGTTCACACATATTTTTGAGCGGGAAATTTCACTTAAAAAAAAAAGAATCCTTAAATCGGTCTTAAAAGGGAAAAACAAACAAATTTTATAATTTTGTTTTTGTTTCCAATGTAACTGTGCGACAAGTCGAACGTTGGTGACATCGTGGGACAGGCCCTTAATCTAAACCAGAAGTATAGCATTCTTGTGTATTGTAAGCTTTTATCATTCATATTTAATATCCACACATTACAAGATCACTAGAATTGCAAAAAGCTCTTAAAAGATAATTGATTTTTTTTGGAAAAACAATAGAATATAAGCTTTTTATGCATTACGTATTATCAAAAGTAGCTTTTACCACAACCGACAATAAAAAATAAATAAAAACAAAACATTCTTAAGTTAATTATATTTGTCTGTTAATTATTTAATTTAAAAATGAGCTGTGAAATTTTGTAATCTGACACACAATACGAGTATTGTAAATGGGGATAATCGTATATTTAAGTGCGACTATGTGAATATATGAGTGTATCTGTTTATTTAGTTTTTTTTTGTCTTTTTCGTAACATGCAACTCAATGTTGCAGCATCAACGTTATTATGGCTGGTAAGTGATGTCTTCGGAAGACCCACTTAACATTTGATGACCCTGAATAGTCAAACAAAACAAGAAGTAGAAAAAAATACCATTTAGATGCTTGCAAGTTACTAAATTGCTAAAGCAACAAATATGTGAAAATATTTTACAAAGATGTTTTTAAAAGTAAAAGAGTTTTAAAGGAATGTAAACAATATCTATTGTGCAATAAATGAAGTTGGAAAGGCAAATGTAGTTGGAAACTATGGCCTGTCCCACGATGTCAGCAACGTTCGACTTGTCGCACACTTAAATTCAAAACAAAAACAAATTTTAAAATTTTGTTGTTGTTTATGCTATGTTCAGACGGCAACATGAACCACTTGGTTCGCTCTCTGAACCACGATTGCGAACCATGCCATTCAAACGACACATTCGTGGTTCGTTTTGACAAATCTTTTTGATGCAGTGATGCCAACCTACCTATAGTTTCTAACTTAATATTTAAGTACATAATTAGCTAATTTTTACTTAAAATTAAATTTTTTTAGATACTATTTAATTTTTTCAATGGTTAATTAAAGTTCTTATTAAATTACGTTGAAAGTACGACAGCACTAGAAAATGTCTAAATATTATTGAACGCTTTTTCGCTGTCCAGACTTGCAATTTTTGTTGCAGCAATTCTTGAGTTTATTGTTGAGAGGGGTGAAAAGATTAGGGAGGTGTACACAGTTTCATGTGCTCGTAATTGTTAATTTCAAGTTGCTAGTTGCTATTTCTTCAGTTGTATGAAAACCAAAAATATTAGAAAAAGTAAATATAAGTGTTAATTTTTCAGGGAGATTTGTGATGTAATAAAATTTTTTAAAACATAATTGCAAAAAATTTTAATTTCATAATGTGGACACTCATGCAATTTCAAAGCAAAATTTTAAGAAATTCCAGCAAAAAAAATTGCATGTCTGGACGAGGACTTTCCAAAGAACATAAACAGAACATGAAGAAAATTATAATTGCATAAAATAAATTTTATAACACCAAACGAACGTCATAATGCATTTTTCTATTTATTTATTCCATGATATGAAACTATGTATTGTCCTATATACATATTTATGAAATTAGAACGAAATTTTTTTTAATACTAGCACATGCTGTTTTCAACACGACCACATGATGTTAATGTGTATGTTTTCAATAAACACACACACGCATAAAAACAAATGGCACGCTCATAAAACTTAAGTATTACACAAGGTTGGGAATTTAATTATTATTTAAATATGCACTCAAAAACACAATTTCGTATTTAAATATAACTTAAAATTAATTACAATTTGGTTACCAACTCAAAATATGGGCATTAGCACTTTTCGCGCTAGATTTAACCCGATTTCAGACACTCAAAACGCGAAAAAAAAATGTTTGGTCCCAAAAAACGCGAATATTACCACTTTTTAATATTACCTTTCAGAACTTTTTTTAATTTTTGTCCAATATGTATATAACCCCCTGTTTGTGTAAAACGTTTGAATTAAAAATCGTGGCGTTTTTGTAATAGACTAAAGGAAACTTGTACAACTTTTCTTTAATCTCTGACATTAACGCCAAGATTTCTAACTCAAACGTCTTACACAAACAGGGGGTAAGTTATAATCTTTGTGCACTTTTTCTTCCTTTAATCGAATAATATCGACTTTTTACTTATTTAATTTTACTAGTTTGCTTTATTAATTTTAAAAAGAAGAAAGAAGTCTATAGAATAATATTTTATTTCTTCCAAATTGTTTGTGCTTTGGTAAAAACAGATAATGTATGTTTTAGGAAGAGGGAGAAATCGAAATTTTATTTTAAAACTACCAAATTTATATGTATGTACTTATGTAAACGTAGATACATATATATGTATATATACTTCTCTTATGTATGTATGTACACTGTTTGTAGGTGCCTTATTGAAATGTAATATGATATGTAATATCTGTTTTTTTAGAGGTATAGAACTTCGAATTGAAATAAAACACAAAAAAATCGTTTTAATGTCCATCAATTTGGCTTTATTGGAAGGATAATTTTATGCCATTAATGTTTAAATATGATTTCGGGCATGTGGCCGCCGCGGCTGGCTCGAATAAAGCCAATTCTACAGGCCCAATTTTCAACCACTTTTTCGAGCATATGGGGCCGTATGTTGGCAATAACGCCACGAATGTTGGCTTCCAAGTCCCCTAACGTTTCTGGTTTGTTGGCGTAGACGGGCGACTTCACATATCCCCAAAGAAAATAATCCAATGGTGTCAAATCACACGATCTTGGTGGCCAATTGACAGGTCCATTCCGCGAAATTATGCGCTCATCGAATGTTTCCTTCAATAAATCGATTGTGACGTGCGCTGTGTGGCATGTAGCGCCGTCTTGTTGGAACCACAACTCATCCACATTCATGCCATCCAATTCGGGAACAAAATAGTCGGTTATCATGGCTCTATACCGGTCTCCATTAACGGTAACTGACTCTCCAGCATTATTTCGGAAGAAGTATGGCCCAATGACTCCACCAGCCCATAGAGCACACCAAACAGTCAGTTTTTGTGGATGTAATGGCGTCTCAAGGGTCTCATGTGGATTCTCTTCACTCCAAATGCGGCAATTTTGCTTGTTGACGTAGCCATTCAACCAAAAACGAGCCTCATCACTGAACAAAATTTTGCGATGAAAATCAGCATCGAGATCAATCTCATTTTCGGCCCATACACCAAAATCACGACGCATTGCATGGTCTCGCGGCTTTAATTCTTGCACAAGCTGGATCTTGTAAGGTCGCAAGCCAAGATCTTTGCGCAAAATCTTCCATAAAGTTGATGGACAAAGCTCCAATTGCTGTGCACGGTGGCGAATCGATTCATTCTGGTCCTCTTCAACACTTTGCTCTACAGCGGCAATTGTTTCTTCGGTGCGCACTGTTCGACGTCTCTGCGGATGCGTATTATCACATAGAGTAAACGTAGTGCGAAAACGATCCATGGTTAACCGAATTAATTGTTCTGATGGACGATTATGTCGACAATAAAATGGACGGAGCTTGCGGTAAACTTCGCGAACTGAACCATTATTTTCGAAATAAATTTGCACGATTTGCAAGCGTTGTTCTTTTGTCAACCTGTTCATGATGAAATGGCAAACCAAACTAAATATTAATCACTTGACAGCTGACAAAATGGCCGCCAGTTAAAAAAGTGATGCCAACTTAAAGTTCTATACCTCAATAAAAAACACCCACTATGTGTTGATCTCTTGATTTTCTAATAAATTACTGTACAAAAATGTTTTCGATGTTTTGATTTACAACAGAAACATCTTAATACTAGCCCCTTTTCGCGATTATTTGAAAAATGTTACTTTATTTAGCGCTAAACGTATATTTTTCAATTTAGCCTTTTTTCAAAAAATGTCTACGCTTTTTGAGTATCTAAATTTGGCATCACTGTTTTTATTTAAATATACATACATACATGCACACATACATACATACGTGAATAGTTGGCAGGAGTTTTATTTTCTATGTTATTTGCTTTTTTACAGTAGATAAACAAATTAAGCAAAAAATAATGAATAAAATGTGTTCTATTTTTTTAATTCATACACGCATCCATTTTTTTGGTTTGTTTTTTGTTTACTCATGTGTATGTGTGTGTGTACACTCATTTTGTTTTGATAGCTAGTTCAGATATATTAGCGATAATTTGTTATCAAAACTAGCGATGATAGCAATTTCTTCGTGGTTCGCAGCAAGGTTCAAAATGAACCAAGATGGTTCGCTCTCAAAAATTTGTATGGCGAACCATGTTGATTCAATCAAGATTCGACCGCGAACCGTGAATGAGAGAGCGAACCTCGATAATTGCTGTCCATGTGAACATGGTATTAGTTTTTGGAAAAAAAAAATTATTATTCGCTGCATAATTTTAGACTTAAGAAAATAATCGCAATAAAATTCTGCTATAAGCCTAAATATACCAATTTTTAGTTTTGCGTACTTAGCACAACTTGGAAAAGTCGATTTTAAGTCAGAATTTTCGGAATTATACGGAATTTGGAAGATTCGAAATAAAGTTCGAAATTTCGAACAAACATAAATTTAGGTCTAATAGCCTTTTCACACTTACTCACATCTTTCATCTTTCATCAATATGGCAAGATGATAACATCTTCCCATAAGAATTATACGGGGCTGAATGCTCAACATCTTTCAACATCTTCAAAAGATGTTGCTATCTCACTTTGTTCCGTTCAACATCTTTCGATTATTTTAGTGTCATCACTAGAAAAAATTTATACAACTATATAATGGGTGTTTTTTATTGAGGTATAGAACTTTAAGGTGGCATCACTTTTTTAACTGGCGGCCATTTTGTCAGCTGTCAAGTGATTAATATTTAGTTTGGTTTGCCATTTCATCATGAACAGGTTGACAAAAGAACAACGCTTGCAAATTGTGCAAATTTATTTCGAAAATAATGGTTCAGTTCGCGAAGTTTACCGCAAGCTCCGTCCATTTTATGGTCGACATAATCGTCCATCAGAGCAATTAATTCGGTTAACCATGGATCGTTTTCGCACTACGTTTACTCTATGTGATAATACGCATCCGCAGAGACGTCGAACAGTGCGCACCGAATGAATCGATTCGCCACCGTGCACAGCAATTGGAGCTTTGTCCATCAACTTTATGGAAGATTTTGCGCAAAGATCTTGGCTTGCGACCTTACAAGATCCAGCTTGTGCAAGAATTAAAGCCGCGAGACCATGCAATGCGTCGTGATTTTGGTGTATGGGCCGAAAATGAGATTGATCTCGATGCTGATTTTCATCGCAAAATTTTGTTCAGTGATGAGGCTCGTTTTTGGTTGAATGGCTACGTCAACAAGCAAAATTGCCGCATTTGGAGTGAAGAGAATCCACATGAGACCCTTGAGACGCCATTACATCCACAAAAACTGACTGTTTGGTGTGCTCTATGGGCTGGTGGAGTCATTGGGCCATACTTCTTCCGAAATAATGCTGGAGAGTCAGTTACCGTTAATGGAGACCGGTATAGAGCCATGATAACCGACTATTTTGTTCCCGAATTGGATGGCATGAATGTGGATGAGTTGTGGCTCCAACAAGACGGCGCTACATGCCACACAGCGCACGTCACAATCGATTTATTGAAGGAAACATTCGATGAGCGCATAATTTCGCGGAATGGACCTGTCAATTGGCCACCAAGATCGTGTGATTTGACACCATTGGATTATTTTCTTTGGGGATATGTGAAGTCGCTCGTCTACGCCAACAAACCAGAAACGTTAGGGGACTTGGAAGCCAACATTCGTGGCGTTATTGCCAACATACGGCCCCATATGCTCGAAAAAGTGGTTGAAAATTGGACCTGTAGAATTGGCTTTATTCGAGCCAGCCGCGGCGGCCACATGCCCGAAATGATATCTAAACATTAATGGCATAAAATTATCCTTCCAATAAAGCCAAATTGATGGACATTAGAACGATTTTCTTAACTCAATTCGAAGTTCTATACCTCTAAAAAAACACCCGTTACATACTATTGCGATGTCACAAAAAGCCATAGCTTGTACTCGGCAATATTACTTTTTATTAGATTGCCAGCTGCAAGTAATGGTCATGTCTAATGCTGCAATTACCACTGTAATTCCAATTCAGATTACAAGTAATGTAATTTCCATAAAGATGTAATTGATTACAAGAGCTTATACAATGCATAAAATTATCTCACGAGAGCAAATTAGTATAGCACAAGTATAGAGAGAGAGAGAGAGAGAGCAAAAAAAACTCTCGATGGCATTGGGCAGGGATGATAAATGAGACAACCGATTTCGTACCAAATAGCTTTTAAAATTGTACTTTTTCAACCCCAATAGTACTAAACTCGTTTTTTTTTGTTTTAACTTTTTTCTATTATATTTTTAGTACAAATAACGTAATAACTCAAAAAACTATTTTCCCAGAACACAAATTAAAATTTTTAAATTTATACATGTCTTAATAAAAATGAAAATTTTGTATTTGTTTTTAAAAACAGAACGATATGAAGATTAATCTGCATCATTAACTCAAAAATAAAAATTTATTATTAGATTTAGAGACAGTAGAAGAGGCAGTAAATACATATCTATTTTACAGGGGAAGGTAAAAACACAAAAAAACTAATATTATTTCTGTAATATTTTTGTAAAACTTAGTGCAAAATAGTTATTTTTTAAACTTTTGCAATAAATTTTTGTTGCGAAGTGTATTTGTGTGAAATGTATTGGAATCACTGAAAAACTGAGTTTAGTAACAAATAAGATTTAGGGTATTTCAACTTTTGAAAGCTACGGAAACATTAGCTCATCAAATTAATTTTTCAAAGCTCGAAATTCGTTATTTATACTATCATAATTTCCATTTTATTTTGGGAATATTTTTCAATAAGAAAGGTACGATACTACTAACATTTTCGGGAGTGAATTTTGTTAGCCAGGTTAAAAAAATTTAACTTTATTTAGTTTCGCAAAAGGTTATATAGAACTGTTTAACATTTCTTTAAAAATCCGTAACTATACAACTTTTAATTTTATTTCTAGATATATAAAGTTTTTCATTTCAAAGTAAATTTTAATCGTTTACATATGTATGTAGCATACCTAGCTTCATTTTATTTCATCACTTAAAGGATTGATATGATATTAATATGCAAGTTTTTTATTTCTTATAAATTTTATAATAATACAATAGATAAAATAAATGAAGACGATGCTATCACATTGAAAATGAAACGGTGTTTCGGTGAAGTTAGATGTAGTTCTTAAAATTATTTTAAAATTTAAATTTTAAATCAGTGCTAAGCAAAAGGCCGCCCGATGGCACTTCGTTATGCTCTTATTTTCACGTACATTGGTACAAGCATGCATTTGCTTATCATTGTTTTAAATGATCGCGATTTATTTTTTGTGTGAAAAAACAAGGGATAGTCTCGCAAATTTTTCAATTAGTACCAAATGAGTCACGGGGGTACCAACGTAATTTTTTGGTTTGAATTGTACCAAAAAAAATACAATTGTACCAACTTTATCATGCCTGGTATTGGGTAAATTCCAGAAGAAAACCTGCTTTTCGAACTTTAACTAATACTCTCAAATCATTACAATTTGCTTAATTATTCTTTTATAAAAATATCCAATATATCTTTCTTTCAAATTAAAACCGTTACAACTTTGTTTACTCTGCTTTTGCTAAAAATAAAAAATTCATATATTTGTTTTCTTTTTCTAACTAAGTCTTAACTTTGCTTTGGAATTTCAATCGATAGACGATTTACATGACAATAAACATGGTAACGATGGAGACGCTCTTGCGCTCGATCACACCATTTAAATATTGATGAGGTGGAGAATCGTAAATTTGAATGAATACATTAAGATTGACACAGCAGCATGGGTTAGTTAGTATATTGTTTAAAGATGTTTATATTGTTTTGTTTTTTGGTGGACTAAAATATCTTAAATGAAATTTTTAACAAACTAGTTTCAATCCAACATTTAATAAGAGTGAAACAACACGGTGTTATTTAAATATTAAACGAACCTTACAAGGCTTACGAAAAATTATTTAAGTAAAAAAAATTCTTAAGAACTCTTTTGGAATCATGTGTTCTAATCCCAATAGCCGTTTCCTATTGAGACTTGTCTTAGACGTGTTTCTGCTGATTTGTGTTTACTGTGTGGCCTTGATAATTGTACCGCAGTTTGTAAAAACTCATAAACGTGGTTTCTTTTGTGGTGACGAAAGCCTGTTGTATCCTTTTAAAAACGATGCTGTGCTAAAACGTATACATATTACCATCTTGGTAATTGCTGTGCCGGCTGCCTTGATATTGTGTGTGGAAATGTTGCGTGTTGCATTCCCGGCTCCAAAAGCAACTTCCAATGCCCACAGTCTGGTGCGAAAATCTCCCCAACGTTATACGTTTGTAGGCATTGATATACCCACCTTTGTTAGCGAATCTTACAATAGCATGGGTGTATATCTGTTTGGATTGGCTTT
Organism: Tachina grossa; assembly: GCA_949987645.1. Lineage (NCBI taxonomy): Eukaryota > Metazoa > Arthropoda > Insecta > Diptera > Tachinidae > Tachina > Tachina grossa. The sequence continues at coordinate 150,728,565 of OX465276.1, forward strand.
GGTATTGATTATAACCAGGATGTGTAAAGCAACCACGGGCCGTTTGGCACCCTACTTCTATGACGTGTGCCAACCGCTGTTACATGCCAATGAGACTGCCTGCTCTAATGATGGACATTTTGGAATTTATGTGGAAAATTATACCTGCGGCTCCTTGACGTCTTCTGAGTACTTGCTAAACACTATGCGCCAATCTTTTCCCAGTTCTAATGCTTCCACAACCGGTTATGCCACATTATTTATGGCCATTTATTTACAAGCGCGTTTGCGTACGGGTTGGTTGTTATTGTGGCGTACTCTCTTACAAATATCCAGCATATTAATTTCCTGGATGGTGTCAATTGAACGCTTGATGGCTTATCGTCACCATTGGAGCGATGTTGTAGCTGGTTTGGCAATCGGCTATACCATGGCTTTGTTTATGACTCATTTGGTAGCGCAGTTCTTTAAAACGATGCCCGTCAAAGTACGTCGAGTACGCGAGGAGCCCTCAAATATTTACGGTTATTACACGGTTATGCCGAGACCGCGATATTATTGAGTGTAATTATTTTTTTGCTATAAGATGTATATTTGTAATTTCTAGTTTTATAGAAAGTAATAAAATCGACGTAAAAAAGGGAATTTTTGAGTTACATAAATTATGTAAAAATAAATGTGTAAAAATGCAAAAGATTGGTTTTCTTTTCATACAAGACTCCAAAGCATATTCATATACGAGTAAGTTATACTCAACTCTGAAAAATGTGTATTGACATCTAACGGATATTCAAATTCACCAGTAGTGCGATTCAGTAACTTTTAACGATCTGACAATCGTAATTTTTGTCTACAATTGTGTGATTCTGTAACTTCTTTTTAACGATAGTACGCAGCTGATATTTTCTGTTGACTTTTGTCGATAAAATTACGAGCACATATATTATTGTCGCTTAAATAATGACACAGCTGACATTAACCTACAGCGAATATCGTTAAAATATTACTGAATAGCAATTTCGATAAATTTTCGATATAATTATTATAACGAAATATAATTAATTAAATTAGTATAATTAAAAATTTTTTGGGAAATATGTATTAACCGTTTTCTCATATTTTGGGGAACTCGACCGGTTTGTCTCGAGTTTGAAATATGCGAAAAAAAATTTTCTTTTAGGATACGACGAAGAGTCTATTCTCTTACCTTATACGTTCTTCGTTGCAACCTTAACATGGTATACGTTTTTTTTTTTCACTTTTGGTCAATTTAATATCGTCGGCCTAGAATGTAAACCTGCTAAATCCATTTTTTATAATATATGATATTTTAATGCCGTTCGAAAGAGAAAGAGACGCTTCATCGACTGGCTTAAATATTTACTTTAATTTAAAGCTCTATATGTCGAAAAAAAATTTTGTATAGAAACTGTTAACAGAATTTTGTATCCCCTGTAAAATTTGCTGGACGTGAGTTAGCAGGTTTACACTCTAAGCCGACGATATGCTACAAGTATATTCATAGTGACGTTTATTAAGTCAAAAACATTGAATATGTTGCTGAGATTCCCGTAAATTGTGCCACTGTTGTCTGGTGGTTTCGGTGGCAGATAATTAACCTTCAGGTTCTATTTGCACAAAACCAAAGTTATGCGTTTACTTTTTGTTCAAATAAAATTTAAAAATTCTCTGAATATTCACGTAACAAATTATGGTTTGATGAGTTTTTATTTGTTTTCATGATATTCTTGGTTAAAAAAAAAATACGTGATAATTTGAAGTAATGCAACGTTGAAGTTTTTATTGAAGAAAGATGATGATAGCGGACTTACTAATCATTCATTCAAATATTTTAGAAAGATTATTACGATTTTATAAATTCTTCATAAATAGTACAAACAAAAAATTAGAAAAACAATTTATTTTGTTTTACGCACGAATCTACGCTTTTATCTTATTTTTTAATTTGAAAATCAGTTTCTTCTCTCTGTGCTGCAATGTTTATAAATTTCTTACGTTTCTTAAGCTTTTCAACCATTTGAAGAGTGCAATTTACCTGTGTTTTGACACACCTAGTGACCCATTTATCCCTGCTATTCCTGCGAAACTCGTAACCCAATGCTTTTCAATTTTGCACGCATGTAAATTGAAAAACACAATCTCTTTATATCTATTTGACTGCGGCAAGTTGTCCCTTTTACCAAGAAACCGCAAATAAGAGAAGTAAAAAAAAATTTGCTATGCTACAACCAAACCCATTGCGATAATTAATTACGATAAAGCCGCCAAACTTGTAATTTATGCTGCAATAATCTGTGTGTAATATTTATTTTTTGTCTTGCCTGTAACATTCTTAAAATGTTGGGAAATGTTGCCGAGTTTAATACGGGCATCACTTACCACACTCGGAGACTTATTAAATACTTACACACACACACACACACACACACACACCAATTGCTGACTATTGGCCAGAGCTATCGAGCTGGTTCTTGTTTTGCAGCTTTTAAGAAGTCGTTAAATTAATAAATAAAACACACATTATTCAGTTTGTTTTTCTGTTGGGTTTTTTTCTTTTTCTTTCTTTAATCCAGTCTTAAGATTATTATAAAAAAAATTTTTACATCATTTGATATTTATGTAAATTTTAATACCAATAAGAGTTTATATGTGTATGTATGTTCTTTCAGCTCTTTTCTTAAGAATTGGTATGCAAATTATTTAAATTAATTAAAAAAATGTTTATAAATTTGAATAGGTTTCAAGTTTTTATTGCAGTTGTATATGTATGATAGGAATTTAGGTACAGTGGAACCTGCTTTGTCGTAATTAGATGCCTTTTTCATAGATGGTGAATTTTGTACTAGCCAAGTGAAGAGTCGAATGTTAAAACCTAATGAGAAAAATTTTTCCTCTTTCTTTGAAAATAAAAAAATGAAATGAACTTTTTTGTTTAAAGTCTACTGATGGGTTTCTCAAGCAGAAAGAAAATTCATATAGATGTTGTTTAACGGACAAGTAAAAGAAAATTCCAAAAAAAATATGCTAATTTCTTATTTTTATTTAATTATTGTCAACATATGCTAAATAATATTGTTTATTTTGTTTAAGTTTGTTGTCCTACTATGATTATATTTTATAATTCTCAATGATTTATTGGCAGTTTGTCTTTAATCATTGGTTACTTGTAAGCCTTTTGAAATTTTAGTTGAAATCTCCTAATGAGTTGCTTAAGCAGCAACGAAATTTACCTAGATGTGCTCAACCGACACCAAACAAACTTTTTTGAAAAAAAGTATATTTAGTAAAGACTTTATAATAATACCATTTCTCCCCAAATATTCAGTGTTACTAAAAAGTCTAACGCGAAAGTTTCATGGTGAATGCTACATTGATAGCAAACCCGTCATTATAATATCAGCTAATTATCAATGGCGATAATAGCGATTGTATCGTCGACTGATTTGGCACACCGACATCAGAAAACTTACATACCAATTAAAGCAAAAAAAAAAAAAATCAGTAAAGTGCGACTCTGGCGCACGAAGGGTTCCGTACGAACACTAGATATGTAATTTAATACAAACTTCATCCTATATAATATATAGTTTTGGCTTTTTTTCGTTTTTGGGGTTTTTTCGGTTTTTTTTTTTGTTTTGGCGTTTTTTGCGTTTTTTTCGGTTTTGACGATTTTTTTAAGTTTTGGCTCTTTTTTTAGTTTTGACACTTTATTTTCTCGTTTTGGCGATTTTGTTCGGTTTTTGGCGTTTTTTCATTTTGGAGATTTTTTTTATTTTTGGCGATTTTTTTCATTTTTGCGATTTTTTTTTATATAAAATTTTTTTTTAGTTTTGGCGACATTTTCGCGTTTTGGCGATTTTTTTTTCGATTTTTGGCGTTTTTTTTTGGGAATTTTTTCATTTTGGCGATTTTTTCGAATTTTACGATTTATTTTAGTGTTAGAAATTTTTTTTTAATATTGGCGATTTTTTTCGTTTTGGATTTTTTTTTTAATTTTTGGCGATTTTTTTTTGCTTGGCGATTTTATAATTTTCGTTTTATTTTAGTTTTACCGTTTTTGAAAATTTCAAGTGTTTGCCTCTTACGGTTTCCAAGATATAGCAAATTGTCAAAATTACATAGTCAAAATTGCATTAACTCATGGACCACCCTTTAATTAAAATTTTTTTAAAATTTTTTTTAAATTTTGGTGTTAATTGTTGTAGTCTGTATAAAAATACACTAATTTTACAAAATTTCAATTTTCAATATACATATGTTCATAAATACAATTGTATGTATATTACATGGGATTTTAACATTTTTCGTTGCTCGTTTTGGAACACCCTTTAATTTTTAATTCTCATGGATTTGTTGTTGTAGCGGCCAATGTTCTACATACTCTGTCCAAATTTCAGGTCCGTAGCTCTTACGGTTCCTGAGAAAATACCGTGTGACGAACAGACGGACAGCGTAGCGAAAACAATAGGGTTCCTTTTCACCTTTGGTGTACGGAACCCTAAAAACAGCATGACTAATTTTGGCAAAGTGAGGACAACTTGTCACCAATACAATGGCTGACTAATTGATATCAGTTTGATAAGAGTAAATACCGCAGAAATTATGACGTAACAAATGACAGCTAATACATCGTTTGTTAATGCAATAAAAAAATATTTTTGTAACTAATTTGCTGTGAGTTAATCTAGTCTCTATAAGTATGATTTTGTTTATGCTTATGACAAGTTTTATAAAAATTTTCTGAAAATTTTTGATAATCTTGTATGCTTACATAATTTTCTTCCAAAAATAAATGAGAAACATTAAGCTTTTGAAAAGCCATTATACATAGCTTTAAAACAAAGAAACTATTCTCGGTTTTTATTCAATTAAAAATCTACGAAGTCTCATAACTGCCCTTGGTACCTTCCCAGAAGAGTAAAATGTAAGACCGGCCGACCCAGCCTAATTTTTTCTCCCCAACATATTTTCAGAATATACTAATCCTCCATCTCCCCTCATTGGGACTTCCCATACAAAAATATTTTTATAAAATTTTTCCCACCGTCCTAACAAGACCCAGGTTAGCCCTAGAGGAATCAAATATATGATCGACCCACATATACTTTTTATCTGCTACATTTTCTCTAACAAGACTTATACAATTTTCATTTTTATTTTGGATTTATTTATTTACATCCTAGGTCTCTATAAATAGTGAATATATGATTAAATCCAAGCAAAAATAATTTGGATCTCTTACCCTCTAGTCAGACTAGAACCATATGTCTCTATGTCAATACTCTTTCTCCAGCGACAATTGCACTAGTTAAAATGTCGACAACTTTCCTTTTTTTGCAAGAGTAGAGATACGTTAGAGACAACAGTTGTAGTGTATTTCTATTGATATTGTCAATGAACGCGTCAATAGTTTGTTTTTCTTTTTTATTATGCTTTGCAATAATATTAAATAAATATATGTAGGCGAGCGTCACTAAAACCTACTAGTGAATCTTTGGTTCAAATATCTCAATATCGTCATAAAAGCACTATCTTCTCAATAGTGCTAAAGTCTACTGGTAGATTTTCAATGACAACCTTATGTTATATGTCAATAGGCGATTACATTGGCTGGGGTACACATAGTCAGTAGCACTATTGACAATGTCACTAGAAAATCAATATAATTTTACTATTGACAACGAGCGAGGAAATATCGATATTGTAGATTAGAGCCCCTAAAATTTACTAGTGAATCTTTGGTGCCAATGTCTCCATGTGGTCCCAAAAGAACTACTTAGTCCGTAGTGCTACAGCCTAGTGGTGGATTTTCAATGACAAGCTAATGCTAAATGTCAATAGGCGATTACATTGGCTGGGGTACACCTGGTCAGTAGTACTACTGACAACGTCACCAGTAAATCACCACAATTTCACTATTCGCACTTTCTGTAGGGTTATCTTGTCAATCAAAATGATTTCCTAACACACAATTATTTATAGATCCAAATAGCTTCCACTGTATTTCACAATTCCTATACACTACGCCATACGTAAGAACTTTGTTTTTTTTTTTTTTAAGAGACTTAAAATCTATAAACAGACATCTTAACCAAATAAGCGCAACGCAAATTCACATTGAAGGTGGACGACAGGTAGCCCACTAAAGGCGAAACAAAAATGAAGGCACGCACACACAATGCACACAAATAACAAAACTACACATTATTTTTTGTTTGTTGGTTTGTTTGCTTTCAACAAATATGTACAGCATTTTTTTTTTGTGGCTGTTTGGCTATATTTGGTTGCACACTTAACTTACTACAACTACATACTAAGTAAAGACAACTTTTGTGATAAGATTGATTTAAAACTAAAAAAAAAACAAAAATAATGAAAATAAAATTTCAACAACCAAAACTAGGCACGCAAAAGCGTTTTTTTTCTTGCTTTTAAAATTTTCAACATGTTTTTTGTGCATGCAACATTTTTAAAGGCTCTCACACACGTTTGACTACTTTCACATCAATGTACGGCTGGCGCATCACGATCATCATTATCGCCTCCATTAAGCAGCTTTTGATGCATGTCTAAGGCACATAGCCATAGTTGTGGTAGGTCTGGGCATATTGGGCTTGTTGCTGGGCAGCAGCTGCAGCAGCTATAGCTGCTGCTGTGGCCGCATGCGGATGCGGCAAATAAGGCAATGTTCCAAAAGTATAGGCTGGCAGGACAGGCGGTGTATTAGTCGATTTCCCCGATGAGTTAGTGGGCGAAGCGGCGGGTTTGGCAGGTGGCTTGGGAGCAATATTGGCATTGGATCTCATGGGTTTTCTAACAAATATTCTGGCCACAAATACCGCCACCACCAAGGCCAGCAGAGAGCCCAAAATAGTGCCAGCCACCACATCAGACCAATGATGCCAATAATCCGAAATACGTGTCAAGGCCACATACCAAGCAAACATAATGAATATAAATTGCAATAAATGTTTCAGTAACTTTGAGGCGTGAGTGCTTAGAGCTGCCTGCAGATAAATGGCCAAATACACCATGCTGTAAAAGAATATGCTAGCATGGCCACTGGGAAATGATTGCCCCAGCTGGGCCAGTTGGGAGGCTGTATAATTTTGACCCACACATTCGTATTGTTCTATGTAACGGCCGGAATTGAAAGAGTCCTTGCAAGTGGAGCTGTCCGGCAGCTGGGGTTGGCACACCGCAAAAAAGTGGGGCCTTAAACGTCCCACTGTATATTTGGTTATGTGGGTGGAGACCAAGCACAAGGCCAAACCAAATAGATAATAACCTATTTGGATATAGCAGTGCATTAAACGTTCGCCTATGCGACAGCCCGTCTTCGAGTTGTTATTGCTATTGCTGTTGCTGTTGCTGTTGTTGTGCTGTGCGGTTTTCCTTTTTTCCGCTGCTGTTGCTGGAGAAAGTTGTTTACACAATTCCACCGCTACCATAATGGAAGAGGGAACGGCCAATACGATTGTTACCAAAAAAACCGTGCCAATGGTACTTTCGCGATACGGATACTGTAGTGATTCATCATTGCAAAAGAAACCCCGTTTGTAGGGTTTAAACCATTTACGCAAAGCCACTTCCGATAAGCATAAACCAGCGAATATTAGCAAATCGAAACTAATACGAGCTACACTTTTAAGACGTTTCATTGTAAACAACACCCAAAGCAGAACACGATTTCCAAATTATTGTTAATGAAAAATTCCCCTCTGCTTTCTTTATCTGTTTTTGGTTCTTTATTATTATATCAAATGATAATTTCTCGAAGACGCGTGCGCATTTCATTTACTTTTGTACCTGCTCGTTAATATTTTTTTTTTCTTTTTGAACGTTTTGTAAAATTTTATTTGTTAAGACGACGTTATGCCCGTTTTGTTTATGGTGCTGAACATGCCTGTAGTAGGTTTAACTGATAACTAACTTAAGTTAGCATTCATTAAGCGTGTTTGAGGTGTCGTTTGGTGTTTAGGCCGACTTGCCAGAATATGCTCAATCATCGGTTACCAGCAGGCAGCAAGACGAGTTATAAGAGAGTCTGTTTATTTATTGTTTGTGAACAAAACAAACCCGAATTTGCTCTCTGCAGAAAACACAGTTTCGATTAACTCGTCATCAGAGTGTTGAAGGTGTGAAATCATGATATTTGAATGGCGTTTTCTTCGTTGGGGAGTTTTTAAAATGAATTGGAAATCAAATATTTTCTGTTAACAGTTTTGACCACACATTTGAGTTTTAAGCTATATGAGCATTACTGATATCAGTCGTTTGTCAGGGTGCCCTGTGGCTGAGTGGTAGCGATGCTAGCCTCTCAGTCCAGACGTCGTGGGTTCGATTCCGACCATAGACCCTGGGTGTTTTTCGCAGACAAGCTAATCGCTTTGCGAGTTGTGTTTGTGTTTGTTTTTGTTTGTTAATTATCTTTCAAAACTTAAAGGATTTTACATTATTTTTAAGCAATTTTTAATACTGTTTATGTTTATTTGTTCATCCGAACTATATTGAACTATTAATTAAGTATTAAGATATCAAACTTGATCATATGTATATTCGTTTTGCAATACTCGTCATTGAAAGAAGACTTTCTATATATTCACCCTTACTCAACATCGTCGCGTCAATACAATCACCCTTATTCAAGTTGTCGACGTCGACATCACTTTATCACAATACCAAAAAATAGGGATCTCAGGAACAATATTGTGCTTCTGACAATCATTTCCCTAAGGTCTAGAAAATAGCATAAAACTACCAACAGGAGTCAGTTGTTTTCGACAACGAGTACACAAGCCCCAATTTTTTGATATTGTGTTAAAATATCACATCGATGTCGACACCTGGAATAAGAATGTGAGTTTATCAAAAATTGAGGCTTATCTGCTCGCTCTCGCGAACAACTTTGTGCTATTGACAGTAAATTTCTGCTCCCTAAGGTCTAGAAAATAGCTCTAATATATATAATATATATAAATACTTCTACCCAAAGGTTAAACTAGGATGTACTAGTCGGGCAGACTACACAAATCACATGATTGAAAGAGGACCAATTAAACATTATATTCCTGCAAGGTTTTGAAAGTTACAGACCCTGAAAACCAAACAAAAACTAAAGAATTTCATAGATCGGTGGTTGGTTGTTTTTCGTTAATTGAAAGGAGCGATTACAATTTCACATTTTCTCTCTTGAAGAATCGGTCAGTCGCAGAGAAGGCGTCTGTCTAATCTTTTTTTTCGGAAGGGAGGAAAATGTATGTTATTAACATTACAATTCCGGCTTTCGTTTCGAATTACATAGCAGACCCCAAGGTGTTGGATTTGCAATACTTCGGCGGACCATCATTGTTGAATTCTAAACGTTCTGACATTTTCCCGATCGCGTAGTATTCTGTGCTGGTGCTAACCATGCGTAGAAGCGATTTCCTGCCTATATTATGAGCATTTTTCTTCCATTATCGTTGAAAAGGGATAAGTGTAATGTATGCTTCTTTGGTTTATTATCATTTGCTCTTTCAAATTTATTAAGTGTTTTATTCTAATAAATAATTTTATGCTCTGTAGCCCAGACTATCCTGAAATTATGTCATTAAAGCAGTGCCGATGATTTAAAGCGTCCTCCCGCCCCTGAACTTCACCACTTTGGAGTCAATAGCTGTAATAGCGACAAGACTGTCTACTTGACATACTGATTTCTAAGATAAACGTCTCCATTCTTTTGACAGCTTAGTCCAATTAAACCTAGAAATACAAAGTTCTGTAGACATTAGACCCTGAGAAACATCCATAAACTGATAGAGATTAACGTGTAATAGCATGCACCTAATTCACACGAAGACTTTTATGAAGTCTATTTTTCGACGTCACTTTTTGTTTGTTAGCGAACGGGGTAGAGAAGAAAGATGGGTAGAAAATATGACTCGATTTCTGTTTTCCATGGTTTTTTTCATATTTCTCTTTACATTGCTCTTGTTGTTATTGCTGTTACGTTTCAATGTTACTCTTCTATCTTATTGTTATTTTTTATTGTTACTCTTCTAGCTTATTGGCTATATGAGTGGAGAGAAGTAAAATTAGACGTCCAAAAAAAAAACATCGTATGAATGCAAGGAATTTTTGATAGCAACTTCAAAAGAGAATTAAAAAAAATAGACGTCATAAATTTCACCGTGTGAATTAGCGCATAGACAGACGACAGCGTTTGCATTAGCAGTCTTAATTCAAATTAACTTGTGAATTATCCCCATCCCAATGCGTATTAGATTTACCGTAAATGCACTAAATGAGCGTGAATTAATACTGAATTTAGCTACATGATAACACCGTCCTCATATGCCCAGCAAAAAATTACACATTACCATTAGAACTACTTGCCATATAATGACTTACTTTTCTGATTGCCAATTTTCATTACTCGCTTACAAATCGCATTACCTAAAATTTAAAAAAATGACGTGCAAGTTGCTAAATGAAGAGAATGATTTTTTTGGACAAAATAGATTACGTGAAATGTTGACAAATAAAAAATAATGTAAGTACTTCTCAAGAATCGATTATTTTATTCTCACGCCTTGTTAAAATCATTAAGTTGGTAATCCGGTAAGGAAGTGCTTCCACCAAAAATGCTTAATTCCAAACTCGATTACCCTTTTTGAAATTTTTTGCTGGGTGGTAACACTGTCAACAATCAATGAAATGTTGGCAAATTGTTTTTGTTTTCAAAATTAAAATGCGATTTAGTCAGGAAATATAAGTTATTTTAATTGTTTTTTAGAAAATGAACAAAGAAATATTAAAATTGAGACACATTTTTTCCATTTTAATACTTCCAAGGAAAATTATAATTATAAGTTGGTGTTATTTCCTTAATGCAGTTACACCTTGAAAGAATCTATTAGGCAGACCGAGCTTATTTATTCACTTCTTCATCGAAGCAGGTTTTTCACCGTCTATTGTGCGAAAAGTCGAAACACTCTGACATTCATCCAATCTCGCAGTAAATTGATGATGTTAACAATGAGTGGATGCGGCTTCCTAGTAAGAATTGTATGCTGGTTGGCTTTATTAAGTTTCAGTGAAGAATACCGGAGTGTTGTTTTCTTTAGAGCCCATCCTTTCATCTTATTTTTTAGGTTATGTTATAAAATATAAGCACTACTATGGAAATGTCTGTCCTAACAAATTTATTAAACATTTAGATTGGTAGGATGCTTAAATGGATTGGAACGAACCCTAATTCGGGTCAGAGATTGAATGCTTACTAAGACAGTTCTACTTCACAACTTCGGAATTGAGTGCTCTGATAGTGGTCCTATTAACTTATTAAATGCGGTTATTACTGGCTTTTAATATTATCTTCTCGCTTCTTTTGTAATGTAATTACTGGATATATACTAAGAGAAATATGAAGGCCAAAAATCCTAAGATAGTTTCGCAATATTTTCTAGTATTTTACTGGGTGGTCAAAGAATTGGTATATATTGGAATCGGTGCAGGATATGACAAGAATTCTACAAGTATGGCAGCGTATTTTGTGGCGCTTTTCACGAATGACTCCAACAGAGATTTAGAAACCCTCAGCAGTCTACAAGGTCTGAGACTGGGTCCCACAGCGAGACTATAAGTTCAAGACTTGAAAGTGCGATCACCAATAAAGTTATATATTGTGCTGCTTCGAGTAAGGCAGGGCCTTAGTAGATATTCTATTGTCTCAATTACCCCAGGTTCCTTACATTTCTTGCAGGTTCATCAAGTATTTTTTGCAAGCATACGAAGCATTACTGAATGGCTTTGATAATACTCCCTCTCTATAAATCTACGGTTGCTTCTAGTTAGTGAGAAAAGGAATTAAGACAATTTGGAATCATAGAAGCTCCACATGATTTTGGAGGTACATATTCTTTTTGCGCCAACCCTTCTCTGCTTCATCTTTCATCCTAGCGTCTTATGATACCTTTAAGTTCAATTAGTATTCAAACTAACACTATTTCCTCAACCATTGATTCAAACGCCCTTTTGGACATTGTATCGGTCATTCAATTACGATCAAAGAACACGTCCATGAACCCAAAAACTATGTACTTAATTACGGTAGTAGCTGTTTGACTGTCACAAGAGCACCGGACAGTAAACCGCGCCTCCCACCTTTTCATCCATCTTTGAGCTGTCAGTATAAAAGCTAAAAATAGGTACACTATAGTTGAAACCTTCAATACAGCCTTCTCCTTTTATAGTGATGTGTAGTTTGCCGCTGGAATTATGTAGTGCGTGTTGCAACAGATGAAATTCATCTTGGTCTAAGGACACGGTTACGCTATTTTAAAATTTCACACATTATTTTATGTGATAATCAGACAAGATTTCATTCTTTTACAATATATCTATAAATAACGTATACAAAAAAATCCCACTTTTATTTCATTGTTTATTATTATTTTTAAATCACTGCAAATGCAACGTTACTCACCATCAGTTACTTTGGTTACCCCGTTGCTACTTAACAGTTGTTACTGGCTTGCTTGAATGCACGAGTACGTGGTGTTGTAATTTTAGAGTCGGTACGAGTGTTTTAGTTGTTATTTTTAAGTTCTTGTTTATTATTAATTGTACATAGTTTTCTGTGTTTTTCCCATCAGCTGTTTTATTTTGCAGTTACTTGTGCTCAACTTGTAGCTCTAGTACGTGATATTTTGGTATTGCTGCCTTTTTTCATGGCTATTTACGTTTTTTGTTTGTTTTATGTATCTCATATTTAGGTTGTTTGTTTCTTTCTTTATTTGCATTTTACGTGTTGAATGGCTGAGAATTTCTTTGTTTAAATATCTTCTTAAGCTTCTCTTTTGTTTATACGGAGGATGTTTTTAAAAACTCTCACACTTGTTGGTAACCGGTTTAAACATCAATTACCTGTTTGCTCATGGCATCGTGGAAAATCCAGCATTTAGAATTGTGTATGTGACTTCATTAAGACAGTCTTCTTAATTTGGGAGAGTATGTGACGTTTGTTTAACAAAAAACCCCTGCGGTAAAATGTTAGTTTGCAGCTTAGACATACAATATTTGTTTAATTAGAAAATGTTGATTCTTGTTTACTTTGATTTACTTGAATCGGTCAAGGTTGTGGAAATTTAAAGGGAAAAGTTTTGCTAAATATTCCATCTACATATGTATATTAATGTACATATTAAAATTAAATTATTACAACTAGATTTGTTCTGAAGCAAATTAATTTTATGGTGGTTTTCCCCATCGCTAGATCCAACCACAGAATGACAAAAGTACCGTTTTTAGTCCTCTTTAAGTATTGCCTGTCAAGCAACTATGAATGCGTGCAACTAAAAATACAAAACACACTATAAATAAACTTCAATTGCGTTCATACACACTTCTTAAATTACGCAGCACAAACGACTGCACGTTAAATTTATAGACTGCATGAGCTACAATCATAGGCATAAGAAAAAAAAATACTCTCGAGTATTAATCGGCTGCGTATGCATGTATACAGGGCAATTTTAAGTACAAACACACATAAAGCATATTAAAAATAATAAATATTACATTTTATTTACACAAATCTATGCATAAATATGCATATCATTAATAAATATCGCGAGTCTCATGCACACATTTTCTTTTCCGACTAAATATCCATAGGCATACTCCCACTATAAATATGGCAGAGTCAATGCTCGAGAGAAAACATGTGAGCGTACGATTTGTTTGCGCTACAGTTATTATTATACGCAGTTACTAAAATTAAGACTATTTACTTACATATGTTAATTTGTTTTGAGTACTCATTGTCATTCTCTGGTTCCAAACATAAACTACTTTCTAGGTACTATCCTCCCATTAGGGAAAAGAAAGAAGATCCTGGTCGTAGGGTGAGCAAGTTTGCCGTTCGCGAGCTATTATATTGTAGAATACGTTTTATGTATGAATAAATTTTCAAAGAGGATGCCTTGAAATGGCACACGAATTTGTATCTGCATTGAGCGAGTTGTTGGAAAATTGGTATAAATAAGAAAAACCGGAGAGTAAAATAAAAATTTTATTCATAAATTTTTTATTGTAGTAAACATCAGTTTTTATTTGCTAAAACTCTTCAAACAAACTTTCATACAAATCTTTTCTGTTTATGATTTTACAAAGAACTTATTTTTATCTAATTTGTCGACCTTTTTTTATGTTTTAAATTAAACTATTTTCTTGAGCTTTCGGTCAGTTTATATTTTGAGTTTATTATCTTCAATATTTCGTTAACCTTCGGTTAACTTCTTCAGGATATATATTTTTTGGTTTTTTATGATATCTAATTTTTTCTTTTTCTTTCAAATAATAAATAACAGTTTACAATTTACACTTTGTTTGTTTTTGAAAATTGTAAACTGTTATTTATTATTTGAAAGAAAAAGAAAAAATTAGATATCATAAAAAACCAAAAAATATATATCCTGAAGAAGTTAACCGAAGGTTAACGAAATATTGAAGATAATAAACTCAAAATATAAACTGACCGAAAGCTCAAGAAAATAGTTTAATTTTTTACAAAGAACTTTCATATTTTGAGCAGAAAAAAGAGGAGCTTAAAACTCCTATAGGAGCCTGTAGAATATAAAGAGAATTAATTGCAATTTTTTCGTCAGTAATATATTATAACTAATACAAATTTTATTTTACTTTCTTTTCAGGTAAGTCAACAATATATGATATAAATATCTGATGTTTAATGAACCTCCCAATTAAGCTTGGTAAGCATGTGCCATTACTTATACGCATATTTTGCATTGACCAATATATTCAGTGTGTGCTACTTGTGAATTTATTTTTCCTCGTCTTATAAGTACATACTTCTGGATTTAATTTTTATTTTTAATTACGGTCTATTAATGTAAAGTGTTTCTTCCAAAATCCGCTACGAACGATAGTTTCTATTTTGTAGTATTTGCCTTATCTTCAGAATTGATGGAAATCTGTACATCATGTCGAAACGCAAGTTTTCGTCACACTACTGGCGATGTAGTTTTTTGAAGGTCCAAATAGTGAAAGTGTTTATAAATCGCTCAAAAAGTTTCAGAACCTTGTCGTTTTCTTGAGATATTTAAAACATTTTGTCGACTTATCTTCAGTCGCGCTCGTGGCCTCTCAGTTTTTTTTATAAAAGGACTCATGCAGTGCATTGTGTTAAAAATTGGAAAATAGGTTACGCCAAGGACGATAGAATGGAAAAGTGTCTGTGGATATTAGATTTTTCCACATTGACTATTCACATACGTATAGTATGGCTAAAACACGATTTCTCTCTGTAACCCCTATTGCGATTGACTGGCTAATCGATCATAAATGAGTATGCAAGAGTTCTACCTGAAAATGTGTTAGCCTTATCAACAATTTGCTTATACCATCAATATTTACTGTCAAATATCAGGAAGACATATTTATCTAATATTTAAGTGGGTACCTGTCATGACGGTCTTAGCGAACGGTATTATTAATACTGAATGAACTTACGCAAGGGACGAGCACGAAGAAGTATATTCCTGGGGGTCTACTCTGTAATTCGAAACGAAAGAGAATGCTTTCGAATTTGCATGTAATTAAGATACAAACTCGAAAGTATTTTCTTTCGATTCGAATTACAGAGTAGACCCCCTGAGGTACTTTCAGATGTCTTATATCGAACTACTCTTAGGCCTCTTAGGCTTACGGGAGATGCCCCATTGGGTAGAAGAATCCTACCAGACGATATAATACTGTATAAACTATCACCCACATCCGAACCATCCGCCATCTCCCGCATCATGTGTTGAACGGCAGAAGCACCTAAAGAGGTATGTGGTTGACAGAACCCTATTAAGCTTTACCATTAGTCGAACACTAGACGTTCAAGACCCTTCTCCTATCGATTTAAGTAGCAACCACAGCCACTACTTGTGCTCCTCCGAGATTACAAAAATCTATAAGCTCCTAACAGCTACATTTTCTTTGACAGAAAACCTCACGAATCTCTGCACGCTAATTCAGCACTTTTAGAATAAAGTGTTGGAGCAAATTCCATAGCAGACTCCTTTCAAGATCTACAAGCATCATCGACTTCAATCATTATTTGTGAACTGAAACGCATTACTTATTTCACCATCTATTAAAATTCTTCGGAATAACAAATGAATTAATTCATAAAACGCTTAGAAATCAAGATTGAATGAAACTTCTACTCACCACCATATATGATACTGCACGTTATACGCCAGTCTAATGTCCATCCTCACGTTTTACCTCACGTAGCCATGATAAAGGGCTAAATAAAGAATCGAACAAGTTTTAAAAATAATATATTCAAAGAATTTCCATCTTAAATTAATTAATCATAAAAAATATTTCAAAAGAAAACAAGTTTATAGCAACATTTGCATATTGTTTCAATTTAATAAAACGACCTTAAAACGGTACAAAAGTCCCTCGTAAAACCAAACCTTGTTATAATGCACAAAACAAACAATAATTTTGATATGAAACTTTTTCAATAAAGTTTGGAGATTTTCACAACTAAGTAAATGATTCAGCAGCTTTTTTTGTGATTCTTCGTTTTTTTTCTCCGCAAAAATCAGAAAAGCTTTTAAATTTCATGAGAACAAAATGAGTTCAGTCAGTTCATTATAACAAAATATTTTTCCATCTTACCAAATAATATTCGTACAGCTGCAAACATGCCACAAATGGTACATAAGCTAAAAACTAAAACAGTCTCTTCATCTAATTTGACCGCTGGCTTTTAAATGCTACATAAATTATGCTTAAATACAAGTGTCTAATATTGATCACGATGATGACGATGATGATGCTGTTGATGGTTGGTTGTTTGATCGTTTGATTTTCATGTTTACACTATATAATTCCTTTACCTGGTTGTTATTGTTTGCATAATTTTAGCTTTAATCTATTAGTGTTGTGCTTGTTCGTGTTATTGAGTACAAGTATCTGGTGGCACTCACGAATTCACTGAAGCTTTACTCTTCAAAATGTTGCATGTCTACCGGTTTAAGTTGCGCTTTAAATTTTATTTGTTTAGTTTATTTTTAGTTGTAAAGTTTATTGCTGTACTGAATAAAGTAACTTGTAAAATACTTTATAAGTGCTCTAGTGCTGTTTTTACGATGTATTTGTGTGGTATTGATTTATGAAGATTCGTTAACCTTTAAAAGAGTAACTTGGATTGTGGTGGGGTCTTTTGGGGGACATGGCTTTAAGCTCGTGGAGGAAAAAAAAGTTGCGACTGTGCTATAATTAGGTATATGTTTTATTGTGGTATTCGTAATCTTGAATACCAGTTGTGGCTACTATTTCCTTCAATAGCTCCTTTTTTATCTAAAAAATGAATGAATACCAAAACTAAAAAGCATTGATCGCCTTGGAAATACTTTCAGTACAAATGTCGAAAAGTTGGAGTAGTATAAATCTATAATATAAGTGACGAAAACGAAACATAGATTTTTTGCTGTTTTGAAACGAACCTTCAACAATCGCTGCTCTCATCATATAAAAACGATGTTATGACTCCTGGGCAGTGTGGCCACAACTGAAAATAATTTGAATGCCAAATGGGGTTTAAAATAATGCTTAAAATGCTGAAAAATATCTGAATGTGCTAAAAAATAATGCTAAAATTTGGATGATATTTTGCTAATTATATCGCTATAATTACGAATAAATATTTTATTTCGTTTAAACGAAGTTGATTCAAAAATAAAAAAAATTATTAGCATACAAAATACAATTGCTGAATTCATAAAACCTCTTGTATCTTTGTATTATCGTATTAAATATAATAATGTAAAATTTGTTGTTTCACATTAAAATGAAATACATTAAATAATTTTACACTTTTATTTTATATGTTTTTAAGTTATGCTTGCTATCAACATAGTGTTAAAAATATCCTTTTTGCATTTAAATTTACTTTTCTCAGTTATATTTTTCATTGCATGTCCACGAGTCTTGTTCCGCAAAGATGAATTTTAAATTGTGCGGCCCCTGCAATCCTAATTTTGAATACTTTCTTTCTTCTTATAAGGTGTTTGACGTTAAAAATACATAAGAGCGGCTATTAGACGGTCATAGTTATATGAGCAAGACAGGCTTTCGTACATTTCAATCAACACCTTTAAAAATTCGCGCTCTTACCAAGTCATATTTACCATTTCTTTTCTTACGAAAACACAAATGAAATTTGCACTGAGTTTGACAGAAGATATATTAAAAGAGTATGGTGGTAAGATGCCAAATAAAAAAAATTAAAATTTATTGGAAACCAAACCAAGCTGAAATACACGAATTTTGCATTAGCCACCATTCTCAAGTACCAAGTGTGATATGATAGCCGCTTAAGACGTCTTTTGCTGTTTAGATCGTTTCCACCATTATACATTTGTATGAACGTAAAAATAAAAAAATACAATGAAATACATTAACTGACAGAGGTTTTTACTTATATAAATGAAAAAATACATATGTATGTATATGAAATTTATAAAATTAAAAATGCTAAATAATGCTAAATAAATTCAGTAAAGTGCGACTCTGACTCGCGCATGAAGGGTTCCGTACGAACACTAGATATGTAATTTAATACAAACTTTATCCTATATAATATATAGTTTTAGCATTTTTTCGTTTTTGGGGTCTTTTCAGTTTTTTTGTTTTGGCGGTTTTTCGGGTTTGGCGATTTTTTTAAGTTTTGGCGCTTTTTTTAGTTTTAACACTTTATTTTCTTGTTTTGTCGATTTTTTTCGGTTTTTGACGCTTTTTAATTTTGGCGATGTTTTTAATTCATGCGATATTTTTTTATTTAAAATTTTTTTTAGTGTTGGCGACATTTTCGCGTTTTGCCGATTTTTTTCGAGTTTTTTGCGGTTTTTTTCATTTTGGCGTTTTTTTTCATTTTGGCGATTTTTTCGAATTTGGCGATTTATTTTAGTGTTAGAATTTTTTTTTTAATTTTGGCAATTTATTTTTGGTTTCGCGATTTTATAATTTTTGGTTTTTTAGTTTTACCGTTTTTGAAAATTTCCAGTTCTTGGCGATTTTTTTAAGTTTTGGCTCCTTTTTTAGTTTTGACACTTCATTTTCTTGTTTTGGCGATTTTTTTCGGTTTTGGCGTTTTTTCATTTTGGCGATTTTTTTTATTTTTGGCGATTTTTTTTCATTTTTGCGATTTTTTTTTATATAATTTTTTTTTTTAGTTTTGGCGACATTTTCGCTTTTTGGAGATTTTTTTAGATTTTTTGCGTTTTTTTTCATTTTGGCGTTTTTTTCATTTTGGCGATTTTTTCGAATTTGGCGATTTATTTTAGTGTTAGAAATTTTTTTTTTAATTTTGGCGATTTTTTTCGTTTTGGCGCTTTTTTTTAATTTTTGGCGATTTTTTTTTTGGTTTGGCGATTTTATAATTTTAGGTTTTTTAGTTTTACCGTTTTTGAAAATTTCAAGTGTTTGCCTCTTACGGTTTCCAAGATATAGCAAATTGTCAAAATTACATAGTCAAAATTGCATTAACTGATGGACCACCCTTTAATTTTAATTTTTTTAAATTTTAGTGTTAATTGTTGTAGTCTGTATAAAAATACACAAATTTTACAAATTTCAAGTTTCAATATACATATGTTCATACAATTGTATGTATATTACATGGGATTTTAACATTTTTCGTTGCTCGTTTTGGAACACCCTTTAATTTTTAGTTCTCATGTATTTGTTGTTGTAGCGGCCAAGGTTCTACATACTGTGTCCAAATTTCAGGTCCGTAGCTCTTACGGTTCCTGAGAAAATACCGTGTGACGGACAGACGGACAGACGGACAGCGTAGCGAAAACAATAGGGTCCTTTTCACCTTTGGTGTACGGAACCCTAAAAATGAATACAAAAATGCTAAAAAAAAATGCTAAATGTTAAATGAAAAATTCGCTGCTAAATCAAAATACATAATGCTAAATTTAGCAGTGAAAATGCTAAAAGGGTCACACTGCTGCTGGGGGCAAATCGCGGCAATCGTTATCGAACGAAATTACGGTATATTCAATAGAGTTTATATGGAAATATTTCGTAATTTCGATCGATAACGAGTGCCGCGACTTGCCCCCCGATTTCAGTCGCCCTTATTTTTAAATTAATATTAGCATATATATCGTGCCAAGGTCGTGCAAAAAATATATATGACTAAACATTTGAAAGGCTTTCGTAATCCCTGAAGATAGTCTAGATAAAGCATAGACCACGAGCAAATACATTCATTTGTGGGTAAGTGTTCCTTACTTCTTCAATTTAAAAAATAATGCAACTGAAGCACATTTATTGATCACCGAAACATATTATGCATATGTTCCATTGATTTAAACGTTTGATAGGTGGTTTGTGCTGTTCAAAATTGGTGATTTTGACACTTAAGATAAAGGTCGATCAAAAAAGTTTGAAAATTATGAATTTGAGGATTATACTCCATGAAGTTGCTGTCAAATTCAGAAAGCAGTTGCAAAATCACAAGCACCAACTGCCAAACGTTTGAAAGCAGCAGGATTAACTCAAAATCAAGCAAATTGAATACTAAACTTTAAAAGGGTATTTTATATGACAACGCGAAGAAATCGTATGTATATAAAGCTCGGCTTACCAGTCCAATCAACGCTAAAGCCAACAACTATCCAAGGCAATGCCTTGCATTATTCCCATCTTTTATGAGCTGCTGAAATCAGATTAGACGATAGCAAGAGGCCAGCACCGAACGCAATTGATTATTTTGAAGTGAACGTTGGCTGAAAAATGCTCGGAATATGCGACCAGACATGAAACTCGTTGTGACAATGCTTGTCCACCTGTTGCAAGACCATTTGAAAATTATAAAAAAGCAGTAATTTGGAAGCTTTGCCTCACCCACTTTTAGTCCAGACCTTAACAATTGTTTCGATCGGTGTAGAACGCTCTCATTATAATACGCTTCACTTCAGAATATTATATCCGAAATTGGTTCGATTCGTTCCTAGCCTTAAAAATTTAGTAGTTCTTTTGGTGCGAAATCTTAATGTTGCACGAAAGATGGGTAAATGTCATGCTAAAGATGGCCAATATTTCGAGGAAATTATGGAAAATTGGTGCAATTCTTAAATATACTACAAAAAAACATCACAAATTTTTGACAGACTGAGTCTGACTCTGTATTGAATTCAATATACAACAATACAATAACAACTCATTAGATCAGTAGTGAGATTCAGTAACTTTTATTGATCCGATGATCGCAACTTTTGTCTATACGCTTGCGTGATTGTGTGATTATGTAACTTCTTTTTAACATTAGTATGCAGCTGATATTTTCTGCTGATTTTTGTCGATAAAATTAACAGCACATAAATTAAATAACGACAGATCGACAGCGAATATCGTTAAAAATGTTACTAAAAAGCAAATTCGATACATTTTCGTTAAAATTATTTTAGCTATGCGATTATCGTTAAAAAAAAGTTAGTGAATTGCACTACAGGGTTGAATTTTCTCAAAAATCTAATGGTTCTGTAGGATAGTGAGTACTAGCCCTTAACTTATTTTATATGACGCTTCAATCCGTTGTAGGGTTAAGCCTCACTTTTCGTTTGAGTAAGAGTAAATTAATATGGTGTTATTTTTCGCTTTCGTAGTTATTTCCATTTTTATTTTTGGCGATTTTAGTGTCTTTATCAATTAAACTTAACTTCAATAAAATTTTTTAAAAAGCGGAACAGATTTCTGTCCATTTTTTTTCTGCATACGGGTGTATGCGTTCGTTGCTCATGTTTTAGTTATAGAAATCAAATAGCAATTTTGTTTTGAAAGTTATAATTAAAATTATTTTATGTGATAAATGAAAAATGGAAAATTGAATTTGTTTAGACCACCAGACCATAATATAACACGGCGTCTATGAAGGAGTTCGTTGAATAAAAAATTATGAAATTCAAGTGTTTTAGTACTTATGGCAGGGAGAAGGGGTTTTTTTTTAATCATTTCATTAATGTATGGAATGTAGAAATAAAATATCACTCCCTTTGTTTTACTCTATCAGTCAATTCTGTCATAAATTGTTATCTTTGGAAATACTTGAAATTCTTTGTTTATTAATGAACTTAACTAATTTCTTAATAAAAATGTTTATTAAAAAAAAAATTATATTACACACACATTTTATTGGCACCTGTGGAATTTGTAGTTGTTGCCTTTTTTTCTAATACAGTTATTATTGATCGGTTTGCTTTTTTTAAAGAGTTGTTGGAAGCAAGCGTTGTCGTTTAATAATACATAAGCTTCTTAAAGAGCAGTAATGAGAGATAAGGTTGCCAAGATGTGAGGAACTCAATACAAGATGAATGGCATGGGTTTATAATCCCAAGTAACAAACAATAAATTATGATAAAAAACATTTACAAAATTAAGTAAGAGATTATAAGTTGAATATTAAACAGTAGCATGAATCAGTGATGGGAAATGTGGCACAATTGTGCCATTTTCGGCACTATTGTATGTTGCATGGCGCTGTGGCACTCTCGCTCCTTTTCTGGCACTTTTTGTCCACTAAATATGGAAAATGTTCTTATTGAAATAATAAGTACTCTTCTTGTACTTTTTACGTTTTTTTAAGTAATGAAATTTTTAGTAGGATTTGAGGCTGACAACTGTTTGGTTCTGATAGTTAAAGGTTTAAAACGGTTTGCCTAGAGACATTAACGATCTATTAAAATGAATATATAATTTGTTTGTAACAGCTCATGTCCGTAAAAATGATTTTATAAATTTTTAGAAATATTTCGTCTCTGATTTATGAAATGTTTTTTGAACAAAAAATATATTGATGATCTTTATGTTGACAATAGGTCCGTCCGTTTGTTTACCCCAAAATTTGTGCAAATTTGTACTGGATTTTACTGAAATGCGTTCGTTTACACACAAAAATTGCAAAAGAGAGTGCCAATTGAGAGAGTAAATTGACAGTTGTTGACTGAGAGTCTGCAAATTTTTACTGGTCAAATTTTTGCCAGTAAAATCCAGTAGACGAGAAAAACATATGATTCAATAAAATAAACAAAAGTAAGCAAATACAAAGTATAATTTTTTTAATAAAAACATTTAAAAGAAGAAAAGTTGAAGTAAAAGTTTAACAAAACAAATCTAAAAATTTTTATGTTCAAGATGAAACAAATTAAAAAATAATAATCGTTAAATATATCAGTTCTCAAATTTAATTTAATTGTGTTATTTACTTTAGTTTTTTTTTAGAGATGTAAGGTTTATGTATATGTGTATACTTATTTCTGGCATACTATTCCGGGTACCGAGTATCAGAAATCAAATATTGGTGTATTTTCCTATGCCATTTACCCAGAAAAAAATAAAACTAAAAACCAAATACAAGCTAAAGCTTTCACACAACTTCTATTTTAGAAATATGTATATAAATATCGCTTCGAATTTATAATTATTTATTTTTTTTATTTATTTTATTTATTTATTTATTGTACATATTATACAAAGTAAATTTGCATAATATGGTGTTGCACAAATATGGGCGGGGTAACTAGACCATATGTTCAAGATGGTATTAACAGTATTTTAAAAGGTTTTGTGACTGACTGTACACGACCTATGCCTTCACATAGGAAGTAGCAACGTGGTTGTGAAAGAAATTCCACAAAAAACCGCAAGATTATACGGTTATCCGTGGCAGATCATTCAACCAGTGCGAGCGAGACGAAAAACTCTCGAAGGCCAAACAACATACACAAGCCTGACCGCACTTAAGAAATAATTACGATGACGCGAGAGATCTTCCTCAACCCAGAGCTGACTTATTCCATATAAAACCAACGAGTGATTGCGCCCGACCCCTTCTGAATCGAACCAAACTCGATATGGTAGTTAAGTTTTGTACAATTAACATTTCACCAAAAAAATTTAATAATATTGCCAGTGGTTCCCAAATTATGATGCATACATTGTACGAAAAAATACAAAATTTTCTTAAAACTGCCCTCATATAAATTGTTATAACTTTTTTAATTACTAGGCAAGTCGAATGATTTATGCCTTGTTTCAAGGTATTATACTAGTGCTTCAACGACCATAAAAATAAAAAAGTTTATCACAATTATAGATGTTGTTTTTTTGCAATCCACGATTCATGATGCTGGAACTAAAAAAATGGTACTTTTAAAATTTTTAAAAAAATATATATTATTGTTTACCCCCTTCACTATGTCATCACCAAATCTCTATATGGTACTCTGGCAGGTTTCTGAGATATAAATAAAACTTTCAACAAAGAAAGAAAAATAAATAAATTTTGTATGGATTGAAATTCTCACCATCTTCCTACGGAAGAAAATTATTGCCGCACTGAAACTAAACTATTAATAATCAAAAACTAACTGGGAAGTATATTTTTAGTTCGAAATTTGATCAAAAGTAAAATGTTAAATGGACTGCAATTATAACCCTTAGCATCTTTAATACATGGCAAAGATTTTTGAAGTCTAACAATATATCTTGTTATAATCGTAATGCATATAAAATAATGAAACAAAAAAGCAATACAAATTCTACTATATCGACAGAATCTTTGTTGGATTAAAATAAATAGCTAACGATTATTACTATTTTTAACGTGCACCAATTTGTACAACTCGACAGTATATTAACCATAAAAAAATCACAAACTATAATTATTTAATTGCCACTAATTATGTACATACATCTAATAGGAAAAAGTGATTTTATCATTTGAATTAGTTTAGGGTTATTATAGTCTTTAAGTATGTTCTTTAGAATCATTACTATAACGTAAAAAATGTTTTTATAGTTGTATTATATGATAATTGAAATCCATTTGCCGGTAGTTCAGCATGTCCATAAACGTATTTCATTGGCGCTTGAACCAAATCATCAGTAGAGTTTAACCACAAATTTTAAACAGTCAGAAACCTCTTACTTTATGCATAGACTTTCAAATATATATGAGAATTTATAAAATAATAATACTGAAAATCAGAAAAGAAAAAATAAGCTTAGTAGGCTTTGAAACTGATACAAAACCCAGCAAATAATTTATATCCAGGTGAACTCATTTTATTTTTCTACATCCTAAGCTTATTTTTTCTTTTGTGATTTTCAAAAGTATTATTATTTTATGAATTCTCATATAGTTTTTGAAAGTCTATGCATAAAGTAATAGGTTTCTGCCTGTTTAAAATTTGTGGTTAAAGTCTACTGATGATTTGGTTCAAGCGCCAATGAAATACGTATATGGACATGCTGAACTACCGGCAAATGGATTTCAATTATTTTATGTACACTTCTGACAATATGTCAAATAATAAATTTTCTTTAAAGTTGTATTATATGTATTGTATGGATACATATCGAGCATTATTTTCAATTTGCGAGAAGGTTTTTTATAATATTCAAATATTTTTTACGAGTAAATACGCAAATTGTCGCTTATTATGAATTTTACAGCCTGTATTTTAAAAGTTATGAATAATTTTGCAATTTCTATAATAAAAAGTTAATTTTTACTACATGCTCACGATTAAATCGAAAATAGGGCTCGATTTGTATTAATGTGTATATAAAACTAGTTAGATTGTGTTTTTTGTAATATTCGTAAATTTTTCTAGTTATAAACACAATAAATTATCATTCAAGACCCATAGTTTAAATGAACATCAAGTGAGAACATTAAAATTATATAAAAAGTGGCTTGGCACTATCTAAGTGATTTTGGCACCATTTAAAAGCAGATTTGACACAAAATCAAGATTTTCAATTCTTATCACTGGCATGAATATGAGAACGCAGACAAACTTTAAGAGAGTATAAGTTGGTATGTTTTAGCCTAAAAGCGTTAGTTTGTAATTTGTCTGATAATATCTAATCATAATAAGATGCTTTCAGTTCAGCAAAGTCTTAATCAGCGACTGTTTTAAGGCTCAATCAGACGTGACATAACCATAGCCATACAGAGCAGCCGTTCGAACCAAAATAATGGGCAACACTGTATTCGATTATACGTGAATCGCCATAACGCCATAACTCTTACCATAGAAACCAATTGAATTTTGGTTTGGTTATGGTTATGGCGTTATGGCTATGTCACGTCTAATTTAAGCTTATAGGTGACTCGCCATAACGCTATAACTCTCACCATAGAATCCAATTGAATTTTGGTTTGTTTATGGCTATGGCATTATGCCTATGTCACGTCTAATTTAAGCTTTATAAGTGCAAATGTTTGGTCGGAGTATAAAGCATTTGTTTGTATAAGGTTTTTTTTGTTGAGTAGAAGACAGATCAAAGTTCATTCGAAATTCTTGTCGTAGACGTAAGCTTGCGATTATAGTTCTTTTTTTGTTCATCGGACCAATATGATAACCTGAATTGAAGCCCAACAGCTTCAGTATAAGATTGTAATAAGTTTGATTTCTGATTACATATACATGTATGTGTACTATGGAAGTCATCCTGTTGCCTCTTAAAAAGGCAGTTTAAGTTCAAGACCATAATATTGCATGGGCTGAGTTCTAGACGTAATAAGGCGATTAAACAATACGATATTCTGATTATAAGATGAAACTTTGACCATTAGAAATTGTATAGGGCTTTGGTCTTAGTATAAGGCTTTAGTCTTAGTATAAGGCTTTAGTCTTAGTATAAGACCTGAGTCAAAGTATAAAAGCTTAGTCTTAGTATAAGACCTTAGTCTTAGTATAAGATCTTGGTTTTAGTATAAGACCTCAGTATTAGTCTAAGAAATTAGTCTTATACTAAAACTTTCGTCTAAGTGTAAGACCTAAGTCAAAGTATAACACCTTAGTCTTACTATAAGGCCTTAGTCTTAGTGTAAGACTTTAGTCTTGATATAAAAATTTAGTCGTAGAATAGGACCTTAGTCTTAGTATATGACTTTATTAGTATAAGACTTTGGTCTTAGTATAAAACTTTGGTCTTAATATGAAACTTTGGTGTTAGTATAAAACTTTGGTCTTAGTATAAGAGTTTAGTATTAGCATAAGATTTTAGTTTTAGTATAAGACTAGATTAGGAGCACAATACGGTAGTTTTTGTATAAGACGGGAGTATTTGCATACGATTTTGGTCTGACTGTAAAACGTTATTCGTTATGAAAGGCGGTGCTTCTAAGTAGAGGGTGGGCCAAAGGAAACCAAGGGGTGTAAAAGTTAAATAACTTTTTTGTTTATTAACTTTTTTTTATTTTTTCTTTCAGATTATATAATATACAAAATGGAAATTTTTTTAAACTAAGTATGAAAAATGATGTCTCTTAAATGACCACCGTTTTCAGCTTCGCACTGATGGGCTCTTTTTAGAGCATTTTCCATAACATCTTTCAAAACTTGTTGCTGTACCGTTCGAATTTCTGCAACAATGTTCGCCTTGAGTTCAAGGATTGTCTCTGGCTTGTTCACATACACTCGCTCCTTCAAAAAACACCAAAGAAAATAGTCGGGTGCTGTCAAATCTGGCGATCGCGCTGGCCAAATAATTTCCGAATTTCGATAAATTATTCGCTCTCCAAAAATTTGACTTAAAAGTGCCATTGTGTCTCGGGCAGTATGGGCAGTGGCTCCGTCCTGCTGAAACCACATACCAGGTCTGTTTTCAAGAGCAGGACGTAAAAAATTTTCTATCATAAACCGATACCGCTCTCCCTTTACGGTTACAGCACTTCCATCTTCATTCTCGAAGAAGTAGGGCCCAATGACATTTTCAGATGTGATCCCACACCATACTGTACACCTGATGGGGTGCAATTGGCGTTGATGAATGGCTCTTGGATTTTGAGAACCCCAGAACCTACAGTTCTGCTTATTAACAAAGCCATTCAAATGAAAATGAGCTTCATCGCTCATAATCAAATTTTCAATAAAGTTGATTTCTGGTTTAAATAATAAAATTCTATTGTTCTGGTTCTCTGTTCAGTTGTGAACATCTCCATTATAAATTCTCCAAGTGTTGTCTATATAATCTGAAAGAAAAAATAAAAAAAAGTTAATAAACAAAAAAGTTATTAAACTTTTACACCCCTTGGTTTCTTTTGGCCCACCCTGTATAAGATAGCAATCTAAGTAGATATAGGCGGATAGTATATAAACTTATGAAGTTAAGTATACTTGTACATACATACATCTGTATGTACATACCCCATTTATATGAAATTGTTTTGACCACCAGAAATAAAATTTCCCTGGCAACGCTTCACTGCTCTTATTATATTAAAATTAACAGAAATCGCGACAAAAATATAACGAAAACGAAATCTCTATTAAATTAATTTTGTTGTTATTTTGTAGCGCCTGCTTATCACGCAGAATGCCTAATTTGTATGACAAGTACTTACGATCGGTAACAACATATTCCATTGCTATCTGTAGCAATATTATCAGTTATTAATTAAAATACTCGTAAAATAAAATATTTATAGAAATAAAAAAAGTTGTTTTTTACTTAAAAAAAAACAGAGAGGTACACAAGCACTCTCACTAATTGTGAGGTATTAGCAGGTACGCTGCTACGTAGTACAATCATTACTGCGAAATTCCTTTCTACAAAAACAACAACAACTTTTATGAGTACTTAGTTAAAATAATCTCTTCTTTTTGCACTTGAAAATAAATAATAATTGTAGTTAAAAATATTTGCCATAAAATTTTGCTTTTGGAACTCCCTCGAGTTGAATATATTTGAAAGAATGAAAGATATTTAAAGATAACAATGGTTTCAAATAATTTTATAGACGCAGTTGAAATAAAAAATAAAAAGGCGGAACATAAAGAAGTGGAAGTAGGCATTACAGCAAACGCCTTACGACATTTACAATAAAGACTGAAAGATATATTTACTAATTGCATTTTTTTTTTAAAAAGGGCAATATTGTTTTAGTTTTTAAGTTAGAAATACTATTTAGCGTTATGATTAAAATGACTATATGGCATCAAACAATTAAATATTTCCTTCTAATAAATCTTCACTTCCTAATGCACATAACTTTTTTCCTTTCTCTTTGAAAAGGCTTTTGTGCTTTTATTTATAGTAAAGAAAGCCAAATAAGTTATTTATACAAAATAGGGCAATGCAATGAAAACAGCAGTTAAGATGATAGTCCAAATTTTAAGATTGCAGAAAATTTGTGTGATGTTCAAGTGTTTAATTGTGCATAGATTGTTCTGTTCATAACAGGTTGTCTAAACACTAGAAGGTGGTGATCTGTAGAAAAGAAGAAGAAAAGAAAAGTTATCTGGGTATTATATAGACCTTTGACTGTATGACTGTGGTCGTCTTTACTTTAGTTATTACAGTATAAGACGAAAAAAAAAAATTAAAACTGTAGTCTTAGCTTAAGACGACAGGCAGTCTTGGTATAAAACGGCGTTAGATAGTAGTATCATATTACGGGGGTCTTATTATAAGGCGAGAATCTTATTACCAAACGAGAGTTCAATTAAGAGACGGTAGTCTTAGTATAAATCTTTAGTATGAGAAGTGTATATTTTACATTCTTCTTTAATGTATGGCTCAAGTATAAGACTGTAATCTTAGTATAAAATGGTAGTCATGACACTATGGTCTTTGTATAAAACTCTGGTAGCTGTATAAGATGGTATTCGTAACATATAATAATAGTTTCATTAAAATATGATATTAATATATGCAATAAAAAGCGGTAAAAGTAGTATAAGACTAAAATAACGGTATATACGGTAGTTGTGTTAGTTCAAGACGTTAGAAGGGTGGTGTCTTGGTATAATAAGGTGGGCGTTATTAGTATAAGTGGTATTATACAAATGTAGTTCGTGTTCTGAGTAAAATCGGCAGTCTTAGTATAAGACATTGGTCTTATTATAAATACAATTACAATAACAGCATAATACGGTAGTTTTAGTATAACACGCAGTGCTGTAAAAGACGCTGCATAGCATAGGATAGTATTTTATACATATGTAGGTTGATCGCATTAGTATCAGATGTTAACCTTATTATAAAGCCATAATTATGAAAACATTATTAGTATCAGTCTAATCTTATGTTAGTGTTAGAGTAAAATATTAGTTTATGTGTAAGGCTGTTGTAGCCTTAGTCTAAGACAGTACTCATAGTATAAGACAAAAGCCCTAGTGTAAGAAGAAAGTCCTAGTATAAGACAAAAATCCTAGTACAAATCTTAGCCTCACTACAAAATCTTAATCGTTTAATAAGTCAGATTGCTGAGTATAAGACGTAGGCTCTTAGTATAAGATGGTAGTCTTAGTATAAGATGATAAGATTAATATAAGATGGTACTCGTAGTTAATGTGGTAGTCTCAATGTAGGTTAGGTTAGGATAGAAAGTTGTGGTGAGGTTGGGTGAACATTAAGGGCAGATAGAGAGAGAGAGAGAGTAAGGGACTGAGAGCGAGGTAGAGAGGGGTGAAATGGTAGATGTAGAAAATAGGTAGTAAGTTATTATAGAAGAGGAGTGAGTGGACCGAGAATTGGATCAAGACAGCTCAAATTTTTGGGACCTATTTACGATAACTCGGATAGGCTACTGAAGGATAATCTGCTAAGGAAGTGTAGACTTAGATGTTCTAGAGCGGGACAAAAGCAGTGGAGATGCAATATACTTTAATCCTCCTCCTCATTATTGCATGTGAATCAGTAGTTATTATACGAGAGAGACATACGTTTAATGTGTTCCGAAAGCGCAGCGGCCAGTCAGTGTGGCCACGAGATTCCTCAAGTGCTTCCTATGAGGTTTTTCGTTCTGTGAGGCCTGCGTGAGTCCAGAGGGTTCTCGGTATTGCGCAGGAATGCTCATTGTGCCATCTGGCTTGAGATGATTCAAGAAATACAACATTGAAGCGTCTCCAACAGGATGAGGGTGAGAAATTATCGATATTGATTTATTTTTGCCATTTCATCCATCCATGACTATATTGCCTGAAATAGTCCCGTGCTCAGTTTAATATGATACGTGAGTGCTGCGCGAGCCTATCTAGGGCTTTGCGACATTTTTGCGCAAGGGCTTAATTGCAGACTAGCTGTCACTTATAATATGGATATATCTGTTTGATATCCGATAGGACATAAGCCATTGTATCGCTCTTTTAATGGCAGATATAAGTATCTCTGCTTGCAATTTGAGTTCCGAATTCCGGAATATATACGCCCCCATCAACGCTGAGTGTAAACCCAAGTCAAAGTATAATAAAGCAGTTTCAGTATAAGAACTTGGAGTATCTAAGACAGTGCTCGGAGTATAAGATACTATTCTCAGTATAGGCTGATAGTATGAGTATAAGATTGTAACCTTAGTATAAATCGAAAACTGTTTGTGTCTGTAACCTTAGTGTAGGGCACGGTTGGAACTAGCGTAAGACGCTATGTAAGTATGAGATCATAATAGTAAAAATACATTCGCATAAATCAGATTGGCAGGTTGCTGAGAAGAGAAAGTAAGGTATTAGCTGACTATATCAGCTCAGTATATTATAAACGCCAGCTTTTGAGATTCAAGAGTAGCTTGTATGTAAGGATGTTGTCTGATCTCAATGTAGGGCAACTTGGCTTGAGTTTGAGCACATAAGGAGGATGGTTAAGGTAGGTTAGCAGGTTACTGGTGAAAAAACTAAAGCTAAGGGTCCAGCTCACTTGAGTCCAATACGATGATCCCTTTGTGCTACCTGTAAGTTGGAAGCAGTAGAGAAAGGCAGGATACAGAAGAAAGGGGCAGGTATAGATGAATAGTTACTACAGAAGAGAGAAGAATGGGTCGGGTAAGGGTCGTATGCGTACACACGCTATAAAAGGGGATAACGGCCATACCAACCGGTACTTCTTATTAAAGACTCAAGTTTTTGAGTCCTATTTCCGATAATTTGGTTAGGCTACTGCAGGATAATCTACCAAGAAAGCGCAGACGATGACTCTCCAGAGCGCTGTAGAAGCAGAGGAGATGCGAGATGCTCTCCTCATCTTCATTATCACAACTGGAACAGTAATCATTTTACGGGTGACCCATACATTTAGCATGTGTTTTAAAAGTGCAGTGGCCGGTCAGTTCGGCCAAGAGATTCCTCAAGTGCTCAAGGAGGATGTGTAGCCTAAAAATGGTATTATGGGAGAGATATTCCTTTTACTTCATTATCTCAGATTAACGGATTTCTATTGGATGGTTGCTGAGTTTTTGTTACAAATTAATGGCTTTTTTTAATACTCGTACTTCAGCTGTAGAGTGTACAACTGGCACACGAAAAAACCATTCAAGTAACGTTTTGACATGAAACAAATTATCGTATTCAAAACGATTAAATTTATTTCTCCAAACAAAAAAACGCCTAGAATTTAGTAAATTTTTATACTTATAAATTTTTAATTTTTTGCACATTCGCCATTAAGTCCAAACACATTAGCAGTTGTGTGTGTTTCAAATTATCGATTATTAAGCTTTGACGGTTATCATTTAATTACGTTTTTTTTTAATTTGACTATTTGAACATTTTTGTGTATTTTTGCTTTTCTGTTGTGGTTTCGTTTCATGATATTTGTTTTTCAGGGCATCTTATAAAAAAAAAACTTACTTTGATAATTGATATACAACATATTGTTGCTATTTTTTCATATCATTTCCAATTTGTTCTCAATTTCAATAACAATAATTTGAGTGGAGGTTTGTTTTTAGTGATTTTGTTGTTGTTTCTTTTTTTAAATAAACAAAACCAGAAGCCTTATAAATAATTAAGACAAGAAACGAAATAAACAAAACATATGAGACTAGTGCTTTTTAATTAGTTTTTCCATTTGTTATATACAGTATTTTTCTTCTGCTTACAGTGGGTGGGCGAATTAATGCAACGGTAGCTTTGCTTGCTTGCAAAATTCACACCCAACTCACTCTATGCATTTTTCTTTTTCTGTTTTTGTTAGTAAAATGATGAAAATTGCAAATGATTTGCATATTTTACATGATATTTAATTAAGATGATTGTGGTTTTTGTGCAAAGTATTTAGACCAAGAATAATGTTTTGCTTTGAAATATAATTTCAACAGGGGTATAACAACGCCCCCCAACATGGAATAATTGTTATTTAATAATACGATTATAAGAGCATAACTGGGTAGCTCAGGTTAAAGTATTAACATTTTGCGTAATTTTAACTGCTAAAACAGTCAGAGTAGTATTTTGCAATATTTAAGCCGTAACTGGAGTACGAAGTATTTTTTCGGCAATCTTATACATGACTATAAGAGACTAATCTTAGTAAAAGATGTTGCCCTCAGTGTAAAATCTATGGAATTTTGTAAACCAATAAGTTTTTATGTCGAGTTGGTATTTTTTTTTAGTATAATTTCGAATATAAAATATTGCGAATAGTGATGCACGAATATTCGTATTCGAAGTGTAGAATATTCTATTTAATGACGATCATTAAAATTTTGCGTACTTTTTATTAACTTTAAAGTACGCCAACAAGAGTGTGAAGTCCTTTTTCACAACAATTTTTTAATATTTCACATTGCATATAATATTCGTATTCGTATTCGCGAATATCGTTTCAAATATTCGTATTCGTATTCGCGAATATCGTTTCAAATATTCGTATTCGTATTCGCGAATATCAAAAATTTACATTCGTTACATCACTAATTGCGAGTACAACACAATAGTCTATATTTGAATATGAGACAACAGTCCAATCATAAGTTGCAGAGATTTTTTGATATTCTTCCCACTGCAAGCTATTTCGGAATTTATATCACTTAATAAAATCACCTTATGTCTGAATAAGTACAGGGTGGGCCAAAAGAAACCAAGGGGTGTAAAAGTTTAATAACTTTTTTGTTTATTAATTTTTTTTTATTTTTTCTTTCAGATTATATAGACAACACTTGGAGAATTTATAATGGAGATGTTCACAACTGAACAGAGAACCAGAACAATAGAATTTTATTATTTAAACCAGAGATGAAAATTTGATTATGAGTGATGAAGCTCATTTTCATTTGAATGGCTTTGTTAATAAGCAGAACTGTAGGTTCTGGGGTTCTCAAAATCCAAGAGCCATTCATCAACGCCAATTGCACCCCATCAGGTGTACAGTATGGTGTGGGATCACATCTGAAAATGTCATTGGGCCCTACTTCTTCGAGAATGAAGATGGAAGTGCTGTAACCGTAAATGGAGAGCGGTATCGGTTTATGATAGAAAATTTTTTACGTCCTGCTCTTGAAAACAGACCTGGTATGTGGTTTCAGCAGGACGGAGCCACTGCCCATACTGCCCGAGACACAATGGCACTTTTAAGTAAAATTTTTGGAGAGCGAATAATTTCTCGAAATTCGGAAATTATTTGGCCAGCGCGATCGCCAGATTTGACAGCACCCGACTATTTTCTTTGGGGTTTTTTGAAGGAGCGAGTGTATGTGAACAAGCCAGAGACAATCCTTGAACTCAAGGCAAACATTGTTGCAGAAACTGGAACGCTACAGCCACAAGTTTTGAAAGATGTTATGGAAAATGCTCTAAAAAGAGCCCATCAGTGCGAAGCTGAAAACGGTGGTCATTTAAGAGACATAATTTTTCATACTTAGTGTAAAAAAATTTCCATTTTGTATATTATATAATCTGAAAGAAAAAATAAAAAAAAGTTAATAAACAAAAAAGTTATTAAACTTTTACACCCCTTGGTTTCTTTTGGGCCACCCTGTAGAAGACTTTAATGATTAAACAAAACTATAGGGAGATCATTATAAAACAGCAAATATTTTTTGTAAAGACTTTGTTTGATCTTAGAATGACAAAATCGATGAGATAAATATATACAGCGGCTTTTTTGAAAGTCTTTGCACGAAGACCTTAGGGATCATTAACCATTTCTTGATTAATTCTCCTTTTTTATTGCAACCATCTTAGTTTTTTATTTGCAGCTTTAATAATAATGTTTTCATATTATTCGATTATCTTTTCATTTTAATTTGTCATTGTAAGAGGTGTGAATAATGGGAAAAACAAACAGGCTGTAGAGACCACAGACAAACTAAACAGTTTTCGTTTGCCTATGAAAATCTTATTTTATTTGTTGTTTGTTTTATTTATTTTTTGCTATTTCTTGCATCTAGTGATGGGACCGACCGCTCACATAATTGACATCAATCATGCATGATCGCTTGGGGTGGTGAATAATTGTTTCCGCCATATGTATATCATGAGTGCATGATTGTTTTATTGTGATTGGAAAGCTTTTAAAGTACATTAAGATATCCAAAAATAATTACAAACATTAGGAAAAAGAAAAAGCTAATCCAACCCATGAAAAAACGTTTTTTTATATATACATACATATGTATGGATAACTTCCAAACCTCAATTGTTTTTTCCTAATGTTTTTTCCTAATAGCTTTTAGGATTTTAAATTAAACAAATTATAATTTAAATTAGTTTTCGGGCACGGTGAAAAAATAGGCGATTAAAAAACAAGCAAACACTTGAAGAAATACTTTGCAAGTGAATATGTATATTTAGCAGTTATTCTTATTTACATATTACATACTTCCAATAATTTAACTGTATTATTGCTTATTTAATATTTCATGGTATTATGTACATATGTATATAGGTATTATGTGTATTATATTTATTATTAGGGTAATTCATATTATTTTGGTTACTATTATTAAGGTTATTAGATATTATTATATGTTAATTAGATATTATTATTTTTATTGTTATAATTATTAGTATGGCGCAACATTCCGGCCCCATTGAAGGACTTGAAGTCTTCAAACATATGGCAGAGGAGCCAATTTGTGGATTGGACGTTTATAGACGCCGCTTCCTGTTTTGTTTTGTTTTCGAACATATTGTAGAGTTTTATAACGCCGTACTATAAAAATATGACAATGCACACTCTTTCAAAACGTTGTTGACAAGTATTAAGAACGCTGAAAACAAGCAATCAATGCATCTGTGTCAAAGTTGATGCTCATGGCTACAATGTTCCTCAACTTTGTATCTATACGATATATGTAAATACCTCAGCCTATATTAATAAACTTTTTTTCGATCTGTAATGAATTTTTCTGCAAGTTATATAATTTTTATTTCCTTTTTTTATTTACTGTGATTGATTTTCTGAAACAGACCAGGGGGTCTGCTCTGTATTTAGAAACGAAAGAAAATGCTTTCGAATTTGTTCGTTATTATCATTAAGATACGAAAGCATTTGCTTTCGTTTCAAATTACAAAGTAGACCCCCAGAAAAGTTAAAATAGACTGGTTGACGGAATGCTGCATTTTCTGCTCGAACTAATCCTCCATTAGAGCTGAGTACAACTCGTTCATTCGTTCGTTTTAGGCAGAAACCTGTGATCAAAACCATGCAATTTAAACGGGTTTGATCATAGGTTTCTGCCTAAAACGATCGAGTTGGACCCAGCTCTACCGTTCATCATGGGTTATGTACGGGGTTGTCCAAATAAAACAATACTCATACTTTGGAAATAACAAATATTCCTAGTATATGTATATGAAATACGATTGCATTCATGTGACTGCCGTCACAGGTTTCCCAGTAGCGAATTTTCCAAAAAAAAATTGACAATTACTGGTTCCATATCATGAATGGTTCGGCCTTGAGAATATGGATCATTTCTGAGTTCTCCGTATAGCATTGATTTTTGACGGCTCTTAGGATGCCAATTTGCATTTCTAAGACAGCTGAAATCGAAAATACCGGCTATAGTAAGTAAACAAAAGTTCGATGGTTTGACGAGCTGTGTGGTATGGTGCAACATTCTGCTGAAGCCAAATTCAGACAATAAAAAGCCCTTATTCATTGTTCTGTATCGCTTGCCGTTTTATGAAATGACAAAAAAGTATAATTGATCAAATCCCAGCTCCATAGCGCTTGCCGTTGACTGAAATGGCATTAACAGCAGCAGCACACCTTAAGCTACATTTACGTCGGTATGTTCCGCTCAAAGAGTGTTATCCACTCACAACCTTTTTGATCAAACTCGGGTTTCGTACTTGTGATGGTTGCTTCATTCACTTTCGAAATAAGTTTGCAATATTTCCTAACGTTCAAGGAAAAAGTGACTTATTTTAGTCCGCGGAAGAATGAGTATGATGGTGACTGGTAGTCAATATTTCGGACAATGTCGAAGTTACATTTGATTTCAGAAGATATACACTCTGCTTTTCAAATAACTCCACAAAAAGAAGACACTCTCAACTTGTTCACTTGTATGTACATTTAATAGCATTATAAAGCACCCCATACACGTTTCAATTCAATTGTGAATTGAGTCTTTCAATTGAATTGATTCATGGCCACACACTTCATAAACTGAATTGAAAGATTTTCATTCAACTGTCAAATTTATATTTTTTTCACAATTAAAAGTTTTAAAATTTAAAACTTCTTTTGCATTTATTCATTAATTTTAATATTTTTTATTCAGAATTCGATGAAATTAAATAATTTTAAAAATACATAACTTTTTCTATACAAAATAAAGCTACAAACATAAATTCTGACAGCAAATCAAGAGACGCGGGCACACACAGCACAATCGAATTGAAAGACTTACTAGTCAACATGAAATATCAAAATCTTTTGATTTTTCTTCAACCAGCTCGACAACTGCCAAACTAATCAATTGACAAAGCCATACACGCTTTGATTTGGACAACAACCGACTCAATTGAAAATTGAATTGAATCGTGTATGGGCTGCTTAACAATTTGTCGAATAAAAATTTTTTTGAATGCTTAATTAACGCTGCAACCACACGTTCAATAAATCGCTTTCAATTTAGTTACACATACAGTGTGTCAAAAATCCTTGAAATTGATAGCTGTGACCTAAATTGACAGTCAATTCGATTTTATAAATGCCACCAACGAAGAAACAACTCAAATTTGTAGCTTCAATCAATGTGTGCTGTGACCGGCTGGTTAAATCGAAAATTAAATTGCCATATAAATGGATAGGTGAATTTGAAAGCAATCTTGTTTTCAATTTAAAAAGCTTGATTTTGTTAGAAAAAAAAGTGTGAGTGTATTGTAAATTGAATGGAATTGAAAGGCAAAAATTGAACGTGTGGCCCCAAGTAAAATTATATTTTTCATTTTGCCTTATTGTTATCTCACGGATTTCTAATTGTAGAGGTATAGAAAAATAAAATGAATTCATATCGAATAAAAATTATATGCTGGAGTTTGTGTAAGTTTCTAAGCCTACTACGCTTATTTTTCTTTTGTGATTTTCAAAAATATTATTCTTATTGAATTCTTAAATAGTTCTTGAAAGTCTGTACATAAGATAAGAGACTTTTGACTGTTCAAATGTGTGGTTGATTTCTACTGACGATTTATTAAGCAACAAAGAAATGCATACAGACAATGCTGAACCATCAGCAAATGAATTTCACTGATTCTACCCCAATTTTCGAAAATCGATGTTTTATAATATTTAGACGTTTTGAGGTCCTGAGAGTCGGTTGTGACTATGACGGATGCATGTGTTTATGTGTGTTCATGTATGTATGTAAAGGTGGAAGTACATACCACGCGTTACGCGGCAACGCTTTTCTGGCTTGTTAAACGTTCAACGCTACACAAATGGAAGGTTACACACCACGCTTTGAAGATTTTTTAATTGTAAAATTTAAATCCTTTGCCGGCTATTTTTTTTTGCATTTACGTTGCATTTTTCTTTAAACATTTAATTCATTTTTGTATCCATTGTTTAATAAAAAAATTAATTTCTAATCATGTTTGTGTATGTTAGTTTATGAATCTGGCAACACTAGCTGTCATTTTGTATACAACTCGTGAAAGTTGAAGAATGTTCAACTTTTGGCGAGGTACGCGCGTCGCCAACTTTTCTATGTAACTTGCCTTATGAAAACACACTATTTCAACTTTTTTGACAGACGCGTGTATCGCATTAGCGCATTGAACGCGTGTTATGTACTTCCACCTTAAGCATCTCATATCTTAAGAATGGGTCAAGGGATTGAAAAGAAATTTACTGGATTCGAGCTCACTTAGATGTCGCAAGTTGCGACTTTATTTAGTTCAGTAGGTTTCGAATATGTTTGAAAGTTTATCGGCCCTGTTCTGTAAACCGAATCCGAATCCCTATTCTGTGCACCGAATCCGTCATATAGACGTGTTTAAAATTATACCCGATAATTTTCTTTCAGATATGATATTTGAGAGAAAAAAAATATTTCTATTGTCGGAGTTAGTTTTCTAAAATTTTTGCGATTTCAAATCGATCGGTTTACAGAACAGGGCCGAATATTTTATAAAACTTTTTTGTCTTTAAAAAAGTTTTTAACAAAATATAATCAGTTCTTAAAGTCAAATTTGATCATAATCCGTAGATTAGTGGGGAGTTTAAGGGATATCCGATCCCCATTTTTATTTTCATAAATGTTTGGCTCTAATTCAATTTTTAAGGATTTATTTCATTAAATTCGGCTTTGTATAAAGCGATACATTAATTAAAATTGTTATGTTGCTTAAAAAACATTTGGTTTGGCGTGCCTTTTACTTAAGCGCATATTAGTTGTGAAGTCGAACTTGTAAAGAAACACAATACGAGAAGTAGTTTTAAAAGTACACACAATTATCGATGCATGTTTTGAAGAATTTTCATGGAAAAAACTGCATATTTGCGCATTTTTAGGCTTAAGTTTTCCTAGAGATA
Source organism: Tachina grossa (assembly GCA_949987645.1). Lineage (NCBI taxonomy): Eukaryota > Metazoa > Arthropoda > Insecta > Diptera > Tachinidae > Tachina > Tachina grossa. The sequence continues at coordinate 150,768,363 of OX465276.1, forward strand.
ACGTGAAAGCAAAATTTTAGTGTTTTCACTTGCGAACTTGCACGATGCCATCTCTAATTTCAACTGCTTCTTGTTTTTTTTTGCATTTTTTTGCACGTTTTCATTTCGTTTGACACATTGCAAGCTACTTTATGCGCGATCGCATTGCAGTAGTTGTGCGACAGTTACAATTTTTATTTAAGCATTTCGTACGTTTTTTGATTTTAATCGTGGGTCTTTTTTTTATTCACTATTTTAAAATAGTTGAATCTGCACAAAAAATAAAAAAGTAAAGAAAACAATACAACAATCAAGACAATAAATAAATAAAACATTTTGTCATTGTTTAGTTTCCCGCAATTGAAAAAAAGCAATTTAGCAGATTAAGACGCTGAAATGATTTCTTAAGTAGAGATTGAATTTTAAAAATTTTCAGTGAATAAAGAAATAACGGGAGAGAGAGGACTTAAAAGGCATAAAAAGCTTTTGAAGCTTAACTAAAGCAATTACGATTTTAAAGAAAACTTATTTCATATATACATATATATGTATGTGCAACATTATGCTAAACCACTCCCTAATGTTCAATGTTCAAGGGCTTTTTTAAGCTCAGATATTTGGGCCAAGAGTCAAGTCTGTTTTAGAATGTATTCGTTGCTGGCTGTCCTTTTCACAGTTCGCAATTTCAAATATTTACTCTGTTGCCGCTATCTGAGGTGTGAATCAGTTGTGTTAATGCAGTTTGTTGGCCACAGCAACTACGGATTTTGTGAGTTTTTTTTTGCTCCTGCTGTTGTAAGATGTTTCTGCTTCTTTGTTTTTGGTATAAATAATTTATGCAGTTGCACGTACTTACATGTGTTAGTACAAATGTACATAAATACTTACGCTGTATGTTTGAGGTATTGGTTTTACTATTTTAGACGAGATCACAAGCAAATAATAAAACTTGCAAGCAGACAGATACTCAGTCAGTCACTCAGTTATACATTGTATGCAGTAAGCAGTGTGCACACTTAATTTTTTTTAAATTCGGTAGAATCGACAAAAAAATCGGTAGATTTGAATGAAATTCGGTAGAATTTTTTTTATTCAGAGAAACACAAAAAATAACAATTCAAAGAAACATAAAAAAATAACAAAATATATGTATGTACTTATATAAAAAGGGTAAGTGCAAGGAGTATCAAACTAAACAGGCTTCAAAAGCGCATTTAAAACTTCACATGTGATTGGAAATTAAACTGCCATAAACAATGAAGCATATCCAATACAAAAAGTGTCATCGTCAGTTATTTGCCCTTGCCCTTTATATAGATATGCTATGCATATATAAAATAACAAACATAAATAATAGGAATTCAGTTTTTGCACATGGATTTTATAAAGCTACTAAAATAATATTTGACAAACATTTGTAACTACAAATTTATGAATTTAAACTTTTGTGCAAAAATTATTAAATCATTGGGAGGAATAAATAAATATTTCATCCCCAAGGCACAATTCTTTGGCAAATATTAGGTTACTTATAGTTTCAGTATTTAACCGATTTCTTTGTTCTGTTTTAATGATTTTCATGACAGAAAATTACCGCTCTGCGGCCGCACTGCTATGTAACAAAATAGGCAATTTACAAATATATCGACTTAAATTACTAAATAACAATATTCGGTAGATTTCAGGCCTTGTTCGGTAGAACACTTCTACCGAATATCGGTAGAAGTGTGTACACTGGCAGTAAGTAGTTTGTTAAAGCATTAAGTTTTGTATGATTTTTACGAATGATGTCTTACCAACATGTACGCTTATGTATTTATTGTAAATGATTGGGAGGGAGGTGGTAAGAAGAAGTATTGTCTTAAAAGATCTTGTTAATGTTTTTTTTAATTTTGTTAAAACAGCACGTATGTATTTGGAGACAAGTTTTAATGTAAGATCTAAACCTAACAATTTTCGTCTGCCACTTTGTTTGCAAGGTCCGATGTAATTCACTACTTCCGGTCACGCTACCATTTGAGGACAATTAAGGTGAGGACACCTCTCTGCTGAAAAACTGAAAGTGGTGAAACCCTATTGCAGAACTCCCTAAGTTTTTCCCTGAGTTATAATTATCTAAAGCTCTTGTTACAATTGTCTGACTCTAATAATTTGGCAGTTCAAATTCAGATTGTATATCAGATTAAAAATAGCTAAGACGTAACCTAAAAAATTGTATATCGAAAAGATTTTTCACTTTCAGCTATTGATGATCGGATGTTCGTCAATTCGACAGCTTGAAGAATATGCTGGTGGCCCAAAGTCTCCTTTTGATGTCATCTAATGTTACCTAACTCATTGTTTTTTTATTGAAATCAAGATTTTTGCATTTTTCGATACACTAGATGTTCTTCTACCGAAATATACAAAAAATCGATGTAAAAAAAATAATGAGTTAGGGTCTTTTTCTATGTTAAGGTAACGATATATATGTCTGTATCTTACCTACTTTAAAAAAGGATATTGAAGAGAGAAGAGACAATAAAGTATTGGATTATTAAGCTCAACTCGTTCTACAACTCTGCTATTGTGCGTTTTTTAATTTTTTTAGTAACGTTGCAGCGCCTCTGGTGTTAAGTAGGCGTATTACTTTAAGCTTTATAACCGTTTTATTTGTTGCCTTACTTCCTCGAAGATACATACCATAAATATCGATGAAGGAATGCACTGCGATATGATTTAGTATACATATACCTATGTATGATGAGTCTGTCCAGGGATTGAACTCTTATACTCTCGAAGAACTTTCAGACCTTTGCTTTGTAGTTAACGCACTAAACACTTTTTTTAGCGAAAAAAATGTCCAAGAGTAATGAATGAATTGTGGCAAAAGTGTGTATTTTAAGATCCTCTATACCATTACCCCGTTCGTACAGTAACAAATGGCGACAACGTAGCGCCAGTGATAACGCACATTCAGCACAACAAGTGTTGAAATGGGCAGCAGTATGAAAAGAAGAGCAAGAAATAATAAATGACCATTTTTTTCATAAAAACGAAGCAATAAAAATAAGGCAAACAAAGTGTTTTTTAATTGTAACAACAAAATTTGTTGCAAAAGCAAACGAAAAAACAATTTACTCTTCAATTCTTATTTGGTCACAAGTGTTGCCGGTTGTTAATTATTTCTAATTTTTATTTTTCTATGTCAAATTTTAATGTGTTTTTATATTTATTAAGCTTGAGATCTTATTTTTATTATTATTTTCTATATAAAAGAATTAAAAAATTTTATTTAAAAAAATTAAATTAAATTAAAATTTTATTTAATTTGTTAATTCTTTTATAAAAAATAATAATAAAAATAAGATCTCAAGCTTAATAAATATAAAAACACATTAAAAACAAAAAGATCGAAGAAATTTAAGCAAATATGTCAAATTTTTTTAATTATTTCATATTCTTCTTAAATGCTTCATATTAATTCTGAAAAAATTGTGCTATTTATAAATTAAATTAATTGTCCTAATAGAAAACAAAATATGGCGTTTTCTTTTCTAGAAAAATGTAAATTTTTCTACCTTTTTGTTAAGAAAAATGCAATTAAACGTTCGTTAAAAGCAAACATTTACACCCGCAAAGGATGACGATATGACAAAAAAAAAGACCCATTTTATAGTGGATTTTCATTAAAAAGTGCAATATGTGTAATATTTTTTCATAGAAAAGAAAACGCCTTTAGATACACTTAGCTTTGAATATAACTACAGGTTGTTTCAATTATACAAAAAACTAAATTTTGAAAAGCAAGAAATACTAAAAGTTGCCATGATTCAACTTGTAACAACATGACATATGAAGCTGAGGTGAGGGTGGCGTTGGCTGAAGTAGTTAGCACGTTGACTACTAAACCGAAGGTCTTGGGTTCGAGACCGGTATCCGACAGTCATTAAATAACAATACCATGCATTTTTTTGATGTGCATTAGTGTCCGTATGTATCAGTTGATATAGGAAAGTTCAAGTGATGAAGACATAGTCACTGATCACTGAACTATACCGACTTCAGCAGATACTAGTTCTAATGTAACATCAGAGCGCTCTCCTTCGTTGTGTAGCAGAATCATTGGCGAAGTAAAATAACCAATAAAATGGCTACTAAAGACAGCTTCAACACTGCCTTATTAAAAAAAAATGTGCGAAAAGCAGAGTTATCAAACGATGAAGCTTTCCTCTATCTCTTCCTTCACCATCTGTCTTCTCTATCACTATCCTCTTCCTAAAGAAGGTAACACCTATAAGTAGTAGTAGGCATCAATTGCCTGAGTTTTACTTTTCTTAAAAAACTAAATAAAAAAACTAGGCCATTAATAAAAATGAAACGCTTTTAACAATGCATTGAAATTCACCTCGAAGGCTGTGAGATAACAAGCAGAACTGTCGCATTCAGTTCTCGGAAAACCCAAGAATTCTTGTACCCTCTTCATCCCCAGCATAAACGGTGATTTTATTAAAAAATAAAAATCCCTGGCAACACTTTCACTCACAAATTCACATAAATTTTCCAGCACTTGTTTTATTTCTTTTTGTTCTTGTGATCGTTGATTTCCATTTCGTTAAATCAATATAACAATTTAGAACATAAATAAACCGAACCCTGCTACGAGGAATAACAATAAAAATATCGCACATGGAAATTTAGTAGAAAAAAAGAGTCTTAATAGTTGTTGCTGTTGTAGAGTAATATAAGACTTCACGATTATTTCAATAACAACAATTACAAGAACAAATAGAATTTGAGTGTGTGTTTTTGTTGTAATTGTGTTTTTATTATTATTATTATTATTGTTGTAAGAGCAGCGCTTATGAAAAAAAAACGAAAGCCAACAAATCAAACAGTTCAATTTATTTTTGCTGTTCTGTTCTAGTCAAATGAAAAACGATCACTCATTGAAAGAGTAATAAAAAAACAAAGTGTAAATAAAAATCAAAACCAACGACGACAACGGCGACGACGACCATTTAGACGAAGTTATTGTGGCCGCAATCGTAAGCGTTGTCGTTATTATATTGTCTTTATTTTACTTACAATAGGGTGATTTTTTTTCGTTTGGTATTTTAAGAATTGAATTTTTTAAACAGGGTCAGGGAGTCTGAATCAAACTTGCCGTCAAATAACTAACTACACAACAACAAGAAAACATATTTGGAGGGAGAACAGGGTGTTAAGTTCTGAGCTAGCCCTCTTTACCAGGGACAAAAATCCTCCGAAGAATTCTTATTTTGTCCCCCTAAAAAACCACACACACTCACTTTAACACTGGCCTCTCATTTACCTTACCCAAAGAAAAAAATAGTATAGGAGCTGTTTGTGTTCAGGGTGGCAGGCCTCTTTTCTTAAATCTCCTCCGGGACGCTTCATCGCTTAACCCTTAAATATTTAAAAAAAAATATTAGTGGTTGACACAATTATAAACTTACAGAAATTTAATCTATGAGGTGCAGAAGGTCTTCCAAATACCAAATTGAAACCAAAGCACTCCAACTTTTCTCAGTGTAGAATGTAAAATAATAAGCGCGTTTACTTGCCGCCCACATCGAAGGCGTTATGTTTTTTCTACACTTTGCGGTTTAATAGAAATGTAGAAACGTTCTTCAAGGAAAATGATCTTGCACTTGGAAAGTTTTCTAAAAGCAAAAAATCACCCTATACAATGATAGTCTCTTGTTGTCTAAATCAAGCATACGTCCAACCAATACAAGAGGTTCATTTGTTTGAGTAGTAGTAGTATTAAGTAGTAAGTAAATGTCGTTGACGCCAACGTCGTCGCCGCGACAATAATTATGGAAAAAAGGAGCTGCTGCAATAGCCCAACTTTAACTCAAATAGACAAACTACTACGACAAATGATTCCGAAAGATCAACACGCTTTTGGCTGTGTTTACTGCACAACAACAATTGATTGAGACCAGCAGAGATCCAAAACAGACGGACACAAATAGCGAAAAAAAATTTATAAAACGCGAAAATAACAAATTTTGTTTGAATACAAAACTCTAGTGCCAAACGGACAGACAATCAAACAACACGCGCAATACTCCAAAAAATAAAATTTTTTAAAAAATGTGTCCGTTTTATTGTGTTTTTGGTTATATGACAAGTAGTTAAGTAGTAAAAAAATAGTAAAAGAAACATTTTCTGTAGCAAAAAGAAAATTAAGAGCTTTATTTAAAAAGTCTTTAAAAAAAATGTACTTAAATGCCTTCTAAAATTATTTAAAAAGTAATAATAAAAAAAAGAAATAAATATACATAACTGCAAAAAACAAACAAATTAAACCAAATAAATTAATTGGATACAACAAAAACAGTGCAAATACAATAAAAAATTATTAAAGTAATTAAAAAGTAAAAACAAATTTAAATTAAAAAAAAAGTGAAATAATTAAAAATCTTATCTGCAAAAATGTAATGGTAAAAAAGAATCAAATGAAATGAATAAAATTTTAACTACCATAATATATGTACACACATACAATAAATAAAAACGAAAAATCGGAAGTTGTAAATCATCTGTGAATAGAATTGTTAAAATTTATGCGCTAGTAAAAAGCACCTCCACCGTACAAAAATTAAAAAAAAAATCATCAAAAGTATAAAATACACCAACAAGAATGCCATATAATCCAGTCTAAGTTTAATAAAAACTATTGTATTACAAAGGAATTCTGCTTATAAAGGTTTTTTTTTTAAGTGCACAATAAAGAAATAATTTTCAAAATACTCAATTTACTTTAGACAAGCTTAAAAAACCCCTATTAACTCTCTAATAAACGATAAGATATTAAAAAACCTCAATGTTCTGTAAAAATATCATATTATCTTCCCAGAAAAATAAAATAAGTATTGAATCAAAATCATCTTATAAAAAAAAATTTGAGGTTCAATTTCAACATGAGAAACCAATTAATCTAAAAGTTGCTTATACCACATAAACTTGAATGAGAACCATCAACTCTTTTGTAGAACATTTGCCCTGACACAAAGCAACCACCCTTCTATGAAAATTTGGCTTGTAATCAGGCAATTTTTCTATAGAAAGTTTGCCCAGATGCCAGTCAACTTTTCTATAGAAAATTTGCCGAGACGCCACTAAATTTTTCCATAGAAAATTTGCCCAGACACCAGTAAATTTTTCTATAGAAATTTTGCACTGACGTCAGTCAGTTTTTCTATAGAAAATTTGCCCAGACGCCAGTCAATTTTTCTATAAAAAATTTGCCCAGACGCCAGTCAATTTATCTATAGAAAATTTGCCCAGACGCCAGCTAATTTTTCTATAGAAAGTTTGCCCAGATGCCAGTCAACTTTTCTATAGAAAATTTGCCCAGACGCCAGTAAATTTTTCCATAGAAAATTTGCCCAGACACCAGTAAATTTTTCTATAGAAATTTTGCACTGACGTCAGTCAGTTTTTCTATAGAAAATTTGCCCAGACGCCAGTAAATTTTTCTATAGGAAATTTGCCCAGATCCCAGTAAATTTTTCTATAACAAATTTTCCCAGACGGCAGTCAATTTTTCTATAGAAAATTTGCCCAGACGCCAGTAAATTTTTCTATAGGAAATTTGCCCAGATCCCAGTAAATTTTTCTATAACAAATTTTCCCAGACGCCAGTCAATTTTTCTATAGAAAATTTGCCCAGATGCCAGTAAATTTTTCTATAGAAAATTTGCCCCAGACACCAGTCAATTTTTCTATAGAAAATCTGTTCATACGCTAGTAAATTTTTTATAGAAAATGTGTCTTCATGCCAAGAAGTTTTAGTATAGAAAATTTGCACTGACGCCTGTCAATTTTTTCACAGACAATCTTTACAGATGCTCGTCAATTTTTCTATAGAAAATTTGCACTGACTCTCGTCAATGTTTCTATAAACAATTTGCACTGACGCCAGTTAATTTTTCTATAAAAAATTTGCCCAGACGCCAGTCAATTTATCTATAGAAAATTTGCCCAGACGCCAGCTAATTTTTCTATAGAAAGTTTACCCAGATGCCAGTCAACTTTTCTATAGAAAATTTGCCCAGACGCCAGTAAATTTTTCCATAGAAAATTTGCCCAGACACCAGTAAATTTTTCTATAGAAATTTTGCACTGACGTCAGTCAGTTTTTCTATAGAAAATTTGCCCAGACGCCAGTAAATTTTTCTATAGGAAATTTGCCCAGATCCCAGTAAATTTTTCTATAACAAATTTTCCCAGACGCCAGTCAATTTTTCTATAGAAAATTTGCCCAGACGCCAGTAAATTTTTCTATAGGAAATTTGCCCAGATCCCAGTAAATTTTTCTATAACAAATTTTCCCAGACGCCAGTCAATTTTTCTATAGAAAATTTGCCCAGATGCCAGTAAATTTTTCTATAGAAAATTTGCCCCAGACACCAGTCAATTTTTCTATAGAAAATCTGTTCATACGCTAGTAAATTTTTTATAGAAAATGTGTCTTCATGCCAAGAAGTTTTAGTATAGAAAATTTGCACTGACGGCTGTCAATTTTTTCACAGACAATCTTTACAGATGCCCGTCAATTTTTCTATAGAAAATTTGCACTGACTCTCGTCAATGTTTCTATAAACAATTTGCACTGACGCCAGTTAATTTTTCTTCAAAAAAATTTCCCAGACGCTGGTCAATTTTTCTATAGAAAATTTGCACAGGTGCAAGTAAATTTTTCTTTCAAAATTTGCACTGGCGCCAGTCAATTTTTCTCTAGAAAATTTGCCCAAACAGCTATCAATTTTTCTATAGAAAATTTGCCCAGATGCCAGTAAATTTTTCTTTAAAAAATTTTGCACTGACGCCAGTCAATTTTTCTCTAGTACATTTTCCCAAACGACAGCCAATTATTCTCTAGAAAATTTACCCAGACACCAGTTAATTTTTCTTTCGAAAATTTGCCCAGATGCCAGTCAATCTTTCTACAGAAACTTTGACCAGATGCCAGTAAATTTTTCTATAGGAAATTTGCCCAGATGCCAGTCAATTTCCCCATAGAAAATTTCTCCAGATGCCGGTTAATATTTCTATAGAAACTTTTGCCAGATGCCAGTCAATTTTTCTATAGAAAATTTGCCCAGAATCTAGACAATTTTTCTTTAGAAAATTTTTTTGAAGCCAGAAAATTTGAATATAGAATATAAGAATGTGTTGTTTTCTATAGAAAATTTTTTGACGCCCGTAAACTTTTCAATAGATAATTATCCCTGACGCTTAGCTTCAAAATCGTTTTTCACAAAACTTTCTTTTAAGCCTGAGAAACATATGTACATATGTATGTATGTAGCTTAGAATTGACTAAATGCCGTCCATTTCACAAAGAACTTGTTTATTCTTATATGTATGTTTCTTCACTTTGTTTTTTAGTGCTTTATATCGTAGATTTGATAAGTAATTTTATTGCTTCATAATTTTTACTTTTAAAATAAATAAAAAAATATCAGCAACTGATAACACATTTTAGTGACGAGCTCTTGTATAATACAAATTTACCTGTAAAAACACAAAATCAATTTATTTTGATTAGAATATTTTAATGGTTTCTATTAAAATTTTCTTTTTGTTACTTTATGACGTATTAATTAAGAAAATTTAATTTAAATAAAATTAAAAAAAAACATTTCATATGCAACATGAAGCGAAGGAAACAAGAAACAACTAAAACCTGCTCGTTGACAAACAGAAATATGTAATACCAAAAACCAAAAAATAAATTGTTAAAAGTCATTTTTAATTTGTTTATCTTCTGACCAAATCAAATATAAATGAAAAATGTAAAAGTTTAACTGTAAAAATCAAGCAATAAAATTTTTGAAATTTTCTTTTTACCTTATAAAAAAATATCAAAGATCTTTAACACATCAACTAATCAATTTGTGACAAAAATCTCCCAAAGCAACAATTTATGCCCGGCCATACCTACAAGACAGTATGATAAATTGCATTTTCCTCGCACAAAAAATTTTTTCCATTGTTGTTTTGGCTATTTGAAAAAAGTAAATAAATTATAAATGAACTTTTAACAAAAACAGTAATTTTTTTTGTCCACCAAAATATTTTGCAAAATTATGTTTGTTTCGTGCATAAAATGCTGGAAAATCTTTAAATGACAGAAAACATTTTCAGGCAATAACAAATCAATCATCATAAAAAAAAATGTTACAATGCAATATTTGCAATAAAAAACAACAAATAAATTTACAGTTAATTTTTAATTTGCTGTTAAATTTATTGTTACTCATTAAACCACGACATTAATAAAGAAATAAAAATGTTGTCGTGCTTAATCCGAGTTTAAAATTGTCTGCCTCTTTTGTAAATAAATATAATGCAACAGCAGACTTCATGTACTTATATCACATTTGCTCTGATATGAAGTATATTTGTTTGACGTTAAGTCTGTAATGACAAATGTTTATTTGTTGTTTGTTAAGCAATGTCTACATGCATTTCGTTCCTGCACGAGAAAAGCTAAAAAACTTGGTGTGTTTATAAAAAAACTCTCATAATATTATTGAGAATTACGTACACAAAAGTAATAAGTCAAAAGGACTCGAAACAAAAACTTCATAACAAACATCTTAATGCGATCCCGAATCCAATAAAAGTATTTTAGAGGAAAACAAAAGTTTGTGAAAATTTCGTTGTTTTTTTTTATTCCGAAACCAATAAAGATGTTTGCTGTTAAGTCTTTGTTTGAGACTCTTTAATTTGTTATATTTGTGTGTGTAATTCTCATTAACATTATGAGAGTTTTTATATAAACACACGAAGTTGTTTTTAGTTTTTCTCGTGAATTTTTGTTGTTGAAGTCTACTGATGAGTTTCTTAAGTAGAAACGAAATGCATATAAGCTTTGCTTAACCAACAACAAACAAAAATTCTTCATTGTTATTTATTAATTATTTATTTGTTTTACATAATTGCAATTGGAAGGAAATTTTTTTCGCAGGGCTCAAACAACTTTTCTATAGAAAATTTGCTTCAGTTCTAAAGCAATTTTTATATAGAAAAGTTGCTTCAGTTCTAAAGCAATTTTTCTATAGAAAAGTTGCTTCACTTCCAAAGCAATTTTTCTATAGAAAAGTTGCTTCACTTCTAAAGCAATTTTTCTATAGAAAAGTTGCTTCACTTATAAAGCAATTTTTCTATAGAAAAGTTGCTTCACTTGTAAAGCAATTTTTCTATAGAAAAGTTGCTTCACTTGTAAAGCAATTTTTCTATAGAAAAGTTGCTTCACTTGTAAAGCAATTTTTCTATAGAAAAGTTGCTTCACTTGTAAAGCAATTTTTCTATAGAAAAGTTGCTTCACTTGTAAAGCAATTTTTCTATAGAAAAGTTGCTTCACTTGTAAAGCAATTTTTCTATAGAAAAGTTGCTTCACTTGTAAAGCAATTTTTCTATAGAAAAGTTGCTTCACTTGTAAAGCAATTTTTCTATAGAAAAGTTGCTTCACTTGTAAAGCAATTTTTCTATAGAAAAGTTGCTTCACTTGTAAAGCAATTTTTCTATAGAAAAGTTGCTTCACTTGTAAAGCAATTTTTCTATAGAAAAGTTGCTTCACTTGTAAAGCAATTTTTCTATAGAAAAGTTGCTTCACTTGTAAAGCAATTTTTCTATAGAAAAGTTGCTTCACTTGTAAAGCAATTTTTTATAGAAAAGTTGCTTCATTTCTCACACAATATATTTATATTTGAAAAGAAAAGAAAATTTATTTTACTTTTATTGAAAAATTTCTTTCGCTTTTTTATAAAAAAAAAAAATTTGCCGTGCCGTGAAAATTTTTTTGTAGAAAAATTCTTTGTGAATAATTTTGTTTAACGACATTTCTCTCACTGTTTTTAGAAATTCTTCATAGAATAGTTTTTTCCACTTAGAAGAATGTTCATATTGAAAAAGTTTTCTATTTCACTTGATGTGGAGAATCCTCCTTAAATATATTTCTACGCAGTGTACAATTTTTAAGCAATTTTTTGTAAATCAATTTTTTTATTAGAAAAAAGTTGCATCACCTATGAAACAAATTTTTGTTACAAAATTTTGATTTGTTGTAAAAAAGATTTCTATAAAAAATTTTAATTCCAAAGCATATTTTTCAACGATCCTGTGCTGAAGTTCCGAAGGATTTTTTTTAAAGCACACTTGCTTAATTTTGGCACCAATTTTACCACTTTTTTTTTGCTTCAATTCTTTTTTAAAAGAATACTTCAAATTTTGAGTAAATATTTTTGAGGAAATGTATGTAATGGAGTCTGTAGGTTCTGTTGCGGGTTGGGTTTACTCCATATTTTGTTTACTGACAAACCTGTTTAGCCAAATATGGGCCTTATTACTAAACAAATAACAATTTTCAAGGTACATCCGGATTATCTAGTAGCGTTATTCAAGCGGTAATATGTTCATGATGATTTGCCCGAATATACTGGTCAAAAAGTGACAGCTGGTTTGACATTTAACGAGTTCGCAAGTTCTATCGGGCTTGAAAAAACACCCTCTATTATGAACTAGTTTTCCTTAGCATCACTTATTTCAATTCTAACTTGCTGTTCCTTTTGAAAACTTATATAAATTTCAGAAGTAATTCGAAAAGGTTGTTGTTATATTTAAAAAAAAAAATATATTTGCTTTGAGCTGATTTAAATTTAAGAAGTGATTTAATGAAATAATTTAATATATAAAAATTAATATCAAATATTAATCAACACATTTTTAAGCTTGTCTAAAGTACATACACATGAGTTTATTGAAAGAAAAACACTCAACTGTGAGTAATTAATGGGCCTGCATAAACTTCAACACTTTAAATCAAATATATAAATTGCACAATCAAGCGATAAAATTAAATAAAATATTTATGCCATTTTTTATAAAATGAATTAAGTAAAAAACTACTTAAAAATAACTATAAATATCGAAGAGACAACAACGAGGAAACTTTAAAGACGTCTTTTTAAAATAAGTGTCAAAATTCCACATAAATTAAACACTCAAAATTTAACAAAAATCACTACTCACAAAAAACAAAAACATTCCAAACCATAAACGAAAAGGCAAACAGTTTGAGAAAAGCAAAAAACTAAGGCAACATTAAATAGCGATCGTGTAAATGTGTGAACGCAAACATTTAAATCTAAACGTTGTTTGTTAGTGGTAATTGTTGCTGCCACTGTTGAAGAAAGACAACAACAACAACAACTCAAACATGCGTTCGTATCAGCGCGGTTTCTTTTGTGGCGATCTGACCATACGCTATCCATATCATGAATGCACAATTACCGTAGCAATGCTGTTGGTATGCATGCTGCTGCTGCCCATGTTGTTCCTTTGTGTGGTTGAGATAATGCGCTTGTGCCACAACTTTCGTATGCGCCAATATCTACGCAATGTTACTTCAAGTTTGGGTTGTTTTAGTTTAGGCTTTATAGCCACCTACCTGTCGACCGAATTGGCCAAGAATGTGGTGCGCCGTTTAAGGCCGCATTTCTATACCGCCTGCCAGCCAAAGCTCAACGACGGCTCCAGCTGTGAAGATGCCAAAAATCGCATACTCTTTGTAGAGCAATACTACTGTGCGAATCCTAGTCTATCTGCGATGCAGCTTAGGGAATTGTACGTTTCGTTTCCTAGTGCACACTCTTCGCTATCGTTTTATGCCATGTTATTTCTGGCTTATTATCTGCATGCCATATGGCGTGGTGGTCGCGGCATACAGCGTGTCTTACGTCATTTGTTGCAATTTCTGTTTCTATCGCTGGCCTGGTTTATTTCGCTCAGTCGTGTGGCCGACTATTGGCATCACTGGTCGGACGTGTTCGGCGGTGCGGTGATGGGTGTCATTTATGCCACACTAACCGCCGTATATGTGGGTAGATTTTTTCAAATAAATTCTAATACAAACAAAATCGTCAGCTCTTTGCCTCACTCGAATTGCAATTTCAACTTGCAGCATTGTACGACAGGTGGGGCAGCGGCAGTGGCCGTTGGTTCCAACAAGTTGAAATCAAATTTGAAAAAGTCATCATTGCAACATGTACCCTCGACGGTTAGTTTCAATCAGACACTGCAACAATTGCAGTTGCAGCATGAAGATCAAACCTCTGCTTCGACAACAGCCTTATCATCATCGTTAGCAGCCGCCAAAGAGCATCTTATATCATCTAATGAATGTGTATGGAAATCGGGAACATAGAGTTGTGGTGGAGTCAGCAAAAATTATTATAATGAAACGTATTAAGTTACTTTGTCTGTTTTCGCATGCAACTTTTTTTCATTTTCATACTTTGTTTTTTCATTATTTTTTAAGTCCATTATTTATTTGTTGTTGTTGCTCCTAGTGCTGCTGCTTGTTGTGTAGGCATAAAAAAATATTCTTGTGGATTTAGTTCTTTATTTTTATTTCGTTTTTTTTTCGCCAACAATTATTGTAATTGAGAAATTATTATGATGTGTATTGAAATGTGATAACCTTTTTTATTTTGTATTTTCTATCTTTATTTATATTTATGTATTAGTATCTGTTTTCGCAGACAGCAGTGGGTAAAAATAAAGCAAATTCAAGCACTGTGGGAAAAAAGGAGCACACAAAATTTCTCTATAATAAAGTAATTTTCATTCATTGTGAATAATATTTTTTCAGATAAAATGTATTTCAGGCGGAGGAATTTATCTCTGTGACTAATTTTTCTTTATAAAGATTTCTTTTATTGTAAAGAATTTTTCTATAAAAAAATTTCTTCTGCTGTGAAATTTATAAATAGAAAAATTTCTCTTTCACCGTGAAGAATTTTTCCATAGAAAAATCTCTCACTGTGAAGAATTTTTCAATAGAAAAATCTCTTTAACTGTGAAGAATTTTTGCATAGAAAAGAATTTTTCTTTGGAAAAATATTTTTCTATGGAAAAATCTTTTACTTTGAGGAATTTTTCTATAAGAAAGTATTTTTCACTGTAAACTATTTTTCTATAGAAAAATTTCTTTCTGTAGAAAAATTTTTCAGAATAATTTTTTCAATAAAAAACTTTTTTCACTGTATTTATCTACTGTAAATAGTTTTTCTATAGACATTGTTTTTACTGTGAATAGGTTTTCTATAGAAAAATTTTGTTTACTGTGAACATTTTTTGTATAGAAAAATTCTTTGAACTTTAAATAGTTTTTCCTTAGAAAAATGTCTTTCAGTGTGACCAATTATTCTATAGAAAAAAATTTCTTTTACTCTGAAAAATTTTCCTGTAGAAGGATTTCTTTCACTATGAACAATTTTTCTATAAAACAATTTCCTTCACTGTAAATATTTTTTCTGTACAACAATTTGTTTTACTACTGAACAATTTTTCTATAGAAATATGTCATTCGTTGTGACTAATTTTTCTATAGAAAATTATTTTCACTGTAAAGAATTTTTCTATAGAACAATTTCTTTCACTGTAAACAATTTTTCTATAGAACAACTTCTTTCACTGTGAGCCATTTTTCTACAGAAAAGTTTCTTTCACTGTGAACTATGTTTCTATAGAAAAATTTTTTCAATGTAAAAAATTTTATATAGAGAATTTTTTTAATGAAGAGTTTATCGGCTAAAAGATTTTTTTATCTGTGAAGAGTTTGTCTATAGAAAAATTTCTCTTGCTGTGATCAAATTTTGATAATTTTTTTTTTTCAAAGTAAACAATTTTTCTATAGAAAAATTTCTTTCAAGTTTTCTATAGAAACATTTCTTTCATTGTGAATAAATGTTTAAAGAAAAATTTCTTTCAATGCGAATAGTTTTTCTATAGAAAAATTTATTTTTATGTGAACAGTTTTTTTACACTGAAAAATTTTTCTATAAAAAATTTTGTTCACTGTGAAAAAATTTTTAAAGAACACTGAACAAATTTTCAATAGAAAAATTTCTTTTACGGTGAGCAACATTTCTATAAAAAAATGTGTTTATTGTGAAAATTTTTTCTCTAGAAAACTCTTTTTAATGTGAAGAATTTTTATATAGAAAAATTGTTTACACTATGAGCAATTTTTTATAAAAAAATATTTTTTGTAGTGAAAAATTTTTTGAAAAAATTTTTCTATAGAAATATGTCATTCGTTGTGACAAATTTTTCTATAGAAAATTATTTTCACTGTAAAGAATTTTTCTATAGAACAATTTCTTTCACTGTGCACAATTTTTCTATAGAACAATTTCTTTCACTGTGAGCCATTTTTCTACAGAAAAGTTTCTTTCACTGTGAACTATGTTTCTATGGAAAAAGTTTTTCAGTGTAAACAATGTTATATAGAGAATTTTTTTTTTAATGATGAGTTTATCGGCTAAAAGATTTTTTTATCTGTGAAGAGTTTGTCTATAGAAAAATTTCTCTTACTGTGATCAAATTTTGATAATTTTTTTTTTTCAAAGTGAACAGTTTTGTTGAATAAAGTGGTTTCACATCGAAGAAATTCTTCACAGAAAAGTTTTTTTCCCAGGTACTTGATGTGGAGAATACTCATTAGAAATATTTCTTTGTTGTGTAGAATTTTTTCTAAAGAAAAATGTCTTTACAGTGTTCAGTGTAAAATAATAATTGCGGTGTGAAAAAAATGTTTAAAAAAAATCGTTTCTACTTACGGGTATCAAACCAGTTTTTTCGTAGAGAAATATGTATATTGGATTGACTTTATGTTAAAGTTTTTCATATACATTTGTTGTGTTTCTTCCAGAATCATTTGCTATAATTTTGACCACAACTGTGGCATTTTAAGTATGTACCTAAGTGTAATAGCAAATATGCTATTGTATTTTTTTTTCTTTTTGCCAATTTATGATGCATATAATTTTTTATGATAATTTGTATTTTTCTTTTTTTATTTATATTTAGTTGTTATTTATTCTATTTAAAGATATAAATTTCAATAAGAAACAATGTAAAAATGCTGCTCTAATTGTGTGTGTTTAAAAAGAAAAACATTTATGGACATTTATGGTGGTGATTCTAAGCCATTAAAGTTCTTCTGAAGGGGAAAAATCTTAAAACGGATATCCTGGAAGATAAAATAATTTATATATCAATATCTGTATAGAAAATATACGATTGCTAAAATCATTGAAGCATTCCTTTTAACGTCTTAATTTCTTATTGAAATGTGTAATTGTATTACTTTAGAATTAAGAGCAAAAAAAAAAACAAATATTTTTTTTGAAAACATTCGTTATTTGTGCCAATTTGTCTCTTTAAGTTTAAGTGAAAAATATTGTTCTAGTTTTATTTATTGAATCTTAAATCATCGAA
Source organism: Tachina grossa (assembly GCA_949987645.1). Taxonomy (NCBI): domain Eukaryota; kingdom Metazoa; phylum Arthropoda; class Insecta; order Diptera; family Tachinidae; genus Tachina; species Tachina grossa. The sequence continues at coordinate 150,785,649 of OX465276.1, forward strand.
TTGTACACAATCTCAGTTAAGTGCATTTCCTTTCTTTTTTTTTGCATTTTATTAGTTTAACTCTAGTGTTTAAATAAATTATTAAAGAAATTTACAATTGCATTTAGTTTTAATATGTATTTTTCTTACTTGCCTTTTGTTTAATTTAAATCGAAAGTAAATTTCCTTTATTTATTTATGTGCTTTTATTTAAGCTTTATAACAAACATTTAACTTTTGTACAAGTACAATCGTAGTGTATGCATACTTTCTTTGTTTGCCAAATAAAATTATTTAAATAAAAAAAAGTGAAATAAAATATTTATAAATAATAAATACTTGAGTTTATTACGCAGTTAAAAAAGAAAAAGTTGTAACAGTCAGTGGTGCTACGTTGGAAAATAAATAAATTAGAGGTACAAAAAATTTATAATATTGTTCAACTTTTTTAACTTAAAGGCTTTCGCTACACGTTGTTCTCATCTAAAATCATATCTAAGGGATATTCAAATTACATGTGGCGAAAATATTCAGCTGGACTGGATTCGCCTTGAAATTTTATTTAGAGCGAATTTTCTAAATTTCCGTTAAAAATGTGAGGAAAGTTTTTTAAAAATTTGAAAAATTTTTCTCTATGCAATTGTCTTATGTTTTGGGGGAATTTTTTTAAGGATTAGAGAAAATTTTCTTCTAATTTTTTTTTAATAATTTGAAGAAATTTAGTAGAAGACTTGCTGATAGCCAGCCGTAGAAGGGTGAGTTATCTGTCAGAGCTTTTCTAAATCTCACTTGGGGCTAATAAAGCAGTGCAAGTTAATCTCTATTTTTGTTTTGAAAAGTGTTTAAACTAGCAAACCTGTAAATCAATGCAGTATTTATACCATCTGTAAACTCATAAAATTCTGTGTTTGAACTACCAATACAGGCCATATGATTTTGTTACTTACAGACTAGAGAGCTGCGTAAACACTCTTGAAATGTAAAATCGTCATGATTTTTAAATGTATTCACGTCGCATGTATTATACTAAACCAATAATAAATGCTGTCGTACTATAAGCGAAACACGATGGATGTATTGGTGTATGTGTATATCAGTTGTAACAAGCGATGTCGCAAGACAGCTTGCTTGTAACAAACACTCAAAAGAAGTACTGTTGATTAGTGTATGCTTGTTATTTTTCATATTGTACATTTGAGTGTGTGTGTAGTATGTAGATGGTAAGCTATTATGTGATTAACTGCATACAACTAATGTTAACGCATGTGTGTGCCTTTGCATGTGCGCAGAAAAATAAAAACCCTGAAGGAAATGTCGATGGTGAAAATGTACTGAGTCGCTTTTGACTTTGTCACCAGTACTACTCTACAATTATTCCCCATATAATACTTTGTGCTATAGACATTTAGCATGTGACATGACAAGCATTGAAATTCTACTAGTAACACTAAAACAATTGACTAGATAGTGAATTCATAGTTCTTATGGGAACATGGAGACATACCAACCAGAAATTTAATGGTACATTTCTATACCTTAACTTATGTATATTGACAAGTTGTTGCAAAATCCACCAGAAATACACCACATCTGTTTTCTCTCTTTATTTAAACTGACGAATAAAAGAGAAATTGTAGACAATGTAACTACTACTAGAGTTTTAGTGTTGACATTGAGACACTTGGCCCCAGTCTGACTGCAGGGAAATAACACACACATACATGCATGACGTTTGTACACGCGCTCATGCGTAGAAAGAAGCAGGTATCACAAATTCTTCCGTCACGAAGTGTTTTTTTCTTTACTCTTATACCTACAATTCTCAAACAAATTTCTTGCAAACAGTGTTGTTAACGTTTGTTTTATAAGATTTCGCCGTAGCAAAGCATTTGAAAAATCCCTCATGTCTTGAAAGTTCTTATAAGATGTCTTATGCAGGAGACTATTACAGACCATATGTTTTGCATATAAAGAGCAATCAACTTTTTTCCAAGCCTCTACTTTTTCTTAAGATCTTATTCGTTCTGTTTTCTTACACTCTATTGTTCTTTTATAATATTCTACTTCATCAAGCATAAATATAATTTCTGTATCAGTGAAATTTAGCCAATTTTAATTAAAATCTATAAAATTGTATGGCTTTTTGATTTTTACATTTATTCTAGTGCTGCCACAATTTTATTTTTTAAACTACAGAAGGTATGGTTCACCGATTTACTCCTGTTGAGTTTAAACCACATATAAATTTGAGTTTAGTTCAACTAAACCAGCGTTTAAACTTTCATTTATTTATTAGCCCTTAGTATCGGAGTTTCTCTAATGAAGAATGTACAGCGTATGTAATCTGTATAAAATTTTCTTATAGCAAGTCCCGGTTCACACACGGAAATTTTAGAAGATTAGAGGAGAGTATCTTTTGCGAATGTTCTATACACGCGTTCTTATACTTACGTTTGAAATGTTTTCACTTTTATAGGCAAACAGTAATGCTTAGAGTGAAATTAAGTGTAGACAAAGTGTATTATGACTTATAAATTCTACTAGTGGACTTAACTAAGTTTTTCAAAAAAATTTATTCAAGTTCCTTCCATAATATCATCATTTATGGCATAAGCCGTCAGATTGAAAAAATCGCCAAAGAAACCAAAAATCGTAAAAAGTAGATATGTCATAAATTGCCTCGTTATTTTTCTTTTAGGTTTTTAAGATATTTTGAAGCTTGTATACGTTTTTATAGTCAGATGAATATGTCCTTTGAATTTCATAAAATTCGTTTCGACAGTTTCGTTGAGGCAGATATGCCTCCTGCCCCTTTCTCAGTCCTAGTTTTAAAGCGTGTGTGTCTTTCTAAATACAAATGTATTTGAGTTTTGATTTTCATAAAAATCAGTTTGGTGGTCATTCACGTATTATGTAACGCTATCTTCGGAGTTTTTATACCCCCACACCCCCTTTGTAATGCTTTTTGCAGTATACATTTTCTAAACCGTAACAAATCTTTAGCCCCTCCTCCCCCCCTTGCTTGTTTAAACTTTCAGAAATTTGGCAAAAACTGAAAAAGAAATGAATCTGAAATATGAACTAAAAAAACTAAAATTCCTCTCGACAATAGAAGCGCAGCATGATTAAATTATCAAATTTCATGATTCCTAAGAGTCACATCTAAGTATTTTTTTTTTCATTAATTTTTTTTCATTCTAATACATTTTTTTTTTTGCAATTTTCATTTATTTTCTAGTTCTGCGATTATTTTTTTTATCTATCTACGACTATCTATTGGTTTGGTGAAAATACTTTTTTTTTTAATTTCTAAAGTAAATATTTTCCACCACTAAGCTTTATTAAAGAGTTATTGTACACCGTGTGCTAGAGAAATTGATAAAAACTTGCTTTAACTTTGAGAAAATTTGTTAAAGAAATTTTGCTCCTTATTTGGAAAAATTGTTTTCTAGCGAACTTGCTAATGAATTCAAGAAAAACTTGCTCATGATTTCCGAACTTTCCTCCAGCAAGGTTGCTCATGAAAACTCTATATGATTTCGGAGAATTCCCTCTAGATAATTTACTAATAATTGCTTATAATTTATGAGCTTTTCTCTAGAAAAATTATTATTATTTGAGAGTTTTCCCTATAGAATTTACTTATGCCTTCGAAGAATTTTCTCTATAAAGAGCTCATTATTTAAGCTTAAATTAGACGTGACATAGCCATAATGCCATAGCCATAACCAAACCAAAGCTCAATTGGTTTCTATGGTGAGAGTTATGGCGTTATTGCGACTCACCTATAATCAAATACAGTGTTGCCCATTAGTTTGGTTCGAGCGGCTGTTTTCTATGGCTTTTGTTATGTCAAGTCTGATTGTAACTTTAAGAAAACCTTCTTTAGAGAATTAGCTCATGTTTTAAGAAAATATTTTCAAGGGAAATCTGACAAAAAAAAATTTACTTGGAAGAAAAAACTTAATTAAATTTAATCAAGAAAATTTGCTCATGACCTGAGAGAATTTTTTTCGAGAGAACTTCTTCATGACTTGAGAATTTTTTCTCCAGCACAGTTGCACACTTCGAAAATATTTCTTATGATTGGAGGAAACTTTGTGCAGAAAAGTTATTTCTGATATGGAGAATGTTCTCCGGAAAGAGAGGTTTTAATTTAAAAAAAACACACCAATATTTTCAAGGAATTTTTTTGAAAGAAAGTTACTCCTCGACCTAGAAAAAAAAATTCTAAAAAATTTGCTGATAATTTGAGAAAATTTTGTTAACGAAATTCGCTAAGTTAAGAGCGAATTTTCTCTTCAAAATTTTTTTAGATATTAAGGAAATTTTTCCCAAAAAAGAAAATTCAAAGAAAATTTCCCTTGAAAATTTTTTTAATAACTTGAGGAATTATGGGAGAATATTCTCTTAGGCTTCGAGCAAATTTTCTCTGACAAAAATTTACTAATGAAGTGATGAAACTTTCTTTAGAAAATTTTTTCATGACTGGGTGGAATTTTTTCCAGAGAACTTGCTGAAGACTTCTTGGTTTTTCTCCAGCACAGTTGCATACGATATAAAGGAAGTTTCATCTCATGACTCGAGGAAAGTTTTAGTATCGAAAACTTGCCAGGGGTTTCATGAAATAAGAATAAGGAAATGGTGTTTGCAAGCTAGCAATACGCAGACATACTCAAGACAACAAAACCCACTTGACCTGATTCGATAAAAAAGAATGCTCACTAAAACGAAGAAATTTCGAAACAAAATTGTTCGATATTTGTTCGCTAAAAAAATCAAATATTCGCTAAAGCTTCGATTTTCGAACTTCTCTCGATAGTTTTTCGAATGTGTTATGTATGTCAAGTGGTTGTGTGCTAGTCTGTTAGAATGGAGGTACCATGTTCAAATCCTGCATCCTACGTTAAGGTATTAAAAAAATAAATAAAACAAGTGAGTTGAAATAAATAAATTAAGAAATAACATTACTTTTTCTGCTGCCTTTTTGCGATTTCGAAATTAGTTCGATATTATCTCAGTTTTGTTATTGCTAACGAAACATTGAGCGCGAATGTTTTTTGGGAGAAAACTGAGCGACAGGTGAATTTTTTTCGATACATTTTTGAGTGTCGCTCTCGATAGTTTCACACGATAAATGTTCGAGATATATTCGAAATCTATATCTAGCAATAACGAAAGTCTTGCTCACCTGTAAAGAAGATTTTTTAACTTAAATGTAATTGTGTTTATTTCTGTGTGTATGTGTATATTATTTGGTATTATTATTTGGTGCACATATACGGGTTGAATGCAAGCAAGGATGTGAAATTGTATGTAGCGAAAACTAAATGAAATAAAAGGACACAAATATGCAGTAAGGCATTAAATGGCTTTTCCCAAGAACTCCAGATTCACGCACGGTTGAACAAAAAAAAATATTAAAAAAAATTTAATAATTACGCAAAAAAATCATTACTACTTGTGTCGCTATAGAGAAGTACTTATTAAAATACTCGCATTTATATGACCAGCAGGAGGCACACAGTAGCTTTAAGACTTTAAAATTTTGTTGCATGTAAGAATGTATGTACATACATATGTATATCCTGTAGCAATATTACAGTTCCCAGTTGCAAGATAAATTCGTTTACAACCGTCCGCAACAGAAAGAGTTGTTTTATGCAGCGTGACCGTTTGTGCTACTAAAGTATCAATTTGCTACTTTGTTACATTTTTGATACTTTTAGTGACACTTTTTTAAAACCAGGTAAATTTGCTACTTTTTGTTACGCTTTGACCCTTTTTGACCCTTTTTAGAAATACCATTACTTGATTTAATTTTTTCGCAACAATATGCTTGTGTATTAGCATTATTTCTTATGACAGACAGCGTTGTCAACTCGGTGGTTTTCGAGCCATTTTTAGTGCTTTTTTGAAATTTTCGACGCGAAAAATGTTGAAGTTAGTGCTCGGTGCTTTTTTAAACTAATTTTTGGTGCTTTTTATTTCTTGGCGGTGGCACTAAACCCAAAATTCAAAAAGAACTTTCCTTATATAATATATATATTTTTTTTGAAGAATTCTAACATTTAAGCACTGAAGTTAAATGGAACATTTCAAAATATTCTAATAAGATTGTACAAAACTGCTGTTATTAATATTGCGTTTGCTGTGAAAGAATGTTTCCACAGCATTGTTTAACAAAAATCAAATTTTGAAAGTCTTGATTGTAAAAAAATTAACTACTACTCCCATCGAGTTCAAAATCTAATCAGCAAGTCAAAAAGACTTGCCAATTGCTGATAATTTAACTAATTTCAGGTGATTTTTTTCTTCGTTGACGAAAAAAATTAAATTTTTTATAATAACTTAAAAAGGTTTCGTCAAATTCATGTAGAATTCACTAATTCTCATAGAATCAAAATGTGTATCGGAAGTTTTAGGGATAAAATGCAAGGTCAACTGATTTCTATATTTTTTATATACAAAATTTTTTTTTTATAAAACAAAAAATTGTAATTTAGTGCTTTTTTAAATTATGCGTTTTTTCCTGGTTTCAGTGCTTTTTGAAATTTAAAGTTGACAACGCTGATGGCAGACTATCCGAAAGCTGACATTTTTGTAACAAAGTTTGAGTTGATTAGGAGAAATAAGCAACTGTCTATGATTAAATTTGTTGGAAGTTGATTTGGAAGATTAGAGTCAAACAGAAGATCTTGTCAAGAAATATATAGTCACATTTCCAAAAAATTGAAACCTCAGAAAATTTTTCATATATTATTTATTTAAAGTACAACAATTTCTGATTATATTACACGTACATATCGCTACCTTTATATAGAAAGACCCTAACTCAATTTTTTTAAATCGAGTTTTTTGTATATAGCCACATTTCCAAAATATTGAGGTTTCAAAAAATTTTGCATATATTATTTATTTGAAGTACAACAATTTCTTATTATATTATACATACATATTTTTACCTTTATATAGAAAGACACTAACTAATTTTTTTTAAATCGAGTTTGTTGTATATTTCGATAGAACAATTATGTTCAAAAAAAATGCAGAAATTTCCATTTGAAAAAAAAATGAGTTACGGCCTTTCTATATCAAGGTAACGATATGTATGTACTACACGCTTATTGTTTCTATTAAGCAACGTCTATAATGATTTCTTTCATGCTTAAGAAAAGCATCAATAGATTTGAACCCGAACATTTTTGAAATAAGTTAAAAACTTCATATGGCACACTAAATAATAAACAGTAAAATAAATATGAGTGATGATTTTTCTTCTAACGGAGTTTTCTTTAATTTGGAAAAATTTTCGTCATCCTACGTCAAATAAATATACTTCGGTATTTCTTATACATATAAGATATTCATGAATTGTTAACTAGTTTTTTTTTTATCTATAAATTGTTTATGTTTTTGTTATGTTTTTCAATAATTGCTTGTAAATAAAATATAATCTATGAAAAAATTAACAAAACTAATTCAAAAACGTGTTTTTACTTTGAATTTTTGTTTCTAAAATAGTTGCCCCTTCTTTGAAAAAAAAATCCCCTTTTTGTGCCACTTTTAATTCTTAAACCCCCTTTTTGTGCTACTTTTCGAAATTTCTCAACGGTCACACTGGTTGTATGTATGTTTGTCTCTGCCACTGTTGATAAGTTGCACTATAATCATGTTTTTAACACACAACGTAACAATTTATCAAACAAATTGTTACTCAGGTCTCCTTATATTTGTTTATGTGTGCAGGAAACGTTTTTATTTCTTACATCAATATTTATTGTTTATCTTTTCTTGTTAAAATATTGTCTTAAAGGATATACACGTGTTGTGTGTTCGTTATCCGTATGTGCTGTAATTTTACGGAAATCTATGATTATTTCTTATAACTTAACATACAAATCCATCCATATGTTGATAAGTTTGTATGAACCAGTTCAGGTGCATTTTATATTGAATATATTCAATTTGATTTCTTTATCGTTTTCACAACAAGAAATTGTATTTAAGAATATAAAAAAAAAGAAATCAGGCCAACTGATATCGTTTTGTGTTGTGAAGAATTGAAAGAAACCAGTGATAAATTTCAAGGAAATTGTGGAATTCAATTTTATGTTTAGAAAAATGGAATTTACCAGGAATATTGAGTTTGACTTGTTAAACAAGGGTTTGTTAAAGACAAATTTGCAGGAATGTAAATAGTACTTTTTGAAAATGTTTTATAAAGAAGTATTTTTCCAGAAAAAAATATTTTATTGACGTATTTTTTCCGCAAAAGCAGCACTTTCCGTCAAGAAGTGATTTTTTTTTCTCAAAAAGTATTTTTTCACAATTATTTCAATATCTCTTTTATTACAAAAACTAAATTATTACAGATGAAATATAATTGTGGGCGTAAAGCTACAAAGAAAAATTACGTCTTAAAAATTTTTTTTCGTTGAAAATTTTTATATTTCGAACTTGTTGCTCAAAATTTTGTAATGTTTAATTTTTGTAAGAAAACGATATACAGTGATCGCAACTACCCATCATGAAAAATCTTGCACTTTCGCAAAAAAAAAACTACAATTGTATAACTCTTTAGTGGTAGACTCCGCATTACTTTAAATAACCAAAACTCATTTTTTTCAGTCATCCGATTTTTTCTCTAAAACGTACCTCGGATTATTGAAATTTGTTACAGTTAAGCGTACTGCTTAAAATCAGTAAATGTCTATCCACTTGCATTGACAATATAATAGAAAAATACAATAAAGTACGTAAAAGCGAGAAGGACAAATAAATTTCGCCATTTAATTTTTTAACGGACAAAACATGTAAAATTTTTTCAGCCTTAAGTTATGCAACCGATTTCTAATAAATAAATTTGTCATTGTTTATTTTTTCACTAAAGCGAAGTAAGTTTCATACAAAACGTAGTTGTGGGCTTGATTTTGGTTTTCAGTAATACGATATTTTCAGTAAAGCGATGTTTCGCTAAAGCGAAGTAAATAAGACTAGCTGCGCTTAAAATCAGTAATCGCATTTTTTTCAGTAAAGCGTGTTGCGCTGAAGCGGATTCGACTGTATAAGAGTACATATATTAAAAATAAATGGTTTTTGTCCCTACTGGGAATATGTAAATGTTTAGTTGACTTCCTTTAGAGAGGAACAAGTGCGATATGTATGTGTTTTAAAATATGGTTTTGTTTGAAAGTTCCGGTATATTTTGCTCTTCCAAGTCATATATTACAAATGTTTGCTGGGCTATTTTTAATATTTTGCTTTAATATTTTTTAGTGCTTTTATGCTCTGCTCAGGTGATTGAAAAGTTATTCATTGTAAGTTTCTGTAAGAATTTTTTTTATTTTGCAGGCATTTAAATCAAACTAGAGTTTACTCAGCACCAACACGTACACAACTCAAAAAAGACTGACAGACAGACTGACAGACAGACAAATAGTCATACATGTAAGGAATTGTAGCACAAACACAGAATAATTTTAAACAAATACACAACGAGAAAAAAGAGTGGGAAGTATAAAATAAATTTATAAAACTATAAACATCGAGGAAAGAGATTTATTTGGTACGAAATTTTTGTTGTAAATTTTTTTTTTTTGAAGTTCAATTTTAATTCAATTTTCACAGCATTCATCTCTTGAAGTGCTTTAATTTACCTTTTAAATTATAAACTTACATACAATACATACATATTTTTATAAACCGTATGATTACATGGACAATTGTTGTATTTATAAAGAACAAAACACACACACACAAACACAAACACTTATTCCAGGAAAATAACAAAAATAAAATCTGGTACTCCCACATAAATCCCCAGCGCGCAGCAAAATGATAAGGACAATGTTAGTAAATATTCAATCATCCTGCAACTTTGGTAAATTTGAAAATGCTGGAAGTGATAGATTTTAAGCGAACTAAAAACTAACTATAGGCTTCCAAAAATCTGCATAAAAAAAAATACAATACAATACAATACAAATACAAGTTTTTCCTAAACTCACTTGAAAAGTTAAAAAGTTTCAAACCATAATACATATTGTGTATATATATATATATATATATATATATATACACACACATATATATATATATATATATATATATATATATATATATATATATATATTAGTTCCTATCAGGAGTATAGGGTCATAACAAATTGGTTCCATTGTGATTTTTCCGATGCCAAAGTTTTTATTTCGTTCCAGCTTTTGTTTTGTCTGGCAGCCTCGAGCTCGATTTAGCGACGCCAGGGGCGTGATGGTCTGCATTTTCTGAGATATGCGCCGATCGCCATATTGGGTTAAGCTGACCAAATGCTCGTTTGCCGTATTTAATTCGATTTTGAACATCATAACCAGATCCCCCTTTTGTAGTCAGTAAACTGCCGACATAGCAAAACGTTGAGACATCTTCAAGTTCTAGATGGTTTATCGTAAACGGTACGTTATTAGAGGCATTTATTTTCATTACCTTGGTTTTGGTAATGTTTATTTTTCGACCAGATCTAGCTGCTTCGGCCTGAACTGCGTTAAGTTTACCCTGCATGTCATTATGATTGTGCGATAAAAGATAGATGTCGTCTGCATAGTCAAGATCTTCTAGTCTACTATCTCTGCGTTTGAGAAGCTTTTTTCATTATATTGTCCAGGACAATATTGAAGAGGAGGGGTGACAGCACACAACCTTGTCTTACTCCGGTTTTGATTTCAAAACAGAGCCTTCATGAAGAATTCAGCAGCATGCATTGTGGTATAAAGACTTTATGAGTTCAACAATCTTGTCTGGGGTGCCGTTGCATGTTAGTGCACTCCATATAGCCGAATGAGATAGGGTATCAAAGGCTTTTTCAAGGTCAATGAAAACCAAATAAAGCGGAGATCCCTATTCAACAGATTGCTCAATGATGATACGAATACTGTTAACATGATCTATGCATGATTTTCGTGGGCGAAAGCCAGCCTACTCATTGCGAAGAAGCGGGTCGAATGCAGTTGTTAGACTCTTATTTATAATTTGGGATATAATCTTGTTTGCCATATTGATTAGGGTGATTCCACGCCAGTTTTTACACTTTGACAAGTCCCCCTTTTTGGCTATGTTGATAATGAGTCCTTCTTTTATCTCATCACATAGTGTGTTAGTTGACCAGAACTGTTCGATAACATAGTTCATAATCTTAGCACTGACTTCGGGAGATGCTTTAAGCAGTTCGGGCGGTATATTGTCCGGCCCAGGGTCCTTGTTGCTTTTCAAGCATTTTATGGCATCAATGATTTCAGTAATATCAGGAGGTTCCGTGGGTATATAATCTCTGACGTTGCGGTATTCGCAGTCATATAGGTTGTTGGCAGTGTTTGGAGTGGTTGCTAATATAGATGAATAATGTTCCACCCATGCAAACATTTGTTCTTTTTTGGAAGTAATTAATTCTCCAGTAGATGATTTAAGAGGTCTGCCAGTGATAAACGTTTTTTGGGTAAGTTTTTTAGTTATTTTATAAAGATATTTGGGCGAAGTAAAATAACTAATAAAATGGCTACTAAACACAACTTCAAAATTTAATACGCCTCATGTGACACCGGGGTTGCTACAATCACTGCATTATTAAAACTTGCAAAAACCTGAGTTGTAAAAGAATGAAGCTTTCCTCTATCTCTATCACTATGCCTTCCCTATTACCCTCTCCCACTATCTTCACTTCAACTCACAGGTAGCACAAATGGATTAATGTAGTGGACGCAATTGAGTTGGACTCTGAATTTCACCCTTCCTTACCAGCAGCCTGCTAACCTAACCTAACCTAACTTGTGGTTTTTCTGAAAGTTCCATTTTCTTTTCCCATAATATAAACTAACCGTATCACTTTACAACGCATTTTATAAATACACACATACATACATAAGTATATATTCTTTAATAGTCGTTTCATACAAATACGATTGCATGTCATTCAAGTAAATTGAAAATAATATTGAATTGTTAAGTGTTTAAAGGATTATATATTGTGCAATACAACAACAATCAGTTATAGCAGAAGTGTAATAAAAGAGAGTATGAAAAATTTCTTTTAATTCATTTATATGTACAATTTTCCGTTTTTCCTTTTATTTCTTAACATTTTTGTGTGTTAAAAATTCTTAAGGAAAATCCTTATCTCTTTCTTTTCGCAAAAAAGCAATTTAAATTATTATTGAAGAAAAGATATAATAGAAATATATATATATATATATATATATTTTTTTTATAAAAGAACCGATATATTATGAAAAACAGAAATTTTGTAAAAAATAAATAAATAATCAATTTAATAATATTTCTTTTGAGATGTAAATACAATTATGTTTAATTGTCTTTGGAACTTTAGAAATTACAACAAGCATGTAAATGTGCTTGGAATATGCTTTATCTTCAGATTTGTTATTTATGCATTAAATAATTTTTTATAAAAAAAGGATATCTTAAACTTGTTCTTTAAAAAAATATATAAAAATTTAGTTGAAACAAATTAAAAGAAATTTACTTCATGAACGAAAACATTCTCTTAAGAATTACATATCGATCATTTACTTGAGTTAATAATGCAAAATTAATCCTCATATCGCTTTATAGATTTTTAAAAAATTGTATACACATATCTTGTATATGGGCATTTTCATGGAAAGGTCCACCAACACTAAAAAATTAAAAGTTCTTGATAACATTGTTATATCATATTTTCATAGACAAAAAATTAAATTTAAGTATTGAAAAAAATCTTACATTTATACATAACACATTTCAAGGTATTCGTATGTAAATTTTCAAAACTGCAACTTGTTTCATATTTCTTTTGATAAGTGACTGTTTTTCTCTAAAAATTTTTCTAGGGCACCGAGTCAAATCTGAAATATGTATGTAAGAAACTAAGGAATTGCAAATAACTCGAAGTTTTATTTGCAAAATCCCATATATAAAAGTCACGTGCGACATTGAAAACAACATCCTTTATCAATACGTCGCAAGTACATGAAATGTTTAACACAATTAAAATAAAAAAGTTTACATCGCTTTTTTTAAAGTATTTAAATTTATATGAGCAAAAACTATAAAAAAAAATTAAAAGATTAGCAAACGATGGATAGAAAAATTTAAGGCAAATGAAGTATGTCCCTGCAGGAAATGGACACAAGACTAGTCACTTGATGGGTCATCAAGTGATAGGGACCAGTCCTAGTTCTAACACTTTCTATGAAGCGGACCAGTCACTTTTACATGAGGATGGCCTAGGAGGGAGTTAATTGATACTTCGTATGCACCTTGTGACTTCTAACTGAACTATGTCATAGAAACCTAATGGCTGTAGAATAATCTAAATGATTTAAAACTGTCATTCCGACAGTAACAATGAAAACATAAATTTATTTTATTGCTACAAATGCAATAGTTTTTAATATTTTTTGGGATTCGAACCGACAACCTCCGTCATGCCAGGCTTGCACACTATCCACTCGATACCAGGGGCACTAATATTTTAAAAGCATAAACACTAGTTAAGCTTAGGTTGATAAATGAGGGACTAGTTCTAGAGTGGCTTGGCGGTATTATTGGATGGAACAATTTACATTATGTTTATACAATTCGATAGGTTCTAGATCCAACAACATCGAACTAGTTCAGTGCCTTTACTATAATACTAGACCGATTCCCAATTAAATGTACAAAAGATCAAGAATATGTCAATATCCCAGCAAAAAATTAGACATTACCATCTGAACTACTTGCCATATAATGACTTACTTTTTAAATTGCCAAATTGAAGTACTCGCTTGCAAAACACATTACGCAAAATTTTAAAAATAAGAAGCAGAAGTTGAACATATTCTTTGGGCTTTAAAAGAAGACGTGAAAATATTGTCAAAATAAGTAGTTATTTTAAATAAATTATAAATATTTCTAAATTGCCTACTTATTTATTTTCAACTTAAATATAAGTACTTACATTTTGGAAAATAATTATTTAAATATAAGTAGTTCTATATTTGTGATTTGTAGATTTGTAGTAGTTCTAAATAATTTTTTTTTTTTCATTTACTGTTTTAATAAAACTTCATCAATAAAAGCAATTGAAATTTTTCTAAATATAGTATTTATAAGTAACAATAGACGCGGTGATACGAATGAAATATAACCCTTTTCAATTGAGTTTATAAAAGAAATTTTACAAAATATTGTATTTCGTTTTTTAAATTTAAATTATTTAAATTTTTCTTAAAAGTTATTATATGTATATTTAATCAAACTGAGTTTTTAACCAAGACCTTCCATTTACTCAAACAACGGCATATTTAAAAAAAAAGTAGTTCAATCAAGAAAAAAATAACTATTTCCCACAACGGAAAATATAATTAATTCCTACAATAAACAACATAACTACTTCTCAAGAATCGATTATTTTAGTCTTACGCCTTGTTAAAATCATTAAGTTGGTAATCCAGTAAAGAACAGCTTCCACCAAAAATGCTTAATTGGAAACTCTATTACCTTTTTTGAAATTTTTTGCTGGGATGTAATTACTCTTTTATTTGTCAACTTGATCACGTAATCGATTTAATCTAAAAGAATCATTCTCCTCATGTAGCAAATTGAACATCATTTTTTTTTTTAATTTTAGGTAATGTGATTTGTAAGCGAGTAATGAAATTTAGTAATGAGAAGAGTAAGTCATTATATGGCATGTTCTTCTGATGGTAATGTGTAATTTTTTGCTGTGCTTTTACATTATATGTCTTTTTCACCATTTTAATAACAGCCTCCATTTTCTCAAGTCATAGGACGAGTACGTTTGGATGAATTGTTGTTGAGATTTTTGTATATAATATAAAATAAGTATATTAAAACATTTTTACTAAGGTGGTTTATTTATAATTTCGTAAAAAGAGCAACAGAAATAACGCAAACTTCGTGAAAAAAATGTCACGTGCCCCATATCACGTGTGACTGTGATTAAAATTTAGTTTAAAAAATATAAATAATTTTTATAAAGACATAAGTACACAACATTATAAAATTTAACACATTAAAATATTGCTGCAGGTATCGCTGAAATCAGCGTTTTAATCGTTGCCTTGGCTTTTTGCAATTATCTTGAAAATGAAAAATTGTTCAAAATACAATTTAGCACCATTTTAAGGGATAATTTAGAGCTATAAGTTACAATTATGGACAAACTAATAATGCGTTTTGTGTTGACTTTTTTTTCTATTTAAATGTGTACGATATTCTATATTCAACTCTTGAGAGAAAAATTATATCTTCATTCTCCATTAGGATGTGTGTAAATAAAAAACAACTAATTTTTTGGAGTTATTAAGTGTTAAGTAAATGAGCGATATGTATAAATTTTAAAAGCTTCGCCATCGAGGTTAATTTACAATAAATTCAGTAAAGTGCGACTCTGACTCGCGCACGAAGGGTTCCGTACGAACACTAGATATGTAATTTAATACGAACTTCATCCTATATAATATATAGTTTTGCCATTTTTTTCGTTTTTGGGGTCTTTTCGGTTTTTTTGTTTTGTCGGTTTTTGCGTTTTTTCGGTTTTAACGATTTTTTTAAGTTTTGGCTCTTTTTTTAGTTTTGACACTTTATTTTCTTGTTTTGGCGATTTTTTTTCGGTTTTTGGCGTTTTTTTCATTTTGGCGTTTTTTTATTTTTAGCGATTTTTTCATTTTTGCGATTTTTTTTATATAAAAAATTTTTTTAGTTTTGGCGACATTTTTGCGTTTTTGCGATTTTTTTCGATTTTTGGCGTTTTTTTTCATTTTGGCGTTTTTTCATTTTGGCGATATTTTCGAATTTGGCGATTTATTTTAGTGCTAGAAATTGTTTTTTAATTTTGGCGATTTTTTTCGTTTTGGCGATTTTTTTTTAAATTTTTGGCGATTTTTTTTGGTTTGGCGATTTTATAATTTTCGGTTTTTTAGTTTTACCGTTTTTGAAAATTTCAAGTGTTTGCCTCTTACGGTTTCCAAGATATAGCAAATTGTCAAAATTACATAGTCAAAATTGCATTAACTGATGGACCACCCTTTAATTTTAATTTTTTCAAATTTTAGTGTTAATTGTTGTAGTCTGTATAAAAACACACTAATTTTACAAATTTGAAGTTTCAATATACATATGTTCATACAATTGTATGTATATTACATGGGATTTTAACATTTTTCGTTGCTCGTTTTGGAACACCCTTTAATTTTTAATTCTGATATATTTGTTGTTGTAGCGGCCAAGGTTCTACATACTCTGTTCAAATTTCAAGTCCATAGCTCTTACGGTTCCTGAGAAAATACCGTGTGACGGACAGACGGACAGCGTAGCGAAAACAATAGGGTTCCTTTTCACCTTTGGTGTACGGAACCCTAAAAAGCTATCTTCAAAACTTTTCAGGATTTTCAACATTAATAATCAGGCCTTAAAATTAAATTAATCTTGCAGAAAATATTTCTAGAGCTTTTTCTAATATTTACCAAAAATTTTCAAAAAATGTTTTGATAATTTCTTAAACTCATAAATAACTTTTTTTTTAAATTCTCAGAAGTAATCTAGAAACTTATTTTTTAAATCTTAAAAAACACTTTTTCTAAAAATGTAGTTTTCCCAGAATAGTGCCGCCCTTAAAAAAGGCTTTTTCCAAATAATAATTTTATGATGTTTTGAATGTTTTTTTTTTTTTGTAATAATGAAATTTTCCGAAAAGCTAATTTATCTAAAAAGATCCCTGTTCTAACAGGTAAAGAAAGTACTGTTTCTATAAAGGTACTTTCTCAAAGATATTTTTGTAAAAAAAGTACTTTTTTGAAAACGATACATTTTATTAAAAACAATTAATTTTCTGAATTAGGATTGAAAATTCATTTTTTTAAGGTACTTTTTCTTAATCTTTTAAATTTTATTAAAAAAAAAAATACCCAATGTTTCTACTGCCTATAGGGACGACTTAAATATATAATTTATATAGAAAGCACTCATATTTTTTATACAAAAATTTACTTTTTTTGAATTGTCACTTGAAAAATTTTAACTTTTAAAGTTATTCTTTTTTTCATTAAATGCTATTTTTAAAAAATTTAAATTTAAAAAAATTCAACTTAAAAAACCTTTGAATTTTTTGCTGTGTTGAAAAATATTTGTTTGCCTCTGCTACCCAGTATATGAATATTTATTTTTTTAAGCTTTCTCTTTTCCTTTTCTCTATCCCTCTTAAGCTGCTGGAAAAGAAAAATACTTACTGCTCATATGGCATTTTAATTAAACTTAATAATTAAGTCACTTTAAAAGAAAACGTATTTTAATGGAAATTACAAAACTTTTTGTGAAAGCAAAATAATAAAATGAAATAAAAAAATTCGTGAAAATGAAACGTTTAATACTTCTTGTAATTAAGTTGTGAATTTGCCTTAAGAAACATGTAAAAAGACAGTGAAAATGAGAAGAACAAATTGAATTGAGTTAAACTGGCATTTTGCAAGCAGTTAATTTGCATTGTACGACCAATATTCATGTAAAGCAGAAGGCGGTTTATATGTAAATATATAAAAAAACTCCAAGAATTTTTTAATAGCTACCCTCGTTAATAAGACTTGAATCCATATTTATTGAAAAACATAATTAAAGATGTGGACGTTTAAAGTATGCATTAGTGTTGTCATTCGAACAAAAATTATTCGAGTATTCGAACAACTTTTTATCATATTTGTTCGAAACTAATTTCGTTTCAGTTTTTAACTCCCGACAAAAAAAGGGGTGTTATAAGTTTGTCTGTAGTTTGTGTCTGTGTATCTATTTGTATGTACGAGTCGACGTACAGACCAAACGGTTGGGCCGATTTTGATTTAGTTTTCCTGTTTGATGGTGGCATTGACTGAAGAAGTTGGCACGTTGACTACAAAACCGAAGGTTTTAGGATTGAGCCCGCTATCTGACAGTCATTAAACAACAACACCACGCATTTTTCTAATGTGCATTACTGTCCCTTTATTTCAGTTGTTGTAGAAAAGTTCAAATGATGAAGGCATAGTCACTGGTCACTGAACTATACCGACTTCAAGAGATACTAATCCGAATGTAAAAAAATGAAGCATTCCTCTATCTATTCCTTCACCACCTATCTTTTCTGTTACTATCCCTTTCCTTATAATAGTATGTAGTACGCATTCATTGTCTGATTGTTACTTGTCTTTAAAAATAAAATAAAAAATGACTTGTTCGAGAGTGTTCTTAGCTATGTTTAAAGAAAATCTGTCCAGCCGTTTAGAATATATCACATTTTTGAGATATATTCTGTTGATCTGCGTGTCTTTGACGCCGTAGCTCCCCAACGTCGTGACCGATTTTAATTTTGCTTTGTTTTCGTTTGAATGGTGACATGATCGTATATCTTCTAATTTATACTTGAAGAAAATCGGTCTAGTCTATTGGAAGTTATAATAATTTTTTTATTTAATCTTTTATTTTTTGCGATTCTATTACTTCAATAGTATAAGTGGAACATAGAGTTCTTATCAATGCCAAATCGTCAACTGCGGCAAAGGTTCTGAAAATTTTAAAGTTTTGTTATTAATATTCTTAAATTTGTTATTGAAATTATTTGTTTTTCTTGTGTAATGAAATATTTTTCGTTTGTTAATAAAAAAATTTATCTAATACACATACGTGTCGTTTTTTGCAAACTTTTTTAAGATTATTCGAATATATTTTTTTATTCTTTGTTCGTTCCAATATTCGAACAAAAGTTCAAAATTATTCGTCTGTTCGAACAAGAAAAAAATTATGAAATTTCATTCGAACACACATAAAAGACGAATAATTAACAACACTAGTATGCATACAAACAACTTTAACTGTGAGCTCTGCAGATATAACGAAATTTACAATTGAAACAAACACCTGCAAGACTTTTTAAAGAAAATGTTGAAGAATTATTTAAATCAAAGGATAATTCATTCAAATGATTTCATATTTTTAAAGGAGTGTTGTCTTTTTTCTTTGTACAATGAACCCAGAAACTTATGCAAGCTTAATTTGATAGATCTTAGGAATAATTGATTTCAAAGTTAAAGTTTTTTAATTTATTGCAGACTTGTATCCTAAAGAATTACACTAAAAAGTAAAAAAAAATGTTTAATTTTTGTTTGCATTTTTTTGGACCAAAAAGATGGTATAATGTCTGTGGTTTTCATTAATATCCACGTATGTTAGATATTTTTCATTTCGAGTTTATGATATCAAATTATTATATTTTAAATGCTTTTTAGAAAGTTCTAACAGTATGAATAGACGAGCAATTTTTATTTCTGAACATAAGAAATAACGTCGGCAGAATGACGTCACAAAAAAGTTTGTGTTCATACTTATTTTAAGGGGTTGCTAGACGTATAATGTTAAAACTCAAAATTTAGGTTGTCGTATGCATACAAAGTGCGCGTTTTACGTTTTGATTTTTTAATACTTCTACCACAGAGCATATATTTTTTGCTTCTGCTTGATTTTTTTTTTTTTTTTTGTAATAAACTTATTATTTCTAGTTTCCCGCCATTATTTTCTACGAAAAAGGTAAATTTGACAGCTTTTGTCCTAACATAATTGCTCAGACTTGTGTTTGAGCAATTGTTTCCAAACATGTGTTCGAACACTAACATTTACAAATTACACAGTCATTTTTTTGTGTTAGCAACAGATTTTGACAATTGCCAACACAAAAATTTCCAAACTTATGTCTCGTGTAATCTCACTGTAAGAAATTTTTGAAAAATATGGACTCATGTCATACCTTTTTTTAATAAGTTTGAAAAACAACTTTTTCTGGGTTCACTGAAGAAATTAAATTTTTAGACATACGCTGTTATTAATGAAAACCACAGATATGTATGTATGTACATATATACATATTTTTGTAAATAAGTATTTGCTGGGAAATTTTTCACCGGTTGTTATGCGAATGTAAAACATTTTCTAAAGTTTTTATGACAATGTGTGGTTACCGGGCTGACGGCATCACTATGGCCTTTGCGTTTTTTTTTTCGTCGCTTAAAAGAAAAATATGTCCAGCTGAGATCTGGACTGTGGTAACGAAGGTAGAAAAAATCTCTAAAACTAATTACTATACATATTTTATTTTACTTTATTTATTTTTGTCAACAAAATAAAATAATATCTTGAAAGCTTATACAAAGCCATCACTGACCTGCCGAGCGGTCGTAAGTATTGCAGATATGGCAAGTCTAGGATATAAGCTAAATTCTTCAATATTAAAACAATAAATCATATGAAATTGAAATTTCTAACACTAATTCATATATAAAGGGTGGGCAAAATTTGAGGTTCAGGCTGTCAAATGATGAAATTTCAAGAATTAAGCTGTCATATTTGACATTTATTTAGTAAAAAGCATGATACAGTAATATGAAGGTAAAACCGTTCTCTCTTTTCGTCGTCATATTAACCTTCTAACGTTTGTCCCGATTATTATTTACTCTCAAAATTAATGCTACCTTATTAATTTATAGAATCCGAGTTTTTTTATTTTTTTGACGTTCTTGTTTATTAAATTAAAAATAATGGAAAATATTTTAATTATTTTATAAATTAAAAAAAATAAACAGCAAATAAGTTACAGCAGCACCAACAACGGCAGCAAGCAAGATACAACAGGAAGGAAATTTCCAACTGAATCAAGGCGGAACTTTGTCTTTATACTCTCTGGCGTATTGCCTTGCATCAAGTGCGTCCAAGCTATACGCACTAAGTGCAAAGGTTTACAAAAGACCTTTTGTGTTTTCACACTGACGAGAGCACAATATCCAAGCAGAGGGCAAAATCGCGGCAATCGTTATCGAACGTAATTACGAAATATTTCAATAGAATTTATATGGAAATATTTCGTAATTCGATAACGAGTGCCGCGATTCGCCCCCAGATCTCGGCGACATCTTTGGTCCTTGCAAAGAAACAATAACAAAGCTGTATATTAGTGTTTACAAAAAACCAGTAATCAAATAATCAGGACAAAAGTCAGAATTAATTTTATACTTCAAATGTGGTTGTACCTTTATATTATTGTATCATGGTAAAAAGTTGGGAAATTTTAACCACGAAACGGTACACTATTGAGCAAAGATTTTTAATTGTGAAATTTGTGAATTTTAATTTGACGCTCTGAGAGATGAAATTCGGTGCTGCATTGACGAGATAAGCGAAGCCTTATTGCAAAATGTTGTTAAAAATTTTATGAAAAGAGTGGACGTCTGCCGATGTGCTGGAGGTAGACATTTGCCCTACATCATATTTCATTATTCATTTCCATATTTCTACCTTGCTATCAAAAAATAAGTGTATTTTTAAGGTTACTTCCTAACCTTAAATTTGCCCATCCTTCACAGTACAAAAAATCCCTGCAGGAAACTCCCGCGCTGGTAAAGTTTCAAGGCGGAATGCGCCGCCACAAAAACTGTCGGCAGACATTAAAACTATATACATAAATCTAAAACTGTTCAATGAAAGTTGTATGAGTTTGTCTGTAGATTGTGAAAACATAACAAACTCTTAGAAAAGCTAGTATTTGATGTGTATTTTTTGTTTTACCATATCAATGCCTAATAGTTTTATCATTCGTTACCTCACTCTGGGACGCTTTGATTCTACTTCCCTTGGATTGCTTAGAACTACTTTAAATTAAATCAAAAAGAAAAATTAATAAATAAAATAAGTTGTTTTAAGAGTAATTGCCTTTACCGTCCCCTTGCCTTTTGCTTACACCCTGTATACCTTTCTTCATCTAGTTTTAATTTTTCTGTATATTGTTTTTGAATCTCTGCTCTGGTTAATTTAGTTATCTTGTGCTTTTAAACACAAAACAAGAACATTGAAATAACATATGTAATAAAAATGACCACAACAAAATCCTTACAAATAGAGAAGTCACGAATTACAATTTTTTTTACATGTTTCTTCGCAATAAAATTTTAAACAAGTGGTATAATGTAGTAATTGATTTATCTACGACTCAAAATATTTATTACAATTGAAACATAATTTGTTTGTTAGGAACAATTTTATATTTTTAATCAATACTCGCCTGAATTTTTGGCATAAATTCATGTCGCAAATTTTTCAATAAACACTTAAATTTTATATGTTTTTACTAACATCTTTTTGCATTGCAATTATTACTCATTTTATTGATTTATTTGATAATAATAGTCTATGTTAAAAAAAGTCACGAATGACAAACAATTTGCAGACAAGCTTTTTAAATAACACACAAAGCTTCTTCTTTTGAATTTGATCTATTTTGTTGGAATGATAATCGAAAATTACATGTTTACTTTTATTTGAGGTTATTAATTTTTGCATTTGTTTTCGGTTTTTGTAAATAAACCGGAGACAGATAAACAATTTGTGTAAAATGAGAGTGAAACATCATTTTGTAAGCAGAAAAAGATACAGATTTTCTTTCATATAAGATAATGTATTTGTTGCGAAGTAAGTAAAAGAAATATAGTTAAAAACTGATGAGACAAAAAAAATCAATTTGTTTTGAATCTGATACTTAAAGTGATGGTGCCAAAACTTAGGAATTTGTATGCTCAATTCTTTTCAATTTGTTTACATCAAAAGAGCTTCTTAATTTTTTGTGGAGTTAGTTTTTGGCAAACAAAGTTTTCATATTTCTGAGAGATAAAATGAGTGTGTGAAATTTTGCACAACCCTCATTAGTCTTCCATGAAAGCCAATTCTTCATTGTAATCGAAAAAAATTTATAATATCAAAACTTTAAAAATTACGGTAAAATAGAACTTTAACTGCTTGAAAAACTTTTTATACCCACTGTGCATCTGCACCCAAACGCATTGATTCAAACGTTACCGTTTAAGTCTCACAAGTCATTTGCCTTCTACTTGTCATTGTCTACAAGTATCATCATTATTATTTACGACATGATTTGAATTTTTTTTTTCATTTTATTTTTCAAAGATCAAATTCCTAGATATTTACATTCACAAAACATAGTTGGAATGATTTGTCGCAACAATTGGTACAAAATAAAAAAAAGGAAAACCTCACCATTCATAGACCACAAAACCACCCACTGTGTTTTAATTTTTCTCAATTGAATGATTTTTTCGCCCCAATTCTATGTGCGTATGTAAATATGTATTTTATTGTCAATTGACCACAAAAATTTCAATGTATGGGTATTTCTAGGTATAAAGAACGAAATATATGTATAAACAATTCAGAAGTCCTTTATCATTATGTTAAGTAGTGCGCAAGAAATTGGAAGTATGAGCCTAAGAATAATATACTAAACAAAAGTTGTTTTCTTGTATTTTGAGGAATGCTTCAATGAACTTGATATGTACACATTTGAAAAAAAAAATAGAAAAATTAAGATTAATTTAGGTGACTTTTATCAAGTTACTGGGTCGATAGTTGGTGACGTTAAATATTTTAACTTGAAGTTTCAGTTTTTATGTCTGTTCCTACACATATTGCATTTTCCTCTTCTCTTACTTCTAACTTCAGTAACTTTATTATGCATGCAATGGTTGTTTTTTTACCAGGGCTCCCATAAAGTTGTGGCTCATCTTCAATTCACATGATAGTGCACAACAGGTCTGTACTGGTTTATATGAATGTCGCCGGACATGAGCGTAATGATCCTCTTTTCAACCTAACCTAACCTAAGTTTTCAAATTTTTTTTGAAGCAATAAATGCCGTGTGTTAATGATAATGTGGCCGTTTTGTTAAAAACACTCTACCTCCATATCAAATGCATTAGTTTTTGGGTACCAAAAAGTCATTATAATGGCCTTGTAGACGCAAGCATTAACTGTAGAATTCTGGCTGGTATCATTTGTGAAGAACTTTCGAATTTCTATCGTCGCATAATACACATGTGAATGTGACAGTTTTGATTGTTGACGTATGCATTTTTCCAAAAATGAGCTTCTTTGTTATAAAAAATGTTATTGCGTAGTTCGGGCTTACCAGTAAACTCATTATGACCAGTGGCGAATACATCAAGTAGTATTTAAGTCACATACCTCTTAATTGACGTTTTTAGACATCAATAACTACATAGATCACTTGTATGATGATACCATACCATTTGTAGAATATCTAGGAGTATGACTTGCACTGGATAATACTCGTAAATAGCTTTTGGAAAGAAGCGGCCTGAACTCCTGTTTGCTGTCATTAGGAAACACTGTATAGTTAGGCCTATTAGAGAACATCTTGATTTTTCCAATGATAGGCATTGCCTTATTTATTTCAAGGAGGAAGGAATATGTAGAGACACTCCAACACCTTCTGACTGTTGGGGACTGCGGTTATGTTTGGCAAACAATTTTCCAATTGGCTTTTGGTCCTCTGATCATTACCATGGTCCGAATAACCTCCGACTGTCCTCACTTTAGATATTGTTCCCCCCTCCCCCACCCCTTTAAACTAACAAACATGAAAACCTGATGTGTACTTTATGTAGTTTCCAATGAAACCTAAAATACTGCGTACGGTTACAGGAAAGTCATTAATTCCTCTAAGATGCCTGCATTTTTATGTATTGAACGTAAAATTGAAAAGAATACAATCAGGTGCTGTGATTGGTACAGCGACGCTAAACGGATCATTTGTTCATAGATATACAACAAATCTAAACTCCGTACGACTTTCCTAATGAGGATGGACGCCTTACATCGCTCGAACACAAAATTTTGGAATGACAAACATGCCTTCACATGCACACATAAATTGTGTGCAATTTTTGTATCGTATTCAAGGCAAAGACGGCATATAGGTGAAGGGATTTGATTATACATCCGCAAAGTATAACTAAGATGTTGCCAAAAAATAAATCAACTAGATTCTACTAGAATGAATTAGTCAAACCTAACAAAATAACTAAGATGGAAACATCCGGAAAAAATCCAGTAAGCAGTTTGTAAATTCCTTCTTCTCTTATACGAGCATATGATCACATGCTATTTTGTCTCCGGTAGATAGTCACACCTCCCTATAGCCATTGACAGTTTATCACACCTAATCGATGCTTTGATTAAAGACGAATTAAAGCCATACAAATATTGAGAAGATGCAGACGAGTGGATGATGCCCTCCTGGCCAATGCAACCAATATATCTTTGCCCTGATGTCTACAATGCCCAGCTATCCGGTATTGCTCCAAAAGAAGCCTGGAGGGATCTCAGAGCCGTCTGTTTAGCTATACACACCTTTCAAAACTTTACGCAAAGCGTTCTGCGCACAAGTAGAGACAAATGGTATGTCTGAAGACCAGCAGTTTCCTGTGTAGCTATGGTCAGAATATATACCTAGAATCTCCTCCTACACCTGAACTTGCAATCTATCCTGTACCTTAGAAACTCAGTAGGTCCCTGCAAGGTATGGTATTAGAGGTGCCCATGCATTAAATGTGCTATTTGTTAAATGTTATGTGAATTGGTTGTACTTTTATGTGCGAACATATTGGAAAAAGTGTCATCCATATTATAAAACTCTTCCAAAATGTTTAGTTTGAATGTTTGTTTTAATGTTTTTATTTTTGCTTATCGAAATTACTGTTGGGATTGAAGAAATAAACTTCAACTAAAATTCTAATAATGGTCTTCATTCGCTTCTAGAGAGGTGAAATGTAGAAGAATCTCACCTCAATTTTTGCCTCTCATCTTTTTTTCCCCCAAACTTACATATTCCTTATCTGCACTTCGCAAATACTGGCTTCCCATAAAACATGTAAATTTTTATAAAATTTGCTCTTTAGGAGTCCGATATAAAGGGTGTCCCAACAAGAACGCAAGATTTAAATTTGGCGCCATTCGAAGTATCATTGTTTGACATTTGGACAATTGCTTTGTTTGCTAGTAGAAGGTACGAGGTTAGTAAAAATGCAGCGCTACACGAATGAACAACGCATTCTCATTGTGAAATTGTTTTACTAAGTTTTGCGGCTACAGTTCGCAAATTTGCGATCAATTTGGGGTCACAATAATGCTCAAAAAGAGTCAACTGTAAAGAGATTAATGGATAAATTTGCCGAAACTGGGGCTGTTAGTGATGTAAAGACAACAACCCGCCTTCGACCAGGTCGATCGACCGAAAATGTCGCAGCTGTACGTGATGATGTCGCTCAAACGCAGGTCAAGCGCAAACAGTCAATGGTGTTCGGTATCGTGAAATGATAACCACTTTTTTCGTGCCTAGAATTGAACAAATGAATGTGGAGGGTATGTGGTTTCAACAAGACGGCGCCACATGTCATACAGCCAGAGAAACAATTCAATTGCTACATCAGTCATTTCCCGGTCGTGTTATTTCGCGTTTTGGAATTGGCAGAATTGGCCGCCTAGATCGTGCGATTTAACATCATTAGACTTTTTTCTTTGGGATTTTTTGAAGTCGATGGTTTACGCAAATAAACCGACGACGACTCAAGCCTTAAAAGAGGAAATTGGACGCTGCATTAATGAAATACCGCAGCATTTATGCAAAACGGCCATTGAAAATTTCATTAAAAGATCGCGTGTGTGCCAGCAAAGCCGCGGCGGCCATCTGCCCGATTTGTTGTTCCACACATAACCTCATTTTGTCTACTTTACGATATAATAAAGTTTCACGATTTTTTTTATAAATATCTGTGTTTTATTTAAAATTTAAATCTTGCGTTCTTGTTGGGACACCCTTTATAACAGACCTTCATTGATTTTATTCTCTAAAATATTTTTTTGCGAACAAACCTGCCCCGATCTTTACCTCCTGGAAGAAGATCCAGGAAAATATTGATGTTTATTTTCTTATATGAGGAACATATATAAACCTCTTCCTCCAAAAAATTTATTCCGTACTTACCTCTCACTACCTCCAATCCCTAGCGGTTGCCTTCAGTCCCAAGTATAAACCCGATCAGGATTCATTTACATCCACTTTTATTTTGAACCTCACAAAAATAGGATTACTAGGGCATCCAAATCTAGTTCCAAAGGATTTCCATATGTGACGCGCAAAATAGAAAGGGACCTAAGGGTAAAAACCGGTTTTGTTCAGGAGAGCCATTTTAAAGATTTAAATACGTGTATCTTTGGTGTACCATCACATCATAAAACGCGCATATCTCTGGGAGGGAAAACTTTTGGGGCATGGGATCGGTCTCATTCGATGCTCAGATGATGTCCACATCAAAAAAAGTGAATATTGATTTTTTTTTACCCTTAGGTCCCTTTCTCTATGCGCTGTCACATATACCAATATATGACCCTTTATGTACAAGTTTATTGTTTTTTTTTTTTGTTTTGTTGGGCCTTATCGTGGTTAACTTATTTAGGGCCATTATTACAACTCAAAGTTAGTTAAAAGTATGATTTTATCGGACGTATAAAAACTTTACTTTAACTTAAAGTGAGCGACAAATAACAAGCAAGTTTAACCAACTTGGTAAGTTAAATTTCATTTGCAATAATGGAAAGCTTTTTATACGTCCGATAAAATCCTACTTTTAACTAAATTTAAGTTGTAATAATGGCCCTTAGACTGCAAGTACGACAATTTGGTCATAGATTAAAGAAAATATGTTGAAAATCTATTACAAAAACCTCGTAGTCATAGTCGACGTCGAAACATGCCAGCCATGATAAGGAGGAATATTTTCATAAAGTTCTAAAATGTGATTTGGATTTTAGTTTGTGAATGGCAAAAAAGAACTGAATCGATGCAGAGAATACTTTAAAATCCATAAAGCCTTTCTATTATAAAAGTGAAAAAAAAATTCAAAAGTAAGAAACGTTACTTTTCTAGTAAAACGCTAAGGAAAAGTGCAAGATATTTTCTTTAATCTAGTACTAACTAGTGTTGTCATTCGAACAAAAATTATTCGAATATTCGAACAACTTTTTATCATATTTGTTCGAACGAACAAAAATTTTCAATTTAGAATAAAAAATTATTCGCGTCATTTTTGTCGAATGTTCGAATATTCGAACAATTTCCTTAACTACTTGTATAAAAAGATTTTTTGGGTTATCTGGGGTTTTTAAATGAATTTTTCCAAAAAATTAATAACATATTAAAAATGTTTGTAAATGTGTGTAAATACCTATACTGTTTAACTAATTTCGTTTCAGTTTTTAACTCCCGACAAAAAAGGGGTGTTATAAGTTTGTATGTAGTTTGTGTCTGTGTATCTATTTGTATGTACGAGTCGACGTACAGACCAAACGGTTGGACCGATTTTGATTTAGTTTTCCTGTTTGATGGTGGCATTGGCTGAAGAAGTTTGCACGTTGACTACAAAACTGAAGGTTTTAGGATCGAGCTCGCTATCTGACAGTCATTAAACAACAACACCACGCATTTTTCTGATGTGCATTTCTGTCCCTTTCTATCAGTTGTTGTAGAAAAGTTCAAGTGATGAAGGTATAGTCACTGGTCACTGAACTACACCGACTTCAAGAGATACTAATCCTAATGTAACACCAGAGCACCCCCCTTCGTTGTGTAAGAGAATCATCGGCGAAGTAAAACAACTACTAAACTGCTACTAAACACAGCTTCAAATAAATTAATACGACTCACTAACGCCAGAGGCGCTGCAACACTACATTATTAAAAACAACGTGCAAAAAGCAAAGCTGTAAGAAAATGAAGCATGCCTCTATCCATTCCTTCAACACCTATCTTTTCTGTTACTATCCCTTTCCTTATAATAGTAGTAGGCAATCATTGCCTGATTGTTACTTCTCTTTTATAATAAAATAAAAAATGACTTGTTCGAGAGTGTTCTTAGCTATGTTTAAAGAAAATCTGTCGTTTAGGATATATCACATTTTTTAGATACATATATTCTGTTGATCTGCTTGTCTTTGACGCCGTAGCTCCCCAACGTCTTGACCGATTTTAATTTTGCTTTGTTTTCGTTTGAATGGTGGCATGATCGTATATCTTCCAATTTATACTTGACGAAAACCGGTCTAGTCGATTGGAATTTATCATAATTTTTTTATTTAATCTTTTATTTTTTACTTCAATAGTATACAATTATAAAGGTTTGTTATTAATATTCCTAAATTTGTTATTGAAATTATTTGTTTTTCTTGTGTAATGAAACATTTTTCGTTTGTTAATAAAAAAATTAATCTAATACACATACGTGTCGTTTTTTGCAAACTTTTTTAAGATTATTCGAATATATTTTTTTATTCTTTGTTCGTTCGAATATTCGAACAAAAGTTCAAAATTATTCGTCTGTTCGAACAAGAAAAAAATTATGAAATTTCATTCGAACAAACATAAAAGACGAATAATTAACAACACTAGTACTAACTCATCGTAGTCTAAATTATCGACACTCGAAATTAAGCCCAATTTTTTATATAAATTCAAAAAATATATAAGCTTACGAAAATTAAAAAGAAATACTCATATTCATGAAATTTATTTTCTTTTGTTTTCAGGTATGTACAATTTCAGAATTAATGTAAGTAATTCAAGTTAAATTTAATAGCATAATCATATTAAAAGCCTCTCAAACTGCAAATTACATGGAGAAGATAAACAATTTTAAAAACTTGTTTTTGTTTTTAAATACAAATCCTCTTCACACATAAATTCATATTATCTAAAAATAGTATTCTTATAATGAAACAAATAGAAAATATATAAGAATTTAATTGTCTAAGGCAGCAAGCTAAAATTGTGGTTTCACTTACTCTAATAATTTGGTTTATTTCTTGAAACAATTCCAATTTTTACCAAATACTCAAATTTTTAAAACTGCAATCGCCAATTGAAGTGTAATTTCATAGTGCTCTGAGAGATATTTGAGAGAAACAGTCTCGTCCGTCTTGCTTTATTGGTCCTTCGAATCGGATGCATGATTTTAATTCAAGTAACGTGTATGTACATATGCATGTATCTATGTGGTACTTGTATGATTACCCAAAACTCTTTTTAAATCATTTATTTGAAGGAATTCTTCCTCCAAAACCATAATGATGTGCAATGAATGCATAACTTAAATTTTGTTTAACAACTAATCATGTGCATTTCGCGTTTCAGCAGCAGCTTTTCTTGGTTGATTTGCTTATTTTACTGTTGCTAAGAGCAGTAATATTAAGAAAAGTGTATTTCCATTTTCTATAGACACACGTACTGTAGTGCTTACTCGACAATCAGAGCAGGCAAACTGAGAAGTAAGTGAAGTAATGACAGCTTAGTCAGTTATATATTAAATGAAATTTATGTTAGACATTATTACCCAGTAAGAATTTTTGCTCACAATAGGCGATCTCAATTTTTAAGTCAGTATCGCTGAAGAGAAAAAAATTCAAGTACCAGAATTGCAACAGTTGACAAAATTATTAAATGGAAATAAAATTAAATAAATTTTAAATTATTCTCATATAAAAAATTTAAGTTAACTGAACACATTAAAAAAATGTGGCTACATAAATATGCAACAGTGTATGTGTATAAAACTGAAGTCAAAAATTGTATACCTGCACATTTAGGAAGGTAATTGCACTTAAGATAACAGCATTTTTAACTTATCTGCACAAGAAGTCGTGCAAAGTTGATTGTGCAGCTAAGTCAAAATTACTATAAAATATTCATCAAAATATTATTGAACACTTTTGTTTTAATTATTGTTTCATGTTCATTATAAAAAGTACTCGCATATTTTAAACAAAACGAATGTAGTTGTAAAGCAAAACAGTAATAACATGCTGTAGCTGTGCGACTATTTTGTTGAATTATTTTTCGTTGTTCAATATGGTTGTATTTATTTTCATGTAAATGTTATTAAGTTTAGAAAAATCGCTAGAAATACTTGAAATATACAAATTGGCACTATTTTAATTTAGTAACACGTAAAACAAAATAAATTCAGTAAAGTACGACTCTGACTCGCGCACGAAGGGTTCCGTACGAACACTAGATATGTAATTTAATACAAACTTCATCCTATATAATATATAGTTTTGGCATTTTTTTTTTCGTTTTTGCTCGCAAAGAAAAAATATTGTTGAGGCAACCATAATCAAACAGCAACATACTATGATTGAATTATATGGTTGCAGTCAAATCATATTATTGTTAATAGAAAAGCAAACTTTAATTATATTATTATCTGAGTTCATAATAATATTATCTACAAGAACAATTGACTTTCTTGTACCTAATCTTATTATTGTTAATATGACAACACTATTGTAAGATGTGACTAAAATATAATTGAGACTCACCATACCATGATTTAATATTGTATTAATATTGTTAAATACGACCACAGTATTATTTAATGTAATAATACTATTTTATTTTTTAATCATATGTTTATTGTAGAAACAGCTGTGCGTTAAATTCGAAATAAAAATAAATTAATATTATGGGCATAATATATATATATATAGAAAAGTATACTAACACGACATACATACATGTCTGTATAAAGAGATACACAAATGTTTATATATTTATTTTGGTCAACCCTTTTGTTTATACTTTATTTATCTATTAATTTATTTAATACCACCCGTGCACTACCGATAGCTTACAAACGAAATACCGAACTGACAGATATTTCTGAAAAATATTTTTTTTTAAACTTAAAATAGTATGGTTTTGGATAACATTATATTGTTATTTACATCATGTTATTTTTAAATAATAATACAAATTATGTTGTAGTCATAAATTTTTAACAAGACTATATTGTTAAACTCTAACCATATCACACTTTTTTATGAATGTGATAATGTAATTATTAAATTCAAACATTACTCTGTTTATCGTAACGAAATAAATGTTTAAAAGAACAATAACTAGTTTTCAACGACCACACATTTGTTTCAGAGAACATAATATTGTTTTCCCAACCATTCTACAACCATATCTTTTCTTTGCGTGTGGGGTCTTTGCGGTTTTTTTGTTTTTGGCAGTTTTTGAGTTTTTTCGGTTTTGGCGATTTTTTTAAGTTTTGGCTCCTTTTTTAGTTTTGACACTTTATTTTCTTTTTTTGCCGATTTTTTCGGTTTTTTGCGTTTTTCATTTTGGCGATTTTTTTTTATTTTTGGCGATTTTTTTTTATATAAAATTTTTTAGTTTTAGCGACATTTTCACGTTTTGGCGATTTTTTCGATTTTTGGCGTTTTTTTTTTCATTTTGGCGTTTTTTTCCATTTTGGCGATTTTTTCGAATTTGGCGATTTATATTAGTGTTAGAATTTTTTTTTAATTTTCGCGATTTTTTTTTCGTTTTGGCGATTTTTTTTTGGTTTGGCGATTTTATAATTTTCGGTCTTTTTAGTTTTACCGTTTTTGAAAATTTCAAGTGTTTGCCTCTTACGGTTTCCAAGATATAGCAAATTGTTAAAATTACATAGTCA
The DNA here is from genome assembly GCA_949987645.1 of Tachina grossa. Lineage (NCBI taxonomy): Eukaryota > Metazoa > Arthropoda > Insecta > Diptera > Tachinidae > Tachina > Tachina grossa. Next base: position 150,818,078 of record OX465276.1, read on the forward strand.
AAATTGCATTAACTGATGGACCACCCTTTAATTTTAATTTTTTCAAATTTTAGTGTTAATTGTTGTAGTCTGTATAAAAATACACTAATTTTACAAATTTCAAGTTTCAATATACATATGATCACACAATTGTATGTATATTATATGGGATTTTAAAATTTTTCGTTGCTCGTTTTTGGACACCCTTTAATTTTTAATTCTCATGTATTTGTTGTTGTAGCGGCCAAGGTTCTACATACTCTGTCCAAATTTCAGGTGCGTAGCTCTTACGATTCCTGAGAAAATACCGTGTGACGGACAGACGGACAGCGTAGCGAAAACAATAGGGTTCTTTTTCATCTTTGGTGTACGGAACCCTAAAAATGATATACGTAATCACAAGCAAAAGAAAGCTGACGACATAGAGCTAGTTTTTAACATAAAGATAAACTCTACTTGTCAGTTGACTGTAGTTTAAACTTAAAATTTTGTTTTTCAGATAAAGATTATCTAGTTAATAATCTAGGTTTAACCGCGCAACATTACTCAGCTAAACTATAGTTAGAACTATCAAATGATAAATATATGAAATAAATATTACGCAATTGAAAAAAAATACAAAGAAGTATTATAAATAAATATATTCATACATAAATAAAATGGATGCTTGTTATGACGACGAAGATTTTAGTCATGATACAATTATAACAGGTACATGCACAAGCCCAGCCTGTTATTGTATACAATACGAATAGTTGTCAAAATATTTACAAGCTACAAAAAAGTAAGTGTATGTGTGTATATAAAATGATTACAGTGTTGCCAATGAAATTACACATGGCTGTGTTTCCAATTACATATAGAAGAAAATTATAGTGCACATGTTTTTTGCAGGTTTAAATCAAAATAAAAATAGAACATAAAGTAGAATTGCACACAGATTATACATGAATGTAATTACATGGCCCACACATGAGAGTAATTTCACACTCTGTGTAATTACACACCTATTGGCAACACTGAATGACTATAAACATTCATGAATGCCGCGTCTGCAATTGTACTTTAGTTACCCTGTTATTGTTATTTTTATATACAAAAGGCACCTTCTGACAATTATGCGTTTGTTTATATCAACAAAATGCTTGTGTTTTTTGGTGTTGTAATTTTATTGTAGTCATGCATGTACCTAGTATAATTGTACCATGATTTTAGTGATTATGAAACCAGAATAACTTCCCAGCGGTAAGACTTAGAAGACCTTCTTGGTGCAGGCCTTATTAAAGGACTGTTTCGCATAAAATATACGATACACATTCCACATTCGCTTCTGTGAGAAAGGAGAAGAGAAGGAGTAACATATTTTGTTTTGTTTTTTTTTACCAAAGCAAAAACAAAATCTATTAGTTTGAAGGCCTTCCAGACTCTCTGGCGAAAGAATCAAGAACAGAACTCCTGCTCCGTAATGTCAACACGTGTAAAAAAGATATGAGTATGGAATGGAGAGAGCATGCCTTCTACATCCAAAAGAAGGCGTACAAAGGCCTTCTAGAAGGCATCCCTACTCCTTCTAGTTCCCGCTGGGTTGGATTGGAGAGATAAAAACACATCCAAATCATATTTGTGTGCATAATGAATTGGAGTTCTTGCAAAGATTTCGTTTAACAAAGAGGTCTGTGTATGATGATTTTAGAATTAATTGGAAAGAAAGTCTATTTCGTTGGGTTTAAAATTTAATGATATTTTTTTGGTTTTATTTTTGGAGCGCGTCACTATTTTTTAAGTCCATATCATTTAATTGTTTATTTTACATAAATTCAGAATTCTGTTATTGAAGTTTTTTTTTAAATAAATTTAAAGAATTTTCACATCGCTTTTTAAGTGTTGCCCTATTTACGTAAACTATTTTCAAGAATGCCACATCTATATTGAAAACAAAGTATGGCATTTCCAGCTAAATTGACAGCTGTTAATCCATCACTGAAAAACAGTATGGGCGGTTAAATTCCGTTTAACTTTGTTTCTTGGTTAACTCAAACGTATGTTAAACTAAGTTTAACTATTTAGTAAGAAACTAGCCCATAGTGGAATGTAAATGTATTAAGCTAAGTCTAGACGATATGTTGAATCAGCAAATGTATGCTCATGTTCATATGCTTTAAAATAACAACAAATCCTGCTGTCAGCATATATATATGTTAGCCGTCTACACAGTATGCTGAAAGTACCACATTTTTTAAAGTTAACATATGTCAGCAAATGATAATACAACATATGAGTTAGCGTAAAATTTTTGTGTCTACATGATATGTTGAATTTCGTATTCTAATATATATGTTGAGTCATGTGAGCATTTGCTTAGATATAAAATAAATTTTGACAATTCTTTTTATTTATTATAAATTTATGTATGTACATATATCAATTATCGCTTTCAGTGCAAAAAAATTATATTTTTGGTTAAAATAAAAATTAGTGCAATTATACATGTATATAAATAAAAAGAAATTCGCGAAATGACGGAAATTGGCAAAAAGTCACAACAGCAAGATGACAAAGTCTAATAATGTTTTAAACTCTTCAAAATTGTTAAAACTTCTAAAAAAAACCACGCGAAAAGCCGCCTTTATTGCAAACTTTGCAAAAAATCGCAAAAAATTGGCAAAATTTTAAGCAAGTCATAATATGGATTGAAAACCGCTAAAACTGTAAGGAATGCAAAAAATTCGGCAAAAATCTCGAAAATTACATAAATTCGCAAAAAGTTACTAACAGCGGGATGTTGACGAATTCCAATATTTTTTAAAAATCGGCAAAACTTTTAGGAGGCTGAAAGCATGCAAAAAGTCGATTTTATTGCGAAGTTTGCTGGAATAAGATTGATTGTCTTCTTCAGAATCGCCTGAAATTTTTTTTATGAAATTTTAATTTCCCTTATTTTTTATGCACCCGAATTTAGCATGAACATTTCTGCAGTATATTTTTCGCGTAGTGTAGAATTTTTTGTGTTTTTTTTTGCTTTTATTCTACTATTTTTGTTATTTTAATATTTACGTTATTTTTATTTTAAAAATGGCAAATTAGGAAACACTGTTCATACCTGAGCAGAGTTAAAATATCAATTCTATATGCTATCAAATTTTCCGTATGCTGAAGAGCTTACATAGGCTTTTCAACAAATAACATATCTGACAGCATACATAGGAAATTTGTTAAAAAGGAAAAATATGGTGGCTACACGATATGCTAAAATCTTGAAAATACGTTTGTTGACAACGTTAACAAATGCCCTTCATATGTCGTTAAGCATACGTATGTTGAAAAAATTTAGTGTCTACACGATATGTTAGCACTGGTAAGAAATTTTTTATCATAAATATGCTGATTCAACATATCGTCTAGACTTAGCTTTAGATAGAATTCGAGCGATTAGGTTTCTTTCGCAAAGTTTTTTTTTCGACATAGTGGAAGTGGCCGTTAGTTGCAAATTTTAACAAAATTTTAATAACATCTGAACGAACATAGTGAACTTATTTATTAACAGTATAACAGTTTGAAAATTCCTAGCTAATTTTCCGACCTGACAATTTCTTTATCTATATAAAAGTCTCAGGAGTAAAATACATTTTAAAACAGTTTGCCACAGATTGTTTTTCTTTATTTAAGTCTTAAACTGTTTGTCTTCACTATTATTAAAACTGTTTTTGCTCGCTGGGTTGCAGAAATACTACAAAGTCCTCAAATGCCGTGTAGATTTTTGGTACTAAAAAAAACTGCGAAATTTATAGAAAATTTTTATATTGCCATTCTTTTACTAAACCATAATTTATCTTACACTTACATACATACATACATATATTGTATATATGTACATACTTCGTACGTACGTACATATATGTATTATACGTTTAAAATGCAAGAAATGCAACGTTTTCTTTGCCTTACGCCAATAATCACAAAAAACCCCTTTATGCAACAAAATCTAGGAAAAGCAGACAAAAAAAATTTACAAAAAAAAAACTCCAGTACGCTTGACTATCAAGAAAACCTCAACACCAACAGGAAACGGATATGTTATGCCAATGTAAAGTAAAGGCTGCAAAAAAAAAGAAATGCAACCAACAACAAAATAAATAAAATATATATGGCGTCAAAGCAATGTCTTCTCTGTTACCCAAAGCACTCGTACTTGACACCTTTCAAAGATTTTCCGTTTACTTTTTTTTAAATTTTGTTGATCATCTGTATGCAACCACAGCTCAGCTAGCTCTCCATCCACACTTGTCTTTAGAGTTCCATGCTGTCTTAATATTGATGTAAAACGTCTAAAGCAAAACAAATAATAATATTGAAATAGAAATATGTACAGAAGTTATTTTAAAATAAAATACATACTCAAGTTTAAACTGTCATACTGGGCTGGCATGTGTGAAGGTACTTATTACTGTTTGCTGGCTGCTTAACAGTCATTCATACACAATCAAACATGTTGTTCGTTTGTATTAAATGCTTGAACCACATTCGCTTCGAACCTTTACTGATGGGGTTTTGCTGAGAGTTTCTTTTTTTAAATAAATACATATATACATATTTTTTTATTTTTTAATCAGCCTTAGTGTATGCTTGGTTAGTTAGACTTTTTCTATTTCTAAATAAAATAGCAGAAAATATGTGTAAGCAGAAAAAAATGGTGTATAACCAACCTGTCACCACATTGATATTTGACTTAAGTCTATGGTTTAATGCACAGTGGTGAGGTAAAATGAAAAGCTGATAAAATTTCGTTACACTTTTAAAAGTTGTCTTTATCGCTGGTTTTATTTAAAAGCAAAGTATGAGCTTATTTTTTTTTTTTTTAGTATCGTTTTGAAACGACATGGGAAATAAAATTAAAACTTCCCAGGAGAAAGTTGAACCGATTTCAAGAACATGCTGTGTGTTAGGTGAATTAGTTAGTGCTTTGACTACAAATCTTTAAGTCCTGGAATCGAGCTCAAGGATAGATTTTGTAAATTCAAACGATTTTTTCGTTTTGAAATTTGTATGGAAAAAATATTTTTTGAAACGAATTTTAGTTAGTTTTCATACAAATTTGAAACGTTAAGAAACGAAGCTTTTACAAAATCTGCCCATTAGTCTACTTCAAAGTTATTAAATAACAACATTAAGTATTTGAGTGCCTTTTGATTCAGTTTTTGTAGGAAAGTTCAAGTGACGAAAACATAGTCACACTGATCAGTGAATAATAACGGCTGTAGCGGATTACTTATTGTGTAGCAGAATAATAGAAGAAGTATCTATCGAAGATATCGTTACTAATGACAGCTTGAAAAATATAATATGCCTCCTTGACATTAGAGGCGCTGCGATAAAACACTGCCCTAGAAAAAGAGAAACGTGCAAAAAGTAGAGTTGTAAAAATAATAAAGATTTTCACCACTTGTGGTGATAATGAATCATTATAATTTTCTTAAAGAATTTATACACATATTCTCTTAGGGTTCAATGGAGGAACATAGGGCCACTTGCGATTTTTAAGACGATTCGGCAATTAGCCGATTGCATCTGAGTATGGTGGCGGGGCTATAGATTAAGTCATCCAGACCTACGATAGGTTTATTGCTTTTATGTCGCCAATCACTCGCCATAACATTTCTAGAATCATATCCATACCCGGAATTTGTAGGAACTTGAAGGACCCTCCGAAGTTCTCCTCTTAAATCCGTTGACTATTCTCGAATGCTACTCTATATATGTACGGAGCGTATCACTATCTTGAACCTGTGACACGTCCGATAGCACTCAGCTGTGCTTTCCATAAGCTTGTAATGTACCATCCATACAAAAAAATCAAATCTTGCTATATTATCCGCAAGGGAAGATTCCTCAAGAATGTAATACCTCATATTTATTAGGGCATCAATTACCTGAGCATTAATTCTCTTTAACAATAAAAAAAATTATAATTAAATTTGAAGCAAATAAAACAATATTATAAACATATGTATATAAGGCAATTCGCTTTGAGAAATTTATACCTTAAATGTCAAACAAATTAACTGAAAAATGTGTGTTGACGGCGAAGATAGTCACCTGATCCCTTGCGACCACCTAGTATGAATTCACCTTGTGTGCTTCCCACCGTACTGTTCAATGTCGAATCTATTAATTATTTTAAACTATGTGCCTATTCATTCTGTCTATTCTATCTGTCCAAAACCACTGTAATGGTTCGTGCTCTCAATATGCAAAAATTCCTTGCAATACATATTTTCAAATTCGTTGACATGTTAAGACTTGACACTGGATTTTCTACTTCATTTTGTAGCTGACTTTGTTTCATGTATAATAAAATATGTATTTGGCACAAAAGTTGAGATTTTTCAAGCAAAATTTAAGTAAAATATGCAAAACTTGTCTAACTGCTAAGACAAACTAACATGGCAACTTTGTTTTTTTTTAACAAGAAAACACAGTTAAATTTCGTTTTGCTGTAAATGGAAAACATGTGTTGTCTACTTTCAGGCCGTCAATAAATTAAATGAAACTTGGCTTGTTTCTTGTTCATTAAAACGAGGTTTTGTGTCTGGCTTTTAATAAAATGCTGCATACACATTTCTTCTGCTTTTGACAAAAATAACAAAAGCAGTGAAATTAATAAGTGTGGCGAGTTTGAGCTATAAATTGTTTTTTTTTTGTTCTGAGTTTAAAAATAACCAAAACACAAAAGTTAGTTTGTGTGTAGATAAAAATATTTAATAGTATTTTGATATTGAAATAACCCAGAATTTTGTTAAAAATGTTTGAAAGGTCTACTTAGAAGAGGTTTACGAATGAGGCAAACAGAGGAGGTAAATAAAATTTAAATTTCTGTAGCATAAATTAAAGAGGAATATTTCAACGGTATTCTCAAACCAACAGTTCAAAAATTCTGTACACAATGTTAGTCTAATAATTCTAGTTTTAAATAATACGCTGTTAATGGTAAAAATAGTTCCCATCTAGAGCTGGCAAACTATCGATAGTATTTACTAGCCATAGTATCGATAGTTTTGGTTTTATTAGACCATCAATAGTTTTTTCGCGATAGCGATACTGTCGTTTAAAATATTTATTACCAAGTTGTCAATAAATCCGATCAAATTTAACATATTAGATAGTTGTCTTCTATTGAAAATTAATAATTACATATAAGTACAAATCTCTAAATTACTAAAATAACGTCATAACTCAAAACATTAATTTATGGATTTAATAATACAGAATGCCCCGCCATGTCATATTTTATCTTGTTTAAAAAAATTCACGTAAATGGCGAGCAAGCTCGCGATGTTCGCTCTCACATTCAAGATTCGCGCCCGAATATTGATTGAAATATAAAAAAATTTGTATGCGAACGATTTTGTTCCATTCAGAATCAAAAAAAAAAAAAAAAAAAAAAAAAAAACATAAAATAGATGTGTGTTTAAAATTGAAGAAATTAGAATAAAATTAAACATAAAATTAATTATTTACAACTTTTACCTAATTTTTTTTATTCATATCCATATATCAACGGTCAAAACGAATGTTCGTATTGCCGTGTGCACATAGTGTAAAATAATTTGATACTATCAATATTATCGATAGTTTTCCAACAAACTATCGAAAATATAGAATGGCATGACTATCGTTAGTTTGCCAGCTCTACCATCTCCCCTACATGCCATCGTGAATTGCATATGGCGATTATTTTAAGATAAAAAAATTCTTCTGACAAGAGGTAATTGAATGATTTTTTTTATGGATTTCGGATATGATATATCAAATTATTCAACATTTTCTATATACACACATATCGCACTAGTTCCTCTCGTTGTCAAAAGTATATCAACAACTTTTGTGTTAAAATTGTACACAACGTTGTCAATTTGACAACTAATTATTGTCAAGTTTACAAGTTGACAACTAGTGTTATGAATAACTAAAAGATGACAGCGTGCCGTTGTCTGCTCATACACGTCCCTGTACCAGTTGTCAACTAGCTTTGTTATAAAAAGTGACAATGCAGGGTGTTATATTGACTATAGGCATTAATGATTTTGCAATGTCTTTTTTCCACAGTGTAAAAGTATATATTGGGTAATTGTTTTACCTCCCTCTCAATATAGTAAAATTATTTTTTGAAATAAAAAATTTTTACCTGCCTTATTTATAAACAAAATACAAATACATGCATACAAACCAAAATACAATAATTTGACCCATATTCACTTTTTAGAACTTTAATTTAGTAAAAAAAAGTCTCTAAACAAAAAAAATTATATAATAAAAATAAATAAATAAAAACGCATTTGAAGCTAAAATATACTTCAATGGCTTGAAACACATAAATTTTCAACAAAACCCTACATACATATGTAATTTTTTTTTTCTCTGGTGTTTTGTTGTTGTATTTTTACACATCTGAAGGCAGAAGAAGCTGCCGGTAAAACCAGGAAAAAAAACAAAAAACAAAAACATAAAGACGAAGTAACCTTTAACGATTAATCAAATGTCAAAAGCATATAGAATCACACAAAAAAACGGTAACCCATAGTTGCTTTTAAGGCTTTTGAAAGAAAATGCCCATGCACTATGGGATAGAAGAGAGTCGAAAAAAAATTATATCTTTGTTTTTTCACAGTAGCTTTTCGCCAAATAGGTTTGGAATACTCTAAAAAAAAAAAAAAAAAAGATTAATACTTTGTTCAAATGTGTTTCCCAGAATTGATTTCTTGTTTATTTTTAATAAAGTAGCAACACTCGCAATGAATGCCTACCAGTATTACTAGGTGTTACCTTCTTTATGAAAGATATAGTGATAGAGAAGACAAGTGGAGAAGGAAGGGATAGAAGAAAGCTTCGTTCTTTTACAACTGCTTTTTGCGCGTTTTTTCAATAATACAGTGGTAATGCAGCGCCTCTGGTGTCAATCAGGCGTATTAAATTCTTAAAGCTGTGCTTAGTAGCTTTTTCGTTATTTTCCTTCGCCGATCATTCTGCTTTACAATACAGAGGAAGTAGAGCGCTCTAAAGTTACATTAGGATTAGTATCCGCTGAAGCCGGTGTAGTGCAGTGACCACACAGAGAAAACAGTGCCTAATAATTACCTCATAAAATAGAACAAAATTAATAAGAAATCTCTATGGTTTTTTTCAATAAGGAAATCTTATTAATTTCATAGAGAAAACCTTTTTGAAAAAATCAAGAAGAAATCTTGCAGTTTTTTGAGGTTATCTTATTGATTTTTTTAATAAGGTTTTCTTCTTGATTTTATGAGGCGACCTCATAAAATAAAATAAAAATTATGTCTTTCTTTATTCTTTGTGCTTTACTTATATATTTTCATTTAAACTCTATACCAATGTATGTAGAAAAGAGACAAGTATTGAACCAGCAAACTTCTGACTGATAGACAAACACTCTAACCAATATGCTAACAAGCAGTCTAAATAACTATTGAAATAATTTTGCAAACATGCTTATACAAAAACGAAAAAGATCATTAAAAAAAAGTTGTCTATGTCTATTTATAGATATGAAATAACAAGACACCTCATAAAATCAAGAAGATTTCCTTATTAAAAATTAAATTACACATAATCATATAGGAACCTAATAAAATCAAGAAGAAAACCTTATTGAAAAAAATCAATAAGATAGCCTAATAAAATCAAAAAGAAACCCTTTTTAAAAAAATCAATAAAGCAACCTAATAAAATCAATAAGAAATCCATATAGTTTACAATTTATAAGAAAACCTAATAGAATCAAGAAGTTTTTCTCTATGGATTGTTTTTTTGGTGCCAAAAATAACGGAAATTGAGGAAAAAAAGTTGGGAATAATAAGATTTCTTCTTGATTTTATTATATGGTTTTCTTCTTGATAAAATTAATAAGATTAACCACATAAAAACAATAAGGAATCTCCATGAAAAAAACTTTACTGCTTTCTGCTGGGATACCCCTTAGCGTAAAAACGTTTCATAGAGAAAATCTTATTGATTCTATGAGGCAATTTTTTCTCTGTGCAGTGAGTATGCCTTCATCACTTGAACTTTCCTACAACAACTGATACAAAGGGACAGTAATACACATGAGAAAAATGTGTGGTGTTGTTATTTAATGACAGTCGGACACCTGCACCTAGATTCTGTAACTTTTTGCGAACCGAAAATCGTAATATTTATCGACATATTTATTCGCCTGCGATAACGATAATGTTACTCTGTAATTTATTTTTTAAGGTAGTCTCTCGCTTTATCTTATTCGCCATTTAATTCAATGTTATGTGGTATCCCTGTATAGAAAATAAGAAAACAAGCGAAAAGCATAAAGAATAATTACGAAAAACTCAACAGATTAGATCTTGTGACCTAATTTTTTTTTTCTAAAACCGGCACCGAATATCGTTAAAATATGTTACTGAACAGCAAAGTCGATAAATTTTCGTTATATTTATTATAACGATGCGATTATCGTAACAAAAGTTATTGAATCCAGGTACTGGCTCGAACTAAGGAAATTCGGTTTTGTAGTCAACGTGCTAACTACTTTAACCAACGCCGTCCAAGAGTTAAAAAAGTTGTCGTTTGTCCAATAACGATTTATTCGATAGTATCAAATAGTTAGAAAACTCCTCAATAAAAACAAAAATTTTAAATTTTATTGAAATATGTTCCCTTTAATAGATTCCTGGGCTCCTTTTTTGGTTAAAATTTAAAAAAAGTTTTCTATTTAATCCATCAATTATTTTCTGCAAATTTGGAAATAAAAAGGACTATCTTTTCATAAACATCTTTTTAGCACAGGTTAGGTTAGATTTTCCAAGGTTGGTGAGAAGAAAATTTAAGTATTCAGCTTCGGTGGGTCTGTTTGTGTTTCCTGAAATTACACGAAAGCGTTAGTGTAAGTGCAGATAGTGAAGTGACAGATACGCGTACATAGAGAGAAGGTAAGCTTAATTACTTTATTCGTTTTTACAACTCTGCTTTTGGGCGTTTTGTTGACTTTTAAAGTATCTTTGCAGCGTCTCTAGTACTAAGTAGGAACATTATTTTAAACTAAGTCACCATTTTAATTAGTTCTTTTACTTTGCCGATGATTTATTGCTACATTAGACAATTGAACGCGGAATCCCAAAGGCAGTCATTTGCTTTGTCGTCAACGCCGTAACTACTGCAGCCAGAAGCATCCTCTCCCTTGTATGAGGTGGAGTAAGAGTTGTTACCCGATGTTCTTTGACTGTTTTTTTTATGAAGAACTTTAGTTCTGCCTTTGGATTGTGGTTACTTAAGGTATAATTTTTTAGAGAGAAAATGATATCGTTCAAGTGGCCGCCGCTAGAATTGATGAATATAAGGGTCCGATTTATAACGTTTACCATCATTCTTGCTAGAACCTCCGACAAAGGTTCGTGCATTATTGACGCATATTCTCTTTCTCGTGACTAGAAGAAACCTCACAAAAAGAATTATACAACGTTTAAATCGTGCGATCTTACCTAAACCCGAGATTAGATGAATCGTGCAGTATGCACCGATGTTGCTACATCTTGTTAGAACCACATGTTCTCCAGTTCCAGTTCGTCTAGTTGAGGTAAAATAAATTTGTTGTGCCTTTCAAAGTAGAGATTTATTCTTTAGTGTTTTCGAAAAAAATAAAGCCCGATAACGAATCCAGCATAAACACTACCTTATACAGTAAGAGTCGAGGTGCTCGTTTATTATACGCAGATTTTCGGTTTCCGTATCCAGAGAGATGTAAATGGGTCTCGTTCCTAATTAAGATTTTCGATGAAAGGCTGCCTTTTTATTACGCAAAAATAACGAAACAATTATTCTGCGTTCTTGAGTAGTAAAACGATTCATGTCTTATTGTCGCGTATTATGTATTTGTTTACTTCACAAATGTCAAATCAGTAACTGGATTCTTTTTGCGAACCGAAATTTGTAATATTTATCGACATATTTATTTGTTTGCGGTAACGATAATGTGATTCCGTACTACCTATTTTACTATGGTCTCCAGCTGTACTGTAAAAATAAACGAAAAACACAAAGAATAATACAGAAAAACTAAATGAATTTGAGCCTGTGATTTTCAATTTTACTTCAACTGATAGCGAATATCGTTAAAATACATATCGCACATTCAGTTCAATAGTGACCTAACTCAAAAAATTCGTTTTTTGAGTTAATAATGCAGAATAATAGTGCATTTCGTATTTTATCTTGCATAAAAATTTCATATAAATAGCTTGTATTATCACTTCCTGAGAGAAGAATATTTTTACATGACTTCATTGAGCTGTATGTAAATTGAAAACTTTAAACGTGTTTTCTGCAAAACTAGTTTTTTTTTAGTTGTGACACTATTGAACTGGATGCGCGATATGTATGTCACTGAATAACAAAATCGTTAAATTTTCGTTAGATTTCTTATAGCAATACGATAATCGTATCGCTTGAAAAATTGTAAAGAAAGTATATGTGATTAAATTTATTAATACATATTTTTTATAAACTCTGCCCATGGTGCAAAAAAAACTTGAGGTAAAATTTTTGTTGTTATAGATATTTTGTGTATTTTATTACTTGTATTATAAATCTTAAACACGAACAAATTATTAAAAGATTCATTTGTTCACATAAATGATGTCAAACATACGGAATTTCATAATAAAAAAGGATTTGAAAATATGTGGTACTTGGAAAAGGAAGAAGTTTTGAAACTTGATTCATTATAAGTGTATAGGAACAGAATTTGAATAATAATATTAAAGTTTTTTTTTTTTTGTTTTTACTTCAGTGTCAATGTAAACTGTTTAGAGATGCTGCGTTAAGTCGTTAAAAACAAATGTTAGTTTATTTATTAAGAACCACAAAATATTTAAATAAGGTCGTTATAATTTTTATTACGTTTTTTCTTTTCGGTTTTTTTTATGCGTGTATGTGTTTGTTTCCAATAAAGAGCAGCCAGTTAAAAAAGTATTATTAAGAAGAATATACATATATATTTTTTATTGCTTTTTTTTTTTGTTTCAAAAATAAACCTCTTAAAAGTCATAATTCACTAAGAAATAAATATTATTTGCAATAACCATAAATAACGAGCTTTGACCACAAAAATTAAAACAAACCAAAAAATAAACAAATAATATATTTGAAATAAAACCCTGAAAATTGTAGCTAAACAAATATACACAGAAAGTTTTATTAAATTTTAAAGTAGACATTTTATGAAAAAGAGATTTTAACGAACTTTCGGGGGCTTTCAAAATGTTGTCCTAAAGCTTTTTCTTTGAATTGGGGGAAATAGAGGAAAACTCAAAATTAATATGTAATACATATGTTCAATGGTAAGATTTGATAAATGTTTGCATGAATTATTTTCTTTAAAAATTTCAAAAATGTTGGTATGCAATAAAAGTTTTTTATAAAAAATTAATCGACTTCTAATATGCTAAATAAAACAGCAAACGTTCGGATTGCACAAGAAAGGTCAATAGTCAGTAAACGCGATAAACAATCGGAGAACAAAACTGCGTTAGATATTTTTGCATGAATACGAGGGTGGGTCAACAACTCGAGATGATCTCACAACTTACATGTGGTATTTGGATTATGCAAACATGCGGTTCATAAGTCCGTAAATTTTTGAATTCCTCACCTCTCAAATGAAAAGGCAATGTTGTGGGAAAATTACCGCATTCGATATCCATCGAAATTTCTAATTAAAATTTTATGAGCATTTGTTCGATATCGAATGCCGTAGTTCGCCTCCTGATCTTGTAAAGAGCACACTGCCGCGTGATTTGAGAAGAAAAAGCATTATTTTTTATGCAATAAAAAACTAGCACTCCAACGAAAGCTAATATTAATAAATACTATGAGGACTGTTCGCTATCAATTTCAATTATGAAAAAGGGGTTTACTGTAGTTCGTTATGTCCCTATAAGCGTGGAAGAAGCCGAACTTTGTGGAAGTCCAATTGAGGTCTTTACAGCCAATATAATTGGAAAAAAATTCACCATATGTGTGGTCCGACCAAACCTTAACTTGATTAATACAGGGTGGGCCAAAAGAAACCAAGGGGTGTAAAAGTTTAATAACTTTTTTGTTTATTAATTTTTTTTTATTTTTTCTTTCAGATTATATAGACAACACTTGGAGAATTTATAATGCAGAGGTTCACAATTGAACAGAGAACCAGAACAATAGAATTTTATTATTTAAACCAGAGATCAATTATTTTAACGCTTTGTGTGGCTTTAATGGCTTTGTTAATAAGCAGAACTGTAGGTTCTGGGGTTCTCAAAATCCAAGAGCCATTCATCAACGCCAATTGCACCCCATCAGGTGTACAGTATGGTGTGAGATCACATCTGAAAATGTCATTGGGCCCTACTTCTTCGAGAATGAAGATGGAAGTGCTGTAACCGTAAATGGAGAGCGGTATCGGTTTATGATAGAAAATTTTTTACGTCCTGCTCTTGAAAACAGACCTGGTATGTGGTTTCAGCAGGACGGAGCCACTGCCCATACTGCCCGAGACACAATGGCACTTTTAAGTCAAATTTTTGGAGAGCGAATAATTTCTCGAAATTCGGAAATTATTTGGCCAGCGCGATCGCCAGATTTGACAGCAGCCGACTATTTTCTTTGGGGTTTTTTGAAGGAGCGAGTGTATGTGAACAAGCCAGAGACAATCCTTGAACTCAAGGCAAACATTGTTGCAGAAATTCGAACGCTACAGAAACAAGTTTCGAAAGATGTTATGGAAAATGCTCTAAAAAGAGCCCATCAGTGCGAAGCTGAAAACGGTGGTCATTTAAGAGACATAATTTTTCATACTTAGTGTAAAAAAATTTCCATTTTGTATATTATATAATCTGAAAGAAAAAAAAAGTTAATAAACAAAAAAGTTATTAAACTTTTACCCCTTGGTTTCTTTTGGCCCACCCTGTACTACGGGGACTCCGCACTATCAATTTAAATGTTAAAAAAGTGGTTTACTGAATTTCTTAGTGGCAGTGAAAGCACGAAAGATGTCAAATATTCTGGACGCATAGTTGAGATCTCTATACCCAAAAGAATTGAAAAAATGGGCAATGTGATGTTTCCCGATTGGATATTAACAGTAAGCGAGGTTATGGAAGCCATATACATCTCAGATGGCTCCGTGGTTGTAATTTGAATGATCATTTGGGTATGAGATAGACTGGTTCAATTTTACACACACACACACCTTTAATCGCACATACATATATAATTTAACTGATTTGGATCATCGGTTTATGTTTAGTTAGGAAACGACTTCGACTCAGTTCTGAGAAATGAGAAAGCTTTACGCAAAAATGGTGCAACGTTTGATAAATCGACCACAAACTTAATCGTGTGGCAACTTCGCAAATGTGTTTAGAGTTATTCAAACGCAGGACGAGTTTTTGCTCAATTTGGCAAGCTCGGACAAAACGTGGATCCAGCACAACGCAGCACAGACCAAACGCCAGTAAAAACAGTAGATATCTTGGGGTGAATTGGTGCCAAATATGGACAAGGTGAGTTTGTCAGCCAAAAAGTCATGGTGACCGTTTTTAGGATGCCCCGGTATCATCCACATTGACGACTTTCAAAAGGGTAAAATAATCAATGGCGAATAGTATGACAACTCAATGGGTCGTTTTAATAATAATTTAAAAAAACCGACCGAATTTGGCCCAAAGCCATGCAAAGATGCACACATGTACATGCGCAGCAAAAATCCGTGAAGTGGGCTACGAATTGCTCTCTGATCCGCCGTTTTTTCCGGACTTCTTGTACAGCGACTGTTTCACGTCCTCGTCCTGCAGAAGTGGCAGGGCGGAAAGAGATATGACTCAAACGTTGAAATAATCTCTAAAGATTTTATTTTTTGGATAACAAAATCGGAGACACGTGGAATAATCGACTATTCTGTTTTCTAAGGTCTAGAATATAGCATGAGCCTGTAAATAGCAGTCAGTTGTTTTCGGAAACGGGTAGACAAGTCCAAATTTCTTGGTGTTGTGCTGACGTGATGTCGAGGTAGACTACTAGGATAAGAGTGCTTGATCCGCATTCGTATATAGATGTAAAAAACCCTTTCCGCGCGATGGCAGCCGCGATCAAAGACTAAGAAGCAATTCAAATAGTGGATTTCTTTGAATGACCGAGCACCCAAGAAGCTCAGGTATTTCTGTCGGCCAACAAGTCTATTGCCACCATTTTGTGAAACATAAAATAAAATTTTAATTTTAATTTAATTTTTTAAATGCAAGATTGTGTGTTTTTCAGAACTCAGGGTGCGTGTTAAGTCTTGTAAAACCGGTGAAGTATAACCAATTAAAATAAAATATTAAATTTTAATGGGCATGATTTCTTCACCCATTTTTATAAATGGAGGATTGTGTCTAGCTTAGATCTCAAGGTGTCTGGTATGTGGCGTAAAAATCGAACAAGTAGAATCGCGTGAAATATAATAAATTTTAATGGTCGTAACCCCGCCCATTGTTTTAACTTTCAAAACGTGTAATTACAAGAACCAAAGGTGTTTTATTGGTTTCGCAGCATTCAAATAAGTAGAATATCATTAAATTAAATTAAAAAAATTGTGGGGGTGTCTCCGGCTACTAATTAACAATGGGAAACTGTACCCTCTCAGACAAAAAATTTATTTTTAGAATCGGTCTAAAATGCACTGAGTTATGAAGCTAACACCCCAAAAATAAAATTAAGACGAATTGTTAACCTCCTCTTTTTTTTCTGAAGTAGGTTAAAAATAGTTGAGTGGTAAGATGTTTGAGTCTAAAGAAGAGGAAAATCATTGAGACATATGCCTATTTTGAGGCCCTTGATAAATTTTATTGTTAGCAGGGAATAAAAAAGATAGTAAGACGCTGGTCTCAATCTATCACGTCGACTATTTTAAGTAATAAAATAATTTTTTGTATTAGGTTAGTTAAAGAGGTAAGGGGTTTGGTTTACAAGAGGAGACCATTGCTCTCAAGTCAGAAACATACACATAAGCCAGTATAGGCCTGTTGTGAGCTCTCATGTAGTTTTTTGCAGTAAGCCACTGGATTAAAGAACGGACTGCGTATTGATGACCGTCCCCTCCACTTTTCTAAACAAGAAAAGCACAAAAAATCTGAGGAATCGGTTGGTTTAAAGTAATTTTGGATATTAAAAACTCCTTCAATGCAGAAGTCCCAGATGTGTGCAAAGTGCCGTAGCAATCGGTTGCAATAAAAATTTTTTCCGCGCAATTTTTTTACAATATGAAAGTTGTACGAGATTTTGAGGGTTTAAAAAAATAAGAAAATTTCGAAATAACAAAAATATTTAAATACATCCGATAGTTGTTTTCTGTTAACTGAGCTAATTTTATTTTGTAATGATGCTAAACAAAGCTTGTTCAACACTTGGCTATAAAAAGTGCCATTTCCTAATGCAATATTTCTAAATATATTCTTCTACATTGCTTATTAGTCATAATTTCTCCAGAAATTTGCCAAATAGTCACGTATTTCTTCCTCTATCTTTCCAAATCCAAGCAAGTGTAAATAAAGAGCACACAGAGAGCACTTTTTTATAATCCAGTCGAGTAGTATTGGTCGCCAAAATCAATTAATATTCTGTTAACATCTGGTCAAACGGACAATTAGTTAATTTAAATGTGTAATGCATGACCAATAAACATAAAGTTAAAATTTTTATAGCGCATTTTATTTGTTATATTTGATTTCATAGAAATCCTGCAACATATTTTCACAAATTCACAATATTTGTTTAAGCATAAAAGACAGACAGATGGACAGCCGGACAGTTAGTCATTCATTGTTTCAAGCAAAGTGTATGTATGGCATTTATTATTGTCACATTATTGCCGTTTTTAATTGTCATGTCATAACTTAATTTATTTTTGTATTTATAGACGAATGAATTTACAATAAAGAATTTTAATTTTGTTAATTTTAACTGCAACATTTTTATTATTTTCTGTTATTGTTTTATGATGTTCAACAATAATGATTATATGTACATACATATGTATGTATGTATGGCGTTGATGAAATTGTGGTCATTTAAGACGAAATAATGAACGAACATTTTGTTGAACAATAATTTAAATATATTCATGCATACATAGTTTTTTTTCTGTTATTGTTGTGTATAGTTCACAATTATACACAAAAGAAATTGATTAAAATATCACGTATTTATTCCATACAGAATTGCACAACATCAAAGTAGAAGAGTGCACAATCCATCATGTGTAAATAGTTATATTGCCCGATAGCTCTGAAACAGTAGTAGAATTTTAGTTTTTTTGTGGTTGCGTTATTTCATTTGCACTCGGCCTAAGCAGCACAAATTTGGTCCTACGAACCGTTACTTGTTTGGTGCTGTTATCCAGAAATTCGCCCAAAGCTAAATACCTGAGAAACGGCTCTTAAGAAATATTTCTTAGTAGCAGGTATAGTTTACAACAACGCAGTTTTTTGTTTCCTTAGTTTGTTTTCACCAGGAATTTGCTCTCAGACTCTGACTACAAAACCGAAGGTCCTGCGTTCGAGTCCGATCAAAATCACGCAGTTTTCTGATGTGTATTAGCGTCATTTCCTGAGTGTTACTTCTCTTTATATAAAAAAAACTTCTCGGTATTCGATAGCCCGAGTTCGATCTCTGGCAAGACACAATTGGGATATTCACACGGTAGTGTTAAAGTCATAACGTCATAATGTTCTAAACTTTTAAACTAGTTTAAAATGCGACTGCTGTGAGCAACCCCTCATATTTTAGTGTGTTAGTTGAAACATAAACAATATGATACAAAACAAATGAGAACAAATATTACAAAAATTAAATAATATTTGGTACGAATATGCAAAATTATGAGAAAATTATTTAACGGCTTCTATCTGTTTTCGACAATTATTTGCGAATTTTTGCAATATGTAAGACAAAATTTTTTCGAGCATTTGAACTTTTAAAATTTTAAGGCTTTGGAATTTATTTGCAAATTTTCTTAAGATTTGCGATCAGGTAATTTTTGATAAAGCTTATTGCCATTGTGTGTAATTTTAACAAAATAGGATTGAATCAAGCCACATCATTGTCTTATTGAATTATTTTTGTTGTTGCAGCTTTTGCCTTTTTTGCACATTTGACGACTTTTATTTTATATCACACTTTGCTATCATTTTGGTATTAGCAAGTTTTGGCAAATTTTCATTTCGCGAATTTTTCCGATTTTTTCGAATTTCTTATATCTTTAAGTATTTATGTGTTATTTTAGGGCTTGCCTTTTCACCATTTTACCGATTTTTAATACATCTATCTATTTGTGCGAATTTTCATAATTTTCCCAATTTTCTGCGATTTTTGGAATTTCTTAGATCTTTAGGTATTTCTAAGTAATTTTGGAGCTTGTTTACAATTTTTGCAATTTGTTGCAAATTTTTGCAATAAAAGTGATTGTTCCCAATTCTTTATTTTTTTTTAACAGTTTTAAACTTTTTTTTATTAAGTATCAGACTTTAATATATTTTTGATGTCAGCAAGTTTTTGCGAATTTTCGTAACTGCGGATTTTTAAAAGTTTTCTGCATTCTTTACAATTTAAGCATTTTTTTAAATAAATTTTAAGTTTTTTTCAATTAAAAAATTATTCGCGAATTTTCGCAAATTTTTTGCACGTCAGATAATTTTTGATTCATAAAATCTACTGAGTTTGCTCGTTTACAGTTTTTGAGGCTTTGGAAATGTTTAGAAGATATTCGCATTTTTAAAAGTTTTCGCGATTTATATGCTGTAAGTCTATACTCGAGTTATTACTTTTTTTTGCGGTCTATATAATTAGCTTTGGGATATTGTTTCCATTATTTTAATCCCTTGCGAATTTTTATATTTTTTGCAATATATAATGATTTGAGTAGAAATTTGCTTAAGAAAAACGCCACGTATTTAAACGTAAATGGACATTTTGTCGAAAAAGAAAGCTAAAAAGCAAAATAATTAGTTATGACAGTAACAAATACATAGAGTGAAGAATTGTATTAATATAGTACTCCTTTTATATGAAAGGAAATAAAAATAGTTTTAAACTGGTTTAAAATGTTAGGACTTTATGACTTTATGACACTTAGGACACCCTTGTGAATACCCGAAATATTAAAATCATAGATATTTATCATGTGCATTAGTGTATATGGTAATGAATATCACAGCAGCCTCCTTCGGCGATATATGAAGCAACGAGTCATCAGCGTAGTAAAGTAAGCAATAAAATGGCTACATATATTAAATTAATGCATTTACTTAATACCAGAAATGCTAAAACGATGCTATAAAAACAAAGAAAAACGAGTTTCGCTTAAAAACACACACACATATATATGCAGGTATATTGGAGGCATATTATTTGCAGGAGTGCTACTCCTCTAAAAAATAAAACAAAAATAGATCGCACCAAAAATTTTGAAATTGAGTTTATCGTCCTTCGAACCTGTATTAAGTTGCCAGATTTCCCTCTAAATCCTGAAACAGATGACACGAAGAGTGCTGAAGATGTTTGCAAGTTAAGAGAGAATGCATTTCTTTCAATATTAGTCCACGATTCACAAACTGCTGTAGTACCACTAACTAAACGGGCACGAGAAATCTATTATATGACGCTATACTTTCTGGAAAATCACCAATAGATGGAAAAGTAAAGTACATACATCTAAGATATTTTGTGCATTTTGTTACAAGTGTAATTTACTCATACTCTGCTATTGTAACTTCGCTTGCATGCATCATTCATTTATTCTTCATTTATATTTCTTTAAGTTAGAAATAACTAAATATAATACGAATAGTGTACGCTCATCAGAACTAAGGGGTCTTTATATATGTTAAGTGACAAATCGGTTGTGCGTATGACAGCACGAACATTTTATAATTCTGAGAATTTGCTGCCGGCGACCACTAACTAGTCAATGAGATCATTAAAAACTACTAAACACAAAACGTTAGAATTTTTGGCAAATTTTTAGTTCTCTAAGTTGATAAATTTGACACACTGTGGCTTGTTCTGAATTTTAATGTGACAAACAACTCTTCCAGGGAGGTACGCTTTTCTTCTGCCATCATTATATTTAATAGTCAAGAGGGATGGATATTGTCAGGAGAATAAGAATCACATGAGTGATTGCATATTCTTAACAATGAAAAACAAGTGATGATACTGATGCATGCCTTCTTCTGTGGACATTATTCTTTAGCAGTCTAAAAAAATATTGTCTGAAGAATAAATTGTTTGCAGAAGAACATTAGAATTTGAATCTTAGCCTACATTGATCTGGCTTGATGAAATGATGGACATATAGCATGTAGCAGCATATTCGTGCCACTTAGTGGAATTTTTTAAGATGCCAAAAACTAAAGTCCATGAAGAATTTAAATTTTAGTAGCAGAGACCAGAACCAACAATTTTAGCAGAGCTAATTTTGCACTTAATAGAGCATTGTTAACCATAGTAACATTACTGGTAAAATTAATGACTATTATTTCGGAGACAAAATTTAGCAATGAGGACTCATAAAATAATGGAAAATAAGGTCTGAGATATGATTAACCATATTAATTAATAGATATACTTAAGATATATAAATAATACAGAAACTTAACTTTTAAAAATGTAATCATTTGGAAGGACAAGTGGTCATAGTGGAAAACAAGTGAGTTCTAAATGCATCCTACACGGTGCTCCTGATGACATTTCTGAAATAATTTTGAAGCTTTCGAAAAATCAATTTGAAGACAGTCATATTTTAGGCTAAATTTCTGGAGAAGATTCGTAGTAAGTGCGAAAATAGGAGAATTTCACATGTATTCCACTATATATGTATAAATGGTGCTCCTGATGACTCTCTACAGAGCAGATTTAGTGACAATTCTGAATTTTGGAACTTTCGAAAAATCTATTTGAAAAAAGTCATATATAGGATCATTCTGTAATAATTATCGATCAAAGTCTCAAAGTCCTTCTGCTTGTTATTTTTAACAAGGTGCTCTGAAGTGAAAAAGTTCTTCGCAATGGCTCCTGGGATGTTACTCTGTAATTCTAATGGAAACAAGTGTTAATAAAAAAAAACCCGACTGTGACCAACTTTGAACCGTTAAATATCCTAAATGGTCATTCGAAATGAAAAATCATAAGAGAAACCTAAAGATAATTTTAAAATAGCTGTCGAATGATACGCATTTTGATATATGTATTTTATTTTTATTTTTTTCGTATTCACAAAATGGCGTCTGTTAGCCACCCTATTGAGTTTTGACTATTGCCATATATTTCGTGACACTCCCATGATTAAGACTAATCGATTGATGTAAGAATCATCAAAATCGGCTTATAAACACAATACCCTTCTTTGCGTCGCGCAGTCGGGTAAAAAGTCTTTTTTTTCGTTTTCTTTTCGAAGTGAATTACAGAGGAACCTAAAAGGCAACTCATTTACAGCTGATTTGAGTAGATTTAAAACTAAAAATTTTTTAATATGTGAACTTGTTCTCTAACTTTCGTTTAATTGTTTTTGGCCTAAAAATTCTTAGTATCGTCTAAAAAGCTTCTAGAAAGTGTAAAACCATTCTAAACATGATTTATATATACAAAATGTTATGTTTTAGTCTCTAAAACCTCCATCCAAGCTTCATAGATTCCACATAAGCTAAAGTTATGGTTATAATTGCAGTATTAGGAACAGAGTATGCCTACTCTGGCTCGAAGGACCATACTCGATTAAATTCTCTTGATATTAGCGATGCAGTTCTACTTGTTATAGGCAGCTTGACTAAATTTATTTTTGAAGCAGCTGGGTTAATTTTATGCCGCAAATGAACTTGGGCTATCTCAATTCCATTCGAAATACTATAAAGAGGGACCCAAATTTAATTGCAAAAACTGAGTTTGCAAATTGTTTACAACAACATCTAAACTATAACGATGTGAATTTTTTTAAGAGAAGGAGCACTAAGGCAATGAATGTTTACTAGCTGTTACCTTCTTTAGGAGAGAGAAAATGAGATGAAGATAGAGGAAAGACTTCATTCTTTTACAGCTCTGCTTTTTGCAATTTTTTTTAATAGGCAGTTCATTAGCATTCTTTGAACCATCGTTTGTGGCTTTCACAGAAGCCGTTTTGACTGCTTTATTAGTACTTTTGATTAATTGAGTTTCCTAGTAATTATATATTTAAAAGAATTGCTAAATTATTTGCATACGAAATTAAAAAACAAAAAACTTATTTATTCATAAAATTAAAAAAAAAAGGAAATGAAAGGAAATAAGCATGTAATGATTCATGCAAACGTTTTGCAAGCCAAAGAAATTAATCTCTTTCTTCTTTCCCTGGAATCACAGCTTGCATTCCAACAAAAAATAATAATTTTACAGTTTACAGTTTTATGTGCTATTTTCCTTCTGCTTATCAAATACGCCATAAATTTTTGCGCTAAACTTTAATTTTTTTGGCAATTTAACACATGCTTCCCTCTTTAACAACGGAAACGTTTCAAATTTTAAATGACCTGTGTTATCCCGTAGTGTGCCAAAATTACTATAAAAAAAGTCAGACTGCGCTTGGCAGTGTAAAAGTTATGAAATGAATTGTTCTTACCTGTTTGGCATTTCTGCTTTTTTTTTGTTGCTTCTCTAACCATAAAATTTTTTCGTTCGTAGTTTTTTTATGGTTTGCCTTTTAGTTCTTTTTGAGCTTAAATTAAAAATTTCCAACATGTGTTTTAAATGACTTGGCAAAATTATTTCATTAACTGCTTGTTTCATTTTGCATTTTATTAAATAACTTAAATCATTTTTATCGTTTCCACTCAAAAAGGTCTTAAAATGTTAAATACAAAAGTTGGAAAAATAGTAAAAAAGAGCTGTTGGTGTGATTACAAGATATAATGAGATTGATATATAAATCAAAAGAAATGTTTTTTGTTAATGATTAGTTGAGCAGCTTTCGAGATTAAAAATTAAAAAATTAGTTCAATTCCAACGAGAGGTCTATGTTAACAGGATTCTAAAACGGCTGCTGGAATTACAGTGGATGCTCTAAGATGTGTGTATGATATTTCATACAATTTAGAGACTGACTTGGGGCGCATTCCCTTTAAAACCACGTTTCCACGGCAACAACTCTTCAATCAATATCGTCAAATACGTCTTTAAGATTAGTCATGTCTAACGCTGCACGAAAACACGGAAATTTTGAGTATTCAACCAATGAAAAAATCTAGAAAGATGGTGTCTGCTTTCTAATATTATGTTCTCTTAATCACCCCTATCGCGAATGTTATGGGAATAAGTTGTTTGGGAGTAAACGTGTATTCCCATCCCCAACAAATTGGTGTCGCGCATGTTTTGGGAGTAAAAAGTATATTGTGAATATCATGGGAGTAACAATTTCTATTTTGAATTGTTTGTTTTGATTTATAAATAGTTTGCGTGCTTATAAAAGAAAAGTTTATTTTGTGAAGAAAAGTGTTAATTTAAAATGAATAGTGTTTATTTGCGTTTCCTGATTTTGGAAGAAGAAAATCAATCCACGGAACGATTGCAGCGAAGACATATACGTGATGAATCAGATCCGCTATAGTTAACGGAGTCAAGGTAAAAGTCGTAGAGATTTAAATGTTTTTGTCTCTAAAACAAATGTTTTTGGCAGGTTTCAGGAATATTATAGACTTAACAAAGATGCTTTCCAATTCCTACTGAACGTGTTGGAAGAAAACTTGCCTCATAGGGGTAAAATGTTTTGGACCACCACCAGTTTTGTTGCGGTTTTCTTTTTGGTTTTCCGTGAGTTTTTTTCTTATGTGTCATTTTTGGTCTATCCACACCTACATATGTATGTATGCATATAAATTTTAAGTCACTGTTATTAAACCAACAATAGACATCCGCTACATATGTATGTACTCTTACCTTTTTCCATTCCGCTATAGATTTGATAGGTGGCCCGCGGCTGTTCAACGTAGTGCTTAGCACATTGCAAAATTTTGCCACATCCTCTTTTTGCTCTTTTTGAAATCGCTTACCATACGCTGGCTGCGCAGACATGGCTTCCGCCAGGCAAGTACTTTGATCTTTATTAATACTCTTTCAATAAAATAAGTTTAATAAAGTTGGACATTTAAAAACAAATATATAGCAACTAACTTACATGTGTACTTCTTGTTCCCAATAACAATTTTTGTGAATTAATTTTGTAAAATAGTTGTTGGGAGTAAATATTCGTGATACCATATTTTTTATGTTTGTGAACGCATTAAAAAAAAAAATTTTTATGGGAACATTCACGATAGCAAATCATAAAATTTGGGAGTTTTGTCTTGGGAACGTTTATTCGCGATAGGGGTGAATGATTTTCGACATGATTGAAATATTGGGCTTTGGGTTAAAAAGACTTTAAATTCGTTCAAAATTCTAAATTTTTTTTATTCATTACTACACCGACATTCATTGTTCCACTGCCCACTCAGGTAGTCGTCTTCTCCTTAATTAATTTTCCACCTTGAGCAGATCTATTAACAACAATTTATTTATTAATTTATGTAGTTCGTTCCTCTTTCATTTTCCACTTAATTATATCCGCACTTGACCACACAGACATCTTATGCTTTAAATGCAAATGAATCATAATTTAATTAATATTCTGCATTTTAAATACATTAAATTAAATTAAAATGCAATGAACCCTGTGAATTTTCTCAAAAAAAAAAAAAAAAAACACTTCGTCTTCCCTCCCGTAAACTAACCAGGAAAAGCCACGCTAAGTGCTTGCTAACAACAGAAAAATTTTGTGGAAAGAAAAGCTTAAAATCAACTTTATTAAAATAACAATAACAAATTGTCTAAAGACAACAACTACAAAATTTATTTGCATAAATTAAAAGTTAATTTTTTTCCAAAAAAAAAACTTTGAAAATATTCCCACTTGTTCTCGGAGCTGGAGAAAAAATTAAAACAAGTGCTCCACAAAGCTTCCAACGTGTTGACGATGACAACAGAAGCAGAAGGCAGAGTTTTAAGGGTGGCACACAAATTAAAATCTCTTTGAACATTTAAATAAATTGAAATTTTCTTTTTAGTAGTCGCACCAGAATAACGACAGATATGGACAAATTTGTATGCCAAAAACTATGTCCTTAGAATGGAGAATAAATACAATAAAAAGATATTTTAAAGAGTTGCGAGGGTTGCTAGCATTTTGAAAATTTGTTAGATATGAATTTGCATGTCCACAAGAAAATGTATTTTAATTGAATATTTAAGTCTCGCAGAAGTCTTAATTCTGAAAGATATGAATATCGCAACTTTAATTTAATAAAAGGTCTCACTGGCCTTCAGACGAAATGGATTTATTATGACTCAAACGGCAAAATTTTTTATTTGCCTGTCTTGTAACCCTGAAGGTCATGGCTCACTATCCTCAAAAATCGCACTATTTTGTAGAATAGTGAATCCTAGCCTTAACGTGCCACACAAACGACTTTGCTGCTCCAGTTTTTGAGGTATCCAAAAACTGCATTTCTGGCTGACAATACAAGCAGGCTCTTAAGACTAGAATGCACTTTCCTACAACAAAAACAATCCTGACATGAATTAGCTTATGAAAAGACAACAACTAGCCATTGGATCAGGGTTGTGTTTTTCCAAAAGTCTTACGATTGTGTATCATAGTGATACCTCCTAGCATTTAATAGTCACTATCGTATAATACAAGTACTCCTTTTTTTTTGCTTTTCATGAAACTATTTGTTAGTATTTTTGAGTTTACTTTAGTCCATTTAAAATTTTAGCATATATTTATATTTTAGACATTAAAATATTTTGTTTCATTTAGTTTCTCTTTTTTTAGCAAATGGAAAATAAAAATATTAAAAGAATGAATTTATGCATAAAATAAACAAAATATCTTTTTTTCTCTCTCTCTTTGCTTCAATCTAAATAAAATTTCATTAGCAAAGACAAGTGTACCAAAAATAAAACTTTAAAAAGGATATGGAAAACTAATTAAACACCTTCGAGGTGCAAGTGTATGCAAAGAGGAGTCCCGCTAGTTCGTTTGTTAGTAATAATGCATCCGAATAAAGAAAATCTAATAACTTCCCATCATTATGCTAGTCATATGATGAACTTAGTTAGAAGAAAAATCACGGCTTATTGACTTATTTTTCAAGGCATAGGAAATTCTAAATATGTTAATTTTTGGAATGACAAATGTAATATCCGGTGAAAACTGGAACATGGCGCTCATTGAAATTAGCGCCATGTCGAACTACTCCTGGCTTGTTTAACTACAGGGTACCGGCTTGTTGACACACTTGCATATTTATACTCTATCGTAAATATTATTATACTTATATTTATGAATTATGAAAACTCTTAAGACCATAGAAAGGGAGAGAGCAATCAACACACTCACTTAAAAGACACAACAGCTTCTAGAATATGCATATAAATATATTAGTTGTGAGAAAAGCTAATTTCTATTTTAGAAAAGAATTATAACAATATTTTACTTTTTATATCCAGTGAAATTTTCTTTCATAAATCTTATTTTATAGTAATTACAAACACTATTTGCTGTTGCAGTTTCCAGCTGCCTGGGTATACATTTTTTTTTCGAATATTGTTTATGCATAAAAATATGCGAGAGCAGTGATATCTTATAATCCATTAATGCCAAGAGCTATTCATACAAGGTAAGATCTCTTTTTAAAAATACCTTCTTGGAATGTCAAAAAATCAACTAAGCTTCTTTGATCCTGTTTGACATCTGAGGGAGATTCAAATTTCAAACGGCAAAAACAATCAACTGAGCTGTCGGAGTCAGCTGGTATGAATTCGCCTTGGCTAATACCATCGCTACCTAAATTTTACGTGCTGCTCAATACTTTCCTCGAACGTTCAAATTAACTCGTTTTTTTTATTTGATAAAAATCATTCAAAATAAAGCACAAATTTATTTAATGAAAACAACTGTACAGCATCATTCCTGTGTTTGATGAATAGTGCAAGTTACACAGAAAAAACTAAATTTCATTTTCTGTAACCAATTTCGTTGAATCAGTAAATATTTTATTTGAATGCGGTCCTACAAAAAATTTTGTAAATTCTGATAAAAATTTTGTAAAAATTTAAATTAATCACAGTTCGGCTGAGCGAAAATGTTATTTCAGTGTGTTGGTGTTTATCTTGCTTGTTGATAGGAACAACGTGCTGTTGTGCGGTTGTTGTTGTTTATTTTGATTGGTAGTGTTGTATACATGTAAATGCCGAAAAGTAGCCGACAAACATCGTGGCCTGTTTCTTCTCTACACAGTGGTTTGGTACAAATTAATTTACTGGAACAGTACAGAATATTTATTGAAACTAAGTTTGATTTCAAACAAATATTTGTTTAAAAATTTTTTGGAAATAATTTTTTCTGTGTAATAATGGTACTCACAATAAATTATACAATTCCTGAGGAATTGAGGATATAATAACCTTCTGGAGAAATCGAATTTAATTTCTGACTTAATTGAGTAGTGCAGTCTGGAAGATAACTTCTAGTTTCTAGCTCTTGGCACAGAATACACAGAAGTGAAGAAAGTGACAGGTAAAAAAAGCTCCAATCAGGTTTTTGTTAAAATTCGTGGAAAAAAGAGACAAGCACAGTGTATTTGATACTGTAGTGTATTACTTTTTACCAATTAACACAGCTAATAAAAATTTATTGCACTAGAAAGACGTAGCAAAACAAAAACGACGACAAAATTTGAGGGAAAACGAGACAAACAGAAAATACCCCTATCTTCCGTCTCGTGACACTTCTGTATGTTTTGTGCTCTTGGAGCCACCCGTAAAAACTAAAGAGGATCTGTGAATGAATCTATATTGAAGAAAAAAAATACCCTTTCAGCTTCCGAATGATTGTAGCATGCTTTAAGCAAGCAACTTTAAAAAAGCAGCTATTTGGTTATGGTCGCATCGAATGTCTGATAGATCTCTATGGTTAATGACTCATATCAAAGCTGTCATCAGATTTCTAACGAATGTGTTACATCGTACCTCATAAGTTAGAGCCGCAAATCTCTCGAAAAGATGACGGATCATTCCAATACAACTCTACATGGGGAGCGAGTATGTAGGACCAATGTAGATAATTTAACAGCAAACAAACCGTCCCAGAAATGAGATATTGCGTCTAATTATTCATTCCGTTTCGCGATTGGGAAAAGCATTTTTTTTGCGGAAGCAAAATTTGCAATTGTTCATTCCGTTGATGCGGTATTTTTCTCTATTTTGCTTACGCTCAAATTTTATGACGGAAAACCTACGGAAAGAACAAAATTGTAAGGAAAATATACAAATTAGCAAAATTAAAGCTTATTTTAATTTAATTTTTTTGTTTTATTTTTATAAGAATATAAAAAAACCCAAACATAAGCAATTATTAATTTAATTTAACTTATATTAAAATTTTTTTATTCCAACTTACTCTTTATGATTAATCTGTAACACTTCTTTCTATATTTTGTTGACATACATACATATGTTCATACATATGTATGTATGTATGTATTTACATACACGTGTATGTATGTATGTATAGATTTTAAAATGCTTTTTTAACGACAGCCGATACTACACCACGTCAGAATTAATAAAAACTGGGACGTTGAATCAATTTCACAGAAAGCGTATACCGCTGGAATGAATAATTGCAATTTGCATATCGATCGATAGTTCTTTCCGTCGAATTTTCCTTTCCGTGCGGAATCAATAATACCACCCATTAATAACATCTGCGGCATCCCTTTGAATTCCTGCGGGAAGCGCCTAAACGTTGGATTTTCGGCAAGGTTAAAAAAAAGTGATATAATGAGGTAATGAGTTCCACAACAAGAGCATTATGGCCATGTATCAACAAAAAAGCACGTCTTTGTTACATAATTTCTCGCTAACAGCGAAATGAGGCATAGTGGCAGCTATCAAGGGGCATTGTTCTTTTGGCACCCATGGTGACAAGATGGAATTCCCATATAATGACGATTCTTCAGGATATTTAGCTGAAGAAGCGGAGGAGTCAATATCTATGCATCTACCCTGCACTTAAGTTATCAAAAGTTGACTTTAAAAACCTGCTCTCCTTTATTAGAAAAGGTGGATCGTTCAATCGCTAACTCCAGCTACAGAAATTTTGGCACGCCCATAAGCGAATCTCTCTAAATATTGCTCTCTTCTAAACCTCCCCTATTTTTCTATTTTTTCTGATACGAGTACCTTTATTTCGCTCTGTTTCTCACAGGTAACACAAAGGATGTTAAATTAAATGGGCTCAAGTTAGTCACACACTTTCTCTTTCCTCAGCAATATGTTAACCTAACCTACCCAACGTTTCGTTATTTTAATGCCCGTTATTTCTAGCCATATATATCTATTAGTGTACAGATATCAATCATGTAAGTTAAATTTTATAAGGCAAACTCGTAGGTAAAAACCTCAGGTAAATTACCTGTTTGTAGAAATAATGGGCATAACTGAAGTACTTCTCGGAGTAAATATCTAATGAATAATAGGTATGGATGTTCTGCCATTAAAAGCAGGAATTATGTCGCTGAATACGGCTGTTACGTCAGATATCTTCATTACTGAAGGCCTACACTATATTGGCTAATTTTAAATTTGCCATTAGCGGAGACACTAATTCGATGTCAAAATAATCTATGCAATAAAATTGCTAAACAAGCATATTATTCTAGTAAAAAAGGAGATCACTTGTCAACCATAGGACAGTGAAACAAAAATGTTTAAAACCTTATTCCATAACAATCATTTGCTATCGGATTCACTCTCATCATTAAAAAGAAGGAAGTATTTCAATGTTATTTGAGAGTATAAGCACTGTGAATCGTGTAGTTCAGTTAGTTTATTGCTTTCTCCCTCTCTACCTATCTCTAGAGGTAGCCAAATGTCGAAAATCTATGCCGAAAAGTGCGAAACTGGAAACACGTGTACTAAGAATTATTTGTGCTAAATTTTTTCTTATAAAAAATAGAAAAACCTAATTAGTGGCGTGATTCAACAAATTATTTGGTAGGAACAGAACTGAGATGAAGGACGAATTTTGCCCTACACGATGGACTCGTCTGTGAAAATTCTCTGTGCAAGTTCGTTGTATGAAACACAATAACGAGTTGTTATAAAATTAATAATGATGTTTACAGTCGTAAAGAACCTGCGGGCTACAGAACAGCTCCCGCGTCATCGTAATTATTCAGGCCGATCAGGCTTGTATGTTTTGTCTGGCCTTTAAGACCTTTGTGTCTGACTTACCTTTGTTATTATCAAGTGCAACCGTTTTTAATAAGTTTTATATTGGTGGATACCATAAAAAACTCTAGGAGTGAATCTTGGAAACATAATTCCTACACGAAAGAAGCTGAAAAAACTGCCCATAAAGATACAGAAGGAATGTAAAAACTTTTCCATTAAACTCATTAGTCGGCTACATGGTAAAGTTACTAATGCTAGATTTTTTCCATTAATCAAGTGACTAGTCCTCTACACTTTCCTGAGGCTATAGAAAATCTGCAATGGCCATGGGCTTATGTATGCATATAAGCATGATATTATGCAGGCCAGAACGAAATGTACGTAGAACAAGTAATTGCAACAACAAAACAAGGACGTACTCCTTTTTAAGCTCATCAGCAACAAGAGAAGTTAAATTCTACTTAGTCATCATCAACAGATACAACTTTTCATACATGCATCTTTGTATGTTTGTTCCTCATCATACACAACATTGCAAATGACCACTACAGAGTATTTTGTATACGATGCAACATAGTATTGAATTCATTTGTGTGAGTGTGTATATGTGTGTATGAGTGGATAAGCGCAATTCATATAACCTTTTTTTTTCTTCATCTTACTTTCTGTGGAACATTTTTGACGTGCGTCCACAGCAAACAACAGGCTTCGGGCTAAAAGTATCACTTGTCAGATTAATTTACGTGTTTATGTTGCTGCCACAACGTAACACAACAATACAAATAACAAGCAACTTATAAAGTGTACATATATGCACATACATACTTTTAAATAACACATACAAAAGCAATTACCATACAACACTTGCAACAAAGTCAGTCACCAGTGCAAAAATGACAACAACAACAAAGAAATCAAGAAGGATAAACAACAAGAAACGAACAAGTATAGAACAACATTCATCAGCCATACATAAACATATTTTAGTTTTTATGGAAAATATTTGCACGGGTTGCAGGAGGTTAAGATTTTAAGTTATTTCTTTAGATTTAATTAAATAGTTTATAGTATTTGAGAATATGCTCTCGAATGGTTCGCAGTACCGTTGGAAGGACCAGGCTTACTTCGTTATAAATCAATGTACTATACTTTACAAGCAATCTTTTAAACTTAATATGTTTTGTAGCATCGTGAAAGCTTTTCAGAAACAAGCACTTTATTTGAAATAAAAATTCCTTCATCATTTTCACAAACTCCTTATAAACATCACAGAACACATCATAATAAAAAAGGGGTGTTATAAGTTTGTAGTGTGTGTCTGTGTGTCTGTCCGTGTCCACGTACAGGCCAAAAGGCTGGACCGATCGGTCGGGGGTTTTTAAAATTTTTAATTGGTGTCATTGTAATACATATTACAAAGTTGTCTGGTGTGTTCTTTGGTTGATTTTTTTCTCACTCTCTCTCTCTCTCTCCCGCTCTCTCTCTTTGGTAGCCCTCTCCCAAATTTTGTTTTGGTCAGTACCATCGTTGTCAACTTGGTGCTTTTCGCGCCGTTTTAGTGCTTTTTGAATTTTTCGACACGAAAAATTTTGAATTTAGTGCTCGGTGCTTTTTTAAACTAATTTTTGGTGCTTTTTATTTCTTGGCTGTGGCACTAAAACCAAATTTCAAACAGAATTTTCCTTATATAATATACATATATATATTTTTTTTGAAGAAGTCTAAAATTAAAAAAACATAAGCACTGATGTTAAATGGAACGTTTCAAAATATTCTAATAAGATTGTACAAAACTGCTGTTATTAATATTGCGTTTGCTGTGAAAGAATGTTTCCACAGCATTGTTTAATAAAAATCAAATTTTGAAAGTCTTGATTTTAAAAAAATTAACTACTACTCGACTACAAAATCTAATCAGCAAGTCAAAAAGACTTGCCAATTGCTGCTAATTTGACGAATTTCAGGTGATTTGTTTCTTCGTTGACGAAAAAAATTAAATTTTTTATAATAACTTAAAATTTATCAAATTTATTTTAGAATTCACTGATTCTCATAGAATCAAAATGTGTATCGGATGCTTCAAATTTGAAGTTTCAGGGATAAAATGAAAGGTCAACCGATTTCTATATTTTTATATTTTTATATTTTTATAAAACAAAAAATTTTAATTTAGTGCTTTTTTACTTAAATTACGCGTTTTTTTCCTGGTTTCAGTGCTTTTTGAAATTTAAAAGTTGACAACGCTGGTCAGTACTGTCAGGATAAACTCTGTAAATGTCGCTACTCCGTCCATGTTGAGGAATAAATGTTGTTGTTATTATGAATATGTGGTGTAGCCTCTCAAAAAAAAAACACTTACTTTGATGGAAGAAAACCAAAAATAAAAATAGAACGGGAGTAACACAAGCAGAAATTTCCTCCAGTTTACTTGCACATATGCAGTAATAAATAAATATGTACTATATATGTATGTATGTATACATTCTTAATATTACTTGGTTTCAGTTTATCGGTCCTCATGTTTTATGATCCCCATCCGATGTATTCATTTATTGGGGTGGTAACAGCGCTTCGAATTAAAAAGATAAGCATGAAGTGAAAAGTTGATTTCTTAGAAATTGTAACCCACTACGCTGTGCGAAATGAGAACTCCCTTTCGTTGTTCTTACATTTACATCTTATGTATAAAAATCATGTTGGATTATAATATAAAATAACACGAACAAAGTGAATTCTTTAACAAGAAACTTATATTTAATTAAAGTAAATGAAAAATATTTTTATCCAAACAAAATGAACCGAAAAGCATTATAATAAAAATAATCCTTTTGGCACAAAGTAAATATTTTATAATTAAGTTTTTGTATAAATGAAAACCAAAATTTCGAGCTTCAATATGGATTTATTGTTAAAGAAGGAAGTGAATGATGGTGGCTTATCCTAAAAAAATTTCCCAACAACATATGCAAAATAAATATTAATTTAAAGGAAGTTTAAATACATATGATGATGATCCCTAAATGCTGCTCTGTTAAGTTGGTATGAAAGTCGGAGGAGAGAAAGTGAATAGAAGAAAGCTTATACAATTGTCTTAAGCTAAAAATGTATAATATATTTTATACAACTGCATATTTACTTGAAAAATATATAATACTTTCAGAAAGTAATTCCTCCTTCAAAAGATGCTCTGTGTGGAGCAAGGTTTCTCAAGTTGTGCACTCATCGAAATGAGGTACAAATTGAAAACGATTCATAAGCTTAGAATAACTCATTAATTTTGTGGCCTAACATCCCCCAATTTTGGTTCTCATCATTAAGTGTTCTCTAAGGTATTTTTACTAAGCACTGTATGATAGGTCTGATGGTCATCCAGGAAAAAAACTGCAGGAGCCCTTGCTTGAGGAAGATTAGTAAACGGTACTCTTTGAGGAAATAAACCCTGGGAAAATTGCTATCGAAGGCTGAAGGAAGAAAGTCAAAGAACAAGGTTTTCTCTATTTTTTCAACACTTAACTAAGCTAATCTTCCGAATTGTCTTAGATTGTACCGCATTTCCATATGTGTGCCAAGTACCCGTCCATACGATAATGCATTTGCCTCGAAACTTTTGAGTTTATTTTATTTCAGGTTCATGTAGTTCGAGTAATACATACGTATGCGAGAAATTATATTAAGCTGCTAAGCAAAAGCGTCATTATATGAAAACGGAAGCAGTTTTAACAGTTATTTCAAAATATTTTGCCGTAAAGGTTTCATCGAATGAACGGTGAATTTTCATATACATGGAAATAAGGTAAAATTGATGTTATCCACGCAGATAATTTGGACGTTTAGCTTGCATTAGTAGAAAACTGAAGAGGTTCCAATCCTGCCGGTGTATTGCTGTTCTCATCATTAAGCATACTCAAGGAGACTCGTACAGAGAACTGTATGACAGTAGAGGAGCTTTTTGAATGAGGAAGAGCACACTGTACCGCGGAGCCTCATCGGCTATAAAATGGTGAATACAAAAAAGTTAAGAGGGAGGTTGAGTTCAACAATCGAACATCATACGGTGTAAAAATTTTTCATCTCAGATTATTAAAACAGAGGGTGTGTACTCTGTTATTCGAAACGGAAGCAAATACTTTCGAATTATAATGTTAATAGCATGCAAATTCGAAAGCATATTCTTTCATTTTGAAATACAAAAGAAATCCCCAGTTCATTACTTCAGGATCTTTGAGCTTTTAAACGCTTGCTAAAGATTCATTCTTTGAGTACTTAGAAGACCTGCAAATGGTACTCTAAGTATCCTGGTCATATTCATAGACACGATCTGGAGTTTACCTGCCGTAAAAGTATATTGGGCTAATCTAAAAATTACTAAAGTGTGTTTGAAAACTAATAATATTAAATTGATTGAATTCATTTACATAAACTTTGGCTGTAAATGACATACAATCATCTTCTTCCTTCAACAAACACTCCACTTCGTTTACAAAATTCAATTCTTCAATGTTCCATCTCCTCTCTCTTGCCAGCAACCAAAAAGTGAGTAAAATAAATGTTAAATTAAAATTGACAACTGTATTGATATGTTTGACACATTGACCGATATTTTAATAAAATATAAACCACTGAATTGATACTATATATGTATGTATGTATACTCCTTTTTTAATTTTTTAACAAATTGTTGTGCTTTACAAGAGTGCCCAGCTATTCGAGGAGAGATTTCAACAAATATTTCATAAATGTCCGGTTGGCTTGTTAATTTGTATCAAATTAGTGGCTGCGGATTGCTCACCAGGCAGTGATGGTCTTTTTAACCTGAAGAAGCAAAAAGGATTACAATTGCAATAGAGACGGGATACCTCCGGGTACACTAACATTTCCCCTCCTCTCAAAATGTAGGAAAGGAAAGATTATCTCTTTAGTTTCTTTATTTTTTATGCTATTGCTACTCGCTGCTGTGATAACTTTCGAATAGAAGATATTAGAGCTCATCTTCAATACTTTGTTAGAAAGTAGTATATATTGATAGACCATAAATAATCTAGAGTTAGAGTATGATGTATGTTTGGTTTTGCTGGGTATTGTATTAATACTTGCATACAAGCTTAATTTTACACAATATACAATTTATGTATTACATACATATTCAGGCTAAACGAAATTGATTAAGTGGTTGATTTTACATAACACACATTTTGTTAAATATACACTTATTATATACATACGTATACATACATTTATTCACGCAAATAAGTATATTTTGCAATATAGTATTTTATTATAACAAAAACAACTATTATTTATTACTATTATTAGTTGTTTTAGTGTGGTTGTCGCTTTAATTGCAAACCGAAAGGTTGAGGTTGTTGGTCTTCTACTGTTATCAATTATAATAAATAGATATGTGCATTTCATTTGAAATTTACAAAGAACAAAATGTATATTGATTAAAGAATTTAAATTGAGGTAGGCTAAAGTAAGAGGTTAGACAGGCTTTTTAAATTAAAAATAACATGATAGAAAGTTTTCAATTCAAAGTGATGGATATAATATTACATTAAAATGGAGGATTTTATAGTAAATGAGGAATATGTTACACAGAGGAAATACTCAACGAAGATCTTTATTTTGAAGCACATGTAGGTCAACAATAAGCCTCCGTCGGATATTGTAGAGCAATTATTATTATTTATAGCTTTATTTTAGACTTGGGTCGAACTCGTTCACTTGTTCATTTTTGCCACAAACCAATGATCAAACCCATGTAATTTAAATGGTCTTGATCAGTGGTTTGTGGCAAAAATGAACTAGTGAACGAGTTCGACCCAAGTCTACTTTATTTTATTCTGAATGGGGGTGGTACGTTGACTAAAAACCGAAGGTCCTGGGTTTGAGATTGGGTTGAGTTTTTTCTGATGTGCATTTGTGTTCCTTTGTATCAGTTGTTGTAGGAAAGTTCAAGGCATAGTCACTGGTCACTGAACTACAAAAACTTCAGCAGATACTAATCCTAATGTAACATCAAAGTGACCTCCTTCGTCGGTATTGTGTAGCAGAATCATCGGCAAAGTAAAATAACCAATAAAATCGCTAGTAAGCACAGCTTTGAAAATTTAATACGCCTTATTGACACCAGAGGCGCTGCAACACTGCATTATTAAAAACGTGCAAAAGCAGAGTTGTAAAAGTATTAAGCTTTCCTCTATCTCTTCTTTCACCACCTGTATTCTCTATCACTATCCCCTTCCTAGTAGAAGGTAACACCGAGTTATAGTATTAGGCATTCATGGCCCGAGTGTTACTTCTCTTAAAAAAGAAAAACAGTTTCTTATCGATTTATTGTGTGTCTAATATAATAACTCCCTGAGGCATATTGTTTTTGGCCATGGAGATTTTTGTATTATTACATCCTGTTTGTTGTCAGTACCTCACGCATATACTGCTGACTAAAAGAGTTTTACATTCACTGCTAACTAACCTAACACAGCAGGATTTGTACTGAACTTCTTACTTAGGAAAGTCTCAGGATTGGGTTTAGTTCAAATCTAGCGCTTAGAAATATTTTTCCTCGAGTTTAAATGCTCAGATTGGAGTTGTTATTACCTCCATAATGTGGCCACCTAAAGTGCACTATCTTTGATAAAAATGTTTTCTAAAAAAGAATTCAAATTGATGTAAGCTATAGCAGGAGTTTTGGCAGGACACTGAGATTAAAAATAACATGAATTTAAATTATTGGAAATGATTTCCAAGATGATTGTATTAAATAAGGATGAGTTAGCAAAGAAGAAATATTAGACGTTGAGGCAGAGCTGTTTTTATGCTTTATTGGGAATTAATATTTTTATCGCACTCTTTCCCAAAATTCATGTTTAACACATTTAGTAAAATATTGATTCTTTCTTAAAAATATATTGAAATTGACTATTTTTTTATTTTGAAATATATCTGCCACGTAGGCCAAAAATTTACCTCCTGTGGAACACTTACGCTAAACTAATGGAGAAATTTTCTTATTATCTTATCGATTGATTTATTGTGTTTTCAATATAGCAATTCTCGGAGGCATGCTATCTTGGTGATTTGATTGATAGATGAGACATGAGAGGTACTAGGTACTGTACCTCACGATGTTAAACCTCTCAACTTAAAGCTGCTAGTCACAGCTGCCTAGCAGTCCTCCTAAAGTTCTTACTTGGGAAGGCCCCTTAGTATTAACCTTACTTGAAATCTAGCACTTGGGAATATTTCTTTTGGAGGTAAATGTTCGGATTATAACTAGTTGACCTTAAAATAATCAACATATAAGGTTCTTGCCTCAGACAGATGTGGCTCCATAATAAGAGCTGTGTGTATGATTATGGTCATCTAAAAAACTTTGTTCTTTAATAAAAATGTTTGCTAAAAAATAATTTAAATTGATGTAGGCTATAGCAGGAGTTTTGTTGTTGCATTAAATTGAGGTTTTTCCTTCAAAGGAAGAATATATGACGCTTTGTAAATGTGTCATTTAAGTTTTTTATTTTAAAATATTTTTACAAAGCAGCCCAAAAATGTTCCCCCAAACTAATACGCTAAACTAATGGATCAATTATTCTTATTGCTTTATTTTATTTTTTGAGGAGGTACCTCACGGTACATATGACCTCTATTGAAAGAGTTACACTCACACCTGACTAGCTGCCCTGCTGGTGTAACATGGGAGGAATTTATCTTTTCAAGTTCTTACTGGGCCAGGACCTTAAAAATATCTTTAGTTGAAATCTAACCCGTGGAATTTCCTACAGAAAGGTCTAATGCTCGGTTTGGAGGTGGTGGCCTTCAAATATTAACCACAAGGTGATCTTGCCTTATGCAGTATGGTAAGATAGTTGTGGCTTTAAAATAAGTTTACGTATGGTTCCTTTTATCCCTCTTTAGCTAGATGATGTTAGGAAGGATGGTGTTGTAATACACCTCCACTCGGAGATCCAGTTGGGTCCATTATAATTTAAAATTCTTATATATGAATACATTCATGGAATTGTTAACTCGTCTCAAAGTGCTTAGATTATTATTGTTTTGATAATAACACAAGCTGTTCATTCCGCACTCCAACATTTCTTATCACATTTAACATTTATTTCAATAATTTCTCCTATTTTTTTTCTCAATCATATGCCTTCAAAGTGATAAATATCTTAATATTTATTTAGAAATTCTTTTCATTAAATTCTTTAAATTTAAACAAAAGCTGGCAACAAAATGTTACACACTGCAATTTTATTTAAACATTTTGATTCAATATTTTAAATTAAATCAGCAGTACAAGAAGTACTCATGGCAAATTGCAACAACAAAAAAGAACAATAAAGAAAATTATATACATTTATGGATTTCCGATATCAATTGATTTTATAGAATTATAAATATGACTTCTCAGCGTATACAAAGACACAATAGGAGGAAAAGCAGCAAAAATATTGTACAAAAAGATTTAAACATAATACGAGTATAATCTACGAATGACTTTTGCTGTTACCAAATGCATTACAAATGAAACAACACATACGGATTTGTATGAATGACTCTTGTGTCACATACAATGTTGCCCGTTGTCTACATATTTTGCTATACATACACTATATTTGAACGAAAGATGAGGCATCATACTCGTAAAGCGCACCAGTCGTAAGCAATTTTTATACGTTTGTATCTTGTGCAAATAAAAAAATATATAAAAGAAGGAATAAATATTAAGAAGAATTCAATAAAAAGTCAATAAATAAATTTAATATTTCAATACATACAAAAATTATGAGCAAAAAAAAAAAGGGAAAGAAAGACACGGAAGATGAAGTGGTGTATGAAAGCCAATAATGTAATTGCGAATCATTGAAAGATTTTAAAGAAAGAAGAGTAGAGAACAAGTGCTTGGTAATAAGCAACAAGTATGTAGAAGAAGACATTTGTAATTGCTTTTTGTAATGAAAGGGAGTTTTTTCGGACTTATGAAAAGAAAAGAAATGTGAACTTTATTATATTTTTTAATTGAATTAAAACAAAAAAAATTTGAAGTGAAAAAAGAGCTACTTATTCACAAAAAATTTAATTTCTTGCTAGAAGTGGTACTTTTGGCAAAAAAAAAGTACCAAGTAGCAGAATTAAATACAAAATTTAACTTTTGGTATAAAATGCTACTTTTTGTTTTGATTCAATGACACCCTTGAAAAATTGTACTTTTTGTATAAAATTGTACTTTTTTAAATTGTACTTATTGAATATTAAAATAGTACTTTTTCGTATAAAAATGCATTTTCTTGTTTAAAATTGAACGATTAAAATTGGTCTTTGTTACAAGAATGGAAATTTTGGTATAAAAAATGGCTTCAGTAGAAAATATAATTTTTAAACGATCGTTTTTGAAACTTTTCAAATCTTGAAATATTTAAGCGATTTAGATTAGCAAAATAATTTCCTAATCACAAAATTATTCTTGGATACAAAATTGGATAAAAAATAATTTGAAATCAAAAAACCAGATTACCTGCTTATTAATAAAAAAAAATAAATTTCTTGCTAAAAAGATATTTGAAAAAGTACCAAATACCAAATTTGTATTAAATAGTACTTTTTGTATTAAAAAGTAATTTTTGTATTAACCAGTACTTTTTCTATTAAAAAGTAATTTTTGTATTAAATAGTACTTTTTATATTGAATAGTACTTTTTGTGTTAAATACTACTTTTTGTATTAAATACTACTTTTTGTATTAAGTAATACTTTTGGTGTTAAATATTACTTTTTGCATGAAAAAGATTTTTTATAAAATAGTACTTTTGTTTAATTTCTGTTATTGTACATAAAATAGTACTTTTTCGTATAAAACCGTGTTTATGGTATACTTTTTTTTTTTGGTTCACAAATGTCCTCTGTAAAAATTACACTTTTTGTAAAAAAAGATAATTTTTAATCGACGGTTTTCAAAATATTTAACAACAACATCAAGAGGTCTTAAGCATTTAAACGATTTAGATCAGCATTCGATGATATATTCCAAGTTGAAAAGATACAAAAAATGTATCTGCCAGGGACTTATTACGGTTCTCGTTTTCGAGCTTTAAATTTCTCGTGTTTGCACTATGTGACTACGTTTGTCGAAAGTCGTAAAACTGCAACACTGTTAACAATTCTTTAACAATTTTTGTACTACAATTCTCGAAAGAAAAAGTCTAAAGTTGGAAAGATAGACCGCATCCCATATATTTGTATTGACACTAATAAATAGATACTTATCTTCATCATCAGAGGATTAAAACACGGCATTGTTGTTGGCTTAGCACGTCTGCATGCATTTCGTTGCTGCTAAGCAAGAACAATTCAAAAAATCTTGTTGCAAAAAGTCAGTAGAAAAACAAAATAGGCAACACATAATGTATAATATTATATGCTGTTTTTGAAAAAGTTTCTTAGTTTCTCAATAATTATTGAGATTTTCTTTATAAACACTGAATAATGAAGTGCTGCTTAGCAGCAACGAAATGCATGTAGAATGCATGCTAAACAACAACGAAGCCATTTTTTAAATTCGTGTTAATTTTATGATGGAATAAATATTTAATTTAAAACATCACGAAAAAATTAATAAAACTTGCCTTTAGTTGCCACCAATTTCTTTTTATTGCTTCTTTTTGAAATTTTTTGTCACTCCCTTTTCATTCTGTTACGAATTCCCTTTAGTCTAAAAATTTTACGTAGCACCACAAAAAAAAAAAATCCAAAACCAGTACGACAATAGTCGAAGCACGTTTTTAGAAAACTCTTGTAAGGCTGACTATTTTCGAAATTTTATCAACAACGACATCTTGCGGAACTACGAGTGTTAAGCTATTGAGGTATTGAACTAAGTTTTTTAATTTCAAAAGAATGCGTCAAGAATATAATATAATCTTATATATTTAAAAAATTTATTATTCGACATATTGTCAGAAGTTTATTTTAATTTGAAATTTATTTGCTAGTGGTTCAGCATTGTCTACTGATGATTTGTTACAGCAACAATGAAATATATAGACAATGCTGAACCACTAGCAAATAAATTTCAAATTAAAATAAACTTCTGACAATATGTCGAATAATAAATTTCTTAAATGTTAAATTTAGATTTTATTTTGCCTTGTAATTACTTTTATTGTTATCCAATGGATTTCTAATTGTATAAAGGTGTAGAAAAATAAAATAGATTAAAATCGAATATAAATTATTTGCTAGGTTTTTTGTATTAGTTTCTAAGCCTACTACGCTTATTTTTCTTTTGTGATTTTCAAAAATATTATTATTTGTGAATTCTCAAATAGTTCTTGAAAGTCTGTGCATAAGATACGAGGTTTGTGACTATTCAAAATGTGTGGTTGAAGTCTACTGATGATTTGTTACAGCAACAATGAAATATATAGACAATGCTGAACCACTAGCAAATAAATTTCAAATTAAAATAATCTTATAAATAAATACCGCACATATTTTTTTCTCGTACACTTTTTTTAAGTATCTTATCGTCCATAAATATTGGCAAAACATACATATATGGTTTGAAAGTTGTTTTGTTTAGATATCCACGACTTTCTTCTTTGGTTTTTATTTTGTACACATGTGATTTTAATAAATAAAGACAAGATACTAGGTATTAAGTGGTCTAATTTAGACCACCGGGCGATCCTAGTATAATATAAATGTATCAAGAATATTTCGACTGGGCCGGATTTTGGGAGTTATAAAAAAAATTTAATATATTTTGTGAGGTTTTTCTATCATTATTTGTACTGAAATTTTCTCAGCAGCCTAATTTTATTCATTTTATTTTTGAAAACAATTTTCAATATCTGCTAAGCCGAATTGCTTCATTATCATTCGAGACCTAAGTGGGACCTATGCGTTTAGAATACGAAATTCTGTTGCGATCGGTTAATCTATTATTGAGTTATTAAAGGTTTAAAAACACACACAAATACAAAAACACACACATCCACCTAGCGGGAAGAAGAAATAGTAAGGATACCTTTTAGAAGACCTTTGTACTCCTTATTTTAGATGTGCAAGTCCTGCTCGCTGCATTCCATGCTCACATCTCTTTTACTGGGTTTTATATTGCATGTTAGGCCTTCCGCTCTCACTTCATTTGACAGCTGTGCTGAAATGCCATCAAATTAATAGATTTTGATTTTGCTTTGATAAAAAAACAAAACAAAAACTACTACTCCTTGTCTTCTCCCTTATCATAGAAGAGAATGTGGAATGTGTAGCTTAACTTTTATGCAAAAGAATCGAGGCTATACATGAGGTATTCTTTAGCAGCTAGATAAGAATAGGAATTGGATGAAGGAAATTCCTCAGCAGGCCTCCTTTAATAAGGTCTGAAGTAAGAAGGTGTTTTGAGTTTTCCCGCTGGACATAGTCAGAATAGATACCCCTAGCTCATTGCTGGCCTCCGAGATAAATGTATTCGTGTATGTGTATTCATTAGTATAAGAAGCCGATTTAAGTTGCACACTCTGGTGCCACTTTGGCCAACTATTCCCTAAGTATAAAAATTCGAGATATGATGAAAGCTAGATTTTCGAAAATCGGGATGAAATCATTAACTTCCTCTTTTTTATAGAGGAAGTCGAAACTATAATTTAATTTAAGTAAATTATTTATTTCTTCTAATATATTTTCCCTTTTTTAAAAAAAAGTTTAATATGCATTTGATAAGCTTTGTACCCTCCCTCTTTTTTATTACTTTCCTATTTGTTTACCACACAAAGTTGTTCAATATGTTTGCTGTCGTCTTGTTGTTTATCCAAATTGTTAACTTTTCAAAAAGATCAATAAATTCAGTTTTTTACGTTGCCATTCTGTGCCATTTAACGGCCAACAAACGTGCCACAAAAATAAGAATGAGGACTTCTCTCAAATAGTGTTACTTAAGCTGAATTTGATTGGGACTGTCATACGAGTGTATAGAATTGTATAGAACTTATTTATTTGCAGCTAAAGTTTAAGCAACTATTGCACTACCCTTTCCACCAAAAATGAACGTTCTTCTTCAACTCGCCGTCTTCTTTATGATGACTTCTTGCAATTGTAAGATTTTTATTGCTGCAAATTCATTGAACAACAATAACAACGTCCGTCGCACAGTGCTTTGTCCCATAGGCAAAATTAAAATAAA
This sequence comes from Tachina grossa, assembly GCA_949987645.1. Classification (NCBI taxonomy): domain Eukaryota; kingdom Metazoa; phylum Arthropoda; class Insecta; order Diptera; family Tachinidae; genus Tachina; species Tachina grossa. The sequence continues at coordinate 150,862,608 of OX465276.1, forward strand.
ATAAAGTGCTTAGAATATTTAAGTAATATACATTTTTGTAAAGCTAACAAAGTACCTTAAATAAATTCGTAAATAGAATTTATTATCTCGTCTTTTTGTTAACAGTTGAGGCCGCTTAAGTCAGAAAACCTTTGAGGTAAAACTGTTGAACGGAAAAACGGTTTTTACTGTGTTACAAACAATTTTTTTAAAATTTCAGTTTTTATTGTATTGCTTGGAAACTTAACAGTTTTGTTTATAACTATAGGTACAAAAAAACAAAAATAATTTTTTGTAAATATTTTATATAGAAAAGTTGTTTGTGCCATCGAAAACTCTTGCGATTTTTTATTTGGAATTCCCAAAATGCAAAAGTTTGATAGAGTGAAAAATTTTTTTTTTAAGAATAGGTAATTTTTTATTTGTGATTTTAGTACATGTTAAAGGGCTTATATAGAATATGTAAACAAGTTTTAGATTTTTCACCCGGAAATGTAAAAATGATATGAATTTTTTAAGATATATTTCCTAAGTTTCAGAAAAAGTTGCAAAGACCTAAGTTTATGGTACTGCCAAAATTTAAAAAAAAATGAGTTTATACAATTTTTTTTATTACTATAAAAAATTAATAAAATTTTGATTTAGTGTATAATTTTTATTAAATAGTCACAAAAATTTACCAAAAATTGAAAGAATATTTTTTTTGGCGGAAACCCTAAAGTTTTGCAAACTTTGAAAAAATTAAAAAATATATAAATAAAAAGTAGGCGATTTTTTATTTTTCATTTATATACTTTGTTGATTTAAGATTTTTAACCGGAAATTTGAAATTTTATATTTTTTTAAAACATCTATATTTTTTAGTTTTACAAAGACCAAAAATATGATTATATAATTTTTTCCAAGTAAAGGGCTCCAGAGACGCTCAATGTTCAATTAAATTTTTGCAAGCTGTGCAATTTTATTGACTGTAGGTCTGTTTGACAACTTTTCGAGTAAAAAATATCAAGTAACTTTTACTGGGAGAGTAAGAATGATTTTACTCTCTCAGTAAAAAATATCACAAAATTTAAACGAACGACATCCAGTAAAAAGTATCAAGTAATCAACATTTGTTTGTAAACAGCTGATTCATGTTTTCCTTTTTGCTTTTCGTTTCATTGTTTTCCCTATGTTTCAACTCATTTACTCCGTGAACACACTGCACTTTGTTGTTGTGTATGCTAATAATAAGCTGACGATATGACTTGTTATTTACATTTTGCTATTTTCCGTTATTTTTTATATTTGATATTTTATATTTATATTTTATATTTTATGAGAAAAAGTATATATGGGAGATGGTCATGTCCTTGTATCGAATGAAGCGAAATTTCCCAGAAAGCCCAAAAATATAGTTTTATAAGTTGTTATAAGTTTTCAGTGCATTCTGTGCCTCGTGATATAATGTAATAATAATGTGATAACTTTTCGAGTCGAGAAAATTGTTATCATCCTGTGAAACACAGGGTGAGTAAGAAAAAAACTGTATTTGTTGATAATTTTTGTAAGTTTGTATAAGTTTTTATGTGAGTAACCCTGTGTAAAATAGGACAACCAATATAATTATTTAATTTATCTCGATGCGAGCGAGAACTTCTCACAAGTTACAGAAATGGGGTACTGATCACAAATGTAGCAAAAATTTAGTTTATGAGAAAAAGGATATATGGGAGATGGTCATGTCCTTGTATCGGATGAAGCGAAATTTCTCAGAGAGCCCAAAAATATAGTTTTATAAGTTGTTATAAGTTTTCAGTGCATTCTGATCACTAATGTAGTTACAATTTAGTTTTTGAGAAAAATTATATATGGGAGGTAGTCATGTCCTTGCACCGAATGAAACAAAATTAACCACTAAGCTAAAAGACATATTTTAACAGATAGTTACCAACTTTCGATTTATTCTATATACAATTATAGCTAAAATTAAACTTTTAAATTTAAAGATGTATGGGAGTTAGTCATGTCCTTGCACCGATTTTTCCGAACTTCGAATTTTTCTTAATTAACATATTTTGAAAAAGCACACCAAATTTCATTTTTCTGCGATAACTTCTCTAATTTTGCCGATTCACTATATGGGGACAAAGCACTGTGCGTCGTCCTCTGTTTGTACAAGTTGCATCCATAAGTTATACTAATGCTAAAAATTGTTATTCTGTGTTCTCTGTGTACATGCTATTGTTGATACATTTGTTTTTGGTTGGTTCGTGATCGCTTTGACCAAAAAGATCTTCTTCCTTTTTGGCCATTTAAGTTGCTGCTGCATGCAACCAGTTTTACCAGCCAGCTACAGAGTTATGGGAACTGTGTTCTTCTCATCTTGTGCTCTGTGTTTGAGATTATTGGATTAATTTTATTTATTTTTTTTATTTTTCTCTTTCTTTATGTTACGAATATACGATGCTTGTATCTGGTCTTTGTGTGGATATTTTGAAGTTGGTAGTAAATAAATTTTATTGCCGGCTATTGAGTTTTTTTTTTTTTGTTCAATTTTGTGTTTTTATCGTTTTGGGATTTAAAATTGATGGCAAATGTTTAAATTTTGTATAATTGAAAGCGGATAGTTAACAATATTTCCATTTTTAGATGTTAAGTTGTTAACAAGATGATGATTTCGATGTTTTTGTTGTTGTTTAATGTGGATAATTTTTTGCTCAGTTTTGCAGTTTTTAGGGAAAGTAAATGGCAGGTAAATTTTAAAAGAAAACTATGAAAATTTTTAATTGTACGTCAAGCCAAAGTGCAGTTAGAATTCGTGTTTTCCCCCACTTCTTCGTTTTATTGATCAAAGAATTATTTGCATGCTTGCTGCTAGTAGTAATGAGCCTTTTAATTTTAATTGAAAAGATTTTGAATTACTTTGAGATTTTGTTTGACAATTTTTATATTTATTCTTTATAATTAGCCAACCTGCCTTTATCTGCCAACCTCTTTATTTATTTGCTCTTTCTACTCGTTGTGTGTTCTATTTTCATCCCCTCTTTTTGCTTAGCTATGGATATATCCTTTAATTATGCAATTTTCAGGCTAAATTTAATTTTAAATTTGATAAGTCTTGCTTGGATGCCAAACAAACCCTTAGTAAATCTTAAAATATAAATTAAACAAAACGCAGACCCCTTGGCATATGCTGTTAAAATGCATTTTCTAAATACCCTCCCGAAAATATGCAACACTCAAATGAAATGTTAATATTTATGACTGGCAAATGTAAAATAAATTAACACACTGCACTAGACACGCAGACAGACAGACAGGGCACAAAAGCAAAAGTGCATTCAAAATCTCCAGAAATGTTTGAGTGAATGAGAGAGCGAGAGAGATAGAGAGAGAGGTGAGGAGTAGAAGGTTATTTTACTACCCATTATACATACAAGTGCAAATTTATTTTTCGGAAGGTATATATAAAAAAGCAATTTCAGTTTTTGTGTGCCAGTAATTTATTTACGTACATATATGTATAAATTTACTTTAAGCTCAAAAATAGACAACAATTTGTATATTATTTTATACATCTGTACATAAACTTGTCCGTCTGTCTGACTTTTTGAAAACATTTAAAGGAATCAAAGTGAAAGAGCAAAAAAAAGGACAGCCAAGGTCTTATGTTATTGTATCCGTATATAAGTATGTATAACGGAAGCTTGGTGTTTCCTGTTTAAAGTATTTAATGCGTTTGGCTGCTGTGCTACTGATTAATTGTATTACAACAGCAGAAAAATGAAGGTACGAAAAACTCAATAAAAAGATTTTGCACTTAAGCGTTTTCATTTGTTGTAGCTGGTGACAGCTGGTAGGGGTTTTTTAACATCACTGTGACATAAATTCCTAAAGCGAATGTTATACAGACTGGCAATAAACGACTAAGCAAAGAAGCTACAAATTTAAAGGGAAGACTTCAAAAATATTCGTATACCTTAAGGCGACATATGATTAATTTTAATCAGAGTGCAATTAAATAAATGTGTAATAAACTAGTTGATGTACTTTAATCGAACAAATTTAAAAGTCGCCTCGGTTTTTAAGCTAAGAACTTGATATTAGGCTCTTGTTTTTGTTATAGACAACTTAAAGGTCCTTCATTGTACCAATCTTGTCAACATCCATAAATCAATTTGCTAAACATTTTTAATCACTTCAATGAAAACCAAACCATCATACCAATGGTAATGATAGTCGGAAAATTTTTTCAGCAGCCAAGTAACACTTATTGCGCTAAGATCACCTGAAATCTCCTCACTTTTAGTCAAGTTAGGTTAGGTTATGTTGAAAAGAGGTGCGAACAAATATTAATTAATTCGTTCATGCTTTTACAGCATGTTGTGCGCTATAACTAGAAACTATCAAAACCCTATTAAGCTTAGTAAGGTTATTTATTTATTTATAAATTTGATATCACATACAACAAGATATAAATTTTTTTAATTACAGTATGTGAACTCAGAACGATATAATTTCTTAATTTATTTATTTATTTATTTATTTATAAATTTGATATCACATACAACAAGATATAAATTTTTTTAATTACAGTATGTGAACTCAGAACGATATAATTTCTTAATTTATTTATTTATTTATTTATTTATAAATTTGATATCACATACAACAAGATATAAATCTTTTTAATTACAGTATGTGAACTCAGAACGATATAATTTATTATTTAGTTACATAGTAGAGAACAAACATAATATTAATAATTTTAGAAAGAGGAAACAAATACTTGAAATATACAGTAGAGAAAACAATTAATTCTATGATATTTATATTTATTTATTTATATACATATATGCAATATGGAAATATGTTTCAATTAAAAACTTGTAAACAATTTCCTTTTAAATTGTATAACGTTGCCTGTAGTTTGTAAACTGTTGCGTAATGAGTTCCACAGTCGTATAGTACTAATAAAAAACAGCCATTCAAAAATTATAGTACGATATCTAAATTTTATGCTATTTTTCCTCTATTAGAACGTGCAAACTGGAGGCGCTCATACAAATAAATTGGTTCTTGGGTGTATATAATTTTATGCATAAGTATTAAAGATTTTATCTTAAGCAGTTCCTCAATATTAACTCCGTATAAGTTTTTAGAATATAGAGAAGTTCCGTCATATCTTTTAATTCTGTAGACATATCGCACAACCGCATTGTAAGCCACAGCTAATATGCTTTTACTGTATGAATCACAAGAAGCAAAAATTTCACAGCCATATAGTAGCCTCGGCATTACAAATGTTTTCGCAAGAAGCATACGAATATTCAGAGGAGTAACATGGAAAATATTTTTCCAGAAACAGAGTTAATGAAAGTATTCCATTGAAGTGATTTATTAAAAATAATACCAAGATTTTTAGGTGATTCAACAAATGCAATATTATGATTTCCCAGTATGACCAGAGTATCAACTAAAATATAGGTTAGGAACCTAGTCTCCTCAATAAACTTTCTTGGGGTTTTTTCAGTCGGAATCTCCAAGATGTATATGAGTCTGTAGGGTCTGTTGAGGATTGCTTTTACTCTATGTGTTGCTAGTTTGCTTGTTGACAAACCCGCTAAGTCAAAAGTTAGCTTCACAATTTTGCGATAAAACATCGCCTATAATTTGCTTGAATTGATGACTGGTTTTTACGTAAAGTAAATCTAGATAATTTGTTAGCTGTATTCACTATAATTTGCCAAAGTTTAATTTCGACTACGACCAAGTCAAAGTTGAAACACGCCAGCTACAATTTTATTGATATTGGGCCGTATTCAAAAAAACTTAAAAAAGCTTTGAAAAGCAATGTTAAGTAAAGCTGTATTAAAAAAAAATATTATATCAAAATTCTACGTTTGCTAAGGCTACTTTAAGTTGATATTTCCAAAATGTGTATTTTGTACCTCAAATATTTTTGTTAATATAGCACATATTGATTCATGTTACATCTGAAAATGAATCTAGAAGTGCTAGCTCTTATTTTAAATTTATTATTTTCGTCATGTGATGGAAGATATCACTAAATTATTCAACTGATTCGAAATAAATAGCAAAATCCATAAAAAAAAATATTAAAATAAATGCAATTATACAAAAATGTTTTAGTGATGTACATTCAGACAAAACGAATCGAAAAAAGCTGGATATTCAAATACTCATTTCGTTAGAATAAAATAAATTGAGATAATTTTTCTATGTTCATCACATTTGTTTTACTTTTACTTCATAAAAAATGTTTATCTGTTTTGCTTCCATGTCAGAAGCTTATCTTTTATAAATTACGTTGCTTAACTTCAAGATAATAAAAATTTATTTGATAAAATAAAAAATTATTTGAATACCCGAATGAAATTGTATTATATTTTGTACATCATTAGCTGTGAATTGGTTGTTGAACACGGTGGTGTTACCAGAATTTATTATTAAATCACAAAATAATTAAAGTTGTCTTTTGTATACAATTTCTTAACAAAGCAACCCTACAAGAACACTACCAGTCAATTGACTGCTTATTTGATCGGAAGTCATGCAGGATATATTCATCAATGCGTAGAACAAAGTTTCTATCACATTGTTAAAGGCAAAATGAAAAATGTGATGGATACTTTTGTGTACGTGGGATGTTGCATCTCTCTCTAACCAATTAATATAGCATATAGTTGAACTGCTCACTCCAGTGCTTTTTACTAATCAATGATAGCATAAATATTACTCAATTTCGACTGATCATAATTGACAAATATATCCCCCACAATTGAGTAATCAGCAAATATACTTTTTAATTTATTTTATTTATTATTATTTAACTAACATATTTAAAACAAAAAATACAAATAAACAAAACAGCAAATAACTTCAGCAGTATCTATCCCTCTTAACGCCTTTTCATAACCAACGCACCTTGCTCTTTACAAATGTCTAAAATTTTGAAAATAAATATACATATTAAATTAAACTTTGTGAATTTCTTTTATGCACTATTTTACTTATCTTTTTTAACACTTTTCACAGATAGAATGAATTGTATCACCGACTTCTTCAGCCCCCCCCCAACGCATCTTGATCTTTCTAAATATCTAAAAATTGAAAAAGAAACGAATACATAAATATATACATACATACATATATATGTATGTATAGTTTTAATTAAACTATAATATTTCTTTTCTTAATTATTGTTTTTATCTTACTTTTTCACAAACACCATAACTTTTTTTTATCACTTTTTACATTTTAATTTTACAAACCGAACGAACTATAAATTATTTTCAGTAAAATTCAATATTTTAAAAATTTTGACATGTGTACATTAGACATTCCACTCTATCATATATGTTAGAGTAGAGCAACTATAATAACTGTTGAATTGAATGTAAAATTGTTGCAAATGTGTTAGTAAAAAAATGTTGTTTGTGTTAGTTTCAGTTATTCATTTCTTGTAGGGAATGTTAGCCTTAAAGTGCTTGGTAGCTACTATGAACTTTAAAGCTGAAGTGAAATATTTTTTTGAATAAGGCTGATTATGTGCTATTATAACTATTATAATTTGGTATTTTGATTTCAAAGAATATAATTTTCTTTTGTATACTTGGTTCATATTGGCTGATAATAACCACAACGAATGTCATCCGACCTTGGTGGTTATTATTTAACCTTTAATTTTTCAAAGAAACTTTCAGCTTTTTTCCACATTGATTTATTTATCAAACATTTCCATTTTGTGAATAATTGTTATGAAAAAATATGCAACATATAAAATATAATTCAAATATTAAACCATTTTAAAGCAGGCATCTCCAAAAAACATCGCACACAGGAGTTTATCTTTATAATAATTCTAAATTTTACGTACAAATTATACGTAAGATTGTGAACCATAATGAGAGTGTTAAAAATTTTGGAACTGACCGCTTTAAAGAATTCGAATTTTTACTGATACATACAATTTATTCTTTTTCTTTACAGGTATGTACAATAATGCTCATGATTTCCCCTATTACTTGTAAGTATTAAAATTGAAACAGAAAACTAATAACGTTAAAGCATTCTTTAAACCGATATTCTCATACAAAAATCGTGCGTTAAACCATTATTAACTTTAGCAACTCTATATGAATACCGGTTTTATGTTTAAGGTTGTATTATTGAAAATTTTGATAAAGATGTGAACAGTCCGAAAAAAATATAATATTTTCTACTGGGTGTATAACTTAAAAATGTGGGATTCACAAAAGATGACATCTTTAATAACTTATATGATATACATATATTACAGGAGGTTAAAAATCTTGCCATATCGTGCCATAACCGCCAAAAAAGCTTAAGCTACATAATTTTCGAACTTGATTATTTGAACAAAATTGATCACTTGCGATCGTAAATAAAAAAAGAGGTTCAAAAAATTTGTCGGTTAAGCTAAGCTACTTTTGCGGTTATAGCTCGGTACAGTTTGACTTAATCATTGATCTAAAGAGTTTAACAAAACCACAAAACATTTAATTTTGCTTCGACAATATCGAATTTTATTCCAACAAAAAGCACATGATTTCTGGGAAGGTTTGCCTTACTTCTTCAATTTGAAAAAGCGCAGCCGAATCTTATCCGGAATATGATCCAAGAACTTCAGCGCGCGAGAGATGGTTGATGTGGCGTAAAAGCGCTGATTTTGTCACGGAAGACAAATACCATCCAGCTCGAAGATGCTTAATGAAATGTGGTTAAACGCAAGAAAAACTTGCGAAATCATTGGGAGTTACTCAAGCAGCAATAACAAATGTTTACAAACAGCAAAACCCAGGATATTGGGCACACCACACGATTTGAAGCCAAGAGACGTTGAGTGACGATTTTGCATGTCCCAAATGCTGTTTAACTCTATAAAAAGAAGTCAGTTTTCCCTGGAAATACTACTTGAGAGGAAAAATGTACCAATTAGAATAATCCGAAGTCCAAGAAATAGTATAAGAAGCCCGGCCAAACAGTCCAATCAAAACGAAAGCCAGAAAAAAAAGAAAAACGTGAAAAATCAGATTTACATAATATCATGAACATGACTACAATTTCACTAAATATGTATCAAAAAGACAAGTTCTTGTAATGACAACCTCTGTAAACATCTTGAGAAATTATCAAAGTTTGCACTATTTCCATCACAAGATCAGGATCTTATTGGCTTTCTTGGAATATCTTCTCTCTTCTCTGCGCTTCTGGAAGGGACCTATACCGAAAACATTTGACTCGATTAAAGCGAGCATTGGTAGAATATGCGACCAGATTTGATGCCTTAATTGAGAGATTGTTTTCAAACTCAAAAAAATATTAAAAAATCATTGCCAATCACTCAAGCAGCAATTTAAAAACGGTAACAGGCAGCAATATACACTCAGAATCACGGAAATTAAATACCAAACAAGTTGAAGTGGATAGACGCTGAAAGACGATTCGCTTATTTGATTGGTTCAATAAAAAACTGCTAATGCTGCATAAATTTATTGAAACAAACGTTGTCTTATGTTTTATACCAAGTTAAGATCTTTATACTGATTTGCCACCTCATACGTACAAAAGAAGTAATTTTTGCATTGAATAACTACTTTCGATGAAAACTGAAACCATTACGACAACTTGAAGCAGAAAAAATCGTATGTGAAGTCCGGCCAATCAGCTGAATTAAAGCCAAACCATCATATCCATGACGCGAGGTAATACTTTGCATTTGGTGGCTCTAGAATGATCTACTAATATCAGGCACGACAATCATGCGGAATGTCTACCAAACACAATTCATCTCTTTAAAGTGAGCATTGGGCAAAAAACTGCCGGAATATGCGATCAACCATGAAGCCCTGACAGAATGTTCCATAGCGACTACACTCGGTCACATGTTGCAAGACTAGTTAATAATTATTTAGAAGATTGTGATTGGCAAATTTTGCTTCACCCACCTTATTGTCCAGAACTTGGCCTGCCTACCATTTGTTTCGATCCATTCAGAACGCTTTCACTTCACTCCTAGGCTGGGCTCCGAAATTGCCTTGATCCGCGCTTGGTTTAAAAAAAATTTGCAGTTATTTTTTTGCAAGGAACCCATATGTTACAAGAAAGATGAAAAAACTCACAGTTAAGAATGATCAATACTTTGAATAAATTTATATTATACCAAAAGTTTCGCTAGAAACGCTAAAAATTTCCAAAAATCTCAAATTTTTAAGTTATACTACACACTAGTACAATATCATGTCTGATCCTTTTTCTATGCGAAAGATCATCGCGTAAGAGCAATAAATTTATTTAATAAACTTCAGTCCTGAAGTAGTTGGGAAAATATTTTACTGTTAAACAAACAATAAAGAAAAAAGCAATAATAGGGAATTTTGCAATGGCTAACTTTTTAGTTTTATGCTTCGCAAAATTGTTACATAAAAATATATCGCATTTGTGCGACTAAAGAGGCAATATGCACTTTTTTCAACAAAACGATGTATGTACAGTGGTCAATCTACCTATTTTAAAAATCTAGTTTTGCGCAAAAAAAATGTAGTTGTATTTCTGTATTTGTATATTTTGGGTTGACCCTCTTTAGATGAACAAGTGCGATATGTTTTTATTTGAGGAAGACTATTATTGTCTTCGTAGCAGAGAACGACAAAAGTATTGTTTTGAGTACTCTGAGTATTAATCGGCCACACATGCGTATATACAGGGCTATTTTATTTACACTCACATAAAGCATGTTCTTAAATATCCAAAACACATTATCCATTCCATTTTATATAAAAAAATGCATGTATACGGTGGCGAAAGCTTAATAAATATCATGCGAATATATTTTTCCCCCCTAAATATCCATGCTCTGAGTATAAGCATACTCTGACTATAAGCATGAAATAGAGTCAATACGCTTGATACGCATGTGCCCTTTTATTTGTAGTTGTAGCGTATTTTAGTTCTTCGTATAAACGAAGTATAGATGCTTTTGTGTGTTAGAATCTGCTATAATCTTAATTGCTTGAGTGAAAATATGTGAGCGTACGAATTATTTGCGCTACAATTATTATTGTACGCAAATACTAATATTAAGACTATTAACGTCAGTATATTTTCTTTGAGGACTTCTTGCAATTCTTTGCATCGCAGATACTTGAACATAAGGATATTTCAGATCTGATATTTGCTGCATTCCTAAGTCAAAGGTAAAATGAACATGTTTATTATAGTTATTCTCTTCTTTTCCATTCATACTTATATTGGTTCACTTTTTTGTTTTCCAGGTATTTAATTTAAAAAAGAACCTTAAACTTTAAAAATATATTTTCCCAGAGAAAATTGTAGGGTATTAAGAAATTATGAAAAGCCGCATTATATTTATTCTGAATATTTATGTATGCTCGAATGAAATTGTCATACAAAGGAAGTGGTGAAAGGGTTTAAAGCAACCAAGACTTCCTACTGTGTGCATTGGTACACTCAAACTGTTTGCGAAAGCCACAGTTTATTAAATTCTTACTTAATGCAATAGCACACAGTCAGCAGATTCATTTCAAACACACACACACAAGATTTCATACATATGCAAATATCTCGCAAAATATCCCAGTTGGCCATGTCTTTTAAACATCTTGCAAGATAGATACACTACAATGTTGGAGGATCTGTTGGTGACAGCGCAAACAGATCATTGAGGAAATTTTCAAACAAATGGCCGATAAGTTCAAACATGACAACAACAGCGACACTTTCGCTCATATTTTCTTTGGCCCTGTAGAACTGATAATTTTTATAACATTGAACGTTGCAAGACTAGCTGGCAGATAATATCCATCCAATTAGTTTGATGCATGACCAGTTGAGTAGTTTTTTTTAACGAGTTTTGGTGTACTATTTCTGTTAGATTGTCTCAAAAGAAACCGTAATCGACAAATATCGTGCATGACAAATGTGGAATTTTTCCCTAAGTAGTCGCTGATGAAAGTGTCCTCTGCGATAAGTTGGCCAACTGGGATCACACTAAGGCAGTGGTGGGCATTCTCTCAATTTCCTGCGACGCGTGAGAATAGGCTGTTTTTCTTTACCATCAACTATCTTTTTAGTCGCAAAGCACATACACATATAAGAATAAGAAAGTGTATATTTGGCCACCACTGCACTAAGGAAATAAGTATATCAGTGCTGGAATTGAAGAGCAAAGTCGGTTTTTTCTTTATGTAATTTTTTTTTTTAATTTTGCATTTGCACACATCCACACACACCCCTTCGCAATGTCATTTATTGTCTATGGGTACGGTACCTTGATTGTTTACGATTCAGTTTGTTTTTGCAATACGCACACATTAAAGTTTGGTGTCAATGAGAAAATACCCCCCACTGTTGCTCCACAGTTACTGCTGGTTAGTTGTTGGTTAAATACTAGACCCATAAACTTTATAGAGTTGTGGCTGCAGCAGCATACATACATTTAGATTCTTCCATTGACCCACCCTGTTGTGCCTGATTGTTTATATGCTGCACATTTGCGACACACGCACACACACACACACACACACACACACACCCTCCTACGGGCAAGTGTAGACAATAAACTTGCAGACATACAACCTGGGGGCACCTTTGATGTTCCATTTTATGCGAAATTCCCAATATGCAACCCTTTAAAAAGCAGCTGTTAGTCAGGGTGTTGCAGTTGAGATTTTTAGTGTGTTTGTGTGTTTCCTCTTGTGGTGTCTTGTGTCGCTCAAGCAGTTCATTTTTTTATTTTTAATTTCTTGTTAGTAAGTCATCAGGCACAATAATCATAATAACAACAAAAGCCAAAGCAATACAATTTTAAGCAAAACCCCATCGTGTCGATGTGGTCGGTCGGTTGTCTTTTTCTTTTAGGTTTGGGTTAATTTGCCTTTGAATCTCAGCAGTGACTTGTACTTGACTTTTTTTAAGTAACTCACATGTCAAAGTATGTTTATTGTTGCCTAAAGGAATAACAAGAAATGTTAAATAAAAACTTTAATGCAAACATTTAATAAATGTTTTCAATGTAGCAATTTAAGTTTACCTGGCGAGTAGACAAGCAAATAATAACAAAATTTAAATACATATTGATTTATCTTGTCATGTCATGACCCAAAAATAAAAAGGACGCTAACAGGGTGGCCTGAGACCTAGTTAATCGACTGCTGACCACATATCTACATTACAGCTGATTCTGGAGAAGACCTAAAACAACAAATCGACACCTATCACTTGCTCGTCGACTACAAAGCTGCTTATGACATCGCCAAGCGATGTTTGTTCTGAGTTTGACATACCTGCAAATCTAATACTCTTATGCAGAATGATAACATCATTCTGGATGTTAGAATTGGAAAATGCCTTTCCGAGACGTTTAGTACCAAATGAGTTTTAAGACTATGTAATCTTTTCATCGATTTTTTTGCAAAAAATCTGCGTGATGCTGTGGTTAACAGAGCAGGCACAATTTACGACAGGTTTATACTATCCCCCTTAGACCAATTCTAACATACGCATCGGTAGTATGGTGGAGGTCAATGCGTAAAAAGTGCAACACTAAAATTTTGCAGAAGGTTCAACGAATGTGCTGCCTGGGTAGTGCTATGAGAACTACATCCACCAGGACATTGGAGATAATTCTTTATGTTCAACCTATAACCATTCGTATTAGATACGAAGCAGCTCTTGCTACATACAAAACGTCTACAAGTGATGGGGGAATGGATCGGACAAAAGAACATGTTACACCAACAGAGCACATGGACGTCACTGGACGGATACCACCAGACTTTCGAAATGTCCAACCGAGTATTTTTTTTTTCAAAGAGAAGTAACACTCGTGAAATTAATGCCTACTACTATTATTACTAGGTGTTCCCTTCTTTTCGGTCAGGGATAGTGATAGAAGACAGGTGATGAAGGAAGAAATAGAAGAAAGCTTCATTCGTTTACAACTCTGCTTTTTGCACGCTTTTAAATAATGCAGTGTTGCAGCGCCTTCTGGTGTCAAATGACTTAGCAGCCATTTTTATTGGATATTTTACTTCGCCGATGATTCTGCTACACAGAGCGCTCTGATATTACATTAGGATTAGCATCTGCCGTGTAGTTCAGTGACCAGTGACTACGCTCCAAAGTTACATTAGGATAAGTATCCGCTGAAGTCGGTGTAGTTTAGTGATCAGTGACTACGGCTTCATCACTTGAACTTTCCTATAACAACTGATACAAAATGACACTAACGCACATCAGAAAAATGCGTGGTGTTGTTATTTAATGGCTGCCGGATACAGTCGGATATAGGATCTTCGGTTTTATAGTCAACGTGCTAACTGCTTCAGCCAACGCCACCCTCGAGTATGTGAGACTTGTTATAGCGGAACTTGAAACATTGTTGCCAGACACTCCTGGGTCAATCGAACCTTGGAACAAATACCCGTGGGAGTTTGCTGTTTCATTGATGCCTCGAAACCAGGGGAAAGAAAAAGAACCTGAGACCCAAATTTACTTCCGTTTACCTGTCCATAATACAGTCTTTAAGGCGGAAGTTCGTGCGATCACTGAGGTTTTAAAATGGATCATTGTAAATATTAGGACCAGAGATGTCAGTACATTTACTGACAGCAAGTCGGTAATTAAGACAATCACAAACGAAGGAGTAAATTATAGGATCGTTTTAGATTGCAAGAATATGATTAACGATTACACAGTACATGGCAACATTCGTCTTGTGTGAGTACCGGACCACTACGACGTAATCGTAAATGAACATGTAAATAGACTGGGAAAAAGGCTAGAACGTTACGGACAGTAAATCTAATTACTACAGAGCCTTTCAAGGAAAATAAGATTGAAGTGAAAAATTCGGCAAAGGTGGCCAATACGACACGATGGAATAGTGATACTGTCGGTGTTCTAACCAAGGTTTTATGAGGCGATGCGAACGAAGACAAAACAAGGGGGCTGTTGAAACTAAACAAGCCCGAGTTTTTAAACAACAAAGTCCTCTCTCGACGAACAAAAATCACACTATATAGAACGTTTATATTATTATATTACGCTGAAGCGTGGGTTCTTGGGGTGTTTGAGAGAAATATTATTCATAAAATATATGGAGCTATCTGCATCGATGCACCATTAAGTATCGAGTATCACCATTAAATGATCGCGAGCTATAGAGCTGTGCGAAGATATCAAAATCAAAGTTAAAGGGTTGCGTTGACTAGGGCATGTCACGCGCATGAATGAGAATGTTCCGGCGTAAAAATGATTCGAATTGAAAGAAGACGTGGAAGGGAAAGACCCAAATTCTGAGGAACATCTCGCAAAACTTGTTGCTAGAAACTGGAATCGAATCGCATTCTCATGCAAAAATCGACGCTCATGCAAAACTGTTCTGAATCTGGCTATTGACCTAAGCGCCTGCTTATGGGCATCGAAAACAAACAAAACAATGTCGTAACTCAAGGTGTAACTATTTGACAGATGACAAGCAAAAACTACGACATTAATAATAATGGAAAGATACACACGCTTCTACAACGCTTTGAAATTATTAGGATTCACAACAAAAATGCTGAAAATAACGCGGTCAAAGCTTGCAAAACTAAAGCATTTCGAGGTCTTCGTGAAGCACCTCCCTCGGCCTCTCATTGGCAAGAATTTATCTATAGATCAAATTTTCCTTGCTGAACATTTTTTTTTTCAGAAAAAATTTTCTTTAGGGGCAATTTCATTAATAGTGAGAAATTTTCTACATAAACGTTATCAGTTTCACTGCTTAACATGCTAAATCCTTTGGGGGTATAAGAAAGAATTCCATGTATCGCCTTCTGCTATATTCGCCTTAAACAAATATTTTATTATTAAAAAAAACCAAGAGAGATGATCCTTTTTCTCAAGACAAAAAAAAAGTTGTAATAATTATTCTGCTGCCAGACAAAGCAACTGAAACCGATGATGTTGATGATTTAAATACTATATTGTGTCATGTTGCAAATGTTAAAGAAATTATATTTACAACACATCATCACACTAGACTTGCATCTCAAATTCTACTATATACACCACATTTTGCTACTGTTGTTTTCCGTTACAATATTTTGTTGTTGTTCTTTTTTTTTGTCGACGTTCTGGGCTGCTGTTGATACAAGTATCTTGTGCAATGTCTCAAGTTGTTGGCTGTTGCTCTGTTGTTGGCGGCAGGCTTTACACTTGAGCTCATATTTGCAATGTCTACAATGATAGTGTGCTGTATGTCTTGTTACTTCAGCTGTGGGTCTGTTTTTAATTTTCTTCTTGTAAATACAAGCGACAACTTAATTTTTTCATTTTCTTCTTTTTTTTATTGCTCTCTTTTAAAGTGAAAAGTCTTGTTATTTGCCACCAAAGGAATTCAAGTACATTTCTCGAACAGCAGCAGCAAGTAACTCTGCAATATTATATTTGTTTGCTAGTTCACTTTTTGTTTCAATTCTTTTGCATTTCTTTCATTGTTTGTTTGTTCATTTTATTTCTTTGATTGTGTGCAACAACATGTTGTTTGAGGTTGACATATTGAGTGAGTTGTTTGTTTTAGCAGAGCAGCATGTGTTGCATTGAATTGGTCCGGTTGGTTTGATATGTTGGCGTCATATATATGTATAATTTCTGTTTCAGTTGTATTAAAAAATTAATTCATCATGCGTTTGTTGTTGGTTTCTTAGTTTTGGCTGCATTTAAGCTTAAATGATACTGACGTAAATTTTTAGCGCGTTTGTTGTGCGTTTGTCTGGTTGCGATGAAATAACTCAATTAAATTAAAAGTATTTTTTCAGTCAAGGAAATACAGAATTTTTCTCATAGTACATAAAAAATAATCAAAATTTTTGTAAAGTTTAATTTAAAAGGAAAAGGACTTAAAAGCCAATGAGCTACTGTATTATAAAGTTCTTTTTATAAACATGCAACTGCAGCTAAAGTTTAATATTTTAAACTTTTTCGGCACTACTACACTTTTTATATTCCTTGCCATTTCTGCTTATTTTTAAATAAAAATTTTCTTTACCCAAAAAAAGAAGATAAATAACATTTTGTGTTTATTTCATTTCTTAAAATTTCGTTAATCATTCTTTAGTTCTCTGGTTAAAATTTATGACATCTTAAAACAAGAATTATTTCTTTAGTTGTAATGATTTAGGGCTCTGCTTTCAAAGATGTTGTGTCACCATTTTTGGTCTGGTTGTTTTCAGAATATTTTTGCTGAAATAAATAATACAGAATTTGAATTGAATTTTTTAAGATTTAAATGAAGGAAGAAACTAATAATAGTTTCAACTTTTCATTATATCATATTTATTAAAATAAATAATAATTCTTACCCCCTTGTTTGTGTAAAACGTTTGAGTTAAAAATCTTGGCGTTTTTGTAATAGGCTAAAGGAAACTTGTACGACTTTTCTTTAATCTATTACAGAAACGCTAAGATTTCTAACTCAAACGTCTTACACAAACAGGGGGTAAGTTTCTATAAATAAATTACAGCATTATTTATAAAAATTATTAAGGGTCTGTAAAACAGATTTTCATACAAAATTATTCTTATTATACCTTTATAAAGCCTTAATACTTTTTATAAATAGGGCCTTTAATTGCTAGGGTCATGTTTCTATGCAGAAAGAAAACTAAATAATTTTCCATAGCAGAACTTTCACTGATAAATTTTGTTTTTATTAAAATTTTGTTCTTAGAAATTTTTTGCGGTGATTGATGATAATTTTACAGCTCTATTTTTTTTTGGTGCCATGGAATTAAAAATTACTTTTGTTTCAAAGATAATTTATCACTTAGCATATTGTTAAAGTAAAAAATTATCTCTGCATAATGTTTTGTTTTTAATTTTTTTTTTTTTTTAATTTCTTTGATGACAATTTTCTATAGAAATATATAAGTGATGATAATCTTTTGTAAAAAAGCTATATTCATATTATTTCTCACAAAAATATTTAAACTGAAATTATTTCTTTATAGAAAATTTATTACTAATAGTTATTTTTCTATAATAAAAATTATCATTGATGATATGTATTTATTATTTCTACAGAACCATTAACGATAATTTTTCATATTGAAAAATTATCACTTTTAATATTTCTTTATAAATTATCACTGATGATAACTTTCTAATAAAAACTTACTACGTTTTTTTTCGGTAGAAATATTTTTCCAAATTTTATATTTGAATAGATATATTTTTATTGAAAAATAAAAATTATTAATTATGATATTTCCCATAGAAAAATTACGACTTATGGTATTTTTTATTCATATAGAATAATTTTCACTTGTGATATTTGATGGCGAAATAAGCATAAATAATGTTATACTGTTAAAAGTTTCTAATAAAAACTTACGATGGCTTTTGTCGTAAAAAATTTTTTCAAAGTAATAATAATAGAAAAATTATCACCGTTTTTTTTATAACGAAAAATTATCACTGTTGATTTATTTTTATAAATTATCACAAATGATAGCTTTCTAATGTAAAGTTACTATTTCCTTTCAGCAAAAAAAAAGTTCCGAGTGATAATTTTCTATGGACATCTTTTAGTTGTTATTGTTAATTATCACTTATAATATATGTTTATAAAAAACTTTATCACTGGTGATATTTTCTATAAAAAACTTTGATATATTTCATTACCACAGCATAATTTTCTCTCGTAGTTTTTATTGGCAAAATCAGCAGTGATAGTATTTTGTACTGAAATATTCTTGGTAATATTTTTCTATAAAGTACCACTGATAATCATTTTTTAATATAAACTTATTATGGTAATTTTCGATAGATACCTATATGATATAAACCGGTTAAAAACATTGTCATTTCCTGTGGTTGTGTACGGTGGGAGGCATTGAGGAAGGAAGTCCCTCGCTGGGAATCACAGGTGCTCAGAGAAGCAGACTTTAGGCTGCCTTGGACGGCATTCTTCATATACTTACTTCCCATAGAGGACTTTGTGGTGAGAACGGCGACCAGAAGCCTCCTTAGAATCGCAGAAACAGCTTTGGTGAGGACAGCAATAACAGGTCACACATCAATCTTATATGAGGGTAGTGCGGTCTTTAAATACAAAAAATGGGGTAGGCACAGGGGCTGGTGTCTATATCTTGGGAACGAACATTCAACATTCGTAGTTCTTTCAAGCTACCGAATGAATGCATCGTTTTCCAAGCTGAGATCTTGGTGATCCTATCCAAACTTGTTAGTGATTGTAGGAGAGCCTTCTACTTTCTTATCGACAAACATAGTGTTAAACTATGTTGGGTTCCTGGCCACAGCAGTATTGACGGAAATGAAATTACTGACGAGCTGAAAAGAATAGGTCATTACTACTTTAAATGAGGAATAAGTGATTACTACTTTAAACTCAGTAATTGGGTAGAAAGCAGCACCAATAATTCATAGCAAAGTAGGGAGGATTGTAGAGTATCGAGGGCTATGTGGCTAAAACTTGACTCAGGTAGATGCAAACTTATACTTGACATGAATGCGAACATATTATCTGTCACTGCCCGAAGCTGTAACGTCATAGGGTTAGACGGTTGTGCAGATGTTTCCATGAGAGCATTGCTGATATTGAGAAGTTTAAACTAGAGCACATCAGGGGCTTCATCAAGGGCATTCAGTGGCTTAATGATGGATAATAGGGTCACTTTTGGGTACAAATGGGAAGTAAATATTCTGTTAATGGGCAGTAGAAGGGAATCAAAATGGACCCGATTGGGTCTCGGTGTGGAGGTGCATTTTTGGCACCAACCTTTCTAACCTAACCTTAAATATATAGAAAAATTATTATTGGTGATATTTTCTATAATAAAATTATTTTGTTTTTATAATGGAAAAATTACCATCGCTTATAATTTCAATAGCAAAATCAGCACTGATAAAATACTAAAAAATATCTTTGATAATAAGTTTCAATAATTTATCACTGGTGACGACTTTCTAACAAAAAAATTAACTATGGGTTTTTTCTATAAGAAATTATTCCCAAAAGATAAATTTCTATAGAAATGTCTTTATTGATGACATTTCTCTGCATGAAAAATTATCACTTAATATTTTTTGATGGAAAAATTATCACTTGTTATATTTTCTACAGATATTTAGAATAGTATTTTTATGAAAAAAAAAAAATGAAAAAAATTATTGCCGATATATTTCAACAAAAATTTTTGACAGATGATAGCTTTCCTTGAAAATATTTTTACTGGTGATATTTTTCTGTAGAAAATTTATCACTGATGTTATTTTTTATAAAAAATTATTGCTTAAATATCTTTCTGACGATTTTATTTTTTCAGAAAGGCCTTTTGGTAGAAAAATTATCAGTATAATAATTTTTTTGTAGAAACACTGATGTTAATAAACTTTTTTAATATTATCACTGAAAATATTTTTCCATATCAGAATTATCACTGTCAAAGAGAAAAATTAATACTAGTAGAAGAATCATTAAATATTGTTTTTATATCTGCTGTATTTGAAGCTAAATCCTTATGTTTTTAAGTTGAGTTCGTTCTACTTTTTAAATTTATGTCAAACATACTTTAAACAAACTTTTTTGAAATGCCCTTAGAAACAAACCTTGGTTTATTTTAACTTACCATTTTTTTTTTAAATTCCTAAGTCAAATTTTAATTTATGTATAGAGTTTTATGGCTTATTAAGGTTGAAATTCAAATTAAGTTGAATTTTTAATTTGAATTTAAAAAATATTTCTCCTTCTCAGAATCTATTGAAACCGAAAGCAAAAGCCGAACTTGACAGCTCAAATGAAATTCCTATGGACTCATTCGACATAAATTAATAGAGTATTTAAAAATGAAAACAAAAGCGCTTTTTAAACAGAAACGCCCATAAAAATTTTAGCCAAAGTGTCAAAAATGAGTTAAAATAAATTTTTTAAATGTTTCTTTCCACAACTAAAGGATCAGACCGTCTCATTTTGTTTGAATTTTTAACAGTGACTAACATGTGCTGAGATTAAGAGACTACAGGAAATTGAATTAAAAAAAGGAGGGCGGAGGAATGAAGAAAGACAAAATAAAAAATAACGAAACACTGACGTTGTTTTACGATCAGAATGAATTATGACGCCTTACCACGCATGAACGTTAAAGGATCATTAATAATTTAGCGAAAAGGAACAGCAAAAAAAATACAAGCTGATTTAATGACTGAATTGACTGACTGACTGGCAGGCTGGCTGGATGGCAACAAAATATACAATATTGTTAATTGCGTTTTAGATTTTGGTCGGCACTGTCTGCTGTTTTGGAAATGGGTATTTCACAAGGTTGTAGAAAGTAAACTTTGGTAATTATCAAGTTTGGCCATAAAGTTCTTTTAGTAAAGAGAAATTTTTCAAACCTTTTTCCTCTATTTAATAATATCCTCTAATATCAAAGGGCTATTCCCTTTGTGTAGCTCAATTTTAATTCAACTATTTCCTGCTGTTTGTGTATTTATGTTTATTAACTTTTACTTTCAATTTTGATTCTTTGCTCGTCTCCCTGCTCTACCGCACATCCATACATGCCTTTTTTTTTGGCTAGAGTGTTGAAATTTCTCTGCAGAAACTCTTCACATTCGCTGAGAACACGTATGATATTAATGATCCATGTGCTTGCTAAATATGAGGGAGCGTCATCGTCTTATTTGTTGTACACAAGTTTCAATATTTTTTTTATATTTTTATTGTGATAATAATTTGCATTACTGACAATCATAATAAATAAGGTATAGTGTCATTATTCTTTTGGCTCGCATAAATTTATTATATTTATTCTTTAGGCAGAAAGTCTCATATGTATAAAATTTTTTAATGTTTTGTGATCGAAACGAAAACCAGAGCTAGATTAATGATATTTTATTTTCTGTCTATTCCCCCAACACAATATTAAGTATTTTAATACAGAGAATGACAGAATTTTATTTAAATGAATATTAACGCTTGAAATTTTAATCGCATTAATGCCACAGCTAGAAAACAGAGAAAATGTGTTAGAATTTTATTGTAAATAAAAAAGTAAGGTTAGATTTAAAAAAAAAATTTAAGAATATGCTGACATTTTCAGCCCATCCCTGAAACTTCTGCTAAGTGCAACAACAAAGCGTTAAAAATTTGTAAATTCTCCCTTCTTTAGGTTTTTGAGACACATTAAAAAAAATTATACTAGAAATTGAATTTGGCAAGGGTTTTTAGTTTTCTTAAAGCAAAAAACTTATATTCGATATTTGTTTCTATTTATAACAATATTTATTTTTCGAACCATTTAACCAATTTATATCCAATTTGCAGAAAAAAAATTGTAAATTAATAATTAAAATCGATTTGACAAGAAGGAACTTCTTTTATAAGGATCCCTGTAGAATCATTAAATCGATTAACAGCCTGTTTGTGTTAGACGTTGACGATAGAAATCTAAACGTTTCTGTAATAGATTGCTAACGTCAACGTCTTACACAAAGAGGATGTAAGTCAAAATGTTCGGTATTCAAAATTTTATGTTAAAAATCAACGAAATCTTTTGTAAGATCTAACATTTGCAAACTCCGGAAAAATAGTCCTGTTAAACTTATTTTTAAGAACATGTGAAAGCAGTAATTAACTTGCCTTCATCAATGTGAAGTTTAGGCCATTGAGAGATTAGCAGGATCTAATTCATCTTCTCAGATAGTAAGACTACCATTAAGACACTTATTCCATATTAGTTTACCCCTAATTTAACTTGGGAATGCAGCATAAAACTAAAGTGCGCAAATAATGTCACGCTTTGATAGGCTTCCGGGCACTACGGAATGGAAAGAAACAAAAGTCGTACCTTAACCGTTCTTTAGACTCGGACCGAATAGAACCCGAGAAGATATATTGATGGAGGTCAAGTATGCCAGGCAACATCTCTGGTTCAAGCATCCTAGATTGAGGCACGCAAAGCTAATAAAACGCATATAAAATGTTTTTTTTTTCATAAAGAGAAGTAACACTCAGGTTATTGCTAGATGTTACTTCCATTAGGAAGTAAGTACTGATGGAGGAAACAGATGGTGAAAGCTTCATTATTTTACCAATCAGTTTTTTTGCATGTTTAAGGCAGCTCCTCCCAAGTCAAGTGCTTAGTAGGTCTCATGTTTTTGAGGAAAAATAATCTACCAATCCTAACAGTCCATTGCAGTCTTAGAAACACTTCAATAGACTTGCCATTGAGAGTAAAAGATTATGAAACCCAAGAGAGCATTCTCAAGGAATGTAAACCCAGCAAAAAATTACACATTACCATTAGAACTAGTTGCCATATAATGACTTACTTTTCTGATTGTCAATTTTCATTACTCGCTTACAAATCACATTACCTAAAATTTAAAAAAATTATGTGCAAGTTGCTAAATTTTGAGAATGATTTTTTTAGATGAAATAGACGTGAAATACGTGAAATGTTGACAAATAAAAAAAAGTAAGTACTTCTCAAGAATCTAGTATTTTAGTCCCACGCCTTGTTAAAATCATTAAGTTGGTAATCCAGTAAGGAATAGCTTTCACCAAAAATGCTTAATTCCAAACTCGATTACCTTTTTTGAAATTTTTTGCTGGGAAGCTTTATGCCACATAAGATAAATAAAGTTTGGCAATGATCTGTCGGACGATTGGGAAACTGTTAATACTAGAATCAATGACAATCTTGAGATTCCTCAGGAGAGGAGGTCTAGAAGATGTGTTCTTACACCTGTCAAGGAATGCAATATATCTTCTCCGTTGCAGTATCTTAAGTTTTCCATACAATATAACTAGTTCATTCATTCATGCAACGTTTAACTCATTTTCTCTGAAACTAAGATTTTTGAGTTATTGCTGTCTTGCATTAAAGAGGCAATATGTAAATTTTTTAAACGAAACCCTACGAGCCTCATAAAGAAAAATCGATTTCGTTAAGCACACTGTCACATCTATCACATAAGAAAGGGTTTGTTTTAAAAATATTTTTCTAATAAATGACATATTTTTAAATACAATTAATACCCGTGGAAAAGTGTAAAGTTATACATAAAATGCTCTCAAATCATTTTCTTCCTGTATAGACCCACCTTACCTTCAGCTTGAAAGACCAAACCCTCGCAGCACCTCTTATCCTAACACAAACATTTAAGTCATAATTACGAGTGTAAAAAAACTCGTTCATAGCAAACAGCTAAAAACTAATTTTAGCCATTAATAATTTAATACACAGTCGTCAACAATGACCGCAGTAGGAAAAAAAGAAAACAACAACAATATTTATAATTAATTTATAAACTGTCAACAAAACGATGTTTTATGTTTAACGGCTTAATGTGTCATTTATAAATTTTTCGTTGACGTATGGAAGCCGATTTTATTAGGTCGTATATAAAACACGCACATAAATCACTTTTATATGTTTGTGTATGAAAGAGATAACGAACAATAATAATAACGACAACAGCAACAAGAAAGAAATATAAATCAAGTTAAGAGAAAAGATTTCAAATTTAAATAACTGTCAAAGGTATTGTAATGATTATAAGCAAAGTAATAAAAATAACGCCTCTCTGTTGGGGATTTGAGCAAAAGATTTTGAAATCAGAAAAACAAAAAAATTGTATTGCACAACAATGGAAGGATTTTTTTTTTCGTATTGAGTAATTACCTGTTAATTTTGGGATGTTATTACAGATGGACTGAATGGTTACTAAAGCCGCGTTCAGACTATTATACTTTGTATTTATACTTGTCAAAAATGCAAATAATACGTGCAAGTGTGATAGTCTGAACGCAGAATGTCATCAAAGTGGCAAACAATACGATAAAAATTTTGACATCCCATAAGACTTTTTCGTTTTTAGAAAATTTTCTAAACGATAATACTTTTCATTAGATCAGGGCTGCATTTTCACACAAACCAAACTTCCAAGTCGGCTATTTCGCCGCCGATAGCGTGTCGTCATTAATGTAATGTTAAGTGAATCGTATGGAAGTATAATTCGTTGACGTAATTTTTTAACGTTTTTGTAATATCTTTTCTTAAATTTTTTTCTGTTATTCACAAACAATATTTTTAACTGCTGAATTTTTTCAAGTGTCGGCACGTCCCCGCCTGCATGAAACCATTTTGCCGCCGCTAGTAAATGAATAGCACAGACATTTTCATTGAACAGCTGTTTTGTTTTCTACTTGTATTACACATTTGATTTGAAGTGTGATGGTCTGAACACAATATGTGATTTTACGTTAGATTTTTTGACAGTCGCAACGAATGTATTTAGATTTCTGTATCGTAAAATGTGATGAAAGTATTAATACTTGTATAATAGTCTGAACGGGGCTTAAGGAAACATGCCATCTTGACTACATTTTTAAATGAAGGAAATGCAAAACCCAGCAAAAGTCATCAACATCTAATTTTGGCAAATGGTTGTAAAGGCCAATTTCTGCTTTAATAATTTTGAAGTAAACAGAGACAAAATACACATCAATAAGACATGAATCGCTGTACATATCAAGAAGGCGGAATATTTTTTTTGTTGATATTTTTACGTAATAAGAAGACAACTTTTCATTCAAAATACTTATGAGCATCGGGCCCATTTCCATCTAAGAATACGTCAATGAGCAGAGTATTTGCATCTGCGGCTTACTCTGAAGACATCATCGGACCTTATTCTTTCGCAACAGCAGAAAGACAAAGGACTACTGTGAAGGACCAGGACTACAGAGCCACGATCGACAACTTTCTCCTTCCTCAACTGCAGGATTTGGGACTGTAAAACACGTGGTTTCAAGAGGATGGAATAATGACAAATTCTGCATCACACACAACTGAAATCCCAGTCGCCTGATCTCTCAATTAAATGATTTGCTCTGACTTCTTTTTGTGGGGTTTCTTGAAGGCACGAATCTATGTCAAGAAGCATCGGACTCTTGAAGCTATTAAAGAGAATATCCCTCAGGAATGCGGAAACCTATCGGAGGATGTTTACAGTGATGGAAAGTTCTCTACTGAGTGAAAAAAAAATTGTTCGAAAACAATGCAATGGAAGTCAGCCTATGGGTTGCTGCAATTAATAATTCAAGGGAAAATAGCACAACGTGGTTCGATTGAAAGAACAAAATACTCATGGCTAAGAAATCTAAGATACTGGTTGAATTGCTCAACAATAGATCTTTTTAGAAGTGTTAAATCTAAAACAAAAATTGCCCCAATGTTATGCAACCGCCAAACGGGAGAGGCATGATGAAAAGAAGAATTGGTGTTACTGATCCGGGCGAGATGTGGTTTCAACGGGATGACGCTACTTGCTAAATGGCAACCGCAACCATCGACTTATTGAAATAAAAATTTGGCGATAAGTGGATTTCGGGAAATAGAGCTGTCAGTTGGACTCCAAGGTCGTGCGACTTAAGAAGTCTCAATTATTATCTGTAGGTACACTTAAAGACACTGGCTTATGCTGATAAAGAAGCAACAAGTGACGCCTAAGTGCTCGTGTTTTTCGTGATATACGGCCAGCATTACTCAATAAATTGGCTCAGAATTGGACATCCAGGATTCGCTTAATCAAAAAAAGCAGTGCGGCATATACGCGAAATATTTTCAAGTGTTATCTACTGTTATATATTAGTTTTTCGAATTAAAAAATTTTTGGATTAAAATTAAATCTCTTGTGCTATTTTTAAAAATTTAAATTGAACTTAATACGAATTAGGGTGATCGATTATTCGACTTTTTCCAGAAACCGGTTTTCGAATAGTTCGAATATTTGAAATTATGAAAAACCCGGTTTCGGTTTTTACAATTTAGGAAAAACCGGTCAACCGGTTTTTTAAAGTAAGAAAATTATTATACAAAAATTTTGATTTTAAATTGCTTTATTAAAAAAAAGAGTTAATAGTTCATGTAAATACTATAAAACAATACAAAAAATAAAGGTATTACATAAAAATTAACTTTCATATACTTATGTATAGTACATAAATATTTATATATAATATACAGTTGACGAATAAAATCTACATACAACCATCATCCTTAAGGTTTGTGGAAACTTGGGAAGAAATTCAAAAAATTAAATATACAAAAAATAATAATTATAATAACACCTACAGTAGCAAAAATATTCAAAATACATAGGAAAAAAGTCTACATACAGGCATAAAATACGTGAAATAAATACCTGCAAAATGTTTGATGTCGTCAAATTGTTTGAAAATTCTCTGATTTCTGGTACCAAGCTGTCAATAAATGTGGTCTGTTATGTTGTTGTTATTATAATTATTTTTTATTTTTTAATTTTTTTTATAAACATATTTATTAGCACTCTAAATATTGGCGTAATTAATTTTTTGAATTTCTTCCCAAGTTTCCTCAAACCCCAAAATTAATGGGTGTATGTAGAGTTTATTCCTTAATGGTATATAACGACTGTTTTTTTTAGAGGTATAGAACTTCGAATTGAAATAAAACACAAGAAAATCGTTTTAATGTCCATCAATTTGGCTTTATTGGAAGGATAATTTTATGCCATTAATGTTTAAATATGATTTCGGGCATGTGGCCGCCGCGGCTGGCTCGAATAAAGCCAATTCTACAGGTCTAATTTTCAACCACTTTTTCGAGCATATGGGGCCGTATGTTGGCAATAACGCCACGAATGTTGGCTTCCAAGTCCCCTAACGTTTCTGGTTTGTTGGCGTAGACGAGCGACTTCACATATCCCCAAAGAAAATAATCCAATGGTGTCAAATCACACGATCTTGGTGGTCAATTGACAGGTCCATTCCGCGAAATTATGCGCTCATCGAATGTTTCCTTCAATAAATCGATTGTGACGTGCGCTGTGTGGCATGTAGCGCCGTATTGTTGGAACCACAACTCATCCACATTCATGCCATCCAATTCGGGAACAAAATAGTCGGTTATCATGGCTCTATACCGGTCTCCATTAACGGTAACTGACTCTCCAGCATTATTTCGGAAGAAGTATGGCCCAATGACTCCACCAGCCCATAGAGCACACCAAACAGTCAGTTTTTGTGGATGTAATGGCGACTCAAGGGTCTCATGTGGATTCTCTTCACTCCGAATGCGGCAATTTTGCTTGTTGACGTAGCCATTCAACCAAAAATGAGCCTCATCACTGAACAAAATTTTGCGATGAAAATCAGCATCGAGATCAATCTCATTTTCGGCCCATACACCAAAATCACGACGCATTGCATGGTCTCGCGGCTTTAATTCTTGCACAAGCTGGATCTTGTAAGGTCGCAAGCCAAGATCTTTGCGCAAAATCTTCCATAAAGTTGATGGACAAAGCTCCAATTGCTGTGCACGGTGGCGAATCGATTCATTCGGGTCCTCTTCAACACTTTGCTCTACAGCGGCAATTGTTTCTTCGGTGCACACTGTTCGACGTCTCTGCGGATGCGTATTATCACATAGAGTAAACATAGTGCGAAAACGATCCATGGTTAACCGAATTAATTGCTCTGATGGACGATTATGTCGACCATAAAATGGACGGAGCTTGCGGTAAACTTCGCGAACTTAACCATTATTTTCGAAATAAATTTGCACGATTTGCAAGCGTTGTTCTTTTGTCAACCTGTTCATGATGAAATGGCAAACTAAACTAAATATTAATCATTTGACAGCTGACAAAATTGCCGCCAGTTAAAGAAGTGATGCCAACTTAAAGTTCTATACCTCAATAAAAAACACCCATTACATATGAATGTATGGACAAGGTGGATATCTACCTCTATATAAAATATGAAGCAAAATGGCAACAAAACTAACAAACACTTTTTGCAACTGTATTTTGGCATCTATTGCACACCATAAGGCTAATTAAATTCGCCTCTGCTATTACCTCATAAAATAATTTATCTTAAATTTCATGTTTCAGTAAATGTTGCCATCTCAAAAAGAGCTTAGAGCTTTTACACTAAAAAAATACTTACGAAAATCAACAAAAGACGCAAAGTGTACAAATCGAAAAGTATTCGACTCAGCCGGTTTTTAAATTGTGAAGAAACCGGACTATTCGACATTCGAAAAATCAACATTTTGAAAAAAAACCGACAACCGAATTGTGAAAAAACCGGGTTTTAAAACCGGTTGAAAAACCGAGACGATCACCCTAATACGAATAGACAATTTTTTTTTTGAAAAGAGAAGTAACACTCATGCAATGAATTCCTACTACGTATTACCTTCCTTAGGAAAGGGATAGGGACAGAGAAGGCAGGTAATGAAGGAAGCGATAGAGGAAAGCTTCATTCTTTTACAACTCTGCTCTTTGCACGTTTTCATTAATGCAGAGTTGCAGAGGCGCTGATTAGGATTAGCATCTGTTGAAGTCGGTATAGTTCAGTGACCAGCGACTATGCCTTCATCAATTGAACTTTCCTGCAACAACTAATACAAAGGGACAGTAATGCACATCAGAAAAATGCGTAGTGCTGTTATTTTTTAATTACTGTCGGAGACCGGGCTTGAACCCAGTATCTTCGGTTTTGTAGTCAACGTTCTAACTACTTTAGCCAACACCACATATTATGTTTATATTGAATTATCGGTTAGTCGTTCCATTTTTAGCATTACTTTGAAAAATATGAATTGACCATTTTGTGTTTTATTATCAATAGCATTTGGCGTTTGCATAATCGTGATATATTGGTGATGCATTCAATTAAATATTGTCATCAAATAGATTATTCGGTTAACCGAATATTTAGCTCATTACATATTCCATTTTTACACCCAGTTTTAATATTCATACCTTAATATTGACACTCCCACAGCCGCTACATATTTTGCTAATTATTTCTTGTAAATGCTTAATCGATTAATCGAATAAGTATTAAAATAATTACACTGTATATTTTCTTAAACATACGCAGCTCAGTGATTTATCCTCTTAGTTGTTTGCTTATCTTTCATATCTGCTGCTGCTACACACAACAAATATATCATTTAGTCTTAAATAAGCCCCCCAAAAAAGTTACTTTAGTGTGATATAACTTGTATTTTTGGTGAGAAAAAAATAAGCTGATTTTATTTTTGTTTGAAGGCGCAAAAAAGTTTCAAACAACAACACAAATAGGTGACAATTTTTCAAAGGGATTATAGTGTTGTTTCGAAAACAAAATACTACCCACAGAAAAGGTCTAAACAACAACAAATAAAACATTTTAACACATTCCCTATTATTCACATTTTATATGAAAAAATCTACACATACAAGAAATAAAATGTTTATTTTACTTTTAAGCCTTTTTTCGTTTTGTTATACTCTTTCGTTGATTGTTTTTTTTTTTTAAGAAAATACTTTAATGTTGATGATGAGGTTTTTAACGAAAATTGTACAATACCAAATAAACATAAAATTAAATCCTCTAAGGAGCTGAAACAAAAGAAATGAACAAACAGCAGCCAAAAAGTTTTATTTCTTCGTTTGCTTGCGTGTTGTTATTTTTTTATTCAAGTTTTGTATGGTTAGCTTTTTTATTTCTTCGATTTTATGTATTGAAAAGTTTTTAAATCGAAATTGAAATCCGCTTAAGAGTTTTTCAGTTTTCTTCTTGTTTCGTTTTTTTTTCAATTTGGGGAAATGCAGGAAATTCTTAAGAAATTGTAGATGTTGCTGTGAATGAAAAAAGGCTTTTTCTCATAGTGCCACTCCTGCGCTCAAATATTGGCCAAAAATAAATTAAATTCCCAGAATGCTAAAGGAGCAGCAACAGAACAATATAAAATGGAAATAAAGTCGTTGACAACATTTATGATTAAAGAAATTCTAAGTAAATGAAAATAAATAAAAAAATTGCTAAAAAAAAAATTCAGTGAGCTTTTTTTTAAGTTTTTGATTTAGTTGTGGACCATATAGAACCTCTTGTAAGATATTGGTCAGATTAGATTGGATGATCCTGATTGCTCGATTACATAAAAGTTTTTAATTTTATCTATGGTGGACTAAAATGGTTTTCCAATTAAACTGTTGCTTATTTCTCCTTAGGCATCAATCTGCCTTTCACGGAGTAATCATCAATTGCATCATTGCTGTGGATTGGATGCTTACATAACTCGTCTTGTGAATTTTACACTCCCATAGTCTGCATACATCCTATTTGGTTTTTTCAATCACTCTAGATTACGCATTCCTTGAGTGGCAAGCAGTCTGCTTCAAAAATGTTGCTAATATTTTGTTTGCAATGAAATGACTTTGCAGCTTTTGCGTTTATCGTATTGCTGACAATTGTGAGATGACTTGAAGAATCCTCCTTTATAGCAAATTTTAAGGAATAGTAATATACCTTGTAATCATTCTTTCAAGTTGGATTTCCCTCATCGCTGCTCCATTGCCGTCAAATATGAATTATGAATTCCCAGAGGAGGTAAAAAATACATACAAGGACCTGTATAAAGAATTAGTTTTGTCATGAATGCATACAGCATACCAAACTCTGAACTTGAAAACCCAACATGCCCAAGATAAATGACGAATCATAGTTATATTACCCCGCAATGGGTGCAGCAAATTTGAGACTTGCTGGTGACAAAAACTTTAACTTATTCTCTTGCGGTGTTCCACTGTCTTGTTCGATGATTGGTTTACCTGGCTCCCCGCTCCACGCAAGCATTCAAGTATAATCTTATCTAGATCATACTGGAATGCCTTTTTAATAGACCACTCAACTCGTTGGTGTCAACCTATATAGAACTGTATCCAAGTACTCGAATAAGGCCCAACCCGTTGCATTGCAATGTCTGATAAGGTCACTTAAACTAATTTCTGATAATTCTTAACAGGCTAGTACAATGCTGCCTAAAAACTTGTGTCTCTAGAGATGCAAAGCTGGACACGCGCAAAGAGAGTGGTAAACTGTCTCTTCTACACTCTCTTACTGATGAAAATTTTTAGAAGACAGACTTCTAAATTCAGGTCTTCACAGCTATGAATCAATCTGCTCTATTATGAATAGCAAACAATTTAGAAAGGCAGAATAATGAAATTTTCTTCAATTTTCAAGATCAGTAGAGAGAGACTCCTTTCACATCATCATAAGTCGTGATAATATTGCCGTTGCAATTCATTCTATGCTAAATTGTAAGATTTGTTGTCTCTGTCGTAATATTAAGCTCAGCTTCTTCAGCGATTACCTGCGACGCGGGAGCGACTATCGCGATTTCTGTCATAGTGTGAACGGACCTTAAAGGGGCTGCCACTGTCTGGGCTCTTGCTTACAATGACTTCTTCTTGGGGAGGAGCAGGAAGAAAACTAAGAGGAAGGTTAAAAATTTGTTACTCACCTGCTGGAACTATATAGTATACCGAAGGATTGCATCCTTCACTAACATATTTCAGTGGGCTCCTTTAATTGTCATCATTAAAATTTTTTTATTAGAAGTAACAACTAGTTTCCTTGATGACTTCCTCTTGGCGTACTGAAAATAAGCTCACACAACCTGTAAATTTTTCTTCGATTCATCGTACTGTAACCTCGTACTTGAGTTCCTTTCCTCTTTCAGGTATTGCAACGCACTCCCGCTCTGGAGGACTGTCAGGGTCCTCCTTCGAGAGTAGAGTGCTTTGAGTAAATTAATCTTTTTAAGCGTAAGCTTTAGCCAGTTACTGATGATCTTGTATTGTTACGTTATTGGGTATACTTCTAAAGGTATGTTAGAAGTTTTAGAAAATGGTAGAAGCAAACGGTTCCAAAGTTTTTTCACACTAGTGCCACGAAAACTGGCAATTTTACGGAGGTTCTCCTAGTACGGGCTTAATGGAACTTCTTTCAACCTTGAGAATTTAACGATCTTCTCCGATTGATGGTGAAGACCGCTTCGGGTTGCCCATAGTGCGTGGGTGGTAAATCCTGAAAAAAAATTATAGTCTTTCCTAAAAAGTATACATGAGACAAAGGCCACTCTGCTTTACTGTAAGAGTTTCAGTGTCTCAGCTTATTACGAAGAGCATGTTTACATTGTCTTCCTCTAACCATGTACTAAGGATAATTGGTGATTGTTAACTGGTCGAAGTAAAACACGCTTCACTACATCACAATGGAACCAATTGGGTCA
The DNA here is from genome assembly GCA_949987645.1 of Tachina grossa. NCBI lineage: Eukaryota > Metazoa > Arthropoda > Insecta > Diptera > Tachinidae > Tachina > Tachina grossa. The sequence goes on from OX465276.1 coordinate 150,895,760, forward strand.
CCGAGTGGAGATGCGGTATAGCACCACCCTTCCTAACCTATCTTAACCCAATACACGGTTCAGTGTATTCGGTGTTGAAAGCACTTTGGGTAACCTCAGGCACGTCTATCTAAGGTTTCAGTAATCGACCAACATATCTTAAACCTAATTGAACTAACCTCTGTCTCCATTTTATCATCATCCTTTTAAAATTGCATCCCGAATATTATATTCTCTTACATATGAATTTCGTTTCATATGGATACTAATCTCAAAAAAATCTAAGCTGAGTTAGTATCATATATTGCTGGTTATGCAAAGATGCCAATCACTCGTCTAAGGATTAAATGCACTGACAACTTATTTGGTCGGTGCCACTCACAGAACCTATGCGATTCTTCACTCATACCCAATGATATCGGTATTAAATGCTATTTTTCATACCGCAATTTTGTTGTCAAGAATAAAAATATATATGTATATTGCAACAAACTTCAAATAAAATTTTCTTGGCTTTTTATTGTTTCGCTATTTTACGTTCTTCATCATTTGGTTTCAAATTGTTTTATTTATTGTATGTATTTGTCGTCTGTAGCAAATCAGCATTGTGATTTTCTCACCCAAAACTCAATTTAAATCAAATTTAACTATGTCGTCTGCTACTAAGATGCTACAGAAAGAGAGAGAGAGAGAGAGAGAGAACAACATCTTGCTCTACTGTCAATTCCAGGCAAACGAACAAGAAAACTGTGTGCTTAGGAAAATCATCTTGTAGAATTTTCCTTTTGTCGCACAGCACAGCACGTAACTATTTTTGGTTGTTGTTGTTGTCACTGCTGTTCGGGGGCATGAGTTTATTTTGGCATTTTATGTGCTGAACAATTTTTGTTTCTGCTTAGACGTACGTAAATTGTAAAATTCGTTATTTAAAGTTTTCCAAATCAAATTATCAAATTTAAGGGTTTAGCGTAGAAATTTATTGATAGAAGCAGAATAGAAAAGGATTTTTCTCTTGTGGAGGTATGTACATACATACTTACATTAATTTTCTTTTTATGTTGCAAAATATTTTTAAAGACACTTTTTTTGGAGGTTCTGGAATCTAAAGTGATTTAAAATGTTTAAAAGATGGCAGAGACTCACTTGTTTATATATTGAATGGGATAAGTTGTAAACTAGCAATAATTTGATTGGACCATTACCCCAATAAATGCATGATTTCTGTGGCAATAAGGAAAAAGTGCTTAAGTCATATTTTACTGTTTTGCAGGAGATCACTTTTAAGTGTTCAAGTCGATTTTCAGAAATTTTTTCATGTTACAGTTAAATTTGGAAATTGTCAGTTTAACTTAATTTTTTTAAGCAAACATCGTTTTACACACTAAAAGTTATACAGTTAAGTTTAAAAATACCAAATTATAACCTAATTTAAGCTGTTATTCCAAATGAGATTAGAAGTCTAAAAAAGATAAGTCTCAAGTCATAGTGCTGTAACTTCCTGAAAAATCACACAAATTAATTGAGATCTTGACCAAGGGTACTTTCATCATATGCAGATTACAAAGATGCCATTAACTCACAATCAGCTTATCTCGACTGAAGCACTTTTTCCTTTTTGCAACAGATTTACGGTGCTCTATTTTTTAGTTGATTTACTGATAGAGGAGAATGAAGTCTGAGTAAAATTGAAATTTTATGCAATTCGCAACTAAATTTTATTTTCAAAAATTACTGTACTTCTGCTCCCAAGACCCTTCTTTTTAATCTTTAATCGAAGTTTTTGTAAAAAAAACTTCGATTTCCTCTTTTAAGGCTTGAGTCGTCGTCGGCTTATTCGCTTAAACCATCAATCTCAAAAAACCCCAAAGAAAAAGTCTAATGGTGTTGAATCGCACGATCTAGGCGGCCAATTCTGGTCTTCAAAACGCCCCCCCCCCCCAGGGGAGTCTATTTTTGACTACGGGTGTGGCAACCCCGGGGTCCCAGCTGGGGTGATGTGGCTTTTTCCATTGACGTACCTTTGGTACATTACCCATAGAACTTATGTGTTACTGCCCGATCTCTGGCAACAGAGCAAAGGATGTGCACATATTTATAAAAGGAAGACAGGTCCTGTTGATGTCAGTTAGGTGCAGCGTCACCTAGAACTGCCCCTGAGTTCAAAAGACGATAGAGGTGAGGCCCTTGTGGTGGAACTTCGAGGTCTGACCAGAGGCTACTTCTGGTGCCACGGGTGCCGGTTGCCCGACAGTCGAGCTGCTTTGAAGTTTTGAATGCATGTAGCGGTCGTCAGTTTCCTTTGCTAAAATGCCGAGTTCGTCCTACCCCAATGGGGTATACCCCACGGCGTTAAAGGGATGATTTTGGTATGTGTGGAGTAGGTGTGGTTATTTGGCGACACAGGCATGAGTTCATCTCGGATGAGTGGTTGAGCTGTGCCGGCAATGGTTGCGGAATTCTCTTGATGACCTCGCTATGGGTGTATACACAACACCTTAGCGTGGAAGCCGGAGAATTATCGTGGTGGCTGTGGTTGCTACCAAAATCGATGGGAGAATAGTCTTGGCTTCCCAGTGTGAAATCAATGCTAGTGATTGGTCTGACGCGGTCAGCCAGACACTATTCTAGGTGCTGTTGCCATTCAACAGAAGTTGCTATGGGCACGGACATAGCAGCAGAGTTTAGATAGCTCAAATTACCTCAGCAAGGTAATTGAATATAGTACAGGGATAACTATATTCAAAGATTGCAGCCTATGCGCCTTATGGAGTGGGCCATAGGTTCATTCTAATAGGGTGCATGGGGGCGTTGGTCTGGCATCTAACCCACACCCGGTGCTTTGGCACCCGTGAGATAAGGCCGTAATGGCAGGTGCTCACGGAAAGCTATCGCACATCTGTCTCCAAAACGCGAAACAACACGATCGGGAAATGACTGATGTAGCAATTGAATTGATTCTCTGGCTGTATGACATGTGGCGCCGTCTTGTTGAAACCACATGCCCTCCACATTCATTTCCTCAATTCTAGGCACGAAAAAGCTGGTTATCATTTCACGATACCGAACACCATTGACTGTTTGCGCTTGACCTGCGTTTGAACGACATCATCACGTACAGCTGCGACATTTTCGGTCGATCGACCTGGTCAAAGGCGCGTTGTTGTCTTTACATCACTAACAGACCCAGTTTCGGCAAATTTATCCACTAATCTCTTTACAGTTGACTCTTTTGGAGCATTATTGTGACCCCAAATTGATCGCAAATTTCCGAACTGTAGCCGCAAAACTTTCACCATTTTGGTAAAAAAATTTCACAATGAGAATGCGTTGTTCATTCGTGTAGCGCTCCATTTTTACTTACCTCGTACCTTCTACTAGCAAACAATAACAATTGTTCAAATGTCAAACAATGACACTTCGAATGGCACCAAATTTAAATCTTGCGTTCTTGTTGGGACACCCTTTACCTTCACAGCGTAGATCTTGGCATTATAATTCCAATTAACTGGATGAGCAGATAGCACTGCTATTGTCCTCTCATTCAACGACTGAGTCTCATAAATAAAATTTAGCTAGATGGAGGTGAAGAGGAATTGATGTAGACTGGTTTTCCACACACAAAGCTTACCTCGCAAAGTCTCTAGCACAGAAGGGAAAATAGAAACAACAAAGTCAAGACTTTTGAAAGTAAACCTTGTATGTGGAAAAACCTTCATACTATTTGCTTATATTCAGAACTCTTAGGTTGAGTTTACATCTGGCATTTCTTGTGTGTCATTTGCCCAAAAAAGCGTAACCAACTAATTACTAATTACCAACTAATTACTAATTTGGCTTAAAAAGCAATAGGAACCTTAGCCCGTTCAAATCACAAATATAAAAACTGTTTGATTCAGACATATATTTATTGATTTAAACAATTTCCAATCATGTTGGACTCTGTATAATTGTCTATTAGTTATGTATGGAACTATTTAACTTAATAAATACGTGTCTGAATCAAATAGTTTTTGATTAGTAAATAGTAGATGGATTAAATTGTTCATGCTTGTGTGGCACATGGCACACAGATGGAAACCCGGCTTTAGTCAGATTCCAGGTATCAAGTTCAACGCATTGAATTCTTCAAGCAGAGGCAATCGGTGTTGTCCCTCCTTATGGGTTCCTCACGACATTTTTCTTTATAGAATCTTTCCGTTAGCTGCCTTATACACTGTTTCAACTAAATAAATCTAAAATGTACTTCCTTCCTATCTTACTTCTACGTTGCAATTGCACAGACTTTCTTGCCAATTTTTAGTATCTCAAACACGGCAGACACTTTTATGAAAAGTTAGCTGTAAAGTACCTCACTCAACCTACTCCTGGAGATTTCTTAACAACCTCTACTAAGTGAAATCTTTCCATCGTGTGCTTTTTTTAATTTAAAACGAATTTCTCTAGATCCTAGAAAAATCGCAAAAGCAAAATTTATGCTTGGCTGTCAGAAAAGAGAGAGAGACTTAAAATTATTTCGTTTGATAGATAAAGGTTATGGACCGGATAAAGGATCTCCTCTGAGGTTAATGTAAACAAGAATGAATATAATTTCTCGAAAAATCCAAAAATAATATAAGAATATATTACGGATAACTCTCATACACTTATGCTCAACAGATTCAGTATTCATATACTCGTATTCTTAATAAGAGTCCCATTAAAAAATTATAATGGATTTACTTTCGAAAAAAATTTTGCAAAAAAGTTCAGACTTCTTCTAGAGATTTGACTTGTCTGCTTGTTATTACTGACATTTTTCGGGATTCCTCCAAAGTCTTTGAGTCTCTATATAAAGAAAACAAATCATCCTTGCCAACATTTGATACATATATACATATTTTGTTCTGTATTGAGAAAACTATTGAAATTCTTTCCGCGAACTTCTCTTTGTTCACCCTTTTATTTTTACCACAATTTTATTAAGTTAAGTCTTGCTTTTATTTTTATGGCTTTTTCAATACATTTCATGCGATTATTTTATATACATACATACGTTTTGCCAATAATTTTGGCAAGATAAATTTCTTCTTCTTTATTTTTAACGAGTACTGTATACTTAAAACCAAAGTGTATAAATAAATCTGTGTTTTATTGTTACTGAAGTAGAAGGAGTGCATTTAAATTTATCATGCCTTATAAATTTTATTTCCATTTAATCTTGTTATTGAATCATACAGTTTTATTATAATTTCATGGCAATTGTTTTGTGTTTATTTATTTAATAAATATTCTTTTGATTATAAAAGCACAGCTAAGAGGTAAAAGTAATTAAGTCCAAAAGTACTAATGAAGATGAGGAGGAAACTTTTCAATACTTTCTCTGACAAAGCTTTGGGAAAAGTATATTTTTCATGGAGTTGCGCATGTTTATAAATTATTCGCAATAAGCAAAGCCTCATTTTGTTGAAGGAATTCATTTGGACTTCCAATAAATTTAAGTAAGGTTTTACCTCTTATAGTACAACCAGTATAAAAACAATTAGGTTTCTTGTAAGGTTTTCTATAAGTCGTGTCAATGGGCAATTTTCAACCCGAGAAACTCCGATAGTTTAATTTTTAATTGCATAAATGTACATTATTTTTGTTCACGCTTATTCCAGTTGTTGACATCGACGTCACTTTAACACAATACAAAAAAATTGGGAACAATTTTGTGCTACTGATAATCTATTTCATTACCCTAAGTCCTAGAAAATAGCATAAACATGCCAGCATGATTCATGTGTTTTCGACAACGCGTACACAAGCTCCCAATTTTGGTATTGTATTAAAGTGACGTCGCTGTCGATAACTGGAATAAGGGTGATTATTATATATATCTATATGATAAAAAAAATTAAATCTTTGAAGCGAATCCTAAACTTTAAGGTCCAGTGTTAGACTCTATAGTTTTTCAGTCATCATGCTGTTTCAGTTCGAATTACCATTATTGTCTTCATTTTTAGGGTTCCGTACACCAAATGTGAAAAGGAACCCTATTGTTTTCGCTACGCTGTCTGTCTGTCCGTCACACGGTATTTTCTCAGGAACCGTAATTATACATACAAACCGTAAGAGGCAAACACTTGAAATTTTCAAAAACGGTAAAACTAAAAAAACCGAAAATTATAAAATCGCCAAACCAAAAAAAAAAATCGCCAAAACGAAAAAAAATCGCCAAAACTAAAAAAAAAATTCTAACACTAAAATAAATCGCCAAATTCGAAAAAATCGCCAAAATGAAAAAAAACGCCTAAATGAAAAAAACGCCAAAAATCGAAAAAATCGCCAAAACGAAAAAAATCGCCAAAACTAAAAAAAAATTTCTAACACTAAAATAAATCGCCAAATTCGAAAAAATCGCCAAAAATAAAAAAAATCGCCAAAATGAAAAAACGCCAATAACCGAAAAAAATCGCCAAAACAAGAAAATAAAGTGTCAAAACTAAAAAAAAGAGCCAAAACTTAAAAAAATCTCCAAAACCGAAAAAATGCAAAAAAACTCCAAACAAAAAAACCGAAAAGACCCCAAAAGCAAAAACGAAAAAAAAGCCAAAACTATTTATTATATAGGATGAAGTTTGTATTAAATTACATATCTAGTGTTCGTACGGAAGCCTTCGTGCGCGAGTCAGAGTCGCACTTTACTGAATTTATTTTTTTAATTTTCAGCGGCTTAACGGTTTCCTTGAAACGACTTGTACCACTTTAACAATCTAACGAATTCTTTAATCGTTATTTATTGAATTTATATTTTAACGGTATTTTGTGGTTTTATAGAACAAAGAAAATAATTTATGACAATTTTGGTTTATTATTATTATGTTACGGGAGAAGAAAAACAATTTATAAAATATAATATCTGTTAAATTTAATGTTGAAAGCTTTTATTACTCATATTTCGCATTCACCAGTTAACGATGATCTTTCGATGTTTCTTATTCCCTAAAGCGGTCGGTGAGTAGGGGTTAATAAGTCCGTGAATTTTTGAAATTCCCACCTCGTAGCTGAAAACGCAACAACGTCACGTGGCAAAAATTTAACAGGGTGCGGCATTTAGTTTGTGTTTGGCAGCCATTAATAGCAAACTACCGCTTGATTTGGGAAGAAAATTAAAAACAGTGAATTTCGTGTGCTTATAAAGCATTCTTTTTGTGACTCAAACCAAAGATAATTAAATCATATTAAAATTTTCTATGACGGGTATTACCAGTACTACCCGTCCAGCGTACGCACTCTCATTTCTTTCTGCAGTGTATGCTACGCTCGCATTGTTGAGAGCAGCGTTGCCGTTGTGACACTAAAGTATCATTCTTGACCATTTTTCGTTCCAATGACACTTTTTATGACGGTTTTTTCAATTTATCCCTTTGTATCATTTTAACAGGATGTATGCCGTAAGGCAATCATATACACAGTTTAGCATATCAGGTATTAGAAAAAGAGCTGTTCGTCCAGTTGGCGATATTCGGCTCGATGATGTCGATCATTTTATTGTTATGGTCGATAGAAAAGCCAATAAATAGTGAAAATATTGCAAAAAATCTAACACCCAAATCCTTGATTCCAAATGCAAATTATTTCTCCGAGTATCACAATTAAAAAATTATATATTTTAACTTACTTTCATCTTTAATCTTAATAAAACTTTTTATAAGTTAGTAAGTAAGTTTTTATAATTATAAGTTAAAATAGGTTCAAATGAAGTAAATTTGGAAGCCAAAATTGGGGCCTTAAGGTATACATGTATGTATATAAATGATCAGCATAAAAAAAAGTACAGTAAAATATAGATGGAAAAACTGAAGTCAATTATTTTTCTTTTTATTATAATTTTTCATTTATAAATGAAAAAAGTAAAAATAATTCGAATAATTAATTAATTAACTACGAACATATTTCTATAATACCGGCTAGTAGAGTATTTACAAATGCAGTTTTTAATTGCAAATAAGACGAGTATAAACCTATTATAGATAGCTACTAAATATAAAAAATATCATGAAATCTAAAAAAAGAGTGGTCAAGTTGCGGCATTTCATATCGAATGAAATTCCAATCGAAATTAGATGCATATTTCGTTCGATATCGAGTGCCGTAATTTGCGCAATTGCTTAAGATTTATAAAAAAAAAAAATTAGAGACTAAAAATATAATTACATATATTGGACATGGTTCATCCCTCTTATTTACTTAAAAACCAGCATAACTAAAAAAATTTACTTTGAGGAAAAACCATTTAAAGTTTTGTAGAAAATTTTAAAATTCGATTTTGAAGAGGATAATATAGTTATACTATTCTTTCAAGGCATTATGCATAGTTCTTAAATACATATTTTTTTTAACTGAACGTCCTGAATTTCTTAATAAGTTCTTCACTTGGAATATAATCTTTGACAAGTGTCTAATTTAAGTCTATTTGATAAATGTTTAGTAACGCTAATTTATGTTTATACTTTATGTTTTTTTGTAAATTATATTTTATAAAGATGAAGAAATAAGGTGTAATTCACTGATTTTACAACTGCAGAATTTGGAAACTTATCATCCTTAAAACAAGCTTTATTTCAGCAACAGCAACTTTCTTCCGAAAATCGGTATTTTTGTGGTAAAACTCAGATATTTTTACATAGTTTTTTTGCAATGGCCACATGTTTTGCTGATGAAAAAGTAGCAAAATGCGACTTAAGTCGCACAACGGCAACGCTGGTGATAAGAGCAAAGAATATAATGCTCTCAGTGTGTGTTTGCCTGCGCTTTATACTTTCCCCCCGCATCTAAAGCGTAAGCAAAAAATGATTAATTTTTTAGCTCAGATGCGTATTCTATACTATAGAATATAATTTGTATAGATACTATGAGGACTCTTTATCATCAATTTCAATGATAAAAAAGTGATTCTGGATGACCAGTTGAGATCTTCACTCAAAGCCATTGAAAAGATTGAAGATATGATATTTTTCGACAAAAGACTAAAAGCGAGAGAGATTGTGCAAGCCATAGACATCTCACATGAATTAGTGATTTACAATTTCAACGATCACTTGTGTATGAGAAGGTGGTTTGCTCACTATTGATCATAACGGCAGTGAGTTTGTTGGAGTGTCTGGCATTATTCAACCACAATATGACAAGATTTTGAACCATTTCCTAATCTTGGACGGAACTTGGATCCACCACTCATAGGTTTCTCGAGGTGAATTGGTACGAAAGAAGGCTAAAGTGGCTTTTTCAGTCAATAAAGTTAAGGAAACCTTTATTTGAAATGCACGTGGTATAATCTATACCCAATAAGCAATTTTGCTTGAAATCAAGTGTAAAACAAGTGTTATTCAAGCCACACAATCAATTGTCAATGGTTGAATTATGCTTGATTTACACTTTAATTCAATAGCATTCTCCAGTGAAAAGGGAACTCGAATTAAATGCGAACTATTCAGTTGTAGTGCAGTGTAATTCAAGCTTTGAATTTTACTATAATTAAGCCTTGCATTACAATTGAATTCAAGTATATTTCAAGCTACAAAGGCAAGGCTTTTAAAATAGAAAGCAAAATACAATTCCTTTGTTTTCTGATAATAATTTTCTGCACATCTGCCTCCGCTATTGTTTTCATGATTTTACTCACGTTTGTTTTCCAAATTAGCTTTTATTTACTTATTTTTGATATTTTCATCACAATTCAGTTTTAATTATAAATAAAACACGTATTTGACAAGGTTTGAACTCATACATATCTATGTTGTTTGATTTTTAATTTAAAAATATTTTCAAACTTGAAAATTACACAGGATTCAGACGATGAAATTTATGACGTCTATTTTTCTTGATTCCCTTTTGAAGTTTCTACCAAAAATTATTTGCGTTCATACGATGATTATTTTTACATGTCTAATTTTTTTTATTGATTTTGATTTTTATTGATTTTATTGTTTATATACACATTTGCAGTACATACCCTGTCGGAGAATGTGTTGTTGACTACAAAAATAGTTAACTTATAGTTAACTTTTCTAAGGCTGACTAAAATCTAACTGCAATGTCATCCAGAACAAATCCAAAATTAATTCTTAAGTTGAGTACGTAATCGAATTTGGTGAGAGCCAACAAATTTATTCTCAGCTACTTTAAAAATCATTTCAGTTTTATATTAACATTTTGCTGTTGTTATTTTAGATGGCAGCTTAGTCGAGTGGTAGCGCGTTGAGTACACAACGTGTGATGTTACATGTTCGAACCCTGGGAAAATTTTTTTAACTTACTGACTACCAGGTGATTTAAAAAAGTCAACTTTAAGTTAGCTGAAAGTAGTGCCTAGTGAGACAATTGACTACCGCCTGGGACCGAAAAATAGACTTCATAAAAGTCTTCGTGTGAATTAGGTGTTACTTGAAAAAAATGCTTGAAATAAACTTTGTTTCCAGTTCAATTTCAAGCGCTTGAATTTTAATTTTTTGAGTGCTTATGCAAGAAAAACGATGTAAGAAAAACGACCTCATTTGAACAAAAAAAAGTTATTTTCCACCAGAACAATGTAAGAGTGCCCTGCACACATGAGCAGTTTTCATGGCAAAAATTCATGAAGTGGGCTACGACATTCTCCTTCATCTTCCCTATTCTCTGGAGTAACTTTTTCTTGCTGTTAAACCTGATAAATGGCTCGTTGGAAAGAGATTTGACTCCAAACAACAAATACCCATTTTTAGGACTCACTTTTTTGGAAGGAATAAAAAAAAGTTAAGAAACATTAGACAAAGTGTAAAGAGTTTAAAAAAGGCTACGTTGAAAAAATGCTGCCTGCCATCGGACAGAGGACTTATTTGTGAGATCTTCTTTAGGAGAGCACGTAGCTGCTACGATTAGCTACAGTTGCTGCATGTAATCTCGGATTAGTACACGTATCTTCGATATCCCATGGTTAGTCGGAGGCAATCAAGCAAACTCATTTCTAGGTCCTGCCGCTATTTAATTAATGTTCACTTCGATGATGGTTCCTGGTATTTATGGCTGCCTTAAAGATTGTTGCACAGTTTAGTAGAACTCCCATTATTTTCCATTATTACCATCTAAATAAACCCCAATCTGATTTTACAACGCTTTGTAAAATTAATTATCGGCCCTGTTCTGTAAAACTAATCGATTTGAAATCGTACGATTTCCCAAATTAATAAATCACATACGCTAATTCTTTTTTCAGATATGACACTCTATATAATAGAAAAATTAAAAAAGTTTGAAAAATATTTCTATTATCGGAATTAGTTTTCAAAATCGTGCGATATATATCTTTTTTCAAAGTCGTCGTCGAATAATGATTAATTTGATTTGATCTGATGAAAAGTAACTCAGTAGCAATCGAATTTTTTATGAATTCAATGTAAAACATGGCTTAGGGAGCGATTTGAGTTCCTTAAATCCCTCTCTCTCTCTCTCTGCCCGGTGTAGGGCTTAAATCACACCTGTACCTTTAGTAAAGGCCAAAATTTTCTAAGTTTTCGCATTTGTTTTTCGTGTATCAGAATCTGCTATGATTAAGGCTGAGCCGGCTTCTATACCTTTCTAAATCCCAAATCCAATTGGGCCATTGTTATATCAAAGATTTAATGCATCATCACTTTCCTCTCCAACCACTTCCTTACTGCTTAAATTTGAATTGTTTTTTTTTTGTACATTCAACTTGAAATGATTTTGTATGCAAAACTATTTGTTTGCTATTCTTGTTTATTTTTCTGCTATTATAAAATTTTGTAGACCATAAACCAAATATTTCGTTTTTGGGAGTATTTTTTTTTTTTTGTATTGGGCATCTCGTATAAATACTCCCAATGTATAATAAATGGAAATGTATTTTAGAAATATTTATTCCATTTTATATGAATATATGTATACATATGGACATATTTTTATATTTATGTATTTTTAAGTGCATTAAATATTTTGGGTGTTTTGCTTGTGTGTCTCCAGTAAATAATTTATATTTGACATTTTTGACTGATTTATAGATTGTTACCGGTCATTTTGTTTGTTCTGCTATGCTGTTTGTGTGCTATGTGCTATGTGTACGTCTATGTCACTCTCTTTCTCTCCTGCTGGATATTAAAAGAAAAAATAAGAATAAAATAAAATCGACTAATATTTATGCAACATTTTGTGGCATATAAAACAAATTTTGCCTCAACAATTTATATGCTACAATGGCATAATAAAGTCTCAGGCAATGTTTAGCTTGGGAGCAAAAATGGGCCATATGCAGTAAAGTCATATTAAAGGTATTTAGATTTATTAAATTTTATAGTTTTATCTTTGAAATTTTATATAAAAATTGCTTTACATGGCTTCCAAAGTTCATTCATTTAAGGTTTCCATGTGCTTTCTTTACGTTTAGGTTTAGAAATATTGGTGCCGAGGTACTTCCTGCTAGATATCGTTCGGGTTCACTTTAAGTTATTTACTTTAACATTCTGTTTCACCCTGTCAGCAAACATTTCGCCATAAGGTCCTCAAATTTAATAATAAGCCATCTACGTACAAACATATGTATGTAGATATGTTTTTAATATCGGCGGTCATAAATATAAAAGTTATTAATCAATTCTTTCGTAAAATAAAGGAAACTTTTGTACAAACTACAAAATAATTTTTTTTCCCAAAAACTATCCTCTTAAGGTAGTTTGTTTTTTTTTTCATAAAAAGGACTTCTTCACTAAATCAGTTTTTCTCGCCCAAATTCCTTCTTATAAAAAAATCATCTTCTTTAACAAAAGCTTTTCTAATTATATTCTTTTTTGGAAACAATAATTTATGTAACGTTTTTTTGTACATTAAGAGGTTCGTGTTTTAGGTTAGTTTAAGAAGATGATCAAGTAAGTTGATCTCATCCGATACAGAATTACATTTATGCTCAAGCCGACATGTTGTGCTCTCTACCCGATGATGCAGGTTTCCCTCATATAACGCTGTATCAAGCCAAGAAGCAGTCTTTTTTTATGTATTCAAATAGGTCTCTTCCATTCACTGTTCCTAAGACATTCCAATTGCGGTCTGCCTACGCTATAAATAATTTGTCTTCTTAGCTGACTGAACGCTGGGCAATAATGCAGGCAGTCGCATGTTATCCATGTGATGTTCTTTATCAGTGAAAACTTATCTCCGCGTGGATGGTTATTGTAATTACCTAATTACCTGTCTCTTGAGGGCTGACCTATAATCAATATTAGAACATCTTTTGATTTCTTTTAATTTTAATTTCCATGTCAAAGTAGCATTTTTCCAAACCCTCTCATGTTCTCCAATCGCTCTCTTTTTGACTTGCGTATTGAATCTCTTAATACTTCTGACGTTTGGCAGCGTGATATTATTCATGCTTCCTATTTTATTCGTATTATACCTTGATGTTACGATATCTGTAGTATATCTATAAAGTACGAGTTTATCGCATTTTTACGTTGAAGGGCGTTTCGGAACTTAACTTCCTTATACAATAACCTTCCTAGCCGTGAATAGCGGGCTAGCGTCCTACTAACAATTTCCTTTAAGCATTTAATGACTTTCCTAACGGTCTGAAAAACTAAGTTATCATCCATCAGGCGATAGAATTTTGGTACGTTTCGGCTGCTGCGGTAGCGCCCACTTTCTGCTCAGTCACCACTTTCCGCTCAGTTACCACTTTTTGCTCAGTCACTATTTTTCGAACCGTTTGTATAAATATAGGTTCCTGGATTATACACCGTTGACTTCATTTCATCCCATTCTGGTATTAGTGTCACTCAGTTAATGTGTAAATATCTAGATTGTGTTCTGTCTTTTATTTCTGTGGTGCCATTATTATCCTTTCGTGTCTAGTTATATATTCTGTTTCCAGCCATTCTCCCATAACCATCAGCCAAAGCTGCCTCATATTTAAGGTTTAAATCGACCGGTAGTATCGATAAAATGTTCTGCTTAGGCTTTGCTTTCGCATTTTCCTAGCGCCACAGATGCCAATGCAGCACAATCTTTGTATTTTTTGAAGATACTATATTTAACTCCTTCTCTAATGATGTCCAGCACATTAACGATGCCTACGTAAAATTTAGTAGAGTCATCTTCGAACCGATTGCTCTTCTGCAGAGGCTGTGGGGCGCGTCTGAGCTTTTCTTACTCTATTCTCTACATGGTCCTTCGAGCATATTCTTCAATCAATTATGACCCCTAGGTTTCTACGAGTTTATTTAAATTTTACGAATATAGTTGTAAATTATAGAGTAACTTATTTTGAAGAGCATAGTAACAAATACCGTCATCCCTCATAGTGAGACAGACCAGAGTCTTTGGTGAGAATCGAACCCAAGACAGCCTAGCACAGTAACCAAACATGATCGCTGGATATTTGACGCTTTTAGATTTTTTTGGTAACAAAAGTATTTTTTGGATTTATGCAAAAACTCTTACACTATTTTGCTAAAAGAAAAGTAAATCCATAGGGATTTTATTGCACAATAAATTAAAGATACTTTCTTATAAAACTTGTTTATTGTAGAAAAGTACTTTTTCTGGCAAAAATGCTTTCCCTTTTAAGAACGAATTATACTTCCATAAAAGGTAATTTTTTACTAAAAGCTAAATTTTTTGTTTAAAGACGCACATATTTCACAAATTAACAAGCAACATTTAAAAATATACTTATTCAAAAAATGTGCTTAATTTTTTTCATTTCCCTTCATAAAAAAATGAAAGAGACTCTCCTTGTTAAGTTATTCAAAATTTCAATACAAACGCCTTTAAATTCAATAAGTTGTAGTATCTTTTGCTTGAGTTTTTCTACAAAAAAAAAAAGGAAAACTTGTTAAATACTTTTTTGTATCTTAGACCTCTTTATTTGTTAGACACAAAGAAAGTTTTTATTTTTGCATTTTTTTTTTCTTTTTGCAAAGTATTTCTTAACATTTCTAATCCATTAGTTACGTGTATTGCAGCAAGTTTTCTATTTTTTCTGCATTTTTTTTTATTATTATTATTTTTTTTTTTTTTGTAAAAGGTTAAACTTTTTTTCAATTCATGCCAGCTGTAAAATTTCGCATTTATTGTATGTTGTTTTCTTCAATCGTTTGCTAAAAATATTCCTCACGCATTTAGTGTGGTGAAATCTCAAAACGTTGAACACTTTTGCAAAATGTGTCTGCACTTTGGTGTTTTGTGATTTGTATTTCTTTACATAAATTATTGCTGAAGTCTATGGCGCATTTCTCTATTTTATATTGTTTTCTCTTATTGCGCGTAAAGCATTCAATTGTGTACTTATGTATATTTCGCATATCCCAAAAAGTAGTTTTTGCATGATGAACAAAAAACAAAAATATCTGTTTAGTATTATTAGAGACCTCCAAGGAAGCTGATATGTTGTAGGTAAAACAATCGTTTGTAATGTGTAAGAGTAGGATAAATAAAAATAATAAAATTCAGAGTAACATAAGTTTTTTGAGCATTGGATCGCTACCATCACAAATTTTTGTGGAAACAAGAAATCAGAAAAACGTATTTCCGTCTTAGCTGCTGATATAAATTGATTTCAAGTAACCTTAGCTGAGGTAAGGTTATCATGGGTAGAGTTACAACACATATTTAATCAAAGATCCATTAGGTCGTTTGTGATTCCCTTCTAGTTGTACTCATTAATTTAACTAACTCTCATTATGAAGCCCCTGATACCCTTTAGTTTCCAAGTTATGGATCACTAAACGTCTACTCAGCTTACGACATTACATATCCAGACAATGGCAGACGATATGATCGACGGTTTCCGGTTAAGGCCGTGACACACTGTCATACACAATCGCACGATTTACTTAAAAATATAACCCTGGTTTGATGAAGTCTATGAAAATTGTCAAAAGACAATAATCAAGTCAGGGTATTTTTTTAAGTAAATTTATCGATTGTGTAGGATAGTGAGCCGTTGCCTTTACCCGTCATCCTCGTACATCCTGCAGAAATCTGAAGTTCTAATCCGCCAAATGCTGGTCGACGTTTTGACTGAATAGTGAGTGACCAGTCAACGTGCTATTTAATTGAATGGACTATACATGGCACATTTTTCCTCTCACCTTCCTATTCATATCCAGTAGTAGTTTGAATATTCTTAAGTTACTATACAAGCCTTCTTATTCCCCCATGATCGTTTGCGCCTGTCCACCATCCAATTACTGAGTTCCCACCATCCAATTACTGAGTTCCCACATTTCTCTCAACATTACAGTAACCAGGAACCCAAAATAGAGAGCTCTTCTACGGCACTAACTAGTTTCGATTTGAGATTTTGTTCCTTAAAAGCTCTTAGCACCTCCTGACTGTCGAGGTACAAGATTGCTTCCTCGCCTTCAGCCACATTTGTAGCTGAGGATCGCAAAGATATCAGCTTAGAAAACGCTTGTGGTCTGAAAGAACTACGAACGTTCATTCCCAAGATATAGACATCAGCATATATGCCTTCTCCATTTTTTAAGCCGTCTGTAAAGGCCACACTGCCTTCATATCGCTTATCAGTTTTGACCCAAGAGTAACTATCTGAAAGTAGTAGTGAGAGTGTGCTACTGAAATCAATTTCAACGTACTTATAGTCTGCGAACCCAGGGCTGGAGACCCGTTCAAGATTGATATGTGACCTATCACTTCTGTCCTTACCTTAAGAAATCTTACTTCAAATAAAATTAAGCAAAAGTTGAATAATAGTTTCTTAAAAGTATCGGTTTGATTGGATTGTTTGTGAAAAAAAATTCAAAAATGTTTGTTCAACTTATTTTGCAAGAAATCTAGTTTCTTGAATTAGACCAGCTAAGATCTTGCAGAGTTTTGTGATTAATTTTTCCAATAATAAAATACTCCTTTCCTTAATAGAGAAAAGCTAGAAAAGAAAAAATTTCGAATTTTAAAAGCCTAAAAGCTGCTTCTTCTAGCTGAAAACCTGAAGGAAGGAGGAAAAATTTACACAGACTTCTAATGTTCATTGGATTCCAAATTTTCAAGCAAAATTTAACTTTATAAAATTTCATGTGACAAAAAAATTTAATTATTACATATTACTATTCAAACTTTAGTATTAAAAAAATTCATTAAGGAAGCATGCTTAAAACTTTTTTTGTTTTTTCCTTTTAAAAGTTCTTCTCTAGTGTAAGAAGCTCATTCATGACTTTGTCTGTTTACCGTGTAGCGGCGGCACGAATTTCTTCACCATTAAGGTGGTAACGCGTATTTAAGCGTTGTGTCATATATAAAGCCGGCTGCCAGTCAGCAGCAAAAGAAATAGCAACAGCAACAGCAGCAGCAGCGGCAGTTATAACAGCAACACGAATTTCAACAATGGAAGCATGCGTGTCACATTAATGTATTGTGAAAACCTGCAATTGTATTTTTATTGTTGTTCATTTGTTTATTTGGGTATGAGATTGTTTTAAGGTTGTGTAGCAGTGTTTTTCGGCAGTTTTCAAAGAATCTTTAGGCGTGCTGGAACAGTGGGATGGAGAATAAAGTATTTGAAAAAATATTAATATGATATTATAAAAAGTACAACTTTAAAAAAAATCTAAACAACTTAAAAAATATGTAACAAAATAATTTAGGTTTAGTGAACATAGTGTGAGCGAGGATAAAGTTGTTACCTCATCTCCGAGATTGGGTATAAGGTAACCCAAATTTTCAGTGCTACGTCTAAAAATTTTAATTCATTTTAGCTCTATCGATACCAAAACTGCAAAGCAATACAAGCAAGTGCCGTCAAGATTCCGCCGATTTGGAATATATATAATGAAAGCGGAGGAAAGGGAGGAAAAGGTCGATGATGGTCCTGCAAAATATGAACACCAATATAAAAATGTGTGAAATATGTTTATGTTTATGTTTATGTTGAAATACACTTAAAAATCTTCAAAAATCCTTAATTTAGATCTCATAACCAAGAGAATCATGAAAAAAAAACTTCAAACCCAGTGTGCGTTATATTTATAACATCTTGACAATTTCTTATTGAAGTTGTTCTTTAAGAAAGATTTTTTTATATAAAAATGTTAAATAAATGTTTTTACGTCTCAGAAAAAACGAAAGGTAAATGAAGGTGAAAAAATGTTTTTCTTTAGTTCAATTTTATTTTGCATAAAATTGTGTCTACATATTGGAATTTGCTAAATGTGTTTTTGTCTTCTTGGTAAAACCATAAATTTCTCAGACAGTTGTCATACCAAATTTCTTTAGAAATAATTTACCATGCAGTGCAGCCTTTTAAATTAAACACCTAGAGGATTAGTTAAACCTTAATAACGATTTTTATTGAAATAATCAATTTGCTTTAAACAAAGAAAATCTTAGAGACACAAAGAGTACAGAGGGACTAAATTAAAGATCTTATTGTGTTTCACTTATTTTTGACAGTTACATTTCTTTTAAATTTCCGTTTCCCTTAAATTTGCGTATTGATTTTTTTATGCCAGTATCATTAAAATTGCTCCGCAAACATTAAGGCGTTTTTCAATTGAAACTGCCTGAGTAATTTGAAGGAAAAAGAAATTATTGAAATATATTAAAAAAATATATATATATAAATGTTTTCTTAACCGAATAAAACCACCACAATCCCATAAAGAAGACCATAAAAACCAAACACTTAAGAAAATATCATTAAATAATGTTATTCAAGATACTAAATTTAGTATTAAAGAACGTCAAAGCAATAACAAGGAAGATATTGTAAAAAGTATTGTGCATAACAAAAGAGTGGAACAGAATTAATTTTTGATTAAAAGGTTTTGCAAAAAAAAAAAAGTTTTTTAAGTGAAAGAAAATGTTTTCTTCAGTATGACTATATATTTGATATGTTTTATTTTTATTTGTGGTCGTACTTTTAGCCATAACTGTTGTTAGTTGTTGATTTTTCTTCAGTGATTTATAGCACACTTTTCTTCTACTTTACTCAACTTTTGGCAATTATATGAATTTGAAACATTTTTAAACAGCTCTAACAACAATATGCTCATATTTGCATATTTTGCAAGGATGGTTTTCACTCAAGGTATTGACGTGAGTCGTGATTTTGAAAATAAACATG
This sequence comes from Tachina grossa, assembly GCA_949987645.1. Classification (NCBI taxonomy): domain Eukaryota; kingdom Metazoa; phylum Arthropoda; class Insecta; order Diptera; family Tachinidae; genus Tachina; species Tachina grossa. The sequence goes on from OX465276.1 coordinate 150,914,829, forward strand.
ACCACGAGTGAATGTGACTCTTGACGTGAGTGATAAATTTTTCTTAAGTTTCATTCTAGTGATCATTAGTGTGAGCTAAAAGCTAACTAAATTAGTTATGCGCCGGGATCTTGACGTTACAAGAACATGAAATGTAAAAATGAGTTGTAATGGGCGTCGTCACGTCCACTTTTTTATTTTAAACCCGACAATTTGTCATTGCAAACATTTAAGAAGTGTGAAACGCTTCTTTGAAAACGATATTATATTTTAATGGGCGTGCTTTTTCAAACAGCCGATTGTAATATTACAAGAACCGGATATATGTTAAAGTTAGTAAGAAATGGTAATATAAAATTAAGACTTAATTTTAGTGGTTGAAGTGCTGGCAATAGAGCTAATTTTTCATTTAGCTTATTTTTTAACCAGAGTTATTTCAGCGTTAATTTTTCCTTACACTCACTATGGCGTACGTTAACGTGATCCGAAAGCAATTTACTTAGCTAATGAGCTCGGGTAACTTCAAGTTATATTATCTATTATATTATGTGAACCTGAGTCTTAGTGTTAGTGCTTACATATTATTAAGCAAATTAGTTCATGCATGAAGGTGGCCCAAAATCAATACTTGATCTCCGTGACCATATGCGAGTGAATACTTAATTTATAAGGTATAAATATGTTTCTTGATTATACTTACATATATGTATTTTTCTTCCCAAGCATGAGCATTTTGAAACGTGAGTAAGTTTTATTTCCTTGCACTAACTCGGGCAAACTATTTCGCTCATGAGCTTGTATGATTTTCATAGTCCTACATATATTTTTCCGTGGCATTTCGTGAGTGAAAAGATGCTCACGTATGTAGTCTTTTCCATTATTACTCAGTATTTCGTGAGTGTGACTCTGTCACTCGAGTTTGCATGAATATGATTATCATAAGATTATATATATATAGATTATATATTGTTTAAAAAAAATATTTCGTAAGAGTAATAGGTTTGGGTTCAATGAGCAGATCGACAATTATTTTATATTAAATATATTTACAAAACATTCCTGGAGGTTTTAAGCTGTATAGATTTCGACTCAAAATTTCCCTTGGAATATGTAAACTACTTTACTGTGATCCATGGACATGATAGGCTTCCAGGATAGGCTTAGAAACAGTTTATTCTTTCGAAATCTCTGGCATATGTGAACGGAGTTGAGAGTTAGCAGATCGTTTTTGTAAGAAACTTGGAGATCTGCCTCGTGTTCTGTTATTTGCTTGACCTAAATTCGATCGCTAAATCGATAAATCGACTTCATATATTTTTAACGATAGATATTTCGCTTAAGCAAGTTGCACAATCAGGGGTCTGGTCTATGCTTTTTTTTTCTAGGAACACTAAATTATTCCGTAGCAATTTTAGAAACCTTACCCTGAGTTTTTATTACCTGCGTCAATCTGAAGAAGTTAAAAGGAACTCGAACTATTCTTAGATATTGTTCAAGCAGGGTATCAGATTTTGTTATTGCAATATTATTATTAGACAAACACTAGCAGAATTGGACAAAATGTTATTCTCGAAGGGTGCTTCACCTTATTTATCAGCGTTCCTATTTGTCAGGTACTGAGCTAATATCTGCAAATGGCTAAGCTGTGCCTTCTTGAAGAGATTGTGGCAAAATTAAGCCTGGAAAAGGTTTTATAAACTTCTAAATAAGGCTCAGCAAATGGAGTGATGTATTTTACCTTTCAAGAAGTTTTTTTTATATTTTTTGATGAGAAGATTGAAGATGTCTCATAGCCAAAACCGATATTTTTAACAACAGAGAGGAGAGTATGTGTGAATACTAGATTTAATTGCTCAATGAAAATCAAATTTACTCAATTAAAAATGCATGTCTGAACACAGTATAAGAGTTTATATTGTTTTTAAAACAATATTTCGTAAGCGTGACTATTTGTAAACGTGGCTCCTCGTGACCGTGACTAATGTAACACCGTTTAGGAAGCCCTAAAGGAGGCGCAAAGGTGAAAAATTTCCAAACAAATGAAATTAAATAAATTTCGGAAAGTTTTTCACTTTTGCTACCTGCGCTTACCTAAAAGGTGTTAAGAATCATCCCAAGGAAGTTCATATGTTTTAAAAAGCTGTTTACTGAGATCTTAGGTACACATTTTTGTATATGATAGTTTCCTTGAATTTTGAACGGTTTGCTACCTATGGACCTGAACAGGGCAAAAAAGGTAAAAAATCGAATTTTTTAAAATTTTTTTGCGATTTTGATCTTAAATTTAATGTTTTTTTTTTATTTTATATGTTCACAATTTTTGTTCTTTATGACAAGAACTATAACTTTGTTCAGAAAGTAAATCAAAATTGCGAATTGTTTGCAAGATATGAGTAAGTATATAACTTTTGGAAAAACTGGGAGCACGGGTCTTTTTTTTGTTCTTTTATCACCTAGTGGTGTCCGTTGTCGTGTTGCACTGTGTTATGAAAGTGGTCAGAGTCATATATTCCTTTGGTCGAGATATTTAGTTATTTACGTTTGAAAAAATCAAAATATATTTATATATTATGCAACATTTTAATTTAGAGTTGTACTAGTTAGTCTGGATTAATATGAGTTTATTTAACATTTATAAAATATTTATTGGATTTTTTTAAGATTAATTTAATAATAATTTAACAAAGCAAAAATGCATATGTCTTAGACCACTTTTATAATTAAGGGCACATATTCGTATATCAGTTATTAGCGTGAGTGATTTCCCTATATATATTGCTTCGTGATCTTTTGTGTATGAGAGGTTACTCATCTCCATTCTATACACAATTAAATAATTTCTACAATAGCCGTATTCAATAAAGGATTTATTTGCTTCTTCCATATGGATATTTCAACTCAATCATTTTCGTTTCAACTTCAAGCACTTAAAGGTTTTTTTTTGCATAAAGCATATAGATGATTGAAATTACAATAACAAATTTTACTTTATAGCTTTTCGAACATTTATTACCTGGACGTGTGATATTTTTATTATCACTAACAAAATTCTGTTTTTCAAAAGAAGTTTCCTGCAGATAATCAAGATATCAAATAAAAGACATAGAGAAGAGTTATTGGTTTAACTTATACATAACTACATACGTCTGTATGTATGCATAACTCATTTTCTTTTTTGTTTTGTCTCCAGCAGCTGTAGCATATTTTTGGGGATGTGCTAACTTTTAACTTGTATTGCATATTTAGTTTTTTTCCATTGCATCAATTGTTTGCTATTGGATATATGTACTACATTTTTTTATAATAAAACTAATTTTTTTGAGGGTTTAGCTTTTTAGTATGCATTTATTTTGTTGATTGATTCTTAGAAACAATATTACTTTTATTGCTCTAGGTTGTGTATCAAGTATCTACTCTTTTTCTCTATTACACTGTACAACAAAATAACACTTTTTTCAAAATAACCGGACTCGTACGACTGATTCTGACAGAGGAGAAACTACGCGAAAATATACATACATTGATCTTTAGAAATTTCCAGATATAATTTTCTTTCTGAAAGAATCATTAATAGTTAAATTTTTTTTTTTGCTGTACAGTGTAATTAGAAATGCATAGATAATGTTTTCCTTAAAATTTTCAATTTTATATAGTGCTTTTTATTTTTAATTGTATTTTCCTTAATTTTTTAGTCTGTTTAAAGAAGGTTACAAAAAAATATACTTATATACTATTGATAGAGCGCTTTTTTATTTCCATTAGTTAAAGTTTCATGCACATAAAAAAAGTAATATGAATAATTTTGTAATATTAATTAAAATATTTGTAATATCAATTAAAAAATTAATTAAATTTTCACCTATAAATAATTTGATAATATCAATTAAATTTTTTCAATCAAATTAATTAATACAATTAAAAATTTAATTGAATCAATTAAATTCTTAATTGAAAAAATTAATTAGTGAATAATTTTTTCTGTGTGTTTAGCAAACAAAAACTATTGGAAATTAAATGTAAATAGGATCTAGATAGGGTGCTGACAAGGCTTTTTCCTACAAACTAATCTCAAATATATGGGGGTTACTCTTGATAGCAAGTTAACTTGCAATCGTGATTTTAAGTGAGTAAGACTGAAAGTCACTAGCGCCATCTGGGTGGTGAAAAGTTGTGCTAAATACCTGATTAGAGCGGTCACACGGATAATGAGGAAGCGTATGAATTGACCAGGATGGCCTCTTATAGTCCTTTAAGTGACCAGAACCGTTTTTGACGTAAGTTGGCCGGCTGTAATTTTTCTTATCAATGGAAATTGTATTTCGACCTCTAAAGGAACTGTAGCAGACTTCTCTTGGTTTAAGGCAGGCAAAAGCATTGATGTAACCTTTTTCATATAGCGGTACTATGGACCTTAATAGTAACGATTTACGGCTTGTTACGGGTTTTCTTTGCGGACACTTTGAACTGAACCATTCTGGCATAAATTGTTATCTTGCCAAGCAAGCAGTTTTTGATCTTCAATACTTTCTGGCATGTTAATCTAAATAGCCACGTCTGCAGTAGTTTTAAGCAGCAGTTTTGCATTTGCCGCATTAATTTTGAACAAAGGTTTTCCTTATGAAGTTTTTAAACACATATTTTAATCGACGTACCTATCTTCACACACACAAAAGACCTACTAATCTTTCCCTTTTTCAAAAAAGCCTCGCTTTCACTAACCCCATCTTACATGTTAATTAATTAAAAGAATTTTCAACTTATAAACACTTTCAAGTTACCTGAAATTATTTATTTTTTCATCGCTTTTTCCAGACTTTCTCAATTTGAATACTTATGTATTTGGCTTTAGCTCTTGCTGCGAAACCCAACAAAAATTATTTAATTAAATCATCACAAGAAATATGACGGGGATTTATTTGTAATCTACTTTGATAAGTACAATTTGCCTCATGCCACACACTTCGAAGATGAAGTTTCAAGCGCCAGAAAATGTTTTTAGTTGGTTGTCTGGTCTGAAGAAAGTAACAAAAATTCTTTTTAACGCTCAAAATACGATTGAAGATAACTTACAAAGTGGGAGAAAAAAAAATAATATGCGTTACATAGCATAAAGTCACGATTTGCTTATAAAGACTAATGAAAATAATAAAATAACAGTTAAATCCAAAAACAAAAAGAAAATCAAAAGAAAACTTAAGTACTGAAAAACTACTGTCACTGGTAGATTCTATTGACAAGGAGTTACAAGAGGAAAAGATGAATTTTTGGGGTTTTAAAACGATTATTAAATTTCTAGATAATTAATAATTAGAAAGTTATTTATCTTATAAGTGGCGAGTTCGTCTTAAAGTTCGAAATTTTTTGTCCTAGTATCATAATATATATTCTTTAATCTGGGACAAAATTGCTGAAGTTCTTGTCGACCCTGGCACTCAAAATAAGATAGATTAATAAAGAAATTTTTAACAGAAATACTTACATATCCATGACCATAACTGCCAAAAACTTAACGGACATACATAATTTTCGGACTTAAATTTTTTACCGAAACCGACTATTTGCGATTGTAAATGATGGATTTTAGTAAAAAAAAAAACGAGGTCCAAAAAAACTGTCAGTTAAGCTTTTTTAGTGTTGATGGGTCGATATATTGTATTAAATTTCTTTTATAATACTTAAGAAAATCTTAACGCAGCCAGTTATTAGAAGTATAGAAATGTTTTCTTAATTGACTGCACGATTTATTACAAAGTTGCGATACCTGCTCCAAAAAAACCTTCTCAGTTGCTAGATTAGGTCTCTAAAGACTTGCCTAACGGGCAAAACTAATGTCTATCAATATTATTAAAACATATTAGATAGAGAAGCCCAAAGCATTGGGGTTTTTTTTTTGTATCTCATCTAACTGTTAGTCCCAATTTACACTCTGCAAGTCTTATTGCTAAGCTGATTAGTTTGTTAGGCTAGAGAGACGGGGGGAAAAGAAACGTTGCTGTTCCCCTCGTCTCTCTCTCCCTGAAACGAATCAGATTAGCAATAAGACTTGCATAGTGTGATTTGGGACTTACCGTTAAATATGATTTTAGTACTTCGATTTGATCCTTTGAATCTAGTCCATTTCATCATCGTTTCAGCATCGTTATATGCTTCAATGTAATTATTTTGCTGCAAGGTTTAGGAAGAGATTTTTTTGTTCACTTGTAATTAAAAAAGTAAAATTTTGCTTTCCAATTTCTTCAGTTTCCCTGTCCTATGAGGAATTGAGTTATATGGCTATAGTTCCAAGCCTTCCAATTCTTCTTCATAGCTTCCTAAACTTTCCGTGTATTAATTTTGTTTACCATGTTTCAGTATTTAATCCTTTGACTTTTTCTTAGTGTATTATCTAGATTACTTTTATTATACAATGAAAAAAAAACAAATTTCATATTGTTGTCTTTATTATGAAATTTTTACCGCTTTTTACTTTGTTTAACTAAATTATTTGAATAAATTTATGGTCGTCATTGTTGCAATGCTTGGCTATTCCCTTCAACCAAAACACCGCCTGTCCATCTCTTTCATTTGTTGGTTGGTTTTCATTTTTGACATTAAACAATTGTAAGTTTATATGTTGTTTTTTTTTTTTTGAGTAGTTGGTATTGTTTATTTTGGATTACTCCGTACCCTAAAACGGTAATGAACGAATTTAGTTCAATAGATTTTTCGAATTCTTTCAGAAGTACATAAGGTTATTTTTTTGGCTCATTACGGGGTTGATTTCGGCTATTAAGATAAGTTTTGCTAGATTCCTAATCTGGCACAGATGGGAAAACATTGAATGTCTACAAAATACATACTAATTATTGGCTGACTTTCTTTGTCTGCCAAATAATGGTCGTGCTTACGGAAAAACGTTCTTAGCTGGTGAACGTTATAAGATAAGGCTACTGGAATCTGGTTTCGGTTGTGGGGAGTCGGTAGTTTCCTGAATGATTGTCAATTATGAACTGCTCGCGTTTGTTGTGGGCTAAAACTATAGATAATAATGGCTTTATTGTATATTTTGGAGTTAGTTTAGAAGGTTAATGAGTCCACTAGGTGCAGTAAATGTTGTTATACTTCAAGCTGGCTGCAGCTCCTAGATTAAGTTAGTACAAAGTGCGACACATTCAGAAGGTTATTTCAACCTTTTGCTTGGTATCATTTTTTTTACACAGTCTAGATTCTGAAAGAAACTTTTACTTTCACACTTTAATTTTATTAAGCCAACTCATCTTATATCTCCTTGTTGAAGCAGTTTCAACGTAGACTTTCTATCGTACACGCGATCTTAGCAAAAAGAAGAACGTCATTGTATATTTCAAATCGAGATACAACGGTGCGAGAATATTTGTTTTAATAAAGGTGTTTTTAAAATTTAAGTGGACTGCAGCTCTTAGGTTAAGTCACTATTCAATACATTTCAGAGGCTATTTGTCTACTGTCTCATGCCTTCGTCATAAATGTCAACGACTTATGTATGTCCTCTGATGACTAATCAGTGGTCGTTGGCAGCAAGTTTAACAAATGTCTCAGTGGCGCTCCGGTCTATATTCGCAAATCTGTAAACGCGATCTATATTTCGGGTGCTTTGCAAAGCAGCTCGTATAACAACCAGCATGAGGTTAACTCAGTCATTCTTACATTCCTTGAACCGAAATCGAAGGGCACCATTTATCGACGGTCGGACGCGGCTTAATTCTACTCCCGTCTAGTGAGATCACAGAATGCATATCCTCAAAGCGGTAATTCTTGACTTCCCATTCCATATTCTGGTGGAGCTACCACGAAAGCGACACAAGTGTTAGGGATAATATATGCTAGATGAACTATCGAAGGTATGTCATATGGGTAATGGTGACTTATTTCATTTGATACGTCAACACAGCGAGATAGATATAGCGTCTTACTGCATTCAAACCATTTTATACCTGAAATAGATTGATATTAATATCTAAAGTGTTCCAACGAACCTGCTATTATAGATTGATCCGAAATTTTTTTCTTCGTATATGCCTTTGAGCATGCTAAATCTAATTAATCTTAAAATAATGACACACCATGGTGGGACTGGACTACCATGACCAAAATATACGGCCACAAAATAAGAAGAAATCAATAAAGCGACTCGCGGTACTGACGAGCCACTAAGCGGTGGCAGACATTCTTAGTCTTCCCATTATACAATTATACATACATTATTTTGCAGCTTTCAAAAATAGATCCCGCAAGGGTATCTGTATGACATAACAGGCGTGAGAATCTCGCGGTTCCTAGTTTGTGTAATCTAGTTATTTACCCATAAAACTTATGTTTTACTTCCCAATCTTTGAGCTAATACACGAACGGATGTGCACATATTTATTAAAAGAAAGTAGCTTTGTTCATTGCCTTGCATCACTTTGGACTGCCCTCACTTCAAAGACTAGATATTAAGCCTTTTTTCGTGGGACTCCGAGGCATAACCAGTGGCTTAACTTTCACACTACGCTCACCAGTGGCCCAAAAATTGATATGCTCTAAGGCCTATTTATCAGGTCAACGCAATCGTCCTGATGATATTCCGTGTTTAGCTGCGTATTACTCGTATCACCGAAAATATTTCCTTATGGAAGAATGGTCTTGGATGTTTAGTGCCAAATCAATGTTAGTGGTTGGTCTGACGCTGTCAGTCAGATACCTTTCTAGATGTTGTTGCTATTCAACAGCTTCTAAGCTTGGAAAAGCAGCGCAAGACTAGAAAGCTTGAGCAGCTCAACAAGATGTTTGCTCATGCTCGGGGATAATTAGGTTCAAAGATTGCAATCTATGTATGTGTTCTTCCGGTATTAAGATAAGGACATAAAGGCTCGCGTGAATCTTAGATAATTCTGTCGAAAAGAGCATCTCGCGGATGGTAGGTGAACCTCATTGAACATTCTGTAGGAGCTTTTTTTTTTAAACATACTAGACGAACTATCAAAGTGGATATAGCGACAGCCAGACGTTTTAATAGTTAGAAGTCTGGCGAGTAAAGTGATAAGTATTAAACACGGAATATCACGATTGATTGCTCACGGTAAATACAAATAATAAATAAGCATAGAAATATCATATCGCGGATGGTATGTCATCCCCAATTGACATTTTGTCGGAGTTTTCAAGAACAGAACAGCGACAAAAATATGTGGGTGAACATACGAGTATACTAGATGACCTATCGGAGTACTCACCGATAGACATTGGTGACCTTATACCATACCTCAACATAGCGGAGTGAATATAAATAACGGCAACCAGACTTTAATAGGTTAGGACTCGAGCGAGTTAAGTAGTATTAATCAAAATGGAATATGGCGATTGTTTGATTATGGACAAACAGCCGCATAAACAAACCAAGCAGGCAGCCATGCAAATCTTATCAGCAGCTGCTCCTGGTCTACTCGTATGTAAGTCACTAGTTTTTAAGGTACATACTTTTTTGAATTCATTCGAAAAACATGAATTTATAGTCGTATATGCCTATACTTTTGCTTTATTACAATGTTTCACCTCGAGTTTCATTTAATATTTTTCTATTGGTTTGTGTTAGCTTTTTTGTTTTCTTCGAGGGAGGAGGCTATTGTTCGCCTAAAACGGCAGTAGCAAGATCCCAATCTATAAGTATGCAGTTAAATAAACTAAAATGGTATTAACAAAGCTTGTTTCTTTTACCTACGGTCTGGGTTAACTCGTTCTTTATGTTTGGAATTTTTACTGTTTGTGTCTTTATATAAAATATTTGCTTTAAGCTTAAGTATGGTATTTATGGTTTTTTTGCTCTTCTTCTAGTCATCTTTATCATTTGTTTGACATCTCAAGTATTTTATGTAAATTAGTTATGTTTTCTTTGTCTTAAATTTAAATTATAATATTGATTTAGGAACTAAAAGTTTGAGGAATGTTCAGCCAGATGATCTTGCGTAATTTAATGATTTTATTAACAAATCGATGGGAAAAATAGCAAACAGAAAAATAACTTATTCTGCTACGCTTAAGAGTTTTTTTTGTGATTTTGCCCTACTTAGAGCAAAAATTTCAATTACTTGCTTTAAGTAATTCAATTAATATTATAAAGGGTGTCCCAACAAGAACGCAAGATTTAAATTTTAAATAAAACACAGATATTAAAAAAAAAATCGTGAAACTTTATTATATCGTAAAGTGGACAAAATGAGGTTATATGTGGAACAACAAATCGGGCAGATGGCCGCCGCGGCTTTGCTGGCACACACGTGATCTTTTAATGAAATTTTCAATGGCCGTTTTGCATAAATGCTGCGGTATTTCATTAATGCAGCGTCCAATTTCCTCTTTTAAACCATCGACTTCAAAAAACCCCAAGGAAAAAAGTCTAATGGTGTTAAATCGCACGATCTAGGCGGCTAATTCTGGTGTCCAAAACGCGAAATAGCACGACCGGGAAATAACTGATGCAGCAATTGAATTGTTTCACATGCCCTCCACATTCATTTCTTCAATTCTAGGCACGAAAAAACTGGTTATCATTTCACGATACCAAACAACATTGACTGTTTGCGCTTGACCTGCATTTGAGCGAGAACATCACGTACAGCTGCGACATTTTCGGTCGATAGACCTGGTCGAAGGCACGTTGTTGTCTTTACATCACTAACAGACCCAGTTTCAGCAAATTTATCCATTAATCTCTTTACAGTTGACTCTTTTGGAGCATTATTGTGACCCTAAATTGATCGCAAATTTGCGAACTGTAGCCGCAAAACTTTTACCATTTTGGTAAAACAATTTCACAAAGAGAATGCGTTGTTGCATTCGTGTAGCGCTCCATTTTTACTAACCTCGTACCTTCTACTAGCAAACAATAACAATTGTTCAAATGTCAAACAATGACACTTCGAATGGCGCCAAATTTAAATCTTGCGTTCTCGTTGGGACACCCTTTAGTTGTCTCGAATTAATTTTCTATTATTGATTTGTTCAATCCAGTTACTAACTTAATTCATTTCGGCTAAAGATTTTCTTTGTATTGAATGTACTCCGTGTGTAGTAAATTAATCTATTCCACTTATGGCACCATTTAATTCATTGTTATTAAGCCACCCCCTAAAAATAAAACTAGAAATCTTTCCCTAATTTCTTTTGTTCTTCTACCATGTGCCTTTACTACATTCAGTTTTTTTTTGTCATACACTTGTTAAGGTTTTATAATTAACACTAATTGTTACAATTTGTTACCAATTTAAAAATTTTGTTCTACTAAATGTTTGCTTTGTGTCTTCTTAAGGAAAAAAGAATGTATGTATGTATGTGTAACAAACAAACAAAAAGAGAAAAAAATTAATCTTATACTTGTTGTAAGCATTGTATTGCCGTAAACGTACCACATGCACGTACATCTAAAAACATTGTAAGTTATAATAAATTGTATTTAAGGTTATGCTGCTAGGATCTGCTTTATGTAGACATTAAGTCTTACATGCAAGTATATAAATTGGCTTTAGAACAGCTCTCATTATTGCTTTTAACTAAATTACAGAGAACGCTACCTACACACTAACACAAACACACACACCACGTTAACCTTAATATGTACGAACGAATACGACGATTTCTTATGTCGAAACAATGAGTAGTAAATGATTTTGATAAATGCACATACGTGCCTTGGAGACAAAAAGAACATTATTTGTGTCGTTTGTTCCATTTTATTTCACTTTGACATTCATACTAATTTTTGTACGTTTTCTTTAGCTCCTGGTGTTATCCTGGTGTGTATTGATTCGAAAAATGAAGAAAATATTTGTTAATAAAACTAATGATATCCGTAAAATGTTCTACAGTGTGTGGATGTACTTATGTAACTAAAATCAAGGAAGCGTTTGAGTAAAAAAATTGTTTAAAGTGCTTGAACAGTTATGTTTATAGGAAAATTTTGGGAAATATGTAAGTAAAAAGATTTGTTAGCGATAGAAGTCGACATTTTGGGTTACAAATCTTTAGAATTAGTGAAGCATCCTACTTAAAAAAAAGGAAGTGCAATCCTTTACTTATTTTGATATGTTTGTATACATGATTGGATCGTTAATATTTTAAAATTGGTATTTACTTGCCTTTAGAATGAGTGCAGCACCCTCCAGGCAGAAATATCCGAAATCAAAATAGCAGGAAAAGTTTTACCGAGTATTAGTGATAATTATTTATAACTGGCCGTAAAGCATCATCAGGTTCTTTGCATGAAAAAAATTAAGTATTGGTCCTGAATATTGGAAGAAACATTTCCAAAACCACCCTAAAGTGGGTGCGAGTAACTATTGCCCCCTGTTCTGTAAGGAGATCCCTGTGGTATATCACCGAAGCAATCAAAATACACCAATTTATTAAGCTTCTAGGAATACAAATGTGGTATGTAGAGCAATGAGTTCTAAACACTGCTCCTTTAGTAACTACGCTAAATGGCTGGAATCCCTCTAAATTGGCTTCTGATTCAGTTGTTAAGAGGAAAGGGATACTTTATGTGCCCCTATCTTAAAGCTCTACCCTGCAATTCAAAACTAAGAAATTGATTTCGAATTTGTATATTAATAGCATGCAATTACAAAAGTTGTTTATTTCGTTTCAGAATATAGAGTATGATAGTCTTGAAACTAATCATAATAAACTAATAAAGATTAAGAAAAAAATTATAAAAACCGTCATAGTGGATAGATATTGCAGCAGATATAGGGAGATAATTAGGTGCGACCCTTAACGACCTAATCGTTATTTTTCTGTTCTATATACTTTCAAGTAACAATGGGATCTTCATTATTGAACCTAATTGTTGTCATTGTTACGCCCTTCTGCCAGCCAAAGTTTTAAAGTATATTTGTAATTGCAAACATTATATCCTTCGAATCATATTGAGGATTTTAATGGAAATTTAAAAAAATTCAAATAGCCAAATGAAAAGTTTTCAGCGAAGTACTATAGAGGTCTGGAATATTTTTGAATGACCACTAATGTCTTGCCTTTCGAAAAACTTATCAACTAAAGCAATTTTTTTATCTTTCTGTTATGATAGAATCCTAACCAAATTTCGACTAGCATTACAATGGACCTGAAACTTATTCACCTGTGTAGGGTATTGCTATTCTTTAAATCAATATTATCTATCATTCTTGAAGCATATGAATTTCTAAAAGATTTGTCTCACAAAGATGAATGAGAAAATTTTCGTAACAAAAACACTAAAAACTTGAAATAAAATCTCAAGAAAACAGCGAACAAATTTAAACCATATCAAAGACGTTTTCCAAGGATGGTATAGCATAGCTCAAACTAAGAAAAAGGGAAATAAAGAAAAGAAATGAGAAAAAACATCTGCAATCAGGAAAATTAAAAAAATACCAAAAAAAAAAGTGAAACCTTGACGAGTTGAAAAGCACAAAGACATGCACGCCAGCACATCCAGTCAAAAGTACGTGAGACTAATTGATTTAATGCCAGTGACAAGGACTATGTAGGAAGGTTCAAATGTACGTATGTATATAAAGGGTGTCCCAACAAGAACGCAAGATTTAAATTTGGCGCCATTCGAAGTGTCATTGTTTGACATTTGAACAATTGTTATTGTCTGCTAGTGGAAGGTACGAGGTTAGTAAAAATGAAGCGCTACATGAATGAACAACGCATTCTCTTTGTGAAATTGTTTTACCAAAATGGTGAAAGTTTTGCGGCTACAGTTCGCAAAATTGCGATCAATTTTGGGTCACAATAATGCTCCAAAAGAGTCAACTGTAAAGACATTAATAGATAAATTTGCCGAAACTGGGTCTGTTAGTGATGTAAAGACAACAACGCGCCTTCGACCAGGTCGATCGACCGAAAATGTCGCAGCTGTACTTGATGATGTCGCTCAAAAGTAGGTCAAGCGCAAACAGTCAATGGTGTTCGGTATCGTGAAATGATAACCAGTTTTTTCGTGCCTATAATTGAGGAAATGAATGTAGAGGGCATGTGGTTTCAACAAGACGGCGCCACATATCATACAGCCAGAGAAACAATTCAATTGCTACATCAGTCATTTCCCGGTCGTGTTGTTTCGCGTTTTGGAGACCAGAATTGGCCGCCTAGATCGTGCGATTCAACACCATTAGACTTTTTTCTTTGGGGTTTTTTGAAGTTGATGGTTTAAGCGAATAAGCCGACGACGACTCAAGCCTTAAAAGAGGAAATTGGACGCTGCATTAATAAAATACCGCAGCATTTATGCAAAACGGCCATTGAAAATTTCATTAAAATATCGCGTGTGTGCCAGCAAAGCCGCGGCGGCCATCTGCCCGATTTGTTGTTCCACATATAACCTCATTTTGTCTACTTTACGATATAATAAAGTTTCACGATTTTTTTTTTAATATCTGTGTTTTATTTAAAATTTAAATCTTGCGTTCTTGTTGGGACACCCTTTATATTCATATGTAACTGTTTGTCTGGGAGTAAAGGAGTGACTGTTATAGCATGTGGCTGTCTGTAATATGTGTATGGTTTTTGTATGTAGGTGTTTACTTTCTGATTCTATGTTTGTGTGCACAAGGTTAATTAATTTTATTTTATTGTGACGTTGAAGTATCACAGGAAAATAGAAATTTGTGGTTACTCTGCTAAAGATTTAATAATACCCACCACAACAAATGCCGAATTATTTTCAAATAAAATAAATTCTAACAAATTTATGTGCACAGACAAATCCTCTGTATGGCTGCAAGTGTTTCTATATGTGCTCATTTTGATGTTGCAATTTAAATAGTTATGATTATTTCTAATGAAATTTTAAGTGTTTTGTTTTTTATTTTCGTTTAAACGCAAAAATGGGGTTAAACAGAAATAGAAAAATTAATATGTATTTTAAAGTGTTTATAAGAAATTCTAAAAATACTCGTACATACTTTACAAAAATTGTGTACGCAATCAATTGGAAAATTGTATGATTTCAAGCTGAATATTTAATATCATACTTAAAGGACATTATTATATTTGAAATAATTACTTAACATCTGAATGGAAAAGTTCATGATGAAAATAATATAATTCTTAGAGAATGTTCGTAGTTGTTTTTGCTCCCAAGAAGCATAAATGGTACAAGGTGTTAGACTTCTCCGCGAGGAACGAGATAGAAAACTGAAAATAATTCCTCTTAAACTCCAGGGGACATCATGAGCGGCTGCTTTAGCACTATAGCGTGCCTTATACCAGGAGGTGAAGGCCTGAGTCTTTGTGGGCGACAGAATCTCACTCCCATTATTCCTTCGCGGGGGATAGTTACGTAAAAATTACTAAACAAAGAACCATTAATAAACTGAAGGTTATGCCCATTAAATTCCAGGAGTCCTCATAGAATGGTTGGTAAAATCCTCACTATATTTGTGTTGGACAGAACCTCACTCTTTATTCACGACATCATCAATCACTAATTATGCCTTAAAGAAGCTCTAAAGATACTAGAAGAGCAATATAGAAAGGAAAGTCTGGGTAATGCTTCTGCTATTTAGTTGCCTCGGCTGAAACTGGGGAAACATCCATTTAATGAAAATGTGCTATCCAATTCCTATCTCTGAAATAATGATTAATTGGAGGAGTAATCAGCTTGACTAGTGAATGTACAATATTAGTGCTCTAGCATATTTGCTATGGGAGGCCCTATGCTCCGGCATTAGACAGGTGGATAGAAGAAGAATATAAGAAAAATATTTAGTGTGGCCACATATTCACTAATTGAAAATATAGTTTACATTGCCGGGGTCTTGAAGATAATCAAATCACTCCTAAATAGTCCGCAATCGGAGAAAAGACTCTTCTTATTGTGACATTTCAACATTGGACATAGTTATATCACTCAAATAGCCACCTCCCGACCTTATGATTGCCTTCCACCACTTGTTGACAGGTTTAATTATTGCTGGCAAATAATGTGGCCTTAAATTGACGATTCCTTCTTCAATGTTAGCTTTCAAGTCTTGCAAGGTTCGTGGTTGGCTGTGTTAAGTACGAGATTCAAAAAACTCCCAAACGAAAAAGTCTGGTGTATTAAATCTACCAATATAGACGGCCAGCTCAAATCTCCATAACGGGAAGTTATTCGACCTGGAAATTGGTGTTTAAAAGTCTCCATCATTGGCCGAGGTGTGTGAGCTGTTGCTCCGTCCTGTTGAAATCAGAAATGAGTGCAACAACTTGCAGCAAAAAAAAACTTTTATCGTCTAACCATTTACGGTTACGGTAGTGCCATCGGGTTCTTAAAAAAATAAGGGAAAATACTTATTCACTGAAATTTCCATACCAAACGGACACTTTGAAGGGATGCAATGGCTCTTTGTGCATTTCACGTAGATTCTCTGTGCCTCGGAAATTCAAATTTTGTTTGGCAACATAACCACTTAAGTAGAAACGGGGTTCGTCACTCATTCTGATTTTTTATTTGAAGTCATCCTCTTCTTGCATTAAGTTTAACAGATTATGGCAGTAAATTAAACTTGTCCGACGGTCAACAGACAGAAATTGGTTAACATTTTGGTTTTTGTAGAGAAACATTTTCAAATCTTTCACCAAAATTCTTTGCAACGAACGTTAGCTGATACATAATTCTGTGTATTGTCGTCTCATTGATCTTTACGGGTTGTCTCTGACGTCGACGGCCACAGCAGCTATGTACTCGGTTGAAGGAGCAATATGAGGCCACCTATCTGTTTCGACATCTACAGTGGGCCCACTTTGCACAAGACGCTTTGCCAAACACTTATTTGTCCGAGAGCATGGAACACGATGAGGAGGAAAATGGCAATGAAATCCACGAACAGACTGAAAATTTATCAAATAAGTTAAGGTTTGTAACGCTCCGTGGCTTGTTGACAGCTCATTTGGCAGCTTATTTAAATTATGGTAGTACATTTTCGCCACCTTATATAGCTAAAAACTAGCAGAAACCTTCGGCAAGGAGATCATAGTTCGCTTTTATAGCGCTCAGGCTAAATGACTCAAACATTAGTTTAATCAAATTAGATTATTAACATTGATTCACGCTGCATTAAGCCAGTGAGAGATTTCAAGTTTATGTAGTCATTGCATGTGTAGGCTTTGAAAGCCTTGAGCTATGATGGAACCACTTACTTCGACATTTTCTTAGGCTTTGTAAACTCTCTTGCTCAGATCAATTAACATGATATAAAGATTACTTTGATGACAGAACACAACATTCTTCTTAATAACAAAATAAGAGATGAGTGCGTCAAGTCAGGTCCAGAATCTTTGCAGTGCTTTCGACGTCATTGCAATAAGACTATGAAGGATGCGTCTTAAACAAAGAAGACAAAAAACCTGTGCAATATTGACTCTTCCAATTAAAGAGCAGATGTGTTATAAATCTGGCAGACCTATAAAAAAAACTTGATTGAAAACTTCTGTAGCAAAAAGAGATGGCTTCAATTGGTAGCGAAGACCACTAACATAGAACCCTAGCTCTCCATCTGCAGTTACCACTTGACGAGTGCAACTTAACTAAGTAATAACAAAAGAGAAATAGCATAAGTAAATAGAAAAATGGCGACTGCTTTTTTTTTATATAGAGAACTAAATGTGCGAGATCATAGAGAGAGTAGCCGCCACCAAGTCCAAATCAATTTTAACTATCCAAAATTAAGGCTGTGTATATACATATGTACATTAATATTTAAATCATGTTTGCTATAATTTGTAAAAAAATAAGTTTTCAATTAACATGGCCATTTAGTAAATTTACTTGAATATTACTTTATGAACTTGCTGAATCCACGAATTTCGCCTTTGACCTTCAATAATAGTTTTTTTAATGTTTAATTTTTTCTCCTTGGTTTTTTTTTTTTTTTTTTTTTTTGTAATATGCTATACAAGCATGTGGTTATTTTTTGCTAAAGCAATTTTAAAAACAGTGTCACTAGGTTGCCAATATTATTATCATCAGGCAAAACCACAAAATTCATTAAAAAATCCAAAACAAGGCTCAAAAGGTCGCGACTTGCTAAAGTCAACAAACATACAAAAAAAAAGAAGACGAAATAAAAACGTGCCAATCATACAGTCAAGCGCAATCAATAACAGTTCCTTAACCAGTAAAAACAAAACCATACAGTAGCCCTTCTATTCTTGCCACAAAAAAGCATGCAAGTGGGCACGCATGTCAGCAAATCTCTTTGAATTTAAAATCACATTTGTTTAGAGTTATGATGCAAATCATGACATAAGATTAGTTGAAATTCACTGACAACCACAAGTCGCGCCATAAATATTCTCTCAACAATTCGCAGTGACAATTGCCAGTGTGGGACTGAAGATTCGTATAGAATTTCTTTTGAGCTGCTGTAAAGCTTCCTATTATTGAGTACTTAACATAAATTTATCATTTTTGTTATGTTCATCTTTCTTTGCTGTATTGAAGTGGTGGGGAGAAAGAACTAAAATGTCAAAACATTTAAAAAGAAGTTGGCGAGGGCAGAAATAAGAAATTTATAAACAAAAAGATTTTGGAACTCCTTGGATTCTGTATAGTTAAGTATGTTTTTCTCGTTGTTGGTTGTAATACCCCGCAATTCTGATGACTGCAAAATATTCCTGAAGGTTTTAAGCTGTATAGATTTTGACTCCAAATTTGCCTTGGAATATGTAAACCACTTTACCCTGATCCATGGACATGCTATAACGTTGAAAAGAGTGTCACGCCTTCCAGGATAGGCTTAGAAACAGTTTATTCCCTCGAAATCTCTAGCATATGTGAACAGAGTTGAGAGTTAGAAGATCGTTTTTTTTAAATACTTGGAGATCTGGCTCGTATTCTGTTATTCGCTCGACCTAAATTAGAAAATTTTTAATTTTGCATTCGCAGCCGAAAATAGACTTTATATATTTTTAAAGGAAGTTACACAATAAGGGGCCTAGTCTATGATTTTTTGCTAGGAGAACTAAAGTATTCCGTAACAATTTTTGAAACCCTGCCTTTAATGTTTCTTAGCTGCGTCAACCTAAAAAAGTTAAAAAGAACTTGAATTATTCTTAAATATTGTTCAAGCAGGGTGTCAGATTTTGTTATTGCAATATTATTATTGGACAAACACTAGCAAAATTGGACCAAAAATTGTTCTCGAAGGGTGCTACACCTTATTTATCAGCGTTCCTATTTGTCAGGTACTGAGCTAACACCTGCAAATGGCTAAGCTGTGCCTTCTTGAAGAGATTGTGGCAAAATTAAGCCTGGAAAAGGTTTTATAAACTTCTAAACAAGGCTCAGGAAATGGAGTGATGCATTTTACCTTCTTTTTAATTTTTTGATGAGAAGATTGAAGATGCCTCATAGCCGAAACCGATAATTTTAACAACAAAATTTGCCGTCTGATCGTTCCAGATTAGGAAATTCCCTTTCTTAAGGTGCACTACATCATGACTGTAGTGAAGAAGATTATAATATTAGGTACTACTAGAAGCTTTGTTTGTTTATATTTATGTGAATTGGTTCTCTTTTACTCCTATAAGAAGCATAGAGCAACAAGATTATTCCAATGCACTCGATCCTGTGATAGATTTTTTACTTCATTTAAGCGGGATAGTTAAATTTCAATTTGTCGTTTCCCAGTTTGTGCTGGGCGTTCTCGTCTCCAACTGCCTTGTTAAATGCAATTTATATCTTGCTTCGCGATATCAACCGCTGATTTACGCAAAGTATGTCCAATCCAGCCCACTTGCGCTTTCTCACTTCAGCTGTGATTGGCTTCTGATTGGTTTCCAAGCAAAGATAATTATTTTGGATTGTTCTCGGCCACTGTATTCCAAAGATCTTCCTTAAACAGTTGTTTACAAAGACGTACGTAGATTTTAGTTCGCGTGACGATGTGTTCCATGTCTTCCATGCATAGAATAGTGTGGATTTCACATTTTATGTCAAAGATTTTGTTTTGTTCTTCTTGATGTGTACGAAGAGTTCCATACAGAAGTGTTGTTTTGGAAACAATGGTGTAGAATTGCGCTAGTATTTTATGTAGATTAACTCTTTCTCAATATCAAAAC
Source organism: Tachina grossa (assembly GCA_949987645.1). Taxonomy (NCBI): domain Eukaryota; kingdom Metazoa; phylum Arthropoda; class Insecta; order Diptera; family Tachinidae; genus Tachina; species Tachina grossa. Next base: position 150,934,893 of record OX465276.1, read on the forward strand.
TTGGGTAAGAATATATTCCATAAATGCGCCAGTTCGAGGGTTCTCCCTGAGACCAGAAAAGGTCTTTCGAACCAAAGTATTTGAATGTTATTGAAGTTGCGTGAATTTCTTGCATGTGCTTTCAAAGAACTAAACTTAACAAGATTTTAAGCGCACTTAAATCCTACAAACCAAACTGGTTGCGGTTTTTTTGAGTATAAATATCAATGGAACGAGTTTCATAAACGTGTACCCTGGTCTGCTCATTTCTGAGTACAAAACTACAGAACGGTAACGGAGCACAACCATGAGGAGGAATTAGGTGGTTGCAATTGGATGGTAGAGGAGGTACCTTGAAAAATGACTGTGATCAGCAAATAACTGGGAAATAAATCCTCACAGCTACATATATATAAATGAATCATTGATAGCATCTGGTATCTGTTTGGTTATTCAATGTGATATTGAGAAGCTCGTCCTATTCCATTTTTCGGTTAGAGCGTTAACTCAACTGAATTACTTGAGTTCTGTTAATCTCCCTTATTCTTGACATTGAATTGTAAAGTACTAGGAGCTTCAGTGTTGTTGCCCCTGCCTAAGGCATTCCCCATTAATAGGATAAGTACTTGGAGGAGGTTCTCCTCTCAATGAGGAACCAAGTTAAACATTAGATAAGTATTGCAGATTGTAGTACTTAACTTGCATTTCAAATTATTACTTGTATTAAAGGAAGTACAGGATCCTTTTATATGTACGTATATATTCTTAGGCCTATTTGTCTTGCTTTTGGCTTAACCTAATACCCGAAATGAGGATGAACTTTAGTGAGGTAGTAAGTTTTTGTTGGAGAGTGTGTTAAAAAAAACTAACCTAAGATTTTATCCTCTAAGTTACAAATAATAAATGAACTGCAGGGTATTTACGATTATATATGCTTAGGCCGGTTTATTTTTATTTAACATGAATATATATATGTATGTACATGTAAATATATTTATGAGTGTTTGAGTCTAGTTCTCCAGGTATGACCGACTGACTGTCTGAGGCTTATGTCTCTACGTATAATTTTATATTTTCTTTATGGTATGATCACGTAGTATTTTGATCACTAAAATCACGGTTTGGCGCTTGATTGAGGCTAATGGTGAATAATCAACAATTAAATATGCACAGTCGTGTTTTCCCACTTCATAAACGTGCATATCGATGAGACGACATACCTAGACGACAGTAACAACAACAACAACAGCAGCAGCAGCAGCAGCATGAACAGCAACTGCAAAATAATAAAACTTAGAAAAATATTTTTTTATAGAATTTTTTTCTATTGTTTTTTTTACCTATAAACCGTTCTTTGAATATTTTATGACCTGCATTGAAAGTTTTTTTTCCTTAAACATTTGATTTCTTCTATTCATATTTGGAGGTCTAAAAACATGGCTTAAGAACAGCAACTCATCATTTTCTTTCACTTAAAAAAAAGCTTGTTTTCCTTTAGTCATGCTCATTTTACTGCATTGTTAAGTTTCTTGCTTAAAGTGCCTGGTGGAAGAATGATATTTTCTTCATTATCCCAGGCACTTCTTACAGTATTCGTTCGCGTACCCTTCTCAATTTCATCAATTTTATGCTGATTGTGTCAAGTTCGTTGGCAATGTTTAAAGGTGATCGTAATGCACCTGGCTGCAATAGCAGCAGCATCATCTTTAATTTTCAAATGGATATTCCACCACACTAGTTCTATTGTTTTGGCTGGCCTAAAAATAGCGAAGAAGAAAAAGATGCATATATATAGAGAAAATCATTTGAACCTGCAGGAAAAGAAATACGTGAAAGAAAGTTTGACATTTGTTCATTTAAGTATGTGACTTGCGAGTAGCGCCTGCCTACATGGAATTATTAAGCAGAAAATTTAATTTGCAAATGTATCTTTAAGCAAACGTGTCAATTTTTATGCACATGAATTTGCTAGTTTATTTTGGCGTGGAAAGTTTTTAAAGTTTAATTTTTTTTATTTTTTTTTTATAACAAACAGAAACACAACTCACAAAGCTTTTAGCTTGTCTGCGAAAAACACCCAGGGTCTATGGTGAGAATCGAACCCACGACCTCTGGACTGAGAGGCTAGCATCACTACCACTCAGCCACAGGTGCACCTGAGGAAAAAATTTAATTTTTTAGAAAAGAAATTACACGCTTGTGCAAAAAATAATTTGAGTTTAAAGTGTACGTTAAAACAAAATATTTATACAAATTTTGATTTACTTGGAAGCTACTTTTTAAATTTTTGCTTAAATTTTTGTTTCAAAGTTCAATACATTCACACTTTTTTACTACCACACTCATATATTTGGGAATTGTATACCAGGTGGATTTCAATTTTTCTTTCAATTTAACTGCTGTTTTAAGATAATTTTTATGTTCGTAAAAAATTTAAAACAGAAGTAATTTTCTTTGCTGATATAAAATATGTATGTATAAAAATGTATTAATTGTTTCCTCGACTACGGCATTTTGAACATAAAACTTAAATTTTAACAAATTTTTACAAAACCATATGTGTAAAAAAATTTAAAGCAATTTATTGAACGTGTAGCCGCAAGGTAAAGCACACTTGAAGTACAAATTATTAAAATTGTTTAACCTACTATTAATCCTAAATTATTATTTTACTTATCCAGCAAAATTATTTTTTTTTACCTTCCTATACTCACGTCAAAATATAAAACACGTATACTCGTTCCCGGTCTGTCAGACCGATATTTGCAAAGCATACAAAACTTGAATTAGTTAAAAAAATTTTAATGTAGCCCCCATTTACTTGTAGAAATGTATGTTTTTAGTAATATAAAAATGAATTTTTATAGAAATAATTTTTTTTTACTTCGACTATTAGTTTTCCGTTTTAGTCCTTGTAAAATATAGTTAAATTCTTAAGAGATAAAAAACATAGCAAAATATATATATCTAGTAAAAGCTAAATAAAATAAAAAAATATAATATAAATCTAATCAGAATTAGTACAGTAGCAAACCGAACACATCATCATGGCATGTTTCAAACAAAAATCTATTTTGCAGTTAGTTCAGATTTATCGAGTTTTGTTATATTTCTTGGAGCTGCAATAAATGAAGCGACCTGAAGTTATGTTTTGAATGCTTGTCGCAGGTTCAGAGCTATCGAATTTAAGTATTTCGGAAAGCTTTAGTCTCATCTGTCTTGGTACTTGTCATGTACTTCAACCGATTCCTCATATTCACTGCTGCTTCGTCGTTATCAGATATAAGCCCATTATGCTCTAACATTAGTCTTATTAGTTCTTCGTCCATTTTGATATTCAATTTAAACCCATAAGAAGCTTAAAAATATATCAATTCATACAAATTAATAAAATATTACTTCGGTAAAACTGTCACACCGATACTCACGTCGGTCTCACAGACCGATTTTTGCTGTATGCACACACATATTTATCTTGCTTTCCGAAACTTTGAAACTGCACTAAATTAAAGCTTATTGCGGATGATGAAGCTAACACAAATTATAATACGCTCGCGTTCTTTTTACATAATCAAAACACTAAAATACTAAAAGTCGGTCTCACAGACCGTATGCGTGAGTATAGAAAGGTTAATAATAATACACTGAAATTGATTATTGAGGGGTTAGCTGAATCTTGTGTGCATTTCACTATTGCTAATGCAGATAATCAGAGAACCTTTAGCCAAAACTTTTTTAGAACAACTAGAGATACTCCCCCTTATTGTGATTGGCGTATTTCGACTGCGACTACGACGTTTTTCTAATATATTAAATAACATGGTAACATTTATTCTTTGATCTAGCACTATAACGCCCAATATGTTGTTTTTTTTAGTGTTTTATTTAGAAAAACTAAAGTTTTTTTTAGGATTAATTGAGCGGAAAGTACTGTACTTGAATAAAAGTTGAAGTTATATCTGCACATTTACCTCTCAGTGAAAATTTATTCGAATACAAAGTTATTCGAATATAAAAATTAATTACAAGATAGTTCTTCTTAGCAATGATCTCTTAATTACATTTGCTTTATATAATTGAATACATGATTGTATAATTTCCGTAATTTAATTGGCTTCTCATAAATACTTTAATTAATTAAACTTTGCCTCTTTAATATCTTTGGTGTCTTATGTTTTTTTTTTCTCTAAAATAGAATACATATTGGTATACGATTTCAATATTTTTATATAAAGATTTCTCAAATAACTCATATATATATTATTTGAGTCTCATAAAAAATTACAACCACTTAAATAAATCCTCCATAGAAATGACATGACGTTTTCCAAACCAAAAAAGAAATAATCTGCCGCCAATAGCACTCGCTTCTTATTTTACAACCTTAAGAAGTCTCTTCCCCCACTCCCCCCGAACAACCAACCAACAACCATTCATTATGATGTTTATTTGATACGAAAATATTCCATAAAATAGACACCATCCAAGGAGGCAGTCAGTGAGACTTAAGCTGCAACAACAGCAACAACAAAAATTGACAACAAAAAAGGTGTCAATTGATTTTATGTTTGTTGTCTGCTTGTTGCAACACATTTTCCCTTTTATTATTAGATTTATTTTAAATTTAATCATAGATTGGAACAAGCGTTACAAGAACCACCAAAGAAGAAGATGTGACAAACTTACAACACCATTAAAACAGAACAAAAGTAAAAGAGAATAAAATATGTATGTACGTATGTGTGTACATATATGTTGCACTATTCTATGCAACCAGTGCAACACAGCCAACTCCTTCTGTGTTCCTGCATTTATTTACTAAGGAGTCAAATGAATGGAAAAGGTGCAGACAGTTTTATAACGATGCCACCAACGACCAAAAGAATCACACTAATATGAAAATTGTCAATGTTAAGTTGGGGCAAAAGACATAAAAAAATATACATATGTAATAATTTTTAAATAAAGTGTCTCTTCGAATATAGAAAAGTTGGTGCATAAATTTGTTTAATTTTTACATACATATCTTGTAGTAAAATAATATGGCCATTACCTGTACAGGAAAGTGTTGCAGATAAAGTACAAATCAAATTTTACTACGGGTAAATAATGTGGAGCAAAAATATACACAAATACATCTTAAAGTGAATTTTGAGATCCTTGATTTCATTTCCTTTACAGAACTAAAACTTTCATCGAGCTGTGTCCCAACAAATTTTTTATTAAATTAAATATTTGTTCAAACGTTTTCCAAAATTATTTTATGTTAACTATGGTGACATCGTGGGACAGGCCTTTAATATATTTTTATTTTTTTTAACTTTTCTACAAAAAATTGTTTTTCACATCCAAAATTTTTCGATTACATTTTTAATCGAATAATATTTGGATAAAAAAAAAACTTACATTAAATGTTTTTCGATTTAATTTTTTTTTTAAATTAATTTTTAATCGAATAATTTTTATCCGAATAAAGCTTAATTGAATAATTTTTATGCGAATAAAAATTACTGAATAAATTTATATGTATGCACTAGTGATGTAACGAATGTTAATTTTTGATATTCGCGAATACGAATACGAATATTTGAAACGATATTCGCGAATACGAATACGAATACGAATATTATATGCAATATGAAATATTAAACAAATTGTTATGAAAAAGGACTTCATCACACTCTTGTTGGCGTACTTTAAAGTTAATAAAAAGTACCCAAAATTTTAATGATCGTCATTAAATAATATTTGAAAATGATACAAAACACAAATTTCTATTAAAAATTAATGTATTTGTACAAACTAAAATTTTTAGTCATTTATTTAAATTTCGTTTAGGATTTATGCATTTATTTATTTAATTTGTTTGCAAAAATATTCGTATTCGCCTGAATTTGGCGAATCCGAATACATTCGTATTCGCCTGAAAATGGCCGAATATTCGACAATTCGAATACGGATACGAATATTCGTGCATCACTAGTATGCACATACATAGTTCAAGCAAAATCATTTTGGTAGAAATCATTTTACTAAAATTGCGAATAAATGTTCTGGTTCCATTCGATTAAAATATACATATATGTGAATAAATTATTGTTCAGTAGGAAGAAAAGTGTTTGGCATATATTCCTAAAAAAGTAAAACGTGTTTCAAATATATTTTAAGAAAGTTTTGGATTATATATGTATTTTGAATTATTGAAATAAACTTTTTTCGAATAAAAGCAATTCGAATAAGTATTTTTAGCATAAAAATTTATGGCTTTATGTGAAAAAAATCTACGAATAAAATAACTGAAATCTAATTTGTTCAAATATAGTTAATTAAAGCAATAAGATATTCGAATTAATATATTTCAAATTAATTTTCACCGAACAAAATAGATTCAAATAAAATTTATTCGAATAATTTTTTTGAACAAATTCGCTTTTTGTATTCGATTTAAATATTTGTAAATAAATAATCGCTTAGCACATTTTTTTTCGAATATGACCCGCTGTTTCTACAAGTCAGTTAATCACTCGAGAAAATTAGTGTTATAAATATAAATATTGTTCGAATATATTATAATTGTTTGATATGAATAAAAAAAATGTCTAAATGATGTTGAAATTTTTTTCAAATTAATTTCATTCGAACAATATTTGAATATAATTTTTTCACATTTTTTGGATTAAATTCAATCTAATAAGATTTTTTTAAACTAAAATGTATTCTAATAAAATTGTACCGATGTGATTAATTGGAATGAGGAGATTTATTAAAAATCAAGTAGACCGTCCAAGAAATTAATTTCGAATAAATTGAGATTGTTTCTTATACAAATATCCAAATTATATAAAAAATTTCAAATAAGTTCCCTTCCAACAATAGCAAGTCCAGTTTTTTTTAAATTTTCCCGAATAAAATGGATTCGAATAATATTTTTTATAATAAAATTTATTCGAATAAAATGAGTATTTGTATGGAATGATATTTATTTAAAATCAAGCGGACCGTCTAATAAAATCTTTTCGAATAAATTGAGTTTGTTTCATATAAAAAATTGTTCATTACGAGTAAATTTTATTCTAACAATAAAATTGTACCGAATGAGATTGATTGGAATGATATTTATTTAAAATCAACTAGACTGTCAAAAAAATTATTTTCGATTAAATTGATATTGCTTTATATAAATATTTTTTAAATAAATTTTATTCAAATATTCGAATCCAATTATTTTGAATATATTTAATAAAATTGATTCGACTAAAATTTGAACCGAATAATATTCATTTGAGATGAAATTGTTTCGAATGAGATTGATTCGAAAAAAATTTATTGGAACAAATTTGATTCGATTCTAGATTGATTGGAGTGAGATTTATTCAATTAAAATTGAATAAAATTTACTGCAATAAAATTATTATGAACACATATAATAATAAATAAAAGTTACTCGAATTAAATGAATGCGAATAAATCATTTAAATTGAGTTTTTTATCACTTCAAATACTGTTAATGTTTCAAAGCGTAATAACTCATGATATCTCATGTATGTATGTATGTATTTCGATTGATTAAGATGTTAAACGGTTGTTAAATCTACATAAAGAACATGTTAGAGAGTTCCTTGCAATATAACTTGTAAAGTTTTTATTTTTGCTTTAAGTGAATACCCATAATGCACATTTGGCAATTTTTTTTTTTTTTTTGCTTCAACGGCAGTAAATAAGATTAAATATTAAACTTGTTTCTTTCAACTATATCTTCTTTTTTTCTTCACATTTTTAAAGGAGACACAGAAGTTATAAAGATAAGTAAATCACAAAGACAACAAGGACTGTAAGTGCGTGTTAAAAATATTTTAATGAATTTATAAAAGTTTTATCATATTTTTATCAAGACGCTTCTTCTCGTTGGCTCTGTAAGCAAGCAGTTTAAATACAAATTTTAGTTTAAAGACACTGAATGGCATTAACTTTTAAAAGCTTATTGTTCTTAAGATAAGCTAAGTAGCTTGCGCTATCATTCCTATGGCAATGCTTAAATCTTGAAATAACCTTAAAGCAGCTAATATGATTTTTGATAGAGAAATACAAAGTAAAAGATTTAAATAACATAAAAATGTATATTATTACTGAACACTGTAAAAATCAAGGAACATCAAATAATCATTTGTTCTTATTCTCATAAATTTCAAAAGTCAGTGTTCATCTATGGTCGCTACTGCCTCTCACTTTGATATTTATTTAAGTTCCAGTTACACTATGCAAGTCTTATTGCTAAGCTGCTTAGTTTGAGGAAGACAGAAACAAGGGGAACAGAAACGTTTCCCCTTGTCTCTCTCTCCTAACAAACTAATCAGCTTACCAATAAAACTTCCATAGTGCAAACTAGGACTAAGTGGTTGAAGGAATTTATTATTTCTTCTATAGTTTATTCATAGTTAATTGATGGCTTTTTTATAAAACAGTTAACATAGTGCTCGAGAGAAGTTACACATGACAGACACATTTAATAAAGAATTGAAAATTGTGTTTTCTCAAATTTGACTCGATTTGTTATCGAATAAATTTTTTCCGAATAATATTTTAATCAGTATTTTATTACAAAATTTCATTCAAACAATTTTGTTTACATTATTTTCGAATAAATTTAGCATTTTAGTAATTTATTGGCAACAATTTTTATGAACGGTTTCTAAACAAATTTTGATGTTTGTGATTTTTTAATCAAGGAACATTTTATTATATAGTATAGATACTATTATATAGAGTCGATAACTTCTAGATACAAATTCCATTCGAATAATTTCCGAGACAAATTTTCAACAAAATCACTTAGCTAGAAAATTTTATTCGATTAATAAAAAAATTTTGTTCGAAATTTTTTTTTTCAAATTTTATTCGAATAATTTTCGAAGATTGTAAAATGTTAAATTTTCGAATAAAATTTTTCGAATAATTTTTGAATAAGTATTTTATTACTTTTTAAGTAATATTTCAATCAAACGAATAATGCTACAATTCTAATCGAATAAATTCAAAATGTAGCTGATTTATTTTTCATAATTTATATTCGATATGAATCTAATACATTTTTAACCCCCGACTAAAAAAAGGGGTGTTATAAGTTTTGTAGTGTGTGTCTGTGTATCTGTGTGTCTGTCCTTGTCCACGTACAGGGCAAACGGCTGGACCGATTTTCATTTAGTTTTTTCTGTTTGAGAGATGACTTGATCGAGAGGGTTCTTAGTAGGGTGATCGATTATTCCACTTTTTCCAGAAACCGGTTTTCGAATAGTTCGAATATTTGAAATTATGAAAAACCCGGTTTCGGTTTTTACAAACCGAGAAAAACCGGTAAACCGGTTTTTTAAGTAAGAAAACTATTATACAAAAGTTGAAATTGCTGTAAATACTATAAAATAATACAAAATTTAAAGGTAAAACATAAAAATTAACTTCATATATATACATGTACTTATGTATAGTACATAAATATGTATATATATAATATACAATTAATGAATAAACTCTACATACAACCATCATTTTTAAGGTTTGTGGAAACTTGGGAAGAAATTTAAAAAATTAATTATGCCAATATTGAGGGTGCAAATAAATATGTTAAAAAAATAATTATAATAACACCTACAGTAGCAAAAATATTCAAAATACATAGGAAAAAAGTCTACATACAGGCATAAAATACATGAAAAAATACCTGCAAAATGTTTGATGTCGTCAACTTGTTTGAAAATTCTGTGATTTCCGGTACCAAGCCGTCAACAAATGGCATCCAAATATGGTCTATTATGTCGTTGTTATTATAATTATATTTTATTTTTTGTATAAACATATATATTAGCAACCTAAATATTGGCATATTTAATTTTTTGAATTTCTTCCCGAGTTTCCTCAAACCCCAAAAATGATGGGTGTATGTATGTAGAGTTTATTCCTTAATGGTATATACATACAAGGTGGCGCAAAAGTAACCCTCCTATCAGAAAATGCTATAAATTTTACGATTGGCGCCTAATGTCAGTTCTGTTTTGACATTTGTGTAGTAAACACATGCGAAATACACGTTAATAAACAATGGACGGTGCAACGGCACACACTGCACGTGCCACAACCGATATGCTGAAGGATGCATTTCCCGGGCGCCTAATCTCCCGTTTTGGCGATTTGCACTGGCCAGCAAGATCGCCTGATTTGAAGGTTATTTTTGCGCCACCTTGTATGAATGTATGGACAAGGTGGATATCTACCTCTATGTAAGATATGAAGCAAAATGTCAACAAAACTAAAAAAAACATTTTTTGCAACTGGATTTTGCAATTCATTGCACACCATTAGGCCAATTTAATTCGCCTCTGCTATCACCTCATAAAATAATTTCGCTTAAATTTCATGTTTCAATAAATGTTGCCATGCTCAAAAAAAAAGCGTAGAGCTTTTACACTAAAAAAAATACTCAGGAATATCAACAAAACACATTGATATAAGTTTTAACATCGTAAAAACTAATTTTATTGCAAAATGTACAAATCGAAAATAATTCGACTCAGCCGGTTTTTAAATTGCAAAAAACCGAACTATTCAACATTCAAAAAATCAACATTTTGAAAAAAACCGACAACCGTCTTGTAAAAAATCCGGGTTTTAAAACCGGTTGAAAAACCGAGTCGATCATTCTAGTTCTTAGCTATGTTTGAAGAAAATCGGTCCGCCCGTTAAGAAGATATAACATCTTTTCTGAAAAAAGTCGGGGGTTCTTAAAATTTTTAATTTTTGTTATTCATATAATGTTCAAATAAAATTTGGTGTTAATGACTTTTCATTGAAGAAATGCTTTTTTATAAAAACTCAATAATTTCATATAGAATCAATAATCTAAAAAAATATTCGAATAATATCCGATTAAAATATTTTTTTTAAGAATCACTTTTAGCAACCAAAATTCTTCAAACAATTAAAACAAAACATTTCTCAATCTTCTAGTAAAATTATCTTTCACCAAATTGGAGAAAAAATTTTAATCGCATAATTTTCGAATAAAATTTTTTCCGAATAATTTTTGAATCGGTTTTTATTTCTGTTTAGGTAGAATTTCATTGAAATGATTTTTTGAATAATTTTTTACAGAAATTTTCTACTAATAATATATCTATATAAATTTGACTAAAAATTTTATGAAAATGTAATTCTAGAATGAAGATTTAATTCCATTAATCTTTTGTTTTAAATTAAACTATTTTCTTGAGCTTTCGGTCAGTTTATATTTTGAGTTTATTATCTTCAATATTTCGTTAACCTTCGGTTAACTTCTTCAGGATATATATTTTTTGGTTTTTTTTATATCCTGAAGAAGTTAACCGAAGGTTAACGAAATATTGAAGATAATAAACTCAAAATATAAACTGACCGAAAGCTCAAGAAAATAGTTTAATTTAAAACATAAAAAAAGGTCGAAAAATTAGATAAAAATATATTAATCTTTTGTTTTAATTATTATTTCTATTAAAAATATTGTTGAAATAATATGTGAATAATTTTTTTTAATTATTTTTCAATAAAAACTGTGATATAATTTTTTTATTGAAAATGTTATTGGTATAGTATTTAATAACACTTTATTCGAATAATGTACAGATATAACTGCATTCGAATAATTTTTATGAGAAATTAATTTTTCAATAGCTACGCGAAAAAAATGTATTCGAATATTTTTCACATAAAAGTTTTAATCGAGTTATTAAACTTGGTTACGAGTAAATATTGAAAAAACAATTTGGACACACAAACTTTTAGAATATATAATTATGGGCGTGTGCCAAACGGTAGAAAAGTACTATGGTAAAAAAATATTTGCCTGTGGGGAAAAAATTTAATTTTTCTGCTGTGTCAATTGATATCTTTTTTGACAATGTAAAATTTTAACAAATTCGCTCGAGCATAGAAAGAAGCTGATGAAACAATTGCTGCGGCGGCGGTTTTGCTTCGCCTGACTACAAGCCGCCGGCTACCAACAAAATTTAAGAGGACATTTTTATATAAAACAATAATCTTGTAGCAATAAATTATATAATATTATATATATGATACAACATTTTTCGCAAACTAAAATAAACAATGATTTTTTCACAGTCTAATTAAACTTAAAATACGTAAAATCTTTGTATTGGGCGACGGCTCGAAGAGACGGCGGTGGATTTAAATATTATGATACCATGCTTTTTACTGCAGCTTGTCAAAAATTTACCTGTTGTGTCAAAATTTATACTAGCCCCCAGGGCTAGTGAAATTTTATTCACCTCAGAAGTGTCAAAAATTTACTTACATTAGTACTTTGCTACCGTTTGGCACAGGCCCTAAAAAAAATTTAAAAAAAAATTACATAAATTTTTTTGAATAAATCACACTTGAAATATAATTAATTTTTTAGAAAACGTCCTTATCAAATTTTGTCCCAAACTTAGTTAATTAGGTTAGCTAAATAATTAATTTTTAACACTAAAAATATTTTATATGTATGTATGTATGGCTTTATGTAAAAAAAGAGAACTTATTTTAAGCTTTCCATCCATCATTGTTTAAGCTTAAATATGTGAAAACGAAAACTGCATTTTTAATTAAACGGAAACCACACAAATTACTCGTAGTACATTTGCTGTCAATACATTTGTCCGCAACGGCTTAATGGAAAAAAAAATTAGGGAATCTTTTTAAGAAACCAAAAATAACAAAAACCAATCCCTCGCCACTTGAAAAAACAATGAAATTGTTAGAAATAAATGTAGTGGGTTTATTCAAGAGTTTGATGAGTTTTAGATTTTTCATTTTGTCGACAATTTTCATTTTAAATTAACATTTTTCAAAGAGGGGGGAAAAAGTAAATAACAAAAAAAAAATTGTTTTATCATCGGAATTCCATCAAAAGAAAAGGAACTGAAATGATGGGAGTTTAAATAAAATATGTGTCATATCTTGTGGTGCGTTGTTTGTAAGAAAATCTTTTTTTAGCTGTTTACGTTTATGGTTTGTTCTCTTGTTTTTTTTTTGTGAAAATGAAATAAAACAATTTTTTTCAGTTTTTTTTTAATTACACAGATCATTAGTTATAGATTAGTGCTGTGTATAAAGATGATTGAAATGATATTGAGTTTTTTGTTAAAGGGAGGGGATTAGGTTTTATTGTTTAATATACATGAAATAAAAAACCATTAGAATAGAACTCGAGTGGGAGAAAAGCTTGAGCTTAGAAAAAAATTTAAAAAAATAGAGTATAACACATAATATAAAGAAAGACACATACTGAGCAATGTTTCCTAGAAACTATAAGTTTTCTCTTAAAAGAAGAAATTGAAAATTTGCTGTGAATTTTTGTATGTAATTATTTATGTATGAACATATTTTAAAGAAAAATTCCTGTGAATCTGAGCAATGTTTTCTATAAAAAATTTACTATTACTTCGACCATTGCTTCCAGGGAAAATTTTCTTGGAATCTGATGTATATTTCCTATTGAACCTTTCCTCTGAATCTGATCTATGCTTTCTAACAACATTTACTCTAAGCAGAGCAATCATTTCTACAAAAATTTTCTGTGAATCTAATAATTTTTTCTCTGAATCGGAGAATTTTTCTTAGAAAATCTATAAAAAATTTGCTTTATATCTAAGAAATTTTTTTATAGAAAATATGCCCTAATTCTGAGTAATATTTTCTATAGAAAATTTGCTTATTCAGAAAATTTTTTCTATAAAAAAATTTTTCACATTCTAGGAAATTTTTTCCGTAGGAAATTTGCTCTGCTTTTGAGGCATTTTTTCCTATAGAAAATTCTGAGCAATTTTTTTTAGAAAATTTGCAATTTTTTCTTTAGAAAATTAGCTCTGATTCTGAGCATTTTTTTAAGGAAATTTTCGTTGATTCTGAGCAGTTTTTTCTATATAAAATTTGTTCTGATTCTAAGCTATATTTTCTACAGAAAATTTGCTCTGATTCTGAGCGATTTTTTATACAAAATTTTCTCTCATGCTGAACAGTATTTTCTATAGAAAATTTAATCTGATTCTGAGCAATTTTTTCTATAGAAAATTTGATCTGATTCTGAGCTATTTTCTCTATATAAAATTTGCTATGATTCTGAGCAATTTTTTCTATAGGAAATTTGCTCTGATTCTGAGAAATTTTTTATACAAAATTTACTCTGAATCTGGACAATTTTTGTATAGAAAATTTGCTCTGATTCTAGGAAATTTTTTCTATAGAAAATTTGCTCTGATTCTGAGAAATTTTTTCTACAGAACATTTTCTCTGATTCTAAGCAATTTTTTCTCTAGAAAATTTGCTCTGATTCTGAGAATTTTTTCTATAGAAAATTTGCCCAGATTCTGAGCAATTTTTTCTATAGAAAACTTGCTCTGATTCTGAGAAATTTTTAATACAAAATTTACTCTGAAGCTGAGCAATTTTTGTATAGAAAATTTGCCCCAATTTTTTCTATAGAAAATTTGATCTGATTCTCAGAAATTTTTTCTAGGAAATTCTTTCAGAATTTTTGCAAAAATATTCTATGTATGAAAATGTTGCTTTAGAAATAATTTAACTTAACAATTTTAAAGGAGGTTTTTTTTTGGAAAATCATATTTTAAGATTTTTTTTACAAAAATCTATTTTTTTCTCTTGTTTTTATTGATTTAAAAGAAAATCCCCTTACTGGTTGCACTTTTTGCCTTTTACATTTCAAGTTCAATTTGTCTTTCATCATAATCTGTTTGACATCAAACACAAACATAATATTAGCATATGAGTGAAATAAAATAAAATGAAAGAAAATGAATGAATGAAATATAACAAACAATGAAACTTAATACATTTTCCAGACAAATAGCAGACAATATGAAAATAACAATGTTGAAAATAGAAAAGAACAAAAGAAATGAGGATAAAATTATAATAATAAAAACCAACAAAATTTTAAGAACAAATTGATATAATGCTAATGGAGAACGATGCAGATAGACAGACAGACAAACTTACGACCGCATACATAAAGTGTAGATGTACGCGTATGTGTTGCATGGATTTTTTGTTTTGTGGTTTGTCACAAAGAGTTCCGTTTTTTAATGATTTCTTGCACATTTTCGGTTTTATATGCAGTAGTGTAATCAAACTCTAAACAGTCATACAGGCAGCCAGTGCTGTATGCTCGTAACTATTTAGTCATTCAAACAATGAATAAATGATCCATCCCTTACAGTTTTGATAGTTTTTGTGAAGTTTTACTTGTATACGTGGCACATGCATTTTAATATTTGTCTTTTTGCTTCCACATTTTTAGTGATGTGTCACCCTAAGAGATCAATCATTAATGTGGATGGCATATAAACAAACTCTTAAGTAATAATCCCCCACTTGTGTGTGTTTTCCACACATGGCTCCTGCTTGCAGTTTTCTGATAATGAGCTGAAAACACACAAATATTTTTTTAAAGTTCTTTTATACATTTTGACTGAAGACAAAACCGCCTGACAATAAGAATGATATCGTTAATCATATTGGGGCCTATTTGAATTAAGAAAAACAAAAAAAAAATCTTTGTAGAACCAATAAAAAATTGTTAACAAAATATTTTTAATGAAAAAGTAAGGCAGCAGTCAAAATTTTTTTATAAAATTTTCACGCTTTGCATCTTTGTTTAAGGATACTTTTTTACTTTGAATATAAAAAAGGAACGAAAAGGGACATAAGGAAAAGAGTAAGAAAGTTAATGTGTTCCAAAAAATTGTTCCTCCTAAGATTGTACATAAAAGTGCTGAACACAGTACCTAAAGTGTTTCGCAGGCATCATGAGCCGATTCACTATAACGAAGAGCTAATGAGGAAATTTCTGTCCTAGTTTTATGAAAGGTTCCGATGTAAAGATTCAGATTAGGTTAGGTAAATGTGGCTGTCAGAATTCCCGGCTCACGTTTAATTGAACCATTATATTTCCCAACATTCGCACTTCTCAGTTGTTATTTTATTATTGAGAGTTAGGCCTAGAGGAGAATGAGATTTAGCCTGCGACTTTCTCAGGATATAGGATTGAAGAAAGAATTTTCTTGTCTATGTCTGTGCATACATATGTACATATGTATGTGTTCCAAATATTTTTTTAACATATAAAAACTAGAAAACTAAAATTCTTTGAACAATAAATAAAATTGTATTATGAAAAAAAAATATACATATATTTAATGTCCAAGACATTTCAATTTTCAGCGCCATTATGTTACATTTTCATGTCGCTCATGTGTTGGTTGATATTTTTATTTTCTCTTCTATTTTTCTATTAAATACGATCATAAATATTTTGTGCTGTGCTTCTTGTCGTCTGTCAATCGTGTGTCAATTTTCCATTCATATATGCAACAAGACGCACACGCACCAATTCTTGACGTTCACATTTATGTCTTTAGTATGTAAATATAAAACTTTAAGTTTTTTCACGTTAAAACAAAAAATATTTTTTTTTCAAATTTAATAATATTCTAATACCTTTTGGGAATAATTAAACTAAACAAAATGTCTGGTTACAAAGTTTCAGAGGAGTCTCGGTCTACTACTTATTCGTATTATTAGTTTTTTTTTTTGTCTAATAATTTCTTTCTAAGAAAACACTGTGCATTTTATGAAATTTCATGTCTGTGTTCTTTTTACATCAATATTCAATACGAAACTTAGCTCAAGAATATATTTTGATGGACTATCTTATAAAATACATGTAAAAATTTCTAATGCTTCTTATTATTTTTGTTTGAGTACTTTAAGTAGTGGCGTCAATAAGTTGGGCAAAAAATAATGCTTTTCCCTTCGCAGAAGTCTTATGTCCATATATACATAGGTATGTATGTGTGTTTACACTTATACCAACATTATTCATAATTCTTTTTCATGTACTTAAAGTGGCAAAGAACATGTTCAAAATGCATCAAAAATCCATTAAGACTGCAATAATAATTAATGAAATGTTTTGAAATTAAATTCAAAATTATGTAGCTAATGGAATAGGGGAAGAAATAAAGCTTATCAAGAAATTTGTTTAAACTTAAAATAAAAAAGTCTGGAATTCTATTAAAAAGTTTTCAATATGTTTATCTAAAACAATTCCTCTTAATAAACTTTTTCATATGGAGGACGCTTCTCTGTAGGAAAAAAATATTTTTTAGTAAAAAAAAGGTTTTTCAGCTCATATCACACTTTTCTGTGGAAAAGCTTGCTGATATGCACATTATGTTTTTCTATAGAAAAGTTTGTTCAAACCACAAAACAGTTTTCTATAAAAAAATTGCTCAGATCGCATTATACTTTTATTTATTTATGGAAAAGTGCTCAGATTCACAGGTTACAGAAAACTTTGTTTAGAGGAAAACAATTCTTCGTTAAAATTTATTCATACCGGCAGCAGAATTTTGTGTGGAAAAGTTCTTTTATACTAACATTTTTTAAAATTCACGCCATAATTTTTTATGAAAAATTTTTTAAATCACTATTTTTTTATAGTAAAGACTCACAGCATACATTTCAATAGAAAAATTTGCTCAAAACAAAACAATTTTCCATAAAAAGTTTGCTCACATTAAAACACTTTTGCACAGAGAAAAGCACTTTTCTATAGAAAAGTTTGTTTAGAAGAAAACACTTTTCTATAGAAAACTTTGCTCATAGCAAAGTTTGCTCAGAGCCAACCAATTTTCTATAGGAAAATTTGCTCAAAGTCAACCAATTTTCTATAGGAAAATTTGCTCAGAGCAATCCAATTTTCTATAGAAAAGTATGCTCATAGCCAACCAATTTTCTGTAGAAAAGTTTGCTGACAACAAAACACTTTTCCATTGAAAAGTTTGTTCAAAGCCAAAAATTTTTCTATAGAAAAGTTTTCCAAGAGCCAAATATTTTTCTATTGAAAAGTTCGCTCACATCAAATCACTTCTACAGAAAAGTTTAATTAGGGAAAAACACTTTTCTATAGAAAAGTTTGCTCACAGCAAAACATTTTTCTATAGAAAAGTTTGCTCAGAGCCAAACACTCCTCTATAATAAAGTTTGCTCAGAGCCAAACACTTTTCTATAGAAAAGTTTTCTCGCAGCAAGACACTTTTCTATAGAAAAGTTTGCTCAGAGCCAAACACTCTTCTATAATAAAGTTTGCTCAGAGCCATACACTTTTCTATAGAAAAGTTTGCTCACAGCAAAACACTTTTCTTTAGAAGAGTTTGTGCAGAGCAAAACACCTACAGCAGAATACTGTTCCTCACAGCAAAATCATTTTCTATAAAAAAAATTTTGCTTAGCGCAAAATACTTTTCTGCAGAAAAGTTTGCTCACAGCACAACAATTTTCTATCGAAAATTTGTTAAAGTTTCTAAAAAAAAAATCCGATTCTACGATCATATTGGTGGCCATATTATTTCTCTCACCTTTTTAATAACATTAAATCTTTATATTTTATTTCATACAAAACAAATTTTTTAATAACTAAAACAAACAGAAAAACATCTATTTTCTTGTTGGCTGCGTTTTTCAATCTTCTTAAATTTATATAAAATTTTATCTTAAGAGAGACATTATAGTTTTATTGTGAAAAAAGTTAAGACGAAAAATAACTGCAATTCTTGGCAATAAATCACTTTCTTCTGAAGATAAAGCAATAAAACTTTTATTTGTTTTTTTGTGTGTTTAATAGTTGTTTTTCAAACAAAGAATACTTTTTTGGCGTTCTTTTTTTTTTTTTGCTTTGCTCCTAATAAAATTTCAAATCTATTATGTGACAAACAAAAGCAGACAAAGGGATAATTTAAAGTATACATATGTCTATGATTTGAAATGAAACAAAAGAAGCGTGTTAATGCATTATCAAAAACTTTTATTTTTTTATTAATGTATTAATTAATTTCGATGGTTATAATTTAAATTAAATTTTTCCAGCCAGACAGGTTTTCGTTAAGCAATTTGCAATCTGCAATTCAAAAAATCCTATAAGCCCAATTATGCTTATTTACAAACTCCCAACAAATGAATGAGAATTACAGAACTGCAAACACAGTAGGCCAATAAACTTGTTCAAAAAACAAAAAACAATATTTTATATTATGTTCAGCTGAATACTGAAGCTTGTTGCTTTGTTTTGTTTGAACTGTAGATTTTTTTGTGAAAGCTTTTGAATTTTTTAAAAATAAGCTGAAATATTTCCAGACTAAATACCCTTGACAAAGACCACCAACAAAGGAATAGTGATAAGGAAGCAGACAAACAAAAACTACTAGACTATTTTTTGTATCAAACACTTGAAACTATTTTTGGGGAAAACAAAATTTTATATGTATGTATGTATATTGTCCTCTTAAATGCTCATACATCATGTGTAACTGAAAGTTAAATTTTTACAAAAAAATAAGAGCTGGGAAAGCAAACAAAAAATGCTATAAAATTCTTGAAACATTAACTACAGTTGCAGCATGTTGCCACTTAAAATGCACATAGATTTTAGTACAATTGCACACATCCTTACACTCTAATGCAAACATATGCATATATATATGTATGTATATACATATTTGAATATGTTCATCCAGGCTGCCCAGAGAAGCACCAGAGTGCCGAACATCAATCGGCTTTTTATACAAATGAATGCATATACGCTTATACATTTATCTCGTGTTTCTCTTTGTGGGCAGCTATGATGTACATGTATGGGCGTGTGTGTGTTTGCTGCAATTCTCTTTTAGTCTTTTGCATATGTGTATGTATTTAGTTCCTGTTTTACTTTTAATATAACTGAATTTTTCTTTGCACTTTGCTTTATTCCGTTCTTATTGTCTGGCTGTCAGCGAGAGTTACTATTTAAAAAATGTTAAAATAACTTATATTATGTCTTTATAACTTCTTATTTGGGAGCTTTATTTGCTGCTGTGCACTTGAACCACAATTTTCCATCCCCAAACACTTACATACGTATTAATATGTTTGTACGAGTAATATAACTATGAATTTTTATATGCTTAAATCATACTTATTTTTATCCTTTTTTTAAGGCAAAAAATTATATATAGACAACAGTATAGATCTATAGTTATAAGTAAAAATATATTTTTGAACATTAATAAAGATTAACATATCAAATTTTTCTTTTCATATCTTTCCAGGTGAGTCTTCTGAAGAAATATCTACATCAAAAGTAAAAATTTCGTGAGTAAAAATAATATTTTAATACAAAAAATTATGTGGGATAAAAATGTTGGAAAATTTTCTAAATCTACCGAACCGAATTGATTTACTGTCTTACGACAACAACATCTTTCGAAAGCGACGAATTCGCTTCCGATCCGTTCTTAAATAAAAAAATTTTAGACACACACATACACATACATACATCCATGTAGACATCATCGCAAAAATTTTCAGAGCAGATTCCAAGGACCTCAAATTGTCAAAATTCGAAAAGTGGGATTAAAGCAGTAACTTCCTGCAGCGGGAAATTTAAGAATTTGATTTTCACTAGAGGAAATTTTGAAAGAAAAATTTTCCTTTAGACCTGGGGGCAAATTACGGCACTCGTTATCGAACGAAATTACGAAGTATTTCAATAGAGTTTATATGGAAATATTTCGTAATTTCGTTCGACGAGTGCCGTAATTTGCCCCCTGAACTTTTTGTTGTTAAATTTACTCTAGACTACAGGAAATTAATAAAAAATATATGGGACACGGTTGACCTTCGAACTTCCCACTCTTTTCAAGCTTAAAGCGTTGAGTAATGCAGGTAGAGAATTTTTTTTGAAGAGAACTTTGCTCTACAATAGAAAAATTTTTATCGGAAACTTACGCTAGAGTAGATGAATTTGGTCTAGGCTGGAGTTAATTTTTATGGAAGAACAATATACTTAGAGGGGAAAAAAGTTGTCCAAGGTTCGATTGTGGATGTGCAACCGAACTTCAGTTGCCTTGTCAACTGTCATTTTAACCGTAACTTGAATACGTATTGTACATGAAAACTTTCTCCAGTTCCCTAAAAACTACTAGCAATACGGTTATATAATAAAGGGTTGCATTTGTATACTCGTTTGTTTTGTTATTTATACATTTTGTACAGAGTTTCTTACAACCTGTTTCTTTATATAATGCTGTAAGAATTTAAATGTGGCTACTAGTATGAAAATTATCAACAAAATTATTATAATTTCTTGATCTATTGTTATTTTATTTGTGTTTATAGCATTGGCATTCGCATGGCCCTCTACTTTTGCATCTGCGATGCCCATTTTGAGTTTTTCTAATGTATATGCGATTCTATCTTCCTCGGTTAACTGAAAAGTGTGTAGTCCTAGATTCATAACCTCTCTTAAAATCTAACATTGAAGCCAAATTTTCTTATTCTTATTTCCAAATCTTTAAAGTATAACTTAATGTTATATTTATTTATATTAATTTATTTAAAATTTGTAAAATCTTAGCATAGTATAAAATTTTGAATTAAACTGGATTAAGGAAAAAATATTTTTATTTATTGAGTATGTTGGTTGATGTCTAGTTTCTCCAACCGGTTCTTCTGAGTTCTATCAGTTGCTGTATCAATGTTTGACTTTGGAGTCGGTGTATAGGTTGGTGGTTCTTCAATTGGTGTTCCTTCTGGAACGTACTCCTCTTGTATAAATTTTTGCCAGCGTTTGAAAATTTCGTTGACTTCCTCTTGAGTCATTTGAAAAATAAATTTAAATGTTAAATTTTGTAGAATTCTCCAGCAAGGGGAGAAAAGAAAAAAAAATTTCAAAATCTCAAAAAGGTAAACATGCAGGATTTCAAAAATTTATCCTGTTTCTTTATATTCTCCAGAAATAGATTGGCAGGATCGCCATATGGTGTAATTAAATTTGTTTATTAGAAATGGTGTGTTTAAATTGTTTATTAATTTTTCAGTATTGCTAAGCTCTGCAGCCGCTTTTCTTCAGCACCAGAAGTGCCGATCTTAATAGAGAAATGAAAGATCTCACTTGATTGCTTGATCAATTATTTCTGAATTTTATTTACAAAAATCACTAACTTATATACTAACTTATTCTAAGGGTAGATTTACTGTTCCCACGGAACTTTGCAATCTTGACAAATTTTTGGTTATCAAACCCAGCAACAAATCAATACCAAAAATTTCAATTTAATTTCACATTATAAATTGTTTTATGCCAACAGTTTACTTCACACAGTATTCATGTTACAATTTCGCTTGATACAAATTATTTAATACAAACAAAAAAAACGTAATGTCCATTACTGCTGACCAACAAAAAAATATTTAGCGTAAATAAAAAAATATGAATTCAAGTTCAATGTCTTAGAGTAAATAAAATTCTTACAGTGCTTATGTTAATTATAGATTCACTACAAGTATGTACCATATAATTGTAGTGTAAATAAAAAAATATGAATTCAAGTTCAATGTCTTAGAGTAAATAAAATTCTTACAGTGCTTATGTTAATTATAGATTCACTACAAGTATGTACCATATAATTGTAGTGTGAGCGACAGAACTAGTATAAGAGTTATTTTCCAAACTAAAATACAATTGAAAACAAATAACAATTGCTTATTGTATTGCTGCTGAGCAACTGTTAGAGCTGCAAAACTATCGATAGTCGCTCCACTCGATAGTTTCGATAGTTCTATGCAAAACTATCGATACTATCGATAGTATCGAAGAGTTTTATAAATGTTGCCACATAAACGACATTTAGCATAGTCAATATCTTTCATTGGCTCAAAAAAAAAATCCAGAGTCCTCAACATTTTTATTAGTATATCAAAATATATCAAGCCTTTTTTTCGATTTTATCGTAAGCGACATTTTATCGAAAATATACTTTTTTATTGAACTTAAAATTTTATGGGAATACCCATGGTTTAGAATTATCAAAATGCGAAAATTGTTTATAACTTTTAAGATACTGGCTGTAAAGTTTTATCGTAAGCGACAAATTAAACTTTCTTCTGAAAAATTTAGTTTTTGTCGCATACGATTACATCGAAGATAAGGCTCGATATGTAGGTATGTAAGTACAATTAAAAAAATTTTATAGGGAAACATGCTAGGGTATGTTAACCGGAGATTTGTCAAAATAAATCCGTGACGTTTGGTGGCCGTCGCGATATCAGTACCACCAAAATGTATCTTTGTGTCGAAGCTGTCGAATTTATTAAGATACTTGTGACTACTATTTGTCGAATAACACTTGAACTTATAATTAAATTCATATACATACATACATATGTATTTAAGTACATATGTATACAGAAGCAGGGATGCGATATCAGATTTACAAATTGCACTAACTTTCAACAAAATTTTTACTTCTTTCAGTACGATTGTTTTTTTAATACTCGTACCTTTTAATTAACTAAAAAGCAATTAACAAAACGCCACTTTAAAATTCAATTATTATAATATTTATTAATTTTATTATATAATGTCAGAAGCTACAAAAAGAACATAAGTTGCTGGGATCTGAATATAAAAGTAACATTTAGGATATACTACTTTTATAACCTTTGTTTTGATTCGATTGGAGACAGTCCATGGAAATACCAGGTTTCTCTCCTTGGTACGAAAATAAACTTTCCACATTTGCAGATGAATTTGGAACAAATAACATTCCTCCAGAAATTCTTTAAATACCGATAAACATGGTTGATTTACTTAATTTTCTAATACCTTCGAGCTAAAGGTACATATGTATATTGTCGTTTCTTAAGGGTTTAATAACTTCTATTTACGTCAACCAGCGCTCGAAACTGGCTATTTAAAGATTAACCCCCTTGTTCAAAAAAAAAATAAATGTATGTACGTTAAAACCGGTTTTTCAATGGAATTTTTTTTTTGACTTACACTTCAAGCACGCGTTATTTTTTGCATAAGGGGGTTAATATATTTTAATGCTATTTTTGGCATGTAATATAATATAAATAGATTCCAGTAGTGCTAAATGGGTCATTGCGGTGCTACGTTACTTTTGGCATTCAAATAGCCCTAAAATGATACAATTGTACAAACTTTTCCATCACTGTATAAAAGCGTAAATCAACTGCGGATAGTTTGCTTCAAAACTCCCGCCTACTGTTTACTGTCTTCGATTATTTTTACTCTTTTAATTACTTGTTTTTTGTCGATAGTATCGATAGTGGAAAAAACTATCGATATTTTATTTACAACAAAACTATCGATAGTACTATCGATAGTTTTGCAGCTCTAGCAACTGTTTGATCTGTTTTTGCTCAAAAAATACATATTATAATACAAATATATGAAAAAACCACTATTGAAACAAATACATGATGTGCAGATGTATGTGCGGACGTTCGTTATGTTATTTTGTGGAGCAGCCAAAGTATAGAGAGAGAAAGAGACAATTTTGCTCTGAGAGTAATTACAAATGCATGTGTTTCATGTACATGTATCATTTACTTACATATGTATGTGCAATTTTGCTTTCATTCATTCATTCATCAGCCAATTACATTTTTTTTCAACACATCATAAGGCACTTATGGCAAAAGCAGTTTTATGTATCTTATTTGCCTTAGAAAAACAAAAAAAAATAAATGTGTTGTTTTCATTTGCTCATTGCCCAACCATACAATAATTGCTTAAAAAATCAACATTTACAACTAGTAACAGAAAACGATAAATAACATATTTGTTCATACCAGAACCAAAAAACACGCAAAACTAGTGCAAACAGATGTATGTATCTGTGCAATGCTATATTATATAACTGATTGGCTATTGAAAATATAGGCATGGACAACTAGCAGCGCAACTAAATTAGCCATCCATAATTTGCGTAAGGCCAGAGGGCATTTGTTTTTTTTGTTCTAGACTAAAATTGATTTTGAAAGAAACCCTTGATGATGGAATTTTTCGTAGACGAAAAGAAATATTTATAAAAAAAATTGGGCAATAGGGTTATCTGAAATATATTTTTGTTACATGCTATCCTTAATATTTCCACCTTTACTGTACAATTATTGTTAAAATTGTCGTCACCATTATTTTTCGACAATATCATGTCATAATATTATTTTTCGTTTTATTGTTATATGTATGTATATAAAAAATATATGTATGTACATATTATGTATATAAAAAATTTTAATGGCAAAAATTCCATTATTGTCATCATCTTTATGTATTGTAATGTAGCGGCATGTGCGTCTGGAGAATTCTAGACACAAAAGAATTTTATTTAAACATTCATAATCCTTTCCATAAGACAATTGATTTTTTTTTGTTGCTTTTTTTATAATTTCTACTTCATTTTACTTTGATTTTTTTCTTGTTTTTTATAAGTTTTAACGATGTAAATCTAAACCGATATGCGGGATCCTTGGCAAAACACTTTTAAAAGTCTCATACCAAGAGCAAAAACTTTTATGTAAAAACGTTTATATGTAATTTTCCTTTAAATACAAAAGGCTTTGAAAAAAGAGTTTGTAAGAATTTCGAAATGTACTCTGTTGTACAAGACAGGCCTATAAGTAACACGAATAAATTTTATCAAAGAGTTTATAATTTAAAAATTTTCACTGAAAAATTTGCAAAATTATTTTACTCGTTTTTTAAGATATTTTGTGAGAGAATTTCAATATCGGCATTCGAATTAAGGTCCTTGCACAATAGCACAGTGGCACTGAAGGCCTGCGAATCAGTTTGTTATATTCAATGTTTTTTTTTAGGAATAAGAAAAGGACAACTATTTTTTGAAGGAACACATTTGTCCTGCGCTTTCATTGCCATTCTCAAAAGTCACCTTTCTTTCCTACTATTCCATATTTTGGTTTTTCCCATCATTAATTTAATTGAAATTTTGTTGTAACTCGTTACTTCATATATTTCACCACAGAGCAGTTTAAATTTAAAGTGTTTTCTGGTTTCAGTTGTTGAATCATGACACTAAAAAAATGTTTCGAAGTTGGTTTTTTTTTAATTTATGACGCGTAATGATGTTACACAGTAAAGTTATAAGAAGTAAGAAATACACAAGAGAAACAGTTTTTTGATTTCAAAATTGTTTGAGTACTTGTACCGTTTCAGCTCACAATGGGAAAATTTTCGAGCACCTTTTATTAAAGGTACTTTTGCAGACGTTTTTTTAATTGTAAAAAGCACTTACTGTAAAAACTGCTTTTAGCAAAAGGAAATTTTTGTAAAAAGTACTTTTTGCAAAATGTATTTTTCATAAAAAGTACTTTTTGTAAAGAAACTTTTTGCAAAATGTACTTCTTGTAAAACGTACTTTTTGCAAAATTTCGTTTTTGTAAAAAAATAGATATATTTAAGGTAATTTTTGTAAAAAGTGCTTTTTGTGAAAAGTACCTTTTGTAAATAAAAATTTTTGAAAAGGTACTTATTGTAAAATCAATTTTTTTTTAATAGCTAATTTTCCTAACAAACTTTTTGCAAAAAGTACTTGTTATAAAAAGTACTTTTCATAAAAAGAACCTTATTTAAAAGGTACATTTTGTAAAAAGTTTGTTAGAAAAATTATTAAACGTTATTTTTTTTTGGAATATACTTTTTATAAAATGTACTTTTAGTAAAAGTATTTTTTGTAAAATCTATTTTCCGTAAAAGGTATTTTTACTTGAGGGCCACACTTTCAATTTTTGCCTTTCAATTCCACTCAATTTACAATACACTCACACCTTTTTACTAACACAATCAAACTTGTTAAATTTAAAACTAGATTTCTTTCAAATTTACCTATCCATTTATATGGCAATTTAATATTCAATTTGAACAGCTGGTCACAGCACACACTGATTGAAGCTACAAATTTGAGTTGTTTCTTCGTCGGTGGCGTATATAAAATGAAATTGGCTATCAATTTGTGTCACAGCTATCGATTTCAAGAAATTTTGACACATAGTATGTGTAATGATCAGGGACAGGGGTTTCATGCAAATGCATGTTTTTTCCCTTAACCCTTATAATCGCAAGAACGAAATATCTTTACGAAACAATGAATTTGCGTTAAAATGGCATCGATTTGTTAGTGCATATTTTTGCATATTTTGCTGAAAATGCATATTTTTGCATAATTTGGTCATGAATGCATATTTTCGTCTCATATTTTGGTACAAATCTATTGTTTTGTGTCATATTCTTTCAAAAATTCAAATTTGACAAATTATTAATGCAAAACTGAGTTTTTTGTAAACTTATTCGCTTGCATTGTTTTAGAATTGACGAACTGACGAACAAAACCAGACTAGTCCCGTTAACTGTTTTACAGCGTAGGCAAATAACTGAGCTACCTAGATAGAGACTAGCAAGGACAAGTCAGTTTTTTTATTATTTTTTTAAGCAGGATTGAACTGGCTTTGGATGAAAATATTTCGTAACTGCATAGATGTGCAGTTGCGGAGACGGAAAAAAATTAAAAAATCATTTACTGAGGACATGTCTAGTTTTGTTCGCCAGCTCTTTAATTGTAGAACGATTATACAAGCACAACCACCTAAAAAATTTAATCGAAATTGTCATTTTGATGATTTCAAGAGGAAATTGTCTGCTATTAAAGCCGAAAGTAGTGAAACCATTCTGCGGGAACTTGGTACTGTTTTTAAAAATGGTAACGGATTTAAAAAACAAATCTAACATAGTATTCAATTAATTTTAAAGGTTGAGTTAAATAAATATATAAAATTATATAAAAAGAATCATTTAAATTTGAGCCGATTACATCTATAGACGTTATTCGTTATTCGAAAATATTAAAAATATAAAATTTGTCAGTGAAAATAAATTAATAACAACACTTTCCTCTTTCTATTTGTGTATTGCTCTTTTATTGCAATATAAATATATCGCGAAAAATGCCTGTTTGGTGTTAATAATGCAGAAAAAATCCTTATCATTTCTAATCTTGTGTAAAAATTTAATGTAAAAGACTTGTACACGCATCTTTTGAGAAAATAAAATATTTATATATCTTTATTTAGTTGCATGTAAATTGAAAACATTTCTTTTTGATACAATTTTTTAAAATATGTGCATATTTTATTGTTTCTAGTGCATATTTTGCGTTTTTGATGTCATATTTTAGGCGCCTAAAATACCTTTTTTAAATGCATGAAGTCCTTGTCCCTGGTAATGATATTTAAAGAGATTTATTGATCGTGTGACTGCTGCGTTAGTCAAATTAATTTTTGTAAAAGGTACTTTTAGTAAAATATATAAAAGGTTCTATTGTTAAAAAAGTAGTTATTGTAAAAGGTAATTTTTGCAAAAGGTACTTTTACTAAAAGCACTCTTTGTAAAATGTACTTTTGTAATTGGTACTTTTAGTAAAAGCACTTTTCCAAAACATACTTTTAGTAAAGGTACTATTTGTAAACGGTACTTTTTATACAAGGTGCTTTTTGTAAAAGATACTTTTTGGAAAAGGTACTCTCTGCAAAAGGTACTTTTTGGAAAAGGTACTGTAAAAGGTATTTTTTGTAAACAGTTCTTTTGCTAACAGGTATTTTATGTAAAAAGTACTTTTTTTAAAAGGTATTTTTAGTTAAATCGCTTTTTGTAATGGATACTTTTAGTAAAATATACTTTCTGTAAAAGGTACTTTTTGTAGAATATACTGTTTGCCGAAAGTACTTTACTTTTATGTTAGAAGTACCTTTTGTAAAAGGAATTCTTTATAAAATTAATTATAAGAGTAGGTTTTTTTTAGAAAATGCTTTCGTTATAAGGAATCTTGTGTCAAAAGTACCTTTTAAAAACGATACTTTTTGTAAAAGGTATTTTTTTTAAATGGTACTTGTTTTATTACTTGTTTTTTCAAGATTGTTCTTTTACAAACTATTTTTTTAAGAGACGCCTTACGACCCACTGTTCGTCACTGCTTATATGACTTTTCGTTTTTTTTTATAACCTTAACACGCTTGTTAACTGAGTGATGAAGGACCAACTTTTCCTTTGACTTGAATGGTAAAAATTTGTCATGTTTTCATTGTGTGTGTGTGTGTGTGTGTGTGTGTGTGTGTGTGAACATTTTTGCAATTGTTTAACTGTGCATATGTGTTTGTTTATTATATTCCATTCTTTTTGTTCCAAACATTCATAACGCGTGAAATTATGCATGTGGGAAACAAGATGCTGATGACAATTTATTTCATGCATGTGGCTTAAGCGCAGAGTTGTATCAGGAGACATATTAATATAAAATGAACAACAAATGCAAATTCTAGTTAAACATTGTTGTTACAATCGGTAATAATTACTTTATAATTGCAGGAAGCTTATGTATGAATTTGTAATAAAATGTTTTTTTTTTTGGTTGGGTGCGGTGCAGTGCAGGTAATTTTTGTTTTTCTTTGTAATCTTATTTGGAATTTTATGAAATAATTCTTTTCATGTACACGTACAGATAAATATGTAATTTATTTAATTCGTTAAGATAAAGCGAGAATTAAGCAAGCTATGAAAGTATGCGAACCGAAAACCTGTCATTCATAATTAAGAATTTTGTTATCATGATTAAAACTTGCACCGAATAACTGCTACCGAAAACGAAATTTAAATCTTTATCCTTGAAATTTATTCAATATTAATATCTTATTTTTCCAATTTTAATCTTTTGCAACATCTCAAATAAAAACTAAAAAATAACGTTTTGTGATCAAGAAAAAAAATTATAAAATATAAACAGGGAATTATTTGCACTTTAATAAATGAGCTAAAGGTCCACTTTGTTACATAAATAACAATTAATAATAATATTTCATTCAATATCTTCTTCCTAAAGAAGCTATACAAAGTAGCAGCAAAATATTGAAAAAAATATTATTATTCGTTGTTATTTATTTAAAAAAAGTGCACCTTAAGCTCATTTAATAAAATGCAAATAATAAAATATAAAAAGGTTGAACAAATTAGACTATTGAAAAATAAACAGCGATTTTTATAATCCCCTTTATTGTGAATGGCGTCGTCGACGTCACATTAAGACGATACTAAAAATTGTAACTTGGATACTCTTTGTCGACAACAATTTACTACTACTAACATGTTCCATTAATTTACAAAGCCTTAGAGATTAGTAAAAGATTCTCAATAAGATCCTATTTTTGCCGATAAAGAGTATACAAGTGACAAAATATACTGTCGTCTTGATGTGACGTCAACGGCGCCATTCACAATAAGGGGGAATATTTTGCTGAAATATAATATTTTGTAAAATATTATGCTGGTGCTAACTCGTTTTTTAGGTCGGAGCTTTCTGATTCAATGGATGTAAATGTCATGAACCATATTCTGGTTCGAAGGACCATTAGCAGTTTAACGACAAAATTTTTACATTTAAACTACTGCATTACTAGAGGTTAGAGTTGACTGAAGTAGTTAGCACCTTGACTAAAAAACCGAAGGTCCTCCATTCGAGCCCGGTCTCCGACACTTATTAAATAACAACACAAAGCATTTAGTGGCCTATGTATCAGTTTTTGTAGGAAAAGTTCTAGTGCTGAAGGCATAGGCTATGCACTGGTCACTAAACTACACCGGCTTCAGCGGATACTAATCCTTAGGCACAGCGCCCTCCTTTGTCTTTGTCGGTAGTGTGTAGCAGAATCATCGGCAAAGTAAAATAATTAACAAAATTGCTATAAACGCTAATACGCTTATACGCCTAATTTGACATCAGAGGCACTGCAGCACTGTATTATTAAAATCGTGCAAAAATGCAGAGTTTTAAAGGAATGAAGCTTTCCTCTATATCTACCTTCGCCACCTGTCTTCTCTATCACTATCTCTTCCCTATCACCCTCTCTTAACTTACAGGTAGCACAAAGGAATCATTGTATTGGACCCAAGTGAGCTGGAATCTAAATTATACTTCCTTACCAGCAGCCTGCTAACCTAACCTAATCTACTGCATTACTACTGCTTCGTCATTATCAGCTCAAGGTTTTTGTAGCATATGCCGTTTTTGCCATTTTAGTCATCTCTTCAATTATTGACAAAATCCCACATGAAGCCATAAAATACATTTTTTGCCATAAAATACATTTTTTGCGACCTAGAAGAAATTTTCATGTGTCAGAGTTTTTCTTGCAGCTATCTTGAACCATTCTTCTCTTCGTGCCACAAAAAACCTGCCCTGGTCATTGTCATCCTCTAAGTCCTGAGAATGAAACCTTTCAATTTGGCTCGAAGCATCATATATAGTTGAACAACAAATTTGGATTTATTCGCTAGAAGTAAGATAAAGTTCGTATTTTTAGAAACAAATTGAAAAAAAGATATTTATATTAATTCTGACAAATTCAGAGGTATTGACTGGAAAAGATTGAGGGACTACGTGAACGATACTGAGTTGCTATAAGGGTGGGGTTCGTTTGTTAATTTATATGAGAGTGCACAACAGGCCTATACTGGTTTCTGCATATCTTCCCGGACATAAGTGTAATGGTTCCTCTTTTCAACCTAACCTAACCTAATTCTGACAAATACTAGCAGAAGGGGGAAAAAATACTCATACTTGTCATGGTTAGCACATTTCGATTTCGACTACGATATTTTGGAAAGAGGCTGAAGAAAAGATTTTGCGATGTTCTTTAATATTTTATAAAAAGAAAAGTCGTTGTCGAAGTCGAAATACGACAAGGGGGAATGTTTATGAAGATCGCTACATATTAATCATCGTGCTGAATCCACTCTGTGCGGTAAATTAAACTTCTTTATACCTCAATGGCTTTAACATTTCAAAATTATTTTGGACATATGGTCACAGTGGCTGTTCTTCACGTCCAATTTTCAGCCGCTTTTCCAGCATTGCTAGTCATATGCAACCAATAACACAAATAATGTTGGCCTCTAAGGCGTCAATTATTACTGAATTATAACCATAAAACAGTGACTTCACGCAACCTCTCAGCAAATAATCAAGAGGTGTCTTGGATGCCAAGTGGCAGTTCCATTTCTCGAAATTTTAATTGCTATAAGTTGGTGGTTGCTGTCGCCGTATGGCACATAGCGCCTTACTGTTGGAACCTCATCTCCATCGGATCAATGTCATTCATATTTTCAAACCAAATATCATGGATCATGCTGCGGTAATGATATCCAATGATCGAAACGCGAGCTCCGGACTAATTTTTGATGAAATAAGGACCGATGATATCACCAGCGTGTAAACCGCACCACGCGGTGAATTTTTCTAGATGAAATGGATTCTAGGGTCTGTAGTGGGTTGGTTTCAGTCTAATAAGTCAATTATGTTTTCATTTTTTCATGAGTTGGTTCGAAGGACCATAAGTAGTTGACGAAAATCTTGGATTCCTTGTTTCAATCTTGCCTACGTTTACGCTTTTTTGGAACAATTGTTAATTTTTTATTAACAAGTCTTAATTAAAAAAAACTTATTTGGTTTGTTGAAACTTTTTGAATATATTTTAATAAATGAATTAGTCGAAACATATTCAAAGAAAATGTGATTATAATTGTTTAATAAGATTTTATTTTATTAAAAGAAAAAATTTGTAATTCTCTTAATTGTTTATCAAAAATATGCATAGTTTCACTTAAAAGCAATACAAAAATTCTTTCGATTTAAATCCCAAAAAATTTTTCTTAACTAAACCAGAAAAATATTTTCCAGATGCTACATAATTGAAAAAAGTGTATAAATTAAGGAATAAATTTCATTAAAATTTCTCACATTTCAATATTTGATTAACACTCTTCGGTTGCTAATGTTGTTTGCTTTTTTTTTATAAATAATAGAAAGGATAAGATTATAATAAAATTTGAAATGAAAACATGAAAAAATTTTTCTTAATGGTAAGAGAAATACAAAATTCATAGAACCATAAATTTTATATTGGGCTGTTAGTAATTTTCTTCTTTAAAGAAATAGTGACTTATCTGGTAAATGAGTTCAAGGGGTTGTTGTCAGTTATATTTCCAACAACTGGGAAAAGAAGAAGAAAAAAATAAAGATTTTAAAATTGTTTTATAAAATAAATTAAATTTTTAAAAGGCTTTTACTTAAAATGAAGAAACGGAAGACTTTCAAATGGGGC
Source organism: Tachina grossa (assembly GCA_949987645.1). Lineage (NCBI taxonomy): Eukaryota > Metazoa > Arthropoda > Insecta > Diptera > Tachinidae > Tachina > Tachina grossa. Next base: position 150,967,986 of record OX465276.1, read on the forward strand.
TTTTCAAGATGCTGATGATTGCGCGGTGTTAAGGAAAAAGTGGAAGTGGAACTTTGGGTCTTAAAGATTTATTTTGTTATAAGAAAATCAAATATTTTAAACAATAGAATAACGTATTATTTTTAAGGCTAAGGCCAAAAGTAAGAAATGTGTGAGAAAATACGAGGATAGATTTAAAAGTTTGTAATATAATTAGACTTGAAGTTAATAGCCAGTAATAATTTTCACTGGAAATAAGTTATCTTCTGGAGATAGAATGTTGATATCGATATTGAGGTACTCGTGCACTGAATTTAATCAAAAATTAGTTAGCGTTACGCTATCAGATCAGAAGGTAAGAACTGAAGAATAAAAATTGCTAAACATTTAATATTCTAATTTAATCTTTTTTCCTGAAAATAACAGCAAGCTTTTCAATTTTTAAGAGGGATGCAGATAAGTTTCGTTTTTGTCCGAGAAGGAAAATTTATTAAAAGGCAGTACTCAAAAATTTAAGAACAAACAATTGTTTTAATTATGACGCCAAATATGTACTCTCTTTTATCCTAAAACAATTGCTGCATTTTTTTTTTCAGAAAACAGAACGCCATAAGTGGAATATTATTACCATCCTCGTTTCTTTTTCAACACACGTACTACAAAAAAAAAAAAAAAGGATTATCCCGCATAATGAAGCAGTTTTTCATGTTTTTGTTTTCTATTTCAAAATATAATGAAACAGATTCAAATGAAATAAAACAAATCCTTAATAAATAAAATAAAAAGCTGCCAAAATGGATTTAAAATACTGCCCTATACCCAAACTCTTCCACAGTTTTTTAAATGAAAAAGAAAAACCCAAACCAACTTTGAACTTTCCCTTACTTTTGGCTATGTTTTTTTTTTTTGTCTAAGAGTTAAGTAAAGCAATGGATAAAAAAAGATTTAACAGAAAAAAATAAATAAAAAATAAATTCATTAAATTTGCCAACTTTGAAAGCAAATGCGTAAAGTCTCTTGGTCTTAAAAAAAGGTTAAATAGTGTTGGTTAAACTTTATAAAAAAATCCTTTAAAACTGTTTTAAGAAGGCAGTCTCTATAAGCATGTGAGCATTTTAAGTTAGTACACATATTTATAGTACACAAAGGTGGCCATATTTTAACAGTCTAGTAAACTTGTTGGCCCAAAAATATTTTGAAAAATACAGGAAATAACAAAAAATTAACTTTTTCATGTGTTGTAAAGCATAAAATTTGTGTGGGTGCGGCACTACCCACTATTTTAAACAGAAAAAATATTGTTACCTAATACCTTTCTTTAACTTAAGATGATGATGAAGCAAACGTGTAATAATTTTGCCGTATTAAGAAATATACAACCATACAAACACACTAGCCAATGCAGGCACCAGACTCAAATATACAAGATGATTCTGAAGTAATTGTTCAATGCTTTCTTCTTATTAAAACATATACAACCACACAAATCCACAAGCCAATGCCAACACACACAACCTACAATACAATGTTGAAGGAAACATTCAATACCTTCTGCTTGATAAAAATATATAACCACACAAACCTACAAAACAATGCAGACACTAGACATATACAATAAACAATCAATACCTTCTGCTTATTAAGAAATGTACAACCACACAAACCTTCAAGCCAACGCAGACACATGCAAGAAAAATTCAATACATGCAATAAAAATTCAACACCTTCTGCTTATTAAGAAATGTACATCGACACAAATCCATAAGCTAATGCATATATAAATAACAATAACACTCATGCTTAAATCAACACGCTCTAAAGAGGAGAATGATCGAAGGGTACTGAATGAGCTGCGACTTTCTGGATGTTGCTAGTATTCTTCTGAAAGCCTTTTTTTAAGATTAAAAAGGGAGATGTGCCAGCTTAGAAGACATTCTTCTCTGGAAATAGATACTCCATTTTTAACTCGAGCCAAGTTGTAATAATGTCCCTAAGATGTTTTAATTTAGGCTAAAAACCATCCAAATTAAATTCAAAATAAACCTATTTATTTTGATTTTTTGTGATTGAGTAACAAACAAGCCCACTTTCACTGAGTTAAATGTTACAAGCATCTTTTCTGCCTTCAAAAGTAACCAATTATTATATTAAGACCTTAATGTATCTTTTGTTTTAAAGTTTCCTTTCCTCTTTTTATTACAAATTTCAACGCGTTTCTAATTCCATTTTTTGTACTTTCACCATGTCCTGGTCACTCCTAACAAAAAAAAAAAATAACTGTTGTGCATGTACATAGTTTTTGTTTGTACATTTTATTTTCCCTTCTCTTATTTTCGTATTATTATTAATCCTTGCCCTTTTTCTATTTAAATTCTAAAGTTAATCAAATTTAATTTTTTTTCCATTTTTTTTTTGTTTTGCTCTGTTAAGTGTGTTGCAAAATATTAAACTTTTTAAAAACAACAAAAGTTGTATTAAAAATGAAATAAAGATTTTTATTTTCATTTTCCAGTATTTGTTTAAGTTGTTTATATTTTTTGTTTAAAAGAGAAAGTAGAAAAATCCTTGACTTAACACAAAGCAAGTTTTTTTTTCGGCATCGCCCACTTCAACCCTTTTTGCTGTCAGTACTGACAACAAAAGGGATAATAAAAGCAACAACTTAAGCAGCAACAGAGTCACATCATTCGTCCCCAAAAAGCAAGCGACAACAGCCTTTTGTCCTTTTACTACTCGGGGGTATGCATTGCAAAAAGTCAGCTAAAAAAATTAAAGGATAGTTTTTATACATATAAACATTTTTTTATCCGTTATATTTTTTATAAAGATAATTATTTTGCCATTTACAACATTTCTATAAAAAAAACTTTTTCATCAGTGCTATAATTTCAACCGAGAGAATTGCCATAAATGACTATTTTTCTATAGAAACGATTTCCCAATTTAGACTGCACAGAAACTTCTCCTCAGTGATTATTAAAAAAAAGCAATGTGAATCCGATCACAGAGGAGATGTTTAAACATCTAGTAATGAATTTTTTTTTTAAGTTGGAAGTACTTATGCTTTTAGTATATTTTTTTTAAATTATTACGAATACAGCCCTACGATTTTACTGATAATGCAAATTAAATTTCATTATCAGTAAAAATTTACTGAATTTTTTCAGTAATCAGTAAATTTACTGCAATTTTTAATGCATTACATACATATATACTGCAGTGTGCCCATTTACCTACTAACCAAGTAAGTTAAATAAAACAAACAAAAACAAGCAAATTCCTATGTATTTACAACATTATAAGTTTTGATACTTTTAAATGATTAGTTAATAAAAATAAATATAATAAAAGAAAAAGTACTTCCAACTTAAAACAAATTTTTCATTACTAGATGTTTACACATCTCCCCTGTGATCGGACTCACATTGCTTTTTTTTCTCTTTTTGGGTTTTTTTAATTTTCGCAATTTTTTTTATTTTGGCGATTTTTTCATTTTGTGGATTTTTTCATTAGGCGATTTTATTCTGTTTTTTGGGGTTTTTCATTTTGGCGATTTTTTTCTGTTTTTGGGGTTTTTTTATTTAGGCGATTTTTTCATTTTGGCGATTTTTCATATTGGCGATTTTTTTGTTTAAGGATTTTTTCATTCTAGCGATTTTTGCGGTTTTTCGCTATTTATTTTAGTCCTAGAGATTTTTTTTAATTTGGTGCTTTTTCGTTTTGGCGATTTATTTATATTTGGCGATTTTATATTTTTTGATTTTTTAGTTTTACCGTTTTGAAAATTTCAAGAGTTTTGCTCTTACGGTTTCCAAGATACAGCAAGCTGTCAAATTACAAAGTCAAAATTGCATTAACTGATGGAACACCCATTGATTTAAATTTTTTTAAATTTAGTGTTAATTGTTGTAGTCTGTATAAAAATACACTAACTTTTAAAATTTCAAGTGTATATATGTACATTGTATGTATATTACATGGGATTTTAACATTTTTCGTTGCTCGTTTTGGAACACCCTTTAGTTTTTAACTCTCATGTATTTGTTGTTGTAGTGGACAAATGTCTACATATTGTGTCCAAATTTCAAGTCCGTAGCTCTTGCGGTTCATTTTCACCTTTGGTGTACGGAAATATACAGAAAAATAACCGGCGGCGGCGCACCGTCGGCTTCGAGCGGGTCGACTTGTTTCTCTGCTTGGTATTGCTTCTTTCAAACACTAATACACTCATACATAGCTCACACCGATTTGACAATGCAAAGCAAAAGCAAAAAGCAAAGAAATCTCAGCAAAGAAATCTCAGCAAAGAATCAAAGCCAAAAAAATTTTTACCCCGTAGCGTATAGATGTTTACACATCAAAAAAATCATCAGTGATCATTTGTCAATATAATTTTTTTTCTTAAGCAGAGCGCAATTTTCTTACCGAAAAGTTGATGATCTCATCTCAGCACACTTTTCTTATATAATTATTAATTATAATTATACCAAAATATTTTTAATAATAATCTTTTTAAACATATTTTTCCTACGATAATCTTGCTTAAGAAAAATTTCTGCTTGTGATATCTTTCTTTTCTATAGAAAAATTTCCTATCAGTGAAATTTTTTCCAAAGAAAAATATCATCAGTTATATTTTTTTATAAAACTTTTCCATAGCGAGAATTTTTTCATCGATGTAAAGTTTTCTATAGAAAAATATTATTAGCAGTAATATTTCCTTTGAAAAAAAAATCGAATTTAAGATTTGAAACATTTAGACAGGCTCTACTACTCATATTACATATTTACTTCGAAACCAAATTGGTCCTGACTTTATTTCGTTTTATTTTAAAATACTGGTAATATATATGTATAATAAAATATGGCATTCAAAAAATATTCCCTTGTGAAAACTATTTATTACCCTTAAACCTTTTTGTAGCATTTCCATTTCTTTCCTTTTTCAAAAAGCTCTGAGCTGCTTTTGTAACTCGCATTTCTCAAAAGTTTCCTCGCCAGTTTCTTTTCTGGCAAAACAATAGTACTAAAGAAGCAGAAATTGGGTTAAAATTGTTGCCATGCTTGGTTTAATACACTCAATTATTTTGTGTTCTTTTTCGCAATAAAAAGGAAATTGAAAGAGAAAAGCAGAAAACAACTAAATTAAATTTGTTAATTGTAAACCAAAGAAGGCACACTTGAGGCGAAAAACAAAAAAACCAAAAAAAACGAACTACAATCTAAAATGTTATAAATATTTAGCATACAACTCTTAATTGTAACGAATTTCACTTTTATTTCTTTGTTTATTTGCAAAATAAATGAAATGACTTTTTCTATTGTTGTTTTCTTTGTTCTAATACACTGGCATTGTCCCAAGGACTCTGGCCCGGTTTGTACAACAAATTTCATTAAAACGTCATTTAAATTGTAGTTGTAATAAAAAAGTAAGAAAATAAAGAATTTAACCAAAACTTAACTAGTGAAAAATTTCATTAGAGAGAATTTTTTTTGGAAAATTTTATCTCCTAGTTATATAGAAAAATTTTCTATAGGTTTTAAATAGGGAATTCAAATCCTTATTGGTTTTCTACTGAAAGTTTTTTTTCTATAGAAAAACTTCCTAAGTGACATTATTTAGAAAATTTCATCGGTGACAGATTTTCTGTGGAACTATTTTCTTATTTGCTGTTTTTTCGCTTTATTTTATACGTAATGGTCTTTCTGTGAGAAATTTCATTATTTATAGTTTTTCTAAGGGAATATTTTTATTCGCGACAATTTTTCTAGAGCAAATTGTTATGCGTGTCAGATTTTCTAAAGCAACTGTACATACATACATATCATAATATTTTATTTCAAGGCGAATCCATACTAGGTGGCCTCAAGGGCTCAGTTGACTATTTTCGCCGCTTGTAATTTGAATATACGTTGGATGTCAAAACACATTTTTCAGTACATTTTTCTGACATTTCAAGTATAGGGTGTTTTTTTAAGGGGTATAGAACTTCGAATTGAAATAAAACACAAGAAAATCGTTTTAATGTCCATCAATTTGGCTTTATTGGAAGGATAATTTTATGCCATTAATGTTTAAATATAATTTCGGGCATGTGGCCGCCGCGGCTGGCTCGAATAAAGCCAATTCTACAGGTCCAATTTTCAACCACTTTTTCGAGCATATGGGGCCGTATGTTGGCAATAACGTCACGAATGTTGGCTTCCAAGTCCCCTAACGTTTCTGGTTTGTTGGCGTAGACGAGCGACTTCACATATCCCCAAAGAAAATAATCCAATGGTGTCAAATCACACGATCTTGGTGGCCAATTGACAGGTCCATTACGCGAAATTATGCGCTCATCGAATGTTTCCTTCAATAAATCGATTGTGACGTGCGCTGTGTGGCATGTAGCGCTGTCTTGTTGGAACCACAACTCATCCACATTCATGCCATCCAATTCGGGAACAAAATAGTCGGTTAGTCGGCTCCAATTGCTGTGCACGGTGGCGAATCGATTCATTCGGGTCCTCTTCAACACTTTGCTCTACAGCGGCAATTGTTTCTTCGGTGCGCACTGTTCGACGTCTCTGCGGATGCGTATTATCACATAGAGTAAACGTAGTGCGAAAACGATCCATGGTTAACCGAATTAATTGCTCTGATGGACGATTATGTCGACCATAAAATGGACGGAGCTTGCGGTAAACTTCGCGAACTAAACCATTATTTTCGAAATAAATTTGCACGATTTGCAAGCGTTGTTCTTTTGTCAACCTGTTCATGATGAAATGGCAAACCAAACTAAATATTAATCACTTGACAGCTGACAAAATGGCCGCCAGTTAAAAAAGTGATGCCAACTTAAAGTTCTATACCTCAATAAAAAACACCCTTTATAAATTTCAAAAAAGCGAATTGAGCTGAGTATACCTTATATAAATTTGCCTTAATTTTATTTGTAAAAAAGAAATTATTTCTGACTACTTTTCTAAAGAAAAATTTTATGGGTGGCTGTTTTTCTTAAAAAATGTTTATTCGTGATATTTTTTCGATTTAAAAATTACATATTTGAAAAAATTATATTATTATGTAATTTATATATTGCTTTTTCTATAGAAAATTTGCAGCTGTGGCACCAGAAGGTGCTGCAACACTGCATTATTAAAAAGCGTGCAAAAAGCAGAGTTGTAAAAGAATGAAGCTCTCCTATACTCTCTCTCCTATACCTCTTCCTGCACCACCTGTCTTCTCTATCACTATCCCTTCCCTGTCACTATCCCTTCCCTATCTTCTCTTCAACTCACAGGTAGCACAAAGGGATCATTGTATTGGGCTCAAGTGAGCTGGACTCTAAATTTCATCCTTCCTTACCAGTAGCCTGCTAACCTAACTTAACCTTAATTATTACAGTAGAAACTTCTCTTTAGAAAAACTGTCACAGGGAAATATTTTGTAAAGATAATTGTGCCAAAGGTATCTGTGACAGTTTTTTGTATAATTATTTCATTAAGTTGCTTAATATGATACGGATACCGGTAGGGATAGTTTTTCTATAGAAAAACTTAATTGGTGATAAATTTTCTATAGAAGAGTTCAAGTCAATGTGATAATTTCCCTAAAGAAAAAAATATTTAATGATATATTTTCTATGGAATGCTCTAAAGCTTTTTGCGGTTACTCGTTTCAAGCAAAATATTTGCTTTTTTAACGTTTTGCTCGCTTTGAGGAAACAATTTTTTTTTTTTTTTTTTGTAGAAAAATTTATTTTATTCACATATTTAAAACGATTGTTTTTTAATCTCTGGCAAGGACATGAAAAAAGAAACAATGCAAAAACGAAAAAAAAAATTAAATTGAAAATTTGTTAAAGGAAAAAGCATTCGATAGTTGTAGGGGGAAAAGCTCGTTTAAAAAAATCCATGTATTATAAATGGAGCTGAAAAAAAAACAATTATGGCAAAGGCTACAGTAAAATTACATAAAATATAATACAAAAAATATACACAATCAAAACAAAAACTAACCCGTTTAAATACCAACGCGTTTGCATTTGATTGTTCTTTATCATTTAAAGTCTAAAACATCGTTACTATTATAAATTTGTGGTGTGGAATCCTTAAGAAAGGGAATAAAATTGGGAGGAATGGAGAAAAAAATTCATATTCATATCGGTTAACTTCTCTTAAAAGACGTATATCGTTACCTTAATATATAAAGATCCCAGCGCATTATTTTATTTTTTTTTTTTTTTTGGAATCGACACTTACATTTTTCGATACCTTAGACGTTCTGTCGAACTATAAAAAATCGATTTCAAAGAAATGATAAGTTAAGGCCTTTCTATATCAAGGTAACGATAATAATAACCTTTTGTTGAGCTATGTATCTCTTCCTTTTTCTATATTAAGGACCTCTTGTAAAATTAGCGTCTTAGGAGGAAAATATTACCTTAATATTTTTTCACTCACCCTCATTCGTTCTTTTTTGAGAAACTAAATATTCATAACCTCATACTACGTAAGTGATCTTTGCTAAGAAGCTATGTCACCTAGATCGTTCCCATTCCCTCTCGATACCCGAAGTAAGTTCCTGGAGGCTAGCGTGAAAACTATCTCAATTCTTTTAGACAACGTAAATTCTCGAGAGCAATTTCTTTTAAAAATGTAGTCATATTTTACAAAAAAAAGAACCGGAAAATACAATATAAAGCTTTAAAGAAATGTATAGTTTCCTCAGTCAACCGTTCAGCTTAAGTTTTGAAATCCAATTAAAGTTCAAAATCTTTGCTAAATGTACCTCTATACCTCCTTGGTACTATAACTTAACTCCTGGGAAAAATTACTTTGCACATTATTTTCTTTTATTATTATTTTATTATAAACTTTTTTTTTAGATAATATGATGTTTTATACTTTCCATTATTATCCTGCTTTATCGCTATTTGCTGGAATGTTGCATTTTGTTTCGCCTCCTTAATGTAATTATCATTTGATTACAAGTGGAAGAAGCATTTTTTCGCATTTCACACGTTTTGTTGACAAATAAAAAACCAAGCGATTCTGTTCCAGTGCTTTATCTTTTAAATAAATGTGTAAAACACCCTTTTTCTTTATTTTTTTTTCTTTTTCTTAATGTCATTTAAAATTTTTATCTAATGGCCAAAATGGGAAAGAATCGCAGAAAATATAAAAAAAAATATTAAATTAATTTTTTATGATTGTTTTAATGTTGTTTTTATATATTTCAATTTGCATTTTACTTTTCTCTTTTTGCATTATTATTTTTTTTTAATAAAATTAATTGTATTTGTCAAATGGATCTTCTCAAGGCTGCCATTTAATCACAACAACTTATGAAAAAATAGTCGTAGCAAGAGGCTAAAAATGTAATAAATGTTTAAAAAAAACAAATTACTGAGTAGATTATTTTTTTAAATGAAAATCTAGATAAAACCATCTTTAATCTACATATCGTTACCTTAATATAAAAAAGGCTCTAAACCATTATATTTTTTAAATCGCTTTTTTTTGTTTAATTCGATAGAAGAACATTTTATTTATCGAAAAATGCATAAATCTCGATTTCAAAAAAATAATGAGTTAGGGTATTTCTATGTTAAGGTAAGGATATATAAAACTTAAAAAGTACCAGTGCTTAGAAATGCTTCTATAATGAAATTAAAATTTTTCTTAAAAGAAAGTATCTGTAGCAAAATTATGCTTGATACAATGTTTCTTTTATGGAGAAATCAGTGAAAAGAAATTTTCAGTGTAAAGTCATCTGCGGTTAAGAATTCTTCTATAGAAAATTTGTGACTGATTAAAATCTTTCTAAAAAAACTATCTGTAGACAGAAATTTTCGGTAAAACTCATCAGTGATGGTAGAAATCTGTGGCAAAATTATCACAGACAAAAAAATTTTTCGTAGAAAAACTATTGGTGTAAGGAAAATATTCTATAAAAAGCTATCACTGGTGAAGAAATTTCTATAGAAAAATTGCCACTCATAGAAATTTTTCTATAAACAAATACTTAGCAAAATTATCACTAGCGAAAAATATATTCATAGAAAAACTAGCAATGAAAAAAATTGTGTAAAAAATTATTAGTAAACAAGGTTTCTATAAAAAATTATCACTGGTAAAAATTTTTCAGCAACTAAATTATTTTGTGGCGAAATTATTACTAATGCAAAAATATTTTTTATAGAAAATCGTTTTAGTAACAAGTCATCAGCGGTGAAGAATTTCTCTGTTGGAAAATTATCACTGATAGAAATGTTTCTGTAAAGAAACTACCTACACCAAAATTGTCAGCGATGATTTTTTTAGAAAACATATCAGCGAAAAAATAAGTTTCTGTAAAAAGTCATTTGGTGCAGAATTTTTTTTTATAGAAAAATTATCACTCTTAAAATTTTCTCTATAAACAAATCTGTAGCAAAATTATCACGGACGAAAAATTTCATTATAGAAAAACCATCAATGAAATTAATATTCTGTAAAAATTTATTATTAAACAAGTCTTATAGAAAAAAATATCACTGGTAAAAAGTTTTCAGTATCTAAATTAGCTGTAGCAAAATTATCACTAGTGTAAAATTTTTCTTTATATAAAATTTATCAGTAAAAAGTAATTAGTGGTGAAATATTTCGCTGTTGAAAAATTATCATTGACAGAAATGATTCTGTAAAGAAACTATCTATAGTAAAATTATCACTGATACATTTTTTTTATAGAAACCCTATCTGAAAAGAAACTTTCCGTAAAAAGTTATCAGTAGTGAATAATTTGTTTAAATAGAAAATCTAACACTGACAGAAATTAAAAAAAAATTGTCTGTAGCAAAATTATCACTGATTTATTTATCAGTGAGAAAAAGTTTATCTCCAAAAAGTAATCAGTGGTAAACCATTTTTCTATAAAAAAATTATCACTGATGTAAACTTTGTCTCCAGAAAAATCATCATTGGAATGAAATTATCTCTTTTGTTTTGTGAAAAAACATTTTCAGATGAAAAAATTGCCTCCTATTTCTTAAAAAAAAACTATCACCAGTGAGAAATTTTTATATATTAACATTATCATTAATTAGAAATATTTAAATAGAAAAACACTTTAATAAGAAATTATTACTCATGAATATTTTCCAGGAAAATGGTCACTGATGAGTAATTTTTTTAACTATTAATTAGAATTTTTTAAATAGAAACATTATCACTGATGAATTTTTTTTTTTTTTTTTTTGTATAAAAATTATTACTCACGAAATATTTTTCAGAAAAATTATCACTGATGAGTATTTTTTCTAAATATTAGTTAGAAATTTTTAAATAGAAGAACTATCACTGATGAATAATTTGTTTGTACAAAAATTATTACTGATATGAAATTTTTCTATCAAAAAATGCTAACTGATGAGTAATTTTTCTAAATATTCTTGAAAAATTATCACTATGAGTAATATTTCTGTTTAGAAAAATGATTACTGACGACAATTTTGTTATATGGAAAAATTATATGATCAGAAATTTTTGTATGCGCGAAAATTATCACTTATAAGAAGTTTGTTTTTAGGGAAAATTTTTCTTTTCAAAAAAATAATCACATGATGATTTTTGTTTATCTAGAAACAATTTACTGATGACAAATTTTCTTTTGTTGAATAAAGTTCCTGTAAAGGAAAGTAATCACTTGTGATAAATTAGTTCATATAAAAAAATTAATGATGATAAATTTTTTCAATACAGAAAGTTATTAGTTGCAAGTTTTTTTTTTAATTTTCACCTAAAAAAAATTTTTAATAAAAAAATTGTCAATGATAAAAATGTTTTTGTAGAAAACTTTTTAAATCTAAAAAAAATATCACTATTAAAAGATTTAAATTTACCAAAATATTATTAATTATTATTATTAATTTAAATTTTTTATTGTAAAATACTCCGCGATGTAAAATTTTTTATAAACCAAATTTTCACTGATATACATACATATAGAAAAATTGTAATTAGAAATATTATACCTGTGATGCGTATTATTTATTCATTTATTAATATACTTTTTTATAAAGTCTTTTATTTAAAAATTGAAACTAATTCTGTAAATTGGCAAAAAAAAAAAACTTCAACAAAAATGTTCCTTTTTAGGGTTCCGTACACCAAAGGTGAACCCTATTGTTTTCTCTACGCTGTCCGTCTGTCCGTCACACGGTATTTTCTCAGTAACCGTAAGAGCTACGAACCTGAAATTTAGACACAGTATGTAGAACCTTGGCCGCTACAACAACAAATACATGAGAATTAAAAATTAAAGGGTCTTTCAAAACGAAAAATGTTAAAATCCCATGTAATCTACATACAATTGTATATTGAAACTTGAAATTTGTAAAATTAGTGTATTTTTATACAGACTACAACAATTAACACTACAATTTAAAAAAATTAAAATTAAAGGGTGGTCCATCAGTTAATGCAATTTTGACTATTTAATTTTGACAATTTGCTATATCTTGGAAACCACAAGAAGCAAACACTTGAAATTTTCAAAAACGGTAAAACTAAAAAAACCGAAAATTATAAAATCGCCAAACCAAAAAAAAAAAGTCACCAAAAATTAAAAATAAATCGCCAAAACGAAAAAAATCGCCAAAATTAAAAAAAATTCTAACACTAAAATAAATCGCCAAATTCGAAAAAATCTCAAAAATGAAAAAAAAAACGCCAAAATGAAAAAAACGCCAAAAATTTAAAAAAAATCGCCAAAACGCGAAAATGTCGCCAAAACTAAAAAAAAATTTTAAATAAAAAAAATCGCAAAAATGAAAAAAATCGCCAAAAATAAAAAAATCGCCAAAATGAAAAAACGCCAAAAATCGAAAAAAATCGCCAAAACAAGAAAATAAAGCGTCAAAACTAAAAAAGAAGCCAAAACTGAAAAAAATCGTCAAAAACTTGATATTTTCAAAAACGGTAAAACTAAAAAACCGAAAATTATAAAATCGCCAAAAATTAAAAAAAAATCGCCAAAACGAAAAAAATCGCCAAAATTAAAAAAATTTCCAACACTAAAATAAATCGCCAAATTCGAAAAAATCGCCCAAAATGAAAAAAACGCCAAAATGAAAAAAACGCCAAAAATCGAAAAAATCGCCAAAACGCGAAAATGTCGTCAAAACTAAAAAAAAATTTAAATAAAAATATATCGCAAAAATGAAAAAAATTGCCAAAAATAAAAAAAATCGCCAAAATGAAAAAACGCCAAAAACCGAAAAAAATCGCCAAAACAAGAAAATAAAGTAAATAAATAAATAAAAAAAGAGCCAAAACTTTAAAAAAACGCCAAAGCCGAAAAAACGCAAAAACCGCCAAAACAAAAAAAAAACCGAAAAGATCCCAAAAACGAAAAAAATGCCAAAACTCTATATTATATAGGATGAAGTTTGTATTAAATTACATATCTAGTGTTCGTACGGAAGCCTTCGTGCTCAAGTCAGAGTCGCACTTTACTGAATTTTTATTATTTAAATTATTAACAAACATACGCCACAAAGCACACAAGTGTTTTATTAAAATCAAAAGAAAGCTTATAAAAATATAACAAACAAAAATATTCGTGCTCTATTCAATAATAAAAGTCAACAAAACAAACAAGAGCTCAAGATATTACGAGAGCAGGCTGATAACTTCCACTGCTATGTATTCTATATATAAAAATTCTATATATAATAATTGTTGCTTTTTAGCATTCTATTCTCAACTTCTCCATAAGTTTTCCCACAATTTTCTTTTGAGTATTAAAACAACGTCAAAATCTCTGTACGTATGCGGGAAATATTCAACTACTTATTTAACAATCTGATATTTTAACAAGAAACCAAAAATAAACTTTTCTTAATTTTCTTTTAAAATCAAGAAAATTACAAACGAAAGTGAAATTTAATTTGAAAGCAGAAAAAAACAGTAAAATAAAACAAACACAAGGAAACAAATAAAATAATTTAACAAACATACGAATGTATAAAAATGTTCAAATAAACTTCACATTTAGTACTACATACATACACACACACACATACCAGGACATGCTGTGCACAATACATGCATATACATACATCTTTCTAGAAGAGAACAATCATAAAACCAGACAATTGGGAATAGTTGAAATTCCAATGAAGTGGAAAAAAGTTGACGTTGCATGTGAGCCAAAGAATAAACACGCAAACACACACTCATACATACGCAGCAAGAAAAAAAGAACCCAACAGAACAAACACTGTTCCAGCCAGCAGGCAACTATTCTGGCGAAAAGCACTTCTGGCAAGGCAGCAGTTTCTACGCCAAAACAAACTGGCAAAAATTGCCGACAACGAAAGATGTCAGTCACATCGTATCACATCACCAAAACAAACAAAAGTAACAGCAACCAAACCAAAGAGGAAAATGGAGAAGGAAAAATGTGTTTTGCGTTTGAATGATTCCAGAGGGTTCAACCGTAGGCTCTCCCCCTCACCCTAGCTGGAAAAAAATTTTTGCTTGGGCAACAGCCAGTTTGTAAGTTTGCCTGCTCCAAGATAAGTAAATGGCGTTTTAACGATGTACCATTATGTCCTGTGGAAGAAGGAAAGGCTAAACGGAAACAGCAGCTGTTGAGGCTTCAACCAACACTTGGTAAAATAAGTAAGAGTTTTTTTTATTTGGCTGTGTAGAGATTGAAATACGTGTGCAGTCGTAGATAGGCGCTGTTGTCTCTATTTGGATAAAATGAAGCAGCATTTTGTTAACTATAGGTGAAGGCATAGAATTTCAAATCATGGGCACTCAAAATAATGTTCGAAGGACTATAAATGAGGGGCAGCACGAAATCCTAGATTGAACTCTCTACTCTGTTTTTGAACCGTATGGAGATGAGCAAACAAATGAAAAGTAATTTCCATACTGTCAAGGACTTTGACAGAACTCTACGTGCCATGCACAGACAGTCTATCGAAATCAAATTACTGGTTACATTTTGCACTGATGAATTTGCAGCAAAAATGGTTTTTATCTGCATTAGGGGCCGTAAAATCCTAGCATTAACCCTAAAATTATTTGAAGGACCAAATTACAAATAACTTTATATTACTATTTATTACGCGTGAATAACAGCATAAATTCAAATTATTTGCAATTAAATAAAATGTAATGCCACCTGTTATGTCGCCGCGACCGCAATTACAATCTGAGACTTGACACTGTTATGTTAGATTAAGAGGGTGGCGTTGGCTAAAGTAATTAGCACGTTGTCTACAAAACCAAAGGCACTGGGTTCGAGACCTGTCTTCGACAGTCGTTAAGTAACAACACCACGCATTTCTCTGATGTGCATTAGTGTCCCTTTGTATCAATTATTGTAAGAAAGTTCAAGTGATGAAAGCATATACACTGGTCACTGAACTACATCGGCTTTCAGCGGATACTAATCCTAATATAACATCAGAGCGTCCTCCTTCGCCAATATTGTATAGCAGAATCATCGCCAAAGTAAAATAACCCATAAAATGGCTACTAAACACAGGTTCGAAATTTAATACGTCTCATTGACACCAAAGGCGCTGCAACACAGTAGGTAAATCAGTGCCGATAGGGAAAATCTAGATGTTATGAGTGATGCCAAGTAGCAGCGCAGACGGGTGCTTTTTGAATGATAGTACCTTCTTAGTTGCATTCTGGAGGATCTTGCAAAAATATCAGAGTATGATATAAGAGGAACCAAGGGCATGATGAGGGGAAAATATTTTTTTCTCATGTCCTTACTACCCAAGCAGCACAATAGGAACTATCAAGACTCAAATGACCTAACCTAACCTAGTTCCAATCTATCGTCCCTTAAGGTCCAAGGCGACTACATTCAACTGGTGATTGTAAAACATCTGTATTTGTTGTTTGCCCGTGTCGATCCCTAATCACAGATGGTATAACATTGTGATCCCATTATCTCTAAAGAAAACCCAAACTATGCTCATATATACGCTGAAATATATTGCTTTAAGCAATGTGTCAGATATTGAATGCATGTCAATCCATACTTCAATTTTGAAATTGAGTTCTTTATAGTGGCTAGAGTATACATATAAATGTCGGAAGTACTGAGTCTAAATTAAGGAATTCGACTTTGACCATATAATATACTTATTTCAATTCCACTAGATCCAAATCGAGTACCATAGTTTGAACTATGACTCAGACTTTGAATTCCTCTTACAGTGTTAGTTATGACATACGTAGGCTTTTGTTTGAGAAATCGCTCAGTTGTGAGGCAATCTTAGTTAAATCTTGAGGTCAATATATTCATAAAATAATTTCAATCCAAACGACTTCAAAGCCGATCATACGAGAACCGCAACTAAAGAGAGTATTGCTCCCGTATGTCATATGTCTCGTCAACACTTTCACGCCTTAATTCAGTAGAACTCTGCCAACTTCCTTATGGCCATACTACATACTGAGTTTATTAAGAAAAATCTCGTATGAGGTAACCGTTATATTTGCGCTCAATAGAAGCCAAATGGACAATAAGCTAATTCGCTCTTGGTATAGAGAAAATCTAGAAGTTCTGATACGAATATTTTCGGGCAGCTCTCCGTTCATGTTAGATTAGGATTTCTTTTGAAGGCTAGAATCTTCTTAGTTTGCTATTGCCCCCTCTTGTAGGACCAATGTTCTTGAATATACTATAGGTAAGGTTAGGTTGAAAAATAGAAGCCATTACGATCATGTCCGGGGACCTACACATAAGCCAGCATAGGTCTGTTGTGTGATTTCTATATATACTATAAGTTTAAATTCAGGATCTACTGAGTGTCGTGGTCTTCTGAACCCGCAGCCAAATATTAGATTAGTTTGGGAAATCCATTGCAATCCAGGTGGTGCTATTCCAAGGTACTGCAGTATCTTTCTAGTCGTGATCCTGGATATCACCGTGGAGAAAAGTTTATCATAATTCTTAAGAGGATACACGCAGCCCATTTGCCTAAACTTAATTTGCAGCTCCACGTTTCACGTAATGGTACCAAGTCCACTATAGCCTTGACAATGTTCAGTTCTTCTAGGCCAAAAGATAATTCTACACTTGAATCAACCCCGTTAATTTTTAACACAAAACAAATTATCAAATTGACTCACGTTTAAATTTGAGCTGTGTCCCACTCGTTCAGTGAATCGTTCAAACCCATGAACGAGTTGGACCCAGTTCCATTCCAAATAATACTGGGTTCCTCAATACGAGATCAT
The DNA here is from genome assembly GCA_949987645.1 of Tachina grossa. Taxonomy (NCBI): domain Eukaryota; kingdom Metazoa; phylum Arthropoda; class Insecta; order Diptera; family Tachinidae; genus Tachina; species Tachina grossa. Next base: position 150,985,215 of record OX465276.1, read on the forward strand.
TGTGAGACAGTTCAAATTAGACTTGGGTCTAACTCTCATTGACTTTTTAGTTTTTGACACAAGCCAACGTGCGATATAAACGGGATTAAATATCGGTTTGTGTCAAGAATAAACCAGTGAACGTGTTCAATAGACTTGGGTTGAACTCGTTCACTAGTTCATTTTTGCCACAAACCAATGATCAAACCCATTTAAATTACATGGGTTTGATCATTGGTTTGTGGCAAAAATGAACTAGTGAACGAGTTCGACCCAAGTCTAGTGTTCAACCGTAGTTTAGCCGACATGTTTAAGTTTGAATGGAACCTAAATATGATCAATAGAGTTGTGGCCAACAGCTCTTGTTGAACTAGTTTGAAAGCGTTCGAATCAAAAATTGTTTCGAACCCAGTTAGTTTACGTTGATGTTTTTGACCGTACTTGTGTCCAACAGAACGAACTAGTTCAAAACCAGCTGTTGGACACAACTATATAGACTTGGGTCGAACTCGTTCACTACTTCATTTTTTTCACAAAACAATGATCAAACCCATATAAATTACATGGACTTGATCATAGGTTTTTATCAAAAATGAACTAGTTGTGTCTAGACTTGGGTCGAAATTGTTCACTAGTTCATTTTCGACACAAAAATATGATCAAACCCGTGTAATTTAAACGGTTTGTGGCTAAAATGAACTAGTGAACGAGTTCGACCCAAGTCTACACAGAATAATAGAGTTGAATCGAACTTGTTCAGTCGCTCATTTGAGACACGAACCTATTATCGGAATTGCATTCGAATAGAAATTAATTTCGTTACCAAGCGAATCGAGTTTTTGTTTCAGTGTTGGAAAAAGGCAAATATGTTTATATATAAATTCATTTCACAACACTGAATAAATTGTAAGCCAAAGCATATGTTTGTATATATGTATGTGTGCAAAAACATATGTATGTACGTACATAAACACGTATGTATATGTGACAGCGCATAGAGAAAGGGATCTAAGGGTAAAAAAAATCAATTTTCACTTTTTTTTTTTTTTTTGATTTGGACAACATTTGACCATCGAATGAGACCTATCCCATGCCCCAAAAGTGTTCCCTCCCAGAGATATGCGCGTTTTATGATGTGATGGTACACCAAAGATACACGTATTTAAATCTTTAAAATGGCTCTCCTGAACAAAACCGTTTTTTACCCTTAGGTCTCTTTCTATTTTGCGCGCCACATATGCAGAAAAAATAAACGAATATACATATCTAAATGTTATTTTCATTTTAATTTAATTAATAACTTAATAATAATAAATTAGTGTAAAGTTAGAAAATAGAGCACTAGCTACATTTTCGATTCTTTTATTGGTTGACCAGAAGCACTTAATTTGTTATTTTAGTTGGTTTATTTTTTATATTTTATTTTATTATTTGCCAAGTCAGTGTGTTTTTTTATATTTGAAGTCAACTAGATATATTCTAATTTGTATTTTTAAACGTGCATTTGTGCATTCATTCATTTATAAATAAATAAGTCAAATATTGAACATACATTTTCCTTTTCTGCGCTTTTTCTATGTTAAACATGATTTCGAATGCCTTTTTGCTTGCGAGTAAAAACACGAACGGTTGCATTCGAATGTATGCACGTTATCGAATGCTGTCATTAGAAATTACGATATGTGTTATTCGAAACCGAATGCGAAAATCCCAAAAGTTAAAAAACTCGAACATTCGAGTAATAACTCGCTCGCAATCGAATGCGAGAATTAGGCCCCAGCTCTACCGAATAGTGAGATAAAAGAAGCAGGCGATTTCTAAGTATTAGTAAATTTAATTGCACAACTGTATATCTAGAAACAAACAAAAAAGATGGAGGTAACACAAAGACTGCTGAAAAACTTATAATAATGATGCTGAAGTTTGTGCTGCTGCTGCTGTCGCCAAATGTTTGTTCATGTCATTGTTGCAATTCGAACATAGAAATTAACCAGAATAGTAGACATCGAATGGAAGAAATGCAGCAGCAGCAAACAATGACAACATAAACATACGAGTACAATATGTTTGTTAGTTAAAGTTTGCCTGCGCAAAAAATGCGCCTACAGCATCCGTTTACTGGTAGTTAAACAAAATGCCTGATGTCTTTACCTACAGCCTGCAATTGCATATGTCTACTGCCACGAGTATTCCTCCTATTTCCCCAACAAACAAAAAAATTATGCAAGTTCTTGTTTATGTTCTCTGCATATTCTCGGCTTCGATTTTTTAAGTTTTATTTCGTCCTTTCTTTTGTTTTGTAAAAGTATTGTGCACAGGTCTTTTTTTTTTTGTTTTGTTAAAAAAAAAGAAAGTGTTCTATCAATGTCTATGTCATCTAACTTATGGGTCTGCTGTGCTGTAGGCTGGTGCTGAAGACCGGGGGGAGAGGGGACGACTTTTATTTTCTTTTTATATATACTTTTTTTTTGTATAGAGAACACAAAACGAATCCTTAAAAATGAGTTTTTGGTTGATTGTAAATGCGCTAACGTCGCATAATTCAATCGAAAAATGCCGCATTGCCAGAAATTGCACATTCATGAATGTTGATTGTGCCAAAGTTGAAAAAAAGACAAAATTTGTAGACAATACAATCATGTGCTTTGGTTTGATTTCGGGAGTTTAAAGAGGTCTTTTTTACATTGTTTACGTTTCTTCATGTGCTTTTTTTCCTTTATTCTTTAGAAATGCTCTCTAATTTGTAAAAAAAAATAATGTAATGAAATCGTGCGGAAATATTATTGTTTAACGAGTATAAATAAAAATAAATTTAAAATAATTTCAAACAACTTGAACTGAAATAAATCAGTTCTCGAATAAATTTTCAATGCAACTAAACAGTGCCAAGAAAAGCTTCAAGGGTGAGATTTCTGTTCTCCCTCCTGACTGGAAGTGTAAAAATAAAAAAGGAATAATTGAGTACGGTTGAGGTAAAATGGTTTAAAGATTCCACAGCAGCGTTGTCAACTTGGTGCGTTTCGAACCATTTTGGGTGCTTTTTGAAATTTTTTGTGCGAAAAATTCCTTAGTTGGTGCGTGGCGCGTTTTTTTTTAAATTTTTGGTGGCACCAACGCAAATTTAACACAACAATGGGTTAAAACTGGAAAACTTTTGTTGTGAAACTTACTAACTTCCTGATAGTGTTAATTACCATATTAATAGTAATGAAGTTTACAAAATATCACAATTTGAAATGAAATCTGTTGTATGATAACAATAATGATGAAAATACTAGCTTTTTTAGATTTAGTTGAACTGCAGTGAATTTTAATCAGAAATAATTTGTTATTCGGGCTGAAGTCTAGTGATGATTTGTTACAGCAACAATGAAATGCATATAGACAAAGCTGAACCAACAGCAAATAAATTTCAAATTAATATATATACTTATGACAATACCGGCCGTTTTCAGAATGCACAATTAAAACCTAACAGGGACTTTAACGGCAACTTTTGTATGAAGAACTGTCAGTTAAAGTTCACGTTAACTCTTAGGCCAAATAAATCAGTCAAAGTTTAAGCGCTGGTTTAGTTAAACTAAACTCAAATTTATTTGTAGTTTAAACTAAACAGGAGTAAATCAGTGAACCATACTTTATGTGTAGTTAAAAAAATAATATTGTGGCAGCACTAGAATAAATGTCAAAAAACAGCTGTTTTGCAGCAGGCTATCAATTCTTTGCACAATCAAAAAGACAAAAAAGTTAAGAAAATTTCAATTATATGTCGCCAAATTGTACCAAGAAAGGAATTATGGCGAAGTAGAATAGTATAAAATAATACTAGAGTGTAAGAAAACAGGTCGAACAAGATCTGAAGAAAAAGTGGAGGCTTGGAAAAAAGTTGAAAGCTCTTTCAATGCAAAACATGTGGTCTGTAAGTAACAAAACCATATGGCCTGTATTGGTAGTTTAAACGCCCAATTTTATGCGTTTACAGGTGGTTTAAATACTGTATTGATTTATAGGTTTGCTAGTTCAAACACATTTTAAACCAAAAATGGAGATTAACTTGCACTGATTTATTAGCCCTTAATCATACATTGTGAAAAGGAACGTATGTCGAATAATGAATTTCTTAAATTTTTTTGGTTAAGTGTTTTTTTAATTATGTGCATATGTTGTAAAATGCTGTTTGTTTTTATCGTTATACTAGTATATAAGCCTGTCCATGACAGGTCTCAATATATGTTTTTTAATATAAAAGCAAGTTAAAGTTAAATGCTTGTATTAAAAACAAATTTCGAAAGTTTAGTGCAGCTGTATTAAACAAATTTATATATAGGACTTCGTTGTATATATAATGGCAGGCATAATCAGGCCTAAAAAATTTTGTATTTAAATAAATGCTTTTTATCATGCACTCCATTCCCAGCCCAATTACAAAAAATCCAGCTACGTCTTCGTTGGGTTGTTTGTTGCGGTTAGTACTATAAATATGCTAATTTTCAGCTTTCTACACCGACTGATGGCTAGAGAAAGTTCTGGAATGGCAAGCAAATGAGGAATGAGGAAGGTGTAAAAACTGTATAATCTCAAAAATGGTTTTTACCACGCCCCGCAGGCCCCAGACCGAATATAAAAAATTCGGCTACGTTAGGTTATTTTTCGCCGTTAGTACTATAAGTATGCCAATTTTCAGCTTTCTAGCCCGACTGGTGGCTTCAGAAAGTTCTGGAAACCTAAAATAAAATACTGTAAAAAATTTAAAAATGTCAAAAATGGTTTTTGTCACGTGCCCCAGCCCTCAGACCGAGTATCGAAAACCCAACTACGCTACGTTCTTTCTTCTAGTTAGTTCTATAAATACGCCAATTTTTAGCTTTCTACGGTGACTGGTGGCCTCAAAAATTTATGGAAAGACAAACACATGAGGCAGGTGAAAAAATTGGCAATTCTCAAACATGGTTTTTTTCACGCACCGCCCGCTACTCTCAGACCGAAAATCAAAAATCCGGCTTCGTTAAGTTCTTCGTCGCGATAAGTACTATAAGTATGCCAATTTTCAGCTTTCTAGGCCAACTGGTGGCTTCAGAAAGTTCTGGAAAGGCAAAAAAAATTACGGAAATTATATATTGTTATATGTTACATAGTATTTTTAACCCCCGACCAAAAAAATGGTGTTATAAGTTTGTAATGTGTATCTGTGTGTCTGTACGAGTCCACGTACAGGCCAAACGGCTGGACCGATTTTGCTTTAGTTTTTTGTGTTTGAAAGGTGACTTGAGCGATAAGGTTGTTAGCTATGTTTTAATAAAATCGGGCCAGACGCTTAGAAGTTATCACATGTTTTCTAGAAATATTCGGGTGTTTTTAAAATTTTTAATTTTTGTTATTGATATGGATATATTAAGCTTCTGATAAAAAATTTTTTTAAAAATATTTAATTAGAATGATAAATAATAAACTTTTATTAGTTTTGAATCCTATTAATCGTTGATCTCTTTAAAAAGTTTTGTAGAGAATTTATGAAATTGAAAAAAAAAAATATTATCTATGTAGTACAAATGAATTTATAGTAAATAATTTGCCAAGTCTTTTAGGTGTTATTTTTTTAACCCTGAACTGTAAAAGCCTGTTTTAGTGTTAAAAAAATTTACTTTTTATGCAAAATTAATATAGTAAACATTTTAAACTAAAAAAAGAAATTCTAAGCTTGGTGCGTTTTTTTTGCAAATGGCGCGTTTTTTCTCCATTTTGGTGCGTCTTGAAATTTCAAAGTTGACAACGCTGTTCCACAGTTAGAAGGCAGCTTAATAAGTTTTTAATACCTTGTTTCATTTAGCAACTTTAATTAAACCTTCTAAAGGTTCGACTCCCATTAGAAGCTTCATGTATTTCTAATTTAAAGTTTTGTTCATTATTTAATATTCAAGGACTTTGTTTCTTTTTATCGTTTTCTTCTACTTTCCTCTTTCCTAAATATGCTTTTAGCTACTTTTATTACCCTCTACATACCGTAGAACACTTTTGTTCAGATAGATATAATATACAAATTCTTGTGTGTGCAAATTGTGTTCAATCAGTTTCATTTTCACTCAATACTACTTATTCCAACTATTTTTTTTCTAAGTTTTTTTTCTTTGCTTCTTGATAGCACATCTTTTGGTTATTCTTTTAAATATTTTTTTAGATTTGCAGATTTTTTTTTTTTTTTTTTGGTTTGATGTTTTTTTTTTATTTTTTTATTTTGTCTTATGGACACACACCAAAGTGCAAAGTGTTGTAAGTTAAATGGATGCTATAATGGCGTTTTATACTGACACTTCACATCAATTTAGTCGGATATTTATCATTCAAGTTCATTTGTTTGAAAATAGAATGTATGTTTGTACGTAAGTATGCATGTATCTGAAAGTAATATATTGGTAAGTTTGTTACCAGTGATGGTATTTTGGTGCGTTTCGGGTATTTTTTGGTGCGTTTTGCCTCTTCATAAACGCGAAATTTTAGCTAATACCCTTTTTTAAAAAGCGGGTATTTTACAGTGCTTTTAACAATTTCTTACAGTGCTTTTGGTGCTTTTTTGTTAAATAAAAATATTTTTAGTTAATTTTAATTATTATTCGAAAAAAAAATATTTTTAATTTAAAAAACTAAGATATTTTTAAGCGCTAATAGCAGCATCTTTTAACTGAGGCTTCTTAAATTGTTGTCAATGACAATAACGACGAAACTATGTTAAAACAATGTAGAAAAGTTTTCATAATTGGGTTTAAAAAATTTGATTTTTTTTTTGCAAAATAAAAAACGGAAGTAACTGGAAAGTACCACATAATTCTCTACATATAATACTTTCAGTATGCAATAAGCATTTGTTAAAGCTTACACAAATATTTAATCATACTATAGGGTGGTTAAATTTTAAGGGCCGATTTCGGAATTTTCATAAGGCTGTTAATTTGTAAGTGCAAAGTAAATCTAAATGTTCACGTCTACAACAACATGTAGGTAAATTTGTATTCAACGTACAAGAGTGGTTAAATTTTAAGGGCCGATTTCGATTGAAAGCATGAGGTTATCAATAGCAGCAGCAGGTAGATTACTAAAGCAAGATTTTTTAATTTTTTGCAAAAAGGCATTTATCTTAAAAAAAAAACAAAAAACGATTTGAGAGAGCATTTCCGGTTCATCAATATTTGAGTGTTATATACCAAAATTCTTGGTTTTTAGAGTGGATTCAGAAAATCGATGTTCATCAAGGGGTTTCGAAAAAAAAATAAAAAATGAAACGGTCTAATGTAAATACATATGTATGTGTGTATATGTTACTATATTATTTGACTCCTGCTTTCTTATTATTTGTTTTTACATACTTATTTTTATTAAATTAATCAAGATTTTTTATTAAAAATACATTGAAATTGATTATTGAGGTGTTTAGCTGGATCCTATGCCCATTTCACTGTTGCTAATGCAGATCATCAGGGGACCTTTACCTAAAGTTTCTTAGAACAACTAGTTATTATGTTATAAACTTTCATTTAAAAAAATGAGAAGCTCAACAACAAATAACAAAGTTGAAACAAGAACTCAATAGTCAACATGTTTTTTTATTTTCTTACTTTATTTTTATTTTATTTAAAAAAAAATATTTTCGTGCTTTTTTACCCTCTTTTTGGTATTTTATTGCGCTCTTTACCCTTTTTGCAACAGCTTAATGTGCTTTTGCTCTTCGTAGAGATACCAACACTGTTTGTTACTGGGGCAGAATGAGAAGTTCTCCACATTGATTTTTTTTTTTGCTATTAAACAGAGGAAACAAATTTCTTAAATGTGTTGTTAGATTTATTTTTAAAACAAACTGTTCTTAAATGTATTCCGAATTATTCCTAGGACTTCTTTCTGAAGCTTTTACCTACAGTTCTCAAAGCCAATTATGTAGAGCGGAAGTTCTCTTTCCTTGTATGTATTTCTAATAATCTGCTTCGATGATGTTGGTTATTTCAAAAGTTTTGCTCGATATGGAATGCTGTAATTGCGGTCTGTCGCCTTAAAAATATAGAAAATCAATTTATTGATTCCGAAATTGTAGTTACAGGCACTAATTTTCTTAAAGAGGGGCAATCGCTTTATAATATATTGACCAACCAACAACTTGTAATAAACATCCAACTTTCTAACAAACAAAACTGCACGAATCAAATGGTCTAGTACCACTTTTAAATTCAAGAGGAGTGATTCAATTATAAGATTTCTGGTAGCAATACTGACAATGTAATTTCTATCACGCTCCATCCAAATCAAATTTACTGTTACAGAATTTGGATTCGAGTCATTGCGAATTCTCTAGGCGTCGAGAGATAATGGCCCTATTCTATATACCAAAGTTATATGGGATGTCTTTATGTACATATATATTTCCTTTTATTCCTCTATTCGAATTGGTTTATGAATCTTCAGTTGATTCTGTGATTTTTTTATGTGGCTTGTGTGCTCTCTAATTCTGCTTCCTTGATGATTGAAGTCGCTGGCATTTCGGGTGAAGTCGTCTTGTGATCTGCGCAGTTTATGGCCGATTCATCGCCACTTAGAACTCCATATCGAGTTCAGCTACTCATAGGATTGTCTCGCTCTGTTGATTTGGCTTAGCACATATTCTTTGTAACTGATGGACCTTATAATTATACTACCGAGGTAGCATAAGTAAACTTTTCCGCCAATAGTTTGTTTGTAAATGGTTAATAGCTGGGGAGTTTATGGTTTTTTTCTCTCATGACTTTAGTTTTCTATATATTCAGTCTAATGTCACATATTTATGCTTGTTTAGCCACATTGTCAAGTGTTACTCGCATTTCGTAGCAGTTGTGAGGCAGTAAGCAAATTTTACCTGTATAATACAAATCCTCTAAGCGTCCCTTTAGTTCCCAAATGATGGCTCTGCGTGCGAAAATTGTGTTTTACATTACACTATCTTTTTCCAAGTTAAACAGAAGTGAAGATCGGGGCCATTCTTAACTTATTTTTTCCGTAATCTTGATTAGGTTTACTGTCAGGTCCAAGGCAGCTGATGTTTTATTATTTTCCCGATCAAGAAATCAATATCCTATGATATTCCTACAATATATTCATATCAGCTAAGTATGCAATATCTCATAAAACATATCTTTAGCATTCTATGATCGCTTTCATCTGGAAGAATTTTTAGACTATATTTTTTAGATGACTTAAAACTGGTTTCTATAATCTCAGGCAGGACAGTAGTCTTCAGTGGCTCTAAACTAGTCTCTGAAATTAAATTCCAAATTAACATAGAAAGTTTAAGATTTCTTGATACCTTTCTAGCTCATCCCGTAATCTGAGATAAATCAACATGACTATCATGGTCTCAGATAATCATTATATCATCAAACGAAGTGACACACTCTCAGAGAACACTTCGCAGGCTGCTTTTGAATATCGTTCTTAATTTGCTGCCCATCAAGAATTTTGTGCGGGACCGTCCATAAAGCATCTTAAGCCAGTTTTAGTGACAGTCAGGCTAACGGGTGCTAAGGGAATTCGAAATGAGATTATTCTGTATGTGCTTTCTTTACGAACCATATTTTCACGCACCTTCTTAAAGGCGTTAAGTTTGACTTTTGTAACGATGTCTCCTTTATCTAATGAGTACTTTTTGGTTGAATTGAATAGTTCCTGCAAGAGTTCTGAAGAACCCATCTGCCAATGTTTTTAGGCCCTAATCTCAGCGATTATGAGGGTCTCGAAACTTTTAATAGATGATGTTAAGGAATGTTATGGTGGCATCCAGTCAGTGCTAAAGGCTTAAAGGAGGCATATTGTCCGGTGCAAACTAGTTACTGACTGCAAGAGGGCAGTCAACGGTTATATTGTAAGACTATGCTTGATTCTAGGCCGCAGCAATGTTGAGGTGTATACATTTGCCTACAAGTTGTAAATATAAGGTTAAACTTTAGATGAGGTAAAGAGGAAGATATGAGTAAAACCACTAGCTATTAACCGGCTTTTCTGCGGAATGAGTAGTGCCTGTAAGGAGGCTTGAAATCCTTATGGCTAAGGCTGGAGTTGCCTAAAGTCCAACTAGTTTGAATATAAACAAAAAAGTTCTAAAAGTCTGGCTAGGTAAGAGCAAGAAGTCTCATTAGTGGAGACTAAAACCTTCAATCTTCGCAGACTAATGTAAGGCGGAACCATATTTGAGAATTTTTTTTTTTTGTTATTGCCCTATTCTTCGCACTGAGAGATCAAGAGATATAAGATTTCACCACGACAAATAGCAGAGTTGTAAAAGAATGAAGCTTTTCTTTATCTCTTACTTCATCACCCGTCTACTCTACCACATATAGTAATAGTAGTAGGGTTTCATTGCCTGAGTGTTACTTCTCTTAAAAAAAATTGTAGGAATCAGGTGACTCAATGACACTTCAAATGTATCTGACCTCCTTTTTTATCGACTATTAATTCTTAAACTTTTAACGCCACTCTCGCTTAAATGATTTAATGTCTACGGTTATATTCTTTTTTTTTCTTATGCACTCGTTTTAGCTTATTTTTTGCATCTTTAACTATTCTATTCACCAATCGAAATGGCATGTTCTATTGCTGGCAAATGGCTGTACAAGTATATGGTAGATGTATAGAAATAGCAAATGAAGAAGTTATGTGAATATTGATGTACAAGTATATTTAGTTGTAGTTTTCAAATGGAGGCAGTGAGTGAATGAATGAATGCATGAATGAATAGTTGTTTCTAAAAATGAGCATATCAATAGAACAATTTAGCTGCTATTGTTACCACTTTTTCTTCTTCCAATTGATTGAATATATATTTTAATACTAATGTTAACATTTCATTTTTATTTTTGTATATTTTATTTTTTTCATCCTCGTAATTTTTTATATGTTCGTTTTCTTTTATGTATGTATGTATGTATCAACAATTTTACTATGATGAAATCTTATCAAATAATAGATTAAATTACGCTGCCACTTAAAGTTGAAAGGTCTTAAAAGTTAGTAGAAATTGGAAATTTAAGAAAAAAAAAAATATTTATATAAATATTGTTTGTAAATGTAGGAATTGATTAATTGCTAATGCATAATTAAAATAACTTATAGAAGGATTTTCTTGGGATTTAAAAGATAGCTTAGAAGTATCTGTTAAATTTTAAAGATATTTTAAAATCTCTTGTTGTGTGTACAGAAATATCAATTTGACCTTTTCGGGAAAAATTCTATCTAAATTATGTAACTATATATGTACTTATGTATAGCCTTCAGATATTTAGTGATAAAGGCGTTAATGATTTCTTGCATTTATTATCCCTCTCAGTCGCTCAGGCAAGTGTTACACTTCTCATCTCGTAACCTCTTCAACTTGACATATATTAAGGTATTTTAAAGCGGATGAATATATTCCAAGTTCCGTTTTATTTCAATAAATTAAATAAAGAAATCATAAAAAGAAGGTTAAAGAAGAAAGAAATGGTGGACAGTTATAGTCATATAATTATCCAAAATTTGTTTCTGCTTTTGCTTTCTTTTTATGATATATTTATTTAAGACCTGACCCACGATATCGACAACGTTCGACTTGTCGCACACTTATATTTGAAACAACAACAAAATATTAAAATTTGTTTTTGTTTTCAATGTAAGTGTGTGACGAGTCGAACGTTGTCGACATCGTGGGTTTGGCCCTTAATTTGTTAAAGCGCAAAAAGATTAGAAACATCCTTCTTATATTGATGCAACTCTTCGGAAAGGATTCCACTGAAGTTGGAGACCATAATATATTACAAGTTGCACAGGTTACCAGATAAGATGTGTAAAACTTTTTGATAGCTTCCCACTCCGCTTAATTCTAAACCATTTTTAACATACCTATAAATAAGGTCGTTGATTTGATAACATAGTCCCATAATATCGGATGACAAGAGAAGATGTAATATTTCGAGAAAAGGTCGAGTATGAACAGAGGAAGTCTTCAACAGTCTTCTCTTCCGCCTTGTTTCGACAACCTTCAGGGAAATTGTTACCTGGCAATGACTCGGCATGAAGGCCTTAACCAAAAATTCCCTTTTTAGTACATTTTTCAAAATATTTTCTAGCCTCGAGTGGTACAGTGATTTTTGTTGATGTTGTTTCCCTTGAGCTTAGCAGTCGTTCAGTCTTGTTGCAATACAATTTGATTTTCAAATAATCTGAAAAAAGAAGCCCAGAAGATTTGCATCTGGATATCAATGTTGTTTTTTTTTAAGTAAAATGACCAAGAAATTTTTGTTGTAGTGCATTGCATTTAATTTGCAACGGGGGCTGGTGCTCCTTCTTATTGAGTTCAATAGCCGCCCTTACGATAAACAGGCATTTTTGTACTAACATAATATGTGTAGGCACCACTTCGTACCACTTCATCCACATCAAAAAATAAAAAATTTTACGTAATTGACGTTTCAAAAACTTGCATTCGTACTTAAATCGATTGACGGATGTCAAAGTTGTTATATGTTTTGCCTTGCGGCTTAGCTACCTTCATTAGTGTGCGATAACTATACCTGGTGGAATCTCGAGGACAGGGTTACCGCTGGAAATTTTTGAAAAGTCGCACAAAAGGTCGTTTTATAAAAATAAAGTCGCACAAAAAGTCGCTTGAGAAAATAAAAGTTGCACTGGTTTTTAAATGCTTTTTGATAAAAAAAGATTATTGAATCAAAACAAAAAGCTTATTGCATATTTCATAACATATACAGTTGCATTATTGTATGTGCTTGTGTGTATACTAAAGAAATCTACTTAAGTTTAATAAATTTGGCTGTCGTATGCTTCCGAGGTCAAGATATTTTTTTTTACCAAATTGTAACATTTCGAACCAAAACCCCGTGAGCTCTTTATTTCAATTCTATTCGTTTGATCTTGGCGCCATATATCCTGTTTTTTGGGTGAATTTATTTATAACTACTTCAACATACATGAATATTACTTTTTTGGAATCCACTCTTCTATATCTTTGTCTATCAAATTTAAAGCTGACAGCACTGAGTTGCATGTTTTTACTTTCAACTTAGTTTGAAGCAAAGCTAATTTCAAAATGTTCACATTTTGGTACACACTTCGTCGCTGTTTTAACTAACTGACCTAACTAACATTGTGTATTATGACTTATAAAGTCTAGTAGAGGCCTTAACCCATTTTTCAAAAAAAATGTCAGTTAGGTCGGTTAGTTAGAACAGCGACGACTTGTATGTTTACGACAACTTTTTATTTCATTGACTTGGCAGCTAAAAATAATTTTGTAAAATAAGCACTGCAAAACCAGAATTTTTATTTTAAAATCCTTTTTTATTTTTTTTTTGGCTAAAACTATTCTTTGAAACTTTTACTGTAAATTTGGGAAAAATTTCTTAAATACATTGTACACATGACATGGTTGCAAGAAAGTAATATAATAGCCCAATTCACAATCTTGTGCAAATGCTCTTGCATCGTTGCATGTGCAAAATTGTGTAGTATATTCTACTCACCACTTAACAATTCTTAGTGGTGAGTGTCAATATACTTACGGTGACCATATTTTTGAAACCAAAATACAGAACAGGGATAAGATTTCATAATAACAATTAAAAAGTACAAACAACCTTAAATGCACATTCAAGACCAATTTATTATAGATATTTTTTTAACAAATACAAATCAAAACTTAAAAAAAACATAAGAATATAATCACACGCTGATGTAAAAAAGAAAATAGAGCTTGACTGTTTCCGAGATCATTGCATATATAAGTATATTTGTAAGAACTATAAAATTAAGATTAATTTGTACTCAGTACATATCATCAATGACAAAAATGTTTTGATTCTTAAGTAAAATGGGTTAATAGAGAAATTTTAGGCGTTAATATGTATATGTACAAAGCAATTAAATTTGGTATTTTTCTGCTGAATAGATTTGTTTTAGTAAGCCTTCATTACTTTTTAAATATTCTTTAAACTCTAAACAATTTAAATCATAATTATATTTAGTAATTAAAATGGATTTGAGGGTATTTACCTTCAATTGAGCTTTTTCACTAGTCCATATGTTATTTAAAATAGAAAACACTCTTTCTGTTGGAGCATTAGAACCAGGTAAACATAAACTGAATTCGACAACTTTCAAAATATTTTGGAAACTTATACCTCCTTCTTTGAAATGTTTAAAAACTTCTACCCAGCGCTCTTCAGCAGATTTTTTGTTTTCATTCCATTGCTTTAATTTTTCTGAAGTGGTATATCTTTTAACAAGAGCCAGCTCATCAAATAATTCGGTATTATTTATGTTTAATTCGTTTCTCTTATCCATAATAAAAACAAAACTGGATTCAACATCCTCCCATGCAGGAGTTTCACGTAAAAGAACCCATTTCAGTATTTCAACTTCTTGATAAGCAGTGTCCCATTGATTTAAGTACTCAATGCAATTTGCATAAAATTGGCTTGCGGTACTTTTAAACTCATTAATATCGAGAACTTTTTTCTGACTTAGCTCAATTATGATTTTTTTAACTGCAATAGGGAAAAATTTTTCCTCTTTGCGTTGTGAAATTTTAAACTTCAGCTCATTAATAATGAGCGAAACCTCAGTCATACATATTTTTTGGGACTCTATCTGCGTTATGTAGTCATGAAACAAAGTAGCTTGACAATGAACGAAGAAAAGCCATGCTTCTGAAACAGGATCTTTTTAATATAGTTGGACACTTTGGCTGGGATAAAAAGTATTCCTTTAAAGGCTTAAAAAGCTTTAATATTCTTTCAATGGATGGTTTAAGAGTTAGCCATCTTGTCTTGCTAAATCCAAGTAGTTTTTTATATTCTACTTCTATTGTGTCACAAATTACTTTAAGCTCTTCAACACGTACTGTATAAATATAAAAGTAGGAAAAAATTTTTACAATAATCGTTTCAATATCTATGGGGAGACATTCTGTTGATGTTTGAATGCAGTTATTTAAAATATGTGCAGCACAGTTCACACCGATAAGAACATTTTCCGTAGACGAATGAAGTTTTTTGAAAACATTGTTTTTGCCTCGCCTGGCTGCTCCACCAAAGTTACAGTTTGTGTTATCTGCACATAAAGCAAGTAATTTTTTGTTTACATTAAATTTAATAAGAAGATCACAAATATATTTTGTTAAAATATCGGAGGATTCTCCGGGCAAATTATCAACTTCCAATATTTTGACTTGAATACCATGCAATGGTACAAAATAACGAATAAGTATTGGACATATTTTTATGTTACCATGATTTGAACAATCACAAAAAATTGTTATCAAATTAACAAAATGCAAATCATTCTCAATTTCTTTAATGGAATTCGGAGCTAGGACTTTACAAACTATCGATTCACACTTGGTACGTCCAGAAGAATATCTCTCATCAAAACAGCTTCTTATAAGTTTTGAAGTACAATCGTTGGAGCGAAATGAGTGGTTAATCATAGCGTGATATGCAAATTTTCCTTTTGCTGTCGTTAAAATCCTTAGACCAAAAATAGCAGGATAGAGTTTTGCTAGAAGCGGCAGCGATGGCGGAATCCTTGTGTTTATTTGTTCGTAAGTGCTGTTGGATATCAAGTTTGCCTCCATTAGCAATGCTGAAAGTTGCCATGCACTTAGAACATCGTACCTTGCTATCAATATCAGTTTTTTTAATTAAACTATATTGCTGTTGTAGTTCATCATTAAAAACGCACTTTTGTCTGCGGGACATGATTACTTTTTTCTGAAAAATGACTCGATGAATGTTCTTTTTGTAATGACACTTCATATCTAAACGCCAGGCCTACTATGTATTGTTGGCGGCGGCAAGTATACAATACACATCATGGCAAATTTATTATTCGCCTTGATACACATACATATTTATTAAAACAGCATTTACACGTGAAAGTGCAAATCAAAATTCATAGTCACGCCTCAATTCGCTTTGATAGTTGAAAAATTTTTAATATTTTGAATATTACTTTCAGGCATGAAAATACAGAACAAATACAGAACAGTAAATGAAATACAGAACATTTTAGCGTTTTTCGCAGATCAATAATTTATACAGAACACGGCTCTGAAATACAGAACTGTTCTGTATAATACAGAACGGATGGTCACCGTAAATATACTATACCATTTTGCACATGCAACGATGCAAAACCATTTGCACAAGATTGTGAATTGGGCTAACATAAAATAATAAAAGTGCTTCCAAATCAACAATAATCTGTGAATTGCCTTTAAATTTTGACGGCGTTATTTTTTTTATAAAAAAATTTAATTTACTGCAATTTTAATGTTTTTTTATGAGAATCTTTACAAAAAAGGGTAAAAAGTCCCAAAAAAAATCAAAAAAGTCGCAAAAGTCGGTCATAAAAAAAGTCTCACAAAAAGTCGCAGACCGCTAAAAAAAAAGTGTCAAATTGCGACTTTAGTCGTATGAACGGTAACCCTGCTTGAGGATGCACTTATTGCTCTTTCTTTGAGGACGACCTTATCCGCTTTGAGAGATTTTGGAAATTTTCGTTGCCATTACTATGATTTGCCAGTACTACGAGTCTGATGAAAACTTTGCTTTATCTAACCCGAATTGTGCAGTTTTCTTGCTTCAATAGAAGCATATTTTCTTTGGATTAAAAAGTTACTTATAATGATGGAAAGTGATGGATGATATACTGAACCTCTTTAAGTGATGGTTGAGAAATACATTGATATTGCAGGTAAAAGGAGAAGTTCTTATATATTATGGAATCATTCTTGAAACTGCCTAGTAATACTTTCATGAATCTGTCTAGGTTTTGAGGAAAGCGATTGTTTAATCCATTCTTGAGCGAAGAGCAATCGACAAGAAGCTGTTGGGCTGACTATCCCTTCTCTTTCACGAAGAAATTCCTGGAGTGACTACTAATCTGAATGAATCCTATTGTTCTGTACTCCGCCATGAATTTTTTTTAGACCAAGATGAAGACAAATATTTCATAATATGAAGAATATGCATTGAACCCTTTAATGCAGCTCTTGATTCACTTTTGCGATTACTTTTTTTCTCAGGTTTAAGGTAGCTTAGAATAACATTAGAATTTGTATGCTCCAGATATTGAAAGAGGAAGAGGAGAAACCCTTAGAGGACTTGATATATGCTTGTTAATAATTTAAAGAGTGTACACTCTCATTTTCTGCATACCATTAGAATTTATATGTAAAATATATTGGAAGGAGCAGAAGAGAAATCCTTAGAGAAATTGCTATATGCTTGTTAAGAATTTAAGGAGTATAGATCCTCCCTTTCAGCATATTAAGTGTTGGTAAATATAGATTTTAGAAATTTATACAGGACTCGTATATATACTGTATGATTCCTGATGAATCCGACCGCACTCGTTTGAAGATAAAAGACTTGGTGGACATTATATTACAATACTCAAGCATGGCTTAGCTTAGCTGTTCTTCAGGCCATCTTAGTGCTCTAGTAACTATTTCAATTTTTAATAGGCCTACAGAGACAGTTTTCAGATCATACAGCATAAAAATTAACAGCCAAAAAGGAAAGTAGAGTAAAGTAGAATACAACCGTTTTATATACATATGTATATGTGTATTTAGTAGATATGATATTAAAGCTTATAAACTATATAAAAAAGAATCTACTAAATTCTACCTTTAAAATCTGCAATTTATTGACTTGCTCTTTTCTCATTGTGCATCTTATGGTTTCCCATAGTCATGCTAATATTTCACCTTTATACAATATGTTAATCCTCCTAATAACCATATAAGTTTTACTTTTCTTTATATTTTTATTTTATGCTGCTGCCTTTCCCAACTATATTTTTAGTTATAACCTCCCCAAAGTAATGAAAATGTCAACTGTAAAGTTTCTCACATATTCTCATCAAATGTTAAATCTTAATACAATTTTCCGTGTGTATAACCTATTTACCATGCCAAGGAATAACTTACAAATGCTGCATATACTACACATATTTATATGTCTGTATGTTGTATTATGCTTGTGTGTGTAAATATATACAATTGCTTTGGTGTGTAGTAAAGGAAAACTTAAGACTTCATCGGCTCATAAACTAATGTTGCTCGCAAAAGTCTAACAACATTTCATACTTTAATTTTAAATCTTAAGGTTGAAAAATAGTAGGAAAGAGCAACAAAAATTATGTAGAATATGAAATTAGGGAGCATCACAGTTTGTTGTGTTTTTTACTAATTTTTTTTCTCTTAAAATTTCTAAGTCTTGCTGTGAGTTGTACATAAATGTGGTGTCTGTTTTACTTATGCACGTAGTTTCATCTTCTTGAGGCAGTAAAGAATATAAAATTAGAGAGCATCACAGTTCTTTATGTTTTTTTTTAAGTTGCTAAAAGTTACAAAAGTGGTGTCTATTGTTATTATTTTATTTTTTTTAATATTTTTTTTTCATTTAGCGCAAAGCTACTAATCAAAAGCATACACTACATCATACTGAGCCATAACAAACAAACAAAATCTTAAGTGATTTTTTTTTTACGAAAATTTATTATATACGATCGCAATTAATGGATTTGATGTGCATTAGAGTCCCTTTGCATCAGTTGTTGTAGGAAAGTTCAAGTGATGAAGGCATAGTCACTGGTCACTGAACTATACCAACTTCAGCAGATGCTAATCCTAATGTAACATCAGAGCGCCCTCCTTCGTCGGTATTGTGTAGCAAAATCATCGGCGAAGTAAAATAACCAATAAAATTGCTACTAAACACAGCTTCAAAATTTAATACGCCTCATTTAACACCAGAAGGCGCTGCAACACTGCAACACTGCATTATTAAAAAGCGTGCAAAAGCAGAGTTGTAAAAAGTATGAAGCTTTCTTCTATCTCTTCCTTCACCACCTGTCTTCTATCACTATCCCTTTCCTAAAAAGAAGGTAACACCTAGTAATAGTAGTAGGCATTAATTGCCTGAGTGTTACTTCTCTTAAAAAAAAAAAAAAAAAAAATAAGCA
Source organism: Tachina grossa (assembly GCA_949987645.1). Taxonomy (NCBI): domain Eukaryota; kingdom Metazoa; phylum Arthropoda; class Insecta; order Diptera; family Tachinidae; genus Tachina; species Tachina grossa. The sequence goes on from OX465276.1 coordinate 151,004,226, forward strand.
CTAAGGGCCTGTGCCAAACGGTAGCAAAGTACTAGTGTAAGTAAATTTTTGACACTTTTGAGGTGAATAAAATTTCACTAGCCTTGGGGGCTAGTAGAATTTTTGACACAACAGATACATTTTTGACAAGCAGTAAATAAGAAGCATGGTATAATAAAATTTAAAACCACCGCCGTCGCTTCGAGCCCTCGGCCAACACACAGATTTTTACATCTTTGAAATGTAATTAGACTGTGAAAAAATCATTGTTTGTTTTAATTTGCGAAAAATTATGCATCATATATATCATATTATATAATTTTTGCTACAAGTATAATATTTTATATAAAAATGTCCTTTTAAAAATTTGTTGGTAGCCGGCGGCTTGTAGTCTAATATTTAGCTTCACCGCCGCAGCAATTGCTTCATCAGCTTTTTTCTATGCTAAAGCGAATTTGTCAAAATTTTACATTGTCAAAAAAGATATCATTTGGCACAGCAGAAAAATTTAAATTTTTCCCCAAATGCAAATATTTTTTTACCATAGTACTTTTCTACCGTTTGACACACGCCCTAAAAATACAAATATCTACCTAATTTTCCTAATTCTACATCGCGTCACTTTCAGATCTCAAGGGGTGTTCTAAGTTTCGTAAAAATCGGACAAATAGAAGTACGTGAAATATAAAATTATGCTTTAGTGAAAAATGGCCCCGCTTACCTCTTCGAGCACAAAGTAATAGGCATTTTAGGAGCATATACGTAGTTTTGTACCGGAATCGGAAAAGTAGAGGTACTGATAATAGGAATATTTAATGGGCGTAGCCCATTTGAGTTTCTTCAGAGTTCTGAGTATATGTTAAGTTTCGTAGTACTCAGTTACATATAGTAGCGGAGCTACACGCGTTAAAATTGTGTCATTATTAGATCATAAAATCAGAGAAAAAATTGTGGGCGTATTTCCATCCATTTTTTATTTACTTTTTGACAATGGGGCCAAATGGAAGCAAAAAAAGAGTTTTTAAAATCGGTCAAAAAGGCACCAAGTTATGAAGTGAGAAACATATGAAAAGACAAATTGATAAGCTCCTCTTCTTTTAGTGTGGGAAATAAACAGTATGAGTACTTTTGGCATATTCTTAGGTATCGTGCCATAACCGCCAAAAAAAAGCTAAAGCGTCATAATATTCTATCTCCATTTTTTTTTTCAACAAAATCGATTATTTGCGATCCTAAGTAGACGATATTTGTAAAAAAAAAACAAAGTTCTAAAAATGTGTCGCTTAAGCTACTTTAGCGGCTAATTTTGATCCCTTAAGATATGTAAGGTTTCTTGTCTGATAATTCCTATATTCTATGACAGACCTATCTAATTATTTTTCTTACAAAAAATAAAAATAACTTTCAAACTTATTAGAAAAACTCTGCTAGGAAATCCTAAAAAAATATTCTCCTTGTTCATAATAACAGATTCGTACTAAAATAAATATAAACACTTATGTAACAAAAGATCTTTTAACCTCAAAGTAAAGGTGCACAGTGGGACCGATTGCCACAGGTAGCAAACGTATAACATCTTAACTGCTAAATATTGTGAGAAGAAATAACATTTTTTAAAACTATAACTTACCTCTCCACTGTGCTTTGTTAAGAACACCAAGAAGACAATATGAAAATAAAATAAAATGAAATATCCTTACTTACTTCCTTCCTAGCATTAAGCTACGAACAACTTTGAGATTTTACTATTTTCTTAAGAATATGTATGTATATAAGACTATGAGTGTTTTGTGTGTGTGAATTGTTTATTATAATAAAAAGGCAAAACCTGTGAAGAAAATTTCTAAAATATCGAAGAAGGGAGTATATATGTATATTTACACATACTTATATTATAATTGAAGTAGGCCTTGGCGCACTTACACTCTCCTCATGCATTTTCATTTATCATCATAGTAAAACAAGTTTGTTAAAAAAAAAGTATCAGTCGTTAAGAAAGTCATGAAGGACCAAGAAGGAAAAAAACAAAAAGGAAAGAAAGCTAAAGCTGTTGCATGAGCATAGAAATCATAACATAACTTGTAAGTTTTATTATAGTTCCGTACTTGTGTTCCGACTTTAAGAAGCGGAGGAAAACAGGTCAAAAAGTTGAAAGTGGAAAATGTTAGTGATAATGATATTAAAGTAATATAAAACTGCAAGGTTTGCAAGTTGAAAGTCAAGAATATAATGAGATTTTCAAACGCTCTTTCTAATTGTAAATATTTTTAAATTTCAATGTTTTCTTATATGTTCTGAGTTCCGAATTTTGCATTAGCATCTTTTAGCAGATTGTGTAAGATTTCAACATGCTTTCAGGGATTTTTAGAGGGTGTTAGCGTTTAGAAGACTCAGACTTTTCATAAGAGTGCCGTTTTTGTTAAATCCTATCTGGTCTAAGAGTCGCTAAATAGTTTTTTTTATTAAGATTTAGCATATTTTACACATTTTTAGCAAATGTAGTTCTTAGCAGTCTTTACAGTCATAGAGGTAGAGAACCTTAACAGCCTTTAGATGGCTTTTGGTATCCTTTAGCAGTTTTAGCAGACCTTCCCAAACTTCAAGCAGACTTCATGATGATTTAGAAAACAATGACAAGTTTTTTTTTTAGCAAGTTTAAGCAAATTTTAACAGATTTGAACAGATATCAGCAGCCTTCAATAGTTTGTAGTAGGTCTTAAAAGTCTTTTTGAACTTTAAAATAAGCTTAAAGCAAGCCTTAGCAGGTTTTAACAGTTTTTAGCAAGTTAAGTGGCTTAGTTAGTTTTTTAGCAAGCTCTATTGGGTCTTAACAACTGTAGCTCTAAGAAGTTTTAGCAGGCCCAAGGAGATTTTCGGATGTTTAAAAAGTTCAAAGCTAATTTTGGAAGACTTGGATAGCTACTGACAACTTTATTTTATTTTTAGGCAATGAAGGCCTACTACTACCACAATGTGTTACCTTCCTTGGGAAAGGTATAGTACAAGAGAAGACAGGTTTTGAAGGAAGAGATAGATTAAAGCTTCATTCTGTTACAATTCTGCTTTTTTTGCTCGTTTTTATTTTTAAGGCAGTTTTGCAGCGCCTCTGGTGTCAATGAGGCGCATTCATTTTTCGAAATCGAAAGAGGGTGATCTTATGTTACATTAGGATTAGCATCCGCTGAAGTCGGTATAGTTCGGTGACCAAAAACTTGAAGCAAGTTTTGAAAGGTCTTATTGACAGAATTTATCAGGTTTGTGATGTCTTTTAACACTCTAAATTATTCGATTTTTTCTTTAACCGATTTACTAAGACTTCATCACTTCTCCCTAAAGTGTGCTCTTAGTACTTATTCATACATACGTTTGCCTGCTAACCAAAACGTCCATAATGTCATGATGCCAAATATTTATTTATTTTGTCAGCCAAAGTAACAAAGGAGAAAATGGCACACATATTCCCAAAAGAAATTCTATTATTTTCAAAACTTCAAATTTAACAAAAGTATTATATATAAAAAATAAAATAATAAGCATCATTTCCATTGTTACGAAAGGACGCAAGTACAAAACCAGACAAGTTGAAGCAGCTGGTTAAAAAGAAGAACTACATATAAAGAAAATTGCTTCAGAAATACTACTGAGAATAAAGAAAAGAAGACTTAAACCCAAATACATACTCGCACAATACATATGAGGAGTATCAAACAAAGTCTTCTTACCAACCAAAAGCCACACATTTCAACTTCGAAGTTTGCTTTTCTTTATATTATTATTTTTTGTATGTTTCCTTCGAGTTTGTTTCTGTTTTAGCTTTTTTCCAGCTACTGATGTCATTGTTGTTACGAGCAGGGGATCAAAAGCTGCCAAAGAAAGCGCAAAAGGTTAAACATACACTAGGGCTACCTGTCACATAACTTGATAACCCCGATGACAATGTTGCCAACATTTTGCTAGTTTAAATAACAATAAAACATTGTTATTAAGAAACTCAGGGGATGGGCAAGGGTGTGGGGGCGAAGTGAAAGGAATTATAAGAGGATGTACAAGTAATTTTTTAAGACTACTTGGCTGACTGGCTGACTTTGGATGTCTAAATAAGGGCAGTGTTAAAGGATTTTTTTAAAGGATAATTGATTAAATATTTTCAAGTTCTTGTAAGGAAAAAAGCAAAGAAAAAACGTTCTCAATTTAAATGACTTTAAAGAGTTAAGAAGCACCTACGGCAGCAGGGTTAAAAATTAATACTGGCGAAACCCAATCAAAATTAATTCTTCTTTAACATTAATAATACTCAAAAATTAAGTCAGCTAATTTTACTACATTGGAACTAATAATCACGATAATCAACGAGGCCTATGGGCAGTTGTCCATTCTAAAATGCTTTCGCCTAACAGTAACGGAGATAATTTCTCCTCTGTATGCTCCACACTTCGAACGCTAATGTATAAACGCAGTGGCCAAATCTTTTTGAAATCCTATATGCTGTAAAGACTCTCAAGAACAAAAACTCACCAGGTCTTGACGGAATAGCTCCTGAACTTCTAAAATCTCAATAGACAAGTTTTGTGAAACCCAGATTATGGCTGATAAACTGAAGGAAGGCGTAGTTTTTAAAGTACCAACGAAGGATTATATGGCAGACCGTTACAACTGATGTGGTTTTACACTGTTGAGCATGCTCACAAAAAAGTAATATGAATGATGTTGTAATATTAATTAAAATATTTGTAATATCAATTAAAAAATTAATTAAATTTTCACATATAAACAAATTGATAATATCAATTAAATTTTTCCACTCAAATTAATAAATACAATTAAAAGTTTAATTGAATCAATTAATTTCTTAATTGAAAATATCAATTAATACTTTTTTCCGTGTGGTGAAAAATTTTTTTACTTATATAATTACTAAGCGGATCTTGGTAGAAGTAATTTCACAAATAAGGGCAATACAGGCCGGTTTCCCCTCGCAGAAATGTTGCGGTTAACAGTTTAAGAATTTTTGTAGTATAATCGGTCGATTTTGTAAAGGCTTTCGACAGTCTGAACCACACTGTAATATGGAAAGCGCTTGCTTGCGAATTGGTTCCCGGAAAGCTTATAATATTAATAAAAAGTTCTTATCACAATGCACATTGCCGTTTACTGGAAGAGGAAAAGGTCATCACAGAGGTAGATGATGTAAGAACCGGGGTACGGCAGGGATATGCAATATCTCCTCTTCTCTTCAACATCGCACTAGACCCAAAAGGAATGGGACGAGAAATGGTATTAGGATTCACTATCCTATACAGTCGTAAGGCTTTTGAGAAAATACAGCCCTGATATGATGCAGTTTGTGAAAATGACATGTGCAAGTTGCTGAGATTGTTGGTGTGAGAATAAACACTGCAAAAACCAAGGCATTACGCGTTAACCCAAGTGTTTACGATAAGTTCGAAATTAGCAACATCCGAAGCTTAAGAACCACAGCTGTGATATCGCAAACTGCAGGGCATAACAGCTTAAGAACATAATACCATGGAAATCATGGTCACTCTCACAACGTGTTCAGTTAAAGATATTCGGCTCTAACGTAAAATCTATTATGCGAAGCTTTTAATGCTGCGCTACGAAACCTGTGAACCAGTGTCTCAGGAAAATCATAAAAATTTTCTGGCCTGGAACTAAATATTTCCAACAATAGACATTGGGTTTTAACAAACCATCAACCTGTTCTTATTAAAACACTTGAAATACGTAGGTGCAAATGGAACTGGATCGGCCACATTCTGCTCAGATCGCATGATGTCACCAGAAATGGCATTGCCGGGAATCCTCAAGAGAAAGGCCTGCACACAATATTTTACTCAAATATGTTTCTCCTTGGAATTCATTAAAGTGCGAGTGTGGGTAATTAGGTTTTAACCTTAAAATCCAAAGGTAGAGTTAACAAGTTTCATAAAAATTTTCTTTTGATATTTTACGCAGACTTTGTTTTTGTAAAAAGTAGGGAAACCCTATGGGTTGACCGCTTAGGAAGGGCATCGCCTTCAACTGGATTATGGGTGTAGTAAAGAGTACGGGTTTTGGATAACAATCAACAAATACACATAATATAAAACTGAGGCGATCGTTCTCATTGTTTTTGTTTTGTTTTTCTTTCACTCACTTCAAAGAACGACACAAAACAAAATCAAACATTTTGTTTCGTGTATTTTTGTACTCTGCAAATAAATCAAAACAAAAATAAATTTATAATTGCAATAGGGTCGATTATTTTTTGTTACGTCCTAGCTCCTGTGTCGTGGCTTAAATAGCATAGCTATAATAAATAATAATAATAACAATAATGATAATCAAATTAATTTTTTTTTAATTTTATGGGAAGGTAGATACATAGATATGTACTTGTCCATTTAGAATAGAAAGCAATACATGGCTTTTATTGGTTCTTCTTGTGTTTAACAGCAAAACTTTTGCTTTCATTCAAATACTCGTAGTAGGGATGCCAAACGGGAAATCCCTGGATTTTCCGAATTTGGCATTCCCGGGATTTCATTTTCGGGATTTCTCAGCAATTTTTATATAAAAACTTTATAAATTCAAATTTTCATTGATTTTAAGGTATTTTTTATAATATTTAAAAGTCTCATACAATTTTATACGTACAGTTTTAACAATTTAATGACTTTTCGTCACATATTTCTTATAAATTAACAACAAGAGCAAAATAAATAAACTACTTTCTTACGGTTATTTTCATCAAAGATGCTACAATATATATACATTTTAGAATTATTTGGAAAACAAAAGAAACATATTACCTTTGGAAGGGAAATAACATTTGAAAAATTTATAAGTTTGACAAATTTATTCCGTCTTATTCTATATTATGAGGGCAAGTACAATTCAAATTCCACGTGAAATTTTTTCCGGGGAATGATTTCAAACAGTAGCAAATAATAGGGAAAACAAAAAAAATCTGATTGGAAAAGGGAGAAACTTCTTGCGGAAATTTATTCATAATTGCAGTGTATAACTATCTTAATGTCGACTCCTCAACGCTAAAAAAAATAGCACTTATCTACTTGTCGGTAACAATTGAGTACTATTGACACCTCCTTACAATTTGAGTAGAATACAATACAAGGCAAGTGAAAACTTTTTGTTGTCGGGTTGATGTAAAATCGAGAAATATTTACAGAATAATGCGGAGTATTTTGTCTAAAAAACTGCTCGAGCTTGTATGTATGTTTTTTACATTACAGTTCAAAATTGTCTTGTATTTATATTTATGATTTTTAACAGGCTAAAGTTCGTATCGCTTTTTAAGCCAAATTACTTATGATAGTTATTAATGAACAAATAACACCAAAGTTAGTTGTAAATATTCTGACAACACATAGTTGAACGGAACAGCTAGCCGTTTTCGTTTTGTATTTTATTTAGACCGTTTAGGTCGTTTTTGATACAAACCTAAGATCAGAACCATTTAAATTACATGGATTTGATAAATAGTTTTAGTCAAAAACGACAGACTGAATGAGTTCGACTCAATTACAGTTGTATTCGAGTTGCACAGTAGAAGGCCAGTACACTAATAAACCATACTCCTCTTAAGGTACCAACAGACGACATGTTTTTCACATTGTATTTGCCAAAATTTACATATGTAAACGGAAACATGTCGTGTGTTACCTTTAAAATATTGCTTGTGTAAAAAACATGACAAAAGACATAAGACATTATTTGAAATAGAGCGTGCTCTATTTTCTTATGTTAAACATACAGCTCCAAATGTCTATGTCATGCGAACAAATTCGTCGGCGGTTGATTATGTGCACTATCATTAGCCGTCTGAATGAAGTATTTTGCAAGACAAATAAATAATATATTTTTTTTTTAATTTAACGTTGTCGTTTTATTAAAATGAGTCCAAAAATGTATAGATTTTTAGATACAACCTCAACGTCTTGTTTAAAAAAGAAAAAATTTAAAAAGCACATTTGCGTCGCCAGTACTTCAGCGACGGAACCAAAAATATTTCGACGGCTGCAAGCCATTTATAAAACAAACTACGTGGATATTTATGTACTGAAAAAGAAGAAGTGATACTACATGTACGTTTGTGACCAAAAATTATAAACCTTATGTAAATTAACCAATATTGACAAGCATAAAGAAAAACATACGAATCGAAAACTTAAAAAACACATGTAAAAAACATGTCGTCTGTTGGTACCTTTAGCGAACGTATGAATACATACATATGCATCTGTTGAACTTGTATGAATTTAAAATTTTGCAGTAGAGCAAAAATACTGTTCAAGTGCTCAGGCAAACTTTTAATGTATGTGCCTACAAAAATGTGATCTTTAGAAGTAATTAATCGAATTTGATTAGAATAGTGTATACATTTCTTTTAATTTTACGACATGTTCAGCCTTACTAGTCGTAGTATTAGTTATACTTGTTGTTGATCAATCGCAATTAAAAAAACGTTAGTAGATATATTTTTAACAAAAACAAAACAATATTGTTTTTGCAACTTATTTTTATGAAAGTGAATCTAAAAATTTTCGTAAGTCAACTCAAGCGGTAGTGCTAAAAGTCCACCGATATGTATATTCGGTTTAGTTTAGATAATAAAAAAAACGTTTATATTGAAAACAAAAACAAGCTTTCATATTTAGTTATTGTTTTCACTGAAAAATTCTTTGGTTTTTATTTCACACTCGTATTAGAAAATTGTTTACTTTAAAGACAATTGTGCAATGATAAATTATGAAAATAAAACCTTTTAAAATGCATTAAATGTAAATAAAGTAATATTTATTTAAAAAAATAATTTATTTTGCGAAAAATATTTAGATCCCGAAATCTCGAAAATCCCGGGATCCCGATTGGCATCCCTAATTGGTAGTATTTTGAAAACTCCTTTAAAAAATTATGGGTTTTCCTTGCAGTTGACAGCAAAACTTTTGCTTTCATTCAAACAGTCGCAGCATTTTGAAACTTCCCTCGCATTTTCCTTAATCATTAATATTTTTTAAAAAATTTCCTGCTATTAGTGGACGGAAGCTTAATTTAATATATTTTCAGTTGACAAGTAAGAGTTGTATGGTTTTACAAAATATTAAAATTACCTATAGAATTATAATTATTGTCCTCACATCATTTAAAATATACTAAACCAGTAAAATAAAGGTTCGTATTTTTGTTTTTGTATCTTTAATATTCGATTATATACACATAATTTTATAACTGTCAGCTCGTTAAAAATTTAAGCTGACAAGATGTTAATCTGAGGAAAGAAGGAGTTACGACTAACAATGAAAAGTACCCAATAGAAAATCTTATACCCAAATAATAATAGGCCCATCATTAATAGCTTTAACTGATATTAATCATTATTCCATTAAAATTTATGTCTGGTATATCTTGTTAGGGGTTGTGGTTCCGACATGATGAAAAATAATCATTTTCACCAGACACCTCACATGAGGTATTCCTTCTGTACTTCTCCAATTAATAATGTTCTAGAGTAGTAATGAAATGGAATATATGTACATACTTCAAGGAACGAACTCTTTAGCAGTGTTATAGGCAGTTTATTCCAGGAATTTCATTGAAGTTGTAACCACATTGTAAGGAATATAACTTGGACATAAATGAGGGATAGGTATGGTTAATAAAACCTGAGCATAGTCCGAACTTATTTTCGCCAGCTAAATAGTAAGTTTATTTCAAAGTCTTACAAACAACAATTTTATGATTCGCTTTAAGTTCTTTTTATATTCAATGTAAGCCCCTCCTCAATTTGCTATAGAGGCTTTTTATATTTTCAATATATCACTAATGTTGGTCGCTTGTATTGTATATTTTAGCAAAGGTTATCACTGTGTCCTACTCAGTGACGATCTTGGTTTTTTTTCCTTCTTTACGTTAAAGCAGAAAAATGCGTTGCTTTTTTCTCTGCATCTAAGAAACTCTTTTTTACGTAAAGAACAGTATATTTCTTTTGTCGTCATCGTAGGCACAATAAAGCAGCTGAGCCAAAAACAGTAGCACAATTATTAGCTCAATTAAGTATAATGGGATTTGTTCTTTTTAAACAAACACAAACCGCGAAGCTACATAGGCTTGTCTGCAGAAACAATCAGTCTCAGGCAGGAAACGAACCTGCAACCCTCCGATTACTAGACTAGTATACTGCCTACTCACCAATAGGTACTCTGTAATACGAGTAATATAAAATGAAAAAACTTATTTTTCTTTTGTGAATGTGCATGCTTGAAACAGTGGGACCGACTTCAGAATAAGATGTAGTAGAAAAAATGCTGCGAGAGTGTGGCATGTGGGTCGGATTAAGATTAACACCATCATTGTCAGTTCAATTGTAATCAAAACTGCAAACATACACCCAGTGCTTTTAAACGGCATTGAGAAAATTTCATTAAATTTTCTTTTCTTGGCATCGTCATAAGTAAAGATGGTCGCTCAAGTGAGAGAATAACCCGCGTGCGTTCTGCATATGCCGCTTAAGGAGGCTTCTTCCCAAATTTTCAAGCGACACAAAGTCCACATCTTCATTTCGTGCGTAAAGTCAGCCCTTATTTACGGATGCGAAACTTTAAAACTCACCGAGTCCTTAAAATCAAGGCTACAAGTGCTTGTAAACAAATAGCTTGCCCAAATTAATCAAACTATTTTGGACTTATTGCATCACAAACATCAACATATTGGAAATTAGCCACGAAATTCCCGTTGACCAACATCTCTAAATTAATGAAGGACAGCTTACAATGGAAATGTGATCTCATGGAGTGCAAAAACATTATCAATGGGAGGATTTCTGAGTCTGTCGAGAAAGAGTTTCATTGCGAACAGTAAATCACATAAACAGCCTCCGCATAATAGTTCAGCTAGCAGTAGAATGGAAATCTCCAATATATCTGGTCTTCATCGACTTCGAAAAGACTTGATACCTGTTCACACCACCATTTCGAAAGCACTTACCTGTAAAGTCGTGCCGCGAAAATTAATAGGGATAATCCAAGAGCTATAGAGAAATGCATGCTGTCGTATACTTCAGCAAAACTATGTAAGCGATAAGGTTAAAGCTGATGTGCGACAAGGCTGCAGCTAATTGCCGTTGCTCTTTAACATAGTGCTGGACATCGTGATGAGAAACGCAATGAATAACAACAGAGGCATAACATGGATCAAAGGCGGTCATCTGACCAATCTTGAGTATGCCGATGATATATGCCTTGGAGGTAAGCCTCAAAACGGTAGAGACAGAAGCTGCAAACGCAGGACTCAGAGTAAACCTAAATAAGACGAAGGTAATGCGAGTAAACGCAACATCAAACCATCAAGAATATCTAACTCTAAGACCTGCATCACTTGTTCTACTTGGAATGCTCATGCTAGGACACCTTAAACAGCATCATGAGAGCTCGGCAAGCGTACGGCCAACTAAACGCAGTGTGGAAATCACGATCAATCTTTACCCGCACTAAAATAACAATCTTCAATTCGTGCTTGAGTTTTGTGCTCCTCTGTGGATGTGAAACGTGGAATATGGTGGCAAAAGACGTGAACCCCTTGCGAGTTCTTACCAACAAATGCTTAAGGAAGATATTAAGAATTATCAGCCCCAACAGGATATCGAACACGCACCTCTAGATATGCGGACATCAGAGCTGAATACATACCGATGTGTTGAGGAGAAAATGTTGATGGATTGGCCACGCATTACGCAGAATGCTCGAATATATCATACGCAATACCATTGACTAGAATCCGCAAGGTAGCCGAAGGAGAGGATGGCCTGCCACTTTTGGAGAACACAACTAGTGGTAGGGGCTTCATGAGCAGGAAAAAGCTGGAGTGAAATTAATAACCTAGCATCAAAAAGAAACGATTGGAAAACTTTTGTTGAGGCCCTATGCTCTTTATAGGAACTAAAGGATCTAATATATATGTAGCGGAGTCCTCAAGGGAAACAAAATGTGGGAATACAACGAACAGCATGGAGAAAATTGGTAGAAACGGCGCACCGACAACGAGATATATATGATATGACTGAAACTGAATACTACGAGGCAGGGTTGTCAGACATGGCGATATTTCACCAAAAGTGGCGACGAAAATTTATTTTTGACGATGAAAATTTTGAAATGGCGATTGGCGATTTACTTGGCGATATTTGAACTCCTTGGAAATATTTTTGGCTTTATTTTTACGATTTCAATAAAATAGAATAATGTTAAGAATATGAAATATTTTTTAAGGAATTTTTTCTACAACATAAAATATTTCATGCAAAAATTTGAAATGTTGTGACTCTTTATCTCAAACAAAATTTTCTGAAATTCAAGAAGTTTAAACCAAGAATATGGACCACCAAATGAGGAAAACTTTCTTTTATAAGTTAGAGCCAACATTTTGATAATGTTCTAGAGTGTATGAATACGACGATGCTGCTGGTACTTACCACTTCAGTTGATATCACAAGAATTAAGTAATAATTTTTATCTTGGTGCTCAAGTTAAATTTTTCCTATTTAGATTGATCTTTGGAATAAGTTGTTTTTAAGTACTTCTTGTACGCCAGTATTTATATGTGAATGTAAACACTTTTCTTAAGTTTTCTTAAATACTATAATTTTTATGTTTTACAATAGACCTACTGAATTTAAAACTTAATAATATTTGTAATGTAATTACAAAATATAATATATTTTTGTAGCTATAATTTAATGATTTATTATTTTGGCGATATTTGGCGATATTCGACAAGTCATTTGGCGAGGAGGCTGAAAATAAATCTGACAACACTGGATATGACACAAAATACCACTCGTTGGAGAGCCTTCACGAACACCTTTCCCTAACAAAACTCTATGTCATAGAACTAAAGTCAATTTGTTTCTCTTATTTAATTTATATAGTTTTACAATTGTATCGACTTATAAAATAATCTTTAATTTTAAAATCTCGAGATATTTAAACAAATTATACACAGTTGACTACAAATCCTCTATCCTAAATTATTATTAGCACAACTGTACTGTTGCTGCCTTTCATTCATACATATTTCTCAAAAATACCGTTTGCCAGTATGACTACGAGTGTTGGTGTTGAGGTCTTATCGTTTTAGCTGTATGCTTTGGTGTCTCTTCATCTCTCATAGGTTATCACTTTTATAGCATTTAGAGGTCAATTCAACTTTTTAAGTCTTCAAGTTAAAACAAAAATAATTTTAAAAAAACCCACAAATATTTTGAAAAAGTCTCTGTTAAATAAGAGTTTGTTACTTGCCACACATATGTATGTGAGATTACAAACGAATGCATTTATGTCTCCAAAATGCAATACCAATATTTTTATGCAGTCAAAGTACAAAGTTGTTGGTCTCAGTGTTGGTGGGCCATTTAGCTGTCCGTCCGTCCGTCTTTTGCTGAGTGACTAATATCTAAAGGCAATACAAAAAGGTGGTCTCTAAATAGTTTGTACAATTGTTGGTCAAAAAATGCTGCTTGTTGTAATTGTTTGTGGGTTTTTGCCTGGCGGAGGAGTGTATGATGCATATTTAAGCAGCACGATAATGACAGCTGAAACTGTTTGTTGTACACAATTGAATAAAGGAACGTATGTACGTTTTGTCGCTTTGTTTTTCTTTATAAAAAACAAAAATTATTCATGGAAACGCGTTTTGCATATAAAAAAAATAAATTGTCAACGAATATGTGAGATAATGTACAAATTTTCAATTACGAGGGCTGTTTGTATTTACGAATTTTGTTGAAATTAAATTTCTTTTGATATTTTTTATAGAAAAACTTTAAAAGTTTTTCTAAAAATACTTTTGCTTGAATAATCGCTTATCATTGTATTGTTATCGTATTATTTGTTAGGGGTAATGTAAAGCCGAGATCCCACTATCTTAGCAATGTACTGATTTTCGTCGGCTCATTGAAATAAAAAAGTCATAAGTAAAGCAGCAAAACGGCTTTATTTCTCAATTAATTGAAAAATAAGGACATGATTGCACTTCACTGCAGTGGTAATAAAGCTATAAAACATTATTTAAGAATTAATTGAGAAATAAATCCGTTTTGGTTTATTACTTATGATTACAGTGAGCCGACAAAAATCGATACATTGCGCCGATAGTGCGATGTCAGCTTAAGACATCTAATATAATTGTTTTTTTAATTAAAAGTGGAGATCTTTTATATGATTTGCCTAATACATTATGCTCATCATGATAATGGGTGGGACAACCATTATCATGATTACATTATTGAAATCACTTGACTATGAAAGTCATTTTAAAAATACATGATTTAATATTTTTCCCAATGCAATTAAATATTTTTGTCTCAAAGCGTAAAAAAATATTTTTTTTTTGCAAAATAATGTAAAAAAAATTATATTTTTGTGAGCGCTGCTTGGACATGAATTATTTTTAACTCGCGTATTTTGTCTTTAATTTGATCAAAACACATTTTCCTCAAATATATATAAAAATAAATTCTTTTATTAAATTTCGCTCGTATCTTATTTAAAAGAATTATGTATATATGTATATGCTTTTAAAATGTATTATAGTAAATATTTCTAGATTTCGCTTCACGAAAAATAAATGACAATGGTGTATTTTAATAATAATTTTAATAGAAAAAACTAATTTTATTATTACGTGAGTGTCACCTGACAGTATTTTTTTTTATAATTATGCCTCCTATTTTAGTATCTTATAATTAGTTTTATATATATATATATATATGTATATGTATGTATGTATGATTGTATGTATGTGTATATGATTAGACGCCACTCACTTGAATAGCATGAGTGATGCACACACTATTCAAGTCACGCTAAATCAATTATTCTCTCACGGATCAGTTTTGCTTGTATGTAGAGGTGATATTTAAACAAACTATTATAAAATGCTAGTAAATATGTTCGACGCTGCAAGTTTCTTAGGTTTGGTTTCGTTCACTCGTAACGAATGTAAACTGTGTTGTTTTGCTTTCAAGTCAGTAAATAAACATGCGTAATAAAATTTATAAAAGAAAATATGCCAAATAATTGACTTAGTTTACTTGAACTTTTTTTAGTGAGTTGAGTATGAGCGTGAATCAAAGTGAGCGTGACAAAATTTTAAAATATATTTTGCAAAATATTCCATTCAGATCTATTGCATACTAAATATTTTTTTACTCCATTTTCCACCCGTACTTGGTGCTTGTGCCGTATTTTTAAATAATAAGTAAGGATAGTCGCCTCTCGCGTGACTAGATTGAAAAATGCACACACCATTCAGCTCTCTCTGATCACTTTTGCTTGTTTATAGAGGTGAATTTAAATAAACTATTATACATATGTTGCCGGTAAATATATTTTCAATGTTGAAACTTTTTTTGGGTTGGGTTTGCCTCACGCAGAACGAATGGAAACGGTGTTTTTCTTTTTTGCTTCCAAGCCGGTAAATAAACATTCCTGATACAAATAATGAACGAAAATATGACAGATAATTAATTAAATTGAACTTTTTTCTGTGAATTCACCATGAGCGTGAATCATAGTGAGCGTGACAAAATTTTTACATATAATTTTTTTTTAATTTTAGCCTATAAATTTTGGAAAAAAAAATACACTGATGCCTCTCATTTGATTTGCGTGAGTGTAACAGATCATATTTAACCCTAATCATACTGACATAAAAACTTACAAATCTTACTAACATGTGTCTCTCAGACACATATAAAAAAACTTACGAAAAAATTATTAAACTTTTTTAATTTTTTATTCATTACATTATTTACATAAAAGAATTTTCACAGCATGTTCATTGCAGACATTACTATTACATTTTTGGCAGCATTGCTTAATAATGCGGCTTATTTTGGGATTGCATAAATAGCAATGGGTATTAGTAGGTGCAATTCCTTCTTGAAGGACTTCTTCCATTAGTTGAACGATAGGTCGTTGCAATTTATTCTTCGATGTTTGGTGTATTTGGGGTGTAACAAGTCCTTCAGCGACTTTTCGTAAAAAGAGTTTTCGAGCTTTCTTTGCATGTATGTGTCTCTGAGACAAATGTCAGTATTTACTGCTACATTTTTATGTTTTGGCATATAAAAGATGTAAGAAGGCAATACCTAAATTTTTTTTTAATAAATTATACAAAACATATGTCAAATAAAAGTCATGAAGTTTGGTTGCGATATGTTATACATTTCTGTAGTTAAATTGAATGGAACACAGACACATGTTAGTAAGATTAGGGTTAAAGACGAATTCCTAAAAAGTTTTTCTTTGAACACATGCGAAAGAATATAAGAAAGCTAAGACAGGGTGTGAGGATTTTAAAAATATTTTATGGCGTAAATATGGAAATGGTGTAAATAAAAATATAGTGCCATAACCGTCAAAAAAGCGATACATTTTTTTTACGAAAATCGACTATTTACGATCGCAACTAATAGATTTTGGTAAAAAAAATAAAGATCGCGCTTAAAATTTTTTGGCGATTATGGCACGATATATTAATTTCTCAACAAAAAAATATATAAAGAATATATCTACTCTTGCAAATGCAACAAATGATTTGTTTAATTTAATTTATTCTGTTCGTGAGTGTAGCGTGAACTTGAACTATCACCATCGTGACTGCAATCTTGAACTCACCTGTTTTTTTTATTATTGCAGGCTCTGTTTTATTGCTTATATTTTTTAAGCAAAAAAGAAATAAACTTGGGTGTCAGTCTTAAGTAAACTTGAGTAAGTCGTGAGGGTGATTTTTAACTCACGTGGCTAGTACTTTAATGAATGTAGATGAATAGACTGAATTTGAACTCTTAGAACTATTCGGCTTCTGTTTCTGAAAAAAAGTTTATTTTATTGAACAAAAATTTCCCATACGACCCATGTAGTGTTTTGTCATAAAATTTTATTGCTTTTCTACTCCTTCGATGTGTCTTTCCACCAGGTATTGTTCAACAATAAATAGTTTATGTTTGCATATAATAAAGTATAATAAATACACAAGCAATACAATTAAAATGTGGTCAAAAATGTCTTATGAACAAGTAACGGGTGTTTTTTTAGAGGTATAGAACTTCGAATTGAAATAAAACACAAGAAAATCGTTTTAATGTCCATCAATTTGGCTTTATTGGAAGGATAATTTTATGCCATTAATGTTTAAATATGATTTCGGGCATGTGGCCGCCGCGGCTGGCTCAAATAAAGCCAATTCTACAGGTCCAATTTTCAACCACTTTTTCGAGCTTATGGGGCCGTATGTTGGCAATAACGCCACGAATGTTGGCTTCCAAGTCCCCTAACGTTTCTGGTTTGTTGGCGTAGACGAGCGACTTCACATATCCCCAAAGAAAATAATCCAATGGTGTCAAATCACACGATCTTGGTGGCCAATTGACAGGTCCATTCCGCGAAATTATGCGCTCATCGAATGTTTCCTTCAATAAATCGATGCGCTGTGTGGCATGTAGCGCCGTCTTGTTGGAACCACAACTCATCCACATTCATGCCATCCAATCCGGGAACAAAATAGTCGGTTATCATGGCTCTATACCGGTCTCCATTAACGGTAACTGACTCTCCAGCATTATTTCGGAAGAAGTATGGCCCAATGACTCCACCAGCCCATAGAGCACACCAAACAGTCAGTTTTTGTGGATGTAATGGCGTCTCAAGGGTCTCATGTGGATTCTCTTCACTCCAAATGCGGCAATTTTGCTTCCTGACGTAGCCATTCAACCAAAAATGAGCCTCATCACTGAACAAAATTTTGCGATGAAAATCAGCATCGAGATCAATCTCATTTTCGGCCCATACACCAAAATCAGGACGCATTGCATGGTCTGGCGGCTTTAATTATTGCACAAGCTGGATCTTGTAAGGTCGCAAACCAAGATCTTTGCGCAAAATCTTCCATAAAGTTGATGGACAAAGCTCCAATTGCTGTGCACGGTGGCGAATCGATTCATTCGGGTCCTCTTCAACACTTTGCTCTACAGCGGCAATTGTTTCTTCGGTGCGCACTGTTCGACGTCTCTGCGGATGCGTATTATCACATAGAGTAAACGTAGTGCCAAAACGATCCATGGTTAACCGAATTAATTGCTCTGATGGACGATTATGTCGACCATAAAATGGACGGAGCTTGCGGTAAACTTCGCGAACTGAACCATTATTTTCGAAATAAATTTGCACGATTTGCAAGCGTTGTTCTTTTGTCAACCTGTTCATGATGAAATGGCAAACCAAACTAAATATTTATCACTTGACAGCTGACAAAATGGCCGCCAGTTAAAAAAGTGATGCCAACTTAAAGTTCTATACCTCAATAAAAAACACCCATTATATAGAATGATTCATTTATTTTGTAACAACAATAATAAAACCACAAAATTCAGACAAAATAATTTTAATTGTTTATAATTTGTACGTGTTTTTCGAGGTACTAGTACTTGCTGCTGCTCAATTATTGCTTTAAAAGCAAGAATTTTCCCCCTCCTGTCCCTGTATGTTGGACGCTTTGTGGTGCTCGAGCTGTCCTTCCGTGCCTTTTGCTACTCTTTCATGTGGGGGCGTTGATTTGTTAGAATTTTTTTTCTCTAGTCTTTATTTTTAAATTGATCTCAAATTTTTATGCTGGTGATTTGTTTAGAGATTTTGTTTCTTGTTATTTTTTTTTTGCTGTTAAAAATGCTTGCTGAAATGTTTCCTATCAATTTGCGGCTTGTTTTCTTAATCAAGTAAATAAATATTTAATTTTTTCTGGTTAGATATTTTTTTTCCTACATGATTGAATGAATTAATATTTATTAATTTTATTGACTATGATTGATGTTTTCTGGTTATCTGTTATTGTTGTGTTACTATTTGTTGTGGGCTCTTTGCTGAATACGTATGTAGACAGCTCGCAGTTGTTAATATATTTTTTCCCAGAAATTCGATACATTTGATTTAAAGATTTAAAGGAATAATTGAAGTTAAGTACAATCACAATGACTTTTAAATGTTTTAAATTCTCTTGAAAATTAAGTTAAAATTAACTGTGATAAAGTCTTTTAATTTAAATATTTTAAGCAATTCCTTTGATTTTATAATAGCAGTTTATCTAGTATCGAGCCTAGAAACGGTTAGAAACCGATTTTTTTTTGCTTTATTTGCTTAATATTTGCAAAATTAAATATATATATATTTATGCACGAAAATCAAACCTCACCTCTAAAACCATAAATTTTGGTAAAATGCCAAAAATAAATTAAAAACCATAAAAACAAACGTCGAACAACAAAAACATTAATAGAACACCAATAAAACCAACAACACTTGAAATACAAAAAAAAAACACGACAAATAAATTGCACTTTAAAAGGCTCATTATGAGGTGAAATCTAAACGATTGAATCTTTTGCGGTCACATTAAATATGAGACTATAAATGCTTAAATAACGCAACTTTTAGTTGGCGCTTGTTTTTTTTTTTTTTTTTTTTTTTGCAATGAGAACAACACAGTAGACTGGAGTTAAACCATGAGAGAAATAGAATTGCGATAAATAATTACAATAATTATAAAACACGAATATGAAAGATTTTTGTTTGTTATTGCTTAATTTCATTTCAGCATTTCATGTCTGCTTCAGAAACTCGTCAGTCGATTTGAACCTAAAAATTCTTGAAAAAAGCTAAAAACTTCGCATGTTTATAGGAAAGCTCTCGTAATGTTATTGAGAATTACGTACACAAAGATAATAAGATAAAGAGCCTTAAACAAAAATATTTAATTTTTCAAGCAGAAACGCCAGTACACCAAAACTCAAAGCACAATTTAAATATCAGGCACATACCAAAACGTGCCTAAAAACTCCAACAAATACGAATTTCAGCGGTTTAAGTTATATGTGGACATATGAATTTTTACTTTCCCTTCTCTGAGCCTTAGATGAATTCATAAGCTTCTCAAAAGTAACTAGTTAGTTGCAAGTTTTTACTTATGTGTGTATTTAATATCTGGGGAATATATTGTTCGAACAAGAAGTCGTAAAGTGTCGTATGTACACAAGTATAAACACCACTGTACAATATATTCCTACACCAAAAAACCATTAACTCCCTCTTCCGAGACACAAAGCAATTGCTCTATCAAACAGTCATTATTTAAGCACTTATTTTTCTAATAAACTCTGGCATTTTTTTTTTTAGTTTTCAACGAAATCGCTCTAAAACTCAATGAATACGAAACGTTTATCGTTAACAAATCTTGGCCAGTCTAGTCATTGTATTTTTTGGAAGTATGAAGTAATTGAAAATGTTAAACCAAAAACGTATTCTTGGCAATTATAAATAAACGGTTTGATTTTTATTCTTCAGCAATCTTAATAAAATCATCTAGAAATAAATACTTAAAAAAAGTGGTAAAATTGAAATAGCCAAAAATGGTTAAAAGTAAGAAGCAAAAAAAAAATATGTAAAATAAATATGTATTTATGTCGTTTATGTGGAAGAAAAATAAAAATACTTATGGTAAAGAATTTTGCAAAAATTATGCAGTTTGACCCTAGAGCATTATTACATAAATACATTAAACGTAACAACAAGGGAAATTAAGTGGATACTTAAGCATGAGAAGTTTTGGGACTTTTTTGCAGTTGCGTGCAAATATCATTTAGATTTAAGCAGAAAATAATAATAGAGACACAAAATTGGCTTAAAAATACACGCTATGCTGCAAAAGTTTCATTTGTGTCCTGTGGAGTCCACTCGCTATTAATTAGTTGGTGGTCCTTTGAACCTCTATTAGCAGAAATACTTATTTCAATAGTTGTGCACTTGTGATCTACCATTTCTGCTTTAGTTCCATTTAATGAAGAAATAGCAAGTACAACTTTAGCGAAATAAGTCTGTTCCTACACGTAATCAGTGTAAAATGAATTTCTTAATGGTCCTTTGTGCCAATAAAATATAACACATTATAGATCTGATATGATTTTCAATTATATGTAAGTCCTTGTGACGAAACTATGATACAAAATAACCGAATTTCTAATAAGCAGGTACACTGAAAGAAAAAAACTTCGTAACGGGAATGAAAGCGTTACGTTTAACACCTTTCATTAATACAACGACAAATTTCACTTTTAAAATGAGACATTATGTTATATTGATGCAAATTTCATTAGTGGAATGAAACTTTTCTAGTGCTTAATATTTTACATTTCCTAGTACAGGGTGGGCCAAAAGAAACCAAGGGGTGTAAAAGTTTAATAACTTTTTTGTTTATTAATTTTTTTTATTTTTTCTTTCAGATTATATAGACAACTTGGAGAATTTATAATGGAGAGGTTCACAACTGAACAGAGAACCAGAACAATAGAATTTTATTATTTAATCCAGAGATCAATTATTTTAACGCAAAGAGCATATCGTCGACATTTTAACGTCAGAATTTCGCCCTCTGAAGCGACGATTCGTTGCTTAGTTAATCGTCATCACCAACATGGCAGCGTAAGAGATTTGCCTCGAACCGGTAGACCACGTTTAAGTCGCACTGCGGAAAATATTGAACGAGTACAGCAAAGTGTTAACAAAGCACCAGAAACATCTGGCAGAAGGCGTTCTGCTCAGCTAGAAATGTCTCGTACGTCACTACGGCGCATTTTAAAAAAAGATTTACAGTTATACCCATATAAGGTGCAATTGGTCCAAGAATTAAAACCCGCAGATCATCGGCAACGTCTAAATTTTGCAGTTAAATTTCAAGAGTTTGCCAGAAATGAAATCAACTTTATTGAAACTTTGATTATGAGTGATGAAGCTCATTTTCATTTGAATGGCTTTGTTAATAAGCAGAACTGTAGGTTCTGGGGTTCTCAAAATCCAAGAGCCATTCATCAACGCCAATTGCACCCCATCAGGTGCACCATACTGTATGGTGTGGGATCACATCTGAAAATGTCATTGGGCCCTACTTCTGAGAATGAAGATGGAAGTGCTATAACCGTAAATGGAGAGCGGTATCGGTTTATGATAGAAAATTTTTTACGTCCTGCTCTTGAAAACAGACCTGGTATATGGTTTCAGCAGGACGGAGCCACTGCCCATACTGCCCGAGATACAATGGCACTTTTAAGTCAAATTTTTGGAGAGCGAATAATTTCTCGAAATTCGGAAATTATTTGGCCAGCGCGATGGCCAGATTTGACAGCACCCGACTATTTTCTTTGGGGTTTTTTGAAGGAGCGAGTGTATGTGAACAAGCCAGAGACAATCCTTGAACTCAAGGCAAACATTGTTGCAGAAATTCGAACGCTACAGCCACAAGTTTTGAAAGATGTTATGGAAAATGCTCTAAAAAGAGCCCATCAGTGCGAAACTGAAAACGGTGGTCATTTAAGAGACATCATTTTTCATACTTAGTGTAAAAAAATTTCCATTTTGTATATTATATAATCTGAAAGAAAAAATAAAAAAAGTTAATAAACAAAAAAGTTATTAAACTTTTACACCCCTTGGTTTCTTTTGGCCCACCCTGTATCATTAATGTTACGAAAAAAATGTTCATTCGGGTAATGAAAAACATAAATATTTGTTTTTATGTAGAATTCATAAAAAAAGTATTTCAAATTAATTAGGTGATATAAAAGATCAAAGCTTAAAGTTCATAGATCAAACTACAATTGTATTTAATATATAATTATGGAAATTATAGTTTTGATGCAGCTTTAATGAAATATTTTCGTAACTACAATGAAGACAACTTCTGCTGCTCGCTGATAGGCAGTTTGCTAGCCTTGTAGTCCCAGCTTCGAATCCTGGAGATAAGTCAAAGAATTTTTTTAATATATATGTACATTTATATAAATTTATTTTTATTTTTATTTTTTTTTTTTTTTTTTATTTGAATTAATTATATCAATTAAATAATGTTGAATTAAAATTTCATTGATGATAGTATATGTATTTAGTGTGTATCTAAATAATATTTGAGGTTGTTGTGGCTTGTGGTTGTTGACTACCACGCGATGACTTCCATGTTCAAATCTTGGCCAGCGAGCCAATTATGCATATCCATTAGTGTTGTTAATTATTCGTCTTTTATGTTTGTTCGAATGAAATTTCATAATTTTTTTCTTGTTCGAACAGACGAATAATTTTGAACTTTTGTTCGAATATTCGAAGGAACAAAGAAAAAAAATATATTCGAATAATCTTAAAAAATTTTGCAAAAAACGACACGTATGTGTATTAGATTAATTTTTTTATTAACAAACGAAAAATATTTCATTACACAAGAAAAACAAATAATTTCAATAACAAATTTAGGAATATTAATAACAAAACTTTAAAATTTTAAGAACCTTTGCCGCAGTTGATGCTGTGGCATAGATAAGAACTCTATGTTCCACTTATACTATTGAAGTAACAGAATCGCAAAAAATAAAAGATTAAATAAAAAAATTATTATAACTTCCAATAGACTAGACCAATTTTCTTCAAGTATAAATTAGAAGATATACGATCATGTCACCATTCAAACGAAAACAAAGCAAAATTAAAATCGGTCAAGACGCTGGGGAGCTACGGCGTCAAAGACACGCAGATCAACAGAATATATCTAAAAAATGTGATATATTCTAAACGGCTGGAGAGATTTTCTTTAAACATAGCTAAGAACGCTCTCGAACAAGTCATTTTTTATTTTATTTTTAAAGAGAAGTAATAATCAGTTAATGATTGCCTACTACTATTATAAGGAAAGGGATAGTAACAGAAAAGATAGGTGGTGAAGGAATAGATAGAGGAATGCTCCTTTTTTATAGCTCTGATTTTTGCACGTTTTTTTAAATAATGTAGTGCTGCAGCGCCTCTGGCGTTAGTGAGTCGTATTAATTTGTTTGAAGCTGTGTTTAGTAGCAGTTTAGTAGTTATTTTACTTCGCCGATGATTCTGCTACACAACGAAGGGTGGTGCTCTGGTGTTACATCTCTTGAAGTCGGTATAGTTCAGTGACCAGTGACTATGCCTTCATCACTTGAACTTTTCTACAACAACTGATAGAAAGGGACAGTAATGCACATCAGAAAAATGCGTGGTGTTGTTATTTAATGACTGTCAGATAGCGGGCTCGATCCTAAAACCTTCGTTTTTGTAGTCAACGTGCCAATGCCACCCTCAAACAGGAAAACTAAATCAAAATCGGTCCAACCGTTTGGTCTGTACGTCGACTCGTACATACAAATAGATACACAGACACAAACTACATACAAACTTATAACACCCCTTTTTTTGTCGGGAGTAAAAAATTGAAACGAAATTAGTTAAAAAGTATAAGTATTTATACACATTTACAAACATTTTTAATCAGCCCAATCATGAACAAAAATTCCGCGTGAGTTTTTTCACTTTTCCCTTTTCTCCTATTTTGAATATGTTTTCTCCTGTTTTTACCAAATGCGGGAATAAAAAAAACTCCCGGGGGAAAAAGTAGGTATTATGAACGCAATTGAATTTGCGTTTTTCACTAAAAATTTCTCCCTGGCAAAACAGAAGGGAGTTTACATAAAAACATATTTAATACTCAATTAAAACAATTTGTTTATACATAAACTTCTATTTTATAGTTCTTTTATTTGGGATAACAGAAATAATGCCCAAAAAAATTGTTTATAAACTTATTTTTACTTAATTTTTCAAGTTGGTGAATTTTAATAATTTTGTTTACTCTCTCACTCAAAAAAAGGAGAAAAAAAATCTCAACAAACAAGCAAAACAACGAGCTTCGTAATGCGGTGATGCCACATATTACTATTTTTTGTTCCCAAGAAATTTATGATTGGATTAATGTTTTCTCGAGAAAATTATTTTCCGTGAGAAATGAATTCCGGGGGAATATTCATGATTAGGCTGAATATGTTATTAATTTTTTGGAAAAAATCATTTAAAAACCGCAGATAACCCAAAAAATCTTTTTATACAAGTAGTTAAGGAAATTGTTCGAATATTCGAAAATTCGACAAAAATGATTCGAATAATTTTTTATTCTAAATTGAAAATTTTTGTTCGTTCGAACAAATATGATAAAAAGTTGTTCGAATATTCGAATAATTTTTGTTCGAATGACAACACTAATATCCATAGAAGCATTTTTCTGATACCTGTGGCAATATACATGTAAGTTGAATAATTAATAAAATACAATAATATTTCAAAACATTAAATTAATGAATCAGTCACTACAACAATGACTTATGTTGTTCATACAATGATAGATATCACCAAAAAATTAAACGTTACGTCTGAATAATGAAATACTGTCATGATATACATGAAGAATGTTGTTAATTCAATGAAATAGTTCGTTAAAATATGTAAGACTAACTCACTTCATTGTTTAAATTAAAAATTTTCATTGCAATAATTACCTTTTTCATTTAAAATATGAAAATGTACGTTGTTTAGTAAAAAACATGTCGTTACGTGAATGAAAATGTTTCGTTGTATACATCACATTTTTTCAGCTAATGAAACAATTTTCGTAATGTGAATGAAGCGTTGCATTGGTTGAAAAATAATGACAAAATCATAAATATAATGTCCGAAGTCATTGCATTTACGAAGGATTTACTCTCAGTGTATTAAATGCATATTGATGGTCCTTCGAGTCGTTTTGTTTGGTGGAAATTAAACTTATTAACCTCAATTTAATTATTGAATGCATAAATACTTTTAAGCCATTAAAAAATTCTGTGGTACTGAAATCAGCTGCCTTGATAGATCTATTGATTTTACTAAAATTCTGCAAATTGCTCCATTAAAGGATATCAACTGCATTGAGACTTCAGTAAATTTACTTAAAAAAAAGTAAAGCATTACGAAGACTGCAGCAGCAAAAAAATGCTAAGGCGGAATTTACATTGTGTCTTTTCTGCTTGGCTTTCCATTCAGGATGTTTGAGTTTGTTGGTGATAGGTATTGAGAAGCATGCGGAATAAAACAAAAGGTACAAAATGAAAATTTCAGAGGATTTTTGATATTTCCCTTTGTTTTTCGCACTCTCAGCACTAAGAGTGTATATTAACGTCAAAACTTTTCGTAGAAAATTGTCAAAACAAGGCAGGCTAAAAAGGAATAGTGTGGATAGGCTCTTATTGCAGTAGTTGTGCTACAATTCCTACATTGTTTCCATATAATGAAGATATAGCACATATTCACTGTAATGTGATTTTATTTATGGTCCTTCGAGCCAATTATATGTAATCCATTGAGCAAACCAGCATCTTATTATCAGAAGACGAGTTTTGTGATTAAAAAAATTCGAGCGATTTTTTAAGAAGCAAGTGGTTCTTAGCTTTTTCTCACTGACGCTTTTTATAGCAGAATATATTGAAAGACTGATTCCTCGCCTATAGATTTTTCATGTTTGACTTTTATATCATTTTCGATTGGTCCACAAAAGCGCACGTGCAATTTGTAATAAATGTCCAAATGTTTTATTATTTTCACAAAATGCAATTTCCTCCCATTTTCCCATTATTCAGCTGCTTTAAAATATTCTTACTATGCCATGATCAGAGTTGTTAAAGCTTGCAGCAGCAAACTATTTATTGGGTTGGGCTCCTGCGACGGAACATTTTTTCCTGGCGCAAATACGTTTTTTTAAGCCGGCAGCATACACAGCAGTGAATGCTTCGTCTGAATCATTTTTGACTCTTAAGTATTTGTTTTTGGTCATGTCTGTCTGTCGACTAGCATTTTTAAGTATTTTACGCGTTTTGGGATATAATATGTTTTTTTTACATTTATAAATCTGCACACGCTGAGTATGTTTTGCACACGTATTAGCTGACCAGTGAGCTAATACAATGGAGTGCTGCGAACTCCTACTCAAACCAGTCAGTCGAGCAGTTATAATTTTTTTTATGTTTGTTTTGAAACTTCCTTGCTGATTGTTGATCTTTAACAGTTTAAATGTTTAAGCTGTTTTTTTTTATTGCTAGCAGATCGTTGTCTTTGAAACATGTGAGTTGGCGTTTGCAAAAGTTGGGCAAAAAAAAACAACAATAAACAAAATCAGCCACGGCAAATCTGCATAGAATAAATATAAAAATTGATACTTATGGAAATGGCAAGCAAATGGCAGTATTATTTTTAAAAGCCAGGAATTCAAATGTCAGACCAAATGGAAATATTTAAGCGAATATGGACATATGTGTGTGGATAAAAAACGAGAAGGTACTGAGGAAAATAAGTGTAGTATAGAACAAAAAATATGAGCAGTTTTTGAAAAGCGTCCGAAATTTTTCAAAAAGGAGACTTGCATATGTCGAAACAAGTAGACACTGACCTCGCATACTAAGGAATTGCTATGCTCATCATGATCAACAGCTGGCAGAAATGAGTTGTCTTTTCAAAACTTTTATATTTATTTAAGGAAAGTTGGAATCATCAATTCAAATAACATTGGCGCAGGGCATACTCTTCCAAAAGGAATCCATCTGGAGAGGTTATGGTCAATGAGTAAAAGATATACCATTCATATATAATTAGATGCTAGCGTGGTAAACCTGGGTTCCTACGATATAATAGAACAAATTAAGAAAAATATCTGGTCCAAATATCGCAAGATAACAAGGCGTATCTTTTGTTCCATAGATCTGAAAATTAAATCAAGCACTGTGTGACTCTCCTAGCTAAAGTTAGCACAGAAGTTGAAGGAGCCCGTTTAATATCATGCCAACAGCTCAGAATAAAAACACTCCTTCTACTGGTACATAAAACAATAGACTCGCAGAAAATGTATGTCGTTGTCTCATGATCTTCTTTTGAACAAAACGTAGTTCAGAACAAAGTGACCAGAGATAAAATTCATAACAAACCGTAAATCATGACATTCATTATGTTACAAAAGAGCTCTGGGAAAGTAAAAGGAGCTGCAGAGGACCTCCTGAGAAATTTTTCCAGTTCTACGTTAAGAAGATGACCGCTATAGTCAGTTATCCAGTAAAGGAAAACTTTGTTCGATGTCGATAGCTTCTGCAGCGAGTCAAACCACCTTAAGAGAAGTTTAAATGAGAATTCCATTCTCATAAAATCAAGAATTTAACAGCTGTTGAGCTATTGGACAAGGGAGCTATATATGTATATGCGAGCTCTTAAATCTTTGAAAACAAAGACATGATCAACAGCATTAAGAGTAACAGGCTGCTACACGTCTGTACGGATCATACCTTGTATATATTGCTTCCTGCTTGGTTTATGACACTTCCAATCTTCATAATAACTTAGATGAGAAATACCTCTGCTATCCCAGGCTAGTACCTAAGTTCGAGGAACTCGGGACAACTGTGACGCCTAACTTAAGTTCCTCCAGAATGTAGACTGAACGACTATCAGCTCATCACTTAACCTTTGAAATTATGAAAGAATC
This sequence comes from Tachina grossa, assembly GCA_949987645.1. NCBI lineage: Eukaryota > Metazoa > Arthropoda > Insecta > Diptera > Tachinidae > Tachina > Tachina grossa. The sequence goes on from OX465276.1 coordinate 151,032,675, forward strand.
GTTCTATAAAAACTCTTGGAAAATAAATACGAACATTTGAAATTCTATACTTTTAAGCGCACTTACGGCAGATAAAGTAGATAACAGATCAAAATAACTTCTGAAACTCGGGGCACACTATTCATATTCTAGGGATTCATCAAACAATTTCTTAAATAGCTTCGTATTAGTCAGCGTTCAAAAAAACTCGAGTGAAAATCGGAGTCACTGTGAAATTATCTGAAATGTGGGATTGGTTTTATGAAGATGAATTAATCTATACCAGAAGCCAATTAAGTTTGGCGTCAGCATATGTACGCCTTGCAATTCCAAATTTCCAGAGTTCAGTCAAGGAGTATAAGTCCTTTGCACTTCTTTTCGCCAGATGAAGAAAGGTCTTCTCCGTAAGTCTTCTTTTGAAATAAAATGTACAAAGGTGCAAAACATTATTTATGTTCCCACCGAAAATACAATACAACTCATATATGGGTTGTAGCTGCTCCCCAATATCGCCACATTTTCGCGCGCAAGATTTTCCTCATTACAAGAACTCATCCATTTGCTGTCTATTGGCCAGTGAATAGCTCTACGCATTACAGCGAAAACTTGTTTATAGCCGTATTTTTCAATGTAAAAAACTCAAAAACTTTCAATGTAAAAAACTCAAATTGAATGTCAACACATACTATTACCTTCCATCCTTCTCTCGATAACCTGTTTTCCTACTTGTAGCACAATAAATTCCATGAGTAGGGGCCTTCCTCTGAGATCTGGTTTTATAACAAAACTGACATTTAAAAGCACTACGATTGCCCTTGCATCCAACTAAATTATATCATCTGAGTTATGAGTGATGTATGTAAGACCGAAGTGGTATGAATTCCTTATAACTTTTTATTTAAGATATATTTTTTTAATTTTTTGTTTTTTAAATACAGTAAATTTATAGGGAATATTTTTAGATTAGTTATTAAAAATGATATCCCGCAAGTGCTGGCCATTTTCTGCTTCGCACAAATGTGCTCTTTCCAACACATTTTCCATGACCTTTCGCAAAACTTCCGGTGTTATGTTGTTAATTTCGTCTCGAATATTGGTTTTTAATTCCTCAATAGTCCTAGGCTTATTAACATAAACTTTCCCTTTTAAATAACCCCAAAGGAAACAATCTGGGGCGGTTAAATGCGGGGAACGCGGAGGCCAATTAAAATTGCTTCTACGCGAAATTATTCTTTCACCAAAGATCAATGATCCTTTCTGAAGAAACACCACACCAAACAGTACACTTAACTGGATGTAATTGTCGGTGATGAAGTACTCTCGGGTTTTCCGTAGTCCATATCCTACAGTTTTGCTTGTTAACGAACCCATTTAATTGGAAATGGGCTTCGTCACTCATAACTAAGTTATGAATAAAATTAGGATTCCCTTGTGCTTTTTGCTGGAAATAAATTGCATAGTCAAGTCGTTGCTATATTGCTCCATTATAAATTGTCCAAGTCTTCTTTACAAAATACTGAAAAGAAAAGAAAAAAATTATAATAAAAAAGTTATAAAGAATTCACACCACTTCGGTCTTTCTGAGCCACCCTGTACCTTCGAGAGTGTTCTTCTCGATTTGCTTGTCATTTACCTCTTTCAAATTTGGGTTTTTATTGTTGGAATACTCGTTTAAAAAGTATTTGTATATTAATTCCTTCAACCCTTTCTAAAGAATAGATATTTTACTAGTCGGTGGTGTACGAGTAGGAAACGCGCTCTTGGAATATTCCTAGAATTCCTACATACATGTCCATATCTTGAGGGCAAATTAGAGCATTATAAATATGTCGAACAAAATTTTAAAACATATCCATATAAATTGTATTGAAGGTTGAAATTTCACTCGATATCGATTGCCATCACAGCAAATATATCCGTCTACCTGGAGCAGGATAGTAAGGGAGACAGAGCCCAACTCTCCCTTACCAACCTGTTTCGGTATCCCGTGGTTTGTCTTCGTGATGTCCCACTACAAGTATAAGCTTCTTTCTGCACATCCTAGATGCACATATCTATTTTCGCATACAATTAAATTAAGAAATAAAAAAAAATTAAATCACAAAGTAAAAATATTATTCGCATCTAAATTTATATCCAGGTAAGCGGGAGAGGATGCACTATAAAAAAATTTCAGTATTTGAGTATAAACAGCAGACGTTCGTCCTAATATTTGCGATAAATTTCGTCATTCGCTTACGTTATTTCGTCCTCGCAAAGCAGAAGGAATAAACTGTGTGCTTTTCTGCATCTCCGAAGCCCTTCCTTTTGTCTTAGTGCTTATTTGTACAAAGTTTATTTGTGCTCGGATAACTTGCTTTCGCGGAGAAATTTTTTCTCTGTTCACAAGAATTGTAGATTTTAAGAATTAGTTTGTGTTTTAAACATTCCACCGAATTTCCTATTGGGATTTTGTTTTATTCTGTATCTCTTTACAATTCAAAACAATTTTATTTCATTTCCAAGTGATTTAAATAATTGTCTAATCAAATATTCGTATTCAAGGCTCTAGTTACCACCATCGATGCTCTATTAGTTAAAATGCGCCAGAGAACATTTGTTATTCAAAGCTTTACTTTTTTCGAGCTGCGCCTGCGATAAGATAAGGTTGAAAATTAATGCCTCAGCCTGGGATTCCCAAGAGGAGAATCAGAAGGAAAAAGAAGTCCCTGCAAGAAAGTCAATAGTTATGCACAGTAATGGATTTTAAATAAAATTATAGCTCTAGCCATTTGCACGTCCAAAATGTTGCATATTCTTGTGGTGCTGTAATTTTTGCGTTTAATTTTGTCTATGAGGTAAAAAAAAGTTTGTTTATCTCTGTCCCAAAACTATAAACAGTTTCGTGTTCAATTTTAGACACACAAAAAATTTAAACAACCAGTTTTTTATTTTTTTATTTTTTTATTCTGTTTCCAAGTGATATTATGAATTGGTGGTAAAATTATGATGGCGTCTATTTGATTTTCTGTTAAAATTGCTTAGCTTTTAATATTTGGCTAATAAACGTAACTTAATGTTTAATAAAAATTAAATAGTTTCGAACAATGATTACCAAGTTTAGTCAAAAGTTGCATAAATAGAAAATAAATACATGAATTTGAATATAATTTTAAATATTAGTGAGGTTTCAGTTATGTTAATAATTTTTCGATATGTTGAAATTTTAGTTTAATTTGCTTTAATGGGAGGATATGCAAAGTATTGAGGTTCTCATTTTAGAGGTATAAAGTGGATAGTCTTACCGCAGTCAGTGAAAAAAAAAATTAATATCGAGTAGATATCTGATCTTTCCAAAACTTGCTGATAGTTCTAACAAAAGAATAGAAAAATTCCAACTTGTATTAGCAGCAAATTGAAAATACACTAGTTTCCTCACGAGGTTAGAGATATAAAGAGGTAAAAAACTCAAATGAGTAGAGAAGTAATCATTTTCGGATACTAAAATACCATAATCATTGATTAAACATTCCAGAAATAATGAAAGATAAAAGAAGGATGTCCTATCGGATTAATATTTTCTTCATTTGGTGAAAATCTGGCGCAGACAGTATTCCTTAATGGAAAATTATATACAAATGTGATATAGTGCTCTCGGTACAACTCTTACACCCTCTAATCACCCAAACCTGGGAAACCGAAAGTGTTGCTTAAGAGTGAAAGGATAGGCTAATTGTTAAAATAGCAAAAAGAGTTGTGTTAAAAACTGTAGCATCTGGCGAGGCATATGTGATGCTTATGAAAGAACATTTAGAGAAAATCATCAGCTCATTTCAAGCATTCCTCATTATTATAGAAGAGTGCGTCAAATTAAACTATATCTTATATTAATTTGAAGATTTTATTTTTATTTAAAGCGTGTCAAAATAAAGACAACTTTAAAAAATTTATAGATTTTGAAAAATCATTTGATTTCATATATTGAGAATATATGTATGTATGTGTTTAGCTTTGCAAAATATAAATATACCTGTGAAATTCTCTAATTAAGTCTAGCATAAAGAAAAACTTTCTCAATCATTTACGATAGAGAGTAGATACCGCCAGGGTTGCATATTATCGCTTCTTTTGTTTCTTGTTGTTATGAGAAATGTTATTTGTGGCTTTGACAATAAAAAACAAGGAATATATTGGAAAATCGATAACCATAACTTCAATTACCTGGCTGATGATATTAACCCTTATTCTATTTGGCGTCGGCAACATAACACGACGTCGTTTTTAATGTTTTTTTTGCCAAATCGGTATTCCCTCAGATAGTATTGATATTTATCGATGACTGTCAACACATGTACCCCCAGGGGAGTCTATTTTTGACTACGGGTATGGCGATCCCGTGGCCCCAGCTAGGGTAATGTAGCTTTTTCCGCTGACGGACCTTTGGCTCATTACCCGTAAAACTTATGTGTTACTACCCAATCTCTGAACATAAACAGAGTAACGGATGTGCACATATTTATAAAAGGAAAACAAATATTGTACGCCCATTGTTGTCAGCTAGGTACAGCGTCACCTAGAACTGCCCGTGAGTTCAAAAGACGATAGAGGTGAAGCCCTTGTGGTGGAACTTCGAGGTCTAACCAGAGGCTACTTCTGGTACCACGGGTGCCGGTTGCCCGACAGCTGGGCTGCTTAGAGATAAATGAATTGCGCTTGCCGGAAATTTCTGGTCCAAAATGGCTTTCGTCCTGGATACGACCCCAGGACTCTTTCACTTTTTAGTGTCTTGCCGTAGTAGGCACAGAAACTTAGGTGGCGTGCTTGCATTCTTCTCGCGTAAGTGGTCCTCGCTGCTCTGAAGTTCTGAGTGCATGTAGCGGTCGTCAGTTTCCTTTGCTAAAATGCCGAGTTCGTCCTACCCCAATGGGGTATACCCAACGGGGTTAAAGGGATGATTTTGGTAGGTGTGGAGTAGGCACTGGTTATTTGGCGACACAGGCATGAGTTCATTATGGATGAGTGGTTAGCTGTGCCGGCAATGGTTGAGGAATTTTCTTGGGGACCTCGCTAAGGTGTATACACAACACCTTAGCGTGGAAGCCGGAGAATTATCGTGGTGGTTGTGGTTGTGGTTGCTACCAAAATCGCTGGGAGAATAGTCTTGGCTTCCCAGTGTTAAATCAATGCTAGTGGTTGGTCTGAAGCGGTCAGCCAGACACTGTCCTAGGTGCTGTTGCCATTCAACAGAGCTGTTATGGGCACGTACATAGCAGCAGAGTTTAAATAGCTCAAAGTACCTCAGCAAGGTACTTGAATATAGAACAGGGATAACTATATTCAAAGATTGCAACCTATGTGCCTTATGGAGTGGGCCATAGGTTCATTCTTAAAGGGTGCATGGGGGCGTTGGTCTGGCGTCTAACCCACACCCGATGCTTTGGCACACGTGAGATAAGGCCGTAACGGCAGGTACTCACGTAAAGCAATTGCACATCTGTCAACATATGTTTGGTATTCTATAAGAAAAATTGATGTTGATGTTGCCGTTCATTTTGTCGTCAGTGTTTTTGATGTCGTGTTCTGTTGTGTGCATGCCTCAACGAATTTAAATGGTAAAAAAGTGAAATATAAGAAATACTAAAGTAGATATAAAAATATGTACATTTTTATTATTTTATTTGAAAAAATTTCTTCAAAAAAGTGAACAATATAATATGGACAAAATTAAAATTACCAAGTCCAACCAATATGAAAAGTATATATAGTGTGTTGCGAAAGTATACTGTATGATAAAATGATTTTTACAGATCTGGGGCGAATTGAGGTTTAAATTAAAAAAGTTTGCAAATTATGCTGAGTGTGAAGCAACTGAAGGCGGGGTATATTTATAAACAATTAGCACTGAGCGCCTTTGGAAGAAGCTCCAATCTCCAATAAACGTTGATCTGATCCCTTTTGTTTCAAATTCAATACATGCCTAAATGATGTTTTCTTCAGCTGAAAATAACTTTAAAATATTAAAAGGATGAACATTATTCATTATTTTCCAAAAACATGACAGAATTTATCACTTACTTTTCCTGGGGTAACTGACAAATGCATTACTTTTGTCTGAGAAATCGAATTTTCACTATTAATTTTTTTTCATTTTCATCGTCCCAATAGGAAAGAAAAACATTTCATTTTAATTTATTTACAAACAAAATTTTACTTATTCAAAAACACTTACCAGAAATACTAAACAAAATGAATCAGCTGACTCAAATATTGGATATGTGTATTGTATTTATCGACAAACCGGCAAAGTCGTCATAATACTGTTAAGGAATACAAATTTAGCATTGATGTTGTGTTATATTGACGTTCAATGTTGCGGACTCCAAATAGAATAAGGGTGATTTACTTGCTGTCACTCCAGCTTACTGATCTGAAGCAAAGCTGAAATAGTCGGGACTCAAAATAAAAGCTGGCAAGGTACAACAACAGAAGCAATTACCATGTACTTCCACATGTATATATTGGTTCTTTTGGCTCCTTTAAGGAGCATAGGCTCTCATTAGGTTTCATTGATCTTCGCTTAATTTAAGATGAGTAACTGATTGGGCTTGTGCATTCGATCCTGGATCTGGGGCAGCCAGTACCTCTCCATTAAGATAGTTGAAAGTGGGCTTATTTGGGTTATACAGCCATGGTCGGTCTACAGAGCATCGCCAGGTAACAAAAGGGTACGCCGCGTGTAGGTTATTTGTTGAATCTTTTATGGACCAGAAGATATTTTGATTTCTAAGCGTTAAGGCTCAGACCGATAACTACAGCCCATGAAAAATCCACGAGCGATTTTTGAAGTGCTGATGCATCCACAAGGAGTGACTGGTTGATGGCGGCTTCATCTGGGCCGTACTTCTTTTAAAATAAGATCACGATGACTGGTGAATGTTGCGCACTATCGCGATATGATAAGGGACTTCGTTATGGCCAGAAATTGACGATATGTGGCTCCAACCGTGAAAAAAAATATAATTTGTTTTTGCTTTAAACATAAGTTATAAAACGAAGATATATGTACATACTTTATATATCGTTGAACAGGCCATTAATATTCAGTAATTCACAATATAAGCAGAACGTCATCATCAGACGGCATTCGCTAACAACTTAAACAATAAGATAATAATTTTAAACCCAATAATGATTTTTACAGACATTATCATAAACTCCTACTCTACCTTTCTATTGTGGGTAGAATATACAATAGAACACATTTCCCATCGTTATACGCATACTAACTACATTGTCCTTAAATGTGTGGCATACCCTCCCGGCTTGCACTTTGGCTTTCATTTAATTAATTAATTTGTGTAATTGTTTACTTCGCATTAATTGAATTTGCGTTTAATTTATGTGAATTTTACGCATCAAATATTTGCCAATTATTACATGGCTGGTGTTTTCTTTAATTGCTTTTATAGAAAATTGCTTTCAAAAAATGCAGATCTCGCATTATTGTTATAAATTAACATTAATTTATTAAAGTCATATAAATACACTTTAATGATATTTAACAAGAAACAATAAGGAAGTGAAATTGAATTTTGAGAAATTTCGTACAGAATTGGAATTCGAGTGAGTGCGATATAAAATATTCTCTGACCCGCACTGGGTCAGTGCAACTTTACAACTACATATTTATTAGGTATTTAAAAGAAAACTTATCCTTAAAATAGTAATGTTTATTATTTATTATTTAATATTAAGTATATGAAAAATTTCCAAATCAACCATATTTTTGTTTCTTAGAAAATTTAAGAGAAACTTAATCAAATATTTTGCTTCAAAATTTGTATATACATATGTACATAAATACCGCTCATTTACTGAAACAACGTCATAACTCAAATAAACTAGTTTGCCAGAAAACGAGTTTAAAGTTTAAAATTTACGTAATGGAAAAAGAAAATTTCATTATTCTTCCAAGAGTTGATTATACCAGATAATTGTATGGCTTTTTTTTTTTTTTGCAAAATGTAAACGATATGAAGATTAATTCTGCACCATTAACCAAAAAAATTATATTTTTTGAGTTACGGTCTTGTTTTAGTATAAAAGCGATATGTCGTAGCAAAATCACTGAGTATTATGTGTGTATGATTGTCCTTATGCATAAATATATTTTCAACTCCAAATATTCAAATAGTGTGGCAAGTGTTCGAACATGCATAATCATGACCGAAAATGTAAACACTCATAATTTATGTTTATTTAAGACGGTATGTTGATTTTATTTTATTTTATGGCATGAGTATTATTTTAGCTGCGTTGTTTGTTTGTTGGGTTATTTGATTTGCGTAATGCTAATTATTCACACGCATAGTGCGGAAGAATTAGCGGAAAATTTTACATCAAATTGATGAACTTGCTATATACATATATATCTATGTACATTGTATGTATTTGTAATTTGTAATAAACATAATTTTTGTGGTTAATATTCATAAAAGCAAGCATGTATAAATAAAGCTCAAAATGAAAAAAGTTATAAAATTTTTTTTATAAAATCTTTTGTTCAAACACACAGAAAAATTGCACATTAAAATCTACGATTTTGCTGTATAATTGTTTCGTGTTAATTCAACATGATTTGCAGAAATCTTCAAATAAATATTTTTGTTAACTTCATTTTATGATGATTTAATATTCCTGTACTGTTCAATCAAAATGAAAAATCATGTTGAATGAAAGTTATTTCAAGTTGAAACAGCATGAATTTATTTTTTTTTTTTTCATAAATTTCAATTCAACATGATTTAATTGATTATTTTACACAAAATTGATTTAAAATTGAAGCTAAAATTAAAAAAAAAACACAAACTATGAAGCTACTTTTGGTCGTTTGGAGGATTTGGACCTGTGGCCCTCCGAATACAAGTCTAGTACAATGCCTAGCCAGGAGCAGGAAGTTTTCGCTTGTATTGTATTGTAAACACCAAAACAGTTAAGATTCGCATTATTTCTAATAAATTTAATATGATATCAAATGAAAATTTTTGTATGTTGATGTTACATTGATATTTTTTTCTTTGTACATAAAATGAAATAGTTTTCCCTTAAAGTTTGATAGAAATTCGTTAGATTTAAATATCATTAAGTTAATTTAAGAGAGCTTCCAATCATATGATTAGGTTGTAGGGCAACAAACACTTAACTAAACGCTTAGATTGTTGCCAAACAATGCGCGAAAAGTTTTAGCAGAAAAAACTTTTAATTAGTAAATTTAAAAGTACATAGATTTTTATTTTATTACTTATATTATATTCTTAAATTGAATATTTCGCATTTATGTGCATGAGTACAAAAAATGAATTACTCAACTAATGGTCATTGGCTACTAAATAGTAATAAATTTTTATCGTTTTTAACGCACATACGAGCGTCAGTCATTAGGTTTTCACGTCAGTGTATAAATTACTTAATACGAGTATAAAATTTGCTTCAAGTTTGTGTAGAATTTAAACATTTAAACCAGCCATACGAGGGTTTCACAAAAAATTATTGAAAAAAGTTAACATTTTAAAGGCGTTCTCAGTATGGTTCCGTTCTTAACACTATGTTCATTATTTAAAACTATATCTACTAAAGCAAATGTACATATCGTCGCTGTTTTAACTAACTGACCTAACTAACATTTTAAAAATTTTACAGGAGAGCACCTTCTATGGTTGTTTTATACATTCATTCTTATGGCTGCGTCAGAAATATTTTTACTTATATAGACACAGAAGTAATGCTTAGAGCCATGAAAATTGTAGACAATGTGTAGTCTAGTGGAGGACTTAACTCATTTTTCAAAAATATGTCAGTTAGGTCAGTTAGTTAAAACAGCGACGATATGTGTTTCGAAGTTATATAGCAAATATTTTATAAGGATTAGCCAAGGAGGCATGAAATTCAGCACTTAGGACCAATTTCACCAACCCTATTTAAATATCAATTCATATTTGAATGTCGATTTTCATTAATTTTTGTATGGACAAATTACTTAAATATGAATTGATATTTAAAGAATTTGGTGAAGTTGGCTCTTAGTAGTTAATGCTTATTTTCAATAAAACATATCGTGCTTGAGAGTTTCGCAAGCATATCTCCAGGCATTATTTTAACATGTTCATCGAATCTAAGGTCGCCTATTGCTTATTTTACACTAACAAATGTTTGAACTTCAAAAGATTGCCCATTATACAATATTACTATCATTTTCGAGTGCTTCCCAAATATTTTTCTAAAGCATATTCAATGTGATATGTACATATGTACATTTAATGAAAAATTCAAGAAAAAGCACCATACTTAGTAAGAAAATATCTCGAAGAGCATATCTCGAAAAGAATTTATGAAAGTCTAAAGCCAATGTAAATTATTTAAGTCAATATAATGATAACTAATATTTCTTAAACATATACTCGAAAGATTCTCATATATTTCTAGTACAAGTATTCAAGAGTTAGTAACGAAATGCTAATCGAACAATTCAATGAATGCCAATGATTTAACCGGATGTGATAATAAGCACCAAGAGATCGATCTTTAACTTGTATTTCATAAAAATATAATAATTGAAATGTTCTTAAGCATTTCTCAATTTGTCGATATTTAGCAACGAGGTAGTTAAAAGAAAAACTATAAATAACCCATTGCTTGCCTTCCATGCCACTAACGTTTTTCGAATGATACTCGAACAATTTTCAAAAATTTCGCTCAGATAAATTTCTCTGCGAAAATATATTATCGAGTGTTTCTGAAACACATTTCGAAAAATTATTTGAGAAAGTCTCTTATAAATGAAAATTATTTTAAGACCCGACAATCAATCGTTAAGGATAGTTTCAAAAAATATCGTGTTCGAAAGATTCGCAAATATTTCTCCAACAAGTAGTCAAGAGTTAGTATCAAAGCTGTTAAGATAAGCAGTATAAAAAGATTAATGTTTGGTTTGTATGCCATTATTTTCTTTTGAGTGTTACTCAAGCAATTCTCAAAAAAAAAATTCATAAAGAATATCGTAAATGTCAATCATTTTAGTAGACGTGATATTCAGCAGCTGAAGACAGATGTTTAGTTGATATTTTAGAAAAATATCATACTCGATAGTTTCTCAAATAAATCTCGAATAAATGTTTAAGAGGTACTAACGAAGCCGGTAAGAGAAGCAGTTTAAAGAGTTGACTGTTTTGTTTGTATTTTTTTATATAATATATTTTTTCGAGAGTTTTTCAAAAATTATTTACGGAAGCCTATTAGCTTATGTAAACAGATGTGAGATAGATGATGATATCAAACGTTTTTCAAAACCATAACTATGACTTTTTTTATTATTGTTATTTTTATTTATTGTAAACGTATACTTTTATATTGATAAATTTCCCATTTTCGCCCAATAAGACGATGAACAACACATCTACTAGCAAGAGAATTTGTAGCCTCTAAATTTGTGGCAACAGATAATGCGATTTCTATTATCAAAAGGCTTCCCTAAAATTTTTAATAAGAATATTGAAACCACGATAATGTGAAGTTTTGTATTCCTGCTAGATTTATTTTTTCACTTTCAACCCTAAACTTTTCTCGAACTGGAGGTAAGGAGCAGCAAATTTTTCCGAGCTTAATATCTTTTTACATCTCTAATTAACAAAGCCGCTAATGATTTCTTGATTGTATAACTAACGCAGAGAAATTATAGAGAATGGGAATCGTAAAGTTTTGCATAGTGTGAAAATATTTGGATTTTTGCAATTAATAAATTTCTTTCAATTTCTCTAAAAATTTTTGCTTTTTATTTGTTTGCCAATCTCAAGTAAAGTGTGATTTTAATTGTGCTGCTTTATCCACCCTCGTTTTTGGCGATACATTTGCTGATTAATATGCTTTTCAAATAATGAGTATATGTGCATTAAAATTGTAGCCAATTTTTTGTTTAGTTGCATTGTATCCTAAAACTGCCAAATGTACTGCTGCATTTCTAATGTTTATGTATTTTATCTGAAATTTATTATCCTTTAAAATTTTTAAGCAAACAAACATGTACATAAAACACACACTCACACAAATCCACGCACACGCATTCGCCAGAGGGCTATTTTGCCTCAAATAAATCTACAAAACATTATTGTGGAACTAGAGGATTAGGAGAAAAAAAGTATCAGAAAACTGTTTAGAGTTTTTAAATATTCATATAATTTAATTAAATCATTATTTATCTGGAATGAAAAATAATACCAGTTTCAGATAAAGTACGAGTAAATAGTTTTGGTTGTTTTAATTACATTTCTTATTCGTTTCTATCGCTGTTGCTAGTGTGTTTAGAGTCTAAACACACTGGCAAACTAAACTTTAGACAAAAAGAAAGGGAGTGAAGTTCAATTAACTAAAACTGTGTAGAATTCAAAACAGCAAATAAATTTACAATATCGGAACTTAATGCAGATCTTTTTTTATAAAAATATATAATATAAGAAGGTATTATCTGTATTTCACATGAAATCAAAACGTTCGGAATCGCCATAATATGGCTTTTCCGTACGTTTTAATTTCACGTCGAATACAGAATATAGTTCCATAATATTGGAGCTTATAAAAGCTTAATGTAATTTCACTTGTCTAAGACAAGAATTTCAATTGAATTCCGCCCATCTCTCAACTGAAATGGCAACACTGCTCCTGTCAACAGTCAGCTGTCAGTTAATTCATGTCAAACTTTGACTTAGCTGCGTTACTTAGTTTGTGTTTGGCTATCGCGCGATTTGAAAAAAAAATGCAAAAGTTGAAAAATACAATCACTCCAACCAAGGCCAAGCATGATATATAAGAAAAGGACCTCACGGAAGATGCCGAACGTACAGTACCCGGTAATAATTATTACTGATGATCTATACTTATTTACCTCACAGCATCTTACTAGCTCGGTATGGTAACAGAATCAGCGCTAAAGTAAAATAATTAATAAAATCGCTAAACAGGTTAAAAAGCTAGTGTGCCCACTTCACACTGGAGGCGCTGAAACACTGCTCTAATCACTAACAAAAACTCAATTGCAGAGTTGTTGTTTTTAACAAGTTTTCACACTTTACCATCACTATCTGTGCTTGATCTTTACTAGCCCTTTTCCAAAATAAGTAACACCTTACGAAATATTTCTTTGCCTGAGTGTTACTCCTCTTAAAAAAAAAAACACATTTAATTATAAAATGACCCCCGATTCGTTTTTTTTTTCATAATACCACCTAAAAATAAATGAACACCAACTTTCAAGTGCCACCTTAAATAAATGTTATGTTTGCTTTGTAACTAAACAAAATTCCATTACATATTACTTTTGAAATAATAATAGAAAAATTGCAACATTACCTTTGAAACACACACCTTTTTCTTTCAACCGAAAATCCTATAAATCTTATTCGAAGTTATTTTGTTGTTTTATTGTTTACAGATTTGATTTGTTATTTAATTTTCCAAATTAAGCACGCCATTTGTCTATTAAAAGCCAATAAAAGGAAAACCCCTTAAAACCTTTATTATCAATTTAATAAAAAATTGCTTCAAAACAAAATACAACTCTTACTGCTCCGGCACAAATTTTTGGTCTATTGTTTGATATACACCACAAAATGCGTTTGTATAAGTTTTAAGAAAAGAAAAGAAAAAAAAACGTTTTTGAAATTTTGTTAATATTTTGTCAACTACTGGCACAGCGGCAAAGAAAAAGTTGACACTTTAAGACAAAAACTATAAAAATAAAAAATTAGGTGCGGCAATCAAGTTACGTGTTAAACAGCGTGCATGTTTATATGATGATAAATCGATAGTGACGGGAGGGATAGTGAAACTACATTTAAGTGAAAGTATGTATGTATATGGACTGGCACCACCAAGTAGCTAAAAAGCATTTTTATTTCTTCCAATGTGAAAAATTAATATGTAACTTTCATAGCATTAATGATTAATAATTAATCTTGGTTCGGAGATACTAAATTTAATTTTTAAAAGAAAAGTAAAATCATGCATTATTCATAGTATATATATATTTTTTGGTTTATAAAAGTTTTACTAAGCAAGTTTTGTAGGAAAATTTCTTTCATAAATAAAAGTTAGAAATCGAAATGTTCAAACCCTATACATTAAATAAAGGCACCGGTCTTCAAGTATCTCTTATACCGCAAGACTCCGTTGTTTCTCCTAATTCGAGTATATTCCATATTTATTTAAATGATGTCAAATTTCCAATCTGAGCTATTCCCTCTCATTCAGCAACAGAACAAGCCTGCGGGAGCTTAGGGCAATGATTCAAAATATGAAGGTCACTTGTTAATTATGATTTAACTAACTATATACACTCAAAAAAAAAGACATATACTATTATTAAGGAAAAAATTTTTCTAAATTAAAGTAAAAAAAAATTCTAAGTTTAAGTAATTTTTTCTAAGTTTAAGTAATTTTTTACAAAAATCTAGTAAAAGTTACTTAATATGAGTAAAAAATAAAAAGTTCATATTCTCAAAAGTAGTTCATAAAAATACACACAAAAATTCTCACATTCAAGGTCAAGTTTACTGGTTTAAAGGAAATATTTACCAAAAATTGGAAAATGGTTTAAAAGTTTAGGGAAATTGTATCCTAAAAACTATTCAATCTCGTTATAAATCAAAAAATAAATTTTAGGACATGACTTACTCCTAATTAGTTCATCAAATTTGACTTACTTGAAAGATATAAAAAGTTATTCCAAATTTTAGAAATATATTTACCAGTTTTAAGTATTTTTTCTTTAAATTATAGAATATATTTTTTATTTGCATTAAGCAAAAAATTCAAGTACATTTTTCATATATCCGACGAATATTTGAACTTGAAATAAATTTTTTTGAAAATAAAATAAAATTTTAAAACACAAAAATTTCAATGCTTATTCAGGCTGCCTGTTAGGCAATTGGTTAGAGTGCTTGCCTATCAGTCAGAAGGTTGTTGGTTCAATACTTGCCCCCTCTCAAGGAATTAATACGTATGTATGGTGAATTAATTAGGAATATAATATGAAGATATAATAAAAAACATACCACGTGGTATAGAATTTAATTAAAAACAAAAAAGTACCAAAATTAAAGACAAAAAAAAAAATTTGAAAAATCTACTAAATTTGAAATAAAAGATGAAAAACCTTTTTTGCAATTCTCCGAATTTTATGGACTTAATTTTAGAAAAATTTTATTTAAATATAAAAATATAATTACTATAAACTAGTTCATTAATGAACTAAAAATTTAGTAAATATTTTACTGGTTTCGTGTAAAAAACAGCTTTGGCGCCATACGACAACTTTTTTTTACTCAAATTTAGAAAATTTTCCAAAGTTTTAGTTAGTTTTTTTTTTTAGTGTATTCCCGCACGGAATTAATTTTTGATTAGCTGCATATAAAGCTGGGATCACTCGACTGGCACAATGTACCAATTTTCGTCGGCTCATTGAAATAAATTCAAAAGTAACAAGGTAAATTTGCCTTATTTCTCAACTAATATAATATAATGAAATATAATTACATAACTGCACCAAACTGCATTGGTAAAAAAGCTATTTAGACTTATTCAAGAATTAATTAAGTAATAATGTAATTTTAGTTTATTAACTATGGCTTTATTGCGGTGAGCCGACGAAAATTGGTACATTGTGCTGATCGTGTGATCCAGGCTTAAGAGTAAAAGTTGAAATGAAAATACCATTTACTTTGTTTAATAAATTTGTCAAAGTCCGAGTCGCATTCCATATCACAGTTCAATTTTTAAGGTTCAATCGCTCTTCCAAATCGCTTCAAAGACACTTTAATACATAAAAATCATCATACATATATGACAAAAATCATCAAAATAGCAAAAAAAAAATATGATATGTTTTAAGGTACGTCAACCTTGGTTGGATTACTTTGAAGAGGTATAACTTGGCGTCTTCCATTCTCTAGATCCTAGTTTTTAAAAAATATGGAGCCTTTGTATCCTTTTATGCTTTTATCTGTTTATGTTTTAAGTTTCATTAAAATCCGTTGCATAGTTTTGAAGAGGCAGAAATTTCCCTACTGCTACCTCTTGATCCGAGTTTTTAAAATAAATGAGTGCTGTCGGTCGTTTTAGATAAAGATGTATCTACGTTTTGAGTGTCATAAAAATCCAACCTTTTTTATTACAGTTTATAGTTTTTTAGTTTTATGTAACCTATGTGTTTTTTTAGACGTAGATCTATTTAAGTTTCATTAAAATCTGTTCAGCTGTTAGGCGATAAATCGCAAAACACAAAGTTAGGTTAGGTTTAAAGAGGGGCAGTAAAAATTTACCCAATCCGTTTCGGATTACTCCTGTGTTTTTGAAGCACAGGATTTTTGATAATAAATATTGAGGAGAAACCCAATAAAAACCAGGAAAACACAAAGTTACTTTTGCATTCGGTCACCCTAACGAAGGGTGGGCATGCTATTCACCCTACAGTCCACCTACGGACCCTAAAACTTGCCTTTAAAGATATCTGCTAAAACCATAATAAATGTTTTTGCGCATGGGGGTCTTACCGCCCCACGACTGTATGATGCCCAGAATTACAGAGAGAATTCTTTATTAAGTCGTACTGCTCACATGTGGGTGGCGTTGGCTGAACTAGTTAGAACGTTGACTACAAAACCGAAGGTATCGGGTTCTATCCCGGTCTCCAGCAATCATTAAAATAACAACACCATACATTTTTCTGATGTGCATTAGTGTCCTTTGTATCAGTTTTAGGAAAAGTTATAGATATGCAGGCATAACGCACTGGTCACTAAGCCACACCGGCTTCACCGGATGCTAATCTTTATATAACATCAAAGCGCCCTGCTGCGTCGGTATTGTGTTGCAGAATCATCGGCGATGGAAAATAACCAATAAAATGGCTACTAAACACAGTTTCAAAATTTAATACGCCTCATTTACACCAGAGACGCTGCACCACTGCATTATTAAAAACGTGCAAAAAAGCAGAGTTGTAAGAAAAGAATGAAATTTTCCTCTATCTCTTCCTTCAGCAACTGCCTGCTCTATCACTATCACCCTCTTTCACTATATTCTCTTCAACTCACAGGTATCACAAACGGATTATTGTATTGGACCCAAGTGACTTGGACTCTAAATTTCACCTTCCTTACCAGCAGCCTGCTAACCTAACATGGGAAATAACCTACCTGCAGAGGCGTTTTCGGTCACTTTCAAGTTTTAATCCAATGTCCACGCTTTTATTCTCCCCACAACCTATTTTCTTAGTTCTAGTTCCCTGTTAAACAAAAATCACTCTGAAATCTCTACCAGAGACTCACAAAGTCTTCAGGCCTTAGGAAACCTTTGTTTTAATTACATTATTCTGCCCAATGGCGATAACTAACAGCGACCCTGTGTATCGAACCTCCTTTAGCTGATGATACCATGTGCGAAAATAACGATAGTCACCCTTATCGGGAATAAAAGTTTACGTGAAAAGTGTTCGCTTTATTTTCTAATTTTTCAGAATTTTTTTGTTCACGGGAAATATATCACGTTTGCCTTTTACTCTCGGTAAGGGTGAGTTCGAACAAACACTTAGGAAACCAATGGCTAAGAACACCAAAAGAGCTACTGTTTTCAAGGTAAAACCGAACCGACCGTGCAATACCTGCAGTAGGCAAATTGTTGCCGTACTAATAAGTTGAAGGATAAACTGGGGTGAATAAAAATAATTATTTTTAGACATAGCTCAGTAGGAAATGATTTAACTTCGGTCCCATATTCCCCTTGGGAATAAAAATATTAAATATATAAAAAGAAAAAGGACATTTTTAAAGATATGCTTTTAGTAAAAAAAAACTACTTAGCAGAAAAAGCTAAACAGCGTCCCTTTGCAAAAATACTTCTTTGTTTATTTTGAAAACTTTCTTACTTACAAATTTTACTCCTTAGATTAAGCAATGACAAATTTATTTTACAATACAGTTTTCTGCACCAAAAAAAAAAAATAAGAAAACTTTAAATCAATTAGACAAATAACAAACCAAATACAAATGAAGAATAACACTAAAAAGAATGGAAATGAAAAAACAAGAAATTTAGTTTTCGCGAGTACGAGTAAAAGTGAATTACTGTTTTTTCATAAGAAATTTGTGCGTTTTTACTCGCAGCTTTAATTAAATTCGTGCATGTCACTGAAATGAGAAAATGTATATCCTTTAGCAATGAAGAAAAGTATACCAGACTTTTTTTATGTGAAAATACATGAACTGCCTTGTGAAAAAACAAAACCATTTTGATAATATTGAGTTGTGACTGTTTATGATTTAGTATGCGATATGTAAGACCTTTTCAGCCATATAGTTAGATCTTTAATAGAGGGAGGCATTCACGATAAGTTGTTTCACGTCCTGGAGCAAATTGTCGATATTAATCGAAATTTCCATTCAAACGCAACAACAACAAACAACTGTTAGAGCAGACAGTCAAGCCGTTCGATTGCAAAAGATCTAGCTGCCGCCATAAAAGTGTTGCTCGTTATTTTTTTAAAGTTTTTTCCTGTCTATTCGATGATGTTAATTTTTGTATATAATAATGATGTATTATTTATATAATTATTAATCACTGGCTTTAAACACATTCACATATTGGCATATTAACATAATACCTTCAGGTGGCTAATACAAACGCCAATAGAAAATCGCCGCTGACTTTTTTCTCACGGCATACAGTGGTTCAGAGTCGTTTTTCATCGGCCCAAATTCTGTAACTTTTGAACAAATTAGGATTTTTTTTGTAATTCTTTTCTAGTGGATATATAACATCTTAAGCTTTCATTCAAATTCAGTTTCAGTTGAATCAAGATGAATATCTGGAAGACACTGAATTAAAATGAAATAAATTCAGTAAAGTGCGACTCTGACTCGCGCACGAAGGGTTCCGTACGAACAGTAGATATCTAATTTAATACAAACTTCATCCTATATTTAGCATTTTTTTCGTTTTTGTGATCTTTTCGGTTTTTATTTTGTTTTGGCGGTTTATGCGTTTTTTCAGTTTTGGCGATTTTTTTAAGTTTTGGCTCTTTTTTTAGTTTTAACACTTTATTTTCTTGTTTTGGCGATTTTTTTCGGTTTTTGGCGTTTTTTTCATTTTGGCGATTTTTTTATATTTTTGCTATTTTTTTCATTTTTGCGATTTTTTTTTATTTAAATTTTTTTTTAGTTGGCGACATTTTCGCGTTTTGGCGATTTTTTTCGATTTTTGGCGTTTTTTTATTTTGGCGTTTTTTTTCATTTTGGCGATTTCTTCGAATTTGGCGATTTATTTAAGTGTTAGAAATTTTTTTTAATTTTGGCAATTTTTTTTCGTTTTGACGATTTTTTTTTAATTTTTGGCGATTTTTTTTTGGTTTGGCGATTTTATAATTTTCGTTTTTTTAGTTTTACCGTTTTTGAAAATTTCAAGTGTTTGCCTCTTACGGTTTCCAAGATATAGCAAATTGTCAAAATTACATAGTCAAAATTGCATTAACTGATGGACCACCCTCTAATTTTAATTTTTTAAAATTTTAGTGTTAATTGTTGTATGTAGTATATTACATGGGATTTTAAAATTTATCGTTGCTCGTTTTGGAACACCCTTTAATTTTTAATTCTCATGTATTTGTTGTTGTAGCGGCCAAGGTTCTACATACTGTTTCCAAATTGCAGGCCAGTAGCTCTTACGGTTCCTGAGAAAATACCGTGTGACGGACAGCGTAGCGAAAACAATAGGGTTCCTTTTCACCTTTGGTGTACGAAACCCTAAAAAAGCGACTTCGATGCAAAAATTTTATATAGATATATTACCAAATGCTCCACCGATTTTCGAAAAAAAATTATGCTACCAAACTGCAAGTAAATCCTTTAGAATAAAAAAAATTAAAATCTGCTCATATATGACAGAGTTATGCTTTTGAATGGAGATTTCGAAAAAAATGGCTCCAACTGCAAATTTTTAAAATCGGTTTACAAATGAAAAAGTTATGTGTGTTTAAGAGGGAGGCGGATTACCCCATCGATTTTTGAAAAAAAAATTAGAACTAAACTGTAAGTTAGACCTTTTCTCAAATAAAAAAGAATTTTAAAATCGGTTGACAAAGGACAGAGTGTGCATGGGGGAGAAAATTTCCCCCCCCCCCAAGATTTCTGAATTTTTTTAATTAACATAAATTTTTTCCAGCTTGTCACGCCCACTACCTGGGAGTATTTTTACCTAACTTTTGGCTACTTTTTTTATATGTTTCCTCTCTGATGGTGTAAAAAGTTTAAGAATCTATTTCAAGAAAAAATTTAGGTTTTGACCTATGAAAATTTATTGGAAACCACCGTGTAACGTAGATTTCTGTTAACACATTTTGTCATAACAAAAACAGCTGATGCCAGATGATTTATCAAAAGCAAATAGAAGACGCTCTATTTGAATTTTAGTTAATTGGTGTTTTAAAAGTACCAGAGTACAAGTCAGATATAAAAACCAGGTCGTGTATGACGCCTTTTAGAAGAAGACCTGTCAAGTCTTATAAATAAATTTTTTTCAATCTGGCATCCTTTAGTATATGTATACATACATGTATATGTATCTCCTCCTCTTTTTTTTTCATTTCTACAACTATGTATATTAAAAAAATAAAACAAATTAAAATCGAATAAAACAAACTGCTAAAAAAAATTTTATTGTTGAAAATTTTATACAAAAAAGTTTTCCTTTGTCTCTTTCCTGCTTCTCTATTATCGAACGCCCGTTCCCCCCAGTTATGTTCAAAAGAACACATTACTTTTGCATGCAACAAATTAAAAAAAAAATATTTTGAAATGCAAATTTTTAATTTAATTTCATTTAATAGCTACAGCCATTTTTAACGCGCTTTATTCTCCCGCGCCAGAAAAACAAAAAGTTGCAGAATAGCAGACAATAAAAGCAAAAACAAAAATATTGCAACAAATAGAGCCTGGCATTCCCGGAGAATAAAGTGTAAATGAAATGATGCGCCAAATGTAGACGACGGCAAATTAAAATAATATCATTGAATAAATGAATGAATGAATGAAATGAATGAATGAGTGAGTGGCTTTTTTGTTCAAACACACATTCCAAAGACAAAGGAACATATTTTTATCCTGTACTTTGTATTATATATTCAATAGTAGATTAAAATGGAGAATAAATATGTAATATTAAGAGTGCCAAATATGAGGTGGCTTTAGAAAAATATATTTTATAGAAATTTTTTTATTAGAAAAATAGTTATTTTAATTAATTATTTTTATTTAAAGTGAGTTAAATGAATACGAATTTAAAAAAATTATTTGTTGGTTAAGCACGTCTAGATGCATTTCGTTGCTGCTTTCAGATGCACAGCAGAAGACTTCAACCACTATTCAAAAAACTCTTACAAACCCCCATTGTTTATAGAAAAACTTTCAATAAATTATTGAGAATTATAAAATTTAATCATAGTAGGCTAAGAAACTTAAGAAAATAATAATAATTTTACTCAGCATGTGTTGCCTATATGATTATAGTTTTGTAATTCTCAATAATTTTTTGAGACTTCTATAAACATTAAGGAGTTATAAGCTTTTTTTAAGTATACTGAAGTGTTGCTTAGCAGCAGCAAAATGCATCCTAGACGTGCTAAACCAGCAACAAATTAATTTTTGAAATTCGTATTCATTTTAACACTCGTGAAATAAAAATAAAATATTAAAGTAGAGGAAAGTTCTACAGTAAAAAAAACTATTTCCATTTGATTAAATGCAAATTTTGCTCTTGGTTTTTGTGTCTTGAAAATGCAAGAAAATTTTTTCGCTTTTTTTTTGGGAAACTTTTTTCTAGCTTAACAACCAGTCGTGGGGAAGAAAGGGAGCGGTCGGTCTCAACTAATAAATATTCAATTATGTTTTGCTTTGTTTTAAGTAATTTTTTTGTGCATGTTTTTTCTCTATTTTTTTTCAAGAAAGAAAAAAACATTTCTTTTAGGTATTTCTTATTTGTTTCCTTTGGCTTTTTGCAGTTTTTGCATTTTCTTTTAAATGTCTGCTTAAAAATATTTTATCATGTTTCCGTTTCCTGTTAACAGCTTTTTTCTGTTTGGTTTTTAACCACTACCAACAAAAACATGACACTGCGGTTGATCAATTAATTTAGTTTTCAGTTAGTAAAAATTTAATTTTACTTGTATAATAAAAGTAAAGCAAATTAATTGTCATTTGTTTTAGTTTAAAGCATTAGAGCATAACGAGTAAGGATTATTCATTCCTGGGCTCCTGCTGGATGTCTGTAAAAATATGTGATTCATCCATTAGGTAGGTAGAAGTAAACGGACTTCTCGACCTACCCCTTTTATGAATTTGGAAAAGGTTGAATATTTCTAACTTTGCTTTTTCCTTGTCCAGCAAATCGGCCATATCATGAAGCGCTAGGAAAACTTGTTGTTGCTTTTAGTTATTGCGGTTAAAGTGCTAAAAAGTTTCTTAAAAATGTTGTTTTGTCATTTTTTTTTCTCTTTCTTAAAGTTATTTTTCTTTCACTAAATATACTTAAGAAAAACGAAAACTTTTTCACTATTTAAATAACTTTTATTTTATTTATTATTATTATCCTTTTTTTATAATATTTTCTCTTGTGGTTATTTTAAGCAGAAAAATATTATTTTTCTAGTCACTTCTTTACTTTTCAACGCGTATTTACATCTTGCAATATTATGACAAATATATAAATTGCACAAGAAAAATAAATATAAAAAATGGGAAAGCTAAAAGCAAGAGAAAACGAAAATCTCAAATAAAATTGAAAATGACAAATTTAGACATCAAACACAGTCAGCCAGCGAAGAAGAAAATGCAGTCAGAGCTGATCTTTGGTCCTCAGAAATTCTTCTTTAGACGAACTCTGAAACAAAAAATATTTAAAAAAGAGTATTTACTTGTGGCAGCAAATGGAAATTTGTTTCGGGTTTCATTCATTAAAAATTGCATTCCTAAGCGAGGGTGGTCTTCAAATCAAATAGAACGGCAGGAAAATATTATTAATTATACCTTTCAGGCATATAAATAGATGCACTTGTTTGCTTTGTTGATCTAGATAATTTTGAGAGCTAGAGAACTCTTTATGTTACTTATATTCCTGTTTGATGTCATATCGAGGTACCTTGCTTATGGATGTAGGCCGGAAGATTCAGGTTTGACTTATAGTGGATACCGCATAAGTTGTTTATATGAAGAAGAGAACAAAAAAGACCGTAAAATTTTGCACTTAAGCTCGACAGTCAACACCAGCCCCGGATTCTGTAACTCGCTAAAGCTAAAGCTGAATTCGATCGCTAAAATGCGGAACAAATAGAAAATTAAAAATTTTTTGGCAACAACATAAAACACTAAAATTTCGGCACAATAAATTTTTAAGCCAATGCATTATTTCGCAATATAAGTTTGAAAGTTGCATTCGTAACCGAAAATCGATAAATCGACTTAATAGATTTTTAGCGCTAGAGAGTTAGCTTTAGCAAGTTACATAATACAGGGGCAGAAAGCAGTTAAATATTGAAGTGTGTTGGAGGGTTAAATGTTCTTATTCACATTTTCATTTGAGGAAAGACGTTTACAATGGAAACTGGCGAACTTTGTCAGTCAGTTAGGAGCAGCCATATTTTTGGATCTATATCATTCAAATTAACTGTCATTTATTTGATTCATTTTGTGAAAACTATAAACGTATATAGCGTTCAACAATGATATAATTTTTTTATTAAAATTTTCTGATCTGTTCGTGCTACGTTCCGTTCGCCCATATCAGTGTCGCCATAATCTATTTACCATCTCTGGATGCATGCATACGTAAACAAATAAATTCGAATTTGGCACTATGCCAATCTACAAAAAAAGGCAATGTCTGACATGGATTACGGACTGTAGATTAATCATCGGTCCATTGTTCTTTGAGGGAAATGTCCCACAGGCCATCAATGTCAGAATTGGATGATACGACACTAAAGACATTTCCACAGGACAGTGCTACGTGGCACACAGCTCATGCATTCTACATGAGCGATGGGAGGAACTGGTCATCTCACTAGGACTTGAACGGGATGCGAACTAGCCACCGAGATTGTGTGATTTGAGTCCGATGCAAGTTTTTCTTGTGAGGTTTTCTTAAGTAGCAGGTCTCTGCGAGCCAAAAATCACAGCGACCCTCAGAGCCAATATAATCCATACCATTGATCACATGCGGCCTAGTTTATGTCTGGAAATTTCGCATGTGTCCAGAGAAGCCGCTGCAGACGTGAATGTTCTAAATAGACGGTTTGTCCATTTCTTAATTTCACGCTCTTTTGCGTGAAAAGTTTTCTTACCGTGTTATTTCTCGAAGAGGCGATCACCATTGGCAACAGAGATCTTTTGACTTAACATCTTTAGAGTTTTTTGCTACTAAGCGAAAGATAAGTGTTGTGCCAATTGGCTACAATCAATTTCTAAGCTCACAGATGGAATTAATGAATAGAAAAGATTATGGTCCTGCAAGTTGTAGCCTTGTAAATAAACATCCAGTTATTTCACTTGAAAACAAGCGTTTTTTATAATGAAGTTAATTCTATTTTTGTAAGATACTTTAGAAGCGCTTAATGAAAGGCACTCAATATAATGTATTCGGTAGTTTTGTATAGAGTCCAAGGAGGAAAATTTTAGCCCTCCTACTCTTCTACGTTTTAGTGTTTTATATACCTTTTGTAAAAGAAGGCAAGATAAGCACTAGTGGAGGAACAGTATGTACTGGTTTAGAATGCACTGTAAAAATATGCGCCAGTCCAAGTTTTAGTTTCGCTTTACTTCTTTTGAAATTTCGGTTTGTTTACAGTAGTGAACTCGTATCATTAAAACTTGCATATATTTAGTTCAGAAAACTTGCGTATGCCCCTCCTACCTTTAAAATAACCATTTTCAAGCCATGTAAGGTAAATATAATTTACCTATCGCTAAGTACTCATCCTAAAGCCAAAGTTTAACTTGTTCTATAATAAAACTAAAAATAAAATAAAAACTGCAATGATAAACTTAAGCTCGTAGCAGTATAAAAATAGTATAAAAAAGCAACACTAAGTAAACTTCCCCCGGCTTAAGATTTAAGTAACAACTATTTCTGTACCACTAATACAACGGCCACGGTTACACCAACCTCCATTGAGGCACAAGCATACATACGAGTACATACATTCAACGTGGTGTATGCAAATGCAATCATTATTGTCATCAAAGACATTTACAACTGAAACTAGATGCAACAGCTAAATAAACTTTTAGATATTTCTTGCGCTATTGCAATATCAACAAAGCGAACTCCTTGAGGCCTTACCCTGCTCCTTCTCTTTTGACACTCACCTCCTCTCAGAAACCATAATATTTATGCTTAATGTTGCAAATCTTTA
Organism: Tachina grossa; assembly: GCA_949987645.1. Classification (NCBI taxonomy): domain Eukaryota; kingdom Metazoa; phylum Arthropoda; class Insecta; order Diptera; family Tachinidae; genus Tachina; species Tachina grossa. The sequence continues at coordinate 151,058,140 of OX465276.1, forward strand.
CTACCAATACTATTTTGCCTGTATTTACTTAGAGTTGTTATTTATCCTGCTCATAAGCATCTTCTGGCTGTGGTTTGTCGATTTGTGACTGTCTCACTGGTTCTCAAATACTTTTCTCTAGCGGAATATTTAATGTCAGGTGGGTTACAGTTAGTTGACTTGAAAGGATTTAATGCCAGCCACAATCTATAACTGGTGCGCGCATTAGAAGAGGCAAGAAAGCGAAAACAAGAAGTTTGTAAACTTTTTTCCTAATAGTAAAATAAAACATAAAGAGAATAATAGTGAATTAAAGTGACCCATTAAAATAAAAACGATAATCTTGCAGCATTGTGGAAGGTTAGAGAAGGTTAGCTTTTTACTTAAAATTAATCTTCAAAAAGTTGAATTTGCGAAGTTTTTTAAAACAAATTTAATTAGAATTGGACCTGGGGAACATACTTCGCTAACTAGAAATCAGTAGACATTTAAGGAAAAAGAAAAATTATTGCAAGTATTAGGAAGAAGGTTCTAATTTATCTTAATATGCTTCTTATCATTTTGTAATAAGTCCCCCTCTGTGTGAGGAGTAATAAAATTGTGCGAGAAGTAGTTTTAAGTAAAATTCAAATAGAGCAGACATGCAAAGTACTTGCGAAGTATGAATTGATGAATTAAATAGCCAACAAGCTACGCTTAGAACAAGCTACGCTTAGCAGTGAACTTGTACCTAAAACCTGCACATTGTTACGTTCTATTTAAGAGAACTGCCTTCTTAGGTCGATTGACCAGTGGTTACCAGAAATTATCTCCTATCCTCAAGCACATGTTCAATCTATTATGTTGCAGGAATGATTATTATTCAGCCGCATATAGAAAACATGTCTTAATTCGAGCACCATACGAATATGTTAAAAATAATTTCATGCCTCAAAATGCAGAAAATTCAAGGTCTCGATGACAATCAAGGTAATATTGTCGTGCAGGTTATTATTGTAGAATGTAGGAATTTTATTTATACTCCTCCTCTTTAGTGAGGTATCCCGCAGTTTTTTACACTATTTTATTCTCATAACTTTAGGCAGATATTTATAATTGCAAGTCCACAATTTTGCAAGACTCTCCACAGGTTCAGTTCTTCATGTCAAAGGAGGTTTAAGTGGTGTTTAATGTATAACTGCTCTTTGGTGAGGTAACCTCCAGTAAAAACCTCTCGCTGTTTTGTTCGTATCATTCTGGCAGATGCTTATGCCTGTAAGTCTTTTACAATTTTGCAAACTGCACAGCAATTTCAGTTCTTCATGTCAAAAGAGGTATAATTTGTATTTTGTATGTACTCCTGCCCTTCAGTGAGGTATTCTGCAGTAAAAACTTCTCACCATTTTACACTATTTTATTCGTACCATTTGACTGTGGCTCTAAGCATTTAATGAAGGTAGTAAGCTTTTTTACATACATTTCCAATACCAAAGTCTCTTCAGTGGACATCAATTTTTTGAGCTGATATTTCTGCCTGTCAATCTTTTACATTTTTGCAACATTCGCAGCAACTTATATTCTTCAGGCTAAAGGAAGTGGTTGCAACCTCCAAGTGTGGATTAAGAGATAATCGATTATTACATGAAGTCAGTATTGTCAAACAGCGTCTTGGCCATGATTCGACTACCTTTAATTTTCTTAGGGAATTCTTATAGGTTGCCACGCGTTATTGCAAAACACAGACTTGAACTTTGTTTAAGGAGAACTAAATATCCCCGTATCAATAAGAGAGGTTACTTTCCGCCTTACGTTGTTTTCGCGGATCCTTCCAATGCTCACGTCTAAAATCGCTTATAATATTCGGGATCGTTTTCTTAATTTCCTCTTCTAAAATTAATTTAGTTTGTCATTGCAACAAGTTATAGATTTTATGTTTGCAGTTGTCATGGTGAAAAGCCAAAATGTTTCTAAGGAATTTATATCTATGCAAAAAGTTTAATATTTTTTCTGCTCTAGTGTTTTTCCAACAATTCTTAATTCCCGTTTCCACACTGCTGCAACTTTTAAAGAAAAGGCTTATTTAAAGAAGAAAAAAATCTTCGTCTCCAGGAAATTCTTGTTGCACTTTGCATACCAAAAGCCCGGCAGACTATACGAAAGAGTCATTCAGGTGGATGCGACATTTACTGTAGCTTTTAATGTCTACAAAAGTAATATTCCATATTTTAATGTACAATATTTTTTCATTTCTTTTTTTTTTTGTTGTTGCATTTAAAAATGTAATGTGTAACAGAGAACTCAAGTAGTTTGCGACAATTGCAAATGTTGACGGTGTAAAGGACCTGCAACAACTTCAATAATAAAAATAAAAAATAATGTTGAAAGAAGGCGTGTATGTGTATTTATACTTAGTACGTAACAGATGAAGATGTAGTAAAAATGTAAATACTCGTATAGGAAATAAAATATGAAAAAAATATAGAAAACTAAAGACAGGAAAAAGGAAATCATCTTTATAAATGATGATGATAACAATAATGATTATGCATTGATGCCAGATGGATAGATAGATGGATGGATGGATGGTTGGCTGCTGCATTTCATGTTGTACTCTTAAGTTAGATGTGCTTGTATGATAATCATAATAATGCAACATAGTGCATTGCAGACAGCAATTGGTAGGGTTTCTTGCAACATTTTTATTATTATTTCTTGCATACATATATACTTCTTTAGCGTAAGCAGAGTCAGATAGATTGTGATGAGTTTGGTGAATAATGTTGATTATTGCTGAGCACTTCGAGTGTGAGTGTATTTAACTGAATATATGTATATAAAATGCAATAGGGAAATACTTGCCGCATATATTGAGATAAATAAGGATCATACTACAAGTTAAATATATGCATAGTGTTAGGAAATTGTAGAAAAAGAAGATGTAACAAACGAAGATGTTAAATTTAAATATTACATTTTAAGAAGAAAAAAATGTTCTTAGGAAGATTTTGAAAAGAAACGTTGATAGTATGAACTCTATATAAAATATAACACCAAGTGGTAGCAATGTTATATTCCAATTTAGTTAAATTTGGTACACAATCCTTTCTTCTGACAAGATAAAAAATCATTATCATGTGGAAGTATTGGAATACCTCTAGTTTACGAGCTACTATTCCTTCCACTATTGAGCCTCTTCAAGCCAAAGCCGACATAAATAAGACAAATCAAGAAAATCTAAAACGTATCGTTTTTTTAAAGAGGTAAACGCATCTATAATAAGAGACTTGTTGGTGATGAGAAATGGTGAATCTACAAAGAAATTGCCTCCTTATTTGAATTGTTATAAAGATATTTGTGGAATGCCTTGAAGGTAATATTTGTAAGGCTAACAAAATGTGTCAATGCTTCCATGGCGCTCAGAACAAATAGTAAGAAAAATAGGAAGGGCCTTTCGTGGTTGGTCGTGGTGTTGCCAGGCCACGGGGCGACCGGCAGGTATGCTAAAAGGCTAGGTCCTTTCTGTTATACATTTTGACGCAACTGTCAAGAAACAAAAGATAGTTTCTTACCGGCTCTGCCCGGTATTGCACACTACGCGATAAAACTTTCTAGACGACCTACCAGAAGTATAACAAACTGGTATAGGGGATCTCATGCGCTACTTCAACACAACCGAGCGGATATAGATTGGGACTCGTATGATTCTACTTGATTACTTGTAGGTAACAAGCAACCACGTAAATCAACTACCAACAAGTCATGAATTTCGGAAAATGTGTGAACTGAGTCCGGACAGTTAATGATTCCTAAAACATTGGACACCCTAGAAATTAAATGAAAATTCCTTGTGCCTGTGCTGTCAAAAAATGGTGACATTGACTGGCCACACATTTCCCCTTTGAATTCCCACCTGTAGAATTATTTGAAAAATCAGATAACCTGATACGTTTGAATAATTTATGGAAAATGCGTCAAAAAAACTGGTAGAAAGAGGCTGTCATTTGATTGATGTTGTATTCCCAAATTATTCCAAATAAATTGAAAAGGAGGGATTAAAATGAAAATATCACATAATATTTATGCACAGAGCCGTCAGAAAAGCTAAGAAGGCTGTTGACATCCAAAAAAAACCTTTAGAGAAAGTTGTAAGAGGAACTTCGAGAATCGTTGAGCAGATTTTGGATTTCTTTTTTTTTACATAATATTTTTAGCTGATTGTTAAAATAATTGACTGTAAACAAATAAACTTAGTATAAACGAAAAGTAATATTGAATTCTTTAATTCTTCTATAGTGTACCTCCCAAGAAAACGTAAATAATATCGGTGTCTCCATACTAAAGTTTGATATCGAATGCGTCGACATAACTGATTTGTTTTGATGCCTATGTAGGTTAAAGGGACGTGAAAGCCTCTTAACATGCACAAGGTTCTTTAAAGCGCTACTAATGACCTACGTTTGATAAATAAAGACTACTCCTGCATTGCTAGAATCCACATGGCGCTTAAGAATCGCAATTAACGCATGACTTTAAATTGAACATCACGAGTTCATATTAGAAAATACACTCGAACACTATGTGAGGTCTCAAGTTGAGGCACAATTTAACCGAGAATTGATAGTGTTTTTGTAATGAACTCTATTATAAAGATTAAACTGGCAGCATAATTCATATTATGATATTCCTTAAAATGTTTTACTTCAATTTCTAAGCCAATTTGTCAGTAAAAAGGCAATAGGTAGACTATTAGAAAGTTTAATTAACTAAGGTGATGTAAAAACTCAGCTTGTTTGACAATTTTTATTTTAGAAATTTATTTGCTGGTAGTTTAGCATGTCTATATACGTATTTCATTGGCGCTTGAACCAAATCATCAGTAGACTTTAACCACAAATTTTAAACAGTCACAAACCTCTTACTTTATGCATAGACTTTCAAAAACTATATGAGAATTCATAAAATAATAATACTTTTGAAAATCACAAAAGAAAAAATAAGCTTAAAGTTCAATTAATGTTTTATTTTTCATTTAGCCTTGTAAATACTTTTATTGTTATCCAATGGATTTCTAATTGTATAAGGATGTAGAAAAATAAAATGAGTTAACCTGGATATAAATTATTTGCTGGGTTTTGTATCAGTTTCAAAGCCTACTAAGCTTATTTTTTCTTTTGTGATTTTCAAAAGTATTATTATTTTATGAATTCTCATATATATTTGAAAATCTATGCATAAAGTAAGAGGTTTGTGACTGTTTAAAATTTGTGGTTAAAGTCTACTGATGATTTGGTTCAAGCGCCAATGAAATACGTATATAGACATGCTAAACTACCATCAAATAAATTTCAATTATTTTATGTACACTTCTGACAATATGTCAAATAATAAATTTTCTTTAAATTTTTATTTTATTTTATTTTTTTATTTTTATAATTTATGATCATAGACTTCGTGATATATTCAATTTAAGGGGCGTCAAAAACGCTGTGAGGTCCCACTTAACACTATCTTCACTAAACGTTTTTAATCAACGGTTTTACAGCATTGAAATTATAACGTATACAAATAAATTAATAAACTTTATCACTTTACTATAAAATTAGAGATTCTTCTAACAAGCATTTGAAATATGAGACTTTAACCATAATTCACGATATTTAACCTCTTAAAAGCTCCAGGCATTTGAACTATCCTTAATCGAATTATAATTTTTTATATATTTTCTCTATTTTTTTTTTTCTTTTTTTGAGATCTTTAGCATGACTCATTCCGTGGACATAAACTAGAGTCTGTAAGTTAATAAAATTTTCAATAATTTTTTACCATAAACAGTAAGAATTTTCTTAATTGCCGTAGACACTGATAAGCATAAAATGTTTGAAATAACAGACAATTTTTGTTTTTTGTCAAATCTTAATGTCATTCCAAATAAAAAAAAGAAAAAAACCTTTAACCTCAAGTTATTGTCAGCCAGTGAAATCATAAAAAACTGCCTCTTAAAAACTCATTATTGTTTGGAAAAAAAACTATAAAAATAAACTTGATTTTTTTTTCTCTCTCCTTTTAATAGACACGGTCTAAAAATACTTAAGAAGAAGAGAAAAAAAAGCCATGAGTGTTTATAATAAAAATTGATATTTAAATTACTTTACTTTGAAAAACTGCATGTAAATAAATAATAAAAATTATACTAAAATGTAGACAAAAAAAAACAAAACCAAAATTAAAAAGTGATAAGATTTTAAGAGGAAGTGCTTGTACATACCACAGACGTTCTTTAGAAGTTGTTAAGCAAACACTTATTCATTATGGAGAACTATTGTGTGTTTTCTGTGTTTTTTTTTTTTTTTTTTTTTTGAATTTTAAGTAAGAAAATTAAGAAAAACTTAAAATAATAATACATATGGATGTAGATTGGAAAATATTACAGCTGCCACTTATTTTAAAGACTTTTACTAATTGAAAGATATATGATGAACATTTTTACACACGTTCAACATATCCACATAAATATTTAACAAAAATGAAATCGCTGCTAGAGATGGAAGAGTGAGTAATTTTAAGAGCAGAAGTAAACTTTTAGAGAACCTTGTTTGGCTTGAATTACCTTGACACATTATTCAAATAAAAACAATTATTAACATCACAAGAATTCATTGTAAGTAACCTTTTAATAAGAGTCCAACCTAAATTAGAGCGTCAAGCATTGCGTTAGCAGCAGGGTACGTATTTTTAGTACATTTGAATGTATAAAATATTTGAATGTACTGGAAATACGTAGCCTGCTGCTAACGCGATGCTTGACACTCTAATTTATGTTGGACTTTAAGTTTTCCTTATTTTGTTAATTACGTTATTATAAATATGTTCTCTGTAAATTATGTATTTGCATTGAGCATAACCACTCTTTAAAATCACTTCAATCACAGGCTCGCGAAATACTTGCGAAAAATAACACTTCACATTCACTAATCTCGCTTTTAATGAGCTTCAAAAATCTTGCTGCCAATAAGTGAAGGCAAAAAAAATTGTATGAGCATACGAGAAATATTCATTCATTTCTACGAAAATTGCTCTCAGTGAATCGGCGTTCCCACTGATATGTGAAGGTTTTTATTTCCTCCTTGATGCCAGGAAGGAGAAAATTCATGGCTTTCTTTGAAAAAATAAAATTTATAAATTTAACTTCAGTTTAAAAAGTTATTTTGCCAAAAAAAAAAAAAAAGATTCATGATCTCGCGGTCTCACGATCATATGAAAAATAAACATCGATTTTAATGAGTTTTAACAGTTTTACCGCCAAAAGGTGAAGGCAAATTTCTACTTCCGCATTCCTACCATATAACTCCCTATTAAAAAACTTGACAATTTTACCACACTTTAAAATTTTTTTTCCAATAAAACACGAAAATATCCATGAACATTCATGAACACTGCTTTTAGCGAATTTTTGGGCAATTTACCGCCGATTGGTTTAGTCAACTTTTTTTACCTCATCCTTTTTGCCACAGAGCTCTTTATGAAAAAATTTAGAAATACCACTAGTTCAAAAAAATTATTCTGGTAAAAATCGTGATCTCACGCCCTCACAATTGTACGAAAACTAGCCATTCATATTTCCGAGAATTGCTTCAACGGTTTTTCCGCCAATAACTGTCGACAATTTTGTACCTTTACGTCCTTCTGCAAATTGATTTTCAGTAAACAAAAAATTTCATTCTAATTAAAGTCACTTTTAATTTATAATAAATTAAAACTACTATGAAGTGCAAAACAAGCACAATCTTAAGATTGACGTCATCTTTTATGCCATGAGACATGAAAACTCATGTTTTTGAAACACTCAGTAAAATTTCTACCTTATAACAAAACAACAAGAGCGATCTCAAATAGTTATTTTCAACATTGAAATAACTTGTTGTAAGAACTCAGCATTCATATAAGGGAAAATATCGTGGCAAATAAACATCGCCTGACATAACTATTCGCTGCTGAGTATCAAATTCATTGAATGAGAAACAGGGAAAGGTCATCCACATGCGGTACAAAAATGCCTTAGAAGTACCAATGCACTAGTTGGAGGTTTAAGAATAAATTTTTGGGGAAAGCCAAATTACCTGACCAATGATTTTACCGGCAACAATAAGCTTGGATGTCTTCTTTATACTGCATTCTTCCATAGCTGAAGAGAACAAGATTGCAAGAAAATGGCTTACAATCTGTCTGAGTATTTCGCTATGGCAATGGGAACCTCTTTGGGTAGCTTATGTAATCCGACTGTTTCCAGTAATGTTTACTTAGATTCGATTATACGTACTTTGACACGGACGAATCGTGTGGTGTTTGTCCAAACGGACCCTCAAAATTCTGTCTTCCATCTAAACTTGCACCAAACATGTATCACGATCACGAGTGCTTCGCTCCAATCACGTCAGCTAAACTATGGTCACCCCTAAGTGCATAGAGTGGCAAAAGGGCATGTTACTCTCTTTAGAAGAAGACGAAAAAAAAGATTCAGCTTAGGAGAAAATAGATGCGTTGAAAGATTTAATGTCTCCTCTTTGTTGTTGCACTTAAAGTATTTGAACATTTTGTTTCTATTTTCTTTGTGGGCGTTTGGTTACTAATGTTTGAGAACAAAACTACCGCTATCGAGTGTTGAAATAAATTCAAATGTTTGTTTTTAGTAGATAAAGATAAAAAAAAAGAATTATAAGAAATGTTGACATGTTTATGATCTTATTTCATGGCCCTTAATTTTTGTGGTATCACCAAAAAATAAAAGAATTATTTTTTTTCTATCTTTTCGTGAAATATTGTTGGAAAAGTTTTTAATAAATTTTTTGTTTAGCAAAAGAGAAAAATGTGGGGTCATATGGTGGCCCTACTCAAATTTATTTTTTTAGTAAAATCACATAAGGGTTTTATCAAAATGTTTAACGTGTATCTTCCTCACAACTCGTTAAAAAGTTTTTTATTGAAATAAAGTTCAACTTACTGAAATAAATAAATTTCAGTATGAAATTTTTAGTGTTTAGTCAACAGTAAGTTTTAAGCGCTTGGGCTGTCTTATAAGACCGATCGTAGTTAATGGTCAAGAAGAAGACCTGTGAACGATTATAACTACTTCGTTTAACACCGGTTCGAAGGACCATATTGTCACCATAAGAAATTTAAATTTGAAATTTCTTCAAGATTCTTGGATATTGAACTAAGAAATAAAGTTAAGTGCAGTGTCCAAAAGCTATAAGGAATTTGCGCACTGTCCTAGAGTTTATAATTTAATGGATGTATCCAACATAATCTAGACCAATCTTAGTCCAGTTTTGTTTAAAGTATCGATACCAAAGATTTTCTCTATTTATAAATATGGCTGAACATTTGTTCTCTTGAATTGTGAATATGGTTGAAAATTGGATATCATCGATGCTTCGAATCTAATTTTTGATAAGTAGTAGGACTTGGAGTTCGTTAAACCCCTTCCACCATTTCTATTTAAACATCAATTTATATTGAAATAGAAATATCAACTCGTTATATAAATATTAATTCATTTATAAAAGTAATTTTTCCATAAAAAAATTAATGAAAATCGACATTTAAATATGAATTGATATTTAAAAATTTTTGGTGAAATTGGCCCTTAGTATCGTCAAAGTTGAGATTACACATTTGCAACTACCAGACTTGTTTGAATTCTTGTCAGCAAGTGCTTCGAAGGACCATTACGAAAATGCAATGAAAACTTACAGTTATTGTCTCAGAATATCTACCTTGGAGCTTAAAATATAAACTATCAATCCTTTTGTAGATAATGAAACTTAAAACTTAATAATTAAATGGAAAGCCGCTTCGCACTTTTTTAATTAATTGTTAAAATTATGCAATATTATTAAATATTTACTGCTTCATTCATAAAAAGTTATTTTGTTTTATAAAGTATGTAAGTAAATTTGTATATGGAAAAACAAATTATAAGCCTCTTTTTATAAATAAGTGTACTGATTAAGTAAAATTTAAAATTAGAAACATTTTTTTGCGGACTCCTGAAACTGTATATTCATTTAGCACCCAAAAATATTATCAATCAACATCATGTCCTTTCTCACATTTCCAAAAGTCAGCTGGCAATAGGCAGGGAACTTGCAACTTATTCAATGGAAATTTCACTTGAGATTCCGCCCAGTAGCTGTTTCAATATAACTACTTATGTACATTTAAATAATTTCTTTTCTTCTAAATATAAGCATTTCAATCAACTAAAGATTTTCCTCACTTAATAAAAAGGTTTTTAATGTAATATCTTTGCTCCTTCAAATTTGTTTTCACTGGCAATACAAATGGCATGTATGTATGTAGCCAAATATATACATATTTGTATTGATTAATTTCAAATAAGAAGAAATGAGTCATAAGAATTCCTTTAAAGAACTAAGAGCGACTGTAGGTGGTAGATTTAGCTGCTGCAGCCGCTTTTACTCTGGGAACATAAAAGACTGACATTAGCAGTCGTAATAAAAAAAATCTCAACACAATAACCAATTAAGTGCCAAAAATTACATCATATACATGCAGGCATGAACACATTTAGCCATGCACACACAGTCAGTGATAGAATACTCCACGTGAACATAGTAAAGCTGTCAAGTATGTATGTATATATATACATATATTTTGTAAGCATAAATGTCGATTTTTTTGTAATAAAGTGGGTGTACTCCAGACAAGGTGCTAATCGAATTACGAGCATATATGTCATATGCTCTATTTCATATTCGACATGTCTCCCGCTTTCATGTTAAGCGAAAAGTAAAGGAAATAAACTGTAAAAACTTAAATGCACAAACACACATTGAAGGAGTCTGCAGCCGTGATTCCCAAAGTAGTCTCTGCTAACCCTTGGAGGTCGATGAGTAATCCACAAATCGTAAAAATAGGAGTGAATGTTGAGAGGATATTCTGTGACTCATAAATACTTCATCAGTATTGTTGTTGTATTCTAGAGTGGGTTTAATTGTTATTGTACCTAAATATTTCAACTATCTGATATTCTCACAATTATCAAGAGCTCAATATATAATATTAAAACGTTTATATTTGTTGAGATATTGAACTTTACTCAACTTGTAATCCTTGATGGGCTACGATTTTTTTGATCGATTTCACCTCTTTCATAAAAAAGGTTATATATAATTATATTTCGGAAGGATATTGAACTGCAGTCAAAAACTGAACTCAACTCATCATTTATAACAATTCTTCCTTTGTTGGGCCTGTTTGTAAATACATTTATACATCACTGCGCTGCATCTGATGCGCATGTGTCATTAGTTTGCTCAGCTGGTGCAGAAGCTTAATTGAACCTCAGACAACCTCTTCTTCCTTCTTGATGAAATTTATTTTCAAATGTCCGATCTTGATCAATTTGGCATCATTTTCTATTCTAGGCTAGGCTAAGTTGGCAGGTTGTTGTTGAAAAATGAAAATAAGGGGTTCAACTCACTTGGGTATAATGCAATACGATTATCCATTTGTGCTACCTGTAAGTTGGAAGTAATAGAAAAAGGTAGGATAGATAAGAAAGGATGGAGATGTAGATTAATAGATGAATATTTACTTCATAAGAAAAGAGAGGAAAGGGTATTGTGTGTACACTCGCCATAGAAGAAAGTTAATGGCCATACTGGCCGCATCTCCTAATATAAAGACTCAGCTTTTTAGTCCTATTTCCGATAACTCGGATAAGCTACTGAAGGATAAACTGCCAAGGAATGGTAGGCGGAGGTCCTCCTGAGAAGGGCAGAAGCAGAGGATACGCGAGATGCATTCATCCTCTTCATCATTAAAACTGGAGCTGTAATCATTGTACGCGCGAGCCATGCGTAGTGGCCCACCAGTGTGGCCAAAAAATTCACCAAGTGCTTTCTAGTGAAGTTCATGAGGTTTTTAGTTCGGTGGAGGCTTAGGCGAGGCCAAAGGATTCTTGCTATAATGTAGGTTGGCTTATTGCGCCATTTCTATTGAGCAGAATTGAGAGAATGTCTATTCTAAGTATAAGCAAAAATAAATCAACAAAATAAATAAATTAAATACTCAGATACTCATCCGTGATGAGTATTTTTTTTTTATCCTCAGATACTTAACATTTGCATTTTAGATTTCGTGGCACAATTGGCAACACTACACTAACTGTGGATTTTTCGAACATGCCCATTGGGTGACGAATGCGCAAGAGTGGATTTAGCTTTTTGACATATTCGGTAAACTCCTGAAGTTGGCTAATTAAGATTGACCTCCCTCATCAGTCGTTGTGAGGTTTTCTTGTATTTCTCCCTCCATGTCAAAACACAGTAACTTTTCTGAAATTTTTTCCAATACCTTCAATTTTGTTGGTGATTTCGATAGTGATTAGCAGTGTTTGCGTCACTTCACTTAAGGTGTTGAAGTCAAACTTAGCACTGACATGCGAAAATTCAAATCAGAACACAATTTGATTGAATTGAATCCTTTAGTATTTTAAGTGTTCTAAGAAAAATAAGGATTTGAGGAACTCTGATCTAACGAAATTGTTTGAAAATAGTTCGTTATACCATAACACTTAACTGCCACGTAAATATGTACATATGTACATACATACCTATGCATTTGTATTTGTGCCATATTCTGAGACTCAAATGTGGCATAAATAAATGGTAAAATTTAGCAGAAAGTTGTCGATGACACAAAACAAAAATTTTAATTGATAAAAAAAAACAGTCAACAAATTGTGAAACTGAGTACACTACTTATTTTGGAGAAGTGTTCAAAACGGTAATATGACCTAAAGCGACATATTAACGTATTAAAAAAAAATAGGAAAAGCAAGGAAGTAATTAAGTGCAAAAAGAAGGGTTTTGAAGTCAAAATCATTTAGAGTGTGTTCCAGTTAAAAAAAACATGAAAAAATATTAAATTGTTTCATAAAGCTATTAAACCCCAAAAACCACCAGTAGATTTGCGAAATTGGGCGTCTTATCATCTAAAAATTCAACAAGCTATCTTAATTTGGAAAAATTACGCCAAACTTGAATCGAATAAGATGAATTGGCCTAATTATATAAGATTGTAACAAGGACGTTCATTAAGAAATAATACGGGGAACTACTTTAACGAAAAAATAAAACATTTTAAATACATAATGAATATTAGAGAAATTTATGCATTAAAAAGCTCTAATAAATTTTTAAGCTAAAAGTTTTTGCTTTAACATTTTTTACTAATTAATTTCATTTGTTTTATTTATTTGCAGGTACGTTAAATTTTAATAATTCAAATGGTGCTCTTTTATGTAAGTTACTTTGATTTTTATTTATAAGCATTAATACAAAATGAGGTAAATTTGTTTTACAACTAAAAATAAGAAAAAGCGTGTTGAAAATAAAGCAGAAAAAATTTCCCTGCAATGCAAGACGCTTGTGGGCGTATTAAATTCGCCTTTTTCCATATATTTATTTAACATAAACATCATAACTGAAGCTGAAATTAATAAACACTCACATCACCACTCACACCTTAAAATCTCAGGTTCTACTCGAACTTCTCAGTGAGAAGTTCTCACTACTAAAAAAATAAATTTTATACTCATTAGCACGTGAAAGTTTATTGGGAGTAACTTTCAAGGATTCTTACGTGAAGTTTTTAAAATTTTTCAAAATTTTCAAAAGGAATTTAATCCGAAGTAGGAAATTGCTGCCACGATAAATATCCCTAACTTTGCCTGTCTCACTCGCATAAGTGACGAAGAGGTATATTGGTCACATCTTCCTTCTTAAACTCTTCTTCCTGAAGGTAAAAAATTTAAATGCCCAAACACACACGAGAATAGTCTGCAGCCGTGATTCCCAAAGTAGTCGGTATGGGAACCCCGGAACAACTATTGTATCTGGACATAGAGCAAAAATAAATAAACCTGACAACGGCTGATGAGGAAATGATGTTTTACTTCAGTTCATTTGTACTGCATCAAATACTCATGTACATATCTATCAAATTAGTCCGTTTTACCAATCATTGGAGAAACTTAAGACATAATTGTATTGAAAATATCGCTATTTAACCTAAAAAAGTAAACACATTATATTATTCTTGATCGCAGTAGAGGAAATTAACGTAAAAAGAAAATAACCTTAAAGAGAGCTGGTTATACTGGAACTGGCAAACTGCAGCTTAAAAAAAACTTTGTCCCAAAAAAAAAAAAAAATTATGAGGTCTCAGTAGACCAGATTTCTTCCGCAATTTTGCGCTGAATCTTAGTAGGTTGGTTAACGAGGCTGCTTGCTGCCTAAAAGCAATGAACTAGTACCGTGAGGTTTCGTTTTGATAAATTCCTCTCTATTCGTCCGACTCGTAACCTGTGACATTAGATCCAACCCGTTTCGCTGGGGTACCACGTGAGGTCCCCTATACTAACCTGTGGTACCTTTGATAGGTTGTCTAGTATGTGTTTTCCTACAAATTTTCATCGCGTAGTGTTATGCCCGGCACTCGTAGAGAAAATAAGAAACTGTCTCTCCTTGTTATGTAGTATAATTCTAAAGCCGCTTAGGCTATATTTACATATATATAAATGTTAGGGATAGCTTAGGTTATGTTAAAATAGGAGCTGTTTTAACGAAGTGCCTCACCTCAACAGGTTAGTTCAGTTCCATGCGCACACGCAACGAGCAAAGTTTGTACTTTGTCAGTCCCATTGTAATATAAAATCTTCGAGATTTTATTAAATATATTTACATTTTGAGTGTTTCAGTAGGCTGGTCTGTTTCAATACAATAAGTGAAGGTCTTCGTTTCTATTCTAATTTAAATTAAGTTATGATATAATTTGTAATTATATTTAATAAAAAAAGTGGATCCGAGAAGGTGCCAAACCGGAGATACTGCTGCGTTTGTGAGATACCTCACCTTCCTCTTTCTCCTGATTATTGCAGATCATGCATCATTCGTTATCTATTATTTTTATTTGCTGGATTCCTCAGTGATTGAAAAGGGTTTAGTTGTACTTCGACACATTAATTTCTAGTTGCAACATCAACAAGAAAGATGCGTGATACAGAAAACGACATTTGAATTACGACTTATGAGTTGAAAACTAACGAAACAGATGAGATCTACAATCTGAAGTTTAAATTTCCTCAATTCTAATGAGAGTTTGCGACAGGTAGCAATTATTTAGCAGGTTTAAAATTACTATAAAAATTTCCTTACAGGTTATCTTGGTTGACTCCCTGAACTCTTAAATTCCTCTAATATGACACTTCAAGGCCAATTGACTTAAAGTATAAATAAAAATTTTACTCTCTTTCGAGTAATATCCTGCTTAAGTTTTACCTCATAAGATACTGTAAATGTATTAGAATAAAGCAAGCTTTTAATCAGTTAATTGTGTATTGTATTATGTCATGTCTTCTGAAAATCCTTTGGAGCTCAAGGTAGGGTACTTTTCACTCAACGAAATAAGTTGTTACCTAAAAATAATGATAAATTAAGAGTAAAAATAAAGAAGCTTGAATATGAAGGAAACACTACTTAATTAAATCATCAACAACAGTAGCAGCACTACCACATTCAACAGCTATCATGGCTGCTGCACCTATAGCAAGAAGATACACTAATTTATATACGTGTATGCTAATAAAGGGTGTCCCAAAATTTACGAATGATATACAATAGTTTAGCAGAGAATCTTCAAAAGTAAATACAAGTACATTAACAATTCGGAGGTAAAAAATATTAAACTATAGTGTAGTCCTCAGAGTCCTGCTGTTGCTACTTTTCATACATAGTATAGCCGGAGCAGTAATTTAAATTGAAGTTTGGAAACAGCTCGTAGAAGTATTCCTTTAACAGCGGAGTGTATTTAAGCAAAATAGTTGTGTCCTTAATCCTGACATTTTGCAACATTTCTTGATACTGACTGATCACGAGTCGGGTCGTTTATGTACATCTGTTCAATACTCATTTCTCTTGAGTTTGTCTTCGTACCATCGTTCTCTGAATAATGTTTTAGACGTTATGAAGTCATATTTTGGTGCTAAAAAATTTTTCACTCCGTTTACCAGTAATTTCCCTCCTACGATAGTGACTTTCTCTTTTAACTATGACGAATTTAATTGTCGAAGTATTTTCGCACTATCCATAAAGACGGCAAGCAGAACAACTCACCAGACGGAAGCTGGCGTGAATTAAACAATATGGAAGAAGGCAGATCAGATTGGAAAAATTTTGTTGTGGCTACATGTTCCTCCAAGGAACCCTAGGAGAATACATATATATTCCAAAATGGTCTGGGACCAATTTATCGTTATGGGCTAACTTTCAACCGTTTAATTTCTGCACCTTAGAGCAATATATCTGCATTATTAGTAAATTAATATTTATATTGGAGATTTTCTTCTGCGACATCTATTATTCGTGACCAATGTAGAGGCTGCTAACTGATCTGAGTAATAATTACCTGAGAGCTCTGATCTTCTCATCTCAGCTTTTTCCTTGGTCTCCAAAGAGGAAATAAGATATATTTAATATATTTATTTTGGAACTCCCTTTACAAAGCTAAAGCAACCATCGGTTAACATAACTGCCAACTTCATAATCACCGTCATTATTGCATTATAAAGACGTCTAAGTAACAAATTTAGTTAAATGAAAAGGAGGAATTTTTCTATACGCTGGAAGACAGGCAGACTAATATACATAAATGCATATTTATAGCAGTAAATGCTCTGTAAACTGTTTATTGTGTGTCTTTCAAATTGCCAACTACAAACTGTGTACAGGTACAGGCAGCAACAACAAAGAGCTTTGTTTGTTTTCCCTATTCACCAAAAACACAGAAATATTGAGTTGCAAGGAATGGCAGTGCAGCTCAAAGGTAAAAACTATTTTCAGCAATGTGAAAGTATATATATATATATATATATATACGAACGAACGAACATTCGTAGTTCTTTCCGACTGCCGAATCAATGCAACGTTTTCCAAGCTGAGATATTGCCGATCCTTACAGTTACAGAGCTCTTACATAGAAATATGGCCGAAGGCGAGGAGGTATCCTTCTCCGTCGACAATCAGGCAACTTTAAAAGCTTTTGAGGTACGCAATATCAAATTGAAACTAGTTAGTGACCGTAATAGAGCTTTTAACTCTTTTATGGACAAATAAAGTGTCAGACTATGTTGGGTTTCTGGCCACAGGGAAATGGAATTGCTAAAGAGCTCACAAAAATTGGGTTGGAGTTAAATGACGAAATATGTGACAGATCGGTTAAATTGCCGGTTGAATTACAGGAAACTCAGCAATTGGGTGACGAGCAGAACCTACCGTTCATGGGGAAGCAGGGTGGAATGTCGAAGAAGGAAGGATCCAGGGTGCCACCGGATATGAAAAGAAAGGCGATGCGAGTCTTACTAGGTGCGCTGACTGGTAACTTCTCATTCTCTGATCTTTAACATGACAGATCAATGGAACATCTAAGCTAAGTAGTTTCAAATATAAACATAATTTTGTAAAGTCGGTTTTTGCTAAATTTGCTCGTTTTGAAGTCGCTATATATCGCAAACTAGACCGTATAATGATTCAAATGTCAGAGGCATCATTCGTACAAAATTTCATCAAAATTGGAAGCGAAAATGTTCAAAATGTTACTTGGCTATACATTTTGATGACTCTCGGCAGGAGCTAGGTTTTGGTTTAGACCCCTAGCTTCTTAGGGTAATATTCTTAAAATTTTGTGTAGATTTCATTGTAACGCCAAGATTCACGCAGAATATTGGGCGTTAAATATGTTTATACACATTTTTTTAAATTAGGCATCTCAAACAACTATAACTAATATATATAGCTACAATCACATGAGTATAAAAATACTCTGACTATAAATCGGCTACACATGCTTATATACAGGGCTATTTTATTTGCACACACACATACATAAAGCATGTTTACAAAACAGCCACGCACACCATACATTTTCCGTTCCAGTTTGTATACACAGATACATATATGTATGTATACGGTGGCGAATAATGAATAAATATCCTGCGTATCATGCGTATATTGGTTTTTTCGATTAAATATCCATAGCATGAGTATAAGCATACTCAGACTATAAGTATGTGAAAGAGTCAATGCGTTTTTTATTTTTAGTTGTAGCGTATCTTGGTTTTTTGCATAAACGAAGTATATATGCTCTTGTATGTTGGCATCGGTTATAGTCATAGTTGCTTGAGAGGAAATATGTGAGCGTATGAATTGTTTGCGCTACAATTATGATTATACTCAGTTACTAAAATTAAGATTATTTATTTAGGTATATTTTTTTAGTGTTCATTCATCATTTTTAGTTCGATTTGGGAGAGCATGAATATAACTAATTTTTTCTTTATAAAAAATTCAAGTGCCTGAATTGAACCAAGGCGTGTTTTCAGATTCGAATACGATTTTTTTCTAGCTTAAAATTTTCTTTAATAAGTCGGTATTAAACCACGCTCCCCGCTTTTAAATATTTTAGATAGTCAATTTTCATCACTAAATTATTGACGAATTTTTTGGCTTAAGGAAACATGAATTCACTTCTTGTAATACTTAAGAAAGCGGGTCAATGACAAACTCTTCGAACTTCTTATTTTTTTTATGTGTATATTCTCACCAAGTAAAAATTTATTCGGTTTTTCGAATAGCATAGAAATTGAAAATTTTTCATCGAAACAACTTCAAACTCGAACGATTGGACAACACTAATGTTCATCTAGTTACTGGTATCTGCACTTTTGTGCATTTTGATTAAAACATGCATACGTTTGCATTCATTTAAATTTTATTTTAGTATTTTCCAGCTAAAATTCTTGCTTTGGTTTTTGCTACATACGAATGGATAAAATGTTTGTTCCCTGCAAATTCGAATACACAAGTAAATATGTATGTAGTTGAATATATGTATGGTGTTGCATGATCCTCATGTGTAGTCCTAGTGAGAGAAAATTTTTAAACATATTTATATACATATGTATGTATGTGCTCGTGTGTATGTGTGCGTTAGAACAAATTGAAACTCGTTAGTGTCACCAAATGTTTCAAACAATTTTGTGGGCGTTGTGGTATTTTTGGGTTACTTGACATCTGACAGTTGAAACTAAAAAAACAAAAAACATTTTACACACACACACACACGTGCACATACACGAAATAGTTAAATAACCCATTATTTAATTGTAGCTGAAGAAGAAAATACACATATATGGAGAAAAACAAATTGTAAATAATTTAAATTAAAAGAAATTATGGTAAGTGAGAGAGAGAGAGAGAGAGAGTGAGGTAGAATAAATTTTTGGTCTGGTTAAAATGATTAATAAGCTGGGTAAAGTTTTAAGGAAAAAAATAATAATAAAGAACTGCAATTAAAGATAATTCATAATTGTTATAATAACACATTTATGTATGTTTATACCTTAAACGTTATTGGAATGAAAAATCATTTAAGACAATTGGCTTTTTCATACATCCATTAAAGTTTTTAAAGAACACTGAAAGAGGTAAAGGTTCTATATTCGGCTATGTCGAATATTATATACCCTCCGATATGAAACGGCAACTTCTAATAATATTATTACTACTTGGCCCAAACTTTTGATAATGTGTCATCCACGAAAACAAGATTAATTTAACATTTTTCGGCAATGATTTTGCTTCATATGGGTTACATGTTAAGTTAGAGTAATCTTCAAGAAAAAATTTTCCTTTTGAAATAACTTTATATGATGATTTAATATTCCAGTACTGTTTAATCAAAATGACGAATCATATTGAATCAAAGTTAATGGAAGTTGAAATTTAAATAATTATTTAACCTGCGTGATTGTGTGTTTGGCACATGCATGAGGAAAATTTTGCGCTGTATGTATAGGTGGCTTCAAGGGTCAATATTTGAACTCGAACTCATCGCTGGTAGTGCTCCTTGAATTTATATTAGATTTGTATTTCATTATAAATTTAATAAAGATTAATAATAAAGCAGCGAAGCTACTTTGTCTTGTCTCCAGGATTTGAACCTGTAACACTCCGCCGGATATGGTTTTTTATCGCAATTTGATCAAATTAACGGTAGCTTCATACCTTAATGTTTTTGAAGAAATAATTACCGACTTTTCTGTAATATATTATAGTAAAACTAAAGACTTAAACGTCTCCCATAAACTGTATGAATTTATGTACATACCCTACCGCCTCAACCATCCTTTCGTATCATCATCCTTCAATTGCTGACAGCGACAAACTTTTGCAATAGAATAAAACACATGCTCATTTAATTAGTTTCTTCTTTAGCTGTTACAACTTGAAAAACTGCATGAGTCACAAAAACTCCTACAATAATTTTATTACTTTTATTAACAACCTTTAAGACCATCAATAGAAGTTTCTGTCAACGAAATAAACGACTGATGTTGTCAACAATGCAATTACCCAAACACACCAATATGGGGGAGAAGAGGAGGAAACAATGCAGGGAACTTGTTATATGTACGTCGTATGTGTTTCGCTTGTGAAGTGCGTTTAAAAAAAATAGAACCATTAACCACAATGCATTGGGACCACATACATCGAAAGAGACACTCAAGGAGACGAAACAAGCAAAATTGCCGTACAAATATGGCGGTATAAGTAGCGTAATAAATAAATTAAAAAGAATTGTTAAAGGAAATATGTTAAGAAATAAGAGTTTTGAATCTCTTCATAGAATAGAAAGCCCTAAAGAGTTTTGATTTTTATTCCCAAATGAATCTGTATTGGGCGTCTTTGGACACTATTCTAACACTCCAGTCCACAGTTTTGACTAACTCTTAATCTCAGGTGTGAATTGATGGATCCTTGTCTTATCCATGCTGAAATATACCCAAATAATCTATTGAAACTTTGAAAAATGTTGCTTGTGGTATATGATTTAAGGTATAGAAGTGATGTCTGACTCTCGACAAAGATACCGACTTTACTCTGTACCTTCCTGTCGATCAGCACTCCAGCCACTTCCCTTCCAAAAAAACTGTCAGCCAGAAATACGGTGGCTTCGTTAAGGAGACGGAACGAGTATTCTACCCCAGGACAAATTATGCCCATGGGTGCGGCTAGTTCAATCAAATTGAACTTTTAATTTATCGGTCTTATAACTTTTCCTTATTTTCTTATCTGAAATTACTTTTCTTCATTCTCTTTCAACACAATTAATATATTGAAATAGATCTAAAACTTCTTGTGTTTATGTGTATTTATTATATAAATACGTATATGTGTATATATTATATACTGCGGTTCCTGTTAGAAACAAGGGACCGCAACATCTTGTATACTACTCCATATTTGCCTAGTGTGCCCCAATACTCCACAATAATGCGTACTTCCGTATGCATCCTGGCATATAAATACTTTGCAAGATAGATTGATAGATATTTAGAGGTTTGCATTTATGCAACACTTTCAAACAAACAAGCAGAGACACATAATTTAAAACTGATGTATGTACTCGTATGTAGATAATTGTGTACGTTTGGTGAGAATAGTGAAGTGACAATATGTTTGATATTATCAGCGCCAACCAGGACAGAATCCACACAAACGACTCATATACATGCACACAAATGCCCACACACATATGTACAATAATAAAAGTGTAAATTTTTGCAGTTTTGCCACCCAAATAGGAATAAAATTATGCAGATGCCAAAGAAGTGACAAAAATCATATCGAAAAGTCTCTTTTTTTTGTTCCTTGCAGTTGTGTGTGTTTGTGTTGATAAGTGAGGAACATTTCTGCGGAATACGTGTGTTTGTACAATTTTTATGCACTTCTAGCTGTTGGAATATTTAGAATTTATATTTCGACACCTTTCGATGCTTGACGCTTCATTTGCATGACAGCATTGAAACGTGATCACCAGTTTCTGGGCACATTTTTCTTTCTCTATTTGTTGCTACTGCTGCGTGGCACTGGCTTTGGAGACAATTTACTGCAGAAGGAGCAGTAATAGGAAAATAAAAAATAAAAGAATTATTGAAGTTTTGTTTTTGTCGCCGTCAGTTCTATGGAAGGTACTTTTCATATGTATTTGGTATATGATTAACACGGCCTAGTGATGTTACTTCATGGGCAGAGGCATTCTTTTAAAAGTGGTGAAGGGGAATGGGGAGGTATATGTGTATGTCATCAATCTGGAAAAATTCAATGTTTTACAAAACCAAAAAATTATTTTCCAAAATTTAAATTTACTTGTATATTAATTGCTTTGATTCCTATGAGGAACATAGGGTATCGATAGATTAGTTGTTATTGGAACGATACTACAAGTTTCGGTAGGTAGCTGATTGGGCTACTATACCTAATCGTGTAGGTAGGGTTGCCATCATAACCCCCAAGCAGGCAAAATTAACTTGCTATTCACACGTTTATATAGCGAGCTGCTTGCTGCAAGGGACCGACGCCAGCTGCCCTAGACATGGTATCAGACTTTAAATGATGATGGTTTTTGGTTATTTAAACCTACCATTTTTACCCGCCTTGTCGTTTCAAGGCCCATAGGCACTCGGAATTTATGTGGTTCCCTATGCCATCCAGACTCCTTTTGAGACTCTCCTCTTGAAACCGCTGATTGACTCCAACTGCCAGCTACTACCCCGACATTCTACTATCTGTAACCTGTAGACGCACTCGGTAACATTCACCTGTGCTTGGTAGATACTAAGAGAGGTAATATCAGTAAACACGACCTAGATCTTATTCTTGAAAATGTGCCAGGTATTGATTATCTTAGGAACTCAGACTAGAAGAAAGGTTCTTAATTTGACTGAGTTTGAAGGGTTTATGATTCTTCCTCCAGATATTGATCCTAAGAGCGCAAAGTAGGCTACAAAGTATACGTGCAATCCGCAATGGATTGATCAATATTTATTGTCCTTCCTTTCAACGTAACCTAACCTAACCTAGGTCTCATTCAGTATATTGTCAGCTTCACCAATTCCTACACCTACTCAACTCCGTTAGTGCTTCTCAGATTGTATGTGTCATGTCGAATGTAAATGATAAACCCAATATTGTCACCATTGAAACATTAAAATTACAATTACACTTACACTCTCGCACCACTAAATCCCAAAGCCGTTATTTGCCTGAACATGTAGACATTTATAAAAAGTCCAAGCCCGTTAACTAAAGATGAAGAAGATGGCTTTAAATCGTTTTCACACAAAACGCTAAAAACATTACAATTTACTGCGTTTTATGCATTTATAGTGACATACATAAATGTACATACTTGCAAATGAATATTTGGCTACATTTATGCATTTATGTACATATGAAGTGTGTGTGAAAATGAACCTTTATAGATAGACATCATTGTCATGTTAGTGGCATTAAAATGAGGCAACAGAAGAAAAACTATCAGTTATTTGAGGCTTTTGCCAACTTTTTCCAAATAACAGCAACTGCAGAGGCAATTGGATTTCGAAAGAACCCTATAGCAAGAATGAAGACCAAAATGGAGATCAATCGGCTGTGATTTAGATAGTTCTAACTCACTAAATTTTTTCCATGGGTTTACAGTTGTATCACAACTTGCAATTCATTACAATACAACAGCTTCTTAAGTTGTACCTGTGAATTCAGGTCGAGCTTATGGTTCGATTATGGATGGCAACCGAACTTTAGTTGCGTTGCCAGTTGCCAAAATAATATTATGAATGGCAACTGACAACTACCAGCTGTTAATTTCAAATGCTAAATTGCAATAATATTGGCAACAGCAAATTTTTAGTTGCTCTATAGTTTTGAAAGCAAAAGATGGTAAAATTAAAAAGAAAATACTTTGGGAAAGCAAAAATATGCTTTAAATGTTAACAGGGAATTGTTTAACCTCTAGATTCAGTTGTTTTGAAACTGCAGCAGATTTGCCGCAAATTCCTCTAACAGGATAAATCTAAACTGTCTAAATATCCATTCACCTGTTGTATGATATTTAGCTTCTTTGGCGACAATTTTCTTCTTGACTTAAACTGCAGGCTTCGTCAAGCTTATTAACACATCAAACTTATTAAGAACACACAGCATGCTATAAAAGCATAAGTGTAATCCGAAACGGATAGGGCCAATATTTATTTCCTAACTTTTGCCGTCCATATACTCTTATCGACGGGCCAAGCGAATTCTTTCAATGTTTTTTTTTTAAGTTACTGCCAAGAGAGGGATTATTGTGCAACAGCGAACTGCTGTAGGTTACCTTATGTGATATCACACGATTTTACTTGACCTTGGAGTTATTTAGCAGAAAAGTTCCGCCTTTTTAAAAATTAAGCAACTATTGGAAATTTGTGACAACCCCAGTATTTGCCATTAAGGAGATATATCTCTTATTTCATTGCCTTTTTTGCACCATGTATGCTGTTGCAAAGTAAACGTGCACTAGGCTACCTTTTAAGGAGTAAGGTTCAAAATCTTTGAAGGAATAAGGAATATAATTTTTGCGGAGTATCCAGTTCGAAAGAATTCCATCTTAAAGACATAGATTATGTAATACTTTTAATATCATTTCTGAAAACTAGAAAAAAAATCAATTTTTAGCAGTTGCTTAGTGTTGCAGCTCAGTAGGTGCATACTAGAGTTGGGCATAGTTATTCCTTTTGCGGATTGTTCCTTTTTGTTCCCAACAACAAAAAGAACTAGTTCGTTCTTTTCATTCAGTTGTTCTTTTCGGTCAGTTGTTCAGTGAACAACAGAACAGAGATTGTAGTCGTCCAATCCTCTTCAATGTTTTCTTCTTAGTGCTTATTATTGACCTTATTCGTTGCGTAGTTTTTATAAGTAAATGGTTAAAATTAATATTGTTGATTGAAAATACTTAAAATGAAGTCAGTGATCATTTGAAAGAAAATTTTAATCACTTTTTTAATACTGATTCATATTCAACACAACAAATTCTTTTTTTTTTAATTTAGTAAAAATGTTTCTTGTTCATCAGTATTTTTATTTGCACTTTGTGCTCTCATTCGCAAGTAAGTA
The DNA here is from genome assembly GCA_949987645.1 of Tachina grossa. Lineage (NCBI taxonomy): Eukaryota > Metazoa > Arthropoda > Insecta > Diptera > Tachinidae > Tachina > Tachina grossa. Next base: position 151,083,174 of record OX465276.1, read on the forward strand.
AAAGGTAAAAATTAATATTTTTGAACGAAAATTTTTTAAATGAAATCCGTAATTTGTTTAAAACAAATTTTAATCACTTTTTTAATTCTAATAATCTTTTTTCACAATCTCTTTTTTAATTCAATACTACAAATTATTTCTTTTAATTTTGTAAAACTCGCTTGTATATTTCACTAAGTATACATTTTCTGTTATTTGTTTTGATTATTCTGCTAAAAATTTAATGGGCACACTACATTGTAAATGTCTCTTGTAAATGAAATGTTTTGCATGTGTATTGGTCAGGAACAGAGAATAAGATAAACAAAACGAAATAAAGACCAAAAACGAACGAAGGAACAAAAACGAACGAAAGAACAAGAAAGACCAAAATAGCAAGAAAGACCAAAAGAACAAGAAATGCCAAAAGAACAAAAAGGAACAACTAGACTGAACTAGTTCATATCGTTCACTTATGGGAATAGTTCAATTGAAGTAGTTCGTTCTTTTACAGCACAAGTCTAGTGCATACGTATTTCACAAACTCTATTTTGATACCGCTGGAAAAAATCCAATGACTACAAATATGTAATTATTTAAATTTGTTGATGGTCCTTCCAAAGGCTCTTGTCCAGAAATGTTGTCGAAAGTGATGGAATTTCTTATCTGTTCCAAACCCCTATCTAGGCTTTAAAAAAATCTAAGAACTCATGCACTTGACAAATAATATGTATTATATTCCATTAGAGCAAAATTTTTAGGGATGATTCTTCGAACTCATTTATGGTCCTACGAGAACTAAGCTAAAAACGTACACGGCAGCCAGAAATAGCAAATGGAAGTTTGCCTAGAAGATTGTTAATTAGCAACAGACACCATGTTAAATGTAAATTTCCATTTTGGATCTTAAGGTGATGTAAGTAAAATAGAGATGATGTGGGGGCAGGTTGCTCAGATATAGGTCGAGATACAGAGAAAGGATATCAGCAACTATTTGGTGTATAAAAAAGGAATTAGTAATAGTTGAAAATCTTCCGAGCATAAGCAACAATTGTGGGAAATTATTGTTAAATATTATTCCATGACAACTGTTGCAAACTCGTTAATAAACTTTTTGTAACTATCACTCATTTACTTTATTGATGACTGTCGTTAAACTGACACACTGATATCTACATATGTGTGTATATAAGTATATCAATGTTTAACTTTAATTCGATATTTTTTGGCATTGACAATGGTCAAACATGTCAAATTGTATGCATTATTAGCGCCAATGGTGAACGTATTTAACCATTGCCATAAATGTCTGCCGCTACTTGAGGATTTAACTACAGTTATTAATGGAAATGGAGTAAATTAGTATTCGAATAGATTTTCATCAGTCTTTTCGAAACAGTTAGTGAACGTAGAATGTGTTGAAAAAAATTAAAATAAGGGAGGAACAATTTTTCAAAAAAAAAAAAAAATGTATATCAATAAATACGAAAAAAATATTTGCTGTAAATTTAGCAGGTCTAGATACATTTCGTTACTGCTAAGCAAAAATCTTTAAAATATTTACCTCTCCCCAAATTCTCCAACACTTTTAAAGCGTTATATTGCGCAAAAATAAATACATATATGCTATAAAAATTAGCTCATTTTTAAAGTTCATGACTATTGAGTTTTTCACCTCGAAAAGTCAAAAGCCTTGAAAATATTGACCTCTTCCAAAATTCACCAATACTTTATATAGAGTTCATGATTTTTTAGTTTTTCACTTCGAAGTGTCGCAAGTCAAAAATCTTGAAAATACTCAGTAAAATGTTTGTCTGGTCGAATTTTGTTATGGAATTTCCCTCCCGCCCTTATCTCTGTTAAAATTTGTTTTAGATTCCTCCGTCTTTGGATTTGAGTTTTTTCTGAAGTTAAATGACCTATAATCCGTCGAGAACTACGAACACTGACAATCCTGTAATTCAATATTTTGGTCCTTCTATGGAAGAGGAAAGGAGCTGTTACATAAACAAAAAAGTAGAATTGTCAATTGCATCCCAGGCTATCTGGCAGAGATAATGTTAACATCAGCAAAGAAAATATTTCATCATATCAAGTGCTTTCGTTAAGGTCCTTTGCTCCAACTTTGAACCATAGAAATGAATATATATATAAGCACTTTCGGTAATATTGCTCTCCAGTGATATTGTTTTTGATTCCTTTTGACTCAATCTAACTCAATTTTTCTCTTTTAACTCACTCTGAAAGGCCTTACTGTTGGTGAAAATCCAATACTGGAACTAAGCCAATCTTGAACATACATAATTTACCATTTTATTTCATTGCACATACACAACTCTAACCCAAATTGGAGCTCATTCGCTTGTTATCATCAAAACATCACTGCAACATATTTACGAAATATATTTTTAAAAAAACTTCAATAGCAATGACTCTCTTCTCCACTGCACTGGCGGCACATATGAACATTTCGCTTAAATTATCGATTTCTAAGTAAGAGAAGAAAAAAAGTCACTAAAATTCCCAAACACTCATATGACTGCCATAATTGTTGTTTTAAGTAGAAAAATTATTATTGTTGTCACAGTAAATGAAGTTGTGTGTTGGTGGTGTAATAAATGTTGCTACTGCAAAGTGCTCTATGTGCCAAAAATGCAGTCACACACTATTTAGATTTGTAATTCAAGTTACATGCCCAACAAAAATGTTCGAATATTGTATTTTTACTTAAAGTCTTACATGTGTTAATTTAACATCAGTATTAGTTTGAAAAATTATGACTGAATAACGATTTATTAGCTCTTATTTTCACTCCAATGCCTTTATTGACTATAATTTTACTTTAGCCGCAGACAGTGAAACTGTTGTTACTGTCTGAAAGGCGAAGAAAAAAAAGACGCTTAAGGGCAACTGTACTTTATACTCGGTGAAGAGTCTTCTCTATTACTATCCTTTCCCTATCACCCTCTCTCACTATCTTCTCTTCAACTCACAGGTAGCACAAAGGTATTGTACCCAAGTGTCCTGGACTCTAAATTTCACCCTTCCTTACCAGCAACCTGCTAAACTAACCTAACCTTGCACCATAGATCACATTAAAAATATGAAGCTGCTCCAAGACCTCTAAATCTGCTCGTTCTTACAGGTGAGCATAATAATAGATACGTAGGCTTCTTTCATAACCTAGACTGTCTGAGGGAATCTCCTGTAACAGAACTTTAGGCTTCATGAGAAATCTTGAGTAGCTTGGAAAAAGTCTTCTTATCAACACAACATTACAAATGATCTCCAACGGGTCGCGCTTGCTATGCGGACTACTCTAATAAGATAGATTGAGCTGATGCACCCGATTCTGGACTAGCGCTGCCAGCTATGATACCAGAATAGCGATGAAAGTAACAGCCGCTCAGCAACTCTTTGAGCTACTCTTATCCTAGAGAACAGACGCTCGGTGTACTTCTTGGTCCGCCGGAGCTATTTGATTTCACTCCAACCGCTCATATTTGAGAAATGTTTGCCATCCGCCACCTGGGAATGTGTCCTTTAGGGGTTACAGGTTCTTCCGAGGATTTAAATTTGCTGTCTATACAAATCTGTTAAGATTTATGAAGTACGATGAAGTATGTAAAGTCTACAGTTATCCTGGATTAATTCCATAGGTCCTTCTATAAATATTGCCTGCTATGAGCCTTTATTGGAAGAAATAAGTGATATATATATATAGTTATATCCCGGAAACTTCATAAGAACACTTGCTTGAGAGAATAGAAAACATTTTTACTGGGAAATATGTTTATATAATAGCTAAAGTTGATTATTAAGCAATAATTTCACTTCTACCTTTGTAGTTAAAGTGAACAATCTATGTAGAAATGTGAGTGCTTTTCATAGGAATATTCCCACAAAATTGCTTATTCAGCATTTTACAGTGAGCTTACATACATAAATCGCGTTTGCAAAATAACCTCCATACATATGTACATACATGTGTATATCAGGGAGCAGATTAATAGTAATAAAATATAAAATATTTATTTACTATGCATACATACATACACACATATGTCTCATAGAAACCATTGTGTTACAAGTATTTGTATGTATGTACCCTGTCGGAGAATGTGTGTTTGACTACAAAAATAGTTAACTTATAGTTAACTTTTCTTAGACTGACTAGAAGCTAGCTGCAAAGTCATCCAGAACAAACCCAAAATTAATTCTAAAGTTGAGTACGTAATCGAATTTGGTGAGAGCCAACAAATTTATTCCCAGCTACTTTAAAACTCATTTCAGTTTTATATTAACATTTTGCTGTTGTTATTTTAGATGGCAGCTTAGCCGAGTGGTAGCGCGTTGAGTACACAACGTGTGATGTTACATGTTCGAGCCACAGAATTTTTTTTTAACTTACTGACTACCAGGTGATTTAAAAAAGTCAACTTTAAGTTAGCTTAAAGTAGTGCCAAGTTAAAATAGTCAGTTGATTACATTGCAAAGTAATCCAAGTGCAGTCAGTACTAGTTGCGAAATAGTTAGCTTAAATTTAGTTTAAAGTTAGCCAAATTTCCGATAGGGTAGGCATGTCTGTTATGTGTTAGATATCCTTTTATCGGTATGCGAATACCAATTAAAAACAATCCTTTCAGTGCTTAGACATGCATGTAATTTGTAACCGTGTATAACAATCAAGATTAAATAATTTTTTTGTTCTCACATTTAATTCTAACTACTTCGCTTTTATAGCTACATATAGAATATATTCGAGGGGTGGATGACTGCAAGAAACACCATTTGTACTAGTTGTAAAAGTGAAGAAAATTTAACACCAAATGTTAGCTTGTGAAGCTGCTTGTTGAATGAAATTATTAGAAGGGAGAATGTCTTGTAATTTTAGTGGGTGTATGTGAAATGTTAGTAAGGAATACTTGCTTGTCTTGACGGCCTTGTATGCTAGTGTCCTTACCACAACGTGAATTCGAGGTGGACAGTGACATCTCTGTATACTCACTTGACATACTTAAACGATGATTTGAAGAGATTATACTGGGAAATACTTTTGCTGATTTGTTACACTCATCTAAGTTTATTTTGAATCCGCCAGGTCAATTACTTAAGCCAAAGTCTTTAAATGAGGTTCAGATGAACCTTTAGTAATTATATTTCCATTACAGAGTTGACTGATTAATTTGATTCGAGGTTCCAAACATCAACTTAATGAATGGATCTATGAGCAGCACTTCGAGAGGAGAGTTCTATGCAGACTTGAGATATTGCTAACATTTTTTTTCTACTGAATTTGATCATAGGCTTAAATGATCTGATTGAGCAGACGTTTCCATGAGGGCGTGGTATCGCAAAGTGTAGAGTGGAAAATATCATGGGCGTAATCATGGGAATTCAGTAGCTTAATGACATAATAAGGTTTCTTTTGGGTATAATTGGAGGGTTAAATTTTTGTTAACGATTAATAATAGAAGGGAATCGCAGTGGACCCAACTGGGTCTGGGAGGTGTGTTGCAACACCATTATTCTTAACCTAATCTAACATATCTGTCTTTAATTACTCAAAACACTATTTAACTAATAAGTTGTGCCATTGATTCTTTAACTTGTTATCGCCAAAAATTAAACAAATGTCGAAAATATGTTATAATTCAAATTGAAACGAAAACTATGCGAATTTGCATCTCTACAATCCAAAAACATAGCTTTCAATTTTAATTACATTCTAACATCCCTGGTGAATTTTCCACAAATAATAGTTTGGTTTAAAATCTATAGAATAAGTCAATCAAAGTATTCATTTCTGTTTAAATGAGTTCATGAACTTTTTAGCCTGCTTTGAAATTGGTGAAGCAATTCAAATCCTCTTTTATTGACTTTTAAATAAGGTTTTGGATCCGTGTGGTAAACAGCAGCACCTCCTCGTTACATCATATCCGCTGTGACCTTAGCTATTTTATATTTAATCACGGCACTCCAAAACAATGTTCGAGCGTAGGTCTCACAACACAAATGAACACAAACTGTGAAGCTTCTTTGGCTTGTCTGCAGAAACACCTAGAATCTCCTGCAGAAATCGAACCTGCGATCCACCGACTACTGAACTAGTAAACTGCCTATTGGCCAAGATGGCACTTTAGAGCTGCTATTTGCGTGCTCCTAAGATCATTATTTTTCGAGGAAATTTGCCAAGATAATGTGCTCCGGAAGGACTTTCCACAGCAGTTCTTCCTCAAAGTTTAATTTTTTTTGAAACAAAACTAAATCGAGAGAAACCTTCTCTAAAATAACACTAAACTTGTGAGCGAACTGTTTCACTGTTCGCAATAATATCCAGATTTGAACCTGAACTTTTATAGGACAGTTGGAGAGAGGGAGGTAGTGCTCACCATACTTTTCGATAGAGACAAAAACACTTACCAGAGAAATAGTCCTATAAAACGATCCAAGCATGGTGTTTGCATGAGGCAACTCATATCAATATGCAATGGTTTAATTTTTTAAGACTTTAGAGTCTAATTTTGCCAACTCATCTAATCCTTAGCTGAGACTCCACATTCTTTTATACATAAAAAGGAAGTTTGAAAAAAAATAGTTTTTACATTTCTTCCAATAAAGGAAACAAAATTTTGTATGGGTTCTATTTCAAATGCATTAGCTTGTTTTTTAGTACTAAAAATAAAACATTATTTAGGAAAAAAAAACAACTTTTTTAAAGTCTGTTTCAGTGCGTGTGAAATAAAGATGTAGCATGCAACACATGCGTGTACATAAGTTACTGATCAAATTTCATTAACAAAGTTGCAGTTTTTTTTCATAAATATTTTTTTGTTTTCCGTAAAAGTATGACCAACAAATTTCATAATACTTAATTTAATAAAAAAAATAATGCATTCTTGCTTTTAGGTTGCTAAAAATTTCTCCGTATTTTCTATACTTTTTTGTCCTTAATTTATACGAAATATAGTTTAAAACAAGACAGTAAAAGCTTTGAATATAATTTCATACAGGACAACTGGACAAAAACAAAAAATAAAAAATAGAACAGAAAAAGCAAAAAAAAAAAATTATAATTGTTTTTACAGCTCAAATAACATCAGGGTACATTCTTCATTTACCCTGATGTCCTGCTGTTGCATTTAAACTTCAATATTACTACAGGTGTTTGCCAAAAGGTTGCATAAATGTAAAACGAACCAACCAGCAAACGAACGCATGCATGCATACACACGCAACACCACAAACTTAAAACAGAAGCTTGTTGTGCAACAATGAGAGAAAAATTCTTCGTATGACAAAGACTGCATACAGTGTTCAATTTTATGTTGTATTATACTTGATTATTGCTTTAACTGGCTGGTTTTATGTGAGTTTGTCAAGAAAAAACTGCGTTAGTATATGTTTACCCAACAGTTCTGGGAATTATTGATGGTAAAATAACTGCTTTTACTGTGATCTAGCTGTGTTACCCAAATAAACTTAGCAATGGTGAAAAAATACTACCTCGCTCAAGGAAGGTATGTCTGTAAGCGAGAGCTTAGGGGTCTCTTGCCTCGCAACATGCTTCTATGAAACATGGGTCTTTTACGTGATGTTCCACTATGAGAGCTCTTGATTTTTATTCTAAGCAGCGCCTTTACGTAATCTTTAGTGTTCTCGGGAATACTAAATCATTTTTTCTTGTCCGTTGTTCTTATATACTTTCTTAGTGAATCTTTTATCTTCTTCTTGTTAATACCTCTCTTTCTCTTTTGATCTAATGGTCTCTCTTTCTGTCTTACTTTTTAACAACCAAATTTGATGTGGGATGACAGAAAATCATTCCTAATGAAAGCAAACTCCGTCTGAAGAAAAAGTACAGCACTAAATGTAATTTTTTCATTGAGTTGGTGGAATTTTAAATATTAGCAACAGCATACTGGGAGACCTTAAACGTTTTATACTTCTTCCAAAACCACTAACATTTTTTACTTAGAGCTTAAGTCGTAGATGTTTGTTTTATATTTTGTTGTAAATAGGATAAGAATGGAAAACACGCAATCAATTTATGTTAATTGGAATACTGTGGGTTTTTGAAGTCGATTGAAAAGAGATTTGGAAGTATCCCGTGAATGTGTTCTAATTCGTTCAAAAATCCTGGTATATTCACATAAACCAACTGTCATATGTAGGCTGCGGGAAAATAAGATGTTAATTCCCTAAGATGAAAGTAAGATGTTGATTCCCTATTAACTAGACCATTTCTAGTTATATCGAGATCGTTAAAGGTTTAGTTAAGAGCTAGATTGTTTGACACGATGGCATATGGTTTCGTTCTGTTGGAATAATATGTTTGAGCTACTTAATAGAAATGAAATCAGAGGTCAAGTACGTAGGTGTAATATAAGGCAACAAAATCACTATTGTTTTCTAAATCTGTTGCAGGAAAAACATGGGGTTGCACACTCAAAGTCTTGAGGTGGATGATCACCATGAAAGTTAAACCAATTATCAACAAGAAATAAGACCAGAAATTAGTTGGAGAAATTACAGAGGCTAGCATGTGTCTGTATAACGGGGGAACTTCCATTGCGTTGTATGAGAAATTCTCATCTTACTCACACCTCTGATGGTTGTGATGGAAAAAGTCGTCGACTTCGTGAAAAAAAGTACAGTCAAGCACTGTTTACTTGGCCAATGGCAGTAATCATTCCAATATATGTACTTTCCGCTACTTTCACAGCTCTCTGATGTAATGACTTTGACAAGAGGTTTTTTATTGTTCTGGACAACACACGATAATGGTGGATAATTGCACTTCGACGTACCTTTGTACTCTATACCATCAGGTGGTACACCGATACTTTCAGAACTCTATAACAATCCCAAGTTTGGGAGTTGTATCTATCATTTTTCAATTGGAAGTTTATGCCATTGAGATATATGCGCAACTTAATCCTGATAGGAGAAATAGTCATATTCACGAATAGTCAGGATGTCATTAATAAAGCATTTAGTCTATGTGAGTTTACCTCTAAAGAGTAAAAAAAAAATTATAATGTAGGGGATCTAGCACAACACAAGCGCATTATGGACTTGGATCGTATAGATTCCGGGAAGATATATCAAGCGAGATCAGGGAATATATCTAGTACAATATCCCTGGTAATTTCAAGTTATTGTCTATATCTCAGGAACTAATAAGAGCTCACTCAAATTTTTTGACACAAAATTCAGAAGAGACTGCCAGGATTTATATATATTTTTTTTAGAATTTTAAAATTTTCATTTTTTGAGATATAGTTCCCCAAACTTTAAATCATGTGACAGTGATCTTTGACCTTTCAGAAAAAAAGTTAAACTAAATGCAGTTTTAAAGCTATTCTCAATACCTATTAAATGGGACCAATTTCGACCCTGTATCTTAAAAACTTTTGAAGATATGTGCAATAATGGCAGACCACTTAATGTGTTTTTAATGAATTCACTACTTTTCGAAGCGCCATATGTCGAATTTATATTATTTTAGTACTATAGAACATTCGTGCAATTTTTTGTACAATTCTAAGAGGGTTAGATAAAAAATTGCGTTTTTTCGTTGATTTAAAATACCCAATACCCTTATTTCTTTTTCTCACGATTCTGTTTTATGTAAGAATAATTTTTGCGTAATGGAATTCGGAAACGTAATCGAAATGTAGAAAAGGTGGGAGTGTTTCGTGTTTTGGTAAAGATGCATCTGGACAACATTTTATGGATGTTGTCCACACCGTTGTCGTTCAAACCAAAAATTGGCGTCATCAATAAAATTGTTGCTGAAGTAAACCAAATTTTTCAAAATAAATTTTGCAGAAAGGCGACTTTTTCCAAGGAACACTTCTTATTGACAATTTTGCAGAAAGGCGACATTTTCCAAAGAACACTCCTTATTATCCAGCACAAAAGAGTAGAAGATATTATTTTCAATGCTACCACGGTTTTATCATCAGAACTGCAGGGTATATTTATGTCGTTTCTTTTTGTCAATCTTGGTCAGTCATGTGTGTGGTTTTAAAATATGTGTTCTTTGTAATCATATTCTCTTTCTCCCTTTTTATCTTTCTTCCTTTTTTTTTTTTTTTTTTTGTAATATTTAGTAAATTCATACGAAAAGTTTAAGAAATGAAAATGTACTAGATACAAATTATTGTTTGCTACCGAAATTCATTGACGCGCAGCCAGTTGCCCTTATTCATGTTTCATCAACTCAAAGCAGCATTAGACCAGTTAAAAATTTTCAGTTAGTGTTTTGTAAATTTTGTCCTTTTTCTCTTTGCGGTAAATGTAAGTATGTGTTCCGTACAAATACACACACACACATCGATTTTGGGTTATTTTTGAAGTTTCACTTAAAATGTGAAACTTCAGTTCTTTGACCCAATTATTTTCTGTTGGGTCCTTTTTGAAGAATTTTCATTTTTATCATCGATTTTGTCAGCCAAATGTTTGGTAAGAACAAAGTTGACACGAAAATAATGTTTGGCTTTAGAATGTCGTTATAGTGTATGCAACTCAGTGCTTGACCAATTTGATATTGTCCCTAGCAAAAAGATTGATAAGAAATTTCCAAATTAAAAAAAAAATAAGTTTTTGGATAATATGTCGGGCTTGTACCTACAAGAGATAGGATAGGATAGGATAGCTAGGTTGCAACCTTTTCTCTTAAACTACCTGGAGCTCAAGTAACGCAGTTTCATATAGAAAACTAGGCAGTTACTTTTCTCAGATAATGAAAGTCTCAGGAAAGCACCGAAGGCTAGTTGAAATGGTTTCGCTTTACATGCGGTCTTCTCCCTTTCAAAATGACTTCTTGTTAAATTGTGCCGCAACAAGAATATTTTCATAAAACATTTTAATATTCCACAAAAATAATAATCGCAAGACTTTTAAAAAAATAACTGAACATTCACGCAGTTTAAAAAGAAAGATGGAAGCTCAATCCTCCTTTTAGAATGGGTTCAGACATTAACTTTTGAAACTGTCGCATACATAAATTTTGTTGGTTTCCTCTGCTTCAATCTGTTGCCAAGGACTTATTTTTTCTGTATTGTGCAGTGTAGTTGCAAGTTCTACAAAATGATCAAATTTTCGGAATTTTCTATTTAGGCATGAAATGCTAATTGATTTACCTCTATTCACAATATCCTCTAATAATTGTTAATATTAAAACATTATCATTGGTAGATGTTTGAGTACGTTTCAAATATCATTTAGGTAATTTTGCTTCAAAAACTCACACATATATACACACACACTGAAAATCTACTTTAAACAAATGTTAAATATTCCCTCATTATACCTGTAACAAAATATAAATGAAGATGTTAGTTGACCTTTTCCCTTCCCTAATCCTCTCTTTTTATAAACGTGTACCTGCATGTAGTTGAACTCTGTCATGGTTTTAAGGACACGTGTGATAATTTGGTTAATTTTAAACTAATTGTTAATTGAAATGATAAAAAGTAAGTATGTTTGTATAAGAAAAATAAAACTAACGAAAATTATCAAATTAAATAAATAATAAAAATGTGGGCCACCTTTGACTCACAACAGCCACCTTTACGAGTAGAGAGAGGTTGTTATAATACAGCAGGTGTACTTGCGTGTGTTTGTGTGTGTGTGTGTGTACGCTAGCGATAAATTCTTGGATGTGTTCTCGTATTTAAAAATTGCCGCAACCTTTAAATGTGCCTTTATTTGGAAAATTATTTTGTTTGTGCTGATAAAGATTTTCGTCATAGTTAGACGCCAGTCCTAAATAAATTTATTTAATAAATGTTTCACAAAAAAAAAAAAAAAATAAGTAGAAGAAGATGAGAGAATATTTTCACACAAACAAACTAAATTTATTTTGTGGAAATTTTCTCTGTTTGTGTGTGTTTTTGACATCTTGTTAGCTGGAGTTTCCAAAAGGAAATTTTATTTAGTTTAATCAAATACACAATAATTTTTGGAAACAAATGCATATACAAACGTTTCTTAATGCTGACCTGGTTTTTTTTTTTGGGAATGTACTAGTGCATGCGGCAAAAAAAATGCAATTGAAGAAATTTTCTAGTTTTAATTGTCGAGCAGCAAATACATATATTTTTGTTTTTGGTAAAAATAAGGTGTTAATAAAACTTTTAGTAAAGTTTTCCTTAAAATAGCTCGATTATTTATTTTGTGAAAATGTCATGAAAATTATTGGTAGTACGGCCATAAATATTATTTAGAAAGAACTATTAAAGGGTGTAGTCCTATAGCTAAATCAGGATAAAGATCAATTAATTACCGTGTTATTGGAATAAATTTTAAATTTATGTTAAAAAGGAATTAAACAGAAATTATTTACGGATCCAATTAAACATTTTTGTAGCACAAGTTACTTGTAGCTTTTTATGACATTACCTGTGTTAAAGATGAAGAACGTGAAATTGAAGAGGAAAATTTCATATACCTCCTCTGCTTTCTTAAAAAAAATAAGTTGAAATGTACAATCCAATATTGGCAAACCTAAGAAGTGCAATATAAATAGTGGCAAGAAGATGTCAGAAGTTATCAAAATAGTTTAAAACTGCATCGAACGGGCAGGTTCGTTATGCCTCTTTATATGCACCAGTGTAGATGTCGTGGATTCTTCAATTACAATATCCGATAATTTTTTAAAGCAGTTCAAATAATTTCACATGAATGATTAAACAATTTCGAGAAATAACACTTTAGTAAAATGTTTTAAACAGTAATTGGACTTTACTTGACGATTAGGAGACAAAACAGCTTGTAAACTTTGGCGAGAAGTCAATTGCACTCCTGGCTGGGATTAACACGCGAAACTTGCTATTGGATGTATGCCACAACATCTAGATTTTTCATACAATTGTTGTTGCAGGTCTTGCAAGAAGAGTAATTCCACCGTTAGATTGTAGCCTTAGGCACTTACTAAGTGTGAAGTGGCACTGATTAGATAAGATTTTTGTTCAAGTTCTGTGTAGTCCTGAGGAGACAAAATCACCGGGAGCTCATGGGAGTTTAATATGATATTGGTTCTCTGGTCATCTTAATGCAACACCTTACAACAACTACTGCTCCCTCAAGTTAAGTGGAGCAGTAGGAGGAGTGGCTTTTAAAAACCCCTATAAAAGAAAATTTGTATTAAAAAAATAAAGTCACAACTTCCAACAATGTTTTTTTATAAACCTTATATATGAGCATACTTGCGCCTTATCAGTACTCTCTAAAGTAGCTTTCATACTAAAACTAGTTTCTTTAATTGTACCAAATGTACTACGAAAACAGTAAATTTTCTCCGAACCTTTAGGTGGTCCCTATTAAAATTTTATATTTATTTTATAATTTTGTATTAAAGCAACTTTTTTCTCTTCCATGTTACTTCTCGAAGTGATAAGATGTAGCATGGACCCTCAATCTTATTTCTAACTCAACATTTTCATATAATATTTCGTCAACTCTCAAGCACTTAATACTTCGTGATGACTACCTATAGTGTGAAGTGTAGAATCGATCCACTTTTATTTTTCTCTCACAGCATTTTTCCAAATACTATTGGCACAATAGGGAGTGAATGCTCTTTATCATCCTTCTAGCTCAACAAATGCATAACGGTGTTCTAAGTGATGATTGGAAATCTTTTCGAAAGGTAAAAATTGCATCTCTAAGGCTGTTTAATTACATTGAGACAAAGAAAATAACTTCATCTTTGGTTGGAATCTAGGTGGTATTTTTGATACGATAACATCATTTTATATGCCAGGACTGTGCTTTGTTTTATTCCTCTTATGGAGGGAAAAAGTTCCCATTACTAATTGAAATGGCATACATTGGCACTCGTCACCCATAAACTTTGTCGAATTTAGCTTGGGACACTTGTTTTCCATGCAGTGTGCATTGACATGTCTGCAGATATCGTTTGAGTATTTTCTTAACCAATAACCACGGCATGCCTTGGATTCGACCAGAAAGAATCAGCTAGAACGCCACCTTAAGTAGGGGTCTCCACTAGCTTTGAACTTAGTATAGGCATCACGTCGGACATCGCAAATAGCTAATGGAGACCGCTCATGTCCATGCTCTGACATCGATTCCTGGACATATGACTGAGCAACAACGTTTGCCATGAGATTTGCCATCCGCAGCCATTTGCAATAGAAAGAAAAGAGACAAAACAAAATTGGTAAATACTCCGTACCTGTTGAACTACCGCAAAATACTTTGATACGCCTGAACACGGACATCGCATGTATTCAGCACAACAAAGAAGTTGATCAATTTTTCACAGTTGTTTTGCCGGCTTCATGTCAATGGCTCCTGACGTAGGGCAGGGGTTCAAGATTGTGAGGTTGTTATTACATTTTTCCTCACCTGATAGCTGATATTATAAAACATTTTAATACGGCTTAAATTCAGTAAATATTTTTCGTCATTAATGTGATTTTCTAAAGAAGATAGGAAAAATTAAACTAGACTTAAGCTGGGGGAAATGCCGGCATTTTTCTGTGCCGCCATGCAGTTCTTCAGCTCCTATATATATTTACTTGGACAGTGTTTGTTATTAATAAAATATTTTTAAAAAAATATGTAATAATTATATACGGGCGCAAGATAGAGGGTAGGTTTCCAAAAAAAATATTTAGGTTTAGAAAATATTGCCGATAAGGTCATACTTTTGGCCTCTAAGGGCATTATTGGGACAGTCAGGGTGGTGGTAAAAAATTTTACTTTAAAAAAATCTTATGTTTGTATGAAAGCCTTTTTCGAGTGAAGCGAGCAGAGGAAATGCTTGGAAGGTCAAATCAGTGGAGTTTGATCTTTCACCTTGCTTCACTAGAATCAACGCGACCCAGGTAAAAGCCTTTTATAATCTTCTAGGCTAGGTTAGGTTCGGCAGGTTTGCTGAGAAGAGAAAGTAATTTTTCAAATCAATTGGGTCCAAAAAATAGATTCATTTGTATTACCTAAGAAGAGGAAAGGGATAGTGCAAGTACAGATGGTGAAGTGACAGATGAATAGAGAAAAGTGCATCTTGTTTTTTTCATTTTTACAACATTGCTATTGTGCATCTTCTTAATTTTTATAGCGTCTTTGAAGCCTCGATGTAACACTTTATTACTTATTTTACTTCGCCGAAGGTTAGTTGCTACAAATATAAAGGAGGAAGGGCAGTGTGATTTTCTTTAGCATATACACTAATGCATATCAGAATTATTTTTGATGTTGCTATGACTGGGGCTAGCCAGGTTTTGAATTCGGGCTCTCGTAGAACATCCTTTGCTTTATGGTGGACGCACTAAGTGCTTCACGCAACAGTACCATCTTATGCCTTTTATCTCCTTATCTTCGACCTTGTCCTCGAGGAGTCATTTACCACTACCTCACTTCCTCCATTTGTGACCTCAATTATTTTCGTGCTGGAACTTATAAGATTATGCTTTTTATTGTTCATAAAATTAATTATTAAGGTGCTGCATATCTCGCCCCTAATATGCCGCGCCTGGTTTCATACAACGTTCAAAAATATGTTTAATTTTCATTTCGAAATCCATCGGCTTATTAGGAGTGTTAGTAGACATAATATTAAGCGATTTAGCATTATTACATATTGCCTGTTAATAACATTTGGCAGCTTTTGCTTTTTGTTTAGCTGCAACATTAAGGTAAGAACAGAAGTATCTAGATAAACTATTGATTCCAGGGGAATTGTTTGCAGTTTTTTGTTCTTACCCCTTATTTAATTTGTGCGGTAACATTAAGGATAGAAAAACTTTTCGCTTCTTCTTTTATTTCCTTTGGCGTTTGCAGCCCTTTTGTTAAGTTAACGCACTTTTTAACCTTCAAATGTCTCTTCAAGCTACATTATTAACGCTTCAGTATGCAGCCTAAGCTGCAAGCAGATTTTCTAAATGGCAGCAGTTAAAGTCGGCGGCAGTGCTGCCGCATTAGATAAAAGAAACACTGGCTTTTAATGTATACAGATACATATTATTTTCGTGTTTTTTGGTCTTAATGCTTTTTTTATGTTGATGAGTTAGAGATACAAATTGAATTACAATATATGCTTGTGAAATGTTGCTTAAGTCTCTGAGAATATACTTCAGAGATACTTTTAACGAAACATGCGCTTTTAGCGCTGCACAATTTAACGAAACCAGCTGTGCTCTTGCTCTCGTACGCTTGTTTCTCTTGCTAGAATTCTTTTTTATATCAGATTCTCTGTTTATGTTTTTGTTGAATTTTTGTTTTGGTTTTACTTTCGTTAAATGTATCTGAGAGTGACTGCATTTTTATTTTTTTTTTTTTTTTTTTGTAAAAGAGAGAGAGTAGTAAAATAGAGTTTTTATTTGTTTGTACTTCTGTTTGTTTTTCTTGAGGTGAGGGAGTGAGTTTTGCTTCGCATTTTGTATGTGTTTGTGGGTAAATTCCTGATTTTTATCCTCCAAATTTTTTTTCGACTGCTTTCGTTCAGTGTATCTTTGGCAATTCGTGCTGCGCAGGCCAGAGTTTTCTTGTTTGTTTTTTTTTTTGCTTTTGCAGACCAAAGGCACTGTATTTGTGGCTGCTCGTTTTGCCTGCTTGTGCCTAGAGTTTGTAAGTGTACAGGCGTGTGTGTTTGAGTTATTGAATCTATAGAATTGGTACTCATTGTGTACGCACTGACTTTAAGATACACAAAAATTCTTTCATGCATTCAGTCTTAAAACGTCGCTCGCTGTTTATAAATCGTAATTACCAGAAATTTAAGACCGGCGGCCGTTTGAAATTTTTTTCAATTTCCACTTATTTCATACATTACACGCTCCACATAAATAATAAAAAGATTGAATGAAACCATTTAGAAATATGTGTACATATACATATAGAAATTTATGCTTTATGAGTATAAAGAAAGAAATTTGTTAGAAATACATATATACAATACGCCGCGCGTTTCGTTGGTCATTAATCACATGAAAAGAAAACTGAAATTCCCAAAGATTTTATATTGAGGTGAAAAGTGAAGCAATCTTGTAAAGAAAAATAAATGAAAATTTTTGGTGCAGAAGTGTTGAAAGATGTACTACAAAAAATAAATAAATGTAAATTGGAAAATATTTCCATAAAGTTTTAACAAAAAAGAAAAAAGAAGAATAAGATTTGTCTAATAATTTAAAATCAAAAATTTGTTAAGAAATTAAAGCAGAGAAAAGGCCTTTGACCTCTGCCTAAGGCGAAATGGCCCCAACCTATTGGATTAAATTAAGGTTTACTTAAAATACCCACGCACACACACACAAACAGCCACATACACGCACAAGCCTGTAAAGTTAAAGTGTTTCATAACTAAATTTCAGAGGTGTAAAGGAATATTATAAAATCCAGCCTAAGGCAAAATTTTGTTTTACATGAAAAAATGTTTTTGGCCAGATATTATTGCAAAAGGCTTTAGGGCGCCAGCTTTAAAATAAATACTTTAATGGTATTAAAAATAGTTATCTAATTTCTGGCTTTAATAAAAAGCATTTTGAAGCATTAAATAAATAAAAGAATTTTTAAGTAAATATAAAAAAAAAAATTTCAACAAAAATTATGTTAACAAAAAAAATTCAAATCCGAGAAGAAAGTGTAAATAAACCCTTAAACATCGGCCAAATTAGCTCCCAATAAAAGCTGCTTAAACAAAACCTTTTTTAGCCCGTTTCTAAAAACACCCAAGCACACTCAACCACACTCACCTAATCTTTTACACGTCCCCCGCAGTCGCCCTCGCCTCTTCTCGCTATCGTTTTCATTTCATTACTTTTCTCTTACTGTCAACTTTTCAAATCTCAGAAATTTTGGCGGGTACTGAACCGCTACTAAAAGCCTTCAAAATTAAGTTCTCAAAGCAAAGTCATCATCATCCGGCATACCGTCACGCTGAGAACATCTACGACGGTGGCACTGATACCGACGACGACGAATGTCCTTTAGAATCGTCCACTATGAATCCCTATGAATATGAAACCACACTCGATTGTCGCGATGACACTAGAGCTGTGGGTGGCGGCGGTGGCGGTGTTGGTGTTGCCATTGGTGCCCTGGGTTCAATGACACCCAGGCATCCTCATCCAAATACTGGCAGTGTGTCGCAACAGAATACGCTACACCATCAGAATCAACAGAATTTACAATTACAACAACAACAGCAGCAGCAACTGCAACAACAGCAAGGCGATTCACAATCGTCCTATTATGATTATGAATATCAACATTTACCACATCGTGGCAATGAAACACAAAATCCTCCATCATCGACATCAACAGCAGCCCGCACACATGGTAGACAAGGCAAGTGACATGAAATGAACAAAAAAAAAAGAAATTTAAATAAAAATAAGAAAATGGAAAAGGAAAACAGTGAATAAGAAGATTAAAAATTAAGAATTTGAGAATTTTTCCTTATCTCGAAATTTTTCCTCTTAAGACAAAAATGTTTAAATGTGTGGTGAGGAATTATTAAGCTCTAGAGGGGTTCTTAAGAATTTAAGTTTTTTTTTTGTTTTTGAATTTTTAAATAGTTTTTTTGCATAGCAATTTTTCGGGGTTTTTACAACCAGTGAAGTAAAATAAATAAGTATTTTAAAATCGAGCAATTTGTGCTCATGATATCACTAATTTGCTCAAAGAACGTCATAACTCAAAAAAAACCATTTTGGCCATTTACACACAACTTCTTTCAAGAATTGAGTAAAGAAAATAATTGTATGAAATTTTTACACAATATGAAGAACGATATAAGGAAAAAAATTCAATTTTTTGAGTTATGACGTTCTCTAAGTAAATCAGCGATATATATGTAAGTGTTCAAAATAGATTCAAAGCATATGTGCCTCGCTTCTGTAACGTGAGGAGTTTTTTTTTGTGAGGAGTTTGTAATGTGAGGAGTTCTGGAGTCGACAAATTTGTTATCCTCCTGTGAAATAGGATAAGCTAGAAAAAATTCATATTTTTTGGTATTTTTTGTTTTAAAATAACTCTGTGAAAAATTCGAATTGTTCAATTTTTATCGATACGAAAACGTCTCACAAGTTACAAAAACCAGAAACTGGTTTCAGTAATGCTTCTATACAAGACTTAGTGCTCCCAAGACGCTAAGAAAAAGACGAATAATTTAGTTTACCATACTGAAGAAATAACAATTTAAGAATCCTTTTGAATTTTATTTGCAATAAATTATATCAAGTGAAAAATTTATACAAATTTTTCACCCTCGCTTGTCTCGCATATCCTTTAACAGGAAAGTTAGTTCTTTTTTTGTGCACGATGATTTTGATATGAAGTCCGGATTCCATAGGAATCATTTTTTTTTCTACTGTATTGATGTATTGATGAATTTAGGAATTTTTATTTTTTTAACAATATGTAAATTCAAAATCAAATGAATTCCTTTATTTTGTTAAAATTTCTTTTCGATATCGTTGAACATTTTCCATTTATTCTCGTGATAATTTTTTTAGTTACAGCTTTCTACTGTATTTGTTTTTTTACCAAAATTCTCAGATCAAACTGAATTTAAATTTCTTATTGTGAATTTTTAATTTTATTCATGTATTCTAAAAAAATTAATTTATATTTCAAGTTTGAAAAAATTCACACAAATTAGTTTTTTAAAATACGCGACTTATTCTCGGTTTTTGGAAAATTTTAGAATTTTTTGCGGAAATTCCTATTTTTATTTTACCTTGCTGCTACACGTTCAATAAATTGCTTTCAATTTTTTCACACGTATGCTAAAATTGAAGTTGTGTCGTAGGCTGCAAGGAATTTTATTACCAATTTTATGTTCAAAATGCCGTCGTCGAGGAAACAATTAAAAATTTTCGCCTACATATTTTATTTCAGCAAAGAAAATTACTTCTGTCTTGAATTTTTTACAAACACAAATATTATTTTAAAACAGCTGTTAAATTGAAAGTAAAATTGAATGAAGCGTTGAAAGAAAAATTGAAGTCCATCTGGTATTCAATTACCAAATGTATGAGTGTGGTAGTAAAAAAGTGTGAATGTGTTGAACTTTGAAACAAAAATTGAACGTGTAGCCTCCAAGTTAATACCATTTTTAGTTCAATTTATTATAATTTGTTAAACTTTCAATATGTGGATGATTTTTTATTTCTCTTTGAAATTTTATTTTTTTCTTATCGTGAATTTTTGCTGCATATTTTTTAACTAAAAAAAAAATTGAAGGGCCTTATTTTGTAAAATGCAATATTAAGCGCTGTCAAATTATATATGTACATTTTTTGTTTTTGTATCTTAAAGTTTTTCCATATAAATTTTTTCAACGCTCAGTGCTGCGTTTTACAAAATATAAAATGTACTATGTATTAAATTTTTTTTTGATAAATTTGCGGTTTCTGTGCATTTTTCTTTAAAAAAAATCACAATAAAATAATTCAGAATAAAGTGACGTGTTAAAGTGACGGCGATGTCGACAACTGTGATAATAGTAATGTTATATCCTTTTATAAACAGAAGATCCAAGCTAAACATTGAGAATAAAAAACTCATAATAAAATAAATTTTTCATCCCGTACTGTTCTACAGTGCCCCAGTCTGGTGCTCGTCCGCAAAATGTCATTTAAACAAGCTTCAAGTAGCTTAAAACAAACTCCTAAAAATGGTATACAACCTATCGTGGCACTATTCCACTCGTCGTCTACATAATCTTGCCGGCTGCGAACTTGTACATGTCAAACTGACCAGATTGACTTCCAATTTCAACACAAGATGTCTATCTTCGCAATACCGACATATTAATGAACTAATTTCAGCGTAATTTTACCCGTAGTATAGTATTTTATCTTAAATGCTTTATATATATTTTTGTAAAATTTTCACCTTCCATTTATACTATTAAGAATTGTAAGTTTGTAAATATTACCATGTATATAATATATTTAAGCAGATAAGGAGCATTGTTCCTAAACTCTTTACCACTTAAGTCGACTTAATTATATTGATGTTATCCAAATAAAGAAAAAAAAATTTTGAGTAGTGGAATTTCGTATTCCGAATAAATTTTTATTTGTTATTGTGATTTCTTTGGTCGTACTCGTAATAGTCTAAATCAAGTCAACAAAGTGATTTCATACAGATTCTTAAAATTATGAAAGGCCGAGCAAAGCCTGAAATTATTTGCTTTTTCGATAATGAATTTCTAAGAAAACAAATACATAAGTACGTTTTTAAAATGTATTAAATATTATCAATTTTTTTCATAAAATTTTACATTTTAAAATGTGAATTATTTTTTATTAATTTTTTTGTGAATATAATGAATGATTAAAATTTAAAATAATAGAAATGCGATTGCTTAACGCTTTTATAATTTTGGCGTAGTAAAATTTCGAATTCCCAGTAAATATTTGTTTATTATTGCGATTTTTTTTTTTGAGGTCACTTTCGAGTTTTTATTCAAATTTTTTTAGAATGTTCTTGTTTATTTCTTTATTTCTTTGCGAGTTTTTTTTTTTAATTTTAGTAAATCATATCAAAACTGCAAAAAAAACTATTTTCGGTAGCACCAACTTCAAATACGACAATATTGACCACAAAATGTGAAAAATTTATATATTTACGATCGATCCGACCTGATGAAAATTTAAGAAAAAAATTCTCATATTCCATTTCATTTGAAAATTCATGTTAAATAGCTGGTGTTAACAAAAAATCTATTCTCAAGTAGATAGACGTGGCTGCTGACGAAGTGTATATCGGCACAGAAAAATTTCAACATTTCCCCCAGCTAAAAAGTCTAGTTTAATTTTTATTTTCTTCTTTAGAATATCACATTAATTAATAAAACATTTCATTCTACAAGAAAAGTCCCATTAAGTTAAAGTTTTCCTGATTAAAATTTTAAAATCGTCAAAATTTTTTTAGTTTCCATAAAAACAAGTTTAACTTTAAGATAGTAAAAGTGAAAAATTAGATTGACACATGGGTGCTGTTGTGGATGCAGAAGAAATTCCTTTTTTCCCCCAGCCAATCTAAATTATAATTTCTTGCCGTTTTAAATAAAATCAGAATAATCAATAAAAATATTTTCATTTGTAAAGAAAAAGGTATTGAAAATACTGAACCAAAAGGCCCGAATAAGAATAAAATTATTTCTTTGAGTGAAAATATTTTATATTACGCTACATTTACACATGAAAGTACTTTCTTGAAATTTCTGTATACATATTATGAATAAAAAATTTAATGTAATAAATGACTTGCATGAAAATTTCTTGTTAATTTTCATAGGAAATTGAAAGTTCATTTAAAAATGTCGTCGAAAAGTAAACTTGAAAAAAATTGTTTTGTTCACTTCTTAATTGGAGTTACCCAGAACATCACCTGCACAAATTTATAAGGCAATAAATTGGGCATAAATATTATTGTTCATATTGTAATAATATTATTGTTTTCAAAAGGCATGAAGTGTCTTCTCCATGTATATTTGAACATGAGATATTATAATTCTTTAAATATTTATACAAAATAAGGATAATTTCTAATAACTATTTACCACAATCCCGTATATTTGTACAAATCTTTAAAGGGGGTAACACTGTAAAGCTTTTTTCATTTTACTTTCTGAAAACATTAAAAATTTACTTTCTTGAAAAATCGCTGAAAGCTGACTGGAAATTAAAAGCAATGTGAGTGTTGTAGTAAAAAAATGTGATTGTATTGCTACTTTCTTGCAATTAGTTGCATGTGTAAATGGTAGGTTATATGTATTTAGGTATGTGATGAAAAACGAGTTCGACACAAAATCAATTTGAAAACGATAAAAGGTGTTATGAGTTTTCTATAGTCGTTTTGTCAATCATTTTAAAATTTGTTTTTAATGGTTTTTCTAAAAATTTTTGATAAATTTCTTTTCACAGCCCTATTATATGGTTTAAATTTTATCTTTTAGTGTGCTTTTTAGAAGTCAGCAGTTTCAGATTGACTTAAAAACATACTCAAAATCGATCGTTTTGAAAACGATCGTTTTCCATCACATACCTGATTATATTGTAGGTTTAGATAAATAAGGCTCAAAAATTAGAAGAACTACATATTTTATATAACGTTTAATTTGGAAGAAACAAGAAAAAAAAATTATTTTAATAAGCATGCCTTTAAAAACAAAATACAAATGTTTGCTGCCCTAATTGTATGTATTATAAACTGCTTAAATAAAGCAGCGCCTTAAGGCGTGTGAAGTTTGCTCGTTAAAAAACTTTTTGGAAATACTTGATACATATTATGAAAATATATAATATTAACAAATATATTTGCTTGTCTAAATAAAAACTTATTTATAACATTTTATTAATTATACTCACATAAATTTTAAGACAACTAATTTACAAAAGCTCTGCTTGGAAAAAAGACTTAATGCTCTAAGACTTGCTTGCACATACTTATAAACATAAAAATGTTCATGTATGCATATAAATGTACATATTTCAAGTTCCGTTCCATAAATTAAAACTCTGCTTTGAAATTCTATTTAATGTATTAAAATTGTTTGTAGCTTACTAATAATTCTCTTACTAATTTCCTATCACTGTAATAATTAATCATTTCGAAAAAATTTATTTTTTTTTTATAAATTTTATTGAACGAAATTTTAAACAAACTGAAACAACCAAAAAAATATGTTAATCAAACGAAAATGTTTATATAAATTTTTATTTGATTATTTAAATGGATGAAAGAGAATTGTGGAAAAAAATGATTTTTATAGTGAATTATGAGTGTAAACATTTTTTTTTTTTCAGATTGTTGATTTACCTCGTTAAGTGACCTATTTAAAATATGAAAATAAAATTAGTTTTAACCAGAATTACCTTGTAACGAAAACAAAAAGAATATAAAGGGTGTCCCAACAAGAACGCAAGATTTAAATTTTAAATAAAACACAGATATTTAAAAAAAAATCGTGAAACTTTATTATATTGTAAAGTAGACAAAACGAGGTTATGTGTGGAACAACAAATCGGGCAGATGGCCGCCGCGGCTTTGCTGGCACACACGCGACCTTTTAATGAAATTTTCATTGGCCGTTTTGCATAAATGCTGCGGTATTTCATTAATGCAGCGTCCAATTTCATCTTTTAAGGCTTGAGTCGTCGTCGGCTTATTCGCGTAAACCATCGACTTCAAAAAACCCCGAAGAAAAAAGTCTAATGGTGTTAAATCGCACGATCTAGGCGGTCAAATATGGTCTCCAAAACGCGAAGCAACACGACCGGGAAACGACTGATGTAGCAATTGAATTGTTTCTCTTGCTGTATGACATGTGGCGCCGTCTTCTTGAAACCACATGCCCTCCACATTCATTTCTTCAATTCTAGGCACGAAAAAACTGGTTATCATTTCACGATACCGAACACCATTGACTGTTTGCGCTTGACCTGGGTTTGAGCGACATCATCACGTACAGCTGCTACATTTTCGGTCGATCGACCTGGTCGAAGGCGCGTTGTTGTCTTTACATCACTAACAGACCCAGTTTCGGCAAATTTAGCCATTAATGTATTTACAGTTGACTCTTTTGGAGCATTACTGTGACCCCAAATTGATCGCAAATTTGCGAACTGTAGCCGCAAAACTTTCACCATTTTGGTAAAACAATTTCACAATGAGAATGCGTTGTTCATTCGTGTAGCGCTTCATTTTTACTAACATCGTACCTTCTACTAGCAAACAATAACAATTGTTCAAATGTCAAACAATGACACTTCGAATGGCGCCAAATTTAAATCTTGCATTCTTGTTGGGACACCCTTTACATCCCTATGTTAAGGTATTTGAAATTTTTATAAACAATGTAACATAATGGGATCGATTGAAATATCAATATGTAATTACTGTGAAGCTTGGTTATAACGAAATCTAGGGGCAAATTACGGCACTCGTTATCGAACGAAATTACGAAACATTTCCATATAAACTCTATTGAAATATTTCGCAATTTCGTTCGATAACGAGTGCCGTAATTTGCCCCCTGATTTTTTATTGTTATAAATGAAGTTGTTTATGCTTGCCAATAGCGACTAAAAATACAAAATACTAAAAATTACATAATTTATAAAGACTTCATAATGGCAGAATTAGTATTGCAAGGCAACTTTGTAGTAGCAAATTCAATTAGATATAAAAAGCTGACTATAAATCACAATTAATAATAGTTTATTCGTTTATAACTAAAGGTGCAATTAGACGTGACGTGGCCATAATGCCATAGCCATAACCAAACCAAAATTCAATTGGTTTCTATGGTAATGGCTATGGCGTTATGGCGAGTCACCTATAATCAAATACAGTCTTACCCATTAGTTTGGTTCGAACGGCTATTTTCTATGGCTATGGTTATGTCACGTCTGATTGCACCTTAAATTGGCTCAAAGGGATTTTCTGGTGCCCACTGCCTCTGTTCTCATGTAGTGAAATGGCAGAATTAGAATACTTATCGTGGATAGATAAACTTTCGAAGGATGAGCTTTGTTCTTTACTACGAAAATTGTTTAACTTGACGAAACAAAATGCATACCTTCCACATATACTTAATTATAGCAAATTAAATTTCAGCTAAAATTATAATAAGGATGTACTGAGAATTAATATTCCAAGCTCTGTACTATATTTCGATTTTATTGACGCAAGGATTAACATACGTATATTCTTTATATTAAAAACTGATGGCGTTTTCTTTTCTGAAAAAAGTGTAAAATTTTTTAACTTTTTATTAAAAAAATACAATTTAGCGTTCTCTTAAAGAAAAAATTTAAGCTCGCAAGGGATGATACAATAATTTCTAATAAAATGTACGAGTATATTTCAGAAAATCATTTTATTGCGAATTTTCATTGAAAAGTGTAATAAGTGTAACATATTTTCCAGAAAAGAAAATACCATCATGCAATTATGTTGATAATATATGTATGTATGTATATATTTTTTTAATAAATGATTTTTGTTTTAATTGTTTAAAAAAACATACTCCCCTCATATATACTTTATATTGAAATTTAAATTTTTTCTACAATTATGATTAGTGCTCAGGGAAATTTGGTAACTATTTGTAAAACTATTCATTTGAGCTCTCTGAGAATTATCATTACAATCGGTGGCAGGATTTACATACCTCCCATATATCCTTTATTTTTCAAAAACTAGATTTTACTTTAAATTAAGATTAAAATAGTTGAAAAACTATTTAACTATTTGTGTAACTACTAAGCTATGTGCTCTGGTAAGTTTCCTTGCAAAACATCCAAGGACACGCCTGCCTCCCATATATCCTTTATTTAGAAAAGTATATTTTCTATGCAAAATATTTTCAAAACGCAGCGACAACGCATAACTATTTGCAAAATTATATACGCAATATATATGTGCATATTTATATAGCAAATTTTGTTATGATCAGTGCAATAATAGGTTTATCTTCCCTATATCCTTTATTGAAAAAAATCAAATTTGAGCTTAAATTAATATCAAAATAGAATAGAAACATTTTAACTATTTGTATAACTACGATTCTAGGCTCTCTTGTAAGTTTCTTTGCAATACATGCAAGGACAAACTTGTCTCCCATATATCCTTTATTTTTAAAACTAAATTTTCTTTGCAGAATGTTGGCAAAATGGAACTCTTTCTAAAACTGTACACATGCGTAGTCTATATAGTATATTTTATTATGATCAGTGCAATAATGGGCTTATCTTTTGTATATCCTTAATTTTATAAAATGAATTTTAACCTCAATTATGATCATTATTTTAGTATTACTAGGGGTTCCCTTTTTTGTATTTTAACCTAAAAATTAATTTGTAAACCACTATGGTAAATCTAATTTTAATCGGAATCTTATAAATTTTATTTTAAAAATTAAATTTTTGTAACAATTTAGATGGTAACTACTTCTAGAATTCCAATATCAATCTATCTTAGAAATTTCAATTCAATTGGTGAAAGGACATGACCACCTCTCATATATCCTTTATTAAAAATAAATAAATTTTAGTTGAAATTAAGGTCAAAATAGTTGAAAAATTATTTAACTACAATTTGTATAACTACGAAGCTAGGCCTTCTGTGAAGTTAGCTTGCGCTTCATGCACGGATAAGCCTGTCTCCCCTATATCCTTTATTTGAAAAATTAAATTTTATATGAAAATATTATTAAAATGCAACGACAATGCACAACTATTTCCAAAATTATATTTTATGATCTTTATAATAAATTTTGTTTTGATCCAGGCCTATCTTCCATATATCCTTAATTTTATAAATAAAGTTTTAACAGCAACTATGATCATTACATACACAATGGACGCAACTGGGTTTTCGAGTGGAGGTGCGGTATAGCACCACCCTTCATAACCTACTGAAAACTCATTGGTAAAGCTCTTTAGTAAATTTCATTTTAATTGGAGCAAGGACATGTTGATATCACATGTATCCTCTATTCAAAAAATTAAATTTTAGATTGAATTGTGATCCGAATTTAGCCAAAGCTATTGACTAACTATTTATGGAATTGCCTAATCAATCTTTTTGGTGAGTTTTATTTCAAACGATGCAAAGACAAGCCTACGTTCCCACATATCCTTTATACAAAAAAATAATTAATTTTGTCTGCAGCTATGTTAAGGATTTAGTGGCAGTTGGAAACTATTTCTAGTATTACATACTTAAGTTCAATGATCAAATTTTATTTCAGTGAGGGAAAAAAAGGATATGCATGTCTTGTCCTTGTATGTCCACTTTGGTATCCTTTCTTTAACTTGAGTTTTGAGTAAAAGTTTGCTAATGTCATATTTTGTTAATTAAAAAATAATAATTTTGCCTTGGGATGTGACTTGAATTCACGGAAAATTTTTAAATACTTCTAGTATTATTATTAGGCAATCCTTCTAGTAAATTTAGTTACAATTTGTGCAAAGATATGCTTGGAAACGGTTTTTCCATACTGTCCTTGATTTAAGGATCTATTTGTTCCTTCGCGAAAGACATAATATGGACTCATAGATTAAAGAGTTAGAGTTTTAAAATGTCGCTCATGTTTTTGAAATAAAACCTATAGCTGGAATGTAAAGTAAACATGATTTTTTAAACCAATTCATCGCAAGAATGTGCAGAAGAGAATATTTTTAATTATCACCTGCAGTGAAACTCTGGGGGCAAATTACGGCACTCGTTATCGAACGAAATTACGAAGTATTTCAATAGAGTTTATATGGAAATATTTTGTAATTTCGTTCGATAACGAGTGCCGCAATTTGCCCCCTGAATATTTTGACTAACCTTATTATATATTCTTTTTTTTAGTTACTAATTGATAGTATAACTTTTTCTACAAAATTCCCAAACTTTTAAGTTTGCAGCTGACCAGTAGCTTTGAAATTA
Source organism: Tachina grossa (assembly GCA_949987645.1). Taxonomy (NCBI): domain Eukaryota; kingdom Metazoa; phylum Arthropoda; class Insecta; order Diptera; family Tachinidae; genus Tachina; species Tachina grossa. The sequence continues at coordinate 151,111,587 of OX465276.1, forward strand.
TATATTTAATATTGTATACTTTTTCCCATGCGCGGCTGCTTCACAGTGGGTTATAAAAAGAAAGAAAAACATATTTAGAAACAACAAATGGTATACATTTATTTTAATAAGCAAATATTGTTTATTTTTCATAAAAAATATTAATTTATATGAATTGGAATTCAAATATTTTTGTTTGTTTAATCAACTTTGATTTATAATTTGTTTCATTTATTTTAACACAATGTTTGTGTTTTTTTTAACATATCTACATAAAATAAATAAGCTTTTTACTACAAACTTTTCAAATGTTCTTCAATAGTTTGTTAACTCTTAATTAAGTTTGTCGTTTTTTCTTTTAACAAAGTTTATTTTGATAACAAAACTTTAAATACAAGATTAACATAAAAATAATCCAATGTTAACAACATTAACAAAATATTAAATTTGATTTAAATATTGTTTGTGTATTTTTTTTTTTTTTTTGGTGTGAAAAAGATAGATAAAAAGAAAGAACAAAATACAACAGCCAAAGACCTTTGTAACGTTTTATTTAAAAAGAAGAATCTAGAAAACTTAACGATGATAAATGTGTGTTAATATTACAAGACAAAACAAACACATACACATTTACATGTTATTGTTTATTATTTAAACTTGGTTAATTTATGTTTATGCCTTAATAAAAATATCACAAAAAATTTTATGAGGAAACAAATAAAATTTGATTTTCTCATAATCAGCTTTATATAACATCTGTATGCATTACTTTGCTCCACAATTTAAAAATGTTTCTTAGAACCCGAATTTGCTTTTGTTCCCATTGCTTGTTATATGTACAAACACATAATGTGTATTCCAATAGGGATTGCCGAACTTTGACAGTTGATAGGGCCATATTGTTGAAGTGACATCTGTCCAATTGGCTGTAATTTTTTTTTTTTTTTGTATAAAGAGAAGTAACACTCAGGCAATTAATGCCTACTACTATTACTAGGTGTTACCTTCTTTCGGAAAGGGATAGGGACAGGTGGTGAAGGAAGAGATAGAAGAAAGCTTCATTTTTTTACAACTCTGCTTTTTGCAGGCTTTTTTTTTGTAATAATGCAGTGTTGCAGCGCCTTCTGGTGTCAAATAAGGCGTATTAAATTTTAAAGCTGTGTTTAGTAGCCATTTTATTGGTTATTTTACTTCGCCGATGATTCTGCTAAACAATATCGACGAAGGAGGGAGCTCTAATGTTATATTAGGATTAGCATCTGCTGAGTCGGTATAGTTCAGTGACAAGTGACTATGCCTTCATCACTTGAACTTTCCTACAACAACTGATACAAAGGGACACTAATGCACATCAGAAAAATGCGTGATGTTGTTATTTAATGACTGTCGGATACAGGGATTGAACCTGGGATCTTTGGTTTTGTAGTCAACGTGCTAACTACTTCAGCCAACGCCACCCTCAGTTAGTTTTGCCAAATCAACATCGATGGATATACCAATCAACATAGGTGTTCTGCTCTGACAAAGTCCGTGTGCATCACCCATTTCACGGTCGCCATAATCATCCTATATAGAAGAGTATTCGTAATGTTCTGTAAACAATCAAAAAACACCCGTACTTCGACGAAACGCTAGATGTGACGAAAATATTGCTGATATAAGGGAAGAGTGAGGGGCAGTCGATTTTATGTGTCTCAGAAGAACTTTGCCTTTCGCAAACCACAGCTTGGCTTGGTTGGTTTAAGTGGCTGCCTTCTACACGTAGACATTCAAGTAGAATCTAGATGATTCCTTTTTGAAAGACCGCTCCACTCGTCGCTGTGAATCTATGTAGAACCATATCTTAGTATAGGGATACGATGATAGGTACTAGATCCAACCCGTCGTGTTGAGATATCTGATAAGGTTACTAACCCAATCTCAGATAAATCTGAAAGGTCATCTAGTACATTTCTGCCTAAACACTTGTCTCTCGAGAGCTGCAAAGCTGAACATTCGCAAAGAAAGTTTAAGATTGTTTCTTCTTTGCTTTCTTCCCGATAACTTTGGCAGAAGTAATTATAGGCCAGACCTAAACTACTAGTATGTCTGCCGACCGTCCAGTGCTCCGTCCTGACTGCAACGAGCCTCGAGATGTCCCTATAGTTCCTATGTGCTAATTGTATTGAGCGCCTATCATTGTAGCAAGGCCACATTTTCTTAGCAACCTTGCACGTGACTATATTGCGGCATCTGTATTCAACATTATATAAGTATTGCTTGAATATACCGTTTCTAATAGTACTAAAAGGCATGGCTACCAATTCGGCATTGGGGGCATTGGATAGCAGAGCCAGATCTGGCCAGCTCATCTGCCCTTTCGTTACCTAAAAAGTTGCTATGAGCTGGAACCCAGATGAGGGTGAGGTCTGCCTGACCAACCAGCCTAGATAGCAAACTCTTACACTGCCCGACTAGAATAGACGAAGTGATATATGATATATATGCTTGGTTGTCGATAAAAATACCAACTTTGCCCTGTACCTTCCTATCAATCAAAACTCTAGCCGCTTCCGTTACCGCCTTGCAGCTTGGCTTACATCCGTACAGAATTCCACTCATGCATTAGCTGAAGGTAAACGACCATTGAAAATGAATTGTGTTCGCTGAATGAGAGCTGGGGCTGGCAGCGTCATCCATACTTCTATCTTTGAGAACTGCGAGCGCGATAGGTCGATGACTACCAATTTCTTTTGGTGGAGATTGAATGATATGGACACCAGCGACATAAGATTTCAACTATGTGCCACACAATTCATGCCACATTGGACATTCTGCCCTAACGATTTGAGATCCCGTTCGTCTCACGTGAAAGTGGTATGAACTGTCCACCGAGATCGTGCAATATGACCCCTGTTAGACTCTTTCTTGTTGAATTTTCTTAAGTTGCAGGTCGATACAAATAAGCTAAATGTCAAAGCGGTCATTATAGCCAATATAATCCATGTCATCAGTCAAATTCAGCCTGATTTAAAAATTTGACATTTCCGAAGCGCCCCATCCAGCAAATCTGCGACGGGAATTTGTATGATGTAATATACCATATACATATAACGACATCGACAGTCCTTTGAAACGAATAAAAAATTTGGATGATATCTCATACACATTTCCTTTTATTTTAATTTAAAGAACATTGAAATCACAGCAACTACAAGGGCGTGTCATTAAGTCCGTAGTTGTTTTAATTCCCATCCTCTTAACCGTAAAAGCAACACTGCTCCTGTCACGGATGGCTTGCTTAGAAGAACCATTATGTGCGCCATAAAAATCACGAATTAATGAATAATTTGGTTGCGTTGGGCAAGCGTCAATCTATTCATGATGATTTGCCATAAATGTCAAAAAGTGAGCGCAGTATGACAGGTCGCTTGACAGTTAAACCTTTCGTAAGTTCTATTGAATAAAATAATGCGATTAACACATATGGTTAATTTAATTGTGACGGGTGTGGCCATGATACTCACATTTTTTGTTTAATATTTAAAAATATTAAATTTATAAGATGAAAAATATTTGTGATTCTTATTATTGTTAATAATAAAAAAATTTACCAAAACTGTAAGTACGTCAAATAACTCAGAAGAACGCCGAGACACCCCAACTTAATTTTGGGTTGTAAAATATATTAGTATACTCTATTTCAAAAGATTACGTCAAAATCAAGAGATATTCCATTACTGCAAGCACATTCCCCCTCATCGCGGTGAGCGTTTTTCGGCTAAAAAGTGGTTGCCGTATGACAGTTCATCCTTTCGTGAGTTCTGTCGGGCTTAAAAATACGTTTTATAATAATAATGGCCAGTTGTGACGGGTGTGATCATGATAATCACATTTTTTTTATTATAATTACCAAATTGTTAATCGTAAGAAAATTTAAAATTTAGATACTGATGTATTTAATACAGGCCAAAATTGCCGTAGTTAAAATTGAAATACGCCAACCAAGATAAGGTCCACGATTTCTGCTCAAAATGGACATCACAAGGATGTGACGGGTGCGACTTTACAAATCTCAGTTTGTACAGAATTATTATTTATTAATTTATTTATTAATCTATTTTTTCGATAATATGTTGGGTGTGACCTCATCATCATCCATCATAATTTTCCAAGCATTCCTTATTTTCCTGCTCATTTCGCTCTCTAAAGCTAAATGCAGTTCATATATTTTATTTTATATACTTATATTATTTAAGTTTCTTTTTTTGCGTTTCATATTTTGGATATGCAGTGAAAAATATAACTACATAGTTGGTGTGATGGGTGCGACCAAATATTTTCTCTATACGAACTTCACTCGAATATTTAGGATGGTGGCTCACAAAATTTTGTTATACTAGTAGTATTACTTGCGCTTACTTTGTTATTGACGTCACTATTTTCAACTCTGCATATTCGCCTTGTTTATTTGTTAGTGTAAAATTTCCTGCTATCAGAAAATTTCCGAACGTTTTGCTTTGATTTGACACAAAAGAAATTAACAGCTGCTCATCAGCTACTGAATTGAGATCAGCTGATATAAATTCGCCTTGGTATGAAGTATTTATTACCCTACATCTATACCTGATATATTTTATCATGACAAATGTCAAATTCCATGTAAGAAAGAATGAATTTTTCAGTATTGAGTATGATTTTTGTCATGATAAAAATATATCAGGTGTAGACGTAGGGTTATGTACATTAATAATTTTATTTATATGTATATGTACTGCCGTAATCATCAAAAATATTTCAGGTTTATTACAGGCTTATTTGGCAAATTTTATATAAATAGAAATATGTCAAACAAGGCTTAAATAAATCTAAAAACAAAACTCTTATTATAAGACATTAAAATACGAAACTTCACCCAAAATGCAAACAAGAGTATAGTCTTTGCAGAGTTAACGAGTTTTATTGAAGACTAGGAAAGGGAATAAAAGAAAACGTAAAATAAAGACCAAACAAAAGGGAAGATCAGACTATTCAGTACATGCTGAATTCAAAACAGAAAAAAAAATTATTTTTTCATTTGTTCATAATTGTCATCAGTTGAACGATTTTTATTAAAAATAAGTAATAATTTTTTTTCTGTGTATAACCGTTTTGAGTGGAGTCGCCGATATACGAATTTTTAAATTTAAGGGTATATTTTTTATTTCAATGACTCTTAATCCTTTTAATTTATTTATTTAATTATTAGACAAACACCAGTCGTTATTTATTGTCTTTTTTTCTAGCCGTTTTTAAAAACATGAAACTTTTCGTGAACCTAAATAAATATTTAATATTTTTTATTATTTAATAACGTGCGTTGTGTTTGAAACCTTAAACTCTAAAGGATTTTCATTATGCATGTATGTATGTATATCTATGTACTCCCGTATAAGAAATATCCTGTGTTTACATGACATTAATGACGACATATCAGCAGCTGCAAAACAAATGAGGCATTTAATCTGTTTAAAAATTGAAAAATGGAAAATATTTAAACTGTGAAAGCAAAGAAAAATTTTATTCAGAGAAACTGAAAAACTACCTAGAAAAGGAAATTTTCAAGTGGTTTCTAAACCAATACATCCATAATATGCACACAAGCACAGGCATATTAGACACACATACAACATACATATGTAGATACTGGGAGTAAAAACAAAAACAAAAAATTTACTTAGAAACCTTCAAACTCAGTTTGAAAAATGTTTCTTTCTAATTCTCTTAATACAATCACAGGTCAATAATCTTGAGAACGGTTTGAAACACCTAGAAGAGCATAGAAAAGAGCGTGATAGAGTAGAACTAATTTAGTTTTCAAATCAATTATTATTTTGAAAGATTTGAAGTTTGAGGTTCAGTTTTTCTATTAAGGGGCGTAGACATACATACATATATTTTTTGCTTTTGTTTTCTTTTTTTATATTTCTCCGATTCTTGTATCAAATATTATTTTATTTTCTTGTGCTCATATTGACATTTGAATTTCCGTTTCTTTTTTTATTCGAGAGTTTTTGGCATTACCAAAAAGAAAGGAAGACTGTCAATTTTTTCAGCTTAAAAAATTATTTTTCTTTAAGTATTTTCCATAATTTACATAAACTCTTACAGTAGATGTATGTTTTTGTAGTTGTTGTTAAAATGCTTGTATTTCATTTGTTATTTGCGTTCTGTTTTTTTATAATACTATTTTGCTTGTTTGTTCCTTAATCCAGCGCATATTTTTGCATATTTTCAGTTAGTGGTGTTAGCATATTTTTTGACAGCTGTCAGGAAGTAATAAGTATAACAGAAGATGAAAAAGTACGCAAAAATAAAACGAAATTCTAAAAGAATTCATCACAAGTTGGGTAAAAAGCTTTTTTTTTCTCTCAGAGATTTTTATTTTATCTTTATATATCCTGTTTAACCAAAAAAAAAAAGGAAAAAAAATAGAAAAAAATATTTGCTATTGACATTTTATATAAATCATCAGAAAATACAAAAATAATGAAAAGGAAAAAATAAAAGCAGATTTCCGTTTGGATGTATGTATGTAATTTAAGAAATAACGAAAAAATGGTTATAAAAAACATTTCGGTATAAACTTAAGAGGAAAAATCATTGAAAAACTTTTTTAATCAGCAACCAAATAAAAAAATATATGTATACATATGTATATTCTATAATTAGAAGCTAAATAGTTCTAAGAAATAGTAAAACATGTATGTATATACTCGCATTAGAATACTAAATAAGAATTTTTTTATTGACATTTCCTACGATATTGAAAATTTGGGCGATTGTCGGTAAAATTCACCAATTTACTGTTTACCAAGAAACAGCAGAAATTATTGTTGCTACTTACTGCTTACCAAAAGGCAGTAAAACAATAAAATTCATCACAAGATACCGAGCTATATGTTTCAAGGTCATTACTCGGTTTGATCATATACGAAATAAGACTTTTGTTTAATTTTCCTTTAACTCAAAATCTTTTAAAATATAATTTATTGTACACAATGCGATCATAGGAAAACATTTTATTCCCACAGAATATTCTGATTTTCTTAATCAGAAATGAAATTTATTTTGTAGTCATAAATGTTCTTTAGCCTCATATTTAATGTTATTTCCATTTACTAAAAACGTGCGACCATCTATTTAAAACATAATCGTGCTGAGATCATATCACAATCCCAGCAAACATTTTTGCTTGCTGGAAGCATTTTTGTAAAGGAGACCATGAAACGGAATCACTTGCAATTGCGCTTTTATAATGCATGATTTTTGTTCGCGATGAGCCACTTAGAAGCAATAGCAATAAATCATCCACCAAACGTGTACCTGTACTATACACATACATATATAATTGTGTACTGTTCGTGTACGATCGTAGAACATATTTTAATGGTCTCGCTTACGTTAGTGCTTCTAGAGATGCAATATATTGCTTCTAACAGCTTTTAGTGCTTCTACGTGTCGAGAATTTTTTGCTAGGATGTTTTGTAGAAGTACATAGCACCAACTTATACATAATTGTATGGTTAAAGTAGATTTTTATACAAAAGTTTAACGATTAGAGATCTTTTTAATTAATAAAGAAAATAAATTAGTTATATGTAGTTATTTTCCAGCCCTGGAGTCATCTTTTTGAATTATTTCCGAAATGTAAAATATGTTTGACTAATAAACAATTAATTAATTAATAATAATAAAGCAAAAAAAGTTTCCATTTTCTATCCCTGGAATAGTGTTTTTGATTTTGATGGTTCCCATTACTAATCTAGGACAAATTATGACACATCAGTGTTATAGAGACGCGAAGTCTCTAGTCTGAGGGTTGGGAAACCTGATTTTTCCTATGTCCCCTTTTACAATTGAGAAATTGAAAGGCAGACAGACGAAGTTTGATGGCGAGGGGTTGAAGAGGTAGAGTTTGTATCCCACGAACCTCTGCACCGGACATTTTTAGTTTCTCTTTTCTACTTTTCGTAATTTATTCTTGTTGCTTCACATGCTTTTTCTCCTTACAGGGGTTGTATGCATGCTTGATGTGTACCAAGGCATATGTGTGTATTTATGTGTACGTGAATGTGAGTAGCAAAGGCGAAGAAGTAAACAAACTACAAATTTTCTGTCTTGTTGTTAATTTCCCAATTGTAAAAAGTTTAGGGTAGTTCAAAAGAGAATGAAGAAAATGTCTGCCTTTCAATTTCCCATTTCGACAGACGGAGATCGCGCATTCGACTTCCCTTTGCATAACTCTACGTCTCGACCTGATATGAAATTTTGTTGTAACTTTAAGTTATAACTGAGTTGTTAAAACAATACACTAAGAATAATGTTTGTGAGTTTATGCTTTTACATGCATCTCCGATCGCGTTGATTTGTATAAAAAATATATAACAACCCATCTTAGAACTGGTTAAACAATTAAACCTTAAACGAAAATTACCTTATCAGCCCAAAAACGAGTTTTTCGGAGAAAATCTGTACCAAATATAAAAAACCTGTTCCGAACCGTGTAAAAAATATCCTATATTTGACGCTGGTAATTGAGCTTGCATGGGTGAAAGAATTTTCAAAGTCAGTTTAGTAGCTTAGAACGAAATCGTAGCAAACAAACAAAAAAAACTCATTTTCACATTATTTAGTAGAGATATTAATTGTTACATGTAGATACAGCATAGTTGAAATGATATTAATTGTAACGTATGAACGTGGGGATGGAGCACGTGCAAATGGATAATTTAATTATCACGTGTAGAAGCTGTGTATGACAAGTGTTAACTTGGTAGCACTTTTTACTAATCAGTATTTACTATCAGTGGTGTCTGGAACAACAGGTGTTCCTTATTTTTATGTGTGTTTAGAAAGTGAAATTGTGTGTTTATATAAATTTTATAAAATTTGAGTGCTTTTTATATATAAAAAAATTGTGTTTATCAAGCAAAATGATGATACCCACCACTTACATCAATCATAGAAGCCAACACAATATATAAGATGTTTTTAAGGTAACTAAAAGCTCATTTTGTTAACACAATACGAAGCTGATATTAAACAGGTTCACTGGCATATGAGGGATTAGAAAAAGATTCCTGTTGGAAACCTTGTGAATAGGTTATGTTCTTGTTCAAAGGCATTTTGCTTCTTATACGGCTCTTCCACACGCAAATTTTACTTTGTCTTGAGTTTAGTGAATGGGAGCTCTTATCCCTTCTCAACAACAAACTCAAGGCCTTGCAAACTAAATTTTGCGTGTGGAAAAGCCGTGTTACGAAACGGACAAAAATACATATGTAGGTCCAACGGGAAAAAACTAGTGAGTTAATTTTTTTCACAAACATTTTACTTAAAACCGCCTAATGTAAGTGGTTAAGCTGGGCGCGCGCTCAACCAGGAAACTGTGCAGGTGTTGTTTGAGGGATGCCTTTGCGGTCACTGACGCGTTCTATGTCATTTCCCGTAAGTTTATTTATGTAATGCCAGATAAGAACGCCCAAAGTTCCTGAACAATAATGCTCAAAGATTTCATTCTTTTGTACTGTACTTACATTTGGGTCATTTCTGAATGCATAAGTTAGCCCAGTATTGAGATCATCACGAAATAATAATAAAAGCAAAATTTTTACGTTTATCTTCAGCGTTTGAGGAGCGTTCACTCATTATATCAGGCAACATATTATTTGTGGACTGTGAATGAGAGCAAAGAGTTTAGGGTAAAAAATGTTTGTCAATTTGATCACGGCACAGCAATAGACCATTTTTCATAAATGCAAACTATTCATAAACCGGACAATCTTTTTAACCTAAAGTATACTGGATAATCTCTTGAGCTAAGGCCTTCAATCTGAGTGAGGGAATTATAAACAGGCTGTGTAGAAATTGTATTCCTGCAGTATATAGTTTAGCGCTTGTATTTTGCATATAAACATGTAGATATTTTGGGATACTCATACTTTTTTTTTTTTTTTTTTTTTTTTTTTTTTGAAATATGTACCTCTAACGCTCATTACGGGCGCTACTACTAGCGCGAAGCACATCTGGTAACAAGCCAGTAAATTATTAAATTCATACGATTTTGCTCTTCAATTTGTTAGCACCTTGTTTCTTTTCAATATTTCCTGTTTCTATATTTCCCTCATTTTCTTTGGAAAATAACTTTTTCATCATTCAGCTTTTGACGTAAGAAGCCATAAAATCTTTAATAAGAAAAAAAGATACATGTTTTGTTTATAATACAAATTTAAGAGGAATTATTTAAAAGTACTAAAAGTGTGTATAAACGATTTCCTCTGCCACTAATAGTTTGGTAAATCTTAAGAGCCATTGCCTGCCTGTCCTTTCCCTTGCACTACTCACCACCCCACAATAAATTGTAGTTTTGCTATTTTTAAAATTGAGAAAATAACAATCAATTCGTTTCGCTGCAATATAAACAATTTCAAATAAGAAGTTATACATTTCGGCATTTATGTGAGTGTAAACACAATATTTTCTATGGTGAGGTATGAAAGAGGCACATGCATTGTATGTACATACATGCGGTAAGAAGAGTGACCTTGCCGCTCGGATGAAATCATTAATGATTTGTTTATAACAAAAGAAAATTTAAACAGATAGATATTTATAATTTGTGAATGAATTTAATTTGGCCTGTATGAAGAGAAGGGGCACTTTTATTTTCAAGCATTTTGTAAATTAAAAAAAAAAAGAAACCTCCCGCTGTTTTGTGTGGTTGGAGCGCGAATAATTTTATAATGGAAAAATTCAGCCAGTTGTTGCTTTTTTTGATATTTAGTACCTTGGCGTAAACAAATTTGAAAATTATATTTAGAGTGGTCGTAATTACTAATGCAAATTTGATTAATTTTTTTTATTGATATAAGAAAAATTTAATTGATTTGCATGTACAAATGTATCGAAGTATATATATTTTACATTTAATTAAAAATTCCAAAATTTATTTGATACTAAAAAAATTGTTCTCCACATTTTTTCTATGAAATAAAAAATATAAATTATTGAAAATAAGGAATTAAGTGTTCAAATGAGGCATTATTCAATTTGAACAGGTAATTTTGTTAAAATAGTCTATCTATAAACAGTATTTTTCCTTTAACATTGTTAGCACGTTCTAAAATGCATTCCGGCAAAAGTTGTTATAATTGAATGTTGCAACTGTTTTATGGCTTAAATATTTAATTTTTCTTTTATTGCAACAATTGTTTGGCGCTTACTACATACCCCCGTCTCACCACATATCGTCCGCCATACAAAAGATTAAGTAACATAATATCCCGATTTTTTCTACTGCCTCTTCAAATTCAACATATTGTTATTTTATATACAAAAGAACTCATAAACAATAGCTAACTGCGAAAATAGCAAAAGAAAAAAAGAAAAATATTTTTTGTTCTAAAAATCGGCCTTATTGTCCAAATAACCAGCGAAAAAATAAGGACTTGTACAGCCACTACCAGTACTGGTGCCTGATTGATGGGCATTAAATTACTAACACCTCACACTAACCATCACTCATATGTCTCATTCACTCTTCTTTCATTTTTAAGGACAACATACACACACAAGTGATACAATACCTTTTTCTTATCAAAAAAAAAAAAAAAAAAATGTAATGGAAATACCAGACATTTTTGTTTAAAAATATCATATGACTTTTAGTGTCTGATATGTGTGGACACAGCCAACAATAGTTTTTGTATACATATTAATATTGTTGTTGCAACACAAGCATTAAAACAACACAAAAAGAAAAAATACCACCCTGATGTTTTAATGAAAGAGAACTCTAAAACGTCCTTTTTTTGTACATTGTACATTCACGTGCATGCTTACATGTGTGCATATATTTTTTCTCAAAACAATACATCAGAAAAGTAAAAAAACAAACTAAACTACACTTTTTTTCTAAAAAAGAAACTTGTACATAAATAAAGATAAAATAAAGAGGATGAGCCCTTAAATAAAAAATTAATAACAGAAAAAAAAATTAAGTACGCAAACTATTATACTAAGCTAATTTTAAAATCATATTAAAAGGTAATTTTAGATTATTTAGATTGTAGATTTTCAGTTAAAATGTAAAAAAAATAAAAATATTAATTATTTGTATGGAATGATTTTTTTTAAGGGAACCCCTAAGCGGTTTCACTATTTTTAATAAATCTTTCTTTTTTATAAAATTTAAAGAATAGAAATAATGATTTGTTTTTTTTTCTATAAAAAATGGAAGCTTTATTATTTACGGCCGTATTCTAAAAAAAATAATGTATTTCAAGTTTGATTTAGTAAAAATTTTTAGGGAAATTTGGTTTTAATATTCATTTCAAGCTCAAATTATTAATTTTTTCAAATGCTAATTAAATTTTACTGGTATGAAACATACGTATCTTTACCTTAATATAGAATGACCCTAACCCACTATTCATTTTGAAATCGATATTTTTGCATTTTTCGATACATTAAATAAATGTTCGTTCCTCTATCGAGATATACTAAAAACTCGATTTCAAAAAAATAATGAGTTGGAACTTTTCTATAGACATACATACATACATATTAAGGTAACGATATGTTATTTCTATCGAATTGGCGATTAAAGGCCCAACTATAATATGAATAAGCTGGCTTAAGCTAATGTCAGAATTGAACGATAAGTCTGTCAAATGCTTAAACAATTCCGATGTGACTTTTTGGTGGCCATAATGTACTTACATGCACTTAAGTATTCTTTAGCCACAGCTGCACATCTAGGTATTGTCAATAATTTTGTAGTAATTTTGTTTCTTCTCATAACTCCTAAATCAATGCAATTCAATCAAACTAACTTGAAAGAATGTTCTAATCTATTAGAAATTCACATATAAATATATCCATCACCTTATTACTTGTTTTATTTGTTTTGCCTACCAAAAAGTACAACAGTGAATATACATAAGTAAATACATGTGTATGTGTGTATATGTGTATTGTAAAAAAAACAATGAAAATAAAAGTTTTGCTTTATTTTCTGAGTTTAAAATAAGAAACAATAAAAAAATATTTAAAATCAATGAATATTTTCTGCTGCTGCTTGTTTGAGTTTAAAAAATGTACAAACAGTTGTTCCCTTACGGAATGTGCGTTCAGTTTGGCACTTTACTTAAGCAAATGACATTTGACGAAACTTGACGAAAAGTTTATTAAGTACATTATAGTTTGCCACATGCGTTTTATATGTAACCGCACAGTTGCTTAAGCTAACTTATTCATATTATAGTTGGGCCTTAAGTGTTCTAAATATGTACAAATAACACAAAATCATACATACCTACATACAAATGTACATATGTTACATAAGGATTTTCTCTGGCAAAACGCAACTAATTAATTTTTACCTTGAAATGGATGTTTCATGTTAAATTTTCTTGAGAGAAAACTTTACTGGAAGAAAACTAAATATCATTCCACTGCATATGTAATTTCTTCATATAAATTGTAAATAATGAATCATCATAAAGCAAAACATAAATAAAATAAAAAATACATTTTTGACTACAGCTGTGTCGTTCATGAACGAACGAGTACAATTGAACGAATCAATGAAATGAACAAAGTGAACCGGTCACTTTACTGAGCTATTTTGGCTCATCAATACTGATAAAGTAAATGTGAACGAAATGAACGACCGAGCACACTTGGCTCTTTTTTGTTTTGTTTGGCATTTTCTTTGTTCATGTGAGATTTGTTGTCATATTCTCGTTTTCATTTGACTTTTTGCATACTTGTAGTAACAGTGTGGCCATTATGAAATTAATTAAATTGTCTTTTATATGTATATCGTAAGTTTTTAGAACATACATATGTATGTATGTGTGTAGGTGTTAATAGTTTTTTAACAAAATTAATATATGTATGTATGTACATATATAGTTAATTTTCATTAAAAATTGGGCAAAATGAATCTTTTGTCATTTCTTTACTTGCTGGTTTTTTCTTTGTTTCTTGTATTTTCTATTGTTGAATATTTTGCTAAATAACAATTTATAAAAAAAAATTCAGTGTGCATGTTTCCCTTTTTATGGACGGAATCAACTGTTCGTACGTTTCCACTTCGTTATATTTCTTAAAAAGAGCGGATGAACGAAATAAACGACCTCGTTCTATTTTAGAAAATGAGCGGTCACTTGAATGAGCGATTTGGCACAGCTCTATTTTTGACAAAAAGTTCTTCTTAATAAAAAGTTGTTCATTTGTGATATAAATTCGATTACACAGTGCAACACGAAAAAATATAACCATATACGGACACCACTACGTCATAAGAGACCAAGAAAAAAAAGACCCGTGTCTCCCAGTTTTGCCAAAAATTTGGGGTCTCGATGTTATTTTTGCATTTTCTCAGGCTCAAATCTTGCAAACCGTTCGGAATTTTGATTTAATCTGTGAGGCAAAGTTGTAGTTCTTGTCATAAAGATCAAAAATTGTGAACATATAAAATCAAAAAAACTTCATCTTCAAGATCAAAATCGTAAAAAATTTTAAAATATTAAATTTTGTTTACCTGTTTTCACCTCATCAGGTCCATAGGTAGCAAACCGTACAAAATTCATGGAAATAATCGACTACACAAATGTACCTAAGATCTGAATAAAAATTTTTCTAGAACATACTAACTTCCTAGGTATGAAAAAAAAAATTTTATAACACTTTTTGATAAAAATTACCTTTTTGATAATAAAGTACCTTTTGATAATAAAGTACGTATTTATCAAATATATTTCTATCTATTACAAAACTACTGTTGGCAAAATTACTTTAAATTTATTTATCAAATATATTTCTACCTATTACAAAACTACTGTTGGCAAAATTACTTTAAATTCACTTTATATAATATTTTCTTCGGTTAACCCCTTTTTAATATTTGAACACTTTTCTCTAAATTTTTAAGTTAAACATTAAATCCTGACAATAAAAGAAGGTAAATCCTTAATGCCCACACAAAAAAGGCCATGAATTTTAAGAAGACAGTATTATTGACTGCTATAAATTTTGTGTGTTCAAATCTTTTTAAATTCGTTTAAACGGATTTTCTGTTACTTCAATCTCTTGGCAAGCATTTCGACTTTAATACTGAGGTTTTTTTATAATTTCTAAATTTTGTACCGTAGAAGAGAGGCTAGATGGATGGTGGGGTTGTTTCTGTTTGAATTTGTGAAAATTAATCACTTGTACAGAAAATGAAAGGAAACATGAATATTAAATGAGTTTATGTTTTTTTTTTTTTTTTTTTGATAATTAATGATTTGCATGATTTAATTTTGGCTTTGGGCGTTTATTTAATTTTTTTTTTGGTGCTCAAATGGCTTCAAATCTATTGTTGGCTATTGTTAAAAATAAAATATACATATTTATTTTATAAAATAATTGCATACGATCAAGAGTATTTATATTTTTGCTAAGTATTTTAAAAAGTCACTAAGCGATAAAAAATCATATCCAAAGAAACTATAATTGAAGCGCTTTGTTATAGGAAAGAGCTATTTACTTTCGCAAAACAATTCTTTTTTTTATAGAAAATACGTTGTTTAGATAAAAGAAAATTTTAACACTCAGGTTACTTAGGTTTAAAAAAAGGTTACATAATTGGTCCAATTCAATTTTATGATTAAAAGTACGTCCATAAAAATCCTTTACAATGCAGTTTTAAACAAAGTACTTTGTTGATAAAAAAAATATATTTTTTGATAAAAAGCAGTTTTTAAATAAAAGTAAATATTTATTAAGTCCCTCTCTGATAAAAAGTAACTTTTTGATAAACAATTACTTTTTTTTGCTAAAAAGTACTTTGATAAAAAATTAAATTTATTAGAAAAATTAAATTTTTAAGTTTAAAATTTTTAAACGCGCTAATAATCCCAAATTAATATTTTTACTTATTTATTAAAAATATTTTACTTAATAAGTAAAATATTAATTTGGGATTATTAGTGCGTTTAAAAATTTTAAACTTAAATTGTAACAATTCCCATAAAAATACACTAATTATTAACTTGACTGCACCCCGTCAAAAAAATACTTGTGTGGCAACACTCTGTTCTTAAATGGCTGTTGTTAAGCATTAAACACATTCACCACAGCAGGCTACACGAACACACGACTTCAAATGCCGCTAGCAGCATTTGTCGCCACGTAGCCGGCTACTTAATTATTTTGGAGACGGCAGCAGCACCATCTGCAGTTGATATTCAAGTACAAAGACATAGTTCAGTATTGCCACTTTTATATGTTTTGCATTTATAAAAATTAATTACTCTTTTAAAATGTACTTATTTCACGAAAAAGTACAAAAATTAATCAATTTATTCTTAACATCAATTTTTGGATATTTATTTATTTATCTGTCTAATCTTAAGGAATAAATTCTAAGATTAGATTTAATTTGAGAGCACTAGCAACATTGGCTATCGGCTTTTTGGATATTATTTCTGTAAAATAATATGAAATAATTGTACAAAATCATTCCTTCAACATTTTGTATTGTACTGGCAATACTGAATTTTCTCATTGTAGCCAAAGAAATAGCAATTATGCATTAAATACATTCACCACAGCAAGCTACCGACTACCAAATGTCAAGGATAGAATACACATGTTTATATGAAAATAATTCTTTTGAAGACAGCAAGGCAACATGGCGACAGGTTGTTGTCTATGCTGATTTTGTCGTTGTAGTCCAATTAAACTAATTTCTATTTCTTTGGCTACAGTGAGAAAATTCAGTATTGCCACTATAACAGAAAATGTTGAATGAATAATTTTGTATAATTATTTCATATTATTTAATAGAAATAATATCCAAAAATTTATGTTAAGAATAAAATTAATTAAAATTAATTTTTGTACTTTTACGTGAAATAAGTACATTTTAAAAGAGTAATTGATTTTTATAAATGCAAAACATAAAAGTGGCAGTACTGAACTATGTATTTGTACTTGAATATCAACTGCAGATGGTGCTGCTGCTGTCTCCAAAATAATTAAGTAGCCGGCTACGTGGCGACAAATGCTGCTAGCGGCACTTGAAGTCGTGTGTTCGTGTAGCCTGCTGTGCTGAATGTGTTTAATGCTTAAGAAAATAAAAAACATGTTGATTATTGAGTTCTTGTTTCAACTTTGTTATTTGTTACTGAGCTTCTCATTTGTTTAAATGAAAGTTTATAACATAATAACTCTAGTTGTTCTAAGAAGCTTTGGGTAAAGGTTCCCTGATGATCTGGATTAGCAACAGTGAAATGCGCATAGGATCCAGCTAAACCTCTCAATAATCAATTTCAATGTATTTTTAACTCCCGACTAAAAAAGGGGTGTTATAAGTTTGTAGTGTGTGTCTGTGTGTCTGTATATCTGTGTGTCTGTCCGTGTCCACGTACAGGTCAAACGGCTGGACCGATTTTCATTTAGTTTTTTTCTTTTTCAAAGATGACTTGATCGAGAGGGTTCTTAGCTATGTTTGAAGAAAATCGGTCCAGCCGTTTATAAGATATAAAATCTTTTCTGAAAAAAGTCGGGGGTTTTTAAAATTTTTAATTTTTGTTATTAATAAAAAAATATTTTACTTAATAAGTAAAATATTAATCTGGGATTATTAATGCGTTTAAAAATTTTAAACTTAAATTGTAACAATTCCCATAAAAAACCCCAATTAAATTTTTAATTAAAAGCACATTTTTGAATACAAAAGTCCCCTATTATAAAAAGTAAGGTTGATAAGAGCATATTTGAAGAAAAAATATAATTATTAACAAAAATATCTGTTTAAATATAAGTACTTTTTCAATTAAAACGTACATTTTTCATTAAATAGTGCCTATTTATATTAAAAGTGCATTTTTAATTATCAAAAATAACAATAATAAGTACCATTTAAAAAAAATTTAAAAAAGTAACTTCGTAAAAAATAAAACTTTTTATAAAAAGTATCTTGAAAATTTTTAAAAATTATACCTTTTTTATAAAATGTATCTTAAAATTTTTTTATCAGTTAATTAAAAAGTAACTTGAAAAATAATACCTGTTTTATAAAAAGGTACCATCTTGAAAAATAGTAACTTTTGGAAAAAAGTACCTTGAATAATAATTTTTTTACAAAAAAGTACTTTCTTGAAAAATGTGAAATTTTTGATACAAAAGTAGCTTTTTAAAAATTTTTGACAAAAAATTTTTATGATAAAAGAAAATGTATCGTTTAGATAATTCCTGACAAATAGTTTATTCTTAGTAAAAATGTGTTTTTGAAAAGCACCTTTTTATAAAAAATTAACAAAAACGAAATTTTGAATGAAAAGTTCCTTCTTGCAAAATATTTCCTTTCGAAACATATTTGCAAAAAGTGATTGTTTGATAAAAAGTATAGTTTTGATGCTTAGGTACTTATTTATAAAAATTACTTTTTGGAGATTTTTTCTAGAAAAATTACCTTTTGAATAATTTCTGGTTAAAAATATCTCTTGGATAATTCTTTATGAAAAGTGCTTTTTCGATATTTCGAGTACGCTGAATACAATTTTTTTATGTTAGCTCTTGTTTAAAAAATAATTAAGATTGAAAACTTGGTTAAAAGTACCTAAAAATCGCAATTTTTTCCAGTTTTCTACCATTTTTAACCTTTATGTCGATATGTGTCCTGAAAAGACATGTATTGATTAACTTGCGTCTTGAGAAAACTTTTTGGAAAAAAAGTTAAAAATTTTTTCGTCAATTTTTTGGGGGCAATTTTTTTAATTGAGGCAATTTTTAATTTTTTTTTGTAATTTTTTTTTTTCAAAAACTTCTTTAGGACGCATTGTATCCATAATATTCTCTTAATTGATATCAAAATGAATGAGAAAATTGCGATTTTTGGGTGATTTTAACCAAGTCTTCAATCTTAATTATTTTTTAAACAAGAGCTAACCTAAAAAATGGTTAGCACCATTGGATTCAGAGTATTCGAATCAGGTTTATCCACCAGGTCCCCCCCCCTCCTGTTACACAGTGTTATTGAATAAAAGTACATTATTGATAAAAAAAATTCGGATACCTTTATAAAAAGTAAGATTTTAATACTTTTTAATAAAAAGTACTTTTTCAATACTTTTTTATAAAACTTATGTGTTCAATACTTCTTGATAAAAAGTGCGTTTTGGATTTATATTTTTTTTATAAAAATAAGATTTTCTAAAAAAAATTGATAAAAGTTACCTATGGGAAAAATAATAAATTTGGAAGAATAATTCTTTGATTAAATACTTATTGGAAAATATTACGGCCTTGTCATAAAAGTACTTTTTATTTAAAAAAAATTATATTATTATTGTTGTAAAATGTATGTAAATCTTAGTGAGTACAAATTTTGTTATATCATCAATTTACTCCCCTCCCAGATTTTCAATCACTGAGAATCAATATGAGGATTTCTACAAATCTCTTGGACCTTGTTTTGTAGCAGCTGGCGACTACAATGCTAAGCATACGTTCTGGGGTTCGCGTCTTATTACCCCCAGAGGTCGAGCATTGTTCAACACTATTTCAAAAATGGGCTTGGATGTCATTTCGAGTGGGGAGCCCACTTATTGGCCTACTGACATACAAAAAATTCCGGATGTTATAGATTTTGGCGTCATAAAAAATATCTCTAGGGATTTAATTAAAGTTCAAGCTTCTCTTGATCTTTCGTCCGATCACTCTCCGACGATCATTACAATTTGTAGTCCATTAAGAAGTAACTTACCTGACCCATATGTGAAGATGATCAATCGTGTTAATTGGCTGGGGTTCAAAAAATATCTCAGTAGTCATTGTACGGAAAACATTACGCTTAGAACATTCGATGATATTGAATCTAACATTGCCAATCTCAGCGAGAATTTTTTAACAGGCTGCTGAACATGCCATTATCTCCCATCCGCAGACTGGGTTTAATAAAATTTATTCTACAGACATTGAACGTCTCGTACGTGAAAAAAGAACAGCTAGAAGGGAATGGCAACAGCACAGATCACCACAAAGTAAAATCAGATTTAAAGAGTGCACTAAACGACTCCAAGAGTTGCTTGCGTCTGAAAAAACTGCATCTCTTAAAAATTATCTGGAAGGTCTTGATGTCACACCAGCGTCTAATTACTCTTTGTGGCGCGCTGCTAGAAAGCTTAAAACACCCATTGAGTATAAGCCACCTCTACGCACATCTACCGGAAGTTGGGCAAGAAGCGATACTGAAAAAGGTAAAATATTTGCTGAGCACTTAAAATCCGTTTTTACGCCAAACATATGTACTGGTGTTGCTGATTTGCCGAATGTAGTCGCTCTACCCCCTCAACACATAAAGTTTAAGACGCGGGATTTACAAAAATTAATTGCCGAACTCAACCCGAAGAAAGCTCCGGGTATTGATGGAATTAGTAACCAGATGCTTATGAAATTGCCTCGTATTGCAATGAGAATCCTATTATTCATATTTAATGCCATTTTACGACTGGAGTATTATCCACACAGCTGGAAGCTTGCCAAGGTTAAAATGATTCCAAAGCCGGGCAAAGATCTAACCAAGGCTGAGTCATATAGGCCAATAAGTCTACTATCAACTATGTCAAAGCTTTTCGAAAAACTGCTCAAAACAAAATTGTCCCCAATTCTAATTAGTAGTGGATGCATACCAGACCATCAGTTTGGTTTTAGAAGTCACCATAGCACCATTGAACAAACTCACAGATTGGTTCAATTTATAAAAAGAACTTTTGAAGAAAAAAAGTATTGTTCAGCACTGTTTATTGACATTTTCCAGGCATTTGATAAAGTGTGGCATGAAGGCCTAATTTTAAAATTGAAGACTTACTTACCAATAAACATTTTAAATCTTTTGGAAAGTTACATTATTTCCCGTAAGTTCACTGTTGTGGAAGGAGACTTTACGAGTAGGCCTGAAACTATTTCATCCGGTGTGCCACAGGGGAGCATACTGGGACCAGTTTTATAATTGATTTATACTTGCGATATGCCTGTGAGCAGTAGTATCCATACTTCCACATTTGCCGACGATACAGCCTGCCTTAGTATGCACGAAAACCCTGATGAGGCATCCCGCAAACTCCAGGAACACATTAGCCAGATGGAGCTTTGGTTAAACTTATGGAGAATTAAAGTCAATGAACAAAAGTGTGTTCATATAACGTTCACCCTAAGAAGAGATATAGGGTGTTTTTTTCAGAGGTATAGAACTTCGAATTGAAATAAAACACAAGAAAATCGTTTTAATGTCCATCAATTTAGCTTTATTGGAAGGATAATTTTATGCCATTATTTTATGCCACTTTTTCGAGCATATGGGGTCGTATGTTGGCAATAACGCCACGAATGTTGGCTTCCAAGTCCCCTAACGTTTCTGGTTTGTTGGCGTAGACGAGCGACTTCACATATCCCCAAAGAAAATAATCCAAAGGTGTCAAATCACACGATCTTGGTGGCCAATTGACAGGTCCATTCCGCGAAATTATGCGCTCATCGAATGTTTCCTTCAATAAATCGATTGTGACGTGCGCTGTGTGGCATGTAGCGCCGTCTTGTTGGAACCACAACTTATCCACATTCATGCCACATTCAAATCTTCCATAAAGTTGATGGACAAAGCTCCAATTGCTGTGCACGGTGGCGAATCGATTCATTCGGGTCCTCTTCAACACTTTGCTCTACAGCGGCAATTGTTTCTTCGGTGCGCACTGTTCGACGTCTCTGCGGATGCGTATTATCACATAGAGTAAACGTAGTGCGAAAACGATCCATGGTTAACCGAATTAATTGCTCTGATGGACGATTATGTCGACCATAAAATGGACGGAGCTTGCGGTAAACTTCGCGAACTGAACCATTATTTTCGAAATAAATTTGCACGATTTGCAAGCGTTGTTCTTTTGTCAACCTGTTCATGATGAAATGGCAAACCAAACTAAATATTAATCACTTGACAGCTGACAAAATGGCCGCCAGTTAAAAAAGTGATGCCAACTTAAAGTTCTATACCTCAATAAAAAACACCCTTTACTTGCTCCCCCATTTGGATTAACAATCAAGTTGTTCCTCAAAATTCACATGTGAAATATCTTGGTTTACACCTTGATCGACGACTTACATGGAAACATCACATTGACTCTAAGTTAACTCAAATGAAACTTAAATTAACTCAGGTACATTGGCTGATTGGTAGAAATTCAACACTTAGCCTAGACTGCAAACTTTTAATATACAAGTCGCTTTTAAAGCCAATATGGTGTTACGGAATTCAACTATGGGGCACTGCTTCAGCTTCAAATGTAGAGAAAATTCAACGAAGGCAAAATAAAATTTTACGCATGATAACATCGGCTCCATGGTACATGAAAAATTCAAATATACATCGCGATTTGAATATGCCACTAGTGACTGAAGAAATTGTAAAATACGCAGGCAAATATCTAACAAAACTCGAGTCACATCCTAATCCGCTTGCTCGTAATATTTTGAACTTTACTGGGCACATCCGCTTAAAAAAGAGAGATACACGGGCTCTAATATTCAACACTCTAGATGATGAAGCTGCTTGAAAACACTTTTTTCTTTTTGTTGCTTATCACTACTTATGTATTATTAATAACTGTCACTAAGCTTATGTCCGACATTGGTCGGGCCTAATAATTTTTTTATAGACTTAAGATTTGAATACTTATTGTTAGTTCATATTTGAAGATACAATAAATAAAAAAAAACATGCATTAAAAAAAAAAAAAAAAAAATCTTAGTGAGTTCCAAAATACCCTATCTTGTAAAGTAAATAATATCTTGTCCAATAAAAATATGGAAAAAATGCACTCACTCCCTTTTAATTATATTCGGTTTGTACATAACCCCATTAATTAGATTTCCTATTGTAACACTTTAGATAGCGTTCATTTTAGAAAAGTATGTATGTATGTATGCATGTATTTCAGTTTTGTTAAAATAACAAAATAGAAAGAAATAAACAAAATAATTTTTGATAAATATTTAAACGAAACAAATATTGTGGTTTCCTTAGCCAGACTTGAAGATTAAAATTTTTCACCACTTCCTACAGCCACGTACGAACCCGAGTTTGATATCGCCATTAAACACTCAGTATTAAATTATTTAGTAATGGCGCCATTTATATGTTGTTCTTGTGCATTTTTCCATCTTCTTAATGATTAATTTCTCGTTTATAAAAAAAAACTAAAACTTTTTGTTTCAATCTACATTTTCTTATCACAGGAAATTCTTTTATACAATTTCTGCTGCATAGTGGAACAACGAAACAAAAAAGAAATATTTTTATTTTTATATTTGAACCACATTTAGTTCAAATAATATCATTTTACAATTATTATCCATTTCATGCAACAATACAAGAAAAACAGAAGGAAAAACAAAATAAAAAAAGGAAAAATAGGTATCTTGATAAAATTAGAAACAAAAACAAGAAGTGAAAATAGCAAGAAAAGAAATAACAAAGAAGCAAGAAAACAAACTTAAAGAAAACCCTCTTGAGTGAGTGTGAGTACGAGTAGGAGGAGGAAGCAGCAAAAACATTTGAATATAAAGAAGAAACTGAACAGAAAGAATTATCATAAAAATGAAAATAAAATAGTAAAAATCTATAAAAAAATTTTTGTGTCGCAGTTGTAGTGGATGCTATTTTTTGTTTGTTTGTGATTTGAGGACCAAAGCAAACATAAAATAAATGACTGGGAAAACATAAAAAAAATAATTATGTATGAAACAAACAGCTCAGAAAACAAAAATAAACATAAAATGCATGAACACGAAAATCTACTCTAGTCGTGCAAATGAGAAGGGAAAATAAAAAAGTCTAGAAAAAATTAATGAAATACATACATATATTTTTCTTTGAATATTTTTAACTAACTAACTGTTGTCATAACATTTGGGATTCTTCTAGTTTTCCCTCTTTGAATTCAATTTATCTAATTCTTTTTTGTTATACAAATATATGTATGTATGTATATGCACATATGTACATACTTACATATGTCCAGACTAATGCTTTCAAATAAATTTCGGTAGAAAGTATTTTTTGCTAATGGTTTAAAAGTACATTTTAAAAAATTAAGAAAAATTCTGGAACGTGTTAAAAACACTAATAATCTCCAAAAAAACACAACGCCTCGTTAAAAATCATATTTTCGACTAAAAGTACCTTTTAGATAAGAAAGCTACTTCTTAAATGAAAAGTACCTTGCATACATATGTATGTGACCTAAAAGTACCATCTTAATCCCCAACACAATTTTAAAAAAATTATTAAATTAATTTATTTTTAATTAAAAAGTTACCTATCTGATATGTAACAAAAAGTACCTTTTGTATAAAACAATATTTATTTCTTACAAAGAGCAATTTGTTTTATATAATAAAATAACAAAAATTAAAAATTTAAAAAACCCCCGACTTTTTTCAGAAAAGATGTTATATCTTCTAAACGGCTGGACCGATTTTATTCAAACATAGCTAAGAACCCTCTCGATCAAGTCATCTTTCAAACAGAAAAATGAAAAAAATGAAAATCGGTCCAGCCGTTTGGAATGTACGTGGACACGGAAACCACACACATACACAGATATACAGACACACAGACACACACTACAAACTTATAACACCCCTTTTTTAGTCGGGGGGTTAAAAAGAAGCTTTTCGACAAAAAGTATATTTTCCAGTGTTTAAAAAACTTAAGTCGAAGTAGCAAAAGTCGTAAAATTTTTACTTTTTGCTGCTTTGGCTTTTTGCAACTTTTTAAAATGAACCAATGCTTTTGCTTGTGCTTGTGAAAATAACCAACAGTCGCAGTCGAATCAAAAGCAGAAAACGAATTATGAACAATTGCGCAGTACTTTCAACAGTCGACGATTTTAAAAGTTTGAATTTTATTTCTTGTTGCTTTTGGTTAGTTTCGCTAGTAAAAGTATAAGCATGCTTTTATAAGCTTTCTGTAGGTTCAATCAACTATTTTGTGGTGTTTGTCAGGTTTTTGTTGTTGTTTTTGCACACCAGACAAGAAGCAAGAACAAAAACCACTTTACTGCGATTACTTCAAACTTCTAAAAGCAAGATTTTTTGCTTCTTCGACTGTAACTGTTTGTGACTTTCAAAAGCATATATACTGCTTCTGCTTTTACTTGCGGTACTAGCCCAAAGCAAAAGCAAATCAAATTCAAACTTTTCAAATCTTGGACTGTTGAAAATATTGCGCAATTGGTCATAAATCGTTTTGTAATTTTACTTTGACTGAAACTTTTGTATTTTTCAGAAGCGAAATCAGAAGTAAAATGAAATGAAATGAAAATTACTTCAGTTTTTTAAACACTGATATTTTCAATAAAAAGTACCTTAATAAACAACAATATCTTTTTGATGAAAAGTACCATTTTTGTAAGAATAACCTCTTTGATAAAAAATACCGTTTCCATATAAACAAATTTATTCCTCACAAAAAGCGTTTTTTTTTAATAAAAAAAAACATTTATTTCGTATAAAGAACAATTTTTGATGTAAAAAAGTATCTTTTCAATAAAAAGTATTTTTTCAATAAGTAACAATACCTTTTAATGAAAAGTAACATTTTACTAGGAATAATTTCTATGATAAAAAGTACCCTTTTGTTTAACAAATTTACTTGTGACCAAAAGTGACTTTTTGATAAATCAATATTAATTTTTATAAAGATCAAATTTTTGATTAAAAGTAGCTTTTTCGATAAAACGTACCATTTCGAGAAAACGTACCTTTTCGATAAAAGCTACGTACTCTTTCGATAAAATTTTTTAGTAAAAATTATATAAAATAGAACGAAGCCAGCGCAGCTAGTTCCATAACCGAATATTAATCTGTAAGTTTATTTTACTATTACTAATATAAAAAAAGGCCCTTATTATGAGCAACTTTCGATCTTCGTCTTTGTCGAAAGTACTGATCGAACGAATTTTCATTTGGCATAATGACGAGCATTCGACAACGAACGTCGTTATTGTGAATAAAATCAACAAAAAAACAGCTTAAAATTTGTGTTTGTTTACTTAAAAATAAAGATTGTTCTACACTTAGATTTCTTAACAATTTTGCATATTAAAATACTTCATCGAAAGCTAAATTCTGTTCGATAGAAAATTCGTTGCTCAGCGAAATTTTCGATGTTCATAATATGAATTTAACATTCGATTTTCGATGCCCAGCGAAGATCGAAAATCGAATGCAACTCATAATAGGGCCTAAATAAAAAATAATTAAATGTAAATTGAAGGTACATTCAATATAATACTTAAAAAGTACTTTTTTGATAAAGGTACTTTTTTTGATAAAAGAAATTTTTTGATAAAAAGTATTTATATTGATAAAAGTACTTAGTTTTTTGATAAAAGTACTTATTTTTTTTATAAAAATACTTCTTTTTTTTTTTAAATAGGACCAGCACTCAGGGGATAACCCCTACTCATGCAGTGCATTGTGCTAGAACTAGGAAAATAGGTTATAGGGAAGGAGGATAGAGGGAGTAGTGTCTGTGTATATTTGATTTAAATCTTCCCACGCTGGTAGTGACAGGAAAGACCTCCGCAGGTAGTTGATTCCACATACGAACAGTGCGGCTAAAAAAGGAATTTTCTCTGTAATGCGTAGTGCGATGCATTGGCCAATCGACCACAAAAGGATGTGCTCTAAATGAGGCACGTGTTGTACGTACATATGTGCGGGTTTCAGGAACAAGTTCCCTAATTTCATTAGAACACATTCCGTTGTAGTAACGATAGAACAATGAAATGCACCCCACATTGCGTCGATGCTCCAATGAATCAATAGAGTTGGATACCCTACTGTCACCGATGAGCTTTTTCGCCCTCTCCTGTACGCGGTCGAGCAGCCCCAAAATAGACTTTGAAGCGCCGGCCCATACATGAGAGTTGTATTCCATTTTCGGACGGATATAG
This sequence comes from Tachina grossa, assembly GCA_949987645.1. Taxonomy (NCBI): domain Eukaryota; kingdom Metazoa; phylum Arthropoda; class Insecta; order Diptera; family Tachinidae; genus Tachina; species Tachina grossa. The sequence goes on from OX465276.1 coordinate 151,138,598, forward strand.
GTGGTATAAATAGTAAGGAGGTCAGATGGGTTGAAATATTGTTTGCACCGTTTCAAAAAGCCGAGGCACTTGAATGCTTCTTTTGCAATTTGAAAAATGTGTTCAGTCCAACGAACATCACACTGTATTTTCATGCCAAGAACATCAAGAGCATCTGATTCCTTAATATTTATACCCCCCATAGTTACAGAGGCAACAGCATTTTCGGTCATACGTCTGTGTGTAACCATGCAACATGGGGTCTTACGGGCGTTAAAGTCGACCCTGTTCACATGGCCCCATTCAGAAATTTTTTCTAAATCATAGTTTAAAGTCTCATTCATTATTTGACGCATGGCCTCAACCTGCGGCAGACTAGGTCTATTGCTGAATGAGAAAGAATGGCAAATGCTGCTGTCGTCCGCGAAAGAGTAGATAGGGTTGCAAGTTTTACATAGAAGGTCGTTTATGAAGATAAGGAATAGAGTTGGCGAAAGAACGGAACCTTGCGGTACCCCTGAATTTAACTTGAACTCATTTGATGAGATCCCATCTATAACAACTCTTATAGTGCGATCCCTGAGGAAACTCGATAAGAAATGAGAGAAATTATCACCGACACCAATGGCAATACATTTTGACAAAAGTGCACTATGCCACAATCTATCAAACGCCTTGGAGATATCTAGAGCCACCACCTTACTTTCGCCAAAATGGTGGACTGAATTACACCATTTCTCCGAGAGGAGGGCTAGTAGGTCTCCCGTAGAGCGGCCTCTACGAAATCCATACTGCCGGTCGTTGAGTAAGCTGTTGGACTCCAAATACCTTACAAGATGGAAATTTACCATACTTTCCATCACTTTGGAAAGTGCAGAGCATATTGCGATTGGGCGATAATTTTCAGGGTTAGTAGCTTCTCCTTTTTTAGGGATTGGCGTAACGTTAGCAATCTTCCAACACACTGGGAACTCACCAACATGGTACAACGTGCTGAAGAGATTAGCTAATGGACGTGCTAGCGTCGAAGAGCACTGTTTCAAGACCAGTGCTGGAATGCCATCCGGCCCAGGAGACTTGTTTATGTTGAGTTCCGACAAAACCCTTCTTACTGCCCGAGCTCGAAAGAATATCTTAGGCATAGTAGTGGATACTCTCTCTAGTATAGGCAGAGGCTGATTGCTTTCCGGCAAGTAGGAATTACTTGCAAATATTTCAGCTAATAGGTTAGCTTTATCGGCCGGGTCAGTGAATATTAAGTCATCCTTTAAAAGAGTCGGAATTGACTCGGCCTCAGTACTTTGACACACGAAGATCTCGCCCTTTTGCGTAGCAAATCAGTATCGGCATTTTGGTTACTTCGCCAAATACTGAATGCTTCCTCTCTAGATCTGACTGCGTTTTTGCATGTCTGATTAAACCATAGTTTCTCTTTGGGCTTAATCGGAATTTTTTTGATGGTATGAAAGCTTTCATGCCCATCAAAATTATACTTTCGACCATTTTGGACATTTGGCTGAGCCCAACGAGCCTTTTCGTATATGTATTTAAGTCGTTTCGTAGCTGTAGGTGAAACGCTATAAAGTGCTGAGAACGAAAAGGAGGCCGAAATGGTACAGTGATCTGATCTGTATTTTTTGCAAAAAGTACATTTTGATTAAAATGTTTTTTTTTTATTCAAAATACCTTGTTGAAAAAAGTTTCTTATTTTGATAAAAAGCACCTTTGTGAAAAAGTACCCTATTGTCAAAAAGTATATTTATGCTATTATTCTATTTTTTTTTTGTAAAAAAAAAAGAAAATTAAAAATTAACTTTTTGAAAAATAATAAATTTTCGGTAAAAAGTAAAATTTTGTTAAAAGTACATTTTCCATAATAAGTAAATTTTATGATGAAAAGCAATTTTTTTGATAAAAAGTATATTTTAAATAATAAGTACTTTTCACAAAAAGTGAATTCCTTCTTAATGCACAGTACTTTTTTATATTAAGTACCTTTTACAAAAGGAACTTTTTATAAAAAGTATCTTTTTGTCAAAAAAATATCTCTTAGGCAAAAACACCTTTTGATAAAAAGTTGTTTCTTTTTTTGTATAAAAGAACATTTCAAATAAAAATTTAATATTCAGTAAAAAGTGCCAAAAAAATATGTATCTCTGTGACTAAGAGAAAAAAATATAAAAAATATTGTTATATATCCTAAACCAATTATTTAAACTTTTTGTATTTAATAAAATTTTTGAACATCAATTCCACTTTTTTGTGCTTATTTTTTCTAGATTTTGTCTTTTTTCACAAAACAACAAATTTATCATCAAGTTTTTTTATTTTTCGCTCTAGAGAAATATTCTGTTTTTTTTTTTTTTTTTTGTTGCTGGAACATTGACAGGCTATTAATGATTTATGCCTCAATTTTACTGCAGTTGCTTTGAAATTTCTATACTAATGTAGGCGTTGCATCATAACCCAATTTATATTTGGGGTATGCAACCCCCTGATAATGCTGATACTTGTGGTTATTTGGAATAAAAATCTAATAGAACTAAAAAAAATATGTTACATATTATTTTGTTTAAATTTTTTATAACCTCATTTTTGCTTATAAATTTACGTACACAGTGACCTACATGAATGCTTTTTAAAATTATTTTTTATGGAATCGTATTTTTATGATTACAGTTTTTTTACATAAAACAGTATCTATCAATAATTATTTGCCTTGTTTTGACTTTAACAAAGAATATAGAAAATAAGTTTAATTTTTTTTTTTACTTTTTTAATATAAATTTTAGTACAAAGAAAATCATTATTTTAATACATACAAACATACTTTACATTGGAGTGCAAAAATCTATAAAATTATACCTAAGATTTAGAAATCAATTTCATCATCGCAGTATCTCTAAAATTTAATTGAAACTTAAAATAGATGAAATTTTAGTTTTGCAGTTTATTTTTCCATTTCATTGGCTTCAATTTTAATTGAAATTTTACAATTTTTCTCTAGTTTTATTAACAAATTGTGCATTGAGTTTATAACGCGCATTTCCTTTAGCGATAAAGAGTTATTTTTATAGCAGAGCAATAAAATTTTAATTATGAATTTTTATGTCAAATATTTTATTTCCATTAACAAAAAACAAAACAAAAAATTAATAACAAAAATTAAAAATTTTAAAAACCCCCGACTTTTTTCAGAAAAGATTTTATATTTTCTAAACGGCTGGACTGATTTTCTTCAAACATAGCTAAGAACCCTCTCGATCAAGTCATCTTTCAAACAGATGAATGTCGGTACGGCCGTTTGGCCTGTACGTGGACACGAACAGACACACAGACACACACTACAAACTAGTGCTGGGATACTATCGATAGTACTATCGATACTATCGATAGTTTGAAAATATCGAAAATATCGATAGGAAAAAATATCGACATCGATATTATGCAATTTCGCTAACCTGAGGTATTATTAAATTATTTTAACTGACCGAAAAAATTTTCAAAAACTATCACCTAAAATAACGTTTGTAGATACATACATACATATTAAAATAAACATAACACTATATACTTTCAATAAAGGGATAAAAAACTAATTGTAGCCTGATAAAAAATTAGTTATATATTTCTTTCTCAGGTACAAACGTTCAGTCGATAGTAATATCGATAGTATCGATAGTGAAATCTGAACTATCTATATATATATTGATAGTAGAAAATATCGATAGTATCCCAGCACTACTACAAACTTATAACACCCCTTTTTTTAGTCGGGGATTAATAAAAAGAGAACAATTCGAGAAATTAGCATTCATTTTAAATTTAAATTTAATCATTAATACATAAAAGCTAATCTTTATTTTTATAATTTTATTTGCAGGTATGTTGCGTATTCCTAAATTTTCTATTAAATATGGTAAGAAATTCAAAAATTCCAAATATTTAACCAAATATTTAAAAAGCTTTTTGAAAACACTTCAAAATATCTGAAAATTTTCGTTTCTTTTTAATTTAAAATAAATAGACGTAAAAAATAAATTTTTCCTTACATATTCCATTTGAAAACTCTCCAAACTGTTCCCACATTAAAATATCTCCAAAATCAAAGACAGCAAACATAGTTTAAAATTAAACGTTTTTAATCGAAATTGCTGCTGGGAACAGTTTTTATTGAAATTGGTCCCAGTCATGCCAGTAGTTTAAATTGATTTATCAGTTAAGATTTAAAACAATTTTTATCCTCCATAAAAAAATGAAGTGTGAACAGTTTCAACATTAGCTGTTCCCACTTAAATTATATAATGAGGATGAAATATTGTTTCAAATATGATAAATTAGTTTAATATCTACATTGGCATGATTTCCTTGACAAAATATGTGGTCGTAGCAGTTGCAATAAAAACTGAGCGTTTAAAAACCACGCTACAGATTAAATCGTAGTTAATAATTTGTTTCGATACATTTTCTACTAGGAACAGCTGTAAAAAACTATTTTCATAAGTTGTATCTCGAAGTGCTTTCCTATTATACTATATTATATTAAATTTCTTTCATAAACATTTTCGCTAGTAAAACTGTTCCCACCCAAATATTCCATAGAAAAAATTACTGGATTGGATTAATATAAAAGCTACATTTCAAAACAATTTCGAATTCCTTAAAAAAAATTTAACTGGGAACGGTTGCCAGTAGCACTACGCAAATTTTTGAGTGTTCGCACAATTTTTTCTACATGGAACCACTTTTCAATAAATATTTGTGTACTTCAGATTAATTAAAGTTATCCTACCTGATGGGAATTCTGAAGCAGTAATAAAATTTGTGGGAACAGCTTTCTAACATAGATAGTTGGAAAAAAATCTATTTCAGTCTAAGATTTTTTTCATAAAATTGGGTAATTGCATACAATTCAAAACTACAACTTCAGTTGTTTCAGAAAATGCTGTCTGAGAACAGTTTAAAAATATTGGACTCTGGTTATGTATGAACAATTTTTGTATTTAAACCTCTTTTACATGAGTTCGAGTTTGTTTTTGCATATTGCAGATGGGAACAGTTTTATATACATATGTATGTATGTGGTTTTTAGTCAAAATTTTATTTTAATGATGTTTTTTAATAAATTTTATTTTGTAATATTGCCGTGTGGGAGCAGTTGAAACAAAAGCTGTTCCCACTTTATCTTCTTATTTTTTTTTACTGAGTACAACTAAAACAGAAAAATGAAATTTGTATGCTTAAATCTTTTACATGCGTGCATGTTTGTTTCTACATATTGCAGATGGGAACAGTTTTATATGTGTGGTTTTTAGTTGAAATTTTGGTTTAATAATATTTTTTAATAATTCCTATTGTGAAATATTGCATAATGCCATCTGGGAACAGTTGAGATAAAAACTGGTACCACCCTATCTACTTTCTTTTTTTATTCTCAATTCTTAAAGGGGTTATAAAACGTATCCATAGTTATCTTAAATGATATAAACATATCTTGTGATTGCGAGTGTTTTTTTTTTCTATTCCTACATATATTAAAAGTTTCCTAATGTTTCGAACGTAAAATCTTTGTTTAAGGGTAAAAATCAATAATTTTTTTTATGTTAAAATTTTTTATTAAAAATTGCTATAAAATTTTTCTTATTTTGGTAACAAAACCTTGAAGAAGTTGTTAACACGAGTTTTTGTGTGTTACGTGTATTTTTTTTTTGTTTATTTCTTTTTACCAGCCGTACGTGTCTTGAGTTGTTTATTAACCACAAAATTTAACACTTAGATGTTGGTTTTTTTAATGACTAACCAGGCCTTAAACAGTTGTGCTGGTAAAAGACATGAAAATACGAACTTTTTTTTAAACTTTTAATAAAGCGTGAAAATATTTATTTACTAGAAATATCGAAAAAGCAAATACTCAAACATTTATAAAATTACATTTTGTATGCGGGAAAAAATTTTATCAGGCCAGGAATACCTCCCCCATATTCCTTTGCGTGAGTGTGTTTTTTTTTCGAAATGAGCCAAATGTTAGTCTTAAGAAGGAATGAGGAAAAAATCGATATCAAATAAATATTACAGTAATATTTATAAGAGAGAAAAAAAAACATAAAACTTTGTTAGTTTGTATTTTTCAATTTTATGATGATGATTCGTATGATACCAGCAGTAGTAACTTATACTCGGTGTTAATGTTCTTCGCTGAGGCCGGGGTAAGGGGTAAAAGTTATGGTTATGGTTTTTTCTTGTTCAGTTTCAACTTTATTACGTGCCAAATATAGAACTAGAAAATTTTAGTTTTCTTCGCCCTACTTCACCATCCTTTTTGGCTTACAAGGAAGAGTATGAGTGGAAAAAAAACAAAACGTAATATTATTATATTATTTTCTATTAGTTGGGTGTGAATGACAGACATGAGATAAATGGTCTTTCGCTTGTACTTTTGATAGCTATCTAGAACTTCTTGACAGAGAACTTTCCAAATTATTTCTATGGGGGTAGTAAGGTTCTCAAAGTAAAAAAGTAGTCAGAATCATTATTTTTTCAGATTCATTAAAATATTAAAGTAAAGCTTGCAAGAAAATATTTGAGGGATTAAATCCTTAAATGTCTTGGGAAAGTTTTGCAATCACAAATTGTCTAGTAAAAGGTATGCAGATCAAAGTTCCTCATTTAGAGACGATACACACAGAAAAATGTCATTTTAAAATCTACGAAAACAAAGTTAATTTAAAATTTTTCAGCAATGATTTTGCTTCATATATGTTTCATGTTAATTCAACATGATTTACAGCGATCTTCAAAGTAAATGTTTCCTTTTGAAATAACTTTGTTTCATGTTGATTCAACATTTAAATAAAAATGCAGAAGTATGCTGAATTAAAGTTATTTAAAGTTGAAACAACATGAATTTAATTTAATGTAGTCATTTTATTTTATTACTTATTTAACGTACGTCGGGCTTGCGCTATATGGAAAGAGGATCCAAACTTTTCTCCACGAGATATCACAACCAAGCTGTGCTCTTGAACGTAATGCAAGAGAGTAACCAAATCATATGAGGGAGGAAAAAAGTAGAGTACCTTACTATATATTTCCGAACTACTGGGCGCATAATTATTTATTTTGTAAACGACGAGGACTCATATTTTTTTATGGTCAAGCAGGAGAAGACTAAAGGTAGTAATAACAAGAAAATTTTTGTCTGCTTCTATAAGTACGAGTAAATACACACTTGGTTTAATTGGCATTGCGTAGAAAAAGTTCTAAGTGTTTCAAAAATTTGTTGGCAATGGAAACCAGATTTAAGTATGCATAATCATGCTGCAGTATTTATTTTTTTTATTATTTTGAAACGTATGAAAGACATAAATGTTTTATGCACTTCAATAATTCTCATTGAGTTTGTTTGCATTTTATATATTCCATTGTGTAAATTTTCTTTTATTACTTTTTAAACTAACGTTGTTTTTTATTTCTGCGCTACGAAACAAAAGTTTAGCAGTTGACTTGCTAAGATTGCATTTCTTCTATATTTGCTGTTTTCATTTATTTTATTTTATTTTATTCTTTTTTTTTCTCAAAAAAAAAAACTAAGATTCCTGGGCGACACGTTCTTAAATCTGCTTCATAGATTTTTGGCTGCCTTTAGACTCAAAGCTACGTTCCACAACAGTTTTATATATATATATAATTTTGCTCTAACAATGAGCTTAAATGTTGTATTTGTGCGTGTGTCAGACTTTGAAACGTGACAAAAATGTTTGCTCAAACAGTAAAATTTTTGTAGCAGATACATATTTCTCTTATAATGTCTGTAACGTAGATAACGATAAGATTGCACATTTAATACTACAGAAGCAGGGGCTACGCGTCTATAGTTTGCAGTTTGTCATCAGCAGCAGCAGTAGTAGTAATTTTTGTATGACAAATTGTCGTCAGGACATTCCTTAAATACTAAAATTTTTAATAAAACGAAAAATAAGATGAAATCATGGTTATTATAAAAAAGTTATCACTTCTTAAGGAAAGGATGCTTGGCGGCACTAAAAGATAGACATTTATTTTTTAAACACCCTTTGAAGCCAAAAGAAAAAATTTTTATTCAAATTTCTACATGAAATCGTCAAAAGGAATGGTTTCAATATTTACAGACATTTTAAATTAATCAGTTTAAGACGTAATACATTTTAATATGAGATTAGTTTTAAAGCCGATTGAGAGCAGTCGGGTAAATACTCATTGTGCGTACAAAAAAATTAAATTAACCTTGATACAATGTAAAATTACAAATTTAAAAAATTTCAAGCCTGATAAGAATTTTTAAACATTAGAATTATTTTAAACGTGTAAAATAATTTTAAACAGCTTGTATAAAAAAATTAATTGTTTTGTTATTATAAACCTGAATCCTTTGAAAACGTCAAAATTCAACTTCGAATATATAGCCAAAGCAGCAAGGCAGCCTGGGAACAGTAGATATATTTTATTGAAAGAAATTTATTTTTGTGTATTCGTTACTAAGCTTAAGGCTTGCATGTCGCAGCACTTTTAAACCTGGGAAGAGTTTTTTTATATTAAAGTGGGAACAGTTTTTATTTAATAGCTAAAATCTTCGAACTGCAAAATATATGATGAAATGTATGACTTATTAAGGAACAAATGTATATGAAAAGGTCTTTCAAAACCATTCGAAAAACGAAACCAACTGTGGGAATAGTTAAGTTAAATACCACAATTCTGTCCCGATTATTTCATATATTTATAATAACTTATTAAGATGTAATGAAATTAAGAAGGAAATATGATAATGTTTGTCATTAATTTGAAGGCTCAGACGAGTTTTTACGAAATTGGGAACAGTTTAAAATTTAATGTTTTATAACATTATAAATTTTGAATAAATACTTAACTCAATTGTGTTGTGGTTTAGTTTAAAGAAAATTGTTTAAAAGAGCCTTTTGAAAATTAGAGAAAATATTCTTTTAAAGTGGGAAGAGTATAATTTTTATTTTATTTGTTAAAGTGGGAACAGTGTTATATATGTTTATAACAAACATAGTTAGTCATTTAGTTTAATACTAAGAAAAAAAAAAGAGATGAAAATAGTTTTTATTAAAGTGGGAAGAGTTTATATTCTCAAGGTAATATACCAAAATTATTTTTTATTGTTGTGCATATTAAAAAAAAAGTTGACTGTGTGGTCCTAGTGAATAGTATGGTACTCTATAATTGGGTTCAATTTCCACCAAAAGCTGGTATGTTGCATTACAACGGGTGAAGTTCGTTGTTGCTAAGGTCGTCAAAATAAGTTGCTGAATAATTGGAAATTGCATTTTTATCATTTGCTAAATAAAAAACATAAGTTTGATAAATAAAAAGTTATTTAAAATCATGGAATAGTTGTAGGTAAAGTGGGAAGAGTTCAGTTTCACAGTTAAATACAAACTGCTTATGTGATATGTTTTTATTTAGCCTTAAATTTTGTAAAACGATTTAAAAATAATCCAAAAAAAAAGAAGTTTCTTAAATAAAAATTTATTTAAAGTTATGGAAGAGTAGTTGTAGTTAAAGTTGGAAGAGTTCAGATGCATACCTAAGTGTAATCTGCTTTAATTTAACATTAAATTTTTCGTAATGATATAGAATGAGATTTAAAAATATCTCCAAATTAGTTTCAAAGCTGGTATGAGCTATTCTAAATGTGGGAACAGTTTAGCTTTTAAAGTGAAAAAATTTGTTTTGATATCTTCGTTAAAGACACACAAGGAAGTAAAAAGGCGATTTTTAAACCTGGTAATAGTACAGTTAAATTATTTTAACAACAATTTAAAAGAACTCCGCATGATTACTACCTACTGTACTTGTGAATATAAAATATTTAAAATGGCTTAGAAAAAGTACTGAATCATTATTTTAAAGCAAAAATCTGTTATTTAAAATGTTCAATCACTTGGTAAAAGCTCCTTAATGTTCTTACTTTCACTCTCATTATTGCAATTTTAATCTTTAATAATGTTTCTTTTTAATTTATGTTCAATCTCCTATTTGATCCCATTTTAGTTCATATCCCACCACCAACTTTTTTTATTTCCTGACTTTGGTTGTGCAACCGTGCAAGCTTTCCTTCCACCTCTTTCTGCTTAACCATTTCCTTAGCTATTTCCCTATATTACACTACTTATATTTATTTTATATACTTATGCAATGGTTTTTTTTTCTGTAACATTTTTATTACCTTTGCGGTTATAAAAGTAAATTTCTTTTATTCATCTTTATTTTTTACGATTTCGAAATTGAAAGTGTTTATGTTGAATTTTATATGTGTAGCTTGGAAATGCTTAAAGGTTTATTCAAGCGAACGCTACCCTTTTTATAACCTGCATCTGAAATCAAACATTCACACTCATACACAAGCACACACACACACACACATGCAAACATCCGCACCTTAGAGTTAAAGGCCCTTGAATAGTTGGGTGGGTGTGAAGTGTGAAAAAATTTATCTTTTTATGGTTTATAACAAATCCAACCAACCAACTACCATGCACATTTGCAGACAATGAATGAAATTTAATTATAAAAATTGTTTTATAAACATACATAAAAAAGAGGGAGCAAAAAAGGTGTACAAAAAATGAATTAAATAAAATACAAAACAAAAGAAAAGAAAAATATATATGAGAGAAATTATGATTATTGGAAAATCTATACACACATACATACTCGTACATTGTATTGAAAATGTATGCTGCTGAAGAAAATGAAAAGAAAAACGCAACATTATAAATGAAAATGAGACAAGTGAGGGAGCTAGCGAAATGCTTTACAAATTCACTTAAGTTTTATATATTTCATAAACAATGCAGGAAAAATTCTTAAACATGAAAGCTCATAAAAGAAATTCGTTTTAATAAATTGATTAAATTAAAATTGGGGTGAAATGCACAACAAAATAGTAAATCTTTTTATGTGAAATTATAACATATTTTGTTTATTAGTCAAATAACTATGAAGTTGTGTTAAAATTTGATATAATATTAAAAGCTTTTGAAAGTTCATTCTAATTGAAAGTTGTTTTTACTAAATTAATATTTTTTTTTTTCAACAATTCAAAAAGGGAAAGATTTAATATGTTCTGATTAAACAACTGCTATAAAACGCTAATGATTTGTGCTGATCGTGTCGAAGCAAATCTTGGGAGCTTTTGAGCTTTAAAAATTAAAGTGGCCTATCAAATAAGAAGCTTTTGTGACATTTCTTTTTATATTAAGAGCCATAATAATAATATTTAATTAAAAAAAATTAAAATCTTAAAAAGAGCTTTCTAGATATTTCCTGCATATGACCGGCAATTACCTCAATTGCAGTTTGAAACATACTCTTTACACAGAAATTATTTGGTTCTTCTCTTGAAGAAAGCTTGACTGTAACCCAAAACATTGGGAAAGTTAGTTTTTTTAAATTTTTTTTTACAAAATTAGTTAAAGCTTTAGTCAAACGTTTTTTTAAGTTTATTTTAAAGCTTACTGACGATTTAAAAAACAACATTTTGGAATTGTCAGAAGTCTTAAAAAAAATAAATAATTAAGGGAAAGCTTTTAATAAAATCTTATTAAAATTTTTCAAGAGTATGTGAATATAATCATTCATATATGTATATATTTTTTGAAACATTTTTAAAACATACGATAAGTTTGTTGAAAAAAAGTTGAAAGCTTCCTAAAAGCGTAGTTATTAAGAAGTTCTGCAAAATCAGTACTTTTTGCAATATCTAAAGTATTTTTTTAGACCAACTGTCTCAAATTTGGACAAAAGTAACGAGATTTTTTGTAAAAAGTTTTCAAAAATGTAATAAAGTATCCGAAGGACTTGTAAAACTAGTTTTTGCGGCATCAAGAAAGAGAGAGAGAGAGAGAGAGAGAGGTAGCGCTTTTTTTTTATTATTATTAAAGTACTAGATATCTTTGCAAAACTTGTTTTCATCTTATTTAAATCTTATTTTATTTTTAGAACAATTGCTTATCTATATCGCAAAATTGGTTAGAGCTTTTATTGATAAAAGCTTTAAAAATTATATCTGTTTTGTCGGAAGTTTCTAAAAATCAGTCTTTTCAATTTTTTAAAGCCATTTTTGAGGAAAATTTTCCATAATAAACTTCAGCTTCAGCATAAGCTTTTTCCAAAAGCTTTCAGATTTTTTTTGGAGCTATTAGATTTTTTTAAATCGCACTGAATTCTGTAGTTAAAAGCTTTACGTATTACAAAAACTAAAAAAAGCTTTTCTTTAAAGCTTTCAAAAAGACATCAAAATCAAAAATATTTGAACAAAACACACTTTCCAATATAAAATAAAACCATTTTTAAGCGTTTTATTTCTTGACGATAAGTTAAGAACAGGTAATTTTAGGTTTCTTAACAAAAAGCTAGGTTTAGCTAATAGCTTTACATCCCTCCTCACAATGTATCATTATGAGTTAACGTGAACTTTAATTACAAGTCCTTCATACAAAACTTGCCGTTAAAGTCTCTGTAAACATTTAATTGTACATTGTGAAAAGGGCCGTTAATATGTTTAATTCTATGAAAAGTTTTAATATAGAAGCTTAAGCACAACTAATGCATTTTTGAAAGATTCGCATTTTTAAGTTTTCATTATTTAAACTTCAGCTTCAGCATAAGCTTTTTCCAAAAGCTTTCAGATTTTTTTGGAGCTATTAGATTTTTTTAAATCGCACTGAATTCTGTAATTAAAAGCTTTACGTATTACAAAAACTAAAAAAAGCTTTTCTTTAAAGCTTTCAAAAAGACATCAAAATCAAAAATATTTGAACAAAACACACTTTTCAATATAAAATAAAACCATTTTTAAGCGTTTTATTTCTTGACGATAACTTTAGAACAGGTAATTTTAGGCTTCTTAACAAAAAGCTAGGTTTAGCTAATAGCTTTACATCCCTCCTCACAATGTATCATTATGAGTTAACGTGAACTTTAACTGCAAGTCCTTCATACAAAACTTGCCGTTAAAGTCTCTGTAAACATTTAATTGTACATTGTGAAAAGGGCCGTTAATATGTTTAATTCTATGAAAAGTTTTAATATAGAAGCTTAAGCACAACTAATGCATTTTTGAAAGATTCGCATTTTTAAGTTTTCATTATTTAATCTTTCAAACATTAATTAAACTTTAACTAAAATTTTGTTTAGTAGAACTTTCATTTAAAAACTTTAAAACTAGCGTCAATAATCTTATTAGTTTTGCTAAATTCCAGTAATTTTATTACTTTCAAAAATAGCTGTAGTGGAAAAAAGTAACTTAAATCTGTACACACAAATATCCGTAGCAACAGCACCGTCATCGTTCGTCATCATCATTATCGTCATCAACATTCTTCTAACACGCTTATTTCACACAAAAATCATTGAATCAAAATTGAATTTTCACTTTGAATATATTAATATTTAAACAGCAACTAAAACTTCTTGTACCTTAGCTAAAATTCGTCATAAAAGAAATGAAAAAAGACTTGTACATACACACGACTACAATAAAGAAAAAGCTTTCAAATATAAGTTATAAATACTTTTTTTGCACTACCTTAACACAATAATAAGTATGAACTTGGTTTGAGGGAAAAATATTTGAATTGATATTTCCATAAACAAGGAGCAATGGAAAAGATATGTATATGTACATAGCTGAAAAGAAGAATAAAATATTAATGAAATTCCATACAGAGATACTCACATACTTTTAGTAAAAATAAGACACCTTTCTCTTAAAAAGGAAAGGGGGATAGAGCATCAAAGAAGTTTAAGTTGCAAAAAGAAAAACCTTTTTTTTACATAGCGAAGCGTAGAGAGAACGAGAAAGGTGCTAAGGAATTGTTAAGGGTAAAATGAAATTGACAAGTTTGTTGCCCACGCTTTGACACATGCCGTACAATCTAATTTATGGCGAATATAAAGCAAGCGAAGCTTTCCTAACAAACGTTTGATATGTTCTTGAACATACTTAAGTGATATGTTTGTTGGGTTGTGGGGTTTTTCGTACAGATTGTGGAATCTTTATGACGGTTTTATGATGTGTACTTTTTTCCAGCTTCAGGTGTTATATGCAATGTATATATCGATGTACTTACATAAGGATATGTATATACATATTTCTTATGCATCAGGATGTATGTGTGTCTAGTATTTCGCATTGCTTAAATTTTTTCCACCGCAACGTGTTTTTCATGAATCGAGAAACGTTTAAAACTTAAGGATTCTTTCAGGTTGTTGTGTGTTTTTGTTGCTGTTGTAGCGTTTTACATTTTATATGAAATTTTTTGTTTCATTCTATCAATACCTTTTAAATTCCATGATAGTGCACTAAAATGTAAGAATGAAACTGGCAAAAGTGTTGGTTTAAAATTATGGTTTTTTGCGCGAATTAAAAATTTAAAGGCGCATCTCTTAATATTTTCACATTGGTTGAAGTTAAGAAACTTTGAACAAATTTAATATTAATTATTTTTGTTTTTAGAGTTGAATAACCTTTAGTAGCATGCCTTCACTTAAGTATTATGGGAGGTTTAACAAACAACTCATATGTTTATTTACTTAATAATTTTGAAGTAAGTAAAAGCTTTCAAAATATGTATGATAAATGTTGAAAAAATAAAAAAAATTCTCTTAAAAGTAAGAAGAATAATGAATTTATTAAATTTATATTATGTATGTTAGTCTGTTCTCAGAACTGAGGAAATAGCGAAATAGTGAGATAGAGGAAGTAAAGTCAACCTCATTTTTTTATTTCGAATTTCATAAGAAAAAAATTATGTTAATAACTTTAAATGAGACTTTTGAATTGAAAATTCATTACGATTAGAAAAAAGTAAATTTTAATATTTTTTGTTCGAATTATCTAATCGGAAAATGTTTTAGAACTGCTAAAGGTCTTTTGCAAATTTTTGCTTAAAACGGTCTAGACACTATCAAAATAACAATCAATCATATTCATCAATCATACTCAGAAGTCATACTCATCAATAAGGTAGGATTTGTGAAAATAATCTGGTACGGTGGTTGATGAAAAATAACAATTAGATTTTTAGCATGCTTGATGTCATAATTTGATGTGTTGCTTGTGTTTGTTAATCAGGCACGAGTACGTGCTGAACGAGATTTTAAGTTGTCCGGTAGTTAAAAATTATAGAAGAAAATTGTTTTATTCTTTAAGGCACTCTTTCACTCTCACTTTTTCTTCATTCATTCTTTTTATTTTTATTTTCTTGTTTCAAAGCAATAAATAAAAATTTTCCGCTATTGACATTCATACGATGTTGACAACGCAAAATCTAACTCAAAATTGATGCTTGGCAATTCATCCATCCATCATGTGAATATCAAAACATACTGGCCACATACACGCATTTTACATCAAGCATTTGGATCGTATCTACTTGGCTTAAAATATATATTTTTTTAATTAGATTTCAAAAATAAATTTGTTGAATTTAATTTAAAAAAAAAAAATAACAAATAACATTCCTTAAAAATATGGTTTTCATACTTCAAGGCTTTATTTTGTAAAACGAAACGGTAAAAGTTGACAAATTTTATATAGAAAAAATTTAAACGCAAGATAAAATTTTTTCAAACTTAACTTGTTAAAAAAATCAATAAAAATTATTAAAATTAATTTTATGCATTATTATTTTTTTAAAACCTTTTTTTTTAAATTGAATTATGAAAATTCAATCTTTTCAATAAAAAATATTTTTTAATATCATATTTTTTGGTATTAAATTTTTATATTTTGGCTCAAAATCGAATGAATACAACGAAGTTTAATCAAAATTAACGGCCTGTTTCACAATAACTTAATAAACAAAGTCATACTTTTGTTTTTTAAATATAAAAATTGTACATGTGTCATTATTATTTTGTTTTTTTTTAAGTAAACATTTGTGTAAATATTTTTTTTTATACTATGTACATATTTTTCCGAGATGTCAAGTCAAAGTAATAAATTCATTTTATTTAGAAATTTCAACAAGAAAAGAACGATACTCTTTCATTCCTTTTAGAGACCTTGTTGTTGTTCTTTAATGCTGCTCAAGCTTGACATGTTCAAACAAGTAAAAACAAAACAAAACAAAACAAAAAATAACATAATTTTAGCTGCAAAAAAGTGGCAACTCTACTTTAAACATTTACATTTCAATTGTTTAAAACAAATAAGTAAATACTAAGTAGAGAAATACAGTAAAAAATATATTTGTAAGGGAAAGTGTTTGCATTTTATATATGTATGTACATTGTACATACATACATATCGCTCATTTACTTCAATAGTGGCACAACTCAAAAAAACCAGTTTTGCAGAAAACGCGTTTTAAGTTTTTATTTTGCATACAACTCAATGGAGAAATGAAAAAAAATTCTTCTCTCAGGAGGTGATGGTACAAGCTATTTATATGAAATTTTTACACAAGATAAAATACAAAATGCCGCATCTTTCTGCATTATTAACTCAAAAAACTCATTTTTTGAGTTATGCCACTATTGAAGCAAATGAGCGATATGTACATTTTTTTGCCAGCAATGACAACCAGCTCTTTCCTTTCCTTTATGTGCTTTCTTCATCATTGTGTTGACGTTATTTTAATTCTTATGCCCGATGCCTACATACTTACATAAATTTAACAAGAAACGAGGAGAAAATAATGAGTCTTCTTTTACTTATTTATTTTATTTTATTATTATTATTTTTTTGGCAATAAAACAATAAAATATTATATTCATATGAATTTATGTATGTGTTTGGATTATAGACACAAACCAATTTTCAAATACAGTGGGTATAAAATAGGTTAATTTTCAAAGATTAAATGTGCTTAAAAAATAATTTTTTTAACGAAATTGGAATCTTGTTGTTCCTAAATTACTTCCAATACTCAGAATTGTTATTAAAATTTAGCGATAAGGTTCCTTATAGTTAAAGGTAACTTTAATTAAAGTGACCTTTTTCCAGCTATCCGATAAAATACTCGTATTCTAATTTTAAGACAGTGGAAATCGAATACCTTTTTTTAGCTTATATTATATGAATGTATTTCTGACAAAAATCTGGTGTTGCAGTTGCCAAAGCAGTGATGGGAAAGTTGGTAAGATATTACTTTTTTTGATACTATTTGACATGAAAAAGTACCGTAGTACTCCCGCAACACATTTGATACTCTGACGGTATGCATATATTTTGCCAAGAATTAAAATTCTTTTTTGACAAATTGCACGAAACTTTATTACATAGTTAAGATATTTTAGAAAAGTGTAATCCTTCCCTATTAAATATAAACGAAAACCTATTTGGCTCAATGATATTTTTTGTAGCACAGAAGTTGACCTATACATATGTAATCACGAACCATGTTAAAACAACTATTTTATATCAGTTTAAAGGCAATTGTAAAAATGTTGTAGTAAATTATGTCAAGACCTGAGGGCAAAAGTGGATTTTTACAATGAAATTTTAAATTGGTTTAGTAAGTTTCCCCCTGAAAATGTTTTATCTGGTAAGACCAACAGCATTATACCACTTTTAATTACAATGTTTTCCAGCAAAAAGCAAAATTTTGAAAATATTAACAACAAATATAAAGCATTGGCTGATATGGACGAACTGAAGTCATTAACAACAGAAAATATATGCAGCTTCTGGTCTACAGTGGCTAAAACTAAAAACGCGTCAGATGAATACATGTTTCCTGATAAATTGAGAGTAGCTTACGGAATTTGGTCCATACCTCACTCCTCTGTAAACGTGGCAACGATTTTCTCTTACCAAAATCTCATGAAAACAAACAAAGGAACATGCTTTATGTTTCAGCAGTATCAAGTCTTATCCAGGCAAAGATTTATTAAAGTCTAAAAACTTGTAACTTCAAAATTTTTACCTATGTACACACATACATATTTATATTTGCGGGTTGATTCGTTATAACCTAAAAGAGTTCGTGATTGGCCAACATACCACCAGGAAACATACGATTCCGGAATGCGTGCTGAGCATCGTTGATAAACAATCAATCGGAATTTAAATTTGCAAGATCACATACGAGACAAAAAATACAATAGACTCGTACTAATAAGTACGACATCTTAAACTTTTGCCATAGTGTGTGATAGATTTAGCATTTCCGATAGAGATGCTTCTTGTTTGGTTACTGCCTTATTTATGGACATTGGTTTTAAAGAGTAAAATAAGGAACTAATCATTGTGGATAAACACGAGCTAGCTCATGAAAAAATTAAAAGCAGGGAGTACTTCCGTGGAAGAAATAATAATGATTCGAAAATGGATTGGAAGAGTTTTAATTAAAACAATTTTTTTGAAGAGGAAATAAATTTTCATGTCGAGAGATGCGGTATAGGGTTTAATTTTAGACCCATGGTTTCATCGAAAAATTTTCTCAAAATTTCGAGCAGACTACGTTTTTGCTAGGAAACTTTTGAAAAAAATTTACCCCCTCTTAATGTATACCCTTTGTGTTCTTTTTTTATTTCCTTGTAAATATGTAAATTTTATACAATTTTTTGTTAATAAAACTTAAATCGCTCACAAAACGATACGAACTTTAGCCTCTTCAAATCATAAAATCTAGAAGCAAATGGAGTTGGAAGAATAATAATTAAATTAATTAAAAAATTAAATAAAATAAGTATGCTTGATAGTAACAAACCAAAAAAGTTTGTCCTAAGTAGAACAAAAAATAAGCAAATTAACTAACATGTGCATAATTAGTAAAGAACAAACGACAATGGTAAAACTGTTGTAAATTTAGAGATGGTAAAATTGAGCTTTCATTACAAAAAATCTTTCAGCAAATTGAAATACGATGAATCAAAACAATTCACATATTCCATTTGCAAAAAAGTTGCGTATATAACACAGAAATCTACATCAAGTGGCACCACACACTGTGGACCAAACACAGAAGAACGCTGATAATGAAGGTTAATTGGCCTTCGAAAACGGCTAGCTGTTCCGTTCAACTATGTGTTGTCAGAATATTTACAACTAACTTTGATGTTATTTGTTCATTAATAATTATCACATGTAATTTGGCTTTCGAAGCAATGCGAACTTTAGCCTGTTCAAATCATAAAATAAAAAAAATAATAATTTTTGGTACTCTCGGGATCAAAAAAAATACTCGAAAAAATTTTTTTTGATACCGAAATGCAAATCTCATTTCCCATCACTGTGCCAAAGCTTTAAACATGATAGCTTCAAATACTTGAAGCTTTAAACTTTTAGTAATTCAAAAACATTATTACTTTAACTTAGAGTTAAAACATTAGTACTTCGTACTGCATTTGCTATTCGGACTGCAGAGTCCTTTTCAACTTCCGGCATTTGGTTTAAATGAAAAGAATTTGATTGGCCGATTTTCGAGTCGAATAATTACAACTTCCGTCAGATATAACAGAGTAGATTTTTACTACTAGTGCTTCCGAGCCTCCGATAGAGCATGAAATTATCTTGTCTCTCATGATAATGTATATCTGGAGTAGAGTAGAGTAGATATTGAAATATTTTTTTTTCAAATATCATGAACAGACAATTTGTTAGTAGTGTAGTAGTTTGTAGACCTCTGGATGACAACCCAGCAAAAATTTTTGCTTGCTGAAAGCATTTTTTTAAGGGAGACCATGAAACGGAATCAC
This sequence comes from Tachina grossa, assembly GCA_949987645.1. Taxonomy (NCBI): domain Eukaryota; kingdom Metazoa; phylum Arthropoda; class Insecta; order Diptera; family Tachinidae; genus Tachina; species Tachina grossa. The sequence continues at coordinate 151,158,290 of OX465276.1, forward strand.
TTGCAATTGCGCTTTTATAATGCATGATTTTTGTTCGCGATGAGCCACTTAGAAGCAATAGCAATAAATCATCCACCAAACGTATGCCTGTACTATATATACACATACATATATAATTGTGTACTGTTCGTGTACGAACGTAGAACATATTTTAATGGTACCGCTTACGTTAGTGCTTCTAGAGATGCAACGTTTTTGCTGGGAAGGTGAAAGACATCCGCTAGGAAATATTAAAAGAAAACGTTAAACATCTTTAAATCTCAAGCTGTTGTCTAGAAATTGTACATCAGCCTAATTCTTATTCCCCAGGAATTAATTTTTCATGGGAATAACATACTTTTATCCATACAGACGTTAGGAACCAAAAAAAGGAAGCAAATTTCGAACTCTTGAAGAAAGTTTGATGTTTTTCTTCCATTTCTTTTGTTTTGCAAAGCCTTTTTTAAAATGGGTGAACAGGAGAAACAATTTATAAGGAACTGTTTTAAGTAATTAGACAGTATATATTCAGTGATACTTCTTCGCATTGCATGGCATTTTCAGATTTCTCTGAACTGAATGGTTTCAAAGATTACATATATAGTACGAATTGAGATTAAGCTGCACTCTATGGTAATATATCTGTATCATGGGCACCATCAAACAGCTCGAAGGACCATAAATAAGACTGCAAATGTAAAGTTCATCTGCTAAGTCTTTATTCTGCAGAACCAATGTAAAGCTTTTGCACAATGTTTTTTTTTTTTTGGGAGAATGAACAAAAAGTTTGTCCATCCCTGCTGGCCTGTCTTCGAATATACTGACCAAGAACAATCCCAATTAATCAGCTTTTTTTTTTTTTTTTTTAACACAAACACAACTCGCAAAGCGATTAGCTTGACTGCGAAAAACACCCAGGGTCTATGGAGGGAATCGAACCCACGACCTCTGAGCGGCTAGCATCGCTAACACTCAGCCACATGGGCACCTTTGGTCAGAAGCCAATTACAGCTTCAAATCGAAAGCGCAAGTGAGGATGAATTTGCCATACTTTGCGCAAACTTCCGAACAATATCGCAAAAAAAGCTATAGATTGGAATCCACAAGGCAAACAAAGAGGAGAACGCCCAGCAAAAACTTGGAACAATAAACCGAAATCGAATTAGCCCCTTCAATAACGTGGGAACGAAGTGAAAAATCTACCACATAATCGAGTATACTGGAATAATCCTCATGCGGCCCTATGCTCCTTAATGGAGCGAAATGAACCAATAGCCTTTGAAAACCATATTTCAGCTTATTATTAAGCTCGTAGTACCGCTGCTAAATTCGTAATTAGGCTCGTAATACCAATTCTAAACCATAGTTAAGCTCGTAGTACCATATTCATAAATATTATTGGTAATTACGTTTGCTGTCACTGTTAAGCATAACTTATTTTTAGATGGTATGGCAAAAATACTTTTGCTGTGTTAAAGTCTATTCAAAAAATTTTACATTTATCTTGCATACAATCCCGCGTTCAATTATGTCTAACAATCGGCCCTGTTCTTCAAAGCGAATCCGAGTAAATTTCTCGTTTTCAAAAAATTTATAATGGTCCTGCCGACGTGTTTAAAATCATAAATTTCTCGTTTTCAAAAAATTTATAATGGTCCTGCCGACGTGTTTAAAATCATACACGATAATTTTCTTTCAGCTACGATATTTGGTAATCTATGTATATAATAAAACAATTTAAAAAGATTGAAAAAATATTTCTATTGTTATAGTTAGTTTTCTAAAATCGTGCGGTTTCAAATCGATCGGTTTACAGAACAGGGCCGAATATTTATTGCTAAAGTCGTCTTTTTGAAAAAGAACAAAAATTTTAGTAAAAACCTTTCCTTAAAAGAATTTTTTTTATTATCCCAGTAAAAAAAAAGTCATTCTGAAGGAACCACATTTTCATTGCTTCCAAAAAATTGATATTTTTAATATGCCGATAGTTAGCAGAAAACCAAGTAAAAGTTTATTTTAATCACACAAAACCTTGTAGTTTTTCCATAGTTTTAGTAAATACTCACCAAAATGTTCAAAAAAATCGATTTTTTGAAAGAAATTTATGAACTAATTTTGGCCTAAAATTTAGAAGTTATTTGCTTAAATTTACATGAAAACACTGTTTCGCGTTTAAATTCGTATAAAAAGAAATGAATTGTTAAAATATGTAACTTTTTAAAGTTTTTCCTAGATGAAAATATTATCATAGAACACAAAAAAGGAAATTTTTCTTAAAATCGCTTCTAATTCGGTGACTAGGCATCGAAAAAGAGAACTTCTTGCAATGACAACCCTATGTAAAAATCATTAGATCGGATCGAAATTTGAACTACTTCCAGACTGCAAACTCTATATTTTCATGACTTCTTTGGAGTGTTTTTTTTTACTGGGATGTTATAATAATGATAAAATAGCTTTTTATTTAATTGTTTTGACCAATAACTTTTTATTCAAACTTGCAAACTTTTTAATTACATTCCATTCCATTTAAATTCACTTGTGACTTTCTTCTCTGTTTAGATACCCACTGTGTTCACTTATAACAAAATGCTTTATGGTTTTAGTTGAGTAATAAAATACTTTTTAGGAAAATATTTTTATAGAAAAGGAAGTTGACGCCATATTTGTTGACGCCTTGCTAAGATATCTTACTGACTGTGTTTTTTATTTTTGTTACTTCGGTATTTGTATTTCATTTTTAATGTTTAACAAGTTGTCAACAGTAGAAAATTTATAAGAATAATAATAAGTTTATATATATATTTTTTATTTATTTGGAGAACCTGTTTTCAATAGAAGAGGGAATATGCGAGGGTGGCGAATTGAAGGCTTTAAGAGCAGAAAACTTTCAGTTAACTATTGATGTAAGAATATTGTCGAAAAATTTGGGCTTTTAATAAAAGCTACACTTACCAGAGCTTTTTATAGTTTCTAATTTTATAAAATTTTGCAACAAAAAAAATGATGTACAATGTCTTTGCAATTTTTAAACATACATAAAAAATCTGCTAAATATTTTGCGCTTCTCTGAAGAAAAGACTAGATTCAATAGTGGGAGTAGAATTTTTTACTATTTGCCTCTAACTTAAATTTAGGCTGCCAAACCTTTTCGCACTTCGAAAGTTTTTCTTGCTTTCAGTAGTTACATCCATCGTTGCCGTTGTGACACTAAAGTATCACTTTTGACCCTTTTTCGTGCTAATGGCACTTTTTATGACCCAATTTTAATTTATTCCTTTGTATCATTTTAACAAAATGTATGCCGTAGGGCAATCATATGCTCAAAAATTGGACGAAGCACAGTCTAGCATATCAGTAATTGGAAAAAGTGCTGTTCGTACATCATTTTACTGTTTTAGTCGATACAAAAGCCAATAAATGGTGAAAATATTGCAAAATATATGAAACTCAAATCCCTGATTCCAAATGCAAATTATTTCTGGGAGTATCACAATTAAAAGAAAATGTATTTTAACTTACTTTCATCTTTTTATAAACACAATTTAAATGTGATTTTTCATTACTTGCAAATCGGCAAGACCGTCTACAGGCGGTTTTCACTATTCTTTACCTGGTGTTCGTTCCTAATCTTTTTTCACCTGTAAGTTAAAACTTTCGTTTCTTTTGGCTATATCCACTTTAAAAAAAATATTAGCTTCATCCGATCAGTTTTACGATCTGGCCAATTACGAGGTCTAACATAGATTTATAATTAAAGTATAGGGTGTTTTTTTAAGAGGTATAAAACTTCAAATTGAAATAAAACACAAGAATATCGTTTTAATGTCCATCAATTTGGCTTTATTGGAAGGATAATTTTATGCCATTAATGTTTAAATATGATTTCGGGCATGTGGCCGCCGCGGCTGGCTCGAATAAAGCCAATTCTACAGGTCCAATTTTCAACCACTTTTTCGAGCATATGGGGCCGTATGTTGGCAATAACGCCACGAATGTTGGCTTCCAAGTCCCCTAACGTTTCTGGTTTGTTGGCGTAGACGAGCGACTTCACATATCCCCAAAGAAAATAATCCAATGGTGTCAAATCACACGATCTTGGTGGCCAATTGACAGGTCCGTTCTGCGAAATTATGCACTCATCGAATGTTTCCTTCAATAAATCGATTGTGACGTGCGCTGTGTGACATGTAGCGCCGTCTTGTTGGAACCAAAACTCATCCACATTCATGCCATCCAATTCGGGAACAAAATAGTCGGTTAGTCGGCTCCAATTGCTGTGCACGGTGGCGAATCGATTCATTCGGGTCCTCTTCAACACTTTGCTCTACAGCGGCAATTGTTTCTTCGGTGCGCACTGTTCCACGTCTCTGCGGATGCGTATTATCACATAGAGTAAACGTAGTGCGAAAACGATCCATGGTTAACCGAATTAATTGCTCTGATGGACGATTATGTCGAGCATAAAATGGACGGAGCTTGCGGTAAACTTCGCGAACTGAACCATTATTTTCGAAATAAATTTCCACGATTTGCAAGCGTTGTTCTTTTGTCAACCTGTTCATGATGAAATGGCAAACCAAACTAAATATTAATCACTTGACAGCTGACAAAATGGCCGCCAATTAAAAAAGTGATGCCAACTTAAGGTTCTATACCTCAATAAAAAACACCCTTTATATATGTATGTTAATTAATTTTATTTTAGTCTAATGTATTTAATTAATTATTAAAATTCGTGTTTCTTTTTTTTAATTGAAATAAATGTTATTTTTTTCTTCCAAAAAAAACTTGACCCTATTTTACTATAAAATAAATACCCTTTTATTGACCCTTTTTTTCTTAAATACCCTTTTTATGACACTTTTTCAAAATTTTCAACGACAACCCTGGTTACATCTCTTTGAAATATATTGTCCCATACTCAACTCAGTTTACGTTTTACGAAAGTTCTTTATCTCACCCTCGTATATAAACAAACCAACAGTTTGATATTTTTATTAAAGCCAAATAAAAATAATAATGTACATAAATCATACATGCATTTAATGCTTTTTCTTTCCATTATTGTTTATTAACAAATTTCAACGTGTTTATTTAAGTTTAATTATCTAGATATCCCTTATAAGTAAATAAAATAAAAAAAGTGTGTTAAAAATCATTAAACAAAAGTGTTTTGCCACTTACGGATATACGAGTATAAATAAATGTGATTATAGTTGTAGTGCATACTTTCAGGTTGTTTAATATGAACAATTTGTTTTTGTAAGAAATTATCGGCACGTGATGTGTTAACAACTCCTGCACTTGTACAAGTACATGTCAATATTTGTGTATTAATATAAAAACAATTATATTTTTTATAGATACATACACATGTACTCGTAAATATGCACATAAGTTTGACAAACATATTAATGTTAACTAATAGCTTAACTTCCTTTTGTCCACAAACATTAGATAACAAATAATAATACGTTCTTTAAAAGGTAACAAGACAATTTGCTTATAAATTGAAATTTACTCGTGCTCAGTAATAATACCGGCACCTATCATGTCGGCCTAATTTACGCCTGATGAAATGAAATATGTTATACGACTCCCACTGCATTCATGAGACTCTCGAGACCACATGCTTTGCTAAGTACTAAAGAGTTTTAGGAAAATTTTATTAAACTACGGATTCGTTTTACCCCTGTTTCAATGTTTGTAGCACAACTCTTTCACCAGGTCCTTAATTTTTTAATAAATTTATTAAATAAATAAAGTTTGTGAAATTATTGTAGTGGAAAACATACATATGTTTGGAAAAAAAAATTGTGAAAAAATCTATTTTCGAAAAAGAAAATTCCAAAACTCCTTGGAAATTTCCAATAGAAAACCCTCAAAAATTCCAAAAAATTAAAAAAAAAATTAATGAACAAATTCAATAAAAATGTTTAATATTTAATCGAAACAAAAGTTTAAAAAAAAATTATCTATAAAAAGGAAATTTTCAAATTATTTTTATGAAAAGAAACTTTCAGAAAATTCCTCTGGGAAAAAATTAAAAAAATATTTATGGAAAGAAAATTTTCAAAAAACAAATTTTAATAAAAATAAAGAAAATTTTCCAACACTAACACATATTTTCAAAGAAAATTTAATAGAAAAAACTGTTCCACATTTTTTAATGGTAAAAATTGTGAACAGAAAAAATTTTTAATTCAAAAATTTTTAATTAAACAGATTTTCCTTAAAAAGGAAATTTAAAGAATGAAATTTTTTTTAAAGAAATTTTGTGAAAATCCCTAAACATACATGTTAAAAAAGATAGTTTCCATGGAAAAAATTTTCAAAAATACTTAATGGAAAGTAAATAAAAAAAAATTAAAGCAAAACAAATTTTAAAATAATTTTTAATGGAAAATTTTTTTTAGCAATATTTGATGTTTTTTTTTAATTTCACATTAAAACTAAATTTTGAAAAACTTGCCATGCAACCAACCACCTTTAACACAGAAATTTTGTAGAAAAGCTTATATTTTAGAAACGAAATTTTCATAAATTTTTTTTAAATACGTACTGGGGAAAAAATTAAAAAAGATTTCTAATTCATAAAAATAAAAAAATCAGTAACTTTAATTTTTAATGAAAACAACATTTCTTAAAATATTTTATGGTAATAAATTTCAAAATTTTAATTTTCAACCATTTCCTATGAAAATTTGGACACAGAAGTTTTTTAAAGAAATTTTGCAAAAAGACATTTATGTATTTGTAAATAGAAAATTTTATGGAAAACATTTTTCAAATATATTTGAGCCCACTTCCTCGAAATGCGAATGATAGATACGATCGAAATTTACATTAAAAAATTCAATTTGTTTATGTTGCCAATATTAATATTTGATCGAAACGGTAATGGAAAAAATTTCAAAAACTTAACTGAAGTTGAAACAAAATTTTTAAAGGGTAGATTTTGTGAATACATACAAACGATTTTTTCGTTTTAAAATTTTTTACCAAATCTGCCTTAAGGCTCAATCAGACGTGACATAACCATAGCCATAGAGAGCAGCCGTTCGAACCAAACTAATGGGCAACACTGTATTCGATTATACGTAACTCGCCATAACGCCATAACTCTCACCATAGAAACCAATTGAATTTTGGTTTGGTAATGGTTATGGCGTTATGGCTATGTCACGTCTAATTTAAGCTTTATCTAATAGTTATGGTTTTTTTAGAGATGTGCAAATGTCGTGATTTTATCGTGTCACGCGTGATTCGTGATCAGATATTATAACTAATCACGCGAGAGTGCGTGAGCGTGACTGAAAAAAATTTACTCGTGCGTGAGCTTTTTTTAATAATCACGCACGAATTCTCACGCTCTCACGAGATAACATTCCTGAATAGGTACATACATATGTAACTGTATTCAATCATTTGAAATAAATTATTTTATAATAATAAATGCATATGTGACGCGCAAAATAGAAAGGGACCTAAGAGTAAAAACCGGTTTTGTTCAGGAGAGCCATTTTAAAGATTTAAATACGTGTATCTTTGGTGTACCATCACATCATAAAACGCGCATATCTCTGGGAGGGAACACTTTTGGGGCATGGGATCGGTCTCATTCGATGCTCAGATGTTGTCCACATAAAAAAAAAAAGTGAAAATTGATTTTTTTTTACCCTTAGGTCCCTTTCTCTATGCGCTGTCACATATGCATACGTATAGTAATGTGTATGGTAGTATGAGCTTACAAACATAATTAATACCCCCAAACAAAATGTTTCGACTTTTTCTTAACGAATTCGTTAAGACATTTCGGTAGTTTCTATGAACAATTTTTTTTTAAACATTAAAACTTTGATTTTTGAGTACATAAGTAAACGTCTGTGAAAATTTTTTTTAAATAAATATGTATATGTTGATATAAAAATACCATTATTCGACCTTTAATTATTTATTTATAGTTTATTTAAGCTTTAGGTCCCAAATGATAATTTTTATTTTTTCGATATTTCGCTACAACGTTGTGTAGCGAAGAAGAAAAATTATCATTTGGGACCTAAAGCTTAAATAAACTGAATATGTTGATAAAAAAAAGGATTGTAACAAATATGAAAAAACGTGAGTATGTGCAAATTATTTCGACAATAGCAGCAACATAACGGTGAAGCGGTACTCTGCTATAAAAGCAAAAAGAAATCGTACCTACATGTCCTTACGAATTCGTAACGAATTCGTACCGACATATCGTTACGATCGTGTCAACCATTTCATACAAAAATTGTTACGATTTCGGTAATATTTCGGTGCCGAAATCGGAAGATTTTGTCGACCAATTGTTACGAATTCGGAGCATTTTGTTTGATGGGTACATACACCTTTGTAAGTATGTATGTATGTTTCTTAGATACCCTGTAGGAACCCTGCAGGAGAAGTAACTGGTGTCCAACTAGTATTTTAGTAGCACAGAAATCACCACCACTAGTTCCCAACTGTAAACCTTCCTATACTATCCTAATGCTCAAATTAGCATTGAGTGTGTTTAGAAAACTACTAGTACCATTGGTACTAGTTTAGGACTAGTTTATTACCAGTTCTTTTGTAAAGAAAAATTCTATAAAATTGGTGTTTTTATTCCTTTTGTTACTCAGTGACAAAGCTAGTTAAAATTTGCAATTATTTATCAAAATTCAGAAATACAAAAGGGTAATTATTATTATTTAATTATGATTACTTTTAGATCAAGCTAAAATTTTAGTAATCATGTGATACCAATTTTCATACAGTGCAAGAGCTCTGTTAGACAATTAAAATTTATTTTGTAAGGTGGTGCCTTGGTACTACTTCGTATACTAGTACTCATCAGCACTAGTAATTTTACACAACAACTTTAACCCATTTTGCACTAGTTCTTGCTATTCTAGTAATTATACTAGTAGCTTTTAGACAATTATCGCCTATTCTCCTGCAGGAAAGTATCAATTGAGAAACACTACTGATTCAACAGTGCCTTTGTCAACAATACTACTGATGAACTGTACCGCAGAAAATGTTTTTTGATTTAGGGGCCGTCCATATATTACGTCACGCTGTAGGAGGAAGATATGTATATATTTATATGTAATAACCTATTTTTCAACCCAAAAAACATGAAAATTATATTATACATATACTTTTTCCCGAGCGTGCGTGATCGTGATAAGTTGTAAACCACTCGTGCGTGATTAAAAATATTTTATTCGTGAGCGTGCGTGATCGTGAAAATTTTCAAAATCATTCGTGCGTGAAAGTGAGTGAGTTAAATATTTTTCTGCGTGAGCGTGCGTGTCGTGAGTCTGAAAACACTCACGTGCCATCTCTAGTTTTTTTCATAATTTTACTAAAAAGTAAACTGCTTTACTTATCAAGGTGTGTGAATTAGCTAATTGTACTTGCTTTCGGTTTTTGTTTTGCGAAAAAATTTCCCGTTAACAATTTTTAAAAGTTCGACTGAGAAAGAAATTTTAAAAAACTTTATTGGACAGATAATTTCCAAAAAATTTAAATTCCTAAACAATTTCTGGAAAAAAACTTTAAAAATATTTCATGGAAAATTAAAAAAAAATATTAGTGGAAAATTTTTTTTTAAATATTTAATGGACGTTTTTGTTTAATATTTTAAGGATAAGAATATGAAAAAAATTTCCCATAAAAGGAAATTTAAAAAAATTCACATAAAAAGGGAATTTGAGAAAAATTTCTATAATAAGGAAATTCAAAAATCCCGTGGAAAGGAAATTTTAAAATAATTTCCAATTAAAAAAAAAATCCCATAAAAAGCAATTTCAGAAAAAAAACTTTGTCATGAAAGGGGAATTTTTAAAAGCTATACTATAGAAAGTGAATTTACACAAAAATATTACATAAAAATAAAATTTTCAAAGAAAACCTTATTTGTAATGTAATATATGTATAAGAGAAGACTTTAAAAAACTTCACTATTAAATGAAATATCCTGTAAATTTTAAAAATATTTTTGGTGAATTTTTTTTTATTTTTCCTTAGAAAATCTTTTCTGAAAAGTGTATTCCTTCAGAGAGGAAATTTTATTAATAATATGCAAATAAATTTTATAATATATATTTAGGGTAAGGTAACTTGCGAAAACTTTTCTTTCGGTAAAGAATTGCAGAAAAATTCTTATGGAATTCAAAAAAAAAAAAATTATAAAGAGGTAAGAAATTGTTGATAGACGGGAAGGGAAATTGAATGAAAAACCTGTTGTTGAAAACAAATTTTTAAAAATAGGAAAGGAAAGTTTTTAAAAGATGTACTAAAAAAATAAATTTAGAAAAAATATATTTTTTAAAACTTTGTTGCAGAAAATTCATTCTAAAAAATATTATGGGAGGAAATCGTATGAAACTAAATAAATTTTAGCAGATTTTTTTATATGGAGGTAAATAATTTGGAAAAAAATTTTCTATCGGTAAAGAATTTAAGAAAAAATTTGTGGTAAGACGAATAATAGACTGAAAAATTTGCCTACAGAAAGGATACATGCAAATATCATTTTTGAGTCAGGACGTTGTTTAAATAATTGAAAAATATGTATTTACGTATGAGTATTATGTGTGAACATATTGTACTTGGTGGAAATCCACAAAAAACATGTTGACCAACGACATCTTTTTTACAATAATAATTTACGAAAATGGATTTTCTAAATTTAAAGGTAAAGATTTGTTGCCTAACGCTCTTGTAAATCTTTGTTAAATGTTTTGTTTGTTACAGATTTTGTCTCATTTTGATGTTCATCATGTTAGTGACCGCAGCTATTAAAATATTTTCATATTAAAACAAGTACATGCATAAATATACATTTCTTATTATATTTAAATTGGTATCGAAAGAAACTTTGTTTTATATTTCTTTTATTATGTTGGTTCTTTTCTTTTTTGTCACAAGAATTCATTAAATTGTCAAAATATTGACATTAACAAAATCATCAACGGCGTTCTTGTAGACGTCTTCCAGCCACAAAAAGTGAAAACATTAAAAACCATTTATACTACTTTCAGCTGCCAAAGGCATATGATTTTTTTAAGCCATGTTCTTCAACTACTTAAACACGCATACAGAATCACACACATACACACACACACACATGCACTCTCATATTAAAACTCTGTAATATTCCTACACACACAAATGTTATTTAAGATTTATAATGCAAAATCTCTAAAGATTCTTACAAAACCAAACAGGAGAGTTTTTATTTGGTAAAATAAAAAAAAAATATTGTAATAACATGGGGAAGGCAAAATCAACAAATATAAACGTCAAGTGAAATTTCAGTACACACAGGTTGATTTATAACTGCAACAGTGACTGGCAGCGGGAGCAGCGCTAGAGAATAAGAACTTACAAAGCGAGTGTTTGTTTTATTTTTGTAGTTACTGTAATTGTCAGTAAGTAAATATTGACTTTTTTCTTGTTATCAAGACAATAAAGCCAACAAAATGGAAAAAATTATGCAAAGACCGAGAGCCGCTCACAATTTGCTAAAATTCCTTAGGATTTGTCGATTGTGATTCCACTGAGAGTTGTGGAATTTTTCAATCTCCCTCGTACAATATATTGATATCGAATACCCTGAAGGTTGTATTTCCAACAGAAAGTAAAATCAACTACTCTGTCTAAAAAAATATGTTAAATATTGCGTTTTTCTTTATGCTTAGAACTCATTTATGCTTATTAAAATTTTCATTTATAGGAAGAAAGCGATATGTAGTTAGAGCAAAGAGAGAAATTCAATCTTTAGCTGTCATTACTATGATAAAAACAATATGCTAACGCGTTTCCTTAAATAATTAAGTTTGTTACAATAGATAGATAGACAGGCTTATATTTATTCTATTTTTCCAAAAATTTTAAATATATTAAAATCGAAAAAATACTAAACTCTTTTAATACCGTACTTTAAAATTGAACCAAATCTAAGATTCACTAAAAAATAAAAATATTTAAAATATTTTTGAATTTAGATAAATTGAAATATTTTTCAGCAATAATAGAAGCGAAAACTTAATTAAAAAAACTTTCTAAAACATAACGTCAAAAAAATTTCTGAAGAATTAGTGTAGAATGGATATTTTCAGAAAACTTTTTGTACAAAAAAAGTTTGCTAAAAATTAAAGTGTGTACTATCAAAAATAAGTGTTTTTTCAATTATTTGTTCAAAGCAAATTTTCGAAAAAATTTGCAAAAAAAAAGTTTTTTTTTTTTTTTAATGCATGTTTTTTTTATTTATTGTATCTTCAAATATGAACTAACAATAAGTATTCAAATCTTAAATCTATAAAAAAAATTATTAGGCCCGACCAATGTCGGACATAAGCTTAGTGATAGTTATTAATAATACATAAGTAGTGATAAGCAACAAAAAGAAAAAAGTGTTTTCAAGCAGCTTCATCATCTAGAGTGTTGAATATTAGAGCCCGTGTATCTCTCTTTTTTAAGCGGATGTGCCCAGTAAAGTTCAAAATATTACGAGCAAGCGGATTAGGATGTGACTCGAGTTTTGTTAGATATTTGCCTGCGTATTTTATAATTTCTTCAGTCACTAGTGGCATATTCAAATCGCGATGTATATTTGAATTTTTGATGTACCATGGAGCCGATGTTATCATGCGTAAAATTTTATTTTGCCTTCGTTGAATTTTCTCTACATTTGAAGCTGAAGCAGTGCCCCATAGTTGAATTCCGTAACACCATATTGGCTTTAAAAGCGACTTGTATATTAAAAGTTTGCAGTCTAGGCTAAGTGTTGAATTTCTACCAATCAGCCAATGTACCTGAGTTAATTTAAGTTTCATTTGAGTTAACTCAGAGTCAATGTGATGTTTCCATGTAAGTCGTCGATCAAGGTGTAAACCAAGATATTTCACATGTGAATGTTGAGGAACAACTTGATTGTTAATCCGAATGGGGGAGCAAGTATCTCTTCTTAGGGTGAACGTTATATGGACACACTTTTGTTCATTGACTTTAATTCTCCATAAGTTTAACCAAAGCTCCATCTGGCTAATGTGTTCCTGGAGTTTGCGGGATGCCTCATCAGGGTTTTCGGGCATACTAAGGCAGGCTGTATCGTCGGCAAATGTGGAAGTATGGATACTACTGCTCACAGGCATATCGCAAGTATAAATCAAGTATAAAACTGGTCCCAGTATGCTCCCCTGTGGCACACCGGATGAAATAGTTTCAGGCCTACTCGTAAAGTCTCCTTCCACAACAGTGAACTTACGGGAAATAATGTAACTTTCCAAAATATTTAAAATGTTTATTGGTAAGTAAGTCTTCAATTTTAAAATTAGGCCTTCATGCCACACTTTATCAAATGCCTGGGAAACGTCAATAAAGAGCGCAGAACAATACTTTTTTTCCTCAAAAGTTCTTCTTATAAATTGAACCAGTCTGTGAGTTTGTTCAATGGTGCTATGCTGACTTCTAAAACCAAATTGATGGTCTGGTATGCACCCACTACTAATTAGAATTGGGGACAATTTTGTTTTGAGCAGTTTTTCGAAAAGCTTTGACATAGTTTATAGTAGACTTATTGCCCTATATGACTCAGCCTTGGTTAGATCTTTGCCCGGCTTTGGAATCATTTTAACCTTGGCAAGCTTCCAGCTGTGTGGATAATACTCCAGTCGTAAAATGGCATTAAATATGAATAATAGGATTCTCATTGCAATACGAGGCAAGTTCATAAGCATCTGGTTACTAATTCCATCAATACCCGGAGCTTTCTTCGGGTTGAGTTCGGCAATTAATTTTTGTAAATCACGCGTCTTAAACTTTATGTGTTGAGGGGGTAGAGCGACTACATTCGGCAAATCAGCAACACCAGTATATATGTTTGGCGTAAAAACGGATTTTAAGTGCTCAGCAAATATTTTACCTTTTTCAGTATCGCTTCTTGCCCAACTTCCGGTAGATGTGCGTAGAGGTGGCTTATACTCAATGGGTGTTTTAAGCTTTCTAGCAGCGCGCCACAAAGAGTAATTAGACGCTGGTGTGACATCAAGACCTTCCAGATAATTTTTAAGAGATGCAGTTTTTTCAGACGCAAGCAACTCTTGGAGTCGTTTAGTGCACTCTTTAAATCTGATTTTATTTTGTGGTGATCTGTGCTGTTGCCATTCCCTTCTAGCTCTTCTTTTTTCACGTACGAGACGTTCAATGTCTGTAGAATAAATTTAAAAAAAAGTAAAAAAAGTTCATTAGAATTCAAGTTTACGAATAATTTCTGATAGAAAAAATTTCGTAAAATTACCTAGAAAAGTCATTTATTAAAAATTTATTATAGAGGAATTAAAAAAAAATACTTTCCTATAGTGAGGAAATTTTCTACAAAACGTCTCTGGAAAATTTTACTGCAAAAAGATGATACGAGTATTAGATAAATTTCCTACATGAAATAAATTTTTGAAAATGTTTCTCTTGAATATTTCCAGTAAAAACAAAAAAATGGCTATAAAAATAAAGGTTTAGTAAAATTTAAATACGAGTATTATCAATAACAAAAATTAAAAATTTTAAAAACCCCCAACTTTTTTCTAAAAAGATGTTATATCTTCTAAACGGCTGGACGGATTTTCTTCAAACGTAGCTAAGAACCCTCTCGATCAAGTCATCTTTCAAAAAGAAAAAACTAAATGAAAATCGGTTTAGCCGTTTGGCCTGTACGTGGACACGAACAGACACACAGATACACAGACACACACATACACAGACACACAGACACACACTACAATCTTATAACACCCATTTTTTTAGTCGGGGGTTAAAAATAAGTGGTTTTTGAAAGGAAGTTTTCTAAAAATATCCGGACAAAGAGAAATTTTTGGTAAAATTTCTTGCAAAAAGTATATTATCGAAAATTTCGTATAAAAAGAAATGTTTTCATAAAATTCTCAAAAATCATCGAAAATTTTCTTACAGAAAGGGTTTTAGATAAAATATTTGCAAATAGACAATTTTGTTTGGAAAACTTTCCAAAAAAAATTTAAATTAAAAAAAGTTTTTGAAAAAGGGAAATTTTCGAAAAATATCATATAAAAAATGGAAATTTTCGGAAAATGTCAAATATAAAGGAAATTTTCGAAAAATATCCCATAAAAAGAAAGTCGTCGAAAGTTATTGTTCAACAAGGAAATTCTAAGAAAAGTAAAAAAAAGAGATTTTTTTGCTGTTGGTTAAGCACATCTAGATGCATTTCATTGCTGCTTCCTTCATCAGTAGACTTTAACCTCAGTTCAAAAAAATCTCAATAATTAATTTGTCTGTAAACATTGGGATCTTGTAAGCTTTCTGGAATTGTGTTTAGTGATGAGTTGCTTAATTATCAACGAAATGCATCTAGACGTGCTTAACCAGCAACAAACGAACTTTTTCAAATTCCTAATAATTTTGACATCATTATTATATTTATTTATTAAAAATAAAAAAATTGCAATAATAAAATGTTGTGAAAATTTTCCTGTAAGTAGAAAATTTTTGTATTGGTAGAATTTTTTTTAATTTCCTCACACAGTGGACCAAACATAAAGAACTCTGATGATGAAGGTGTAGTTACCTTCGAAAACAGCTAGTTGTTCCGTTCTATTACGTGTTACACAGAATATTTACAATTAATCTTGGTTTTATTTGTTCATTAATAATTATCACATGTAATTTGGCTTACAAAGCGATTCGAACTTTAGCCTAATCAAATCATAAAATGGAAAAAACTCAATTTTCAAATATAATTTTTTTTAACTTAGAAACGAGCTCTTTCAAAAATTTTCCATGGAATATTCTCGAATAAATTTTAAGAGAAAAAAAATTTTAAGAAAAAACATTTTCGAGAAATACTTACTAAAAGAAAATTGCTCGTAAGAACGTAAAATTAAAATTTTTTGTTTCAAACTATTCTAAATAGTTGAAAGTACCATTGTCATTCTCAGCTCAACTCAGTTTGATTGTCTGAGAATCAACCCAACTTGCTCATTGGCATTGCCATTCACAACTTAAATAATGGTGAAGTTTGTAGTAGCCTTGGGCCATAACTTTTGCAAGTAAAAATTAGCAATGATTCACTATACAAAAAATAGTTGGGTTGACTCGCAGAACACCGAACTGAGGTGAGTTGAAAACGGTAGTAGGGACGAAAATTTTCTTTGTATGAAGGCAACTAAATGCAAACTGAAAGAATAAATTAAAAAAATTCGATTTTTTTTTGTTAATCAATGTGTGTGATGCATATATGTATTTCGTTGCTACTTCAATCAAAAATTTTTTGAAATATACTTCGGTACTTTTTATTGAAAAATTCCTCCAAGGAAACTTTAATCATCCAAACTGCGACTAAAAGCTCAGTTAACCGACTTTAATAGAATGCAACTGCAACGGAAGGAAACATCTGATCGAGTGTAATGGAATGCAACTGCAACGGAAGGACGCAGCTGAACAATATTGTTATGTGAAAAGTAATGTACAGATTCTTAAATTCCGGTTACATCTCTATAAACATTTCAATTACTTTTCACTTAACAATATCGATCAGCTGTTTCCTACCGTTACAGTTACATTACAGTTACAGTCGGATAACTGAATCTTAAGCTAGCTTTTAATTTATAATAATTGCAAACACAATAATATTTATGACTGAATCGCTAAAATTCTTAAATTTATTTTTCCATTAACAATGTTTAAGGCTCGTATCTAAAGTTTATTCCATAGTTCTGAGTCTGCAGCAAAAAATTCATATTTCTGGCTTTAAGACGTGCAAAACTTTTTTCTGTTAGAAGACAAAAAAAAAGACATATTTAGAAGCAAATGGCATAACATTTACTTGCTTTAACATTAACAAACAATACAAGGAAGAAGAGGAGACCATGTTTTGTTTTTTTGCTTTGCTTTCGTTTCCTTTTAAAAGTCATTTTGCGTGATCCTTTCTTAAGGATACACATATACTATATACACATTTACATACATACATACATACATACATACTAGCATACTTCAAATATACAATCAGCCTCATGAATAAACATGGATGTATTCAAATGCTTGAAGATTGCATATGAGTTTTTATTAGAATTTCTGCTGTGGGTTTTTGATGGCATGTTTTGATAGATTTTTTCTTTCTTTCGATTCCCATTTCATTTTCAAACACACCCAGCAAAAAATTACACATTACCATTAGAACTACTTGCCATATAATGACTTACTTTTCTGATTGCCAATTTTCATTACCCGCTTACAAATCACATTACCTAAAATTACAAAAAACGACGTGCAAGTTGCTAAATGAAGAGAATAATTTTTTTTAGACGAAATAGATTACGTGAAATGTTTACAAATAAAAAAAATGTAAGTACTTCTCAAGAATCGATTATTTTAGTCTCACGCCTTGTTAAAATCATTAAGTTGGTAATCCAGTAGGAAAGTGCTTCCACCAAAAATGCTTAGTTCCAAACTCGATTACCTTTTTTGAAATTTTTTGCTGGGCATTTACGTTTTAAAGGCTTGTGTTATGGCTTGACACACGTTCTGCCTTGCTTAGATTTCTCTATACATAAATGTTTAAGACGTATGTACGTTTTATGGTTGTGGCAGTGTGTTAATAAGTGTATTTTGTGTGTGTGTGTGTGCGTGTGTGTGTGTGTGTGTGTGTAAATGTTTGGGTCGCGTGTTTCCTTTATTGTAACTTCCTTTCTGTTGCAAGACTAGAGGAATTGAATTTTTAAATTTTTGTTTACAATTGATTTTTCTGTTTTGTTTTTTCTTTCTTTTTTATATATATTTACCCCCCTGATAAGTGTATTGCCCCCATCCAGCACGTGAAGAATTGTCTGTGTTTTTGTTGTGCTAAAAGCTTTAATAAACAATTTTTCTGTTACCTAAATGAGTTTGTTTTATTCGCTTCAAAAAGTGTGCAGGGGAGTGAGTGTGTGTGTGTGTGTGTGCGTATACTTCAACTCCAATTGAGCGCAATTTTTTTTCACGTGTGTACGTATTGTTGTTGCTTTTGCAGGTGTATCCTGTACAAACTCTACTCTGTGTCTGGCAAAAGCAAACAATTTAACTTTCACAGAAAACAAACGTCAGTCAGTTCATTATTGAATAGAAGAAGTAAAACAAACAAGCGTGCATCTTTCTTTAATAACATCCCTTACAGAGTGTTAATGATTTTTTCCGTGACCCTCCGCTACCATTCAATCACTCACTCACTCGGTGTGTGGCTCTAAACAGCCACTTAAAAATGTCTGCTGCATTTTAATGGAAAAACATTGTTTTGCTTTTTATTCTCAAGGCTTAAATCAAATTTACGTCTTAAAATATTTGTAATTACAAAATTGTTTTTTTTTATTGGGGAACTACTGGATTGTTTTTCTCAAAGATTTAATCACATTTACGCCTTAAAATATTTGTAATTACCAATTTTTTTTTTGCTGTACTAGAAACATTTTTAATATACATACTTTCAAACCGTATTTCTAACATACTGTGAGTAGTTAGTTTTTCTTTGTTTGTAGTTGGTATTTGTGGCATAAAAAGTTTTTCAAGAAATCTAAAAATACTAACAAGAAAAATGTAATGAAATTTTTTATCTTGCAAAGGAAAATTTTTCATAGTTCTTTTTGAAGTTTTTGAGTTTTATTTGTCAATTATTAATAATTTTTTTTGGAAATGTATAATCTTTTCATACAAGAGTTTAGAGCTGAGCAAAGTAAAAAGTTGTACAGCTTCTATAAACAGAAAATTATTGACTTTTAAAAAAGCTTTTGCAAAGGTATTGATAGCATATAAGCAAAACTTTTAAATATATTGAAAGTTTTTTGTTAGTTTGTTTTTGGTTTAAAAAAGTTTTTGGGGAAAATTTTTCCAAGAAAGCTTTTAAGCTTTTTTTAAGTTAAACCTTTCAGAAACATTTTGTTTATTTTGGTAAAAGTTTTGAAGTCTACTTTGTTTTTGGTCAAAAAAGTTTAGTGAAAAAGCTTAAGCTTTTAAGCTTAAAATTTTTAATTTTCAGAACGATTACAATTTTTAATTAGAACGTTTCAAGGTTGAAGATTTTATTATATAAAGCTTTTCCCAAGAATCTGTGAAACTTGCCACTTTTTGATGGTTAAATAATTTAAATATTTCATAGATTATTTTATATGTTAAAAATTATAAATATTTTTTGCAAAAGGTAAATTTTTAAGAGATTCACAACTTTCCAAAAAAAATTTCCAGAAAAATTTTAAGGCATTCCAAAAATTTTTGCTTATTTTTTTATAAAAACTTATTTAGCTCGACTTTGTTTTTGATTAAAAAAAGTTTTTAAGCATATCAATGTAAAGCTCTCATAAAAATTTTGCTTACTTTGGAATGCTCTATAATAAAAATTAAAAGCTTAAACCTTGGAAGATTTTATTTAAAGCTTTCCCCAAGGATCTGTGAATCTTACCACTTTTTGATGGTTAAATTGAAATATTTGATCGATTATTTGATAGGTTGAAAATTATAAAGTTTTTCGCAAAGGTAAATTTTTAAGGCTGTATCCTTTTGACTTTTAAGTAAGCTTTTAAAATGCGAAAGCTTTTAGTAAATCTTATTACAGAACTTTTTTTTACTTTTTGCAAGAGTTTGTAGCAATTCTGGGCACACAAATTTGAAAAACAAAAATATATGAATGTATATGCATAATGTACTTTTTCATAACTTTTATCATATAAAGTTGAAACTTTTTGCAATTTTCTTATGAGCTGACACAACTCAAACTTAAAAAAAGAGACAGAAGAAGAAAGATATTGGTTGCTTCATATTCAATATTTACTTACAAGAAAGAACTCAACTTAATTTTTGTCATAGTTTTTCAATACTTTTTTTCTCCAGTTTTAGTTTTGGCAAACAAAAAGTTTTCTTTTTTTTCAATTTATCCACCGAACTCAGTTTTTTCCAATGCATTTTATTATTGTTCTGAGAAAGAGAAAATAAATACGAAAAATATTGCTGACAAATGTCATTTTCTTGTTTTCATTTCATTTTCTATCAATAAGTTGCGAAATGAGTATAAAAAGAAAATAAATAGTAACATAATGTTAGAGTTTCTTTTTTGCAGGAAAATTGTAAAAAAAATTCTTATTTGTTCGATTTTTCTAAAGTTGTACTTATTTAGATGTATTTTTATTTAATTTAGTTTTATGATGTTTTCAAAACAAATTTGAAAATAATATTTACTTTATGTATTTTTGTTAATATGCTTGTGGTAGAGAAAACTAAAAGGGAATTTTATAATCTACTTTATTTTTACAATGGGAAAAATATTTTTGTTGCCAAAAAATGTGAAGGTTGCTAAATTTTTGTTTGTTTTTATGTTTTATATGTAATGTAAGAAAGTGAAAAGCTTAAGGCTATCTAATCTTTAAAAGCTTTAAGCTTTATTTAAAGTTTATATAAAATTTTTGTTTAGTCTTGACATCTGGTGGTTGAAAAACAACTTTGAATATTGGGTATTTGATTTAAAGTTTTGTTTTGAAAAAAAAACAAGCAGATCTTGTTAACTTTAATCGAATTAATAAAGCTTTTGACATCCCTTTTCACAATGAATGATTAAGAGCTAATGTGAACTTTAACTGACAGTTCTTCATACAAAACTTGCCGTTAAAGTCCGAAAAAGGTCTTAATGTCCTAAAAATTTATAAAAGTTTCATTTCGACTTAACAGCTGTGTAGTATGTCTATAAAAGCTTTATTTATTTTGGAAAACATTTTCCGGCATCCTACTTCAAATTTGGTTCTTCCAGAAAACACTGAAGATTGTGGTGCCATACCCGAAACCGGTATTTTTTCTCAAACAAACTTTACGTGGCATGAAAGAAAATTTAAAAAAAAACCCCACCAGAAGAAATATACATCACTTTATTTATTTGTAAATGTTTATTTTTAAAGCTTTGCCCTAATTTAATATTATTTCTGTACCTCCAATTAGAATTTTGACTCTCAATCTCTGAAAACTTTTTTCTAACGTTTAAGTTTTTACTGAAGTAAAACAAAAGGTTTTTAAAGCTTTGAAGTAACTTAATTTCATCCTAAAAATCGAGAGCTTGGGGAAGCTTTTTGAAAAAAATCTCTGTAAACTTTAAAGACACTCTTAATTCTCATTTCTTTTTAATTCCGAAAATTGTAAAAAAGTTAAAGTTCATAAAGATTTTAAAGCTTATAAAGATTTTAAAGTAACTTATATTTTAAGCCAATTTTAACAACTGTGAATTTTTAAATGGCCCTTTGACCTTTAAAAAGGAAACTTTTAATAAAATTAAAGCTGTCTAAAAGCCTTAAAGTAACTTTATTGCAAATTTTAATTTTGTTTGTGCAAACTTTGAGCTTTTATTTAAGCTCTTAGGAAAAAAATTCTAACAACATATTTATTTTAATTCACAACTGCTTAAGTTTTAGTAGCCGACTGCTGGAAGATAAAGCTTTTTTAATTTAATGGCTTTAATTTTGAAAAAATATTCTTTCTCTACCATTTTCCATTAAATCTTATAATTTGAACTTTGAGAAAAGCCTTTACAAAAATATATTATTGCCTGATTCACAATTAAGCTTTTACTTGATAATAATAATAGAGTTTTAAAGTTTTTGAGCAACTCTTAATTTGCATCAATGTAAGCTAGAAAGTTGGTTAAAGCTTTAAATTTATAAAAAAAAATATTTCTTTTTGAAATGTTTCTTTTATTTTACTTTTTTTTTAATTGAATTTTTTTGTTGATTTTTCATTTCCTCTAAAAATTTTAGGTCCTTATGAACATTGTTTAAATTTTTGCCGTTTTAATAACTAAAGGAAATATAAATATTGATTTTTCTTAAATATTTTCCTTTTTTCTTAACGTTTTTCGAAAAGTTTGTCACCATTTTCGTTTTCTGCTTTTTCCTTTGGCAATTTCCTGTCTTAAGTTATAGCAGCAAATGTTAAGCATTAATTTGTTTTAAGAATCAAGTACATTGAGAGAAATCTACAACTAGATTTATTACTAAAAATATTGAATTTATTTTATATTATTTATTTTGTTTTATTATTATTATTTGCTTATATTATTTATTTTATATAGTTTAATTTAATTTTATACAATTTATTTTAATTTAATTTAATATAATTTTATTTCTTTTTATATTAATTTTTTTATTTGTTTTTAATTTATTTTAATTTAATTTTTCATATTATTATTTATTTTTTATTTTATATTTTTATATTTTATTTTGTTTAACTTAATTTTATTTTATTTTATCTTATTTTAATTTATTTTATTTTTATCTAATTTGATCAATTAAATATATATATTTTAATTTTATTTTATATAATTTATTTTGATTTAATTTAATTTTAATTTTTTTTTAATTTTATATTTGGTTTTAATTTATTTCAATTTAATTTTTTTTACATTTTTATTGATTTTAATTTATTTTATTTGTTTTATTTTATTTTTGTCTTATATGATTTGTGTAATTTTTTATATAGTTTAGTTTAATTTTATTTTACATAATTTATTTTAATTTAATATAAAATTATTTTTATAGTAATTTTTTTTTATTTGGTGTTGATTTATTTTAATTTAATTTTTTCATATTTTTATTTAATTTTATTTAATTTTATATTCTTATTTTA
Source organism: Tachina grossa (assembly GCA_949987645.1). Taxonomy (NCBI): domain Eukaryota; kingdom Metazoa; phylum Arthropoda; class Insecta; order Diptera; family Tachinidae; genus Tachina; species Tachina grossa. The sequence continues at coordinate 151,180,955 of OX465276.1, forward strand.
TTTATTTAATTTTATATAGTTTAATTTAATTTTTTATAATTTATTTTAATATAGTTTAATATCATTTAATTTTTATATAATTTTTTTTATTTTCTCTTAATTTAATTTTTTCATATTTTTTTTTAATTCTTTTTATATTAATTTTATTATACATATATTTTTATATATTATTTTATTTTCATCTTTTAATTTAATTTCATTTTTTACAATTTAATATAATTTAATTTTATATGATATAATTTATTTTAGTTAAATTTTATATTATTTAACCGCCGACTAAAAAAGGGGTGTTATAAGTTTGTAGTGTGTGTCTGTGTGTCTGTCCGTGTCCACGTACAGACCAAACGGCTGAACCGATTTTGATTTAGTTTCTTCTGTTGACTTGATCGAGAGGGTCTTAGCCATGTTTTACGAAAATCGGTCCAGCCGTTTAGAAGATATGGAATCTTCTCTAGATATATTCGGGGGTTTTTAAAATTTGTAATTTTTGTTATATATTATTTTATATTTTTATTTTGTTTAATTTATTAATTTAATTTATTTTAAGTTTAAAATTTTTTAAACGCACTAATAATCCCAAATTAATATTTTACTTATTAAGTAAAATATTTTTTTTTTTAATTAAAAATACATTGAAATTGATTATTGAGGGGCTTAGCTGGATCCTATGCGCATTTCACTGTTGCTAATGCAGATCATCAGGGAACCTTTACCCAAAGCTTCTTAGAACAACTAGAGTTATTACATTATAAACTTTCATTTAAACAAATGAGAAGCTCAATAACAAATAACAAAGTTGAAACAAGAACTCAATAATCAACATGTTTTTTATTTTCTTACTTTACTATTGCTACATTGGCTGACTTTTTTTCAGCTTCAAATTGTAGTCGTAAGAGTATGTAAAAGAAAATAAATGTAAATAACAACAACAGCTGTTTAAGAATAGAGTGTTGCCACACAAGTATTTTTTGACCTGGTGCAGTCAATTTAATAATTAGTGATTTTTTATGGGAATTGTTAAAAATTTAAGTTTAAAATTTATTAAACGCACTAATAATCCCAAATTAATATTTTACTTATTAAGTAAAACATTTTTTTTTTAATTAAAAATACATTGAAATTGATTATTGAGGGGTTTAGCTGGATCCTATGCGCATTTCACTGTTGCTATTGCAGATCATCAGGGAACCTTTACCCAAAGTTTAAGTATTTTTAATTAAAAAAAAATATTTACTTAAGTAAAATATTAATTTGGGATTATTAGTGCGTTTAAAAATTTTAAACTTAAATTTTTAACAATTCCCATAAAAAATCACTAATTATAATTTATTTTAATTTATTTATTTTTTATTTTTTTATATATTTTTTTATTCTCTAAATGTATATAATTTTTTTTTATTAAATTTTATGCCATTTTATTTTATTTCATTTAATTTTTTTTATTTGCAAAACATTTGTTTATTTTTATTTAAGCGTGTAAAAGTTTGGAATAAAATTTCAATGTCTTCTTACCTTTGGACAAAAAACCTTTAAACTATTTTAATGTTTCCATTGACAGTCAGCATTTTTTATTCAATTGTTTGTTTTTTTGTTTGTGTCCTTTTTATAAACAATTGATTTATTTGAGCTTTTGTGATATATTTCACTATAAAACTATTTGCTAGTTTATGTAAAAATATTTTATGTGAACTCTCTCCCTCCTCCCATATTTTATTACACGAAAATAAAACGACTACCGCAACTTGTTGGAGGTTATTTAAAAATATATATGAGGTGGCCTGGTAAAACCCTTAATGTCGTTTTATCACGAAATCTTGGCAATTTTTCTCTGCCTTTTTGTAGTAAGTATTGTATTTTTTTAACAAAAAACATTGCTAGTTTTACATTTCAAAGAATGGGCCAACATGTTGATGTTAAATTTCCTTTTAACAAATTCACCTTTTATTTAAGGATTGCATGTCGAAAAGGGAAGAAATATTTCTTCGTACTATTTTTCTAACAAGTCAATTAGTCAGGATTTTGTTAAATAAACAGTCAAAACAAATTTTCACAAAAATCAAATGTGTAACTTTTATGGAAGCAGAAATGAGTCGAAATAGCTTTTTTTTATTTATATCTTTAGTATTATATAAACATAATAAAATTAAAATGAATCTTTCATAATATTAATGTTTGCAATCGTAAATATTCCACAATTTTAATACATATTTTATTTGTACTAAGTAACACAAGCTTTTTGAAGAAATCTTTGTGCTTTCTTTATTAAATTATTTTGAATTAAAATAAGTCACGGTGTACACTAAAAAATTTTTCTTTCAGAAAGCCTGATTTTGCAGGAGAGAGAAAAGAAAACGAAAATGTAAACGCTTTCATATACTTGGAAATTCACTTTTGTTTTCTAATTCGTTGTTGCGAACATAAATTTTCTGATTAAAGTTATTACTAAACTTTAACACACATAATATGTATTTTCATTAAATTTTTGTTAACACATTTTAGATGTTGTGTTGAAAATGCAAAAAAAAAAGTAAAAATAATGTTAGAGTAAACGTGTAAATAACAAAAATTAAAAATTTTAAAAACCCCCCGACTTTTTTCAGAAAATATGTTATATGTTCTAGACGGCTGGACCGATTTTCTTCAAACATAGCTAAGAACCCTCTCGATCAAGTCATCTTTCAAACAGAAAAAACTTAATGAAAAGAGGTCCAGCCGTTTGGCCTGTACGTGGACACGGACAGACACACCGATACACAGACAGACAAACACACACTACAAACTTATAACACCCCTTTTTTTAGTCGGGGCTTAAAAATAGAATTTCATTAAAAATATTATGTGTATATAGACAGACGCTCAGAAAAAATTTCTCTAAATTTTTCAGAAACTAAAATTTAACAGTGTAAACCGTGTAAATAAACTTTGCATTTTTACTAATAAATTTCTTCATTTTCTTTTATTTTCAGGTACGTTCGAAATGAAAAAATATTGAATATTCTCACATGTATCAATGTAAGTTGTTAATTTAAAATTGAGACTAAAACGAATTTTGTAACAATTCAAAGCTCAATTTACCAATTTTTCTAGAAAAAAATTTTAATTTTCGAACTTTTCTTTAAACAGAGTGTAACATCCGGTTTTTTGAAAAAATAAACCTTACCTCTTAATTTTTGTTTATAAAGAATAAATTTTAGAAATTGGTTTTTATAAAATATTCTTAAGCCTTCACCTATTCTAGTTTGAGGTAAAAAAAGAGCTATTTATAATCAAAAACACATGGGCGGCTTTCGGTATTTAATGCAAATGGTCTTGAGTAAGATTAAATGCAAAATATCGTAGACTTTCTTTAGATCGTGTGTGTATTTTTATTGCAAACTACAGAGCTATGATATTTTGCATTTACTCTTAAGTAATACCATTTGCATTAAACACCGAATTATCGTCATGGAAAAACTGAAAGCTTTATATTTTGTCACTCACATGCAAATTATTCAATGTTACAAAATCCTGAAAATAGTTTCGTTCGTTATTTTTAAAAACATATACAGCCTGACCCACGATATCGACAATGTTCGACTTGTCGCACACTTACATTTAAAACACAAACAAAATATTAAAATTTGTTTTTGTTTTTAATGTAAGTGTGCGACAAGTCGAACGTTGTCGACATCGTGGGTTTGGCCCATAAATTTATTCGTTTTCGAAAAACAGTACGTGTTAGAGTAGAATTTTTTGACAAATATTTTTCTAACACATTTTAACCTGCTTCGACCCCTTTTTCACGAAATAGACTAAAGGCTCAGTAATGGAATGTCACTGCAACAGTAAGAAACAGCTGATCGATATTGTTATGTGAAAAGTATTGAAAACGGTTATAGAGATGTAACCGAAATGTAGGAATCTATAAATAAGTTTTCACACAAAAATATCGATCAGCCGTTTTCTACCATTGCAGCTACATTCTATTACAGTCGGCTAGCTGTGTCTTAAAACTTTCCTCACGGAGTAGAGTTATTCCGCCGTATTATTGTGAAATTATTTAATAACTTCCATGAAACTTTTTTTATTTGTTTATCGCATCGCTAGGGAAGACAAAGAGAGAGAGTGTGATAAATGTCGTTGCATGAATCTCTGAAGAATATTTGAAAGCTTTGTTGTTTCAAAATTCTGTCAGAATCAGACATTAGAACCTTTTTTTTCATTTATCTGTCGTAAAGCGCTATATATTTTTCCTTACATAGATTTGAAAATATAAGAAAATTTAATAGTCAATCCAGTTCTCCTGCATTTATAAATATCTACTGTCACTGGCAAAGTATATACATATATAGTATTTCTATTCATTTTTTTTTTAATTTATATTTTGATTAAAGAAGAAATGAAAAAAAACTTGAGCTCTAACATTTATATTGAGATTACAAGTAACATGGAGCCAATAAATATAAAAAATAAAAAAGATGATAGAAAATATTAATAATAAAAATTATATCAGACGGTTCATCTTATTTTTTAGTGCAGCCGCCACAAACTAATTAATCATGAGAGCAGCCAACACTTTCAGCAAATAGTAAAACTTTTTGTTGTTATTTATTAGAAAAAAAAATGAACTCTAATCAGTTTTTTTTACTGAATGCGTAAAGCTTAATTACAACAATAAAAAGAAAGAAAAAGATAAAGGTTCTTTCTTTCCCTTCAAGCACAGTGTAGCAGCTAACAGATTTAGACTATTTTGTAAGTAAAAAAGTAATATTTCTTCACTAAAATTAAAATATTTTTAATTTGTTTTGGGCAGATATTAAGGTTGGAAGAGTTTTGATTTACCCCATGACTTTTTGTTATCGCTAGAGAATGCAGAAAATAAATTTAGGTTATATTTTTATAACTATATAAATTTGTTTTGACTACCCTTCCAGTTTCTAAGTCTTAAAAAAATTATAGAAAGTTGAGGTCTTTCACTGTTGATGAGGAATCTAAAAATATTCTTTTAAAAATTCCTGGAAGAATAGAAAAATATCTGCTTGTAAACTTTTATATCGGGAAGGTGCAAACGAATAAATAAAAACTCAAATAAATGCAGTGATGCACGACTGAGTGGGATATCACTCAGTCGTGCGATTTGTGAGAAAATACAACACTGGTATGATGGAGTCATTGAAAATTTTCAAAACACAATAAATAACAAAATAACAATTCATCAGAACAGAGTTGCATTTTTTTCGTAAGTTGTGCGATTGTGTAGGTTAGTGAGTCATGGCCTTAAGGAAGAAGAAAGCAGGTGTTGGCTTTCTTTGAGGAGGAGGTCTTCAGGTTATTCATCAAAGTTATTACGACCTCTTGAGAGAAACGCACATCGGATAGGAAAAATTTGTTAATTACTTGTCATTATTCTTAAATACTCGAAAGCTCTCAAAAAGCTTTCAAAAAGTATATTTTCAATGTAAAATTGTCGGTATTATCTGGCATTTTAAAACGCTACTCAGATGAGGATAGGTCCGTTTACCAATCGGATGCAATTCCATTCAACTTCCACAGAATTTTATTTTTTTTTTTTTATAACAGATACTATAATTATTATTAGAAAATAAAAAGCTCAAAATTCAAAATTATCTGCTTATTACATTTCACTTCTGCGCCACTGTACACTGCTGGTTGTTGCAACTGTTTTAATTTTTAATTTGTTAATAAATTTATAACATATCTTAATAGATCTCCAAAAATTTTTAAACCAAATCCGGTATGGTTACTGACTTTATGCCTACATGCTAGATCTGTGGCGGCAGAAAAATACAACACTTCCATTTCCATTTTAGTTTTTACATATTTTTAAACTGTTTTAATTTATTAATCATTAATTATAATCATCAAAAAAGAGAGAGAGAGAGAAATAAACATAAAATATACATTAATAAATATTTCGAAAATTCAAAACATATTTTCACATCATTTATCATGACGTCAAAATTTTAAAAGAACTTTATTTTAAACAAGATCTTCCTCCTCAAATAAAAGAGAAGAAACAAAAAATAAAGATCATTTAATCATAACAATACTTGGCGTAATATACATAAAACAGATGTTTTTTTCTTTGGAATAAAAAACTCGTTAAACGACAACAACAATTTCAAAAAATTTTGTTTAAGATTAAGCAAAGAAAAAGTATAAAAATTCTTTGCCATTGTGCGGCAAAAGATCACAAGTACCCAGACTGGCGAATTGATTTGTAAGAATCACACATTCACATTAAGATAAGTGGCCCACACAAAAATAAATGAAAGGAATAAGAAAAGATAAAAGTAACAAATTTATTAAATTAAACATAAATTATTTGTTAATTAGTAGTGATTAGTGATGTAACGAATCTCAATTTTTGATATCCGCGAATACGAATATTTGAAACGATATTCGTGAATACGAATACGAATATTTAATGTAAAATTCATAGACATTAAATTAGGGTTCTATTTACGCCTGCAATATGAAATATTAAAAAAATTGTTATGAAAAAGAACTTCATACTCCTGTTGGCGTACGTTAAAGTTAATAAAAACTACCCAAAATTTTAATGACACAAATTTTAAGCACAAATTTCTATAAAAATTTTAATCGATTCATTCAAACTAATATTTTTATCCATTTATTTAAATTTCGTTTAGGAGTTATGCATTTATTTATTTATTATTTATTTTTTTTAGAAAAATATTCGTATTCGTATTCGCCTTAATTTGACGAATACGAATGCGAATACGAATATTTAAAAATAGCCGAATATTCGGCAATTCGAATACGAATATTCGTGCATCACTAGTAGTGACACACTTGAACCAGGTATAAGGCAAAATTTTTGTATTTTATAATTCTACTTTATTTACATATTCGGAATATGGAGACAAATTTTACTTTAGTGAAATTATTACTGACAAAATTTCTTTTTATTTATTAATGTCTCTTCTTAGATAGTCGTATTTTTCTAGAATAATTTCTTTAAAAATCTTTACCTATTAACCGTTTTTTACGAAAAAAAATTAACCATCAGCAATTCTTCGAAGAAAAAATTACACCGATGGGAATGTCTTATTTAACAAATTTTTCATCGATCAGAAATTTTAAAGAAAAATAATTTTTATTGGGAAATTTTTCTATAGAAAAATAATCTTCATTATGAAATTTTTCTATAAAAAATAATCCTCATAAGAAAATTTTTCTATAGAAAAATAATACTCATTGGGAAATTCTTCTGTAGGAAAATAACGCTCATTGGGAAATTTTTCTGTAGAAAAATAAGCCTCATTGGGAAATTTTTTTGTAGGAAAATATTTTCTTCTGAAAAAGTTTCGCTGATGAAAAAAATCTCTGGAAATATTTTCACTGGTTAACTTTTCTAAAAAACAAATGTTCACCGATAAGATACTTTTCTATGGAAAAATTTTTGCCGATGTGAAAAATTTTCACAGATGATCAATTTTTCTATGAAAACCCTTTCACCGCTAAGCAATTTTTCTATAAAAAATGTTTCACGGCTAAGCAAATTTTTCTATAAAAAATATTTCACTGATGAGAAATTTTTCTATAAAAAATGTTTCACCGCTGAGAAATTTCTCTATAAAAAATTTCACCCATGAGAAATTTGTCTATAAAAAAATTCAACGATGATCAATTTGTCTATGATATTTCTTTAAAAAAATTTTACCCCTGAGTAATTTTTGTATAAAAAATTTCAACGAAGAGCAATTTTTCTATAAAAAGTATTTTAGCCAATGAGTAGTTTTTCTATAAAAAAAATTCACCAGTGAGCAATTTTTCACCACAGAAATTTTAATGTAAAAATTTTTTCAAAACTCAGCAATTTTTCAATAAAAAAAATTTTACCGCTGAGTAATTTTTGTATAAAAAGTTTTACCGATGAGCAATTTTTCTATGAAAAATAAATCACCGATGAGCAATTTTTTATAAAAAAAATCACCGATGAGCAATTTTTTATGAAAAAATCACCGATGAACAATTTTTCTATAAAAAAAATTCACCGATAAACAATTTCTATAAAAAAATTTCAACGATGAGCAATTTTTCTATAAAAGAAAATTCAACGATTAGCAATTGTTCTATAAACAAATTTATCGGATATGAAACTTTTCTATAGAAAAACTTTCACCGATTATCAATTCTTTTAAGGACTAAAATTTCGCCAACTGAAAAGTAAAAATAGATTTTTCTATAGAAGAATTTAAAAAATTTTCGTTGATGGTAATTTTCAAAAAAAGTTTCACAACAATTATAAGTATACATATGTTGATGTGATTGCGGATATTCCTATTATATTTTTTTTCTTTGATACCGATTAAAACACCGTTAAGACAAACAAGTATATAATTTAATTATATTCGTTTCCATTAAGAAATGCTTGTTTAATGCTTAAGTCCAATGAAATCACTACATGAGCTTGTCAAAAAATGATAAATAAATTTTAAGGTTGGGCTGAATTTTGTTCAACATCATAAATGAAAGCCATATTAAAATTTTTTTTGTTAATTAATGATTTACATATGCTTGCATGTACATATGTATGTATGTATGTACATATATATGTATGTATGTATACATATATGTACATGTATGCATGTATTTTCGAAATTGTAAATTGTCATACAAATAAAATCCCAAAATAGAAAAAATACAAAACCTCAAAATACCACACTGATCATCATCATTTTAATGGTCTTAGAGAATTTATTTCAAGTACTTGCGTCATGCTTCATAAATGCTTAGCGTAAAACTCATCACGTTCAGATATTTTTTACTCAGTATGTGTTGATTTTGCGTTACAAAATTTTGTTTTCGAACATAATGGAAAAAAGCAATGTTTAAGCCCACAAACAGTGGGCGATAGAAGTGAATGCACAGCATTTTTAAGAAGATTATGAGTACACAAAAAATTATTTTGTGTTCAATTAGGAAATTCAAAAATTTAAATAACAGTTTTACCACAGAACCCGTAAAACGTAACGACTAACTTATTTCATAGAATGAAAAAACTATTTTTTTTTAAATTTAATTAATTAAAAAAACGTCATAATTTTGTCTGTGTATGTCATGTTATTGAAAAAAAAGTGCGTATTGTTGACCTAATGCAAAATGCAAAGTATTGTATGTTTTTACATTTTGAGCACCCACTAACGTGCGCTCAAATAGTGCGCTATCTGTGCCGATATTGCTCCTGAAAATGCTAATTTCATACCGCTTCTGAGCAACTTGAATAACCCCTCTGCTATATCTCTGGCAATTACGTTTGTAATAGAAATAAATACATATATTTCTAAAATATTATTATTTTGAGCCATATTGTAATGTTTGCTTTGAAAAACTCATATTTAAGCATTTTGCTTATTTTAAACTTTTGAATTATGTATTTCTTTCTAACAATGTCTCATATCTAACCATCTGCAGCAGGGTTGCATGCATCTTACGACACTGTGTTACCATGTTCTGCATTACCATATTTGTAATAAATATTAAAACGATTATACGGAACCCTGATTCTGCAAGTCTGGCTCGCTTTTGATAGCTTTTTATTAAAAACTGTTTTGTAAATTCTAGCACTTCTAAATTACTGCGATAAACATATTTTTTTTCTTGATTTCCCTTTTAAACAAACAAAAAAAAACCACAATTAAAACGGAAGTTAGATTTAATTTTAATTAAAAGTTTATCAGGAATTAACGCTGCTGCTGTTTCCAAATGACTCATATTTGTAATAACAATAATTTCTCTCAATAAATTTAACAATTACTGTGTAACTAATTGTTACTAAATAATAATTTACTATTTAAATTAAATATAGAAACACAAACCTAAATACACATACATTATGTATGTATAAGTATATCTGTATAGATGTAATTATTTAAATTCTGAACTCTATGCTTAATGCAAAACGATCAAAACTATTTAATCAATTAAATACTTTAATAAGTAGATGAAAATTAAAAAAAAATATGTGCTCATTTTCCAAACCGCAAATGAAATGTTCAGCCGAACAACAAACATATTAAATGATATTCATCCGTATTAAGGCCCGACATACTCAAATAAATTTCATTCATCGTACACATTTTGTATTTTATTTTGCATATACCATGAGTTTATTGAATGGCTGTAAAATCATTATTAAATTACTGACTGCTTTTAGTACATGAAATTACAAAAACATAATTTTTCCCACATTAAAACTGTTGAGGAAATTCACTATGAAACCGGGATAGAGTGAACGAAAGAGATAGAAAAAGAGAGCGAGAAAAATCTTCATAAATTTTAATTATAAATAGCATTAAGATACTTTTTTTTACATATGTGCTGCATACAAGCATAAATAAATTTATCTAGTAAGTTGCTTTAAAGCTTGTATCTCTAGTAAATAAATTGAAAACATTATTCTACATATTTAGAGATAACACCATAATTTATTAACACTAGGCGAATGTAAGCAGGTCAAGTGTTTAAAATTAATAGCAGTAAAAAATCTGCAGCAAAAAGTGAATAGAAAACTTTTTAAAGTTTTCCACAAATTTTTCCAGTCAAAGAAAATTTTCCAACAAACCCTCCCAAGAACATAAAAGAGGTTGTATTAGTTTAACCTGAACCTTTAAAATTGTTGGCATTGTTTGCTGCGACTGCGACCGCAACAAAATGAAACTTTAACTCTCGACATCCTTAAATGTCCCTTTTTTCTGCAGAAAAGAAAAGGGGGGCATTATTGATGTTGTAGTTGATGTCAGAGGAAACTCAGCTAAGCATTACAACAACAACAACAAAAAGAAAACGAAACAAACTATATTGTATATGCTTGTAGATGGCTTTTGGCAGTTTTAAGCATGATATCCCATAATACTATAAACACACACCAAACAAACATATATAGATCCAAAAACACAAATACCTCCATATATATGAACGTATGTACGCATACAACTAAAGGTTAAACTTAGGCAAAAGAGTTGCCAACTTTAAAATTACATCTATGTTTTTTAAGATTAAAATGGAACCTTAAAAATCTGGTTCAGTAAGTACATAATGCCTTTAACCTCACGAACTTGAAATGTGGAAGTAGCTACATATTTGCAATTTGAAAAAAATTGCCGGCTTTAAACATGCATCGTTATTCCAGTTGTCGACATCGACGTCACTTTAAAACAAGGCCAAAAAATTGTGGCTTGTGCGCCCGTTGTCGAAAACAACTGACTCCTGTTGACAGGTTTATGCTATTTTCTAGATCTTGGAGAACGGAAATAGACTGTCAGAAGCACAAAATTGTTTTCGACGACGAGTAAACAAGCTCTAAGTTTTTGGTATTGTGTTGAAGGTCGTCGATGTCGGCAGATGTGTTTCAGTTTAACGTGAGCACCTGCCTTTACGGCCTAATCTCATGGCGTAGGTAAGACGCCAACCATCGCCCCCATGCACCCTTAGAAAGCACCATGTGACTTACCAAGAATACATAGGCTGCAATCTTTGAATATAGTTATACCTGTACTATGTTCAAGTACCTTGCTGAAGTATTTTGAGCTATATAAAGTATTTGCCGTAATGACCTTGTCAAAACAGTACTATCTGTTGTGTGGCAACAGCACCTAGAATAGTATCTTGCTGACCGCGTAACGCCAATCACTAGCATTGATTTAACACTGGGCGGTCAAGACTATTCTCGCAGCGTTCTTGGTAGCATCCACAGTCACCACGTACGATTCTCCAAGTTATCACGCCGAAAGTATAAGTACTTACACCCACAGCGAGGTCTTCAAGAGAATTCCTCACCATTACCGGCACAGCTCAACCATTCATCAGAGCAGTACGTATGCCTGTGCCGCCAACAATCCAGTGCTTACTCCACACAGCTCAACATCATCCCTTTAACCCCGTGGGGCAGGATGAAATTACCTTTTAGCAAAGGATCCTGACGACCGCTACACACACGCGAACTCCTAGAGCAGCTCGCCTGTCGGGCAACCGGCACCAGCGGAAACACTAGTAGCTTCTGGTCAGACTTCGAAGTTCCACCCCGAAAGGCTTCGCCTCTATCGTCTTTTGAACTCAGGGCAGTTCCAGATGACGCTGCACCTGGTTGACATAACAAACCTGTTTCCTTTTATAAATATGTGCACATCCGTTGGTAGAGATTGGGTAGTAACACATAAGTTCTATAGGTAATGTACCAAAGATACGTCAACGGATAAAGCCACAGTACCAGCTGGGCCCGAGGTTTACCAACACCCGTGATCTACTATAGATCCCGCTGGGGGACGTCGATGTCGACAACTGAAATAAAGGTGATTATCTGCTTTCTTAGAAGACTATATTTAGAAAGCCAAGAATAAGGGAGGTAAATAGGAAGATGATCTAGCCAGGATTGAATTCGCTAAGAACGTCTCTAATGCAGTGTCAGTCGCAGTGCTGTTCGGCACTGTCAAGAACAATATTTTCAATTACTACTTTTAGAAGGTAGATGAAATAGTGTAAGTGCGCGTAGGGGAGAGAAGAAAACATGGTCGCACTTCTACGACCATCGCTCAGTACAAATAATAAACAAAAATCTATAGAACATATCACAGCTATCTGACTGGTCACTGGAGGATATGTAGACATGCTAGAAAGCTGGATATTCCCCACAGTAATTTCTGTCGCAGCTGTCACGAACGCGATAAAGAAGAGACATTTTTAGGCAAACATATACTAGATGACCTATCGGAGGTATTACTTATTTGCATAGGTGACCTCATTCGTTACCTCAACTTCTCACTCGATTTAGAATTGATCCAAACCTTTTTCAAAGGCTAGAACTCGCACGAGTGCAGTGGTATTCATCAAAATAGAATCTCACAATTCTAATTAATTGCTCGTAGGTAGCAGACAGCCACTCAAACCACAATCATAAGGGAGGTAAAATATAATCCCCCTTATCGGGAAAAATGGCATATTTTCATTACAGGGTTACTCTTTAACATGTGTTGCCATGGGTCCCAAATAATTTTTTTTTGTACTCATATGTATACAATTACTAAACACAACTCAGATAAGCGTTCACAAAAAAAAAACTCTAAAAGATCAGGCCAGAAAAAAATGGCCAGGGAGTGTAACGCAAAATTCAAACAATGTTTTCTCCTTTTTTTCGTTGGTGTATAAACTATTAGATTTTTTTGACGTTTTTTTTGTGTTGTAGTTTGCGAAAAGGTCAATCAAGAACATGCTTACAGCACACTCGACATACATACTTTGATATAAAAAAAAAAAATGCAAGAGCTTGGAAAAAAACTATCAACAACAGCTTCAATTGTATGTTGCTGTTTTGAGGTTGTTTGTTTCTAATGTTTAGCTTTAACAACCTACATACTCATACTTGTTGTACTCGAACATTAACAAATGCATCATCATCCTCATCATCATCGTCGTCGACATTACTCTCCTGTTCAACTGCAGCAGCAGCGCATTAAAATGATTTTTATATGCACAATACTCGTAGCTGCAGGAACATTATACCCACCACATTAAACTTTAGATGCTGCATCAAAATCGTTTTCAAGTTGTTGAAACACTAACACAGCAACGTACATATACAGGGTGTTTTTTATTGAGGTATAGAACTTTAAGTTGGCATCACTTTTTTAACTGGCGGCCATTTTGTCAGCTGTCAAGTGATTAATATTAAGTTTGGTTTGCCATTTTATCATGAACAGGTTGACAAAAGAACAACGCTTGCAAATTGTGCAAATTTATTTCGAAAATAATGGTTCAGTTCGCGAAGTTTACCGCAAGCTCCGTCCATTTTATGGTCGACATAATCGTCCATCAGAGCAATTAATTCGGTTAACCATGGATCGTTTTCGCACTACGTTTACTCTATGTGATAATACGCATCCGCAGAGATGTCGAACAGTGCGCACCGAAGAAACAATTGCCGCTGTAGAGCAAAGTGTTGAAGAGGACCCGAATGAATCGATTCGGCACCGTGCACAGCAATTGGAGCTTTGTCCATCAACTTTATGGAAGATTTTGCGCAAAGATCTTGGCTTGCGACCTTACAAGATCCAGCTTGTGCAAGAATTAAGGCCGCGAGACCATGCAATGCGTCGTGATTTTGGTGTATGGGCCGAAAATGAGATTGATCTCGATGCTGATTTTCATCGCAAAATTTTGTTCAGTGATGAGGCTCATTTTTGGTTGAATAACTACGTCAACAAGCAAAATTGCCGCATTTGGAGTGAAGAGAATCCACATGAGACCCTTGAGACGCCATTACATCCACAAAAACTGACTGTTTGGTGTGCTCTATGGGCTGGTGGAGTCATTGGGCCATACTTCTTCCGAAATAATGCTGGAGAGTCAGTTACCGTTAATGGAGACCGGTATAGAGCCATGATAACCGACTATTTTGTTCCCGAATTGGATGGCATGAATGTGGATGAGTTGTGGTTCCAACAAGACGGCGCTACATGCCACACAGCGCACGTCACAATCGATTTATTGAAGGAAACATTCGATGAGCGCATAATTTCGCGGAATGGACCTGTCAATTGGCCACCAAGATCGTGTGATTTGACACCATTGGATTATTTTCTTTGGGGATATGTGAAGTCGCTTGTCTACGCCAACAAACCAGAAACGTTAGGGGACTTGGAAGCCAACATTCGTGGCGTTATTGCCAACATACGGCCCCATATGCTCGAAAAAGTGGTTGAAAATTGGACCTGTAGAATTGGCTTTATTCGAGCCAGCCGCGGCGGCCACATGCCCGAAATCATATTTAAACATTAATGGCATAAAATTATCCTTCCAATAAAGCCAAATTAATGGACATTTAAACGATTTTCTTGTGTTTTATTTCAATTCGAAGTTCTATACCTCTAAAAAAAACACCCATTACATATAAAAAAATATAAATAAGGAAAATGTGAATGAAAAACACAACATAATTTCTCTACATGATGTTTTCAATGTTTAACAACCATGTAGTGATGATAATAATAATGCAATTGTGTGTTTTTTTTCTTCTCGGCTTGCATCAGAAAAAACATTAACAACACTAAATACCAAAAATGTTTAAGACAAAAACTGCGTTGCAACAATACAATGTTGTTGGGAAAATTTATTTTCTTTCCGGGAGAAAATGTGTCAAGGAAATAATTAAATTAGAAAGATGACTTACTCGAAAAATGTGTTAATTTCGCAACGAAGGCCATTATGAGAAACTACATTCCTTGTTAAACTAAAATTCGAATTTTAAGAAAAAAATTTATAAAAATACATTTTGATAAAAAGTACCTCTTCTATAAAAAATTACGTTTAAGAAGATTCACTATATATGAAAATTATAATTGTGTTGAAAAGTATTTCTAATTGGAGAATAAAGTACATTTTGAGAAAAGTTACTGTATGTTGAAGACGGTTTATTTAAAAAAAAAAAACACATTTTTGATTAAAAGTAAATTTTTGCTAAAACATTAACCCCCATATTTATAAAAAAAATAAAATGAATTTGAAATTAATTTTAGGAAAATTTTAAATAAAATACATTTCAAATTCGTTTCAAATTTTATGAATATAGGGGTAAATATTTGATAAGAAAGTACCTTTTTCATAAAAATTACCTTCACAAAAATTTACAAAAATATTTTTTTTAAGTGTAGTATGGAATTATTATTGAAAAATAAAAGTAATATTTATACCCTTTGCCAAAAATGGAAAAGGGTATATATAGGTTTGTCATTCCGTGTGTAATTTCCATAATATTTATATGCGACCCATAATATATATATATATATATATATATATATTCTGGGTCCTTATGAATAGGGAAGATGAATAAGCGATGTCCGTCTGGTGTACTTGAAATCGGTTTTCCGAAACTCCCAGAAAAGCTACAGACTTCGGTCTTGGATTGGTGTACAGAAATGGTCCGAAATAGATTGGTATTGAAAATAAGCGAAATCGAGCAGATGGAAAACTGGATTTTGCTATATAAAAGTAACTATATAACACAAATTTTTTGATTTTTTGGTTAAATAAACTTATTTTATATTTCAGTACGAATAAAATTTGTATTAAAATATAAAAAAAATAAAAACAACGTTTCCAGGGTTGGGAACTTTACCTTTTTTTATATAAAAATAACCTACTAAAACAGATTTTTCCTTCTTATCTATAAATTTGAAATATCTTACATTCCTAAAAGAAAAAGATTGGTGTATGAAACCAGAAAAATTTAAAATTATGATTCAAGGCTTGGGAAACTTACACTCCACAGCTGGAAAATTTAAACTTTTTTCATTAAAGTAACTAAATAAAACTAGTATTTTCCTTATTTCTTTTTCTTTTGTTCACTTAACGTATTTTATATATTTTTTAAAGAACAAGATTGGTATAACGAACCAAAAAAATCTAAAAGAATGATAACAGGTTGGGGAAAAGTACACTTTTTTGATATATAGAACCAATTAAATAAAGCTAGTTATTTCTTTGGTAATTAAATATATTCTATCCCAGTAAAAAAAAAGACACTCCAAAGAAGTCATGGAAATGTAGAGTTTGCAGTCTGGAAGTAGTTCAAATTTCGATCCGATCTAATGATTTTTACATAGGGTTGTCATTGCAAGAAGTTCTCTTTTTCGATGCCTAGTCACCGAATTAGAAGCGATTTTAAGAAAAATTTCCTTTTTTGTGTTCTATGATAATATTTTCATCTAGGAAAAACTTTAAAAAGTTACATATTTTAACAATTCGTTTCTTTTTATACGAATTTAAACGCGAAACAGTGTTTTCATGTAAATTTAAGCAAATAACTTCTAAATTTTAGGCCAAAATTAGTTCATAAATTTCTTTCAAAAAATCGATTTTTCGAACATTTTGGTGAGTATTTACTAAAACTATGGAAAAACTACAAGGTTTTGTGTGATTAAAATAAACTTTTACTTGGTTTTCTGCTAACTATCGGCAAATTAAAAATATCGATTTTATGGAAGCAATGAAAATGTGGTTCCTTCAGAATGACTTCCATTTTTTTTACTGGGATATTTTAGAAAGAAATAAATTAGTACTCGTATTAAAAGCAGAAAAATTGAAATTATGGTCTTAGGGTTGGAAATTGAAAAAAGTGGGTAAAAAAATAACCAAAAATAATTTTTTTTAAACATATTTTATATTTTAGGAAAATTCTTTAGTCGAAAAAAAACAGAGAGGTCACTTACTACATTTTACATTTTTGATAAAAAGTACCTTTTTGATAAAAATGCTTTTTGATGAAAAAGTGCTTTTTTTAATTAAAAATGTACGTTTATGATAAAAAGTATATAAAGAGGGTGTCCCAATAAGAACGCAAGATTTAAATTTTAAATGAAACACAGATATTTAAAAAAAAAAATGGTGAAACTTGATTATATCGTAAAGTAGACAAAAC
This sequence comes from Tachina grossa, assembly GCA_949987645.1. NCBI lineage: Eukaryota > Metazoa > Arthropoda > Insecta > Diptera > Tachinidae > Tachina > Tachina grossa. The sequence goes on from OX465276.1 coordinate 151,198,392, forward strand.
GAGGTTATGTGTGGAACAACAAATCGGGCAGATGGCCGCCGCGGCTTTGCTGGCACACACGCGATCTGTTAATGAAATTTTCAATGGCCGTTTTGCATAAATGCTGCGGTATTTTATTAATGCAGCGTCCAATTTCCTCTTTTAAGGCTTGAGTCGTCGTCGGCTTATTCGCGTAAACCATCGACTTCCAAAAACCCCAAAGAAAAAAGTCTAATGGTGTTAAATTGCACGATCTAGGCGGCCAATTCTGGTCTCCAAAACGCGAAACATCACGACCGGGAAATGACTCATGTAGCAATTGAATTGTTTCTCTGGCTGTATGACATGTGGCGCCGTCTTGTTGAAACCATATACCCTCCACATTCATTTCTTCAATTCTAGGCACGAAAAAACTGGTTATCATTTCACGATACCGAACACCATTGACTGTTTGCGCTTGACCTGCGTTTGAACGACATCATCACGTACAGCTGCGATATTTTCGGTCGATCGACCTGGACGAAGGCGCGTTGTTGTCTTTACATCACTAACAGACCCAGGTTCGGCAAATTTATCCATTAATCTCTTTACAGTTGACTCTTTTGGAGCATTATTGTGACCCCAAATTGATCGCAAATTTGCGAACTGTAGCCGCCACCATTTTGGTAAAAAAATTTCACAATGAGAATGCGTTGTTCATTCGTGTAGCGCTCCATTTTTACTAACCTCGTACCTTCTATTAGCAAAAAATAACAATTGTTCAAATGTCAAACAATGACACTTCGAATAGCGCCAAATTTAAATCTTGCGTTCTTGTTGGCACACCCTTTATTTGATGAAAAGTACTTTTTTATAAAAAGTAATTTTTCGATAAAAGAAAAGTACCTGTATTATAAAAAGCGCCTTTTTTTATAAAAAATACAATTTTATTTTTATGTATGTGTTTAGTTTTTGTAATTGAATTTTTTTTATAAAAAATTTGCCAAAGCCTAGCGTTACGTTTTACAAATTGAGGCCCAATATATTTTTGCTAAAAAAAAAATAAAACCTTGATAGCCGGTATATTTTGGATAAAGGTACATTTTTTATTAGAAAATACTATTTTTATGAGTACAATATTAAGAAAAAGTGCTATTTCAATAATATTAGCGTTGTATGTAACTACTCTCCACTTTCTATTAAAAAGTTTATAGCAAATTATGCTAACTCTGATCCCTTTATAAGAAATTGTTCAGATTTCAATAAACTTTATTTTTATGTTGATTTTTTGTTGAAAGATAATTAAAAAAAACCTAGGTTCATTTGTGTACTAGACCCCTGCACAAGACCACTTACAAGCATTTTTGAGATGAGGGATTTTTTAAATGCTTTACTACAGCGAAATCTGCTAAAACAAACGCTAAACAACACTGTTTGCAAGAAATTTGTTTCAGTTATTGCAGGTATAGGAGTAAAGAAGAAAATACTTCGTGACAAAAGAATTTGTGATGCTTGCTTCTTCCTACGCATGGGTGCGTATACAAACGTCATGTAATGTACATACACACACACCTTGTGTGTATGATTTATTATTTTTATGAGCTCATACAAACGCACACATGCATTGACATTAGTTGTGTGCGCTTGCTTTAAAATATCACCTTTAAACACATAATAGCATTTCACCTACATCTTGCACACACACTCAAACGTACAATATGCAAAATAACAAGCATACACGCATCAACACTACACATTTTGAGTGTTTGTTACGAAGACGAAATCTTCGCGACATCGCTTGTAAACACTCATATACACGTACATCAATACATGCATCGTGCTTCGCTTATTAAACTACATAATTTATTATTGGTTTAGTATAATACATTTGAAAAACAAGACTTATTTACATTTCAAGACTGTTTACCCAGCGCTCTAATGTGTACAAAGATAGTCGCATAATTCTTCATGTAGATATTAATGTATCTATGTACATACATATATACTTATGCATGCGTACATGCATATATATGTATATAAAAAACACGTACGAGTGTATACATATCTATAGATATTAATTAAAAATCCTATAAGTGCTGTTTTTGGTTCTTAAATGGCATTAGAAAAATTAAACATGTGTGTAGTTTTTTTTTAACTGTTAGAAAAACCAATGTCAGACCATTCAATTGCTTGATTCTAGCTTCTAGCCCAAAAAGAAGTAGTATAACAAACGAAACCGTTTTAAAGCTAAATTTAAAAACAAAATTCAACATGATGCAGCATGTTTTGACATGTTATGTGCATGAACATTATAGCAGCTATGCATTGCCAAACACAAGATGGGTTTGGCACGCCAACAACAGCAGTATCTGCAGCCGCTACAACTCAATAGTTCCTATACAACTTGAGGAGGAGTACGAGAAAAAATTAAAATTCCAGCAAATAGCAGAAAAACTGAATATTCGGTTAAATGAAAAATGCACTGGCATCTTCTAATCTGTTCTTAACTAAGAAAAAAAAACTAAAAATTGTGGTTAGCCAACATAATTTAGTTAAGGAGTTCAGTTACTCATGTATACACATACATACATACATACATGTTTTATCGTATTACTACCGCAAGGCTCTCCTAAGACTCGTTATAAACAAACAAACACATTCATTACGTGTAGTGTATGCCAAAAATGTGCATAAAATGCATATGCTTCCCCTTACAAGATGCCTCGGTAACTGCTTGATTGCTTTAATTTCATGTTCTTTTTTTTTTTTTTTTTTTTTGCAAAACTATTATGGCTTGCACTTTTGGTCTGCAGTTATGTATGTATGTACATATGTATATGTTCTTCCAATTTTAGTAACATGCTCAAGAATTTTGGTTAGAGGTCACTGCTATACATGATGAACTTTAAGATAATGACGGATGGTAATGATTGTATGTATTTATGTCTATACCGCGGTTTAATATTTTATGCGTTGCTTAAAGTGGTTTTATAATGAAAATTCTTATATGTATGTGTGTAATATTAAACAATATTCTCCAAGGTTTCTCTAATGGTGAGATACGTATTACGTATTTTATTTATAATTTTTAGAATATCGTAAAAACATTTCTGTAAAAGGAATGGTACAAAAACAAAAAACGTTTTATAAAAAAAGGTTGCTTATACACTTTTTTTTTCTAAATACTTATGTATGTACATATTGCGTTTTCGAAAGTATATAATTGAATTGAAGTTGGCAACGCTAATATGTATTTCAAAACCATAAATTGTTTATTAATAAAAACTTTTGTGCACCGCTAAAAATTTATTTTTTAAATCTAATATGTTCATATGCGTGTAGAGTTGGCAATGCAAAATACATAAGTAGAAATAATCAGATGTTCTTTAATTAAAATTTTTAGCAAATTTGGCAACACAAAAAGCTGACTATAGATGTGCATGCATATGTTTTTAACGAACGGTGTTTAAATATTTAAGAAATATTGAAAAGTTGTTACAAGTTGGCAATGCCATTATTTTAAAGAGAAGTAACACTTATGCAATGAATGCTTACTAAAAAAAAGTACTGAAATAAAAAAATCAAATTTTTCAAATCGAAATGTACATGTCAAACAATGTTGTTTGAAAAAAAATTTTATTTTCAAAGCAAAATTTTTTAAGAGTTGGCAAAGCGATTATACAAAATTAGTATGTATATGATTTTGTTCAGCGTGACTGTTATAAAATAGTTTTTTTAGAGCTCAAACATTTTCTTTAAACTCATTTACATATAGAACAAAATTTAAGATGGCAATGCGACGTACACACGAATTTTATTTAACTTAAAAAAAATGTTGCAGTATATACAGACATACATACATACATACATATGTATGTGAGTGTGTGAATTTAAAACGAAAATTGTAACATTTTTTTAGTATACTGAAACTAATGTATAAAGTAATATTATCAAAGTTGGTTATCCGAAAATTTATTAATGACAATTGATAGAAAAAATATGTTGAAAAGAATGATTTGAATGACCACCGATTTCCTGCAGATGCGATATGCTTTCTCACGTTTTCAATTAAAAGCTTTAATTTAACTGTTCATTGTATTAAATATTTGTGATACAATTTTGACAGTTGGTAATGCGAAAATCTTTTTTAATTTTGCTTGGCCATGTTAAATAAGCTACCACCTCGAAAATTGCTTACCATGAAAGAAACATTTTTTTAAAGCAAATATTTTTAATAACTAAATTATTTTTGCTACAATTGGCAAGGCGAGTGTTTTCCATTATATTCATTAATCTTAAAAATTTAATACCTTGCAAATTGCGTAACATTAAAAAAATCTTTGTTTTTTTTCAAGCAAAAATTTTTTAATCATCTTATTGTTTACGCTACAGTTGGCAATGCGAGGCTTGTAAAATATCTCTGATGTTACTGTCATATTATTTTTATTTTATCCACAGTTTTTTTTTTGTAAATAAATAACTCTTAAAAGCAAAACAAAAAAAAAAACTAAGAGAAATTATTGCAAAATTAATTCCAATCACAAAATAAAATAAAAAACTATAAAAAATAAGACAATCACTGAAATATGAAATTTCAAGGTCTTTAAGAACAAAATTTAACAAAACACGATATTGTTAAATACAATAATTTTTTATCGAACTGAAAACAATTCGTAAAATTTGCAATAAAATATTTGTAGTTTTTTTTTATAAATCTTCTTTCACATTAATAACAATACAATCGATCCTAGCCAGTATTGGAAACATATTGAACTTATAAATAACAAATTTAAAAAAAAAAATATAAGAAATTTATTTCAAACCAAAACTGCAAAACTGGTTGCGGGCAAATGAAGGAAAAGAATTGCAGCAGTAACAGCAACAACATTAACATGAAAAATATTGTACAATCAACTGATATCCAGGCTGTCCAGCTCTTAAACGCATTCACGTACCCTACCACTATAGACATTAAACATCAGCCCAATGAATAGTTGTCGCTGCTTGGATGGATGAATGTATGGCGTTTGCTGTTGTCTGCTTGGTTGGAGCTTTTGTTTTAATGGTTACAAAGTATTACGGCTTTTGTCGTCGAGGTTACTTTATTGTTGGCTATAGCTGTAGGTTTTTGTGGCACATTCAATCGACCGAGCGATCGAAAAGCTTTAAAAATCAAAAGCAATCAAATTGACAAAACGTCAACGTAATAAAGCGTTGATAAACCACAGAAAAGCAATTGCCAACAATATTAAACTCAATCGAGGTTTCATTGCAAAAACACCACTAGTACGAGTATAAAGCAACGTACGACGTACTTGAGCTCTGTCGTTGTCTCACATAATGTTGGCAAGATTGGCAAGAAAATACAACAAATTGATTAGCAACAACAAGCTAAACATAATGACTGGGCTACAAAACGTCAATATAAGTCTTTAAGAGTTTTTCTTCATTTTTTATTTTTATTTTATTCATGTTCAATTTTTGCCAAGTTAAGAAGAAATACACACACACTCACGTGTTGTACATACCCAAATAAAATGCCATGAAATAAATAAACAGCAGTCCCAATACACTATTGATTTTCTTACGCTGCACACCAAATCATTTAGCACTGGCCATATAAATTCGTACTGAGAAATACTGAAGTAATGGAAGAAAAATAATGATAAGACGTACAGTCTAGAGAATCGTCCAGGCTTATTAAAAGTCAGCAGCATTAGAGTCTAGTAGAAGTAAAGAATTATTTGATTACAAATGATAAAAAAAATATACATATGTATGTTTAAGAGTTAAGAGTTGGTAATGCAAATATATGTATACTAAGTAAATTAGTAAAATGCATTAGTCACACAACATACACATTTCTTTTTAAAAGTTTTATGTCATTGTAGCATTGTTATGCCGCAAAGTAAATTATGGCATAGTTGGCAACGCGACAATCTTAAAAATTATTAATGTGCCTACACTAAACAACTTTTCTAGTTTTCTAAAAAACTAATGTATTAAAAATATAAAGATTGCTTGCGGATATAGTGGGCAACACTAAGAAAAAATTAAAAAAAGTAATCTAAAATATGTGTTGTAAACAACGGTTCATAGATAAGAAGCAGTGGTTGGCAACAAAAAAATCTTTAAAATAATCTTTGTAGCTATCTTATAGTTTTTGTAATAACTAAATAGAAAACAGCATAATATGATGAAAGACCTTTGAAAGGGTTGGCAATATGGATATTAAAACTTATGCATATGTTATAAAATATCAGCTGCCGTAGACTAAGTAGAAGAATTTTAGAAAAAGTTGTAAGTGAAATAAAATGAGAAATTTTTGTAAGTTGGCAATGCCAATATGTAAATAAATTGAAAACAAATCATTATCTCCCTGTAACGTAAATATCTGGTTTTAAAAATTGGTTATCGTTATATCAATATTATGTTAGTTATAATAATTTTTGGCGTAGTTCGCAACACCACAATCTTAAATCTTTTTCACCGTAACTACATTTAGTAATGTTCCTAAAGTTGTTAAAACAAGTCCATATAAATGTGTGAAATGTAAAAAAATACATATGCCAGTAATTGTGTCTATAGTTGGCAATACTACAACAAAATGGCAGCTACCTTTTATTTATTTTATTTATTTATTTACAGTAAAAAATAGCACCGGACAAATAGACTTGCAGTGGTTGGTAATGCGGGAAAGTATTATTTATTTTATATTGTATAGACTTACTTTCAAACTTTTGTAACATGTGCAGAATAATGTTAGTACGCGTGCTCTCAAAAGATTGAAGAATTTTAGGAAAGGTTGGCAATGCAAAGTTTGAAATGTCATGAAAATTAAATTTTACTTTTGTGGAATTCAAGTAAAAAAGTTTTATAAAGAAATGCTAAGCAAAATATAAATTATGTGTATATACATTTAAGTTGGTAATGTGGAAAGGTAATAAAATTAAAAAGAAGAAAGTCCAAACTTTATGAACATGTTGCGTTATGAAATTTATTTAAATATTAGGCCGATTCTTTCCGAATTTGGCAACGCGGCAACTTGATTCTTTTATGTAAGCAATTTTAATATTCTTTTATTCATTTGTATATGTAAAAAAAGTGTTGACGATTGGTACTAATAATATATAAATTGTTGAAGTTGTCAATACGAAGAGTTTGAATAATTAAAAATTATCATTCACATAATCAAATCTATAAATATGTTACGTTAGAGTTATTTGCCTAGTTGGCAACACTAATACTTAAAAATATTAAAAGTTGTAATTTTTACGAACTATTAGCTGTGGCAGATATATTTTAAATGCAAAAATATGAACAAAGAATAAAATTAGTGTAGAAAATAGTTGGCAATCCGAAAAAATGTAATGTTGATTTCACCGAAGGATCTATATAAGAAATGCTGAATAACTGCAAAATAAGTTAAATAACATTTCATAATAAATAATGTAAAACCAAAAACTTTTACTTAAGTACAGTTAAAATAAAAATTTGGCAATATGAAGTATTAAAGCGACGAAAAGTTAAAAACATACCTTAAGTTGGCAACACCAAAATTTAAAAAATTTAAAATTTAAATTAAATTAAATAAAAATTTTGAAATTAATTAAACTGTAGAAGTCTAAAACAAATTAAAAAATTGCCAAAATGAAAGTTGGCAATGCCAAATTTTTTTCAAAAACCAAAAATTTAAAAAAAAAATATATTTATCATGTGTGTTACTTGTTGCTGTACTTCTTTTAAATTTCATCTAAATCTACCATCTCCTAAACTGTAATTTGTTGCATAAATTCAGCTTTATTTTTGCCCAGTTTGTATTTTATACACATACAAACTGTTCAAACAAATTGCTGCACGTGCTTGCAGCATGATGCATTTTCTGCAATTTATAAGGCCTACACAAATTCACAATTCTGCTATTATCTTAGCTTTTTTTCTTGCCTCCATAAGCAATTTTGTAGATGTTTTTTTCTAGTTTTTCTTTTAACAATTTAACAATAAATGATCTTAAAGCCATAGAGAAAACAGAACAGAAAAACGCAGTAACAAAGTAATTGTAAATACAATTCAAATATTGATATTGTATTTCCTTTGTGTGCATGTGTACTAGTGTCCTGCACAAGATATCCTATAAGAACTTTCAAGACATGAGGGATTTTTGAAATGCTTTACTACAGCGAAATCTTATAAAACAAACGTTAATAATACTGTTTGCAAGAAATTTGTTTGAGTATTGTAGGTATAAGAGTAAAGAAGAAAACACTTCGTGACTGAAAAATTTGTGATACTTGCTTCTTTCTACACATGAGCGCCTGTGTAAACCTCATGCATGTATGTGTGTATGATCTTTTTATGCAAAGCACACACATGCATTAACATTAGTTGTATGCGGTTAATCACATAATAGCTTACAATCTACATATTACACACACACTCAAATGTACAATTTGAAAAATAACAAGCATACACTAATCAACTACTTCTTTTGAGTATTTGTTACAAACAAGCTGTCTTGGCGAAATCGCTTGTTAACACTGATATACACGTACACCAATACATCCATCGGGCTTCGCTTATAGTACGACAGCATTTATTATTGGTTTAGTATAATACATGCGACGTGAATACATTTGAAAATCGTAACGTATTTACATTTAAAGGCCTTTTACGCAAGGCTCTAATGTGTACAATAAGTATTTTCAACATTTAGTAAAACCTTTTTTCTTGTACTTACATACATTTAAGGCGAAAAGAGGAGATTAGAAAAAAATGAAAAATTTTTCATTCTCTTGCCTGTTGGGATATTTTTCCCTTTTACAGCATGATTGTCGCTTTTGCTTTCTTCCTTGTTACCTGACTGTTGTTAGCCTGTCTGCCTGCCACAAAATCGAAATACAATTTATAGTTTTTATTTTGTTGTAAATACATACATAGATACATATGTATGTATGTATGTATGTATGTATGTACCCTGTAGTAAGACTGGGGCCAAGTGTCTCTATGTCAACACTAAAACTCTAGTAGTAGTTACATTGTCTACAATTTCTCTTTTATTCGTCAGTATAAAATAAAGAGAGAAAACAGATGTGGTGTATTTCTGGTGGATTTTGCAACAACTTGTCAATATACATAAATTAAGGTATAGAAATGTACCGGTAAATTTCTGGTTGGTATGTCTCCATGTTCCTATAAGAACTATGAATTCACTATCTAGTCAATTGTTTTAGTGTTACTAGTAGATTTTCAATGACAAGCACATGCTAAATGTCTATAGCATAAAGTATTGTATGGGGAATAATTGTAGAGTAGTACTGGTGACAAAGTCAAAAGCGACTCAGTACATTTTCACCATCGACATTTCCTTCAGGGTATGTATGTATGTATGTATTTCTTCGTGCATTTATGTTGCCCACCATATTTGGTTTAAAAAAAGGTAACAAATACCTTAACAAAAAATTATCTCTTAATATAATTTTTTTTAACAATTCTTGTTATTTTTTTTTCAAAATGTTTGTTATGTTATAAAATGGCTTAAAAGTCAATTTTTTTTTTCGCAAATGTTGCAACAAATCGTCGAAATTGCTTAAATGTAAGCCAGTGCGTTAAAAAGCGCCTGCAAGTTGTTTGATGTCCAATTTTGGTAAGAAAAAATTAAATAGTGTTTTTTTGCGCAAATACAAAAGAAAATTGATTGGAAATTGTTGAGATGTCGGTGTTTAATAAAACAATTATTTAACTTATAGTAAAAGTTAACTAAACTAAACTGGTATTAGAGTAATAAAAGGAAGTTGGCAAACGATTTGAAAATTTTTACAAAAAGGGAAGAATTAGGAAAGGGCAATAAGAATGATTAAGGCGTTGTTCAACAGAGTGGCCGCGTAGAAAAAATATACTTGCAATCAACAACCTTAATTGAAAATAAAACCAAAAAACAATTAAAAATTTATTTAAGTGAACTAAACTTTAGTTTGAAAATTTAATCAATTACGAAGTTTAACTAACTCAATTGCATTTTTAATTGGTTTTTGGCTTTTTTTTTGCAATTAAAGTTGTTGATTGCATATTTTTTATATATGAATGTACATATCTATGTATATACTTAATTTTTCAAGGACGTGAAATATTTCTTAGAATTATATTTAATATGTAGTGTTTTTTATGGGAATTGTTACAATTTAAGTTTAAAATTTTTAAACGCACTAATAATTCCAAATTGATATTTTACTTATTAGGTAAAATATTTTTATTTATTAAAAATACATTGAAATTGATTATTGAGGGGTTTAGCTGGATCCTATGCGAATTTCACTGTTGCTAATGCAGATAATCAGGGAACCTTTACCCAAAGCTTCTTAGAACAACTAGAGTTATATTATAAACTTTCATTTAAACAAATGAGAAGCTCAATAACAAATAACCAAGTTGAGTAGGTAAAAGAAAATAAATGTAAATAACAACAACAGCTATTTAAGAATAGAGTGTTGCCACACAAGTTATTTTTTGATTGGGTGCAGTCAAGTTAATATTTAGTGTTTTTTATGGGAATTGTTACAATTTATGTTTAAAATTTTTAAACGCTTTAATAATTCCATATTAATATTTTACTTATTAGGTGTTTTAAACTAAAATTTTAAACTTATATTTAATATACAATACACTAAAGTGGTGTTCTTAAGAAAATGAATTTAAAAATGTGCCTTAATATATTTTTTTAATCTGATAGTATACTTCTGTCAGCAACTGTTCCGAACTATTTGCCAGTTTCTAAACTAATATCTCGATTATGAATTGCAACCGAACTTTAAAAAGATTATGTCGACCGTAAAATGGACGTAGTGCGCGACTGGAACGGAACCATGATTTTTAAAATAAAGTTGCACAATTTCGAAGCGTTGTTCAGGCATCAGTCTATCATAATGCCAAATCAATATAAACATAAATCACTTGACAGCTGACAAAATGACCGCCAGTTATTGTTATTGTTGCCAACTCTATAAGAACATGTGCTACAAGTAAAATTTTTAAAAATTGATTTACAATGATGTTTAGTTAGTAACGTGGAATTATTTTTCGATGACAAAATTTAATTTTTAATCTATTAGACCGCATTTAAGGCACAATTAAACTGATTGAGAATTACCGTCTCTACTGTGAGTAATATTAATGCCTAAAATAAGTTTTACCAATCTATTTTTTAAATCATATTTTCTTTAAAAATGCAAAGAAAAAAAAGCAATGTGAGTCCGATCACAGAGGAGATGTGTAAACATCTAGTAATGAAAATTTTGTTTTAAGTTGGAAGTACTTATGCTTTTAGTATCTTTTTTTAAATTAATTAATTAAAAGTATCAAAACTTTCAATATTGTAAATACATATGAATTTGTTGGTTTTTGTTTGTTTTATTAAACTTATTTGGTTAGTAAATGGGCACACTGCAGTATATGTATATGTACTGCATTCAAAATGGCAGTAAGCACTAAATTTACTGATTACTAAAAAAAAATTCAGTAAATTTTTACTGCTAATGAAATTTAATTTGCATTACCAGTAAAATCGTAGGGCCGTAATCATAATAAAATTGTAGCAAGTGGCAAAGTTTTTTTCATTCAAATTTTGAAATTTTTGTATGAAAAACATTTAGCCACTTGGTAGAATTTCATTATGAATAAGGGCACTACTGATTACTGAAAATTCAATGCACCTAATCATATAACAAATCATTTAGGCAATTTATAAAAATTGTAGAAAAAATTTTTAGTAATCAGTAAAAATTTACTTGTTAAACATTTTTTATTGTTTTTACTGAAACTTTAGTGGTGCTGCAGTGCTCATCTATGGTAAATGCCTTTACTTTTACTTTTTAATTTTTAATTCCTGTTGTTCATCGTTTAGTTGTTGCTGTTCTTGTTGTGTACGCATTGCAATTAAAATAAATTCAGTAAAGTGCGACTTTGACTCGCGCACATTCGGTTTTGATAATTTTTTTTTATTTAGCTGTTTCTGGAACGCAAACGGCATTCGCCAACATAAAAATGAACTTGAGCACTTCCTCATGGAAAAAAATATTGATATAATGTTAGTTTCTGAGACCCATTTGACCTCAAGAAGCTTATTTAAAATAAATGGTTACACTTTATATGATACAAAGGACCCGAGAGAGAGAGCATGTGGTGGATCAGCAATTCTGATTAAGTCAAGACTCAAGCACTATGTCCTTGACAACGTTAGTGAAGAATATTTGCAAGCAACGAATATTTTCGTAGAAAATTTTTGTGCGAATTTCGTGATATCATCAATTTACTCACCTCCCAGATTTTCAGTTACCGAAGATCAGTACGAGAAGTTCTACAAATCGCTTGGATCTTGTTTCGTGGCAGCTGGTGACTACAATGCAAAACATACGTACTGGGGATCGCGTCTTGTTACACCTAGAGGTCGAGCCTTGTTCAATACAATTTCAAAAATGGGCTTAGATGTCATTTCGAGTGGGGAGCCTACTTACTGGCCTACTGACGTAAGAAAAATTCCAGATGTTATAGATTTTGCCGTCACTAAAAATATTCATAGGGACTTAATTCATGTAGAGGCCTCTCTAGATCTGTCCTCCGATCACTCTCCAACAATAGTTACAATTTTCAACCCACTAAGGAGTGATTTAACTAACTCATATGTGAAGATGATTAATGGAATCAACTGGCTGGCATTCAAAAAATATCTTAGTAGTCACTGCGTAGAAAACATTCAGCTTAGATCATGCGATGATATTGAATTTAACATTGCCAATCTTAACGAAAATATTAAACAGGCTGCTGAACACGCCACTACCTCCTATCCGCAGACCGGCTTTAACAGAATTTATTCTACGGAAATTGAACGTCTTGTATGTGAAAAAAGGAGAGCTAGAAGAGAATGGCAACAACACAGATCACCCCTAAATAAAATCAGACTTAAAGAGCTGCTATCGTCGGAAAAAACTGCACTACTGGAAAAGTATTTAGAAGGTCTTGATGTAACGTCCGCATCTAATTACTCTTTATGGCGCGCTACTAGAAATCTTAAACGACCCGTTGATATTAAATCACCATTGCGTACTGCGACCGGAGGCTGGGCAAGAAGTGATAGTGAGAAAGGTAACTTATTTTCTGAGCATTTAAAATCTGTATTCACTCCCAATTCATGTACGGGTGCTGCTGATTTACCGTGTGTAGTTTCTCTACCCCCTCGTCCCTTAAGGTTTAAGATGCGTGAAGTACAAAAAGTAATTGCTGAACTCAACCCGAAGAAAGCTCCAGGTATTGATGGCATTAGTAACAAAATGCTCATGAACTTGCCTCATATTGCAATAAGAATCCTGCTATTTACTTTTAATGCTATTTTAAGAATGCAGTATTTTCCACATAACTGGAAACTGGCCAAGATCAAAATGATTCCAAAGGCGGTCAAAGATCTTACCAAGACTGAGTCATATAGGCCTATAAGCTTACTATCTACAATCTCAAAGCTTTTCGAAAAGCTGCTCATGACTAAATTGTCCAAAATTTTAACTGATAATGGGTGCATTCCAGACCATCAATTTGGCTTTAGAAGTCAGCACAGCACGAGTGAACAAACGCATAGATTGGTCCAAGTTGTAAGAAGAACATTTGAAGAAAAGAAGTATTGTTCTGCTCTCTTTATTGATGTTTCTCAGGCGTTTGATAAAGTATGGCACGAAGCCTAGTTTTAAAATTGAAGACATATCTGCCAATAAACATTCAAAAGCTTTTGGAAAGTTATATTATTGATAGGAAGTTCACTGTTGTGGAAGGAGAGTTCACGAGTGTGCCCGAAACTATATCTTCTGGTGTGCCCCAAGGTAGTATTCTGGGTCCTGTCTTGTATTTAATATATACTTGTGATATGCCTGTGAGCAATAATATCCATATTTCTACTTTTGCCGATGATACAGCCTGTATGAGTGTGCACGAAAACCCTTATGAGGCATCCCGCAATCTCCAGGAACATATCACCCAGCTGGAAATATGGCTGAACTTATGGAGAATTAAAGTCAATGAACAAAAGTGTGTCCATATAACGTTCACCCTAAGAAGAGATACTTGCTCCCCCATTCGAATCAACAATCAAAATATTCCTCAACATTCCCAAGTGAAATACCTTGGTATACACCTCGATCGAAGACTTACATGGAAACATCATATTGACTCTAAGTTAACTCAGATGAAACTTAAGTTAACTCAAATATATTGGTTGATTGGCAGAAACTCAACACTCAGCCTAGACTGCAAACTTTTATTATACAAGTCGCTTTTGAAGCCAATATGGCGCTACGGAATTCAGTTATGGGGCACTGCTTCAGCTTCCAATGTCGAGAGAATCCAACGAAGGCAAAACAAAATTTTACGGTTAATAACATCGGCTCCATGGTACATCCAAAATTCTATTATACATCGAGATTTAAATATGCCACTAGTGACTGAAGAAATTGAAAAATACGCAGGCAAATATTTAACAAAACTCGAATCACATCCTAATCCGCTTGCTCGTAATATTTTGAACTTTACTGGACACGTCCGCTTAAAAAAGAGGGACACACGGGCTCTTATACCTAACACTCCAGATGGGACTACTTGAAAATACATTCCCCCCTTTTTTTTTGATTATCACTACTAATGTATTATTTATAACTATCACTAAGTTTATGTCCGACACTGGTCGGGCCTAATAATTTTTTTTATAGATTTAAGATTTGAATACTTATTGTTAGTTCATATATGAAGATACAATAAATTAATACATGCATTAAAAAAAAAAATTTAGCTTTCTTCCTTTTTTAAGTTTTTTCAGTTTAAACGATTTTTTTTTCAGTTTTATCGCTTTTTTCTTGTTTTTGCGTTTTTTTTCTTTTTGGGTTTTTTTCATTTTGGCGATTTTTTCATTTTTGCGATTTTTTTGGGGTTTTTTAATTTTGGCGATTTTTTCTGTTTTTTTTTGGGGTTTTTTCATTTTGGCGATTTTTTTCTGTTTTTGGGGTTTTTTATTTAGACGATTTTTTCATTTTGGCGATTTTTTCATATTGGCGATTTTTTTGTTTAAGGATTTTTTTCATTTTGGCGATTATTGCGGTTTTTCGCGATTTATGTTAGTCCTAGATATTTTTTTTAATTCGGTGCTTTTTTCGTTTTGGCGATTTTTTTATATTTGTCGATTTTATATTCTTTTGATTTTTTAGTTTTACCGTTTTGAAAATTTCAAGAGTTTTGCTCTTACGGTTTCCAAGATACATCAAGTTGTCAAAATTACAAAGTCAAAATTGCATTAACTGATGGAACACCCATTGATTTAAATTTTTTTAAATTTAGTGTTAATTGTTGTAGTCTGTATAAAAATACACTAACTTTTAAAATTTCAAGTGTATATACATATGTACATACAATTGTATGTATATTACATGGGATTTTAAAATTTTTCGTTGCTCGTTTTGGAACACCCTTTAGTTTTTAACTCTCATGTATTTGTTGTTGTAGTGTCCAAATGTCTACACATTGTGTCCAAATTTCAAGTCCGTAGCTCTTACGGTTCATTTTCACCTTTGGTGTACGGAAATATACAGAAAAATAACCAGCGGTGGCGCACCATCGGCTTCGAGCCGGTCGACTTGTTTCTCTGCTTGGTATTGCTTCTTTCAAACACTAATACACTCATACATAGCTCACAAGGATTTGACAATGCTGTGAAAGAAAAGCAAAAGAAATCTCAGCAAAGAAATCAAAGTCAAAAAATTTTTACCCCTTGCGTATAGATGTTTACACATCAAAATAAAAAAAATAAATTTATTAAAATTAAAATTGTGCTTAGTTTTGAATTTATGCCTTAAAAACTATGCAGCAACTAGAAATTTGTGGTTCCTACTATGACAATAGCAACTACTGTTAGTTGCCAGTAATACCATTTTGGCAACGCAACTAAAGTTCGGTTGCCATCCATAATCGACCCATAATAACGAATTATGGTGTGAATTCCAACTATGTATTTTAATCAGTGAGAAATAAGTTTGTAATATTTATCATTTTTTAAAACTAAATAATATCCCTTAAAAACCTCTGGCGCCTTTATTTCGTTTTTTTCTGTTTTGCTACCTCTTATTGCTTGCGAGGGAGAGTCACTCTTAAGTGACACTTAACAAATGTCAAGAGACATAAATAACATTGATTTCTTTGTATTTGTATGTTTGTCTGACATGTCTGACAGTTCGACACAGACAGGTTGTGTTTCGTAGATGATGTTGCAACAAATATGTATGTATGTGCGCCTGCTCCTTTGATATTAGATAATCAAAAATAATTATGACATTAAAGAGGTTTTTTTGTTTAGGAACATTACCCTCTTTAGTGGAAAACAAATTACATATGTAAGAAAGTTTGAAAAAAAAATCAAAAAGTATAAATAAATATACACTGTGAAAAATCTGAAAAATGAGTAGGAGGGAGGCGCTAAACCAAAAGATGCATTTGCATATTTCTAGTTTCCCCTGTGATTAACATTCACTAATATTTCAAAACTCGTTTTAGTAAAATACATATTTATGTACATATTTCGTTTAAAATTATTCTTTAATGTTGAAAAAGTAATGAGGATCTATTTTGAAAAATTAGTGAATCATTCCATAAGGTTTTTGAACTCTTCTGAATGATGACATTCGTTTTTTTTTAACAAAAATAATTAACAGCCATTTTTGTAGGTTCTCTGAAAAAATAAACCGGTTAATCAATGAGTGCGCCAGCAAAGTTGACAGCACTTTGTGTTAAAGAGTTTAACAAATTCCCCATCAATTTTGAATAAACAAAAAAAAAAAATAATAATGTAATTTTATTTTTTGTTTGGAATTTGTGTAGGTTGTTCAATTGTTTTGGAACAATAACTTTTGAAAATTCATTATTGAAAAAATATGAACGTACCACTAAACATATATACATATGTATATATTTGTATGCATGTACATCATTCGTAAGACTTAAAAAAAAACCTATACAAATATGAGAAGAATCCCAAAGAATAATCATAAATGATTGATCATTGTGCATGATAATGACAAGGCATTAAAACAGACATTAACAAACCCTTCACATCATCTCATTGCGCCAAGTGTGTTTATAGTAGAAACGACAAGCATCTGAAGATAATTTTTTTTTGTTATTATAAAAATTTACATATACATACAAGTTTTCTTGTATCCAAAGTGACTTCAAAAAGGGGGATCATGTTGTCAAAATTTAAGATTTATGAATTTTTTGAATTTGTTTCACTTTTTCAATTTTGCTGACATTGGCAGCTGAGGCAAAAAAAAAAAAGAACTTAAATATTGGCAAAATTTTTAAATATGAATATATTTATCAATTATGAACATTTGCAAATTTTAAATGGATTTAATTAGCCATAAATTTTTTGATCATCATTAAATTTTAAAAATGAATGCCTTACAAAGTGCAAAAGTGTTAAATGTCAGTAAAAATGTAACAACAGATAAATCAGAAATAATAAAAATTTTAATAGAGTCAATAAATATTAAAATATTTTATTCTAAAAAATACTGTATATGGAAGGAAGAAGAATATAACCGATGTGACTAAAATTTGTGTGGGTATCTGCCGTGATGGGCTTAATCCAACGTTGGATTTAACACTATATAAACTTAACCTCTTTTGAGCAGTAAAAAAGCGTTTGTGACTTTTATACTAAAACATAGTAATCTCTGATTATGAGCAAGCATCTTGTTGGGATACTTTTTGTC
This sequence comes from Tachina grossa, assembly GCA_949987645.1. Lineage (NCBI taxonomy): Eukaryota > Metazoa > Arthropoda > Insecta > Diptera > Tachinidae > Tachina > Tachina grossa. The sequence goes on from OX465276.1 coordinate 151,216,142, forward strand.
ATCTAATCTCGCTTGATTAAAAGGCTTACGGGAGATGGCCATAGTACGGGAATTAAGCAAACACTCTGTAAGGCATCCTCCAATACCAATACCAATACCATCTATCATCATCAAAAGCAGCATCAGCATAATGGCAACAGTACCCCACAAGCTGTCTTATTGACCGCATTCAGTCAACAATTATTATTGGACGAACAATATACATCTAAGAACCTGCCCGCAGTGATTTTGGTAGCAGCCACTAATTGTGTTTCTCCAAGATTACACGCAGCGACTGTGGTTCCTCATAGCTGACGCTAAGCGTTTTTCCCAAGAAGACCAATCCTTTGAAGCTATGTCAGTCCTACTAAAGTTGGAGGTTGGAGCGAAGCGATACTGTTCAAGACTTACTTGCCGATAGCAAGCATCATCGTTTTAATCTCATAGGGCCAGAGAAAACTCCATCATCAGCTTTCAATTACGAAAGGTGTCACCATACTTGTGTCATCACCCATTAAACCTTCCAGAGGCGGATAAGCTGAGCTAATAGTTAGGATTACAGGAGAAAGCCCTTGTACGGAGGGTTTAATCTTACATAACCATATGATGCAACATTCCGTTGTTGAAGCTAAGAGAGGCTTACTTCCAGATTGCAAGCATCATCTTTTAAATCTCTTAAAGAAGTAAATCATCGGCTTTCAGTCACTGTGCAAGGTTTCAAGATACTTATGTCATCATCCACTAAACCTTCCAGAGACGATTCAACTGCTGGACCACTGCTATCCGTAGCAGTACTAATAAGGCACTAGTGAGACGTACTTCTACCATTTTTGAACTCAGGGTGTGTACAGAAACTACATCCATTAATGAACATGTTGCTCGGTTATTTCAAAGGTAACAGTAACACATACATAAGTTTTATGGTTTACCAGCTGAAATACCTGAAAAATTCGAGATCATTATCTCTAAGAGAAAACTCCGCGAAAGGAGGAATATAACAGATGTTTCTAAGATTAACATAAGTACCTGGCATGATGGCCCGACCTCATGAAGTTAAGCGATCGCCCATGCCACTATGCATACCAAGAAATATTAATCTGACCTGCAAGGAACGAATTATTTACATTCTTTGAAATTATTGTCAATGACTTGCTGGAGATGCCTTGAGTTATCTAATAACGCAAATTTTTAGAGGCTTACGGAAGGTAGTTCTAGTGCGGGCGATAAACCAAAAGACATCCATAAATACCGGAGCCATCCGCTACCATCAGAAGCAGCATCTGTTGAATAGCAACAGCACTAACTATCCAAGATAATTCTTCCAGCGATCTTTGTAGCAACCACATCACTATTTATGCTTTTCACCTCACCAATTAGTGGACACAGTGTCAGTTCTTGCGGATCTGAAGCGATGCCCGCCAAAGTCAACTTTGAAGACTGGTAAGCACCATATTTTAAGCCCCGTGGTCAAGAACGAAGTCCAACATAGGCTTTCGGTCGATTAATTATTCGGTCTCGTCATCATCCATTAACGCTAGAGGAAGATCGAAGTAATTCAGTATGATGTTGCACCTATACCAGGCACAATTAGTTTATCTACATAAATATTGTGCACATCCGTTCCTCTGCCATTTCAGCAACTGGGCAGTAGAACATGCATTTTATAGTTAGTACCTAAAAACCCCGATTACGCAAACTGAGGTAGGCGAGACCATGACACTCGTTATCTCAAAGAGATAACTCTCTGGTAATATAAGGAATCTCTGGAACCAATGATGATTGTCAGATTAATCAGATGACGAAACATCTACTTCTTTTAAATAAATTACTTACATCCATTACTGTGCTATTTTTTAGAGATTGGGTAGTAACATATACATGAGTGGGTGGCGAGCAGGACCAACCGTTCATAGGAAGTAGGGAGGATTGTAGAGTCTCGAGTGCTATATGACCAAAACTTGACTGAGGAATATTCAAACTGCTACTGTATATTAATAAGAAGGCGATGTGAGTCTTGATAGGCGCGTGTATTAGCCACTGCGCGGTTAGAGCAAGGACCAGCATTTGGGAAATTGACAGTCTATACTTCTGTAGGATGTGCTAGGATGAAGAGGAACCATTGTCCGGAGGTGCATCGCCATAGGCTTAAATGGGTGAGCAGACGTTTCCATAAGAGCATTAGTGATATCGTTAAGTCAAAACAGGAGGATATCAGGGACTTCATCATGAGAATTCAGTGGCTTAGTGACAGATAATTGGGGCTTTTCTGGGTAGAATTCAGGGTTAAAAACTTTTATTAACGGGTATCAACAGAAGGGAATCACAATGGACCCAACTGCACCTCCGAGTGGAGGTTTGTTACAGTGCCACCCTTCTTAACCTAACATATACATAAAGCTTATGAGTAGGGAGAGGATTTTCATGTAAATACATGTTTTCTGTCGTTGGTCGTAGATCAACGTCAATAAAATATCTTTGCGAATCAACAAATTTGTGACAAAATGGCATCGATTTGTTAGTGCATATTTTTGCATATTTCATAATAAATACATATTTTTGCATATTTCATTGTAAATGTATATTTTTAATACATTTTTAGTTTTTTTTTTCATTTATAATATGAAAAATATTAATATTCTAAAAGTCAAAAAACTTTCCCCCACATGCAAAAAATAACGTATACGTTAAAGCTTGAAGTATACGTTAAAATCAAATTTCCATACAAAAACTTGTTTTAACGTACACTTTAAGCACACGTTAATAATTGCATATGGATGCAAGTTTTTTGACTCTAAAATTTCTTTAATTTTATTAATAGAAATATAGTATCCGATAGCCTTCTGCCTAATTGATATTTGGGCACACAATAGTATTGCTGTCTTGTTCACACTATAGGCCAATTAGAGGCTTTCGATACTTTAACACCTCAATTAATTGAAGATTCGGTAAAAAAAAAGTGTGATCTGAAAGGCAGAATAAGTGAAGAGATAAAAAATAAATTAGAAATAGTTATACAAAAAAATTATGGACTTAAAATATATGCAACAAATTGCATTAATAGTTTATATTTCGAAGAACGAAAATTTAGAAACTGAATATTCCACAAACGAAATAGCAGCATTTAAGTATGCACCAATACGTTCATTTTTATTACATAAAATTTTTTCAGAAAAAATCGTCAAAGATTTATCTTTAACAATAAAAAAAAAACATTTATTCATTCATGTACGTAAATAAAAGTTCGACTGAACTTTAGTTTGTATTCCATATGATTTGACAAAATATTTATTAAGAAGGCATTGAAGCTGAGCTTTTTATGTTTTTTAAGTTTTTAATGACAAAATGTTTGTTAAGAAAGCAATGAAGGTGATTTTTTTAAAGTTTTTGATGTTATTAAATGTTGAAAAAAAAAGTTGATAAATGCATATTTGATTAGTTTTAAATACATATTTTTATATTTTCACTGCATATTTTATGTACATAAAACGTGATTTTAAATGCATGAAAATCCTTTCCCTACTTATGAGTAATCAACTAAAGCTAATTTTTGAAAAGGCAGGATTACCAAAAGTAGGAACATTGCGGGATTGTCACAACCATTATCTCAAAAGACATGACAGCTACCGAATGTGTGTAATATAAGTCATAGTGAAAAAGATAAATATTTGGGAAAAACAGCAAAAATTAATCTAGTCAACCTTTAATGTGCTATAGTTACGCCTAAAATTAAAGCAAACCAAAACAAAGCTGACAGCTAAGCTTCAGTGTTGTATTTTAGGATTTCTCAACTGTGTCGAGTTAACCAGTCTTACCATGAACTTATTTCCACTTACATCTCTTTATATTCCTGCTTTTTCGGAAACATTTTAATTTCTAATTTATTATTATATTTTTTTTTTCTCAGCAAATATGTGAACAGCTGTCATTAAAGGCATTGAGCTTTTAAATCTTTAACTACTGAACACTTGCTGTCAATTGAAAAACCACTTCTTTGCACTAATCCTTTTTTATTTTTGTACAATACAAATATTTAAATGGAATGAACAAATAAATAATCCTTTTTCCCTTTCCTCTTTTAAAACAGCAATTGTAATTATCCCCCTAAAAGCATTTCAGTAGGCATAAAAATTTTTTGACACCTCATAAATGACAGTTGAATAGCACAGGGTTGCTGCAAATCCTCAAAACATTGCACATAAATGACACATATTTTCCATAATCCCCGCATTAGTAACGAAACAAAAAAACTCATCCTATTTCTCTTCTTAATATTGGTTGCACGATAATAAATTGTTTAAAAATTTCATTCTGTCACCAACACACAAAAAAAAAGAAAATTATCAACTAAATCATAAAAAGAAAGGCAACAAAAACAAATTGGCTTTTTGACCACATGTCTTTTTTTAATTATAAATAAAATGTGTTTATATGAATGACATTATCATAAACTACCAAATAACACTGAAAAAAGGCATCACTATATTAAGTAAGTGTTTTTATAAATTTGGAATAATATTTAACAAATTATGTTCTATAAAAGGCCAAAAGCCACCAGCAACCCTAAAACTAGCCATGTATTCCAATATTAATTTTTTTGTCTCTTACTGACACACTTTTACACACCCTTGTTTTATTTCGATAAAATAAATTTTTTGACAGTAGTTATAATTAATTATATTTGTAGCATAAAAATCGCAATTTTATGCAGTTTGGCGCCATATTGCAATAAAGAAATGTTGGTTGGCTTGGGTTGGTGGTAGGAAGTAAGGTTGCACTTTCATAATTTTAACATGTGTGTAGTAAAATGTAAAAGGCATTATGCAGGTCATAATTACTTCTCTGTCTCTCCTTGTCTCCCTCTTTTACTTTTTTTGCAGCAAGCAGAATCTCTAATAAGCTCTTAGTGGAAACAAATCTGACTTTTGCTTAACATTAAATACCGCTGCAATTTCTCACCCCCATTTCCTTTCAATTCTCCCTAGTTTTAGCGCTTTAGTCCGTAGAAAATTTACTTTTATGATTATTGCTAAAATTGCAATCATAGAAAATTAAAAGAAAAAATAGTATCATAAAACTAAATAAAAACTGTTTATTGCCTTCTTCTGACAATTGTTAATAGTCTTATAAATTGTATGCCAGGGAAGGAAAATTCAGTGTTATTGTAATTATACACGTATCACTCTAATTGAAATGTTGAAACCAGGGGTCGAGTCGTCGCTTTCGATGACGAGCTGATTGGATCACGTTTTTTCAGTTTGCGATTAAGGCGTCCAATATCGTACCGTGTTATTACATTGTTCGATAGCTAATGCCATAATTTCAAACTGAAAAACGTGATCGAATCAGCTCGTTATCGAAAGCGATGATTAGACATCAGGGGAATTGGATATCCAATAACGTAATAATATTGTTAGATATCGAATTTTTTAATCTAAAACTGAAAACAAGTGAACGAGTCAGCTTGTTATCGAAAGCGACGATTGGATTCCAGAACGAGCCGAAATTACTAAAAACTGAAACGATAGCGTGATCTTTTACTTATTTTATTTGAATAGCAATAGAACCCAGAGACATAAGTTGGTCGCTTAAAGGCTGTTACTAGGCACTAGTCTAAGTATCATGGTCTTAACCAACACATCCTCTTCACAGCCACCACGCAATTTGCGATGAGATGATATAGTTTAGGAGCAAGTTCCTTGTACTTCCTTGTTCTATTTTGTCTTAGTTACCTTCCTATGGAGAGTATTCATCATTATGTGAGTATCCGCGCCGATTTTTCTTAATTCTTCTTTCAAATGTAGTTTTTATCTCCCTTTTTCCTTGGTTTGCCATTTCCCAATAATCAAAAATATTTTATACAGAATTTAACTTTTCGTTTAAATTTTTTATTTATAAATCCATAAATTAAACTAACCGTTGTCATCCATTGGTTCTCAAAATATTTCTCAAAAACGGTAAGGCAATATTGTTGGTTTTTCGGTCGACCTAGTATTTAAATTTTTTTACACTTAAAAACATTCCTTCTATTTGCTGCTGATTAAGCAAAGGCTGGCTTAATATTTTTTGGTACCAGTCCCTGCATTCTTTGATTTGTTTAACTAAAACTCCAAATTTGTTTATTGTCTGAGTTTGACGTCTCAAACTTTGGCAATAGTGAAACCAACAGCCTTTAATTGCAGCAATTGGAAAACATATAATACTCGTATAGCCTTTTGGAAAGCAATTGCATAATCTATAGGAAATTCTGATTCTTTGAATTAAAAGAAATTTATATTTATAAAATGAAACATATGAACATGTATGTGTGCATATACTTCTCTAATTCTTTTTACAATAAAACATAAATGAATGCAAGTCTGCGTAAATGAAACTTTTTAGAGTGCCATAATGTCCATGGGCATTACGACACATTTTCTTTGTCATATTGTCCATGGACATTATGTCCTTGGACGTTGTGATATGCCAACAGGTTAGGTAATGATGAGTCAGAACGTTTTATGCAATTAGACCTTGATACCAATTTACTAATACGAAGACCCTTCTTAAGCAATGTCATCGACGTAGAACAAAACGGTATTCTATATAATGCTAATTGCACGTTATAGTACAACTCCGAAAACCTCAGGGAGTTAAATTAAATCAAGGTAACCAATTGTTCTGTTGTTAATCTGGGCAATGACTCAAGAAGAGTTGTATGCTCTCATCCTCATGAACCTCACTTATGTGTGTATATCTTGACTGCTAAAGCATTCCTAATTGTGACCAATACCAAACTTATTTCATTTTTTTTTTTTAATCAAATAAACCGCGTCTTTCATAACTATTGGCTTAGTAGCCCTTTTAGTACACACATAAAAGTACATAGTTCCATCCAAATATTCTTCAAATACATATAGACTAAATCAAATATTGAAAAATTTTGCAATTTTGAAGCCTTAAAGAGTACACGTGTAGATCAAGAGGTTCTCTACTATTTTTCTTAGCAGATGCTGAGGAAGTTTGGAATGCAAAAAGGATTTGTCATAGTTTTTCGAGTATGTCAGGTAAGGGTTTTTTTATAGTTTAACAAAAGTGACCTACAAGACTCAAAACTACTCATTGTCGAGCAGTAACTCCCTGTTTTACCTCTGAGACTTTTTTGTACCTCAAGGAGAATAAATGACACGCCTTTCATCGTTCTGACCCTCGTAGCTCAAAGAGAATGAAACAACGACATAAATTTTATGAAATAGTGTCAATATAAGGAAATTGGACGAGATAGTTGTCTATGGTGTAAAGCATCCAATTGGCAGCATAGGACCGACCAACCAGATACTTATGATAATTCCATTTATACATAAAAATATGCAATAAAAAGATATATAGAACGTAAAAAGACAGAGAGAGGGAGATGATCTAAAAATATCCCAAAATTCAGCAGCAAGTTTACTATAAAACAAAGCGGAAGAACAAAACTTGAACTGCATCAGGGTTGGTTTTTAACTGTTATTTCAAGTTTGGTACATTGACATTAAATGAGATGTTATGTGTCAAAACATAAAAGCAAAAGAATGATGACAATTTTAATGGTTTATCCATTACTGATGGAAGTTGAAACAATAAAAACATGTTAAACAAGATGGAAGTGAGTAAGTAAATAAATAAATCTGAAATACAGAGAACAAGATATATGCAAATAAAATTTTATCGAAATTTAAAAGTTCGATAAGTAACTAAATAAAAAGAAAGCGGTATAAAAGTTTCTTTCCTTCTATCCGTCATTTTTCGAAATAAAGATTTGGCGCGATAAGGTAATGAATAGTTGAGGTGAACAGACAAAAAATGCGGTCAAGTCAAAGTGTGAGTTATACTATCTTGGGTGTTTCTAAAGGCGATAATAGTAAGTGAGTTAGCTAAGATATTTCTGCTTATACCTCATATCCCACACTCATTACTCTGGTGACACTTTTCACTATGGCAACAATTAAACCCATTTTGTATGCAAAACATGGCGCCAATTTATTTTTTTATGCGACCTCAGGAAGTGCGTTGACAAAAAATATAACCTTCATACATTTCACCCTAAAATCTTAATGCCTTTACACTCTATTTGAAATTTGCTACCCCGTTCTACTTCTTTTAATGTCATTCATTCGAAAGTCATGCTTAATTCGCTACAAAAATTTTGATACACATAAAAATGATTTGCATTTACTTTGGAGTTGTACTAACAAATCCAAAAATATTTACCAATGTCATTATTTTTTTCCTTGATTGTGGTAAAGAAATATTTAAATTAAAAAAAAACTGAATATTAGTCCTAAAAAATGAAAAACTGATTTTTTATTATTTTTTTTTTTTTTTGAGGGAGTAAAAATAAACCTCATACCAACGTGATGAATCACAATTATATGGCTCAGCAAATGCCAACATTCACATCATACCCTTTCTAATAATAGCAAATAACGAAGTGAGCAAAAAAAAAACAATAAATAGCCAGAAATCCTCTTTTAGAAACATTGAATGTAAAGCAATGGAAAACTCATAAAAAAAGGAAAGAGTAGGAAATTTTGAAATGTTTTCTTTCAAAATACAACATGTAATCCATAACAAAATGTCTAAAAAAGAGTCGAGAGCTTTAGAATATAGCAAGCGAATCTTATCAAGGAGTTTTCCAATAAAAACGTTTTGGTTCTGGCTGTTTAAGGATCATCTTATTTGTTATTGGTCATGGATTTCAAGTTATTATTACATAATACAAAATGAACAGAACATTCAAATAAGTTTTTTTTGTATCGAAATAAGTATTGATAGTGCAAGCGAAAGTACACTGGCGAAGGGCATTTTTAATTTGCTTAGCGTGCGATGTTATCATTAAACTTGCAAATTATATGCATGTAAAACGGCGCTAAGCAAATTGAGCTCTTCAAAATGGTGATGCAGCAAAACCGACCTTGCTAAGGTCATTATAGTTAACAGTAGACGTTAGGTTAGGTTAGGTTGAAAAGAGGAGTAATCAATATTGACCTAACCCATGTCAGATTGGAGAGATACCCAATAAAACCCATAAAAACATATCAAACTTAGTCAGGCTAGAAAGCTAGTCTCCTCAATATACTTTTTTAGGTTTTTCAAATCTAAATTCCTAAGATATTCCAAATGTGGATGATTTGTCTTCGAATTTGACAGAACGCTAGGCTAAGTAGTGTTCTAGAGTTCATCATCCTCCTGTTAAGCTCTACATTAGACGTTAAGAGCTCTACTGCGATCTTAGTAACAGTGAACAGAAAGCGTAAAACATAATCCTCTACCTGAAACTTTCATATAACCTTAATAGTGTAGAATAAAGAAAAACTTTTGATGAATACGTAATACCTGTGGCACAATACAATCACTAGTAAATTATCTTCTATTCAGATTTTTTTTACATGGCTGTATTATTCCAATTCTACGGAATTTGAACAATCTAATTTGACGTTGCAATATTTGCTAGAGAAGTAACGAGGTACATAGTATTTAACATAGAAACTCATACACGGAATTTTTAACCTAATTGTGCCAAATTCGGAGTTAGACGTCAGCAAATAAGTCCTGCCAGTTTCGCACCAATAAGACATAATCAGGTATGTGATAGAAATCGTTTTCGATTTAAAATCGACTGAAAAACGTAAAAAGCTGTGATGCACACATTTATTTCAATTTCATTCTGGTTATGTTTTAAATCGAATTCGATTTCATTTCCCATCTTGTTCTATGAAAATATGAGTAAAAAAAGATGTGATGGAAAACGAAATTTGTGTTGTTTTTGCGTTATTAAATCGAGCAAGCATGAGTTGACGATTTAGAAATTATTTTATATCTAAACAAAATTTTCCTGCAATAACTTGTGTGAAAATGTAAGTAAAATGCTTTAAAATAATTAAAGGCAGATGATATTACAATAAAAGGAATTTTTTATTTAAATTTATTTTTGTTTGAAACAATTTAATTGTATGTACATATGTTGAAGCCGATCAGCAAAAATCTGCCGTCGACATGTATTGAAAACACTTAGCCGCCGTCGATATGGCCATTTTTTTCCAAGTCTTTTCTAAAATAAAAGTTTTTCATTATAAAAACCGGTGTTTGAAATGAAGAAAATATATGCCATTCCTTACAACAATTGCTTCAGCAAATCACGATCCAACGATTTTCGTTTCGCCGCCGCCGAAAATATCTTTGGCAACCTGCAGCCGGCTTCTGCATTATTGGCTTCAATTTCAGTTAGCAGCAAAAAATATAAAGGAACAAATTGTTTTTTTTGTAACCAACTGAAAATGAAACAAAGTTGAAATATGAAATCGATGCGTTTTCTGTCACACCAGAAACAATTTTCTGCGTTTTGAGCTTGTGATTTCATTTCAAATCGAAGCGATTTCCATCACATACCTGAATATTCACTCGTCCACAGTGTAAAACCCTTTAAGGCATTAAAATACCAGAATTTTCATGTCATCTTTAGTATTCACTTAGCTAAAGCGTTGGTTGGAGGTCATTTTTCTTTCAAGTTTGCTTTGCTACTGGTGTTGTGTACATGTTGACGCCTAATAATTCCAAAAATAATGTTAAATAAACAAAAACAAACAAAAAAACAAGAACTTAGAAACAAAAGTACAAAACCATTTGTTAAAATTTTTTGTAGGGATTTTTATTCAAATGTAAAAAAGAAAATGAAAACAAAATGTTTTTGAAGGGTGGAGATTGATAGGGGTAGATTTAGTTTTAGTTAATGACATTCAACATAAATCATTGAACAAGTTGCGTTTTTTTAATATAGCGAATAGAAAAATTTGACAGCTGAGAAGGGCTTAAATTTTTCAGCCAATAGGGGAGGAAAATTTATGAATTCTTAAAGTTAAAGAAAAGTTGAAGCGAAAATAGCCTTAAAAAAGCCGGTTTGTAGTTACAAGTTCCTTTGGGAATCCGGTCTATCAGTTTTGGAATTGCGTACAATCAACTATGTTGTTGTAGTTTGCCAGTTTGTTTTAAAATGTAAAAAAAATTATCTTAAATTTTCAATTGTAGCATTTTCTCATCTTCCTTTTTATAGTCCTCTTAAGAGTTTCTTTATGTTTTTTTACAAAACTTCCTAAAGTTTCTTGAAACACTCCAGCTAAACTTGCTACTGGCTAAATATTAAAAATTAACCTGCAAAAAGTCCACTCGCAAGGAATCATATTTAAAAGAAAACGAAAACCAAACACTTGTTTCCAAAAAAAAAGAGAGAAAAACACCGAAAACAACTATCTGCTGAGCACACTTACTGCAGTACTTAAGGCGTTTTGGAAACGTAAAACAAAAACTGCAATTTAAAGAAATAAAAGAATTAGTTAGTTTGTTTTCTTTTTTATATGTCTGACCATTAAGACGGACAAACTGACGAATATGTATTTTAAGTTTTTTAAAATGCCGCTTTTTTGATGAGTTTTGTGGCAAACAGTCGGTGCCTTTGCGTTATGCCTGGGGCATAATCCAAGTGTAGTTCCTTATGATTATTTAAAAAAAAAATTGTACTTTGTATGTTTATATTTTATTAAATGAGAAAATAATATATACAAAAATAAATTAAAATATTCTACCATATTAAATAATCTTTGGATGAAATTGTGTTTTAGTTTCTCAAATTCAAGATTGATTTTAAAATTAAGATTTTTCTTAAACTCACATAAAATTTCATTTATCTAAAAAAACTATTTATCTTCTTTCTTTTTAGGTATGTACTCCGAAGAGCTTTCATTTAAATCTAATTTGTAAGTATGTTTTAAGAAAATGCAACAGAACCACGAACCTCCTTCTCATCCTCCTCCTCCATCATTTTGTTCTCCGTGAGAATTTCGAAAGTGCTATATATATATATATATATATTGTTGTCTTCATTAATCTTATTATTTTATTAATTATCAAATCTTACTGAACTTTCTTTACTGATTTATTAATTTATTGTTTGTTAACATTTGTTCTTATGACTGCTTTATTTTAGTGATTACTCAAATTGAGAAATTTATTTAATTATTGAAATTAGTATTAGGGACTGTTTTTTACGCAAACTATTCCTCCATGTTAAGATTAGTTTTGGTCAAAGAATTAATCAGTTAAGTGGCTAATGCTCCTTGTTCATATTTCTAAATTTATTCGAAATCCTTATTGCCATACCTAAACAAAAACTCCAAGAATTTTAAGCTGTCAAAACTGCTTCATCCCATACATTGTATATGAAGCAAACCGAAAAAACGCGGTGGCAACGCTTTGCAATTGGAAAATCCGATATTGACAGCGCGTTAAGTAGGTAAGTTGGCTGCTGGTAAAAAATGTTTGTTGTTCTTGTTGAAAAGTAATGACATGTTATCTATTTTGATGTCTGTCAATCTAGTGCTTTTATTTCCATATATCATTTAAATTTTTATATAAAAACTTGTTTTTTATATAAAAATATGTTACTTTTTTAACATAGTCCATATTCGTTTCTCCAATATTTTTTATCACTTCCGAATAATATGATATGTCGAGGTCATCAAAATAGGCATTTGTTTATGAGATGTTTCGTCGTTGGAGTCAATTCTATTTCCGCCTAGTAATTTCTTCAAGTTTGGGAACAAGAAATATTCACTCGGGGCTAAATCTGGTGAATAGGGTGGATGAGGGATCAATTCGTAGCCTCTCTCATGGATTTTTGCATGGAAACTGCACAAAATTTAAACCACTGTGCCATGTGTGATGGCTTCCACAATCTCTCTCACATATCGTGAATTTCTTCGGATGTAGAGACCTGAACTGGGCGTCCAGAACGATCGGCTTTTACGGCCATAACGAAGTTCAGTAAACAATTTTTTTGCCATTAGAATTGATGCTGAAGGGTTCCCATAGTGTTTATCAAGCTTAGCCTTGGTTTCAGTGATGATTTTTCCGCAAAAAAGAATGCTTAATGAGCACACGAAATTCACTTTATAATCAGAAATCACTTTATTCCATTTTCTTTTCAAACGCGTGGTAGTCTGCTACCAACGGCTGCCAAACACAAACTAAATTACACAACTTGTTCAAATTTATACAAGAGACAGTTGCCTCTTGACAGGTGCAGCGTTGCCATTTCAATTAAGAGGTGGGAAATTCAAAAAGACTGAGTTAATGACCCACCCTCATATAACAATTCCATGGAAACACAAATTTAAAATTTTGTTCACGATAGGGGTGATTGATTCCTTTGGTTCCTAAGAGGAACATGAGGCCTTCAAGACGTTTCGGTAATCAGAGTAGCTGATTAGGCTACTGCACCCGATTCTGGAGCTGAGCTGCCAGCTTTACTTCCTGATAAGCAGACTTACGTGTATTCCTACGTATATATATATATCGATCCACTTGCTGCAAGCAACTGACATACTCTAACTGGCGCCCCTGAAATGGGATCAAGCTCTACCGGATGGTGACTGTTGATTATTTAAAGACACCAATTATCCGCCTTGTCGTTTCAAAAATTATAGGCACTCAGAATATCGGTGGATCCCGGTACCATCCGAAGTGTTCCTTAGACTCCTCTTGTAACCGCTGATTGTCCGCGACTGCAAGCAACTTTCCTATATATCTATGGGACGTTTCACTATTCGTAACCTGTCGACGCACTCACTAGGCAAACAATCTAAGAAACAATTCTTAGTTATATTTCAGTATATTTTCTGTCAAAAATAATCACTGGATTTTTTTATTGTACATACTCAGAGAGGCCAATAACCGGTGTGATTGCTGATTGCTTTTGGAATAGGAAACAAAGATCGCATGCGGAAGGAAATCCCTTGGAAGCATATAGTATCAGAATATTCAATAGGCTTCCGAAGCTGGAAATTTAGAATAAAAATCGCAGAGAACGTGATTACTTTTTTCCTTTCCTAAAAAGGAAGCGGGATTTCGGAGACTTTCTTTGGGAATTAAAGTCCCAGAGCATATGATTAATCATCTTGGGGAATAAGTCAAGGCAGAAATGGTCGTATGTTCAGTTGAAGTAAGCTACATATTGTGCTAAATATAGACTTACATAGCTTCATAACGACCAGAGCGTGATAGAAGCATCGTTTTAAGTATTGACCGTCAATGCGTACAGCTAAAAATAAAAAAAACCCACAACACATGAATACCCAATACATAAAACCCTAAACATCCAACTATGTTTGTACACATTTTTAAAATTACACAGCACAAACCACAACAATTAAAGTTTATAGACTGTATGAGGTACGATCATACGTATGAGTATAAAAATACTCTCACTGCTAATCGGCTACACATGCGTTTATGCAGCACTATTCTATTTACACACATAAAGCAGTTATTAAAATATAATATACTTATGTATATTATTTTAAGTACTCCTTCTCCAATACGGACACGGCAATTCAAATGAGCTTGAATTCATTTCATTAATTTCAATAAGTCGTGCCTATAAGGAACAATATATAGAATATATGCAAAAACCGTATTTTAATTATTTTCGTTAAATCCATTTCCTGAAATATTTGCTATATATATTTATGCATGTCTAATTGAGTACAAAAAAACTAAAACATGTCATGCTTTGAGATAACTTAACTATTTAAGTTAAGCAAAAGTTGCCAATAATGATTTGTCAAACTTGGCATCACTGCTGTAACACTCTTTCTGTAACAGTTATTTATTTCGCTCATTACCCGTTTTCTCTGAACATGTAAATCTTACAGCACTACAGTTTAACAAACAGAGTGTGAAACTGACAAACGAAACTAACTAATTAACAAATACTGAAAATTATTAAAGCAATTACATAGTTGAAAAAAAAATTAATGAAAATTTTTAATCAGAAATAATTTTTAGTCAGGCTTAAGTTCAGTAATTTCAATTCTTTTATTGAATGAAATATCTATCTTCTATATAATTAATAGGCTAACATGTTTTTTGTAATCCCTTTTACGCTGGTACCACTGCACCGATTTTAAAAAGATTTATATGGTTTTAAAGGATTTTCTGTACAGATGTATATTTTATTGAAATCGGTTTAGTATTTTGGGAGCTATAAGCGTTTAAAGTTGCTACTACTACATGCACACATATTACATATGTACGCATTTATTACCTTACAAGTAAAAAAGAAGCAAAACATTAGTGTGTGTGTGTGTGTTTGTAGTATTTCTCTTGATCTATTTAAAATTTTTTTTCTTTTTTTTTTTTTGCTGTATGAAAGCCATAATACTTAAATGAAGAGAATTGAATAAAGTGAATTAGCTTGGTTGAAGGAATTTTGTTTATGTTTTTTTAATTTCATGTATTATTTAATTATGCTTGCATATGTATGAAAGTTTGTGTGTAGCTGTGTTTTAATGAATTTTTTATGACGTTTAGACACATACATTTTCTTTGAATCTTAAATTATTTACATTTTGATTCTAGAATACGGACGAGTGTGTCGTCCGTTTGGTATATCTAGTTTTTATTAATTAATGTGAGTTTCTAAAGAAGAGAAGAAAAATTAAATTATACTTTTAAGCTGGGGGAAATACCGATATTTTTCTGTGCAGCAACGCGCTTCATCAGCACCCTAGTCTATCTAATTGGGTAGAGATTGTTATTAACATCAGCTATTTAACGTAAATTCTAATGAAACGGAATGTGAGAAATGATTGTTGTGTACAATTATTGATTTACCTTTGGTAAATACATATGTATTTACTATAGTTCAATTAAAATCTAAAAATGTCTCACATTAATGAAAATTTTTAATACATATACATACATATAAATGAACTAAAAAAGGTGTTAGTTAATTTGCTTTAATTGAAAAATAATGGAAATATTTGGCATTGTAGAAAAAAGATATGAAATGTTGAGTATTATGAAATAAAATATTTCACAAATTGCAAAATATGTAAATCATGTTTTAAATTAAATTTTTTACAACATAAATAGATATGTAATTACAGATTCCTTTAACGTTTTTAAAATATCCATCATTACCTTATTTTTTTTTTTTTGCAACATGTTTGTTGTTTTGTCTCTCAACTTTCATTAGCAATCATAATGATTGTCATTTATTGACGGGTGAAAAGAAAAAAAAGTAAAATTTATTTAATATCGGCACTTCCCTTTGCGACTTGAAAAAGGACATTTATTTTTCTATATTTAGTTGCTGTTAATGTGTAATATTTTTATAGTCTAGCTTAAATAAAGCAAAACGGTCAAGCTAAACTCTGCCACAAAGTAAATAAATAAAAAAAGAAAAATTAAAACGAAAAGCACTGGAACTAATTCTTAATGCCCGACACGCAATTTCTTTACGTTTTGGCGGCGACTCTAGCCATAAAAATGAGATGTGTTGTGCATAAGAATGAAAAAGGTTTTGTGAGAAAAAAATAATCTCTTAAGAAAATACAACACGACACTTTTTGTTTATAAAAAAAACACATTTATTAAAACTTTATTAAAAATTTAGATTTAACCAAGCTTCAAACACAACTGGAAAAAAGAAAAACTTAGTAAAGGCTTAATGTTTATAAAATAAATCACAACGAAAAAGAATTAATGAAAATATGATTTAAAGCAATTCTTGGGAAAAAGAAATTAAATAACATTTTCAATAAAAGCAATTAAAACGAATGCAAGATCATTCATCTCTCATATCTTCCTGTTTTCATAAAAGGAAAGAAAAAGAAATTAATTGGAAATATTGAGATTTTCATTTGTATTATAACATTATATACCAAGTCAGCATGGATCATTCTCTGTTCGGCTTTTCCTTAAATTATTTAAACTGCTTAAGAAAACAAAAAGTATATTCTTTTAATAGCTTTTTTTACTTGCAATTTAGTTAAATTAATGCGTAGGAATTTTCATTTAAATTTTTCTTTTTATCTGTATTTATTTCATTCGTTCTCCTTTTATGTCATTATATACTAAATTATAGTCATTTTAAATAGCTTGACTATTAATAAATAAACGATTTCTTTTTTCTTCCTCTTGTGCATGCTTTAAAACAAATTTAAACAGATTTTCAAATCACCATATCCATATTTCTTCTTGTGCCATACAACTTATATTATATTTTGTTCGTAGTCATTGTCTACTATGTTGTACAGAAAAAGGAAAGAAATCCAGCAATGATAATGGTAACTATTGCTATGCAAGGGAAAAAAACAAAAGATTCTCTTAGCGGAAGGCCAAGAAAATATTTATATGAAGCATATCAACGAGTATAACACTTTGCCTCTTATTTGTAATGATGCAGCAGTGATAACAAATTGGAGGTTTTTTGCTGTGAAATCCAAATCAAAATTAGCTATTTTTTTCCATTAGTTAGTTCAAGGCGAATTGATAGCAGGTGATTTTGACTTGCAACTCTGCATATTCGCCTTGTATATTTGTTAGTGTAAAATTTGCTACTGTCAGAAAATTCCCAACGTTTTGTATTGATTGGAAACCAGAAAAATTAACAGCAGATCATCAGCTGCTAATTTTAGATCAGCTGATATGAATTCGCCTCGAGTTGGCGAAAAACATCCAAGCATCTCCTGTGATGGAATCTACAATATTTGTATTTATAAAAAAATATTTTCTTAGTAAAAAATCTAGCGATTTTGAAGATACATTAAGTAGCTTTTGATAACAATAGTTAACATTACTGTTGTCCTCTTATCGATGCTGTTATTGTGTTTTTATTGTTTTTGTAATATGGCGGTGTGCTAATGCAATTTTCCACTTAAACTGTCGTCATTTATAGCGTAGTTTTCATAATATAATTTAAAGCAAACATTTTAGACGTGAAGAAAGGCAAAAACAAATTGTGCCATATAAATATTAATAAAAAAGAAAAAAAAATGCGGGGTATTTTTCCTTTAGAAAAAGAAATGAACGGGAAGAAAAACAATCAGCGAGAAGTTAAGTGAACGAGTTAAACATAAAAAACAGAAAAAAACAAATTGCTTAAAAGTAAGGTTAGTTAGTTTAATGCATAAATATTTGTGTTAATAATAGTTTCACACATAAAAATATGCTTAGGTATCTGTGTATGTATGCCTTTATTCCAGGAAGGATATTGGCCAAGTACTTCCGCTCGGAGGCATTTGAGCTAAAAGTTCATGTCAAGCGTTGTTTCTCGCATCTTATTCGTATATTGCAAAAATATTGGCATATGTAAGTTACAAAGCAAAAAGATACAGGTGCGTTAATGGCTAGAATGGAAAATTAGGTTTTTTTCCAACTTTTAACAGTTGCGTGCGAAGAAGTCTGCTGATTTTCATACTCAGTGATGCCAACTTTTAGAAGCTGGGCCATAAGTTTCTCGCGTACCAGGACTTATTCGTTCCTCCATCACTGCCTGTCCCACTGCCCCTTGTCTTACCAATACATCAGCAGTTACATTTTCCTCAATTTTTCAATGGCTTTGAACCTATATGCCGTTTCACTATACCTGTTCATGAGTTTTTTTAGTGCCACCTCACTCGACCTGCAAATGCTTTTAGTGCCGACTGACTGTCGATATAAAGTTATGTAACCTCATATTATCGGTCAATACTTTAGTTGCCTTCACGATCGCTAGAATATCATCCTAGAAAACAGTTACATTACATCATAGAGGCTAGGCGACTTGTCTCAAAAATACCTGTCTCTTATCCTCAGTCTATTTCATTGAGCTTAAAGTACTTTAACCTAGAATTCGTATAAACAATACCCCCAAAAACCAACTTCATTCAGGATTCTCGTTTCCTCCATTATTCTCGACCTCACTAAGTCCGCTTCAAAAATCGTAAGCGTAATCCTTGTCGCTGTTCTGATGATATAGTCGTCGATGGGCAACAAATACAGAATGATGTCCAAGGCTGTTTGAGGAGTAGATTTTTGGGGCGTCCCTAATGCCAGTTTAGCACATCTCTGGAACTTAGCAAAAGGTTTCCTTTGACTTTATTTCCTCTCACCACACAGCGCACCCATACGAAAGAACCGACCTGGCAAACGTTGTGAAAGTCCAATTCGCAACTCTTGGCTGCACACCCTAGTTCTTTCGTATAAAGGTTATGCATGTTTAGTTGGCGGTAAGCCCTTTTCTAAGCTTCACATGTGTGCTTCTTTTCTATGATAGCTTGTTATTAAAGTAAACTATCCACTTCATCAGGAAGTCGTGCTTTTCTAGTACTTCAAGCGTCTCTCTGATAGTTATGCAAAGCTTAAATGCTTTTCATTACTCATTTGTTGGTCATTAGTTCTAAGGTAGCAAGCGGACAAGTGACAAGCACACACCATAGGTCTAGAAAATATTATTGAATGAAGCATAATTGGTCAGTAGTACAAAAACAATAATACTGAATTCAATCTATTAATATACTACTTCTGGGGATATTTTATTGTGGAAAATTTTCCAATAATCGATATAAATATTTTAGTAAAATTTTTGGTTTTTTATTAAAAACCAAATTAACCATTTTTCCTTGCGACCAATTTATTCGCTAGCCAATTTTCTAACAAAAAAATATTTAAGCTTCAATTGTTTCTTAGTATTTTACAGTAGCCTTAAGGCAATAAATGATTTACTTATAATGTTTTCTTCTTTTGCATGTAAGTTAAGGCAATATGGATTTCTATAAGGAAAGAAATATAAATTATGGAAAGTTTCTACTCCTCCTTACAAAAGTCCTATGTTACAAAGTACGAGTATTACAGGTATTTTAATATGGAGAAATGTATATACATATGAACATATATATTTTCTTTAGTTATTTTTGCATTTACAAACTAATAATCTAATATGTGTATAGTGAGAAAATTTGCACTTTTATCTAAACGATCTAAACATACCCTGAAGTTCGCGTATCTCCTTATACCTAGCATCAACGAATTATTTTACTGCTAAAATGCATTAGTATGTGGAACAAACCTCATACATAAGTACTTATATTGGTTTTGCGTTTTATTCCGAAGGGTAAAAAGTAAAGGCAATATTCTCCCTTATCTGTCTCCCACTAATTAAACACAAAGTAGTATATCGAAGAGGTCCTGAAACAGACTTTCTGTCTCAGCTTCTTGTAAAAACTGCTTGTATATACATATATATTTTTCTGAGACAGCGTGTGAAAGATCGTATATATATATATATATACATATGTCCCCATTCTTCCTGTAAAGAGCATAGGGCTTCTCATGTTAAGTGAAGTTTCGGTTATCATGATATCTCAGATGAGCAAATGATTAGTCTACTGCATCCTAGTCTGATGATGGGGCTGCAGCCGAACCAATTAGGTGAACAGACCCTGCGATACTTGGTTCAAGGAGTGCAAATTGAAAGGTGGCACTCACTCAACTTGCCGATGTTGCCAACAAGGCAAGCATCCGTTGACTATCCGGGACTGCTTATTTGTGAGAAAAACACATGTCTGAAGGCGTTCACTATCCGCATAATGTGACCCATCCGGGGCCTTAAGCTCGGTATCATCAATGAACGAAAATATCCTTTAGATCATGGCAAAAGTCAACAAAGACGATGGACAATATTTTATCAATATGCTGTCAGGATGATGGTGATGGGAAGTGGCTGGAAACAGAATATATAACTGGACTCTAAAGGGTGGTAGACATCATAGCATGCGGTAATGCCACCACATAAATTTGTAACAGAATCCCAACTAGATATACATATTGACACTAACTGCATGACCCTAATTTCGGAATAGGCTGCAATGAACGAAGCAGAAGGTTTGAAAAATGGTGAAAGAGTGGGAAGTGGCTTCTATGACAGGAGTTCAGACTGACTTAAAGGAGATATGTGATATATCATATATGATATATCATATATGATACGAAGAAGGGAAAAACAAGAATTATCAGGACCTGCACAGAGATCAGATTTATGAAACATCAGTTACGACGGTATACTCAAAATCTAAATGTCACAGGACAGTGTCCTGGTGGCACTGATGAAACCAAGTTTTGATTAGAACGAAAACGTGGCTTGGTACAATTAGCGCTTCAACAGACTAAAATTGTAGTTCTGACGAGAAAAATATATCAATGGACATAAGTATCGAAATAGAAAAAAAAACTATCACAACTAGAAGATTTGCAAATTACCTTGGTATCCGACTCGATACCAAGATGTAATTTTTGAACTAAAACCAATATGCATCAGGCATAGCCGCAAAGACAGTGTAATCTGGGGCAAACGGCTAAAGAAATGCAGCATTAACGCTGTTCTTACTGTACAAAGAACTTATGACCTCCGGGTGGCTTCCGCTTGTCGCACGTTGTCTACCATTCTCGATCTAGCGGGGGCGATCCCAATAGAATTGGTTGTAGAAGAAAAGAGGATAATATGGATGAGGAAGCAGGACAATAGCTTCGAATAGAGCGATAAGGCAGGACAAGATGAAACGAAAGAACAACAGCCGCGTGGACGAAAAGACTACTCCCAATATTAATGTAAGGTTAGACAATAGTTTCGGGAAAGTTGATTATTATCTGACCCATATGATGACGGGAAACGGTTATTTCAGGAAATATCTCTACAATATAGGCAAATTCACTGCACCATACGGCCTCTTTGAAAGAGAAAACAGAATAGATGATGCCGATAACACGTTTTTTAAATGCAGTTAGTGGGCCGAAAAGAGACAAACTGGAGCAATTAAGGCGCGACTAAATACTTACTGAAAGCAACATAACTCATTTGAGAGCAGGTGGCGAGCAGTAACAAAGTACACCGAATATATTCTTATGGCAAACAAAAAACTGACTTAGATGCTGCGGATTAACAACTGCAACAACAAAAGTGGAGTCTTGGATGCAGGCAAATTGAAGAACATGATCTCAGGATCCATCTGGAAGTACTGATACCTAGGTCCCCTAGTGGACAACATATCCAAGCACGAGAGGTGGGTTTTTAGCCGATAAACGTTATACGAAGTTCGGAGTATGGCGTGGATAACGATCCGCACAGCATGCATAAACCTCAAAAAAAAATTCGTATTCGATTCCCGTCAAAAAAAAAATGGAATACGAAGACTTCGCTAACCACGATCATGATTCACATAAGCTCCAGCAGCTTCTCTGATGTGTACCATCCCACTGGATGGATCAGTCCATTAAATGATTACAAATAAATTATAGATGTTATGCGGAACCTTGTGCCAAGAAAATTGATGATTGACCATCATACTAAGATTTCTCCTCCTTTTACCTCCGAAGGCTCTCCACTAATAGCCATTACAAATCAAAATCCTAGAGTCTCCATGGGAAGCTGTTTTGTATTCGTTCACAAAATGGTCTGCATGAACCAAAAATTACTAAAATTTTCGTGGCCACTTAAATAATTTATTTCGAGACGTTGTTACGTTTCGAAAAACTAATTTTTATTTTGCTCAAGAAACCTCCAGAGTTGCAGGGTATTCAAATATTTTTAATGTAAAAGTGTGTAGGAGCATATGGCTTTATTATTTAAAATAACGCTATTGCGTGTGTAGGATCCTGGAAAAGAAAACAGTTTCTTGCGATTGTACTCGTAGCAGCAGTAGTTGCTGTTATTTTTTTTTAGAGATAAGACTGTGTGGAGTTTATATGCTATTAAGAGTAGGAGTACAAGAAAAATATAAAGAAAGCAAGACTATCTTATTGTAAATAAAATTGTATTATAATGGAATTTCTGTAAGCAGTGCAATCAAAGACTACAACAAATTAAAGCTGACATGGACTATGGTAAAAGTCATACATGTACGGCCTTTGCTTTCGTACGAATATACACAATGAGGTTCTTTTCAACATGAAGGAATTGTGTAGTAACAATGTATCCATGCGTACCAAGTAACTTTTTAGCCGCAATCAGTTTAAAAGCAGGAGGTTCATTTTTTAAGCTAGACATGTAGTAAAATGTATGTATGGAGGATACTCTGTTCAGCCTACATGCATGTTTAATTTTTTAAGGTTTTGTTGTTCAAAGTATGATTATATCAGTGTCTAATAAGAATTTTGTTGCATACATTTGAACTATGGTTTCCGTAGGCAAAAAAAATATATTGTTTAGCTTGGGAAAGTAACTTTGTTTTCTAACCGTTTTTTTTTTAATTTTTTTTTACTATTATTTTTTCCTTTTTCCTTCCATAACTCCATCAAATTTATAGTCACTCATAGTTGGCTATTTGAAAAAAAAAATCCAACTTTTCTTTTAATAGACATTGAAGAAAAATCAAGCAAAAACTAAAGTCTATCAGTTGAAAATAAATGTAAAGAGACTCTCCACATTTAATATTTAAAAGTCATACTGAGAAAAAAGAAACCTTTTGATAGTCAGTTGTTTAAATAGATTTGACATGCCTACAATCCACATGGTTAGTTTAATATCTTTATATAGAAACCTATAAATTTTCTCTCCTTTTATAATACTGAGTGAGGGACATTTGAGACAAAGAAATGAAAACAGTTCATTTATATCAATGTGGGTTGGACATAATTCTTATTATTAATTTTTTTTTTCATCATAAACTTGTGACAGCAAATATGCTAACAAATAAAAAAATTGTCAACTGTCAATTTCTTTTACTTACAAAAATATCCCGTTTGCAAAAAATTAGGAAATTTTTAAACTTAACGGAGAGTGTGTACATATTTACATGTGAATATAGAAACATAAGCTGAATTGCTTAGGTCCAGAAAATTTCCTTTTGGAAAACCTTAAAGATTTTTAGATGTAGTTTTTCTCATTAGAGACAAGCCACATCTTTAGAAAGTTTGTACATATGAATACTATTAAATACTTTTTAGTGATTTTTATAAAAAAAAATTAGGCAAGAAAACTACACCTTAAAATTTTTTTATGAAAACTTTAATAAGACCGAATTTAGACACGAAAACATTTGGAAGGGAAACATTTAGTTTGGTAGCAATTTACGGGTGTGGAAGAGAGAATCATTTTTGTGTTCGGTTATCGGTGACACGCTTTGTTTTCATATTCTTTGCTACATATACACGCATACATGCACAAATATGCTTGCTTATATGCAGTAATATCAATGTCGGAGAATGTGTGGTTGACTACAAAAATAGTTAACTTATAGTTAACTTTGCTTAGACTGACCAAAAGCTAGCTGCAAAGTCATCGAGAACAAACCCAAAATTACCTAGTGGTAAAAATATACACTACGTAATCGATGATATCAGTAATACTGATACAGTAAGACTACTGCTACTAGTCAGTGGTGATTCGTTTGCTTATTTTGCTATTTAGATTTAACATAAAAGTGTCATAGGACGCGTAAGTGGTGCGCTCTCGCTTACAAAGTAAGCCACGATGTCAGTACGTGTCACTATCATTGCACTTACATCGACAGCGGAGATGTGAGGGAGCATGATAAAAAATTTTGCCTAAAAGTAGACCAGTTTTATAACAAACTGTTTGTTTTAATCAATAAATGAACCCCTGCTTACGTCGTAATCGAAGTTATTAGTAGCACATGATATGTCAGATTACCCGTACATTACAATCCAAGTACTTAGATTGCTCGCTTACGATGTCATACTGACGTCAGTGATTATTATCGAAGTACTTCGCTTAATTTACCACTGGGTAATTCTAAAGTTGAGTATGAAATCGAATTTGGTGAGAGCCAACAAATTTATTCTCAGCTACTTTAAAACTCATTTTCAGTTTTATATTAACATTTTGCTGTTGTATTTGTTGTATTTTATATGGCAGCTTAACCGAGTGGTAGCGCACAACGTGTGATGTTACATCTTCGAGCCCAAAAAAATTTTTTTAATTTACTGACTACCAAGTGATTTAAAAAAGTCAACTTTAAGTTAGCTTAAAGTAGTGCATGGTGAGACAATTGACTACCGCCTAGGACATCGCAATGTTAAAATAGTCAGTTGATTACATTGCAAAGTAATCCAAGTGTAGTCAGTACTAGTTGCGAAATAGTTAGCTTAAAGTTAGTTTAAAGTTAGCCAAATTTCCGATAGGGATTGAAATGCCGCCGGCAACATTTTCGTCTGTGTGAACGCGAAGGAAACAACAAAAGAGAATTACAGATGTTTTCCTTCCAAATGTTCGCCCGTCTAGAAATTTGTTTAAAAAATATCCCTTTAAAATTAAATTTCCTTAAAATTAAAATTTTAAAATTTAAATTTCTTTGTATTTTGTTTTCTCAAATACATGTTTCTTTTGTAGACATAATCACCCTTATTCCATTTGTCGGCATCGACGTCACTTTAACACAATACCAAAAAATTGCGGCTTGTTTACTCGCTCTCGAGAACAATTTACTGCTACTGACAATGTATTTCTGTTCCCTAAGGTCTAGAAAATAGCTTGAACCTACCAACAGGGGTCAGTTGTTTTCGACAACCGGTGCACAAGGCCCAATTTTTTGGTATTGTGTTAAAGTGACGTCGATGCCGACAACTGGAATAAGGGTGAATATTTTAAGAAACTAAAGACCTTACAAAGCAAAAATTTCCCCATAGAGGAATTTTTAGGTTTGTAAAAACTGCTAGAAATTTAAAAGTTTTTTTATTATTTTTTGAAATCTTGAGGTTCAGCTTTGCTTAAAATTTGGATTTTAACTAAATTTTATATAAAATAAAAATTTCCCTGAAAGGGGTTTTAAATTTTTTAATATATAAGTGTTCAGTTTTGTTGTTTTTCATGTAAGTAAAGATGTAAAAATATTCTGTTTACAAAAACTAAAGTATATCCCCGCGATTTGTAGAGAATTACAAATATTCTTTTTAAAGGAAATTGCAATTTATATCTACTAAAAATATTTTTGAAACGAATTTTCGAATTGAATTTCGAAGTACATACCATGATATAAATATAGAAGGTACTTCCATTCTCTCTTTGTTTTTAAAAATAAGTATTTTTGCAGTTTGTTTTTTGAGAGAAATAAAGAAAAATGTTCCCATATAGTAAAAAATTTAAGTCTTCCCCTAGAAATTTTTTTACAAAAATGTGTAATTTTCTTAACAAAAGTTTGGGAATAAATAAGGTTATATACATACATAACTACATATCTGTGAAGTTTAAAAAGTGATTATGTAATAACTTATCTCATATTTTTAAGTTTTCTGCTTAATACAAATCTTTTAACTATATTTTCATCTAAATTTGGCGCTGAGAAACCAAATTGATTGATGATTTGGATTATTTGACAACGAATTTTCATTAAGTTTAACAAATAGTAATTGATATTGCATTCTGTTTAATTTACATGCAGGCCTATTCTGCAAATCACGACATGTCAAATCACTGTGATTTCAAAAAATTAATAAAAGCTAAATCATTGATTTTGTAAATTTCACGATTTATAGCGATGGAAGTTGGAATAAAATATTCTATTATACATGAAGAAAACTTAAAATACAACAAAACCCCACTAACAAGTCAGCTATTAATAACTTGTTTTTGAAATCACCGTGATTTTCAGAACAGGCCCGATAATATGTTTCTTGTTGATTGTAACATCCCTTTCTAAAAATATTGGTGTAATAATTGGTCAGATCATTTAGCAAGTCTGTTTCACAGATCTTATAGGCTCTTAGCCACTGTTGGCGAACACCAGGAAATGCAGGGAATTTACAATATGCTGCACTCTTATTTCTTTACTTATGCCCTAATTTAGTAAGAAGATTTAGGAATTTTTTTTTTTTTGAAAATAATTTTCTTGTTTTTGAATTGTCTAAATTATTTTCTTCAAAATGGTTGTTGTCTTATAATGAAAAGTTAAAATATTATTACCATGTTTTTGAAACATAAAAATAAAATAAAATTATTATACAAAACTTTAAAAAATAAAGGAAAAAATATGTGTTGGATATAATGTTTGGAACAAAATCATAAAGCAAATACACGAACCTTCTAGCATAGACAATAACTAATAATTGTTTTAAATATTCTGCTTCTTTTTTTCGTCCATAGACAAGACGAAACAATCGTCGAACAGAATTTGGGCATTAATTGTTTAATTTATACATTCTGTATTTTATAAAAATTTTGAAATAATTTTTGAAAAAAAAATTTCAAACAAACAGGAGAAAATATCTATATAATTAATAGGCAAACATGTTTTTTGTAATCCCTTTTACGCTGGTACCACTGCACCGATTTTAAAAAGATTTATATGGTTTTAAAGGATTTTTTATACAGATGTGCAGAATCTATATTTTATTGAAATCGGTTTAGTATTTATTATTAGCGTTTAAAGTTGCTACTACTACATGCAAACATATTACACACGCATTTATTAGCTTACAAGTAAAAAAGAAACAAAACATGAGTGTGTGTGGGTTTGTAGTATTTCCTTGATCTAACAATTTTTTTCTCTTATTTGTTGTTGTATGAAAGCCATAATACTTATAGGAAGAGAGTTAAATAAATTGAATTAGCTTGGTTAAAGGGATTTTGTTTATGTTTTCTTTAATTTCATGTATTATTTAATTATGCTTGCATATGTATGTAAGTTTGTGTGTGGCTGTGTTTTAATGAATTTTTTATGAAGCTTAGATACATTTTCTTTAAATCTCAAATTATTTACATTTTGATTCTAGAATACGGACGAGTGTGTCGTCCGTTTGGCATATCTAGTTAAATTAATACGGTAGCACAATTTTACCGGAAACTTCACAATACTTATACTTGTCAGGTGGTGAATGTCAAGAAAAATTTAGAGAATGGAAGTACCTTCTATATTTATATCATGGTACACACAACATTGCTTAAAATAAAAATATTTTTGAGAAAATTAAAATTTCCCTAATACCTAAGTATACATACATATGTGCCCTTAATCATGAAAGTAGTCTAAGTCATATATTTCTTTGGTCGATATATCGAGCCATTACCCCCAAAATAATGTATCCCACACCATAATCGATTTTTGTTTTTTTTTATCGAAATCGATAGTTCAACATCATTTGCATCATCTGTCAAAATTTCATGGCTGTAGATTAAACCGTTATGATTTTATAACAAAAACAATTTTAATGTAAATGCATATGGTGAGTTGTTTACATTTTCTTTGAACGCTTGTGTGGGATACAATTAAATTCTCTTTTAAAATAAACGAAACACAGTGGAAAAAATAAAAAAAACACAATTTTTTGAGACTTCAATTAAAGATAAAGATTTGTATTTTTGGAAGCTTTAGAACAATATTTCGAAGGTATCCCATGATTTTTTTTTTTTTTTTGCAAAATATGTTTTTGTTTTCAATTATTGGATATTTTTACAGCTCTCCCTGGTACCGTATAGCGATTCAGATGAATCTTTCGTTGATTTAAATGGTTTGGAAAGTTTAAAAGAAGTCGAGGAGGAAACGTGTGTTGGGAAAAGGCGCTACAAAAAGCAAAAGAGAATACATAAAAGGCAGCAAAAATTTAAGAAAAAAATACAAGTGTTTTGCCCAACCCGTGCTTAAAGAAAAAATGTCCAAATTCGTGTCATGATAAAATTTGTGAAGATGAAAGGGTAAGAATAAATGAACATTTTTGGAGAATATGCAACAAAATTAGACAGAAAGATTGGCTGTCTTCTTGTGTTAAACAAGTCGATATTAAAAGGCGATATGGAGAAAGTGACAGAAAAAAGTGCAGCTTTAATTATTTTATCAATATCAATAATATCATTTTTAAAGTTTGTCAAAACTTTTTATTGAAAACGTTGAACATTTCACAAACGATTTTAATATCCGTAATAAAAAATACAAGTTCATATAAAACAAGCCTTGAAAATATAAAAAAGCCAACTGCGCACAACAAAACTGATGAAGCAAGCATATCGCTATTAAAATCCTTTATAGAACAATTACCAGCGGTTCCTTCACATTATTGCCGGAATAAAAGTAAAAAATTATATCTACCTCAAGAATTTCGAAACATAAAAACTGTATATCAGCATTATGTAGAACATTTGAAAACTATTAATAAAGTAAATAGTCAGTTATCGTTAAGAGTATTCCGTAATATTTCTAGAAACAGTTTCAATTTAGGCTTCCATTTACCTAAAAAAGATAAATGTATCTTATGCGAGAATTACAATAATTTAGACACAGAATCCAAAAAGCAATTGGATTCATCAGAAGAGTATCAAATGCATCTAAAGGACAAAGAGAAATCTAAGCAAATATTTTTGGAGGACCAAAAGCTATGCAAAGAGAATCCGGCTTATTTATGTACAAGTTTCGACTTGCAAAAGGTCTTAAATTCTCCCTAGAAAATATTCATTCTACAATGAAAGTTTTTATGAGAGTGGTACAAGAGATGGGTTTTGTTTTTTATGGAGAGAAAAGTATGGTAAACGAGGGTGTAATGAAATTTGCACAACTGTTTTGCAATACCTTAAATTAGTCGATATAGTCCATCTTTATTGTGATAGCTGCGCAGGACAGAAAAAAACAGAGCTATGCTTGCGACATTAACCTATTTTGTTGAAAATTCTAATTTTGTGACTAATATAAAATCACATACTTGTTGCCTGGACACACCATCATGCCTGTTGATATGATACATAGTACAATTGAATCATTTATTCGGAATAGAACTAAAGGGTGTTTTTTTAGAGGTATATAACTTCGAATTGAAATAAAACACAAGAAAATCGTTTTAATGTCCATCAATTTGGCTTTATTGGAAGGATAATTTTATGCCATTAATGTTTAAATATGATTTCGGGCATGTGGCCGCCGCGGCTGGCTCGAATAAAGCCAATTCTACAGGTCCAATTTTCAACCACTTTTTCGAGCATATGGGGCCGTATGTTGGCAATAACGCCACGAATGTTGGCTTCCAAGTCCCCTAACGTTTCTGGTTTGCTGGCGTAGACGAGCGACTTCACATATCCCCAAAGAAAATAATCCAATGGTGTCAAATCACACGATCTTGGTGGCCAATTGACAGGTCCATTCCGCGAAATTATGCGCTCATCGAATGTTTCCTTCAATAAATCGATTGTGACGTGCGCTGTGTGGCATGTAGCGCCGTCTTGTTGGAACCACAACTCATCCACATTCATGCCATCCAATTCGGGAACAAAATAGTCGGTTATCATGGCTCTATACCGGTCTCCATTAACGGTAACTGACTCTCCAGCATTATTTCGGAAGAAGTATGGCCCAATGACTCCACCAGCCCATAGAGCACACCAAACAGTCAGTTTTTGTGCATGTAATGGCGTCTCAAGGGTCTCATGTGGATTCTCTTCACTCCAAATGCGGCAATTTTGCTTGTTGACGTAGCCATTCAACCAAAAATGAGCCTCATCACTGAACAAAATTTTGCGATGAAAATCAGCATCGAGATCAATCTCATTTTCGGCCCATACACCAAAATCACGACGCATTGCATGGTCTCGCGGCTTTAATTCTTGCACAAGCTGGATCTTGTAAGGTCGCAAGCCAAGATCTTTGCGCAAAATCTTCCATAAAGTTGATGGACAAAGCTCCAATTGGTGTGCACGGTGGCGAATCGATTCATTCGGGTCCTCTTCAACACTTTGCTCTACAGCGGCAATTGTTTCTTCGGTGCGCACTGTTCGACGTCTCTGCGGATGCGTATTATCACATAGAGTAAACGTAGTGCGAAAACGATCCATGGTTAACCGAATTAATTGCTCTGATGGACGATTATGTCGACCATAAAATGGACGGAGCTTGCGGTAAACTTCGCGAACTGAACCATTATTTTCGAAATAAATTTGCACGATTTGCAAGCGTTGTTCTTTTGTCAACCTGTTCATGATGAAATGGCAAACCAAACTAAATATTAATCACTTGACAGCTGACAAAATGGCCGCCAGTTAAAAAAGTGATGCCAATTTAAAGTTCTATACCTCAATAAAAAACACCCTTTATTAAACATTTCTTCTGCTAAATATAAGGATTTGAAAACGCTTTGCGATAGAAAAACTATACCCGTAAAATTCAAACACGAGTATTTAAATTTAAAATGGGATGGATCTGTTAAAGATTTGCTACCTGAAACCGACCAGGAAGATAGTATTTAGCGTTCTTTATATATTTTTATCTATTGTTATTCAAGTTCACAAGATTTTAATATGAATAACATTACTTTGTTAATACAAAACTTTAAATATATGAATTACATTACTTTATTTTTGTTTTATCAAATATACTATGAAATGTATACTTTTTTTTTTTTAATGAAATTTAATTTAATTTTAAGGAGTAAGTAAATAAATTAAATAAAAAAAAACGAGAAGTCACTTCCTTAAAATAAGTTTTTGTGTAACCCACACACTTTTTTAATAATAGGTTGCCAGAAGGAAAGCAAAAAAAATGTATCCCACAAAAACAACCGTTATGATGCAAATATCTATTTAAAATTATTAAAATTAAATGTATTACACAAAACAATATTTACATTATAAATTTTAAAATAATGGCTTTATTCAAACTGATTTCATTTAAAAAAAACCTTCCTCTGTAAAATTTCGAGTTTGTGGGATACATTTTTTCGGCGGTTATGGCTCGATATTTAGTAGATTATATTGAAACAAATCGAAAAATATTTTTATATTATGCAACATTTTAGTTTAGAATTGTACAAGTCTCGATTAATTTAAATTTATTTAGCATTTATTAAATATTTATTGAAGATTTTTTAAGATTTATTTGATATTTTGAAGCGAAAAATGCACATGACTTAGACCGCTTTCATAATTAAGGGCACATATGTATGTATTTCTTCTATAAAGAAATTTCATTACAAAGAGAATTATGCTTAAATACAATTTGGACACTTAAATTTGCCACAACTCTTTCAGAAAAATTAAGTCAGTTTTAAAATCATCCTTGAATTTTGTTAATTTCTCTTCAAGGTTTTATTAGTAAATTTTTTATTTTAGTAGAATTTTCTTTAAATTTCTCTTTGAGAAGTTTGAAATAGACTGGACAAGGAAAAATTTTCCTCATGGAAAAATCTAGTTTTACTTAGTTTATAGTAAAAATACATAGTATACTAAAAATACTAAAAATACATAGTATTATTTGCTAGAACAGTAGAGTTCGAATGACTGATGTTCGCTTGGTCTTAACACTTGCATTAATATT
This sequence comes from Tachina grossa, assembly GCA_949987645.1. NCBI lineage: Eukaryota > Metazoa > Arthropoda > Insecta > Diptera > Tachinidae > Tachina > Tachina grossa. The sequence continues at coordinate 151,248,196 of OX465276.1, forward strand.
TTAAACAAGTTTCCACAAACTGGGTTTGTAATGATTCACCACTTAAAGTGAATTCTATTAAGTTCTGTAAACAAAACTGGATTGCTTGCTTAAATTAAAAACAAAAAACATGTTCTAATAATATTTGTATATGTATTTAAGATAAACAGGGCTATCATAAATAACATTCCGTGTGAAATTTCTCCCTTTCCCAATCAGAATTTTTTTGTTTTCCCTATTACTTGCTATTGTTTGAAATTGTTCCCCGGGACAAATTTCACGCGAAATTTTATACATGATTGATCTCAAAAATATATTGGGCCCTATTACAAATGTCGTGTTACGACTTTGACTACGACTATTTTGTACTAGAACATTGCAACATTTTTCTTTAATCTATTACAAAATCTTCGTACTCGTAGTCGAAATACGACACTCGTAATCGTATTTTATTTTCTGTTTTCCTATTTGCTTTTAATTATGGAAAATATTTACATCCGTTATTAAAAACTGCGACTAAAGTATAAAGAGAAAAAAATTCAGATCCCTCGAAATTCATTGCAACCAAACTCCAGTGTATGTAAAAAATAAATTAAGTGAAATTTTCTTCTCTGCTGTTTAATTAATAAATATTTTCTTACTTGTTTTCCCTTTTCTTAATGTTGGCGATTATTTAACACACGTTAATTGATTTAAATTAATTATTCATTTTGGCCATTAGTAATAAGGAAAGATTAGCAACAGCAACAAAGATTCAGCGATGCGTGCGAGCTCTTGGGAAAAATATGACAAAAAAAAATGTATCAAAATAAAATAACGCAAAGAAAATAAATAAAGCAAAAAAAAAAAAAAAAAAAATACACACCAACAATTCGACAATCCAGTAAAAAGAAAAATATATATGAGGCCAAGTAAAAGCCCACAAGAATTTGTAAAAGTATCATGTGCCACAAGAGAGGATTCTTATTTTTTTTTCTGTTTTTGTTTACTTTAATTCGCAAAAACAGCATAAACACTTTATTGTTGGCATTACACTTTTGTTTTTGTTAGGAAGTGTTTTTTTAGGTTGAAAAGAAGAAGATGAAAAATGGAACTGATATGGACAACACGCTATAAAATGTATTGAAACATTATATTGCTGTATTCCCATTCCCGATAAGCATAAGTAAATTAGAATAAAACAAACTAAACGAAAAGTTGCGTGCAAAATTTGGAACTTTCAGGGAGTACTACATATGCAGATATGTGTGAACATTATAGAAATGTGCACTGTTTAAGTGAGTAACATGGAGATGTATTCCCCACGACTGACCAAGAATTTACTTGGTATCATAACAACGTGTGAGAATCCGGTAGCTTTTTCCGAAATTGTTTGAGGCAAGGTTCCATAGCCATTTGTGCGAAAATTTCCTAATTGATCTGTTTAAGCTGTCGACAACAGGTCCTCCACTACGCTATAACATTGTCGTGCATCCGTCTTACAAATTTTCTGACATACATGGCCAACTGGGAAATATCGTAGTGCGTGAAAGTTTAACATAAATGTTTGAGTAGGAAGATTTTCTGTTGTCACAAAATGTGTTTTATTTGTTCTTCTTTCTTAACAGAAAATTCAAGGAATTAATTCCTTATTCTGGTTAACAATTTTCTTAGAGTATTTTAAATGATTCATACCATCACGTATGAGTGCAAAAGAATTTACCATATGTATTTCTGTGATGTATGAAACAAACAACTGAAGTTGTTTTAACGTATTTATTGCTTTAAATGAAATCAAGGTATTTATTTGCGTGCTCTTGTGGCACGCACACATGCCGACAGTGATTTCTTCCAACATGAATTTTATATGCAGCATGTAGTCCCATTTTTTATGTTATTTGTTGAAAGCGATTTTAAGTGATTTTTCTTTGTTTTATATATACTTTTTTTATTCAATTTAATTTGAGGAATTTTATGTTTAACACAAGTTCATTGAATAACAAAAAAGCAAAGAAAAATAAATAAATAAATAAATATTTTAATTGTGTAAATTGTACAATTTTACCCTAAAATGTTGTTGTTTTGTAACAAGCATTTTATGTGGGTGCAACTGAAAACATATCTTTTATTTATTTATTTATTTATATTTTTTTGTTGTCTTTCAACTAAACACACATGTTTTAATCATGTTGCTACAAACAAAGGAATTGTAGCATAGTCGTCATAAAGCCAGCAAAAAAAAAAACAACAAAACCTCACCTTCTTCGTCATCATCAACAAGAAAAAGCAACCAACCATCTTTAAGACTCCTAGGAAAGACCAAAGTTTTTGCTTTCTGAAGACATCGTCATCTCGCCTGTCTTGTGAGACCCAAGTAAAGAATTGCATGCATGTTTGCCACCTTTTAGGTTCGAGGTTTCTTTAGCTGCATTTTATTTAAAAACATTTTTTTCTCTTGCATCTTTTATACTACAATTTGTTGTTGCGTAGGTGTTGTTTGTTCCTCTTGGCAAGACTTAGTTTAGGATTTGTTGCATGTGGGCATGGCTGAATTTTTTAAGGCAAACTTTGTTAAAAATGTTTTGCGTTTTTAAATAATATTGCGTGCTGATCTTTCTATTTATTATTGCTGTTTGTTGAGTTTTTTAATTAAAAGTAATGCTGATTTAGAAAAAGGCATTAATATCTTGAAAGAATTGTGTTGCTTTTTGCTTTTTTAAAAGGCAAACGTTTTTTTGTTTTCGCGCAAATGATTTATAATGACGTTTTTCGTTTGGATTTTTTCTTTTGCTTTAATGAAATGATTTATACGTAAAATGTCTTTTTTAAAAAGGGGAACTTGTGCATGATCAATGGGGAAGGGAAAAAACATTTCGTACTCTTTTCTTTTAAGTTCAGAAAAATATTAATTTATTTGTTTTAACAACATATATTTTCAAAACATACATAAATACCGAATTTGATTTATGAAATTTCATTGCACAACTTTGTTGCACGACACTTTGTGTATTTGCTAATAACCCAGCTGGAGAAAATAATTAGAAAAAAATGGCGGCTACCATGAATATCCGAAGTATATCGGAAACTTTTTACTTACCAAACCTCCTATTGGCAAATCAAAAGATTTCATGCAAATAAGTCATTAAAGAAAGTCGAAATTCATGAAATTTGAAAAATAAAAATTTCCTTAAAAATTTCCCAAAAGGGAAATTTTGCTTTTCTTACATTTTGTAGCTAGTCAAACATTTTTTTAGAAAACCAATAAATTTGTAAGCGAAGGATACAAATTTTACAAATTTCCCCTACATATTCAAATATTTTAAAGGAAAATTTTAATGGAACTATCTTTGCCGATTCTAATTTTTACTATAAAGTAAATGAATTTCAGAAAATTAAATTTAAATTAATGTATGAAAAATTAAAATTTCCCTAAAGGGAAATTATGCACAAAGTACACAGAGATATCACGAGACGGAAGATAAAAGCGAATTCTGGACGTCTCGTTCACACAGTACCCGTGTCTTCTTTAAGCTTATTTCTTAGTTACGTTGATTTAATGTTTTTGCAATTTATACTTGGTGTCCTTATTCGCTATGCGGTTTTTGAAATTAAAAGGTTAAAATTAATATTTATGAATGGAAAAGCTTAAAGTTAAATCAGAAATTATCTGAAAACAAATCTTAATCACTTTTTTAATACTAATAATCATTTTCACACTCTGTTTTTTAATTCAACACAACAAATTCCTTGATTTAATTTTGTACAAATGTTCACTTGTTGAAATGTACATATTTTCATTTTATTCTTTGTGGTCTCATTCGCTATGTACTTTTTGGAAGTAAATGGTAAAAATTAGTATTTTTTTAATGAAAATGCTTAAAATGAAGTCTGTAATTATTTAGAAACTAATTTTAATCACTTTTTTACCACTAATAACCTTTTACACATTGTATTTTTTAGTTAAACACTTCAAAAACTTTCATTTAAATTCGTAAAAATGTTCTTTTGTTCATTTCACAAAGTACACATTTTCTCTTGTTTGTTTTGATTATATTGCTAACAACTTAATAACAAATATACTACTGTTGTCCCTTTCTCGCCGAACCCGTGTCATAGCTGATTTTAGCTTTTTTCATCACTCACTTTCTTCACCTCTGTATACTTTGTGCTTTGCATACCTTTTATAGTTATTTAACCATTTTTTCGGAAAAGCAGTAAAGTTTTAATTCAATTCTTCAAATATTTTTCTAGGGCTATAATTATGAGTAAAACATTCTTTACCGATTCTTATTTTTTACGATAAAGGTAATGAACTTCAGAACATTTATTAACAGCCTTACCTATATTTTATATATTTTATATTTTTATTTTATATATTTTATTTTTCCTATATTTTGCTTTAGTTTGTTAAATTTTTTGGAGCACCTATTAGTTATTAGGGAAAGTAAAAATTTTGCTAAACATCCCCAAGGTAGTAAAGGGTGTTTTTTATTGAGGTATAGAACTTTAAGTTGGCATCACTTTTTTAACTGGCGGCCATTTTGTCAGCTGTCAAGTGATTAATATTTAGTTTGGTTTGCCATTTCATCATGAAAGGTTGACAAAAGAACAACGCTTGCAAATCGTGCAAATTTATTTCGAAAATAATGGTTCAGTTCGCGAAGCTTACCGCAAGCTCCGTCCATTTTATGGTCGACATAATCGTCCATCAGAGCAATTAATTCGGTTAACCATGGATCGTTTTCGCACTACTTTTACTCTATTTGATAATACGCATCCGCAGAGACGTCGAACAGTGCGCACCGAAGAAACAATTGCCGCTGTGGAGCAAAGTGTTGAAGAGGACCCGAATGAATCGATTCGCCACCGTGCACAGCAATTGGAGCCGACTAACCGACTATTTTGTTCCCGAATTGGATGGCATGAATGTGGATGAGTTGTGGTTCCAACAAGACGGCGCTACATGCCACACAGCGTACGTCACAATCGATTTATTGAAGGAAACATTCGATGAGCGCATAATTTCGCGGAATGGATCTGTCAATTGGCCACCAAGATCGTGTGATTTGACACCATTGGATTATTTTCTTTGGAGATATGTGAAGTCGCTCGTCTACGCCAACAAACCAGAAACGTTAGGGGACTTGGAAGTCAACATTCGTGGCGTTATTGCCAACATACGGCCCCATATGCTCGAAAAAGTGGTTGAAAATTGGACCAGTAGAATTAGCTTTATTCGAGCCAGCCGCGGCGGCCACATGCCCGAAATCATATTTAAACATTAATGGCATAAAATTATCCTTCCAATAAAGCCAAATTGATGGACATTAAAACGATTTTCTTGTGTTTTATTTCAATTCGAAGTTCTATACCCCTCAAAAAAACACCCTATATAACTTTTTGGTATAGTAACCTAGCCCTAGTCCTATTAGGCGGGTTTCTCTAATATCTGTGCTGACTTTCATAAGGATAGTCATACAGAGACTGATTTAATTTTATTTACAGATCTATTTTACAAAAGATCCATCAGGTGTCGCAGGGCCGGTCTTGGGACATGATCTTCCCCCTATTCTATGCTATTCTATTCTATTCTATTCTATTCTATTCTATTCTATTCTATTCTGTATTCTATGTATTTATTTTATATTATATTTTGAAATAATTTAAAATTTCCCTTAATTTGTGTTGTAAAAAATTTATAAAAGATAAAATATGTGTATGAGTTTGCCTAACTGAAAATAAAATTTTTCTAAAAGGAAATGTATGAAAAAATAAAATTTCCCTAAAAGGGAAATTTTGTATTTATTCGACCATTGTTTAAATAAGGACTCACTAATACAAGTAGGAAAATTCGCTAAATTTTCTTTACGAAAATTAAATTATGTTGCTATTTTTCCATATTTTTACGATGAAGTGATTAAGCGGAGGCCAATTACATATATTTTTGCAAGTATTTTAAGAGAATACAAATATTTCTTTTCCATTTTTTGTGTGTAAGACAAGTATAGTTTTTGAGAAATCTTATTGAATTTTTTACTAAGCAAGCAAGTTAATTCCATTTCGTCCAATAATGCCTTGGATTTAGCTTAAATGATTCACTGAAATTAATAGTGAACAATTCTTTAATTTATTTTCGAATAGCAGTTATCATGAATTTTAATGATATTTTTATGTCCTTTAAATAAAAAATACACTATTGAAAATTCTTATCTGATTCTGCTGGAATATTTAATATGCCACATTAGCAATACAATTAAAATCATTATAATTATCTAGGTATCTTTATTTTTTTCATTCCTTCTTTTAAATGGCATTCTAAACTAGCCAACCCAGCAGTACCGAAAAGACTTTATAGGACAGACAGACAGACAGACATACAGTCAGAGACACAGTTGTAGAAAGAAAAGGTTTTGTCAAGACAATATCATGTATAATGATGGACATAAACTATGTAACTTTACGCCTGGTTATACAAGTTGTAGAAGGAACAAAAAAATAAATATTTGTTATAATACGTATTAAATTTCCCTTATAATGAGTTTGGAATCGGCAAAGAGATTTGTTTGGAGAACCTTATTATTTACTCATGTTAACAAGTGCTATGACAAGATGTTTTTCTGAAGTTCTTTTTTCTTCTTTTTTTTTTCTCAAAACTAAATGATAAGCTGGCCTCAAGATGAAACTGTTCGGTCAAAGCTACTGTTTGTAAGCTTATATGGAGAAATATTAGTACGAGGGTGGTTAATTAATGCAAAGTTAATTCGTGTGACTTGTTTTACGTAAACTCAAATAACATAAAAGGTGATAAATTATAAAAAAAAATTAAATAAAAATTTCATTTGAAACAAAAAATTTCACTAAAAAGGAAAATTCACTTTTCCTATATTTCATTACAATTTAAATAAGACTTGCCTAAAAAAAATGGAAAATTTTTTAAAATTTTGCTTAGTCCCAAATCACACTGTGCAAGTCTTATTGCTAAGCTGATTAGTTTCAGGGAAAGAGAGAGACGAGGGGAACAGCAACGTTTCTTTTCCCCCCGTCTCTCTCCTAATAAACTAATCAGCATAGCAATAAGACTTGCATAGTGTAAATAGGGACTTAATATCATTTTATTAAAATAATTGCTCTTGAAACTGAAACTTTTCATTAAAAGTAAAATTTTACTTTTCATACAGAGTATTATACTATTTCGCATATTTTAAGTAAACTGTTAGGGCCTAATTTTGTAAAACGCAACGCTTACCGTTGATAAATTTTATATGTATTTTGTTTTTGTAATATACATTTTTTCCATACAAAATTTTTTTCTCAAATTGGGAACATTTTTTACTTTTCCTTCACATAACCTTCTAAAAATGAAAATTTCTCTTGATAATAAAAATTTCCCTGAAAGGGAAATTTGATTTTTCCTGCTCATTATAACAATTTTGTTAAGATATCATGTAAATTTCAAACAATTTTAAAATTAATCCATATTATTTTCCTTTAATAATTTATATTGAAACTTTAAATTTCCCTCAAAGGAAGATTTTATTTTTCATGCATAGCACTATTGTTTTTTAAACATTTTTAATAAACATTTCGAAATTTCTTTCATATAATATCCCTAAAAGGGAAATTTTACTTTTAATATAAAGCATTATTATTTTATGTATATTTCATATACATACACAGTTTTCTTAAAAAAATGTTCCTGGAAACTAAAAATTTTCCCAATTTTTTTATTTTTTTTTTAATGCATGTATTTATTTATTGTATCTTCAAATATGAACTAACAATAAGTATTCAAATCTTAAGTCTAGAATATAATTATTAGGCCCGACCACTGTCGGACATAAACTTAGTGATAGTTATAAATACTACATAAGTAGTGATAATCAAAGAGGAAAAAAAAGTATTTTCAAGTAGTCCCATCTGTAGTGTTGAGTATAAGAGCCCTTGTGTCCCTCTTTTTTAGGCGGATGTGTCCAGTAAAGTTTAAAATATTACGAGCAAGCGGGTTAGGATGTGATTCGAGTTTTGTTAAATATTTGCCTGCGTATTTTGCAATTTCTTCAATCACTAGTGGCATATTCAAATCACGATGCATATATGAATTTTTGATGTACCATGGAGCCGATGTTATCATGCGTCAAATTTTATTTTGCCTTCGTTGAATTTTCTCTACATTTGAAGCTGAAGCAGTGCCCCATAGTTGCATTCCGTAGCACCATATAGATTTCAAAAGTGACTTGTATATCAAAAGTTTGCAATCTAGACTGAGAGTTGAATTTCTACCAATCAGCCAATGTACCTGAGCTAATTTTAGTTTCATTTGTGTTAGTTTAGAATCAATGTGTTGTTTCCATGTAAGCCGTCGATCAAGGTGTATACCAAGGTATTTTACATGTGAATGTTGAGGAACAATTTGATTATTGATTCTAATGGGGGAACAAGTATCTTTTCGTAGAGTAAATGTTACCTGCGCCCACTTCTGCTCATTTACTTTAATTCTGCATAACTTTAACCATATTTCCAGTTGGGTAATGTTCCTGAATATATCGGGATGCCTCGTGAGAGTTTTCGTGCATGCTAAAGAAGGCTGTATCATCGGCAAAAGTAGATGTATGGATTTTAGTGCTAACAGGCATATCACAAGTATAAATCAAATACAAAACTGGTCCCAGTATACTCCCCTGTGGCACACCGGCAGATATAGATTCGGGAACACTCATGAAGTCTCCTTCCACAATAATGAATTTCCGGGATAGAATATAACTTTCCAATAGCTTTAGAAAATTTATTGGTAGATATGTCTTCAATTTTAAAATTAGGCCTTCATGCCATACTTTATCAAATGTCTGAGAAACATCAATAAAGAGAGTATAACAATACTTCTTTTCTTCAAATGTTCTTCTTATAACTTGAACCAATCTATGCGTTTGTTCAATGATACTATGCTGACTTCTAAAACCAAATTGATGGTCCAGTATGTACCCACTATCACTTAGAATTGGGGATAATTTTGTCATGAGCAGCTTTTCGAAAAGCTTTGATATTGTTGATAGTAAACTTATTGACCTGTAAGACTCAGCTTTAGTAAGATCTTTGTCCGGCTTTGGATCATTTTGACCTTGGCAAGCTTCCAGCTGTGTGGATAATACTCTAGTCGTAATATGGCATTAAAAATAAATAGTAAGATTCTAGTTGCAGTGCGAGGCAGATTCATCAGCATCTTGTTACTAATACCATCAATACCTGGAGCTTTCTTCGGGTTGAGCTCAGCAATTAGTTTATGTACATCACGCATCTTAAACTTTAAGGGTCGAGGGGGAAGAGCAACTACACTCGGCAAATCAGCAACACCAGTACATGTATTTGGGGTAAATATGGATTTTAAATGCTCGGCAAATATTTTACCTTTTTCAGTATCGTTTCTTGCCCAATCACCGGTCGAAGGCCGCAGAGGTGGTTTAAACTCAACGGGTCTTTTAAGCTTTTTAGCAGCGCGCCACAAAGAGAAATTAGATGCTGGTGTGACATCAAGACCTTCCAGATAATTTTTAAAAGATGCAGTTTTCTCAGATGCAAGCAACTCTTGGAGTCGTTTCGTGCACTCTTTAAATCTAATTTTATTTTGGGGTGATCTGTGCTGTTGCCATTCACTTCTAGCTCTTCTTTTTTCACGTACGAGACGTTCAATAATAAGAATAAATAAATAATATAATATAATATAATAATAAATAAATAAAGAATAAATTTTGTTAAACCCAGTCTGCGGATGAGAGGTAGTGGCATGTTCAGCAGCCTGTTTAATATTCTCGTTGAGATTGGCAATGTTAGATTCAATATCATTTGGTGTTCTTAGCTTAATATTTTCCGTACAATGAATACTAAGGTATATTTTTAATCCCAGCCAATTAACACGATTTATCATCTTCATATATGGATGAGGTAAGTCACTTCGTAGTGGGCTACAGATTGTAACGATCGTGGGAGAGTGATCGGACGAGAGATCTAGGGCAGCTTCAACGTGAATTAATTCCCTAGAAATACTTTTTATGACGCCAAAGTTTATAACATCCGGAATTTTTCCCAATGATAAATTTTATTTTTCAATACACTATATTACAACTACAATGATATTTTGAGTAATTTTGAACAATTTTAGAAATTTCCTTGATTTTAAATAATGTTCTTAAAAATACAAAAAATCCCTTAAAGTATAATTTTAGTTTTCACATCAATAGTAATACTATTTTAATAAGATTGTAATTAAATCGCAAACGTTTTTGGGATTTCCTTCATGTAGTCTTATTTTATGTTTATGTTTTAAATTTCTTTCGATAAGTTTTACTTTATAATGATATTTTCAGTACATTTTAAAAAATTTGGATATTTCCTTGATATTGAATACTATTCTTAAAACTTAAAAATTTCCCTTAGAGTATAATTTTACTTTGCTAATAATAGTGATACTATTTTGATAATATTTTAATTAAATGGAAACGTTTTTAGAATTCGCTTCATATAATTTCTTTAAAAAAAGATTCAACTCACAACTTTCCCTTAATCGGAAAGTTTACTTTCTATACATGCTATTATTTTATTTCAATAACACTTGAAGTAAATGGGGAATGTTTACGGAATTTCCTTCATACAATTTTCTTAAAATAAAAATTATCCTCGTAACTAAAAATTTACGTACTTTGATTTCAATGAAATTTTTACAATTTATGTTGCATAACTTTCTTAAACAAAAAGAGGTAAATTTTCTGTTTCAACTGGGAACATATTTAGAAATTACCTTTATATCGTATAATTTTAATTCAAGTAAAAATTTTCTTCCAAGGGAAATTTTTTTCATACAAAGTATTGTTATTTCAATACGTTTCTAAGTAAATTGGTACCATTTTAGGAATTTCCTTTAACATTTTTTTTAATGAAAATTTAAGCCTCCATAAAAGGGAAATTTTGCTTTTCATTCATAGTATTACCATTTCAATAATATTTAAGTGAATTGAGAACGTTTTCGGAATTTCCTTAATATAATCATCTTAAATTAAAAATTTCTCTTTAGAGAAAATTTCGCTAATAGTTATTTAAAAAAATTTAGGAGTTTGCTTGACATAAAATTTTCTGTTTTCAAAGAACAGATTTTTTTAAATAAAGAAAAAGCCCTTATGTTAGCCAGTTCTTAAAAAGCATTCTCTTGACGTTTTTTTTAACTTCAGCAACAGCATATATACTGAAGGGAAATTTGACAAGTTTTTTAGCTTCATAAAATTTCGATTCATAGAAATAATTTTTCTTTTGGAAATTAATTTTGATAATATTTGGCTTTGCATTAAAAAAATTTTGTTTATGTGTTACTTATGTAAAATTTGACAAATCCAACATACTTTCATTAAATTGGCCAAATAAATTACAGATATTTTAATTAAAAAACTTCCTGACGTATAGAAACTTTATTTCTAGGGATTTTTTTTTTAAACAAAGTATCGTATTGATTATTTAAGTAGATTTATTGCATTAAATTTATTGAAGTATGTATATTTTTTAATGTAAAAAAATTTCCCTTTGGGGAAAATTGATAATTTTGAGCTTATAGAAATAAATTTTGTGAGAAAACTAAATTTATTGAGAGCATTTTCTAAAAAAAAATTTGTTTTTAAATAAAAAAAGAGCTTTTATTTGGCTTAAAGATTTATTTCATATAATTTTAAGATTTCCTTTTTGTTGGAACGATTTAAATATTTTGAGTTGTTCTTGAAATAAAATAAAATATGCATGCATTTTTTTTTTTGATTGCGTGCTGGATGGAGATAAAATAAATACAATCGTAGAACTCCATAATAATAATTATGATCACATCAATCATATTGTATAACACTTAAATTATCCTCGTATGCAGCACTATTGTGTTCAAATGATAAGACTTGTACATATGTAAGTGCATACATCTGTAGGTATGTACATACATATGTAGCAATGCACTGTCATAAAAATCAATTATTATTAGAGTTTAAGTTTTGTCATTTTTATTTTTCGTTTGTGTACAACAATTTTCTTAAGAAATAAAATCAAGAAAGGAAAAAAACACCAGACAATTTAGGTGTCTCTAGACGATGTTGAAACTCTCGGAAGCTTAACGAGAATTGGCTGAGTGACTGGCTGGCTGGATGGCTGGATGGCTGGCTGGATGGCTGGCTGGATGGCTGGCTGGATGGCTGGCTGGATGGCTGGCTGGATGGCTGGCTGGATGGCTGGCTGGATGGCTGGCTGGATGGCTGGCTGGATGGCTGGCTGGATGGCTGGCTGGATGGCTGGCTGGCTGGATGGCTGGCTGGATGGCTGGCTGGCTGCCTTAATACCCATCCAAATGACATTATGTCAATAATTTATTTATTTATTGTTGTTGCATCGTTATGTCCTTTATGGCATAGAACACAAAATAGCACAGCATAGCACTGCACAGCATCACAATCACAAACGAAATCAAAATCGATTTGTTTTAAACAGAAAATTCTCAAGTTTTACTAGCAGCACGTAGCGAAACGTGGCAAGAGGACGTAAGGTTTTGTTGTATTGCTTACAATATATTCATCTTCATCCTGCTGCAAAATCATATTGTACCTTGAGTTTCTTTTGTGTTAAATGCAACTTTTATATGACACATGTTCTATGGCATTTGTACATGTGTAATGGCATGTATTCTCTGGTGGAATGGAATATTTTTGTAAATTGTATTTTCGTTTTTTGTCTGTTTGTTTGTTAAAATTCGCCACCCTTTTCTTGATTTCTTAGCAAAACATGAAAATAAACTTCTTGTTCATTTACTATATGTATATGTGTTTTGTTTGCAAGATTTTGTTTCATTTTATTTTTTTATTTTCGTTACTTAACAATTTGTTAAGATGACGCTTATTTTGTTGCAGCTGGAAAACAAAAAGTATTTTTACAATTTATGTGAATAATGTAATATTTTTTTCTTTCATTTTTTGCTTCTGTATTGCTGCTGGCTATTGGCCTGCATAACAATTTGTTAACTTGATTATTTACAAAATACATCATCATGTTGTGTCATACAGGGATTTTATGTCGTTAAAGATGTTTGCAAAAAAAAAAAATAAAATTCAATAATTGATTTCGATAATTATTTAAGCAAATCAATTTTATTGCAGAAAAATTCTTTTGCAAAAAATTTAAAAACAATATTTAACAATCATACACAAATACTATGCTATTTAAAGAAACTTGTAAGGAATTTTAAGATTAATAAAATTGATAAGGATGTTCTAAAAAAAATGTGTTATTGATGATGCTGTAAAAAACCCATTGAATTTTTTTCCTTTTGCCACAGTTATACTTAAAGCGAAGTAATTATTGAAAGCTCAGAATTTCTCATATCGATATGTTAGCATTTTGTAAAATGTAGTGTTGTGTTCCGCTTTTATAAAATCTTTTGGGCTTCGTGAGATGCAGGATTTTCTGCTATAAGGGGGTTTCTGGGCATTACAATGGGCTTAGCGGGCCACCCATGCTCTCACTTTGAACGCAGACTGTCAGAATTCTTAAAAAATTTAAAGAACTTCAAGTTTTTAAGGAAGAAACCTACAGAAATTAAAGAAAAAGTTAAAGTGCATTTAGCTTTAGAGAGAGAAAAAGGGATAGGAGAAGAAAAACGCTAAGATAAATTATGGTAGATAAAGAATCATTGGAAGAAAACTGAAAGAATAATCGAGAAGAGTTTTCAGTACATCATTAAAAAAAGCTGTTACTAAAGTTAAATGTAACCTTCCTTGTACGCCTTGAAAAATAAAATTGCTGTTATTAAGCAACTTTATAAAAAGGTTCCATCAGAATCTCAGGTGCCTCCAACAATTACTAGAATCAAAGTACCGGATGGTTGAATGAACTTTTCTTCGAGTTTTGATATTTGGTCTCACACGACATATAAATAGGTCGCACCCGTCACCTTTCCAAAAAATCTTTTACAATCAGTAATTACTAAATCAAACAAAAAAAATCTTTAAACAATTTACAGCGCCAAAAAAATGTGTGCGTTCTACGGAAGATTTTAAAGAATATATCCGAAAAGTAATAATTCTGCAAAAACTGATATTTGTAAGATCACACCAGTCACAGCCTTCTGATGGCCATCCTGAGCGAATGTCACGAGTGCACGTCTGCAGCATCACGGGCATCTAACGTTCAAAAATGCATAACTTGGCAGCACTGTTTAACGTCAAGAGTTTTTTAATGCCTGTAAACGGCATACCTGCCGCAAATATCTGCAAATGGCGCAGTAAATTATTTTAAGATGCAATAAGTTGCAATGGAACAATAAGTTGAATTTATATATGTATTTTGATATTTAAATTACATTTTTCGACTTTTAACAAAAAAATAAGATTGATATATTCGAAAACGACTTTAAAACACAAAATCTTGGTATTTTTTCATTTTAGTAGTCTTCCTTTTACGGTCAATTGTCTTTTTACAAGAAATAATCGCTTTGATTTTCTTTCCAAACTTTTTCTTCCAATAATTTAAAAGAAAATTGTTGTTTTTGTTATCAAAATTAGCTTAAATAACATTACTTGCGGACTTAAAATTGTTTGCAGTTCGTTTAAAAATGTCAACTATGCACAGATGTTGAGCAGTTGCAAAGCATGTGAAATAGTCTCCTGCACAAGATATCTTATAAGAACTTTTAAGACATGAGGGATTTTTCAAATGCTTTACTACAGCGAAATCTTCTAAAACAAACGTTAACAACATTGTTTGCAAGAAATTTTTTTTGAGTATTGTAGGTATAGGAGTTAAAGAAAACACTTCGTGACGGAAGAATTTGTGATACTAGCTTCTTTCTACGCATAAGCACGTGTAAAAACGTCATGCATGTATGTGTGTATGATTTTTTATTTATCTGCGCACATGCAAAGGCACACACATGCATTAACATTAGTTGTATGCGGTTAATCACATAATAGCTTACCATCTACATATTACACACATACTCAAACGTACAATATGAAAAATAACAAGCATACACTAATCAACAGTACTTCTTTTGAGTGTTTGTTACAAGCAAGCTGTCTTGCGACATCGCTTGTTACAACTGATATACACATACACCAATACATCCATCGTGCTTCGCTTATAGTACGACAGCATTTATAATTGGTTTAGTATAATACATGCGACGTGAATACATTTAAAAATCATGACGTTTTTACATTTCAAGACTGTTTACGCAGCTCTCTAATGTGCAACAGTTAATCACGCATACGCAGTAAAATTTGGCAGAACTGCTGAATATATGCATAAATTTGCGGAATTTACGAACGTACCCTACTCTTTTGTTGAGTGCGATATATCCGTCCATGATGATTAAACAAAGCAGACTGCATAAGTGACAACCAATTGTCAAATTTTTTTAAGTACCTATTGCATAACTCTTTAGTGCTTTTAAAGTTTTAGTTTATCTCCCAAATTAATTTCAAAAATATTTTTCAATATAAATTTTTGCTAAACGTACATATGTATGTAGGTATGTATGTCTGTTCAATTTTATGTCCGTTTTGTCTTTTATTTTCATGTGTTTCCTATATGTTTTTAGTTTGACTATGTTTGTATGCAAATAAAATGCAAATTTTGTTCCGTATTTTTATTAATAATTTCTATCTGGAAAAAAAAAACAAAATAAGTTAGTAATAGAAAAAACTTTATTTTTTCATATTTCAAAAGTTAAACTAAAATAGAATACAGATCACAAGAACGACAACAGCTAGACTTAAATGGAAATTGAAAAGAAGACCAACTATCCATATAAAATCAAACAATAACGAAACTTTTTCTTCTTAATTCTCTGGAAAAAACATCGTATAGAGAGAAAAATGCATCAAACGACAATCACTTAAATTTGCAAAAAAAAATTAAGAAAATGTTAGAGGGAAAAAAGCATTTAGTAGAAGAAAATTTTATAAAATATAAAATCAGATAAAACTACCAAACTCCTGTGACTAAGTAAGCAAACGAATTCACACACACACACGCAGGGGAAGAGGATCTAAAACATTTTATGGAAACCAAGAAACATAAATACCAGTGCGAGTTGGCTGGACCGTATGCACTTATGCTGAGTTTGTGAAGAAGACAATGAGGAAACGAATAGAGGGTTATTATGACCAAAGATATGTTTTTGTTATGATAGTGGCAGTATTCATTTATGGTTATAAAGGTGGCTGCCGAGATGAAAGACTGAATGACTGACTGACTATTTTGCTAAAGTTAAAATTGAATTTTGCTTAAATATAATCTTTATGGAGCTTCTAACATCTAAGTAGACAAATGCCTTGTTTGCAGTAAATAGAGAATCTTTCAATAAGAGGTTGCCTTTTCATATAAAGATTTAACCAGTAGTTTTAAGCGAAAGAATTGCTTGTTTTATTACTCGTAATTGTAAGAAGGAAGTTATGCCATTAATAATGAAAGACAATGCCAAATGGTCTTCGATAACTTCACGAATTCCATCTTTGATGTCTTGTCTAAAAGTGTCTCCTCACCTCTTCGAGAAATCACATACTGAGCAAGCTTTTGACTACTAAGCACAGCTTCAAAAATGTAATACTCCTCATTGACACCAGAGGCGCTGCAACTATACACAACTACAAACGTGCAAAAAAGCAGATTTTAAAAAGAATGAATCATCACTCATCTTCTCTATCACTATCCAGGCAACACCTAGTTATAGTAGTAGGCATTCGTGGCCTGAGTTTCTCTAAAAAAAAATTGTCACAAAAGAGCGGTGATATCGTTACTTGAATTTATTTTTGCGAACTGTGACTGCAAAATTTAATAATTCTTATGCGTTTTTGAAAAGTATATCATTCCATTTTTATTAGTGGCAAAGGTTTAACTTGTCTTTTTGTCAAGTTGTTAGATTAAGTGTCATGAAAACTGTTCAAATGGCCGGCTATTGAAAATGAAACCTTTAATTGGAAAATCCTTATGAGAATAGCCATAAAAAATGTCGGTCCTTTATTTTTAAGCAGCAAAAGATAAGGTTTCCAAACATGCCATAAAATTATTCATTATAAGTTTGTATTATTAAGATCATGCAGACTTCAGCAAAAATTCTTAAAGGCATTAAGAAAAACTATAAAATCACATAAAATCTCTGATTTTTTTTTTTTTTTTTGAGAATTAACATGTTGAAAAAAGGTTGCTTCAACGCGGAAGAGAATGATGTAAAAGATCTCCTGCATTGTCACCATGTGCTCCGTTTTAAATAAATCTGTCGAGCTGAAGTTTTCAAATATACAATAAAACCTTTCAGTTCAAATTTGTATTATTAAGGTAATGCGACTCCTCATAATTCGATTTCAGCAAAAATTCTTTAAAAAAAACTATAAAATCACATAAAATCTCTCAAACATTTTTTGAAAAGATTGTCCCTGCTCGGGAGAGAAAAATGTGAAAGGCCTCCTGCATTATATTCATGTGCTCAGTTTTAAAACAAGCTATAGTGAGAACAAATGATTTCCGATACTCTTGCAAAGTTTTCCAAGTTTGGAATGTCCAAGAGAAATAAATGTCTTCTAAACCTAGAGCAGGGCAGTGATAGTTTCTGCATGTGTAACCATATATCAATGCCCTCTTAATAGGTATACTGGTTCCTTGAAATTCCTCCAGTATTTTCGACCACCTAAGATGTTATCGTGACCAAGTCAATCTGTAAGTAGAACGCCTAACCTTGCCTCATTCTCCGCTCTGCTTAACCTTAAGGAGCTCGTGAAATACATGATCTTCACGGAATCTTAGAGTCACTCCGATCACCAACTTTAGCCAGCCCTTCCGCAGTGCTCTTTTAGAAAAGCTGCAATCTATAATAATTTTTCATCTCGTTAAGAAATATCCAGCATTCGTAACATTGATATATGCACAAGCACTCTATAAAGATTTAATCTCAGTCTTACTTTCCACATAGGAAAGTATTATGCATTTTCTCTGCCTCTGTTGCGCTCTGGAGGACCTCCGTCTGCACTTCCTTGGCAGATTACCCTTCAGCAGCCTATTCGAGTTATCGGAGATGAGACTCAACAACGTAACCCTCTATATTAGGAGCGTGCTCCTCTGCTCTGTTCCACTCTTTAAGATCTCTGTGTACACTTGCTTGGCAGATTACCCTTCAGCAGCCTATCCAAGTTATCGGAGATGAGACTCAAAAACATAACCCTCTATATTAGGAGCGTGCTCCTCTGCTCTGTCCCACTGTTTAAGATCTCTGTGTGCACTTCCTTGGCAGATTATCCTTCAGTACGCTTTCCGTGTTATCGGAGAATCAGACTCAAAAACTTCAGCCTTGAAATTATATTAAGAGCAACGGTTGGTACGCCGCCGATTCTCTCTGTGGCGTGTGCTCATACACGACCTATTCTTTACTCTTATTTTCTCTAGCAATTATAGTCTCTGATAATACTCCACTTTACATCTATCTTTTTCACATCTCTCTCTTCTGCGGCTTTCTTCTCTTTTTTTTCCTAATTAGAGGTATCACAAAGGGATCATTATGTTAGACCCAAGTTGGCTGGATTCTAATTTTCATCCAACCTGCTAACCTAACCAACTGTCCATATATATTGAGATATATTCGTTGTATATCCTTTAAAACCTAAACTAGTTAAGCGCCATCTTTATCGCTGAAATTTCAACCTGTATTACACTTCTATAACTATCTATTTTAAAACTAATGCACTTTTCAAAGCGAGGAATAGAAATGCTACCACCGCCACTCCTGTCTGTCTGTGGATCCCTCAAACACGTATGTACAATATTTTGACATCATCTCATACGAGACTGAGAGCTAACGCCAGCCTTACTGATCGAATAAAATCACAGACAGTCATACCGGATTGAGATACGTCATATTTTTTGTCTGGCAGAGTTGTGGAGATGTCCAGTGGTCGAATTTTTCCATGCGTTAGTTGCTTGTAACCTGAGCGTATAGTTCATTGCAACTTGCTTGCCCAAGAGATTAGTTGGCACCCATTAGAAATATTGCCCTGGAAAGAATGATACGTGCTGCATCTGTTATATAAGAAGCATCTCTACTCTATAAGATTCGGAAATTAAATTAGGTTAGTTGTTTACTCCAATAGTTTTTGGCTTGTTTTTTATTTTCATTTTTATTTAATTTGTCCATTTTTGTTTTCACGAGTAGACACGTACGGGTTGAGAATCAAGATTACAACAGACCCGTGCCCTGGCATCCGAGGGGCACCTCATCATGATTCCAAGTGGGACACATGGTCACCCTTAGGTGCATCATGTATCGCTCTTAGATTTAATAGGAGTAGCTACGCAACACGATGCCCTTCAAAGCTGGAAAGTCTATCGTAGTTGATAACGTCTCTCCATCACGATTACAAACATGGGTGGAATTTTTACTATGATGGGGAGTTTCCTAGGTGGGTACGTCTCCTATGGTTCTCACAACCCTGGCGCCCCTTTCTCATAGTACGTCACTGTCGGTGGGAACCAGCGATGAAGTTATACTAGTACGCAGCCTGATCATTACAACGATCCTGAGAGTTCCATATTGATCTCGCGGATTCCTGCCAGACCCGAGACATGACAGCAACACAATTGACCACTTTTGTAGTGTATCAAGAGGGTCAGTGATTATGTCCAACCTATCCGCTAACCGGGGAGGCTCCGTATTGATAACGTCAAGAGACTACTACGCCTACAGCCTGGCTAGGTTCTAAACTAGTGTTGTTTTTTGGGAAGCAGGCCAGGGACTTTTTTCTACATAAATATGAAACAATGGCAACCTTGCTCCCCTTATCTTGAACATTTCGATGACATAAGAGTTTAGAGTCTAGTTAAGCTCAAATCCATTTGATCTTTGCAGTAAAAAGGTTGCTAAGTTATGACTTTTCGCAAAGAGAACCAAATCCGTTTTCGGCGAGTTAACGCTCAAGTCACTTCAATACCCCCTTTTACTAGTGATTTTTAGTGATGCTTGTACTCTTTGTCAGACGGTGTGCAGATGCTTATCACAGATACTGGCAAAAGTCCCTCATAATGCATCACTCTAAGTTGGTTCGCTTTTTCAACCTCCCACTGTTTATATTTTTTCTAACTTCACATAATACTCCTAACAAGCATTAAATACATGTACACTCACTCGTATACAAAGTTTTTATATATTTTGTTTTTATTTTTTTATTTATTTATTTTTTTTTTTTTTTTTTTTTGTAAAAAGAAAACTTATAGTTCATATGAAGAGGCAAAAAAGCTTTATTTTGTGCCTTATTCTTTTTTTCCTTGAAACTTCATTTTATAGAAGTCATATAGCATCTGATTACTATTTATTTTTTCGCCTGGTAGCTTTTATATGGTTTTATGGACATGTTAGACCGTTCCGTTTTTATTTTATATTATTTTTTCTTCTTTATATATTTGGACACTACAGATAATGATTGAAATAATGAAGTTTGATAGTAAATTGAAGTTGGTAAAGAAAACAATACAGCAGCAGCAGCAGCCACTAAACCACAAACAATAGCATAAACATTTAGATGATAATGGTCTGATAGATAGAAACAAACTCTTTAAGTACTTTGTTGCAATTTGGCAATGATGAGTTTTTTAATGAGAAATTGCAAAAGGTTAACTTAAAAATGAGATAAGGAGTGGGTCGAATATGCAGCACTTAAAAATAAATAGGTCTGAGGGGGGATAGAATAAAATAATTTTTGTATTTTCAAGCCATAATACTTTAGTTTAATATAAAAAAGAAAAAAAAACATGGAATGTGTAGTCATTTATTGATGAATTAAAAAAATTAAGTTAACTTGATCTGCTCGGTTATATTTTCCTCTTGAATATATTACAGTAATCACCATTAAATTGCCCCTTAATTTTTAAGATTTGTGTGCCTCTTTTCTTTTTTTTAAATTAATATATAACTTGTTCAGTAAAATATTAATTAATTTTTTTTAAATACCTTGAATTTTAAATACCCTATGCGTATTTTACTATTGGTAATGCAAATCATTACGAAATTAACCCTGCCACCCATTTTGATTTTATTCATATCTTGGGGGGGGGGGGGGGTGCAAATTTTAATATTCAATATTGAACAAAATTCGAAAATGTTTCAATAGAGTTTAAATAGAAATATTTTAAAATTTGATTTGATATTAAATGCCATAATTTGGCTCCTGGTGTTTGAGTTTTTATTTGTATTTATTTTTAACTTTATTATTTATTTGTATTGATTTAACTGTGTTTTTTTGGGAAGGTTCAACAAATTTTAGTTGAAAAAAAAATAAATAAAAGTTTCCCCTAATAATAAACTTTTCCTTTTCTATAACATACTAATTTTTATATTTTTTTTTTCTTTCCAGGTATGTAAACTTTTTACTCTCTTATAACAAATTAATGACGAAGAACAACCCAACGTAGACTAGTTAACAAGTGTGGTGATGGGTGGTTGATGTTGTCTCGTAGATATGATGGCATAATCAACTAAAACGGAATGAAATGTTTTAAGTTTAAAAAATAATAATTTCTTTGTGTATTTTCTACTTCAGCTTTAAAGCTTGATATAATTTCAAAAGAATTAACAAAATTCCTACATATGAGAATGTATAAATACGGGTATGTGTGCTGAGGGGTGGAATATAAATAACATAAAAAAATTATGTCTAATTTAGAAGTCCTTAGTGTAGTTTTATAATCAGGGTTTACATTAACATATATTACATATATACATATACATACATATTTATTTCATGTATGTACATATGTAAAAAATATTCGGCTGAGGGCAGCCAATAAATCTGATAGACATACAATTTTGCACTGTAAATAGGTTCAATTAAACGTGCCATAGCCATAACCAGAAGCACACAAAACAGCTGTTCGAACCAAACTTATGGGCAACACTGTATTTGATTGTAGGTGACTCGCCATAGCCATAACCATAGAAACCAAATGAATTTTGGTTTTTCGCTGTAACCAACGATCGAAAATAATCGATTTTGGTAAAAAAAAAATAAGTTTTAAGATTACGTCGCTTAAGCTTTTTTGGCGGTTATAGACCGATATCCGAAGGTCAGACTTAAAACTTAATATCCAAAAGAATTCATATATTTTATGCACATATTTAAAAAAAAAACACAATTTCAAACTGCTACATTCTTTGTGATTCCACAAAGAAATATTTTAACCATAAGTCTCAGTGATTTCGTAAAAAAAAACGTTATGAGCTTTGTTGAAAGTAAATATAAAATTTTATTAGTGTTTTTTATGGGAATTGTTACAATTTAAGTTTAAAATTTTTAAACGCACTAATAATCCCAAATTAATATTTTACTTATTAAGTAAAATATTTCTTTATTAAAAATACATTGAAATTGATTATTGAGGGGTTTAGCTGGATCCTATGCGCATTTCACTGTTGCTAATGCAGATCATCAGGGAACCTTTACCCAAAGCTTCTTAGAACAACTAGAGTTATTATAATATAAACTTTCATTTAAACAAATGAGAAGCTCAATAACAAATAACAAAGTTGAAACAAGAACTCAATAATCAACATGTTTTTTATTTTCTTACTTTACTATTGCTACATTGTCTGACTTTTTTTCAGCTTCAAATTGTAGTCGTAAGAGTATGTAAAAGAAAATAAATGTAAATAACAACAACAGCTATTTAAGAATAGAGTGTTGC
Source organism: Tachina grossa (assembly GCA_949987645.1). Classification (NCBI taxonomy): domain Eukaryota; kingdom Metazoa; phylum Arthropoda; class Insecta; order Diptera; family Tachinidae; genus Tachina; species Tachina grossa. The sequence continues at coordinate 151,270,885 of OX465276.1, forward strand.
CACACAAGTATTTTTTTGACCGGGTGCAGTCAAGTTAATAATTAGTGTTTTTTATGGTAATTGTTACAATTTAAGTTTAAAATTTTATTGTTTTTAACTTTTAAGTGAAAACTTGTCGTAAGTACCTTGTTAGTTAAATATTAATCTCTGCTCAATGTATATTTCAAAGAACCAACTTCACAACACTTAAGTAGTAATTTTCCTAGTTTATTGTAGCATTATTAGTTTTCAACATTACGTTATAATTTTTGTTAAAAGAAAAGCTCAAATAACTACACACCGTGCACCTTCTTCCACTACTCCTGTGGTCGGTGTTTTATTGTGTTGATTTTTTATTTAATTTTTTTTTGTTTGCATCAAGTCATTTTGTCACGCATTTTAAGGCGGAAATCCTATTTTAAGTGAAAGAAGAACAGAATGAAAAACATTAACAAAAAATAAAACGAAAAAAAAAATATTTACTACCACAACAAACCCTGCATATTGTTGGCGTCCAAAACCAGGAGCCAGACTCACAACCATGCAACCAACCAAACAACCAAACGCAGTAAAGAGCAAACTTTTGGCTTGAAAAAGAAGCAAAAACTTATTTATTTTTTTGCAACACACTGCACAAATGTTGTTAAACTAACCACGTTTAAAACTGTTTAAGTTTTGTACAAATATGGCCGCAATGGGACGACCCTTTATGATTAACAATATACATAAATATAAAAGATAAACTTTAATTTTATTTTTTTTACAATATCTTTGGTGGAAAAAATAATAACGCTGTTAATATAAACATAAATACAGGTGTTGTTGGTTGCAAGGTGGTCCAATCAGCAGTTTACTGCTTTAGTAGCTTTCATTCATTGTTTTTCTTTTTATGAATTTTTCCATTTGGTTTTGTTTTCTAGGAAAATTAAACTGAAACTGAAGAAAGGAAACCAAAAGTAGAGTAAAAGCAATTTCTATGCAAATATTTTATGAGTTAAGTAAGTGTAAACAGAGTTAAAATATATATACTATTAAGGGAAGAATAAGAGAAAGAGAGAGAGAGAGATTTTCTTCTTGCAGTTTCAATCGTACATTGTTGGGCCTTTTAGTAGGAAATTTATAAAACTGAGAATGGGTTATTTTTAAATTTAGTCCTAAATTGAGTTATCACCAATAAGCCAGGGTTTCTTTTATCAAATTTCTCATTTAAGCCTCATTTTATATTATAACAAGATGTTTTCATAAATTCAGACTCTCGTTAACTTTGAGTAGTTTTTAGGGCATTAAAAAGTGATATAAAATTAATTAAATTTTAAGAAAAAAAAATGTTTAATTAAATAATGTAGTTAGCTATTTTTTTGTATATGTAAATTATATGAAATTAAGTAAAATTTTTATTATATACATGTATATTAAATCCCTTTTAAATTCATATTCTGTTAATATTCAGTACCATGTTAAAATATTTTAGACTAATACCAATGTTGTTAACATTTTTCCAAAAAAAATTTTAAATAATTTTCAAAGTTTGAAAATGTTATGTAAATGTATTAAAAATACTTACAAAATTGTATATGTTAAAAAGTTTTTCTTTTAAAATTTTTTTAATATTATTAATATGAAAAAATATTGTAGACTTATACCTATTTTGTTTTTCTACCAATACTTTTCAAAAATTAAAAAAAAAAAATTATATGACACACATTGTTATTTATAACTATCAACAAAATTTTTTTTTTCTGATTAAAAGGAAAAAAGACAAAAACTAATTACCAAAAAATAAAATAAATATAATCCTGAAGAAGTTAACCAAAGGTTAACGAAATATCGCTATAAAACTAAAAATATATAAAATTTAAAGCTTAAAAAATAGTCTCATTGGTGATAGATAAAAAAGTGTTGAATAATAACCTATATATTATACATATACCTATATTTAATGATTAATTTTAAGAAATTTGGCTTCAAATTTGGAAAAATTTATCCATTCGAAAAAAGGCGTCAAAATTTTGAAATTCGTAACTGGTCTGCCGCAAAACATTGATTACTGCCTGATAAAATATTCGCTCTCGCCGTCCTATTATCATGAGAGCGCACTAGAAAACTATGCTGATGAATCCGAGTCAAAATTTGGTGTGGATGGATGCCTTTTTAATCCCCTTTTCCAACAGAGGCTGAGATTTAAGCTATAGAATTAATATAACATGATACAGGCTAAAATATCAGCCATAAAAAGAGCAGCTAACTGGACGAAGTACTATGGGGTATACAATTTATATATCAAAATTTTTTACCGACAGTAAAGTTGTGAACAATTCCCAATTGGCGTTTCTAATGTCAGATGTTTCTGAAGGATACAGCGAGACGTTCCATCCTAAAGGTACTCCATGTTCGCGGATGACCTACCCAAATCCGGAGCAAGTTCTTGACACGAATCAAACGTTTGACATCCCATTAAAATGCTGCAATATTAAAATTTCATAGTATTTATTTGGCATCAGATGGTTTAAAGAGGTCGCTCGACATCAAGGCTAATATAGTTACCACAATAAAGAAAGGCTCTTAATTCATAATTTCGATGCATTAGATGTTCTTCTAATGAAATAAACAAAAAAAAAAACTCGATTTCAAAAAAATAATGACTTCGGGCCTCTCTATATCAAGGTAACGATATGTCCTCAATATGATTGTAGTAGATCTGCAATACTGCAGGGAACACTCCGCGTGTAAATATGCACAAAACACTGTTTTATTAAATTAAATTAAATCTACTGTATAACGATTTCTGTGCAAGTTGTCATAAGGAAGAGTGTGGAATGCCTTATCTGTCTTAGCACCACCCTCTCTGAGAAAAAGGCATACATCACACCAGGGTTGTATCTTTTCAAAAGCCCTACGACAGTGTAGGATAGTGAGAAATAGTCTTAACACGTTTGCTAGAATTTTTAAGCGTTAACAATGATTCTCAAGAGGTCGCCTGCTCGACATCAATGCTAATATCGTTAATATAGAAAGGCCCTAACTCATTATTTTTTTGAAATCAAGATTTTTTACATATTTCGATGCATTAGATGTTCTTCTATCGAAATTTACAAACAACTTGATTTCAAAATAATGAGTTAGGACCTTTCTATATTAAGGAAACGGTTGTATGTAGTAGATCTGCAATACTGGTGGGAGAAGGTGTGGGGGACTCCGCGGGTAAATATGCACAAGAGTCTGTTTTACAGCTACGCACGGCGGGAAATTAAATCTACTGTTTAACAATTCCTATGAAAGTTGTCGTAATGAGGAGGAGGAAAAGAGTAGAATACCTCCTTGGTCTTAGGACCGCTCACTCTGAGAAAAATTCAAGCATCATACCAGGGTTGTATTTTTTCAAAAGTCGTACGACTTTGGAGTGTGTAGGATAGTGAGTCCTACCTAGCCTTAACAAATTTATTAAGATTTATAAGCGTTAAGTACGATTCTCAGCGTAGAGTATAAACGGACCTCCGGTCATTGCAATGTTGTACATGTATTTCAAAAACAGTATAATGAAGTTTAAAATTACAATCTTAGTTTAGATTAAGGGCTATACATAGGATTTCGTGATATTAGATAATTCTAGCCATACTTTGAAAAAAAAAATATGATTGGTAACAATACACATGCTATTTTCTATCACACAGTCATCAAGGAACTTCCTTCCAGTAATATGAGTAAATACCAACTTATTTCTGAAATAAATACTGATAATTTTATTTCGCTTTACCAACTCTATTTCATACTTTAATTATAAGCAGAAAAAAGGAATACGGACTATTTGCATTATTATAATGACTGTCTGTAAATGTCATTGGCCTGATTTTCTTTTAACTCGTATTTTATTGCCTTTCAACTACTTTATAAGTGTATATTTGCCGACTACTATGCATACATACATACACATGCATACATATAAATTGGCCTATACAAGCGAGTCCTTTCGGTGTTGTACAGTAAAGTTTGACTGACTGACTGACTGACATTTCAAATAGTTAAACATTAACCAAATTTTATGGAGCCACTACTGCCATCGCCACTCTGCTCGTAAACTGCAGCAATTTAACTTCCGATATTGAATAAAGCGAAATGGAATTTTTTTTTCTTCCTTGTTTATTAAAAATCTCCCAAGGAAAAAGCGAACGAACTAACGAACGAACTGTGGTAGTAGTTTAAGTGGTTTTTATAAGAACAAAATAAAAATAAAAAGGAATATTCTTGGTTAAATAAAATTTTTTTTTCTTGCAATTTTTTTGATCTAAAGCTGAGGAACCGAACGCATGCATAGTGGCAATTTTTATGTACTTGTATAAAAATACAAAATCTTTGCATACAAAGTGCTTAAAACTCATGCTACTTGCATTTCTATTACACTACTTAAGCTGCTGGCGAAAAATAAAGAAATGCCATAAACTGCAGCAGTTTTTCGTTTTGAACGTAAGCCATACAAACAGCTACAATTTATTTAAACTTGCAACCATTTTCCAATACTGGTGCACTTACTCTACTACACACTAATATGGGCAACAGCAGTTGCAGTTGCAGTAGCTGTAGTTGTTTTTGCAACAACTGTTGTTGATGTTTTTTATACAGTCACAATATTTTTTCCGATTTTTCTTTTACACTTATGGATTTTTACACCCAGACTCTCTTTCTCACACACACACACTTACATACTCGTATATTTTAATATCCATTTGTTTATATCAACAAAGATTCAGTTAAGTTTAGAGCTTTTTTCTTTCTTTCTTACTCCCTTTAATAAACCCCCTGAAAATATGTATTTTTTGTTTGTTTTTATACTGTGCATATGAACGCAGCAAAAAATGTAGGTGAATGTACTTGAAATGTACATTGAATGCAGTTTATTAAAAGCTACAATTTCAACAAGAACTGAAAAAAACGTGAAATGCATCCCCCATTCCAAAATCAGCTATTAAAACCACCCTCCCCTTCCTACAGCTTAAAAAAATTGCTTTTGTTAAATAGTGCCACAATATGTTTACATTTTATTCACATAATTTGACCTCCCATTGAAGCTTATACACAGAGAAAACAGTGCCTACTAAACACGTCATAAAATAGAACAAAATTAATAAGAAACCTCTGGTTTTTTTTCAATAAGGAAATCTTATTAATTTCATAGAGAAAACCTTTTTGAAAAAATCAAGAAAAAATCTTGTAGTTTTTATGAGGTTATCTTATTGATTTTTTTAATAAGGTTTACTTCTTGATTTTATGAGCTCGCAAAGAAAAAATATGGTTGAGGTAACCATAATCCAACAGCAACATACTATGATTGAATTATATGGTTGCAGTCAAATCATATTATTGTTAATAGAAAAAAAACTTTAAAAATATTATTATCTGAGTTAATTATAATATTATCTGATTTAATTATATTATAATCTTAGTATTGTAAATATGACAACACTATTGTTAGATGTAACTAAAATATAATTGAGACTCACATTACCATGTTCTAATATTATATTAATATTGTTAAATACGACCAAAGTATTATTTAATATAATAATACTATTTTATTTTTTAATCATATATTTATTGTAGAAACAGCTGTGCGTTAAATTCGAAATAAAAACAAATTAATATTGTTGAAATAAATTGTATATATAGAAATGTATACTTACAAGACATACATACAGCCATGTCGGTATAAAAAGATACACAAATGCTTATATATTTTTATTGATCTACAATTTTGTTTATACTTCATTTATTTATTCATTTATTTAACACTACCGATAGCTTACAAACGAAATACTGAACTGACAGATGTTTCTGAAAAAGATTTTTTTTTAAACTTAACATAGTATGGTTTTGGAAAACATTATATTGTTATTTACATCATATTATTTTTAAATAATAATACAAATTATGTTTTAGTCATAAATTTTTAACAAAACTATATTTTTAAACTTTAACCATATCACACTTTTATATGGATGTGATAATGTAATTATTAAATTCAAACATTACTCTGTTTATCGTAACGAAGTAAATGTTTAAAATAACAATAACTAGTTTTCGACGACCACACATTTGTTTCAGAGAACATAATATTGTTTTCTCAACCATTCTACAACCATATCTTTTCTTTGTGTGAGGCAACCTCATAAAAAAAAATTATGTCTTTATTCTTTGTGCTTTGCTTATGTATTTTCATTTAAATTCTATACCATATACTGTTATGTATGTATGTAGTATATGTAGATGTTATTTATTTATACTATACATACTATACATACTATACATACTTACATACATACATACATATTATATTGTATTCTTAATTAACTAACTCACCATACATACATATTACTACTTGAAAGGAGACAAGTATTGAACCAGCAAACTTCTGACTGATAGACAAACACTCTATCCAATATGCTATCAAGCAGTCTGAATAACCATCTTCTATCTTTTATTCTATATAATTAATAGGCAAACACGTTTTTTGTAATCCCTTTTACGCTGGTACCACACTTTATTGAAATCGGTTTAGTATTTTGGGAGCTACAAGCGTTTAAAGTTGCTACTACTACATGCAAACATATTACACACGCATTTATTAGCTTACAAGTAAAAAAGAAACAAAACATGAGTGTGTGTGTGGATTTGTAGTATTTCTCTTGATCTAACAATTTTTTTTTCTTATTTTTTGTTGTATGCAGTGTTGCCATATTTATTTGTTCAAAAATCTTCAAGTCGATCAAAAAAAACTTTTTGTCACCAAAAATCTTCCTTGTTATTTTATTGAATGGAAATGAGTTAAAATTTATTTTGTTTCTTGTGAACTATTAAAAATAAAGCCAAATAACACAAAATATTTAATGTATAGAATATGTGTAAGATCATTATGAAGCAAATCAGAAAATTTCTAAGTAGTTTGGTCAAAAAATCCCTCAATAATATATTAAAAGTACCAAAAGTAAAATTTAAAAAAAATCTTATTTTAAGATAGAAAATCTTTTATGTCGTTTTAACATGTCTAAAAACTTCAAAAATAAGATAAATCTTCACATATGGTAACACTGGTTGTATGAAAGCCATAATACTTAAAGGAAGAGAGTTGAATAAATTGAATTAACTTGGTTAAAGGGATTTTGTTTATGTTTTTTTAATTTCATGTATTATTTAATTATGCTTGCATATGTATGTATGTTTGTGTGTGGCTGTATTTTAATGAATTTTTTATGAAGTTTAGATACATTTTCTTTGAATCTTAAATTATTTACATATTAATTTTTATTCTAGAATACGGACGAGTGTGTCGTCCGTTTGGTATATCTAGTTGAAATAATTTTGCAAACATGCTTATACAAAAACGAAAAAGATCATGAAAAAAATTGTCTGTATGTCTATTTATAGATATGAAATAACAAGACACCTTATAAAATCAATAAGATGCTTTACACATAATCATATAGGAACCTAATAAAATCAAGAAGAAAACCTTATTGAAAAAGTCAATAAGATAGTCTAATAAAATCAAGAAGAAAACCTTGTTAAAAAAATCAATAAGGCAACCTAATAAAATCAATAAGAAATCCCTATAGTTTACAGTTTATAAGAAAACCTAATAGAATCAAGAAGTTTTTCTATATGGATTGTTTTTTTAGTGCTAAAAACAAAACGGAAATTGAGTAAAAAAAAGTTGTGAATAACAAGATTTCTTCTTGATTTTATGTGGTTTTCTTCTTGATAAAATTAATAAGATTTACCACATAAAAACAATAAGGAATCTCTATGAAAAAATCTTCGCTTCTTTCTGCTGGGATACCCCTTAGCCTAAAAATGTTTCATAGAGAAAATCTTATTGATTCTATGAGGCAGTTTTTTCTCTGTGTAATGGCGCCTAGAATGCAAAGACAAATTTTAAAATATTGTTTTTGTTTGAAATGTATGTAGGTGTGCGACAAGTCGAACGTTTCAATAATTTCTAATATAAAGTTTTAAAATATATATTATACATATATTTTTGTAAAATATTAAAGAAAAAATTCAATGGACCAACCTCAGTTGTCCCTGAGCAACGTACAGGAGTTCAATTCTTCGGTGGATACATCTCAAATGGGTGCCCCTGTGGCTGAGTGGTAGCGATGCTAGCCTCTCAGTCCAGAGGTCGTGGGTTCGATTCCCACCATAGATCCTGGGTGTTTTGCACAGACAAGCTAATCGCTTTGCGAATGGAGTTTGTGTTTTTATAAAAAAAAAATTTAAAAAAAAATGTTTTCATTGAAGACCGTGCTCGAACCCCCCAGTACCTTCGGTGTTGTAGTCAACGTGCTAACTACTTCAGCCAACGTCTCCCTCTAAAATATTTGTTAACGGCTTTAAAAAAAAATTTTGTTGGTTAAGTACGTATAGATGCATTTCGTTGCAGCTGAGGCAACTGATCAGTAGACTTCGGCTACAATTAATGCCCCTATTACGGTTCTCAACTAAATTCAGTTTGGTCGTCTAAGAGTAGACCAAACTTACACACGACCAAACTGTGTTTTAGTATTATGAACTAACTGTTTTTTAGTTGAAATTGTCTTCACGTTGCCAACTTGATATTTCAAGTTCGACAGAAAAAACACAAAGCTTTAGAAAAAGTATCATTTTTAGTGTTTTAGTTCAGAGAAATCTTACCAAATGGGCACAAATATATGTATATTTATTTAATGACGACGAAAACGAAGCCGCAATTGTAAATGTGCTACGTATCAGAAGAAAAATTCTAGATGATTCCAACCCTCTCGAACTACCCACTGCAAGGTAAGGAATAATCAAAATAGGGAACGAATTCTTTAAAAAATAATTTTTGAAGGTTATTCCGGCAGAACAAAGAAACGTTTCGTTATTTGTGGGATCACCTAAAACCATATTTAAATAAATCTTTGTATGTGCCTGCTATACCGCCGATACTGAAATTGTTAAAAAAATTTGTTATTAAATATAACAAATATTTCTAATTACGATTTTTCCACTTTTGCTGCTTTTTATATCGCACCAACCTGTAACTAGAAAAACCCAACCACAGACCCAACTACTAAAAAGCAGTTGTGTATACTCAACGCTTCTCTCAACCAAACTTACGCAGAGTTGTAAATGACATTACCAAAAGACAATTGAAAAGACAACTGTTAATTTAGTGGAGAATGGCAATGCAAATTTATCAATCCCAACCAAACTATTTTAAAAGTTGAAAACCGTGATAGGGGCATAAAACAAAAGGTTACAGAACCCCAATAATTATAGGTAACCTCCCAATAATATATTGAGAATTACAAAACTGCAATCACAGTAGATAACACAAGCTTAATAATATTACCTGCTGTGTTTTGAAAAAGCTTCTTGTGATTGTTGCTTTGCAATTCTCATTCATTTATTGGGAGTTTGTTTATAAACACTGGGATGTTGTTAGCTTTTTTTTTAATTATAGTTGCAGCAGCAACTTAATGCAACAAACAGACTTTTTAAATTTGTATGCGTTATAACACGCGTTGAATAAAAATAAGAAATTAAAATTATTTTATAAACATTTTAAATTAAGGAAGAAAATATAATTATAAAGTTTTTCTTAACATTTCACTTTAAGCATAATTGTGTGCACTACTCGTACTTATATTTTTGCAAATTGTCGACCTGTTTCTGTCATAAAACAAACACACTCGACCCACTGCTCCTCTTGTGCATTGTTGTCAAATAAGAAAATGTCTCTCTTTTTATTTTATTTAAACAATTGTTTTGTTATTGTTGTTGTAGCACTTTGTTCCTTTATGCAACGACATTTATGCACTTCAAAATAACATTTAAAAAAAATATATAAAACTTTTGTTTTCTTATGCTTCTTGTGTTAGTAGAAGAGCTTAAAGGCATTTTTCCTAGCAACAATAGTTTTTTTTCAAGTCGTTTCTATGGTTTAATGGTGACCATTTGCCCTGACTTGGCCTGGCCCCAACTGCTGCATGGTTAACTGTCTGAGTACCCTGGTGCATTCTTTGCTTTCTTTTTTCCAACAACAAAAAAATATATATGTGCCATTGTTTAGAATTTTTAAATAGTTTATTTTTTTGTTGCAATATTTTGGCGAGTTAAATAAAAAAAAACACAAAAAGACAAAAAGCTACCACTTGTGGGGTTCTCTCTTTTATTTTTTTATATACTATATTATTATGTATGTACATATGTATATATGTTTTCTTTTCATTTAAAGTATTTAGTGCATGTTTTCTTTTCTGTTTTTTTTTTCTTTGAGTTTAAATGAAACATCGAAAAGGGCCAAGTATAGTATAAACAATTGTCTAAAACTATGCCACACGTTTTAGTATTTTTTTAGTGGCAAGTTGTGGGTAATTTTTTTTTGCTCTTTCAATATTTTGGTCCATTGTTTATTGCAAAGCTTAAAATAAAAGAAATAACTAAATTGTAGACTCAAGTGGTCAATAAACTGTAGATGGAGCTTTAGAAAAATAAAAAAGAGAATTTTAATTAATATTTGTCTTAGATAAAAATTCTGCATTAGGTTTTGAGCAGAAGTGAAAAAGAAAAAAGAAGAATAAAAGAAAATTAAGTCAATTTATAGATGCTTCTGAAGTAAATATTTAAATTGAGAACACAATGAACATCTTTATAGAATCTTTTAAGAAAAGACGTCGCAGCCGTACAATTCGCTTAAGTGTTATAGAGAAAGAGAGAGAGAGAGCTAGAAATATACTTTCGTTGCTGGTTCTTTCTCACTGGTTTTTTTATATATGCTTCCGAAATAAATATTTAAATTGACAACACAATCAAAATCTTTATAGATTCCTTTAAGAAAAGATGTTAAAGTCGTGCTAAATTTGCTTAAGTGTTAAAGAGCGATAGCGAGAGCTAAGAATATACTTTCGTTGCGGGTTATCTGTGCCTGTCTGCTTGCAAGTAACTTGTACATCAGAAACAAGTCGAGTCTTAGTCCTGTTTTAGACTTGGTAGTTTTTCTTGAAGCAGTTATCTTCAATTCTCTTTTAAAACTGCTCGTTCTTGTTCAATTTTCCTATTGTTTTAATGCTGCGAATGAAATAACAAAAGAGAATTGAAATAACTTTTCTGTACAAGCAAGTCAGTACACCTATTCTTTCTTCTTTCCTCTCTCTCCCATAAACTCAGACTTGCTTCAAGAAAAACTGCCGAGTCTAAAACATGAGTTAAATTAAGTTTAATACGCATTGAAGACAGTGTGCACACTTCTACCGATATTCGGTAGATTCTACCGAATATGTTTGTGGATTGAACAATCTACCAATTCTACCGAACAAGGCCTGAAATCTACCGAATATTGTTATTTAGTAATTTAAGTCGATATATGTGTAAATTGCCTATTTTGACACATAGCAGTGCGGCCGCAGAGCGGTCATTTTCTGTCATGGAAATCATTAAAACAGAACAAAGAAATCAATTAAAAACTGAAACTATAAGTAACCTAATATTTGCCAAAGAATTGTGCCTTGGGAATGAAATATTTATTCCTTCCAATGATTTAATCATTTTTGCACAAAAGTTTAAATTCATAAATAGATCTTACATATAACCTTTGTAGTTACAAATGTTTGTCAAATAAAAGTTATTTTAGTAGCTTTATAAAACAAAAACTGAATTCCTGTTATTTATGAATATTATTTTATATATGCATATCATATATATAGGGTAAGGGCAAATAACTGGGGATGACACTTTTTTTTATTGGAAATGCTTCATTGTTTATGGCAGTTTAATTTCCAATCACATGTGAAGTTTTAAATGCGCTTTTGGAAGCTGTTTAGTGTGATACTCCTTGCACTTACCCTTTATATATGTATATGTAAGTACATATATATATTTTGTAATTTTTTGTGTTTCTTTGAATTGTTATTTTTTATGTTTCTCTGAATAAAAAAAATTTTCTACCCAATTTCATTCAAATCTACCGATTTTTTTGACGATTGTACCGAATTTAAAAAAAAATTGAGTGTGCACACTGATTGAAGATCGAAGGGGAGAAACTTGCACTCCCGATTATGAGCTTCAGGCGTTGATACTAGAAATTTTTTTTCTGTCACACATTAAGGCGTTTTACAGCTTTTTATTTTGAATAATATTAACAGCCTTTTTTATAAAAATTATTAAGGCTTTATAAAGGCTTAATAAGTAAAATTTTTATAAAAATTTATTTTAAAATCCCTTTATATTTATAAAGCCTTAATATTTTTTATAAATAAGTCCGTAATAAATTTGTATACTATAATAAGTCCTGTTTTTAATTTATTTATTTTGTTCTTGATAAGTCCTAGTTTACACTAGCTGGTCTTATTGCTAAGCTGATTAGTTTGTTAGGTGAGAGACACGGGGGGAAAAGGAACGTTTCTATTCCCCTCGTCTCTCTCTCTCCCTGAAACTAATCAGCTTAGGCTTAGGCCAAAATATTTTTAAAACTTTTTTTTAAAAATGTGATTGTTATATCTATTTTCCCCTTGCGCAAGGATAACAATTAGTAATATAAAGTACATCAGAAAATAATAGAGAGCTGCGTAAACAGTCTTGAAATGTAAAAACGTCATGATTTTCAAATGTATTCACGTCGCATGTATTATACTAAACCAATAATAAATGCTGTCGTACTATAAGCGAAGGACGATGTATGTATTGGTGTATGTGTATATCAGTTCCCTGTCGGAGAATGTGTGGTTGACTAAAAAATAGTTAACTTATAGTTAACTTTTCTTAGACTGACTAGAAGCTAGCTGCAAAGTCATCCAGAACAAACCCAAAATTAATTCTAAAGTTGAGTACGTAATCGAATTTGGTGAGAGCCAACAAATTTATTCTCAGCTACTTTAAAACTCATTTCAGTTTTATATTAACATTTTGCTGTTGTTATTTTAGATGGCAGCTTAGCCGAGTGGTAGCGCGTTGAGTACACAATGTGTGATGTTACATGTTCGAGCCACAGAATTTTTTTTTTTAATTTACTGACTACCAGGTGATTTAAAAAAGTCAACTTTAAGTTAGCTTAAAGTAGTGCCTAGTGAGACAATTGACTACCGCCTAGGACATCGCAATGTTAAAATAGTCAGTTGATTACATTGCAAAGTAATGCAAGTGTAGTCAGTACTAGTTGCGAAATAGTTAGCTTAAAGTTAGTTTAAAGCTAGCCAAATTTCCGATAGGGTTGTAACAAGCGATGTCGCAAGACAGCTTGTTTGTAACAAACACTCAAAAGAAGTACTGTTGATTAGTGTATGCTTGTTATTTTTCATATTGTACGTTTGAGTGTGTGTGTAATATGTAGATGGTAAGCTATTATGTGATTAACCGTATACAACTAATGTTAATGCATGTGTGTGCCTTTGCATGTGCGCAGAAAAATAAAAACTCATACACACATACATGCATGACGTTTGTACACGCGCTTATGCGTAGAAAGAAGCTAGTATCACAAATTGTTCCGCACGAAGTGTTTTCTTCTTTTACTAGTACCTACAATACTCAAAAAAATTTCTTGCGAACATTGTTGTTAACGTTTGTTTTATAAGATTTCGCTGTAGTAGAACATTTGAAAAATCCCTCATGTCTTAAAAGTTCTTATAAGATGTCTTATGCCTTGTTTTTTTCTTTTGGCAAAAACCATTGCCTCTTTTCTCTTACTGAATTTTGCAATAATCACTAATTTTTGCCTTTTTTCTGCTAAGGTCTTTTTGAGGGGTTAATTGTACGTCTAACCGCTTTTAACCCCAAAAAATATACATCATTAATAATAAAAAAACTGTCATATATTAATTTAAGTAGTTCATCATTTTTGAAAATGAAATTGACAGTTAAAGCAAAAAAAAAAAATTCTAATTCTGATGTGATACAATGTTTTAAGGGCGAAAAAGATTTGTTAGAATAAAAGCAGAAATTGAAACATGTGTGTAAATTAAAAATAAAATGATGAATGAGCTTTATTTTAACATAATTAACATAAAGTTATTATTAAATTTTTACCAAAGATCAGAAAAGTTTGATTATTATTTTTTTTTTCAATATAATTCAAATATTGTGTTATTGAGAATTTTGTTGTAATAAGTTACACATGTCATTTATGTATGTATATCTTAATACATAAATGGGGAGAGTTATTGCAATATTTTTTGAAACAATTTTAAATTACTTATAATTTTTTTTTTGTGTTCTTAGCTTTTTATTAGTGATTTTAAGTGAAAAGCGAAGCGTGAATTTTTAACTTTGTACAGAATCTTTGTGCAAACCAATTTTAGACTTTTTTTTTTATTTTTGGCTCCCTACATTAATTACAAATAATTAACAAAGAATAAGTTTTTTTTATGTATATCTATGGATATAAAATTATAGCGTGTATTTGTTCTTAGCGCATGATCTTTGTCACTATAAGAGCTGTGGAGCTGAAATTTTTAACACAGGTTCGGGTCAATTCCCGTAAGGCTTTCTTTTTGTTTTTGATCCAACAAATGACCACTGTGTGGAGTAATTTGTAGATAAAAAAATTATTATGATTGCCGGGCTCAGCTAGTATATGTATAATAATGTACGATTTTATTCTCATTCGGTTCATATTAAAATAAATATAAGTATTTCAAGTCTATCTATGGATTGGTAACGTGCTAGAAATCGTGACTGTTCATGACTTCCCATGCAATTAATTATATTTAATTTACTGGAAACGATATTATGGACTAACTGACGTCGGTGTAAGTTCTTTTTTACAATTTGGTAATGGCATTTTGTTAAAATAAGTGCAAATTTTTTTATCATCTTAAAGAAAAAGAAATAAATTTTATGTTTATTATAAAGTAAAACTTTTCTATATAGTATAAATAGTCTAAATAAATTTTTTAATTTAAAAGAAAAATAATTGAAATTTCTTTAGAAAAGAAAGCGACAAACCGCAGAAAAAGAATTCAAACTTTAAATGTTGAAATTTTACAACTGAAATCTGCCTGCTAAGCGCAAGTTTGAATCACAAGAAAACAATTTAGCGATCTAATGATATTGTTTTTAAGTCGTTCCTGTTAACGAAAAAAAAATAAATAAATAAATACTTGCTCCCATAAATAACAAAAAGAAACAACTTTATTCAAAAATTATTTCATCTATTTTAGTTCCCCCTAAAAGAAAATGATTAATTGCCCTACATCAGACGCTCTTTCGCCCCTGACCGCTTCATTTAAATCTTGAAGAAGAAAAATCTTAACTTTTAGAAATTGACATTGTTGTTCATTCGTTCATGCGCTTATTCGTTCGTTCGTACTTCTCCACACATTGTGGTATGTATATGTGGCTCTTCTGTCTGTATGAAATTATCAAGATGTTTATTTGCAAAAAAAAAAAAAAATAATAAAATTGAATAAATCTGGCCTCCATAGAAATCATTTGCAATCTCTGCGAAATATACATACATACTACATATTCTATGTTATAAATGAATTTAGTAATAATAAATAAAAAAAAAAGAAGACAACATAAAATATTTTATTAAAAGCTTTAACAAATACTTGTACTAAATAAAAATGTTTTATACTGTGTAATCTACATCAGCAAAGCGACAAAGAATGTATTAATTCAAAGCAAACTACTAGCATAGAATTTCTAATGAAAACTAATTTGCATGTAAGCACACAATAATAGAAATTCTACAGAATTTTAATATATTTGCCATTCATTAATTTTTTCTACAAATTTAATATGCAGTTAAAATTAGTTTAAATACGAATTAGGTTAGGTTAGGGCTAATAAATCAGTGCAGGCTTAAACGCTGGTTTAGTTGAACTGAAGTTAAATTTAGTTCATAGTTTAAATTCCACAGAGGCTAATAAGTGCACTATATAACATTGAACCAGAAATGCCAAGAAAGCTTAACTGACCAATTTTTTTGGACCTCGGTTTTTTACGAAAATTCATTATTTACGATCGCAAACCAGTGATGGGAATTGGAAATCTTGATTTCGTGCCAAATATGTTTTTAAATAGTGCCAAAATCACTTGAATAGTGCCAAATAGTTTGATATATACATTAATACTTTTCGAGCCCGATTTTCGATATAATTGTGAGCGACATGTAGTAAAAAATTAACTTTTTTATTATCAAAATTGCAAAATTGTTGCTAATCTTTAAAATATAGGCTGCAAAATTTATCGTGAGCGACAATTCACCTATATACTCATCCAGTTGTCGATATCGACGTCACAACATCAACAAATTGGTATTTATTTTGGTATTCCGTTACCTAAGGTGTAGAAAATAACATAAACCTGCCAACAGGAGTCAACTGTTTTCGATAACGGGCACACAAGCTCCAATTTGTTGTTGTTAAAGTGACGTCGATGTCGCCAAATGGAATAAGGGTAAATGCCCGATATCTATGCATCATATATTAATAGTTTTTACTTATTTACAAGAAATAAAAATATAAAAACATTTTTTACGTTGTAGTAACGATTCTAAAGGACATACTTAAAGACTATAATAAGCCTAAACTAATTTAAATGATAAAATAACTTTTTCTAATTAGATGTACATACATATATATATATACATATGTACATATGTATATACTAAAGCTACGGTCACACTTGTCAAACATTTGCCCAAAAAAACGTAACCAACAAACACTAATGGAAAAAGTTTTGACCCAGACGAGTGTTTATCAAATTAAACAGTTTCGAACACAACATAGATATAGATAATGTCATAGAATCCAAAACTATTGGCTACTTTTTAACTTGACAAACTTTTCTCTGAGTTGAAAGATTTTGCATTAGCATTTATTGGTTACGCTTTTTTGGGCAAATGTTTGACAAGTGTGACCGCACCTTAAGTGACATTATAGTTTGTGCTTTTTTATGGTTAATATATTGTCGAGTTGTACAAATTCGTGAATGTTCAAAATATTAATAATTGTTAGCGATTTATTTTAATCAAACAAAGATTCTGTCGGAATAGTATAATTTGTATTGCTTTTTTGGTTCATAATTTTATATGTATTACGATTATAACAAGATTTATTGTTAGACTTCAAAAATCTTTGCCATGTATTAAAGATGCAAAAGCTTATAATTGCAGTCCATTTTATTTCCATTTTACTTTTTATAAAATTTCGAACTAAAAATATACTTTCCACGCTTGATGAAGAGTAGAGAATATAAAGTATACTTTGAACGATTCGATAAATATTACTTAAAAATTGTTCATTGAAACTATTGTTTACGTATCCATGTCTTCCAAAAACTCACTCACATTTAAGTTCTTGAATTTTTTAAATCTTCAAGGTCTAATATGGATCTGTATGCACTTTTCATTCTTTCACGCATTTTATTTCGTTTAGAAGCATTTTTTTTTTTTATTAAAAGGAAGAGTATTATTTGTATCTCCACTTAGAACATATTCTGGCACACACTTTGGAAAGCAATTCAGATAATAGTCCTTGAAGTTATATTTAGTTTTCAAATATGATAAAAAAGAAATATAAGAAGACCTTAATTCTGTTTTTGAATTCTACAACTTTATGCTGGGAAAATTAGTTTTTGATTATTATTACTTCAATTTCAGTGCAGAAATAATTTTCTTCCGTCGAAAGATGGTGAGAATTTCGATCTGTATTGCCAACATAAAGATCATTAATATATTTTTTGTTAAAAAAATTTTGACATAAATGACGAAATAAAAAAGGTTCTTTAAAATTAAATATAATTCCATATTTTTAGATTGCATTTCGATAATTTACCATTTCTAAAAATTTATAAAATCATCTCTACGACATGAGGTGTTACAAACAAATTTATATATTCATTTTAATAGATCGTCAATGTCTCTGGAAAACCCGTTAATTTTAACTATCAGAACCGAACACTTGTCAGCCTCAAATTCTACTTAATTTTTATTACTTAAAAACGTAATAAGTACAAGAAGAGTACTTCTTATTCCATTAAGAAAAGTTTCCATATTTAATGCACAAAAAGTGCCAGAAAAGGAGCAAAAGTGCCACAGTGCCAGGCAACGTCCAATAGTGCCAAAAATGACACAATTGTGCCACATTTGCCATCACTGTCGCAACCACTAAATTTTGCTCAAATAATTAAGTTTGAAGAATGTGTCCCTTAAGTTTTTTTGGCGGTTATGGCACGATATGTGTAATATTGTGTCAGCACTGGAATAAATATCATAGAAAACAGCTGTTTTGCAGCAGTTTATCAAATCTGCACAACCAAAATGACAAAAAAGTTTATGAAAATAAAATAAAATTATACCTGTCACTGTAGAAAAATGTAAAGGAACAATAGAGTGTAAGAAAACAGATCGATCAATATCGAGGCTGGACAAAAAGTTGAGTGCGATTTTTTAACGCAAAACATATACCCCCGTATGCAAAAAAATATTTTACTTTAGCTTTAAAGTTCATATTAGTTGCCAAGTACTTTAAGGCTCACATACCTTTGTTAAGAAATCATATGCAAAAGACAACTTTAATTATTTTGTGATTTAATAATAAATACTGGTAACACCACCGTGTTCAACAACCAATTCACAGCTAATGATGTACAAAATAGAATACAACTTCATTCGGGTATTCAAATAATTTTTTATTTTATTAAATAAATTTTTATTATATTGAAGTAAAGCAACCTAATCTAAAATATATGAGCTTCGGACATGGTAGGAGAACAAATAAACATTTCTATGAAGTAAAAGTAAAAAATATGAACAATTATCACAATTTGTTTTATTCGAATGAAATGAGTATTTGAATATCTAGCTTATTTCGATTCGTTTTGATTGTATGTAGACCACTAGAACATTTTTGTATAATTGTATTTATTTTAGTATTTTTTTATGGATTTTGCTATGTATTTCGAATCAGTTGGATAATTTAGTGATGTTTTCCATCACATGGCGAAAATAGTAAATTTCAAATAAGAGCTAGCACTTCTAGCTTCATTTTCAGATATAACATGAATCAATATGTGCTATATTAACAAAAATATTTGAGGTACAAAATACACATTTTGGAAATATCAACTTAAATTAGCCTTAACAAACGTAGGTGCCTACTTTAGAATTTTGATATAATATTTTTTTTGAATACAACTTTACTTAACATTGCTTTTCAAAGCTTTGTTAAGTTTTTTTGAATACGACCCATAGGATGTATGTAACAAAATCATATGGTCTTTATTGATAGTTTAAACGCCCAAATTTCTTTAGAGATGGTTTCAATTCTTTCCTGATGTGTTTGTTTTTCTGCCTTAAACACATTTAAAAACAAAAATGGAAAAGAACTACAATTATTTGTAACCTCTTAAGGGCAGTTTAAACTTTTAGGCCTAATTACGAATGCCGCCGTATTTCAACTACGTCGATTTTGTAATAGATTAAAGATAAAATTTTGTTTAGTCTAGTTCAAAATCGTCGTAGTCGCAGTCGTAATACGGCACTCGTAATAAGGCCCATTGTACTTTGTACTAATAAATGTCAAAAATTCAAATACTATGTGCAAGTGCGATATTGTGAATGGAAACTGTCATGGACGAATGGCAAATAATACGATAAAAATTTGACATCTCATGAGGCGACACCATTTTTTTTTTTAATTTTTTAAACGATAAGACTTTCATGTGATCAGAGTTGCATTATTACAAAATCAAGTAATAACTCACAAGTCGTCTGTTTCGACGCCGATGCCGTGCCGTCGTTTATGAAACATTTCTTCATCTTAAACCGGCTCTAAATATTGAATATGTTTATCGTTTTGAAATATATAGCGTGTAAGCCATGTCTGAAAATTAACGAAATTATCGTATTTTTCTTTACTTTATCTTATTTGAATCAAAGGCTCTGCCAACGCAAGTCAACGATTAATGTAGGCATGTGAATCCTCAACAGCTGTTTGCTTTCTACTTGCGTTTATAATGTAATTTGAGGCTTGATGGTGTGAACAAAAAAATTTCACTTTTTCTTTAGATTTCTTTCTAAAATGTGATGAAAGTATTTATACTCGTACATGTATAATAGTATGAGTGGTCCTATAGAGTGATTAGGAAGGAGAAGTAAATTAATTTTAAAAATAATTTTGAATTAAAGAAAAAGTTAATTGAGATTAACGGTTTGTAACAGTTAAACTAATGGATTTTGCTTGATTTGATACGAGATAAAATAACAGCTGATACAGCATCTGCTGAAATGAGGTCACCTCTAATAAATGCGGATTGAGATAATCTATGTTTGTATAAAATGGCAATTAGTCCTCCTTTCATTATTTTCATTGATTTCTGAATATATTCCCGACATTTCTATTTTTTTTTTTTTTTTTTTTTTGGTTCAAAAACATTATCTTTCTATTTTGTTAAAATTTTTCTAAATTACGCAATTTAATAATTTTTTTTCTTTAATCTTTTAACGGATGTACGAACAACAATCTCTCTTACTCATGAACAGTTGTGGTTAAGTCGTATTTATTTTTAAGAATTTATTAAAAAATTTTAAAATATATTAGTTTCGAATTTATTTATTCAAAATAAGCAACAAAGAAATACTCATAGCACAGCTTATCGTTATTCATTTAATTTTTTAAAGAATTCAAATTTTGTATAATATTAAACAAGCACGAAATGTAAGAAACGATAAGAGTTGGTTTTTATTTAAAATGATATTAACTTAAATTTAAAGCAACACCCACTCACTATGTTCAATTTAAATTTAAATTTTAAATACAATGTACGTTAACTTCCGGTGTGAGGGCGATAGGAGGATATAAAGTTTGCTGTTTCTTTTCTTATAATATTTTTTTATAAAGGTTCTCTCTTAAATAAATAATTATTATATAATAATAAAGGAAATCAAAAGCCATAGAAAATTTGTAGAAAGAGGGCAAAGCTATTTGTTACGAGTCATCTGGCAACAAACTGAGAAGAGTAAATCTTAATATACTATATAAAGGCAAAGAAAGGTTATGGGACCTGGTGGGTGAAGGGGAGAAATTTCTGCCACTCTGAAGCATTCAAACCGATCTGCTTCAGTAAAGTTCCACATCTTGGTACCTTTTCAAATTTAGGACCAGAGGATGGTAAGCGGAAAATATCTGTCTATCAAATCAGTTCTATTGAAGTTTAAAACATAGATTCCCCTTCGTTTAGAAGACAACATCTGCTATGTACTTACCTTCTTAAATAAAAGAGCTTTGTTAGTGTATTATAAACAGTAGTAAAAAAATCCTTTTTTCAAGATAAAAGCTACTATTTGTAGAAGATATTTTTTGTAAAAGGTATTTCTTGTAAAAGGGACTTTTTGTAAAAGTTACATTCTGTAAAAAATCATTTATATAAAATCTAACTTATGGTAAAAGCTCTTTTTGCAAAATATACTTTTTTAAAGTTGCATTTCATAA
The DNA here is from genome assembly GCA_949987645.1 of Tachina grossa. Classification (NCBI taxonomy): domain Eukaryota; kingdom Metazoa; phylum Arthropoda; class Insecta; order Diptera; family Tachinidae; genus Tachina; species Tachina grossa. The sequence goes on from OX465276.1 coordinate 151,292,310, forward strand.
ATAATGTGTTATAAAAGTGCTTTTTGCAAAAGGTTCTTTTTTTAAGGTACCTTTTAGCAAAAAGCTTTTTTAGTATAAAATATATAGCATAGTAAAACGTCGCCATTTCAGAAATTTAGTACAAATTACTTCTTCTAAAATGTATTTTTGTTAAAGTTGATTTTAGTCAAACAAACTTTTGAAAAATATCCTATTTCTTAAAGGAACTTTTTGTAATAATTACGCTAAAAAATAGGCTGTAAAAAATACTTCTGCAATAGAAGTTTCGATGTAAAAGATAGTTTTTTTTTTTAAGTACTCTCTTTAAATGGTACTTTTTGTTAAAGATACTTTTTGAAAAACCTACTCTGTAAGGTGTAATTTTTATAAAAGTTACTTTTTGTAAGAAGTAGTGTTTAAAAAAGGACTCTTTTTGAAAAAGGTACTTTTTGACTAATTGTACCCTTTGAAAAAGTTCGTTTAACATAAAAGTTTGTTATTGTAAAATGTCTCTTCTGTAGAAAGTATTTTTTGCAAAGGTAATGTTTTAAAATTATACTTTTTGTAAAAAGTACTCAGTGAATAGGTTCTTTTTGCAAAAAGTACTTTTTTTGAAATATTCATCTTGCAAAGGGTCCGTGCTGTAAAAATATTTTTTTTTTGTAAAAAAAATACTTTTTATAAAATTTTTTTTTTGTAATAAGTACTTTTTGTAAAGGATTTTTTTTTTTTTTTTTTTTTGTAAAAAGTCCTTTTTTTAAACATATTTCTTGCAATATGTACGTTTTGTAAGCTTCTTTTTGTTACACCTTTTGCTAAAATATTTTTTTAAAGGTATTTTTCATAGTATGAAATATTTACAATGAAATGGCATGCATGGTTTAAGATATTTTCGTATGCAACAAATGAGCCAAATTTAGAGAAAGACAAGAAAGAAAAGAGATTTCTTGAACATTCCAAAGTTGTTGCATAATAGCTAAAGACAATAATTATAATTATTTAACAACAAAGCACAAAAATATGTATGTAAAGGGTGTCCCAACAAGAATGGCGCAATTTGGCGCCATTCGAAGTGTCATTGTCTGACATTTGAACAATTGTTATTGTTTGCTAGTAGAAGGTACGAGGTTAGTAAAAATGAAGCGCTACACGAATGAACAACGCATTCTCATTGTGAAATTGTTTTACCAAAATGGTGAAAGTTTTGCGGCTACAGTTCGCAAATTTGCGATCAATTTGGGGTCACAATAATGCTCCAAAAGAGTCAACTGTAAAGACATGAATGGATAAATTTGCCAAAACTGGGTCTGTTAGTGATGTAAGGACAACAACGCGCCTTCGACCAGGTCGATCGACCGAAAATGTCGCAGCTGTACGTGATGATGTCGCTCAAACGCAGGTCAAGCGCAAACAGTCAATGGTGTTCGGTATCGTGAAATGATAACCAGTTTTTTCGTGCCTAGAATTGAAGAAATGAATGTGGAGGGCATGTGGTTTCAACAAGACGGCGCCACATGTCGTACAGCCAGAGAAACAATTCAATTGCTACATCAGTCATTTCCCGGTCGTGTTGTTTCGCGTTTTGGAATTGGCAGAATTGGCCGCCTAGATCGTGCGATTTAACACCATTAGACTTTTTTCTTTGGGATTTTTTGAAGTCGATGGTTTACGCGAATAAGCCGACGACGACTCAAGCCTTAAAAGAGGAAATTGGACTCTGCATTAATGAAATACCGCAGCATTTATGCAAAACGGCCATTGAAAATTTCATTAAAAGATCGCGTGTGTGCCAGCAAAGCCGCGGCGGCCATCTGCCCGATTTGTTGTTCCACACATAACCTCGTTTTGTCTACTTTACGATATAATAAAGTTTCACGATTTTTTTTAAATATCTGTGTTTTATTTAAAATTTAAATCTTGCGTTCTTGTTGGGACACCCTTTATATTGGGAAAGCTTTTTCCACCTGACCTGAATTTAAAAAGCATGACAAAAGTTTTGTTAATTGGAGGTCTGGTCTGAAGCGTTCTAAAGTGTGTCAACTAAACTAAAAAGTTTGTGAACTTATTTTAATATTTCTTGCCCATCTACAATTTATATTAATGTTACAAATAATATACAATCTGTATGTAAGCATGTATGCCTTTATCACATTTTTAATTTCCTTTAACAAGTTGCTCTAAATATATAATTTTTTATGGTGTTATTACAAAATTGTTCCCTATATTTTTGAAACAAAAGCAAAAAAAAAAAAAAAGAACCGTGAAATAAATATTCATGCTCTTTGAAATTCTGTTCTTAAACTTAAAAAAACTTAAATTTCATGTCTAACAAGAAATGTTTTGGATAATAAAAAAGGTAAATAAATTTGAAATGTCTTTTAGGTAATTAAAATAAAAATATAAAGCAAAATATAACAAGCACAGTATGTCAAGTAAAACTTTACTTAATAGAAATTATATATGTACATATGTATATTGAAAACTGTCATAAATTATAACAATAAATTTTATACACAGAGAATTTGTTTATCTGGCGGTTTTGCTAAATAAATTAGAATTATTAGAAATTCGTGCTTTTCTCAGAAAGTCAGAAATATCTTTCTGACAAACACTCATTAAATTTAAAGAGAACATCAATACAAGATATAACAACTGAAGCATGAATCGTTTTCTTGTAAAAATCTTATAAAATTGTTTTGTTGTGCAAACATTTACTTGACACGCTGCATGTACTCAAAACTATTCAAGTTTTTATGCAAAGAAAAGAAATAATAATAAAAACAGCAGGTCTTTGACTTTATGTTTAAAATGACAATACATACGAAAAACACTTTGCACTTTGATTTTACTGTAAAAAGGAATTTTAGTACAAAAATTTTTATAAAATCAAATTGACAAGTCTAATCAAAGAAATAAAACTAATTTTATGGTTGGAACAAGAAATAAAATTAATGGTTTTCAACACACATCCCACAGCACACTTTTGGAATTAACAATTAGCTAACTATTGCTAAGAAGAAAAAATTTAAATTCCCCTCTTGATTTCAAAAGTAAACACAAAATTTTAATGAATATTAAAAACAGCATACCGTTACAAAAGTCTCTTCAACACTAATTTCTATTTCTATCGCCCTCTCGCTTACTCTTCAAGTGTGTTTTTAAAAATTCATGTCGAAATGACATTTTAATTTTTCTACAATTTGTTAGTGTCATATTATTGCTCTGTGTGTTCTCTTTCGTCTTTTCTATTCTTAACGTTTCGTTGGTTTCTCTTTGTTTTCGGTAAAACAAACATTAAACCCCATTTTACTAATGACAAATGACAGCTGAGCTTTAACACATGCACTTTTGCTGTTAAAATAAAAGCAAGAAGACGAAGAAAATACATTCGTATGTAAATGGCATAAGTAAATGAAGTAAGAATGCATACAAAATTCAATAACTTTTTATGGATATTTTAGAACCTTAAGAACTTAAAAAAAAATCACAAAGAAAATAAAAAAATACAAATACTAAAACACTTTAAGCACAAACCAGACATGAAGTTTAGTATTTTAAGTGTATGTACTCGTACACTAGAGCATGCCAAGTTATTTTGTTAGTGTAAACCTTTGCACCCATTTAAATGATTGTTAGATATCCCATAAGTTCTATTACATACTTATAAAGCTTCTCTATGCTCTCCTTTGATAGTTTCTTTTAATTGTTTGAAGTGTTTGTGTGTAAATTAGTGTAGAAAAATAAAGGAATGGTCGAAAAGTCATTAATTTTAAAAATTTCATATTAAATATGTGAATAATGGTTTGTTGATAGAAATAGTGACAGGTGCAAATTTCTAACAACAAGGACAGCAGGAGAGTTTTAAACTGAAAGGATTTTTTTATTTCAACATAAAAATTTGTAGAGAGAAATCCTTTAAGAAAGTTTTAAAATTCAAATAAAAAATTATAAAATTGTTTTGTAAAAATTACTTTATGTAAAAGGTACTTTTTGAAAAAGTAAATAATTTTTTGTAAAAGGTACTTTTTAAAAAAGCACATATTCTTTGTAAAAAATACTTTTTGAAAAAGTACATAATTTTTGTAAAAAGTACCTGTTGAAAAAGTACATCTTTTTTTGTAAAAGGTGATGTTTGAAAAAGTACATGAATTTAAAAAAAGTACTTTTTGAAAAAGTACATATTTTTGTAAAAGGTACGGTTTGAAAAAGTACATCAGGGCTATCATGAATAAAATTCCACGTGAAAATGGAATTATTTCCCGTGAAAAATTTCACGTGGAATTTTATTCATGATAACCCGCATATATTTTGTAACAGATACTTTTTGGAAAAGTAAATAGTTTTTGTAAAATGTTCTTTATGAAAAAGTAAATTTTGTATAAGATACTTTTTGTAAAGTTGCTTTTTGTTGTGGGTACTTTTTGTAACAGGTACATATGTGCTTTTTGTAAAAGGTATTTTTTGTAAAATATACTTTAACTTTTTGTAAAGTTGCTTTTTGTTGTGGGTACTTTTTGTAACAGGTACATATGTGCTTTTTGTAAAAGGTATTTTTTGTAAAATATACTTTATGTAAAAACTACTTTTTGTAAATTTGCTTTTGTACAAGGTATCATTTTTAAAAGGTACTTTTTGTAAAACATGATTTTATAAAGGCACTTTTTGTTAAATGTTTGTTTTTACAAACGGTACTTTTAAAAAGTATAAAAAAGTACTGTAAGAAATAGATGCTATTTTTAAACGGTAGTTTTTTTAAAAATGCACTTCTAAAAGCCAATTTTTTCTATCTTTTGTACTTATTTTAAAAAGTACTTTTTTGTTAAAGGTGATTTTTGTTAAAGGTACTTTTTGTAAAGAGTACTCATTGCAAAAATCTACCATTTTAAAAGGTACTTTAGTAAAATGTACTTTTTGTAAAAGATACTTTTTGCGAAAGGTACTTTTTATTATAGGCACTTTTTCTAAAAAGTACTTTTTGTAAAAAGTGATTTGTGTAGTATTACTTAAAGGTACTTTTTTACTTGTACTTTTGTACAAATTTCTTTCTCTTATAAAAGAGAGTTTTAGTTAAATTCAATTAAGGAAAATGTACTTTTTGTAAGATCTTTTTATACATCTGTGAAAGTTACTTCTTTTAAAGTTGTACTTTTATGAAGGGTACTTTTTGTAAAAGCGACCTTTTGCTAAAGGTACTTTCCATATTTTTGTTGCAAGTACTTTTTGTGACAGGTAACTATTGTAAAAGTTACTTTTTGTAAAATGAACTCATTTTACAAAGGTACTTTTTTAAAAGACCTTTAAATGTTTTTTTTTGCAAAAGCGACTTTTTGTAAAAGCTACCTATTACGAAATGCTCTCTTTGCAAGAGGTGCTTTCTGCAAAAAAAAATTGGCAAATATGATTTTTTGTAAACAGGTACTTTTTATTAGATGTACTTTTTGCAAAAGCTATTTTTTTAAGGATGCGTCAAGTAAAATGTGCTTCATGCTAAGATCCTATTTGTAAAAGGTACTTTTTGCCAAAGATACTTTATGCAAATGGCACTTCTTGTAAAAGGTGCTTTTGCAAAATTTCTATATCGTTGAAAGTATTTTTTTTTAAAGTACTTTTTGGAAATTGAGATTTTTGCAAACGGTACTTTTTGCAAATGTGCTTAATTTGAAATGCTATTTTAAGGTATATTCTGTAAAATGTAGTTTCTGGAAAAGGTCGTTTTTGTGAAAGGTACTTTTTATAAAAGGTTTTTTTGGTACATGGTGTTTCTTATGAAAGGTACCTTGCGAAAATGATGACTTTAGTAAATAGTGATTCTTAGCGGTACTTTTTGTAAAAGATACTTTCTGTAAAACAGTTAATTTTTGTCAAAGATATTTTTCGTAAAATGTACTTTTTATAAAAAGTACTTTTTTGCGGAAAGAATTTTTTGTAAAAATTACTTTTGAAAAGCTATTTTTGGAGAAATGTATCATTTTTACTGATTCTTATGGTTCCAAGGTGTGAGCCTTTTTGTATAGCCAAATTTTATTATGTAAAAAATTATCCTTGCAAAAGGTACAATTTCAATAGCTTGTATTATTGGAGTGTACAATTTGCAAAAGTTACTATTTTACATTTTCTTCCTATAACAAAAGGTTAATCTGTTAGAAATAATTTTTAATAAATTAAATTATGTAAAAGTTTAGCTATATTTGAAATAAAAATCAGGATATATCAATGCTAAAAACAGTTGCAAACTGTACTTATTTTCTTTAAATCCAATGGAATCATTTATCTCTTAATAATTATTTTTGATTTCAACATGAAAATCTTTTGACTTCTAATCGAAACAAATAAATCTTTTAACGATTCGTCTCGTTTTGTTGCCTCACATAAATTGCCACAGTTTGATTGGAAGATTTATGTGTTGTTGTTTTTTATTTTTTGTTATTTACTCAACGAAATTTTACCATCAATCGTTGATGTTGTTGATTGTCATTAACTTTACTGACATTTTGAGAATGATTTTTTTTTTTTAATCTAAATCTGGATTTAGATTTATTTTTATTTGCGCATAAAATTAAACATAAAAACAAAACTCTTTTAACACAATTTTATTGATACAAATATAAACATTATTTGTAATAAAATTTCATCACAGTCGTACATGAAATCGCTCTGAAGAAACAAAAAAAAAAAAAACACGCCTCAAGGCTAAGAAGAAGATAAGCTCCTCTCAGTGTTGTTTTTAATAAAATATTTTAAGATTTATAAAATTTCATGTTTTCATTCCACAGCAGATTAATAATTAAATATTAGTCACAATTTGTGTTAATTGTGTTTTATTATTATTTTTTGTTTCAGCAATAATAGAATCTTTTGAAATAGTTTTTCGAAATGTTGCTAAAAGTTTTTTTGCGGCGGAAATTTCGATAAACTTTGCGGCGCTTTTAAAGCTTTTAGAGCACTTTTTTGGAATTTGCACATTTAGTTTGTTAAGTGATTTTGCTGGTGTTGAAATAGATTTTGCACAGCATGAACAATTTTCTGAAATTTTGAGGCAAATAAAATAAAGATTTAAAAGAAGAAAAACAAAAAAGAAAAGGGGAACTTTTGCAACAAAAAATGTCATTGAAAAGAGGTGTGTTTTGGAATAATAAGCGAGTTGTTCGCGAATAATCTGCCGAACTACACGCATATATAAATATATATGTATGTATGTGTGTATATCTATCGCACATTTACTTGAACAACGTCATAACTCCAAAAATTAAATTTTTGAGTTATAAGTGCATAATAATACCGTTGTTCACTTTGTGTAAAATTTTCATACAAATATTTGGTGTATTGTAATCTTGACAGAAAAATTAAATTTTATTTTCTGTCAAACACGTTATTTTTCAGTGATGACGTTATATGTACGATATACATACATATGTATGTATGTAAGAAATAGGAGGAATATAGTTGTATTTGTTTTTTAACATATAGTGCATACGAATTTTTATAAATGCTCTGCACACAAAATGCTTTACAAACAAAATATTATTAGTCTGGTTACTCAGTTACCCAAATCTAAAGTAATCATGCAAAGTAGTGTTGTAAAAAATGTAAAGCTCTATTTTTTTAAGAAATAATTATTAAAATACAAGCACAAAAACTTGAAATCTAAAAACAAGTACCCGTTACGCGAACTGCCACAAAAACAAAATTTAGAAAAAATAAATTTATTTATGATTTTGTTTAAATTTCTTAAACAAATTTATGAATGCCTCATATCATATCTAAATAGTTTTAATGGGTTACCAGTAATCGAATAACCGTATTAAATTTTAAGAACTAAAAAATTAGTTAGCCTTTATTTTAAAAAAATTCAAATAATTTCATAAATAAATCATGCATGTTGCAAATATATTAAGGAGTACCAGATAATCGAATAACCATAATGAGTTTGATATCCTTTACCAATTCTTTTTTTCAATAACGACTACCCGATACTTCAGCAATTTTATTTAAAATAAAAAATTAATACGTTGCATTTTAGAATTTAACGAAAATCTTACGAGCATCATATTCTTTCTATTCATTTGAAAAGTAACCGTTACTCGAGTAAACATTGAGAAGTAAACTTAGATAGGTTATTAATTCAAGTGTTTTGTTTAACTTGTTTTCTACAAAACTAGTTTTGCTTCATTAATAAAAGAAGTAAAGAATTTATGTTGTTTAACGAGTACCCATTACTTGAATAACCGTATTAAATTTTGACAATAAAAAGTCATATTAGGCTTTCTTGTCACACACTTGTATAAGTGCAAATCAACTGTCTTAACGGGTACCCATTACTCAAGTAACCGTAATAAATATTAAAAATTAAACCGTACTATATCTTTAACAAAAATCTTTTTAGAAACTTCTTTCCAAGCCATTTATAATTGAATTATACTAAGCGGGTACTCGCTACTCGAATAACCATTTTATTTATTGTACGGTCTTATTTTCCGTTATATGTGTACATATATATATATATTTTTTAAATGTATGTTTTAGTTTTTATTACGTTTGTTATTACAAGTGTTTTTCATTTAACACAATAAAAACTTGTTTAAAATAACAGACACGCCACAAGAAATTAATTGTCAATAAATATTATTTTAGGCTACTGATTAAATCTTTGGCAACAACTTGCTCATGTGTTTTATGTTAAAAACTGTATATTCATATGTGCGATATACATATTTTTGTATTTTTTTTTTGTCTGTTATTTTAAAAACTACCTCCCCTGCTACACAAAAATTCATGACAAATTCATTTTTGACAAAGTTCACTTGTATAAATTTGTTACAAAGAAGTGAAATATACAAAATCCAAGACAAATACCATGAAACTGTTTATGGAAAAGACAATTGTGTCATCAAAAGAAATATTGTACATAAATGTTTTTCTTTTGTTTCTCTCATTCTTGTTGTTCAATGTTTATTTTTGACATTTTAAATGCTTGCAATGATTATTCTTCTGTGTTTACTTTTTTTTTTGTGTAGAAGTTTTTCATTGCAGTCAACCAACCGCCTTAACATAACAGCCTAATTATGTGGCATCACGTAATATGGGAGAGTCTTGGTTGTTGTTTCTTTTTTTCTTTAACGAAAAACATCATAAAGATCAATGGCATGAATTAAATTTTTTAATGGTTCTATGTTTAAAGAGTGAAGGAAAGATTTTGTTTTTTTACGATTAAGCTTTTTCTGGCTTTTGGAATATGCATACATACATATTTATGTATGCACCATGTGTCAGTATACCATGAAGTGCTAATATCTTTCATGTACATATGTATTTAAGATAAAAATTTTAATGTAAAAAAACATATGCACAATTATATTAGTAATATTTGATCTATCGATCGACAAATTTAAGTCAAATAATTTTTATCGAATTAGAATTCCAAAGTTTCAATAAAATTTGTGCTGGGAAGGCACATACATCTTTTCCTTGTACCAAATTTATATCATACTACTTTGAGTCGCACACGAAGTGTTCCGTAGGGACACTACATATGTAATACTATACGATTTTTAGTCTATATAGTCGAATATCTTATCTGATGTAGACATTTTTGAACATAAATTTTAAGTAAACGGTAAAGTTTTTTTTTTTTGGTTTTTGGCGATTTTTTTAGTTTTGGCGTTTTTTTACTCTGTTTTGCGATTTATTTTAGTTTTGAAAATTTGTTAGTTTTAGCGATTTTTTAGTTTTGGCGCTTTTTCCTAGTTTTGGCGATTTTTTATTTTTCAAAATTTTTTTAGTTTAAGTGATCATTTTAGTTTGGTATTTTTTTATTTGGGATATTCTCTCCGTTTTTGCGATTTTTTTAGTTTTGGCAATCTTTGAGTCAGCGATTTTTTTAGTTTTGGCGCTTTTTCTTAGTTATGGTGATTTTTTCGTTTTGAAAACCTATTTAGTTTTAGCATTTTTTTAGTTTTAGCGATTTTTTTTTAGTTTTGCCGCTTTTTCTTAATTTTGGCGATTTATTCGTTTTGGCGATATTTTTATTTTTTATTTTTTTATATTTTTAGTGATCATTTTAGTTTGGTTGTTTTTCGTTTTGGCGATTTTTTTCGGTTTTTTGACGATTTGTTCTCTTTGGCGATTTCTTATTTAGGGATTTTTTAGTTTACGAGTTTTTGAAAATGTCAAGAGTTGGCCTCTTGTTTCCAAGTTGTCAAAATTGCATAGTCAACATAGTCATTAACTGATAGAATACCCCTTTTACCTTTGGTGATCCTAGAAGTATAAAAAATATCGTTTTATGGTACTTCAGTATTGAAACCTTAAATCCCGAATACTACCGCTAACTTGAAAAACAACCATCACCACTACTGAATTCAGTCTACTAAAATTAGCCTTACCAGTAGGATTCCAAGATTGTTATATAATGAACTAACATAAATATTTGTTATACACCCTTGACATAAGCAAAGCAATATACACTATTGTGCGGTTATTCTGTTAAACTCTATTGCTATTCCACATATTTTTCTTCGAAGGACCATAAACCAGTTCGCACTTGCTGGTGAAAAGCAAGCACATTTTGTACACTTTACTTAGATACCAACAAAATAAAATTGATTTCATGGCTTGCTAAGCACTTTATTACATACTATCTTTGTTATATCATGTACAATTTTCCCAGCCATCAGGAATACATTTTTCTTTTGCAACAAAAGACCTTACTTAAATATTTATGTACATACTTGCTTACATATCTTACATATCCTTATGTTCTCTGCTTAAAACAATTTTTTTATCTAATTTGAAAAATTTAAATTTCAATATGTACTTAAAAGTATTGCATTTATTTTCCGTATAATCAAAAGTCATTAATCATTGAGGTTTTTTTATGTTTTTTTTATATATTTTAGTTCTTCACAAAACAACACACATACTAACTAAATATACATTAAGTTTTCTGTTTTCTGCTTTGCATAGACTCGTTACACAATATTTTGCATTGAAAGTAAAACAAAAAATTAAAAAATAAAGTTCATGTTTAAAAACTCTAACCTCAAATCAATAAAGTACTTAATTTACCACTGTAGACACATTACCAAGAATATAAAACATTTCTTTCTACCATGCTACTCACACTCACCGCCCTTTTGCTGCTTGCATACATATTTTTCTATTATAATCAAAAATACACTGAAAGAAAAAATTATATTCATATATGTATATTAATACTTAAAGGAAAATCTATGAAAACATTTTACTCTCAAACTATGGTGCTGATAAGGCAAAGTGTTCTTTAAAGAATGAGAAGAATGTGTATTTTATTTTCAAATTGTTTCAGTATCTCAAGCGTTATAACATAAATATAAAACACATAACAACATACATACACAGCAAACATACGGATTAGAATCATTGGTTATCAAACGTTAAATATTGGAAGGAGTTTGAATGATCCAATACCGCCATAAAAGTTTAACCGACACATATTTTGGATCTCGTTATTTTTTTTTTTTTTTTTTTTGAGAAAATCGATTATTTACGATCGCAAATGATCGACTTTGGTCAAAAAATAAAGTTCGAAAATTATGTCGCTTAAGCTTTTTTGGCGGTTATGACACGATATGTTAGAATTTCGACCAGTGTTAGGCCACTATTACATATTTATCAATCGTATACAAAAAAAAATGTATGGCGTTTAATAATAATGCTTTAATAACTTAAAAAATGATTTCGGTAATAATTAAAAATGCTTCAATAGCATAAATTGTGTGTTTTTAATTTTTAATTAATTTAATATATTCCATATATTTACATCTTCATTTAAATTCCTAATATTCATTTTTCTTTTATCTTTTCAGGTATGTTTCTCAAGATCAATATTTTGCTAATAATATTATGGTGAGTCAAGCATCACATTTACTTAAATGATGTCTGTTAAGATTTACATTTTTATAAATAGATTGAGTACATATGTATATCCCAGTGCAAATGTTTAGTATTTGAAAAGTCGTGGAAATTTATATATGATTTCTATATTACAAGGAGTCAACTTGTCGATAAAATTTATATGAAAAGCTTCAAAATGTTTTAATGATTTTTGAAAACTTAATCACCCTTATTCCAGTTGTCGACATCGACGTCATTTAAATTTAATATTTTATATGAAGTGATTCTACTTTACCGATTTTTATAAGACTTAAAACGCACCCTGAGCTTTGAAAAACACCCAATCTTGAATTTAAGAAATGGGCGGAGGCACGCCCATTAAAACTCAATTTTATATTTCTTGTACTTCTTCTATCAGATCTTTGCATTGACGTCGGTTTCTTTGGCAGATAGGACAGGAACAATTTTATGAATGGGCGGTGGGCGTGACAGATTTTGATGAAATTCCATTTTATTTGTTTGTACCTTATATGAGACCAGACCTCTTGGCTGATCCTTTGAAATATTCACAACATTTAACTGGGACTCTGGAGTGAATTATAGGCTACTTTTATTTCAACCACGGCCACTTTTTTAAATTATGTTCCTTCCATAGTATTTAACCGATTTTTTTAATATAAACTAGTGTAACTTTTCCATTTGTGGACCAAGTTTCATAATAATTTTTGCAAATGAAAAGGTCAACAAATTTTTTTTTTTTTGTAATTTTGGAAAGGGGGAACGGTGTCGCTAATTTCCCGTCCTAAAAATTTATTATCAAATAACTACGTCATTTGTCGACCAATGCTTTTTGGATATGGTAAATGTCTGTGATTGGGAGGGGGAGCAAAATTTGCTCCCCAATTTTCAAAATTATTTTTGCACAATGAAAAGGTCCTTTATTGAAAATGGTGCGTTGGGGGGAGCAAAGTGCGCGCCCCAAAAATTGATTATCAAATATATTTGCCGTTTGTGGTTTAAATTTTCAAAAAAAATATATATAAAGGCGAGGGGGGAGCGTAGCAAAGCACACCGGGTTAATCTAGTATATATATGTATATAGTATACAGTTTTTAGACAAATTGACTGTAATGTGAAAACTACACCTAAATATAACAAAAAACAAAACTTCTGCGAAAATTATTTTTATATTTTTAATCTCAAAATTCAACGAAAAGTCTAATTATCTAAATTACGTCCCCAAAGTGATATTATATATGCATATGACCATAATTATGAAAGTGGTCTAAGTCACACATTTATTGTTGCGATAGATATGTATACCGTGCCATAACCGCCAAAACAAGCTTCAACGACATAATTTTCAAACTTAATTTTTTTACCAAAATCGATCATTTAAGATCGTAAATAATCGATTTTCGTCTAAAAGGAAAGCTTAATTGTTTTATAACTACTTTTTGTACTTTTTTTTTTTAAATAATGTAGAGTTGCAGCGCCTCTGGTGTCAATGCGGCGTATTAAATTTTCAAAGCTGTGGTTAGTAGCCATTTAATTAATTATATATTAATTTTAAAGCCTTTTCAACAAAAATCACTACAGAAATACAGAAGATTATATATGGAAAAAATATATATTGTACAATTTCTTCATAATTGCTGAAAATTTTTTAGCATTTCATTTAGAACAAATCCGAAAATCTAAACAAACATTTGATAAAAGACGTTATACACTATCATACAAAGTCGTGCGATCTACAAAAAAATACAACGCTGGTGTGATGGAGTTTGTGAAAATTTTCAAAATACAATAACAATTCATCACACCAGGGGGTCGATTCTCGTTCTGTGAAACTATGAAATTAAAAGTTTTTTCACGATTTCATAGAATTTCTGATTCCCGTTCAGTGACAAATGAAAAGGATTTCAATACATTTTCATTATGAAAAAAAAAAATGGGGAATGGAACAAAAGTTTTCGTTTAGTGTAACTGTAAAAAAAAACTTAAAAAACTTTTCATATGATAAATTATTTTACACAAAAAATATTTACGTGAAAAACAGTAAAGAAGCTAGAAAAAACTCGCGCAAGAGCGAAAATCAAATTTTTTTGATTTTAAATTATATAGACGATGTCGAAATTATTAACAACAAGTCCGAAATTTAAGTACATAATCAAAAATAATGCCTTGTGAATTATTTAGGGGTGGATGTTGAAATTGCAAACTACAATTCCGAAATTCAATTAATAAGAAAAAAAATATAGTAATCTACGTCTGCAGACAGTGAGTACCAAGATCAGAGAAGAAAAGTGCAGAGAGGTACATATAGGTCATGCCTTTCCCTCATACCTAAATAAGAGCGGCAAGCATTGCGTTAGCAACAGGGTACGCATGTTTAGTACATTTGAATGTAAAAATATTTTTTGATTGTACTGAAAATACGTACCCTGCTGCTAACGCAACGCTTTCCGCTCTTGTTTAGGTATGGTGGTTTGGGTCATGCTAAAATTTAAGATGATAGAATGTGAAAAATTAAGTGCGATAGCATTTAAAAAAGGAAATAATAACGTCCATTATTTCACAATGGGCATCATTTATTTGCCTTTTGAAAAAACATTACATTTTACGAGCATATCAAACAGTAGCTTCATAAGTTTTTAGCCTTCAAAGCTTTCGGCCGGACTAAAGGGGTTCTCTCCTAAGTATAAGAATAATAATAATAACGACTTTGCTGAGTAAATATTTTTGCGTACCCAACCTTTTGCAGAACTTAATGGCTGACAAAGGTTTTCTTCATTAAAGGCTACAGGCAAGATAAACAGAAAACCTTTACTCAGGACAGACACTGTTCGATATTTAAACTCGAGAGGAGACGTGCACGGCATAACACATTTCCCTATTCCCACAGAAGAAACGAATAATAACTCCTGGGGGTTGAAGTAAAGTTTGTCCTAAATTCTGCTTATGACGATGATTCGGAACAAACAACCGACCTTGCAATTGGAAGCGTAAATTTTACCTAATCTATAATAAAGAGAAAAATATTAAGTTAAATTATGTAGCGATAAGCTTTTAAACACTTTTACCTATGCTCATACCGAGTTCCTTGCAATATGTACATAAATAATATTATTTATTTACATGACCTATTTCAATAGCATTAAAACAAACGTTTCATAGGGACAACGGAATAAAACAATGTTTTCATAATAGCAACGAGAATCGTATTTTATGTAATTGTGAAAAGTAAAGGGTGTCCCAACAAAAACGCAAGATTTAAATTTGGCGCCATTCGAAGTGTCATTGTCTGACATTTGAACAATTGTTATTGTTTGCTAGTAGAAGGTACGAGGTTAGTAAAAATGGAGCGCTACACGAATGAACAACGCATTCTCATTGTGAAATTTTTTTTACCAAAATGGTGAAAGTTTTGCGGCTACAGTTCGCAAATTGCGATCAATTTGGTCAAGCGAAAACAGTCAATGTTCAGTATCGTGAAATGATAACCAGTTTTTTCGTGCCTAGAATAGAAGAAATGAATGTGGAGGGCACGTGGTTTCAACAAGACGGCGCCACATGCCATACAGCCAGAGAAACAATTCAATTGCTGCATCAGTCATTTCCCGGTCGTGTTATTTCGCGTTTTGGAGACCAGAATTGGCCGCCTAGATCGTGCGATTTAACACCATTAGACTTTTTTCTTTGGGGTTTTTTGAAGTCGATGGGTTACGCGAATAAGCCGACGACGACTCAACCTTTAAAAGAGGAAATTGGACGCTGCATTAATGAAATACCGCAGCATTTATGCAAAACAGTCATTGAAAATTTCATTAAAAGATCGCGTGTGTGCCAGCAAAGCCGCGGCGGCCATCTGCCCGATACGTTGTTCCACACATAACCTCATTCTGTCTACTTTACGATATAATAAAGTTTCACGATTTTTTTTAAATATCTGTGTCTTATTTAAAATTTAAATCTTGCGTTCTTATTGGAACACCCTTTATCATGAAAAATGGTTGTGAAAATGAAAATGAAAAGTTTTTTTTTCATTTCACATTATCACACAACCAGAATCGACCCCCAGGGTTGTATATTTTCGTAGGTCGCACGACTTTGTATGATAGTGTATCACGGCCTTAATGCACATTTCTAGGTGTATCTTGAAGTATCTCAAAAAATTTCTGCAGTGCTTTTTTATTTCTATTAAATAATCAAGAACTTCTAGTTTCCTCTATGTATGCCTGTGTAATATTTAACTCCTTTGCTTTCTTCCCTCCTTTTCACCAATTACTTGCCAGTGTAAAGTTATTTTGCAATTTTTGTTTTTTATGCATGTGTGTATGGATATGTGGGTGTTTTTTGTTGGAGTGCATTGGTAAAGGGAAAAGGAAAGGGAAAGAGAGAGAGAGAGAGAGAGCAGTAGTGTGTGTTAAAAACCTGATAACTTAAATTTAACGATATGTAAATGAAGCTCAAAATTCAGACACTTTACTAACACTCACATGCATGCAACTAGAAACTAACTGTAACTGCAACAACAACAATAATAATAATAAATAATAAAAACAACAAGAAACTAAATTTATTTAACATCGATTTGTTGCTGTTGTTGTAGCTGCAGTTGTGTGAGTGGAATTAAAAAAACCAAAAAGTTTTCTTGCGTTAAATGAAAAGCAAAACGGAAATTTTAAGGAAAAAGTTTAAAATGCAAACTACAGCAACATACAACAACGTATGAGTTTAAATGAAAAAAAAATAAAATAAAAAAAACTCCGAACATTCCATGTCAGTTAGTTTTTCAACAATGATTAATAATGGCTGGCCCTTAACTTCTTTTTTCAACTGCTGCTGCTCTCTCGCTCCCTGTGAAAAGTTTGCCAAAAAGGGTAAGGCCATTTCGGGCAAAAATATCCTTAAGCTATGAAAACAAAATCCTGTAAAAGTATACTATAGAAATTTTTTTCTTCTAACAGACATTTTTATCTTTTTTTTTAAAGTTGATGTGTTATTTTTTTCTTAAACTCATTTCGTAAAATTTGGTTTTAATTGATCCGTATGAGCCAGTGTGTTGTCGATTTTTTTCTGCCACTTTTATAAACTCTTAACACTTTGCTGAAAATAGTATTATCAAATGTCCACAAATTAAAAGTTTTTTTTGCCATCATCTGAGTAGACGTTTTTCCTGCATATTTTGCATATGTAAAGGGATTTGTTGCATCGAGTTTGTCATGATTGGGGAGAAAAGTTTTTAGAATAAAAAACGTTAATTTGAAAAAGATTAAAGTTTCAAAAAAAAATTTTTTTGGAATAATTTAAATTTTATTTGCTTTAGATTTATTTCTATGGAAAAAAAGAATAAAATAAAAATTGTGTATTAAAATGTTATTAAGTTTTATTTAAATTTGAGGTTTTTAATCTTAAGGATTATATAATAAAGTCTTAATTTTGTTAAGCATGACATTTTATCAGAAATAGCTTGTCACTTACGCTATACTTTATGATGCTAAACTTTTAGTACACTTTTATTTCAAATAAAATCTGTTTTAACTTTGCTTTTAAAAATTAATAAATATTGGACTAGAAATGTTGTTAGTTAACTTTTGGTACGTAAGCCAAATTTTTACTATTTTCAAAACTGAATCTCAGGTATTACATTTTTAGTACACAATTTTCATAACCTTATTTCTTTGCGAAATTTTGAGCAATAAATCTAAAAGCTAACTTTTTGTACTTTTTAATTCGCATTTTATTAAGATAGTTTTCATAAGGAAATAATATCTGTTTAAATTTTTAGTACAAATTTTATAATATCGAAAATCTTGTTACGCTTTTTGTTACTACAAGTAAATACTAAATTTTAGTACTATTCATACTCTTAGCTTTAATGTGAGTCAAAATCTCTTATATTTTTTTTTTTGGTACAAAAGGATTTGGGAATAGTTTAAAAGTACTAAATTTTAGTTATGGTCTTACTTTAAATATTTTAAGTACTAAATCTTTAGTCACTATTTTAGCCTTCTTTTATTACAAAATTTAATGTTTTCTTACCTCACATAAAATTCGTTGCTTATAATTTTTAGTAAGCATTTTGTAGTACTAATGGTTTACTGTCAAATTGTGGAACCTGAAAGCAAATAACTTCTAATTTTTTATAAAAAAAATTTTTATTACAAAACTTAAATGTACTCAAATATTTTTTAGAACACATTTAATTTTTATTTTTAGAACATTAATATTTGGTAATTAGCGTTTTAAGAGAACATTTTTGTTACCACAGGTTTTAACAGATCAGAAATTTTAGTACTTTGTTTAATTTTTAGTACTTTATGAAAATGTAAAAAGGGAACTTGTGTCTCACTTCTCGTTTTTTATCATATAATTCTTCATATTTTATTGTTGATTTTTTAAGGCATTTTTTACGCTTTATTTACGTCCACAATTTTAAGATTACTTTATTATTGTGGGTTTTCTTGCCGTGTATTCGTTCATGCGTGTTTCCCTTTAAAAAAGAAATGTACATATATACATTTGTATATGTACATATGTATATATAACAAAATACTTTAAGAATTACACATATTTTGGCCAACGTATTTTTCGTCTCATAAACATAATTTTTCTCAAGGGTTGTAAACAGAATTTATTCTATTGCTTTCTTTAACGCTTCACTTCAAGTGGAGTTTATGGTGAAACATAAAATTTCCATTTTTTTATGTCTTAACATCCGCTATTGTTGAATTTTATTGACAAAAACGTATATTTTACAATTTGATTAGAGTTTATTTTTTTTGAGGCAATAAAACAAGTTATAAAAATGAATAAACTGTGGATGCCCTATAAATTTAATGTGCTGCCCGAAAAATATTCTTTAAGTTATTGATTATTTGTTTCATATAAAAACTCATATAAGGAGTCAATTAAAGTAATTGGAAATATTAAAAAGGGAATAAAAAAATAACAACTAAATGTTGCTTGTTTTGTAATACACACAAAAATGTGTGAAAAACTTACACGCCCTGCAAGGAGATTGTGTTTCATATTCTAAGCTGTTTTGAATTAAATACAGAATAATTAAAGTAATTTAGGTTTTATTTAATACTAGGTTTTTTAATCAAATATGACCTGAAAGTGTTTTTAAGTGCGCTGAATTATAGGCAGCTATTTCTTGATATTGATTTATTTATACATATGTACATAAAAATAGCTCAAATCACTGGATTAAAATAAAACTAGGACATTTTAGTTTAATTGTGTTTAAGAAAATTTCCAATCGAGGTATAATATCTTAATAGGGCTCAAGTTTAGTAATTTTTAATTCTTATGGATTGAGATATATTAATTAATGTTGTTTGGAAAAGAAGCTAAGAAAAGTTAAACTAGGCTTAGTTGGGGAAAACGCTGCATTTTTCTATGCCACCATGCACTTTATCAGCATTAATGTCTATCTACTTGCACAGGGATGGGTTGTTAACATCAGCTATTTACCATGAACTTTTTATGAAATGGAATATGAGAAATGGTTTAATTGTACAAATAATTATTGATTTACCGTCGGTAACTGCCTTCCAGTTCGTGCGTATTGACACTTCTGGATTATTTTATCTTGAGGCAACGTTAAGTCACTTCCTTATGCTGATGGAAAGTCAACAATGGATGCGCCTACGAAGCCAAAATTATTCCTGTTATTCTTGACATACGGCCAGCAATGCTCGAGAAAGTGGCTCAAAATTGTACAGTCAGAATGTGTCCGTAATCATTTTCAAATGTTTAATACCATGTTATTGATCTTTAGAAGAAAAAAAAATTTGGGTTATAATTAAATTTTGCAACTCTGAAACAGATGTTTTTGTTTTGTTTATAAAAGCAAATTAATTAAACTCCCGCGCCGACAACGCTTCGAGGTGGAAGGCGCCAATACGAAAACTGCCGAAAGATACTATATACATCTGATAATTTTCAATTAAAAATGGAAAAATTTATTCTTGAGTAGCTGTTGTTGTTTTTACATTTATTTTCTCTGTATACTACTTCTTCATCTACAATTCGAGCTGTAAAAAATTCAGCCAATGTAGCCAATGGTAAAGTAATAAAGTAAAACACATGTTGATTATTGAGTTCTTGTTTCAACTTTGATATTTGTTGAGCTTCTCATTTGTTAAAATGAAAGTTTAACATAATAACTCTAGTTGTTCTAAGAAATATTTGGTTAAAATATCCCTGATGATCTGCATTAGAAACAGTGAAATGCGTTTAGGATCCAGCTAAACCCCTCAACAATCAATTAGTAAAAAATATTTTTACTGAATACTCGTTAATATAACAGTAACAAAAATTAAAAATTTTAAAAACCCCCGACTTTTTTCAGAAAAGATGTTATATCTTTTCAGCGGCTGGACCGATTTTCTTCACCCATAGCTAAGAACCCTCTCGATCAAGTCATCTTTCAAACAGAAAAAACTAAATGAAAATCAGTCCAGCCGTTTATCCTGTACGTGGACATAGACAGACACACAGATACACAGATACACAGACACACAGACACACACTACAAACTTATAACACCCCTTATTTTAGTCGGGGGTTAAAAATTAAAAATTTTAAAAACCCCCGACTTAAAAAAGATGTTATATCTTCTAAACGGCTGGACGGATTTTCTTCAAACATAGCTAAGAACCCTCTCGATCAAGTCACCTTTCAAACAGAAAAAACTAAATGAAAATCGGTCCAGCAGTTTGGCCTGTACGTGGACACGGACAGACACACAGATACACATACACACACTACAAACTTATAACACCCCTTTTTTTTAAGTCGGGGGTTAAAAATAATAATTTGGGATTAATAGTACAAATGTTAAACTTAAATTGCAAAAATGTATTAAAAGTCTAAAATTTAAATTACAATTGTAGTAGTTTACCTAAATGTTAAAAAAAATAGTGAAGAGATAATTTGCTGCTATCGTAGATATTTTAGTGGCGGCGTTGACGTTCAAATATTGGCTACGGCTTAGCTTTTATTTAGGCTTTTTTTTTACTTAGGCTTTATTTACTTCTTGTGAACTTTAATATTTTTGAAGTCAATGGTGCATATTCAGGGTCAAAAAAAGTAGTATTTAAGAATTTGATACCAGTATTACCATACAAAATATTGGTTTTATATTCTCAAAGCATGCTTTTATTTTATAAGTTTGTTAAACTTTTAAAAACAGTACTTAACAATTTTTGAATATGTATTTGTTTTTAAATTTGTTACAAGAAAGTTTTAATTAGCTCTCTATGCCGGAAAACTGACCCTTAATATGATAAAATTTGTAAAAACAAAACTAATACATTTTATGAACAACATTTTTTTTAATAACCAGTATAACAAATTATTAACCCTTGAATTAATATATTAAGTTACAGCTTTTAATGAACATTAACCACAAAAATAACCAAATCAATATAATGAATGGTTTCTCGAAAAAAAAAGAAAAAATACTAAATACAAAAAAACACACCACCATGAACGACCGTATAAACATGTTTGTCATTGTCATCAAGATATTTTCGCTTCTTAATTACAAATCAACCAAAAATTAGAGCATGTAAATGTACAATTATTAATAATAAAAAAATTTCTTTGTAGGGGGAGTAATATAATAATATAATAGTAACAAGCTTCATGCTTTTTATTAGCTGTTGGGTATTGTAAAAAAAAAGATTTTTTTTTTAATTTTGTACTCTTTGTAAAATATTCGATTACATACAGATTTTATGTGTTATATCTGCTCGCCGTCATGTCCTCACACGTATTTTTCTTATTATTGTTGTCAAAAGTTCTTTATACATATTTAAATTTTTGTTCTTTCTTTAATTTTTGTTAAGGATCTAAAAGTTTTATATATTTTATGATTTCCATATCAATTTCAAGTTGCTATTGCATTTTTTTATAGTCTGAAGTCTGAGAAAAAGTCAAGTGAAAAAGAATCCTTGATGCTTTTATGATAGCAAATAGAAGAAAAGAATTTTTATTTATTGTCTCTACTATACATGTACATATGTAAAGTACATAACTACTCCGAAGTTTCCATAGTTGCGGTATTTTAAATGTTACGGACTAGTAAATTTATATGCTTGAGTGAAACGAAAATTGTATTCATTTTTTAATTTCAATGAAAGCAGGCTGAACTACTATTATTTGCAATTAAAAATATTATAGCCCAGCAAAAAACAGAGCTTGCAAAATAAGCAATAGGACCTACTTTTTCTAATATTTGCAAAAAGTTTTCTCTTTTGATACCTAATTATACTACACGCTTGTGATATTAGGAAAAATTAATTATAGATTAGTTATTTGCGTTCTACATACATCTTCATCATTAAGCAGTCTCCTTTTCTACTTTATGGACGTAATAACATTAAATAACAAATTTTAAAAATCACTTGACTGCTAAATAACAGTACTGGAATGTTAAAACAGCATGAAATAAAGTTATTTCAAAAGGAAACGTTTTCTTTGAAGATTTTACTGTAAATCATGTTAAGTTAACATGAAACACATATTAAACAAAATTATTGCCGAAAATTTTTAAATTAACATTGTGTTCGTGAATTTTAATATTAAATTTTTCTGTGTGCATAAAACTCTTGCAGTTTTTAAGAAATTTTCAGTACCGAAGATAAAAACTGTTTTCAAAATATGTGGTCACACTGGGCTGAGGATAAGAGAAACTTAACCCTTAATCGTACATAAGTGTTGACAACGTCAAGGATAAGTATAGACTTGAAATAAAAGCTTTTGTTAACATCTGCTGAAATCAAAGCTTAATTTAATATTTCCTCAAAATTCACTAACTGCTCAAAACCTTCTTTTATAAATTATTTCACAGTACAGCAAAACAATACCAAGTTTTTTCTGATTTTCTCTTCTACAAACAATCTCAAGGTAAACTATATAAATGTCGGAATATTCATCTTTACTTTAAAGTAATGGGCAGAAATAAATAAATGTGTCAAAAATCTCATTAAACACGAATTTATTTGCCATTAAAATTTCATTAACTAACAGATGAAAGAGGTTTTAAAATATCTTGCTTTTTAAAGATAATTATTAACAAAACGAAACTGCTAATAACAAGTAATTCTTTTTTTCATAAATGATCAAAGAAAAGTTAAAAAAAAAATTAAAAAAACTAGTTAACACAGAATTTGTTTTAAACGCGAATTTTGTGTCTAAAATGGAGACTTTCAAAACTGCTTGAATTTTAACACAGTAGTTTTCGCTTAAATGGTTTCTCAAAAAATGCATAGTTATTATTGCAATAAGCCAAACCTAACGAATTCAGTAAGCTAATTGCAGGTTTTTTGAGTCAAATTACTTGGTAGATAAATTCCCTGGAAATCGCTTAAGCGGGGACTGCTGTGGTTATGCCTATAAGCGAGATTTTTTGACAAGTGTAGTGTTAAATGAAAAAAAAAAATATTTAAGTAAAATTTAAAAAAAATCGATTTCTTCAGTATTTTTTACTAATTCCAATCAGCTTATCAGCATACAGTATTAATACACACACAACTCAACTATCACTTAACAATCAAGACACTTTTAATAAAAAAAAGTAATTTATTAATCATAAAATTTTTGAGAGATAATTATGTCCAAGAGAATTTGTCTTTTATGGTCTGAAAGTTATTTTTATTGCCGTTTCTAGGCTTTAAAAAAAATCGTAATAACTTCATTTAAACCTTTGATTTTATCATTAAAGAAAAAAACTATTAAAACTATAACCAGTTCTAGCATGATGAAACATGTTTCATAGTAAAATGTTATCAAACATTTTAATAACAGTAAAGCAAACATAATAAATACATCATGTTATGTATGTAGTTATAATAAAAAATCGAAACATCTAAGCCTATTACTACAATGCCTATTTTTAATGCTAAACATAACTAATTTTGTGTAAAACTAAAAAAAATTAAAATTTATGTAATTCACATTTAAAACGTCTGCCTTTTTTAACTTAAATTCGCTCATTTCATAATCCGTAGAATGAGAGTTTAGTGTAAATGTGTTTTTTTGTAGCCTTTTAAATAGCGTGACAAGCCAGTTTCTTTAATATGCGGTTGAAGAATGTTTTAAACTAGAAATTATTTAACATTAATTATATTTCTTTCTCTTTCAATAAAGAGAAGTAAATGCTTTAGTATTCTCAGCGGTATATCAGCATTTACTGCAAGAACATCATAATTCAAGACACGCGGAGCAACATGTCGTTTTCTTCATCTTAAATATAAAAATTTACCACTTTTATCCTTAAATAGTTTGAACGTATATATTTTCAATTGCGGCTGTTTGGAAATAAGTATTTCTATTTGTTTTAAAATATTTTAGCAAATGCAATTTTTAGCAAATGCAAAAAGTCTGAAAGCAAGAAATGCGAACGTTTTTTAACTTCAATATCGCTTTAGTAAAAGCTAAGCTTAATTTAGAAAGCATAGATTTAAATGCTAAATTATTTATTTATTTATTGAAATAATTTTAATAACAGAAACATTGAAATCTTTTGCATTCTCAAACCACAAGGATTTATTTATTTATTTAATACATATTCTACAAAGCAGATTTGCATATTATGGTTGCACAAATATGGGCAGAGTAACTATACCATATGCCCAAGATGTTAACAGTATTTTAAAAAAGTTTTATGACTGACTACGACCTATGCCTTCACATAGAAAGTAGCAACGTGGTTGTTAAAGAAATTCCACAAAAGAACCGCAAGATTATACGGTTATCCGTGACAGACACAAGCCTGACCGAACTTAAGAAATTGTTACGATGACGCGAGAGCTGTTCTTCAGCCCAGAGCTGCTTAACGACTGGATCTGCTGTAATTTTAGAGGACACGGGTGTTATCCATGATGGCATATACATACTACTTTACTATATGTACCGTTTGTAAAGAACCTTGCAATTCTATTAAAGATATCATATTCCCAGCAAAAAATGGTGCTTCGCTGGAAGCACCTATATAAGTGCTCTTTTGGTATGCAAGCGCTTACCCGATGCATGAAATATTGCATGATTTTTATATGGGATTCCTCGTGTAGAAGCTCTGCCACGTCGATCTAAAATGTGATTCTTTCATGCCTGCCGGAGTGACCTGAATTCAGCAAAAATATTCGTCTACTTAAAAAATTTGCTCTTTATATTTTTACTTTTTTTTTACTTTTTGTTCGCGCGTTGAATCAGGAGTCGATCCCAGGATTTCCGTATGTTAGGCTAGAACACTACCCACTGAACTACCGAAGCACATATTTATTTTTTTACACAATTCTATTTTGTATAAAGGTAAGTGAGAGAGGGTGATCTATAAAAAAACTTATACAGCCGACTGACTTTGTAGTGTTTGTGTTAAATTTCGTCATTCGCTTACGTTATTGCATCCTCGTAAGGCAGAGGGGATGCACTGTGTGCTTTTCCGTGCTTCCGAACCGCTTATTTTTGTGTTATATTAAACTACACCTTCCAAAATGTTTTTATGGAAGGGATATAAGAAACCAAAATAGAAAAACAACAGATAAAGAAGCTATAAAAATACAAAAGAGACTTAATATTAATAATAAGCAATTTAGAAGCAATTGCTTCGAAATATCGGTTAATTTTTTTGCTGGGTTCCCTCATCATTTGATGTCATACACGCGTACACAGATGCGCTTAGAGAGGAAACAGAATGGTAAACATCATCTCGGGTACAAATCTTTCAAGCTGAAATTTCTCTCATCATCAGATGAACAATAATACCCTAAGGGCCATTATTACAACTTAAAGTTAGTTTAAAGTAGGATTTTATCGAACGTATAAAAAGCTTTCCATTATTTCAAATTGGATTTAACTTACCAAGTAGGATAAACTTGGTTGTAATTTATCGCTCACTTTAGGTTAAAGTAAAATTTTGCAAATGATAAAGTTTTTATACGTCCGATAAAATCCTACTTTTAACTAACTTTAAGTTGTAATAATGGCCCTTAAGTTGTATCGGATATCATATGTTTGCATATGTATGTGAGGAAGCGAGGTACTGTTACAAGTAACATAGACGCAGAAGAGTATTAAATCGACCTGATCTATATTGCAGCGGTTCCTTATCATAGCAAGAGCGTAAATAAATGACATAACAATCAGTAGTCCGGTGCTCTCTGTTGAAATTCCCAGTTTTATTATAACTACTGTACCAACTGACAAGATAAAAAGGAGTTGGAAAAGGAAGAAGGTTGTGACACACTTTCGTTGAATATGTACTTCATCCAATATCAGAGAAAATGTCGGTTCCAAATATCGCCATTGTGACACCTTAAATATTTATTGTAGCCTGGATCACTAAGTTTAATACAAACTCTGTATGATGATTCTAATGTTAGTCAGTACAGATAATCAAACCGTCCTCCGAAAGCTTAGAATGAAATACCCGCGTTCTACTAATTCCTGAATAATTACATTCACAGCGATTGCATATTGGTTGTTCTATTTTCCTCTAAGCACAGGCTGTAGATAGAAAGGTGAAAGAACCAGGTTACTGCTCCGCAACGAACAATGTAGTCTGATATGATCAGAGAGAAGATTGGCAATTATTAGTAAGTGATTGCTGTTGAAACCAAGGATAGATAGAATAGGGGAAAGATCTGGTCTAAAGACCGGCACTGCGACACCTGATGTATCTTTTGTACCATAGATCTGTGAATTAGATTAAATCAATCTCTGTATGACTCTCCTTATGAAAGTCAGTATAGATATTGGAGAAGCCCGCCTAATATTATCTGAACACAGAAACTCAGAATGAAAAACACGCCTTCTACTGTCACATAATACGATACACTCACAAAGAATGTGTGTCGTCGTCTCGTCATCCTCCAAGCATAAACGACACAAAAGTGAACGAACTTAGTTACTTTTTCAGAGAGGATAGTTTAGTCCAAAGTGACCAGAAAAAAACCAGTAGCAAGCCGTAAATTATTCCTGTTGAGGTTCAGGATGTCATTATATGTAAATAGCTGCATCAAAGCTTTGGCCTGCCTTAAACCAGAAGAATACAGCCACATTTCCATAGCGGTCGAAGTGTCATCTTCTTTGATCAGAGATGTTACAGTCGACCGACTTACGCTACAAAACGGCTCTGGGCCCATAAAAGGAGCAGCAGAGGCCCTCTTGGCCAGTTCATCCGCTTCCTCATTCCATGCATGACCGCTGTGGCCAGGTATCCAATAAATGGAAACCTTGTTCCGTATGGATAGCTTTTGTAATGAGTCAAAGCACTCTAAAGCTAGGCTGGAACAGAATTCCCATTAAATTAGAGATTTAAGAGCTGCCTGATTATCGGAAAACATACCATTATGCGCTCCTCCAATGCCCCTATTTAAATTAATGTCAACACATTTGGTAATTGCCTGTATTTCTGCCTGAAATACCGTAGGCCATTCGCCCATGGGCAAAGAGGTTTTTACGTTGGGCCCAAAACCTCCAGCACCAACTCCATCCTCCGTTTTGGATCCATCCGTATACCAACATTAATTTCTGGAATCCACATCGGGACCGTTTTCGTCCAATACAAAAACCAAGTGTACCGCAATACTTAAATGGTTCCTGCCACCTTTGGCCTGTCTCATGTATAAAGAAATAAGTCAAATCCTATTTACGTTCAATATTTTATTTCCTCTTAGTGAGGTAGCCGTTGACCGATTGACACAACAAAAAAGGTGCTGAGCCCATAACAGGGATTGCGGATGCTTCTCATCTCAGATGCCCAATTCATCTGCGTCTTCTTTGTTCTTCTTGTTACATACTGATAGGTTTTACAGTGAATTAAACCACTTCAAAACAGGCTTAGAAGAGGAGGAGTCAGCAACTCACGTCCTATGCATCTGCTTTGCACTTGAAAACCAACGATTTCGTGTTCTAGGAAGGAAGGTTTTAGTAGCCTTTCGCAACTATCAGTGGTTGTCCTTAAAGACCTGATTTCCTTTATTAGAAGCAGTGAGTGGTTAAACCGCTAACTCCAACTGCAAGAATTGTTAGCACGCCCATAAGCGAACCTTTCAAGCCTTACTCTTACTCTTATTCTTATCTGCTATATCGTAAATTCTAGCTTTAGATGCTTTTTTTTCTAACCAAAACTTCGCTTGTGTGCAGAAACAACCAGAGTCTCCGGCAGGAATCGAAACTGCGATCCTCCGATTGCGAAATTAATATACTGCCTACTGGCCAACAGGGCCAGTTGGTTGCATAGACAGATACCTTCAAATTGAACCCAAAAGCCCTCAGCAACAAACCACTCCAATATATTTTCAATCCAACCGTAAACAATGAGTTACTTCACGCGTTCAAGGGAAGACCAGAATTCTTCCTCGTAGTCAGGAAAGAACGACCTAAGTTCACAATTTATTCTGGCATCCGGCATACCCATTATTGATTAAATCTTTTTGCCAACATAATGTGCAGTGTTCCCAAGACTCATCCTGGACGCAGCCGATTCGAAACTTAAAAAAATACTTTCGAATATTCATATAATTAACATACAAATTCGAAAGTATTTTCTTTCATTTCGAATTATAGATAAGATCGCCTCAATGAGCCAGGCGAGACTTGTTAACCTCTAGATCTTGCACAGCTCGTGTCTTTGTTGGCCTTTATGCAAACACTACATATTTAAATGGTAGTTCTGAAAATCGTTTTTGAGATCCATAAGATCATTTTTCGGGTCATACCAAATATGCAGTTAGCGCAGCTCTTAATCGATCGCCTTGGTTCAATAGCTTTCTATACATATAATGAATTCTAATAAGCAGTTCTTAGTCAATTTTCCATAAAGACAAATACCTAAATAAAGCTACTCTAGTAGTCTCAATTATCTATATGTATATATTTGGAGTATAAGTTACTTTATTTAGTCCATCATAAGTTTAAAAATCCCGAAGGAGCCACATCCCTGTTACTAACAGTGCAGATTGGTAATTTGAACCAGTAACTTGGTTAGATTCTTAGACCACCGTAAATCAACATTTGTTGCTTATCCGACACCTCTCAAAAATTATTAGCTTTGGCCGGCTAAACCGCCGCCAAGAGCCGACTTCACTTTCCTAATTTCATAACTAATTTCAAAACCGTTTCTCTGTTTTATAACATATTGTTTACCACCAGCACCGCAATAATTGATATAAAATTAATTACATTATTTTCTAGTTGAAGAGTTTGAGGGTTTCTTTAAAAACAAACTTAAATTTTTAATGTTAATTTCTTAAATAAAAAGGAGTGTATTAAGTTTTTCTAAAACTATTTTCTTTAGCCACACCCAAAAATTTCAGTTGTTTTCGTTATTTCCATCATAATATTTCGTAATTGTCAGTTTCTTCTTTTGACATTCGTTTATAAAAGTTAAACTAAAACTGTTATGTGTAACATTATACTACGTAAAATCGAAATGTCTTTCTTTTCTTTAACATTTTACGAGTTTATCTTGGTAGTTGGTAACGGTCGGTTGATTTTAATTTAGTTTAGAAAAGGTAACGACCGTGTAATATTTTTTATAATGTATTTTTCTTGAAATTTATAGGGGTTCCACTAGATAAGAGGACTTCAACAAGTGTAATTAGTAGTGAGTAATTTGAATAAAAAATAACTAACTTTGATTACAATAATAAAGACATTGATATCATTAAGGAAAAGTATACTAAACGAATGAATTGAACATGTGCCAAAGAAATAAGTCCCTACTTAATGTGGTTTTTTTGCTGGTAGCGATTTTGGAACCAAGTGTAAAGCTTATTAAGGTTTCTTTTGAAACTTGTTTTAAAATCACACGATATGTTGTAACATATGTAATGTTTTGATTTCAAATTGAAAACGATGCAAATTCAAGCTATTTTTCAGTTCATAAATTTTTTAACTTTCCTAATATATAAAAAAGGACGCGTCGAAGATCTGAAGCTTTTCTTTAATAGCAAAAACTCTTCAACATAAATGAAAGGAAAGATCTGGGATATTCTAGAAGATTGAAATTAATTTTTCTGGTAGATAGAAGGAAGACTATTATGGGAGATTGTTCTGGGAGATGGAAAGAAGACGAGGGCTTTTGCAATATTGTAAAATATTCTAACAGATGCAAAGAGGACTCTTCAAATAATAGAATAATTATATATAGATTTTATTAAAATTATTATTATTATTGAAGCGAAATATCGGATATAATAAATAAAATTGTAAATTTTTTTTTTTTTTTTTTTAAGGAGAAGTAACACTCAGGCAATTAATGCCTACTACTATTACTAGGTTTTACCTTCTTTAGGAAAGGGATAGTGATAGAAGACAGGTGGTGAAGGAAGAGATAGAAGAAAGCTTCATTCTTTTTACAACTGCTTTCTTGCACGCTTTTTA
The DNA here is from genome assembly GCA_949987645.1 of Tachina grossa. Taxonomy (NCBI): domain Eukaryota; kingdom Metazoa; phylum Arthropoda; class Insecta; order Diptera; family Tachinidae; genus Tachina; species Tachina grossa. The sequence continues at coordinate 151,322,565 of OX465276.1, forward strand.
ATAATGCAGTGTTGCAGCGCCTTCTGGTGTTAAATGAGGCGTATTAAATTTTGAAGCTATGTTTTTAGTAGCCATTTTATTGGTTATTTTACTTCGCCGATGATTTTGCTACACAATACCGACGAAGGAGGGCGCTCTGATGTAACATTAGGATTAGCATCTGCTGAAGTGTGTATAGTTCAGTGACCAGTGACTATGCCTTCATTACTTGAACTTTCCAACAACAGCTGATGCAAAGGAACTCTAATGCACATCAGAAAAATTCGTGGTGTTGTTATTTGAATGACTGTCGGATACAGGGATTGAACCTGGGATTTTCAGTTTTGTAGTCGACGTGCTAACTACTTCAGCCAATGCCACCCTCAATTGATTACAAAAGACCTACAGCTTTAATAAAATCTATATATAACTAACATAAAGGGTCGAATAAATTTTTATAATATATAATAGAATAATGTTAATTCTATTGGGCCGTATGTATTCTGAGCACTGAATTTTATTATTTAAAATTATCTCTTTGGATCTAAATTAAAACCACGGCCCTGTCTACAATTTATAATTTTTTTACGCCGTATTTCTGATTAATTTTTGCGCATGCATTAAAAAAACAGATAAGGACTTGCGTTAGACAGGCTGCCTGGAAAAAAAATCAAATTAATGTCTTAATTCAAAACATGTTGATAAATTAAAAACCTTAGCTTTTTTGTAGCCTACTTTAGGCTAAAAGTTGTAAGGACTTTTATCGTTTTTTTAATTTTTTTTTAATATTCTACTTAGAAAAAGTTGTCTGCAATATAAAAATCAATCACTTTTTATTAAAAAAAAACAAATAAAAGCACAAGTTTTATACTTTATTATTGTTCTAGTTGCTTTGCTCTATCTTTCTGTTACAACCCCAAAGTCATAAAAAAGTTTAAGGGAAAACTTGAACTGCTACAAAAAAAAAAAAAAACATTTTATGGCAGAAAAGAACCAAAGTAAAGGGTTACCTAAAAAAATGCTCCTAAAAGTATATTTTAAAATAAAATATAATTAATAATGGCTAAAGGCTGAAATGAGAAAGAAAAAAAACTCAGAAAGTCTATTTTTTACAAATTCTTCTAAGCAAATATTTTAATAATTTTTTTTTTCTAGATTGTAAAGAATTCAACTTTTATATTTCTCTGTATATGACACTTTTTCTTACAGCTTTTGGCCTTTACACTTCATTAAGTTTTATATACCTGATTTTTTTTTATACAACAAAAGCTTTAGGCATTTAGCCATTAGAAGATACAACAAAAAACTGTTTGTTTGTAATTTAATGAAAAGTCAAGAATGAAACCAGTAAACATGAAATTTTATGACCTAGAAAAAAATTCTATTATTATTTTCTCTCTTTTTCTTTAATATTTTGTTGGTCTTTGACTATTAAAAATGATTCGGTTTTCTATGTCGGTACATGTAAACGACAGAGATGCACAAAACGTTTGGTTAAAAAATAAACATTTAAAGCTAAAATTGTAAAATTTAAAGAGCCTAAACTGGCGGATCAAGAATGATCAACGCCGTCTTCCCGATGACGCAAGTTTATTTCAAACTAAAGTACTGAGTATAAAAGAAAGGTTGGGCAAATTTTAGGTTAGGAAGCAAATTGGCTTAAAAACACACTTTTTGTTTTGAGAAATTCAGTTTTATTGATACCAATGTAAAGTAGAAATATGGGATTTAATAATGGAATATGATGTCAGGCAAATGTCCTCCTCTAGCACGTCGGTATAAATCCGTTATTTTCACAAAATTGTTAACCACATTTTGCACGTAAACTCGGTCTTTCAAATTAAAATTCTCAAATTTCACAATTGAAATTATTTATTCAAGAGCGTAGCGAACCTTGGTTAAAATTTCCCAACAGCTCAATTCCTGACATTTCATCATTTGCATCCAATTTATTTTTGAGGCTAGGAAGCTCAGATTTGCCCACCCTTTGGATCGCAAAGAAAATGTAGGCATGCTTAAATGATAAACTCTCAGAAGAAATATTAATAAAAATGGGAAATGCATCTCGCTTTTAGTTGCGGTATTGACCGGCCACGGGGCGATTGGCAGACATGCTAATACATTCTGCTGTCAAGTTTAAGACTACCGTTTGAATCTCCCAAATGATTAAACATAACAGAAACTAATTTCATGGACCTTTAGAACTACCTGTGTGGTGCTAACGGGCCGTAAGGCAAGGAACTCTTCTCCACAAAGAGAGTTCGGCTGGCTTCTCCTTACATGAGGTAGGCTAAATCGCTAATCTTAAAAATGTCTTCTATAATATTGGGTCTTCTGTCCGGTCATCATGAAGGCATGTCCAGATTTCTTCCCAATGATGTCGTTTATGCCTTGAGGAGGAATAGTTAACACAATTTACTTTGAACCTCAACATTCTGATGACTTAGGCGGGAACGTAAATATAACATCTTTACTCACTTTTAGTTAGGCAAGATAGTTATTGTTGTCGGGAATACTTGAAAAATGTTTCTGGGCTATATTGTGTGCCTTCTAACCTTTATTATTAATACTTTGCTGCGATTCGAATCATCAGCGTAGCCAGTTCCAATTCGCTGTATTGTGATTGAAAGCTCTATTGATGGTGTGGTACAAGAAGCAGAATTAGGCAGCATTCTGTTCTTTGATGGTGATTCTTCGATTTTTTTTTTTTTTTTTTTTTTTTTTTTGCTGGAGGACTTAATCATGTATTTCCATCTTTTGCCTTGATTCTTTGAATTGTAGTAAACCAACGCAATGAGCTAGACATTTTCACTATATATTCCATACAAGCTTTGCTGGAGGAACTAATCAGTACAACAGTAATTTTTATATATTATTTGAAGCCTTAGCTCCCTGACCACTGTGAAATTGGAAATTTACGCCTTACCATTGAGTTTGAGGTACTGTAAGATAATTTTGTTTTTTACCTTTAAAATCAATTTTAAATATTTACTATTACAATAGTCGTGTTTTTTCTTCAAAGAAAATTGATTTAAAATTGCTTAATTTTTTTTTTGCTATATATTTACAAACATTTCTTTATTATTCATTTTCTGTTGTTGACATGCGTGAAATTGCAAACATTAGCTGGCAATAAAAACTTACACACACACACACACACACACACATAATACATGCAAACTCATGTTCATTCTAGGCCATTCTCTTATATACATATGTATATAAATATTTTTATATATGTATAAGCTTATTTACTTACATTCACAATAATTAATTTTGTAAATAAACATTTAACGAACTGCTGTTTAGGAAATACGATTTCGTTTTTAAGAAAGAAATATTTTAATAGGAATTTTCAGTGTAATAAGCAACAAGAATGTTTTTTTTTTTCTTCTGGGAAGATGGAGAATTTTTAACACTAAAAGTTTTCATTGAAAGAGGCTAGGTTGGGTTAGGTTAGCAGGCTACTGGTAAGGAAGGGTGAAATTTAGAGTCCTGCTCACTTGGGTGCAAGACAATGATCCCTTGTGCTGCCTGTGAGTTGAAGAAAAGAGAGTGATACGGAAGGAATATTGATAGAGAAGACAGATGATGAAAGAAGAGATGGAGGAAAGCTTCATTCTTTTACAACTCTGCTGTTTAGCACGTTTCTTCAGTAATGTTATGAGGCGTAATTAAATTTTCCATGCTGTGTTTAATAGCCACTTTATTGCTTATTTTACTTCGCCGATGATTCTGCTACACAATACCGACGAAGGAGGGCGCTCTGATGTTACATTAGGATTAGTATCTGCTGAAGTCGGTATAGTTCAGTGACCAATGTCTATGTCTTCATCACTAGAACTTTTCCTACAACAACTGATACAAAGGGAAACTTTTTTTTATAAATTTTTTTATTTTAATACATGTATTTATTTATTGTATCTTCAAATATGAACTAACAATAAGTATTCAAATCTTAAATCTAAAAATATAATTATTAGGCCCGACCACTGTCGGACATAAACTTAGGGAAACTAATGCACATCATAAAAATGTCGGAAAACGGCCCTCAACACAGCACCTTGATTCAAAATACTAAAGAATAATTGGGTTTTGTGAAAGTTGGGTTGACTCTCAGACGACCAAACTGGGTTAGGCAGAAGGCCGCAGTAGAGGCATAAATTAAAAAAAATTATGTAATAAAAATTTCCCACGCCCACCACCCATGTAGTCCAAATCTATTTGTTCGCATAAAATGTTTTTCTATCCAAGCAGATGATTTCATACTTGGTACAAACACTTTCTCGAACGAAAAAAATTCGCATGCCGAGTTTCATCAAAATGGGCCAATGAAACCCATGCAAAATACAGATAGAATTTTTTTATGTTCTTTATAAAATATAGATAAAATTTTTTCAAAAAAATTTCATTTATTTTTCATCTATTTATTAGTGCTTTGAGTAAATTGTCACATTTTTTTTGACATCAAAATCCCACTGTGAGTTCTTATGACATCCCCAAAAATTAACTAAAATTTTATAAAAATTCGTTTTATTTTTAATGAAGGACATGACATGTATTTATTTTTATGAAAAAAAAAATTCTCGAATGCTTGTTACTTTTGTATACTTAATACTTGTTTCATTGCAGCAAAAATTTTAATATCTAAAATTTTTAAGGATTTTGTTTGTTTCAATTCAGCTTTGCCTTGACTGCAGCTAAATATTTTATATTTTGCTCTATACCATTTTGTTTTCTCTCTCTCTCTCTCTCTCTCTTGAAGAGGTGTTTGCTTATTTAGTTCTAAGCAAATTTCTACAGTTTTTGTTTTATAAAATTGCGGCTAAACAATAACAAAAACAAAATGGCAAAAAAAATATAGAAAAATTACTACACAAAAAATTTTTTTTACTCTCGTTAAATGGTTTTAGCTTGAATAGGTTTCATGGCTGAAATAGTTTAGTTGTTGAAAATTACTAAGCCGACACTAAAACACACACACACACTCACACATACAGCGCTACAGTTATACGAAATAAAAATAAATAAGCATTGCAGAGCAGCACACTCACACACACACACACATATGCCAGTAGAGGAGCAGCCCAAAAGCATGCCACAAAATATTAATTAAAATGCTGCATAATTTTAGTATGCTTATGCTCTACCACAAAATTTTAAACTTTATGCAAATTCTACGTAATAAACACAGCAACAGCAATGGAAACAATAACAACTACAACTACAGCTAAAGCAAATAATATACAGCGTTGTCAACTTTTAAATTTCAAAAAGCACTGAAATCACGAAAAAAACGCGTAATTTAAGTAAAAAAGCACTAAATTAAATTTATTTTGTTTTATTAAAAAAAATTTGTATATAAAAAATATAGAAATCGGTTGACCTTGCATTTTATCACTAAAACCTCAAATTTGAAGCATCCGATACACATTTTGAATCTATGAGAATCAGTGAATTCTAAAATCAATATGACGAAACCATTTTAAGTTATTATAAAAAATTAAATTTTTTTCGTCAACGAAGAAACAAATCACCTGAAATTAGTCAAATTAGCAGCAGTCGTTTTGACTTGCGGATTAGATTTTGAACTCGATGGGAGTATTAGTTAATTTTTTTAAAAATCAAGACTTTCAAAATTTGATTTTTATTAAAGAATGCTGTGGAAACATTCTTTCGCAGCAAATGCAATACTAATAACAAAGTTACAAAATTAAAAAAAAAAAGTAGTTTGCAAGTTAACCAAGTTATATAAACTTAAATTATATGTACTATTTTTTTTTTAAGTAACGAAGTAGGTTATAAATATGTAATCTAAAACGGCAACTCTATTAGCAACACAATTTTCTCGTTTTAGACCGCTTTTATATAAAGCCAGGTGTAAGGAAAATTTTTTAAGTATTTTAGACTTAAATAAAGTAATAAAGGTAAAAACGTGATCAACTTCTGCGTTTAAACATTGAAGTTTGACTAGAAAATATTTCGCTATTAGACTATACTTGCATTATGTCTTCTTTGTCGAGTGGCAAAACACTGTTTCCATTAATTGTGCTGAAAATGTGAAAGTTTGAGAATAAAATGCACGTATTTCTTCAAACAAGTTTTGTACAATCTTATTAGAATATTTTGAAACGTTCCATTTAACTTTAGTGCTTATGTTTTTTTTAAATGTTAGACTTCTTAAAAAAAAAATATAAATATTATATAAGGAAAATTCTTTTTGAATTTTGGGTTTAGTGCCACCGCCAAGAAATAAAAAGCACCAAAAATTAGTTTAAAAAAGCACCGAGCACTAACTTTAACATTATTCGCGTCGAAAATTTCAAAAAGCACTAGAAACGGTGCGCAAAGCACCGAGTTGACAACGCTGATAATATAAGCACTAACAACAACAACAACAATATATAAATATATACACATATATAAGCAACAACTAGGAGTTCAATCACCAAAGAGTTTGGAAATTATAACAAATGCCAAGAGTACTGGCAAAACAAAAATAGAAAGAAAAAAAGTTATGGCATTGTGTGTGTGATGAGTGAGTGTGAGTGAGCGAGAGGGGTGAGAGGAAGAAATTTAAATATTGCCAAGTATCTAAAACTGTGTGTGATAATTTTATTTGTATTGTATGTAAGTATGTATGTTGGTCGGCTGGTTGGATGGTTGTTTAGTGTCTTTAATATGCGTTTTTGTTGGCAGATAATGAAAATCGAAACTAGCTAATGCTATAAAATATTCAAATTCAAACTTTATTTTCACTTACAAGGCACATACACATAAACACATGCATACATGTTTTGTTAGCAAAATGCATTTTTTTTATTGCACTCGTAGCATGCTTTTTGGAAAGGGTTCTTATGTGCATACAACTATTTTGTGTGCATTTGTATGAGTTTCTATTAGAGGAGTGCATTGTTAAGGATAGTTAGTGGTGGTGGTAGTCGTCTTATCTATCTACACATGCAAATTGTAAAATAAACGTTTATTTATAGTTTAAAAACAAACACACAACAAAACAATAAAACACCAGAAAAAATTTCTAAAAACAACTACAACCATTTATAAAGCATAATTGCTGAATACAGTGATTTCTAAGTAAATATATTTTCTCCTCAAAGAATTTTAGTTTTAATTAATATTCAATATGAAAGTTTTGAAGTTAAGTATGTGGGACAAACACAAATTATATGTTAACCTAACTAAACTAAGTTAAAAAAACTAGATTTTAGTCTAAATGTGTCTGCAAATATTATATAAGTGTAGCAGACATTGTACGCTAGTTAATCATGATACAATTAGGGCAAGGACTCGCCTGCCTCTCATATATCCTTGATTTGAGAAACTCAATTTAATAAGATACCTTGCCATTATTTCTTGAATTAGATGTTTAGAAAGATGCTGCACCGAGTTTCCCGTACATTGGTGCAAGGATATACCTGGCTCGCATATATCCTTAAAGGAAAAATATTCAATTTAGACTTAAGCTCTGACCAGGCTATTTGTGGAATTAACCATATATACTCTAGCAAAATGCAAATCAATCGGTACGAGAACGAACATACATACATATCTCCCATATATCCTTAAATTTTTAATTTAAATTTTTTTGGCTGAAATTGCCATTGAATGTCATTTAATATTAAGTATTTCAACTATGTGGGTAGATTTGATACGAGTAGTGGTAAAAACCTACTTAGATCTCATATGTCCTTAAATTTTTTAATTTCAATTTTTATGCTTAGTTGTTAACATAATCTAAGGAAAACTAGAAAATGGTTCTAAAATTATATGCTTAAACTTTCTGGTAAATTGTACTGCAATCGTTGCAAGGTCTTGCTTACCTTCCATATATCCTTTATTCCAAAAATTTAAGTTATTCTAAAATAATAATCATGCTACAGTAAAATTTTTTTAAATATTTGTAAAATTGTATAGCTAAGCTTTGTAGTGAATTTCATTCCAATCAGTGAAAGAACAAGCTTACCTCCCGCATATCTGTTTTTGAAAAATAAAATTTTTGGCTAGAATCAAATACAAAGAGCATATGAAATCATACAGTTAAGCTCTCTGGTAAGTTTTTAGGCAATTGATGCAAGGACTTACGTAGTAGCCATATGTCCTTTAAAAAAATATTTCTATCAAAAATATTATGAGACTACTGAAATTTATTCTGAATTATACAATTAAATTTTGTGTTAAATTTTTGATTTGCCTAAATCTCATATATCCTTAAATACACATATTTATGTATTAAATTCTAGCTTTCATATGTCCTTAAATTTTTAAAATTACACCTTAGGTATGATTGTTATCAGAATGTAACGAAAACTAGAAAAATTTTCTAAAATTATACACTTAAGCTTTCTAGCAAATTGTACTGCAATCGTTGCCAGATTTTGCTTACCTTCCATATATCTTTTATACCAAAAATTTAATTTATTCTCAACTGATGATCATACCGCAGCAAAATTTTGTAAATATTTGTAAAATTGTATAGCTAAGCTTTGTAGTAAATTTCATTCCAATCATTGCAAGGACAAGCTTACCTCCCATATATCCTTTTTTTTAGAAATAAAATTTTTAGCCAAAAACAAAAATAAAGGCATCTGAAATTACACAGTTAAGCTCTCTGGTAATTTTTTTGTCTCTTCAGTGTATATAATTAAGTTTTGTGTTCAATTTTACACCAATATCTTCAAGGATTTAACAAACTCCTATATATCCTTAAATTTGAAATAAGTTTAGATATAATTTTGAATAGAATAAAGTAAAAAATGTGGAATTCTTTTTAAAAATTTTTAGTTGAGCTCTATAGTAAATTAAATTGCACACCTAACTCCTATATATCCTTAAGTTTAAACATAAACTTATGTATATGTGCGTACATGATAACTCCCGTAGATATATCCGTGATACCAATAATTGAGTTTCAGACGCAATTATGATCAAAACACAGAAAAAATTCTTAAAATTTTCGAATAAATTTTATTTCAATTCTCGCTAGGACTTTTTTGTTTCCTTATTTTTATACATATAATCTCAGCTGCAATTATTGCCAGAATGCAGCGAAAGTTTGTAACTATTTGTGAAATAAAATCAGCAAGCTCCGAGAAGAAGTTCATTAAAATCGGCGCAAGGATACGCTAGCCTCCCATATATCCTTTATTTTCAATATTCTAATACAGCTGCAAAAATGATCAGAAAGCAAAGTAAAGTTTTCAGCAATTTTTTTAATTGTGTATTAAGTTTATTTGAAAAATTTCATTTAATTTTTATGTCATGATCTGCCTAATGCGCATATATCCTTGAATTTGTATTTTTTTATATTTATATTATATGATCATAATTATTTTCAAAGTAGTGCAGACATGCTTAGAATGAAGTTCATTTTAATTCCTGTTATATATAAAAATTTTACTTAGCTTAAATTAGAAGTTTTAAATTACTTTGATATATAATATATAATTTGATTATGCAAGAAAAAATTTAACATTATTGTCCCACTGTATTTCATAAACATTTACGTACACGGAAAGTTTTTGTTGCTCTCAATTGAAACAAGGAGAGTGAGAAAAAAATTAGAATAGTTGTTGAATTCGTGTAAATGCTTGTTGTTTGTTTGTGTGCGTGTGTGTGTCGAAGTGTGTTTATGTGTAAAATATCTGCAGCTTAAGGCATTTTTAACAGCTGGGTTTCATATTTAAAGATGTATTTCCATTTCTTTCTTTTTTATTTTGGCATATGCAATGTCCTTGTTATTGCAATTCTCTTAAAATTGTTACACTTTAAGAGTAAACTAAATAGAAATTTTATTACATACATATTTAATTAATGCTAAATATTTAATATACAAATTTGACCCAATTTTCGCAACATAAATAATTATTTGCTAAAGTCAAGGCGTTACACAAAAAAAAAAAGAGAAACAGCAACAAAAATATTTTAATGAAATTAAATTTAATACCATAACATGAAGCAAAATAATATATGCATACATAAAAGTATTATTTTAAAGCAAATTTACTCACAAAAACAAAGTTAAGCATACAATTTATTTTTAATTAGCTTCGACTCAAATATTTTTTTCATTTGGGTGTTGCTTTAAAACTTTGCAGTAATTAAAAAATTGGCTCAAGAAAAGCAATAAATGCCCTCAAAAGTATGCAACATATTTTTTGCTGTACAACCAAGGAAGCAAGGAGTTGTCTTTTTTTATTCAATAAATCCATTATTTTCATAATTTTTTAGTGCCAAAACACACGACATCATGATTAATTTGTTTAAATTAATCAATAAGTATCACTTATGCAGGCACTTCTTTTCATTCACCAAACCAAAAATCTCCTTTGCTAATAAAAGAAATTTAATTATAAATTTGCCACTGAGTAAATTTTATTTAAAATAACTTTAAAATTTTCAAATGCTTTTGAACAATTTAATTTATTATTTTTTACTTTAGATTTGTTTGAAATCTAACAAATCACTCCCATAAGTATGCTTTAATCAAATAAAACTGTAAAACAAGCCTTTTGGTTTACTGCACTTTAGTTATTTAATTAAAAAAAAAGAACTCAAGTTTCTTAAAGTAGACTACTGCATTTACAAAGATTTTTAGATTTTCATAGTTGTAGAGAAAACTAGAAAAAAGTTTTAGATATTGTTAAAATCCTGCATTTTATTGCGCTTTGGATTTCTTTTGAGAAATTCTTAATTTTTAAAAATACTCAACAATAGAAAAGAAATTCCTTTCTACGATGATTTCTTTCAACAAATGCTTGTAGTTAATTTTTATGATTTTATTTGCCCCAGTAATTGTTTTATATTCAAAGGCAATATGCTTTGAGGCTTTATTGTACCACTTGCTGCAACAACTACTTTTACAATTCAATAACTCTCTTACAAATAAAATGTTTTATGTATAAGTTGGGCATTAATACAAAAAGGAAAGAAAAATCTGTGTTTTTTTCAAGTTTGTTTTGCACTCCATTTTAGCCAAACAACCAGCCAACCAAGCCAAGCCAAGCCAAGCCAGCCAGCTCTTCAGTGAGCCGTCACAAGTGGAGTTGAATTGAGACGAGTCGTTTCAACTCGTAGAAGAATATAAAAAATTTAAGTGCCCAGAGCGTAGCAGTAAAAGAAGCCTTAAGTACTCGTAGTATTGATTTTTGTTGTTTTCTCTTGATAAAATACTTCGTAACTACTAATGCCATCAAGGCAATTTTTTTTAGTTTTTTTTGCACTTACAGGCATATTAAATCATGTTTATATATACATACATATATGCACACATACAAACACCCAGTCATAGCTTCAGTAGAAAAAAATATTTTCATAAAAAATATGTTGTTTTTTAATATAATTTTATTTGCTAACCAACACATACAAACACTCACATATACATACATACATATACAAATTATGCATATTAAAATGCAATTTATACACAAGTATATAATTAAATTAGACCAGCTACTGCTTAAAATGCTGCAGTCTGCAGAGGTTTGTAATAGTGTTAGATTGGTGTGGGAGAGAGAGAGAGAGAGGAAGGATCTTCATTATTCTGAATTGAACAAAGTGCATAATTAATATAAATTTTTTTTATATTACTGCATAATTGAATTTTTTTAAACTTTTTTGCAACCTTCTTTCGCCAAAATTGTAACTCCAGATATCAGCTTAAAAAGGGAGTTTTTAAAAATTTTAAATATGCCAGATAACATAGTGAGAGAGGTAGAATTGTCTTAAATATAGTTAACGCAACCCTGTAATTTAAAGAAAATGTTGGGTAGCTTTTTGCGAAAAAAAATCAAGAAAAAGTTAATTTTTATGTATAAAATAAAATTTTTTAAAGAAATTCTGCTTAAAAAGTAAATTTATTTTAGTAAAAAAGTACCTTTTTGCAGAAAAGTACCTCTTTGCAAAAAAGTACCTTTTCGTAAAAACTTAGTTTTCCTAAAAAAAAGTACTTTATGCATAAACGTACTTTTTCGTAAAACGTAACTTTTTGTAAAAAAAAGTACCGTTTTGTAAAGAAGTACATATGTGAAAACGTAACTTTTTGTAAAAAAAAGTACCGTTTTGTAAAGAAGTACATTTGTGAAAACGTAACTTTTTGTTAAAACTTAACTTTTAGTAAAAAAGTACCTTTTAGTAAAAAAGTACCTTTTAGTAAAAAAGTACCTTTTTGTAAAAAAGTACATTTGGGCAAAAAAGTAACTATGTGAAAAAGAATTTTTTTTGCAAAAAAATCGTTTTTGTAAAAAAAATTTAAATGTATATGTATAGGTATATGTATGCATGTATGTATGTATTAGTGTCCTGCACAAGACTATTTATAAGACCTTTCAAGACATGAGAGATTTTTCAACTGCTTTACTACAGCGAAATATTCTAAAAGAATCGCTAAGCAACACTGTTGGCAAGTAATTTTTTTCGGTTGTTGTTGTGTTGTTTAGCGATTCTTTTAGAATATTTCGCTGTAGTAAAGCATTTGAAAAAATCTCTCATGTCTTGAAAGGTCTTATAAACAGTCTTGTGCAGGACACTAGTATGTATGTATTGTACATTGAATATATGGGCTTGAGGGCTAACTTTGAGGGCCGAACGCACCCCCTAAAACACAACTTATCGCTATGAAATTTTTTTGCATTTTTTTACATAAAACTGAACGGTTTTGAGGGTGAGAATAAAAGAAATCAACAAAAAAAAATTCTCCATACAATTAACGGCCACTCTTATGCACATATTTGAAAAAATTAAATTCTGCGAATATATTTAATTTGTTTAGAATGTACCCAAATGTGTCTCCGGCTGCAGGTATAATACAGCAGCACCCTTTCTAATCCTTGCAAAAGAATATTATTCAAAGTCTGTTTTTAGTAAAAATTATATTCTTGTTAAAACATATCTCTTTGTAAAAATTTTAATTTTTTTAAAAAATATACGTCGTTGTAAAAACAATATGAATTTTTAAGAAAATATTTCTATTAAAAAAAGTTTCTTTCTTGTACAAAAATACCCGTTTGTAAAAAATTAAAATTTAACTTTTTGCGAAAAAGTATTTGACAAAAAAAAAATATTTTATCCAAAATATCAGATTGTAAAATATCACCAGTTTGTAAAATGGTATCTTTCTGTAAAAAAGTACCTTTTTGCAAAAAGTACCATACGTACATTTTTACAAAAAAGGACATTTTAACAAAAAAGTGTCTTTTTACAAAAACTACCTTTTCTCCAAAAAGTACCTTTTACAAAAAAATTTCCTTATTACTAAAAAAAATCTCTTAATGTTAAAGGGTATCTTTTTGTAAAAACGTACTTTTTTGTCAAATAAAAAATGAAAAAATTTGGGCAAAAGTACTTTTTTGAAAAAAAAATGGTTTAGAAACTGCTATATTTTTGTAAAAAAAAGTGTCTGTACAAAAACTATTTTTTTATTACTTTTTTGTACCAAAGTACATTTTTGTGCAAAATTTAATTTTCGTAAAAAGTACTTTCTTTTATAAAAAAAATCTTTTTGTAAAACAGAAACTTTTTGAAAATAAGTACCTTTTCGGAAAAATTATCTTTTTATGAAAAATTGCATTTTTGCAAATATGTACCCTTTTGCAAATAAGTACCTTGGGGTACAAAAGTATCTGTTTGTAAAAAATTACCTCTTTATAAAAACCCATCCTGATTTTAAAAGTGTTTATATGAATAATGATTTTTTTTTGCAATAAATACATTTTGGCAAAAATAAAAGAATACTTTTGAAAATATAGTGTATGTAAGTACCTTTTGGGACAAAAATACTTTTGTGTAGAAAGTATATTTTTGTAAAACAGTGCCTTTTCGTTAAAAAAAAAATAATTGTAAAAAATTTCTTTTTTATAAAAGTACCTTTTTGTAAAAAGTACCTTTTTGCAGAGATTTTTTGATTACCTGTTACCCCATTTGTTTTGTATTCGAAAAAATTTTTTTTGTTTGCTTGCACTTTTTGTAAATAAAACGACTTATATTACAGCTTTTAATGATCTGAAAGCTTTCCATTCCATTGATTCAAATCTAACTTAATATTTTATTTATTTCTTTTCAGGTATGTGTCGCATTTAATTAAAAATTTCAAATACAAAATGTATACATTTCTGGTGAGTTTGTTTTTTTTTTGTCATTCTTTGTTATGCGAATAAAATAATTTATCTTTCAGTAGGGAATTGTTAAGGTTTAATTTCTGTCGTTTGTTTGCATAATTAATAGGAAATTTTCTTTGGGTCTCTTTTTATTTCTTGTTTCTCTAAAATGAAATCCTACAAACTTTTATTTTGAAGATTTGGATTTTTTAAGATTAAAAAAAAACAATATTGTGTATGTCAATGCCTATTTGTGTAAAAATATTGGTTATCACGTCCTTTAGTTGTCGATATAATGTACATATACATATGTATGTGTACCCAAGGGGATATTAGCATAACATTAGTACTTACTAGCATCACAAAACAACAGTTTCCTTTAATAAAAATCTGAATGTTTAATAAACATTCCCAGGAATGGTAGACATCATGCAGACTGGAATCACGTAGTTTCTTTTGTTTTTTCTATTTTTTTTCTTCTTCTCTTCTTGTAAGAACTAAAGAAAATCGTTTATTGATTTACTTAACAAATCTTATACTACATAATACTAGCTGTTATTTTATTATTAAGCACGTACTTTTAATCCTCGTAGGCTTAGGGCCTGAACAAAAGAAATCCTAGGACCAACCGGAAAATAAAAACTCTGCTCTTATTAGATTTGATTACGATTTACATGAAAATGTCCTTTATACTACTCATTACATTAATTTTACATTGTTTGCCTTCAATAATATTTGTCATTTGCCTATTCTTTCTTTTGTTGCGCAAAGTTTTCTCTTCCAAAAGGAATCTGTTTACCTTCAAGAACAACCAGAAATCTTTTACCGTAACAAATGAGTTGCTGATAAGTTTTTGGTTTTTATTTCAAAGTCCATTTATAAGGGGCGTTCTGCCTTTTGTTATCCTAATTGTAGCGTATTATGTGTGTTTCTTTCGTTTTTATTTATAGTCAAGCCGTACAAAATGAAATGGTCAATCAAAGTAGATTGACAGAGCCATGAGTGAAGGGCGGGGGAATGAAGGTATAAAGCAGCTTATGCTATTGAAAAGGACCAAATTTGTTACACCATTTTTTTTCAATTTTGGTTTGCTTGTACAAAATTATGACAGGATGTGAGAAAATTTGTTTAATTTTCACCGTTTGTCATCAAACAAATGATGTTGTGATTGACACGCTTCCTTACATCAAACGTTAAATTTTCCTTTATAAGGAAAAAAAAGAGAATGAAAACTAACTAGCAATGTGATGAAATACAAAATTTTTCATTAAAAGAAACTTAAACCTAAGAAATTCACAGGAATAAAAATATATTTTCGTTGTACGTCAGCGTTTAGACACGACAACATTTGGAAGGGAAAGATTTAGTTTGGAAGTAATTTACGGGTGGGGAGAGAATAATTTTTGCATTCGGTACTCGGCGACACGCTTTGTTTTCACATTCTTTGCTGCATATCGACACATATGTACATGAACAAATATGCTTGCTTTTATCCAATAATATTGGAATGTCTATTTTTGTATAACAGGTAATTTCAGTAAAAATTTTCTACTAAAAAAAATAACACTATATGAGGACATACATATTATGAAAAAGATGTTTTTTTTTACTAAAAAATTAATTTTTTCGCTAAAACGGTATACTTCACCCAAAATGTGTTTTCTTTAAAAAAAAAAGTATTTTTTTATAAAAAGGTACTTGTAAAAAATTTGTTTTTACCAAAAGGGTACTCTTTGATCAAAAAGATACTTTTTTTTACCGAAAAGGTACTTTTTACCCAAAAAGTACTTTTCTACTAAAAAGTTTTTTTAATAAAAATTTACTTATTACTGAAAAGGTAGTTTTTAATAAAAAATTCTTTGTATCAAAAAGATACTTTTTAACAAAAAGTTACTTTTTATCAAAAATATACTCTTTACCAAAAAAGGTACTTATCACCGAAAAAGTACTTTTCACCAAAAATACATTTAGTTTTCATAAAAAAGATACATTTCACCAGAGGCAAACTCTTGAAATTTTCAAAAACGGTTAAACTGAAAAATCCGAAAATTATAAAATCGCAAAAAAGAAAAAAAAATCGCTAAAACGAAAAAAGCACCAAATTAAAACAATGTCCTAACACTAAAATAAATCGGCAAAACCAGAAAAATCGACATGAAAAAATCGCCAAAATGAAAAAAAAACGCCGAAAACCGAAAAAAAGCGAAAAGGGCCCAAAACCAAAAAAATCGCCCAAATTAAAAAAAATCGCCAAAATGAAAAAAATCGCAAAAATGAAAAAAAATCGCCAAATTGAAAAAACGCCAAAAACCTAATAAAAATCGCCAATACGCGAAAATGGCGCCAAAACTAAAAATCGCCTATATGAAAAAAAAATCGCCAAAATGAAAAAAATCGCCTAAATGAAAAAATCGCCAAAATGAAAGAAAATCGCCATAATTAAAAAAAATTGCCAAAATGAAAAATTCGCCAAGATAAAAAAATGCAAAAATGAAAAAACCGAAAAAATCGACAAAACGGGGGAAAAAGTGCCAAAACTTAAAAAAATCGCCAAAAACCGAAAAACCGCCAAAACTTAAAACGCTCAAAACCGAAAAAACCCAAAAAAGAAGAAAACCAAAACTATATATTATATAGGCTAAAGTTCGCATTGAATTACATGCCTAGTGTCCGTACGGAACCCTTCGTGCGCGGGCCAAAGTCGCACTTCACTGAATTTATTTATAAAGAGGAGTGAATATTTATTAAAACAAAGCAGTTTTTACCTAAAAGATATTTTAAACCAAAATCGGGCATTGCTATCTTTGTTACGAAAGTACATATATATAAAAAAATATAAAATGTGAAATATGGCTTTTTGATTGCCCGAAAATCCCCTAAATTTTTTTAGAACTTCATATATAAAAAAACATTTTCAATAATTTATTTCACTTTTAACCTTGATTTTTCGAAATATCTTTAACGAATAGCAACAACTTGCGTTTCAACTGATTGTGACTTATGTTGTACGAAGTAAACGCCTCCAGAGTATGTGTGTGTTTTTCTTCTTCTTTTTCACCGTGCTTAAAGTTTTATTTTAAGAGGCAGACAATAACACGATTTTCATAAATTACATTTTTGTGGCATATGAATTGCTTTGTTATGACATATCGTACCCTACGACGACGCAGTCATCCAGCCAAAACTTTCAAAATGACTACAAGAATAAATTAGCCTTGTAAGTATATGGCAATGTGTGCAGCCATTTATTGTAAAATCTTTTCTTTTTCATTCACATACATAAATGGACAAAAATAACTAAAGCGCCTTCATTAGCAAAACAAAACTAAAAATGTACGCGGGTAATAATGCAAAATTTCCTTTTATGCTTCAAAAATATATATTCAAATAAATGTATAACAACAAGCTTCTAAAGTAGCAAAGAACTATTAAAAGAAATGAGTCAAAAGATAAATTAGAGAGGCCTTGCAGTAAAACTAATGCGAACATGTGTGTATGTCTTTTAAGGTTTGTCGGGGTCAGAGGAATAAAAGAGCAGGGGGAGTGTTAAATATATGTACAACTTAAAATAAAACCCCCACGCGGAAATCAACAAAGAATTAATAATGAATGCAGTTTTATGCAAACCAGCACAGAAAAGTAGAACTTGCATAGAAACTATTTCAACTGCTTAGAGAGGGTTCATTCCTCTTCAGCAACATGCCTGTAAAAAACATGTGCACGCTAACATAAGCATAAATATGCATACAGTTTAAAAGCTTTTTTAAAGAACTTGTTGCTAAATATTTTGAATACACATACTTATGTTGGATACACAGAAAAAAATGTCTCCCAAATCGATACTTTTAATTGAAAAAAAAAACAAACTAAAATTAAAAATTTAATTGAGCCAATTCAACTTTTTAATTAATTAAATTTTTAAACAAAAGTTTGATTAACTCAACTAACTTTTTAATTAAACTTTTAATCAATTAAATGATTAAACAAAAGTTTAATTAACTCAATTAAATTTTTAATTGGATATTTGTATATTTATTTTCAATAAAAAGTTTAGTTAAAAAAAATCCAGAAATGCAACTAAATTCATTTTTACTTTAATTTTCTATAAAGAAAACAAAAAACTTTTGATTAGAAAAAATGCTTTTTATCACTAAAATACGATTTGTAAAAAGTGTATGAAAAATTTTAACTTGCAAGAAAAATTAGAGTCATATTTTAATGCCTCGGGACTTTTAGTAGATTACATTTGAAAAATCAATAACTAATTTTGTATTATTTTAAAAGTTGTAATATATGTCGAATATTTCGAAATAAATATTCAGATCTCATGCCTCCATTATTACGAAAGTGGTCTAATCATGGGCGCATATAATCTTTTTGAGAATTAAACTTTTTATAAAAGCCGCACTTTCGAAAAGTGTGTTTTGTAAAAACAGTTTCTATTTTTTTAATTACATACATATGAAAAAAAAAATAAAAAAATCCTCATTTTGTAAAAATTATGGTTAAAAAACCACAGTTTTAGTCCCAAAAAAAAGTTTTTGTAATAAGTAAATTTTTCTGATATAAATTTTTTCTTTAAACTCCCATTATAAAAAAGAAGTTTTTATTTTTTTTATTCTGTTTTCATCAGATCATGATTTTTTTAAGTCAGGGAAATTCATTCTGAGTAATATGACGGTGATGTCAGTATAAATGCATGTGTGTATGTATGTAAACCTCTCACAATTATAATTTAGTGTTACCGATTGGCGGCATTCTAAAGTCAATGGTCGCACTTACATCTTGTGATATTCGGGTTCGACAGATTTCGAATATGTGTTCAAAAGTAAGAAAATTGACCTTGCAGCCAATCTATGAAGCATTCCGCTAAGGTAGTATAAATTTTTGTCAAATTTGCGGCCGCATTTTTTTTAGTGATAGTGATTTTGCTTCATATATGTTTCATGTTAATTCCAAATGATTTACAGTAACATTCAAAGAAAATTTTCATTTTGAAATAACTTAGTTTCATTTTGATTTAATATTCTAGTACTGTTAAAATCAAAATTAAAAATCATTTTGAATCAAAGTTATTTCAAACTGAAACAACATGAGTTTAATTCAATGTAGTCAGTATATTTTATTAATTTATTTAACATACGTGATCGTGTGTATTGGCACAGGCATGAGGTAAATATGTGTGTTGTATTCATGTAGTTGGCTTCCCGGCAAAGCTTTGAACTCGAGTTCAGTGCGTAGTAGTCAACGCTCTTACGAGTGTTTTCACACTGACATGGTTTTAATAAAAGTTGGTTTTAACTCTATTTTATTTTCCGTTCAACTATATGTCAGAATATTTACAACTAACTTTGATGTTATTTGTTCATTATAATTATCACATGTAATTTGGCTTACAAAGCGATACGAACTTTAGCCTCTTCAAATCATAAAATACAGAAACAAATGAAGTTCGAACAAGACTGTTTACGCACACCTTTAATTAATATCATCATGAACTGCATTTTAATTCAACATGATTAAATTAATGATTTAACATGAAATTAATTTCAAATTAATGTTATATTTTTTTTGTGACAAACAAACTGCGAAGCCACTTTGGCTTGTATGCAGAAACACTCAGAGTGTGCTTGGTAATCATCGTTCGGCAATTTTTTGGAAGTTTTACTTTCCAAAAATTTTGAAATCCACCGAACCGAATCGATGCAACATCTTGCGACATTTAAGTGAGCCCAACACCTTCCGATTGGGGTAACTTTGCATCCGATCCGTTGGCTCTTTCTTAAGATGTTTATATACACACACATATGTATAATAATGATGAAAACTCGATTTACGAATATTCGGTTAAAATTAGTTACTTCATAAAAGAAATTTTTTTGTTAAAAAAAAACACTTTAAAAAATATACTTTAAAAAAAGTAAATTTTAAAAATATATAATTATAAAAATATACTTTAAAAAAAGGAAATTTTTTCCCAAAAAAAAATTTTAAGAAACAAGTGTATTTAGGGCCTTTCTTTTGTCTCTGTGGACCTTACTTATTTCATCTGTCTAACTCGTTTTAATGCTGCATTTTTGCAGCAGAAGCTAACAAGGAACGTGCTACGGTTTTTAGTCTGGCTGCCTTCTTAAGTTGGCTGGCTGGCTGACTAGCTTCCATATTAAAAAATACATTCATTGTAAGGTAATTTTTCAATTGGACTTGAGGTCAGTTTTTGCAATTTTTGTTTTGCCTTATTTTCTTATCTTACTCAATTACTATACAAAAGAGTTTAACTGCAACAAAATGGTTTGAGTTCTTTTTTTTCCCTTCTTGTTTTCTTAATATGCTGCATGATTAACAATGATGATTTCTGGAATCCAAGCAAATAACTTCCATTGTTGTATTTGTTGCTGCTACTTCCAAAGTTTTTTTTTATAGTTATCTGTCTGATGAGGTTTTTGCCGTATTGAGTTTTTGAAGTAACTTGCAAAGTTGAGGCGCTTCCTAAGTGTAGCAAAATGTTAATCATACGAGAATTTTGCAGACACAGAGAGTATTGTGTGGTGGAGAAGGGGATTAAAAAAATTAAGCCTTCATTTAGTGGCTTAGTTTGTGGTTGTGGCGTTGTTTTTTTTTTTCTTTGCCAAATAAATTGAATGAATTATACTGGGGAATATTATTTCAGCACAAATGCAAATCGGCTTTAATTTTTTATTTATTATTTTTCATAAGCGTATCTAAAAATACTCTAATTTGACGGGCAACTTCATTATAAATATGTAATAAGACGGGTTAGAAAAAATATTTTAAATAATGAGAAATATTGTGATGATGTAATAGGGAATAATAAATAATGTCTGTATATAAGGAAAAGGTTTACAATTTAAATAATTACTAAGAAGCGAAATAATTGAAAATAAAATATATTAAGTGCATTAATCTACACCAATGGTTTGTTGGTCTGACTTAAAATTACAAATAGAATTAATAGTTAAAGTTTTATACCATGAGACCAAAACTTGAAAAACAGCTTAAAAATTAGCTTTTGCTAAAAAGCTTAGAAGCTTTTTCAAAGCATCCAATATTTTCTATAACTCCATTAAAAAAACTATTTCCATTTACAAAATTTTTTAAAAATTGTTAAAAGCTTTAAAGCTTAAGCCAAAAATCACAAAAACACTACATGAAGTAAATAAGTATCATATTTGAAAAACAAATATTTTGAAAACTAAAAGACTTTTTGAGTCATGGGGAGTGATTTGAATAGAAAGACTGGTGAAAATCAAGCTGTTCTAATTTTAAGAAATTAATTTAATGCAAAAATAAA
Organism: Tachina grossa; assembly: GCA_949987645.1. NCBI lineage: Eukaryota > Metazoa > Arthropoda > Insecta > Diptera > Tachinidae > Tachina > Tachina grossa. The sequence continues at coordinate 151,343,967 of OX465276.1, forward strand.
TTGAAAAGCTTTATACTTAAATTTTACAATAAGAAAAATTATTTTTCATATGAATATAAGCATACTTCTTAAGGTTTATTTTTGGTCCTACATACGAGTATTTAATTAAAGCATTTGAGCTTTATGCCATGTAGCGAAAAAGCAGCGCTTAGAGCTTTAGCTTTTTTTTTTTATTTGTATGGTGACACGTTTTAAGTCAGTAAAAGCAGCACATATTTATCATGTCATTAAAAGCTATTTACAAAAGCTTAAAAACTTAATTTGTTTTACCTGCTGAAGCTATATTTTTATCTAACAAATTTGCTCTTAAGGCTTTTTTGTTGTTTTAACTGCAACATACAGTCAACTCTCGTTATTTAGAAACTCAAGATGCCAGAGAAAAAGCTTAAATAAAAATCTTTAACTTCAACAAGTGAATAGAGTGATTTTGATCGCACTTTTCAGCGAATTTTCCATAAAATTTGTAATTTAATATGTTATGAAATCATAAAAATTGCATTTTCGTTTTCTTTGTTTACCGCATGTTTTTCTAGACATCTGGAAAAAAATTCAAATTATTGAGTGTGAAATGTGTGTATGTATTTTCAACCAGCTGCTTTTTTTTCTTCCTGCTACTCCACTTCTTACATTTACCTCTTCATCTTAATCATTAAATTTTAATCTTTATTTTAGTTTTTTCTTAAACTAACAATTTTTTTACCTCTTTGGCAATTAATTATCAGCAAAATTGAGTTTAAAGGATTTTTTTCTTTGTAGATATTTGTGTATTCAAGTAGAGAGGAGGTTAGTTGTTTGGATGGTTGCTACGACTGAATGGTAGTTGTTGACTTCATATAATGAATTGGCTTTTAATATCTGAATGGTTGGTTGGAGAGTCGTGGGCAGGATATGACCACTAATGTATTGTGTTCAAATAAATAAGAACTTAAATTTATATTATTGAATTTAGTAGTTATTTCTTTAAACACATTTTTTTTAACATACACACAAAAAAAAACTAAGGATGCGGTGGCGGAGAAATGAATTGCTGTATTTTATACTGCCATCACTCTTGAGTTTAAAAAAGAAAAAAAGTGGAAAGGAAATGAATTATAAATAAGTGATTAATTAATGGAATTAAAAGCATCAATTATTTTCAAGTAATACAATCAGGATTTAAGAGTTTTCAGTAGTAAAAATAAGATCTTGGGGTTATTTATTATAAAATATATGCTGTAAGGCTTCTTAATACGAATATAAGAGTTTAAAAGCTTAAAGTGTGAAGCAGTAAGTCATATACTTAATAATATGACGTAATCTGCAATTACATATTCTATTTTTTAAAAAAGAAAGCAAAAAATTAGATAAATATTCTTTGACTTTAATTTAATTTTATAAACAAAATCTAACGCAAACTAAATTTATGTTTTTTTAGACCCAGTAGCTTTTTAAATAACATAATCTCAAAGCTAATTCGAGAAAAGATATTTCCTGAGTACAAAAAAATAATTAATTAATTAATTAAAAAAAATAATACATTTATGGCCCGATTTGTATTAAATTTCTAATTAAAAATTTTTCGACAAAAAAAGCTTACAGATTTTTCCAAATAGATTTTTAAATAAAATGGCATGGCTGTACTATGCTGTACTGTACAAAAAAATATTGAAAAGCTTTATTTTCAAGCTTTTGTAACTAATCCTACATTAAACTGTATGAGAATTATGAAGCAATGAAATGAAACAAAATTGAAGTAGAACCATTTAAGGATATATCTAGTAAAACAAACAAGAATTTAAGAATTTTACTTTAACTTCTTTTTATATCAGAAATATGTATAGATATTTTTATATTTGAATAAACAGTCCGTATAAATTTGCTAATTACAACTGTTGCATTTTTTTTATTTTATGGTCCTTCTACTTTAGTATTATGCTCTCATAATTGCTGTAAGCGAAAAGCTCTTCAACTCATGCAGTATTTATTTTGTAATGAAACATGCATGTACATAGAACTTTTAGTTTTAATACGAAAGCTAGACTGGAATACAATTTTGAAGTACTGTACACTAGTGAACTGCAACTTGTATTGAATGTATTGTACAGTTGTCTACTACATATTAATTTATTTTATTATTATGGTTAAAAATTTATATATCTTATTTGCACCTCGTTAACTCATTGAGATTTTTTATCTCATAAATTATGAAACAGCAGCTACAAATTGTATAAAAATTTCTATTAAATATCCGTGTGTATGTTTATATTTACATACATATTTTCTTTTTGCTTTAACTCCAAAACTGACTGATTTTAATCGTTTTCCACAAAAGCTAAACTCAAGGGAAAACTTTTGAGCGAAGCATGAGAATTAAAAAAGCTTTTATTTTGACATTTCAAATTAGGTCAGCTGTGTGATGAAAAGAAAACAAGAAATAAAAATTAATGGAAAAAAAATTACAAGTAATAAATAAACAATTTTCATTGTTTCTGCGCTGCTGAGTTGAAAGTGAATTTTTAATTAAAATTATGAATTTGTTTGTCATGAAATACATTCGTTCGCACAACGAGTAAATAAATCTCAAAGGATAGACATTTCATGTTAAAGTTCAGATGTGATTAATGGCCTGAGGAAAAAAGGTGTAAATGTAAAAATTAATAATTGAAAAACTTTTATTAATACAACAAATCAAAGGAACAAGTTCAAAAATAAAAACCATATTATTGCATTGTATGCAGACATACAAAAATATACATACATAGTAATGTATGTATATGTAAATTCGAAGAAAGTCACTCAAAATTTTAAAAATTTAATTAAATTGGGAAATAAAATTTTTATTTTTGAAAAATTATTTTTGTAGCTAACCAATTTTTCCAATGAAATTGATTTCTCAGAATTAAAAAAGTTTTTAAAGGGATCTACATAAAGAGCTCAAAGTATAGGTAAAATTCCATGCAATATATTGAGAATTTTCTGTATTTCACGTCAAATCACAATGTTCCGAATAGTCGCAGATTTGGCATTATAAAAACTGATGTCTAACGCACATGAAATACGGAACATACCCATTTATTATGTTTTCACCATTTTAGAAATGTTTGTTCGTTCAAGTTCGTAATTGCAAATGAAATAAAAGTCACACGTATACAAGTTTTAATTATTTATAGCTATGACCCACTATCATGCACAATCGAACGATTTACTAAAAAATACAATCCTGATCTGATGAATTGTTATTGTCTTTTGAAAATTCTCATCATACCAGGGTTGTATTTTTTTTTTGTAAAACGTGCGATTGTGTCGGATAGTGTACGATATTTCGATATTTCGGCGACATTAGCGTAGCAAGAAGAAAGTGAATGTAAAACTTTGTATCAATTGATAAATTTAAAATCTATCAGGAAAATTTGCTCTTTATGAAAAAGAAGAAAAATTCTTAAAAGATTACTCTTTGTACATATTTTTTTTCTTTATAAATTTAACACTTTTTTTATGAAATTCAACAAAAAACTGCCATCATTTTTATACTTTTAGCATTTTTCACAAAAAACATTGTTTGATGTCAATTTATTTTATAATTTATGTTTATAGTTGATAATAATTTTTATGTTAAACTATTTAACGCTTGGTTGCTGTATAGATACATTCATTGTTTTTTTTTTTTAATATAAATTAATTTATAATTTACATAAATTATTGTTTTATTATTTGTGATAAAACGCTCATACACACATAAGTACATATATTCGAGTATATACATATGTATTTATTAAAGGTATACAAACATAACACACAAAGTGATTATGATTCCCTAGGGCAATTTGAGCTTTTTATTTTCTTATTTAAAGACTTTAATGTTTTCACAATGAAGGCGGGTATTAATATTATTAACACTTTCTAAGCAAGTAGACATTTTCACATACAGTCCATTCAACTTCATTAAAATGAAATAAGATTCCCCTTGGCGTAATCACATCCACATTATGTAAATCTTCTTTAAGAAAAAGCAGCTTATAATTTTAAAAATTTTACCAAAAAATATAAAAACTTAAAATTTGAAAAAGTAATGTAATACACATACATACATACATATCTGTAGATGTGAAATAAATACTATTCTCTCCCTGTAAATAAACCTTAAAGTTACAGCTTAAAGTTTAATCTGTCAATTTGTTAAAACCGATTTAAAGAATTGTTTATTACCATTTGGTGTCACATGCTTTTGTAATTTGAGTCGAAGGAAAAAGCTTACAAATTGAAATTAACATACAATTTCAGGGTAAGCCTCTAGCCCAGAGTGTAAAATTCTGCCAATTTAAATTTTCAGAGAAAAGGGCGATAACCTCGGCATATTACACAACCACAACCGATGCTTGCTGGTCTCTTAGGTTTCCCAAAGATATCCATTATCACCAGAAATATTTTTTTTTCACCTCTGGCATTTTCAACTCCCCACAGTGAGGCCAAAGGCCCTTTTTTCGCTCATCAATTCATATCTCCACAACTTCAGTAGTATACAAACTACATATGCCAACACAATCGTAGTGCTTTAGGAGTGGGGAGTCGAGCACCCCCCATACAAAGTAATTACTATTTTTTTTCTATATCTTCAGAACTACAATAGTGAGGCACACTAAATTTAATGTGGATAACTTTTAAAACAAGACGCGTGTTCCACCAAAATCTTGACTTTAAAGGAGTGGTGGGGTCGTGTACTCCCTTCTAAAGTAATTATTAATGAAGTGATAAACATGATTTTTTTATATAAGCAATACCGAAGTAGGAACGAAATTTATATAAACGTTTGCTTAACCAACAAAACAAGCATAAATTCATAATTTTTTATTCATGCACGCTCCTGAGGAATTGCCTGCCACTTAATGACTTTAGATACGAATTATTCAAAAATATTTTTTTTTAAGTCTAAGAAAGTTAGCTAAAATAACAAACCTTAATTTTTTAAACCATTATTGTATACAAATACAACCACGAACATGAGTGACTTACACGTGGCTAATGTTTGACTCACGCGTTACTAATGTGTGACTCACGCGTAATAGATCATGACATTTTTACATTTATAATGAAAGCAGATAAAATAATGACTAATACCTAATTTACATTAAGCATTTTTTTCATGAAATTAATTGCATGAAAAATTTTTATTTGTCAATAGGAGGCCTGAAGAAGCAATTTATATCAAAAAAGTTGCCAAAAATGCATCAGCGATTCATTCTACGACCTTTTTTATATAACATTCTCTTTTATAGCCCTGCAATTAGCAAATAGAAAAAGTTTCGTGCAACAAAATTCATGAAATTTTATGAAAAAATGCTTAATGTAAATCAGGTATAAAACAACAGCAAGAAAAGTGTTAGCGGAATTCGTTAAGAGGGTACTATAAAAAAAAACGCGTGAGGCTATTAGTAATACGTACATAGCTTCTGAGGCGCAACGGTGGCACATAAAATTTACAAAAAAAATAACGACATTTGCTCAACCTTTAATATAAAATTATAATCTCTGATTAAATTGAGCCCACAAGAAAGAGGAAACAAATTACTAAATTTGATTAATTATGCGACCCATATATGTGACATGTATGTGAACACCCCATGTCACATATATGTTACGCTGAGTGGCGAACGTGTTAAAAATAAAAGCACTTCCACAAATAATTTTAGCAACGATTTTAAGCACACCATTTAAATAAATACCTGAACTTGGTGGCTTCATGGTTAGATTTATTAATTTTTTAAAAATTACTCCAGATAAATAAAATTTAATTACGCAACAAAGTCTTTAGCTTTTTTCCTCTTATTTTGTCAGTTTTCTTTCATTTTAATGCTTCATTACAAACGTTACCTACATACATATTTGACATTTATTTTTTGACTAGTGATGTAGAGTTTTATGCACTTTTTAATAAAATAATTTCAGTTTCACAGCACTTGAACTATTTTTTTTATTTTCAAATTAATTCTGATTTGACCTTTCACACCTATGTGCGCCTGCGAAGTGCAATTACAAAGAGTAAGTCCTTTTAAAAAATTTATAAAGGCTAGAACTCACTATCCTACATAAATATACGACTTTTGAAAAAAAAAAATTAGAACCCTGATTTAATTAATTCTAGCTGTCTTTTGCAAATTCCCATAAACTCGATCATACCAGGCTTGTATTTTCTCAAAAATCGTAGGATAGTGAATTTTAGCCTCAAGTATGAATTTTCGACTCAAGTGTATTCTGAGTAGAATTTCATGCCAAATATTTTCGCAGAATATTTCCCTGTTTTGAAGATAATTTTTGCCTTTTATTTCAAAAAATTTGCAAAAAGACCCATTTCCAGAAGATTTAGAGGGTTAATGTAAACTATTTGAGAAGGACAAAGCTGCCACAGAGTTGTGTCTAATGCGTGTACCTGTACTTAATGTGCCTTCAACAAAATTTTGCTTGTAATGTTCTGAAGACACTATACACCAAAAACCTAAGTATCACACGATTTTCTAATTATTTTTTAATTCAAAAGGGTGCAACTTTAAATAGGCCGTAAAATGGGCTTCAGATGTATAGTTTTAAAACGCTGATTCACATAAGTATATCTTTTTAGTTTCTTCTTCAAGAATCAGTTGACATGACATGTTTTTTTTTTGTGTTGGACAGTGTAATTAACAAAAAAAATAATCTTGCCTTTAAAAAAATTTCCTTTGCTCTCCTGAAAAATTATCATTTTGCCACTAACAATATTATTCACGGCGAACTTTCGTTAAAAAAAATATTTGGGCAGTTGGAAGGCGATAAAACAGATATATTTATATTAATATGTTTAGTGAAACAATTGACAACCCACACGCCCATTTTTGCACTTTTCTTAATGTGTTTGTTTGTTTGCCTCTTCACATGAGTTTTGGTGAAATTTATCATACAGCAGTCGCAAAAGTACAAGTATTATTGGCTGCTTGCTGGTTTTCTGCTATCGTTCAATCAAGGAAGGGGTCCTATGTTGTCAGTGCGTAAAAGATAGCCAAGGTTATAAGGCCGAACAGATATTATTTGCTATTAATTCAATTATTTTTTGTGTCATTTAAGACCAGTTATTAAAACTTTGACCAACATTTTGTTTGTGTCTTATTATATCAATTAGTTTTAAGCTAAAATGAAGAAAATTGAAGAATTGTTTTTGACATTTACTAATGACTGTTGTTTAAGGCCTAATAATACAATATTTGGTAATAGGCAAAAAAAAAAAAAGAAAGAACTATTGTAGCAAAGCTGAATAATGCCTTCTAATGAAATGTCAGCTTAAGTCATAACTCATACAAAAACTTAGGGTTTTTACTTATGGAAAACCACAACCTTCGAAAGGCAAAAAAGCATTCTGACAAATTCTATATAAATTTTTGCCTTTAGATGTTTGTATATACAATACATACTTATAAAATCTAAATTAAAGTTGGCAAATGCTTTGTATTGACCAAGGGGTAGTTCGAAGGCAATGGTTGATATAAATGTTTACGATGTTAATATTTTAATAGAAAAAAAGCTTAACAATCAACTAAATATAGAGAGTCACGTGGTAGGATTTATAAAGAACTTATTGCTGCTCTTTTCTTTCCCTACTAGTATTTCCCATTATATATGTACATATGTTTGTACGTCGAAGTGGCAAATAATTTATAACTTTAAGCTATATGTTTTTATTAAATTATACCAGTAGTTTGTCCTAGTTTACACGATTCTTTCCCATCGCGTCTCTCTGCTAACCAACTAATCAGCTTAGCAATGAGTGTAAACCATGTCTTTATAAGTTATGATATATTTAAATTAAATTAATTTATATACAGGCCAAGTTTCAAGTCTAAATAAAAAAGAAAGTTAGTTTTTTGGGAAAAATATTTATGTTTCCTTTATTGTGATTGATATTCATCATTCAGTAGGAACTATGTACTTAAATGTTTTCATAGGGTTACAATTGCTGTCTCATTTTCTTTTAACCAATGATTGATGTCACTATTTGAAATCAAAAGAAATATACAACTCGTATTCTTCTAAGAGCTTTTCTCACTTCACTATACGCAAGACCATTAAACTAGACAGTCTTTAAACCACACACTCGTTATAAACCATCATCAGCAGCATTGCAACAAATTCTTTCTTTAATATACAAAAATATATCTAGTTAAATAGCACTTAATATCTGTTAATGTCATTTACAACAGCTTTCCGAAAAAGAGAAGAAAAAGGAAGTAAAATATTTTTGGAAGTACTTCAAACATTATTTCCATTTCTTTGTTAAATGCTGTGTAAATGAAATTAAAACTTTGCCTAAGCAAAAAGAGGAGGGATGTTTTTTTTTTATCTATCCAGCTTTAATACTAAATAGACAAAACCAAAAAGACAGAAAAAAACCCTTTAGCATTATATTGTAATTTCAAAGGCCGAAAGAATTACCCACAATCTTTTAGAAATAATGATGATTAATTACCAGCAAGACAAACAAAATGAAAGAAAAAGAGATTGTTATTAAAGCAACATTGGTTAAAAGCAAAAAATTCTTCCGCCCTCCTCCATCACCAAGCAGCTTAAAATTTAAATTAACTTTTTAAATAAATTTTTGCTCATAAAACTTTTCAAACTAAAATTCCATTGAAAGTTAAAGAATTTGATTTTAAAATAGTATTAAAAAAAAAGCGTCAGAGAAACTGTGATAAAATCATGTTTTTTTAGTTTGATAATATTTTAATTTAATATAAAGTTAACATAATTATCGTAGAGCACGAAAGTAAAATATCAATTTGATAAATATCATGGTTGGGATGTCAATTATTAGACCTAAAAATTTGTAAAAATAAAACACGAAAAAAATTTAGTTGAGTAATCGATTAAATATCGAGTTTCACACGATTATTCCAATAAACTACCAATAAGAATTTTAATTCAACAATGGAATTGTATAAAAAATATAATGTAATTTTGTTTATATAAAAAATTTTTAACAAAAATATTTTTATTCAAGTAATAAAAAATTAAATATTAATCGATTATTCTTATAAATGGCAAACAAAAAAAAAACTTATTCGATTATAACACATATCGTACCATAACCGCAAAAATAGCTTCAGCGACATAATTTTTCAACTTCAATTTTTGATTAAAATCGATCATTTGCGATCGTAAATAGTCGACTTTCGTCAAAAAAAAAAACGAAGTCCAAAAAAAGTGTTGCTTAAGTTATTTGAGCCGTTATGGCTCGATATGGGAAATATGTGAAAAAAAAATATTTCAGTAATTTAATAAATTTTATTGAATTATTCGAATAAATTTTACTCGATTAATTTGAACTAATTCAGCATAAGAACTTATTCGAGTGCAAAGATAAATGAAATATGTTTCAAAAAAAGTTTAAACAGAAATATTTTTATTCCAAAAATAAAAAAATAAATGTTTAATCGATTATCCCCATAAATGGCAAACAAAAAAATTTATTCATACATGTGTATGTATGTAAAGGGTGTTTTTTATTGAGGTATAGAACTTTAAGTTGGCATCACTTTTTTAACTGGCGGCCATTTTGTCAGCTGTCAAGTGATTAATATTTAGTTTGGTTTGCCATTTCATCATGAACAGGTTGACAAAAGAACAACGCTTGCAAATCGTGCAAATTTATTTCGAAAATAATGGTTCAGTTCGCGAAGTTTACCGCAAGCTCCGTCCATTTTATGGTCGACATAATCGTCCATCGCATAATTTCGCGGAATGGACCTGTCAATTGGCCACCAAGATCGTGTGATTTGACACCATTGGATTATTTTCTTTGGGGATATGTGAAGTCGCTCGTCTACGCCAACAAACCAGAAACGTTAGGGGACTTGGAAGCCAACATTCGTGGCGTTATTGCCAACATACGGCCCCATATGCTCGAAAAAGTGGTCGAAAATTGGATCTGTAGAATTGGCTTTATTCGAGCCAGCCGCGGCGGCCACATGCCCGAAATCATATTTAAGCATTAATGGCATAAAATTATCCTTCCAATAAAGCCAAATTGATGGACATTAAAACGATTTTCTTGTGTTTTATTTCAATTCGAAGTTCTATACCTCTAAAAAAACACCCTATACAAAATATGTCAAATTTTATTTCATTAATAAAATCAATTTTATTTGATCATTCAAATAACTTTTATTAGATTCAATCGAATCAATATAATTTAAGAAATACGATGTGTGATAAAAATTTTATTTTATTCGAGTAATGGGAAAAATTTTAAATTTAATCGTTTATTCATATAAATGGCAAACAAACGAAAATTTATTTCAATATACAACATATGAGAAATTAAAAAAAGAAATTATTACACATGCAATTAATAAAATAAATTATATTAGATTATTCGAATAAATTTTATTCGATTAATTAAAATCAATTTAGCACAAGAACTTCTTCGATTACAAAGATAAATAAAATAAAATTTTAAAAATATGATGTTTAAAAAAATAAATAAGTCTTTATTCGGGTATCAAAAATAAATAATTTTAATCGATTATTCTTATAAATAGCCAACAAGAAATTCGCTCGAATGTAAAATGTGCCAAAAAAAATTGTATTTGAGTAATGAAATAAATTATATTAAATGATTCGAATAAATTCTATTCGATTAATTCGAATCAATTTAGCATAAGAACTTGTTCGAATACAACGATAAATGAAATAAACTGCCTGTCCCACGATGTCAGACGCAAACTTTCGAATGACAACTTGTATGGCAAACAACAATAACATTAGAAAATTTGTTGTTGTTTTCAATATAAATTGTCATTCGAACGTTTGCGAGTGACATCGTGAGACAGGCACAAAATGTAAAGCATATTCATATGTTTGGACAAAAAATTAAATAAAAATATTTTTATTCGAGTAATAAAAAAAAATTAAATTTTAATCCGTTATTCCCTAAATGATGCAAAACATATATTCGATTATAAAAGTATACAACATAATTATAATAAAATGAAATAAAAATTAAGTAAATATTGTTACGTTTTTCTCTCTATAAAAACGCTCTTCCGTGGACCCGAAGATTTGCAAATGAATACAAGAGCCGAGTGTAGCAATTAGGGTTAAGAATGATACAAGTTTTATTTACAAATACACTAAAACTAAATTAATCAAGAGCTTATATAAACTAATACAACTTAAACTACTGAATTACACACAAATATTCACAACTGGTTACCACTACGCCTTTCTCGCTGTAGTTTACACACGTCTCTTAGCTGGCTGCGCAAGTATTCACGTGACACCTCTTTGTCTGCTACTCGTCACTTACAAGACTCACTCTGCCGTCACTCACAGTTGATACACCAATACCTCTTTGTCTGCTGCTTGTCACACACGGCACTCACTCTGCCGACACTCACAGTTGATACACCAATAAAGACTCACTGGCTTTACTTACACGCTTACACACGTCTATTCGCTGCGCTGTTCCCTTTACTCCACGACGACACGATAGACTCCACAATAATCTCAATTCCACGACAGACTCTGCAGTCACTATAGATTGTCCTATAGTTTCTCCTTTACTCCAAGTGACGTGTAAAGCACAGACTGCTCTTAACTATCAACTCAGCACTGTATCGCAGACTATTATTAATTCAGAACTTAATTATCAACTGACTTGTTCACTCGCAACTGATCGACTTGTTCGCAACTGACTTGTTCGCAACTAACTCACAACTGCAACTAATTAACTCATTGGCTGCGTCACCTCTTTTTATATTCCACACAAATACCACTAGAAGTTTCAAGCAATGTCTAGACGATCATTATCATCTTATATGCTTTTTAGTCCCAAATCACACTGTGCAAGTCTTATTGCTAAGCTGATTTGTTTCAGGGAGAGAGAGACGAGGGGAACAGCAACGTTTCTTTTCCCCCGGCTCTCTCTCCTAATAAACTAATCAGCTTAGCAATAAGACTTGCATAGTGTAAATAGGGACTTACAAAGTGCCTAATTAAGTTCATGTGGTAACTATGTACATATGTAAATGTGTATATGCATGCGTGTGTACATCATTAACTAAGCAATACACGGTGGTTGTTTATCTTTTGCGTTTCGTTTGAATTACCATGTATGTATGTGTGTAAATATGTGAATCTTCTTAATAAGCAGACGCTTTTTGTTGTTGCTTTTGCTTGTTTACGTTTAATCAAGCTTGTACATACATATGTATATGCTGCGCATGCTTATTTAGTTGTTGGCTACTATTCTAGATTATTCTTTACATTGACCCTGTAGGAATATTTTCGCGTAACACTTACATTAACCCTGTTGGAATATTTTTATGTAGTGCTGCTTAACCTTGTCGACGGCCATTTTCGTAACAATATGATTAGATCATTCGAATAAATTTTATTCGATTAATTTAGCATAAGAACTTATTCGAATGCAAATTTAAATGAAATAAAATTAAACAAAATATGTCTCAATAAACTATACCATTTTGCACATGTTAATATGTTTTTTGTATGAAATGATATGCCACACAACGAAATATATCGGAAATGACAAAAGTTGCCACTAGTACATACTATTGCAATGTCACAAAATGTCATATGGTGTACTTCTCAATAATCCTAACAAATTTTGTTAGATCTTGCCAAATGAAAATTAAATTAAATTTCTTAACAATTTATAAATATGCTTTAAAATTGTTCATTTTTAAATTTTCAATTGTTTAATTTTGATCTATGTATAAATTCCATTTTAGCCACGCATTTTTTTATTTTTATTTTAAGTTCTTTTTCAACCACATCGTTATGACAATTTTATAATGTTTAATTTTTTTATATATTTATCCTTTTCTATATGATGGCAATCACCTGCAAATGATGAAATAATTAATAACCTGTGGTCATTGTTAATGTATTGCAAAAAGCATACATATGCATGTGTTTGCATTTGCTATTTTAATTTGACACTAAGGTTTTGCTTCAAATATTTTTTTTAATTAACATTAAGTGACAATATTAAAACCACAAACATTTTAAACGTATCGTTACAAAAAAAATAATTGGTGAACTTTTTAGAAATAAAACTTTTTATTTAAATTTTTAAAAAGTGTTAAAATTTTTACTGTGTTTTGATGATGCAAAGCCAGACGATATATCATGCGATATATCGCATACGTGGAGTACAGAAAATATTCCCTTGAGAATACTTTAAAATTTAGTTAAATAGGCACTCAGCGAAATTGTTACAGTTAAATGTTCGGTGTAAAAACCCTAAACAAAATAAAATAAAATAAAAAATTATTTTTGGGAAAAGTTAAAAAAGATGATGTGGCTTCACTGATTTCCCAACTGGCAACCCTGATTGGGTCCGGAGGACATTATTTTTAGACAAATAATTTTTTGACTAAGTGCGAAAAAAAATAAAGACAAAACTATATTATAAAAAAGTAAAAAATAACAAGCTGCTGGGTGTTCATTGCTCTGGAAATTAGCAACTCTAATTGGGTTCGAAGGACCATTATTTTCAAATAAATAACATTGTACAACAATTTCTAATTTTTTTCTAAAATTACAATGTTCTGGCAATGAATTCTAGTAGAGAATACCTAAGAAAATGTATGTATGTAATTCGGCGTTCTAAAAGATCACAACGGAATTTAGTTTTAGAATGGTTAAGATTTTTTCCCCTTTGGCCTGTATGCCAAGCATATCGGTGTACAAAACTATGATTTCTTCTTATTTGAGGTATAGGATGTGTTTAGGAGCTTTATAGAAAATATCAAGGCAAATATTTTTTGGAACATATTAATCATCTAAGTATCACACATAATGTAGATTTTGTGTCTTTTTCTAACAAAGAAAACACTCATATAAATGGGGAAGGCAAGAACGGCATACTCTACAAAAATGGTAGCCATAAAATTTTGCTAGAAGTCTTACAAGACACCCAATCCCAAAACTTAACACAAACAGCAAAAACCGGACAAATCCAAGATTGCCCATTTTCATTCTTTCAAATCACCTTGTGAGACAATTAAAGAAATTAAAGCTATTTAAATCCCACAAGGGAATTTGTGAGAAAAAAATGGGCAATATGTATTGAGTTGGGCTGGTTTTTGCTATTTGTGTTAACTTTTGGGCTTTGGTGTGTTCTGACATACATATGTTGCAGAATTTTATGGTCCTCCACATATTTAGAGCGTTTTTGAACATTTTTAGGATAGAGCCAAAAATCACCTTTGTGTGGGGGTAGTTAGAGGGTTAATATTCTTAAAATTTTAAATTTTAAAAACTTTATGAAACAGAAATTAGAACAGAAATTAACAGCATTTAGACACACAATGTTAAATTAACTCGCAACTGAATACCACGATGTTAACTACACAATACTGACTCCGACTGACTGTTTACTCAACAATAATCGTTTAGTAGATGCAGCGCCCCATTTATACTTAACACAAGGGGTATATTTGCGTTAACAATAGAACATCATTGCAGAAAAACGATGCCCAAAAATATTCAGTAGCAGCTGCATTGGTGGGAGAATTTTTATGTACAGTGACACAAAAAAGTAAGCGCAAAGAGTTTCATTAAAATATAATCACACGACATACATACTTGTTAGAAGTTTTCTTAAATGTTAAAATAGATGCTTGATTTATAGTTTAAAATTTTGCCTTTTATATCGTGTTTTAATGATTTTCCAAAACTTATCAACAAATACTTACTATTCATTCTATCAGTAATAAAACTTTGTTAAATTTATAAACCTTAAAGCCATGCTTTTTAAAGTAAGTGATTAAGCACACGAGTTTATCCTGACACTTAATAGTTATATATTTTTCCTGATAAAGCTCTAATCAATTTTCAATTACTTATGTAAAATCCACTTTAAGTAACGAAAATTATACACGAAAAAGTTTTGCAAGAAGGAAGTCATGAAAAATGAGTCAATAAGAAGGAGGGTGGTTTACTAAATTACAAATATAATCACACACATATACACACACACAAACATATTTGTATGTTCATACATATACATATACAAACATATACTGTACTTGTGTATGTGTGTATTATATTTCCAAAGAAACAGTTGTTCAATAAAAGCAAATAAATGTCATGTTTATTAAACTTATAAGAAACTTCGACAACCAATAAATACAATAACAAAATCTATACTAAAGAATCGCAAAAAATTTATATATGTATGTATGTGCATGTACAGGCAAACAAATATAGAAGAATAACTTACAAATAAATAGAAAATTAATTTCCAACAATTTCCTTTTCGAAGATTTTTCTCTCCGCTAGAGATAGAAAGGCACACAAACATATGTACTGGTACTTGGGGCAAAATCAATTATATAATATAAAAGTATTAAAAAGTTTACATACACACGCATACACTCAAAATAAAAATCAATCCATCCGTACTTAAATAAATCAAAAGCGCTGTCATAAGTACGGAAAGTCGGATTTACTCAAATCAAGTACAAAAGACTTAATTCAAGTACGGACTATTCAAGAGCTAAATACTTAATTTTATCCATATATAATCCCGATTCCGTACTTGAAATAAATCCAAAACCAGATTGGTTTCAGAAAACCTGAGATAGAATTAATTTCAAAATACATTTGATTCAAGAATTGCGAGATTGATTTAAGAAATCTGAAATTGAATTAATCTAAAAATGGTGTTGATTTAATCCCGAATCCGTACTTGAAATAATCCAAAAACGAGATTCATTTAAGAAACAATTAGATTGAATTAATCTCAAAATGCACCTGTTTTAAGAAATGCTAACTTGATTTTTTGAATAAAAAGATTTAGGGCCATTTTCACAACTTAACTTTAGATAAAGGTAGGATTTTGTCTGCTCGATAAATATTTTTGCATTATTACAACTTAAATTATTTATTGGTATTATTATCAATAATAATAATATTTAATGGATAAAAATATAATAAATGAAGATTTTATAATGCAAAGCCATTTATCGGGCAGACAAAATCCTACCTTTAGCTAAAGGTAAGCTGTGCAAATGGCCCTTAATATAATTTTTAATTAGCTTTTTATTGAATTTCTATGGTAATAACAATTAAATTTAATGCAAAAGACCAAAAGCAGGTATTGTTTAATTTACGTCGCTCTGTTAAATGAATCGCTAACAGTGTTGCCAAAAAATTATGACGGAAGAATGCTAAGTGAGTCCAAGATGTCTGTTCTATGGAAGAAAAAATACTAGATTTTAAATTTATACAGGTTATTTGTTGAATGCTTTTTTACTAAATAATAATAGGCACTTGGCCTGCACAATACTGCCTCTTTATCATCAATGAATAAATTATCTGTTATGCTATCAACTATAGCCCACGTTTCTAAACTGATTACATTTATAATCGTCATCGCTCCAAAAGTGCAACCCCATCAGTGCTCTAAGCGAAACTATGTCATTAAGAAGCTAGGGGTTCTTGGTCACCTAGAGCGATAACATATTTCTGAGTCCGGTCTTACAGCGAGTTGAGCAAAATAAAATAATTATCAGTTAGTGTTTTTTATGGGAATTGTTACAATTTAAGTTTAAAATTTTTAAACGCACTAATAATCCCAAATTAATATTTTACTTATTAAGTAAAATATTTTTTTATTAAAAATACATTGAAATTGATTATTAAGGGGTTTAGCTGGATCCTATGCGCATTTCACTGTTGCTAATGCAGATCATCAGGGAACCTAGAGTTATTATATTATAAACTTTCATTTAAACAAATGAGAAGCTCAATAACAAATAACAAAGTTGAAACAAGAACTCAATAATCAACGTTTTTTATTTTCTTACTTTACTCTTGCTACATTGGCTGACTTTTTTTCAGCTTCAAATTGTAGTCGTAAGTCCCTATTTACATTATGCAAGTCTTATTGGTAAGCTGATTAGTTTATTAGGAGAGAGAGACGGGGGGAAAAGAAACGTTGCTGTTCCCCTCGTCTCTCTCTCCCTGAAACTAATCAGCTTAGCAATTAGACTTGCACAGTGTGATTTGGGACTAGGAGTATGTAAAAGAAAATAAATGTAAATAACAACAACAGCTATTTAAGAATAGAGTGTTGCCACACAAGTAGGTTAAAAAAAAGTACTTGTGTGGCAACACTCTATTCTTAAATAGCTGTTGTTGTTATTTACATTCATTTTCTTTTACATACTCTTACGACTACAATTTGAAGCTGAAAAAAAGTCAGCCAATGTAGCAATAGTAAAGTAAGAAAATAAAAAACGTTGATTATTGAGTTCTTGTTTCAACTTTGTTATTTGTTATTGAGCTTCTCATTTGTTTAAATGAAAGTTTATAATATAATAACTCTAGTTGTTCTAAGAAGCTTTGGGTAAAGGTTCCCTGATGATCTGCATTAGCAACAGTGAAATGCGCATAGGATCCAGCTAAACCCCTCAATAATCAATTTCAATGTATTTTTAATAAAAAAAAATATTTTACTTAATAAGTATAATATTAATTTGGGATTATTAGTGCGTTTAAAAATTTTAAACTAAAATAATTATCAATGAGAACTTATGAGGCATGCGTTGCAGAAAGTTTTCGTACCTATTACTATTTTTTACCTAATAATATTACATATTATGTAGATATTTGTGTATATTTATATAGTATAAAAAAACTACAGATTAAAATATACTTCTATCGGGTGTTTTTTTTAGAGGTTTAGAACTTCGAGTTGAAATAAAACACAAGAAAATCGTTTTAATGTCCATCAATTTGGCTTTTTTGGAAGGATAATTTTATGCCATTAATGTTTAAATATGATTTCGGGCATGTGGCCGCCACGGCTGGCTCGAATAAAGCCAATTCTACAGGTCCAATTTTCAACCACTTTTTCGAGCATATGGGGCCGTATGTTGGCAATAACGCCACGAATGTTGGCTTCCAAGTCCCCTAACGTTTCTGGTTTGTTGGCGTAGACGAGCGACTTCACATATCCTCAAAGAAAATAATCCAATGGTGTCCAATCACACGATCTTGGTGGCCAATTGACAGGTCCATTCCGCGAAATTATGCGCTCATCGAATGTTTCCTTCAATAAATCGATTGTGACGTGCGCTGTGTGGCATGTAGCGCCGTCTTGTTGGAACCACAACTCATCCACATTCATGCCATCCAATTCGGGAACAAAATAGTCGGTTAGTCGGCTCCAATTGCTGTGCACGGTGGCGAATCGATTCATTCGGGTCCTCTTCAACACTTTGCTCTACAGCGGCAATTGTTTCTTCGGTGCGCACTGTTCGACGTCTCTGCGGATGCGTATTATCACATAGAGTAAACGTAGTGCGAAAACGATCCATGGTTAACCGAATTAATTGCTCTGATGGACGATTATGTCGACCATAAAATGGACGGAGCTTGCGGTAAACTTCGCGAACTGAACCATTATTTTCGAAATAAATTTGCACGATTTGCAAGCGTTGTTCTTTTGTCAACCTGTTCATGATGAAATGGCAAACCAAACTAAATATTAATCACTTGACAGCTGACAAAATGGCCGCCAGTTAAAAAAGTGATGCCAACTTAAAGTTCTATACCTCAATAAAAAACACCCTTTATATATAAATCTTTCACTGACATTTTCATAATGTTAACAAAGTGTGTATTTGGGTTTTTTTATTATTTGCAAAGACGTGAGCAGAAGCAATTATTATACTGGGTTCACAGACTACAATTTCTGTTGAGCAACTTTTGATTTTATTAAAGATGAAGGAGAAGATAATGAAAAAGGGAACTATCATATTTTTCTGTCCCGCTTATGAACTAAAAAGTTGCTCAACTAAAGTGCCGTGTTTGAAACGGGACTTGTTAAAAACAATACGCACAATCAATAACAAAAACTCATAGTTTTACTTACTCTTTAAACAGAAATAGCTTCGCAAGCTAAGTCCCTTAGAAGATTTAGCAGTTTGGAGTCGTCCTTTTTCACTTTTTGTCTTATTTATTTTTATTTATTCACTTTTAAATAAAACATTTTCTGTTAAAAAGTACAATTATTATTTTTATTTCAATATATTAATTTTTTCATTTTATTGAATTTCAATCACAAGCACACTAACGAACTTGAAATTTTTTGGTTAAAATGTTTTTTATCCTTCTTTTTATATGTGTATAAAGTAAGTACACAAAATTGTACTTTAAATAAGTTTTTTACTCAATTTAAGAACTTTGTACTTGGTTTAATTTTTTTTACATAATTTAAGCTCTTCATACTCAATTTAAGAAACTCCAGGATTTTTTTTCTAAAGTAATCCTGTTTTCATTTTGTTTTAAGTAAATGTTAGTGCTATTCGTACTTAAATTTTTAAGTATGATTCGTACTAAATTAAAGTAAGTAGAAAAAACTTAAATTTAGTACGGCTTTTTTCTTTCTGTGTACATATGTATTTGTAGTCTTATTTTTCTTAATGTGGGGCAATAGAAAGTCATAAATGTCGCTTAACTTAATACCAAAGTAATAGAATTGACAATATCCTTGCACACCCAATATAAACTTCACTCTATATTAAGCTTAGGAATCTAATAAATGTACACATACATACTCATGTACAGTCATAAGAAAATTTATAACAGTTTACTCGTACATTTTTATTTGTAAAAGTTTACACATATTTTTCAAAAAAATTCGAAAAAAAATTTTTAATGGGTTAATTTTTTACCCTTCTCACTTCTTATTTTTTTAACAAGATTTATAATGATAAATACACACATACATACGCTGTGTTTGGGACAACTGTCAATTTTATCGTATTAATAAATAACATTTAAACACACATAAACATGCATTGAGTTTGTTTTTCTTTTAACGAACGAACGCAAAAATATTAATCCCTGACGACAATCGCTACTTTAAGCATTTCATAAATTTCTTTCATGAAATTGTTGCAATAAAAATAATTTTTTTTAAATTCCCTTACACTCTGCATCCTATAGCCACGCAGTTAATCTAAAAAAATTTATAGGGTTATCGCTAAAAGCAGGATGCACCTAGCTTCTACATATCCTTAATTAAAAAATATATAAATTTAAGCTCCAACTATGATGAGAATGCAGCGAAACCTTGTAAATATTTGTAAAATCAAACAGTTCAGCTCTCTAGCTAATTTCATGTCAATTGGTTCAAGGACTTGCCTGCCTCCAATATATCCTTTATTTTAAAAATTAAATTTTTGCTTTAAAAGGGACCAAAAATTTTTAAAGCTATACAGTTACGCCTCTGGGTTAATTTCATGTCAATCGGTTCAGGGACATGTCTAGCTTCAACATATCCTTAATTCAAAAAATTTAATTTAGGCTATAGTTATGATGAGAATGCAACCAAACCATATAACTATTTGTAGAATCAAATAGCTCAGCTTTCTAGCGAATTTCAGTTCAATCGATTCAAGGATATGTCTATCTCCCATATATCCTTTATTTTTAAATTACATTTTTACTTTAAAAGTGACCAGAATATTTTTAAAAGTGTACAGTTACGCTTCTGTTTTAGTTTCATGTCAATCTTTTCAAGGACATGTTTAGCTTCCATGTATTCTTTATTTTGAATATGAAATTTTTGCTTTAAATGTGACCAAAATATTTCTTTCTTTGCAGAATTATTATCAGTGTGCAACAAAAATTATGCATTACTTAAATTGGTTCAAGGATAATGCCTACTCTCCATATATACTTTATGAAAAAATTAAAGTTTTGCTTTAATTGTGATTAAAATATATCTAGAATTATAATGATGAGCTTCTGAGTTAATTTCATATAAATTGTTTCAAGGACATGGCTACCTTCCATATATCCCTTATTTTGATAATGTGACTAAACTATTTATAGAATTATACTAGTAAGCTTCATGCCAAGCTATAGAGGGACGTCTAATGCACGTCTTCTATTTTTGGCCACAATTGCTATCAGAATGCCGATAAATTGCCAATTGTTGTCTTAAATTATACAGTTAAGCTCTTGTGCAAAGTTTTTTTTCAAATTCGTGCAAGCACATGCCTGGTTTCCATATATCCTTAATTTGTAATATTTAAGATTGGTTAAAATTACGATTGGGATGTAGCTATTTTCAGAATTATACAGTTAAACGCTGTGATAAATTTCATGGAGAATTGTTTAAGATCATGTCTTAACTTCTTTATGTCCTTAATAAAGAAAATTTAGTTTTAACTCTAATTTCTAATTATCTACAGAATGCAGGAGAAACGTGTGGCTGCTTTTAAAAGTATAAAGCTAAGCTGTGGACTAAATTTCACTTAAATCGATGCAAGGATATATTAAATCCCCATATGTCCTTGATATTAGCAGTTCAGCTTTAGCTGCAGCTGTGATCACAAAATAGCAAATAAAATTTGTATTATTGTATTGTACTATTTTTAAAATTACACTACTAAGCTAACTGGAAAATATAATTGTAATCACTGCACGGATATATTAACGCCTCATATATCCTTGAAAGTACAAGTCGAGTTTTAGCAGCAGTTGTGATCTGAAAATAGAAAAAAAAATTTGCTATTATGTTGTACTATTTTTAAAATTACACAGTGCAACACGAAAAAATATAACCATATACATATATAATTATACAAATTAGGTAAATATATCCTTCTTATATATCTTTGATATTATAAGCTGAATTTTAGCTGCCCTTTAGTAAAATAAATTTACTATTCTTATGATTATTTAATCATTCTACTGGCAGGATTTCATTGAAATCATTTGAAGGATATGCCTACTTCCCATATATCCTTTATTTTAAAAATAAAGCAAAATTTTAGATGGAATTCCAACTGTTAAAAATTTGGACAATTTAAAATATAAATATCAGGGCAATTATGAATAAAATTCCGCGGGAGTTTTTTCCCTGGGAACAATTCCAATTAATAGCAAGTAATAGCGAAAACTAAAAATTCTAATTGGAAAAGGGAGATATTCCCCGCGGAATTTTATTCATAATTGCCCTGTATAGCTTCACATACAAAGCAATTATGAATAAAATTCGTGAGAAATTTCTCCCTTTTCCAATTAGAATTTTTTGTTTTCCCTATTTCCCTATTACTTGCTATTAGTAGTTGGAATTCTTCCCCGGGAAAAATTTCTCGCAGAATATTATTCATACTTGCCCTCATAATAAAGATTTTAATTCCAGAATGTCTTATATAATAAATTATAATTTTAGTTACTTTTTGTCCAAACTGACATTAAAACCGCAATAGGATTAGGATAGATATCGTAACAGGTGCTCACATACATACATATATTTTGGCCATATTGGCATCATTTATTTCAACTTTTAGCTAAATAATAATAAGAACTGCAAGAAAAACGTATATCTTATGAATTCTACACTTGTCTCCTAAGCAAGACAACAAAAAATGTTTATATACATATCATTATAATATTTTTTTCGTAAGATAGCAAAAATCAAATATGTATAAAAAAATTTGTAAATAAATAAAAATATTTGCTGTTCAAAATAGTAAAATAAAATGATGATCCTGAAAAACTGGCTGGTCCTTAAATGTGCGTGTGTATGCGTATGTGCCTGTTTCAGCTGGTTGTTTTTATTGTCAACACCATGCTCATCATTACCAGCAGAATAAGTAGTAGCAGCAGCAGCAGCAATGTCCTTATAAAATATGTTGGCTTCGTAGGGCGTTACACATACATATGTATGTCTCCTCCATATGCTTTTTTCAATGCTCAAGTTACTAGCATCACACATACACCCACACGCACACACACACATGCAGAAACAAAATAGCAAGAATTTAATAAATATGAGAAAATAAATTCCTTAAAAATACCAAAATTATGTGCGTTATACCCATAATAATATACATATGTATATACAGGGTGGGCCAAAGGAAACCAAGGGGTGTAAAAGTTTAATAACTTTTTTGTTTATTAACTTTTTTTTATTTTTTCTTTCAGATTATATAATATACAAAATGGAAATTTTTTTACACTAAGTATGAAAAATGATGTCTCTTAAATGACCACCGTTTTCAGCTTCGCACTGATGGGCTCTTTTTAGAGCATTTTCCATAACATCTTTCAAAACTTGTGGCTGTAGCGTTCGAATTTCTGCAACAATGTTTGCCTTGAGTTCAAGGATTGTCTCTGGCTTGTTCACATACACTCGCTCCTTCAAAAACCCCCAAAGAAAATAGTCGGGTGCTGTCAAATTTGGCGATCGAATTTCGAGAAATTATTCGCTCTCCAAAAATTTGACTTAAAAGTGCCATTGTGTCTCGGGCAGTATGGGCAGTGGCTCCGTCCTGCTGAAACCACATACCAGGTCTGTTTTCAAGAGCAGGACGTAAAAAATTTTCTATCATAAACCGATACCGCTCTCCATTTACGGTTACAGCACTTCCATCTTCATTCTCGAAGAAGTAGGGCCCAATGACATTTTCAGATGTGATCCCACATCATACTGTACACCTGATGGGGTGCAATTGGCGTTGATAAATGGCTCTTGGATTTTGAGAACCCCAGAACCCCAGAAATTCTGACGTTAAAATGTCGACGATATGCTCTTTGCGTTAAAATAATTGATCTCTGGTTTAAATAATAAAATTCTATTGTTCTGGTTCTCTGTTCAGTTGTGAACCTCTCCATTATAAATTCTCCAAGTGTTGTCTATATAATCTGAAAGAAAAAATAAAAAAAATTAATAAACAAAAAAGTTATTAAACTTTTACACCCCTTGGTTTCTTTTGGCTCACCCTGTACAAGTAAGCACACTCGTTTTTGTGTTCATTTCTCCTATGAAACCTAACAGACAAACACATTTATGAAAGCGACTTGTATTGATGGCTTTGCATGACTTCATTATTTATTATATGGATTTTTCTTCCCTGCCTCTTTCTCACTTTGCCAGAGATAAACGTATGTGTATGCGAAGGAGATGGATTTTTGTTTTGTAGGACACAAGAGCAATTTATTGATTATTTGTTAAAAATTTAAAGATTTTTTTTAAGGAATTGCAGATAATATAAAGAAAAGAAATATTTTTAATTGCTTTTATAAAAAAGGAAAAAAATCAACAATATAGAAGATAATTCTAATAATGATTAATTAATTTTCATTATGTTGTCTATGATTTATCTTATCTGCAGAAACTTGGGAAATAAATAAATAAATCAAAAAAAAAAAATAATAAAAATTACCGAAATTCTATGAAAACTCACATTTGAAAAAATACTGATTTCATACTTCTATTTTGTGTTAAACCAATGTTTTTAACAAATTTACTGAAATTTACTAGACAGAAAGCTTTGGCTAGGAAAGTTATCAGTCTGAACATATAATACGAGTATTGTTATATCTAGCCGTCTATTAAGTCCCGTTCAAAATGCAAATTTTTTTTTGCAACAACTTTTAATTTTTTAATGGAAAAGAGCTAGAGAGGATTACAAACTGTATATACATAAATCTATTTCAACAATCTCCAACACATTCAAGAATTGCTGCAACAAAAATTGCAAGTCTAGACAGGGACTATCAATAAAGAATTTTTCAGCACAAGGTAGATTATCAATTACCACGATTGTATAACATTTTTCCAGAAAATCGAAAATCAAAAAATTGTCACATATGTTGTTAGCCATATCCAGACCCAAAACAAACCTCAAAAATGAAAATGTTAGTTATTATGGACTGTAAAGAAGCAATTGAAACGCATTTGGCTGCATATATTTTATCACATTTTTTCACTTTCCTCCTTTGAAAACAAATGTGTTCAGTATCGCTAATAGAAACAATTCTCTGACAATTATGCCACTGTCAGAGGCAAAAAGTTCGCTTCTCTGGCAATAGAAAAAAGGGAATTGCAAAAAATTTTATTGACTTGACAATACTTTTTTATTCCCGTTGTCAGACAAAATGTCGGGCAATAGTTTGATAATGGCAACGACATGTATTCACTTTATTGTCAGATTTTTGACAATGGACTGACATTGCCTTTTCTAATAACCGTTGTCAGACAAATATTTCCAATTCTTACGGTTGTAAGAAATTTTCAATACATTTTACTAACAATACTATAAGATGTGACAACAGAGCTTTAGTCGAACCTTTTTAAGGGCCATTTTCACAACTTACCTTTAGCTAAAGGTAGGATTTTGTCTGCCCGATTAATATTTTTGCATTATTACAACTTAAACTTTTTCTTGGTATTATTAGCAATAATAATAATATTTAACGGATACAAAAATAGTAAATGAAGTTATTATAATGCACAGCCATTTATCGGGTAGACAAAATCCTGCCTTTAGCTAAAGACAAGTTGTGAAAATGGCCCTAAAAGACTTTAAAAAAAGTAATATTTTATTTTTTTATTGTTATTTCATAGATCGAGTTTAAAAATTCTTTTAGTGTCTATCTGAGAAGACATAGGGCCTTATTACGGTTCTCGAATTTTTCGATTCGACTTCGAGAGTTTGTACCAGATTAAAGAAAAATTTTGTATGTTTCTTTAATCTAGTACAGCAAGTTGAAGTCGAATCTAAAAATTCGAGAACCGTAATAAGGCCCATAGTCTCCATTTGGTCGTATTGCCAAAAAAAATGGGCAAATGTACTTCTTTTAACTTATGCGATAGTACAAAACTTGGCACACACCTTGGGCCTTGTAGTCTTATAATCTCGCACTTAAAAAAGTGGGCGCAGCCACTCCTATTTAATTTTAATATTATTATATATCCATTCAACAGATTCTTACGAAACTTAGAAAATGTTCTGATGCATTAAACACATAGGCCACAGCAGGCTACATGGCTACACGACTACAAGTGCCGCTGGCAACAAATGTTGTCTGGTAGCCAGCTACTTAATCATTTTGAAGACGGCAGCAGCACCATAAATATATGGTTCAGTGGTGTCGCTTTCAAATATTTCACATTTATAAAAATAAAATAGTTTGTTCAAAAATATAAAAACAAATCAGTGTTTCTTTATATTTTTTTTGTTGCGAATTTTGCTATTTATAGGCTTAGTAATTTCTTCAATACGTTTAGCAATTTTTCGCTAACTTGTGATTTTTTTGCATTTTTCGCGTTTTTTTTCCAAACTTTTTATATTTTTAATGGCTTTCGCGATTTCTAATCTTCTAATTTTCGCGATTTTTTTTGCAAACTTCGCGATAAATTCGATTCTTTGCAAGTGCTAACATTCCTAAGAGTTTTGCCGATATTTAAACAATATTATACTTTGTTATCCTCCCGCGATTTTTGCCGAATTTTCAGCATTCCTTAAAATTTTAGGGGGTTTCAATCAATGGTATGGCTTTTTTAGAATTTTGCAAATTCTCGCGATTTTTGCAAAGTTCGCGATAAAAGCGGCTTTGTCATTTTTTTTTTTATCTTCCTAACAGTTTTGAAGATTTAAAAACATTATTAAACTTTGTCATCATCCCGCTGTTAGTAATTTTTTGCGAATTTTCGTAATTTTCGCGAATTTTTTTGCATTCCTTACAGTTTTAGCGATTCTTAATCAATATTATGTTTTTTTTTAAATTTTGCAATTTTTCGCAAATTATCGATTTTTCGCTTTGCAAAAATATAATTACTTTTGTAATTAACAAACAATTAAAATTGTGTAACTTTCTTTTTATTTTGCAATAAAAAATATTTCTTGGTAATAATTTGTTTAACATATTTTGCTATACTGTCAACACTGTTTTTAGTTTGTAGCCATAAAAAATAGAAATTAGTTTAATTTGACTACAACGACAAATTTAGCACGAACAACAACCTGTAGCCTTGTTGCCTTCAAAATAATCATTCTCATATAAACATGTGTATTCTATTTTTGACATTTTGCAGCCGGTAGCTTGCTGTGGTGAATGTGTTTAATGCTTGAGCCTTAGAAGTGATAATACATTTAATTTTAAAAAGTGGGCATGATTACGCCTATTAAAATCTTGTATTACATTATATACACATACTTCTACTCATAAGTTCTCAGAATGACATAATCCTGTGCATAAAAAAGTGGGCAGAGCCACGCCCATGCAATTTTTATGTGCTTTCACTTAATCGGTTCTTATGAAACTTGGCCCTTAGCTCCGAAAGTGACACCATATTGCATTTATAAAAGTGGGTGGTACCACGCCCATAAAAATGTGGTACTATATTATATGTACTGCGATTCATAAGAATCCCTTAAAACTTTGCAATTACTTTGTGCTCTCAGAATGGCACAATCTTGTACATAAAAAGTGGGCGGGGCACGACCACTGTAATTTAATATTTTATTTTACGTGCTTCCACTTTACGGATTCTTCTGAAACTTAGCACACACCGTTAGCTTCAAAAGTGGCACTATCTGGCTTTTTAAAAAGTGGGCGGGACTACACCCATTAAAATATAGCATTACATACTATATATATATATATATATATTTATATATGCACTTTTACTCATCTGATTCCAACGTAAACTGGCAAACACTTTGGCCATTTATAATGACATAATCTTGTGTGTAAAAAAGAAGGCGTGGCCATGCCCATTAATGCTTCCATTTAACTGATGATTCCTATTAAATTTGACACGCACCTTCAGCTTAAAAGTGGGCACCCCTAAAAATTTAACATTGTCTAGTAGATACAAACATATATTTTTATTTTGCTTAATTTGCATATTTGTTTTTAAATTTATTAAGTGCAATTACTTTTGAACAATTTTTATGAATTTGCTATGAAATAATTTAAATTTAAAGGCTTTATTTTTGCAGTAACACTGTAATAACTTCAGTTATTAACAACAACATTTATTCATTATTATTTCTATTTTTTTTTTCTTACTTCCCGTTAATAATAACCATTATTTATGGCCAATTTTTTTCCATTTAGTTTTTGCCTTTTTTATATTAGTTTTGGTAATAAAACAGAATTAACTATAGTGTCTCTATTAATATCCTGGTTACGTGTAATGACCCTTTTAATGTGCTTCACAGTTTTTATACTACTAAACAATTTTTTAACCATTTTTTTAAACCAAAAAATAAAAAATAAAAGAGTAGAAACGAGAATTTTTTATTATAAAAATGGCTTTAGTTGCTTAAGCCTTTGCTCCTAGTAGCTGACTATACACAAAAATGTGTTTGTTCTAAACGTAAAACTTTGTGTTAACAGACTTTTTCACGTACGGTTTTTTTTTAATTGTGTTTCATACAACATTTTTATGGTCATTAAGGTAAAAGTTGGTTATTTAGTTATTATTTTTTTTATTCGTTGTAAGCAAATTACTTGACTTAGTTTAATTGCTCGGACTGAGAATGAGCGCGCAAGAAACGAAAAAATCGCTGTAATAAAAAGAAATTTTAAATTTTTGTTTAAAAACATTTTTATATAGTGCACATACATAGTTTTCTGCTTGTTCAGTTAAACAAAAAATACACGATTACAAAACTTTTTGGCCATAAGTGTCTATTTATGGCCTACGACTTGTTTGCGACCTCCTCCCCTAAAAGTATGCTTTTTCTTAGCTCAATACATAAACATATATTTAGTTGTTGTTGCTTTCCTCCTCCTTTTTTTTTCTAAATTTAAAAGAACAAAAAGTACTGTAGTTTACTTTTATCTTGCTATTTCAAACTTTTTTTATTATACATATACATACGTATTTTTTCCATTTAGAAAATAAAAATCTTTAGGGAAAAAGTCCGTCGATGCTGTATTTTGTTTTAAGCAAAATTACAAAGAAAATAGCACTCAAAATGTTGAATAAAAAAACTCTTACAAACTGTTAAAATAACAAGAAAGAGTAAAAACCAAGTTTAACAAAGTTTTCATACTTTATGAGTCTCCAAAGAGTAGTAAAAAAAGAAAAGAAATTCAAAAAAAGTATTGCATATTTTGAAGGAAGACCTCCAAAATATGTTCATTTTTATTTTCTTCCAAAGAAACGTCCGAAATTATCTGTGTTTTTTAGAAAAAAAAACAAAACAAAATATATTAATACCCGGCTCTGGCAACGTGATTATTTTCAAAAATGTATTTAATTTGTTTTATTTGCTTGCCAAACACAAAAAAGTTTCACTAAACCTTGGGCAAAAGATTCTTGTTAGTGTGTGCTTAGAAATAAGTTCCAAGTACAAGTGCTGCAAAAAAAAAAATAGAGAGTTCAAAATCGTAATCAAAGCATTAAGGAATTGTGCAGAAAGTTTGTTGACCGCCAAAGCAAGTGGAATGATTGAAAAAAAAACAAAAGGCCTCGTCCAAAAGTAACGTGCAATTAGATATTTACTCTCAGACATAATCCTTCTTATTCTGTAGGTTTTTGTAAAGGCTACTTTAATAAAAAAATAAAAAACAAAAGATTGGCAATTGTCTCTCGTTATCGCCGTTAGAACCTTATTATTTTGGAGAAAAGATTTATTTTGCTTTAAAAATGTTTCGAATAAAAAAAGCATTGTGTGCTTTTAAACATCAATATAGTATAGAATTAATTGAAAAAAAAAATTAATAAAACAAGTGTTGCTTGATCTAATATAAAGAATACCTTCTCAATGCCTCTTCATACATTTTTGTGAAAACACTGTAAAGAGTGGTACTAGATCAGACCAAATTAAAAAGAAAATGTAATTTCATCACAAAATTGGCTACGCCCCCCACGCCTATTAGAAACCTAATCTAAGTTATGCATACACTTTTTCAAAATCGGTACATAGATACAAAGGATGCTTGCCGAGTTTCATCGAAATCGGCCACTCTCTTCACCCGATGCCCATGCAATACAAAATATATTTTTTCACATAAAATGTTTTCCTTTCAAATAGAAGTCATCAAATTTACATAATTAGAATAAAAGAAAAATGCATGCAGAGTTTCATCATAATCAGCCACGGTCACGCCCACCATCGCCCATGCAATCCAACTCGATTTTCTTCGCATGGAATGTACCCTTTTCAAGCAGAAGTCATAAAAGTTTAGTTCACATACTTTCTAAAATAAAATAAATTCACTTAAGTGCGACTTTGACTTGCACACGAAGGCTTCGGTACGGCGCTTGTTTTTTTTTTAATTTTTTCGGTTTTTAGCGGTTTTTTTGCTTTGGTGATTTTTTTATTTATTTTCTTGCCATATTTTTTTTTTGTTTTTTTTTTGTTTTCTTACAATACACACATATATTTATTTTTAGCGTTTTTTTTAGTTTTGGTGCTTTTTTCGTATTGGCGTTTTTTAATTTTTTGGCAATTTTTTTTTATTTGTGTATTGTAGCGATTTGTTTTATTTTTGGTGAAATTTTTCATTCAAGCGCTGTTTTTCGCTTTTGACGATTTTTGTAATTTGGCATTTTTAGTTTTAGCGTTTTTAAAAATGTCAAGATACAGAAAGTTACCAAAATAACATTAACTGATAGAATACCCTTTACAGTCCAACCTAAATTAGAGAGACAAGCGTTGCGTTAGCAGCAGTACGTATTTTCAGTACATTTAAACGCATAAAATATTATTTGAATGTATTGAAAATACGTACCCTGCTGCTAACGGAACGCTTGATGCTCTAATTTAGGTTGGACTCTTAATTCTGATTTTATAAATTTCAGTGTTAATTGGTGTGGTCTGCATAAAAATACACTAACTTTGAAAATTTCAAGTGTCTATATCGATGATCACAAGTAGAGCGGCTGAACCTAACTCGTCTTTTCACCAAATTGATTTTTTCAGTGATTCCAATATATTTCACACAAATACACATTGTCACAAAAATTAATTGCACTAGTGCAAAAAATAAAGATTCACAAGCAGTTTTAAAAAGCAGTTGTACTGTTTATTATTATGTTTTTACCTTTTCCTGTAAAGTTACAGTTATTTGAGTTGGGGCCTTTCTCCTTGTGGCCAATGATATATAATTTTCTGTAAATTACATTGGAATTTCCACATGTTTCGTTGCTCGCTCTAAAAAACCATTTAATTTTTAGCTGTCGTATATTTGTAGCGGCCTAAGTTTTACATATTCTGTGAAAATTTCAGGTCCTTAGCTCTTACGGTACTCGAGAAAATAGCCTGTGACGGACAGACGGTCATCGTAGCAAAAACAATTGAATTCCTTTTCACATTTGGTGTACGGAACCGTAAAAATGAAGGCTCCTAAGTTTCAGAGTTTCAAAAATAAATGAGTTCACAGAAAAGCCATCATTTTAATTTGATTCGAAATTAAGACAGTTAAATATTTTTTCTGAATAGAATACGTTTCCAATTTCTTACACTTTTTATCATTTTATGATTTTGGGACTTCTATTCCAATTTTATGAATTTTACCCAAATGGTGAATAAGGTTATTAGTAAGTATATTTATATTTTATATTTAACTAGCTACACCCGGTGTGCTTCGCTACCCCCATTGTCTTTTCAATTTTATTTATATTGATTTGAAAGTGTTGCGCATTGGTAGTGCAATATGAAAATTGGACTTTGCCACGCCCCTCCGTGACTTCATAGTGTCACCCGCCTGAATATTCTCAAGATTCCCTGAAAATTTCATTAAAATCGGCCCAGCCGTTTTGGAGTCCATACGTTACATACATACATACAAACATCCTGTTTTATATATATAGATTGCTGCCCATAAATTACATTTAAAAAATATACATCCATACACATACATACATATACTGTATATTCTGCAATATTGTCAATCCTTTTCATACCTCAATAATCTATCACAAACTCGAGCAGTTGGCAGCACTAAACAACATGAACACAATTTCTTCTTCATTTATCAGTTTCTTACATTATTTCAACCAGTGCGTGTACGTTCGTAAATGAGTGAATTAAAATTAAATATTTAATAGTAACAAGTGGTTTTTTGTATTAAATTTTTGCATGAAAATACAGTGCAACAATAGTTTTATTTTTTGTGTAATAAAATATTTTAAGAATCTTTCATATTAATTAGTTAGTAATTTTATGTGTTAAAAAAGTGTTTTATTAATTTCATCATCTTAAGGCAGAATTACCCGGCTTTAAATGTAGAACTGTAAATGTAAATGTGTCAGCTGTTCGAATCTGTTGCATGAAAAGCTATGCTAATGCTTACCTGACTGAAATGGCACGTAAATGTAACGTCTGAACCTGCAGAAAATAGAATTTCATGACGACGTTACGTGACATTTGTAGACAGTGATGGGATGTATGTATATTGAATGAGAGTGTGGCACAATAGCCCTGATTTGGTACTTTTGTTTCTTTTAATAGTTTAAGCTTTTGAGTGGTTAATTTGTATACGTACATGGCATATATAATAAATTTAGTTTTCTAGGAAAGTGTTTTTTATAAAATCTAACCAGAGACTACCAATCGTATGTTTTTTTTAATATACATACACATATATAAATGTACATATGTGTGTATGAATATGTAAAATATACATATATATGTGCGTACAAACATTCAAGCGTACAAAAAACTATTTTTATTTAAAAATAATACCAATAAAAATAAAAATAGGTACGTATAATCATAATAACTAGATATACCAAACGGACGACATACTTGTCCGTATTCTAGAATCAAAATATAAATAATTTAAGTTTCAAAGAAAATGTATCTAAACGTCATAAAAAAATTCATTAAAACACAGCCACACACAAACTTACATACATATGCAAGCATAATTAAATAATATATGAAATTAAAAAAACATAAACAAAATCCCTTCAACCAACCTAATTCAATTTATTCAACTCTCTTCCTTTAAGTATTATGGCCTTGATACAACAACAAATAAGAGAAAAAGAATTGTAAGGTCAAGAGAAGTACTACAAACACACACACACACACACACACACACACACACACACTCATGTTTTGTTTCTTTTTTTACTTGTAAGCTAATAAATGCGTGTGTAATATGTGTGCATGTAGTAGTAGCAACTTTAAAATACTAAACCGATTTCAATAAAATATAGATTCTGCACATCTGTATAAAAAATCCTCTAAAACCATATAAATCTTTTTAAAATCGGTGCAGTGGTACCAGCGTAAAAAGGATTACAAAAAACATGTTCGCCTATTAATTATATAGATTATAATGATAATAAAAATATAAATATTTTTTATAATTATAATACGTTGTAATGTAAGTATCCATGTATATACGAGTATGAAGCTGAAATTGTAATTTCACTAAATGTCAAAGCCATTAAAATGTTTGTAAGTATAAAATAATGATTTGATACAATTTAAATAATTTTGGTACTTTTTACACACAATCAAAAATAATGTGAAGATATTGAACTCTCATCAATGTTTCGAACAGCTGTTTTCCATTTTATTTGATTTTTTTTATACTAATAAACACCCAGCAAACAAAAAGTCCTGTATATGTACATACATATGTATGTCTTTTTGTTAAAAAATATACATATGTATATTGTTTGTGAATAAAACTGTACTGGGTAGGTACGAACATTAATAAGAAAAGGATAAAACGAGAAAGTAAAGATTTGATTGAGGTGCTACTGCAAGCAATACACATTCCTGGAAATTGAATAGCTAAATACTTCGTCTTTCCGATGAAGTTAAATATAATGATGATAAATATTACTGTTGAGCGTTACAGCTGCTATTACAATTGTTATAATTGAGTTCATTTAAATAAAATAATAATAATTTTCAAAGCCTTTTTTCGTTCTAAAAGGTGTGTTATTTCAAAAACTCAATTAGTTTTTTCCAACAGGCTAAAACTTGCCATTAAAAGAAAGTAAATTAAAACGGGTAGTTGCAGCGAAATTATTAAAAAAAATCTTGGATTAATTAAAACATTACTATTTTTTATATTAATTGCGTTCGCGTACTCAAAAGTTTTTAAAAATTTTTACTGAACTTTACTGCATTTTACTAAATTGCGTTCGTTTACCCAAAATACAGTAAATGAGAACACAAATTGAGAGAGTAAATTGACAGTTCTTGACTGATTGTTTTGCAAATTTTTACTGCAGAAATTTGTCGTAGTAAAGTTTAGTAAGATAAGAACATATGATTCAAAATGTAAACAAATGAAAAGTAAGCAATCGAAAAGTGTAAACATTTGAGAAAAGGTTAAATAAATATTGTGAAAGTCATTAAAAAATAATTTATATCTAAAGCATAATAATGATATCTGTTAATATACATATTTTTTAATTTATTTTATTAATCCTTTTGCTTTGCAAATTATTCCAATTACTCAGAGTTGTAAAACTGTAAAATATCTGGTTACTTAGTATTGCACTTGCTTTTAAGGTAATCAGTAACATTTAAAAATTGTCATGTAATTTTTATTAATTTAACTAAGAACAAAACAAGGAAATCAAAAAGAAATTAATTACAAATATTACATGAAGCAAATTACAAAATTTATTCTTAGATTGCTCGTGTTATAAAAATATTGTATCGAGTACCAATAATGAAAAAGAGTTGAATAGTCAAAAGTTTATATATTTTTCAACACTATGTGGACTTGGAGTCAGCTGTTTCTTTAATCTTACTAATTTTTACTATTTTTCCGTTCGCGTACTTTTATTGGCAGCAGCTCTTTTTGAGAGTAAATTTAAAAATTTTCGCAGTAAATACTCATTTACTACATTTTACTGCAAAAGTAAACGAACACACTTATTATTTACTTATAAGTTCTAATGCATACATACATACTACATTTCAATCAAAATGATTTCCATGAATTTAAATATTATACATACATATGTAATTATATGAACTTTCGCGTTTGACTTCAAATAACTCGCAATTTAAAATCAAAAATGCGTGTTTGCTGGGCAGAAAGCAATTACCGTGTATGTATGTGTTCACAAAGAAGTTGTTTTGTTTGTGTCGAAAACACTTGACACGTTTTTAAGCATTCTATAAGCGCTCAAACCTTTACATTTACATTACATTTACATTTTCCTTACATCTGCGATTTCTATAGTCGGGTAATGGAGCTTTTAGCTTCAATAAATTGATCATTTCGTCGCGTTCGGTCGGTCGTGTTACATGTGTACGTATGTATGAATGTAAGTATGTAAGCATGTTTGTTTATGTTTTTATCAACGTAATCATTGCGCTGATTTACACGGGCATAATTGTGCTGGCATAACATGCCCGTTTGTAGGTGAGAGAGGCAAAGAGAGTGGTTTTGCGGTTGGCATAACTTTTCAACCAGCTTCAACCCCGCATTAGCAGCATAAAACCAATACACATACAACTTAAAAAACAGCAAATGTTAAATGAATACTAAAAACACTAACACACACACAGCTGTGTATACGAATACATTTTGTGCCAGATGAATTAGTCTCGTGTAATTTGGAAAAGAACAAAAATTGTGCGGCTTAAAAATTGTTCTCGTCTAAACTACCTGATTGAGAGCAATCAAAAATTACGAGAGAACAAGAAGAACAAGTGATAGAATATTAATAATGTAAGTATGAGAGAAATATTTAGTTACATACATATGTATATACATACAGACATACTTATGTACAATGTAAATTTAAGAAATGTTCAAAGGCAATA
The DNA here is from genome assembly GCA_949987645.1 of Tachina grossa. Lineage (NCBI taxonomy): Eukaryota > Metazoa > Arthropoda > Insecta > Diptera > Tachinidae > Tachina > Tachina grossa. The sequence continues at coordinate 151,379,513 of OX465276.1, forward strand.
AAAACTTATTTATTTATTGCTCGTGCCAAAATTCAAATAAAACTGAATAGGATCGAAACTTTTGAAAAAATACTTAGTCCTAATTTACACTATGCAACTCTTATTGCTAAGCTGATTAGTTTGATAGGATATAGAGACGAGGGAAAAAACGTTTATGTTCCCGTCGTATCTCTCTCCTATCAAACTAATCAGTTTAGCAAGACTTGCGTAGTGTAAACTAGGACTTAGTAAATGTTTTTACTAATATTAATAATAAATATTTTTACTAACATAAAAATAAAATAATATAGTGTAACAAACATTTTTTTTTCAAAGTTAGCATAAATAATTATGAATGTAGTAAGATACATGAATCAAGAAAACAAGATTGCGCATTGCGCAGGTCCGTTATTTTATTTTCTGCCTGTGACGTAAATGTAGAATTTTGTAGTAAACAAATTTGTTTGGGGAATGTGCTCTTTCTCACACACTTTTTTCAACAAACACACGTGTGTATTCTATATTGACGTAGATGCGCAGTAGAACATTTTTTTGTACGGCTGAGTGCAGGGCTGTCAGATATGGCGATTTCTCGCCAAACGTGGCGATATTTCAACTTGTTTGGCGTCCAAATTTTTGGTTTGGCGACATGACGACTTTTATGGCGATAAATAAATTTGTTGGCGATTTTTCTGGCGATAAATAAATTTGTTGGCGATTATTATGGCTATTTTTTAAACAAAACTGAACTTCAAAATTATCATAATTCAGGAAAATTAGTTTGTTGAAGGAGTAGTTTCAAAAATAAATCCTACCAAAACTCGTCTGCAAGAAGTTAAAACAATTTGATTTTGATAATTTTTCTTATATTAATTATAGTCATTGAATTTGAATGAGAAAAATTTACAAGAAGTTGTTTTTGGCGATTTTATTGATAATTTTGGCGATTTTCTGATAAATTGTGATGCGATCATTTTACAAAAATTTATATTAAAAAAGTGTTTTATAAAAACAAATTTATTATCAAATATTTACTAAGAAGAACTACATAAAACTGATTTTTGGTGACTTTTGGCGATTTTTAAAATCAATTTGGCGAAATAGGTCGGATAAAATCTGACAACCCTGGCTGAGTGAGCAATCTTGTTTTCTTTATTCATGAATACATACTAGTCTCCTGCACAAGATATCTTATAAGAACTTTCAAGACATGAGGGATTTTTCAAATGCTTTGCTACAGCGAAATCTTATAAAACAAACGTTAACAACACTGTTTGCAAGAAATTTATTTGAGTATTGTAGGTATAAGAGTAAAGAAGAAAACACTTCGTGACGGAAGAATTTGCGATACTAGCTTCTTTCTACACATAAGCGCGTGTACAAACGTCATGCATGTATGTGTGTATGATCTTTTATTTTTCTGCTCACATGCAAAGGCACACACATGCATTAACATTAGTTGTATGCGGTTAATCACATAATAGCTTACCATCTACATATTACACACACACTCAAACGTACAATATGAAAAATAACAAGCATACACTAATCAACAGTACTTCTTTTGAGTGTTTGTTACAAACAAGCTGTCTTGCGACATCGCTTGTTACAACTGATATACATATATACCAATACATCCATCGTGCTTCGCTTATAGTACGACAGCATTTATTATTGGTTTAGTATAATACATGCGACGTGAATACATTTAAAAATCATGACGTTTTCACATTTCAAGACTGCTTACGCAGCTCTCTATTATGTATATTAGAGTAGCCTCTTTTTTTTGTATTTGTTATATTATCTCCCTCCAAATCGGTTCAGTTTTATGTAAAAAAAAAAAAGATACAAAAAAATTTTAATAGCGATAAGTTGTGTTTTAGGGGGTGCGTCCGCCCTTCAAGCCCATTTATTCAATGTATGTAATTTATTTGCATATGACTATCCTTTTAAAAACACATTTTACAAGAATATGATATATGACAATATTTTAGCTCTTCTAGTCAACAACATTAGCCTCAAAGAAAGTTTTTTGTTAAAATTAATATTTTAACAAAATAATGAAGAAAATAACCAATAAAATACCAAAAATTGTATATAACAAAATTATATGTATATATGTATGTATATGGAAATTATTTATACTAAGCATGTACAATAAGAGCTTATACATATCTATTAAATTATTTCATACATATTCTACGTATAGTAAAAAAAAACTAAAAAAAATACATTGACTAAATGGGCTTGAGGGCTTTCTTCAAAAAAAAAGGAATAGATTGTTAACAATCCGTCTCTATTTTTTTGTGTTACGTCATAACTCAGTACATTTTAGACCAATTGTAAAAATCATTTTTTCGTCTGAGAGGGTACAGCTTCCCAGTGGTCCCATTGTAAAAAGTGGGAGAGCACACGCCCACAAATTTTTTTAATTTAATTTTATGATATTCTACTTATTTTATTGCTGCGAAACCTATAAAACAACTTTAGTTCTTGTAATTACAAAATTTCATTAAAATCTATTATAATATATTACGCGGTTCTACTTAACCGATTTTTACGAAACTTGCTTGCGGCACACAACTTGAGCTGTTAAACAAACACAATCCTCCATATAAAAAATGTGTGGAGGCACACCCATTAAAATTTAATTTTAATATTATAAATAAAATTCACCTAAAAATACGCTTTACACTAGAAACATTATCTGTACAATACAATTTAGATTTCATCTGTATGCCCAGATATTTTCCAAATAAAATTTATATGGCATTTACTCAACTACTTGGTATGCGCAAGTTATACATTTGGCACAAAGAAAAAATTAAACAATAACTAGAACCGCAAACAAAAAATCAGCAACTACCAGCGAGCACAAAAACCCCAAGACTAAAAGATAAGTTAGGTTACCTTTTGAAAAATTACAACAAAAAAAAAACAAAAATACAACACAACAATAAACTTAAATGCGCCATTCATTCACCTTATTTTTTTAGTTATTTGCCAGCATCAGATCTTTGGCACTAAATATTTTACTCTGTATAAATAAAGTGAATATACAAAAACCAAACACGTGACTTAAATACAAATGATGACCACGAATAAAACGAAACACAGTAAAACTTTTTTCTTTTTGTTTTTACATAAATTTTGCCACAAATCAAAAATCTAATAAGATACCAAAACGCAGTTGTGATAAAGCTTTTACCAACACAAACACGTGTAGAGAGTATACCATATAACTAATTTTGCATGCAGGTGTGTGCGTAAAGGTACGTGTGAGAGCTAGTTTAATATTGAGGTTGGCAGTTATTTTAATATAAATAAAGGAATCGTTGGCTTTAAAAGTAAATATAGGGTATTCCATTAAAAGGTTTCATTTTGATGTTAAAAAAAGTAATATTTCTAAGCAAAGTTATAGGATGTTTATTTAATTGTAAAAAAATGGTATGACATAATAATAATGATATGATAATAATATCAGCCAAATGGCCGACACGGCTGCCCTTGCAGAACCATATTTTATTCATGAAATTTTCCCCAACCCATTCGCACATTTGTGGCAGTATGTCTTGAATAAGCATTTAATAATTTACAATTATGATGAGAATGCAATGTAACTTTGTAACTGTTTGCAGAATTAAACAATCCAGCTCTCTAGCAAATTTCGTGTCAATCGGTTCAAGGATATGCCTGCCTCCCATATATCCTTTATTTTGAAAATTAAATTTATGTTTTGAATGTAAGCAAAATATTTCTAAAACTATTCGTTAAAGCCTCTGGGTGAATTTCATGGCAATCGGTTCAAGGACATGCCTAGCTTCTACATATGTATACTTAATTTAAAAAAAATTTAATTTAGCCCACAATTTCGAAGAGAATACAGTAAAACCTTGTTATTACTTGTAGAATTAAAGAATTCGTCTCTCTAGCAAATTTTTTTGTGGATCGGTACAAGGACACTCCAACACCCCATATATCCTTTATTTTGAAAATTAAATTTTTGCTGTAATTGTGACCACAAGGTTTCAAAAATTATAGAGTTAAGTGTCTGGGTTAATTTCATGTCAATCGATGAAATGACATATACAGTCTTCTGCATATCCTTGAATTCAAAAATTGAGTTTTTAAACACAATTATTGTCAGAATGCTGAAAAATTCGCAGTTAGTGTCTAAAATTATACAGTAAAGCTCTGTTCTAAATTTTATTTCGATCTCTGGTAGTACATGCCTAGCTTCCATATATCCTCTTATATATAAAAATTTAGTTTTTGGCCAGAATTATTAGCATGCAACAAACATTATACAGTGAAGCTTTCTGGTATTTTTTAATACAATCGGTTCCAGGAATTGCCTACCTCCCATATGTCCTTAAATTTAAATACTGATCTTTTCATATAGCCTTAAACTTGAAAAATTTAAACTGAAAGTATTATCAGAAACTTGCCAAGTATTTGCTGAAATTAAATATGTATATGGCTCAGCATTCTGGCATTTTTTATTTAGTAGGCCTCCCATGTATCCTTCATTTAAAAATTGGTTTAAGACGTAATGAAATTTTCTGTTATATATTGTTACAATTGCTGCAAGGACTTTTGTACCTGACCTATATCCTTTATGTTTAAAACCAAATTTAAGCTGCAATTTAAATTAAAATGCATTAAAAATGAGCGACTAATGTCGCTAAAAATTTGAATTTTAAACGATGCAAGGACATGCCTAGTTTCCATACATGCTTAATTTTAAAAATTTTATTTTCATTAAAAGTAACAATTTTCATTTCAAAATTATCACATTAGCCAAATTTTATGGTCAGTCTTAAAGCAAGAAAAACCCCTTTTGCTTAAAACTTTAAGCCACAAAATAAATTTTATATAATAAACAAACAAAAAATGAAATGAAATGACCTAAAAGTAAGCATTATAATGGTTAATTTCTTATGTTTTATTTCCAACTGTAAATCCTTTTAATCTTTGTAAGGCAATAAAGAAATATGCGGCGAAATACATTTACGAAAAGAAAGTAACAAAATGAAAGCCCAGAATTCTAGAAAACATAAAAATATATTTTTAAATCGCCCTAAAGTAGGCTACAAATAAATTAAACTTCTATTTTCTTTAGGAAAGAAAGGAATTCATATGGAATATAAAACAAAATCCTCTTTATAGCAACAACAATATACATACATATGTACATATATACATATATATAGACAATAAACAAGCAAATAAATTTTTTAAGAAAGCAAAATAAAGGCAAACCAAAGAAAAAAGGAAAGGGAAAGCAAAGAAGATAACACAAAATACAAATATTTATAAAATAGTAACCTAATAGTAAACTTGGCCTTCTTTATTTTTAACATTTAACTGTAGCTCATGTGAGCAAAAACTTCCTATAAATGTGCTATGTATAATGACAAAAAAAAATACACAATATTTAATTGTCTAGTGCGACAAGTGAGAACCTAAAAGCAAAAGCACATAACTTAATACGTACGTATATATATTTTTTTGCTTTTAGATTTGTACTTCCACTGCTGCCTAAGCTTCAGTTTTACATTGTCATTTCACATGTCTGCCTTTCTTTCTCATACACACACACCCACTCTCTCTGTCTCTCTCTCTCTCTCTCTCGCTATCACCCAGGCTCCTGACACCCTAGTGGCCACTTTCTTACTACAAAACAATAAATTTACAAATGCCATAGAAAATTTTACAGCTTTTACTGTTGTTTTCATATGTATGTCACTGTACAATGAGACAAGACAAAGTATGCTATTAAAAAAAGTATTGTAGTAAAAAAAAACTTACACAAATTAAAAGAACAACAGGAATACAAAAACAAAGAAATAATGTCAAGTACCTTTTTAAAATTTCTTTATTTACAACACATACAATCGGCACAATTTCTCCATACACACCCTCCTCTTGGTAATCATTACCCAGTTGTTACTAAATGCGTCTGAGTGTTAGATTTTGCTGCTAAAAGATTCCTACAAGGCAGGAAAGTTAAAAAATCAAAATTTATGCTTTTTTGCTTTAATTGCTTTCAATTTAAAATATATTCATTAACTGAAAACGTTTTCAAACACCTAATAAACTTAATACATGATCAGAACTGCTGGGCAATTACTTATTCCTAATTCCGCATACATAGTTGTGGGTAAATACATATATAAATGAGCAAAACTGTTTTGTGTCTTTAAAACACTAACACTCCCACACTTTAGTCTAATATGTTGTACTCTTATTAGTCTGTATTGGTAGATTGTTAACATCCAACACATAAAGAAGGTTAAGTATACTTGACACTTTGTGTTTAAAGTTAAATTTATGAGAAAAGGTTGCATTAAAATAAGCTCTTACTCGATAATAAGATGAAAATAATAATAGTAAAGTATAACATCGGGAAATAAGCACAAACTTGATGAAAAAAAAACTATATATTGCAGAGTATCTATTTAATGAAACCAGAAGTGTTAGAAAATGATTTTGTTAGTGTTGAAATGTTCAAAAGACAAAAAGAAGCCATAAACTCAATATGATATTTTAACACCAAAAACAGCATAAAAGTATATACAATATTAACAAATAAAAAGATAAACAAAATCGTTAAAAGATATACCGACGCATATGTGAAACAAAAAGAATTTTTTTTTAACTTGCAAGTTTGTAATAATATAGAACCAGCATATTTCAAAAATTTCCATAAAACTCATAATTTAACTCAATTATAAAAATATGCAATTCTACCTTTTCTTCCAACACAATTATTGCTCAGTAAGATGAAAATTCATTACTTTCATATAAACGAACTCACAATTGCAATTAAAAGATTATATTAAATTAAATTTTTTACAAAATTGAATTTAATTTTTTTGTGATGTCCTTAAAAAATTCCTAAAAATCATAAAATTTTTTGCATGAAGATATTTTCAGCAGATGCAGATAGATCTGTTGAAAATGGTTATTAAAAATTAATCAGAGATTTATACTTCGCCATTTTTTCTATGTCACTATTTTTCTCTAGTGGTGCTATAAGATATTAGACACAAATTTTACAATGCAAACTCGGCGTTTGAATAATTTCGCCTGAACTTTCATTATTATTTAAAAAAAAGGAAAAATCTAAGATTTTCACTTAAAATCATTTTATAGGGTTACCATTTTCTTATTACAAAATTTCCTTTAGTAGAAAAAATTTCGCTTTTCATCATCACCCTTATCGGAAATAAAAAGCGAACATTTTGTTCACGTGAAATATTTCCCCTGAATTTTTTAAATGTTTATATTTAGTTAATAAAAAGTTAGTAGAAAAAACTTTTGCCTTTGATATTATTTTTGTATTGTCCTTAATTTTCTTATTTTGTTATTGAAAAAGAAGCATTAAAAATAAATTTTATAGAATTCACAAAATTTTCCTTAGTAGAAAAAAATATCCTTTTCAAAAAACATATTTTAAATTTTTCAAATGTTTCTATTTTGCCAAAAAAAAAGCAAGTGTTAAAAGTAAATTTAATAGAATTCACAAAATTTCCCTTAGTTGAAAAAAATCTCTGTACAAAAAAATAGCAATAATAATTGCCACGAAATTATATTTTATTTGGACAAGAAATGCAAAAGAAAAGATATTTATATTTGTGAGGTTTTAAGTAATATACTTTGAAGGTTTCGAAACCAAATTTCCCTGAAACTTCAAAATTTCATTTAAAAGTAAATATCGCTTTCATATTATTTTTGTATTTGTTTTTAATTTTCTTATTTGGTTAATAAAAAGATAGCGTTAAAAATTAACTTGAAAGAATTAACAAAATTTCCCTTAGTAGAAAAATTTCCCTTTTCATATTATTTGTGTACAAAAATATAGCAATAATAATCAATACGATATTATATTTTATTTAGACAAGAAATGCAAAAGAAAAGAAATTTATTAGTGTTTTTTTATGGGAATTGTTACAATTTAAGTTTAAAATATTTAAATTATGGGTAAATTTAATAATATTATGGGTAAAGGTTCCCTGATGATCTGCATTAGCAACAGTGAAATGCGCATAGGATCCAGCTAACCCCTCAATAATCAATTTCAATGTATTTTTAATAAAAACAAATATTTTACTTAATAAGTAAAATATTAATTTGGAATTATTAGTGCGTTTAAAAATTTTAAACTTAAAAAGAAATTTATATTTGTAAAGGTACGGTTACACTTGTCAAACATTTGCCCAAAAAAGCGTAACCACTAAATGGTAATTAAAAATCTTTCAATTCAGAGAAAAATTTGTCAAGTTAAAGAGCAACCAATAGTGTTGGATTCTACAACATTATCTATTAGTTGTGTTCGAAACTGATTAATTTGATAAACAAGCGTCTGGGTCAAAACTTTTGTCATTAGTGTTTGTTGGTTATACTTTTTTGGGCAAATGTTTGACAAGTGTGACCATAGCTTAAGATTTTAAGTAACATACTTCGAAGGTTTCGAAATCAAATTTCCTTGAAACTCCAAAAATTCCTTTTAAAGGAAGTTTTGTTTTACTACCAACCTTTAAAAAAAATTCATTTAATGAAAATAAATTTGAACGATTTTTTTTTAATCTCCCATAAAAGAAAAAATTTCCCTGGAAGTTTTATATGACTAGAATTTTTCAAACATTTTTTTATCGAAATTAAAAGCGTTCATATTTAAAATATATGTTATTGTTGAAAATTTCTACTGAAATGCAAATTGTTCCCCTGAAGGAAATTTTTAATTCAGTAGTAGTTTTTGGAAATCGTTTAATAAACATAAAAATGCAAGTGTTAAAAAAATGTGGAAAAGTTTTGTAAATTTCAAATTTGAAAGAATTCCTATGAGGTACAAAATTACTTTCTGGTGTACACTTTACTTTAATAATATATTTTGAAGTTTTTTTTTATCAAAATAAATAAATTTTAATTAATTTTAAAGGAAAGACTTTCTTCTGAGGGAAATTTTAGTGTAGTAGCAGTTTTTGCAAATTCTCTAATCAATCAGCATCGAAAAATGAAAATGTTGAAAGCAAATTTAGAAATTTTTGTATACATTTCCATTTAGATGATTTATTTTAAGGATATTTTACTCGTAGTATATTTTTTTTTTAATTTTTTGGATTAATGAAAAATGAAACGTTTTCAAAAAATTTTAAACATACTTCTAAATTACCTTTGAAAGGAAAAATTTCTTTGCAAGTGAAATTTTTGGCTGGCAAAGTAGTTTATTTTAGCTATGGCGTTTTTTGAGTAAATGAGCAATATGTTCATATGCATGCAATATTTATAATAAAAGAAAATTGTTTGAGCGATCTTATGTTTGCTTATTTCATATCTGATGCTCAAAATATTAATTTAAAGATTTTCAACAATAAAATATGTATGTATTAAAAAAATTTCGTTTTTTATATCCACATAAGAAATGTTTTCTTATTTGCTTTCAAAGGTTTTTTCCTACGTCTGATAGATTTTATCAATTAAATTAAAAGCAAAATCTTTTTTCATATAAAGTTTTGCTTTAAACGAAAGTTTTTACAAAAAATTTATTTTTATTTAAGTTAAAATATATAAAAAAAACAAAAGCCATCGATGTAGGACTTCAAATATACCAAAAAAGGAACTGTCATATTGACAGCAGCATAAAACTCACATGATGTTACACAATAACATTCTGAAATAAGTAGAGAGAGAATAATGTAATAAGTAAAGCATGCTTTTTAAACAACAAGCATTTGCTGTCAGTTTCAAGTAGTATGTCAATATTTGGCGACCAATACATCAACAATATTATACTAGCAAACTTCAAACAGTAACCAATAGCAAAAATCCATCAACGCACACTTGCAAATGTAAATAAATACATACACACATCCATACATACATACATACATACGTATGTACGCAGTGCATACAAAAATGTATGTGTGGGTTTGTGCTTGAAAGTTTGGGATTTCATTTACAATAATGAAAAGCCAATATTTAGTGCTACAGAAAATCAAACATTTTACTACAAACTCAACATTGAGCAACAAAAAATATTACCGCACATGCACTACTACCAATTTACTCGTAAGTGAAATAAAGTTAGAAAAAAATCTGAAATATGTATATTGGCAGATAGAGCAAAAATTATTGGCATAAAGCTAAAATTAAAAAAAAAAAATTCTTTATTGTTAAGACTAGAACTTTTGCTGCTGCGGCTGGGTGGTAGGCTGATTGGTGCTGCGGCCTGTTCCGTTGCTGCCAGCAAGAAATGTTTGGTTGACTAAATTTTATTGAATGAAACAAAATTTCTAACTAAAAAGTGAACGTGTGTGTGGGTGTATACACACACATACTATGAATGTGTGTGACTGCATATTTGCAAATATTCGTGTCTGTCACGACTTTCGAACGTTTTCAATTAGAATGAAAATTTCCGAATCGCAAAAAAAGATTTGGTGTCTGCATACTTCCGAATATTTTTGCAAAATTGGTTGCTAATGTGGGCATGTTTTTCATGTCCCCTTTTCTATGTATTAAAACCTAATTTTAAAAAAGATTTCGTTTAAATTAAATTAATTTTAATGTGGAAAAATGCGATTCTATTTACTTTCACATTGCTTGGTGCAGTCGAAAGTAAAATGAAAAAATTATTCGGAAGTGAATGTCAGGACACCAAAATATGCGGAAAAGATTTACTTTGACACGGATGTGAAAGTAATGACAGACACGATTAATTTCTGTATTTTTTAACCATAAGTTTGAGGCGTTAAATATTTTTATATACACCTTAAAAGACTTAAAAAATTACTTAATGGCCCTATCATGGTTCTCAACTAAATTCAGTTTGGTCGTCTAAGAGTAGACCAAATTTACACACGACCAAACTGTGTTTTGGTATTATGAACACAACTGGTTTTTAGTTGAAATTTTAATCGCGTTGCCAACTTAAAATATGTACGCATGATACGTAAATATCAAGTTTGACAGAGAGCAATTAATTTGTGTGAAAATTTAAAAAACACAAAGTCTTAGAAAAACTATTATTTTTAGTGTTTTATTCAAATAAATAGAGCTGTGTCGTTCATGAACGAACGAGTACAAATGAACGAATCAGTAAAATGAACGAAGTGAGCCGGTCACTTTACTGAGCTGTTTTGGCTCAGCAGTGCTGGTAAAAAGTACAATTGAACGAAATGAACGAACGAGCGCACGATTCTTTATATGTGGATCTTTTGCCAATATGAATCTTTTGATTTCTTATTCCTTTAATATTTTAAACATTTTACTTGCTGATTTTTTTTTTGTTTCTTATATTATCTATTGTTTGTTTTGCTTAGATTGCTAAACAATTCATAACAAACTCACTGGACAAATGCCCTTTTTATTTGACAAATCAGCTTTTGTTTGTTTGTTTTTATTTCGTTCTATTTCTTGAAAAGAGCGGATGAACGAAATGAACGAACTCGTTCTTTTTTAAAAATGAACGAATATAAGCGATCACTTGAATGAACGATTTGGCACAGCTCTACAAATAAATCATACCAAAAGGATACAAATATGTATATGTAGATTTATTTTATGGCGACGAAAACGAAGTCACAAATATAGATGTGCTACGTGTCAAAAGAAAAATTCGTGATGATTCTAACCCTCATGAACTACCCAAAGCAAGGAAAGGAATAATCAAAATAGAGAATGCATTCCTTATGGAAGGTTTTTAGTTCCTTTTTATGGAAGGTTTTTAGTTCTTTCCGGCAGAACAAAGAAATGTTTTGTTATTTGTTGGATTACCTAAAACCATATCTAAAGAAATCTTTGTATGTGCCCGGAATACCGCCAATACTGAAACTGTTAAGAAAATGTTGTTGTTAACCATAATAAATATACCAAGTTACGATTTTTCCATTTCTTCTCAATTTTATATCGCGCCAACCAGTAACTAGAAAAACCCAACCACAGACCCAACTACTAAAAAGCAGTTTTGTATAATCAACGTGTTTCTCAACCAAACTTACGCAGAGTTGTAAATGACAGTACCAAAACACAACTGAAAAGTCAACTGTTAATTTAGTGGAGAATGGCAGTGCAAATTTATCAATCCCAACCAAACTATTTTAAAAGTTGAAAACCGTGATAGGGGCATAAATTAAAATAAATAAACATTTGGGGAATTGAAACGGTAGTCTTAGGTGTCAAAATATCTACAATAGTTGTACGAGTTTACCTAAATTTTACATTAAAGGGCGTTTCGTTCTCGTGCCGTAACATAATCTTTCCAGCATTTATGACTTGATAAAAAAAAAAGTTGTTTGCATTTAATTTCATGAAAACTTTCATAATGTAAATTCAGTCTTAGAGTTACGAAGTTCACTTAATTATCTACTGTTTTTCAGTAGGTTGCATAAAAAATAACTTTTTTTACAAAAAATAAAACTTTAACAAACTTATTCCTGCCAGCTAAACTAATTTAACGCTTTATTTATTTTGTTAATTTGAAATTGCTGCAAATGTTGGTGCATTTTATAAGTTGGCTTAAAACATTTTCATTTTTAAAAATTCTCTTTAGGCAAAAAGAAATCCCACAATAACTGGGTCATGCTCTAAGCCATACACAACACACACACTCACACACATTTACATATAATTTTGGCATATGTCTGTGTGCTAGAACACTTAAAAGAAATTAAACAAATTAGTATTAATTTTAAATTGCTTAATGAATGCAGGCGGGTAGATGTGGAGTGTGGGTGGTATTTATATATATATTTTTTTTTTTTTTTTTTGCCAAAACTTAAACTATTCTGTGCATAAAAATTATGGCAAAGGGGGAGAAATGTGCATAAAATCAGCTTAAAAAGTATCATCAAAACTTTATTTATAATCAAGTGCAATAAAATTGCTTTTCTAATAAAATTAATTGCATACTTTTTGGCAGCTGTTATTAGTATGTGCTGTAAATATTTAAGAAAGAGCAAGATAGAGAGCGAGGAGAAGTAGAGAATCAAAAACAAAAACTAAACATAGGAATTTAGGTTAATTTTAGAAAATTGAAGAACACATATTATAAACATTGTAATTACATAGGAACTTTTCGTGCATAAATGTTCACAGCTTCCTTAGAATTTGAAAACTTTTTGAAAAGTGCTCGTAGTGTGTACATATATAAATATCAAAGTTGAAGTTTGAAAGAGATTAAATATTTTAGGCCATTGTTTTATTATTATTTTATTTTATTATTTTTCAATGTGATAAGGGCAGCACAACTGACTATAACTACAATTAAAATTTGTACACTATATCAGATAAAATCATACGCATAAGTATAAAAATGTTCTGAGTATTTACTCGGCTACACATGAGTATATAGAATTGTATTTTATTTGCACATCAAGCATCAGTACTGCCGAAAGGGTGAATTGGTAAAACGCTAAAGTAGCAATGGTGTTCATTTAATTGCATGACAGAGATGGAAAGTGCGATTTAATAATTCGCTACTATGCTAAAAACTTTTCTAACCAAATGTTTACCAGAAATACATTTATCACTTAAACAATTACAAAACATCAGCTTGCCAACCATTTTGATTGCAAATTTTGCAAAAAAAAAATTAGGAATAATATCAGTCGCTTAAAGGTAATATTTATTATAAATTTCACCTATTAACTATCTGATTAATGTTTTCACATTATGTAAATGTATATATTGGCGTATATTTATTTTATCCGGATAAATATCCATACTCTGGGTGTAAACATACTCCGAGTCCGACTCTTAGTATAACAGGCAGTCGTTAATACGCACAATATGCATGTGCTTTTCTACTTATAAATGTAGAATATTAAAGTTTTTCACATAAATGAAGTAGAGTTACCCTCATGTGTTGGAATCGGCTATAATCATAGTTGGTTGAAAGCAAATATGTGAAAGTACGAATTGTTTGTGCTACAATTATGAGTATACGAAATTCATATAACGTCAAATAAATATAATTTGGTATAATTATTATTGTTCCATCTTCATTTGTTTCTATATTTAACAGGCTAAAGTGCGTATCACCTTGTAAGCGAAACTACATGTGATAATTATTATTATTAATTAATAACATCAAAGTTAGTTGTAAATATTCTGACAACACATAGTTGAACGGAACAGCTAGCCGTTTTCGAAGGCCACTAAACCTTCATCATCAGCGTTCTTCTGTGTTTGGTCCACTGTGTGTGGTGCAGTTGATGTAGATTTCTGCTTTATATACGTAACTTTTTGCAAATGGAATATGTGAATTGTTTTGATTCATCGTATTTCAATTTGCTTACATCCAAGCATTTTAAGATTTTTGTTTAAATTTAAATTCAATTAAACATGGAATTTAACGGCCTGTCCCACGATGTCACCAGAAATCGTTCGATCGATAACTTGTATTGCAAACAACAATAACATTAGAAAATTTGTTGTTGTTTTTTCTTGTATTGAAATTTGATCGAACGATTTCGGGTGACATTGTGGGACAGGCCGTTAAATTCCATGTTTAATTGAATTTAAATTTAAACAAAAATCTTTAAATGCTTGGATGTAAGCATTTAAGGATTTAATAATTTTTAAATCTTTTTAATCAACCATAAATATTTCCAGTTTCCATTTAACTTTACTTAAAACGTTTAACGTTTATAATTACTTTAAGCTTATAGTGAATTAATGCTGCTTCATCTATAATGAAAATTTTAAACCAAATATCTTCACGCATTTTTTAAATTGATTTAGAAAATTGTTTAAAATTATTATTACTCTTCTTGTTGTACAATATTCGTTTTGCTAATCCACTAGTCTAATAAAACACAAACATACATAATCATTCATTATTTATTATTTTAAAGTGTTAATTTCATTTTCATTTAAAACACCTTTAGGCGAAAACACATTAAATATTAAAACTCCCATCAAAGCATGATTATAGACTTTACAATTCAGGAAAATTTAAAATAAACTCACACACTTAAAGTAGAATAAGTTTAATGTGCTAAAACGACACAGTCAGCTTTTTATAAAGAAAAGTGTGCTGTAATACAGTCCACTTTTCTATTAGGAACAAAATGTGTGCTGTAATAAAGCACTAAATTTGACTCCCTTTTTACTCAATTTCATTGGGAACATAAGTAGATTCTGCTCTAAAGGAATTTTTTCTATCGATTACTCTATTCGCTAGAGAAGAAAATTAAAGAATAATAACAATGCTATGGCAATTCCGAACGCTTTAATTTCACGTGGAATACAGAACATGACAGATAGACTTTTTCTATATCAGAGACAACATATTTTTATATACATACAGGCACACCGAATTGAAATATACAAAAATAATGTTGTTTTAGCATTTTTCCGCAGTGATTTTGTCTCATATAAATTTCATGTTAATTCAACATGATTTACAGTAACCTTGAAAGAAACGTTTTCATTTCATCTTAGTTTAATTTTTTAATACAGTTAAATCAAAATGAAGAATCATATTTAACTAAACTTATTTTAAGTTGAAACAATGTGAATTTGATATTGATAGAACACGAAGGACCATGTTGAATTAAAGTTATTTCAAAGTTTAAACAACATGAATTTAATTTAATATATACATTTTTTTTTTTCATTAATTATTTAACTGACGTGATTGTGTGTATTGTCACAGGCATCAGGAAAATGGGGGTGAGTTGTATGTAGTCGGTTTTTTTCCAGCCAAAGTTTGATAGTCAACGCGCTTACCGCTGCAGCCACAATAATTTAAGTATTCTGTAGATATCCACTAAATAAATAACACCATGAATTAAATTTTAATTTAACATGATTTAGTTGAGCAGTAAGTTTTCACTGGTAATGCGAAGTTTGTCGGCTATTGACATAAGACGAACAATAACAATTCACAAAAATTTTGTGTGAAACAAATGACTGGACTCTGCTTTCTTCACAAAATTTTATAATGTTGAAGAATTTTTTCTTTCTGTGTTGTTCCTTAGAGATGCTTTTTTAATTTTCTAACAAAAGTACTTTGTTAAAAAAAAAAAAAAAATAATACGCTTTTTTTAATATTTAATCCGCTCAATGGCATTAAAATTCAAATGAAAAAACTTCTAATTGGACAATTCAAAAACTTAAATCGAAAAAAACTCAACTAATTTGAATCACATATTTTTCGTTGTTCCGCTATAAACATTTTAAACTAATTTTTTCGTTTCTAATTTTAAATATAGAAAGCCGTCTTGTATATATATATTATGTTCATCTCACTGGCATACAACAACGTTATCATCAGCACCAGTTTAATTCACTGGCCACAACCGCGACAGCCAGCCAGTCTGCTTATTTTACGTTATTGTCGAAGTATTTTGTTTTTCTTTTGAACATCGAAAATAAAATGTTTGCTATAAATTTCCCTTTTACTATTAAAATGCTAAAATCCTAAAATCCCTGCTAAAGGCATTTTTCACTGCCTCTGTGTTTGTTGCTCAAAACAGCTTCCTTCCATCCTCGCAGCACAATATTTATCTGTATGTGAGCTGGGAATGTTGTTATTGGCGATCCGTTGTTATCTTCTGCTTAAATTTTTGTAGTGTCATATTTTCCTCGGATTAAATATTATTTTCCACTACGCTGCATATAGTTGGCTTGTTTTGATTTGTTTGTTCTAACGAATTAAAATTATACAAGGCTCATTTTCCTAAAGCATATTTTAGGGAATTTATTGGAAGTTGTAATGGAATTCCAATTTCTGAAAATTGTAATAATTTACGGAATCTGTTCTTACAGAGTTTAGTTTATATACATTCGTTGTTTTCATGTCTAATTTGAAGTTAAATATAAATCCTTGAAAGTATGCTATTTTTATTGTTTTCTTTATTTTTGTTTCATTTCTTTTTTTTTTTTTTTTGCTTTTTGTCGTTGACTTAACAATGGCTTATTTTGATTTTTCGGTAATTTAATTTTATTTGTTCACATCGCATTTGTACTTTAATAAATTTTATAGGCCGTATATTTAATGGTTTGTTTCTAAGATTAAACCAACTGCCAGCAAATGAATACATACTTGCCAGTCGCAGTTAAAAGCACAAAAAAGTACTTAAGTTGTTATTTTATGACGTCTATTTTTTGTACTCTCTATTCAGAAAAATAGCATCATAGACACATGACTGTTCAGCTGTTTAAATCTAGAATTTGCTGCTATTCACAAAACAAAGAAAATCTCTTCTTATTATGTTATTTTTTCTGGTCATTTTTATTAGAAGACAAAATTTCGTTATACGCAAAATAGAACGAAAAAGTATTTTCAACTGTTACAGAAATGATAAGCTACTTATCTAACAAAAAAAAGCTTATAAATATTTTTTGTGGCAAAAAGGGGGGAAAAGCTGGATAAAGCAAATAGGGCAAATAGAAAACAGGAAAGCAAAACAAAAATTTGAATTACTGTAAGCTTTAAAGTTGCCAAAATAACAACTTTCTATTTAAATATAGTTTTCCGTATATAGCAAAAATTCAGTATTGAATTGCATTTGCAAACATGCAATGACCAGGGCAAGTACTTCAACGCAAATACATGCTTCTAATCAGGCGCTCAAAAGTCAATTTGCATACATTTGTTTTTTAAATCAGTATTTTAAATTAGTATTTATTTTTAACATACGAGTATTTTGCTATAAATGCATATTTTTGCATATTTTGCAAATTAATGCATATTTCAGCTGCATATTTTGTCTTAAACATATTGTGCCATAACCGCCAAAAAAAAAAGCTTAAGCGATTTAATTTTCGAACTTCATTTTTTGACTAAAATCGATTATTTGCGATCGTAAAAAAAACGAAGTCCAAAAAATGCTTCGCTTAAGCTATTTTGGTGAATATGACTTGATATAAATTAACAGCCTTATGTAATGGATGTTTTTTATTGAGGTATAGAACTTTAAGTTGGCATCACTTTTTTAACTGGCGGCCATTTTGTCAGCTGTCAAGTGATTAATATTTAGTTTGGTTTGCCATTTCATCATGAACAGGTTGACAAAAGAACAACGCTTGCAAATCGTGCAAATTTATTTCGAAAATAATGGTTCAGTTCGCGAAGTTTACCGCAAGCTCCGTCCATTTTATGGTCGACATAATCGTCCATCAGAGCAATTAATTCGGTTAACCATGGATCGTTTTCGCACTACGTTTACTCTATGTGATAATACGCATCCGCAGAGACGTCGAACAGTGCGCAGCGAAGAAACAATTGCCGCTGTAGAGCAAAGTGTTGAAGAGGACCCGAATGAATCGATTCGCCACCGTGCACAGCAATTGGAGCTTTGTCCATCAACTTTATGGAAGATTTTGCGCAAAGATCTTGGCTTGCGACCTTACAAGATCCAGCTTGTGCAAGAATTAAAGCCGCGAGACCATGCAATGCGTCGTGATTTTGGTGTATGGGCCGAAAATGAGATTGATCTCGATGCTGATTTTCATCGCAAAATTTTGTTCAGTGATGAGGCTCATTTTTGGTTGAATGGCTACGTCAACAAGCAAAATTGCCGCATTTGGAGTGAAGAGAATCCACATGAGACCCTTGAGACGCCATTACATCCACGAAAACTGACTGTTTGGTGGGCTCTATGGGCTGGTGGAGTCATTGGGCCATACTTCTTCCGAAATAATGCTGGAGAGTCAGTTACCGTTAATGGAGACCGGTATAGAGCCATGATAACCGACTATTTTGTTCACGAATTGGATGGCATGAATGTGGATGAGTTGTGGTTCCAACAAGACGGCGCTACATGCCACACAGCGCACGTCACAATCGATTTATTGAAGGAAACATTCGATGAGCGCATAATTTCGCGGAATGGACCTGTCAATTGGCCACCAAGATCGTGTGATTTGACACCATTGGATTATTTTCTTTGGGGATATGTGAAGTCGCTCGTCTACGCCAACAAACCAGAAACGTTAGGGGACTTGGAAGCCAACATTCGTGGCGTTATTGCCAACATACGGCCCCATATGCTCGAAAAAGTGGTTGAAAATTGGACCTGTAGAATTGGCTTTATTCGAGCCAGCCGCGGCGGCCACATGCCCGAAATCATATTTAAACATTAATGGCATAAAATTATCCTTCCAATAAAGCCAAATTGATGGACATTAAAACGATTTTCTTGTGTTTTATTTCAATTCGAAGTTCTATACCTTAAAAAAAACACCCGATATAAAGAAAAACTTCTTGCCAGTTTGCAAAGAAAACACGTTGTTTGAAGTCGAAATACGACAATTTCAAAATCCTTAGACAATTTTAGAACATCAATAGAAATGTCCTTTTTGGGAAGATTTTTGTATTAGTCGTAACTTTTAAAGGAATTTGGAATTTTTGTAAATTTCGAAACTTTAGGTAATTTAAGCATGAAAATAAAAAATTTTCCTTTCAGGGAAATTTTAATTTTCTAAATAATTTCAAATACTCTTAATTTAACCTTAACTTTTATAAATTAGAACATTGAAAACTATTTTAGCACTTAAATTGAAATTTCCCTTTTAGGGAAATTTTAGTTTGCCAATATATTTTAATAATTTTTTTATGCACTGAGACATTTTGGAGAATTTTAATACTGGAATAAAAATTTCCCTTTTGGAAAATTTTTAGTCTGAATAATCCAAAGTATTTTTTAAAAATTTTTATAAATGAATTTAGTATATAAGAGTTTTTAAAAGGAATTTTTTACAATTATGTACACAGTTTTTTCGCTTTATTAAATAAAATTTTTCTCTTACAATTTTAATACATAATAACTTTGAGAACACCCATTGGCCCAAAAATTAAGTAAAACTTATTACTTTCAAATAATTTGGCTTCAACTTTTGTAAATTAAAATTTCCTTTTTTTGGCGAAATTTTAGTTTGCCAATGTTTTTTAAATAATATTTTAATATATTTTCTATATTTATACATTTTGGAGGATTTTAGTACTGGAACAAAAATTTCCTTTTGAGGAAATTTTAGTTCTTTGATAACACAGAAGTACATATTTTTTTCATTTCTAGGAAGAATTTGTTGCATAAGAAATTTAAAAGTGAATTTTTTACAACACTTAAGTGTTTTTCTTTTGCGCTTTTATAAATTAAAATATTTTGCAGAATTTTACCACTTTAATTGAAATTTCCCTCTTTCTTAAGAAAATTTTAGTTTGCCAATATATTTTGAATAATATTTTTAATTTTGATAAATTTGGAAATTTTAGTTTTAAATAATTAAATATTAGGTTTTCATTAACTTTTAGAGTTAGTTTTGCACGAATAAAAATTTCCTGTTCGTTAAAATATAACAGCCTTATTTATAAAAATTATTAAGGCTTTATAAAGGCTTTTTATAAAAAAAATTTGTATCAAAATTTGTTTTAAAAATCCTTTACAAAGCCTTAATAAGTTTTATAAATAAGGTTGTCAGTTTTTCTTCTGAGAAAAAAATTTGTTATATTTTATCAACATTAAATTTTTGTATTAATTATTTTTACGAGATATATATATATATATATATATATATATATATATATATATATATATATATATATATATATATAATATTATATTATATTATATTATATTATATTATATTATATTATATTATATTATATTATATTATATTATATTATATTATTTTATATATATATATATATATATATATATATATATATATATATATATATATATATATATATATATTTATATAGATATCGATTTTTTTTATAAATATTTGAAGGAAATAAAAATTTCCTTTTTTACATGATATTAGGAAATATTTTTTTCCCTTCGAAAAATTTCCCTCAAAAGGTAATACAGTAATTAGTCCAAAATTTACCAAATATTTTTTTAATAAAAAATTGAAAAAAGAAAAATGTTCTATTTTGCTTTCACAAAACTGTTTTTAAGTGAGAAGAATACAAGTTTGTTTGCTCAAAAGTGAAAACGTTTTCGTTTCGTCAAAAAAAAATTTAAATCGTCTTTTTACAAAATTTAATTTCTGCTAAATCGATTCCGTCTAGCAATCGTGGTATTAATTCACATTTTCTTAATTTCATTTTAAAACTTGTAGCATGTTTTTTAAATATCCGAACTCACAGGAGGCTACCTTTGTGGCTGAGTGATAGCAATGCTAGCCTATCAGTCCAGAGATCGTGGGTTCGATTCCCACCATAGACCCTGAGTGCTCTCCGCAGGCAAGCTTCGCGGGTTGTGTTTGTTACAAAAAAAAAAAAACAAATACGGAAGCAAGAACCTAAACTATTGAATAAGGCCTATTTCCTCAAAATTTAAATTTAAATTAAATTTTTAGTAGTTTCACTATATTTGACACATTGTTATACTAAATCGTGTGTTTACTGTACTCACTTCTTGCTTGTACTTCCAGTTAAAGAGTTTCCATTTTAAAAGTGTTTGCTTTTGTATGCACATGTGTAAGCTTATGTAAATGTAAATTGCATTTGTATCAATTTGTTGAGCGAACAAATTGTTTACATACATTTTGTAAGTTTAAGTTGTTCTTTAACCCCTTTTCATTCTCTTACTTGCCAGAAAATAACTAAAACCATAAAACTTTACTAGAGATTCAGTAAATTTTTTTTAGAATAAACAGCAAATACTAGATTAAAAGCACATAAAACATGCTTTTTGCGAGAAAGCATAAGAAGAATAAATAATTTGCAATCAATTAATTAAAAATGAAAACTTTTTATCACTTCCCATTTCAGGCTTCCTTCTCGAAGGAGTTACACCCTCGGCACCACCAGATGTACCACCTAGAAATCCCACAATGAGCCGCATGAATAATGGTCGTTTAGTAGCTGCTAATCCAAATGATTTGGGTGTCGATTTTGAGCCCTCATGCTTGGTGCGTACGCCATCGGGCAACGTTTACATTCCCAGCGGTAATTTAAGTAAGTCCAACAATATTTGTTTTCCTTCATAATAAAATTTAAAGTTAAAATGAAATATTATAAAAAAACATTGAGAAAAAAATAGAGTTGTGAGCTATGTGCCAAAAACACTTATAATCTGCCAAAAGCTAGTTTTGAAATTTTAGTAGATAATTGTTGCCAACATTTCGTTTTGTACAAATGATACTCGTATTCTAAAATTTTGCTATTTGCTGTTGGGAAGCAGTTGTAGCTTAAATAAACAAGTTATTTTGAATATTTGCCATTTAGCAATAAACGAAAACATACTACAACGTTCTATTTTTAAGCCATTCGTGTGATTTGGCTCTTGTTCTTGTTTGCATTCATTTTAAAATTTTGCCTAAAAGTATGTCGTTCAAAAACATTTTGTGTGTTAGTGCATAGTTTGGCAAAAATAAATACCTACATATTTCTTAGCTCTAGTTTAGAATTGTTTAATAATTTAACTAGAGTTGGGCGTGAATCACATGTGATCACTTACATATGATCGTGATGAATTTCAGTTTTCACTCATGTGCTCTTATATGAGTGTGAGCACAAATAAAAACCTTCATGAGTAAGCGTGTATGAGAAATTTTCCACCTGATTGTTTACTGTTTTTCAATTACTAGCAATATTTTTTTAATTTAATTTTTAATGTGCTGCTTAATATTTCAATTAAGACATTAAAAATTTTGCTTTTAGATCAACTACGAAGCCCGAAAAGTAATTCTTCGCTAATTCATCAATGCGTCGTGCAATATCATTAGTCTGCGATAATTTTCTTGATCAGCTGTTTATAATTTTTCTAACCTTTTAAATCAGCTGTTTATAATATTTTTAGCAAACTGTAGAGTTGCATTTTCAACCCTCCTACCGCGACAATGTTTTCACTGCAGTGTAAGTACATTTCTTATATTTGGAATTTTCGCACAGCTGTATATTTCGTGATTGTGATTAATTTTTTTCCTCGCACGTGAGCGTGTATGAACAGTGGTACTAGTTCAAAAAAAAAAAAAATGTGCATAGGCGGGCGTGTGTAGTTACTCACGATATCATCTCTAAATTTAACTAATAAATAAATGTGTTTAAAGCATATTTTCAGGTTTTATTTAAAGTCGCAAAGCAAAAGTGACAACAAAAATAAGTGTTTTAGATTTCAATTAAAATAAAGTTTTAATTAAAAGCAGTTAAACGACACTGAATTTTTTTCTTCAATTACATAATTTGTTTTTAATGAATCAATTAACAATCGATGCTTGAATTTTTTTCTGCTGGGTTCTTTTCATATAAAAGCTAAAATCAGATGTATTTTCCTGGAAATTTGAAATAAACCAAAAATGCATAAAAGAGAAAAGAAGGTAACTTTTAACTTGGTCTTTGTAAAGCAGTTGATTTAAAATGGGAAGATTTTTTTAGTTATGCCGTTGTTTTAGGCGGCATACAAATTTTTAATAATATGCTAAACTTCTTTTACTTTGCGACCAACCTGTTGGCCCCATAGTTATACAAGATTATCCATTTAGTGGTTTAAAAATCGCCAGTCTGGCAAGGCTGTCAGCTGGTAAATAGCTGTTATCTGTAGTGTCGTTTATGTAGTGAAATGTTTGCCATTTATGAATATAATCTTTTCACAACCGAAAAACGCATAAAAATAGTTCAAGCTTACTCTAAAAGGGAGTCGTGATTCGATATTGACAGGATCTAACACCTTACAATCTTATACAGTGTTGTCCATTTAGTGGTTTGAAAACCACGGGTCTGACATGGTTGTCAGCTGATAAATAGGTGTCATCTGAGTGTCATTTATTCAGTGAAAGGTTTAACAACCGAAAAACGCATACAAATAGTTAAAATTTGCTATAAAAGTGGTGGTAAACGTGATAACTATTTTTCGAGTATTACGGGATGATTATGGTCGGTGTAATGGACCTACTTGCACGACTTTAAAGAAATTTGAAGAGACTGGAAGTGGGCAGGCCTCTGCTCATCTCTTCTATAAGTGTAAGTCTGAAGGATATTCCAACCAACCGCTGCCGTCAACTCAGAGCGCTATGGGCCTATGATAGGCGCCTTTTTGCCTGCAATTGAAGATTATAAACTGGATGCTTTGTGATTTCAACAACACGGTGCCACGAGCCACACAACACAATATACGTTGGCTTTATTGCATGGGAAGTTTCCACAACACGTTATTTCACATATTAGCGACGTCAATTGCCCAGCAAGATGAGGCGATTTGACGACGTTAATTTTTTTTGTTGGTCTACGCCACAGACCGTGTCTACGCGGATAATCCCCTAATTTTGGAGCATTTGAGAAGCAACATTCGTCAAGCTATCGCTGAGATTCCACCCGGAGTGTGCGTAAAAGTGCTCGAAAACTACCTCAAAAGGTTCCACTAGTGCAAGCAATCTAGAAGCGCTCAATTAAATGTCAATGTATTTTGTACGTAATGGTAAGGTCCAATCATTAAAATGAAATAAAAGTTGCATGGAAATCGTAGCCAAATTGTGCTTTTGATACCGAAAACTGTATAACTCTATATAAAATTGTAATATCTTATTTTTATAAATATTTAACGCGAGTCAAAATGAGAGAGAGAGAGAGAGAGAGAGTCGTGAGAGAAAAATTAAATTTTCTTTTTCCATGAAGTTTTGTGTAAACTGAAAACTATAAACTCGTTTTCGGTAAAACTAGTTTAGCTTATTTGCACTTATGTCGTTGCAGTAAATTAGTGTTATGTGTGTTTTTTTTTAGCAATTTGTTAATTTTCTCATACTTTGCCGACCGATCTGTTGGCCCATAGTTACACTTACACATACATACTTACATATACTACATGTATTATATAGGGTGGGCAAAGTTGAGGTAAGGAAGTAAATTGCCGTTTCAAGAATTGAGCTGTCATCTTTTTACATTTATTTAGTTTAAAATTGGGAGATTTTAACCATGGAGCCCTACACTTCTGAACAAAGAATTTTAATTGTGAAAATTTACTATCAAAAAAACAATGAAAACAACGCATTTTTCAACACAAACATCTTTACTAATGAGGCCCATTTTCAATTAGGCGGTTATGTAAACAAACAAAATTGTCGCATATGGAACACACAAACAGTCCTCGAAAAACGATTATATCCAAAGAAAGTGATCGTATGGTGCGGGTTGTATTGTATTTTTTTTTTTGAAAATGAGCACCCAGCAAAAAATTTCTAAAAAGGTAATCGAGTTTGGAATTAAGCATTTTTGATGGAAGCACTTCCCTACTGGATTACTTAATGAACTTAATGATTTTAACAAGGTGTGAGACTAAAATAATCAATTCTTGAGAAGTACTTACATTTTTTTATTTGTCAACATTTCACGTAATCTATTTCGTCTAAAAAAATCATTCTCTTCATTTAGCAACTTCCACGTCATTTTTTTGTAATTTTAGGTAATGTGATTTGTAAGCGAGTAATGAAAATTGGCAATCAGAAAAGTAAGTCATTATATGGCAAGTAGTTCTAATGGTAATGTGTAATTTTTGCTGGGCAAGGAAACGCCGTCACCAGGGGGTGACAGATGACATTTTTCAAAAAGTGGCACCAAATAGAAGATTTATCAAAAAAAGGTGCAACAAAAAAAACAAGACAACTGCACTAACCTTTTTATTTTTAATGTATTATTATATAATTCACTCTTAAAAAAGGGGGACAAAAAGTGGCAAGGCAGTCGAAGAAGTGGCAATTTCCCACTTTAGTCGGTCAAACGGTCACGCTGGCCGTCACCGTTAATTCTCTGCGTTACCTAGCCATGACAACCAATTTTATTTGGCACAATTGGCTAATGTTGACATCAATGACCTTTGGTTTCAGCAATACGGCGCCACAAGCTGTACAGCCGGTCAAACAATTCAGTTACTGCATGAAAAATTTCCTGACTTGACAATGTCAATTGGCCGCCTCTTTCTTGGTATTTAACGCCGCTGGGCTATTTCCTCTGGGGCCATTTGAAATACCGGGTTTACGTGAACAAACCACAAACAGTTGATGCTTTGAAAGATTAAACGCGACGCTGCATTGACAAGATAAGCCAAGCTTTATTGCAAAATATTGTTAAAAATTTTATGAAAAGAGCAGAAGTCCCAGAAGTGAACATTTGCCCGAAATTTTAGTATTAATTCCCATATCTCTATTTTACATTAGTATCAATAAAACTGAATTTGTCAAAGTTGTGTTTTTAAGACAATTTACTTTCAAACCTTAAATTTGCCCACCCTTTATGTTTAAGTATTCATGTGAATACATGCAGTAATTTACACAATTTTCACAAAATAATTTTTGTTTAATTTTTTTTTGTAAATATTTTTCCTTCACATGAAAATTTATGCGCATATATTTCACATTTAAAGAGTTTTTTTTTGGAATTGAAAAAACGCAAAATTTGTTAATTTCAAAATAATAAAAAAGCAATATTTAACTTTGTCCCTTTAAACAAAAAAATATAAATAAATAAATAAACATTTTTTGTTGAAGCATCAAAAAGGCAAATAAAAATGCATTTTTTAATGTGCAAATTGCTTTAAACATTTGATTAAATTCATGATATTTAGTTTGTGTGCCGTTTCTTTGAAAATATTTATGCATTCAATAAAATTTATAAAAAAATTAAACAACAATAACAACAAAAATAGTTTTACATACAAATAAAAATTTGTGACTTTTTGCTTATTGGGAAAAACAATATTATTGGTGAATTTAAAAAAAAATCAACCAATTTTTTTTGTAATTTTATGTGCGTATGTGTGTATAATTTTTTTTTTACTTTATATAAGTTAAAAGTTAAAATATCAGATAAACAAATTTAAAACAAATATTTGATAACAAATCATGCAACAAATTACCAGGAAAAATATTTATGCGTTGTCCTCAAATACTAAAAAAAAATTTCCTGAGAATTTCTTTTTTTATATATGATTAAATTGTGCGATATCTTTCATGTTAATTTCACAAAACTTAACCTAATAGTGTTTTCACACTGACATGGTTTTAATAAAAGTTGGTTTTAACGTTAAAACCAACTGTTAAAACCTGGTTTTACCATACAAATTGTTTTTGTTAAAACCAAATTAAAACCATTTTTGAATTGGTTTTAAGTTGGTTTTAAGAAATGCAACCTTGTTTTCGCTGTGATAAATTCAGTGTCGCCAAGTTGAAATGACCGACATTAGCTGTTAATATTTATGCCAGTGAATAACAATAGATGGCGCTTGAAAGATTTTCAACAGCAGCAACAATAATCAAAAAATTATGGGAAAAAGAGTTTTTTTGGGAGGAAAACAAAGAAAATATTTGCGTTGAACTCTGGAAAGTGAAAATAGACAATATTACTGACATTCATCTGCCTATAAAAAAGGTTTATCTTATAATGTATTTGTGCATTTTTATATATAATAACTTTATTTCCAAGCACTTCTTCATTCTGTATAAGAAGTTCCATAATTTAAAAAAATTTTATTTACAAAATATAAAATAATTTCCATTTTAGAGCGCATTGTGAAATATCTCAGTTTTTCATACAAACAAAAACAGTTGAACAGTATGTCCAACAAGTGTTATTAAAAAGCAGAAGAAATGCAACAACAAATACACGCATTTCTGCAGAAGATTTATTTTATTTTGAGCAAAGTTATTAGACAGCCTGTGAGTTAAAACCTGAATTTAACAAACTTGCAGTGTGAATGCAAAATCAGCTGTTTATGGTTTTAACGTTAAAACCAGGTTTTAACTTTCAGTGTGAAAACACTATAAACCTTTGAATATACGCTATAGTTGTGGATATGCTATTTTAAACTCCTAATTTAATATGTGTTAAATTCCTAAATATATGCTACAGTTTTATATATATATATATATATATATATATATACATATATATATACATATGGCTCATTTACTTTAACAGTGTCATAACTAAAAAAAACAGTTTTGCATCAATCGCGTTTAAAGTTTACAATTTGCATACAACTCAATGAAGAAATGAAAAAATATTTTTCTCTAAGCAGGTGATGGAACAAGCTATTTATATAAAATTTTTACACAAGATAAAATGCAAAATGCCGCATTATTCTGCATTATTAACTCAAAAAATTAGTGAGCGATATGTATTTAATAACAAAACTTCACATTTAACTCTACATTTTTTTTTAGAAAGATGGTAAAACCTCTTTCTTTTTATTTAACAAAATAAGCATTTTAAAGCTATTTCATTACGTTTTTGTATGTCAAGAGAGAAGAGCCTTAGGAAAAGAAAAGTTCACGTCTATATAATTAAATATTTGTTTAGTTCATTATTTTGTGTTACATCATTAAACTGAATTTTTTGCGTTGTTTCAAATGCTACCACCACCTCTGTTTGCTTCAATGAACTCAATGACATTCTTTCCTTAAGGCCTTAGTTAATTTTGCCATTACAACGTTGACTTGTTTGTAATAAACCTTCTTGGAGAATGAAAAAATATTTTACTTAAGAAAATGTAAATAAAATTTTTGTTGAATTTTTCTTATTTTGTTTTTCTTTTTATGAGAAAATGTAGCAATTTAAAATACTTTTGATAAAAATAAATAAGTGTTTAGAATAAGTTTTAAAATAAAAAAAAAATCGAAGCAAATTTGTCATCATATGAGCAAAAAAGAAAAGCAAGTAGAAGCAAATATTGAATACATGCAGTGAATACCTTAACATATATTTAGACAGATTAAAACGGGTCGACTCTCAAACAAAAAAAGAAATAGGGGATGCGGTGGAGCTTGCTGGCCATTTCAAGCTCAAAGCTCTAGAAAATCGATAGATTTTTGGACTAATATAAAAAGAATTCACAATTTTCAACAAAAATATCATTAAAACCATTTAATCGATTTAGTCCAAAAAAGTAAATTGAATCCTTAAAACCGATTTGAAAATAATTTTTGGAGTTATTAAAATAAAGCTTTTTTCGAAATTTTTTCTCAACGATATCCCTCGAATAAATCAAAAGATGTTAATAAAAATGTTCAGCAGTCCATGTTGAGCTGATAAGATTTTTTTAAATTTATTTAAAAAAAAAGAAATTTTTTTTCGAAAACTTTACGAGGGAACAGAAAAGTTTCTTTTCCTCTCGTCTCTCTCTCTCTCCTAACAAACTAATCAGCTAAGCAATAACACTTGCATAGTGTAAATAAGGACTTAACATGTGTTACTAACATTTTGTCAACTGGCAATGCAACTTAAGTTTAGTTGCCATCCATAATCTAGATATTCATTATTTTTAAATAAAATCAAAATAACACAAAATCTAGCCTTTATAATTCTTTCTATTTTTTGTAATAAATAGAAAAAAATGGCAGCCAACGTGCTTAATAATTTTTATAAAATAATATTAATGCAAAAAAAAAAATGTTAAGAAATAAATTTTTAAAAGACCTCTAAACAATGTTTACCTTGTTTTGGCTTTATTTCGTTACGTTTAGTAAGAAAGTAATGCTGCATATATAATTAAAATTACATTGCTGCATATGTTGAGGCGTTTTATGTAGCATAAATTATGTATGCATATCCCCAAACATACTAACAAACGAACGGTGGCTGTGTGTGTGCCGCATTACTGTTTTCATTTTTCATTCTTTACATTTTTCTATGTGCATATATATGAATTTCTTTATTACATTTTTTTTTTTTTTTTTTTTTTTTTTGTTCTAACATTTCTTTCACAATATGTAGGCTTTGTGTATGGGAATGAATGAATAAATGCTGCTGCTGTTGTTGTTCATAATGAAAATGTTAATTAAAATAATGTATTACTGCAGCTAGACTTACTTATACAATAATGAAACACATGCATTCCTCTATACATATACACACATACATACATGCATACATATTAGCATAAAAATACTGGTATACATTTTGAATTTTACACATATTCGCAGCAGCACAACTACCCCATTGTAACAAAAATTGTCTATGTCCTGTAGCCTGGGTTATCTGGTGCATATGTATACGAATATGTTCGTGTGTGTGTGTCTTATTTTACGCCTGAATGCCAGCTTAACTGTATGTGTCATTTATGCTTTGACGCCATTTTTATATTTACCGTAAGTCTTATTTGTACAGCAAACACATGCAAAAATCTATTTAAAAAAAATAAAAATTTTCTACACTTTTTTCCGCAAGATTTTCATTACAAATGTAAAATATTGTTGTTTTAATTTTCCAAACATACCTTTAGAATTATAAGCAACGATGAGTAGTACAACATTTGTAGTCGTTGTTATTTGAGTACATAGTAAATATAATGAAAATAAACAACAAACAGTAGAGTAGAGTAGAACGAACAAGTAAAAAAAGCGAAGAAAAAAGTTGAAAATGAGTATGATTACGCTGATGACTTCCGTTGTTTTATATGTACATACGTACATATATACGAATAAAGGCTTAAGTGGCGATACATTCATACACTCCTTCATTCCTTTAGTCTTCAATCACAATATTTTTCTTTTTTTTTTTGTTCTGGTAAAATTATGTACATAGATATTTAAAATACTTTAAGTACATAGCCATGCCATGCCATGCCAAGCCATAACTATACTACTCGTAACAACAACAATAAAATAAATTAAAAATGCATTTCCTTGTTAACGGCAACAAAGCAAAGTAAAGACATTTATTTAAATTGTATATTTGAGGATGATTTTTCATAATTATGAACTTGAAATAGCAAAAGAAAAAATTATGTACATATACATATGTATGTTATGTTATGTATATATACAAATGTATGTATGTATGTATGTATATGTACATATTATTATATTAACAGCGTACATGCAATTATAAATATTATTTAAGAGAGATGAGGATTTTGTAAGGAAAATATTTTAATTATGTGTGTTGTGTGTCTTTTTTCTTTTCTTTTTTTGTTATTGGACTGTCGACAGAAAAGGCAAACGTAACAAGAGAACAGAGTTAAAAAAAAGGATTTTCATTAATACATATTTTTCTAAAGAACATGATCATTAAAATCTTAAAGCAGAACAAAAAAAAACAAAAGAATCTTTATGTGAAAAAAATTACAA
Organism: Tachina grossa; assembly: GCA_949987645.1. NCBI lineage: Eukaryota > Metazoa > Arthropoda > Insecta > Diptera > Tachinidae > Tachina > Tachina grossa. The sequence goes on from OX465276.1 coordinate 151,410,512, forward strand.
GCATCAAGACAGACAGACACCTGCTCTAAAAGTATGCAATGCAATTTAAAATACTGTTGTCATACTTTAAACCCTGTGCTTCGTTTCGTTAAAGAATGTGAGAACTTTTCGAGTCGAAAAAATTGTTTGTCAAACACAAGATGAATGAGAAAAAAGTTCGATACACGCAGAGAAAAGACTATGGTTTTCGAATGGTTGCGATAACGATATTATGTTATCTGACAAAAATGTGTAGTTTACTCTTAATAATTATATTATAATGTTCATAAAAAATGTGATATTATTACTGCCTTATTCATAAAAAATATTTCAGGTTTATTAAGCGCTTATTTGACATATTTCTAGGGGAAATTTGTCAAATAAACCTTTAATAAACCTAAAATATTTTTTATGAATTAGACCGTTACAGTTCAAACAATGTTATTTTACTAGAAAAAAAAAATTATATGATGTAGGTAACAATAAAATATTATCCAAAACTACACTGCACGCGTAGTGTTAAATAAATAAATAAATACGTAATTGTAGGGTTTGCCAAAAACCGTGGAAATTAGAAAACCGCGGTTTCCGGTTTTAAGCTACTAAAACCGGTCGGTTTCGGTTTTAAAAATATACATGTATATAAATATGTATGTATGCTGGAAAGATAAATGATGATTTAAAAATAAACATCCCTATCGTGAAAAACAAATGGAATTTGTAAACAAATCCAAGGGAAAAATGAAAAAATTCACGGAAAAATATTCTGCCTTATCGTGGTTGGAGTATTTCAAATACGACTACGACTGTGTGGTAATAGATTAAAGAAGACAGTTTTTCTTTAATCTATTGCCAAACAGTCGTAGTGGTATTTGAAATAGGCCAACCACTATGAGGCAGATTATTCATGTTAAGGGGAACCAAAAAAGGGAACATATTTCTGGGAAAAATTTTTCGAGGGAAAAAATAGTTACTATAGGGGTGATAAAGTTTCTCGGGTTTGTATTCAATTCAGGTACTTATATTAGAAAAGGAACATTTAGTAGCGAGTATGTGTATAAAAAGCTTAAGAATAAAAAATTTATATTTAATTATCCAAGCAATAAAATTTCAGAAACGTTAAAGCGTTCAATGTAGAGTCGTTTAAACGAAATATTATTTTTGTGCAGAAGTTACCAGCGACAGAAAACACTCTTTCGCTTTCAGTTGAAGAGGGCTTTATTGTGTTCTTGCCTTGTGAAGCAATAATATGTTGGTTGTTTTGTTGTTCGTTTTTTATTTAAGTACAAATTCTTGCGGAAGAACGTTAAAATTATCGTCTTTTTGCTTTACATCTGCTAGAGATTTTTTGATAACAGATTACAATTCTTCCTGCAAAGAATTGTTATAATTTTCTTAAAATTCTAAAATTTTTTTTTACCTTTCATTGTTACAGAATGCTTAGTAATGTAATTATAAAAGTCTTCAATGTAAAGTACATTTGCTGTATTTTTAAACAATACAATAATGTTAAAGTAAAACTTAAAAACCGACGCTTTTTTTGTCGGTTTCGATTTCGGTTTTATGGCTTAAAATTCGCGGTTTCGGTTTCGGTTAAAACCGAACGGCAATCCCTACGTAATTGTATATAGGAAGATAGAACAGTTTATAAATACAAAATATATCACGTGCCATGACTCACTATCCTACACAATCGCACGACCTATGATAAAATACAACCCTGATCTGATGAATTGCTGTTGCATTTTGAAAATTTTCATAGACTCCGTCATACCAGGGTTGTTTTTTCTCAAAATTCCCACGATTGTGTAGGATATTGTATCATGGCCTTTAATAATACAGAAAAATTTGTTATCGTATTAAATCTTGTGTAATAATTTTATATAGAAAGCTTGTACTCGCACCCATTGAGAATAGAAAATATATTTATATCTTCACTGCGTTGTACGAAAATCGAAAACTTAAAACTTATTTTCTACAAATCTAGTTTTTTTAGTTATGCCTCTGTTCCAACAAATGAGCGATATGAAAGTATGTACTTGAAAATTTTGAGTACTTTAAGCCTCTTACTTGTCTGTAGCACAGTAAATAAATTACAAAAAGTTTTAAATAGAGCTATAATTATATAATATACATATATAATTATAACTAAACTTGTATTAAATACCATTTTTGTAATTAAAATATCTGAAATAACAACCTTAATTACGTTACTACTATGTGTAGTTATATAATTTATTCTCTTTAATTTCATTTTCACTGCATACTTTTAGGCTGCTAATTGTAAAATATCTTATTGCATGACAGCTGTTTGGTTTTCTTTTTTATTTTGTTGTTGTGTACAAGGACAAAATATTTTTATATTCATATAAAATGAAACTTCAACAACAACATGAGAAAGAAAAGAAGAAAACTAAACTGCAAAACTACCATTAGCCTTAAAGTAGGCAATATATACATACATATGAAACCCAACTGTTACACAACTGAATTATTTAAACACAATAATTGCCAGTTAACATAGAATAGTAATTAAAATTTTGAAAAGTCTTAAAATTTTACAATTATAGAAACTAATGTACATATGTATGTATGCATTTAGTATGAAAATAACTCAAAATGAAAAACTTGAAAATTGTAAAACTCAGAACAAGTAATAGAAGTATCGGGTGTTTTTTTAGAGGTATAGAACTTCGAATTGAAATAAAACACAAGAAAATCGTTTAAATGTCCATCAATTTGGCTTTATTGGAAGGATAATTTTATGCCATTAATGTTTAAATATGATTTCGGGCATGTGGCCGCCGCGGCTGGCTCGAATAAAGCCAATTCTACAGGTCCAATTTTCAACCACTTTTTCGAGCATATGGGGCCGTATGTTGGCAATAACGCCACGAATGTTGGCTTCCAAGTCCCCTAACGTTTCTGGTTTGTTGGCGTAGACGAGCGACTTCACATATCCCCAAAGAAAATAATCCAATGGTGTCAAATCACACGATCTTGGTGGACAATTGACAGGTCCATTCCGCGAAACTATGCGCTCATCGAATGTTTCCTTCAATAAATCGATTGTGACGTGCGCTGTGTGGCATGTAGCGCCGTCTTGTTGGAACCACAACTCATCCACATTCATGCCATCCAATTCGGGAACAAAATAGTCGGTTAGTCGGCTCCAATTGCTGTGCACGGTGGCGAATCGATTCATTCGGGTCCTCTTCAACACTTTGCTCTACAGCGACAATTGTTTCTTCCGTGCGCACTGTTCGACGTCTCTGCGGATGCGTATTATCACATAGAGTAAACGTAGTGCGAAAACGATCCATGGTTAACCGAATTAATTGCTCTGATGGACGATTATGTCGACCATAAAATGGACGGAGCTTGCGGTAAACTTCGCGAACTGAACCATTATTTTCGAAATAAATTTGCACGATTTGCAAGCGTTGTTCTTTTGTCAACCTGTTCATGATGAAATGGCAAACGAAACTAAATATTAATCACTTGACAGCTGACAAAATGGCCGCCAGTTAAAAAAGTGATGCCAACTTAAAGTTCTATACCTCAATAAAAAACACCCTTTACATACATACAAGCAGCATCTTAGTGACAAAAAAAAATATTTAATATGTTTGCATGTTATCAGAAATGGAACAATCACATATTTTTCCCTTTGGTTTATTAGTTGTTCCTTATTTTAAAGCCTACTTTTATAGGTAGAAAGTTTTTCTACTAATTATGTTAGAGTTTCACTTTGTCTCTAATTAATGTGTCTGCTCTATGTTATATATAAATAAAAGCCATATGATAAACTTTATAAATAAGCGGTATCGTCACTCAAAATCAAAAAGGCTGCAGCGAACAATATATTTGTTGATATTATCTTTTTTTTTTATATAAAAACCGAAATGTTTACATTAAATTACTTTAAATTTTAATTTATAGTTAAAATGTGTTTACATTTGAGTAAAATCTAAGAGATTTCGGGCCAAAATCTAGTAGATTTCCGATACAAAATAAAATCTACTTCGTCACTAGATTTTGTTGAAATCTACTTATAGGGCATTTACATTACCTCTAAATCTAGTACTTGCGAGATTTCGAGCAATCTTGCTGCTTTTTACTAGATTTCCCATAGTAAACAAAATCTATTTTGTCAGTAGATTTGTAGTAGTAATAGAAATCTAATATTTTTATTTATTTTTTACTACCCTGTACAACATATTTATAAAAAAAAAAGTGTGTGACTTAGCTACATTGCAGTTATTTGGTTGTAGTTTTGGAAATTTTTTAGTTAATGGGTTTTGTTTTAGATAAAATATCTTGATAAATATCAAAAAAGTTGGTCTAAACGGTATAGATTTTCATAAAGATTTTAATCAAAATCTGTTAGATTTTGTGCTGGTGTAAATGGCCTATTAGTAGAACTTATTGATGTAACTATGGTTTTTTCAAAATCGTACTAAAAAATAAGCCTCAGTAGTTAAAAAAAGGTGTGTGAATTTGCTAATTTGCAGTTTTTTGGTTGTAGTTTAGGGAAAATTTCAGTTAATGGTTTTTGTTGTGGATAAGAAATTTTATAAATGTAAAAAAACTTGGTGCAAACGGTAAAGATTTCAATTAAAATTTACTAGATTTTCGTGCAGAGCCACTCCTGCACTTACTCACCCTATTCCATCTATGTTCTGCTTTCTTAAGATAGTGTTTGCAACCTATTACTTATTTATTTTAGGTTGCGCTTTATATGTATGTATATCATTTTATTTTGTTATAAACGTGTTCGCTATAATCTAAACATCTTCCATGTATTTATGTATGTTGCTACATACCACATGTTATACTTATTGCCTAATCTTATAAAATTTAATGAGATAAATTGATTCCATAGAAGATATTAATGGCTGCCACAGTAAGAATTATTAATACGACGACATAAAGCCAAAAAGCAAAAGTAATAATATAAGGCACACGTATGAATTACAGTCAAAAGACATTTGATGTTTGCTTAACATTTTCTATGGCCTAATTTAAGCTTTTAAGAAAAATCTAAAATCATTCATTATTCTTGCTGCTGCCTACCTTCAATTTAATTTTATACGTCTATTGCGATGAAAGTTGTGGAAATATAACAATACAAAATTATTTACAGAAGAAATTTTTTGATTTTCAATAAATAAAAAAGAGCTTTTTATTAAAATCTTTCTACCAAATCAAATAGATACAAAATTTAATAAAGAAACATTTTCAAGCAAATAAAATAGATAAAAAATCGAACAAAGATGCTTGTTTTGTAAAGATGTTTGTTTGAGGCTTTTAAACTTGTTATGTTTGTAATTATATTGTCATTCTCAATAAAGTATTAAAGTTTGTTAGCTAAATTCAAAATTTTTTGGATTGAAGTCTACTGATGAGTTCCATAAGTGGGAACGAAATGCATACCCAATAAGCAATTTTGCTTGAAATCAAGTGTATAACAACTGTTATTCAAACATTCAATTATCAAGGGTTGAACTATGCTTGCTTTACACTTTAATTCAATAGCATTCTCTAGTGAAAAGGGAAATTGAATTCAATACGAACAATTCAGTTGTAGTACAGTGTAATTCAAGCCTCGAATTATACTACAATTAAGCCTTGTATTGCAATGGAATTCAAGTGTATTTCAAGCTGGAAAAACAAGGCTTTTAAAACAGAAAGCAAAATGCAATTCCTTTGTTTTCTAATAATAATTTTCTGCGCATCTGCCTCCGCTATTGTTTTCACGATTTTACTCACCTTTCTTTTCCAAATTCAGTTTTTTATTTATTTATTTTTGATATTTTCACCACAATTTCAGTTTTAATAATAAATAAATTACGCATTTCACAAGGTTTGAACACATATGTATGTTGTTTGATTTTTTTATTTAAAAATATTTTCAAACTTGAAAATTACTTGAGAAAATGCTTAAATTCAACTTTGTTTCCATTCCAGTTCAATATTCAAGTGCTTGAATATTAATTTTTTGAGTGCCTGTTGCGTATAGACAATGCTTAGCTAAAAAAATAAGCAAACAATTTTTAAAATTAAATAAAGACTTTATGTCAAATAAATATACTTCGGTGTTCCTTGCATAAATGTAAATTTTTTACATAAGTTAAATTTCTTTGATCCTCTATGAAAATATAAAAGTGGTTTCAGTAACTTTTAATTTTTTTTTTGGTGCCGGTAGACCAAGAAAAGAAAGAAAATTCGTATTTCTTGATCTTTGAATTTACATAATTTCATTTATCGCTCATTTCTTTTCATTAAGCCTCTAATTTGTTTTTTGGTTATTTTCCATAAAATTTAATTTCTTTTAAATTATTTTCAAAACATACAAGACTAACATGTTTTATAAGTTTAAATTGTTCTATTCCCATTAGCGGCGTCCTCTTTTTCTTTCTATCTCTCTCTCTCTCTCTCTCTCTCTCTCTCTCTCTTAACATGCTGCTAAACTATATTTCAAACTTTTATCTAAATATTTGCTTTTCAAACAAAGCAGCCAATTGTAATATTAACACACATTTTGCCAAATTTGCATACATGCGGTGTGGTATTATACACAACAAAATATAAAACTGTACATACAGCCAAGTACATATATATATATAGGGTGTTTTTTTAGAGGTATAGAACTTCGAATTGAAATAAAACACAAGAAAATCGTTTTAATGTCCATCAATTTGGCTTTATTGGAAGGGTAATTTTATGCCATTAATGTTTAAATATGATTTCGGGCATGTGGCCGCCGCGGCTGGCTCGAATAAAGCCAATTCTACAGGTCCAATTTTCAACCACTTTTTCGAGCATATGGGGCTGTATGTTGGCAATAACGCCACGAATGTTGGCTTCCAAGTCCCCTAACGTTTCTGGTTTGTTGGCGTAGACGAGCGACTTCACATATCCCCAAAGAAAATAATCCAATGGTGTCAAATCACACGATCTTGGTGGCCAATTGACAGGTCCATTCCGAATAACCGAATTAATTGCTCTGATGGACGATTATGTCGACCATAAAATGGACGGAGCTTGGGGTAAACTTCGCGAACTGAACCATTATTTTCGAAATAAATTTGCACGATTTGCAAGCGTTGTTCTTTTGTCAACCTGTTCATGATGAAATGGCAAACCAAACTAAATATTAATCACTTGACAGCTGACAAAATGGCCGCCAGTTAAAAAAGTGATGCCAACTTAAAGTTCTATACCTCAATAAAAAACACCCTTTATATATATATATATATATATATATATATATATATATATATATATATATACAAGCGCATACATAGAAACCTAGACCAACATCTAAAATATCTCTTCCCTGAGGACATTATGTAAAACAATAAAGAACAAAAAATAGCAACAACAAAAAAATATGCAAAAATTTTATGTACATTTTTTTCCTAGGGTGTTTTTTTCACATTTAAAATAAATTGCAAAATTTTTTTCAAAAAACATTTTAACAGGCTATAAAAGGATTTTAATTTTTTTTTTCAAGCCAAAACTAAGTGGCTGTGGAAATTTTATATCTGCGTAGAGTTAGTGCAACAGTTTAACAAAATATGAGAAATAAAGTGAGGCCCCTGCTTTGGGTTATGAGATTTTAAAATGGTTTTTAAAAGAGTATTTGAAGCTCTTAGAGTTGTTAACATTTTAAAGCGTAATTTAAGATTGTAAAAGCCTACTCTAAAAACTAATAGGGCATTTACAATGTCTCGAAATCTACTATTGACGAGATTTCGAGCTAAATTTTGCTGCTTTTTACTAGATTTCCCATACAAAACGAAATCTATTTTGTCAGTATATTTGTAGAAAATCTAATCAAAATCTAAAATTTTTATTCATTTTTTACTACCATGTACAATATATTTACAAAAAATATGAATTAGCTGTGGTCTGCTTAAAAAGGTGTGTGAATTGGCTACATTGCAGTTGTTTGGTTGCAATTTTGGAAATTTTTCAGTTAATGGGTTTTGTTTTGGATAAAAAAAAATCTTGATGGATGTCAAAAAAGTTGTTGTAAACGGTATAGATTTACATAAAGATTTTTATTAAAATCTGCTCGATTTTGTGCAGATGTAAATGCTCTATTAGAGAGTTTTTTAATATTAATTTTGAAATTAAAGTATACTTAAAGGCTGTTAGCGTTAATATTATTAAAATTAATTAACAATATAGAAAACGAATAATGATGCATTACCAAAGGTACATCAATAATTGCATACATAATACGTATAATCATTTCTCATTAAAAAAAAATTCAAGTTAAATAGCTGATGTTAATAACAAGATCTACCCAAGTAGACATAAGTGCTAATGCGTAAAAAAATGTCGGCATTTCCTCCAGCTAAAAAGTCTAGTTTAATTGTTCTTCTCTTTAAAAAATAACATTAATTTATAAAAAATATTTAATTCAATAGGAATTGAAATTACTGAACTTAAGTCCGATTAAGAAATTATGCCTGATTCAAACTCATTCTAGTTCAATTAAAATTTACATTGCATCAATTTAATGTAATCTTCGTAAAACAAATACTCTACTGAAAAACTGCGGTAAAATAGCTTGATACAAAATCTCGAACTTAATTTTAATAATTTGCAAAAAAAGATTAATTATTGAGTTGACTACATCTGGTTCAAAATAATTAAATGACAACGCTCTATTATTGCGAAAGCAATATGTATGTATGTATGGCTGTTGTTGTTTTTTTACATTTATTTTTAGTTATATGCCTCTTTAAGACACAATTATGGCATTTCCTTTTCTAAAAACAGAGGAAAAATTTATATTGCCCTTTCAAAGAGAGTGAAATAAATGAATTGTTTTTTTTTGCGAAAAGAAAATTTTGCACTTTTTTCAGAAAAAATATAATATGTGATTTAAAAAAAGTCAGAAAATTACATTAACTGATAAAATATCCTTTAATTTTCAATTTTATATTTCAGTGTTAATTGGTGTAGACTGCATAAAAATACACTAACTTTGGAAATTGCAAGTGTCTATATGTCGTGCCATAACCGCCAAAAGGCTTAAGCGACATAATTTTCAAACTTGATTTTTTTAACAAAATCAATTATTTGCTATCATAAATAATAGATTATCGTAAAAAAACCAGGTGTAAAAATGTGTCGCATAAGCTTTTTTGGCGGTAATGGTTCGATATATCTAATTCAATATTTTTCATTGCTCGCTATAGAACACCCTTTAATTTTTAACTGTCATATATATACATATATATATATATATATATATATATATATATATATATATATAATTATATATTATATATATATCTTGTTGTAGAGGCCATATTCTGTGAAAGTTTCACCTTTGGAGTACGGAACCCTAAAAACGGAGAAATGTTCTACTACCCAAGTACGAGTATTTCTACATTGTATGTTTTAGGACTTTTCAGAAAGAAGTGTTTTTCCCTGTCGCATAGTGTAATTTACAATGCCATACATTCATACATGAATGAGAATTATACCTCAAAGAAATTTAATATTTCCTTATTTCTTTTTTCCCCTTCTTAGAAGTATTGAAGTATTGAAGAAGTATGAACACAGTGAACTACATAATTATGCACATTATTAATCAAGTTTAAGACATACATATGTTCTTGGTTATTCGGTTAAAAAAAACAACAATAACAACATTAACAAATAACTTAAACAAAGAGGGAAGCAACTTAATGATTTTTCTTTTGACAATTTTCTATTGAAACGTACTCATGTAAAAACTAAATTCTAAAGCATACTTTAAGTGAAATATCAAAAAAAAAAACTAAAATTATGGTAATTATCTATGTTGCTGAAGAAATTTAATTTGCTGCAAATTTAAAAATAAATAATTAATTATAAAATTTTGCAAAGCAAAAAGTTTCTAACTAACCTGGGTATGCCTGCCTGCTGCATAAGCATTATTTTAGCCAAATTTTGCTATTTTTCTCTTTCGAAAAATCTAACATAATTTTCTATTACGTTATTAAAGTGTTTTCCCTAACTACTATAGGAGCATATATTTATTTACATATATTTGCCTTGAAAGTGTGCTTCACATGTTTGTTTGTTTTATGTGCACACTCATACAGCTGTATGTATTTATATGTATGTGATCATATTATTGCACATTATATTTTAACTTAAAGATGCAAATGCATTAGTAAACTTTCTTGAAGAGCAATTTCAACCCTTCTTTCATACTTTTGAGTGAATATTCCCAAAACCATTTAACTAATTGAAATGAATTTGATGTTTTGTAGATTTAAAAGAAGAAAAACATTGTGCTTTAAGATGTATGTAAACATTTTGCAAATTAAAATTTTATGTTAAGAAGTGATGTTTGCTTAAGGAAGCAAAAGCATACATGCACACACACAAGCAAAATGGTAAATAAAAATACGGAATATTAAAGAATGATTGCAGAAGATGAAAACTGCATAAATTTGTAGGTAATTTCAAGAGATCAAAGCAGTTAAAGCCTTGAATTGTTGTTGTAATGCTTGAAATGTGTAAAACATGTATTTGTAAAGCATATATCAGGGAGTATATTTATTCAAACGTGTGGTTAAAATAAAAGCATTTTTATGGCAGGAGGTTCTTTCTGTGTGCAGATTGGTAATGTAGTTTCATTTGAGGGTGAGTTAGGGTTCTTGTGGTGTTTCCTTAGACTCATGTTTTCATATGTATGTATGTATTATTTTCCAAGGGTGTACTTTTTTGCTTCTTTGTGGTCATGATAAGTCGCCATTGCTTGCTCTCATAACTATTTTGACGACATCTTAACAGTGTTTAGGAGTTTTATTTCTATTGGAGAATAAAAATTAGCATCACTAAGAATAATGCCAATATGTGAACTAAATGATGCCGGGAAATGTAAATGTAAACCTAAATGGACTTTGGATGGCAAAGGCGTTCCTAGAAAAAAAAGGAAAGTACAAATTGATAACCTATTTTTTGGTTAAAATTTCTATCGATTGTTTACTTTTAATTAATAGTTCGTTTACATCTAGTAAATTTTGAGTATATATCCCATACAAAACAAAACCTACTCTGCCACTAAATTTGGTCGAAATCTACTTAAAATCTAGTGCTAAAAATCAATCAAATTTGTACAGGCTGAGTATTTACTCAGCCTGTGTGCTTAAAAAGGTGTGTGAGTTGGGTACATTGCAGTTGTTTGGTTGTAGTTTTGGAAAATTTTCAGTTAATGAGTTTTGCTTTGCATAAGAAATTGACAAATCGTCGGGTGGTTACTGATTTGCAGCACAGTATATTTAAAATACATTATTACTGCGGCAAACCAATAACCACCCGACGAAATGTAAAAAAAAACTTGCTGTAAACGGTATAGATTTATTATAATTAATTTAAATTTACTACATTCCGCTCAGGTATGAACCTCTTGTTAATAAATTTTATTAAAACAGATGCCAAGGCATGTATTCAATAATTTTTTTACTAAAACTGTTTTAATGTGTACAAGTTTTAGTTCAAAAAAAATTGCATACTTTAAGGGAGCAATTTGTTTTATTTAAGCTTTTCCACCGAACATGAGGCGTGATTAAAGTATTAATATGATATTTAAAGTCGAACGCTTCCTTCTAGAAACAATTCTCAAAATGCTCCATAATTTGTGGATAAAATTTGGCATGATTCTGAAACTATAAGAGCTGTGGAGCAGAAATTTTCTATACAGATTCGGGTCAGCACCCGGTGGGATTTTGTTTTGTTTTTGACCCAATAAGTGACCAGTGTATAGAGTAATTTGTACTTAAAAAAATAATTGGGGGTAAGAGAACGTTTGTCGGGCTCAGCTGTTTTTTTATAATTAAAAAAAGGAACTAAAAAATCTTATAAGTATTGAAAGTTTATTCATACAAAATAATTTTTGTTTACAAAAGGTTTTCATGACAAATTTTGTATGGAAATTTCTTCTTTGTTAAAAAATGGCGGAAGACCCGATGGTGGACTAGTTATTTTTAATAAACTTCTAAAATATGGGTATCAAATGAAAGAGCTTGCTCAGAACAATTCGAAAAATAAAGTGACGTCACTCTAAATCCAAAGAGGATGGACTAAGTTTTTATGCTTTTCTACAAAATGGGTATCAAATGAAAGTACTTGCTGTTAAAAAAATAAATTGCTCCACTTCGTCTGAAATTTTGGTGTACTCGGGTTTTTGGATGCTAAATACAACAATAATGCGTTTAATGAGATAACCGACTGCTGAGACATTTTTCTAGCTATAACTAAAAAGTAAAAAATAAATGAAAAGTAAAAAAGCTTCATTAAAAAGAATCTTCTCTGTAAATACACTAAAAATAATAAATTTAAATTTTCCTTTAAAACTTACTTTCAATTTACAACGTCATTACACAATTTATATGATATAAAAGTTTGTAGATATCTGCAAAGGTAGATTTCGCGTCGCGCTTCCTTGTATATTCTTATTTAATTCTTTTTAGCAAATTTAAAGAGAAGCTTGTTTTAAATGAAGTTTTTTTTACTTTTATTTTTTTTTTATAAATATGGCCTCAAGTTATGAGAAAATTTTTTAATAGAATTTAAACCAATTCACTAAAATATTTTATAACTTTATATGTGTTATATTTACTTTTTTTTTAACTATTCAATGAAATCAGGGTGGGACAAGTTTGATTGAGAATTTTTTTTAAGAAAATAAGGAAATTTATCAAATATTATTGCTTTTAAAGAGAAAATTACATAAAAGATTATTAAGAAAATTTAGTTTTTTTTTTAATTTGCTTCATTTTTCATATTCATTATTTTGTTTTTAGTATGAAAACACCTCAAATTTGCCGGCAGCAGAACTTAAAGTTTATTGCCCCTAAAAATAGGCTTAAATATAATCAGTGATTTATAATGACAAATGCTATTTTTTTATAAACATACATATGTATGTACATAAGTAGTATATCGTTACCTTAATATAGAATGGCCCTAACTCATAATTTTTTTGAAATCTATTTTGCATTTTTCGATACATTAGTTGTTCTTCTTTCGAAATATACATAACACTTGATATCAAAGGAATAAGGAGTTAGGGCCATTCTATATTAAGGTAACAACATGTATGTATGTACATAACTTCTATTTATGCAATTGTGGAGTATTTTGTTGCTAATTTATTTGTTCCTAACTCAGCAATAGGAAGAGACTGAACCTAAACTGAAACTATTTTTTTTTTAGCAAATATTACTCTATATGATAATAAAGTATTATTTACACATGTTCTAGAGGCGCAAAACAATAAACTATTGACCCAAATTTCTTATTATGAAAAATATGCAAAGAGCAACATAAAATACAATATATTTACGTGGCAAAAAAAAACATTTTTCAAACTATAAATTTTCTATTACACAAAGACCTAAAAAATTTGCTTTATGCAGGGCGTAAAACGATATACATTCATATATACTCGTATAATAACAATAATTTATAAAATGTCAATAGCATATGAATTTATGACAAGTAAAAATAAAATCTAATAGATAAAAAACCGGAAATAAATTAAAAATATACAAAAGAAGAAAATAAACATTTATTAAAACTTTTTTTATATATAATTTAATGCTTGATTTGTATGTTTAAACATTTATCATTAGTTGAAATAAAATAAGAGGAAAGAAAGAGAGAGAGAGAGAGAGAGAGAGCAGAAAAGATCTAAATCCCTTAAGCAATTTATATTACCTAAACCCCCTTAACATAATAAACATTTTAAGCCTGGTAATAGATGAAAATAAACTCAATGACAACTGTCAAAATATTAAACAAAATCATTAACAAAACATGCAGAAATATATCATTTCAAAAATAGATTGTTTGGGGCAATTAAAATTTTTTTAAACAAGAAAAAGAAATTCCTTAAATTATGTTCATAAATTATATTTATTCTATGATTTATGCGTATATGAGCTTGTTTAAATATTTACCTTTATTTAAACAAACCAAAAAAAAAAAAAAACAAAGTATAGCAATATTTTAGCACGTAACGCCTGAAAGTGTGCTGTATTAAATTTTATAAAAAATAAAAATGCTTTACATATGTCATCCACACTTATTATAGGAATATTCTTGTGCTTTGTTTCGTTACGCCAAAATAGTTTCTTTATTCTTTTCTTGTGGTGTTTTGTGTCTAATGCAGCATATCTTGAGATAAACTTTTTCCTGTGTTTAAAACACTTGTGTGTGTGCAAACATATCGTATGTTATACTATACATACATATGGCTAAAGCAAAACAATATTTTGTAACAGCTTTAACAGCAGCAGCAGCAACAACAACAATACATACATCAGCACAATGTGTCTGTATATTTATCCACAATACCAAAGACACGTTTTCCTGCTTGCTCTTCAATGAAACGTGCCAACCAACAACAATCTCAGTAACCATAACACAAGACTTTTATATATTTTTTTTTTTTTTTTTGCTTCTTTCAAATATATTCTTTCATCATCTTTTACGGTTTCTCTTGTTTCCCGCAGCTCTCTATACTCCACTAGTGTACACATATACAAACTTTATGTCTAATGTTGCCTACTTTTAGGCATTGACAAGTTGGTGTGTTATATCTTTGTAAAAAAAAAAAAAATAATGTGTGTTTTGTAACCGTCTTGATAATTTATATTTTGATAAAATTTTTAAGGTTTTTTTTAAAGTAAGATTGTTTAAGACTTTTTTCAACTCCTTTTTTTATTTACTTATGTATTGATATAATTTGTTTAAAAAATTAGTGGGCGTACTTCATGCGGATTCATTGACAAAATTAACAACATTTATTTAGTTGTACTTAAGTTTGAATTTTATAAATGCATGCATAATAAATAATATATGAATGTATGTATTCTTATATAAAAAAAGGGGAGGAAGTTTTATCATTCGATACCGGAAATATTTCCATTGAAATTCTATTGAAATATATTAAAATTTTGTTAGATGTTAAATTTGTCTCTCGCAGTGCCGATTTGTTTAATTAAGGGCCTAATTTTCTAAAACTTTTTATGTATTTTATTTTTGTAAGTTATATTTTTCCATATAAAATTTGTCAACGCTTATAAACTTAGAAGCTAAATATTACTGGTTCAATGGGAAAAAGTTTTAATTGTGTAAGTTATTTTTCTTAAATTTATAACGAAATTGTGTGTTCTTATATCCGGGTTCAGAAACTTAAGCCCTAACTAGTTGTATAAAAGTGAGAAAATAAAAGGCGCGCGCATATTCATAGTCAAAACAAAGTATACGTTAATAAAAAATTTAAAGACAGTATTACCATACACAATGTTGGTTTTAAACCCTTAATCAAAGTATACTTTGTTTGGACTATGAATATGCACCATTATTTCCAGTAATTATTTCAAGTTAACATACATTGTAAATTAATTAATTTTATTAATGAATTAAATTAAGTTTAATGTTTATGTTTGTATAATTTTTTTCCCAAAACTTTGATTGCTGGTTTTTAAGTCCCCGTCCATACAGTGAAACATTTGCTGCAAAACTTTTGAGTTTTTCGATGAACGGTGAAAGAGGAATGGAAAAGTGTGATTTGTTTCATGTACATACAGTTCTTGTTGAGTACGTCATTCTTGTCTCATTCTCATGTAATCTGTAAAACAAAAACTTCACAGTGTGGACACGAATGCAGTTTCAAAAGAGAAATCGGAAATGTTTCGCAGCAAATGTTTCAATGTATGGACAAGGACTAAACAAATTGTTCTAATAGGGCACTAACACCTGCACGAAATATGGCAGATTTTAATTAAAATCTTTGTCAAAAATTATACCATTTACACCAAGATTTTTTTTACATTTATTAACTGCCTGGCAAACGATGTTAACAAAAAACTTTCGATCAACATCTTGTATTCAAAACAACAATAAAATAAGAAAATTTGTTTTTGTTTTCAATATATTTAAGTAAGCGATATAACATTTCTTGTCGACAACGCGGGCCAGGCCGTAAGATATTTTATCCAACCAAATAACTGCATTCTAGCCTGGCACACGATGTTGACAAGAAACTTTCGATCAACAACTTTTATTCAAAACAACAATAAAATAAGAAAATTTGTTTTTGTTTTCAATATATTTAAGTAAGCGATAGAATGTTTCTTTTCGACAGCGCGGGCCAGGCAGTTAGATATCTTATCCAACCAAATGACTGCATCGGTTCATCGGTTTATTTTTTAGTACAATTAAAAACAGTTCTATTAGATTTTAAGTAGATTTCGACAAAATCTAATGACGAAGTGGATTTCGGTTTTTATGGGAAATCTACTCGAAATCTTGTACTAGATTTTGCTCAGATGTAAACCCACTATAATAATAAGTAATAGAACATTTAAACCAGCTCAAAATCTAGCAAATTTTTATGAAAATCTATACCGTTTACACCTAGCTTTTTTTGTTGAATGTATCAAAATTTTTTATCCAAAACAAAACCCATTAAATATTTTCGAAAACTACAACCAAACAACTGCACTTTAGCCAATTTACACACATTTTTATATTCACAGGATGACTTTTTAGCACAAATTTGAAGAAAAAAAATCATAGTTGTATCACTAAGTTCTACTACATTTTAAGTAAAAAGTAGTGGTGAAGTAGATTTTGTTTTGTATGGGAAATCTACTAGATTTTGCGCGAAATTTAATGGGCACTAGATTTTGCTCAAATATTAACGCAATATATCGTCGGCTTAGATTGTAAACCTGCTGAATCCAAATTTTTATAACATAAGACATTTTAATGCCGTTCGAAAAAGAAAGAGACACCTCATCGACTTGCTAAAATGTTTATTTTAATTTGAAGTTTTATATGTCGAAGAAACTTAGGGCCTAATTTTGTAAAACGCAACGCCAGGGATTGAAAAATTTTATATTGCGAAAACCAAATACTAAGGCTAAGCATTTCGTTTTACATAATTAGGCCCTTAATGTATTAGGGTAATTTCTTAAGCTTTGTGTAGAAACCATTAACAGTATTTTGTCTCTCCTGTCTCCCCACTGGAGTCTATTTTTGACTACGGGTGTGGCAACCCCGGGGCCCCAGCTGGGGTGATGTAGCTTTTTCCATTGACGTACCTTTGGTACATTACCCATAGAACTTACTACCCAATCTCTGAACATAAACAGAGCAAAGGATGTGCACATATTTATAAAAGGAAGACAGGTCCTGTTGATGTCAGTTAGGTGCAGCGTCACCTAGAACTGCCCCTGAGTTCAAAAGACGATAGAGGTGAAGCCCTTGTGGTGGAACTTCGAGGTCTGACCAGAGGCTACTTCTGGTGCCACGGGTGCCGGTTGCCCGACAGTCGAGCTGCTTTGAAGTTTTGAGTGCATGTAGCGGTCGTCAGTTTCCTTTGCTAAAATGCCGAGTTCGTCCCACCCCTTGGGGTTAAAGGGATGATTTTGGTATGTGTGGAGTAGGAAATGGTTATTTGGCGACACAGGCACGGGTTCATCTCGGATGAGTGGTTGAGCTGTGCCGGCAATGGTTGAGGAATTCTCTTGGGGACCTCGCTATGGGTGTATACACAACACCTTAGACTGGAAGCCGGAGAATTATCGTGGTGGCTGTGGTTGCTACCAAAATCGCTGGGAGAATAGTCTTGGCTTTCCAGTGTGAAATCAATGCTAGTGATTGGTCTGACGCGGTCAGCCAGACACTATTCTAGGTGCTGTTGCCATTCAACAGAAACTGCTATGGGCACGGACATAGCAGCAGAGTTTAGATAGCTCAAATTACCTCAGCAAGGTAATTGAATATAGTACAGGGATAACTATATTCAAAGATTGCAACCTATGTGCATTATGGAGTGGGCCATAGGTTCATTCTAAAAGGGTGCATGGGGGCGTTGGTCTGGCGTCTAACCCACGCCCAGTGCTTTGGCACACGTGAGATTAGGCCGTAATGGCAGGTACTCACGTAAAGCAATCGCACATCTGTCTCTCCTGCAAAATTTGCTGGAAATGAGTTCGAATGTTTACACTCTAAACCGACGATATTATATTAATTCAACTTCAACACATACATACATATGTTTGTTTCTCCTTATGAAACAATAATGATCTTCAATTACAACACTTCAATTACAACACTATTAATTACTGATATTGTTGTTGATTGTATTGAGTTCTAACACACTAAATTTTGGTTTATAAGTAAAAAAATTAAAATAAACTAAATCAATTTAAAACCTGCTATGAAATTAAATAATAACACTGAAGTGTAAGCGCTTGCAACATACAAACATAAATCTACGTGCTTAGATGTTAATATACAAATTATCTAAACAAATACATACATACTCGTACATACATAAATAGTTACATATATCTACATACATTCATATGTACGCACACATTCACGCCATTTGTGTATATACAACAATCACAATCAAATGTAATTTCCAATTACTGCACGCACAGACAATTTATTTCCTTGACGTTAAACAACCATCTTGGCAATTTAAACACATACTCTGCAAAATACTATGCCATACACTAGCACCGTTATCAAAAAAAAGGAAACCTTATTTATACCAACACACTCACCTATACACTCTCATACTGTGTGTATGTATACAAGTACTTGTGCACGCACATATACACAATCATTCGTTCCTCTTTAAGCATGATTCCCAGGTGTATAGCAAATCAAAAAATCATGCCAACAGGAACCGAAATAAAAATTTATACGCAAAAATAATATAAAAAAAGGAAAATCTACTGAATTGAAGGGCAAACGTAAAACGAACCAACTTTTGTGTATGTATGGCAAACAAAAAAATTATTCAAGAAACTTTTGGCTATAAAACAAATGCTCGTACACACACACTAGGGTGATCGATTATTCGACTTTTTCCAGAAACCGGCTTTCGAATAGTTCGAATATTTGAAATTATGAAAAACCCGGTTTCGGTTTTTACAATTCAGGAAAAACCGGCCAACTTTTTTTTTAAGTAAGAAAATTATTATACAAAAGTTTTGATTTTAAATTGCTTTATAAAAAAAGGTTAACAGTTCATGTAAATACTATAAAACAATACAAAAATTAAAGGTAAAACATAAAAATTAACTTCATATACTTATGTATAGTACATAAATATTTATTACATACAACCATCATTTTTTGGGTTTGTGGAAACTTGGGAAGAAATTCAAAAAATTAAATATACCAATATTTAGGTTGCTAATATATATGTTTAAACAAATAATAAAAAAATAATTATAACACCTACAGTAGCAAAAATATTAAAAATACATAGGAGAAAATTCTACATACAGGCATAAAATACATGAAAAAATACGTGCAAAATATTTGATGTCGTCAACTTTTTTGAAAATTCTGTGATTTCCAGTACTAAGCCGTCAACAAATGGCATCCAAATATGGTCTATTATGTCGTTGTTATTATAATTATTTTTTATTTTTTGTATAAACATATATATTAGCAACCTAAATATTGGCATATTTAATTTTTTGAATTTCTTCTCAAGTTTCCTCAAACCCCAAAAATTATGGTTGTATGTAGAGTTTATTCCTTAATGGTATATACATATGAATGTATGGACAAGGTGGATATCTACCTCTATATAAAATATGAAGCAAAATTGCAACAAAACTAAAAAACACTTTTTGCAACTGTATTTTGACATCCATTGCACACCATAAGGCCAATTAAATTCGCCTCTGCTATTACCTCATAAAATAATTTCTCTTAACTTCATCTTTCAGTAAAAAAATACTTACTAAAATCAACAAAACATGCAAAATGTACAAATCGAAAAGCATTCGACTCAGCCGGTTTTTAAATTGTAAAAAAACCGGACTATTCGACATTCGAAAAATCAACATTTCGAAAAAACCGACAACCGTATTTTGAAAAAACCGGATTTTAAAACCGGTTGAAAAACCGGTCGATCACCCTAACACGCACGCAAACACACACACCCCTGCAATCACAATCAGTTAAATGTTGTGTTGTTGTCCCTAAGGAAAATAGAGGAGCAAAAGGAAAAAAATACTAAATTTGGTACTTGTCTTTTTTTCCCTGCGTTTGGTATATTTGTTGTTGTTGTTGTTGTTGTTGTTGTTGTTGTTGTTGTTGTTGTTGTTATACTCGTATACAACAACATGACAATCATTGTTGGCTCTTATAGAGCTGCTCTGCAAAAGAAGGGTATTTTACAATATTTTTTGATTTCTCCAAATTGGGTTTTATTGTTGTTGAGTGAATGAACGTATATATAAGCGAAAGAGTACACGAGTCAGTGCAATTTACCACTAACTCTTTTTTTTGCTTTTTATTTTGCTGATTTCAACTTAACCACGATTCAAAAAAAAATTAAATTTTCCTTTTTTACTTCCAAATTTGTGTTTAATATCGATTTCTCTATTGGCGTTTGTATGCCATCTCTATTTCTGGCTCTTTTACACACTTAACCACGCCACACGTTCTGTTCCATCTAGCACTCCCCATTTTTTAGCCCGTTGATAAGATAAGTGTTAATAAGTTAAGCAAGAATTTACTTTTCTTTTATTGTGTTTTGTTCTCTACTACACATCCAGCTGCTGACTTTTGTATTGCTGTTATTTCTTGCCATACCGCAGATAGATAGATAGCAATGTCTTTGTTTGTTGCTGATGATGATTTTGCTGCTGCTTGTGATGTTGATGATGAACAAATAATCAAAAGCAAAAAAAAGTAGCTGAACGAAACTTTCATCAGTTTTCAACTAGAGGCAAGTGGCAGGTTTTCCTCGTTTAGTTAAAGCGTAGGAAGTGCAATCATTGTGCCTCAAAAAGAAGAGTATGGGGTGATTTAATATAAATATAAAAGGGTTTAATTTGGTTTATAAAAAAATACATCAAGACATTAAAACAAATTGTCAAGACATTTTTGAAAAGTAGAAGAGGGATGATTGAAAATAAGAACTTTATATTGGTTTAATGCCAGGCTGCCCAGAGAAGCGCCAGAGTGCCGAACATCATTAGGCTTTTTATACAAATGAATACACATACGCTTATACATTTCTCTCGGTTTTCTCTCTGTGGGCAGCTATGGTTTAATGGTTTTTAATAAAAATAATAGCACCCTGATGAGTAGAGCGACAGAGAAATAATTTTGTTAAAAATAATTTATTTTCTTCTAAAAGTATGCTTTGCTTGTTACCATAGAATTATATAAGTTAATTAGATAGTTCATTGCTTATGGAAAGTAAGGCAAATTATTCTACTACAGTAGAATTATATCTACAAAATGAACTTAATGCTACGGGTGGTTCATAAGGTTTTTGGATTAAAAAAATCATTTTATTTTTCAACCCAGTCTCCTTTAAGTTCTATACACTTTAAATTTTTTATCCCTCCCAATATATAAAATTTCTCAAGCTTATCAAAATAGGTATTTGTTTGTGAAATGATTTCGTAATTGGAGTCGAATCTCTTTTCGTCGATCCATATCTTCTGGTTTGGGAGAAAGACAAAGTCACTCAGAGCTAGGTCTAAAGAATAGAGTGGATAAGGCAAATTTTTCCATGAAAACTTCACATGTGTGCACACTTGCATCGTCCTGTTTTAACTGTTGTTTCGTCTCTGGTGTACTGTGTTGGATCCAAGTTAGCGAAACGGCGCAAAAACTCGTCCTTTTGCAGTTGAAAAACGGCTGCGAAGTTATAAAACGACTACGGCACTGATTTTGCGGAAACCTTTCTCATACCCAAATGGTCATTTCAAACAGAAATGAGCAAAGTGAGATGCATGTGGCTTCCACAACCTATGTTACTTTTAACCTCCGATCGGCCTACACCATATCGTGAATTTTTCAATTGTTGTGGCCTGCCAGAACATTTGATATCTTTTGCTAGTGTGTGGACACAAAGAAATTGAGTAAAGCAATTTTAACGGTTCCATACAATAAATGTGAAACCAAACCGTATTATTTTCGCTACGATTCCCGTCTTTCTGCGTGTCTGTCTCTCACAGGAAGGTGTAAATGGCCTATAAATGTCAAAAAAAAATCCGTGGTGTAAACGGTATAGATTTTAATAACTAGAATTTACATTTCAGTAATTTTGATTAGTTTGGGATTTAAAATTTAAAATCGTTTTAATTTAAAGTATATTTGGATGCACACGATTTAATTTTAGTTTTGCTTTAAAAAGAAATCGTTTTCTTTTCCCATCTTGTTTTATGACAATGCGAGAAAAAAATATGTGATAGAAAATGAAATTATTAGTATTGTTTTTGCTTTCTCAAACGGGGGCTAAATCGGGGCTTCCCGATTTAGGAATTGTTATATTTACAAAAATATATATACATGCAATAACGTTGTGTTCAGTAAAGCATATAAATACCCGTCAACAAGAAGGTACGAATATTATTATTGAATTCATGGAGAATCGTCCCCAGTTATCAAAAGATTTTGCCAAAGGAGTCCAGAAACTTGAGCAACCAAATCTAATGGCGTGAATGATTGGTTTGTTTACGTGGCTGCCCACTCCCCGTAGGCATTCAAGTAGAATTTAGATGATTCCTTTCTCACAGAACACTCGAGTCATCGGTGTCACGCAGGTAGACAGTCAAGCAGCAATTAAGGCAATTTCAGCAGACTGCAACTACTCGGTTGTGCTCATGTGTAGAAATGCCCTAAGTATGTTATGTGCTGGTAGACAAGTACATATATTTTGGGTTCGGGTAGACATGGGAATTGAGGGAAACGAAATGGCCGATACACTGGCAAAAAGGGAAGTCAATTACCGGTGGAGGAAACGGTATATGTCCGGAAACCAATTCAACACCTGAAACGGATCATAGACTAATATGAAGGAAGAAGCGGAGAAAGGTTAGCGTGCGACGAAAACTTGCAAAACTCAAATCGACTAAATTCCTTTTATCACTAACTAGAAGCAACTGTAGACTTCCAGTCGGGCTATTAACTGCTGGACGGGTTCGGCAAAATAGGACAAATAATTTATGGTAGCTGCAGGAAATGTAAGGAACCCCCCGGGGTAATTGTGACAGTAGAACATATCTATACTATGCCACTGTCCGGCTCTAACCCGCACTAGATATGACTGCCTTGGTGATCACATTTTTCGGAGTCTTGAACTTGTACCGGTAGTGGAACTGTGTAGATTGCTAAAGTGTGTTTAATTTGTGTAGCAGTCATTCGATACAGGCACCACGAAATAGGCTGCCATACTTACAGAATTCTTGTCATCTGCTGGTATCGCTAAGGATCAATTCTGGTCCATGCGAGGTCTTTGACCACCCAGAGTAAGTTAGCCTAACCTAACTACGCTGTGCAGGACCGTATTTAAGTGAAAAAATATGACTTAATGATAAAATCTTATTTTTCGAGTTCTATGAGGCAAAAGGCTACTGTGGCCAAACTATTCTTCTTCAGCGAATCAAACATAGTGGAAAATGAAAAATCATACTATTTAACTGCATTTACACTATACCTAAATTGTATTTGTGAAACTTTTTAGAAAAAATATGACTGAAAAAATCTTATTTTTCTATGAGGGAACAGTGGCCATTCCCAAGATTCACGCCCCTCAGACTCGTTGATTTCACTAGCAATAAGTGAAACAAATGTAAATTTTCTTTTGGGACTTACTTAACATAAACTTATACAGCTTCGATGAATTATATTTATGCTTGCAAATATTTTTCAAATACTTAACATTTACTAAATTTTTCTAGGCTCTTTTAATCTTCAGCTCCACACCTCTTCCTTCTAGAAATATTGCAACATGAAATATAAATTTCTAAGTTTCAACAAAATAAATAATAAATTTTATTAGAATTTACTACAATACAGAACTCATATTTCTTCTACATTTTGCTAACTTAAATTTGGCAAAATTTTAAATCTAAAGAATACATGTGTAATGATGAATGTGTAAATATGGATGTATACTTGTATGTACATATAAATATGTTTAGGCTCACACGAGCCATACTTTTTTAAACCTTTTTCCCACAAATATTTTGTGGGCGGTTAAATATTTTATGGTCATAATTTAAAGGCAAATGAATTATGTTATATTTTATTTTTTTTTTCTTCTGAAAATATGAGTATGAAATTTAATTATTTGTTTAGAAAATTAAAATATTAAAATGGAAAGAAAATATGCATTGTATGTCTTTAGGCTTATAAAAATTTACATGCATATGAAAAAAAGTGTTAAATTAAGTTATAAAAAAATTAGAAAATTTATAATTTAATATTTTGGTTTAAATAATAATATTTTGAAAATGTGAGAAATATTTAGCAAATTTTAATAATATATTTAAACAAAACAAGTGTTAATCGAAAGAAAATTTAGTAATATTTTTTTTAATACAATCAAAAGTAAAAAATAAACGTACGTACTGATTGATAAATTCATAAAAAACTAGATAGAAAAATTAAACTGAAAAACATAACAGTGCTTAAGACACTTTAAAAATTATATCAAATTTTTTAAATAGAATTGTTTAAGGAGAAGGGGAGACTTTCTTACTATTGCCCAAGGAAGATACAAATTACAAAGTTTAGTTCTTACAGGCTCGTTAAAATTAAATTAAAAAAACATTTTTGTCTCATAAAACAAATTTTCTATAATTTAAACTTTTTAATAGAAAAAGTAAGCATTACAGCATATTAAAGTAATAAAATTAATTTAGGCAAATGACAGTTGTGTTTGATGAAACACAATAGCAGATGGAAAAAATTCTATCGCGTTCACATATGGGTGAATTTTCTGGCATTCTGGTCCTGATCTCGAAATTTCAGTAATCCGTTGCGATAAATGTATTGTATAGATTTCCTAAAGGCAGGAGAGATACATATTCAGGTCTATTCGAGAATACGCGCTTCACTTCTTCGTCGTCGAACGTTCACTTTCGACAGTTCGACGTCGACAGATTCTAAAATACGTGCGAAGAAATATCGTTTTCAGTAATCGATATTATGTTATCTCTTATAAAAACATCAACAACATTGAAAACAGCTGACTTGAATGCAGAAAAAGTTGAAAGCAAAAAGGGATTTAAGAAGTAATTTAAAGAAATAATTAATAAAAAACTTAACAGTACAAGTGCTAAGTAACATAAAAAGAAACAATAAACAGTGAAAGTGAAATTAGTTATTTGTTTTATTTGTTTTAAAACGTGTTTACATCTTTCAAGAACTTAAAGAAAACTTAATTGTTTTGTAGAGCCTGGGCGAACGCCATTAAAGCTTAATTTACAGTGGTATACACCATATAAACACTTCGTATCTCTTTTTTCTTTATTTATTTAAATTTAACGCGCTAAAATTGGCGTCGAATGAATATGACATTGAATCATGGTGACGAAGTATTTTAGAATACCTCCTATGTGAAAGAAAACGTATGTTTTCTATCACTCATCTCTAACGTAGTATTTTAGAATAGCAAAAAGTGAAAGATGCGCATATTTGTGGTGAAAGTGACTTCCCGAATAGACCTGATTATTTCTGTATGAATTAAGAGATTTGTGCCAATTACACATTGTTTTCCAAATCATAAATCTGCTTGTTAATGGCTTTGTCTGAAAAATTTAAATACCATTCCATATTTAAGAGTGATTTGTATGCAAGTCTTTTGGTGGAGTAGGCCAACTCGATACTTTCTGTTAAAGTATGTGAAGTTGTCCAAATTAAGGCAATCTTGGAAAAGTGCCTCCGATGATTTTCTGCAAAAAAAAAATTAATAAAAAAAATATATTTTTAGATTTTTAATTGAACTATAGTGAATTTTTAATCAGAAATAATTTTTAGTCAGGCTTAAGTTCAGTAATTTCAATTCTTTTTATTGAATGAAATATTTTTATTAATTAATGTGAGTTTCTAAAGAAGAGAAGAAAAATTAAATTAGACTTTTAAGCTGGGCGAAATACCGATATTTTTCTGTGCAGCAACGCACTTCATCAGCACCTTAGTCTATCTACTTGGGTAGAGATTGTT
The DNA here is from genome assembly GCA_949987645.1 of Tachina grossa. Taxonomy (NCBI): domain Eukaryota; kingdom Metazoa; phylum Arthropoda; class Insecta; order Diptera; family Tachinidae; genus Tachina; species Tachina grossa. Next base: position 151,436,522 of record OX465276.1, read on the forward strand.
ATTAAAATCAGCTATTTAACGTAAATTCTAATGAAACGGAATGTGAGAAATGATTGTTGTGTACAATTATTGATTTACCTTTGGTAAATACATATGTAAGTATCACTATTTATTTCCCCTGTTTTTCCATTTTTTATTTTTCTATTTAGGTTAGCACGAAGTTATATTACTCTACCTACGTATGTTTACACATTCCGTTTCATTAGAATTTACGTTAAATAGCTGATGTGAATAACAATCTCTACCCAAGTAGATAGACTAGGGTGCTGATGAACTGCGTTGCTGCACAGAAAAATATCGGTTTTTCCCCCAGCTTAAAAGTCTAATTTAATTTTTCTTCTCTTTAGAAACTCACATTAATTAATAAAAATATTTCATTCAATAAAAAGAATTGAAATTACTGAACTTAAGCCTGACTAAAAATTATTTCTGATTAAAAATTCACTATAGTTCAATTAAAAATCTAAAAATGTCTCAATTCATCATGGGCACGTGACAAAAATATGTTCACTTGGCAATCACTGTTCACTTGGCAATCACTAATGTTCGAAAAACCAAATAAACGGGAGGATGCAACAACAAAGTAACATAATATCCACTACTATAATACTTATATGTATGTACCGACGGTACATCGAATAAGTAAAAATAATTAATGTGATGATCGTAAAAGATAAGCAAGAATAGTTAAACATACGTAGGTAGAGTAATATAACTTCGTGCTAACCTAAATAGAAAAATTAAAAAATGGAAAAACAGGGGAAATAAATAGTGATACTTACATATGTATTTACCAAAGGTAAATCAATAATTGTACACAACAATCATTTCTCACATTCCGTTTCATTAGAATTTACGTTAAATAGCTGATGTTAATAACAATCTCTACCCAAGTAGATAGACTAAGGTGCTGATGAAGTGCGTTGCTGCACAGAAAAATATCGGTATTTCCCCCAGCTTAAAAGTCTAATTTAATTTTTCTTCTCTTCTTTAGAAACTCACATTAATTAATAAAAATATTTCATTCAATAAAAAGAATTGAAATTACTGAACTTAAGCCTGACTAAAAATTATTTCTGATTAAAAAAATTATATTTAATGTAATCAAATAAATAATTAAAATCAAAAGCCCAACCACAAAAAGACAATTTAAAAGTAATGCACTAAAAATATCGAAACCAGATTGATAACACTGTCGGGTATGTTCTGCATTCCACGTGAAATTAAAACGAGTGGAATTGCCATAGCATTGGTGTTATAATTACATTTTTCCAACAACAATTGTATGGCAATTCCACTCGGTTTAATTTCAAGTGGAATGCAGAACATACCCGTGTGACACATTTTTGAAGTCATTGAGTGCAAATCCCTTCTCTTATGGAATTTCTCGAAGTATTTATAGAAACTAACAAAACCCTATTTGATAGTTTAGCTGCAGTTCGGATTCATTTACATTTCGGCTAAAACTTAATTTTTCCGAACATGCAATTTTCAGACTACTATTGGCGTTTTCTTTTCTGGAAAAAGTGTAACATTTTTTAACTTTTTATTAAAAAAAATACAAATTAGCGTTCGTTTAAAGAAAAAATTTAAGTTCGCAAGCGATGATACAATTATTTCTAATAAAATTTATATTTCAGAAAATCATTTTATAGCGAATTTTCATTGAAAAGTGTAATAAGTGTAACATTTTTTTCCAGAAAAGTAAATGCCATATATCTCTAAGAGAAAAAAAAATTACAAAACAAACTACCCCAAAAAAACTGCATATAGTCCCTCAAAATTGCCAAAATGTCGAAACTTTTTAATTTTGAAACGAAACAACATACTTTCGAATTTTTATGTTATTTATATGCAAATTGAAAAGCATTTTCTAGCGTTTCTTCCGAAAGCAATGTTGCTGCTATTGCTATTTTTTAAATGACTTCAAAAAAAAGGGGAGGTTAACAATTCGTCACTATTTTTTATTTGGGGGGGGGGGGGGGGGGGGGGTGTTGCTTCATAACTCGGAACATTTTAGACCGATTGTAAAAATTATTATTTTTTGTCTGGGAGGGTATAGCTTCCCATTGGTCCGATTATAAAAAATTGGGCGGGATTACGCCCATTAAAATGTATTATAATATTGCACGCGGTTCTACTTAACAGATTTTTACGAAACTTACCACACACCTTGAGCTCTTAAATAGACACAATCCTCCATTTAAAAAAAATTGGCGGAGTCACGCTCATTAAAATTTAGTATTTTATTTTAATTGGTTCTACTGTACCGATTTTTACAAGACTTAATACGCACCCTGAGCTCTGAAAATCGCACAATCTTGCATTTTAAAAATGTACGGCGATATTTTGCACGTATTTGTTCTATCAGATCTTTGCATTGAAGTCGGTTTTTATTTGCAGAAAGAATTATTTAAATGTAAGTCTAACAGACATATGTAATATTTCTAGTTGTTCTAAGAAATTTTTGGATAAAGGATCCCCTCAATAGTCAATTTCAATGTAGGCTCCGATTACCGTTTACAACACAAAAATGTTGTGCTGTCTGGGCTAGAACACAACATTAAGGGCCTGTCCCACGATGTCACCAACGTTCGACTCGCCGTATAGCTACATTAGAAACAACAACAAAATTTTAAAATTTGTTTTTGTTTGGAATGTAAGTGTGCGACAAGTCGAACGCTGTCGACATCATGGGACAGGCTCTAATCCTTTTGGCGATTATGGTTTACAACATCTAGGTGTTGTGTGTGACATATACATAGTTGTATTTTAATTGTAGTAGATATTTACATAAAAATGCAAGGCTACCTGTCAAAAATTATGAAGTAAAAAAAAGAAAGAAAAAATCATGAATGTTAAGGTCGATAGTTTTTTTAGTGGTTGTATTTTCAAAGAAATAAATATTCTCTATTGTTTTAATTATACATAATAATTTTTTTTAATTCATGGAAGTATGCAATATTAAATAAACATACATAAAAGAACAAGGGAAACTTAAAAAGATGAAATATGAAAAAAGATTTACGTTAATAAAACGAATTCTTAATAAGACAACACCTAATCAGCAGTTGTCAGTTTTTCACAGTTTTACCAACACATACGAACACATGTTGTAAGCCATAATCACAAAAACTTCAACATAGACAACTAAAATGACAACACTCAAATATGTGTTGTAAACCATAATCGGGCCCGTAATTTTAAGAAACAATTAATATTTTGCTGAACAAGTAAAATCTTAATCCTTTTAAGCTTAAGGACACAATGCATTAATAATTTTTATTATTATTATTTTTTTTATATTTAAAATGCCTTTGGGTGGGTAACTTTTTAAAATCTTAAGTTTTTAATTTTCCTAAAAGTTTTCTTATCAAAATTAACTTTGTCACTTCGTAGTCATTATAAATATTCAAGTAATTTCAATAAAAATCAATTATTTAATAAAGAAATTTTACCATAAATTTTAAAGTGTATGTATTTATAAAGGTTTACGTTTAATATATAAATATTGTTGAAATAAAACTAACATTTTGCAATCAAATTAACACATTATTGAAAATGTAAGCATTTACATACATAAATATGTATGTATGTATGTACATATGCATATAAATGCAGGGTGGGCCAAAAGAAACCAAGGGGTGTAAAAGTTTAATAACTTTTTTGTTTATTAACTTTTTTTTATTTTTTTCTTTCAGATTATATAATATATAAAATGGAAATTTTTTTACATTAAGTATGAAAAATGATGTCTCTTAAATGACCACCGTTTTCAGCTTCTAAATTTTGCAGTTAAATTTCAAGAGTTGGCCAGAAATGAAATCAACTTTATTGAAAATTTGATTATGAGTGATGAAGCTCATTTTCATTTGAATGGCTTTGTTAATAAGCAGAACTGTAGGTTCTGGGGTTCTCAAAATCCAAGAGCCATTCATCAACGCCAATTGCACCCCATCAGGTGTACAGTATGGTGTGGGATCACATCTGAAAATGTCATTGGTCCCTACTTCTTCGAGAATGAAGATGGAAGTGCTGTAACCGTAAATGGAGAGCGGTATCGGTTTATGATAGAAAATTTTTTACGTCCTGCTCTTGAAAACAGACCTGGTATCTGGTTTCAGCAGGACGGAGCCACTGCCCATACTGCCCGAGACACAATGGCACTTTTAAGTCAAATTTTTGGAGAGCGAATAATTTCTCGAAATTCGGAAATTATTTGGCCAGCGCGATCGCCAGATTTGACAGCACCCGACTATTTTCTTTGGGGGTTTTTGAAGGAGCGAGTGTATGTGAACAAGCCAGAGACAATCCTTGAACTCAAGGCAAACATTGTTGCAGAAATTCGAACGCTACAGCCACAAGTTTTGAAAGATGTTATGGAAAATGCTCTAAAAAGAGCCCATCAGTGCGAAGCTGAAAACGGTGGTCATTTAAGAGACATCATTTTTCATATTTAGTGTAGAAAAATTTCCATTTTGTATATTATATAATCTGAAAGAAAAAATAAAAAAAAGTTAATAAACAAAAAAGTTATTAAACTTTTACACCCGTTGGTTTCTTTTGGCCCACCCTGTACATACAAATTATGCAAACTTTTATCATGTCTATATTGTTTGAGTAATGACCCAGCAAACATTTTCGTAACTAAAAAAATATATACCCAACAAAATAAATATTCAGTCTAGATAACTTTTGGCTGCTTTGTGTACTTACAAATATAAAAAAATTTTCAAATATGTTTGTATCTACAGAAACCTATAAATTTAGGCATCTGCACGCACGCATACACACACACTCATATGTATATTTAAAATATGAATCCTTGTAACACATCCATGCATACATACATATATATTTTGTGTTTGACTTTATAATACATATAAAAAGTCGAATATAGAAAATTGAAAATGCAAATGCAAATAATTAACAGCAAAAAATAAAAATAAATAAATAAATATTTGTTTCATACAAAAAAATAAACATACAATGTACACTCTGGCATGTGTGTATAGTTATAAATGTAGATAAGTGTAATAAACAAGTGTATGCAATTTTCATCAAATATTCATCATCATCAACAATAATATTTGACAGGGAAACATATTTACAAACATACATACATATGTACATACGTGCATATTTACTAGAGACCTGCGTAAACAGTCTTTAAATGTAAATACGTCATGATTTTTAAATGTCTTTACGTCGCATGTATTATACTAAACCAATAATAAATGATGTCGTACTATAAGCGAAGCACGATGGATGCATCGGTGTACGTGTATATCAGTGTTAACAAGCGATGTCGCCAAGACAGCTTGTTTGTAACAAACACTCAAAAGAAGTACTGTTGATTAGTGTATGCTTGTTATTTTTCATATTGTACGTTTGAGTGTGTGTGTAATATGTAGATGGTTAGCTATTATGTGATTAACCGCATACAACTAATGTTAATGCATGTGTGTGGCTTTGCATGTGAGCAGAAAAATAAAAAATCATACACACATACATGCATGACGTTTGTACACGCGCTCATGCGTAGAAAGAAGCAAGTATCACAAATTCTTCCGTCACGAAGTGTTTTCTTCTTTACTCTTATATCTACAATACTCAAACAAATTTCTTGCAAACAGTTTTGTTAATGTTTGTTTTATAAGATTTCGCTGTAGTAAAGCATTTGAAAAATCACTGGTCTTCAAAGTTCTTATAAGATGTCTTGTGCAGGACACTAATATTTACTACGTATTCAAATCAATACACTGAGAAACACACAGGTACAGTGTGTCAAAGAAAGCTATCTCTGCAAATATCATCATTACAAAATCGATTCTTGTCAAATAAAAGCTATAGAGAAGTTCAATTTATAACTCGATTATGGATGGCAATCAAACTTTAGTTGCGTTGTCAACTGTTATGATGAAGATAAGGAAGTGCAAAATGTGGCATCTTTGAGGCTGCACATAACTCATAAAATGAAAACCTTTTATTTATTTTATTATTATTTGCTTTGACTGTATTCAGGGACTCGAAAAATTATTGTATAATATTTTAACACGTTCGAGGATACTTTTTTCAAAAAAGACAAAAAGACCCATACAGAGAGGAATTAGATTAAAATGTTAGGCTAAACTGTTCCCTTTTTGAAAACAAAATGCAAGGGATGCATGATTTGTTATATAGGCTCATCATAGCAAAGTGTTTGAGGCAGTGCGGTGGACCCCAAAAACACTTTTATAATATATATGTACAGAATTAAAGTTCAAAGAAGCCGCTACACATTTATTTTGTCTCTACCAAAAACTATAATTTTTTTTTCACAATTAATTAAATCAAAAAAGAAGAGAGCTGTCTTCTCATGTGTTAAATAACAATGCAATAAAATTATATTATATGATGTCAAATTCGCCGCAAATATTTCAAAACGTTTCCAAGTAGTTGCCATTGTACGATTAAATTAATGTATTGTTTGTGCTCATGTGCAAAAACAAATTGAGCAATCGTTCTCAAAGAAGAAAAAAAAACAAAATGAAACATTTTGTTATTTTCGTATTCTGTTATATTCGTACAAAGAAATTAAAACAAAAATAAATGTATAATTGTAATATTGATTATTTTTGTTACGAAAATCACGTTCTAGCTCCTGTGTCTGGCATAAAGAGCATAGCTCTAACAACGCAAATTCATCTTATATATGTAAGAGAAGGCTCTCCTCAAAAACAATTTTTTTTAAATTATTACAAAGGAAATATTATCCCAGTTGTCCAAATCGTCCTAGACGACATTGTCTTCGACGATTCATATACGACATGTCGTCTGTAGATTAAGTTTTCTAATCGACAATTTAAAAGAAATCGGCGTTCATGACTATCTGAACGACAATGTCACACGTTTTCTCTTCAATAAAACTTTGTTGGGGACCATCTGAGCGACAGTGTCATACGTTTTGTCTTCAATAAAGCCTTGTCGAGGACAATCTGAGCGACAATGTCCCTCGTTGTGTCTTCAATAAAGCATTGTTGACGACAATATGAGCGACAATGTCCCTCTTTATGTCTTCAATAAAGCCTTGTTGATGACAATCTGAGCGACAGTGTCACACGTTTTGTCTTCAATAAAGCCTTGTTGAGGACAATCTGAGCGACAATGTCGCTCATCTGGTCTCGTGTGACCTCGCCGCCATTTGTATGAAAATTTCGTCAACGATTTGTATGGAGTTGTCTTTAATATGTCTTCTACGACTTACCATTGTCTTGTACCCGTCGTCAAAGATGTCTTAAAGACGTGGCCAACTGGGATATGTACTTGCAAACACATATGTACACACATAAATAAATATACATATCTTTACCTTAATTTAGAAAGGCTCTAAATCATTATTTTTTTAAATCGAAGTTTTTGCATTTTGCGATACATTAGACTATAATCTCTACCGAAATATACAAAAACATCGATTTGAAAAAAAATGAGTTAGGGCCTTTCTATATTAAGGTAAACGATATTTACCTTTGTTTCATATACAAATTTACATATTTTTGTCTAATAAATATCTCTAATTTAAATACTTTATTTCATTGAAAAGTTTTGCATGTTATATGTGAGAGTGAGTCTCTTGCTGTCATTTTGCTAGTTTTATGTTTGGCAAATAATTTAATGCTAATTATGACAAATATGCTGCCAACAACAACAAGTTTAAGGTTGTTTGTGTTACAAATGAATTTTGAATTTAGCAAAATAATCACATTGCACACGTTTGCATTTTAATGTTGTAATTTTCCCAAAATGTCTCAAAGAACGTGAGCATTTCATAAATTTATAATTTATGACAATTGAAGAAATAGTACACAGTAAAATTCTTATGATTTTAACTTTCCAGTAAGAAAATTCTTAGGAAATGTTGCTTGATGTTGGCAAAAGATTTATGGTTGATAGAAGAACAATTGTACATTTTATAAAATGTACGATGTTAAAGCAAAAAAAAAAAAAGTTGAGAAGTTTCAAAAAGAAAAAAAATTTCGATAAATGTTCGTCTTAAGAGGAGATAAATATTTTTTAATAAGAAACTTGGAAGAAATATTGACACATCCTTGATTTAAAATATTTTTTGACTAAAAATAGTTTTTCAAAATTGATTTTGCAATAATATGCCAGGATTATAATTTCTCTTTTAAATCGGTTTGCTTAAAATATTTGAATCCAATTTCACTTTATGTAAATTAAAATTACTTAATTTTTGTCTACTTTTTATTTATTTTATATTCAAATAAATATTAATTTATTTTATAGCTAAAACTATTTACTTAATGTTATGAATACAAAAGAAAAAAATATTTTATTAAATACAAAAAAATTCTTTGTATTTCTGTTACCAGACTCTGTCTATTGAAATATGCATAAATAACATTGAAAGACTATTTTTTGTTTTACCCACCAGTAATATCCATCCATTTGATAAATCAGACAAAAGTTTGAGTTCATAAAAGAAGTAAAAGAATCCTTTTATTTCAATTTTTTTTCATTATTGTTTTAACTTGGATAAACTTTGTGAAAATCACATTTTAAATGTTAAGAACAATAATAATGTCAATGCTATTGCCAGCAATTATGATATAATAAATAAAAAAATAAGTAAGAAAATTATTTATTTACCAAATGAAAAAGTTAAATCTACAATTTTAGGAAAAATGTCAAATATTTACAATTGAAAACACCTTTTATAATTGTTTAAAGATTTGAAGCAAAAGTTTGTGTTATAAAAAAGGTACTTCTTCGCCTTTAAATAATTTTATTGTTACCGAATGGGTAATTAATTTAAAATAAATTCAGTAAAGTGCGACTCTGACTCGCGCACGAAGGGTTCCGTACGAACACTAGATATGTAATTTAATACAAACTTCATCCTATATAATATATAGTTTTGGCATTTTTTTGTTTGTTTTTGGGGTCTTTTCGGTTTTTTTGTTTTGGCGTTTTTTCGGTTTTGGCGATTTTTTTAAGTTTTGGCTCTTTTTTTAGTTTTGACACTTTATTTTCTTGTTTTGGAGATGTTTTCGGTTTTTGGCGTTTTTTTATTTTTGGCGATTTTTTCATTTTTGCGATTTTTTTTATTTAAAAATTTTTTTTAGTTTGGCGACATTTTCGTGTTTTGGCGATTTTTTTCGATTTTTGGCGGTTTTTTTTTCATTGGCGATTTTTTTCGAATTTGGCGATTTATTTTAGTGTTAGATTTTTTTTTTAATTTTGGCGATTTTTTTCGTTTTGGCGATGTTTTTTTAGTTTTACCGTTTTTTGAAAATTTCAAGTGTTTTCCTCTCACGGTTTCCAAGATATAGCAAATTGTCAAAATTACATAGTCAAAATTGCATTAACTGATGGAGCACCCTTTAATTTAAATTTTTTTAAATTTTAGTGTTAATTGTTGTAGTCTGTATAAAAATACACTGATTTTACAAATTTCAAGTTTCAATATACATATGTTCACACAATTGTATGTATATTACATGGGATTTTTTCGTTGCTCGTTTTGGAACACCCTTTAATTTTTAATTCTCATGTATTTGTTGTTGTAGCGGCCAAGGTTCTACATACTCTGTCCAAATTTCAGGTCCGTAGCTCTTACGGTTTCTGAGAAAATACCGTGTGACGGACATACGGACAGCGTAGCGAAAACAATAGGGCCCTTTTCACCTTTGGTGTACGGAACCCTAAAAAGGTAATAGAAAATTAAAATTGATGCAGAATCGAATAAAGTTATTTTGTAAAGATTTTTTTGAGGCTTTAAAACGTATTCCTGAAAATTTGTTCGTTTTTTTTCTTGATTCCCCTTCATCATGAACAATTTTTTCACGGGGATTTTCTCACTTTTCCTTTCCTTTCTCTCTTTCTTTATTTCCGCAGGCGTAAGGTATAGAAATGTACCAGTAAATGTCTGGTTGGTATGTCTCCATGTTCCCATAAGAACTATGAATTTACTACCTAGTCAATTGTTTTAGTGTTACTAGTAGATTTTCAATGACATTTCCTTCATGGACGAAACTCAGACACACAATGCCCTGTTTGACGAGTTTATTTGATCGTTTCCTGATCAAGTCTAAGTGACTTTTTTCAAAAGGGCCTTGGCATGTCTAATATTTGGGAAATTTGCTTAATTCCGACTGTGCCAAAGATGGTTTAAGGGAATTGTGCTCGATTTTAAGATTGGCAACAATTACAAGATTTAGTACACAATGAATTAAATTTTTCTCTATAAGCGAAATCTACTTGAAATTAACAAAAATTAAATTAAAATCAGTGTTTGAGTGAATAAAAACAAACAAAAAACAATCGCTAAACACTTACAGCCTTATGTATAAATAGCCTTATTTATAAAAATTATTAAGGCTTTATAAAGGCTTTATAATAAAAATTTTGTATGAAAATCTGTTTTATAAACCCTTTATAAAGCCTTAACAATTTTTATAAATAAGGCTGAAAAATTATTAAGGCTTTTATTAAGGATTTTTAAAATAAATTTTCACACAAAACTTTTCTTATTAATAAGCCTTTATAATTATAAAACTTTAGTAATTTTTATAAATAAAGCTGTAAAATTTTTAATAATAATAAAATGATTAAAACAATGTCTTAATATGCAAAGAAAATTTCATGGCGTTGCCAGCTTTCAGTAGGAACTCTATAACCTTAAAGATTGAAAATCGAATGCAACTAATAATAACGGCCATACTTTTGATAGTCTATGATTAAACAAAATTACAACTTTAACAAAAGCCTAATTTAATCTATTTTAAAACCAATATTATTAGGGCAACTTCTTCCATGGAATTTTGCAACTTAATGTAAATTTTTGTAGCAGCTGTAGCGTTTAATTAATGCAAACTTGAAAAAATTTCAACTTAAATAGAATTCAATTTTATTTTCACATCTTGCTTAATAAATCTAGCTGAACCTATTCCCTGGACAATCCTTTATTAAATGAATTATTTTTATTGTACACTTTAAATAAACTCTACAGTTCTCTACAAATCTGCACAATTCTGCGTTGTATTTAATTATATTAAAACAAGTTAACAAAATCCTTTGTATTTCAGTTTCTAAGGGATTTTAATTTATTGTCTGGTCGTTTCTATTTTTTTTCAAGCAGCAATAATGGATTAAATATATTCTAAATAACTAAACTGTTTAGAGAAAACCAAATCTATTGTTTAAAAACAATGGCTGACAAATACAAAAGCCATTTGTTTATACTCCCATTGAATATACGTAAATGAGGGATGGGGGGCGTGGAAATAATGTATTTAAACTTCAATCAAGTTTACTACAACTACGGAAATTTAAATAAAATCGTAAAATTAAACAATTAAAGACTAACAAAAAATATTTGTTAAAATGGTGATTGAAAAAAAAAACAAATGATTAAAATATATAAAAATAAAACAAAATAACACAAAAAGGGATTTAATTCGAGCAGTTCCGACCACCCAAGACGCTTGTAAGAAGAAAGTATTGACTTTTTCCATAAATCATCGTGTTTTTTTTACAATAAACTTAAATCGCCTTTAGCCAGCACTTTATAGAACTTCATGCTAATAATTAAGAAATCTGGTTCAGTATTTTATTTTTATTTTATGAGGTGGCCAGTTAAGAATGCTGGAAAACAAATTAAACAATGAGATATCGAATAGATTGTGGGTTTGCATTATTGCATCACTCTAATGACTGAATTGACTGAATAACCTATTATTTTTATTTGAGAAATTAAAGAAAGTACAGGGTGCCCCTTACAAATCTACTTTCAAAAATAAGTGCAGTTGTAGGATCAGAAGAATGTTTTAGTTTTTCACCTAAAAGTGTCAAAAAATTAATGGATTACTTTTTGTCTAGAAATATTTGTCACTTTTTTAAAAAAAAAGTATAGCTGAATGTAAAATCAAAGTTAATTTATTGAAAATTTTTAAAATACGAATCTTCTTATTTTTAATTCCATTTTCACGATCAATAAATTTTTGTGATAATTATTTCATTAATAAATGGAAAGTACTAAAATAAGTAATTTTACATATGATATAAATAAGTGCTTATTTCATTAATTACGTAGAAGTACATATGTAATTATTATACATATAAAATAATTTGATAAATAGGTAACACTGGGGGCAAATTACGGCACTCGTTATCTAACGAAATTACGAAGTATTTCAATAGAGTTTATATGGAAATATTTCGTAATTTCGTTCGATACCGAGTGCCGTAATTTGCCCCCTGATTATTTTGCAAGCCATTAAAGTAGCACTCTGCTTTGCAAAATCTCGAAAAGTTTCCGCTGGGTTGGTGAGGAGTTTTCTACAATTAATCTGAAATTAATAATACTGAAAAGTTTGTGTTATTTAATAATCTTGTATAAAAATTCTATACAAAAAACTTGTTCACTTACCTCTTGAGAAAAGAAAACATTTTTATATCTTCTTTGAGTTGTATGTAAATTAAAAACTTTCCCCCATACATATTTATAAAAAAATAAAATGAATTTGAAATTCATTTTAGGAAAATTTTGTATGGAAAATTTGAAATAAAATACATTTCAAATTCGTTTCAAATTTTATGAATATGGGGGTTTATACCTATTTTCTGCAAAACTAGCTTTTTTGAGTTATGCCTGTATTGAAATACGAAGCTATATGTAAACTTTCGAACGCAGTGATGTTATATTATACTCTTCTTTGCATTTTAATTAGAAATTTTTTTGGCAGTTTTTCTTCTAAAAAACTGGTGTTTCTTTCGATATGACCAGTTGTTTCCTGAAACGTATATGGCAACATTGTTTTCAACTTTATCAGCTGCTGAAATGTAACTATAAGTCTCGGTTCACACACTTCTTTCTTGAAGCGGGTCTAAGAAAAACTAATGTTTTTGTCTGGTCACTCTTTAATGAAACTATTACAAATATGCAAATATTTGCTATTCAGCAAGGCCTGCTATTTTAGTTCTTTCACTTTTTTTTTCTCTTTTTCTTATTTAAATTCATTGCTGCTATTAATAATAATTTTACGCTTATGTTTTGTATTTATTTATAAAAATTTTTGCGTGTTTGAGCTAAATGTGTACATTTTTAGCCAATTTTATTTATATTCTAACTATAATTAAAGTCAACTAAGGTACATTTTACAAGATTTAATAACTCCTTTTTGCAATATTGCTTTAGAGAATTGTCGCCATTTACCGCCAGTAATTAACTTCAAGAAAATATTTTATAAACATTAGCATACATATGAATAACTAAGGGAACTTTAAGTAAAAAATTTCTTTCAATAAATTGAAAAACATGCAAAGGTCAAGCCAATTTTAGGAAAACTATTTCAATAAAAACAATTATTTTTTGCTACACAATAAAAACACCCACTATTTATGTTGATATTCATTCTATAATAAATGCTAGTGTACTTAAAGCACAAATGTTATTCATAAGCAAAGGTGACACTAAACTCATTACATTAAATCTAACCAATTTTTATTAAACATTATTTTTAACTTTAGCAAATAAAAACAAATAAAAAAAGAAATACATGCATAAATTGTCATGCAATTCAAGAATTTGTACTAAAACACAAAGAATTGCACATTAGTTAGAGTTTATTTGTAATCAGCTTGTTATTTGTTAAAAATAAAATGAAATGTTTAAATAAATCCCTTAATGCACGCAATATTTTACTGATTTATGGTGCAAAAAAAAAATAAATAGGAGGAGGCAACACTTCAGGACCAAACACCCCTTATTAACATCATAAAAAGCCATAGAAATTTTGAGATTTGTAAGGGTTTTTTTTAGCAACTCAGAAAAAAAGAACAAAATTCAAATTAGTATAAGCTAAGTACCTGGTCAGCATTCTTTTGTAATGGCGTTCAAAATGACAAAGGGTCTCCCTGTCATGACACGAAAACCAGTATCGTGTTTTGTTGATACATTTTTTTACAGCTTTTACAAATAATCTGTAATTACCTTTATAACCTTTTTATTGTAGTGAAAATCAAACGTCAAAACGTTTGAATAAAAACCAACAGTAAACAAAAAATAAAACATCAAAAGAAATTCTCTAATTAATAGAAGAAATGAATTAGAAAACATAAAAATTAATACGAAATTTAAATTGGGAGCAGAAGGATTTAAATACAGACATTTTCAAATTTATTTAAAAAATAATTTTTATATTTTTCTGTTATGTTTTTCTAAGTCTAATAAAGTGGCATCACTTGTGTTTACATGTAATTAAAGGTAATGTCATTCTTGGCAAACATTTGCCCAAAAAAAAGCGTAACCACTAAATACTATTGATTCAGATACACTTTTATTAAATTAAATAGTTTCGTACATACATAACTAATAGACAATGTCATAGAATACAATATTATTGGAAACTGTTTAACTTAATAAACATGTGTCTGAATCAAAAGGTTTTTTTTTTTTCATTGGTATGTAGTGGTTACGCTTTTTTTTGGGATAATTTTCGCCCAAGTGTGATCGTACCTTAAGTATTTAATAAAAACCGTTCTGCCGACTTTTCATTCTAACCCTGTCGAATAGGGGAAAATGTCCATTTTTTCCTTTGAGTACTTTTTAATTAATTAATTTAATTTAATACATGTTAATATAAATAGGTACATAATTTGTTAGGATAAATTTTAAACTATTAAAGAAATTAATAATAATTGTCAATTAACATGACAACAGCGTTACAAAAAAACATTAAAATTTACATATTAATATTAATATTAAAACAAAATTTCATCATTAAAAATGCAACAACAAAATAGCAAGCTTTAAAAAGCAACAATAAAACCCGTAATTGACATTTTATAAGTTGTAAAGAAACTAGAAGCGACAATAATTGTCAAAAGAATTAAATATTTATGAAAATATACATATACACCAATCGCTCCTTTATTGCAACTTAACATTTCTCGAAAAATTCATTTGGAGTTAATAATTAAAAAAAAAAATCGTTACATTCGGCCCTGTTTTGTAAACCGATCGATTTGAAACTGCACGATTTTAGAAAACTAACTCCAACAAATAGAAATATTTTTAAATTTTTTTTTATTATATAGATTACCAAATATCATAAATGAAAAAAAATTATCGTGTATGATTTTAAACACGTCTGCATGACCATTATTAATTTTTTGAAAACGAAAAATTTACTCGGATTCGGTTTACAGAACAGGGCCAATTGTATTGATTGTTGAATAAAAATTACATATATTTACATATGCTATGGACTATCTTCTCGCGTCTATGAACATGACGAGGTTACCTATAGTTACATTTGCCAGATCTGCCAGGTTTCTAACATAATATATGGACAGTATAGGTTCGATATTACTACCAAAGGGTAGTAAAAATACCTTTTACTCACTTTGAAGATTTTGGTGACCAATTTTTTTTTGCATTCATAAAAAGGGCGCACTGATTTTCGAAAAAAATTGGTCACCAAAATCGCCAAACTGTGTATAGTCTTTTACTACCCTTGGCAGTGCTATCGAACCTATACTGTCAAGACTGTGTGGATTTTGCACTGTTACACAGAGTTACATAGAACCAAGTATCAAAAGTTGAGAAGAGCAATAGATGTAAAGATAGGATTAGGCAGTCGCCGAGAAAAGTCAGGCGTTCAGGCAATTTGGATCGATTTATTAAAGTTCCTTTTGTGTTACCTGCAATTAGAAATGAATTGTGTTAATACGGCAACAACTAAACACAAACCTAAATATTAGCTACTATTACTCTTGGAATATCAACTTCAACTTGCTGCTGTACGGAGCCCGCGTCTATGAACATGTCGAGGTTAGTTGAGAGTAACATTTGCCAGATCTGATAGGTTGTTACTATATCTGTCCCCTAAGTGGATAGATGAATGGGTGGGTCATTACTTTTGAAGTGCTAGACAGTAAGTGCTCCACCGTTTGCTTTTTTATTAATCTGGGCAGCTTCTTCAGCAATCTTTATAGTGTATGCATATCCTAATGCACAGTCTAGGCGAAATTTGTTTATCAATTACATACATACAACCAAGTATCAAAAGTTGAGAAGCTCAATAGATGTAGGTTCGATTTAGCTAGTCGTAAAATCAGAGTATTCAGCATAATTGGATCCATTTATTAAAGTTCCTTTTGTGTTGCCTGCAATTAGAAATGAATTGTGTTAATACAGCAACACCAAAACACAAACCTAAACAAGAGCGTTACGTTAAGATCCATTCACAACATGACAATAAATGTCAAGATATTACTGCCATTTTTATGAAAAATTGTAACAGCTACTGTTACTCTTGGAATGTCAACTTCAACTTGCTGCTGTCTCGGCATTTATTGTGATTTCTGACCTTATGTGAACGGTGCTTTAGCAGCAGAGTACATATATGTACTCGAAAGTGTATTTTATAAATTTCAATGTAATGTAAAAACGTACCCTGCTCTTGTCTAGGTATGGCTTTGAAGTTATTATGCACAATTGACATCGAAACCTCTTAAGATTGGAAATTTCAGCACGACATATTTTCTGACATCATTCTGCTGGCGCTATTTCTTGTGTTAGGAAATAAACAGCTGCTCGTCAAAACCGGGAGTGGTTAGACTCGTAAATACATACATTGATGTTTGTGAAGACATTGTGACCTGTAAAGAGATTTAACGTATCAATCAGGTTTTTATTGTTACTGTTTTACTTTATTTCTTTATTTACACATACATATTTGTAACATAATTTTAAATATAAATTATTATGAATAATTAAATGATTATAATGTAGCTTATAACTTAATTGCATTTATTACGTAGAGTTTTTTTTCTAGATTTCCATTTAATTTTTAAATAAATGTAATTGAATTTAAAGTAATAATGAAAACAACTAAATTTTATTCATACATACATATGTACATATTTATAAATAGTATTTTGATAGTATGTATGTATGTATGTATGTACATAGGTACATGAAATAAATACATTTCCCAAAAATAAATTTTTTTTAATATACATACTACATACCATATGTATGTAAGTAGTATGTACATACATATATTTATATATATATATTATTCCTAAAATTAATTAACTATGTCTATTTTGTTAATGCTTTATTTTTATTTTTTTCAGTAAGCTTAAATCTATTTTTTTTAGAAATAATTACAAAATGAATTTCCTTTCAAACTTAATGCAAAAAATGTTTATCAAATATTAAATAATACGGGTATTATTAACAGTCAAACGTCATCATACAATACCACCAGCTAGGAATAAAGTTAAATTATGTGAAACCAAATTGAATATATGAATCACAGATAAAGAAAAATTTAATTTCCGTTTTAGACTTTTAAATATACATACATATATACATATTTCAATAAATAAAAAAATTGCCGTACACACATACACACAAAACGAAATTAATTATTTTTAGTAGTGATTTTCCTTTTTTTTTTTTTTTTTGTAAAGCAAATAATGTCCTTTTGAAACGCAATGGTTATCCACTCTATAAATTAAAGTCCAAACAATATTCTTATCAATTTCATTTATCTTTAATTTAGTACAAATAAAAAATAAGCTTAAGGTTGGAACGGCAAATTTATAACAACCAGAAAATATTTTATGTGAAACTGTTTTGCAAAGTAGAGAATTATGGTGATGTTTACAAGAAATAAATAGTAATGGCCATGAATATCGCAATAAAACTCAATCCTATTCACTAAAACAGCTCAGGCCATCGGGCAATTTCCATATCTACAAAACCATTCATATTCTAAACATTTTTGCAAAGTTTGGAAAAATACATTTTTTTGCAAAGTTTGGAAATTTTGGGAGCTTGAAGACTATGCGGATCAATGCATACATGATAGCTTATGACTACTTGCTTAAAAACAGTCCAACTTCTTGTAAAAAAAGCGTTATTTTTTAAACTATTGCAATAACTTTTTGTGATAAGCTGTATTTGTGTGCAATGTATTCGAATCACTGAAAAACTAAATTTCGTGAAAATACGAGTTGGGGCCTTTCTACTGGTGACCATCGATATGTATGTAGTACATATTAGTGGCCATGAATATCGAAATAAAACTCAATTGCATCCTATTCACTCAAATAAAGGTTAAATTAAATGGGCAGCCCACTATAGTCAGTTCAGGCCATCAAGCCACTTCATATTCTGCACATTTTTGCAAAGTTTGCAAAATTTGGGAGCTTGAAAACTATGCGGATCAATGCATAAATGATAGCACATGACTACTTACGCTTTGAAACAGAAAATATGTTCTTATTCGTCTAATAGAAAAATACTTTCTTATGAATTACATCTTTCGTAAGTAATCGACCTATTAGTACTATTTTCCGTCACTTGTATTCGTTGGTAGAAAGTTGATATTAAAAAATCAATAAATATATCAAAAATGCAACAACAACAACATTCGTATTTTTCTACCATAACCTATTTTTTATTTTCTTATGAAAATACTACATGTACTCTTCCTTTTATTTTGCGCGATCTCCTTTTTGCTTTGTATTTTTTAACAGTTTCAACTGTTATGACTTAAATGAGCAAGCACATCATTCTTTTTATATTATCTACCTTTCTCCCTCTCTTTCTATTTGTCCAACTGGAAATTATTGCATTCTGTTTGTCTGGTATTTCGCAAATATGCACAATCACACTCACATACATACATTCATACACACTAGGTAAGATGTGCTTAATTTTTTTGTATTTGTAATATACCAGGCGAACAGAAGCCAGCAGTAGGTCAACATTTACAAAAATTTTTCTTTGGATTTTATAACAGTTTCAATGTTATAACTCAAGAGACCGCCAAAATATTTTATATTATCTCCCTCTCACTTATCTCTCTCTCTCTGTCTTTGTTCAATTGGAAATTATTTTCATTTTGTGAGTCTTATTTTTCTGCATTTCTTCACTTACAATGAAAAGGATCGGTTGTAACACGCAAAATACGAATTAAGCACATAACCTGCAATTTTTATTTTATTTTTTAAAATACGGACTGTAAGAAGTTCAAAAACGCGTAACAAATTACTTCGTATTGAAAAACCTTCTAGCTCAAAATAAAGTTTAAAAATCTATGTTAAAATAATTGAGAAATTGTGTTTAGAAACTCTTGTGAAAAAATTAATTTTTTTATATTTATGCCTGTTCATCCAAATGCGCTTTTGCATTTTAACCGAAAATATATGTGTTGAGGTGTAGGACATAAGGAATAAAATCATTTCTGTTTGTAAATATGGAGTTCCTGCTGCACTCTGTTTGCTTTTGGTATTTCACAAAAAAAGTTTTAATAACTTGAGAATCAAAAACCAATGTACATATGTATGCACAATCACTTAAACATGCATACATACATACATACATACTTTTATATACATACATACTATTACACTGTGTTAAACTTTGTTTTTGTGAAATACCAGCCGAACAGAATCCAGCAGTAGGTCTTCTTACTTTCATTTTGCTCGATCTCCTTTTCAGTAAATTCTTTCGAACGAAAACAAATATTGCTTAAAACAAACAAAAATAAAGAGAGCATAAGAAAACAGATGTTTTGAAAATTTTAAAAAATTGCAATCAAAAGAAAAAAATTCGAAATGATTTTTATATTGCTTCGTTTTGATATACAATTATTAATATTGTAATTAATTCGTTTACAGATATTACTCCATAAATTAAATAAATATACATACATATGTACATATATGTTTGTATATATGTACATATTTATTGAAGTCAACTTTAACATTAGGTGCCGAATATAAAAAACTACTTCCTCATCAAAAGTTAGAAACAATTTTTTAAAAATCCTAAAAAAATAAATTTTTTTCTTGCACATTTATTATATTGTTCAATAAATTAATTATTTCATTTCATTATTTTTTTAACCGAACACACTTTCTGCCTTCTGATGTATTTTTTTTTTCATCAAAACAAATTTCCGATTTCTACCAAAACGTGGTTTTTTATTTTCCTTTATTTGTTTTTCTTATGAAAATACTACATGTACTCTTCCTTTTATTTTGTTCGATCTCCTTTTTGCGTTGTATTTTTTTAACACTTTCAAGTGTTGTGACTTAAAATGAGCACATCATTCTTTTTATATTATCTACCTTTCTCTCTCTATTCCTATTTGTCCAACTGGAAATTATTATTGCATTCTGTTTGTCTGGTATTTCGCAAATATGCACAATCACACTCACATACATACATTCATACACACTAGGTAAGATGTGCTTAATTTTTTGTATTTGTAAAATACCAGGCGAACAGAAGCCAGCAGTAGGTCAATATTTACAAAAATTTTTCTTTGGATTTTATAACAGTTTCAATGTTATAACTCAAGAGACCGCCAAAATATTTTATATTCTCTCCCTCTCACTTATCTCTCTCTCTCTGTCTTTGTTCAATTGGAAATTATTTTCATTTTGTGAGTCTTATTTGTCTGCATTTCTTCACTTACAATGAAAAGAATCGGTTGTAACACGCAAAATACGGATTAAGCACATAACCTGCAATTTTTATTTTATTTTTTAAAATACGGACTGTAAGAAGTTTAAAAACGCGTAACAAATTACTTCGTATTGAAAAACATTCTAGCTCAAAATAAAGTTTAAAAATCTATGTTAAAATAATTGAGAAATTGTGTTTAGAAACTCTTGTGAAAAAATTTAACTTTTTAATATTTATGCCTGTTCATCCAAATGCACTTTTGCATTTTAATCAAAAATATATGTGCTGAGGTGTAGGACATAAGAAATAAAATCATTTCTGTTTGTTTTTGTTCCTGCTGCACTCTGTTTGCTTTTGGTATTTCACAAAAAAAGTTTTAATAACTTTATAGTCAAAAACCAATGTATGTATGCACAATCACTTAAACATGCATACATATGTATGTACATGCATACATACATACATACTTTTATATACATACATACTATTACACTGTTTTAAACTTTGTTTTTGTGAAATACCAGGCGAACAGAATCCAGCAGTAGGTCTCCTTTTCAATAAATTCTTTCGAAGAAAAAAAAAACTATTGCTTAAAACAAACAAAAATAAAGAGAACATAAGAAAAAAAATGTTTTGTAAATAATCGACCTATAGTGGGTCGGTTAGAAAAAATTCGAAATAATCCCCATTATTGTGAATGGCGTCGTCGACATCACATTAAGACGACACTAAAAATCGTCACTTGTCTACTCTTTGTTGACAAAAATTGACTACTATTAACATGCTCCATTAACTTACAAAGCCTTAGAGATTAGTAAGAGATTGTCAATATGATCCATTTTTTACCGGTAAAGAGTATACAAGTGAAAAAATTTGCTGTCGTCTTGATGTGACGTGGACGACGCCATTCACAATAAGGGGGAATGTTTACTACAATGTTTCGTTTTGATATGAAATTATTAATATTGAAAATTAATTCGTTTACAGATATTGCTTGATAGAATAAATATTTCATATATTTATTGTAGTAAACTACATTAGGTGTAGAATATGAGTTAGAAACAATATTTTTTATATCCTGAAATATAATTTTTTCTTCCTCATTAATTATATTGTTCAATAAATTGATTATTATTTTATTTAATTATTTTTTTAACCAGACCCAATTTTGCCTTCTGATATCTTTGTTTTTCATGTAAAACAAATTTCTGATTTCTACCAGCGAACAGAAGTGGGAGCAGGTAGATTGATAACAAACGTGTGTTTTTATTTTCTTTCTTTTCGTTTTTTATTTTTTTATGAAAAACCTAAATGTACTCTACTTATTTTGATCGCGTTCCTTTTTTCTTTGTGTTTTATTGGCAGGCAGTGTTATAACTTGAATGGACGCAGCATTTTTATGTTCTCTCTCTCTCACTATCTTACTTTTTGTCCAACTAGAAATTATTTCTTTGTGCTAATTCACACGGTGAAATTTATGACATCTATTTTTCTTAATTCTCTTTTGAAGTTGCTACCAAAAATTTCTTGCATTCATACGATGTTTTTTTTTTGACGTCTAATTTTACTTCACTCTAGAAGAGTACATATGGTGAAAAGTGGGTCATAAGGAATAAAAATCATTATTATTTGTAAATAAAGTCCTGATTCACACACGTCAGGTCTGAGTCGTCAAGTCTTGAGTTTTTAGGAGAAAGAGGAAAAAAGAATTGAAAGGGGTACAGACTTGACCGTACCAGTCAAGTTTGCTTTTTCCTTTTGTTTTGTCATTCGTAATACTCTACTACAACACAAATTGATGAGACTTGATGAAACAAACTTGACGGTGTGTATGAACGTAAATGCAGGTTCAAAAGAAAATTGAACAAAAACTGATCAGCTAAACCTGATGTGTGTGAATCGGGACAAAGAATTCCTGCTTCACAGTTTACTTGGTATATCACAAAAATAAAAAAAGTTTAAATAACTTGAGAATCAGAAACATACATACTTATGCACAATCCCATAAACATACATACATACATATATGTACATACATATGTATGTACTTACAGACATACATACAGACATACATACGTATATACATACATACAGCGTACGCTGTGCTAAACTTTTTGTTTTTGTTAAATACCAGGCGAACAGAATCCAGCAGTAGGTCGATTATTTACACAATTTCTGTATTTTCTTATGAAAAAACTACATGACATGTAGTTTGTATGTACATACATATATGTTTCTGATTCTCAAGTTATTTAATTTTTTTTTGTTTATGTAATATACCAAGCAAACAGAGTGAAGCGTTTTGAACTGCTTAAAGAACATATTTAAAATTATAAAAGAAACAAATTCCTGGTTGTGTTGATTTGGCATTTTACTTCCTACAACCGATCCTTTTCATTGTAAGTGAAGATACATACATACATATGTAGCAAAATAAAACATAAAAAGTAAAAATAATTTCCAATTGAACAAAAACCAAGATATAGAAAGAGAGAGAGAGAGGGAGAAACTGTCATAAAATAGAAAGAACATTTTTTTTAAATTTCGACCTCCTGTTTGATTCTGTTTGCCTGGTATTTCACAAAAACAAAAAGTTAAGCACATCGTACGTAGTATGTATGTATGTATGTATGTCTGTATGTATGTCTGTGATTGTGCATATTTGCGAAATGGCAGGCAAACAGAATGAAATAATTTCTAGTTGGACAAAAAGCAAAATAGTGAGAGAGAGAGAGAGAACATAAAAATGCTGCGTCCATTCAAGTTATAACACTGCCTGCCAATAAAACACAAAGAAAAAAGGAACGCGATCAAAATAAGTAGAGTACATTTAGGTTTTTCATAAAAAAATAAAAAACGAAAAGAAAGAAAATAAAAACACACGTTTGTTATCAATCTACCTGCTCCCACTTCTGTTCGCTGGTAGAAATCAGAAATTTGTTTTACATGAAAAACAAAGATATCAGAAGGCAAAATTGGGTCTGGTTAAAAAAATAATTAAATGAAATAATAATCAATTTATTGAACAATATAATTAATGAGGAAGAAAAAATTATATTTCAGGATATAAAAAATATTGTTTCTAACTCATATTCTACACCTAATGTAGTTTACTACAATAAATATATGAAATATTTATTCTATCAAGCAATATCTGTTAACGAATTAATTTTCAATATTAATAATTTCATATCAAAACGAAACATTGTAGTAAACATTCCCCCTTATTGTGAATGGCGTCGTCCACGTCACATCAAGACGACAGCAAATTTTTTCACTTGTATACTCTTTACCGGTAAAAAATGGATCATATTGACAATCTCTTACTAATCTCTAAGGCTTTGTAAGTTAATGGAGCATGTTAATAGTAGTCAATTTTTGTCAACAAAGAGTAGACAAGTGACGATTTTTAGTGTCGTCTTAATGTGATGTCGACGACGCCATTCACAATAATGGGGATTATTTCGAATTTTTTCTAACCGACCCACTATAGGTCGATTATTTACAAAACATTTTTTTTCTTATGTTCTCTTTATTTTTGTTTGTTTTAAGCAATAGTTTTTTTTTTTCTTCGAAAGAATTTATTGAAAAGGAGACCTACTGCTGGATTCTGTTCGCCTGGTATTTCACAAAAACAAAGTTTAAAACAGTGTAATAGTATGTATGTATATAAAAGTATGTATGTATGTATGCATGTACATACATATGTATGCATGTTTAAGTGATTGTGCATACATACATTGGTTTTTGACTCTGAAGTTATTAAAACTTTTTTGTGAAATACCAAAAGCAAACAGAGTGCAGCAGGAACTCCATATTTACAAACAGAAATGATTTTATTCCTTATGTCCTACACCTCAACACATATATTTTCGGTTAAAATGCAAAAGTGCATTTGGATGAACAGGCATAAATATAAAAAAATTAATTTTTTCACAAGAGTTTCTAAACACAATTTCTCAATTATTTTAACATAGATTTTTAAACTTTATTTTGAGCTAGAAGGTTTTTCAATACGAAGTAATTTGTTACGCGTTTTTGAACTTCTTACAGTCCGTATTTTAAAAAATAAAATAAAAATTGCAGGTTATGTGCTTAATTCGTATTTTGCGTGTTACAACCGATCCTTTTCATTGTAAGTGAAGAAATGCAGAAAAATAAGAAGACTCACAAAATGAAAATAATTTCCAATTGAACAAAGACAGAGAGAGAGAGAGATAAGTGAGAGGGAGAGAATATCAAATATTTTGGCGGTCTCTTGAGTTATAACATTGAAACTGTTATAAAATCCAAAGAAAAATTTTTGTAAATATTGACCTACTGCTGGCTTCTGTTCGCCTGGTATTTTACAAAAACAAAAAGTTAAGCACATCTTACATAGTATGTATGTATGTATGTATGAGTGTGTGATTGTGCATATTTGCGAAATACCAGACAAACAGAATGCAATAATAATTTCCAGTTGGACAAATAGGAATAGAGAGAGAAAGGTAGAGAATATAAAAAGAATGATGTGCTCACAACACTTGAAAGTGTTAAAAAAATACAACGCAAAAAGGAGATCGAACAAAATAAAAGGAAGAGTACATGTAGTATTTTCATAAGAAAAACAAATAAAGGAAAATAAAAAACCACGTTTTGGTAGAAATCGGAAATTTGTTTTGATGAAAAAAAAAAATACATCAGAAGGCAGAAAGTGTGTTCGGTTAAAAAAATAATGAAATGAAATAATTAATTTATTGAACAATATAATAAATGTGCAAGAAAAAAATTGATTTTTTAGGATTTTTAAAAAATTGTTTCTAACTTTTGATGAGGAAGCAGTTTTTTATATTCGGCACCTAATGTTAAAGTTGACTTCAATAAATATGTATATACAAACATATACATATGTATGTATATTTATTTAATTTATGGAGTAATATCTGTAAACGAATTAATTACAATATTAATAATTTTATATCAAAACGAAGCAATATAAAAATCATTTCGAATTTTTTTCTTTTGATTGCAATTTTTTAAAATTTTCAAAACATCAGTTTCCTTATGCTCTCTTTATTTTTGTTTGTTTTAAGCAATATTTGTTTTCGTTCGAAAGAATTTACTGAAAAGGAGATCGAGCAAAATGAAAGTAAGAAGACCTACTGCTGGATTCTGTTCGCCTGGTATTTCACAAAAACAAAGTTTAACACAGTGTAATAGTATATATGTATATAAAAGTATGTATGTATGTATGTATGTATGTACATACACATGTATGCATGTTTAAGTGATTGTGCATACATACATTGGTTTTTGACTCTGAAGTTATTAAAACTTTTTTGTGAAATACCAAAAGCAAACAGAGTGCAGCAGGAACTCCATATTTACAAACAGAAATGATTTTATTCCTTATGTCCTACACCTCAACACATATATTTTCGGTTAAAATGCAAAAGTGCATTTGGATGAACAGGCATAATTATAAAAAAATTTAATTTTTTCACACAAGAGTTTCTAAGCACAATTTCTCAATTATTTTAACATAGATTTTTGAACTTTATTTTGAGCTAGAATGTTTTTCAATACGAAGTAATTTGTTACGCGTTTTTGAATTTCTTACAGTCCGTATTTTAAAAAATAAAATAAAAATTGCAGGTTATGTGCTTAATTCGTATTTTGCGTGTTACAACCGATCCTTTTCATTGTAAGTGAAGAAATGCAGAAAAATAAAGGCCCAACTATGATATGAATAAGCTAGCTTAAGCAACTGTGCGGTTACATATAAAACGTATGTGGCAAACTATAATGTACTTATGTAACAAACTTTTCGTCAAGTTTCGTCAAATGTCATTTGCTTAAGTAAAGTGCCAAACTGAACGCACATTCCGTAAGGAAACAACTGTTTGTGCATTTTTTAAACTCAAACAAGCAGCAGCAGAAAATATTCATTGATTTTAAATATTTTTTTATTGTTTCTTATTTTAAACTCGGAAAATACAGCAAAACTTTTATTTTCATTGTTTGTTTTACAATACACATATACACACATACACATGTATTTACTTATGTATATTCACTGTTGTACTTTTTAGTAGGCAAAACAAGTAAAACAAGTAATAAGGTGACGGATATATTTATATGTGAATTGTTAATAGATTAGGACATTCTTTCAAGTTAGTTTGATTGAATTGCATTCATTTAGGAGTTATGAGAAGAAACAAAATTAATACAAAATTATTGACAATACCTAGATGTGCAGCTGTGGCTAAAGAATACTTAAGTGCATGTAAGTATATACATTGTGGCCACCTAAAAGTCACATCTGAATTGTTTAAGCATTTGACAGACTTATCGTTCAATTCTGACATTAGCTTAAGCCAGCTTATTCATATTATAGTTGGGCCTTAAGACTCACAAAATAAAAATAATTTCCAATTGAACAAAGACAGAGAGAGAGAGAGAGATAAGTGAGAGGGAGAGAATATAAAATATTTTGGCGGTCTCTTGAGTTATAACATTGAAACTGTTATAAAATCCAAAGAAAAATTTTTGTAAATATTGACCTACTACTGGCTTCTGTTCGCCTGGTATTTTACAAAAACAAAAAGTTAAGCACCTAGTATGTATATGTATGTATATATGTATGAGTGTGTGATTGTGCATATTTGCGAAATACCAGACAAACAGAACGCAATAATAATTTCCAGTTGGACAAATAGGAATAGAGAGAGAAAGGTAGATAATATAAAAAGAATGATGTGCTCATTTAAGTCACAACACTTGAAAGTGTTAAAAAAAATACAACGCAAAAAGGAGATCGAACAAAATAAAAGGAAGAGTACATGTAGTATTTTCATAAGAAAAACAAATAAAGGAAAATAAAAAACCACGTTTTGGTAGAAATCAGAAATTTGTTTTGATGAAAAAAATTACATCAGAAGGCAGAAAGTGTGTTCGGTTAAAAAAATAATGAAATGAAATAATTAATTTATTGAACAAACAAATGTGCAAGAAAAAAGTTAATTTTTTCAAATTTTTTCTGTTGATTATATTTTTTGATATTTTCAAAACATCAGTTTTCTTATGCTCTCTATTTTTGTTTGTCTTAAGCAATATTTATTTGTTTTTGTTCGAAAGAATTTATAAGAAAATGAAAAATGTTTAAACTATCGACCTACTGCTGAATTCTGTTCGCCTGGTATTTCACAAAAACAAAGTTTAACACAGTGTAACTCATGTTTTACACTCGGCAGTTTTTCTTGAAGCAAGTCTGAGTTTATGGGATAGAGAGGAAAGAAGAAAGAAGAGGGGTACTGACTTGCTTGTACAGAAAAGTTACTTCAATTCTCTTTTGTTATTTCATTCGCAAGAGGAAAATTGAACAAGAAACCGTCTGAGTGTAAACAAATGAGCAGTTTTAAAAGAGAATTGAAGATAACTGTTTCAAGAAAAACTGCCAAGTCTAAAACATGAGTAAGTAGTATGTATGTAAAAGTATGTATGTATTTATGTACATATGTATGCATGTTCAAGTGATTGTGCATGCATATGTACATATGTATTAGGGATTGCCGTTCGGTTTGAACCGAAACCGAAACTGCGGTTTTTAAACCATAAAAACCGAAACCGACCAAAAAACCTCGGTTTTTAAGTTTTACTTTAACATTATTGTATTGTTTAAAAATACAGCAAATACTTTACATTGAAGACTTTTGTACATTACTAAGCATTCTGTAACAATAAAAGGTAAGAAAAAATTTTAAGAAAATTATAACAATTCTTTGCAGGAAGAATTATAATTTGTTATCAAAAAAGCTCTAGCAGATGTAAAGCAAGAAGACGATAATTTTATAACGTTCTTCGACAAGAATTTGTACTTTATAAAAAAAACGAACAACAAAACAACCAACATATTATTACTTCACAAGACAATAACACAATAAACCCCTCTTCAACTGAATGCGAAAGATCGTTTTCTGGTAACTTCTGCACAAAAATAATATTTCGTTTAAACGACTCTACATTGAACGCTTGAACGTTTCTGAAATTTTATTACTTGAATAATTAAATATAAATTTTTTATTCTTAAGCTTTTTATAAACATACTCACTACTAAATGTTCCTTTTCTAATATAAGCACCTGATTTGAATACAAACCAGAGAAACTTCATCAACCCTATTGTAACAATTTTTTCACGAAAAATTTTTCCCAGAAATATTTTCCCTTTTTTGGTTCCCGTTAACGTGAATATTTTTCACGTGTAATTTTTCACTTTTTGTGTTTAATTTATTTTTGCAGGCCAACTGAATTACTACATCGAATAATTTCGATATTTTTCTTCGAATTATATATTGAAAGTTATAATTATATATTTTTAGGACAATAATTCCCTTTAACACATTTTTGCATAGAGTATGAATCTCTTTGGTTCATAGACAGTAAATTTCATGGTGGTGCACCACGGTGTTATACTTAATGAAAAAATAGCTAAATCAACAGAAGCACCTCCATGAGTACAACTTTAAAGTATATAAGTTTCGTTTATAACCTAAAATGTGTGATTTTTTTATTCAACTTAAATTTATCCGATTTTAAATTAATTTTTAAGCTTTACAAAAATTCTTCCCTTTTTTACATTCACGGGATATTCAAATAGCATTTTTCTCTTTTAGGGGAATGAAAATTTCACATGAAGAAAAGTTCCATTTGTTTTTCACGATAGAGGTGATTATTTTTAAATCATCATTTATCTTTCCAGCATACATACTTACTTAGATACATGCATATTTTTAAAACCGAAACCGAACCGAAACCGACCGGTTTTAGTAGCTTAAAACCGAAAACCGCGATTTTCTAATTTTCAAGGTTTTTGGCAAACCCTAATATGTATGTATGTTTCTGATTCTCAAGTTATTAAAACTTTTTTTGTGAAATACCAAAAAGTAAACAGAGTGCAGCGGGAACTCAAATACAAATAGAAATGATTTTATTCCTTATATCAAAGAATATAAATTGTATAGAATGCGCATCTGAGCTAAAAAATAAAACATTTTTTGCTTACGCTTTAGATGCGGGGGGAAAGTATAAAGCGCAAGCAAACAGACACTGAGAGCATTATATTATTTTCTTTTATCACCAGCGTTGCCGTTGTGCTACTTAAGTCGCATTTTGCTACTTTTTCAACAGCAAAACATACGGCCAATTGCAAACTATGTAAAAATATCCCAGTTTCACCACAAAAAATACCGATTTTCGGAGGAAAGTAATGAATAGATCAAAACTACTGGATAAATTTTAATCATTTTTTCAGTGAATGACATTCGCTATATATTTTATACCCGTGCGAAGCCGGAGCGGTCCGCATTTATTGGCTTTTCTATAGACCAAAACAATAAAATGATCGACATCATCGAGCACAATATCGCCAACTGGACGAACAGCTCTTTTTCTAATACCTGATATTCTAAACTGTGTATATAATTGCCCTACGGCATAAATTCTATTAAAATGATACAAAGGGATAAATTGCAAAAAGGGTCATAAAAAGTGTCATTGGCACGAAAAAGGGTCAAAAGTGATACTTTAGTGTCACAACGGCAACGCTGCTCTCAGCAATGCGAGCGTAGCATACACTGCAGAAAGAAATGAGAGTGCGTACGCTGGACGGGTAGTATTGGTAATACCCGTCATAGAAAATTTTAGCTTGTATGAGATGCGCATTCTATATGATTTATGTATGTATATTCTTTGCTTATATCCTACTCTTGAACACATATATTTTCGGTTAAAATACAAAAGTGCATTTGGATGAACCGGCATAAAGATAAAAAATTTAATTTTTTCACAAGAGTTTCTAAACACAATTTCTCAATTATTTTAACAAATTTTTAACTTTAATTTGAGCTAGAATGATACATTTTTAGATTTTAATTGAGCTAGAATGTTTTTCAATTCAAACTAATTTGTTACGCGTTTTTGAACTTCTTACAGTCCATATTTTAAAAAATAATGTAAAGAATGCAGGTTGTTTTTAATTGGTGTTTTGCGTGTTACAACCGATCCTTTTCATTATAAGTGAAGAAATGCAGAAAAATAAGCCATACAAAATAAAATTAATTTCCAATTGATCAAAGACAGAGAGAGATAAGTGAGAGGAAGAGAATATAAAACATTTTGGCGGTATTTTGAGTTATAACATTGAAACTGTTATAAATATAAAATCCAAAGAAAAATTTTTGTAAATATTGACCTACTGCTGGCTTCTATTCGCCTGGTATTTTACAAAAACAAAAAGTTAAGCATAATCGTACGTAGTATGCATGTATGTGTGTGTGATTGTGCATATTTGCGAAATACCAGACAAACAGAATGCAATAATTTCTAGTTGGACAAATAGCAAGAGAGGGAGAAAGGTAGATAATATAAAAAGAATGATGTGCTTGCTCATTTAAGTCATAACAGTTGAAACTGTTAAAAAATACAAAGCAAAAAGGAGATCGCGCAAAATAGAAGGAACATGTAGTATTTTCATAAGAAAATAAAAAATAGGTTATGGTAGAAAAATACGAATGTTGTTGTTGTTGCATTTTTGATATTTTTTTTAATATCAACTTTCTACCAACGAATACAAGTGACGGAAAATAGTACTAATAGGTCGATTACTTACGAAAGATGCAATTCACAAGAAAGTATTTTTCTATTAGACGAATAAGAACTATGTATTTTCTATTTCAAAGCGTAAGTAGTCATGTGCTATCTATGCATTGATCCGCATAGTTTTCAAGCTCCCAAATTTTGCAAACTTTGCAAAAATGTGCAGAATATGAAATGGCTTGATGGCCTGAACTGACTATAGTGGGCTGCCGCCCATTTAATTTAACCTTTATTTGAGTGAATAGGATGCAATTGAGTTTTATTTCGATATTTATGGCCACTAATATGTACTACATACATATCGATGGTCACCAGTAGAAAGGCCCCAACTCGTATTTTTACGAAATTTAGTTTTTCGGTGATTGCAATAAATTGCACACAAATACAGCTTATCACAAAAAGTGATTGCAATAGTTTAAATAATAAAGCATTTACAAGCAGTTGGACTGTTTCTATTCAGGGCAATTATGAATAAAATTCCGCGGGGAATTTTTCCCTTTTCCAATTAGAATTTTTTGTTTTCGTTGTTAATTTCTATTAGTTGAAATTGTCCCCGGGAAAAATTTCTCGCGGGATTTTATTCATAATCGCCCTCATTATGTGTTTACCTTTTCCTGTAAAGTTACAATTATTTGAGATACGGCCTTTTACTAGTGCTGGGACACTATTGATAGTACTATCGATAGTTTTAAAATATCGAAAATTTCGTTAAGAAAAAATATCGATATCGATATTATTTAAAATGAAAACGTGACGTGTTTTATAAATTGTTTAACTGACACCAGCACAATATTTCGAAAACTGTCACCTAAAATTATGTTTTACACACATACATACACACATACATATTAAAATAAACATATGTAAGACTAAATAATTTCAATAAAGTGGTAAAAAAAACTAACCTTATAAAAAAGTTTGTTATATTTTTTTTCTATATGGGCAATTCCACAGAATCTCACGTGCAATGTCACGTACGTTGACCAATCAATTAAGCTTGTATTTTAGATCAATGCGGTTAGATTTACTATATATGCTCGTATTTTACCAAAGATAAGCTCTTCAAAAGTAAATAAGGAAATAAAGAAAAATTTAAATTTTCTTTGAAATACTAGCTTAATTGATTGGTCAACGTACTTGACATTCTGTGGAATTACCCATATGAAAAATGGACGATATATAGCACAACATAAAAATATACTGGAATTAATTTTAATGTTAATCCAATAAGAATTTTCTAACCAAAAAGCCTAAAAATTACTTAAAGCAAGCCACAGACCTTGCGACCGTTGGTACAACATGAGCAGGTTGTGTATGAGATTGTAAAGTGTGTGGGTCGTTGTATGAAGTTGTGTCTCGGTTGTATGAAAGATTAAAAAGATTTGATTTTTTGGCAAGTTGTATAGACAGGTTGTATAATTTATTAGTATGTTGTACAACTTCATTTCATTTTGTTTTTATTTTCGTAGTGTCATAAAAAAACGTCACGCACGAATTCAAATGTGCGTTTAAAATGTTATGCAAATGTAATTTTTGTAGTCTTTTTTAGTGTTTTTAAAAGTTTGTTGTTAGAATATGTTTCTTTTTATATAAATCAAATTTTTTTACCAAATTTTTTTCTGCACTTTTTTACATTCTTCTTCTTCGTTTTGTACGAAAAACATCATCGACTACAATATGCGCAGTAGTACCCGATATCATGTTTACTCAAAATTTTTTTTTTTGTGAAATGAAGTTGTGCGCTAATGTTGCATACGTTGTTGTATAGTTTGTGTCCAAAACACACAACTTGATAAACCAACATGTTGTACCAACGGTCGCAAGGTATGTGGGTTGCATAATATTGGAGACCCGAGCAACTAAGGTCTTTATTTTTAACCAAAACTGGAAACAGATTGTATAATTTGGAAAATTAGCACACATTGATTTTATGTTAATTCAGCTATACGAAAATCAATTGAAATGTAAATGTTTACATATTATTTGTATAATAACTATGGTGCATTATTGTCTAAACTTAATTTAAAAGTAAGTACACATGTACATAAGTATGCACTTATGTATAAACAATTAATGAACGTAACACAACAACGTGATAACTTGAGCAAAAAAATATTTTTACAGAAAGCGAGTTTAAAGTTTTCAATTTACAAACAAGACACACCATAATTGTTTGCAATTTTTGGACAATGTATGCGATGTGCATTTTTTCAGTTATGACGTTGTTTAAGTAAATGAGCGATATACATACATACTATGTACATACATAAATACATGCAGAAATGTCTATCGTACTGGTTAATGCATGCATACCTTTTCTTTTTGCATTTAATTTTTTGCATATTTATCTCTTTCGCTGGTAATCACACATATGTACATACATATATACATATGTGTAAAGGGTGTTTTTTATTGAGGTATAGAACTTTAAGTTGGCATCACTTTTTTAACTGGCGGCCATTTTGTCAGCTGTGAAGTGATTAATATTTAGTTTGGTTTGCCATTTCATCATGAAAGGTTGACAAAAGAACAACGCTTGCAAATCGTGCAAATTTATTTCGAAAATAATGGTTCAGTTCGCGAAGTTTACCGCAAGCTCCGTCCATTTTATGGTCGACCTAATCGTCCATCAGAGCAATTAATTCGGTTAACCATGGATCGTTTTCGCACTACGTTTACTCTATGTGATAATACGCATCCGCAGAGACGTCGAACAGTGCGCACCGAAGAAACAATTGCCGCTGTAGAGCAAAGTGTTGAAGAGGACCCGAATGAATCGATTCGCCACCGTGCACAGCAATTGGAGCCAACTAACCGACTATTTTGTTCCCGAATTGGATGGCATGAATGTGGATGAGTTGTGGTTCCAACAAGACGGCGCTACATGCCACACAGCGCACGTCACAATCGATTTATTGAAGGAAACATTCGATGAGCGCATAATTTCGCGGAATGGACCTGTCAATTGGCCACCAAGATCTTGTGATTTGACACCATTGGATTATTTTCTTTGGGGATATGTGAAGTCGCTCGTCTACGCCAACAAACCAGAAACGTTAGGGGACTTGGAAGCCAACATTCGTGGCGTTATTGCCAACATACGGCCCCATATGCTCGAAAAAGTGGTTGAAAATTGGACCTGTAGAATTGGCTTTATTCGAGCCAGCCGCGGCGGCCACATGCCCGAAATTATATTTAAACATTAATGGCATAAAATTATCCTTCCAATAAAGCTAAATTGATGGACATTAAAACGATTTTCTTGTGTTTTATTTCAATTCGAAGTTCTATACCTCTGAAAAAAACACCCTATACTAGTCTCATGCACAAGATATCTTAAAAGAACTTTTAAGACATGAGGGATTTTTCAAATGCTATGCTACAGCGAAATCTTATAAAACAAACGTCAACAACACTGTTTGCAAGAAATTTATTCGAGTATTGTAGGTATAAGAGTAAAGAAGAAAACACTTCGTGACGGAAGAATTTGTGATACTAGCCAGGGACCGTAAATAACTGTTATCGAAAAAATTTTAACTCAAAAACTCCCTGTGTTAGAGTCATCGGAGACCTATACTGTCATATACCAATAGATTCGTATTGGCGAGCACTTTCAGAATTTATAGGGAGCTTAAAAAACAATATCATCTCCACAGTTAAGAGTTATTTTTCAACGGAAAAATAAAAGATCAAATGAAACTCTTAAAATTAGAGTTTTATTTTTCCGTCATAAAATAAAACTCATTTCAGGAGTTTTATTTTTCCCGTCCGAAAATAAAACTCATTTCAGGAGTTTTATTTTTCCCGATTGAATATAAAACTCAGTTTATGTAAATTGTCTCCCAATACAATCACCTTGCATTGCAATTGAATAAATCGTAATTAAAATAAAAACATATCGTGCCATAACCACCAAAAATAGCTTAAGCGACTTATATTTTTTACTTCTATTTTGGTCAAAAAATGAAGTAAAAAAAATAAGTCGCTTAAACTTTTTTTTTGGTGGTTATAGCACGATATGTTTTTATTTTAATTACGATTTATTCAATTGCAATGCAAGGTGATTGTATTGGGAGACAATTTACATAAACTGAGTTTTATTTTCAATCGGGAAAAATAAAACTCCTGAAATGAGTTTTATTTTCGGATGACGGAAAAATAAAACTCTCATTTTAAGAGTTTCATCTGACCTTTTATTTTTACGTTGAAAAATAACTGTCTTAGGTGAAGTTTTATTTTTTAATTCACAAAATAACTGTTATAAAATAATTTTTTGAAATCGATAACTGTTATTTACGGTCGCTGATACTAGCTTCTTTTTATGCATAAGTGCGTGTACAAACGTCATGCATGTATGTGTGTATGATTTTTTATTTTTCTGCGCACATGCAAAGGCACACACATGCATTAACATTAGTTGAATGCGGTTAAAGGTCTCTTTACATGGTAATACAAAGTATTACGACTTTGTAGAATCAAAATGTTATGAAATTCTCTCCGTGTTAAAAAGAAAGAGAACAAGTCTTTTGTAGGTATTTTTTGTGTTTACACTGTATAAGTAAAATGCAAGAAAAGACACTAAACTTTTGAGCTAAAAATAAAAATTGGATAATTGCAAAAAATATGTGTACTAATATAACTAAATCTTGGAGAAAACATTTTATTATTGCAATGTAATTTTACTACAAAATATAATTTGTTTTTATATGTTTGTTTATTGTTTGTTTGGTTTTGTGGTACGGGTTAAGTAGCTGATGGTTGCAGTTGTACAATGATTACAAAAACAACATGAACATTTCCTGAGTTGATTTTTATTGTTTTTGTAAAAGTGTTAAACCCTTCAATAAATACCACCAGTGCTGGCAACGTTTACTTTGAAATATACCTCTGGTGTGATGAGAATACTTTAGTCTCTAAAACGGTTTAGAAAATAAACATTTACCGACCGCTTGTCAAATTTTCTATCCGTATTCTCTCCTACTCGATACATTTTGCGTTTACATGATAAGATTTTGTATGTTCTACAGCATATTTTGACATGTCGTAATACATTGTATTACCATGTAAAGACAGCTTAATCACATAATAGCTTACCATCTACATATTACACACACACCCAAACGTGCAATATGAAAAATAACAAGCATACACAAATCAACAGTACTTCTTTTGAGTGTTTGTTACAGACAAGCTGTCTTGACGTCATCGCTTGGTAACACTGGTATACACGTACACCAATCCATCCATCGTGCTTCGCTTATAACACGACAGCATTTATTATTGGTTTAGTATAATACATGCGACGTGAATACATTTAAAAATCATGACGATTTTACATTTCAAGACTGTTTACGCAGCTCTCTAATATGTACATACATACATACATGTATGCACATACGAGTATAAATACATACATACATAAATGTAATTAAACTTTATGCCCGATTGATTAAGTTGACTAGTGAATCGATATGTATGTAAACATGTACATATGTACATACATACATACTAATGCATGTATTACAAAAAGAATAAATACATAAATAAAAACAAATACCCCTTTTACACACGGAAAGTTAACTTTGCAAAGTCTTAATTCAGCTGTGTGAAAGACAGGGGGAGGAATACTATCTCTTTCTGTCTTTCTCCCAGCTGAATTAAGACTTTGCAAAGTAAACTTTCCGTGTCTAAAAGGTGTAAAAAGCGCAATATGTACATACATACATACATACATATGTACATGTATTTGCATTTACATACTCGTACAATATGACAGACAAAAAAGGACTTGCTGGCATGAAAGGTTTGAACAAACGATAATCATTATAATAAAATTATAAGCGGTTTGATTTTAATATAAATTACTTTTTATGAGACTATAATTGTGCAAGTAGCAACTTAATTTTTTTTATTAACAAGGCCTGCTGAAAAGCATGAAAACAAAAAAGACTTTAATAGATTTAACCCGCATGGCAAATTGATATGAAAATATGTAAATGAAATTTAAGCTTTTCTCTGCTCTTGCCTGCATTTAACATTTTTAATACATGACAGATGGCTGTCTGGAATGTTGCTTTTATATTACATATTGATATTTTGTAATTATTATCTACATATGTATGTATGTACTCGTACATATGTATGTATATATATGAGTGTGTGTATTTATGTATATAGTTATGTACATATGTTCAATATATATATCTTTAATGTCATTTTGTCGGTTTATCATTTGTAGCAATGGCGTTAATTTGATATATAGTACTCGTATATCCTTGACAAAAGCAAAACTTTTTTTAACTTTTTTCACAGCGAATATTTATATTTGTGTGTATAAAACACATTAAATTTGCTTCAAATATTTTTGCACACACTGCAAATAATCTATTAAAAATTTTTCGAAACAAATCTTTCCTAGAATGTACGAAACTTTCGTATACTCGTATTTTGCACTCAATGAATTTTGGGCAAAATTTTACGAAAGTAACGAGAATCTTTCGTAATATGTACATATGTATTTCATTCTTCGTAAACATAACATTTTTAATTAAAAAATATTTTATAATGCTTATGTACATATGTATATATTTTTCAGGTGTAAGCATATTGAACGCCTTAAATATTTAGGGTCTTATGCAAAACAACTTAATAAAGCTTTGCCAAGCAATGTTAAGTAAAGTTTTATTCTAAAAAAATTATTGTATAAAAATTCTAAAGTAGACACCTACGTTTGTTAAGACTACTTTAAGTTGATATTTCCGAAATGTGTATTTTGTACCTCAAATATTTTTACTAATATAGCACATACTGATTCATGTTATATCTGAAAATGAAGCTAGAAGAGTCTGCTCTTATCTTAAATTTATTATTTCTGTCATGTAATGGGAAACATTACCAAATTATCCAACTGCTTCGAAATACATAGCAAAATCCATAAAAATATATTAAAATAAATACAATTATGCAAAAATGTTTTAGTAATGTACATACAATCAAAACAAATCGAAAAAAGCTAGATATTCAAATACTCGTTTCATTCGAATAAAACAAATTGTGATAATTTTTCACATTTTTTTACTTTTACTTCATGGTTGTGTTTATCTGTTTTCCTATTAAGTCAGAAGCTCATTTTTTTTAAATTAGGTTGCTTTACTTCAAGATAATAAAAATTTATTTAATAAAATAAAAAAAATATTTGAATACCCGAATGAAATTGTATTCAATTTTGTACATCATAAGCTGTGAAGTGGTTGTTGAACACGGTGGTGTTACCAGTATTTATTATTAAATCACAAAATATTTAAAGTTGTCTTTTGCATATGATTTTTTAATAAAGCTATGTTAGCCTTAAAGTGCTTATCAACTACTATGAACTTTAAAGCTAAAGTAAAATATTTTTTTGCATAAGGGGGTTATTCTTGCTTGCCTTCAAACAAAAGTAACACTGTACAACAATATATGTATAACTTTTTACAAAATTACGGGGTTCTGACAATGGATTCTAGTAGATGAGACCAAAAAAAAAATAAACTTACGTGTGCCGGCGTTTTGAAGGATAACATTAGAAATTTATTTTAGGAGGATTAAAGTTTTCTCCTATATCGAGCCATAACCGCTAAAAATTTTTTATTGGGTATTCTCTCCCTCCCCCCCCCATTAATTAAAGAAAACACAAAATGCTACAAAAGCATAAGTGTAATCCGCAGTGAATTTTTCCAATATTTATTGTCCCTTTTCAACCCTTTTCAGCAACCAATCTCTGCCCAAGTAAATAAAATGCAGCAATTTCCTAACTTTGCTTGCTTCTTTAGGAATTCACATTAACTAGGAAAAATATTTCATTTTACATATGTATATCGTCACCTTAAAGACCAAACAACCTATCAGCAAAAATTTCAAAATTGAGTTTTTTATTTAATATTATTCCGTATATCATAACGCATATATATGCAAAATTTTGAACGCCTAATATTACAAATAAACAAGCTATTACCAAATTTCCAAATACCCTATCAGCAAGTGTACAATTTTCTGAAACCAAATAACCTATCAGCACTCATGCTAAAGAAGAAATCAGAGTAACTATTTGAATTTTTTCTTTTTGAGAAACAGTTACTTTTGATTTGTTGTTCTTTGTTTTTTATTACATTTTATTTATTGTTAGAAGTGAAAAGAAAATAAAAAAGTTTTAAAACGCAATAAAATGCAGTAATGCCAAATTTTGAGACTCAAAACGCGTACAAATTTTTGAAAAAAGGGCTAGAAAGGGCTAAATTGAAAAAAATATTAAAAAATAAAAAAAATAGTAAAATTTTTCGAAAAAGCGCGAAAAGGGGCTAGTATTAAAATGTTTCTGTTGAAAATAAAAACATCAAATCAATTTTTTTAAAGTAATTTATTAGAATAAAAATAACTATCATGAGATCAACACATACATAGCTTGAGAGCTTCAATATTTTACATATTTCATACATACGTAGATTAAATAGTTAGCATATATATATAATAGAACTATATATACATATGTATGTTTACATTTAAAATTGGCCGTTATTAAATAAAATTTCGATTTCTCGCTCTTCTAAAAACATACATTATCTGTTTTAGGCTGTACTGAATAACTTTCAAGGCATAAAAAATTTGGAAAAAATAAAAGATTACTCTATATTATTCTTCTTTTTTAAATTGGTAAAGCAATATCGACTTTTTACTCATTTTATTTTGCTAGATTAAGGGAAGAAAAAGTTCGCAAAAGTTTAAATGTAGCCATATCGAGCAAAAACTAAAAAGGGGCTAAAAGATTACTGTAAAAAATGCTAGGTTTGCGCCCTTTTTAGTTTGGGGCTAAACATTTTTTTTCGCGTTTTGACTGACTGAAAACGGGCAAATATGGAAGTTCCTAAAAAAGTCAACAAAAAAGAAGAAAAAAAATAAAAATCGTATGAACGGTAAGGAATATGAAGATTTTTCAAAAGGCAAAATCGTTTACAGAAAGGCAAGAGAAATGGAACCTGGGTGCACATCAAAATGTTGTGCTTCAAATCGACATTGTTCTGATTTTTCCGAAAAATTAACTTTAACAACTTTTAATAACTTTATTTAAAAATTAAAAATTTTAGGAAAAATAAAAAATGTATACTTTAGAAGGCCGTGGCGTACTAAAAAAGAGCAAAATAAATCATCAAAAATCATGATAAAATTTTAATTTTGTTGCATAGTGTAATTTAAGCAAACATTAGGCACTTTTTTGTTTAAACTAGTAAAATAACCTATAACTGTTAATATTTAATTTAAATAATATTCATGTGTTTAAAGGAATGCTTAATTATTCATACTAATTAGTATTGCTGATAAGTTGTTTGGTTTCAGATTTTTGCAATTCCAAATAACCTAAGCTCCATATCATAGGCTGTGTTTAGAAAAACCGAGCTTTCTCAACCGATATATACTTCTGGTTTCATTTTAATCTGAATATATAATTTTCGTTTCAATATTGCAAATAGTTCCAATTTTATAACGTTTTTTCTCTCTCCTGTAAGCTTTTGAAAACTGCTGATAGGTCGGTTTGGTCTTTAAAGTGACGATATACAAATTTAAAGATAATGAACCAGTGCCCGGTTAAAAATATACATACATATATATTTCTTGATTAAAAATTTATTAGAGTTCAATTAAAAATAATACATTTTAATTTTTTACACAAGGCTTTCGTATATTTTACGAAAGGTTTTTTTAGCGCACAGTAAAGATCGTTACATATGACCATTGTACTTATATCGCTTTCTTGCATATAATTTTTTTCAGTGCATGAATGTGCTTTTTTACTACATCCGGTTTGCTACTTGTAACAGTTGGCAAAATGACATTTCACCTTGTTGTTATTGCTTTTGTTGTTTTTTCTGTTCCGTTATTCGTTTGTACATTTAAATGATTAAATCAGTGATAAACATAAAATGAATGTTGCCGCATGTAGTTTTTTAAACTTAGAGGGAATTTTTTCCCTGGTAAATTTCTTTCAGTAGTGTTATTAACTGCCTTATTCATAAAAAATATAACATTGTTTATTTTTAAATTTTATAAATCATTTTAATATAACGTATCTGCAGAATTATTCAGTTACAAAGAAAAATTTAAATAAAAAGGTTTCTTTGAGAAAAGGGTTATTCGTTTTATACTTTCTTTTACTTTATGGGAAAAAAACTGGCCACTGTGTGCCTATTTGTATTATATGTATGTATTTTATTGTTCATTTAACAAATCTTTATATTTATTTCATATGTGATGTATTTTTGCATTATTACAAAGTTTGCAATAATGTAAGGAAATATGTATGTACATTATAAATATTTAAATGAAAAAAAAAACTACATATTTTGATTTCTATTAATTATTTATGCTGCACACTTTTTATAAATGATATTAATTTTTTGGTTTGTTTTTTGTTTCATTATAAAAACAGCAGTTTTTATGTAATGTGACAGTTTTTCAAATTGTATATGCATACAGCATTAATTAATGATAATAAAAATAAGCTTCAATAAATTTCATTTTAAATAAAATTGTTGCAAAAAAAAATACATGATTTTGTATGTCCATGAAAATTGTTTTAAAGTTTAAATAACGGAAGAAAATCAAAAACATTATTAAACTTCAGTTGACTTTTTTACAAAAAAAATCGATGCATAAAAATATTTCTAACATTTTTAAAATGTTAGCTGAAAGCTTCCTTAAATTTTAGGGAAAAACTTGTAGGACGTATGCTCTGTTTGCAGCACCCAGTTAGTCGACTCTTCTATGAAATTTCAAATCACTCGGAAGAAAGAGAGCTTTTACATATTCCTAATTTACTCAAAGAACATCAGAAAACGTTTTTAAGTTTTC
This sequence comes from Tachina grossa, assembly GCA_949987645.1. NCBI lineage: Eukaryota > Metazoa > Arthropoda > Insecta > Diptera > Tachinidae > Tachina > Tachina grossa. The sequence goes on from OX465276.1 coordinate 151,478,533, forward strand.
AATTTGCGCACAACTTAATGGGCAAAAATTTTATTTTTCTCCCAAGAGTTTAGTAAAGAAGATATTTGTATGACATTTTTACACAACATATGATGATTAATTCTCAATTTTTGAGAATTCCATTTTTTGAGTTATGACGTTCTTTGAGTAAATGAGCGATATGTACATACATATATGCTTATGTACTATGTACATTTTTTCGATTAAAAACACACATAGAAAAAAGTGTAATAATAGGTTTTATACACATTTAAGTAATTTGTTGTTCTAATCTGGCATTTGACTTTAATTTACTTAACCTCAATTTAAATCATATAAAAAGGCATCATTATAAATAATCGTGTCTAATCATTTTAATTAAATATTAAACATATGCGTTAAAAAAATAATGTTAGTTAATACAATAATTTATTGCTGATTCTAAAATATGTAGATAAAAACTTTTAATTCAATTTGATAAATTAAATAAGACTTATAACACATTAAGCTCTTCTGATCAAAAACATTTGCAGTAATACTAGTAAAATGCTGTAATTTTTATGTCTGAGTCGTAGGTCGTACATATAAACGCTGTCGGTAATTGAGGAGCTGGCGAACAAAACTTGACATGTCCTCAGTTAATTATTTTTTTTTTTTTTAATTTTTCCGGACTCTGAGTACACATCTATTAAGTCACGAAATATTTTCATGCAAAACCAGTTCGATCCTACCTTAAAAAAATAACGAAAACCGACTTTTCCTTGCTTGTCCGTATCTAAAAAGTTCAGTAATTTGCCTATCCTGTACAAAACAGGTAACGGGACTAGTCTGGTTTTGTTCGCCAGCTCCTCAATTTCTATATAAACATTTCGAGCCATAACCACAAAAAACGCTTAAGCGACATATTTTTTTAACTTCGTTTTTTTTTAGGAAAATCTACTATCTACGATTGTAAATATGTAATTGATTTTTGTCAACATATGAATTTCAAAAATTATGTCGCTTATGCTTTTTTGGTGGTTATAGCACGATTGGTTTATAAAAAAATTTTTATTGAAATTAGTAACACCTTGGGTACGATTTACGACTCCAAAAAAATGTTTTCAAATAAAGTCCGTTTAATATTTTATACATAGAACCTTAAAATATCTTCACAGAGAAAACAGTGCCTAATAAATACCTCATAAAATAGAACAAAATTAATAAGAAATCTCTATGGTTTTTTTCAATAAGGAAATCTTATTAATTTCATAGAGAAAACCTTTTTGAAAAAATCAAGAAAAAATTTTGTAGTTTTTATGAGGTTATCTTATTGATTTTTTTAATAAGGTTTTCTTCTTGATTTTATGAGGCGACCTCATAAAATAAAAAAAAATTATGTCTTTCTTTATTCTTTGTTTTTTGCTTATGTATTTTCATTTAAATTCTATACCATATACTTATGTATGTATGTAGTATATGTAGATGTTATTTATTTATACTATACATACTTACATAGATACATACATATTATATTGTATTCTTAATTAATTAACTCACCATACATACATATTATTACTTGAAAGGAGACAAGTATTGAACCAGCAAACTTCTGACTGATAGGCAAACACTCTAACCAATATGCTAACAAGCAGTCTCAATAACCATTGAAATAATTTTGCAAACATGCATATACATACAAAAACGAAAAAGATCATGAAAAAAATTGTCTGTGTCTATTTATCGATATGAAATAACAAGACACCTCATAAAATCAGGAAGATTTCCTTATTAAAAAATCAATAAGATGCTTTACACATAATCATATAGGAACCTAATAAAATCAAGAAGAAAACCTTATTGAAAAAGTCAATAAGATAGTCTAATAAAATCAAGAAGAAAACCTTTTTAAAAAAATCAATAAGGCAACCTAATAAAATCAATAAGAAATACCTATAGTTTACAATTTATAAGAAAACCTAATAGAATCAAGAAGTTTTTCTCTATGGATTGTTTGGATTGCCAAAATAACGGAAATTGAGTAAAAAAAGTTGGGAATAATAAGATTTCTTCTTGATTTTATGTGGTTTTCTTCTTGATAAAATTAATAAGATTTACCACATAAAAACAATAAAAATGAAAAAATCTTCGCTTCTTTCTGCTGGGATACCCCTTAGCCTAAAAACGCTTCATAGAGAAAATCTTATTGATTCTATGGGGCAGTTTTTTCTCTGTGTTCTATTCTCAAAATTGTTTGTTTTTACAGTGAAGGATAATCTAAAATTCGAAATATCAAGGAAAAACTTCAAATAATCAGCAGTTGAATGAAGAAGCCAAGAGGGAGGTAGAAAAATAGAACATAAACATGAGATTTATTGTATGTATTCAAATAAAGTCCATAAAAGAAAAAGCAAAAGTGGAAACGAAAAATAATAATAATAAACATGTGCTCTACCTTTTAATTCAATTATATACATACATACTAACGGTCGAATTCATAAAAAATATTTTGGGTTTATTACAGGTTTATTTGACAAATTTCCCATAGAAATATGTCAAATAAGCGCATAATAAACCTGAAATATTTTTTATGAATAAGGCAGTAACAAATTTTAATTTAAATATAGCTCGGGCTGCTATTTTGCCGCTAACTGACGTCTTACCACACAATGGCACTTGTCGGTAAAAAAAGCAAACAATTTGTTCACGTGAAACTTTGGTATTTTATATGGAAAAAAGCGCAAAGTATCTCGTGAACAAACTATGCGACCCTTTTTCCTCAGATAAGGGTAAATATTTTGCGTACATGTCTACCCCGAGGTATTAGTATGTAGGTTTCAATATCTTAAATACCACAAATAATTTGCATCCAGCTTTATCGGTTTTAAAAAAATACTAAATTTGAATTTATCATTCTATTAATAGATATATCTCTACATTCTCTTACAGTGAAATTGTGAATGAGTGAGAAAACAACTCTCAAACGCATTTTAAGTTCTGGCTTATTTCTGATGTCTAACTTGAACCTAAAGCCCATTGTATTGAAAAACTCACACTAGAAGTTTGTTGCTAGTAAATATTTTTGTAGAGCATGTTTACCCGTACTAATTTCACCATATTTCTTATGGAAAAGACAAAAAAGCCCATACAGAGATGGTTAAAATTGTCTATAAAGTAAATTTGCTGAACACATCCTATACCAAAAAATGTAAGGATTACATATTTTCCTGTGACATTTCACAATGACAATATGCAAAAAAGTGTAGACCTCAGGTGTGAACTTTTAAACGCCCCGATACATGTATTTTTTTTCAATATTAGTTTTAGTCTTCTACCAGAAGCAGATGTTAAAACTTTATTTTGTTTTTATTTTGCAGCGTTTTTATTATGAAACTTGACTTGAATTTTTCTGCAGCAGTATATTAAAATCTCTGCAGAAGCTTTGGAACTTGCTTTTGGTTTTATGAGTCCGCCTGTAATAAAAATATACGCCTATAACGAACTACTAATTAAAATTATCAAGTTTGTCATAGCCTTGTTCTACTATAAACTTATTTTTTGTTTTGTTTCACGACTACCATCCATCAATATCCAATTGCTTAACTTTACTTTAGAGTTGGTAACTCGTCATTTATAAAGATGCCAGACTGTAAAATTTGATTTTTATCAACAGTCTCTGTTCATTTTTTGGCATTTGAAACTTATTTTTCCAAATAATTACATGTTTTATGTGAACAGACAACAGAAAAGTAACTTCTACTTCGAAACAAATTTTTTTTTGCTTATTTTGTTTTTCAACATCACTATAAAATAAACCATTTGAAATTCAGCATGTACAGCATAAAAAATAAATACAAAATAAATATCAGAAATTCTAAAAGTTTTTTTTTTGTGTTTCTATAAAATGGGAAATAAGTTTTGAATTAGTTGGAAAAATAAAATGATTGTTTTGAGTTAAATATGTTACTATGTAGTGTAGTACACACGGAACGTGTTCGATATTTTGTGTGGGAAAAAAGTTAAAAAAAAAAGTTTATGCTTCATTTTGGCTAAGGATAAGGTTGACGTGCCAATTTTTAAAAATTAAATGTTACCACATGGAACAGTGTGGTAAATTCTTTTGGTTAGTTTTTCTTTTATTTCATGTGTTTTTTTAATACAAAATAAAACTTCATATGTACGTGCAATATTTTCCCCCAAACAAATTTTTTGACATTTATTGCAATTAAAAACAGCATCCCAAAAGGACGAAGTAGCAAAATAAGAAATTAGTTGTCAATTTTATTTATAATTGACAATTATTTGAAATGTGTTTTTTGAAACGTATAGCTGAAACATCTATAAAGTTTTAAAAGTTTGGCATTAACCGGTAAAAGAAATTAGGAATTTCGTTTAAATTGCAAACATGAAACTAAAATACAAATAAAAAGAAATAACATTGAGAGTTTGAATAAAACAAATAATATCGCCAATATCATTTTAAATGTTAGTTCCCTCAAGAATTTAGAATTTTAATTAACTAAACACACTGTACAATGTTTCGATTATACAAAGTAAATGCATATGTACATACATACATACATACATATGTACTTATTATGTATATGCATACATACATATCTAATGCACATGTATTTATTATGTGCATATATTTACATATGTATGTATATAGCAATGCATGTATGCACATACAAACATGTACATATATATATACATATATATAAGTAGGCATCACAATTTTGTTATTTAATGAACTGTACATTATTATTTTTCTGCTATTAATTATTTAATATATTGGCTGTATTTTTCAGTTCAATTTTATTGTTGTTATTTATTTTTATGGCTTGAAAAAATAAAGCAGCAGCACACAACAAATGCAACAACACAAATATAACCAAAAACCAATAATTATAATGCTTATACACTTTAAACTTTTAATTTATTTAATGGAAATTATCGAAATTAATTGAAATTAATGTTTATTTTTTAATAAATGCACATAAATTTATGAGTTTTCTGTTTTACAAACACTTGAAATGATAAAACAAATGCATATACGAAAAAAAACAAGCAAACAAACGAATTTATTTATGTATATAAATTAAATATTATTTAAAAAGTACTAAAAATAAATAAATTTATGAATATATTTATTATAAAGAAATTAAATAACTATTAATCTTAAAATGTGTATTATAATATCTATAAATTTTCTAAAATTTTAATAAATAAATTTAAAGTGTTGAATCATCAAGTTGGTTATATTTCAGCTGTAGATTATATAAAGCAGGGACCATAAATAACTGTTATGAATTCTATAATTTTTTTTTATATTTTTGAGCAGAAATGACTGTTATTTTATGATTTTTATTTTTTCGAGCAGAAATAATTATTATTTCCTGATTTTTATTTTTTTGAGCAGAAATAAAAATTAAGTTTTGAGCCGAAAAAACATGGGTGTACTAGTACTATATTTTTTATCACTTTTATGATATGGGTATATTAAATAAAATCATTTTCGGTATTTTCCAATGGAATAACCACACATTGATCCCATCATAATATTTATATATGTACATATATACACTATATACATAGATACATATGCGTATATGTACTAGTGTCCTGCACAAGACTATTTATAAGACTTCAAGACATGAGAGATTTTTTCAAATGCTTTACTACAGCGAAATATTCTAAAAGAATCGCTAAACAACACTGTTGGCAAGACAAACAACCGAAAAAAATGTCTTGCCAACAGTGTTGCTTAGCGATTCTTTTAGAATATATCGCGGTAGTAAAGCATTTGATAAAATCTCTCATGTCTTGAAAGGTCTTATAAATAGTCTTGTGCAGGACACTAATATGTACATATGTACATACATATTAGAGAGCTGCGTAAACAGTCTTGAAATGTAAAAACGTCATGATTTTTAAATGTATTCACGTAGCATGTATTATACTAAACCAATAATAAATGCTGTCGTACTATAAGCGAGGCACGATGGATGTATTGGTGTATGTGTATATCAGTTGTAACAAGCGATGCCGCAAGACAGCTTGCTTGTAACAAACACTCAAAAGAAGTACTGTTGATTAGTGTATGCTTGTTATTTTTCATATTGTACGTTTGAGTGTGTGTGTAATATGTAGATGGTAAGCTATTATGTGATTAACCGCATACAACTAATGTTAATGCATGTGTGTGCCTTTGCATGTGCGCAGAAAAATAAAAGATCATACACACATACATGCATGACGTTTGTACACGCGCTTATGCGTAGAAAGAAGCTAGTATCACAAATTCTTCCGTCACAAAGTGTTTTCTTCTTTACTCCTATGCCTACAATACTCAAAAAAATTTCTTGCAAACAGTTTTGTTAATGTTTGTTTTATAAGATTTCGCTGTAGTAAAGCATTTGAAAAATCCCTCATGTCTTAAAAGTTCTTATAAGATATCTTGTGCAGGAGACTAATACATATGTATGTATATATTTTTTACCATAATGTAACTTCCATTTCTGTTAGAAAAATTATAAATCAGGAATTGATTTTTATTTCTGCTTGAAAAATAAAAATCAGGAAATGACTTTTTTATTTCTGCCAAAAATATAAAAATCACAAAATAACAATTATTTCTACTCAAAAAATACTAGGTGGCCGCAAGGGCTCATGTGACTATTTTCGCCGCTTGTAATTTGAATATACGTTGGATATCAAAACACATTTTTCAGTACATTTTTCTGACATTTCAAGTATAAATTTCTCAAAGCTAATTGAGTTGAGTATACCTTATATAAATTTGCCTTGATATAACAGTTATTTACCTGCTTAAAAAAATCAAAAATATTAAAATCATTCCGAGTTTTGAAAAATCTAGTTGAAAATAAATAAAATAGTGCTTGATTTTTTCTTTAAAAATTCAAGAATAATTATTATTTTCGATCCCTATTTTAAAGAAATTTTTTTGTCTTTCAAAATATTTGATTTAGAGATTATTGCAGTAATATTTGCCATATTTGCAGATTTCTCTGCATTTTGCTGATTTTTCATTGCAAAAATTATAAAGTGAGTTTTGCAGATTTTCACTGTAAAATTGCAGATTTTCTGAAATGCTTGTGTAACATCAATATTTCGAGTTTTTCTGTACTCCTCAAAAGAAATTGCCATGGTGTTACTGTCAGAAACATACACATAAGAAACACCAACAAATAAGTAGTTTATGCACAGATTTTTTTCACTGTTATTTAGAAAATTGTGCATATATGTATGTAATTATATTAAAGTTGAGCGATATTTAGAAACCTGTTACTTTTTCACAGCGATTGAAAAATCACAACTGTGACTGAATTTATCAAGTAACAGGTTTTGAAAATATAGTTCTTTCATACAAACTGTGATTGTTCTTGCATGCTTACTTTACAATAAATAAAAATCGTTAAATCGCGTCAAATCATCTTTTCTGACAACTATGTACAACTCACATTTTTATATTTGCATTTTTATTGTCTCTCTGCCTCTTATATATTTTTTTTATTTATTCTCAATATTTGAACGGGGTTGATTGCTAATTGCTTGTTCTTGCTGCTCTTCTTATTAGTATTTATCAAAACACCAATACTAATAAATACTTTTAAAGCAGCGATCCCCACACATATCCATTCACACTTATGTTTGTGTTGGTGCTTCGTTTTTGAGCGTAATATATTTTGCTCTTCTTATGGCAGGGCTGCCAAGACATATTTGTAACAGTGTGCACACTTCTACCGATATTCGGTAGATTCTACCGAATATGTTTGTGGATTGAACAATCTACCAATTCTACCGAAGAAGGCCTGAAATCTACCGAATATTGTTATTTAGTAATTTAAGTCGATATATGTGTAAATTGCCTATTTTGCCACATAGCAGTGCGGCCGCAGAGCGGTCATTTAATGTTATGAAAATCATTAAAACAGAACAAAGAAATCGGTTAAAAACTGAAACTATAAGTACCCTAATATTTGCCAAAGAATTGTGCCTTGGCGATGAAATATTTATTAATACCAATGATTTAATAATTTTTGCACCAAAGTTTAAATTCATAAATGGATCTTACATATACTATTTGTAGTTACAAATGTTTGTCAAATAAAAGTTATTTTACTAGCTTTATAAAACCTATGTACAAAAACTGAATTAATTCCTGTTATTTGTGTATATTATTTTATATATTCATAGCACATCTATATAAAGGGTAAGGGTAAATAACTGGGGATGACACTTTTTTTTATTGGAAATGCTTCATTGTTTATGGCAGTTTAATTTCCAAACACATGTGAAGTTTTAAATGCGCTTTTGGAACCTGTCTAGTTTGATACTCCTTGCACGTACCCTTTATATATAAGTACATACATATATTTTGTTATTTTTTTATGTTTCTTTGAATTGTTATTTTTTGTGTTTCTCTGAATAAAAAAAATTCTACCGAATTTCATTCAAATCTACCGATTTTTTTTGTCGATTCTACCGAATTAAAAAAAAATTAAGTGTGCACACTGATTTGTAATATATTTGTAAGACTCTAATTCGAGTAAATTCTTCGTGTTCAAAAAGAGATAAATGCACATTTGATGTATTTTAAATAGTATATAATAACCTACTTTCAGATATGATTATTACAGCTCTAAAAAATAGAAAACCTTTAAATTAAACTAATTTAAAAAGAATCAATTGTTGTCTGGTAAAATGTGACTACACAACCGGCACATATGAATAGCTGATATTAAAGTGGTACCCCTGATTGTAGTAACACATTAAATAAAAATACAAATTTTCTCTTATTGCTCTCTTCATTATTGTGAGAGCACTCGCACGCGTGCGCGGTTTTGAAGATCGCTGTTTTAAAGCAATGCTGCCCACAAAGAGAAAACCGAGAGAAATGTATAAGCGTAATTCATTTGTACAAAAAGCCGATTGATGTTCGGCACTCTGGCGCTTCTCTGGCCAGCAGTGTTTTAAAGCAGAAGAGCTGAAATGTGTTAAACCGTGATCACAGTCACTGTTTAATTTCACGCTGCTCTTCTTATTAGATTTTCGCAAACTAACAGAACTGCTACAAACAAAATACTGCTAAACTGTGATCACAGTCACAGTTTAAAAGAACAGAGATTTATAAATCACGTTCACAACGAGCAACATTATTAAAAAATCACGCTATCGCTCATCACTAATGTATATTTATTTATTCCTATCCTTTTCTTAATGTTTATTTTTACATATTTAACAATTTGTGATATCAGCATATACACTGAGGGAAAAATGACGTTGCAAAACTAACAACGTTCGTAGTCAATTTGGCACCCTACGTTGTCGATTTTTTTTAACCACACTGGTTGTCAATTCGTTAACGAACGTGTACAAATTGACAACAGGATGTTGTCAAATATTGGTATTTGACAACGCACGTTTTCAACTAGTTACTGATCGTGTTCAATTGGACAACACATTATTGTAAAATTTTAGGTTTTGACAACCTGAGTGTCAACTTGTAAACGAACGTGTTCAAAATGACAACGCTTTGTTGTCAAATTTTAAGTTTTGACAACGCCGGTATCAATTTGTAAACAAATGTGTGCAAATTGACAACGCTTTGTTGTCAATTCTTACTCGTTTGTTGTCGGCTATGTTTTTCTTATTATTTGTTTGTTACCGAATGTGAAAGGAAGCATGTTTTGGAAAACTAGTAAAGAAAGTAATAATAATATGCGAGAAAATAATTTGCTGGAGCTTTTAAAAGTTAATGGTGAGTTCATGGTGGCCAGTGACACGTGCACTCCCATCTCCGATGCTGAAGACACTGAGGATAATAAACTTGACGAATTCTTAAAAACATAAATATGGAATCCGTTCTTGAATATTTAAAAGGTAAGTAAATCAAACCTTTTATTTACAAAAATAATTATTTATGCCTATTTTTAATTTTAAGCATAACACAACATTTAGAGCTTGCCATATTAGAAAAGGAAGATTTGAAGCAAGCAGTTCCACCATTAGGGCTACGTGTGGAATTCAGAGAAAAGCTCTTTGCGTGGAAAAAAAACTGAGGTTCACTAAAACAGGACAAAACTTTTTTAATATTAGTTATTGAATTTGTAACTCTACCAATATATACAATTAATAATGGAAAAATTTATTTTAGAGTTAAGTTAATTTAAATTGTTGTATGTTTGTATATAATTAAATTTAAATTATTTAATAAAACAAGTTTTAAAAAAGAAACCATGGATTTTAGTATCTATTTTTATGTGAATAGATTGGGAAAGGAACGGAAATTTATTTCCAAATAGGCAACGAACGGTGTCAAATTGACAACAGCATGGTGTCACATTGACAACGGTATGGTGTCATATTGACAACGGTATGGTGTCAACTTGACAACGCCACGGTGTCATTTCAGCAACGATATGGTGTCAATTTTACAACGATATGGTGTCAATTTGACCACATTTGTGCTCGATTTGACAACGATTGTGCTGTCAATATTTCGTTGTCAGATTGACAACGGCGTGTACAACTTGACCACAAACGTTGTTGATACACTTTTGACACCGAATGTGGTCATTTTGAGCACGTATGGTGTCATTTTTTCTCTGGGTGTATGCTTTTGTATAGCAATATAATTTATGTTAATTCGAAAACATAATGAAAAATAATCCAAAATGAAGGTGTTTATATTGTTGCAGTTTTTTTTAATTCTTTTTTCAGGTTTGTCAGATTTTTTAGCCAATTTTTGCATATTTTTTGTAAAATTTTCTGGCAACAGTGATTGCAGTATTTGACCAGTTTTCTATGTACATGCATGCATACAAAGTTGGCATCACTTGATTTTACCCGTTCTTTAAAATGTAGAACTCAGGGTTGGGGTTGTCAGATTTTTTTTTACCTATTTCGCTAAATTTATTTTAAAAATCGAAAAAGTAAATTTTTCTTAATATATATTTGATAATAAATTTGTTTTTATGTAAGAATCTAAACACAATGTATGCGGTGCGGTGCGATTTCTCGTTGCGGGAGAGAAAAATAAACATAATACATCGGAAGACGGCGACGGCAATACTTGTCATAGTTTGTTTAAATTTTTATTAATTTTTTTGTGCATACATTTTTATAAAAAAATTACTCTTTCTGTTAAATATTTTGTAATGGCAGTAACTAAAAACAAAAAATTATTAAAATTTTATACATTCGCAGATATATTTGATAAATTTTTTAAGCTTTTATATTTTATGAAAAACATTTTTGAACTCCAAAATCATGTTTTTTGTTGTGAACACCTCCAATTATTCAAAAACTATGGTAACATCAGAAAGAGAGTCAAAAATTGAGAGAATAAGAAAGTCCGCAATGAAAATAAAATAGATTTTAAATTTATGCCGTTCCGCACTGAGGGATTTTACTTCAAAATCGTATGAAAAACCGCACCGCAATGAATTCTCCTTGCATTGTGTTCAGACTCCAAACTTCTTTTAATATAAATTTTTATAAAATACATAATCGTATACAAATTGAGAAGAAAATCTCCAAGAGTAGAAATATAATCGCCAAAAATTATTTCTTGTAAATTTTTCTCATCTAAATTCAAAACGCTTTAATTAATATAAGAAAAAGCATCAAATGCAAATTTTTTTAATTTCACACACGAGTTTTGGTAGAATTTTTTGAAACTACTCCTTTAAAAACTAATTTTTCTGAAGTACAAAAATTTTGAAGTCAAATTTTGTTAATATAACAAAAATTAAAAATTTAAAAAACCCCCGACTTTTTTCAAAAAAGATGTTATATCTTCTAAACGGCTGGACCGATTTTTTTCAAACATAGCTAAGAACCCTCTCGATCAAGTCATCTTTCAAACAGAAAAAACTAAATGAAAATCGGTCCAGCCGTTTGGCCTGTACGTGGACACGGACAGACATACAGACACACACTACAAACTTATAACACCACTTTTTTTAGTCGGGGGTTAAAAATAGAAATTAAAATCGCCAACAAATTTATTTATCGATAGAAAAATCACCATGTCGTTAAATCGAAATTTTAGACGCCAAACAATTCGGAAAATCGCCACATTTGGCGAGAAATCGTCATATCTGACAACCCTGGCACAACTGTGTATCATGTACTTTCGAGAATCGGAAATTGTTTTCGAAAGGTTTTGTTTTTCAAATCGAGTTACAAAACATTCCCCTGGCCTTTACTAATAGGTTTTACAGGCTGCCAGTCTCATGAGAAAGCGGCTCACTTGGGCCAGCACCCAACAACAGGCTCCGTGGTGCTAATAACTTTCACATAGAAGGAATATAGAAGCATAGAGGGAATATACTTTACTCACATAATACGCACTTAAAATGACAGGACTTATAAATCTAGAACAATAAAAAATCCTCCTTTCAAACTTTAAAATTTGTAGCAACAGAAACACACTTAAATAAAATAAAAGAAAAACAATCTAAGAAATTATAAAAAAAGAAGCACAGCTGTGTTTAATGGATTTTGTGGTTTTACACGAACATTATTATAAAAGAAATTATTTAAGTATAACAAAATAACATAAAATCTTACGTACATACATACGTATACGAGTTATGTTAACCGAATAAAAAAATAAAAAATTATACTTATGACATTTAAATGTCATTAAGAAAAATACAAAGGTAACATACATACATATTTCCTTAGACAAGTAAAAATTTCAATTGTTTTTTATTGTTAGTGTATGTGTGTTCGTGTGCTTAACGGAAATGTTTAAAATTGGTAACATATTGCAGTTATGTTTAATATAACAGTTTTTTTAATAAATAAATATTAAGGCATGACATTTGAATGGCTCTTTAATTACTGAAACGGAAAATATACTAATAATTAAATTGTCTGAAATTGCTAAATGTGAATTGAATATACAATTAAGAGCATTAAAAAAATTGATATCAAACTGTTTAAAGATTTTCGCAATTCGTATATTTCTCTCAATATTGGTATCCATGTAAATATAATTTTGGTCAACAACCTTGTGCCTAAATTCAACCTTGTGCTATAACATACATGCATTAGGAAAAGGGATGATTATTTATTTCCTTTAATGAATATTATTTCTACTAAATGCCCTGGGCTGAGTAATAAAACTTTTTCCTAATAGGTTTTTTTTTTTTGTTTGCCTAAGTTACTTTTAAGAAATATGTGATTTGCAAAACTCCCAGCTAAAAGCTTAACAAACAGGATGCGTTCATTTAAAAACTTATTAAATTGCTATAATATATAAGGTTTTATCTTTTGCCATTTATTTTATTAGGGGGTTTGTTTTAGCCTTCTGAGTTCCTTCTTTTTATTGCTTAGACAATTTACCAACTTATACCAAATAATATTTTATGTATTGTTTGAGCCATTTCTCTCTATGACCTCCTCTGTCTCGAGTATGTCTCTCTCTCTCTCTCCTTCTTTTTTCAACAATAAAGCAAGCAGAAATTGGCTTCTTTTATTTTGTTTTTAGAGAAACTGTTTATGCCCAAGCAACAGAGTAGAAAAGTATAAAATCATATAAATTTTAAGCCAAAAAACCAAAATTTTTCAACGCTTATTTTATGTAAAATATGCTGAGTTTTCCAACTGTTAAAATGTTTAATAACCTCTCTCTTTTCCCCACTGCCGCTTTCAGCTCTCATATTATTTTCTGTGCTCTAAGTAACGGAAATGGAAGTGCTAAGACAGCAGGCAATTAATTTGCATGGCAAAAAAATTACTGTAGAGCTGTTTAAAACTTTTTTTGTACGTTTCTTTGTCTGCTTTAGCCGAAAATTAAACCTTGTTGATAAGATTTTGTGAGTTGTCTTATTTCGTACTTGGGAAGTATGTAGAAAGGAAGAAAATAAATATATTTTAGCATTTTCTAAACCTGAACTTTAAATCATTTGATTTATGTTGATTTTTAATGACTTTTCATCAATCTTAGAAGAAAATTAGTAAAACATAAAGCAAATAAGATAAGATTGCTCATTAGAAAGCAGATAAAAAATATAAATAAAGTTTTCAAAAGGTTAAGGTAATGAAAAGAAAGTTTTTTTTCCAGGGAATGCCATAAAATATAGGGTGTTTTTTATTGAGGTATAGAACTTTAAGTTGGCATCACTTTTTTAACTGGCGGCCATTTTGTCAGCTGTCAAGTGATTAATATTTAGTTTGGTTTGCCATTTCATCATGAACAGGTTGACAAAAGAACAACGCTTGCAAATCGTGCAAATTTATTTCGAAAATAATGGTTCAGTTCGCGAAGTTTACCGCAAGCTCCGTCCATTTTATGGTCGACATAATCGTCCATCAGAGCAATTAATTCGGTTAACCATGGATCGTTTTCGCACTACGTTTACTCTATGTGATAATACGCATCCGCAGAGACGTCGAACAGTGCGCACCGAAGAAACAATTGCCGCTGTAGAGCAAAGTGTTGAAGAGGACCCGAATGAATCGATTCGCCACCGTGCACAGCAATTGGAGCCGACTAACCGACTATTTTGTTCCCGAATTGGATGGCATGAATGTGGATGAGTTGTGGTTCCAACAAGACGGCGCTACATGCCACATAGCACACGTCACAATCGATTTATTGAAGGAAACATTCGATGAGCGCATAATTTCGCGGAATGGACCTGTCAATTGGCCACCAAGATCGTGTGATTTGACACCATTGGATTATTTTCTTTGGGGATATGTGAAGTCGCTCGTCTACGCCAACAAACCAGAAACGTTAGGGGACTTGGAAGCCAACATTCGTGGCGTTATTGCCAACATACGGCCCCATATGCTCGAAAAAGTGGTTGAAAATTGGACCTGTAGAATTGGCTTTATTCGAGCTAGCCGCGGCGGCCACATGCCCGAAATCATATTTAAACATTAATGGCATAAAATTATCCTTCCAATAAAGCCAAATTGATGGACATTAAGACGATTTTCTTGTTTTATTTCAATTCGAAGTTCTATACCTCTGAAAAAAACACCCTATATAAGAAAAAAGAAATTAATATATTAAAAAATTTATAACTTACTAGTCACGTTCAAAGAGAAAGTAAATGTTGAGTGAACCTTTGGTAAAGTTCAGTACATACGATTGTCAGATCTTACAATATTGTCAGCAAAATATGCGAAAAATTTCTTACAACCGTAAGAACTGGCAAATTTTTTTCTGGTAGCGTGGTCATTAACACCATTATTAGTTCTTTGTAATATTACCAGCTGGCAGACATCTGACAATCATGTGAACACATTTCGTTGTCATTGTCAGACAATTTTTATTTTCAGATTTGTGAAGTTTATGCATTTGACAATGGCATCATTTTCAGAGAATTCTTTATATTGATCTTACTCCAAATACATATCTATCTAAAATCGTTTTAAATGTTTCTTTGTGGTATATAATGATTTATATTTTGATTTTTTAAGTTGGTAACAAACACAGACGATTGATAAATGACAATCAGGTTTATTATGAACAGCAACCATCAACTGGTTGAAAAGTGAAAAAATTTGTCAACTATGGTTCAAATAGGTATTACCAAAACCAGTTGATAAAGTTGTGAATGAGTATGTATTCGCTATTGTGAATATGCATTTGAAGGAAAAAATATATAACAGCTATCAAATGACAAAAATAAAAAAATTAATAGACAAATTTTATTTTCAAAATAAGTCCGATTGAATATTTTTCTCCTACTATTTTGTAGTTGAAAAAAAAGAGAATAAATTTCCGTTGTTAGCTATTCACAATAGTGATTTTGTAGTTGATGGTTGATAAATTATGGTTGATACCTCTTTTGAACCGCAAACATTTCGTAATACCGATTTATCAACTTTGTTGTAAAAATTTCTCTTATCAACCACACGTTGCTGTTCATAATAAGCCTGAATTTCTATCAAATGCTTTGAGTCTGCCAATAAGAGATATGACCAACTCGTTCAGCCGGTGGTTTTAACAAACCTGTTATCAAAAGCATAGGTTTTTGTCTAAAACGACCGACTGAAAGAGTTGAACCCGGCTCCACTGGCAATGCTTAACAACAATTCTGAAATTGGTAACAGTGTTTAAAGTACCCCTTTAAAGCAGAGCTGCATTTACTTTAAAAAAAACGGTGGCTAAAGCCTCAGTTAGCCGACTGTAATGGAATGTAACTGCAACCGTAGGAAACAGCTGATCGATATTTTTATATTGATTCTTAAATATCATATCTGAAATAAAATTATCGTTTATGATTTTAAACACGACTGCAGGACCATTATTAATTTTTTTAAAACCAGAAATTTACTTGGATTCGGTTTACATAAAAGGGCCGAATGTTGCACAATGGAATATAACCGATTTCTTTTTAGAAAATTTGAACTGTGTTTTTATAATAAGAAATTTTTTTGGAGCTTTAAGATTTTTATTAACAATATTTTAGAACGAAATTATGGAGTTATAATAACTTGAAGGCTCTAAAATCGCCATAACCGCTAAAAAAGCTTAAGCGACACATTTTTTGAACTTTGTTTTTTTTGAGGAAAATCGACTTTTTACGATCGCAAATTATAGATTTTGGTCAAAAATTGAAGTTCGGAAATTATGTCGCTTAAGCTATTTTGGCGGTTATGGCACGATATCTGACATACATATTTCGCAGCAACATTTCTGTGGCAAAAAGGAAAAAGTGCTTAAGTCGAGATAAGCTGATTTTGAGTTAATGGTACCCCCGTAATCTGCATATCTGAAAGTATCCCTGGTCAAAATTTCAATAAATTTGTGTAATTTTTCAGGAAGTTATAGCACTATGACTTGCGAGTTATCTTTTTTAGACTTCTAATCTAATTCTGAATAATAGCTTAATTGAGGTTATACTTTGGTATATTTCAACTTAAATGTATTACTTATAGTGTGTAGAACGACGTTTGCTTAAAAAAATAAAGTTAAATAGAGAATTTCCTAATTTAACTGTAAAAGAAAAAAAAATTGAAAATTGAAATTTAATAATGCCACAGACAAAGCTCTGACTTACCTTGATCTGTAAATGAATACAATCTATTGCATTCTTTAAGAGACTAATTAATTAGTTAATTTACTTCTGTAATGTAATCTTTGAAGTTTCTTTAAATAACTAAAATTTTATTAGATTTCTCTAAAACACAGCTGTGCTAATTGATTTTACAATTTTCTATTCATTTGTTGGCAACTGCAATTTGCCAAATTATCTTTAGTTTATTCTTTTTAACAGTCTATCGAAATGTTATTTATTAGCAATTAAGTTCATTTATCAAACTAAATTGAAACTGCTGCCATATAAACTCAGACACATAGCGAAAACAATTTTTTGTCCTCTCTTAATATTTTAACCACAAGAAAGAAATCTCTTTTTTACACATTTCCAGATAAGTTTTTCCTAAATAAATAAAACATAGAAAAAAAGATACCATAGAAAATAGTTTAACATTATTTTATGTATAGCGAAACCAATATCAAATATATACATATACATAAGCTTAAACGTTAGTTAGTCCTAGTTTACACTATGAAACTTTTATTACTGATTAGTTTGTTTGTTTTGAGAGAGATGAGGGGAAAGAAACGTTTCTGTTCCCTTCGTTTCTCTCTCCCTCAAGCTTAGCAATAAGACTTGGATAGCAGTGATGGTATTTTGGTGCGGTTCGGGTATTTTTTTGTGCTTTTTCCCTCTTCATAAACGCGAAATTTTTGCTTATACCTTTTTTTAAAAAGCGGGTATTTAGTGCTTTTAACAATTTCTTACAGTGCTTTTGGTGCTTTTTTGTCAAATAAAAATATTTTTAGGCTTCTTAAATTGTTTTTAATGACAATAACGGAAACTATATTAAAAACAATGTAGAAAACTTTTCATAATTGGGATTAAAAAATTTATTTTTTTTTTGCAAAATAAAAAACCACATAATTCTCTGCATAATAATTGATTGAAAGTAGTATGCAATAAGCATTTGTTAAAGGTTACACAAATATTTAATCATACTATAGGGTGGTTAAATTTTAAGGGTCGATTTCGGAATTTTCATAAGGCTGTTAATTTGTAAGTGCAAAGTAAATCAAAATGTTCACGTCTACAACAAAATGTAGGTAAATTTGTATTCAACGCACAAGAGTGGTTAAATTTTAAGAGCCGATTTCGATTGAAAGCATGAGGTTATCAATAGCAGTCAGTAGTTTTAGACAACGAGTAGCCAACCCCCAATTTATTCATATCGTGTTGACGTGCTGTCAATGTTGACAACTGGAAAAAAGGTGAATATCGCAAAAACAAAAACTTTTAAGTTAAGAGTACTTAAGAAAAGAGTGACGCTTTTAATGCATTCTTTATGTGTAAATAATTTTTCAGTAACATACATATCTTAATCTAAAGGGCTTTGGACACGATCAAAATGCTTGCTGTCAAGTTCGTGTACGTGTGCTTGTCGGCTTGATGTTACCATGCTTGATGCCCCACCAAGCATTCATTTTTATTTTGATTTTGTGCTGTTCGTTTGGTTGAAAAAAATTTATAAAAAAGTATAAATAAAGAAATTCAATAACAATAATGGCAGCACTGCTTACAAAAAAAAAAAGAACAAAGCAAAATAAGAAAGTTATAACACTTCTTTTTTCTTCACCAGTCACATTTATATTTTTTAATTCCGATATTTTGGGCAACCGTTCACAATGGAAATATAATTATAATGAAAATTTGTACGCGCTTGATGGGGTAACAATGTACACGCATTTACAAGTGACAGCAAGCATGCCGAAAATCAAAATTTTTTGATTTTCCATCAAGCATCGTTGGTGTCAAACATACTAACAAATTTTCACTCATATTATAACCAATCTCAGCAAGCATTTTGACCGTGTCTAAACCCCTTAAACCTAAGCTTCACCTACTATTGTATGTATGTACATATGTATGTGTGTATATGTTACTATATTATTTGACTCCTGGTTTTTTTATTTTTGTTTTTATTATTTTTATTAAATTAATCAAGATTTTGTTTTAATTAATATGTTAATAAATTCTGTTATTACATCTCAAATACTTTGTTTATTTTGAAGCAAAAATTTTAAATTATATTTTGAGCTTTTATACTCTAAACTTTTAATTTTAAATGGCTTACATGTATTACAATTAAAAAGAATATTTTCGTGCTTTTTTACCTTTACCCTTTTTGCAACAGCTTAATGTGCTTTTGCTCTTCGTAGAGATACAAACATTGTTGGATAGTGTAAACTAGGACATAGCGTAATAAGAAGTGTAAATGTCAGAGCAACTGAAAAAAGGAGAGGCAAGTATTTTCGTCCGTATCACTAGAGTTGACACGTTCAGTCTTCAATTGCAGAGTTTAACTTCTATTTCTTGCAACTTTAACTAAGCAAGTAAAAAAACGACTGTTTTGCAAAAAAAACTACATTTTAAGCTTAAAACTTTTTGTATTGTACATTTAGGAATTAATCGCATTTATCGAAGTATTAAAAAGTTTATAACATCAATTAAATGTTTTAGTTTTTTTTATATTTTTCTCTTATTCCACACATTTCTTCAATTTAATTTACTTTTGCTTGGAGTATAAAGTGTTTTTTCATTGTTGTCTAATTTTTTTTAACTTAGAACATTTTTTTTAAATTTTTTTGTGCGAAGAAAAATAATTTTCTTTCCCCATTTTTCAGTTTTACTATTGAAAAAACATTTGTTACTAATTATCGTGCCAATAAAAATTAAGAGAAATTGTTGCAAAGGGAATTTACAAAAGTTCTTATTGCGCTACTACCATTTAAAGGAAATAAATGTAAAAGTAAAACAAAATGGAGTAAAAGCATGAAACACGAAATCAGTATTAAATGAAAATTAATTAATATTAATTGATTGGGTGATTTTCATGTTTTATTATATTTCATTTAATGTTTGGAGGCAAAAGTAGCTAAAGTTTATAGCAAGATTGTATTTAAAGAGAAGAGATTTATTGAAAGTAAATCAGCGGGCAAATTTTCATAAAATTTTTTATTGCGTTTGTATGAAAGTTAAAAGTGACAACATACACTTGAGAAAAATACATTAAAAAATAATTAAAAACTAAGTGATAAAACAAAATTGCATAAACACATTTTCCATACAAATTGACACAAAAAAGTAACACCAGAAAGCAGTCGAGAGATAGAATCTATTTTATTTTGACAGAGTTTTTTCAAATGCTCTCACATATAATTACTCATTCTCTTAATAAGGCTACCATATTTTCAATAAATTTTATACATTTTGTGAACAAAACTACAAAGGAAAATAAGCACAAAAGAAAATTAAACAAAAATTAGAGAGCATTTGAAGTTACTGCCGTAGATTTTATTATGTGCTTTGGGGTAGTGTTGTAAAAGTATTGAGTATTTGAGTACTGAGTACTCAATACCGGGAGTTTTTCCCGGTACTCAATACACAAAAGTAACTACTCAATACTTTCAGGGTTGCATTTTGTAGTATACAAGCGAAAGTCTTCCTTTAAATTACATCAAAATTATACAACAAATATGACTCTGAACCTCATGGAGTTAGTGTAACAAATACCAATTCTGTTAGGAATTATTTTGATACGAAAACAGGCACAAAAAAGTACTACAAAATGTATTATTGAACTACTACAGTCATTCACAAATACTATTGGACAGAAAAAGTGATCCTTTAGAATAGTGGAAGGAAGGCACGTGACCAGCAAGTCAGCTCTTCACAAATATGAAAAATATTTTAAATTCTTTCAATGTCGGTAAAATTTTATTTCTACATTTCAACAATGACTAAATAATAACATCAATTGTGAGAAAAAATGTTAGTTAAAAAATATTTAGAAGATAATTTAAGAGATTAATGCAATAGAAGTGTTAAGAGTAGGTTAAAAAGTTTTTATGTACAAAAATTAATCTTCAAACTTATTTATTTTCATTTGTTATATTGATTTAAATATACTTGTATTTAATCTTTGTTTTTTTCCATATTGCACATTATCATTAAAATAATATAAATAATAATTTTTACTTCCCTTATACATACATATATAAAGTATTGAGTAGTATCGAGTACCCAATTGAAAAAGTATCAAGTAGTACTGAGTATTCAAAAGAAGCCGCTTTTTACAACACTACTTTGGGGCTGTCCATATATTACGTAACGCTCTAGGGGTTGGGAGGGGGGGGGTTCGAGTTTTGTTACGATTTGTTATGGTGGGGGAGGGGGTCTTTGAAAATGTTACGTAACAGAAAAAATTACTAATTTTGTACAAAAATACGTATGTTTTTCTCATTTATTTATTTAATTGATCATAAGTGTTGCCTACATATATTATGTATATTATGTATACTACATACATCTGCCGAATGTCAACTTTTGATATTCGAGAATTTGAATTCGAATTTTTAAAAAGATATACGCGAATACGAATATTTAAAACGATATTCGCGAATACGAATATCTATTGTATGTGAAATTTATGGACATTTAATTGGAGGTCTATTTTATTCTGCAAAATTAAATAAAAAAATGTGTATGGAAAAGAACTTCATAATTCTGTCCGTATACATTAAAGTTTATGAAAACTATCCAAAAATGTAAATAACATTTGAAAATTATACAAAGTTTTTATAATAAATTAAATAAATTGTAAACTGAACATACATGGTTCTGAATTCCTCATCTTTATCCATTTACATTTTTAAACATTCTTAATATAACTATGTACATAAAAACTTCTTTTTATATTAAACTGCAGAATATATTAACATTAAATCCACCAAATATATAGAAGGAAATCGTATTTGCAGAAGTTTAGGAAAAGGTTTATGGCAATTCTCATAGACAAAAAACCCAGAAAAAAAGTTTGCCTACTAGAATGCAAAAAAGTGTGTACTCTCCAGTCGTGAGTACTTACAATTTGACTGAATAAGCCATTCACCCTTATTCTATTTGGCGTCGGCAACATAACACGACGTCGTTTTTAATGTTTTTTATCAAATCGGTATTCCCGTAGATAGTATTGCCATTTATCGATGACTGTCAGCATATGTTTGGTATTCTGAAAGAAACATTGATGTTGATGTTGCCGTTCATTTCGTCGTCAGTGTTTTTGATGTCGTGTTCTGTTGTGTGCATGCCTCAACGAATTTGAAAAATAATTTAAATGGTAAAAAAGTGAAATATAAGTAGATATAAAAATGTACATATTTATTTGAAAAAAGTTCTTAAAAAAAGTGAAAAATATAATATG
Organism: Tachina grossa; assembly: GCA_949987645.1. Classification (NCBI taxonomy): domain Eukaryota; kingdom Metazoa; phylum Arthropoda; class Insecta; order Diptera; family Tachinidae; genus Tachina; species Tachina grossa. Next base: position 151,500,787 of record OX465276.1, read on the forward strand.
GACAAAATTAAAATTACCAACCCCAACCAATTTGAAAAGTTTGTGGAAGAGTTGGAAAAGTCCTTCTTTTGCTAGAGGATTCCTCAGGGGTAGTTTCCTAATAATTTCAAGGTGCAGTGAGAAAGTGAGACTGCACTAAATTCCCTCGGTCCACCAATTAGAACTAGTGGTGGATGGCAAAATGTAAGGTAAATAGAGTGTTGGGAAAATATACTGAGGTTTAAATTAAAAAAAGGTTGCAAACAACAACAGCAAAGCAACTGAAGGTGGGGTATATAAACAATTAGCACTGAGTACCTTTGGAGGAAGCTCCAAGCTCCAATAAACGTTGATCTGATCCCTTTTGTTTCAAAAGTTAGGCTCTATTGTATCCAATACATTCCTAAATGATGTTTTGTTCAACCGAAAATATTTGTAAAATATTAAAAGGATGAACATTACCCATTATTTTCCAAAAACATGAGAGAACTTATCACTTACTTTTCCTTGGGTAACTGGCAAATGCATGACTTTTGTCTGAGAAATCTTATTTTCACTATTAATTTTTTTTTTCATCGTCTCAATAGGAAAGAAAAACATTTTATTTTAATTTATTTACAAAGCTTTTACTTATTCAAAAATACTTTTACCAAAAATAGTAAACAAAATGAACCAGCTGACTCAAATATTGGATATGTGTATTGTATTTATCGATAAACAGGCAACGTCGTCATAACACTGTTAGGGAATACAAAGTTAGCATTGATGTTGTGTTATATTGATGTTGTTTCAAAATTGATGACGATGTTGCCGACGCCAAATAGAATAAGGGTGATTATTTTTGTATGAGAAGTTCAAAAGGTATGCGGTACCCTATACTTTTTGCCTACAAATATCCAAAAGTTAATAGATTACTGATTGCCTAAAAGTATTCAAAATATAATGGGTTATTTTATGCTCACAAAAATGCAAAATTTAATAAAATAGCCAAAAATTATAAACAAATAGAATTTTGTAACATAATTATAAAATTTGAACCTTTTTTGGGATTGTTAAAAATCATAATTTTACAAAGCAAATATATGAATACGTGTATTGAAGAATATGCGAAAATACTTAGATTTTGTAATAAATATTGTAGTAAACCAAAGTTATTTTATTGTTTTCGAAGCTCACTTTCACGATCAATCAATAAACATTTTTTAGATAGATTTCAGGATTGACTAGGAAGTACTACAATAAGTACCTTCATGTAATGATATAAATAAGTTGTTATTTTATTCACTACAAGACAGTCATTATTATACACATAAAATAATTAAATAAATAAGTACCACTCATTACTTTGTAAGCCATTAAAAGAGCACTACCCATTACAAAATCTTCAAATTTTTTTTGCTGGGAAGTGTCCTTTCAAAAAATATATTCTTCTATATATGTACATGACAATATCAAATTATTAAGTTTTAAATTTATTAAATAAATAAAAGTCTATTTTAAAATTTCATAAGAATTAAGAAAAGCATGTGTGCGAAGCACGGTATGTACTTCTTTTTTCAAAGGCCAGTTCTATTGCTTTGCAAATCGGACCAAATGTCAGTTTTGAAAGTAATATTTTCCATTGTGTGTAATTTAGTTTTCAATGTTCCTGACAAAACTTCATATTTTTTATCAACCCAACGAGTCACAGTAGCTCTACCTGGAACTTTACAATGCGGTGATATAACTTTCACTGGGTGTCTAAAACCTTCTGTAACAGTAATTTTAAGCCATATATATTATTGATTTTTACATCAAATATGGAAAAAGAACTTACATTGCTGATTATTACCAATACCAAGAAAATTTTGACAAATTTTTCACAATAAAAAACGTTTTAAAAGTCATTCTACATTAAATGAGTTGCAAGCATCAATATATACAAAAGTCGTCTTTTCGATACATCGAATAAAAACATCGATATATCGATTAACATCGTATGATACGATACATCGGCATTTATTCGATGTATCAAAACCAAAACACGATGTTTACGATGCATCGATTAACATCGAGCAGCTCTAGTGTTAATGGAAACTTGCATAAATAGACGTATTTTCATAATTTTATTTAAATTTTTTATGCAACAGAACTTAAAAAAAATATTATGAAAACAACAGTGAAATGTGTTTAGGAACTAGATGTGTGCCCCTCTAATTTTAAGGCAAATATGTATTGAAAATGTAATGTTGTAGAAGGGACAAAAATTAAGAAAAGGAAAATTGCATATCTTTCGTAATTGACATCATTTTGACTCATTTGATATCCCAACAATCTGTATGTTTAAAGCGGGTTAAAAATGTTCTCTTTTAGAAAATTAAATATAATTCACCATGGAAACCTTTACTGATCCAAGATATAATTTTTTTGTTTCACGCACATTTTAGATTGATTTGAAGATGGCCAAACGGAGTCATCTTTAAGCTCTCTTTCGTCTTTATGTTTGAAATACTGCTCAGCCATCAATACGGGAAACTATAGCAGATTATTTGGCAAAAAACGCATAGCAAAAAAAAATAAAAAATATTTTTTCTTTAATTATTACAAACTAATATTTGTGTGCCATTCATTTAAATTTCGTTTTGGATTTATGAATTTCTTTATATATATTTTTTAACGAATACGAATATCCAGAAACGGCCGGATGTTTTTGAATTCCAATACACATCACTAATACATACATACAGTTTAGGAATAAGCTCTCTATAAAACCATAATTTTTGGAGTTTTTGGACACTTGGGAAGAAATTTAAAAAATAATTTCGCCAATATATGGAGTACGTTCATACGTAAGCTTATTTAATTTTTGTCTACGCACTGTGCTAGTCTAACAAATGAATTTAAAACAATGAATTAAATTTAATTTTTTTTTAATAAAAACTTTAAACTGTTTAATTTCTTTTTTATCTCATTGTTACGTTAGGGGGGGGGGGGGGCGGGGTCAAAAATCGGGGAAAATAGCGTTACGTAATATATGGACAGCTCCTTTGTTAATTTGACAGCGATTTTTCCTGAAGTTGCGGACTTATTCTGTTTGATCATTAACAAATAAAAAACATTTTTAATTTTTAGCCGACTTCAAAAAAGGAGGAGGTTATCAATGCGTCTGTAATTTTTACTTTGTTACTTCATAACTCGGTACATTTTAAACCGATTGTAAAAGTTCTTATTTTTTTTGTCTAAGAGGGTATAGCTTCCAATTGGTCCCATTGCAAAAAAAATGAGCGGAGATACGCCCACAAATTTTTTTTATTTGATTTTACGAAGTTTTACTTATTTGATTGCTGTGATGTCTAGCAAACCCCTTTGGTTCTCGTAATTACATTAAAATTTATTATTCAGGGCTATCATGAATAAAATTCCACGTGAAATTTCTCCCCTTTCCAATTAGATTTTTTTGTTTTCCCTATTGCTTCCTATTAGTTGGAATTATTCCCCGTGAAAAATTTCACGCGGAATTTTATTCATGATAGCCCTGATTATGTTTTACGTAGTTCTATTTAACCGATTTTTACAAAACTTAACACACTCTGAGCTCAAAAACACAATATTGCATTTAAAAAAAATGGGCGGAGGCACGCTCATTAAAATTTAATTTTATACTTCACATGCTTCTTCTTAACCAACAGATTTTAATTTTGTTTCTTTGTTTGAAAGAGTTTACTTCCAGTTTGGTCCCATATATGTTTTTCGAAAATAATGCATTGAAGTCGTTTTTTTTGCAGAATTATTCTTAATATTATTTATGTCTATATTTTCTTTAAAACTCGGAAAATATTTTACTAACTGCCAGTTCATAGAAGCCATGTGAAAATTCTCGTTTGGCTATTTATATTTAAAACAAAAACAAAGCACTCAAAATTTGTTTTTGTTTTCATTATAAATAGACAGCCGAGAATTTTTACATGGCTTCTATAAACTGGCAGTAAGTAAACTTAATATTGAGAAGTTTAAAATATCACTCAAGAGCATAAAACTCTATTAATGTTAGATTAAGTTGACAGTACGAATAGATGTGCAATTTTGATTTCTGAACATAAGAAATAACGTCGGCAGAATGACGTCACAAAAAAGTTTGTGTTCAAACTTATTTTAAAAATCAAGATTTAAGTTGTCGTATGCATACAAAGCGCGAGTTTAAGTTTTGATTTTTTAATACTTCTGCTTGATTTTTTTTTTTTTTTTTTGTGATAAAGTTATACATAATTTCTACTTTCCCGCCATTAATTTCTAATTAAAAAGTAAATTTGACAGCTTCTGTTCTAACATAATTGCTCAGACTTGTGATCAAGCAATTATTTCCAAACATGTGTTCGAACACTAAAGTCTACAGTACACGGCATGTAAAAACTCACATGCGTATGTGACAATGACGTCACGGGAATTTTCAGCATATTGGTTGCATTTTTTAAAATTACTAGTAGTGGCTATATGCCGTAAAATTTTTATAGTATTTTTGTTCCCAAATACAAATGTGACACATGTAGCCGAATCGAACAAATTTTCTGAGGCAGCACATCTGTAACCATGTCAATTGCTCCATTTACATGTGTTACTAGTACACGGCATGTAGGAAATGTGGCTTCGTGATGACGTCAAAATTACGTCATGTCATTTTTTGTGTTAGCAACAGATTTTGACAATTGTCAACACAAAAATTTCTAAACATGTCTCGTGTAATCTCACTGCTAAGGCTAGATTTTGTAAATACAAACGCTTTTTTCGTTTTGAAATTTGTATGGAAAAAATATTTTTGAAGCGAATTTCCGTTATTTTCCATACAAATTTGAAACGTTAAGAAACGATATTTTTAAAAAAATCTGCCTTTTTAAACTCGAACACAAAAATTGGCCCTAAGGGACTAAATTGTACACCTTTTTGTACATTTTTATAGTGAATCTTTTTTTTGGTATAGAAAGTGTTGAGTAAATTTATGTAAATAGAATCATGTGGGGAAATTTTTTGTGAAACATTTGACTTATCTGAGCTCTTCTCTATACGGGTATTTTCTATGTATACATTTTGAAAAAAAAAAGCAAAAGGTAGTCCTTTAAATATCGCCACTTGACGTTCTATAGAAATATTTGCATTAAAATTTTACTCTGAATACACCAAAACTTGAAATTTTACCTTAATACCGGACATAAGAAAACTCACTCACTAATTATATCAATTTGTTTTTATTTGAAATTTTCGACATTTAAAACAATTTCGCAATACCTTTATTTTCTTATACATATACTCGTAGTTTCCCAATCACTGGTAAAAATCATTTCACATCCTGTCATCACCTTGATTTTATTTCTTAAATCAGCATTTGAAACAGTTGGATATTAAAAGAAATAAATAAAATCATTAAATCGTCTTGTTAAAATAAATTAAGTTTTCGTAGAAATAAACGCGTTATAATTGTAAGATTTTAAGAAGTGGGTGGGTATGAATTGTGTAAAGTTAAAAAAATAGCATTTATTTAATTAAACATCTACCTCTGCGCGTTTAAATAAATTCCATTTTATTTCATTTCATTTTTTTTTTTTGCTTTTAATTTTACTTAACCTGTTTCTCTTTCATTTTCAAACAATATGTTGAAGATTTTCTTAAATACATTTTTATGTATGAAAAGATAAGTAATTAAAAATGAATTTTCTTATGAACTTTTCCTTCTATGCATTCGCTGTATTAAGCAATAACAGGCGAGGGAAGGGAATGAAGTAATGTTATGTCTGTTGATATAATCCGCTTCAATACTTAAAGCATACTTCATTTTACTGAAACTTTCAACAATTCTAGGCTTTCACTATGTGTATATATGTAACTATTTTACTTTAGCGTATTTCTTTATTTATTGTAAAAGATTTAAAACAGTAAGAAACAAAGTTTCTTCTTTTACTATTAAAAATTTACTGTTTGATGGGAAAATGTGTTTGTTTGTTAATACTGTTTGTAAGACTATTAAAAGTAATTAAAATTTTTAACTTCATAATATAAAAATCTATAAAAAAAATTGAAATAAATAGATGCCAAATATTAGGAAACTCTGGCAAATCGTTGTTATTTTTTTCAGTCAGATTTATCTGCAGTTAATGGGAAATTAAAGTTAACGGAATAATCTGGTGTAACGTGGTTTATGAATACACTAGAAATCCTGCATTTCTAGTGTACAAAAAATGTTTAAATTTGTTTTGTGACATCACATACAGCTATTTCCACAAAAAAAAATTGCTCAGTGAAATTGCCGTGTGTGAATTCAAAACCATTTTCTTTTGTTTCGAAATACAGAGTAGATCCCTTGCCTTGCCTCTGCTGAGATTGGTACATTCTGGACTGATCATTAACTTATGCTAGAAACTTTAAAGATTATTTCACAAAAACTTTGCAACGACAAAATATGTAACTTGCTTTTGATTCCACTAAAATATTAAAATTTTTTTTAGTAAATGATATAATATAAAATTCGAATTGGCCAAGTTTTTTTTTGTTATTCAAAGGAATACCCACATATATACGGTGTTTTTATAGAGGTACATACATATATAACTTTGAAATGCAATAAAACACACATGAATTTTTTAAATTGACATGAAATTTACTTTATTTGAAAGATAATCTTCTGGCATTATAATTAAAATATGTTTTCTGGCATATGACCGCCACGGCTGGCTCAGACATAGTTTAATCTGGAGGTAAAATTTTTGATGACTTTCCAACATTTGTGGCCGTATATTGCAAATAACACAGCTCCTACACATCATGGTTGTTCAATTGATGAACGAAGAAGTCAGTAATCATGGCTCTATAGCGGCGGATAGACGGGTCTTCCTCTACCCTACGCTCTACAGCAGCAATGACTTCTTCTCTACGCACTGTACGACGTCTCTGTGGATGCGTGTTATCATTTATAGTAAACGTGGTGCGAAAACGTTCGATAGTTAATAGAATTAATTGATCTGATGGACCGTAAATGGACGTAGTGCGCGACACGTATTTCGAACAGGACCATGATTTTCAAAATAAATTGCACAATTCGGAAGCGTTGTTCAGGCGTTTATGTTGAAATGCAAAACCAAACTAAACATAAATCACTTGACAGCTGACAAAATGGCCGCCAGTTAAAAAAGTGTTGCCAACTTAAAGTTGTATACCTCTATAAAAACACCCTTTATACATACATATACTTACATATATGTATATGTACGTGGGTATGTTATTTGTAGTACAACTCTATAAAAAATTTTGTTTATAAATCTACAAAATGATGATATGATTAAAAAAATTGTTAAATACTTTTTTCCTCTTTCATTTTTCTTTTGGCAAATCATTTGATTAGTTTTCGAAATAAATCATGTATATTATCGTTGTAGAGAAATAAAAACGAGGATTTTATTATATGTATGTAGTTAGTATGTCTGGCTGGCTGGCTGGTAATGTGATTATAAACGTTATCGATATGCAGCTACCAAGTTTATCGCACAGACAATCCCCTTTTTTAGCCTTGTAGTGAATACAACTGAAGAAAAAAACCAAATACAAAGAGATAAAACATTTGGAAATTGAGTTGGAGCTAAAATGACTATGAACAAATAAATAGCAAAAGGACACAGAAAAAAATCTTACGCACCCTTAAATAGTGATAGCAGTAATATTTTGCTGTAAATGACTTGTATGTAAAAAGCTTTCAGGCTGACTGGCTTGCCACTGCTGCTGCTTACACGTCACTTAATCGAATTATCTTTAAATATGGCGTCAAACAAATGATACACCAAATATTGTCACTCACCCAAAAGCACACAGACAGACTACTGGATTTACGACACACACACACACAAGAGCTTACACATTGCTGGAGTTACATACCATTAGAATTTTTCCTTTTTACGTCCGTTTTTGGTCAGTCCAATTTCGTTGATATTTTTGTAGATAACTGTTTTTTTTTAGAAAATTCAAATTTATTTTTTTTCTCAAAAAATAAACACTAAAACGAAATCTGTATTAAAAAACAAAGTAAACGTTAAAGCCAATGGCAATGTTTGAGGTTATGTTCATTGACAGTTTTGTTATCCTTGTAGCAAGTTAAATCCTTTGTATGACAAGTAATCTGAATAGGTATTTGAAAAACAGCAATGCAACTTTTACATAAAGACTTTGTCACTATCCTGTCTCCCTAAAAAAAAAAAAAAAAAAAAAAAAAAAAAAAAAAAAAAAAAAAAGTGTTGCGTGTTAGAGTAAAAAAAAAATTATCAGACACAAAAATCTCCAACAAACCTTGCAAGGGATCGGATATAGACTCACGTGTTAGGAATTAGGTGTGATTTTAATGGGTTTCCTTAAAAGTTTGTATGTTTTTTTGTAAAATTTATTTCTACTCTACTCTATCAATGAATTAATTGATTTTTCCTTTTACGTATCCTTTTTCTTTATTTTTGTTATAACACGTAGGGGGAAAATTGATTTAAATTGCAATACTTAAACACATTTTAAATCCTTAATCCTTGAAACATAACATGGTAATAAATTAATGTATGTAAATGTTTGCCTTTTCTTCTTCATTTTAGATATGAACAAGGGATCACCTATTGATTACAAAAGTGGTTCGGCTTGTTCGACGCCCACCAAGGACACATTGAAAGGCTACGAACGTTCGGCTAATAATTGCATGGGTCCTGTGCTTCCGCCTCGTAGTGTAATGAGCGGCATACCCTCTCATCATTATTCGGCACCCATGAATTTTCGCAAAGATTTAGCGGCCCGCTGTTCGGCAAAATGCATAGCAATTGTAGCCGTTTCCATATTTGTAGCAATGTGCGTTTTGTTGATATTTTTAACAGGTAAAACAAAAAATAGTTTAAAGATGTATAAGCAGGACAGTTAATAATTTATGTATTAACAGGTTTTGGCGTTCTCCATTGGTCTCCCTCTGCCCCCTGTACAGTTCTAGTCGGAAATGAGGCTGCTGAGGTAACAGCAGCCAAAAGTACTAATACAGACCTATTGAAACTACATAATTCCTCGTTACGCTCAAAAACCGGACAACCCACCATGGTAACAACGGCCACCTCATCGCTACCCGCCTCACAGGCAGCTGCCTCATCATCAGCCTTTCAATCCACCTCAGCCTCTTCGTTAGCTGTAGGTTCAGCGGCAGCCACTTCATCGGCATCATCTTCATCCTCCTCCTCCTCCAGTTCGCTGTCATCATCGACGTCGCTGTCATCAGCATTAGCAAATGCCAATATCGGAGGTAATTATTCACAACTTTTAATTATTTTTAAATGAGTTTTAAACAAGTTAAAAATAGAGAAAGCAAAAGCAAAGATAACTTTGTAAAATCTTTCACTTCTTGAACACAACAAAAAAAAACTGAAACCTTTTTTACAAGAAGGCAACGAAAATCATGACATTACTACGGGCTTAATAATCAAGTTTATTTTTTTTTTATTTAATTTTTTCCTCCACTTTATACGGTTTACACTTTATACAGTTTCGATTTTGTATTTTGGTTTTTTTTTCATAAACAATTATTTATTATTTTCTTATTTGCTGTTGTAGTTCAAAATCGGTAGAAGATGCTGACAAGTTTAACAAAAAAAACTTGAAATAAATGTTGTAAATAAAACTGCCATTTCGCTTTAAATTTTTATAAAAATAAGAAAACCACTAGCATTAGAAATGAAACTCTTATTATAACTGCATCTAACAGCCAAAACAAGGATTCGTGGTACACAACATAAATAATAAAATATTTTACAGTTTACTTACTATATATTTTCTTATAAACTTGAGTTCGTTTAATTCCTAATTGGATAATGGATAATTGCGCAAAGTCGGACAAGTTATAATTGTATAATGAAAATTTTAAAAGCAATACAATAAGGTAATAAATTGATCAAATAAAAAATAACTACCTAAACATCAAAAAAGTGAAATAGCTGGAGAAAAGGAACGACTGCTTTTTTGGTCATATAACTTTAAATTATTAAAAATCTTAGATGTATAGACTGAAACCGAAAATTTTTAAAACTCATTTTGAAAATATGGCTCAATTTGATAAAACACATTGATTATTGAATTTTGCAACAAAAAAATATTAACTAAGGCAACATTTCAAGCACCTTTAGGTTACGTAAAAATTGTCTTTTATTTAGTGAAGAAAAATTTACACTGCTTTAAAAACAAAATGTGTAAAGTTTCTAATTAATTTTTATTTTGGTAATAAGGATGTGCTAAAGACAAAATTAAAATAAAAATCATTTGGTCTATTGTGTAGATAACGGTACAATTTTGTTTTTCTAAAGCGTCACCCAGCATTAAAGGCTGGTTCGATTAAAGCGATATATATCTTGTTTTAAGGGCTAGAAAATTACGCTACGAATAATAGATAATTGGGCTTTAAGTTAACACTATCTGAAATGTTCAATGATCAAAGTCGCTTATCTTTTACTGTATAGATCGCCTTTGAATTTCTATAATTCAGCCGTTTTTTATTCGATACAAGATATAGATCACTTTAATCGAACCAGCCATTAATGCTGAATGACAGTTTAAATGGAAATAAACATCTAAAACGGACAAAATTAATGTTTTTTCATGCTTAGCACATGCTAAAAATTTTAATTAGTAACCTTAATATACCTTCCAATTATGTTATGAAAGCTTTTCATTATTTTCGTAAAATATAAAATTTCTGGCTAAATTTTATTTCCTAATACATACATACATATGTACGAAAATTTCTTTCATTTTACGGAAATATAATATTCACCCTTACCCTAGCCATCAACTTGGACATGGCATGGACATGACGCCGGCAGAGCAACTGTGAAAAATTCATCAACTTCTTTGTTTTGGTGAATACGTGCGATGTCCATGTTCAGGCATATCAAAGAGATTTGGGTTAGTACAACAGAGATGGAATATTTACCAATTTTGTTCTGTCTCTTTTCTTTCTATTACAAATGGTTGCGGGCTGAGAATCTCATGGCGAACATTGTTGCTCAGACATATGTTCGGCCATACATGCAGCGATGCCAACTTGGTGCTTTTGGCACTATTTTTAGTGCTTTTTGAAGATTCAAAACGCCAAATTTTGAACGTTAGTGCCAAACTAAGGAAAAGCACCAAGTAGTGCTTTTAAGAAATTTGTGAATTTCTTAAAATTATTTTAATAAAAACTTGGCGTATTTATTTTTTCAGTGTAAAGCATACCTTTTTTGTCTGATATATTTCAATAATTAGAGAATAGCTTAGAAAATTTTAAACATTACTAAACTTCACATTAATTCACGTTATGGATCTTCACTCGATTTTCACGTAAGTGAAAAAAAAGTTGGCATCACTGCATACATGTCAGAGCATGGACGAAAGTTGGACATGAGCGGTCTCCATTAGCCATTTGCGATGTCCGACATGATGCCCATACCAAGTTCATGGCTAGTGGAGACCGCTAGTTATGGTGAATAAAATCGCTATCTTAAACTTTGCTCAAGTGAACATATGGCAACATCGAAAAATATTCCTTCTATTCCTTTTTCATCGGTACAAAAAATTTAAGCCAATCACCCTTATTCCAGTTGTCGACATCGACATCACAACAACCAGCACAATGTCCAAAAATTTGGACTTGTTTACTCGCTCTTGATAACAATTTTGTGCTACTGACAATCTATGTGCGTTCAGAACTAATGAATCTCCAATGAAAAACATTTCCTGCTGTCAGTTCGCAGTGAATGTAAAAATCGATAAGAAGATTTGTAGCTTAAAAATTAATTGAAAATCAAACAAATTTAAAATTAATAACGCTGTACACAACAAAATTAAATTCTTTTTTCTAAATAACAATGTTCTGCCAACTGGTGTAAAGATATTGTACATGTATCGGCGTTTTAAAAGTTGATATATGAAACTCATTTTACGGCCTATTTAAAGTTTCAGTCTTTTGTAGGACTGAAATTTAGAAAAGCGTGTGATACTGTACATACATGTTTTGTATGTACATATTTTGTTTTGATAGCTAGTTCAGATAAATTAGCGATAATTTGTTATCAAAACTAGAGATGATAGCAATTTCTTCATCGTTCACAGCAAGTTTCAAACTGAACCAAGATGGTTCGAATGAGAGAGCGAACTTCGATAGTTGCTGTCCATGTATAAGTTTTTGAATATCCCCAATATAAATTAGAAGGAAAATATTTCAAACTAAAAAAAAATATTCCAAATAGTTTCTTAGTTTGTTCTTCAAAACAAAGATTAACTTTGTGACTCGAAATATAACAATGACGAGGAAGAATCCAGTAATTTAATTATTGTTTGTTAGAAAACAAAACTAAAAAGTAAAACACTATTTTTAATAGTCAAAACCAATCATAAGCAAATAATCGATAAAAATTTAATTAAGCGAAATGTTTCACCCTTAATATTCTTAATACTGTAATTTTTTACAAACATCAAAAGACATTTCTTTGAAAACATTTTTAAAATTTTAATACTCGTTATTTTTTTGTTTATCACAACTTATCTACTTAAACATTAAACACCATTTTTACGCGTAATTAAAGCTTAAAACCTTAATCTGGGTAAAAAAAATATTCAATTTGTTTCCCCAACTTTTACAAATTAAAATCTTTAAATCTCCCACAAAATGAAACCAAAATACAAAAGTTTAGCTTTAAACCATCCTCGAAGTTCTTATTGAACAATAATAATTATGTATTTGTAACTTTAAGTATAATATTAAAGAAACAAAATACATACATATTTTGATTATTCAAAGTCAGAGTTCAGATATAATTTTACTTTTCTCTTAACGAAATCCATCTAACTACATATATACATAAATACATAGGTAAAAATGTTGCAACGGATGTATTAACGAGAATGAGAGAATACACCGAATACACAGAGCGCGATAAGAAACTTAGACAAATGTGGAAAGAGCAGTTGCAACTATTGCAAAAAATGGAACAACTGCAACAGTTTTTCCTACATAAACGTTTGCGATATCGCCGAAGTGCATCAGCTCAAAGTTTTGAACACTTAATTAGGAAAAAAGACAAAGCAGTAAATCCTAATGAAAATGATAATCAATATGATGGAGATGAGTACAAAAACTTGATCGAACAAGATTTGACAAATACGCCAGTGGTGGCAGACACTAAAAACGACATGAGGACTATAACATCAGCTGAAGATTTTAATGATATGTTTGAACAAAACAATAATGAAGAAGTTTTATTAAGTGATTTCGAAGATGAAGACGAAGACTTGTGGGGTGGTGATGATGATGTTGATAATGATGCAATATTAATAATAAAAAGCAATTATGACAACAAGTTTTCAAACGAAGAACAACAGCAAGTACAACGTACGTCTACTACTACCACTAATATACCTTCGAGTTTTACAAACCCCAACTCCTTGGCAAATGACGACGAGTCTTTGCCGGATTCATCTAGTAAATTTTCTGCTTCAGGTTTTTCTCTACCACCTTTATTGTTGTTGCCATCTTTTGAAGACAAAACTTTGAAAATCAATAACATATTAAATCTCAATCAAAGTAATAAACATAATATTAACAAAGAAAATAATCTAAAAGCAAAGGAAGTTCGTAACATTAAGGAGAAGATGAAGAAAAATGATTATAAAGAAGAAACAAATTTAAAGCAAACTAAACCTTTAACAACAATACAAAGCAGCTCTTTGAATGAAGGTGAAGAAGATACGGAAACCACCACAAAATTTTTTACTATATTTGAAAATTACAATTATGATGAAGAAGTTGCGGCGTTAGAGGATTTAAATTTGGATTTACTAAATCATAAAGAATTTCATTCTCATGAAATTGAAAAATCTTTAGTTGAAGACAGCGATGACGAAACATTCCTAAGTGACGGTGATAACAGCAGTGTTGGGGATGGCAATCAAAATGTTGTTATTGACAATAAAATGAGGTCCCCGGTAAACGACTTGAAAAATATGGAAGGTATAGAGTATCCAGTAACTGAGACCAGCAGTAGTAGCAGTAATAAATCTTCTCAAATTAAGGCCATTGATGATGACAGTAAAAATAATGATGATGATGATGATGATGATGATGAAATTGATAAAGAAACTGCTGACAGCAATAATTTTCAAATCAATCGTTTCGAAGAGGAAAACACTCATTCAGTAGCAGTTAATAGACATCATTTAGTTGACATCAATGATGACATTTATTTAAGTCAGCAAAACACTCAACAAGAAAATATGCTGCTACAGGAAACCTCTGCCACCCCTAGCACTTTATCCCTGCCAGATAAAGAAGATTCTTTAGAGAATATTATGTTAAATGACGGTTTAATGCCGCTAAATGCACACAACGACTTTGTAGACATGAATTATGTCCAACATTTAGATGATATTGATATTGTTAAATTAGAGCAGACACACTCGAACGAGGAAGAACTTTATAAAACTATAAATATAACAAAAAATAAGAATAAAGATAAGAATAATGCCAAGAAATATAAATCTCAATTAAATTCTTACAGCTATGATAAGCAACAAAATGAAGTTGTATTAGCAGCGCAAGATGATCTAGAATACAAAAAGATATTACAAGATCAAGAAATATTTGAAAAACCTATCACTTCATCACCCGTTTCAAGCAAACCTATAAGTCCAGAGCACAATACAAACTTTCACACCAACAACATGGAAGATAAACGTATTATTGTCAATCTTACCATAGCATCAAATGATGGTAGTGGTAATATGTACTCATTACATGTCAATATACCAGCGTTTGATCAAGCAGGTCAAGTGCAAAATATGCAACAAATTTTAAAACATGAAAAACTACCTATGCAAGAAAATTTAACAGACCAAGACAAGGAAAAGCCCAAACAGTTCCAAACCAGTCCCTATTGTATACCTGAACCACCACCGCCAATACCAGAATGTCCCTGTGCCTGTGATTTATATGTGGGCAGTAGTAGTACCTCAAGCTCTTCTATAGACAATGACCTAGACAATGACTGGTTTCAAGTTGACTCTTCAACTACTGCATTACCTGAAACTATTACTCAAGCTACTAAACCATCTGTTAACACTGTTGCACCTGCCATTTTAACTAACATTGCCAACCACAGTGTTGTTGATGATGATGACGTTAAAGCTATCGATAACGGTGTTAGTGTCGATTTTGATACAACTACTAATATGCTTGATGTTTTAACTGATGATAATTTTGAGACTAATTTAAGTGTTAACACTTCTAATGAAACTGGTGAAATGTTTGCATGTCCTGATGTTATGCCCATACTTATACTTGAAGGTGATTTGTTTTCAATTTTCTCAAATTTCCTCTAACAAAAACTAATTTCTTTTTAATAAAAACTAATTTATACTGTAAGCATAAAAATTAATTATTAAAAATAGTTTAATATACATATGTATAGTAGATATGTTTATTTATGTTGTACATAACATAAATGATATGAAATAACCGATAGTTGCTTAAACTTTAAAAGGAGCCCATAGTTTTTCTAACTGACAAATTTTTACACATAATGTGATTTTTAAGTTTCAGTTAAAATAAATAATTTACAGAACAAATTCAATAAAATGCTTCCTGTGATAAAAAAAATACTAGGAAGTCGAATTCCCAAAGTACGTCTTTAAAATTATGTTTGGTTCGAAGGACTACAAACAAGTTGTAGTAAAAACTTGCAGTTATTGTCTCTATTTCGTAAAAATTGCATTAGCAATCGCTGGGTCTTTCGTTAAAACCTAGCATCACATTAACTAACTGACAATAGCAAACCTCGATTCGAAGGACCATGAACAAGTTGCGAAACGGTATAGAATAGAATATCTAACAAGCAACAAAAATGAATACTTTCTGCAGTTAGAAACCAAAGGGAAGATTACCAATAATAAAACAAAATATGTGAGCTTCTTTTAAATTTGTTTTAGCTTCATTGAATAGAACTTACTAACATTGTATATGTTTATATCAATCATTTGTTTCATCAAATACTACTGAAATTATAGTAATTCATGTATAAAAAATTCGTATCATTTCATAAATAAATTCATTTTGCTTTCAAATATACAGTATTGGCTTTAAAACATCAAAAAAATTCATAAACATGTTTCTAAATTCAGAAAAATTTAAATTTAGTAAATAGGATGAATGGAAGACAATTTTTAATAAGTTTTATTTGAATAAAAAATATTTAACTTAATTTCAAAATGGAAAAGAAAGTCGAACAAAATGTATAACCAAAAAAAAAATTGTAAAAAGTAGGTACAGTAGGGAGCACAATTGTTCGCACTTCATGCACTTATTACAGAGATAGGAATAGAAATATGTAGTAAAATAAAAAAAAATTACTGTACTTCATTTCAAGATGAATACAAAACAAACCGGATATTAATACAAAATGGAAAACAACAAATTCTATGGAAAAAGTATATGCAAAAAAATGAGGAGTAGGAAATGATTCCACAGAGCTGCTTAGAGAATCTTTATTTTTGGATTTTGAGCTTGTGCAAATTCCAAAATGTGTTGGGAGTATTTGAGATTTTAATAATGCAGCACAAAAATTACTTGATAAACAACTTTCAACTTCAGTTAATTTAATTGTTATTTTTCGAACTTCATTTGTTTCTATATTTTATGATTTGAATAGGCTAAAGTTCGTATGGCATTGTAAGCCAAATTACATGTGATAATTATTAATGAACAAATAACATCAAAGTTAAAGTTAACTTTCAACTTCTTTTCTTCCTCAAAAATTGTAATGTCGATTTGATTTTATTTTATTTTAGGCTTGTGGTTTCGTGGCAAAAATTTCCTTGGAATTTGGGGCAGAATTAATTTTTGTTATACGATATTTCATTCATATAATTTGACCTGCTCTAATCAGGTTCATAATATAAGGGCCATATTTTGTAAAGCGAAAAAGTTAAGAGTTCACAAAATTTTGTATGTATACTATTTTTGTAATTTATATTTTCCCATATAAAACTTGTCAACGCTTAACGTTTTCGTTTTACAAAATCTGGCCTTAAATATAAAAAGTAAGGGCCTAAGTTTGTAAAACGCAACGCTTGGCGTTGATAAATTTTGTATGTATTTTGTTTTTGTAATTTTAATTTTTTATTATATAAAATTTGGCAACGCCTGGCATTGCGTTTTACACAATTAGGCCCTAAATTAATTTCATTATGTCATTTCGAATGACAAACGAATTGTAGCAGCATTACTCCATATTTATGTGAGCTATATACGCTTCACAATTTTACTTACTTCTTTAACTTCAATGAATTCAAAATTTTGTTATTTAGAACTTTACTATAATGAGCAATTACATACATCACATCTTTCCTATTTAACATTTGACGATCAATTAATGCTCCTCTTCAATTATGGTAACGCTACAAAACTAGAACAATGGAATGCTTAAAATATTGTTAAAAGCAGAATTAGCTAAACGTCCCATATCACTGATATATAAATTGACATAATGCTGATGTAATTTGACGTAAAAATTGAGAAGTGTCTTCGTTTTTGTCCACGTGACACTTTTTATAATAAAAAATAATTATATAATTTATAACGATGTCGACCCTTACACCATATGGTCCAAGGTACAAGATACACACATTGTAGATATCAGCTGGTTCTTTGTTTACACGTTTATAAAGAACAATTTATTTGACAATTAGTTCTTTGCCTTGTTTGATGCTTTGTGAAAAGCGCAGAGTTGTATCTAATGCGAGTATTTATGTACATATATTGAATGTGTTTTGGTATGGCTATCAAGGGAAATTATAAATATTGTAATCGTATGCATTGACTAACTTTGGCAATGTGATGAAAACTTGTTATCAGCTTGAAGACAGATTTAAATAAATAATATACTGAATAACTAAAATTATAATTTGGGATTATTAGTGCGTTAATAAATGTTAAACTTAAATTGTAACAATTCACAAAAAAAGAACACTAACATTAAGAATTGTCGTTGGTACTATGACGTAACACATGAGAGCTAACAATTGTTTTAAGTGCAATAAAAAATCATTTTAATTAATAACACTGCTCAACAAATTGACGAAAACAAAAATTAATCTGACATGGCTCCACGTGGTATGAAATGCCTTAAGGTTCCTTAAGAATGATCTGAAATTAGAAGAGTTCCGGCGCTTACAGATTTTGAGTTATATAAAAAAGTTTATCGCAAAATTGTAAAAAAAGTCCAAATATCACAGCAAAAATAAATTTTTTAAATAAAGAGAAATAACACTCAGGCAATGGATGGCTGCTATTATTACTAGGTGTCACCTTCTTTAGGAAAGGGATAGTGATAGAGAAGACGGGTGGTGAAGGAAGAGTTAGAGGAAAGCTTCATTCTTTTACAACTCTGCTTTTGCACGTTTTTTTTTAATAATGCAGTGTTGCAGCAGCTCTGGTGATAATAATGCGGATTAAATTTTCTAAACTAAGTAGAAATTTTATCGGTTATTTTACTTTGCCGATGATTCTGCTACACAATATCGACGAGAGAGAGCGCTCTGATGTTACATTAGGTTTAGTATCCGCTGAAGCAGGTGTAGTTCAGTAACCAGTGGCTATGCCTTCACCGCTTGAACTTTCCTACAACAACTGATGCAAAGGGACACTAATGCACATCAGAAAAATGCGTGTTGTTGTTATTTTTTTAACGAATGTCAGAGGCCGGGCTCGAACCTAGGACCTCCGGTTTTGTAGTCAACGTGCTAACTACTTCAGCCAACACCACCCTCATTTGGTACAACTAAGCACTAAGACAAAGAGAAACGCTTCGGAAGAGCGGAAAAGCTCACAGTGCATCCCATCTGCCTTAGGAGGATGCAATAGTGTAAGCGAATAATCAAACTTAACACAACACTACTAAGTTGGTCGTCTCAAATACTCAAAGTTTTTATAGTGCATCCGCTCTCGCTTACGTGGAAACAAATTTGGATGCGAATAAAACTTTTACTTCGAGTTTTGATTTTTTAATGGAATTGTGTTCTAGCCTAACATGCGGAGATGCTGGGATCGACTCCTGATTCAATGCGCGAACAAAAAGTATTTAATTTATTGTATTTAAAATATAATAAATATAAAAAAAGTATTGGAAGTTAGCTTAAGAGTAGATATAAAATTCTGATCCAAGCAGCAAATCTTTTTAATTGTATACATATGAAAAATGCACATTATATATGCATTCAGAAGCTCATACCCGTAGAGCTTCCAAGTGGGTCATCACAAACAAAATCATGCGATACCGAAGCAGGTTGGTGAGGGAGAGTTGTGTTCTCTCTCCCTTACCAACCTGGTGAACGAATATTTTTGCTGGGATCGTAATTATTTGGCGACTTCTTCAAAATGTTACCGAAGAATAATAAAATATTTTCATAAATTCGTAATCTTCACAACTTTAGTAATAACTACAGTTTTGCTAAAAGAGAATCCAGCTAAACCCCTCAATAATCAATTCCAATGTATATTTAATTAAAAAAATATTTTACTGAATAAGTCAAATAATAATTTGGGATTATTAGTGCGTTAACAAATGTTAAACTTAAATTGTTATAATTCCCATAAAAAACACTAACGGCCGGTATAAGAAAAAACTAGCAAGAAGTTAACATAAGTGGCAAAATTGAATATGGTCTTAACGAGTTTTGCCATAAAATTTTACATTAAAAATCACCCTAGGGTTTAATAGTGGGTTAAAACTACATTATGCGCCGATTTTTAATGCCAAATTCTATGGAGGAACTCGTTAGCACCTAGTTAAATGTCGTCCTTATGCTAACTTCATGCCATTTTTTGCTTATAAATAGGGCCGTAAGAATGTGCTTTAACTGAAAAACTAATTGTTGTCTATTCAATGACACTAAAAACGACAAGATAGTCGGGAAAGTTGAAATTTTTCCGTTAGTAGTACAACGGCAACGCTATTGGCGAATAGTTTATTGAGCTCTTTTATTTGTTTTTCCTAACCATTTTATTGTCAAATATTTTATTGATCTGTAGTACATACTTTTGAATGGAATTAAGTTTGATGTAACCCCCACAACAATTGCTTAACGAACTATATATTTATGGATTTATTATTTTTTGCTTAAATTAATTATGTATATACGTAAATATGATTTTCATCTACCACATCTGCTTTAATTAAATATGTATGTAATAAATATGTTGTATGTAAATTTAACAAATATCACTAAAAACAAATTAATACAAAGAGATAGTAATTACAATTTAATAACAACATTGAATATACAAGTAACAAACTAAATCGACCAACCAAACAAACTGAACCATCTAAGTTTATTTGTACAAAGAAAAACATTCTCCTCCTTCATATTTCCAGCCAAAATTTATCTAACGTTTTATCTAATAATGCGAAAAGAAAAACTAACTAACCCATAATATGGCATTCTCTCTCTCTCTCTCTCTTTCTCTCCCTCTCTCTCCTCGTGTGTGATTTTATGCTTCGTTGCATGGATTTTCGCAAACAGGTGCACGAACATTCCCAGCTCGTAGTTTTCCTCCTGATGGCACAACTTTTGGCCAAATAACGTTGGGTCAGAAGTTGACCAAAGAAATACAACCGTACAGTTATTGGAATATGCAATTCTATCAATCGGAACCGGCTTATGTGAAATTTGATTATACTATACCAAGAGGAGCTTCAATAGGTGTTTATGGCAGACGCAATGCTTTGCCTACACACACACAATATCACTTCAAGGAGGTACTGAGCGGTTTTAGTGCCAGTACCAGATCAACTAGAGCGGCACATGTAAGTATTTTTATATTATCAGTTACATACATTGGTAAACGCGTTTAATTTCAAAATGGGATTTAAGAGAAATATTAATATGTACTAAACTGATGCTTTATTAACGAACTAATTAATGTGTTTTTCATCTTTTTTATGTATTTTCATGCTTTTCTCCATAAACACTCCATTACCACCACAATTAATTCAACACGCTTTTTATACATCTTTGAACAAATTCCCAAACATTTTCCATTTCATTTCGAAACTATCCATTTCAAAACTTCTTATTACTACTGGACATATAAAAACGACGGACTGCATATTTGTTCATTTGTGTTTGTGGTTCACTTCACATGCAGCAATCGATAACACGTGAAGTTACCCGATATATGGAACCAGGTCATTGGTTTGTTTCGCTTTACAACGACGATGGAGATGTACAGGAAATAACATTCTATGCTACCATAGCCGAAGATATGACACAAAATTGTCCGAATGGTTGTTCGGGCAATGGTCAGTGCCTGCTTGGCCATTGCCAGTGCAATCCCGGCTTTGGTGGTGATGATTGTAGTGAGAGTGTTTGTCCTGTGTTGTGCTCACAGCACGGTGAATATATAAATGGTGAATGTATATGTAATCCGGGATGGAAGGGTAAAGAGTGTTCGTTGCGCCATGATGAGTGTGAAGTGGCAGATTGTAATGGTCATGGCCATTGTGTTAGTGGAAAATGTCAGTGTATGCGTGGTTATAAAGGGAAATTTTGTGAAGAAGGTAAAATATATTAAAATTTACACATGTTTTACACTTAAAAAAAAATTAATAAGATTGTTGTATATTTTTATCTTGCAAATACATACATGCATATAAAATGTGCTTCTTATTTTTTCTCTTCTTTAGTTGATTGCCCCCATCCAACGTGCTCTGGTCACGGGTTCTGTGCCGAAGGTACTTGCATTTGTAAAAAGGGTTGGAAGGGTCCCGATTGTGCTACCATGGACCAAGATGCTTTACAATGTTTGCCAGATTGTTCGGGTCATGGTACTTTTGATTTGGACTCACAAACCTGCAGCTGTGAATCGAAATGGAGTGGTGATGATTGTTCGAAGGAATTGTGCGATTTAGATTGTGGCCAGCATGGGCGTTGTGTGGGCGATGCGTGTAGCTGTGATGACGGCTGGGGTGGTGAATATTGCAATACAAAATTATGTGATTCTCGTTGCAATGAGCATGGGCAGTGTAAAAATGGCACTTGTTTGTGCGTGACTGGCTGGAATGGCAAACATTGTACAATTGAAGGCTGTCCCAATTCGTGTTCGGGTCATGGTCAATGTCGTGTCAGTGGTGAAGGTCAATGGGAATGTCGCTGTTATGAAGGTTGGGATGGTGCAGATTGTGGTATAGCTTTGGAATTGAATTGTGGTGATAGTAAGGACAATGATAAAGGTAAGAGAATTTTCGAATAGCGTATTGAAACATTAATTTCTTTATTTATTTATTTTTTTCATAAAACAGATGGTCTCGTGGACTGTGAAGATCCTGAATGTTGCGCCAGCCATGTATGTAAAACTTCTCAATTGTGTGTGTCGGCTCCCAAACCTATTGATGTTTTATTACGTAAACAACCGCCGGCTATAACTGCCTCCTTCTTTGAGCGTATGAAATTTTTAATCGATGAAAGTAGTTTGCAAAACTATGCCAAATTGGAAACATTTAACGAAAGGTAGGTTGTTTAAGTAGACGGCTTATGTTTTTATGATTTTATTATTTATATTAAAATACGAATTGGGTTTAATTTAACATTTTCAAAATTGAGTTTGACGACGAAGTGTTTTGGTAAAATATTGAAACTTGGAAGAAAACTTGAAAAACTTTAATATTGATTACAAATCGAACAAGTTTCATGCAAATCCTTAAAATTAGAAATTGGCAGTATTTTCCCCTTTTTTCATAGGAGCAACAACTTGTATAAAAAAATTAATTTTTTGTTTAAGGTTTTTTTTGAGTTTTGGAAAATGTCCTAGGAAGTTTAGGAAAAAAACTTATCAATTAATATGAAAAGCTAATTCTGAAATTTAGATAACATTTGTCCTATTTCAAATTAATAAACAAAGCAACAAATCAGACGACTTTTTACTACATCTTGTTGAATCATAAATTAGTTTTTTGACCGAATTTTTGAAATTTAATATATCGCTCATTTACTCAAAGAATGTTATGACTAAATTGATTTTGAGTTAATGGTGCAGAATTAATCCTCATATCGTTCTTCATATTGTGTAAAAATTGCATACAAATATCTTGTATCTCAACTCTTGAAAGCGAAATAAAATTTTCTTTTTCCATTAAGTTGTGTGTAAATTGAGAACTTCAAACGCGTTTTCTATCAAACTTGTATTTTTTGGGTTATGACGTTTTTTGAGTAAATGGGCGATATGTACTCGTATATACATATATAAGGATGTTCTGTAAACCGCACGTTTTGAAATCGTGCGATTTTGAAAAACGAAAAACATTGTTATGCTGTTCGAACATTTTAGTGCATTCGAAGATAAGTTCGTATAAAATATCTTAAACATATAGAACATTAAAACTAATTTAAAAAAGCTGCAATAAGTCACCTTTTTAATTGAGCTCTTTGCTGGAAATTAGGCGATTACAAAACGCTCAATTTACAGAACATCCCTGATAGTCAAGATTTTAAATTTACGATTCCTAGGTAATCATTTATAATTATAAAATATTGTGTGAACACAATTTTACAAAAGATCACAATAAGCGATATTTAATTTTCATTTGAGGAACATATGACCTCCTGGTATCTCTTACAAAGTTTTAATATTTTACCTTAACATAAAAGTGAAAAGTTGAAATCTATCAAAGCTCTTGGATAAAGATATAAAATGAAAATGAATATAAAAAACAACTAGTTTGCAGTTTTTAGTTTTATGTTAAGTGTATTTATTTTATTTGTTTTAAGTTTTGTGACCTTGTCTATTAATTCCCAATCCTCAAAAAAATATATATTTGTACATATAACAAACATCCCATCTATTTGTATACATAATGAAATTACCATATTAAAAATAATCAGAAAAATGAAAAATGTCCTTTGTTTCATTAATTAGGTAATATTTTCTTTAGGGTTCATATTTTTGTTAATAATCATGGGATTTTTTTTTTAACTTAATTTATCATTTCATTTGGGTTGTGTTTAATAAAAAAAATAACAAAATAAAAAGAAAACATTTGCTAATGGTACAAATTTTTTTCTTTGCTCTTTTTTTCTCTTTCTAAACATTCGCGCGTGCTCTCTTAACAACTACTACTATCTGCTACCATCAATCACTACATATATATTAAACGATAACTTACTTCTCTAACATGTTCAAAAAAAAAAAAAACAAATAAATAATTAAATTTATAAAAATCGCAATTCGCAAACTAACTTTTCAACAAATGAATCAAAAAAAAAATTTGAAATTTTTGAAAATCTAACCTAACCTCTAAAAAAAAATAAAAACTAACAGCATTTTTTGGAATTATTTCAATGCAAGGTAAGAATGGACTACTTGGACACAATTAACTAATATTAAAACGCTGGTTGTTATATTCTTAAAAAAAACCAAATTAACATTTTCTCTTCATTTAATTTCGTTTCTTTTCACTAATTAATTTCTTGCTTATGATTTATTAACAAACGCTTTTTATTTCAGACATTTCATTTCACATTTTTTTTTTGAAATAAATTTACTTTTATAAAAAAGACTTTTGAATTTTTTCTTTGTCCTTAAACAAGTTAAAGGCCAGTTTTTGTACTCAAAACTAGGTTAAATGAAAGTATCTATTGGGTTATCTCTTGTATATTGTATGTTTGATTTTTGTGTAAAAACCTTGACTACTGTTCCGTTTTGAAACAATATAAGTTTTATTATTTTATGATAATTAAATGTGTTGTGTGTGTTCGTGAAATTTTTGAAATTTTTTAGTTGTTAAATTTATGTTAATTTAAATAAAATTATATTCAGTTTTTAAACGCTTTTTAGTAAATTAGAAAACAAAAATGCATACAATACGTATAATTTAAGAATTGAATTTTTTGTTTGTTTAAGAAATGACTAATAAAATTGTAATTTTGTTTTCGTCTAGCCGTTCTGCCGTTATACGAGGCCGAGTTGTCACTTCCCTCGGCATGGGCTTGGTGGGAGTTCGTGTCTCTACCACGACATTGTTGGAAGGTTTTACTTTAACTCGCGATGATGGCTGGTTTGATTTAATGGTAAATGGTGGTGGTGCTGTAACTTTACAATTTGGTCGTTCCCCTTTCCGGCCTCAGTCGAAAATTGTTCAAGTACCCTGGAATGAAGTGATCATTATTGAGACCGTTGTTATGTCTATGTCGGAGGAAAAAAGTGTATCAGCCACCACACACACCTGCTTTTCGCATGATTATGACCTTATGAAACCGGTGGTACTGGCTTCGTGGAAGCATGGTTTTCAAGGTGCTTGCCCAGATCGTAGCGCCATCTTAGCTGAATCCCAAGTTATTCAGGAGTCTTTGCAAATACCGGGCACTGGCTTAAATCTGGTTTATCACTCTTCCAGAGCTGCCGGCTATTTATCTACCATTAAACTTCAGTTGACTCCTGAATCAATACCCGCTACTTTACATTTAATACACTTGCGCATTACTATTGAAGGCATATTGTTTGAGCGGATTTTCGAAGCCGATCCTGGCATTAAATTCACCTATGCCTGGAATAGGCTTAACATCTATCGTCAACGAGTCTACGGCGTTACCACGGCTGTGGTTAAGGTTGGTTATCAATATACAGATTGCAAGGATGTCATTTGGGATATACAAACTACCAAACTATCGGGTCACGATATGTCTATATCAGAGGTGGGAGGCTGGAATCTGGATATTCATCACCGTTATAACTTTCATGAGGGTATTTTGCAAAAGGGAGATGGTTCAAACATATATTTGAAGAATAAACCTCGTGTCATTTTAACCACTATGGGTGATGGCCATCAACGTCCATTAGAGTGCATGGATTGTGAAGGCGTCTCTTTGAAACAACGTCTTTTGGCTCCCGTAGCTTTGGCTGCCTCTCCCGATGGCAGTTTGTATGTGGGTGATTTTAATTATATACGTCGCATAATGACTGATGGCACCGTACGTACGGTTGTAAAACTTAATGCAACTCGTGTCAGCTATCGTTATCATATGGCCTTAAGTCCTTTAGATGGCACCTTATACATATCTGATCCGGAATCTCATCAAATTATTAGAGTGCGCGATACCAATGACTTTTCGCAGCCTGAAAGAAACTGGGAACCGATAGTCGGTTCGGGAGAACGTTGCCTGCCGGGTGATGAGGCGCATTGTGGAGATGGTGCTTTAGCCAAAGATGCGAAATTAGCTTATCCCAAAGGTATAGCCATCTCCAGCGATAATATACTCTACTTTGCTGATGGCACTAACATACGTATGGTAGACCGTGATGGTATTGTAAGCACCTTGATTGGCAACCATATGCACAAGTCTCATTGGAAACCGATACCTTGTGAGGGCACCTTGAAGTTGGAAGAAATGCATTTACGATGGCCCACCGAATTAGCTGTAAGCCCTATGGACAATACTTTGCATATCATAGACGATCATATGATTTTGCGCATGACTCCTGACGGTCGTGTTCGCGTAATTTCCGGACGCCCTCTGCATTGCGCAACCTCTTCCTCGGTGTACGATTCCGATTTAGCTACTCATGCTACATTAGTTATGCCTCAGTCGATAGCTTTCGGTCCTTTGGGAGAACTTTATGTGGCCGAAAGCGATTCTCAGCGTATTAATCGTGTACGTGTAATAGGCACTAATGGTCGCATTTCGGCCTTTGCAGGGGCTGAATCTAAGTGTAATTGTTTAGAAAGAGGTTGTGATTGCTTCGAAGCTGATCATTATTTGGCTACAAGTGCAAAATTCAATACCATAGCTGCATTAGCTGTAACACCAGACGGTCATGTGCATATCGCCGACCAAGCCAACTATCGTATACGTTCAGTTATGTCCAGCATTCCTGAGGCGAGCATGTCACGAGAATATGAAATTTATGCTCCTGATATGCAGGAAATATACATATTTAATCGGTTTGGCCAACATGTAATGACAAAGAATATATTGACTGGAGAGACGACCTATGTTTTCACCTATAATGTCAATACTTCTAATGGTAAACTGAGTACGGTAACCGATGCTGCCGGTAACAAAGTATTCCTGTTGCGCGATTATACTTCACAAGTCAACTCCATCGAAAATACCAAAGGCCAGAAATGCCGCTTAAGGATGACTCGCATGAAAATGTTGCATGAACTTAACACTCCCGATAACTACAATGTCACCTTTGAATACCATGGCCCTACTGGCTTACTCAAAACCAAACTAGACTCTACTGGACGTTCATATGTCTACAATTATGATGAATTTGGACGTCTTACTTCGGCCGTTACACCTACAGGTCGTGTAATTGACTTAGTCTTCGATTTAAGCATAAAGGGAGCCCAAGTTAAGGTTTCTGAAAATGCCCAAAAAGAAATATCAATGTTGATACAAGGCTCCTCGGTAATAGTGCGCAACGGAGAGGCAGAATCCAAGACGATGGTGGAAATGGATGGTTCCACCACTAGTTTAACTCCTTGGGGGCATTTGTTGCAAATGGAAGTTGTACCTTATCCAGTATTGACTGAAATATCACCAATTATAGGCGAAAGTTATCCAGTTCCAGCCAAACAACGTACCGAAATTGCCGGAGATTTAGCGAATCGTTTCGAATGGCGCTATTTTGTGAGAAGATTGCAACAAGGTAAACAGAACAAAGGTCCTAGATCGGTTACACATGTAGGACGCAAATTACGCGTGAATGGCGATAATGTTTTGACCTTGGAGTATGATCGAGACACTCAATCTATTGTCGTAATGGTGGATGATAAGCAAGAATTGCTAAATGTTACCTATGATCGAACCTCTCGCCCTGTAAGCTTCCGTCCCCAATCGGGAGATTATGCTGATGTTGACTTAGAGTATGACCGTTTTGGTCGTTTGGTCACCTGGAAGTGGGGTAATTTACAAGAAGCTTATACTTTTGATCGTAATGGCCGCTTAAATGAAATTAAATACGGTGATGGCTCTTCTATGGTATATGCTTTCAAGGATAATTATGGTTCGCTACCTTTGAAAGTAACTACACCGCGCAGGTCTGATTACTTGTTGCAGTATGATGATGCCGGAGCATTACAAAGCTTAACAACACCTCGCGGTCATATACATTCCTTCTCGTTGCAAACTTCTTTGGGCTTCTTTAAATATCAATACTTTTCGCCAATTAATCGTCATCCCTTTGAGATATTGTACAATGATGAAGGGCAAATTTTAGCTAAAATTCATCCTCACCAATCCGGAAAGGTCGCCTTTGTCCATGACAATTCAGGGCGCCTAGAGACCGTATTGGCTGGCTTATCTAGCACCCATTACACTTACCAAGATACTACTAGTTTGGTAAAATCTGTGGAAGTGCAAGAGCCTGGCTTTGAATTGAGGCGAGAGTTTAAATACCATGCTGGTATCTTGAAAGATGAGAAACTACGTTTTGGTTCGAAAAACTCTTTGGCATCAGCCCACTATAAATATGCCTATGATGGTAATGCGCGATTAACTGGTGTAGAAATGGCTATAGAGGATAAGGAAATGCCCACAACACGTTACAAATTCAGCCAGAATTTAGGTCAATTAGAAGTGGTGCAAGATTTGAAAATAACACGTAATGCTTTCAATCGTACAGTTATACAAGATTCGTCGAAACAATTCTTCACCATCATAGATTACGATCAACATGGACGTGCTAAGAGCGTATTGATGAACATTAAGAGTTTCGATGTCTTTCGTTTGGAGCTGGACTATGATTTACGCAATCGAATTAAGTCACAGAAAACTACTTTTGGCCGGTCTACTGCCTTTGATAAAATCAACTACAATGCCGATGGTCATGTTATTGAGGTTTTAGGTACGAACAACTGGAAATATCTGTATGATGAGAATGGCAACACTGTGGGTGTGGTCGATCAAGGTGAAAAGATTAACTTGGGCTATGATATTGGAGATCGTGTTAGCCAAGTGGGTGATATTGAATTCAACAATTATGATGCGCGTGGTTTTGTGGTGAGAAGGGGAGAGCAAAAATATCGTTACAACAATCGCGGCCAATTGATACATGCTTTTGAGAGAGAACGTTTTCAGACCTGGTACTATTACGATGACCGTAGTCGATTGGTGGCCTGGCATGATAGCCAGGGCAATGTTACTCAATATTATTATGGCAACCCCAAATCCCCTTTGCTCTTAACGCATATGCACGATCCGAAGAGTGGAAAAACTTTAAGATTCTACTATGATGATCGTGACATGTTAATGGCTGTAGAAACAGCCGAACAAAGATTCTATGTGGCTACCGATCAAAATGGTTCACCATTGGCTTATTTCGATACGATTGGTGCCATTGTTAAGGAGATGAAGAGAACACCTTTCGGACGCATCATAAAAGATACTAATGGTGATTTCTTTATACCCATTGATTTTCATGGAGGTATTTTGGATCCACATACTAAACTAATTTATACCGAAGGACGTCTATATGATCCTACAGTTGGCCAATGGATGACTCCTTTGTGGGAAACTCTGGCCACTGAAATGTCCCATCCTACGGATGTATTTATTTACCGTTACCACAATAATGATCCTGTTAATCCCAGCAAGCAGCAAAACTATATGATTGAACTAGAATCTTGGCTGCAACTATTTGGCTATGATTTAAGCAATATGCAAAGCTCCAAGTATACCAAAGCCTTACAATATAATCCACAAGCTTCCATTAAATCACAAACTCTAGCTCCTGATTTTGGTGTCATCTCCGGTTTGGAATGCATTGTAGAGAAAACAAATGAAAAATTCAGTGACTTTGATTTTGTTCCCAAACCTTTACTGAAAATGGAACCCAAAATGCGTAATCTTTTGCCTAGAGTAAGCTATCGCAGAGCGGTATTTGGCGAAGGAGTTCTGTTATCACGTATAGGTGGCCGAGCTTTGGTCAGTGTGGTGGATGGCTCCAATAGCGTGGTGCAAGATGTAGTATCATCTGTTTTCAATAACTCGTATTTCTTGGATCTACACTTTAGCATACATGATCAAGATGTATTTTACTTTGTCAAAGATAATGTTTTGAAACTGAGAGATGACAACGAAGAATTGCGCAGGTTGGGAGGCATGTTTAACATATCAACACATGAAATAACTGATCATGGTGGTTCAGCAGCCAAAGAATTGAGACTACATGGTCCTGATGCCGTAGTTATTATTAAGTATGGTGTGGATCCCGAACAAGAAAGGCATCGTATTTTAAAGCATGCCCACAAGCGAGCGGTAGAGCGAGCCTGGGAATTGGAAAAGCAACTGGTGGCGGCAGGCTTTCAAGGTCGAGGCGATTGGACAGAAGAAGAAAAAGAAGAGTTGGTATCACATGGCGATGTAGATGGTTGGATTGGTGTAGACATACACAGTATATACAAATACCCGCAACTGGCTGATGATCCTGGCAATGTGGCTTTCCAAAGAGATGCTAAACGTAAACGCCGAAAGATTGGTAATAACCATCGTATGAGTAAAAGCCGTAGACAACAAAAGCTTAAAGATATGACAGCGTGAAATCAAGCTTTCCACGATTTAGCAGAATACGTCAACAATAGATCTAAACAAGAATACGAACTATACGAAGTTATAGAAGAAGAAATAGACATAGACGAAGAAGACACAGACGAAATTAATAACGATAAAAAAGACTTGGTAAGCAACTCAACCGAAGATGACTTGTATTATTAAATAAGAAAGTAAAAAAAAAAATATTAAGTTCTAAAAACACAAATAAAGAGTTTTAAGAAGAAAAAGAAAAGAACACATATGAATTGAATTTCATAAGTTTGAAAACCAACACTAAATGCGATTCATTAAAAAAAAAAAACATTACATATTAGAAAAGAAGAACTTCAAAAATATTTCCATTGGTTTATTTAAGCGAAATAAACCTTTTCGGAAAGTTTGTAATTTCACCAAATCAATATATATTTTTTTGTTTTATATATTTTTTTACTGAAAATTAAATTTTAATACCGTGTGTTTTAATTTCGTGTTAAAAAAAATTAAGTTATGTTCATAAATGTTTCTGATCTACATAAATATTTTAAATAAAGCAGGTAAATTGTAAAAATATTAATAAAAATCAATAAAGATTTATATAATTTTGTATAAAAAAAGAAACAATAGAATCTCAAATCTAAATGATGTAATAATAATTAAAGATATAAAAAAACAAAATATAAATGTTTTTATGTAAAAGAAAATTTAAAATCAATGTGAGAACTTACTTATAAATCCCAAATTATCAAATTAGATAAAAAAACCTAATAATTGTAATAAACAATAATTATTGTACTAATTGAATACCATAGTGTTATATAATAAAATAGTATGTAATTGATTTTAGTTTGATACTTGAGAAAACTACAAAAAAAAAATCAAATAAGTATGTATTAAGAAAATAAAATTTTGCCATATTTCTTTTAACTTATTCTTATACATAAATATTTTCCGTAATATTCATTATTATTTTATAAAAAAAAAGCTTTAAAATACACTAAATACACTTTTTAATATACATTAAAAATATTTTTGTTTTTATTCAAACAGCTTTATACAGTTTTATTTGTTAAGAATTAAAGTATGTACTCAAGCTCTTTTGAAATTTGTTTTATCAATAAAATATATTTCTAAATCCCTTTTTCTATAATTCAAAAGAAAATCAAGCAAATGTTTACCAATTGTGATATACTTCTATAAATTAATGTCCCAATAAAAAAAACAAACAAAAAAATCTTTTTTTTATAATTTTTTTTAATCTTTTTATATTATGCATTAGTTGAAACATTTAAGGCAGAATGGTAGCAAAAGATAAGCAAAAACGAAAAAAAAAATTATTTCACTTTATGATTGAAACGGAAGCAAAAAATAATTCTAGGAAAACAGAATTAAACATCTTCACTTTTTTATTTTTATAAATCTATCTATTTGCGTTAGTTAACATTAGCAAAAAATTCTTCTTGTTCTTCTCTACAAAACATTAGTTGTTTTGATAACATGAAGTTTGTAAACAAAATATTGCCATTTCTAGTTCACTAATGCAATCAATAATTACAAAAAAAAAATGAATAATAAATTTGATTAATATTGAATTATTAATAATTTGCAAATTAGATGATGAAATCGAGTTGAATCTCGTAGTCAAGATAAATTTGGCTACAAACAGCAAAATTTATAGAATTGTGGTTATGGACGAATGATAATAAAAAATAATATGCATTCAGTTTTAATTACCCAGCAAACATAAATTAAGTAGTTCAAAGAGTTTGTCATTTTCACACCTGCTTAATTATTACAAAAAGCGAATTCGTATTTAACGTTTTCCTAAACACGAATAAATTCGTCATTATTGAAATAATAAAAATTAACATCCAAAAGGCTTTAAAATAAGGCTGTCCGTTTCACGCAGGCATTCAAGTAGAACCTAGATGATTGGTTACCAAGCTTTTAATTTACATATATTTACCGATTCAATGACGACTTATAAGGAATATTTATTTTTATTCTATGAAAAAACTTCATCGGATCAGAGAACATACACTATGGGGTTCATTAATTTTAATGAATAGCAAGTTATTTAAGTTCCCTCATGATCTCCAAATACACGCTAATGTAAAAATCATGCATATTTTCTCGAATCGATCGAGTTCGTCATCATTTTTGGCAATGGCCAGCCTGGATTAAGAATTTTTAAAAATAAGCGTTTCTTTGAAGATAATTTGTTCCGTTAACAATAAGAAATTATTTCAAGGGCAACAAAACTAAAGATTATTTGCTTTTTAAATCTTGCGAATCTTTCTTAAAAACACAGCATTCACAAATTTCGTCATTCTCAAAAATAATAAAATTGAGATCAAAGCAGTTTTCACAAACTAATCAACTGAAAAAGTTACTATCGAAGATAGAAGTGAAGATTTATGACTTCAGCATTGAAATGCAAAAGAGAAAGTCGTTAAATTGCACTCATTAAAAGGGAAAAATTCAAACTATATTCCAAAAATGTTTTAAAACAATTTTACAACATTTCTAAGCCCCAAAAAATGTAGTTGGTTGGTTTACGTGGCTGTCCATTTCACGTAGGCATTCAAGTAGATTATAGGTGATTCGTTACTAAGCTTTTAATTTACACGGCATAATATGCTACCGTTAATATGTTATTAGACGCCTGCAAACATATTACGCACATGTCAATATTTACAAAAAAAATTTTATATTTATTATCCTTGCAATATTATTATTAACCTACAAAAAATATAAATACATACATATACATATTTTTATTTAAAAAATGTCATATATTTTTTTATATCTTTTAATTTTTTTTCTATTTTTTTATTACGATAACAAAATACTAAAACAAACGTATACATTAAATTTAGTTTTTCATTAAAAAAATGTGCTTATTGAACTTTTGAAAAAATTATAAATGCAAAAACATGAATCTTGCGTTTCTTAAATAATTACCGATATAATATACATACATACATACATATTTATAAATTATTGTTTACTAATATTTAGTGTTGACTACTTTAACAAAAACAAACAAAAAAATAGTTTTTAAGAACCCTGTATTATAAACACTGTTAGTAAATTAAGTCATAGTTTAAAGTATAAACATAAAAAACAAATTGGCTTCTAAAAGCATTTCAAAAACTCAGATTAAATCACTAAACAAAAATATATATACATATATATATATATATACATATATATATATATATATATATATATATATACATATATATATATATATATTTATATATATATATATACATTAGGGTGGTTCTTAAAAAAAATTGAATTTTGTTATGGGCCAACCGGAATATATATTAAGCAGCGTGAAAAAATTACGCATGATTTTTTTTTAAATTTTTCTATTAAGGCTTAGGGGTCGCTACCAGCCCCCGAACTTTGGTGTTTTTGAAAAAGCTCGATACCTTTATAACTTTTTCCATGTGGGTGTGTATTAAAAAATTAAAAAAATTATAAATTTTTTTCACACCATTATTGAATGAAGATTTGTAAAAAAAAGTTGTGGTATATTTTTGTCAGAATTGCTTTTTAAGAGGATTTCGTATCTAGTCCGTCTTTCGGTTTCTACACAAAAATTAATGAAAAAAATTCAAAACGATATAAAATTACGATATTTGTTTACATTCGTCTTTAATTTAAAGGAAATGATAACAAACGAACCGTAGACGAAAAAAATTCCCTCCCAACCCCTCATTTTAATTGTTCATTTATATTTTTAGTTTGCATATTGCCAGCATATTTTTAAAAAGATTTTATTTAAAAATTAATTAATATTATACATACATATTTAAATAAAAATCTACGAATAGGTTACATGTGTTTAATGAAACTAAAGTATATAATAATTAAAAAAATTTTTTAAAAAATAGCTATGCTTTAACGTAAAATAAAAAAGAAATTCAGTCAACTTTTGAAATTTTTGTTGATTAAGATAAAATATTTGTTTACCTTTACAGAATTTATAAGTTTTGCATATTTATTAACAAATAATTATTGGAGCAAAGTTGATTTATTGGAATTTGCGTATTTTTGTATATAGTCTTTCACCAACAACAATAAAAACTGCTTCTGCTGTTCATTGTTGGTATGTACATAGTTTATTATATTCCTCCATGAGTGCTACACCTCGTTCTGCTATATCGTTAACAACTCTGATTGAACGAACTATTTCTCTGCCATTTACGTAAACCTCATCTTCCTTCCAATCTTCAACATTTTTCTTTAAGAAATTCGATGATATGCCGGTAATGCTAAAAAATCTAAGTGTTTTTATAAACGAAATCTTCTAATTGCTTGCTATTAATTACGCTGGCATCTAATGTTATTCGTTTTAAAGGGCTTTCCGGCCCTTCAACATCTAAAGCGGCCACCATTTTTTTTTTTTTTTTTTTTGTATCAACAGAAACTTCATCGTCAAATAAGGCGAATGCAATAATCTCTTCTGATAAGTACCAAAGATGTAGTTGCCCAGTTTTGTTCTTTTTTTATTAAGCCTTCTGAGCGCTTCGCTTTGTTTTCCTTATTTTTTTAAGTTTTTGCCAATAATTATATAATATTTCAATTTTATCTACTACTCGGTTTTTTGTTTGTGTTGGTATTGCGGCCATTTCCCATATAGCCAAAACATCATTTTCAGTTGAGGTGCAACATCCTCTTATGGTTAGCTTGTTGTAGATTTTGTAGTAAAAGAGGAGACTTAATACCTCTTTTTTTGTAGGAAGTTTGGTTTTACATACATAGCTCTGCTGATACCTGCCCGATTAGCCATATTTTAGTGCTTTTTCGGGTTGTCAATGTCGATGAACTAGAAGCCATTATATGTTAAAAAATTATTCGGCAGCAGCTGACTTGTTTAAACAGTACAAACACATTTAATTAAATAATTTTTTTTATTGCTTCAATATTATAAATTTTTTATAACTTACCTTTTTAAGTATAAAATCAATTGCAAGGTTGTTAAGTAACTTATTTGTTGTAAATATATTACAAATTGTATTCGCGACACTGCTTTAGAGGACTAGGCCTTAACATGTACAGATTATATCTAATATCAATCAGAATTGTTCATCATTATACCTTGTTAATTAATTTAAAATTACAATCGGAAGGGCAATTGGATAAAAGTTGATAAATCGTCTCAGAAAAAGATTTTGAAATAAAACCCGTAAAACTGCTAACTGATTTAAAGATTTATTGATGAATGACAAAAAATAATTTTCACGTCATAAGCTTATAATATAAAAATCAAAGCATGCTATGTTACATACAAATTCAAAAGCCTACTTATGTTAGGTTTGTTATTATTAGCAAAAGTATTTAAATGTAAAGCAATATTTTCAACATTTTTCTTTAATGGCGTGCATAAAATAATTTTTTTTTAAAACACACCCACATGGAAAAATATGTAAATAAATGCAGAGACCTTCTTCCTATACACCAAAGTTCGGGAACCGGTAGCGACACCTAAACGTTAATAGAAAAATTTTAAACAAATCATTTTTTTCACGGGCCTTAGAGTCTGAACACAATATAGCGAATATTTATTGCGGTGCGGTTTTTCACACGATTTTGAAGTAAAAAACCGCAGCGCGGAACGGAATAAAATTAAAATGTATTTTATTTTCATTGCGGATTTTCTTACTCTCTCAATTTTTCACACTCTTTCTCTTTCTGATGTTGCCATAGTTTTTGAATAATTGGCGGTTGTCACCACATTATTGCGAACAAAAAACATGATTTTGAAGTTCAAAAATTTTTGAAAAGTTCAAAAATATAAATGAGGGGTTGGGATGGAATTTTTTTCGGCTACGGTTCGTTTGTTATCATTTCCTTTAGATTAAAGACGAATGTAAACAAATATCGTCATTTTTAACGTTTTGAATTTTTTTTCATTAATTTTCGTGTAGAAACCGAAAGACGGACTAGAGTACGAAATCCTCTTAAAAAGCAATTCTGACAAAAATATACCACAACTTTTTTTACAAATCTTCATTCAATAATGGTGTGAAAAAAGTTTATAATTTTTTAATACACACCCACATGGAAAAAGTTATAAAGGCATCGAGCTTTTTCAAAAACACCAAAGTTCGGGGGCTGGTAGCGACCCCTAAACCTTAATAGAAAAATTTAAAAAAAATCATGTGGCATTTTTTCACGCTGCTTAATATATATTCCGGTTGGCCCATAACAAAATCCAATTTTTTTTAAGAACCACCCTAATATACATATGTATATATATATATAAAATAGCCAATGAAAAATTAACATTGTGGTTTAGCAATTTTATTAAATAAAATTATTTAATTTTAAGGTATATAAGTAAAACTAAACAACATTAATTTAAGCATAAAACCCTATAAAACTAAAAACACACACACACAAAATCCTTCTACTTTAAATATTAGATGTAGTTGAAAAACTGAAACAAAAACGAAGTTGTGTAAAATTTAACAGAATTAACAAAGAAAGAGTTATGCAAAAGTTTTTTTGGATAACAACTCAAAAACCCCAAACGAACTCCTTAAGCTTAGTATGTGTACATTATTATGAGAAAAGAAATATGTGTAAAAATGCAATATTTATTTAAAACTTACAAGAAATAATT
This sequence comes from Tachina grossa, assembly GCA_949987645.1. Lineage (NCBI taxonomy): Eukaryota > Metazoa > Arthropoda > Insecta > Diptera > Tachinidae > Tachina > Tachina grossa. The sequence goes on from OX465276.1 coordinate 151,537,988, forward strand.
TTAAATTTACAAAAGAACTTGCAAATATTATTAAAAAATATACAAGTAAAATACGCAAATACATTTAAAACAAAAATGACTGATACAAGGAATATAAAATTTAAAAATATAAATACACAATTGGATATAAAAATTAGATTGGAAAAAAATCACTTAAAATTAACAAAAACAAAAATGATAAGAAAAAAACAATAATTTGCATTTATTAATAATTTTTTTCTTTAATTTGCATTTAATTCTAATTGTTTTTGTTCTAATTTAGTCAATCTAAATAAATCATAATGAAGAAGAACTACACATAAAGAAACACACATACAAAATACGTTAAGAAAATAAACAAATTGACTTGCATACAAACAAACATACTCACTTTCATAAACTTTTCACATTCTTAACAAAAAATCCTTCTAACGGTCACCATCCTCTGAAACCTGCCCATCACACACACACAAATCCTGACAAAAAATATACCGAAACCCTAATGAGCCTAAAAAACCAAATTTAGTAAAAACATTGAACAAAATTTCTCCTCATCACTCTTTCAATAACCATATATAGGGTGTTTTTTTGAGGGGTATAGAACTTCGAATTGAAATAAAACACAAGAAAATCGTTTTAATGTCCATCAATTTTTCTTTATTGGAAGGATAATTTTATGCCATTAATGTTTAAATATGATTTTGGGCATGTGGCCGCCGCGGCTGGCTCGAATAAAGCCAATTCTACAGGTCCAATTTTCAACCACTTTTTCGAGCATATGGGGCTGTATGTTGGCAATAACGCCACGAATGTTGGCTTCCAAGTCCCCTAACGTTTCTGGTTTGTTGGCGTAGACGAGCGACTTCACATATCCCGAAAGAAAATAATCCAATGGTGTCAAATCACACGATCTTGGTGGCCAATTGACAGGTCCATTCCGCGAAATTATGCGCTCATCGAATGTTTCCTTCAATAAATCGATTGACGTGCGCTGTGTGGCATGTAGCGCCGTCTTGTTGGAACCACAACTCATCCACATTCATGCCATCCAATTCGGGAACAAAATAGTCGGTTAGTCGGCTCCAATTGCTGTGCACGGTGGCGAATCGATTCATTCGGGTCCTCTTCAACACTTTGCTCTACAGCGGCAATTGTTTCTTCGGTGCGCACTGTTCGACGTCTCTGCGGATGCGTATTATCACATAGAGTAAACGTAGTGTGAAAACGATCCATGGTTAACCGAATTAATTGCTCTGATGGACGATTATGTCGACCATAAAATGGACGGAGCTTGCGGTAAACTTCGCGAACTGAACCATTATTTTCGAAATAAATTTGCACGATTTGCAAGCGTTGTTCTTTTGTCAACTTGTTCATGATAAAATGGCAAACCAAACTAAATATTAATCACTTGACAGCTGACAAAATGGCCGCCAGTTAAAAAAGTGATGCCAACTTAAAGTTCTATACCTCAATAAAAAACACCCTTTACAAACATATTTACGTCTACACTGAAAGAAAATCCTCAGACAAATACCTACATCATACACATGAAAACTTATGAAATACATAAACTATAATTAAATGATATAAAATTAAATTAATAATAATAAAAAATAATAATTTTACATACACACATAATGAAAAACGTAAAATGATGAAACAAAAATAAAATACTTTGTCATAAGCATTATATATCAATTATATATGATGGTAAAAATAAAACAAAAGAAATAAAAAAACAAAATTATTAAAAAAAAAACAATAAAAGTATGGTGTTTTAATTTTTAGTGTACAAAAAAGAAAAATTCTCAAACTCATCAAAAGCAGAAAAACGTTTTCATATTTTTAGAATTTTAATTTTAAATTAGACTCTAAACACAATGTTTGCGGTGCGGTGCGGTGCGATTTCTCGTTGCGGAAGAGAAAAATAAACATAATACACGGAAGACGGCGACGGCAATACTTGTCATTGTTTGTTTAAATTTTTATTCATTTTTTTGTTCATACATTTTTATACAAAACTAGCTACACCCGGTGTGCTTCGCCACCCCCATTGTCTTTTCAATTTCATTTATATTGATTTGGAAGTGTTGCGCACTGGTGGTGCAATATCAAAATTGGATTTTGCCACGCCTCTCCGCCCGCAGACCGAAAATAAAAAATCAGACTTCACAGTGTCACCCTCCTGAATATTCTGAAGATTCCGTGAAAATTTCAACAAAATCGGCCCAGCCGTTTTGGAGTCCATACATTACATACATACATACATACACATCCTCTTTTATATATATAGATTTACTCTTTGTATTAAATATTTTGTAATGGCAGTAGCTAGAAACAAAAAATAATTAACATTTTATACAATCGCAGATATGTATGTTTGATATATTTTTTAAACTTTTACATTATAAGCCTGGTACTCTGTTCACAATTTCGTGCGAAATGCTGTCAAACTAGATATAAAAGTATTTGGTATGAAATATTTGCGAAATAAATTCGCAAAAGTAGTACTCTGTTCTTGTTGTGAAATACGCGTAAAATCATGTCTTTCCATGCAAAATTAGTCTGGCATCATTTTAGTTTAGCTGCGAAACAACATGAGCAGTGCTTTTTTCTCACGGAATTCTAACAATGTTGCATACTTCCAAGCAATAAAAGCGAGAAATTTATAAAAAAAACGCGACTTGGGCTACATTTAGTAAATGTCAAATTTTTCACGCGAAATAATCAATGGTGCTGAAATTTTTTCACAACTTTGAACAGAGTACCAGGCTTTATGACAAACATTTTTGAACTTCAAAATCATGTTTTACAATAATGTTGTGAACACCGCCAATTATTTAAAAACTATGGCAACATCAGAAAGAAAAAGAGTCAAAAATTGAGAGAATAAGAAAATCCGCAATGAAAATAAAATAGATTTTAATTTTATTCCGTTCCGCACTGCGATGTTTTACTTCAAAATCGTATGAAAAACCGCACCGCAATAAATAATCGTTACATTGTCTTCAGACTATCATTTTGAAATTAAATAATTCCACTTATCCTGTAGCTGCCTGCAGACGTCACGTCAATACAATACTAAAAATTTACCATTTGTCTCTTCGCTTTCGAGTACAATTTTATACTATTGGTAGTCTATTCCTATTTCATAAGGTCTAGTTAGAGAATAGGGGGGAATTTAAAAATATTTTCTAATTCAAGTTCTTGTGAATAAAAATTTATGTAGGTTAGGATAGGTTAAGTTGAAAAAAAAACGGCAATCACTGTTGGCCCAAACCAATTATGGGATTACACTTGTGCTCTAAAAGCATGTTGTTAGCTCGGTTTCCCAGAAAAGAAACCGAAAAGCTATCAAACTGAATTATGTTAAGAACCTAGTTTCCTCAATGAGGGTGTGGCGTTTGCTGAAGAAGTTAGCACGTTGACTACAAAACCGAAGGTATTGGGTTCGAGACCGGTCACAACAAAGTAACTCATCAAATAACAACAGACGCATTTTTCTGATGTGCATTAGTGTCCCTTTGTATCAGTTGTTGTAGGAAAGTTCAAGCGATGAAGGCATAGTATCAGTGGTCACTTAACTACAGCGGATCCCTACGAAAATGTTCGTCTTCCTGGAAGCAGGTTGATAAGGGAGAGAGATCCCTTACCAAATTGCTTCAGTATCACATGATTTTTGTGTTTACACTACAACCTACATTTATCAAATACTTTTTGTTGGCGCATTGAATCAGGAGTCGATCCCAGGATCACCGCATGCTAGGCTAGAACACTACCCACTGACCTACTGATACACATTTAATTTCGTACACAATTCAGTTAAAAAATCATAAAAATTTCATACGCATCCAAATTTGTATCCACGTAAGCGTAGCGGATTCACTATAAAAACTTTGAGTATTTGAGTATAAACAGCCGGCCAACTTCGTAGTGTTTGTGTTAAATTTCGTTATTCTCTTACGTTATTGAATCCTCGTAAGGCAGAGTGGATGCATTTTGTGCTTTTCCGCGCTTCCGAATCGCTTCTTTTTGTCCTAGTGCTTAGTTGCATGAAATGTAGTTTTCCTGGGATACTAATTCTAATGTAACATAAGAGCGCCCTCCTTCGTCGGTATTGTGTAGTAATACCGAATGGCGAAGTAGAATAACCAAATAACCTTTCCTTTATATCTTCCTTCACCAACTGTCTTTTCTTTTACTATCCCATTCCTAAAAGAAGGTAACACTACTAATAGTGGTAGGTATTCATTGCCTGAGTGTTTATTCTCTTTTTTTTGTCTGATCTGACTAAAGGCTGGACAGAGACACAAAAAATGTACCAGTTTATCAACATCTCTTGGCAAGCTCTACATGTTACATCATTAACAACGCCTAAGCGAGCCAGTTGATTCTTTAACTATGTATATCCGCTTATTATATTTGCCGAAGTGTTGGCCTTTTTAATATCAGAATCTCTTGTCTTTTCCCTATTTGGATTTCCCCAGACAATTTTGGTCACTCTTCCGCAACAGAGGCGTAAGGTTTTCTACTTCTCCCTTAAACTTTGCGACTTGCCTAAGGTAGCTTTCTGGGAGCATTCAAAATTATTATCTATATATATAAAAATAAGTTGCATTGTGTTAGTAATTGATGTTCTCTGGAATGCGAGAACCGATTTTGATTCTGCAAAGTTTATATGAAAGGTGACGTCAATACAAACGTACAAACAGTCTCTGTATGTGTATTGGTTCATGAGTTATATTTTAGTGAACACTGCATTCATTTCGAAATATTTGAGTTAATATTTTGAAAAACTGAAATACAATTCGTTTTTAAATTCATTACAATTCAATTTTAGTCAAACCATTTATATACTTAGGCCGGGTTTACATCTGTGTGCCATGTGCCACATAAGCGTAAAACAAGCGTAACCTATAATTACTAATGAAAAACTGTTTGACTCAGAGCCCAACATGATTGGAAATTGATTAAATCAATAAATATATGTATGTCTGAATCAAACAGTTTTTCATTAGTAATTAGTTGGTTACGCTTTTTTGGGCAAATGACACACAAGAAATGATAGATGTAAACTCAGCCTTAGCTATTGTAAATCACAACTTCGGGGATCTATGAAATAAATTACATATAAACACACCACTAAAAACTTAAATATTTAAATACATTATGCACAGCAATAAGCTTTCTTAACTTAACGGATATTCCAAACATTAAATCAAACAGCTAATATATACATGTAATGCTGTAACGGACTTTTTCTCCATGGTCGCTAGTTTTTGAGTGCATGCTATGACTGACATTTAATGATCAGCTGATCTATGTATTTATTTATTTATAGTACATATTCTACAAAGTAAATTTGCAAAATATATATATGGTTGCACAAAAATGGACGGGTGACTAAGACCATATGTCCATGATGTTATTAACAGTATTCTTAAAAATGTTTTTGTGACTGCCTGTACACGACCTATGCCTTCACATAGGAAGTAGCAACGTGGTTGTTAAGGAAATCCCACAAAAGAACCGCAATATTATACGGTAGTCCGTGGCAGATCAGTCAACCAGTGCAGGTGAGACGCAAAACTCTCGAAGGCCAATAAACAACAGTGGCCTGGTTACATTTAAGAAATAATTGCCAACGACGCGTGATGTTGACTCGCCCAGAGCTGCTTTACGACTGATGATCTATTTATATTCTTAATAATTGCATTATTCAACTAACATATGTATGTATCTCAATTTTTTAATTTCGCGAATAAATAAAATTTCAATTACTTCATTTTTAATTGGTGTAGCCACATTTTTTAATACAATATGGTACGTACGCGCAGTAATTTGGGGCGTCAATCACGTAATGCTAGAAATGTTGCGGCATATAGAGCATCTCAAAGTGACGAACAGCGTGTAAATAATACTTTGGCTGCTCGAAATGCCATGGCACGTGGTAGGGCTCTGCGAAGTCCAGCTCAACGTCCGTAGGTGCGACGTACTTTGGAGCGTGCTGTATTCAATTATGATGCAAACTTTGATTACTTTTCTCATGGCAAGGTTTCAATTGGACCAATGACTACTGTTTGCAGTCATTGCAAGGCATTTAAGTTTAAACATGGGGTATCTGGATTGTGTTGTTCGAACGGACAAGTTAAATAACCAGAATTGAATCCACCACCGTAGCCCATGCATAATTTGATAACTGGTGGCACAGCAATTTCAATGCATTTTCTGGCAAACATACAAACGTATAACTCCGCATTTCAAATGACTTCATTTGGAGCGACAAATATTATTCGGAAATTTTTTGCCAACGTTAAAGCTATTTTTGTTTGTTTTGATGTTTATTTAGATAATCGCGAAAAGTACTATTGTGAAAATTTCAATCTTCAATAGATTCAAGGCCAAGTTTACCATCGACTTGGTTCTTTGTTACCCTTTCCTGATCAAAGCTTTCAATTTTTGCAAGTATACTTTGTGGGTAACTCAAATGTGGAAATTGATTGTCGTTGTGATATTTCATCAAATTTGCAGAGGGATATTATTGAGCGTTTGCAGAATATGTTGCATGCTGAAAATGAATTAGTGCGACTTTTTCAAACTGCTCTCGATCAAATGCCATCTGATGAATATGCAATTGTGATTTGAGCTGATAAAACGCCTCCTGGGCAACATGTCAGACGATTTAATGCGCCCATAATGGATGATGTCGCTATTTTTATTTTCTTTTTTGCACTACGAAGTGTGCAGGGGTTCGCTAGTAATTATATATTAAAACCCTCTCTCCATCAATTAGTCACATGCTTATGTACCGTGTTCAATTTGGTCGACGACGAACATTACTTTGAATTTATATCACTACCTTGCAATATAATTTGTAGTAAATTGTGCTGTATTTCTGTGGCACTATAAATACTGAGATTGCGAAGCAGATACGTATTATTAATTTTGGTCGTAAGACTCGAAACACTGGAAGCTCGGATGTGCGCTTAACAAACAACAAGATTTAACCTTAACTAAAATATACAACAATGCATAAAAAAGAAGATAAGAGTAATATCTACAGTACACGCAATATATAACAGCGATTCATAAACGTAAGAATGTCTTCGATTCGAAACCTCATTAGGGTGTACTTGATAAATGTAGTACGAAGGAAAGCAACTCAACTCATCTCTGAGTGTAAGGGTGATGAGAAAGGTTGTCACGAAGGGATCACTCCTTGTTGTGGTATGCCCTTCTATGACAAACATTCTCCTCAGACTTTTAGACAGAAATGGGTTGAACAGTTTGCTTTACATCACTGATACTGATAGGTAAAATTCAAGTAGATCTCAACAGAGAATGCTCGAAGGCGAGAGCATATCTATGTTGACGACGTAGTGTTGCTACCTCAAGGCGAATTCTGGAAGATTACTTATGAAGATCATAATGATAGGCACGGGTGAATAAGTTAGGCGTTAACCAGAAGTGGTTATGTTTGACCACAAAATATAATTTTTAGTTTTTCGTAAGAAATTAAACGAAATTCCTTTCAGCTATTAAAGGACGTAAAATATCTTCAAGAGCTACGTAACCTTATAAAAACCGAAAAGCGATTTTAAAAATTAAATAACAGTTCCAACTACGAAACAATCAATTGCAATTTGAATTATGTAATGTAATGCTTCATTAAGTTAATTTCAATACTACGCTAATAAATCAGGCTGGAGTGCGTTATTGTTTTCTTAATAAAACACTAATTTGTAAACCCAATAAATTTTTAAAGGAAGCAATTAAAAAATATAACTAAGCAGAACATCCCAACTTTCAGAGCAAAAATAATACGAAAGTTATTTTTATTCAGCCAAACAGATCCAAAACTTGTGAGAGAAACATATGTTTAACAATAACACAGTACAACAGCCAATCTGGGGGCAGAGAAATTCCAAGTCAGGGTGATGGTACTAGGTCAGTATAGTAAAACCCTCAAAGGGCTTGGCGTTCGTATGTGTCAGTTTTTTTTATGACCTTTTAAATTTTTTCCTTATCTTGATGTTTTTTCGCTTAGTTGTAACATTTTGGCAAAAACGTAGTTTAACATAACTCGAGAACCACTTGTCCGATTTTGATGAAACAAACTCAAAAAAATTTAGAATTACAATTTCTCTAATCTGTTTCTATACCGTTTTCCTATATGTGCAACACTTTCGAAGTTAAAAATGAATGTATGAAGGGAAAGAAGTATTTTTTGTCTAAAAATTTAAATATTTTTTTTTTAAATTCATAAAAAATCCAAAATGGAAAAAAGTGCCAAAACTAATTACTTTCGCGTAAAGTCACATAACTCATGAGCAAAAAAAGGGATAGATCATGAAAATCGATGCACGCGTTTCTCATTTATTCACAATTAGGTAAATGTATGAATTTCAAAAATTTGCTCCAGATATGCACAACATTATTTGGAGAAAACATTGACACTCACAAGCCGAACTCTCTCATATTTTTCTACTGTACTAAAAGAGAAATATTGATGTGGCAACACTGGTTCTGTAATGTTCACATAAAACATGCATTGTCATTATACATTTTCTCTTTCTCACACTGGTTCTGTGATTTTTGTCATTCAACAAGTACCGACAAACGCGAACAGTAAAAGTGATTTTTCTCCAGTTTTTTTAAAAGTGAACAAAAGAGAACAGAATATGGAACTCTGCAAGCCAGATGTAAATAGCTTTTGCTACTGCTGTGGTCAATATGTCGCAACACATAAAAAAAGTGGAAATTTCAGTACTGATTTTGTTCAAACATACGAGATGTACTTCAACCAAAATGTTATAGTGAACGAAAATTGGGTACCAAATATAGTGTGTAAAAGCTGCTAAAACCGTCTAATGGATTGGAAAAATAGAAGACGTGAAAGTATGCCATTCGGTATCCCAATGACTTGGACTAACCCTGGCGAAGGTCACAATCCATTGAATTGCTATGCATGTGCGAATAAAGGAGCCGCAAAAAGGATAAAAAAATCGTATAATTACATTGGTGTTGCAAGTGCCGCAACACCATTGCCTCATTCGGACCACAATCCTGTGCCAAAAGCTTCTAGCCCAGATATTTTCTCTTCTACGACTGCTCCGACATATCATGCACGTGATGATCCCCCATATGAGCCATCAGTATCCAATGTGCCAATTTTAATAAATCAAAATAAGCTTGATTCAATTGTTGCCAAGTTGGAATTAACACAGCATAAATCGGAAGAGCTGGCTTCCATTTTGAAATCAAACAATTTGTTGGTACCCGGTGTGAAAGTCACAGCTTATCGAAGTCGTCAGGCAACACTCCAAAGTTTATTCCTTGTGAATGATGAAAAAACAATATTTATTAAAATAAATAAAAATAAATAAATAAAATAAAAATAAAAAATTATAAAAATGTTTACTTAATTTTTTTAGTAGTTTATGGCCAGAAGTCTGGAGTTATTGGGGAAAATTTATAAAAAAGGCGATAAATGACACTTTTTTGAATAAAAACAAATATCAATATTCTTGTCAAAATGGGATACCTTCACTTAATTGTAAATAAAAGCAGAACGCGTTAATCGATTTCTATGATCTATTTCGCATTTTGTTTATAGGTTATGTGACTTTACACGAAATTAATAACACTTGATCCTTTTTTCCGTTTTGGATTTTTTATGAATTTAAAAAAAAAAAAAATTTAATTTTTAGGCAAAAAAATATTTTTTTGCCTCCACAGATTTATTTTTACCGGCAAAACTGTTGATTATAAAGAAAAACGTTATATGAATGGATTAAAGAAATTGTAATTCTAAATTTTTTTAAGTTTGTTTCATCAAAATCGGACAAGTGGTTCTCGAGTTATGTTAAACTACGTTTTTGCCAAAATGTTACAACTAAGCGAAAAAACATCAAGATAAGGAAAAAATTTAAAAGGTCATAAAAAAAACTGACACGAACGCCAAACCCTTTGAGGGTTTTACTATACTGACCTAGTACCATCACCCTGACTTGGAATTTCTCATCCCGCAGACAATAATCCCAAAAATGTTCCATAGTGTAATTACTCGTTCATATTTGGTTCTACTCGTTTTGCTGTCTTCTTTTTTCTAAGTTCAAATATTGAACGATATTAAAAATGTTAATAGTGTAAATGTATTGTACAGACAAAGCATAATAATGCTAAGTAAAAAACGTTGCAACCGTCGCAGAAATCAAAGCACGTTGCATTTTCAATTTCATGTTGTCCAACGTAAGAGCTGATTGATCGTGTATTTCTCTGTTTATATTTACTGGCTTAGTTCATTGAAGATAATTTTGCCATGAAGAAAATTACATTTGTCTATTAAAATCCCTATTGTTATTTTCAATTCAACTCAGTATGGCCATCTGAGAGTCAGACGACCAGACTGAATTGAGTTCAGAATGACAATAGTGGCATAATACATGGGCGCTGGTGTCTACATTAGGGAAACTAATGTTTGCAGCTGCTGCAGAATAGTTGTTGCGCTCTATAATGAGAGTAAAGGTAGAATTAGTAAAATCGTATCATTCTACTTTACAGCTTGCCGTATCGTTCAACTTTGTGCACAAGTTATAGAAAATGTAACAGTTTGTACAGCACATTTTTTTGTCTGGCATTAAATGCGGCGTTTTTTGACATTCGCTACAGAAAAATCTGTTTTCTGCACATTCCTACTAGTAACATGCATTGTAATGTGTGTGAAGATAAATTCATCGAATTAAATTCATTTTTCAAAAATATCGCATGCGATATTTTTTTTTTTGGTACGAATTTTGTACTGAAACTAAGGGGTTTCTTCATAAAAACGTTCACTATAGCCAAACCCTTCTTCCTCAGCGAATCAAACCTAATGGAAAATGAAGACAACAAATCATACTAAAAAACTGCATTTACAGTATATCTGAATTGTATTTGTGAAATTTTTTAGAAAACTTTTAAAAATATGACTTAGTAAAACACTCTTATTTTTCGAGTTCTATGGCCACAGGGCCAAACCCTTCTTCCTCAGCGAATCAAACCTAGTGGCAAAAAACTGTATTTACAGTACATCTGAATTATATTTATGAAATTTTTTAGAAAACTTTTAAAAAATATGATTTGATACAATAATTATTTATTTTGCTGCTTAGATATAATTACAGCGCTGTTAAATAAAATGATCGATCCCAACACGTTGTCTAGGATGGTGCAACAGCAATAGTCTCATAAAATTAGAACGTGAAGTGAAAAAACTGTTTCCAAGCTCAGTGTTAACCAATAAAGGTAACTAATATCCTCACAAAAACATAAATGTGAAAAACGGCCAAGTTCCTATCCAAAATTTCGACCATTAAAAGTTCTGAGATATAAATTTTGACCAAGTTCTTCTTTGCCACAATACCTAACACAGAAATAAATTATGTATGATATAAATTTGTAATCGTAAGGGTGTCATATAATTTCTCCTCACTTTTCCTAACTCAAAATTTTGTTGTGAGCAGCGCTTATAATTCATGCTAATTTTCTTCTAAACTATGCTAGACCGATGTAGATTAAACACAAGGCTAACACTTTATGGGAGTGATCACGCCCAATTTTTAAGGTCATGCAAGATTTCACTAAATTGCCTTGAATTAAAAGCTGTATATTAAGTATTTAGTTCAAAACAATATTAGCGTGGCCCCGCCCATTCTAGTAAAATTGTTTGGGTTTTCAAATTTTTCTAGTTTGTTTCTCACTTAGACCTACTTGTATATCAAATTTCAGCAGCTTAGCGCAACTTTTAATTTTTAATTTTTATGGGCGCAGCCCCGCCAATCTAACTGAAATTTCCGGATTCTTAGATTTTTTTAGTTGGTTTCTCACTTAGAACTACTTGTATATCAAATTTCAGCTCCTTAGCGCAACCTTTAACTTTTAATTTTTATTGGCGTACCCCCGCCCACTTTTCCAAAGTCAAATTTTTTTGGGCCAGTGCTAATTATTCGTGCCCAATTTTTTAATAAAAATTTTTAGCCTTGCATTATCGCTGTATATATGACAAATTTCAATAAAAAAGCTTCCATTAAGCGACTTATATTAGCTTTTTTAATTCTGACTTTTATAGGCGTAGCCCCGCCTCCCTGACTAAAATTTCCGGGTTTTCAGACTTTTCTAGTTGGCTTCTCATCTAGACCTACTTGTATATAGAATTTCAGTTCCATAGCGCAACTTTTAATTTTTAATTTTTATGGGCGTATCCCCGCCCACTTTTCCAAAGTCAAAATTTTTTTCGGTCAGTGCTTATTAGTTGTGTCTAGTTTTGTTACAAACGAATAATAATAACTAGATATATAGTATATCTAAATGTGCTGAGCCGCAGGGCATTAAAATGAGGTTTAAATTGTATGGGGGTGTCAACGCCCACTTTTTTAATGAAAAATTTATAGCCTTGCATTACCGCAGTATATATGTCGAATTTCAATAAAATAGCTGCTATGAAGCGCCTTAGATTAGTATTTTTAATTCTGACCTTTATGGGCGCAGCCCCGCCCCTCTGACTAAAATTTCCGGGTTTTTAGATTTTTCTAGTTGGTTTCTCACCTAGACCTACTTGTATATAAAATTTCAGCTCCATAGCGCAACTTTTAATTTTTAATTTTTATGGGCGTAATCCCGCCCACTTTTCCAAACATGCCCATTTTTCCAAACTTAAGATTTTTTTTCAGTGTTTATTATTTGTGTCAAGTTTCGTTGCAAACAGATAATAATACATACAGAAATAGTATATCTAAATATGCTGAGCCGTAGTACACGAAAATGAGGTTGGAATTGTATGGGCGTGTCAACGCCCACTTATTTAATGAAAAATTTTTAGGGTTGCCCTATCGCAGTATGTATGCCGAATTTCATTAAAATAGCTTCCATTAAGCGCCTTATAATTGCTTTTTTTAATTTAGCCTTTATGGGCGTAGCCCCGCCCGCCTGTCCAAAATTTTCGTGTTTTAAAATTCTTTTAGTTTATTTCCCACCTAGACCTAGCTCTTTATCGAATTTCAGCTCAATAGCACAAATTTTAATTTTTATGGGCGTAGCCCCGCCCTACTGGTTAAAATTTTCGGGTTTTCAGATTTTTCTGGTTCATTGCTCACCTAAATCTTCTCGTGTACCAAATTTTAGTGCTCTAGCTATAGCGGAAGTGCTTCATCAATTTGATGAGTGTGTCAGTGGTCAGTGAGTATGTCTTAAAATATGCACTTTTTGCACCTCTATATCTCCTGAAGCTTTCATTGTAAAACTTTCAAAACTTCGCATATGAGGTTATATGAATTTCTAATTATGATTTAAATTTCCTAATTTTACGGTTGCGGGGAACAAAGTTATGAGGGGGGTAAAAACAGCTCGAACGGCTTCGTGTAAATATACACACTGCGTGCATTGGCCAGAACTTGGCCTGGCGCACTACCGTGCGCCTATATCTTATTTTGTTTTTGGTTTCGAGAAAAATCCAGTGGTAGTTTGTTTTGTAGATTTCGTGAAAAACGTCAATATTAGTGATGCACGAATATTCGTATTCGAATTGCCGAATATTCGGCAATTTTTAAATATTCGTATTCGTCAAATTCAGGCGAATACGAATATTTTTCCAAAAAAATAAATAAATAAATAAATGCATAAATCCTAAACAAAATTTAAATAAATGGATAAAAATATTAGATGGAAATTTAGTTTTTTTTTAAAGACAACAGCATTACCTTGCAGAGGTAAAACTGAAAAAGTTTTATTTTTTTCATTTAATATTGACGTTTTTCACGAAATCTACAAAACAAACTACCACTGGATTTTTCTCGAAACCAAAAACAAAATAAGATATTAGTTTCCTTTATTGGTTAACACTGAACTTGGAAATAGTTTTTTCACTTCACGTTCTAATTTTATGAGACTATTGCTATTGCACCAGTTCGCAAACAGCTCAATTTCGGAGCACAAATTCATATGAGTATCATTCTATGAAAATAAAATTTATTTACTATATGTATGTATCTATCTGTATAGTTATTATTACCATTGAATTTAATCGTTTTATGAGGCGGTATTTATTTCTTTTATTTGGAGCTATAAGTTCCATATCAGCATTTTTTAAAATTTCATTACAAAACTTAAAAAAGGCTTCTAAGGGGCATTCAATGCCATCAAAAGAATTATGAAGGCAAAACAGTTTTACTAAAAATCCGAAGATCTCTTTTCTCAACATATTTTCTTTATTTGTAAAAAATTATTTATTGTTACATTAAATAAATCTCACTCTTCTTAAAAAACACTACCTTCACTTTAAATAAACTTCCAAGTTTGACACATTTAGGTTTGTGTCGAAATTAATCTGCATTTACGTTGATCAATGTAAGAATCAGCAAAACAACAATTAAAATTATAACCGAAAAAAATTCCTTAGAATATCCTAGACAACGTGTTGGGATCGATCATTTTATTTAACAGCGCTGTAATTATATCTAAGCAGCAAAATAAATAATTATTTTATCAAATCATATTTTTTAAAAGTTTTCTAAAAAATTTCATAAATACAATTCAGATATACTGTAAATGCAGTTTTTTGCCACTAGGTTTGATTCGCTGAGGAAGAAGGGTTTGGCCACAGTGGTCATTTCCCTCATAGAACTCGAAAAATAAGTGTTTTACTAAGTAATATTTTTAAAAGTTTTCTAAAAAATTTCAAAAATACAATTCAGATATACTGTAAATGCAGTTTTTTATTATGATTTGTTGGCTTCATTTTTCACTAGGTTTGATTCGCTGAGGAAGCAGGGTTTGGCCACAGTGGTCATTTCCCTCATAGAACTCGAAAAATAAGAGTGTTTTACTAAGTCATATTTTTAAAAGTTTTCTAAAAAAATTTCACAAATACAATTCAGATATACTGTAAATGCAGTTTTTTAGTATGATTTGTTGTCTTCATTTTCCACTAGGTTTGATTCGCTGAGGAAGCAGGGTTTGGCCACAGTGGTCATTTCCCTCATAGAACTCGAAAAATAAGAGTGTTTTACTAAGTCATATTTTTAAAAGTTTTCTAAAAAAATTTCACAAATACAATTCAGATATACTGTAAATGCAGTTTTTTAGTATGATTTGTTGTCTTCATTTTCCACTAGGTTTGGTTCGTTGAGGAAGAAGGGTTTGGCTATAGTGAACGTTTTTATGAAGAAAGCCTTAGTTTCAGTACAAAATTCGTACCAAAAAAAAAAAAAATATCGCATGCGATATTTTTGAAAAATGAATTTAACTCGATGAATTTATCTTCACGCACATTGCATTGTATATGGTACGGTTTTTGTCAGCTGACACGCAACATCACGATACGATTTTACTAATTCTACTTTAAGGCAGATTAGGGATTGGAGGCATCACATTGTCCGATGAGAATTAGGTATTGTAGAAAGCTATGCTGGGTTCTAACCCACTGCAATATTGAGAAGAATAATAATGCTGATGAATTAAGATTAAGATCAGAGACAACGGTAAACGGACCGATAGGTCACTGGTTTTGTAGACTCAGTAGTCGAGATTTAAAAGGAATGAATCGTTTTTGAGGTTTTCACGATCTCGGTGGCGTTATGGTGTAGAATAGATTTGGCGACGTCCAAGCTATTATTCGTTCTAAAGGCCTTGATAGGCAGGTGTGTTTCAGATTAAATTGAGCACCTGCCTTTATGGCCTAATCTGACGGTGGTATAAGCACCGGGTGAAGGTGAGCGTCCAACCATCGCCATGTGACTTACCAACAACACATAGGTTACAATCTTTGAACTTAGTTATCCCTGCACTATGAATAAGTACCTTGCTGAAGTACTTTGAGCTATCTTGCTGCTAAAGCACTGTCAAGGCAGCTTCTGTTGTATGGCAACAGCACCTAGAATAGTGGGCCTTATCGCGGTTGACGTATTTCGACTTAAACTACGACAAATTGGTCATAGATTAAAGAAAATCGCTTGAAGTGTTCTTTAATCTATTACAAAAACGTCGTAGTCAAAGTCTAAATACGCCAACCATGATAAGGGGGAGTGTCTGGCTGACCGCGTCATGCCAATCACAAGCATTGATTTAACACTGGGAAGCTAAGACTATTCTCCAAGCGTTTTTGGTAACAACCACACCCACCACGTAAATTATATGTGATCACACGCTGCAAGTGTCGTTGCTCACACCCACAGCGAGTTCTCCAAGAGAATTATTCACCAATTACCGGCACCACCTTACGACACATATTGGAGCCAGACGAATGTCCGAGTCGAACACAATCCATTACCTACTTCAATTGGTGAACATTATCTATTAAACACCGTGTGGTTAGACGAAATCTACCTTTCAGTAAAGGACCACGCCGACATATTACACCCATCCAACTCCTAGAGCAGCTCTTCTGTCGGGCCACCAGTTTTAAGCCACTGGGTAGACGTCAAAGTTCCACCCCTCTATCGTCTTTTTAACTCAGGGTAGTTCCAGGTGTCGCTGCACCTTCAAGGCAATATAGCAAGCTATTTCCTTTTATGAATATGTATGTGCGCATCCGTCGCCCTGTTATTCCAGAGATGGGGTACTAACACATAAGCTCTGTGGGTAAAAGCATTTTACGACTACTAATGTCCCCGCGTGTTGCCACACCCGTAATCTTATAAGACTCCCCCCTGAGGGGTCTTGATAGACAGATGGTAGATTGGCACACCGAAATAATTTTGCGTCATAAATCCAACGAAACAATTTCATTCGATTTTTTCACAAATCTAATGATAATTTTACATATCTAATGAAAATTTCACGAATATTGTGAAAAAATTTCAATGGAATTGCTTCGTTGGTATTCTAGTTTCGCAACAATATTTCATTGGATTTATGACAAGAATATTTTCTAATTATTAAGAAACTCGTTCATATTTAAGAAGCATTTACAGTTGTTTCTTCATGATATTACAGCGTAATATAATATGGGCTTTCAAGGTCTTTATTGTATTTTAATGTAAATAAAAAAATATTATTACATTATTTATTAGCTGGTATTTTCCAGCTTCTTCAGGGATAAGTTTTATTAATCTGGTTTTCGTGGTTTTAATGAAATTATTTCGTAGTTTTAATGAAATTATTTCGTTGTTTCGGTGAAGTTATTGTATTGCATTGATGACACTGTTTAATACATTTGACGAAGTTTTCATTAAAATTATTTTAACGAAACTTGTTTTATTAATCCAACGAAGCGTGACGTTGGTTGAATTTTAATGAATTTTTTCATTGCATTAGTGTCGAAATTCATAGAACTTATGAAAAAATTCTTTCAGTGCACTACCGATTTTTACAACAACATGAACTTATATGCTTAAAAGCTTGCACAACACAGATTAAATTTCCTATAACCTTTTTAATAAATGTTATTAAGTTGTGCTATCGTGTGCTTGTTTTAGAACTTTTATTGGAATAAGATAAATGTATGTATAGTATGTGTATATAAATAGGAGTATATAAATTAAGTATGTTTGTACTCACATTTAAAACGTCCAAATTAATGATGTTTGATGTATGTTTCATTCTCCAGTTAGGGCTTCTTAGGATCCAATTAGTTGTTTTACTGTTTCCGCTTTCGCATTAAAATTATTTAGGTTAGCACACAACAAACTGCATTTTATTATTTAAATATATTTTATATATTTGCACTTTTTCTTAAGCTCTGCTTAAAATTTTGATTTGAGTTTTTTTATACTTTTTTGATTTTATTTTATACTTTTTTTACATATTTACATTTTTCTTTTTAATTTTTTATGCACCTTTTTTCTAATTAGATTTTTTTCTAATATTATTTTTTATCTCTTTTATAAATTTCTTTATTACATTTTATTTTATACTTTTTTATATAATTATATTTTCACTTTTTGAATTTTTTATGCACATTTTTTCTAATTATATTTTATCTATTATGATTTTTTTCTCTTTTATAAATTTCTTTATTACTCCAATTTATATTATATTTTTTTTTTTAGATATGTAATTATATTTTCACTTTTTGAATTTTTTATGCACATTTTTTGTAATTAGATTTTTTATCTTTTTTTATAAATTTCTTTATTACTACTTTTTATTTTATACCCTTTTTATTTAATTATATTTTCACTTTTTGAATTTTTTTATGCAGATTTTTTTTAATTCGATTTTTTCTAATATGATTTTTTTTCTCTTTTATAAATTTCTTTATTACTACAATTTATATTATATTTTTTTACATACATATGTATGTATGTAATTATATTTTCACTTTTTGAATTTTTTTATGCACCTTTTTTTAATTAGATTTTTTCTAATATGATTTTTTTATCTTTTTTATAAATTTCTTTATTACTACTTTTAATTTTATACTCTTTTTATATAATTATATTTTCACTTTTTTTTATGCACATTTTTTCTAATTAGATTTTTTCTAATATGATATCATTTTTATAAATTTCTTTGTTGCTAAATTTTATTTTATACTTTTTTATTTTTATGTAATTATATTTTGACTTTTTGAATTTTTTATTCTAATTTTTTTATAATTTCCAATTTTAACCCTCGACCAAAAAAGGGATTTTATAAGTTTGTAGTGTGTGTCCGTGTCCGGCTGGACCGATTTTGATTTAGTTTTTTCTGTTTGAAAGCTATGTTTTAAGAAATTCGGACCAGCCGTTTAGAAGATATCACTTCTTCTGTAGATATATTCGGGGGTTTTTAAAATTTTGAAGTTTTTGTTATAAATATTTTATTTTATAATTATATTTATTTTCACTTCTTGAATTTTTTATGAAGCTTTTTAACCCCCGACTAAAAAAAGGGTTTTTATAAGTTTGTAGTGTGTGTCTGTGTGTCTGTGTATCTGTGTGTCTGTCCGTGTCCACGTACAGGCCAAACGGCTGAACCGATCTTCATTTAGTTTTTTCAGTTTGAAAGATGACTTGATCGAGAGGGTTCTTAGCTATGTTTGAAAAAAATCGGTCCAGCCGTTTAGAAGATATAGCATCTTTTCTGAAAAAAGTCGGGGGTTTATAAAATTTTAAATTTTTGTTATTCTAAATTGCCTTTTCATTAATTTCTTTTAAATTTGCTAAAAATTATAAAATTTGCTTCATTTATTTCTTTGTAATTTTATTGATTATTCAGTGTGATTTTTTCCTTGCTAGACATTATACTTATTAAATTTCGCAGTAATTTTTATTTAATTTTCTGTAATTGGAATAAATTGATTTGTTGAACAGTTAATAATACTCTGGTCCATATTACAGAAAGTGCTAAATAACGGACAGAGACTCTAAGTCATCGGCATATAAAAGTAGGTGGCGCGCTTCATTGGAAGTTTTAGAACCTCACCACTCCGGGATCAATCACTTTGTTAGTATTATGTCGTTTACTTTCCTGCTACGTTATGAATAGATTTTTTGTGCTTTTAGTTCGTCTGATACAAGCATGCTACATATGTATGTACATATCGTCACCTAAAATCGAAAAGGCCGCAAGTACACTTTTTACTTTTTTACAGTAGGAGCAAAAAAAAACCTTATAAATTGAAGACTATTTATTTGTTAAGTGCCAAATTTAATAATGAATAAAATCGGTATTTTTGAACATACATATGTGAGTAAAATTTTAAGAAAAGATGTATTTTGGTTAATCACTTTATAATCAAAAAAAAAAGTATATTTTGAATTTTTTGGTTGTTACGGCCTTTTGGATTTTAGGTGACGATATATGTAAAAGGC
This sequence comes from Tachina grossa, assembly GCA_949987645.1. NCBI lineage: Eukaryota > Metazoa > Arthropoda > Insecta > Diptera > Tachinidae > Tachina > Tachina grossa. Next base: position 151,557,739 of record OX465276.1, read on the forward strand.
GTATCCATATCGGGTGGTCTCAACTGTACAGGTGACTATGTATTTTCGCCGGTTATAAATTGAATATTGCTCATATTTCAGCACACATTTTTGACATCCCAAGTATGAATTTTCCAAAACGAATTGAATTATATGAATATGCTTTGCATATATCACCAGCAAAAAAAAAATTGACAAATCATGGGTTCAAGTGATGACGAACTGGTTCATGTGTTTGTGAGAGAATTTAAACACATTGATCTCCATTAAAATGAATAAATTGAACGCATGCAAGTTATTTGATTCGATGACGTTTTTTCGCGTAAATACAAAACAAAACAAACAAAAAATATATTGCCGGGATACGAAACGTGCCGCTCTGACTGTCAAGGCATATTCTCTACCAGTGAGCTATTGTCTTCTTATTATTTGTTGGAGATAAAATTTGTTTTATGTGTCAATGTGATGATTTAATTCCGTTTTTCAAGCCTTTTTCGCTGCATATTTATTTCAATACGAGTATATTACCCAGTAAAATCGCATGAGTTTATAATATGTACGATTATTTACGATTTACGATGATATTCAGAATGCATTCGAAGAAATAGGTGCTCAAGAAATCATGAAAACACATTACATTTTATTTTTGCTGGGTCTATGTTAAATAAGGAAATAATCAATCGATGAAATAAGGTAGCCTGTGAATTGAACAATAGATTAATTTATAATTATTAATTTTAGCACTTTTCGTGTTGTTCAATCCGAAATTCATATCAGATCGTCATTATCGTCAAGAGCACATTTTTTTACTTTTACGATATCACTTATCGATTGTTTTCTTATTGGCTGTTTGTTCAATTACAGAATCGGTTATATTCAGCATATATGTATGTATACTAAAGATGTGCATCGCTCTTGTACAAGGCTTTTTTGAATTTAGAAACTTTTTCCTGAATTCATATATCGCACTTGATCAACAAGAGGCTATTAACTCAAAATTTTAAAATTTTCAGTAGAGACGAAAAATGTTTGTGGTTACATTTTAAGAGAATTTAAAAATCCGAATCCATCATAGTAAGCAAATTCCATTTGAAAACATATTTACATTAGCGGAGTTCGATGTTTGATGAAAATTGTCTTGCGCAAGTGCAAATGCAAAATATCGTAGCTTTTCCTTCAAATCCAACAACAAAATGCACACACAATCCAAAGAAAAGCTACGATATTTTGCATTTGCACTTACGCAAGACAATTTGCATCAAACATCGAACTCCGCTATTGCATTTACTTTAAAATCTTGCAATTATTGGGCAAAAATATCTGTTTTGAAAAGAGTTTCAACTCAAAAAAAAAATTGAGCATTTCATAAAAACAGTCAAATTTCGAATTAATGTGTAGTTTCCACAAATCAAAATAATACCTTTTTTATGAAAAAAACGATACATTTCTATGTCCACTTTTGTATTACCTCAAAATAATACATTTTTGCTGATATAAAGGTAGTCACTACACTATCACAAAAATGGTCTGAAATGTGGTTCTCTAGATGAAAAGAGTAATCGGAATGCGTTGAAATTTTTACAGTACATACTAGATATTGATATTAGTTGATTTCTTGCAAAAAGTGAAATTTTAGAAATTTTGAGTTAATACCCTCTTGTTGATTAAGTGCGATATCTGTTGAAAAGTTTTGATATGTGATAATTAAACTTCTTAAAAAACTGTACAAAATACATGAATATATGGGTGTGTTCGTAAATGCATCACTGCTCTGCATCATACGTGCAAACTTTTATTTAAAATACAATACAAGTTCGCTGATAATCTGTTTTAGTAGTAATCATGTTTGTACGCCATATTTGACAATTATTTGCGCGTTATCTACTCCAGTGAATCAGTTTAAAACATTTACCCCCATATGCAAAAAAAATAAAGTAAAGTGTGCGTTAAAACCGGTTTTTGTATGGAAATTTTGTTTTAACATACACTTCAAGCACACGTTATTTATTTGCATATGGGGGTTAAACTTCCATTTGCAGCGCAGTGATGCATTTACGAACAGATCCTATAGTACACAGAAAAGAATTTTCTTGCACTAAGCACGTTTAATGAATAACAAACAAAAAAAAAACGAATAAAAATGTAATCGATTCAAACTTGTTTAAAAATTTAATTTAATTAAAATCTTAATTGACTCAATACAATTTTTAAATGATTTGTTTTTTTTTTTTATTAAACGTGTTTATTGCAATAACATTTCTTTCTGTGTAAGCGGATAATAAAAGTCATAAAATATGAGTAATATAAAAATTAGAAAACTTTTTTTTATATATGTATTAGGGTGATCGATTATTCGACTTTATCCAGAAACCGGTTTTCGAATAGTTCCAATATTTGAAATTATGAAAAACCCGGTTTCGGTTTTTACAATTCAGGAAAAACCGGTCAACCGGTTTTTTTAAGTAAGAAAATTATTACACAAAATTTTTTATTTCAAATTGCTTTATTAAAAAAAAGTTTCCAGTTTATGACACGTCGGTCTAAGTTTTAATATAGTAAAAACTAATTTAATTGCAAAATATACAAATCGAAAAGTATTCGACTCAGCCGGTTTTTAAATTGTAAAAAACCGGATTATTCGACATTCGAAAAATTAGCATTGTGAAAAAACCGGGTTTTAAAACCGGTTGAAAAACCGGGTCGATCACCCTAACATGTATACGTACAAAAAATAATTTCATTTATTAAGAAAGTCAAGAAATAAAGTTGTATGCCGTTGGGCATCATTACTCTACACCTTAACCTGGTTAATGTAATGGATGTGGTTCCAATAATTAACAATTGCAAGGATTACAGTGCGTGATAAAATTTACCATTATATTGAGAACAAAAAGAAATTTCCATGTTTTACTGTTATTTTCTTTCGACAGTCTGTTGTTATTTATATATAAAAATTATTAAATTAATTTAACATTTTTCGTATTTAATTTTACTTTGAAATTAAGGCAAAGCAAAGAAACTTTGCGCTTGTACAAGCCATTTGTGCATTACGGACAAGATTTGAATATTATTGACTTCCAAAAAATTTATTTGCTGTCGGTTTAGCAAGTCTAGATGCATTTCGTTTAGCAGCAACGAACAGGCATCGACCACAATTAATTTTTGCACTCGTTAAATAAAAATAAAATATTGAAATAATAATTGACTTATTCAAGTGATTGTCACTTACATGTTACCGATTGACATTAATATGACAATGAGGTCTGAATTTTGCAAGACAGTCCATTAAATGCAATAATTTTTCAGCTTAAGTTTAATATAAAAAAAATACTACTAGTTGTCAATAATAATTATCAGTCTCTGAGACGCTGAAACCTCTCAAAAACAATCCATTGTTCGATCGATATTACATAATAGGGCCACTAAATCCATTTTTAATACCATCGGGCCGCGTCATAGAATTACTTAAAATCTCTTTTAAGATTCTTGTTACGTACACAACCTTTGATCCATAATTTATGTTCAGGAAAATGTTATCCGTAAGAGATAATTTATATAAAGTTACTATGGTATTTCAAATATAAACAACTCTTCCTTACCCTCCGTTGCCACATGCAAGTGCAAGTGAAAAAAACTCAATACACTCACATTTTTTTACTAACACAGTCACACTTTTGCCACTTGCGAGTCAGCTTGCAATGAAATTTTGAAGCAAGTAAATTTTCACACTTGTCGCAAGTAAACTGACAAAACGAAAAACAGTGTTGCCGAGTAGAGAGTTATTTCATTAATTTGGTTAGTATTATAGCTAATTTTTTTTTATATAAAAAGGATATTGAGAAATGGCATAGACTCATTTTAGAGCTAAGTTTGAACATAAATTTTATGTTTTATTAAATGAAATATATTAACAATGCAATTAAAGTTCAATATTGACTTCTTGGCAACACTGCACTAAAAGTTGAAGCAAAGCTGTTATCTAGAACTTTACTTGTTGACGACATTTTAACTTGCACTGTGCTGTGTAGCCACTCAAAATATTGTTGTGTTTTTTATATTTCTCCTGATTTTCGTCAGTAATACGTATACACTACTTGCAAGTAACTACTGGCATGTGACAACGGGGGGTTAAAATAAAAAAAAAATATACAACTTTGTAGCAAAACCAAAAAAGTTTGATCGATAAATTGTAAGCAAAAAAAGTAAAATATTTCATTTTGAAGTTAAAATTTCTGTGTTGATAAGAAAAATTTATTAAAAATTTTGGCAATAATTCTTGCAAAATTGTATGGACCATGGCCAAGAAGGGAGGTGTACAGCAGCTACAAGCTGATATACAAAATGATGAAGATTTTGAAAAGTTTCTAGAACGACCAGGACTGTTGGGTAATTTAATATTTTTTGTGTGAAGAAAAAATATTATTTATTAGCTCTTGATTACAAATAGTACTAGATGTTTATTCCGACTGGTGTGGTCCTTGTTTGGGCATGGTAGGTAGTTTGAAGAAAATTAAATTAGAAGTGGGAGGTGATAATTTGCAATTGGCTATAGTAAGTCTTCTATTAAATTAAAAAAAACTCATATTCATTGTAAAACGATAATAATAAATAAAAATTGTTTATGTAAGTGCAAGGCGGACAATATAACGGCTTTGAAGAGATTTCGCCGTAAAAGCGAACCAACTTGGTTGTTTGTAACGGTAACTTTCCTTTCACATAATCTAAAATTATTCATTTTAACTGTATAGAGCTTTAGGAAGGCAAATCCATAAACTTAATGTTTGGCACTGATGTACCGCGTCTTATGAAACTTATAACACTAGAGTTGACCAAGCTTACACAGGGCATTAAGTCTCGAACTACTTACGAGATTTCGGAACCTCAACCCGAAGAAGTAGCGAGACTTAAAGTTAAGGAAGATGCAGAGGCCGAGGCTTTACGCATAGAAACCGCTGAAAGTGATAAAAAACGTTTAGAGTATTTAACATATGTTACCGATACAATTATGGAGAATTTGAGTGACATTGGTGTCACTATCTTTGGCCCACAAGTTAATCGTGATATGTTTAAAAAGCTCAATGAGCCAGCAGATGCTTTAAAAATTCAATGTAAAGATCGTAAAATTGTGCAAGTTGCGAAAGAGGATTTTGGTATTATTAATTTTCAATGTCCCAATCCTCTGGATGAAGAGATCTTGAATCAATTACATGGAAAGGAGTTGTTAGTATGTTTTTGGAAAATACCCGGTGAGGGTGAGGATGTACCAATGAAATTACAGCAATATGAGTTTGAACTGACAAAAAAACAAACACAACCAGCCGATGAATTTAACGAAGAAGAACGTGTAATTCCTGCTATAATAGCTCCAATGGATGTTAAGGTGGAATACGAAATAGAAGGTTAGCATCTGAGCAATTCATGATCAGTGCTTTTTTGCACTTAAATTGTGTATTATTATTTATATTTAGATGATGATGAATGTTTGGAGGAAGCAAAACTTGAACCGGCAATTCAAACTAAAGAAACAGCTGAAGAAATTATCGAGGGTGAGGACGAAGAAGAAGAACTGAATATAGAAGCTGGCAGTGGGCTTCCAAACGCTGAAATTCCAGATTTAGATTTCGATCTGGGCTTGGAGGATACCACTGCCGAGCAGGTAGAAAAAGCGCCAGAAACTATATCTGGTACCGAAGTTCCAAAAAAACGCAAATGTATCAAAACTATTACAATACCACCAATTTGGGTACCTAGTAATCATCGTACTCATGCTGCTCTAATTTATGTTTATTTTCGGAGTCAGACCAGCACCTTTTTGCCCCCAGATCCAACACCCGAGCCACCTCATATTATAATGGCTTTTGATGCGTATAAAAAAAGAGATTTAATACCGCACGCTGAATCACATAAGGATGACGTACCATTGTATGGCTTCTTTACAAGTGAAGATCCGGATGAAGCAGAATATATTGCAAATTCGGTAGACAACTATAAGCAAGTGACACTGTGAGTATGACAAGATATTCTTAAGCAACTTCGCCACGTGTACAGATCAAAAAAGATGTTTGTAGAATTCTGGGAAGCACTGAAATTAGTGACTAGCTTTACCACGAAGAACATTTATGCTAGATCTCAACGATTCGTTAAAAAAATTAGTAGTTTTCACATCACTTACCTACGCATCCAAGTAATTTTCCCCAACTGTCCTAAGACGTCCCTCATATGGCTGCGGTCGTCCTAAGTAAACGAATTAATTAACTGCTTGAACTGTTCAATTAGTAGCAATTCGTAGCTTTCAACCTCTGAAGAAAGTTCCATACATTTTCATTGCAAAACCAAAATTATAGTAGTTGTATAAGTTTCATAAAAGATTTTCGAATAAGATTAAGTTAGGTTAGATTAAATAGGTTGCAGTTATACATTTACCCACGGGTTCCAACAATGTTCTAGAGTAGCATTAAAAACCACTTGAAACGTCAAAATTTGCAACAGATTTCTTATCTTTATATCTATCTTTAGATATCTTGGGCGAGAGAGTCAATATTAACATGGTCCTTCGGATTACCTTCACACCAGCAGTCTTAACAATGAAGTCTTCATATGAGACGAAAATTCTACCATCAGATATATTATTCGTTACCAGAATATGAACTTTCTGGCAGCTGTCAACAGTTCTTCCTTCCTCGATTTTGATTGCATATTCGCGTACGGGTTCTGAGAGTTTTCTAGCGAGCTTATATCTCATATATGTTAGGTATGTTCATGCAACCGAATTAAGAATCCGAAATAAATTAGAGCGTCAAGCGTTGCTTAAGCAGCAGTTTATGCATTTTCAGTACATTTATACGTATAAATATTCCCCATTATTGTGATTGGCAATTTTGCGGCGAAAATCAGGAAAATTTACCTTGTTTTCTTCAATCAACTACAAATAGTCGAATTTGAAGTCGAAAAACTCCAACCAGGATAAGGTCCGTTATTTGAATGTACTGAAAATACGTACCCCAGTGATAACGCAACGCTTGACGCTCTAATCTATGTTGGACTCTAAGGTAATTTCAAGCGCAAAGAACTTTACTCAATTTTGAAGTATTTACCTTCTAAACAAGTATATTGATCACAATTGATATCGAATGTTATAATTTGACTTCAATATATCGTGCCATAACCGCCAAAAAGCTTAAGCGACAAAATTACCGAGCTTAATTTTTTTTAACAAAATCGATTATTTACGATCGTGTGTAGTCGATTTTCTTCAAAAAACGAAGTTTCAAAAATATATCGCTTAAGCTTTTTTTAACGGTTATGGCTCGGTATGTTGAGACGAGCGCATTCGATCACGTTTTTCAATTTGAGATTATGGAATTCGCTATCGAACAATGTAATAACGTGGTTAATTTTAAAACATTGCTTTCTCACCTTTTTTTAGCAACGACAAACTTATTTTTAAAGTCAATAAAACATCTTCAAACACTATGCTATCTTTGGTAACATACGGTCCCAGCTATGTTAGTCCCAATACAGTGATAGGCCATGAAGAAGCTAAAAAATTCTTTCCTGAAACATATAAAACGGCCGAACAAGAAGCAGCCGAAGAAGCAGCTAAAGAACAAGAAGTGCCGACTAGAAAACGTAAATCGAAAAAATCAAATAAAACGAATGCAAGCACGGAAGTAGTTCCAGTTTCCATCAGTGGAGATGGAGATGGAGATGAAAGTTCTGACAGCAAGCCATCTACGCCTGAAGTTGAAGCTGAATCTGAGCCAGCAGCTGATGCAAATATGGAGGACAATACCATCGCTAAAGATGTTGTGGCGGAGGAAACAGCAAAAACAGCCGAATAAGTTTAAAAAAAAAATAAAATTTCCTCTACATTCTCATATACGGATATTTTAATTTCATAGCAATTACATATGTATGTTTTATTTTTTATTTTTTAGAAAAATTCTTAAAACTATGCTGTAAATCTTAATAAATAATCTAAGTAATATGTAGTTATATATATGTATATATAAATAAATATATATATATATATATATACATATGTATATATATGCTTTTTTTTATTTTATAGGCATATGTATGTATATATGTCTAGATATACATATGTATGTATATACCTATTTTATATACGAGTATATATGCATGCATGTATATACTTATACACATATAATTTTCTTACAGTAAAACATTTGTTCATATTTTTTTAAACAACACAGTTTTTTAAATAGTTTAAATGCTTTCCTTATAAATAAATCAAGGTAGTTAGTTCTATGTATTCTTTTAAGGATCAGTTTGTTACTAGAAAAATAATTGCTTAAAATTTATAAATAAAAATCAACATTAAGTCAATTTAAAGCGGTGTTGTATTTTACATTTCTTTCTTTTTATCTTGAGTTTTTAGCAATAGTTTTCACACAAAAGAAGAGGTGAGTGAATACAATATAAAATGAATGGAGAAATGAATGAATGAATAAATTGAAATTGAAATAATATCGCAAAAACATAAAAACATTTTGAAAATAAAAGAAACTAGCGATATTTAAATTAACTTTAATCTTTGTTTGCAGTTTTGGAGGGGTCAATTATTTTTTTGATTCCGACATAGGCAAATCAGGCCTATTTTTTTTTTTTTTTTTTGACGAAAATATATTACGATCGCAAATAAACGACTTTGGTAAAAAAAAAATTATGTCGCTTAAGCTACGAGTATTTTGACGGTTTGGTCACGAATTGCAAAACCACGTAACTAAGTCCTAATTTACACTATGCAAGTCTTATTGCTAAGCCGATTAGTTTGTTAAGAGAGAGAGACGAAAAGAAACGTTTCTGTTCCCTTTGTCTGTCTCACTTCCGCAAACTGATCAGCTTCAGTGTAAACTAGGACTAACCAAAAATTCAAAGTATTTTAAATTAATTTCAATAATTATATAAAAATATAATTACTATTATTAATTATATAAAAACTTTAATTTTGCGTTACATCAATGCACTTGCCTGGCTTTGCATTTTCTTATGATACATACATATGTTGTCAGCTGAAATGCAAATTTTTCAATTTTAATTCAAATTCAAAAATTTCAATTTACTATAGGATGGGATACTTGTTTTTAATTTTGGGGAGGTGCCCCTAACCTAGATTTGTTCCCAAAAATTTTAAAAGAAATGGTCATTCTTCTTTTCTCGAAAAAATAAACGTTTTTATTTTATGACGATTATGTTTGCAATATTAAGCGACACATTTGAGTTCAAGATTGGAGCGTACACTAACCTCAATCTTTATTTGTGGTTTTTGGTTAGTGAATTATTTAGTTTTACTTGATAGTTTAAGCGGCCAATTACTCTTACATTAATATTGACAAGATACATATAACTTTTTAAAAAAAATTTATGATAAAATAATTCAAAAACACATAAATGAATCTATATATTTCGTTATTATTTATCTATTTTGTTTAACACGCACAGTATTTTACTTGCAAGTAATAAAATTATGTACTTTCTTCTTCTTCCCACAACAATTCAAAGTGTGTTAATAACATAATGACTTTTGCACAGAAAATGTTGCCACTATCACCTAATTCACACGAAGACTTTTATGAAGTCTATTCTTCGACGTCACTTTTTGTTTGTTAGCGAACGGTGTAGAGAAGAAAGAGGGGTAGAAAAAATGACTCGATTTCTGTTTTCCATGGTTTTTTTTTCATATTTCTCATTACATTGCTCTTGTTGTTATTGTTGTTACGTTTTAATGTTACTCTTCTATCTTATTGTATTTTTTATTCTTGCTCTTCTAACTTATTGGCTACATGGGTGAAGAGAAGTAAAATTAGACGTCCAAAAAAAAAACATCGTATGAATGCAAGGAATTTTTGGTAGCAACTTCAAAAGAGAATTAAGAAAAATAGACGTCCTAAATTTCACCGTGTGAATTAGCACTATGTATTTCGTTCCTCAGTACGGTAATACTACATACAAAGAGAAGTTTAAACTACTATTGAAAAACATCAAACTCAATTGAGATTAAGTTAATTTTCGGATAAACAGCTATTCACATATTACGTAACGCTATTTTCTGAGTTTTTATACAACAACCCTCCCCCCCGGGCCAACCCCCTTTTTATATGGTCACCAATTTATACGTCAAGTGTGAAGCAATTTTTTAAAACTTATAATGAAAATATATTTTTAATGAAAGTTATCATAACTAAGATCGAAAGTATGCATATGAATGTACTTATAATTCTGTGGACAAATTGCGGCATTCGATAAACAAAACAAAATTTCTAAACATTTTCATTTCGATTCATTTTTAAATCTTTTCAAATTTGGTGATTATTGAGTGCCATAATATGAGCCCTGAATTTATTACATAAAAAACTTAATTTTAAAATTTATAAAAAGAAAATACATACATATGTATATGTGAATTTATACAAATTTAAAATAAGTTTATATGTACATATATTTAAAAATTAATAATATTAATTAATATTTAAAAATTAATAATCCCAGAAACTAGTCCAAAAATCATGATACAATAATGGAAAGAATTTTAATATTTTGATGATTTTTTGTGAAAACAATATAAAAATGTTAATAAAAATTTTTCGAAATTTCGAATATAATTCCATTTTATTTCAATAAAATATCAGTTTGAAAAAGCTTCATTCGTTTTGTTAATTTTACATGTTGAAAATTGAAATTTGGTATAATTTTTTTCAGACAGGCCCTGAAGTAGTACACAAATTATGTAGTAGTGGTATTTCGATTTGCGGAAATTTTAATAAAGGTTACTAAAGATCAAAGTGTAATGATATGAGTGTTCCAAACAAAGTCTTCAGGACTTCTTTGAAGTAGTATAAATTTAATATATAAAGCATGTGAGAAATTTCGAACGTAAATTAAATAGTTATACTTTTATTCAGCAGAATATCATTTTGAAAGCCTTTGAAAGTATTGTAAATTTTGTATGTGCCGATCTTTAAAATCAACTTCCAAAAATATATCATAAGATAAGAATCAAGACATAATTTTATGATGTAAATGTATAGCAATAAGTTAAAAAATTCAAACTTTATTTAGAATTTATAGTGGCTCAAATATTTTTCAATATATAGTGGCAAGTTAAAAATGTTTAATTCAATGTAGAATTTTTCAAAAGTAGATTTTAAATGTCCTAAAAAGTTTTTTAGATTTTGCACATAAAAAAATAGTCTCCAAATCTAGACTCACTTCAAATCGGTGCGTAGCTTTCAATCTAAAGGCATAAAAATGATATACATTTGGAGAAATGGAATTTCCTACTATTATTGTATCATAATTTTTCTTGCCTTTTTTGCTAAAATTTTTAGTAGTATATAGTATGTATGTTATTTCTTACTTAATATCATCGCGTTTAAATGTTTTATTAACTTTGAAGTTGTATAACATCTTCAATGTGCACTTCTGTTTTTGCTCAAGGTTTTTTTTTTATTGCAAATGAAGTAAAATAAAGCAAATCGCAAATACGTATACATATTTTGTTCTTGTAAAACTGAAAGCATTTTCGGACTAATTTGCATACTTCGCGGTACCCATCGCGAAAACCCCTAATATAATAAAATGAGTAGTAGAAAATCTATCAGAAAACCCTTACTTCCTTTGAAATCTACAAGCAATGAATAATCCGAGTCAAAGAATTAGATATTTAAATTTTCTTATATATATATACATATATATAAATCACATATTTATAATAACCCTTATTCGAGTTGTCAACATCAATACAATACCAAAAAATTGGGGCTTGTCTAACCTTTATCGAAAACATCTAACATCTAACGTGAAGTCGATGTTGACAACTGCAATAAGGATGAACGTTATTTCCGTGAATATTGTATACAAATGCAGGATCTAAATTATTTGTTACTGCATGTGTTGTAGAAATACTGATCCTTAAAATAGGAAGCAAATTATAGCACTCGATATTGGACACAATTTCAAAATGTTTCAATGTAGTTTAAATGGAAAAGCTTTTAAATTTCGATCAATATCGAATGTTTGAAAATATTCTAAACACTATAACTATATAAATATATAATAAAACTAAATATGCATAAGTATATACAATAAGAAAAGCGAGGAAATGAGAAAAGTCAAAAATTTTTTTCTCACAAATGGATATAAAAAGATGTACAATTTTAATGAGAGGGAGAGAGAGACGTGGAGTACCATATTAAACATTTAAATGTTTCGATGTGAAACTTATGGTCTAATCTTTCCATTCATCGTCTTGATGAGCCATAAATAAATTTGTTACCTTGTAGGCAGCAAATCGTGTAGACTGAATAATATTTTGGTTCATGTTATTCTGTATGGCGAGTACATATAGCGCATTTACTCAAACAACGTCATAACTCGAAAAAACTAGTTTTACAGAAAATGAGTTTAAAGTTTTTAGTTTACACACAACTTAATGCAAAAAGAAAATTTATATAATACTTTTATTGACCTTTTTAGTTTGTTTTGTTATATGTGTTAAGCTCGGGGTAGTTTTTTATAAAATTATAATTAACTTTATTTATTTTCGTAAACATCTTTAGGAAATTTGTAATAAAAATTTATATTTAACTGTTAACGAAATATCTAAAGTAAATGAAATTAATCAGGTATGTGATGGAAAACGATTTAGACACAAAAACAATTTGAAAACGATAAAAGGTGTGATATGTTTGTTATAGTCGTTTTGTCAATAATTTTAAAATTTCTTTTAAATAGTCTTTCCAGACATTTTTGATAAATTTCTTTTCACAGCTCCAATATGTGATTTATGTTTTATCTCTAGTGTGCTTTTTAGAAGTCAGGAGTTTAAGATAAGCTCAAAAATAATACTCAAAATCTATCGGAATTCATCACACCTTTTCAAAACGATTGTTTTGAAATCACATACCTGAATAATAATTTTATAATAAACAACCTCGAGCTTAATAAATAAATACATATAATAAAAAAACCTATTTAGTTATATGGAATTTTACAACATATTAATCCATCCATTATTAACTGGAATTTTTTGGAGTTATATCGTTATTGAAGTAATTGTGCGATATGTATAGTTGTTCATGTTCATATATGTATGTATATTAAGTTTGTGAAACAAAGACGACATAATTTGATATCTTTTCTCTCTAATGAAAATATATTTTTCTTGGCTGGAAATTGTTTGGCTTTTAAATACAAATCAAACTCTATGGTTGAACAAAATCATGGCATGTTATGTAAGATACAATTTTTTCTAAATTTTCATATTTGTTTGGAGAATAGCACAAAGTGTTGTAATATTTTAAAATTTTCCAAATAAATTTAAAGGATTTTTAAGAAAATTTTTTTATGAAAATTTGTTTTAAAAAGCCTTTACAAAGCCTTAATAAGTATTATAAATAAGGCTGTAAAAGTTTAGAAAAGTTTCGTGCCACGAAATGGAACTATTAAACCTTTCGCTCTTATTTTGCATGCCTATTATTTGCAGTCTATAATTGATATTTCAATATTTTTTAAAAATACATCTTTTATCACAATTTACCAAACGCAGAAATCCATTCTGATAGCCCACAGCTAATAAATTACTGCCATTGAGATTAAAATTACAGCGTAAAGTATTAATACGCATTAAAGGTAGCATATTTACCGGTGGACATCTGCCCTCACTTTTATATATTTTCCTGTCGCTTTCTCTAACCTAAAAAAAAAAATTATACAATAAAATTGAATTAAAACTAAATGAAAATTTGAAACAAGTATATTAAATTTTTGTTACCTTTGTAAGCGGTTCAAATATTAAACCGTATTTTTCTTTATAGTTAACATCCTGCATTGACCAATCGCTGGGTACGGTATCATTTTCCGGAGTTTCTTTTGCCAAGCTCAATAAAGGTTGACCATTTAGCTGTTTTATATCCATCATATATAGCATACGTTTTTCTCCGAATTTTTTATTCAAAACACATTCAGAATGTAATTCTTTTGTATCGAGAAAAACAATATCACCATTAACCAATCCAGTTACGCACATATTTGCGAGAGGTGTATAATGAACTTGGGTAATGCCACAAGCCATAGCATCCACTTTATTTTGGGAAAATCTAATATTGTTGGGACTTACGGCTACTACACAACGGCCACCTGAAAAGAATTGCATATGTTAACTTACTTCTTAATTTATTTATATGAGTAGTTGGCAAACGATTTGCATGGAGTGTTGTAAATGTGATCAGAAATGAAAAAGTTAATGCTTGATCGGCTGCTAATTTCTCTGTTGTCAAATTATAAATTTTTTGACAACAGGATATTTTACACTAACAAATATATGTACATGTTTTTTGCAGTATTGCATTTCATTTCAAAATTATTACAGCTTATTAAATTCGCCTAGATGTATGCCAGCGGGAAAAGTAGTCGTTGCTTACATACATAATGGGAGAAATACTATATTCTGCCTTATCGTGATTGGCGTATTTCAAATACGACTACGACTGTTTGGTAATAGATTAAAGAAAATCTGTTGAAGTCTTCTTTAATCTATTACCAAACAGTCGTAGTCGTATTTGAAATACGCCAACCACGATAAGGCAGATTATTTTCCTTTGGAAGCGCGATCGAATGCAATAATTACGCAATTAATTAATTATTCCGCACATTACCTTATCTGCTGAATTAGGAATGTATTGTTTCTGTTCGTGCCGTGATCATGTTTTCCTTGTAATTTGTTACAAAAAAATTCGTTATTTTTGAATTAAAGAATTCAGTATAACAGTAATGAATTCTGGAATGAATGCAATTATTCATTACTTTTTCCCGCAGAGATGTAGTTTGATGGCTCTCTTAGTGAGAGAGAGAGAGAGAGAGATAAATGATGGTTAGGTTAGGTTAGGAACAGTGTGACCAGATCCAAAAAAATATGCGGCTAAATTGACTTCAAAATAAAGCTAAAAAATGCTAAAAAAAAAATAATAAGTGCTAAAACATAATGCTAAAACTTAATATGTACTTTTTATTAATCAAATTGTTTCTTTTAAAGTTGTTATTTTTTTAATTTCTGCTTACATTGCCCTGCTTATAAAGGGTCCGCCATCTAACGTTTTTTTTCAACTAGGGCTTATTTCGTGAATGGTAACACTTAGCTCATGTCTGATTTGACAGATAGTTTTATCCTTCCGCTTAACGAATATGGTTGTGTATACGCTTGAACAACGCTGGAAAAGTGGGCCTGCGATCGACTTACAGAAGATGCCGATTTTGCCAAAAAAAAAAATCATATTTTCAGATGAAGCTCATTTTGATCTTGGCGGGTATGTAAACAAGCAAAATTGTCGCATTTGGGGCACAGAAAACCCGCACGCATACATTGAAAAGCCGACGCACCCAAAACGAGTCACAGTTTAGTGCGGATTTTGGTCCAGAGGCATAATTGGGCCATTTTTTTTTCGAAAATGTGCAAGGAGTGGCCGTTACAGTCAATGGCTATCGTTATCGGGCCATGTTGAACGAATTGTTGTTCACAAAAATTGAAGAGGAGGATATTGGCAACATTTGGTTTCAACAGGACGGCGCTACGTGCCACACAGCCGAAGCTACACTCGATGTTTTGCGCCCTGTTTTTTTAAAAAAAGTTATCTGGCGAACTCTTTATTTATTTCCTTTCAATTAAATTAAAATTAAATTAAATTTTTTTTTATATTAGAAATTTTTTCTTGAACATAAACTGCATTATCTATAATGAAAAACTGCCATGAAGTTAGCATAAGTGGCAAAATGAAGCATACGCTTAACGATTTTTCGCCTATAGTTTTATTGCATTAAAAGTCACGCTAGGATTTAATAGTGAGTGAAAACTACATTATTCGCTGATTTTTAATGACAAATTGTATGGTGGAACTCGTTAAAACTTAGTTACGAGTAAATTCGTCACTTCCCAGCAAAAAAATTTGATTTGGATGCACTAACAAGTGAGGGAAGCAATGCATTGCTTACCTGATAACAAAAGCTTCGAAAAATGCTTCAGAAAAGCACTAACGTAAGGCGGGCTCTCTAACATAATAGAAAATTATTACAAAAAATTTTGCATACCAGTAAATTTTGCATCTGAGTATTACTTCTATGAAGCACTTTAGTAAGGCAAAAAGTTCATGGCTTTTATGAAGCTGGCTCATATCGAAAAAAAAATATTTATTCATGCGCAACAGCAAGTGATTCTGTAACATTGTCTCCCTTACATATACGCATCTGGGAAGCAGTAATTTTTGCTTGGTTATGTTAACTGCATGCCAGTTTTTCAATATACATAATGCCGAAAAAGTATTTAAGGCAAACTAAAAATATTAGTTCACGGACGGCTCTTCTAGAAGAAGCCTTTTCTCACTTACGTTTCATTTACAAACAACGTTTAAAAATTGGTTTTTTAAAAATACTCTAAAGCTTTTGTCTATTCCACTTTTACGTAAAAAGTACAAAGTTTGTACAGATTTCGGATACGGTATTTAGTACGTGCACAGATCCAAAGTTGCTAAACATTGTAACCATGAGCACCAACTTTACAACCGATGCACTGATTGATTGTTTGCGGTATTCTCAATAGTGACGTTTTGAAATGGTATGCATTGTCAATGTTTTGTTCTGCTGTGTATGAAATACCACACTTTGTTGGAAGGCAAGGCAGTTGACGTTTTGGAAATCAGCCTTTTTCACGTATAACCGAAATTGTTAAAAGTTATGTAGATTATATTATGAAAAAATGCTAGAAAATGCTAATAAAAAATTATTGAAAAATGCTAAAGAAAATGCTAAGTGCTAAATCGAACATTTTGTCAGTCACTAACAAGTTTCGAGTAGACATTGTGTCCCTTCAAATCTTTTAGAGATGCCTGTCTCTCCACGAATTCCATAGCCCTGGGGATTGCCAAGATCTCAGCTTGGAAAACACCGTATTCATTCGCCAGTCTGAAAAAACTAAGAATGTTCGTTCCCAAAAGCTCCAGTGCCTTCCCCATCTGTAAAGATCGCACTACCGTCATATAGCTTATGAGATTTGACCCAATAGTTTTTATCCGGAATTACCAGTGAGGATGTTCTACTAAAATGAATTTCAACGATCTTATAGTCCGTGAACCCAGGAGTTACGGAACTCTGATCACTAAAACTGATCTCATTTAAAATTGTTATGTGTACTCTCCTCGCCAAACATGCTTCAGTGAGTCTAATGAGACTTCTAGTTGCCGTTCTTGCCACAAAGAATTCCATAGGAAGTAGCTGAATAATGACGTCCAAGGCAGCCTGAGGTGTGCTCTTCTTAGGACATATGATGCCTAGCGAGGTACACCTCCTAACCTTAGCAAGTAATCTCCTGTGACTTTCCTTCCGCAATACATCCCAGCATACCACACAACCATAGGAAATAACTGCTTTGACAACGGATATGTAAATCCAGTTTACTACCTTCGGTTGCAGACCCCAGTTCGTTCCTATGGAGTTCCTGCATGCATAGTAGGCATTGACCCCTTTTTAGCCTTTCCAAGAAAGCTTGCGCTCTTGGAAAACACCCAGGTATTTCGCTGCCTCTGTTAGTGTCAATTCTACCCCTCCCATACTAGGTAGTACAAAGCTATCTATTTTATATCTCATAGCAAAGAGGACTAGCTCAGTTTTCGCTGAGCTGGGAGTCCCTTTCTGTTAGCCCAGGATAATAGATCTCTCAACGGCGACTGCATTACTTTACTGATAGTGGGAAAAACTTTCCCGTTACCAGTAAAACCACATCACGCTCTGAGACATTCTGCAACATGGCCGGAAAAATATCATCTGGGCCCGGTGATTTGTAAGTTTCAAAGGTATTTATTGCCCATGTTACTTTTTCCAATGTCACTATGTCGTCCACTGCTCCCCCTAATTCTGGTTCCGACAAGTAGTTAAAATTAACTTGCGTCGTTGCCTCTTCTCTAACTTCCCTGCAGACAAGAAAGGGAGTCTACATCAGAAGAGAAAGTGTTCATGAACCATCCATTCTTTGAATATTCCCATGAGCTCTAGGGTCTTTTGACAATATTTGCCGTAACCTATATAACTCATTTACGGTATCAAACTCCTCACAGTAGTTCGTTCATGAGGCTCTTTTCATCCTTTTGAGATCACCCTTGTACTTAGTATACAATAGAGCTGTAAAACTATCGATACTATCGATAGTATCGAATAGTTTTATAAAAGTTGCCACATAAACTACATTTGACTCGAAAAAAAATCCAGAGTCCTCAACATTTTCATTAGTCTCTAAAAATATATCAAGCCTTTTTTTCGATTTTATCGTAAGCGGGGCATATTATCGAAAATATACTTTTTTATTGAACTTAAAATTTTATGGGCCTACCCATGGTTTAGAATTATCAAAATGCGAAAATTGTTGATAACTTTTAAGACACTAACTGTAAAGTTTTATCGTAATAGCCTTTTCACACTTACTCACATCTTTCATCTTTCATCAATTTGGCAAGATGATAACATCTTCCCATAAGAATTATACGGGGCTGAATGTTCAACATCTTTCAACATCTTCAAAAGATGTTCCTATCTCACTTTGTTTCGTTCAACATCTTTCGATTATTTTAGTGTCATCACTAGAAAAAATGTATACAACTATATACATACATGCATACATACTATAAAAATGTATTCATATGTTTGTATGTATATCTACATATGCATGTACATATGTACATACATTCAAGGCTACATTTTGGAATATCCTTCCCAAAAAGAGATCCGTAATTACTCCAAAATTTTATTATATACATATGTATGTATATTCATGTATATAATTAAATCTTGTATATATTTTTCCTAATCGAAATAAATTACATAAAAGTAGTTGCAAATGTCTACTCGAAATCAATGCAGATAAAGTTCATAATATTTCTTCATCATCATTGTCCGCTGGCATAGTTTCTACTAATTCTGCATATTGTAGCATTATTTGTTTTTGCTCCTCAGGAGCCAGCAATTAAATAAATTTCTAGTGAATTTTTAAATTGCATTTTATTATTTAATTTTTAGTTGCTCACGCTCGTAAAAATAGTATTATAATACATGACAGATGAAAGATGAAAGATGTTGTAATGTGAACAGGTTTTTTAAATTTTCAACAAATTCCACGCATTCCTCAAAGATGTGAGCGAGTGTGAAAAGGGTATAAGAGACGATTGGCGGCCGTCGCGATATCAGTACCACCAAAATTTATCTTTGTGTCGACTATGTTGAATTTATTAAGATACTTGTTACTACTATTTGTCGAATAACACTTGGATTTATAAATAAATTCATATACATTCATTCAGTACGATTGTACCTAATTCTTTATTTATATTTTTTAATACTTGTACTTTTTAATTAACTAAAAATCAATTAACAAAACGCCAGAAGGTGCACAAAGAATATTAGTTGCTGGGATCTGTATATAAAAGTAACATTTACGATATACTACGTTTATAACCTTTTTTTTTATTCGATTGTTCACAGTCGATGC
Organism: Tachina grossa; assembly: GCA_949987645.1. Lineage (NCBI taxonomy): Eukaryota > Metazoa > Arthropoda > Insecta > Diptera > Tachinidae > Tachina > Tachina grossa. Next base: position 151,577,264 of record OX465276.1, read on the forward strand.
AAATAGTCGGCTTCTCTCCTTGGTACGAAAATAAAATTTCCACATTTGCAAATGAATTTGGAATAAATAACATTCCTCCAGCAATTCTTTAAGTACCGGAAAACATCGTTTGATTTATTTAATTTGGTAATACCTTCGAGCTAAAGATTAACCACCTTGTGCAAAGAAATAAGTGAACGTTAAAACCGGTTTCTCTATGGAAATTTTTTTTAATGTACACTTCAAGCACGCATTATTTTTTGCATAAGGGGCTTAATATATTTTAATGCAATTTTGGCATATAATATAATATAAAGAGATTCCAGTAGTGCTAAATGGGTCATTGCGGTGCTACGGTACTTTTGGCATTCAAATAGCGCTAAAATTATACAATTGTACCAACTTTTCCATCGCTGAAAAAAGCTTAAATCAACTACGGATAATTTGCTTCAAGGCTGCCGGCTACTGTTTACTGACTTCGATTATTTTTACTCTTTTAATTACTTGTTTTTTTTGCCGATAGTATCGATAGTGGAAAAAACTATCGATATTTCATTTACAACAAAACTATCGATAGTATCGATAGTTTTGCAGCTCTAGTATACAACACTTTATAGTTGTTACAATCTTCAATACTGACTGTGAGTTTCACTCTATTGAACAATCTTCTTACCGAGGATCTCAGATATTTGGTCCACCACGAAGGCTGCTCTCTTTTACCTGGGAAAACGAATATTAGTGAAATATTCCACTTCCTCCTCAATTCCCCTTTGCGTGTCTACACTCCGCGGAGTGGCCCTTGCTCTAATATAGAGAAATAAAAGAACTCTAGAGATTGCTTAGCAAGCAAAGGTAATTTTTTTATCTTTTCGGATTACTAGTTCAGAAGGCTCAAATATTTTACCATTAGACCGCTTTTAGACATTCAAAGTTTACTTTGCAAAGTGCAAAGTAAAAGTAAAGGATTTCTTAGTTTTCAGTGAAATCTTCAATGTAATGTTTGTGTAAGGAATTATTAAAATAACAAAAAAAAAAAAATAATTATCTTACTATTTTGTATGGTATCACAGTAGGTGTATAGTGGAGTTTCCGAAACTGGACACCAATCCAGAGACAGCAAAAGATTTTTGTTGACATCCTCCTTCATAATGACAGGATGCATGAAATTTTTAATATCATAGATAATAAATTTACGATGTGCACAGGATATAGCCAACCATCTAGGACCACTGGTATCATAATGCACAGCAAGACCTTTAAAATATAAAAACCTCAATAATAATAAACACAAATATTTTTTAATTAAATATTTATATGTAACTGATTATGCAAGATTGCAAGATTTCTTGCTGCCCCAAGTCCGATTTTTTACTCTTTATCTTTTCGAAGAAATCAGACTGTTGTCAAGAAAACCTCAATAATGCAAGAAGATCAGAACCTTTTTTACATGAACCTACATTTGACACATTTTTCTCCTATGTAAAAGTAGTTGATAGGTACATAATTTATTACATCATCTACCACAAAACAATTAAGATTCTGCTGAGGATCATTGAGTATTTCCCATATGCCAACAAAGCCATTAGAAAACCCAGCAAAAATATGTTGATGGCCGCAGTACTAACGTTTTCATAAAAATAAAAATAATATTTTGAAAGTTTTTATCATATGTATCATATCTTCTATTTTTGCAACTTACCTGTGACCAACATATTTGTAAACACTGTGAATTTAACGTAACATGTTGCTGTTGTTGTTCTTTTGTACATAAAATATCTAAATTTAAACTAAATCCGGGTTTAACATCAATTAAAGTTATATTGCTGCACTCATCCTTTGTGGAAGCAGGTTCAACATTGAGAGGTAAGCTATATATTTTTATACATGAAGTAACCGTTGCCACTGCCACTAAACCTAAACGATTAGATGCTTCATCATAACCTCCACTGGGTAGAAAAGCTAAATGATGTATGGGACCATCTTTTACCATAAAGCCATAGTGTACATTTACTTTGATAATTTTATCGTTTTGTGTCACTTTTAGTATTAAAACGAAACTGTGATGTTGCTTGGGTTGAGTGAATTTAACAAATTTATACATATCTTGGCGGTAGACAACAGCCAAATATTGTTCTTGCACATTATCGGGTAAAGGCAGCCAGCAACACAGTTTGATCGGTGCTCCCAAGAAGAAATATGTGTTGTCTTTAACAGACAAAAATATATATATAGAAACATATTTTGTTTTCCAAGATTAAACTTACTTTTGTTGTTAAGGCTTTCATATCTTTTCAATTCAGACCATTCAATATTGTTTTGAGGCACACCAATAGTAGGAAATAAAGCTGACTTCGTTCCGAAACTAAATTTCGGGGAAATTGTTTGTGTTGGCAAATATTTGTTAAAATCTGATTGTTTAATAACGGAGTAGTTTGATGCAAAATCGGCATAGAGAGGTTGACAGGAATAATTCAATGTTACACTGAAAATATATTAGAAAGTACAGTGGGTTAAAATCAAAAACCCCTTGAAAGTGTTTTAAAAAAGTCCTTTTGAAAATTATTACTTCATATATTTTCTAAATTTGAATAAATGAATAAATAAATAAAAAGAATCAATCCAGCATTTGTAATATTATTGTTCAATTAAACTATTTTTTCAAGCTTTATGTCTGTTTATATTTCTTTTAGTTCGTTGTCTTGTCTTTTGGCTTTCAAAAAAAATTTTCCAGGACATTTTTTTTTTTTTTTGTTATTTAACTTTTTTTGCCTTTTTTGCTTTGAATTATAAATAAATATTTTTTACAAAAGAAAAAATTAAAAAAAGTTAAAGAAAAAATTAAATAATAAAATAAAAATTTTAAATTTTAAAAGCCCCCGAATATACATATCTAGTAAAGATGTGATATTTTCTAAATGGCTCGACTGATCACGTCACCTTTCAAACAGAAAAAACTAAATCAAAATTGATCAGTTCTCGTGGTACCTTCATAGCGAACAGTCGATTAGCGGAATTTTTCTTACTTACAAAAAAAATTAAACAAACAAAAAATATTCGTAGTACATATTATTCGTAATAGGTACATACTGTCTTTAATAAATAAGCTTTATGCTTTGCTGTTATTTTTACATAGTAAAAATAACAAAAACAAAAAAAACCGCAAGCAAAAAAAATTAAACAAATTGATATTGAGGAATACTATATATATGTGTACCTCTAAACAAATAAACAATCATAAGTAACAAAAACAAAAAAAGACCGCAAACATAAAAAAACACAAACGAATATCCCTTGAGGAATTCTTTGTATGAGTGCCTCAAATACAAAAAAATTTGAACTGAGTTCTAACGGCAGAAATGCTTATTTTACTGTGAGTTCTGAAACTCTTAATGAAAAAAAAATAAATAATAAATCTGATGAAAACCTTTTTTTACCGGCAAAGCCAATTTTTCGTCAGCGATCAACTTCGCTTTGTCCAATGCCAAATAGTAATGATGCATTAACATTACAGTTGCCTAGTACTTCTTCATATAAGCCAGTAATATCATCCCCTTCAGGCTTGTGTTCATCACTTAACAAAGTTATCACTACAGATAACAGCGGCTCGAAACTCAAGGTACAAGTCGGAATGGACAGATATATAACCGTGGTAAAGCGTGGGCGAAGCCCGAATTCTTCAAAAATTTCATCTGCTCCCAAAATGTCTAGGGATAACAGCGCAGCCTCAACTAATCGCCAAAATCGCTTCGAAATTTTGCAAGATGACAACGACAAACCCGAGGTATCCTCGAATAAAATATCCAAGCCGCCACCAATCTATTTGAGACAAAAAAATTCAAATGCCCTTATTAAAAAATTAATTTCGGTCATTGGTGAGAATAAATTTCACATTGTTCCAATAAAACGTGGAAACATAGATGAAACTAAAGTCCAAATTTATGACGAAAAAGATTTCCGCAAAATGGTTGCTGAATTTGAAAAAAATAAAACAAGCTTCTACACATACCAGCTTAAGAGCGCTAAAGGCATGCAGATCGTATTGAAGGGCATAGATTCTTATGTTGTTCCCGAAGAAATAAAAGATGCACTCGTCCTCCAGGGGTTTAAGGTAAAAAATGTGTCCAATATAATAAATAGAGAGAAGATTCCTCAACCCCTATTTCGTGTTGAACTTGAGCCTAATGATATAAAATTGAAAAAAAATGAAACGCATCCAATTTATAATTTGAAATACCTCTTGTACCGAAAAATCACAGTTGAAGAGCCACATAAGCGTTCAGGTCCTGTACAGTGCCATAATTGCCAAGAATATGGCCATACAAAAACATACTGCAATTTACCTCTGTTTGTGTTGTGTGCGGCGAATTACACGGCACTGCTAGTTGCAATAAGCTAAAAGATCAAAGTGATAAAAAATGCAGTAATTGTGGAGGTAATCACACCGCTAACTACAGAGGTTGTCCTGTGTACTCTTTCGTAAAGAAGACTATGGTGCAAAAACCTAAATTAGCTCCAGCTCAATCAGCAAACGCTTACTCTGCCACTTTTGCGCAAATGAGCCAACCAGTTACTTCCCGTGTATCGTATGCAGATGCTGCTAAGTCAAATTCAATTCCCACACAAAATGTTTCCCCGCCAAATAATTCAAAAAATACTGACGCAAGCTTTAATTTTAATCGCCTTGAAGCTACTATTGAAAATCTGGTGCAAACTATAAACAATTTTACAACAAATATGACTAGCATGATGCAAGAAATGCTGCGAATGCAGAATACTCTGCTTCAAGCATTAATTAATAAGCCATGAACACGTTAACAATATGTTTCTGGAACGCAAACGGCATTCGCCAACATAAAAATGAACTTGAGCACTTCCTCACGGAAAAAAATATTGATGTAATGTTAGTATCTGAGACTCATTTGACTTCGAGAAGTCTTTTTAAAATTTATGGCTACACTATATATGATACAAAGGACCCTAGAGGAAGGGCTTGCGGTGGATCAGCAATTCTAATAAAGTCAAGACTCAAGCACTATGTTCTTGATAACATTTGTGAAGAACACCTACAAGCAACAAATATTGGCATTGAAAGTTTTTGTACAAATTTTGTTATATCATCAATTTACTCCCCTCCCAGATTTTCAATCACTGAGAATCAATATGAGGATTTCTACAAATTTCTTGGACCTTGTTTTGTAGCAGCTGGCGACTACAATGCTAAGCATACGTTCTGGGGTTCGCGTCTTATTACCCCCAGAGGTCGAGCATTGTTCAACACTATTTCAAAAATGGGCTTGGATGTCATTTCGAGTGGGGAGCCCACTTATTGGCCTACTGACATACAAAAAATTCCGGATGTTATAGATTTTGGCGTCATAAAAAATATCTCTAGGGATTTAATTCAAGTTCAAGCTTCTCTTGATCTTTCGTCCGATCACTCTCCGACGATCATTACAATTTGTAGTCCCTTAAGAAGTAACTTACCTGACCCATATGTGAAGATGATCAATCGTGTTAATTGGCTGGGGTTCAAAAAATATCTCAGTAGTCATTGTACGGAAAACATTACGCTTAGAACATCCGATGATATTGAATCTAACATTGCCAATCTCAGCGAGAATATTAAACAGGCTGCTGAACATGCCATTATCTCCCATCCGCAGACTGGGTTTAATAAAATTTATTCTACAGACATTGAACGTCTCGTACGTGAAAAAAGAAGAGCTAGAAGGGAATGGCAACAGCACAGATCACCACAAAATAAAATCAGATTTAAAGAGTGCACTAAACGACTCCAAGAGTTGCTTGCGTCTGAAAAAACTGCATCTCTTAAAAATTATCTGGAAGGTCTTGATGTCACACCAGCGTCTAATTACTCTTTGTGGCGCGCTGCTAGAAAGCTTAAAACACCCATTGAGTATAAGCCACCTCTACGCACATCTACCGGAAGTTGGGCAAGAAGCGATACTGAAAAAGGTAAAATATTTGCTGAGCACTTAAAATCCGTTTTTACGCCAAACATATATACTGGTGTTGCTGATTTGCCGAATGTAGTCGCTCTACCCCCTCAACACATAAAGTTTAAGACGCGTGATTTACAAAAATTAATTGCCGAACTCAACCCGAAGAAAGCTCCGGGTATTGATGGAATTAGTAACCAGATGCTTATGAACTTGCCTCGTATTGCAATGAGAATCCTATTATTCATATTTAATGCCATTTTACGACTGGAGTATTATCCACACAGCTGGAAGCTTGCCAAGGTTAAAATGATTCCAAAGCCGGGCAAAGATCTAACCAAGGCTGAGTCATATAGGCCAATAAGTCTACTATCAACTATGTCAAAGCTTTTCGAAAAACTGCTCAAAACAAAATTGTCCCCAATTCTAATTAGTAGTGGGTGCATACCAGACCATCAATTTGGTTTTAGAAGTCAGCATAGCACCATTGAACAAACTCACAGACTGGTTCAATTTATAAGAAGAACTTTTGAGGAAAAAAAGTATTGTTCTGCGCTCTTTATTGACGTTTCCCAGGCATTTGATAAAGTGTGGCATGAAGGCCTAATTTTAAAATTGAAGACTTACTTACCAATAAACATTTCAAATATTTTGGAAAGTTACATTATTTCCCGTAAGTTCACTGTTGTGGAAGGAGACTTTACGAGTAGGCCTGAAACTATTTCATCCGGTGTGCCACAGGGGAGCATACTGGGACCAGTTTTATACTTGATTTATACTTGCGATATGCCTGTGAGCAGTAGTATCCATACTTCCACATTTGCCGACGATACAGCCTGCCTTAGTATGCACGAAAACCCTGATGAGGCATCCCGCAAACTCCAGGAACACATTAGCCAGATGGAGCTTTGGTTAAACTTATGGAGAATTAAAGTCAACGAACAAAAGTGTGTCCATATAACGTTCACCCTAAGAAGAGATACTTGCTCCCCCATTCGGATTAACAATCAAGTTGTTCCTCAATATTCACATGTGAAATATCTAGGTATACACCTTGATCGACGACTTACATGGAAACATCACATTGACTCTAAGTTAACTCAAATGAAACTTAAATTAACTCAGGTACATTGGCTGATTGGTAGAAATTCAACACTTAGCCTAGACTGCAAACTTTTAATATACAAGTCGCTTTTAAAGCCAATATGGTGTTACGGAATTCAACTATGGGGCACTGCTTCAGCTTCAAATGTAGAGAAAATTCAACGAAGGCAAAATAAAATTTTACGCATGATAACATCGGCTCCATGGTACATCAAAAATTCAAATATACATCGCGATTTGAATATGCCACTAGTGACTGAAGAAATTGTAAAATACGCAGGCAAATATCTAACAAAACTCGAGTCACATCCTAATCCGCTTGCTCGTAATATTTTGAACTTTACTGGGCACATCCGCTTAAAAAAGAGAGATACACGGGCTCTAATATTCAACACTCTAGATGATGAAGCTGCTTGAAAACACTTTTTTCTTTTTGTTGCTTATCACTACTTATGTATTATTAATAACTATCACTAAGCTTATGTCCGACATTGGTCGGGCCTAATAATTTTTTTATAGACTTAAGATTTGAATACTTATTGTTAGTTCATATTTGAAGATACAATAAATAAAAAAACATGCATTAAAAAAAAAAAAAAAAAAAAAAAAAAATTGATCCACCCGTTTGGTCTGTACGTGGACTCGGACAGACACATAGATACGCAGACACACACTGCACACTTATAACACCCTTTTTTAGGAGGGTGTTACAAGATCGAAAAAATTAGATAAAAAAATTTTCAGTGTATATTATATAATTATTATTATTGGAAGTATCAAGTCAGGGTTCAGAACAAATCTTCGTAGACTCCAATAGACAGGAGGTGTTAGACATAACTCTGGTCAGTGCGAGACACGCTTGGAGAGAATTCTGCAGTAATGTAGAATCTTACTCCGAGACTAGCAAACTGCGTAAAATCCTAGCGAAAAAGCCGTCGACAACCAGCTACATTCAAAATAATTATGGAAACTGGAGCACAAATAGTATCGAATCTCTAAAGGTACTAATGGACACGTATCTACGGTGATACGCCACAAGCATATCCCTCTTATGCGCAGGCCCATGTATCCACAGACATTACTGTGGAGAAAGTGAAATGGGCCCTTAAAAGCTTCCGTTCGTTCAAATCTGCTGGCATTACCCTAAACCGGTCGGATAGTGCTACATATCTTGATATTAAGGCAATCGGCTCTACTTGGGGAATAAGCTCTAAAGGAGTCGGTGGTATACTAGAGATAGTCATAAAACCTATACTATTTTACGGAATGTGAGTCTGATGGAAAGCACTAGAATCAGCGAGTAATGAGTCTCGTATAGAAGGGATTCTCCGCAAAATGGCATTATGATAACAGGGGGTTATTATTTAATTCGAATCGAAGGGAAATGTGTTCGAGTTGTTATATTAATAACATACAAATTCGAACAGTTTCCTTTTCGAATCGAATTACATAATAACAAGACGAGGGGGAAGAGTTGGAGGAGTGTATTTATTCCATAGTTCGGAATTGAAATGTGTTTCAGACTCCCGGACGAATGTAGCATATTACAGGTAGAGATATCCGCTTTTAAAAGTGCAACACACTGGCTAAGGTTTTATCGGATATCTAATAGAGATATTCATAACATAACTGACAGCGAATCTGCAATTAAGTCCCTCGCAGGTGTGTACTCCACATCATTCCTTGTCCAAGAATGTCGCACAGCCCTAGATAAGCTTGCCAAGCACTCATCTATCACACCGATTGGGTGCGTGGACACGGGACTAATATAGGCAGTTGCGTATGACCTGGCAAAAATGATAACCCTACTCAGAGTAGTCAATATTGACAATCTCTCCCGCTCTCATTCTGCTGGAGACGCTTCGGTGCTGCGCATTAGTTATAGCGAGGACTCTTTAACCTCCCCTAAACCTCTACTGAACTAAAAACCTTATGAAATTCACTAGGAAGAAATTGATGAATCTCTTAGCGACACTGATCGGCCACTGCAGTTTCAGAACCCATGCTAAACCCACGGGTCTCCTGTACAGTGATTACTGCTCCAGTTGTTATGATGAAGAGGAGGAAAGCATCTCGCCTGCTTCTGCTTCTGTCCCGCTTTGGAGGACCTCCGTCTGCGACATGTATACACACTACACACTTTCCTGACCCACTCTCGTCTCTTCTTTTCTCTTCTCAAAAAATCAGTATGTATATGCCTTTTTGGGCAATATAGTATTTGTCTATAAAGGAAATTTTTTCGAGTTTTGCCCTGTTTTTACAAGATTATGATTAGTATTTGCTTAAGGTTAATGATGATCATTTGCTTAAGATTAATGATATATGTATGTACATGTCGTATCTGTTATAGCAAATCTTTAAATAAAAATCACAAATATATTTAATATATTTAAATAAAATTACTTACAAGTTCTTCCATTTTTTAAGCACATTCGCATTGAGATTAGCTGTACGGCCACCAAAAACTACACAAAAATAAGAAAATTTATTCTTTTAGTAAAATAATTAGAGTTATCAAAAAACATTTTTAAGATTATTCGACAACTTTTCGATTGTATCGGAAAACTGGCTGTTAAGCCTGGATCACTCGATCGGCACAATGTACTAATTTTCGTAGGCTCACTGCAATAAAGTCATAAGTAATATGTCAAAATGACATTATTGCTTAATTAATTTTTGAATAAGTTTATATGGCTTTATTACCAATGCAGTGTGGTGCAATTATGTAAATATATTTCAATAAGTTAAGAAATAAGTCCAATTTAGCTTGTTACTTATGAATTTATTTCAGTGAGCCGACGAAAATTGGTACATTGTGCCAGTCGTGTGATGAACTTTCAATGATATAAGCTACCAAAAATTAAATTCTGAATACATTGGATCTACTCTGTAATGCAAAACGAAAGCAAATACTTTCGAATTGTAATGTTAATGCGACACAAATTCGAAAGTATTTTCTTTGGTTTCGAAATACAGACTAGACCCCCTGATTTCGATACTGGGGGCTTATTATGTAATTCGATTCGAAACGGAATCTGTTCGAATTTTTATATTATTAACATTACAATTCTAACACATTTCCGTTCGATTCGGGTTACATAATAACCCCCTCCCCCTGGTAAAATACTAAAAAGAGAAAAAAATTATTTTAATTTTAACCTCGAGAGTTATAAAACAATTTTTTTATGAAATTCTGTTTTATAGACCTTTTATAAATCGAAAATCGAGGCTATAAAGCAATAGATAATTAAAATAATTTTTTCGAAAATGAAATACCAAACTCAGCAATGTCAGGATACTCTTTTCTCTAATGTATGCAAATTAAAAACTCGGTAATGAAAAAAAGTTTGGAGAGTTCTCAAACCACGATTTCTATAAGAGGAGTTTCTGCTTCGAATTATTAAACAATATCAAATATTTTGTTTGTACATTTTTAAGTTTTTGGTCTTTGATTTTTGTGATTTTAATAACGCTGAACAGCAACCACAAAAAAGACAAGACAAGACTTATTCTGGCACAGGTGGACGGGGGTGAAAGCGGTTGGAAATTTCTCGCTATTTGCAGATTTTTATGGTGAATAAGCATCGGTATATGACGCGTGTTCAGCAGATTTATTTAAAGTTTTACGAGGAACATTTTTTCTTGACCCTTGAAAAAAAAGGAACGAGCTAAAATGCCATAAATCCTAATATAAGGCAGCGTTTTTCAATTCCGATATTTTTCATTGTATGACATTGCGATACAAACAAAAAACAAAAATGCTGAACATATCGTATACCTAAAATTCAAAGGTTACTTGATTTCCGATGTCGATTCACCACAACAATCTACAAAGAGGAGGAACAGCGCCCTTTAAATAACACCCAGACGTAAAATTTAATAACGCCGATATATCGAGAGCCTATATTCAAAATAAAAATCAACTCAAAAAAGCTAACTTTTCAGTAGATCGATAAAATGAGAAAAAATCATTTTTTTTGATTCGAAATTTATACTACAGATGAATATTGCATAGGGGAGCTATTTGCCATCGGAAGCTCATTTGGACCAAATTTGAGTTGACGTATTTTGAATATTGGCTCTCGATATGCATATTTTGTTCGATGATTATATGCATTACGATTTTGCATGAACTTGTAATTGAAATAAAAAAAATAAACTTGGAGAATGGCAGAGAGAGCGATAGTGGGATACGAACCCACGTTGTCGGGAATTTAAGACGGGCTCTCTACGCGGTAAGCTATATGTATCTTACTTATCTTGTCAAGGGCTCAATTGTCTTATTGTGCTTATGTATGATGTATTTGTGCATGTTCAACTACTTTTTGACCTAATTTTTTTTTTTTTTTTTTTTTTTGAAGCTGCTTAATCAGTTTTTCACGAGTTTAAGAAATGATAGCATTACTAAATTTATGGATGATGTTAAGAATGCATTTAAATAAATTAATTAACCCAGCAAAAACTTTTAATTACTAAAATTCCAGGAATTGTATGTACTTTCCAGTGGTAAGTACAAACTTTTTTTAATGTAACTGCTATAAAATTCATTACAAATATTTTTTTAAGTATAGTTATTGCTTAAGGGGCTGTCCATATATTACGTAACGCTCAAGGGGGAGGGGGGTTCGAGTTTTGTTACGTTTTGTTATGGTGGGGGGGGAGGGGTCTTTGAAAATGTTACGTAACAGAAAAAATTACTAATTTTGTACAAAAATACGTATGTTTTTCTCATTTCTTTATTTAATTGATCATAAGTGTTGCCTACATATATTATGTATATTATGTATACTACATACATCTGCCGAATGTCAACTTTTGATATTCGAGAATTTGAATTCGAATTTTTAAAACGATATCGCGAATACGAATATTTAAAACGATATTCGCGAATACGAATATCTATTGTATGTGAAATTTATGGACATTTAATTGGCGGTCTATTTTATTCTGCAAAATTAAATAAAAAAATGTGTATGGAAAAGAACTTCATAATTCTGTCCGTGTACATTAAAGTTTATGAAAACTATCCAAAAATTTAAATAACATTTGAAAATTATACAAAGTTTTTATAATAAATTAAATAAATTGTAGTCAAACTGAACATACATGGTTCTGAATTCCTCATCTTTATCCATTTACATTTTTAAATATCCTTAATATAAGTATGTACATAAAAACTTCTTTTTATATTAAACTGCAGAATATATTCACATTAAATCCACCAAATACATAGAAGGAAATCGTATTTGCAGAAGTTTAGGAAAAGGTTTCCCAGCAAAAAAGTTTGCCTACTAGAATGCAAAAAAGTGTATGTACTCTCCAGTCGTGAGTACTTACAATTTGACTGAATAAGCCATTATTTTTGTATGAGAAGTTCAAAAAGTATGCGGTACCCTATACTTTTTGCCTACAAATATCCAAAAGTTAATAGATTACTGATTGCCTAAAAGTATTCAAAATATAATGGGTTATTTTATGCTCACAAATAGAATTTTGTAACATAATTATAAAATTTGAACCTTTTTTGGGATTGTTAAAAATCATAATTTTACAAAGCAAATATATGAATACGTATATTGAAGAATATGCGAAAATACTTAGATTTTGTAATAAATATTGTAGTAAACCAAAGTTATTTTATTGTTTTCGAAGCTCACTTTCACGATCAATAAATATTTTTTAGATAGATTTCAGGATTAACTAGGAAGTACTACAATAAGTACCTTCATGTAATGATATAAATAAGTTTTTATTTTATTCATTACAAGACAGTCATTATTATACACATAAAATAATTAAATAAATAAGTACCACTCATTACTTTGTAAGCCATTAAAAGAGTACTACCCATTTCAAAATCTTCAAATTTTTTGCTGGGAAGTGCCCTTTCAAAAAATATATTCTTCTATATATGTACATGACAATATCAAATTATTAAGTTTTAAATTTAATAAATAAACTAGATATACCAAACGGACGAAACACTCGTCCGTATTCTAGAATCAAAATGCAAATAATTTAAGATTCAAAGAAAATGTATGTATGTGTCTAAACGTCATAAAAAATTCATTAAAACACAACCCACACAAAAACTTACATACATATGCAAGCATAATTAACTAATACATGAAATTAAAAAATCATAAACAAAATCCCTTCAACCAAGCTAATTCAATTTATGCAACTCTCTTCCTTTAAGTAAATATTATGGCTTTCATACAACAACAAATAAGAGAAAAAAAATTTAGATCAAGAGAAATACTACAAACACACACACATACAAAACTCATGTTTTGTTTCTTTTTTAAAATGCGTGTGTAATATGTGTGCATATAATAGTAGCAACTTTAAACGCTTATAGCTCCCAAGATACTAAACCGATTTAAATAAAATATAGATTCTGCACATCTGTACAGAAAATCCTTTAAAACCATATAAATCTTTTTAAAATCGGTGCAGTGGTACCAGAGTAAAAGGGATTACAAAAAACTTGTTCGCCTATTAATTATATAGATAAAAGTCTATTTTAAAATTTCATAAGAATTAAGAAAAGCATGTGTGCAAAGCAGGGTATGTACTTTTTCTCAAAAGCCAGTTCTATCTATTGCTTTGCAAATCGACCAAATGTCAGTTTGGAAAGTAATATTTTCCATTGTGTGTAATTTAGTTTTCAATGTTCCTGACAAAACTTCATATTTTAGTTAATTTTAATTATTATTCGAACTCCATTTGTTTCTATATTTATGATTTGAACGGGCTAAGGTTCGTATTGCTTTTTAAGCCAAATTAAATTACATGTGATAATTATTAATGAACAAATAACACCAAAGTCTGTTGTAAATATTTTGACTAACAACACATAGTTGAACGGAACAGCCAGCCGTTATCGAAGGCCACTAAACCTTCATCATCAGCGTTCTTTTGTGTTTGGTCCACTGTGTGTGGTGTCAGTTGATGTAGATTTCTGCTTTATATACTTAGCATTTTATTGCAAATGGAATCTGTGAATTGTTTTGATTCATCTTATTTCAATTTGCTGAAAGCTTTTTTGTAATGAAAGCTCAATTTTACCATCTCTATATTTACAACAGTCTTACCATTGTCGTTTGTTCTTTACTAATTATACACATGTTAGTTAATTTGCTTATTTTTGTTCTACTTAAGACAAACTTTTTTGGTTTGTTACTATTAAGTATATTCCATTTGCAATAATGCTAAGTATATAAAGCAGAAATCTACATCTACTGACACCACACACAGTGGACCAAACACAAAAGAACGCTTTTTGTGTGCTTTGACAATCAGTTGGTATACTTTTTTAATTTGTTTGACCGAATTCGCATCTAAATATGAAATTTTTATTAAAATGTCGGTAAATTTACATAAAAAACGAGTTCGTGGCATCAGAGTAATCGAATTGTGCTGTGTTTTATACATAAAACCGAATATTGAAACAAACAGTGTGTTGTCAAAGTTTTTATTGTGTCATGCACTTTGCTTCACGCTTCTTTTCCCAAAGTTAGAAACCTTAATCCTTAACTATTTTGTAGAATTCTCATTATTAACATTAAAATTATCTCTAAATTAGTTTCCAAGATATTTTTTTAAGAAAATATTTTCTCTATTTGAGAGGAGGAGCCACGCTCACTTCTCCAATATCGATTATTTTCTGTATTCGCAGAATCAGCGGAATATCAAGTTTTTTTTTGTAGCAAAAATTAAAAAAAAAAAATTTTTTTCTTCCAAAATATCTTGAAGTAAATGTTGCTTTTATTACTAATTCCATCTTGTTTCTTGAAGACAGACAAAAATTTGCACCTAATTTTTCAATTCTGAAATTGTTCCCAGAGACAATGCACATTATCCACAGAGCTATCTCTACAAAATTTCAACGTTTAAATATTTTCTCTTTACGGGAGGTACCACACCCACATGTCCAATTCGAACTTTTTTTATAAGACAACGCACATTACAAAAATCGTTGTATACACAAAATTTCACGTTTCTTGATGCATTGGATTCAAAAGTTTTTAAAAAAAATTTAATGAAAGGTACCACTCCCACTTGTTTTATTCCGACTACTTTTTAACAACTTATAAGGTCAATGGAGTAACTCCTACGCAATCTCAGGTGTTCCCAAGATATTTCAAAATAAATATTTGCTATATATGGGATATAATACTATTTATTTAAACTACTAAGGGCGACTTTTTGAGTTCAAGATTAGAGATTAAATTAACCTTAATCTTCATTTGTGATTTTTGGGTAGTCGATTATATAGTTTTACTTGCTAGTTTAAGCGGCCAATCGTGGTGGTTTAATCATGCATTAATATTGACAACATATACTTGTGAAATATATAACTTTTTGTAAAAATTATAAAGGTATTCACATCAGTAAAGGTATTCACATCAGTTTTTTTCTTGTTGGAAAAATGGAAAAATGTAATTTTTTTACAACAAACACAGGGAAAAAATTCACCAAAAGTTGAATTTAAAAACTCAACTTTAGGTGGAATTTTTTTTCCTGTGTTTGTTGTAAAAGCTTTACATTTTTCCAACAAGAAAAAAAAAACTGAAGGGAATACCTTTAGTTTTTTTCTTGTTGGAAAAATGTAATTTTTTACAACAAACACAGGGGAAAAATTCACCTCAACTCAACTTTAGGTGGAATTTTTTTCCTGTGTTTGTTGTAAAAACTTAAAATTTTTTCATTTTTCCAACAAAAAAAAACTGATGTGAATACCTTTTATATGATAACCTAATTTAAAAACACACAAATAAATATATATATTTTATATTATTTATCTATTTCCTTTAACACGCGCAATATTTTACTTGTAAATAATAAAACATGACAATTTCTTCTTCTTCCCACAAAAAATCAAAGTGAGTTGATACATGTATGACTTTTACACAGAAAATGTCGCCACTATTTTGTTCCTCAGTATGGTAATACTACACATAATAAGAAGTTTAAACTACCACTCAAAAATATCAAACTAAATTAATTTGAGATTAAGCTAATTTGAGGATTAGCTAATTAGAGAAATAAACTCAGTCGTAAAGCAGCTCTGGGCGAGTCAACATCACGCGTCGTTGGCAGTTATTTCTTAAATGCAACCAGGCCATTGTTGTTTATTGGCCTTCGAGAGTTTTGCGTCTCACTCGCACTTGTTAATGGTTACCGCAACTAACTGTATCGCTTACAGTTAGTTTTTTGTGGAATTTTTCATTATCAAGTGCAAACGTTTTTAATAAGATTAACTGGTGGAGACCATAAAAAACTCTAGGAGTGGATCTTGGAAACTCCTACTTCCTATACGAAGGTATAGGTCGTTCGCAGCAACCGAAGGAAGCTTCTACACGTGGGATACCCTGGCTTTTTGGCTACGTGCTTTTGCCATTTTTGTTCCATTTGGAACACAGAATACAAGAGAAATAAACTAATCTTAATCTCGAACCCAAAAAGTCGCCCTAAGAATATTAAAAAAAATTCAAAATCTGTCAAGCCGTTAGGTAAATTATAAAAAGTGGGCTAGATAAATTTTTTCTTTCCTTAAAAACCTATGCCGATTTATGACAAACATTAAAAAAAATTAATATTGTAGAAATTACAAAAACCTGTACAAACCTATATATCATTAGCTAAAATGCAAAAAGGGCGTAACTAACAAAAATATAATTTTACAGGAGAAGCAAAAAACTAAAATGAAACTAAACCCCTTGGTTTTTTCTAATAAAAGTGTCATATTTGATAGAAGTGTAAAATTTTGTGTAGACATGTATTCGTATTAATTAAGGAAAGGATTTTCATGTAAATACATGTTTTCTGTCATTGGTCGTAGATCAACGAAAATAAAATATCTTTGCGAATCATCAAATTTGTGACAAAATGGCATTGATTTGTTAGTGCATATTTTATAATAAATACATATTTTTGCATATTTCATTGTAAATGTATATTTTTAATACATATTTTAGTTTTTTTCATACTAAAGGTATTCACTTTTATTCACCTATTGAATTTAAAAATTAAATTTTTGGTGAATTTTTTTCCTGTGTTGTAAAAAAAATTACATTTTTCAATTTTTCCAACAAGAAAAAAACTGATGTGAATACCTTTATTATAAATCTAATTTTGGTTTTTTTTATTCGCTGTAAAGTACTTAAAAGCTGCAGTTTTTACACGACTGTTCTTACACAGAGAGGAAAACGAGAAAAATTTACGATCGCATTTTTTTGATATTATTCGATATTGAAAAACACAGTATGATTCCTTCAACTTATTTGAAAAGTTCAGTACCTTGGCTTAAGTCAAGAATACCAATACCATTGAAAAAAAATAGCATGGGATAATAGCCGTTTTAAACCCAAAAATGTTTGTGTAATTTTTTTCAGCGCTCTCTACTGGTTCCGCATTAATTGCATGTGGATATAAAATGCCTTTGAAAGCACATTTGCGTGCTTCAGCATTTAATGAAAAATATCAAGTGATATGATACGAATACATCCTATAGTAACTAGATGGGGAAAGTGGTGGAAGGCTGTCGGATAATATATAACGGGTGTTTTTTTAGAGGTATAGAACTTCGAATTGAAATAAAACACAAGAAAATCAATTTAATGTCCATCAATTTGACTTTATTGGAAGGATAATTTTATGCCATTAATGTTTAAATATGATTTCGGGCATGTGGCCGCCGCGGCTGGCTCGAATAAAGCCAATTCTACAGGTCCAACTTTCAACCACTTTGGCCGTATGTTGGCAATAACGCCACGAATGTTGGCTTCCAAGTCCCCTAACGTTTCTGGTTTGTTGGCGTAGACGAGCGACTTCACATATCCCCAAAGAAAATAATCCAATGGTGTCAAATCACACGATCTTGGTGGCCAATTGACAGGTCCATTCCGCGAAATTATGCGCTCATCGAATGTTTCCTTCAATAAATCGATTGTGACGTGCGCTGTGTGGCATGTAGCGCCGTCTTGTTGGAACCACAACTCATCCACATTCATGCCATCCAATTCGGGAACAAAATAGTCGGTTATCATGGCTCTATACCGGTCTCCATTAACGGTAACTGACTCTCCAGCATTATTTCGGAAGAAGTATGGCCCAATGACTCCACCAGCCCATAGAGCACAACAAACAGTCAGTTTTTGTGGATGTAATGGCGTCTCAAGGGTCTCATGTGGATTCTCTTCACTCCAAATGCGGCAATTTTGCTTGTTGACGTAGCCATTCAACCAAAAATGAGCCTCATCACTGAACAAAATTTTGCGATGAAAATCAGCATCGAGATCAATCTCATTTTCGGCCCATACACCAAAATCACGACGCATTGCATGGTCTCGCGGCTTTAATTCTTGCACAAGCTGGATCTTGTAAGGTCGCAAGCCAAGATCTTTGCGCAAAATCTTCCATAAAGTTGATGGACAAAGCTCCAATTGCTGTGCACGGTGGCGAATCGATTCATTCGGGTTCTCTTCAACACTTTGCTCTACAGCGGCAATTGTTTCTTCGGTGCGCACTGTTCGACGTCTCTGCGGATGCGTATTATCACATAGAGTAAACGTAGTGCGAAAACGATCCATGGTTAACCGAATTAATTGCTCTGATGGACGATTATGTCGACCATAAAATGGACGGAGCTTGCGGTAAACTTCGCGAACTGAACCATTATTTTCGAAATAAATTTGCACGATTTGCAAGCGTTGTTCTTTTGTCAACTTGTTCATGATGAAATGGCAAACCAAACTAAATATTAATCACTTGACAGCTGACAAAATGGCCGCCAGTTAAAAAAGTGATGCCAACTTAAAGTTCTATACCTCAATAAAAAACACCCATTATTTCTATTAATAAAATTAAAGAAATTATAAAGTCAAAAAATAACTTGTGCTTGAAATTTACGTTAAAATAAAATTTCCATACAAAAACTGGTTTTAACGTACACTTAAAGCACACGTTAATAATTGCATATGGATGCAAGTTTTTTTACTTAAAAATTTCTTTAATTTTATGAATAGAAACATAGTATCAGACAGCCTTCTGCCTTATTGATATTTGGGCACACATAGTATTGCTTTCTTGTTCACACTATAGGCCAATTAGAGGGTTTCGTTACTTTAACACTTCAAGTTAAATTAACTGAAGATTCTGGAAAAACAAAGTGTGCTCTGAAAGGCAGAATAAGTGAAGAGACAAAAAATAAATTAGAAATAGTTATACAAAAAAAAATATGGACTTAAAATATACACAGCAAATTGGATCAATAGTTTATAGCAGCATTTAAGAACGCACCAAAAATTTCTGCTGACGTGTAATGTTCATTTTTATTACATGAAATTTTTTCAGAAAAAACCGTCAAAGATTTATTTTTGACAATTAAAAAAAAATTTATTCATTCACGTATGTATGTACGTAAATAAAAGTTCGACTGAACTTTATGATTTGACAAAATATTTGTTAAGAAAGCAATGATGGTGATTTTTTTAAGTTTTTAATGTTATAAAATGTTGAAAAAAAGTTGATAAATGAATATTTTATTAGTTTTAAATACATATTTTTATATTTTCACTGCATATTTTATGTACATAAAACGTGATTTTAAATGCATGAAAATCCTTTCCCTAGTAATAATTAATCAAAAACTCGATTTTGTATTTTTTTTTAGTTACGCCTTTGTGCATTTTAGCTAACGTATACCCTTTACCATTTTTGTTGAAGGGTATAAAAATAACGAATTCGGTGCAGCCATTCTTAATCGATTCGTTTACTAACCAATGACATTTAATTTTTATTTATGTAGATAAATATTTTTGTTTATTTAAAATCGTTTCTTTTGAGCTTTCAAAAAATCTGGTCAGGTTAAGCATAGTCATATCTCAGGAAATGTGTTTTTTAAAATACCAATGCAGAAAAATTCGAATATATGTATTCACTAAGTTGTATATAAATTGAAAACTTTACACTTATTTTCTGAAAAACTAGCATTTTCAGGTATTGCCTCTGTTGCAATAATAAAGGAGCGATATGTATGTAAGTATGTATGTATAGGGTTTATACTAGAGAGCTCCACAAGCCCTTCCATAATTCAAACTTCACTACTGTACGGTACTGCCAAACGAAATCTTTCATATATGTACTTAGGTACTTAAAAAAATTAAAATTTGAGAAAATAAAATATGCACACCCCACGATTCGGGTACGAACTCGGGTTCTCCGAATTTAAAAGCTAACACTCTACCCCATGAGCTATTGCCGGCTTGAACGTTCAGTGTCAAAAACTAGTTTTAATCAACTTACACTTGAAAAATATTTCAAAGTAGAGAAAAATATGTATGTATGTATGTATACATACATATTATGTATGTATATATATACTAGATTTTAAATCTTTGTTTAACAAGGGAAATAGGTATAAATAGTTTTCGTTACTTTCGTAAAAAATTTGTTTAGCATAAGATCCTTACTAATAAAGGGTGTCCCAACAAGAACGCAAGATTTAAATTTTAAATAAAACACAGATATTTAAAAAAAATCGTGAAACTTTATTATATCGTAAAGTAGACAGAATGAGGTTATGTGTGGAACAACATATCGGGCAGACGGCCGCCGCGGGTTTGCTGGCACATATGCGATCTTTTAATGAAATTTTCAATGACCGTTTTGCATAAATGCTGCGGTATTTCATTAATGCAGCGTCCAATTTCCTCTTTTAAGGCTTGAGTCGTCGTCGGCTTATTCGCGTAAACCATCGACTTCAAAAAACCTCAAAGAAAAAAGTCTAATGGTGTTAAATAGCACGATCTAGGCGGCAAATTCTGGTCTCCAAAACGCGAAGTAACATGACCGGGAAATGACTGATGTAGCAATTGAATTGTTTCTCTGGCTGTATGACATGTGGCGCCGTCTTGTTGAAACCCCATGCCCTCCACATTCATTTCATTCATTTCATTCATAGCAAACAATAACAATTGTTCAAATGTCAAACAATGACACTTCGAATGGCTCCAAATTTAAATGTTGCGTTCTTGTTGGGACACCCTTTATTATAAATGTAAGAATAAGAATATAAACTCAATTCAGTTTGTTTGTTTGTTACGCTTTCACGCCCAAACCACAAAACCAATTTTGAAAATTCTTTCACCAGTATAAAGCTACATTACCAGCGTCAAACATAGGGTATTGTTTATCCGGTTTCTTTATGTTTGGCATGGATTTTCAAACTGCTAAACCGATTTTTAAAATTCTTTAACCAATATAAAAATACATTGCCAGCATCAAATACAGGCTATTTTTTACACTATTAGCGGCAAAATCACATATTTTTGATCTGGTTCTGAACCGGTTTTTTATATTTAGTTCGGAATTTTTCCGAAAAACACATTTTTGTTCTGGTTAGGGTAATTTTCGCTTCGGGTTTGATTGTTTAAACAGTTTTAAATCGGTTTTTGTCTGTTTTTTATTTTTTTAACAAGAACAAAACATTCATAAATTTTAAATATTGTTTCCAAAATATCAGATCAACGCGAGCGAAGTCGCGAGTAAATGCTAGTTTTATTATAAATCACTGAATACAGTAAAACTCGAAATTCTATTCAAACACCAAAAATAAGTAAAATTTGGTGCTTGCGTTATCGAATTTGGAAGTATTTAACCAGGGACCGTAACGGGTATAATTTTTATTTTCAAAATTACTTTTTAATAATTATTTCCTGATTTTTATTTATTCCTCAGAAAATAATAGTTATTTCTTGATTTTTATTTATTCCTCGCAAAATAACAGTTACTTTTTGATTTTTATTTTTAAAATGTAGAAAGCGTAATTTTTTAAAATAGAATTTATCGCCAGAGTCTGTAAAAAGCTCTTATATGTTAAATTAAATTTACTTTTTTATAGTGAATTGAATTCTTTTTATTATTTAGCTGGTGAGGCCTATCTTGTCTTATGTCTTTACTTACTTTACTTTACTTACTTTTTTATAGTTTATTCAGTTTAAATCTTACAAATATTTTGAGCAAATAAATAAAAATCAAAAAGTTTCTGTTAT
The DNA here is from genome assembly GCA_949987645.1 of Tachina grossa. Lineage (NCBI taxonomy): Eukaryota > Metazoa > Arthropoda > Insecta > Diptera > Tachinidae > Tachina > Tachina grossa. Next base: position 151,599,366 of record OX465276.1, read on the forward strand.
TTTGTGAGGAATACATAAAAATAAAAAAATAATCGGTAAAGTTAAGATTTTTTTTAATAAAAATTAAACAAATAAAAATCACTGCATCTATAGGTAGTAAAGTCATGCACAAGACCAATTATAAGACCTTTCAAGACATGAGAGATTTTTCAAATGCTTTACTAGAGCGAAATATTCTAAAATAAGCGCTAAACAACACTGTTGACAAGGCATTTGTTTCAGTTATTTGTCTTGCCAACAGTGTTGTTTAGCGTTTGTTTTAGAATATTTCACTGTAGTAAAGCATTTGAAAAACTCTCATGTCTTGAAAGGTGTTATAAATGGTCTTGGGCAGGGCATTAATAGGTAGTCCATTTAATAACATGGATTATCTTGGTGTATTCCTTGTGCACATAGCACTTCTCTATTAGTGTGATTTTTTCAGTTTAAATTTGAAAAATAATCGTTACTTGCGCTCCCTGTATTTAACCCCTGTTTTCACAACCCAAAATTCTAAAATGCTGATAGACGTACATACATATATTTTTTATTGGTCTCCTCAGCCAAAATCAGTCGTTGGAACCTTGTTATATATCGAGACCCTATATTCAAAATACGTCAACTCCAAAAAGCCAACTTTTCAGTATAGCGAAAAAACTAGATAATTCGCTCATTATTGTAAAAATAAATGATGTGTCTTCCATAATAATAATATGGTTTAAATATGATTACGAACTTATAGGTCTGCAAAAAATATTTTATTTTGTACTGGTTTGCGTAGTTTTATGAGATAGCATATTTTAGTCGATTAAAAACAAATATTTTCTTAGAATTAGCATATTTTGTCGGAAAAAATGATTTATTTTTTAAATATATTTATTTTTTAATCAATTTGTGAAATCTTTTACTCAATACTAGATATAAGAATTGAACAGCCGCAAGAAAAAACTTAAAATAGTACAAAAAAAATAACTTAAGCCTGACTGAAAGCCTCTTGAATCTCTAAGTGGTCAGCTTTAACACTCTCTAACTCACTTTCTAGTGTAACAGGGTCACTCCAAATTATCAGTTTCGAAAGCTTATGTCGTGGACTATAATCGGTCCATACATAATGTTTCTGTTCGATTAACAGTTTAAAAGTTATACATACATTACTAGAGATGTGCAAATGTCGTGATTTTATCGTGTCACGCGTGAGTCACGCGTGATTCACGTGATTCGTGATCAAATATTATAACTAATCACGCGTGAGTGCGTGAGCGTGACTGAAAAAAATTTACTGGTGCGTGATCGTGAGTGAGCTTTTTTTAATTATCACGCACTGAATTCTCACGCTCTCACGAGATAACATTCCTGCATAGGTACATATGTAAGTGTATTCAATAATTTGAAATGAATTATTTTATAATAATAAATGCATATTTGTATAGTAATATGTATGGTAGTATGAGCTTACAAACATAATGAATACCCCCAAACAAAATGTGTAGACTTTTTCTGAAGTCAGACTTGTCGTACCTAATTCGTTAAGACATTTCGGTAGTTTCTCTGAACAATTTTTTTTTTAAACATTAAAACTTTGATTTTTGAGTACATAAGTAAAAGTCTGTAAGTAAGTTTGTAAGTATGTATGTATGTTTCTTAGATACCCTGTAGGAAGTATCAATTGAGAAACACTACTGATTCAACAGTGCCTTTGTCAACAATACTACTGACGAATTGTACCGCAGAAAATGTTTTTTGCTTTAGGGGCCGTCCATATATTACGTAACGCTGTAGGGGGGAGAGTGGGGTTCGAGTTTTGTTATGATTTGTGGGGGGAGTCTTTGAAAATGTTACGTAACAGAAAAATTTTAGTAATTTGTATCTTTTCTCATTTAATATGCTTTTCTCATTTATTTGATTATCATTTATTTAATTGATCATACGTCTTATCTTCACATTTATATTATGTATGTATATATACACATGTACATGTGCGGAATGTAAATTTTTGATATACGAGAATTCGAATATTTAAAATGATATCCGCGAATACGAATATTTAAAACGATATTAAATTAACTTTGCTTTATTTTAATTTACATTGTAAATTTTACAAAAACACGAGCATACATATATACATAGATATGTATATCGTCACCTAAAATCCGAAAGGCCGTAAGTACACTTTTTACTATTTTACAGGAGAAGCAAAAAATATCATAAATTTATTCTATTTACATGTATGTTAGATGCCAAATTGAATAATGAATAAAATCGGTATTTTTAAACATATGTTAGTAAAATTTTAGGAAAATATGTTTTTTGGTTAATCACATCGTAATCAATCAAAAAGTCTATTTTGAATTTTTTGGTTGTTACGGCCTTTTGGATTTTAGGTAACGATATGTAAGAATCTATTTTTCAACCCAAAAAAACATGAAAATTATATTATACATATACTTTTTCGTGAGCTTGCGTGATCGTAATAAGTTGTAAACCACTCGTGCGTGATTACAAATTTTTTATTCGTGAGCGTGCGTGATCGTGAAAATTTTCAAAATCATTCGTGCGTGAAAGTGCGTGAGTAAAATATTTTTCTGCGTGAGCGTGCGTGTCGTGAGTCAGAAAACACTCACGTACACATCTCTATACATTACCAATTTTTTTTATTGGCACCCCTCTGTACTAATAATTTAAAAGTGACCATATCTCAAAAACTAGCCATAGGTTATCAAAATCTTTACTAGATGCGTGTTCAGCATGCCAAATGCAATCAGATATGAGGTAGATTTTTTATAAATTACAAATTTTTTAAAAATATTGGAAATTTACATGGGAGTTAACATTTATTTTCGGCGGTGCGAAATAAGGCCCCAAAGTGCAAGATGAAAAATGACCCCAAACTTAGGGTTATTTTGCATTATGAAATAAAACCCCAACATTTTTTTATGAAATTAGACCTCAAAAAAATTAAAATTTGCCCCAAAGCTCAAATGAAATATGACCCCAAATATACGAAAAATATTTCATTATGAACATGCACTCCAATAGACTAAATGAAATTATACCCCAAAAGTAGATTGTATTTCAAAGTGAAAAGAACAACAACTAAAGACCTTAGCATAGGCGTACAATGGGCATTCCGGAGTAGGAGCAATGCCCAAAGAATTGCTTCGTCACCCTAGAATTATTAACCTGTAACTAACGATTTGAATATTACTCATGAAAATCACGTCGTAATGTCCACGAAAAAAAAATTTTGCTACGGCAATACACCTTAGATAAGTAACTAACCAATAAGCAATTTTGCTTGAAATCAAGTGTAAAACAAGTTTTATTCAAGCCACACAATCAATTGTCAAGGGTTGAATTATGCTTGATTTACACTTTAATTCAATAGCATTCTCCAGTGAAAAGGGAACTTGAATTCAATGCGAACAATTCACATGTAGTACAGTGTAATTCAAGCCTTGAATTATACTACCATTAAACCTTGTATTATAATTGAATTCAAGTGTATTTCAAGTTGCAAAAACAAGGCTTTTAAACCAGAAAGCAAAATGCAATTCCTTGGTTTTCTAATAATAATCTTCTGTACATATGCCTTCGCTGTTGTTTTCACGATTTTACTCACCTTTGTTTTCCAAATTCACTTTTATTTATTTATTTTTGATATTCTCACCACAATTTCAGTTTTAGTAATAAATAAATTACGTATTTGACAATGTTTGAACATATATGTATGTTGTTTGATTTTTTATTTAAAAATATTTATAAACTTGAAAATTACTTGAAAAAATGCTTGAATTCAACATTGTTTCCAGTTAAATTTAAAGTGCTTGAATTTTAATTTTTTTAGTGCTTACTGGATAGGTAGGCTCAAAAATTTAAATCTTTTCATATGCGTTCATATTTTGATAGAACTATAAATTTTCCAGTACTCTTCCCAATTTTAAGTAACTTTAATGTGCAATATTTATTTATTTAATAAAAAAAAACATAGACATGAAATTCAAGATCAATATAAATGCTTATACAAATTAAGAAATTAATTTTTCACTAATTTTTTTCGAACGTATATATCCATTAAATATTCTACACTACATCTACAATAAGGGCAAAAAGCTTCGTCGAAATTTGATAAAAGTTTTATTTTGCATAAACTGCAGATTTTCAACATGACAACTTTGCGATTTGATCCCTGAAATTTTTTTATCTTTCTTTGCTATCTACTGTTGTTGATTTTTCATTACCGTCAACCTCAAAATGTTCCTCCTCTGAGTTTTCTGTTGCTTCGAAAATCGCGCGATTTTTAAAATATATACCTTTCCTTTAATTTTTCTATGGTTAAAATTCCAAGTTTTACTTGAAATAAGAATGCAAATACAACTATATCCACACAGAAATACAAAATCTATTTCATTATAATTGCAATTCATTTCCTTAAAAGGTATTGTTCTGCTTTGGCGAATTCAAGGCGGAGATATCAATTAAAAAATATATATTAAAACACAGAAAACATTTACTTACTAGCAACATATTTATCATGCATTAGGGAAACAGTTTGCATGGATTTTCTTAGAGCCTGCTCGATTCCCGTAACCACAGACAGTTTTCATATGAAATAAATTTTTTTGTACACCGAAACATGCCTTCATACCCTGTTTTGTTTTTTTTTTTTTTTTTTGGCAATTAGTCCTTTAATACTAGCGAAATCGTTAGAACTTAAGAATGAATAAAATCCCCACATTAAAAAATTTAATTTTGTGGGGATTAATTTCATTTTCCTTTTTTGGGGCTAAATTTCATTTCAAAAAAAATGAAGTATCGCCACAATTACGAAATGAAAATATATCCCAAAAAAAAGCAATAACGCCCTAAAATTTTCGTATTGTTGTTTTCTATGTGAAAATCGGGGCCATTTTTCATTTTACACTTTGGGGCCTTATTTCCTGGGGTTTTATTTCGCACCGCCTTTATTTTCACCAAAAAAAAATTATACTTTGAGATAGCAGAAGAAGAAAAATTGATATAAAACGGGGAAAAATAATTTTTTTGATCCGAAATTTGTACTTCAGATGAATATAGCATAGGGGAGCTATCCGCCATCGGAAACTCATTTTGACCAAATTTGAGTTGACGTGTTTTGAATATAGGCTCTCGATATGTATATATTTGTGCTTTAATGAATTCAAAAGAGTAAGAAACTGTTCGAAGTGATTTATAATGATAAAAAAAAACAAATCGAGGAAACGTTTTTTTTTAAGTAAAAAAAATTAATAAATGTACAAAACTAAATTACCTTCTTTACGATGAATTGTTGCTGGATTTGAACTCATTTTACAGGATACTTTAGCTTTTTGCTTTTTACTGCCTTTTCTGTTATTATCTATATCATCAGCACTGTGTTCTTCATCTCCCATATCATCTGTCAGTTCATTTTCATCGACACCTTCAGACAAATCATTATCATCATCTGACGACTGTTCATCACCGGTATGCAAATCACAATCTGAATCGCCGGATATTTTTCTGTTTCGACCATTTTGATGGTATTTTAACACATGTTCAATGGCTTCCTTTTCACTTTTAAAAACTCGTCGACAGAAGTTGCAAAAATATCCCGATTTCATATATTTGCAATTTTTCAAATGTGCTGATAATTCTTCTAAATCGCTACTGATAAATTTACAACTTGATTTTGGACAAGAGGCTTGGCCATGTTTTTGTATATCAGCTAACCATATAGAGTTGAAGTCTCCCTCCATGGGCGGCACATATTTAATGCGCGATTTTGGATCAACTTCGGGTTTTTCTGCTTTCAAATTGTCTGCCATTTGTTCTAGTTCTGCGCCCAGGAGTTTAAGCCTACTTTCAGCTTTTATAGTAGAGTTACGTTTCAAGCGACCAGTGTTACCTAAAAGTTCTTCTTTTTTCTCACCACTTTCATCGGTTATTGAATTTTCTAAAGCACTTCGTTCGTCACAGATACGCAAGTGTTTTGATAATGAAGATTTAGTATACTCGTTTTTACAAAACTCACACGCAACACGCATTGCGCCAGCGCCACATGTTTCAATGTGAAGTAGGACACCCAAACCAGAACGATATACTTTTTCACACATGCGGCAAGTGAGTCCCTCACAACTGGTGTCTTTCATATACTTTAGAATTGTCTTGAGAACCAGAGAACGACTTTCAATGAACTTAAAAAGTTAAATTAAAAAAAATAAAAATATAAATAATTAAAAGATTTGCAAATACGTAATAATACTTGAGATTAAAGGTATGGTCACACTTGTCACATTTGACCAAAAAAGCGTAACCACTAAATGCTAATGAAAAATCTTTCAATTCAGAGAAAAGTTTGTCAAGTTAAAGAGTAGCCAATTGTGTTGGATTCTATGGCATTGTTACGGTTTTGTTTGCTGGGAAATGGGATTCGGGCAACTGGCAGTTGTGTTCGAAACTGTTTAATTTGATAAACAAGCGTCTGGATCAAAACATTTTTCATTAGTGTTTGTTGGTTGAGCTTTTTTGGGCAAATGTTTGACAAGTGTGACCGTAGCTTAAGTCTGTAATGTATTAATGACCGTAGTTTCTACATATAGATAACTAAGCTAACGTTTGACTTGAAAAATTTAACTTACACAATAGATATCTCTAAAATAATAGATATCCATTTGTATAAATTATGGGCATAAGAATTTTCGTTAGTTTTGTTGGGTAAGCAACGTATACAAGCATTTCTTTGCTGCTTAAGAAACTCTTCAATTAACTTGAACACAAAATTTTTTAAGAGTGCATATAGACGTTTCTTAGCCAAGAAAATAATCCAAAATTCTATGAGCAATAATACTTTTTTATTTTTACTTACCAATTTATCCTCCCCAACTTTCCATCCTACACCATAATGTTCTGTTAAATGCAATGACCATTCTGTTGGCTCAGTATATTTTAGACATAGACCACATTGTATTGATCCAGATCCAAGATCAGATTCAGTTAATATTTCGTCTGTATCAAGTTGTTCTCTTTTTGTAACTAAGAGAAGGCGAGGGTTAAAATTTGATTCGTATTTAATTTTCCTGCCAGCAAGTGCTTTCGAAGGTTTATTTAACGTTGTTGATGTAGAATCGCCAGCAGAGTCTTCTATTTTAATGTTTCGTTGAGGTGAAGTTTTCAAATTGCATTTTTTTGTGGAAGTCGATGGTTGCTCATCTTCGGAAGAATAAATAATTTTTCGCGCTGGTCTGCCCCTTTTGCGCTTATTTGGTAAGTTTTGGGGTGTCGTTTCTGACTCAGTTTTATCTTTTGCACTATCAATTCTTTCAGTTGCATTTTCAGAGATTTTTTTTGCACTCGATTCACATTTTATCACAATATCGACCTCGCCTTTTGCTCCGGAATTAGTATTTTTATCGTTCGACTTTTCAGGTTGTTTGTCATTTTTTGGTTGTTGTGTAATGTCTAAATTTTCACCCTTATCATCCTTGGTCTTTTTCAAAGACTTTGAATGTTTGGGTTTCTTGCCTTTTCGGCATTTAACATCCGCATTTTCATCGACGTCTTCCCTTATATTTTTAGATTTCGGCGTTATTGATTCATTTTCTCTTTGGCAATCAGAACTTTTATCAATATCTTTATCTATTTTCATAATTTTCTCCTCCTTGTCCTTTGCATTATGTTGTATAGACTTTTTTACATCATGACAATCAGAACCGGCTTCAGTAGTCTTATTATTATATTTTTCGCTGATTTTGGTTATATCTTTTGTCTTAATACGCTTTGATTCTCTGCATTCCTCTCGTTCACCACTATTTTCAGAATTTTCGGCTTTGACTTCAGATCCTCGACTTCGCAATTTGTTTTCTGCTTGACAATCAGATTCTGTACTGGAGACTTTTTTCTCGGAATTTTTCTCTTTTATTTCAGTTATTGCACAATTTTTTTCTTTACTTTCGGTATCAGTAACAATTTCTTTTTTAGATTTCTTTGTTATAGGCAATCTTTCTTTTACATTTTGTAAGTTTGGGGGGAGCTTTTCTTCCTGAGAATCGATGGTATCAATTGCAGACTTTGTGGATTTTGCACATAAGTTTTGGGGCTTTAAAAAATCTTGTTCCATTGTTTCATTTAATTTGACTAACTTCTTATTGCTTTCATTTACATTGTTAATGTCATCTTTGAATTTCTTATTACTTGAAGTTGGTTCACTTATCTCTTCCTCGTCATCAGCTGGTGAAGTATCATCGGTAATATCAGTCTCTTCAGCACACAAGCTCCATGTTTTTTTTAAAGATGTTTGTATCTTATCTTTGCCGTTATCCTGGCGTCGCCTTTTCGCGCTTTTCCCAGTTGGTGATTGTGTTGATTTTTCTTCACTGGTTTTTTCTTCTTTAGTATCGTTTTGAGCATTTTGAAAATTTTCGCTTTTAGAATTTTCTTCAAATCCCAAAAATTCATTGCTTTCTTCACAATCCCTCATAGCAGAATCGTAATCACGATTATCATCTTCAGAAGAGTCTGTATCATTGTTGGGCTTTTGAGTTTCTTCTATATCTTGGGTAGTTTTACGTAATTTCTTACGCTGTTTAGTTGCTGTTGTTGTGCTGTAATCTTGAGACGACTTGCTTGTTTCCAAACCCTTTGACTTTAAGGCATCAAATGGTATAGTAACATTTGTTTCTAACGCCTGGGAAGAGTAACGAGTTTTCTTGGCTAGTGAAGAAGTGGAAGTTTTAAACAATTCCATTTCTAGTGATCTATCGTGTGCTTCAGTTGTTTCGACTATTTCCCCGACTTCAGCATTTACAGGCAAAAATTCCAAATCATCATCGCTTATACGAAGAGGTCTTTTTCTTTTTCTTGAGAGAGATTGTCTAGAATGTTTGTTTGTAAGAACTTGTTGTTCTTCAATTTTTACCGCACTCGATTTAGGTGTTTTAATATTTATAGGCGATTCCTTATCGCTAGCAACCTTTTCGACATGTTGCTCAGATGGGTGCAATGTACATTCTTCTTTGTCATTTTCCCTACTAGCACTATCTAGTTGGTTCAAGATAGTTGAGATACCTTTAACTTCTTTAGTTTTTTCACTGACCTCATTGGTAATTTTTTTGAAAGGTATCATTGGACTTGCATCTGGTTGATTTAATGGCAACTGTCTGACTATATCTACAAGAGAAATTTTAGCACTTCTCATATTTTTTAAAATTGATTTAGATGACTGCTGTAAATTCTCCAATATTGTTTCTTTTTTCAAAGTTAATTGAAGTTTGGAAGACTCGGGCTGGTTTGCTTCAATATTATCTTGAAGTTCATTTGATTTAGTAATGACTTTTGTAGCTGGAATTTCTTTAGGAGTTGTTTCAGTACAATTTAGTTTCCGGTCTGTCTTTGTAGATTCTTTCTTCATTTCATTTGATTTAGCAATGACATTTGTAGCTGGTATTTCATCAGGAGTTGTTTCAATACAATTTAATTTCCGGTCTGTATTTGTAGATTCTTTCTTCAGTTCCTTTGATTTAGCAATGACATTTGTAGCTGGAATTTCTTTAGGAGTTGTTTCAGTACAATTTAGTTTACAGTCTGTCTTTGTAGATTCTTTCTTCGGTTCATTTGATTTAGTAATGACATTTGTAGCTGGAATTTCTTCAGGAGTTGTTTCAGTACAATTTAGTTTCCGGTCTGTCTTTGTAGATTCTTTCTTCGTTTCATTTGATTTAGCAATGTCATTTGTATCTGGCATTTCTTCAGGAGTTGTTTCAATACAATTTAATTTCCGGTCTACCTTTGTAGATTCTTTCTTCAGTTCCTTTGATTTAGCAATGTCATTTGTATCTGGCATTTCTTCAAGAGTTGTTTCAGTACAATTTAATTTCCGATCTATCTTTGTAGATTCTTTCTTCGTTTCATTTGATTTAGCAATGGCATTTGTAGCTGGAATTTCTTCAAGAGTTGTTTCAGTACAATTTAATTTCCGGTCTGTCTTTGTAGATTCTTTCTTTGTAGAGTTTATATGCTGTTGAAAACTATTAGTAGTTTCCAATGATGCTTGTGTTATATCCCCAATTTCAGTGCAAGAAGAACCAGGCAAAGCTTTTTCCCCGAATTTCGGATGCTGCTGGGAATCATTGCCTGTTTTTATTGACGTATTCATGCCATCCGTTGTAACAGTATGTTGTGGCACTGTCTTAACCGATTTTGATGGTAATGATTGTGAAAAATTTGGTTTTGTGCCAATTTCATGAGACTTCTGAGCAGAAACATTTCCTTCTTCTCCGACGATACTATGTTCTTGTCTTTTATTCGGTATTGTTTTAACCGTTTGCGTTTCTTTGACAACTTCTTCATTTTGCTGGGAGCTATTATGCAATTTAAATTGTTTTGCAGGCTTACTGTTTGGATTTGTTACTGTGGATGTTTCATTAACATTTGCAGAATTTATATTTGGTTCAACATGTGTTTCAACGATTTTATTTTCCGAGCTAATTTTATTTTCATGATTAAAAGTCTCATTCAATGATTTATTATGTACAATTTTTTTATCTTCGGATAAAGGTGTAGTTGCAGCTTGCTGGCCACTTTTGTTACGTTGCACCAAATTTATTTTGCCTTTTTTTAACCTGGATGCACGTTTTGAAGTTACTGCAGCATTTGAACTCATTTCATCGACTTTTGCAGCTTCAATTTCTCCAGAGAATTTCGTTATATTAATACTGTTTGTTGAAATGTCTTTGGTAGAAGGATCGGCTTCAACATTACATGTTGCTTGGTCTGCCGTCCGGTCTGCTTCTTCGATGTAAGGATTTGTGATATTTGGTGCTGCAATTTCTGCATAGGAATCGGTTTTTGGGACATTTATGCAATTATTAGAATATTTAGTTTTTTCCATTGTTAATGAATAGTCTGCTTTTCGGTCTACTTCTTTGATGTAAGGATTTGAGATATTTGGTGCTGCATTTTCTGCATGCGAATCGCTTTCTGGAACATTTATGAAATTATTGGAACGTTTTGTTTTACCAGTTCTTAATGAATTGTCTGCTTTCCGTTCTGCTTCTTTGATGTAAGGATTTGAGATATTTGGTGCTGCATTTTCTGCATGCGAATCGCTTTCTGGGACCTTTTTGAAATTTTTGGAAAATTCAGTATTTTCAGTTGTTAATGAATTATCTATATTAGTGTGTGATATTTCTGATGTAGACAAACAAATTTTATTTAGGTTTTCATGTGATGCTACAAAATTCGTTTGGTTGGGATAATTTTTCTCTGCAACATTTTGTAACTTTTTATTGCTCGATGTTTTAAAAGTCTTTAAGAGTCGAGGTGGTATATAATGAGCTAACTTATTATTACTAGCATGCTCTAGCGCTTCTTCAAAACTCTTTTGAAACTTAGATGAAATATTAACTGCTTTATTATCCAGAGATGATGTATTCTTTTTAATTTCTTCTCGCCTTTGTCCCTCTAAAGATATTTCGAGTTCCAAGTCAAGCGGCATACCAATCAATTTGGAATGGCCAACCTTAGCAGTTATTGATGGAACTGATTCTTGATTTTCTATTGGTACTTTATTTGCCACTAAAAGACCACCTGGATTTTTGGGACTGCTGAAACTCAATGGAGTTGATGAAGATTCCTCCGCCTCTATTTCATTTATAATTTTATTTTTAACATATTTCTTTATCTTTATCTCACCTCTTTTAGCAGGTGTCTCATTACCCACTATGCTCTCTGAGCCTTTAGACTTTTCAATGACAATAGCGCTCATTTGCTGACTGTTCAACAAAATCTTGTCTTTATTAGACTTTATTATTGGTGTAGATGTTATTTGAGAAATTTGTGTTTTTTTTAATGGTAGAAAAGATTGCATGCGTATGGGCGACAGATTCATGGCACAGGAAGCATTTAAATTAAGTTCTTCGGGCGATAGTTCAAGTGTTGATTCTTCAGTTATGGGATTTGTATTGCTAAGAGCTACTATAAAGTCTATAGCTGAAAAACAATCCGCCACTTCAGATGGTTGATCAACAATTTCAACAGCTGATTTTTGAGTATGATTAAAACTGTCCGAGTTTTCGGAAATTGTAGATGTAATTGTTGTATCGTTTAAGGAGGTTGCTTGTGATTTATCATCAGAATTAATAATTAGTATTGGTTCATTTTTAGCCATTGAAGAATTATTATTGTCAATGCAATAATTAGTGTCATCAATTTCCTGATATTGATAGTTATGATCTTTTTTATGAGCATCACTACATATTTCTTTATTTTTTAAAGTTTTAGCAAAATCATTCTTGTGTTTAGTAGGGATTTTTTTGCCAGCAGGTGTGTTATTTTTATTTACTTCTCTTGCAGATGCTGAAGTTTTCTCCTTCACTTTTTTGGCTAAAGCGGCCAATTGTTCTGGTGGTAATTTAAGTTTTTGAGCACTAATTATAATTTTCTTATTTTGTTTATTAGAAATAATCAGTTTTTGGGTAGACGTTGGATTCTTTTGTTCTATTATTCCCTCAGCTGTAATATCGGGTGTTGAATATTCATCGGTCTTTTCTTGTTTTATTACCACTTCGGGTATGGGCCTATGTGGATTCATAAAACGTGGTGTTGTATCATCTTTAGATGTAGTAGACAAGCATAATTCGGTTAAATCTATCATTTCATCTTGTGATAGAACCTTGTTTTCCAAAACAACCAAGGAGTTGGAATCATTAGGTGAATTTGATGTTATAGCTTTTTGTTGAAGATTGTAGTATGTTGCTGAATTCGTTGCTGCAGATGGCTTTTTAAATAATGTTCCAGTTGGTATATTAATTATTGGATACTCTACATTTATTGATGAGATTTCGGCGACGTCTGGTTTGGCATCATTTTGTTTCAACTGTTTAGAACTACAAGATGGTTTACTTTGAATTGTTTTTATTGACGCTTTTGGTGTCTGATTGGTTTGCGTTGTTTGCTGCGGTTTTGCATTTTTCGAGTCTTTTGAAATATTTACTCTCATGTAAAATGAATTTGCTTGCAAGACGCCTTCACTTTGCATTAATTCTATATTCTTATGTGCATTATGTGATGTTATACAAGCTTTAGGTATTCCTTTAGTTTCTTCCTGTAAATTTTTTAAATATTTCTGGTGGCACGGATTAGTAGAGGCTTCAGTTACTTTAGGTTTGGTAGGTAATTTAATTTGTGGACTATCAGACAATACGGAGTCCGTTGGAGCCAAATCTTGCAATGGTTCTTTTAAAACAGCAAAAAGTTCTTTTTGCTGGTTTTTAACTGCCATTATGCAACCTTTGGGTATCCCTTGAACTCCTTCCTTTAAATTTGTAAAACATTTTTCGTTTGTTGGTTTAGTTGCTTCAGAGACTTTAGGTTTAGTAGGCAATTTGATAGATAGCACCGATTCTGTTGGATTCAAATCTTGCGCTGGTTCTTTTAAAACAGCAAAAAGTTCTTTTTGTTGATTCTTTATTGCTATTATGCAACCTTTAGGTGTCCCTTTAACTCCTTCTTGTAAATTTGTAAAACATTTTGGGGTTTGTTTTGCTTCAGATACTTTAGGGTTAGTAGGCAATTTGATTTGTGGAATATAAGATAACACCGATTCTTTTGTTTTCAAATCATGAGCAAAATTGTCTTGTTGTTGATTTTTAACGTATGTTGTACAAGCTTTGGGTACGCCTTTCATACCCTCCTTCAAATTTGTAAAACTATTCTGGTAGCTTGGTTGTGTTGCTTCCGATACTTTAGGTTTAGTAGGCAATTTGATTTGTGGAATATCTGTTGGATCCAAATCTTGAGCTGGTTTATTCAAAAGAACATTTTTTTGTTGTTGTTTTTTAACGGATATTACACAAGCTTTAGGTATCCCTTTAATACCCGTCTGTAAATTTGCAAAACATTTCTGATTGCTTGGTTTAGTTATCTCAGTTACTTTAGCTTTAGTAGGCAATTTGCTTTCGGGTATATCAGAAAACACCGATGATGTTGTAGCTACAAAGTCTTGCGCCAAATGTTTTGTTTTTGCTGGTTGTTCTTTTGAGATTTCTGGTGACAACAATGCCATAATTGGTTTTAAAGTTTGATTAGAATTTGGTTCATCATTTGTTTCTGGGCCTTTCTTTTGAAGTATTTTTTTATTTAGTAAATTTTTTACATGCATCAAACGTTGATGCGGCTCTAAATTTGCCAATTTTTGTCTCTCATTTTCCGAGAGCAGGTCCGGAGCAGTTATGGTTATTTTAGGTGGTTGTTTGCACCTAATCATCGTGATTTTTTCAGCTAAAAAAAATAAATTCAAAAAAGTAAGTAAAGGGCAAGATACTAGCATGATTCGAACCATGGTCTCCAAAATTAAGTTACGAAAGTTCTCGCAACTCTACACTCCCAACTAAAGAGACTACTCTAAACTGATTTTTAATAGTGTAATAATTGCATAACATTTTATTTTTAAACAAACACACACCAACGGAAATATACATAATTATGTTTATTTTCTTCTATTTTATTCAGTCTACTTACATTTTTCACTTTTCTTAATATTACAGCCGGACGGACTACCAACAGATGTATTATATTTCCGACTCGGTCATGTTTCGAACTTGGTCCTATGTAATGAGGCGCAGAACTTATAAAACAACCTCTTAACGCTCTCGTCCAAATCGCTATTTTCAATTGATTGTTCAATGTTTTATATAAACTAAACTGATATAAAAATGTCTTATATATCGATGTTTTGTTTTTTTTAATACTGTTTTAATAACTTTATATTGATGTGTGTTGAATTAATTACATATCGAGCATTAACCGCCAAAAAAAAAACTTAATCGACACATTTTTAGGACCTCGTTTTTTGACGAAAATCGATTACTTACGATAGCTAATAATCAATTTTGGTAAAAAAAAATTGACTTCAAAAAGTATGTCGGTTAAGCTTTTTTGGCACGATATCTGCCCATTGTTATTATTGGAGGAAAATATGTTTCTAAGCAATAAACAAAAAAATAATTTTTTTTTTTTTTTTTGATAAATTATATTTATTTTTATTATATTTTTATTTTACTCTATTTTATGCCTAAATAGAGTAAAATAAAAAAAAAATAAAATAATTGTGATAAATCTACTACCTTAACAAAATAATTTTTAGCAAAAGCTTCTTTTTCTTAGGTACAACAAAAAAATAAAACTAGAATCAAGAATAAAGAATTTCATTTTGAAAAGAAATGTTTATCAGGGACCGAAATAACAATTATTCTTGAATTTTTAAAGGAAAAAATCAAGTACAGGAAAACATCGGACAATGTGGACAATTACACAATTTTACTTGTTCTCAACAGGATTTTTCGAAACTCGAATGATTTTAAAAATTTTTAATTTTATTTTTTTAAACAGAAATAATTTTTATATTTTTGAGCAGAAATAATTGTTATTTTCTGGCTTTTATTTTATTTTTTTTTTTTTGAGCAGAAATAATTGTTAATTTTCTGATTTTTATATTTTTGTCAGAAATAATTATTATTTCTTGAAATAATTATTATTGTTAATGCATTAAACACATTCACCATAGCAAGCTACCGACTACCAAATGTTAAGGATAGAATACACATGTTTATATGAGAGTGATTAGGCAACAAGGCAAAAGGCGGCTGTCCGTGCTAAATTTTTCGTTGTAGTCAAATTAAACTAATTTCTATTTTTGAGGGCTACAAACCAAAAACAGTGTTGACAATATAGCAAAATATGTAAAACAAATTATTGCCAAGAAATATTTTTTATTGTAAAATAAAAAAGAAATTTACAAAATTTTAATGTTAATTGTAGAAGTAATTATATTTTTGCAAAGCGAAAAAACGATAATTCGCGAAAAGTTGCAATATTTTAAAAAGCCATAATATTGATTAATAATCAATAAAACTGTAAGGAATGCAAACAATTCGCGAAAATTACTATAATTCGCAAAAAGTTATTAACAGAGGGATGATGTCAAAGTCTAATAATGTTTAAAAATCTTCAAAACTGTTAGGAAGCTAAAAGACACACACAAAACCGCTTTTATCGCGAACTTTGGAAAAAATCGCGAGAATTTGCTAAATTCTAAACAAACCATACTATTGATCAATATAAAATCGCGAAAATTACGAAAATTTGCAAAAACATATACATATTTAATATTGTTTAAAAATCGGCAAAACTGTTTAGAGGCTTTTATCGCGAAGTTTACAAAAATTAAATGTACAAAAAGTTTTGAAAAAACGCAAAAAAAGTCGCAAGTTAGCGAAAAATTGCTTAATGTATTGAAGAAATTACTAAACCTGTAAATAGTAAAATTCCAACAAAAAAAATATATAAAGAATAGACTTGGGTCGAACTCCTTCACTAGTTCATTTTTGCCACAAACCAATGATCAAACCCATTTAAATTAAATAAAGAAGTAAACTGATTTGCTTATACATATATTTTTTAATAAACTATTCTGTGTTTATAAATGTGAAATATTTGAAAGCGACGCCACTGATATATATATTTATACTTCAATATCAGGTTCTTGTGGTGCTGCTGCCGTTTTCAAAATAATTAAGTAGGTGGCTACCAGACAACATTTTTTGCCAGCGGCAGTTGTAGTCGTGTCATGTAGCCTGCTGTGGTCTATGTGTTTAATGCTTAACTCAAAAACATAAGTTTTTACTGCCAGTTTATAGAAGCCATGTAAAAATCCTCGTCTGCCTATTCATATTGAAAACAAAAAGAAATTTGACGAGAATTTTTACTTGGCTTCTTTCTATAAGCTGGCAGTTAATTTTTTTTATTTCAAAATAATTTTCATTTTTATGAACATTTTCAAAATAACGCAAAACAAACTTAGTTCTATTTCATAAAGGTTTCCTTTTTAAAATGAAATTGTTTCTTCATGATTTTAAAAACTTTTTTTGTGTATGTTACATAAATTAAATTAATTTAAATTTAATTAAATACGTGTGAAACATATGGTGCTTTATGGAACAATATAATTTTTTATATGACTTTTTTGTGGATTTGTTAGACAAAATTTCAATTTCTGGTCTGTTTTTGTTTATTAAGAATTGGACACATTCTTTACTAACTCAATTGAACCTAGTGGATAACAAATATAAAATATCTTTCGCATAAAAAAATTATTTAGTCTAGTCAAGCCAGTCACTTAATTCTAAAGACCCACCCATGCCACCGCAACAGTGAATCGAACCAGGGTTTACATATTTCATCATTTCATATATACACGAATAAATATCAAAAACCTAACATGTGTGCCATACCAACATAACAAAATTTACAAAATATTGTTACATATAACAAAAATATTATTAAAAAAAAAACAATTAAACTAATATAATGATAATATTAATAACATATAAAAAAACCACTAAACTGCCAATTGAATAAAATAATCAAGTATATAAAAAAATGGCTTTATTCATAAAAATAATATTTTTGGTTTATAAAACAAATTTTCTATGAAAATTTTACCTTTTATAAAACCAAAATATTTTTTATGAATAATGCCATTTCTACTGATATATCTGGAAATGTTATATTTGTATTTTTTTTGAATTCAGTTAATGTATACGTAAACGTAATTACATACCTGAATCTGCTTCCGGAACATTTGACGAATCCAATTCTAAAGAATTTGACTCCATGGAAGATGAATCTTCATGGGGTATCATTATTACCTCATCTTCAATTTCAATTGAAAATTTACTTTTTTTCTGAGATCTGCTTTTGCTAAAACAACTACCCGATGAATCTTCCTGAATATTTGTAGGTTTTGAAACTATAGAATTTTGTGATGAATCTTTGTGATGTATCTGTTTCAGCTCATTGGCAATTTCATATGTGAATTTAACTTTTTCTTGCGATTTTCTTTTATTTAAATTTCCAGATGCAGCTCCTTGAACATTCACAAATTTGGTTGAACTTAAGTCAAACGGAGCTTGATCTTTATGTTGTATTGGTTTTATCTCATTTGGAAATTGAATTGAAAATTTACTGCTTTGTTTAAATTTACTTTTATTCAGAGCACTGCCTGATACCTGTTCTTGAACACTTGCAGGCTTCGAAATAGTCGAACTTATTTCTCTATTAGATGGGCATGTCAAATTTATTGCTGTTTGTGATGATTCTCTATTAGATATCGCTTGCTGGTCATCTGAAGATTTATTTTTTTGTTGGGATTTGTGTTTACTCAAGGCTTCTGCAATTTTACGATCTAGTCCAACTTCCTGTAGTTTTTTCAAGTCTGATGGTGTTATTCTGTGTATTATATGCTTTCGTATAAAATGTTTAGGTGTAGCATCAGAAGAGGTCGCATTTTTACCAGACGATGATGTACTGGCCATTGACACTTCCCGAAAATTAACCTTACTTGAAGTACCGTCCAAAAATGATTTAGGATCCATGATAACAAATGTTATTATTCACACTTTATTTTATCTGTAAAATATTTTTTATATGAATTACAACAAATTCATGCTTTTTACATCACTTTAAATAATTTCCGTCCACAATTTATTTTTCTGCAGTACGACGTCATTTGAACGCGTGTTTTTTTTAATGACAAATTCAATTTTCGTTTGCAAATATTTTATGAAATTGTATCATTTTATGCTTAATACATTTTTGATGCAAACTTTATTTTCTTGGTTTCTATATATTCTTATTTTTATTACAAGCACAATTATTTTTTTACTAATTGTGTTTTTCACAGTTTATACAGAAATTTATTTTTAACCACACTTTGACAGATTTTGCTCGTTCAACATTGTTACCGGACTTAACAAGAGCTTCCCTTCAAATTGAATTGGGATTATACGTTTCATTACATATATAAATCATGGCTATTAATACGAAAATATCTATCGCAGTGACTATTTAATGTTGTATATTTATTAATTTTGCATTTGCTATTCCTAACCGTGATGTAGGTGAATCAAAAAATTTATTTCAATTGAAATGATTTAAGAATTCGGAGTCAGTCGTCTGTGTAAAAGTTTTTGTTCCTATTCATTAAACATTTTCTGGCAGGCTTATGCTACTTGACGAACACATTTATTTTCGTGATACCAACTTCAAGTTTAAAAAGAAGAAGCACTATTTTAGTAGCGCTCATAGTTGCCAGATTTGACAACATCGTCATTTAGACGACTTTTTTATATTTTGACGATTTTTCAACAATTTTATCTGACAGCCCTGGTAGCACAGGTTAAAACAATTTTATTTATTTTTGGTAAGAAATACACAATAAAATTTATAAACGAAATTTGTCAGATAGATATTTTATATGTTTTTCTAGTCTCAAGTTCGCGAAAGAGTCAAGAATGGACTTCCAAAATAGAGCCGGCGGGAAAACCGGCAGCGGTGGCGTAGCCTCTTGGTCAGAAACTAATCGTGATCGTAAAGAACGCTTGCGACAACTAGCACTGGAAACTATAGATCTTAACAAAGATCCTTATTTTATGAAAAACCATTTGGGCTCCTATGAATGTAAACTTTGCCTTACTTTACACAACAATGAAGGTTCTTATTTGGCGCACACACAAGGCAAAAAACATCAGGAGAATTTGGCTAGACGTGCCGCAAAGGAAGCTAAAGAAGCACCCTCCATGATGGCACCAGAAAAGCCTCGTGTTGAACCAAAAAAATTTGTTAAAATCGGTCGCCCCGGTTATAGGGTAACAAAACAACGTGATCCTAACAACGGCCAACAGTCGTTACTCTTTCAAATCGATTATCCAGAAATAACAGAAGGTGTCATACCTCGTCATCGCTTCATGTCGGCTTATGAACAAAAAATCGAACCACCTGATCGTAAATGGCAATATCTGTTATTTGCTGCTGAACCTTATGAAACAATAGGATTTAAGGTTCCTTCTCGAGAAGTGGAAAAAACCGAGGGCAAATTTTGGACACATTGGAATCGTGATACTAAACAATTCTTTTTACAATTTTCCTTCAAGCTGGAACCTAAAATATTGCCACCTCCACCACCAAATCTACATCGTGCTCTTGGCCCACCTGGTGGTTTTCCTATGCCTGGTCCGCCACGTCATATGTTTAATGGCGTACCACCACCACCACCAATGGGCGTTCTGCCGGTACCACCGCCACCTATGTGAGAAGATGAAAACTCTGTTTCCCAACCAGGAAATGGAAATAATTTATAATTTCTTGTCATAATTTCCACTATTAAATAAATTTTAATAAAGATCAATCAATGAATGAATTCTCATTTCAATATCAAAGATTCGCATATTTTAATATAATGAAACTGTTATTGAAGTTTAGATTGCTATTGTCATATCTATTATATTGGTCCAAGTATCGTTTTAAAACGACACATAAAAACGACAATTTTACATTAAAATGTAATGTAATATTTTGAATAACGAATCCCCTGATAATTTTGAGCACGAGAGATCAGGCTATTAAATATTTTCAGATCTCTTGGTTTAATATACAATAAATTCATTTTTAATCGGTTTCGAAATTGCGATGTTTTAAAGGCAAGGCATATTTTTTGAAAGAAAACATAAATCGGGTAGAAAAGGCGGATTATAGAGAATAATAGAGAAGGGAATACCAATTAGCTCAAAAAGTTCTTACACTTAGCACGTATGTATATGGATTTCTTAATAAAAGTTTATTTTTTACGACAGTTTGACATTATATGAAACCTAATTACCGCGTTAAAACATGATTGGGTGTACATATATACATTTTAAAAATTTCAGCTCGATCTTCCCATTCGAGACAATAGGATAGTGTGCTCCGCAAAATTAGTAACTTAAAGAAACACGATTATTTTCATTTAGACATTCTTATATATTTTCAATAATTTTATAATTACTTTTTAAAATTATGGTGTTTACTTTTTCATTTATAAATTAAAAAAATATTTTCTCTTTTCCTTAATTGAATTAATAAAACTTACAGAGAATTCAAAAAAAGTATTTCTTATAAAAAGTGTAAGCTAAAGCTCCGTCTGATTGAAATATTATGTACATTAAAATATTTTGAATGTAGTGCAGTTTAACTTAATTTTTACATTTTAAGCATATGAAATAAATTAAATATTTTATTACATACATATTAGTAATATATATCTCAGAGAAGGGAAATATATGTACTTATATATGCAGTTAAAAGTACGCAAAGTACATATTTAAATTTTATAAAAAGCTTTATAGTCTTAAAAGCGCGATCTATGATTGCTCTATTTATTCTTAAATTATAATAAAACAGAAAACAAAAATCCTACTTTTTACAATGTTAAATTATTTATAAAATATATAAAATAAACTTTGAGCCAGCTTGGAGAACGTTTTGAAAATGCATACAGACAAATTTAAACTTTGTCTCTTTTTTTATAATTTCGCTTAGATGCACATCTATTAATAATATCCGACACATGAGATTTATGTTCGAAAATTTTCATTATCTGGTTTTGAGCATCGCTAACTCCATCAACAATAATTTTGCTGCGTTGCATATTGCCCTACGAGAGAAAAATAAAAATTATTAATAATAAATTATAATATATAAAGAAAATTAATGTCTCCCACTTTTAATAAATCACTTATACGTTCCGTTTCCGTTGTTATACCATTAGATTCCATTTGTTTTAGCATTGTTGATAGTTTTTCATAGCCTAAAGATTCATTTTCACACTAAATATAAAAAAAACATTATACATACACACTTTAATGAACTTTGAAGCACTGATATATACTTTTTAATTAAACTTACCAAATCTTCCATTTGAGATTTTAAATGATATATTTTCCAACCATTTATTTTACCTAAAACATTTGTTTGATTCGCTAAATCCATTATGGTTGGACGCCTTTCTTCACGTGGTTTGACATCTGAGTAACGCTGGAAATGATTATACGCAGATTTCCAAGATTGTTTGTAGGTCTGTAAGTTTGTTTTAAATTAAATTAATATTCAAATATCACTTTGTGATTGCGTTCTTTGTTTTTCAAATACTTACACTCATAAGCGTACAATTTTTTGGACGTTTAAGTATAAATTCCACGGGTTTGGTGTTTTCTTTACCATTGACAACTGTCGAAAATTGATACAAAAAAAAATAAATTTTTTTAAAACATTTTTAAAGGTAACACATTTATTTACATGCATATTAAGAGCCATATTTTGTAATTTGGGGCTTTGTCTTTTTTGTAACGATAAGCGTTAACAAATTTTATGTGGAAACTATTTCAATTACAAAAACAAAACACAAAGTAATAACAATACGCTTTTAATAAGGTTTACTAAGGCGCGACGGTGTTTTTGGTGTAAACATAGTTATATAAAAATTTATGCATTTTGTTGTTGCCGTGTAGCCAATTAGAATTTAAAATTTTTATAAAATTCTTCCGCTTCGAGGTTTATTTTGAATAGTTTTAATTAACACTACATTAAAATTAATATGTTTGAACTAAAGCACACTTTTCTTTTACGTATTCAAAATTTTGAAGTTGGCGAAACTGTTACCTTTTTCTAACTAACAGTCCAATCCATAAGCACAATGTGCAAACTTTTACAAAAGAACTTTTATGCTTTCACACCGACGAGAGCACAACAGCCAATCAGATTTCGGCGACAGCAGTGCATGTTATTACTTTGCAAAGAAACAAGAACAAATTTAAAAGCTTTGAAAGCAGAGAAACAAGTCGACCGGCTCGAAGCCGACGTCGCGCCGGTTATTTTTCTGTATATCAATCCGCCGCCGATTGTATCGGCTCGCATCGGCTCAAAACCAGCCGAAATTTTGTCTGCTCAAAAAGACAAATTTCCGAAAAAAAAATTGAAAATCAATTTTCAGTTTCAATTTTTATTTTCTCTAAATTTTCATATAGTTATTTACGCCGCCGAAAATTCACTAGGCGCGCCGCCGCCGGTCACAAAACTACTGCGCCGCCGCCGCCGATTATTTTGCCTCGACTTGTTTCTCTGTTTCCCGTACCAGAGTATATGTGTTTGGACGTAGCTGGTTTAAATTAATAAAATGTCCAGTTATAAACAATTTTCTATAGGTCTGTTCCAGGTGCATAAAGCGGGTGCTAGACTCATCAATATTCAGCTTCAATATGTGTAATTGTGTGCGTTTTTTTTATAAAAAATATTCAAACCAATAGTATATGTGTGACTATTTTTGGTAAAACACAACCACATAAATTGAAGCGTAACGAAACAGTCAGAAATTGTACAGTTACTTAAAAGTGTTCCAGATTACAATTTTTGTGCAATTTTGAGAGCGTATGGAGAGTAATGTTTTTCATTTCCTGTACAAACTTGTACGAACTTTTTCTTTGGGTAAGTTCGGACAAGAATTAAATAATCGGGGGTTATTATGTAATTCGATTCGAAACGGAAATATGTTCGAATGCAATGTTAATAACATA
Organism: Tachina grossa; assembly: GCA_949987645.1. Classification (NCBI taxonomy): domain Eukaryota; kingdom Metazoa; phylum Arthropoda; class Insecta; order Diptera; family Tachinidae; genus Tachina; species Tachina grossa. The sequence continues at coordinate 151,622,780 of OX465276.1, forward strand.
CAAATTCGAACAGTTTCCGTTTCGAATCGAATTACATAATAACCCCCCAGCTATTTTTTGTTTACATATGAAACTGAAAAATTAATCAGAAAATTTGCAAACAAAGAAAACAAGTTCTTATTTAAAAATATATTAAAAAGCAAAATGGAAGGTTTTGTTTTAATAAACTTGAATTTGTAAGTACATTTGTTAAGTACATTTGTGCATATTTCGCCCCTTCTTTAATATATTAAAGTTATTTTACTATTCATTTATGGTAGGTACAGACTTTGCGACTTGTTTATCAAACCAGGCAGATTGCATTGTCGGTCGCATAGTGTGTAGTCTTGTTTATGACTGCGTTCGATTTAATAAACTTGAATTTGTAAGTACATTTGTGCATATTTCGCCCCTTCTTTAATATATTAAAGTTGTTTTACTATTCAGTTATGGTAGGTACAGACTTTGCGACATGTTTATCCAACGAGGCAGATTGCATTGTCGGTCGCATAGTGTGTAGTCTTGTTTATGACTGCGTTCGAAGTTGTATTCGGAATTTCAAATATGTATATCAAAATGTGTTGATGTTTACAAGTTGCAAAATATTAAACATGTTATATAAACGTGTTGAGTAAACACGTTGCAAACTGTGTACCTATCATTTCAGGATGCGAATGATGCAAATTTTGTTTTTTGTTGTGGTACGCGTTTTAAGCGACTAAAATCATTTAAATTAAATTCAATTTAAAAAGTAAGCAACATTAGTATTTCAAGATGTGCAATTATGGTTTTTTGCGTTATATCAATTTTGGATAACTTTGTAGCATTCCTTATACATATGTATGTATATAGTATATAGAATATATGCCCTTATCGTGGTTGGCGTATTTCGACTTCGGCTACAACATTTTATTTGGTGTTCTTTAGTCTATTACAAAAACCTCATAGTCGGAATCGAAATGCTACACGACACGGGACAATATATATTCTATGTATACAGTAGTTTTTATTGACAATAAAGAAAGAAATCACACATCATTCTACTAGTACACGTATGGAGTCAAGAGCTACTGAGATAATCCACCGGCACTGTAATTTTTCGTTTACTGTTTTCAAGCATGAAATACTTTTTTTTTTTATTCCACATTACAAATATCTTACCTTCATTACTTCCACCAGCGTTCCCGACACTTGTACCGTTAGCCATAATATTGGGTTCGTGACATAATGTAGAGGAGGAAGACGGGTTCATTACTGCAGATGCAACACTATTATTAGTAGCTTGAGGTGGTGGTAAAATTAACGACGCTTGGCTTTGTGATGACAATTGACTATCATTGCTAAAACAAAACAATGAAAGATAACACAAAAACAAAACATAAAAGTATATACATACATACATATGTACATAGTTATGTACATACATATGCATGTATGTACATATATACATATAAAACTTACGTAGATCTTCTTGATTTTTTGCGTGCAGGACAATCTATGACAATACCATTAAGACGCTGTTGTATGGTCATGGAAGACGACGTATTACCACCATGATGTTGTTGCTGCTGTTGCTGATGTAAGTTATGATGGTCCATGGACGACAATTTGCGTGAACTAACTGGAGTGCCGGGCAAAATATGCTGTTGTGGAACCACAGAATGATGATTGGAGTAAAGCTTTAATAAATATTTAATTATGGCCAACAAATATTTTTGAAACATTAATGTTTTAATAATACGGACAAGCAGGCGTAAATAAGCAGACGACAATATAGAAATAAACGGTATGTAGTATGTTCGTAAATGCATCAGATCAAGCAAACTTTTTCTTTTTTTTTAATGCAATACAAGTCCGCTGATATTTTTTAGTAGTAGCCATGTTTGTACCTCCCTCATATTTGACATTATTTCGTGCGTTATTTACTTTTCAGCAAAGCACTTTAGGGCATTGAAATTTCTTATTTGCAGCGCAGTGATCATGCATTTATGAACATAGCCAAACACATTAATATTACATACATATGTTATATAAAAACGCCACTTACCTCAGTAATCGGATTAAAATGGGAATCAACATTCGTTGGACCTACAACATCCGATAAGCGATTTATGATCATATTACTATCTTGAATTTGCTGTTCGACTCCTGGCGACGAATTTGCTGATACGGTGGTACTGCCATCTGAAGAAGCCGGCGATTCAGCTCTCGAACTTCTATTTAAAATATGATTTGTGTTAACATTGGTATTGCTTAAATTCGCTGATGAAGTCGAAGCATATGCTGCACCAGAACGCTCTTTTTTAGCCAAGACTTCAGATGTAATCGTGGATGTAGAGTTACTCAGTGTACAAGAGGTCACTGGTGTTAAACTATATGAATTGCTCACAGTTGACGGTGCTGGCGAGGAGTTCGATACAATGCTGTTAGTGTTAGAACCCATCGAAAGAAGGGTTGGCTGTAGATTTTTGGCTGCTCTTATAGGTGATCCGTCGGCATCACGTTTGCGCAAGAAATTTGAAACCACTGAAGAATTCCCCGAACTACCACCACCACCTGAAGTCACTTTTATAGATGTTTGCAATGGTATGACCATTTGATGGGTTTGTTGCGAGTTCATGGTATTAAGTGAGTTGCCGCCACTTTGTTGAGCCATCGAGGCAGGTATAATAATTTGAGATGTTTCTCCTCCGCCAACTACCGTAGGGCCCGAATTGTTCTGCAGCAATTGTGGCGTAGATTGTGAGACAGCCGCTATCGTATCGGATGCTGCTGTGGTTAGTTGACTAAATCTTACCGGCACTGCTTGAATTTGTGGTCCGGCATTTGAAACGGGTATTTGAAGTTGGCCTATTGTCCTGCCACACGTTGAAGGCACTACAGTGAAAGTGGCCGTTGTAGATTGACCTCCAGAATGAGTGGCAAATGGCAACGAAGAAATTGAAAGATTAGCAGCTGTGCTGGCTATTTGATTTTGTGACATAGTACTGCTTGTCACTGTGGTGGTTGTGAGCGACAACACACCTGTAGACACTTGCACCGAACTTGCCGGTACGGATTCATAGTAAATGGTACTGCCAGGTTGCAAAAATGTACCTGTGGTTACATTTCCCGTTGAAGTTAGTACATTTGTGCCCACCGCATTCGAAACATTGATGCTGGGCTGTGATGTATTAACACTGCTGATACTACTGGTGCTGCTATTGCTGAGAGGTCTTTGAGGAGCAGGAGCATGATGTATAAATACATTTGTGGGACCGCCGCCGCCCCCGCCACTGCCAGTGTTATTTGAGGAGTTGGAATTATTATTTTCCAAGGTTGAGGATGACGACAATTGAGTTTGTGTAATAACTTTACCAACTGTTATTGCATTTACATTTTTTATGGGCGTCATAGTTCCAGCTAATATATTACTACTAGCTGTGCCCCCTCTGGTGTTTATGGCCAACGGCACCACAGTTGCTCCACCAGCAGCTGTAGCTCCTGCACTTGATGTCACTATGTTTTGTGTGGTCAATAGCTGGCTACCTTGAGAAACATTTACCAATTGTGCGGTGGCATTTGTTGCTAAATTTGTGGCCGTTATAGTGGCTGTCGAAATTGAAGGAGAATTGCTGCCAGTACTAACGTTGACACCTCCTCCCATATTTGGCTGGCCCAATGATGAGGGTGCTCCAGCTGTTGAAGAAGGTAGTTTTCCTATGCCTAACTGGGTGATGGTTAAAGAAGGTTGTACTTTGGCTGGCATAGTGACGGGTGGGCGTATACCTAATCATGAAAATTAAATTTTAGTTTCATTTGTTTTGCTTTTTTTTTAATTGCAAATCTTGTTTAACAAACTAATTTTGAATCGTTTTGATTTTCTTCCTCTTGCGCAAATATTTAAAATAATTATGAAATCTTTACATCTGTTTGTTTGTATCTTCAATAGTTTTCCAACGACTGAATGTGTTCTGTATATAGATTTTATGCTTTGTTTTTTATTCATTTTTTTTTTAGGAATTTTAAGTGTGTTGTTGTAATTGCTATGATAATTGTATTGAATTTTGTTGTTTTACACAATTCAATTCTAGTATGAATCATTATATTCTTGTGTTTATTCCATGCAGTTTCAATGTTTGTATATATATATATATATATATATATATATATATATATATATATATATATATATATATATATATATATATATATATATATGTACTATTTGTATTTTCGTAGATTATATGTACATATTTAAGTAAAAAGACAATCGAGTTGCTTTTTCGAAGCTGATAAAGTCCGGCTTTAGTTTATTTAACAATGACTACTAATATGTAATAGAAAATATTTTGTGCAAAAAATTGCATTTAATTATGCAAAAAAACGTTATAATATTAAATATTTGGTAGCTTCTTCAATAATATCGTTTAATAATGGAAAATAATTAGTGCAGTCAATTGTATGTATTTAATAATTCAAAATGTTTATCATATTACATATGTATTAGAGACCTGCGTAAAAGGTGTTTAAATGTAAATACGTCATGATTTTTAAATGTATTCACGTCGCATGTATTATACTAAACCAATAATAAATGCTGTCGTACTATAAGCGAAGCCCGATGGATGTATTGGTGTACGTGTATATCAGTGTTAACAAGCGATGTCGCAAGACAGCTTGTTTGTAACAAACACTCAAAAGAAGTACTGTTGATTAGTGTATGCTTGTTATTTTTCATATTGTACGTTTGAGTGTGTGTGTGTGTGTAATATGTAGATGGTAAGCTATTATGTGGTTAACCGCATACAACTAATGTTAATGCATGTGTGTGCCTTTGCATGTGCGCAGAAAAATAAAAAATCATACACACATACATGCATGACGTTTGTACACGCGCTCATGCGTAGAAAGAAGCAAGTATCACAAATTCTTCCGTCACGAAGTGTTTTCTTCTTTACTTTTATACCTACAATACTCAAACAAATTTCTTGCAAACAGTGTTGTTAACGTTTGTTTTATAAGATTTCGCTGTAGTAAAGCATTTGAAAAATCCCTCGTCTTGAAAGTTCTTATAAGATGTCTTGTGCAGGACACTAATATGTATGTGTATGCATGTAGTTACCCTGCAGAAAGTGCGAGTAGTGAAATTTTAGTGATTTACTAGTGACGTTGTCAGTAGTATCTACTACTGTCCAAGTGTACCCCAGCCAAAGGTATCATCTATTGGCATTTAACAATAACCACATTGGCACCAAAGATTCACTAGTAAATTTTAGGGGCTCTAGTCCACAATATCGATATTGTGAATAGTGCTACTGACTAGGTGTACCCCAGCCAATGTAATCGCCTATTGACATATAACATAGGGTTGTCATTGAAAATCTACCAGTAGACTTTAGCACTATTGAGAAGGTAGTTTTTTACGGCCATATGGAGATATTTGAACCAAAGATTCACTCGTAGATTTTAGTGACCCTCGTCTAAATATGTATATTTATTTACACAACTTTTACAGTCGGAAAGTTTACTTTGCAAAGTGCTAATTCACACGGTGAAATTTATGACGTCTATTTTTCTTAATTCTCTTTTGAAGTTGCTACCAAAAATTCCTTGCATTCATACGATGTATTTTTTTTTTGACGTCTAATTTTACTTCTCTCCACTCATATAGCCAATAAGCTAGAAGAGTAACAATAAAAAATAACAATAAGATAGAAGAGTAACATTGAAACGTAACAACAATAACAACAAGAGCAATGTAAAGAGAAATATGAAAAAAAGCATGGAAAACAGAAATCGAGTCATTTTTTCTACCCCTCTTTCTTCTCTACCCCGTTCGCCAACAAACAAAAAGTGACGTCGAAAAATAGACTTCATAAAAGTCTTCGTGTGAATTAGGTGTAAGTCTTAATTCAGCTGGGTGAAAGACAGAGGGAGGAATACTCTCTCTTTCTATCTTTCTCCCAGCTGAATTGAGAATTTGCAAAGTAAAATTTCCGTGTGTAAAAGGGGTATTTATATTATTGCACAGCATAATAAAAAAAACAAACTATTGAAGCGTTCATTGACAATATCACCAGACATACACTAGAACTGTTGTCTCTAACGTATCTCTACTCGCACATAAAAGGAAAGTTGTCGAGTAATTGTCGCAGGAGAACGAGTATTGACATAGAGACATATGGTTCTAGGCTGACTAGGGTATTTACATGTTTACAAATATGCATAAGAGCATACTTACATACATGCACATGTCAATGTGCATATGTAAAACATACATACATACATAGATGTCCATAAATTGTGCATTTCGTTGTAAAGCATTAGGTGCGTTTGAGTACTTTTCCAGTAAAATCCAGTAACTGAGTAAATACTGAGTAATTTAAAGAAATTACTCTCAATAAAAAAGTTTGCATCTAAAAGTACGCGAACGGAAAAATTGTAAAATCCAGTAAAATATATACAACAGCTGATTACCAATTTTGGCGCTAAAAAAATTATACATATGAAATATATACAAGATAGAATATTTTGTTTAATAATAAAAGTAAAAGATATGGACATATGTTTTTATTTAAACTTATTTGGCCGGTCCACGATGTCGACAAGAAACTTTCTACAGCTTACTTACATATATTGAAAACAAAAATAAACTTTCTTATATTTTGTTTTAAATATAAGTAAGCGATAGAAACTTTCTTGTCGACATCGCGGGTCAGGCCGTTAAAGTTTCTAAGCTTTTTACCCTGAACTTGAGAAGTTATTAGGATGATATATTCAAGACAACGAAAAACTGGGAAAGAATTTAAAACAAGTATGTATACAAAGTAAATTTTTTTAATGTTCCATACGTCAAACCAGGAACCGTCGACCTGACGATATGTATTTTTTCAAAAATTTCAATATACTAATCTATTAACTATATTCACGTTTAAAAACAATCGGTTATGTTCTGAATTCCATGTGAAATTAAATCGTTCGGAAATGCAATAGCATTGTTATTTAAATATATACATACATACATATGTGCATACATACATATTTCCAAACATTCTATGGAAATTCCGCGCGTTTTAATTTCACGTGGAATACATAACATGCCCGAATATTTTTCTAGCATCAAACTTAAATAAATGTTATAATGCTTATAACTTAATACATTTGTTTTTTGTTATTTTAAAAATTTCATCAAAAACTAAACATTTTTGTTTCCCTTTACTTTTGTTTGTTTATATTTAAAAACATATGGTTTCGTTTTACTGGATTTTACTGGCAAAAATTTGTCCTCTCATTTACTGGATTTTGTGTACTCGAACGCAATCCAGTAAAAAATAGTACAAATTTGTAAAAATTTTTGAGTTCTCGAACGCACTTATTATCTGTAACACAATTCGAAGTATCAAGTATTTTTAAACATTTCGCAAAATTTAACTTGTGGAAATGAAATTTTATAAGAAATAAATAAATGCTCGTTTTGTTTTGGAGTTTGGGCTTTGTTGTTACTACAATTATTCCATTAAACATGATTTCAAACGTTTGAAATAACTTGTTTTATAATCGCCCTTATCGGGAATAAAAGTTCATGTGAGAAGTGTTCCCTCCCTTTCCCTAAAATTGTGATCGCCAATGTTTGCGTTGTTGTTGTAATTTTGTTCACAATTTTTTGTTCACAGGAAATGGTTCCCTATTTCTTCAACCAACTAATTACGACCGACACGACAATTTGCTTGCCCATATTATTACAATTTTCAGTGATCACATCGAAACATAACAATTGCAATGAAAAATTGACGGGTTGGTCATTCGCCGTAGAAAAAAGTAAAGTAAATTAATTAATCAAAGTGTTCTACAGATAGCCAATACACTATAATTAAATTTTCGTAACTAAATAAATTTCATAACTAATCATCCCTTGTAAGAACGTAGGAAAATTCTCTTTTTCTTCTCGTTGAAATATCGACTATTTGATCACATAAAATCGAAAAATACCAATTTTAATGGCTATATACATACATATGTATCTTTCGATATTTTTGCCCATCTCTAGTTTGATACCGTACTTTTCTGGCAAACACTATGGTCCCAATTTAGCGCGAAAAAGTAGTTTTTTTAATGGTACTAAAGTAAAAATTGTGAAAGGTTTTTTTAATGACAAGGCCGTAACGGTGTGTAAAACAAGATTTATAGAGTACATTGGGATCCCGTGGGATGTAGAATAAAAAAACATACCTTATATGCATATATGAGTGAATCTATACATAGATATGTATGTATATTTAATTTTTATATATACAACTTATTTTTTTTTATAACGTAAAGTATCTCTTACATCGAAAAATCACAGTTGAAGAGCCACCTAAGCGTTCAGGTCCCGTACAGTGCCATAATTGCCAAGAATATGGGCATACGAAAACTTACTGCAAGTTACCTACAGTGTGTGTTATCTGCGGTGAATTGCATGGTACTGCTAGCTGCACTAAGCCATAAGATCAAGCAGAAAAAAAATGTAGTAATTGTGGAGGTAATCACACAGCTAACTACAGAGGGTGCCCTGTATTTTCTTTCGTTAAACAGGCTATGGGTCAAAAACCCAAGTTAGCTCCAGCTCTACAAGTAAACGCGAACCCGACACTTTTGCTCAAATCAGCCAACCAGTTACTTCACGTGTATCGTATGCTGATGCTGCTAAGACTAGTTCAATTCCCACGCAAAATGTTCCACCGCCAAATAATTCAACGAATTCAAACTCAAGCTTTAACTTTAGTCGCCTTGAAGCTACTATTGAGAATCTGGTGCTAACTATAAACAACTTTACTACAAATATGACAAGTATGATGCAAGAAATGCTGCGAATGCAGAATACACTGCTTCAAGCATTAGCTAATAAACCATGAACACGTTAAAAATATGTTTCTGGAACGCAAACGGCATTCGCCAACATAAAAATGAACTTGAGCACTTCCTCATGGAAAAAAATATTGATATAATGTTGGTTTCTGAGACTCATTTGACCTCAAGAAGCTTATTTAAAATAAATGGTTACACTTTATATGATACAAAGGACCCGAGAGAGAGAGAAAGAGAGCATGTGGTGGATCAGCAATTCTGATTAAGTCAAGACTCAAGCACTATGTCCTTGACAACGTTAGTGAAGAATATTTGCAAGCAACGAATATTTTCGTAGAAAATTTTTGTGCGAATTTCGTGATATCATCAATTTACTCACCTCCCAGATTTTCAGTTACCGAAGATCAGTATGAGAAGTTCTACAAATCGCTTGGATCTTGTTTCGTGGCAGCTGGTGACTACAATGGAAAACATAAGTACTGGGGATCGCGTCTTGTTACACCTAGAGGTCGAGCCTTGTTCAATACAATTTCAAAAATGGGCTTAGATGTCATTTCGAGTGGGGAGCCTACTTACTGGCCTACTGACGTAAGAAAAATTCCAGATGTTATAGATTTTGCCGTCACGAAAAATATTCATAGGGACTTAATTCATGTAGAGGCCTCTCTAGATCTGTCCTCCGATCACTCTCCAACAATAGTTACAATTTTCAACCCACTAAGGAGTGATTTAACTAACTCATATGTGAAGATGATTAATGGAATCAACTGGCTGGCATTCAAAAAATATCTTAGTAGTCACTGCGTAGAAAACATTCAGCTTAGATCATGCGATGATATTGAATTTAACATTGCCAATCTTAACGAAAATATTAAACAGGCTGCTGAACACGCCGCAGACCGGCTTTAACAGAATTTATTCTACGGAAATTGAACGTCTTGTATGTGAAAAAAGGAGAGCTAGAAGAGAATGGCAACAACACAGATCACCCCTAAATAAAATCAGACTTAAAGAATGTACTAAACGACTCAAAGAGCTGCTATCGTCGGAAAAAACTGCACTACTGGAAAAGTATTTAGAAGGTCTTGATGTAACGTCCGCATCTAATTACTCTTTATGGCGCGCTACTAGAAATCTTAAACGACCCGTTGATCTTAAATCACCATTGCGTACTGCGACCGAAGGCTGGGCAAGAAGTGATAGTGAGAAAGGTAACTTATTTTCTGAGCATTTAAAATGTGTATTCACACCCAATTCATGTACGGGTGCTGCTGATTTACCGTGTGTAGTTTCTCTACCCCCTCGTCCCTTAAGGTTTAAGATGCATGATGTACAAAAAGTAATTGCTGAACTCAACCCGAAGAAAGCTCCAGGTATTGATGGCATTAGTAACAAAATGCTCATGAACTTGCCTCATATTGCAATAAGAATCCTGCTATTTACTTTTAATGCTATTTTAAGAATGCAGTATTTTCCACATAACTGGAAACTGGCCAAGATCAAAATGATTCCAAAGGCGGGCAAAGATCTTACCAAGACTGAGTCATATAGGCCTATAAGCTTACTATCTACAATCTCAAAGCTTTTCGAAAAGCTGCTCATGACTAAATTGTCCAAAATTTTAACTGATAATGGGTGCATCCCAGACCATCAATTTGGCTTTAGAAGTCAGCACAGCACGATTGAACAAACGCATAGACTGGTCCAAGTTGTAAGAAGAACATTTGAAGAAAAGAAGTATTGTTCTGCTCTCTTTATTGATGTTTCTCAGGCGTTTGATAAAGTATGGCACGAAGGCCTAGTTTTAAAATTGAAGACATATCTGCCAATAAACATTCAAAAGCTTTTGGAAAGTTATATTATTGATAGGAAGTTCACTGTTGTGGAAGGAGAGTTCACGAGTGTGCCCGAAACTATATCTTCTGGTGTGCCCCAGGGTAGTATTCTGGGTCCTGTCTTGTATTTAATATATACTTGTGATATGCCTGTGAGCAATAATATCCATATTTCTACTTTTGCCGATGATACAGCCTGTATGAGTGTGCACGAAAACCCTTATGAGGCATCCCGCAATCTCCAGGAACATATCACTCAGCTGGAAATATGGCTGAACTTATGGAGAATTAAAGTCAATGAACAAAAGTGTGTCCATATAACGTTCACCCTAAGAAGAGATACTTGCTCCCCCATTCGAATCAACAATCAAAATATTCCTCAACATTCCCAAGTGAAATACCTTGGTATACACCTTGATCGAAGACTTACATGGAAACATCATATTGACTCTAAGTTAACTCAGATGAAACTTAAGTTAACTCAAATATATTGGTTGATTGGCAGAAACTCAACACTCAGCCTAGACTGCAAACTTTTATTATACAAGTCGCTTTTGAAGCCAATATGGCGCTACGGAATTCAGTTATGGGGCACTGCTTCAGCTTCCAATGTCGAGAAAATCCAACGAAGGCAAAACAAAATTTTACGGTTAATAACATCGGCTCCATGGTACATCCAAAATTCTATTATACATCGTGATTTAAATATGCCACTAGTGACTGAAGAAATTGAAAAATACGCAGGCAAATATTTAACAAAACTCGAATCACATCCTAATCCGCTTGCTCGTAATATTTTGAACTTTACTGGACACGTCCGCTTAAAAAGAGGGACACACGGGCTCTTATACCTAACACTCCAGATGGGACTACTTGAAAATACTTCCCCCCCCCCTTTTTTTTTTTGATTATCACTACTAATGTATTATTTATAACTACCACTAAGTTTATGTCCGACACTGGTCGGGCCTAATAATTTTTTTTATAGATTTAAGATTTGAATACTTATTGTTAGTTCATATATGAAGATACAATAAATAAATACATGCATTAAAAAAAAAAAAAAAAAAAAAAAAAAAAAAAAATTATTCAGTTACTCCAATAGCCAAAAAATACGTTTGGAGGATTATTTGGCCAGTTCGATGAACTATTTCGCCATGACCAATTCACACGTCATACGTGTTAAAGCTTAATCAAAATTTCTTTTAAAAAGTTTACCAGAACACTATAATTGTTATAATTTTCTTGTTTGAAAAAATCAGTTAAAAACTTATTTTTTATCTGATTTTTTATGTATTTTTTTATATTTTTTCATTTATTTTTTATGTACTTTTTATATACATATGTACATATATTTTTACTTATATTTTTTTATTGTTACCTTTTTTAACTGTTATATTTATTTAATTTTATTTTATGTCATCTTATTTATCTTTTAAATTTTACAGTTTTAATTACTTGTTTATATATGTACATAGGTATGTTATTTCTGTGGAAATATGGAATAATCGCTTAAGTCGACTTAAGAAAAATTGGTTCAAGCGCCAATGAAATACGTATATAGACATGCTAAACTACCAGCAAATAAATTTCAATTATTTTATGTACACTTCTGACAATATGTCAAATAATAGATTTTCTTTAAAAATTAATTTTATTATGCTGTTTATGAAAGTTACAGAGGAAAGTTACAAATAAAGGACCACACAAAGGTAGAATCACCGATGAACACTGATTTACTTAAGCGATTATTCCATATTGCGTCAGATTAGTTGTTTTATTAGGGTTCCGTGCACCAAAGGTGAAAAGGAATCCTATTATTTTCGCTACGCTGTCCGTCTGTAACCGTAAGAGGTACAGACCTAAAATTTGGACAGAGTATGTAGAACTTTGAGCGCTAAAACAACAAATACATGAGAGTTAAAAATTAAAGGGTGTTCCAAAACGAGCAACGAAAAATGTTAAAATACCATATAATATACATACAATTATATGTATGTATATAAACACTTGAAATTTGTAAGGTTAGTGTATTTTTATACAGACTAAAACAATTAACACTACAATTTAAAGGGTGTTCTATCAGTTAATGTAATTTGGACTATGTAATTTTGAGAACTTGCTGTATCTTGAAAACCATAAGAGGCAGTCTTTAAATTTTTAAAAACGGTAAAAGTAAAAACCCCCAATATTATAAAATCGCCACACCGAAAAAATTGACCAATGGCCGAAAAATCGCCAAAACGAAAAAAAGCGCCAAGTTAAAAGAATTTCTAAAACAAAAATAAATCGCAAAAACCTGAAAAAACGCCAAAATGAAATAAAATCGCAAAAATGAAAAAAAACTTCGAAACTAAAAAAAAAAATTGTCAATACCGAAAAACGCCAAATTAAAAAAACGCTCAGAACCTAAAAATCCCAAAAAACGAAAAAATGCCAAATTTATATATTATATAGGCTAAAGTTCGTATAGTATTACATATCTAGTGTCCGTACGGAACCCTTTACTGAATTTTTTATAATTTTTATTTTATATTTGCTTTTTATATTCTCAAATTATCATTTGAACATAAGTAAGGTATATGAAAGTGCTCAGGCGATCGATTTTTCTTCTTAGTTTAAATTAGTTTACACACACACACAAGTCTGCTTATTTTCCGTTTTTGTAGATGATGTACATAAATATATTTTATCTGAGTACTTTCATGGACCTTACATACATATAGGGTGTTTTTTTAAGAGGTATAGAACTTTGAATTGAAATAAAACACAAGAAAATCGTTTTAATGTCCATCAATTTGGCTTTATTGGAAGGATAATTTTATGCCATTAATGTTTAAATATGATTTTGGGCATGTGGCCGCCGCGGCTGGCTCGAATAATGCCAATTCTACAGGTCCAATTTTCAACCACTTTTTCGAGCATATGGGGCCGTATGTTGGCAATAACGCCACGAATGTTGGCTTCCAAGTCCCCTAACGTTTCTGGTTTGTTGGCGTAGACGAGCGACTTCACATATCCCCAAAGAAAATAATCCAATGGTGTCAAATCACACGATCTTGGTGGCCAATTGACAGGTCCATTCCGCGAAATTATGCGCTCATCGATTGTTTCCTTCAATAAATCGATTGTGACGTGCGCTGTGTGTCATGTAGCGCCGTCTAGTTGACACCACAACTCATCCACATTCATGCCATCCAATTCGGGAACAAAATAGTCGGTTAGTCGGCTCCAATTGCTGTGCACGGTGGCGAATCGATTCATTCGGGTCCTCTTCAACACTTTGCTCTACAGCGGCAATTGTTTCTTCGGTGCGCACTGTTCGACGTCTCTGCGGATGCGTATCATCACATAGAGTAAACGTAGTGCGAAAACGATCCATGGTTAACCGAATTAATTGCTCTGATGGACGATTATGTCGACCATAAAATGGACGGAGCTTGCGGTAAACTTCGCGAACTGAACCATTATTTTCGAAATAAATTTGCACGATTTGCAAGCGTTGTTCTTTTGTCAACCTGTTCATGATGAAATGGCAAACCAAACTAAATATTAATCACTTGACAGCTGACAAAATGGCCGCCAGTTAAAAAAGTGATGCCAACTTAAAGTTCTATACCCCAATAAAAAACACCCTTTACATATTTAATGGATTGCAGGAGTTAATAAATTTTAAAATTCTGAGAAATATTCTTCACGGAAAGTGTGATTTTTTTTAAACAATTGCCATTTAATATTAAATTTTTAACTTACCAATTTTGTTTGCAGCTGATGTATTAACAATAATGGGCTGCAACATTACATTTGCCGCTAAACGCCCAGTTGCACCAATTATTTGCTGTGTCGTTCCACCCGGTTGTTGCAGCTGTATAATCCTCGCTGCGGATAAATTGGTCGAAGGCAATACATTAGCTGTCGATGTTACACCTGTGACGGTGGTGCTGCGTGGAGAGTTTGGGTTGTTATTGCAAGCGCTAGCGTTTGAAACGCCGGTGACTATAGAAGGCGTTAGATTAGGCGGTCGTATACTAATACTAGTTGTATTTAGTTTGGTAGCAGAAAATGATTTAGCAAAAGGTATTGGTCTTATCTGGCGTGGTGCACCACCTGTAACTGAAGTCCCGCCCGTTAAGGGGGTGGCAACAGCAAAACGCGGACCTGGGGTAGCCACTGGAGCTTGATTGAATTGTTGCTGTTGTTGTTGTTGTTGACTTAGGGGTTGAGAAGCTGCGACATTAGAGGAATAGACAAGCGTGGCTTGATGTCTGGGTGGCAAAACAGTTGCAACATACGTTTGTTGTTGTTGAGTGGTTGCTGAAGAGACAGTTTGTAAAGTTGCTAAATTAATAAATGTATTATTTTTATTTTTTATTCTAAAAATTTTCTCCTATTACAACTCATACTACTTACATTGTCCTTGATTTTGGGAACAATTTACTTGCTGTTGATTATTAATGCCACCCGTTTGCAGAGCTGATGCTGTACTAGTAACCACTGTACCACTAATAGTGGCAACTGAACCACTTGCTGAAACAGGGGAACCACTAATGCCTTGAGTAGTTATTAGGCGTTGACGGGATTGATGCGGTATGGCACGTATTAATTGCACTTGGCCTGTAGGATTGGCTGCCATCCAAGTCGTGCTGGTTGCTGGTGATATAACGGTGGTCGCTGGTGATGAACTGTTCCGACTAACAGCTGTGCCGCGAACAAAGTTACCAGCCGCTGTTATACCGGTTACCGTAGCACTGGTTCCAGCGGCAGAAATAGATGCTGGAGCAGTTCGTATTGGTGTAACTAAACGCTGACCAGCAGGCACACCCACTCCAACTCCAGTCATTTGTGTGGCTGTGACACTAGCTCGGGGTAAATACGTGGCTTGTGTCGCTGTCCTAGTAACGGTTATCGAAGTATTTGAAACTGATCTGGCTGGAGCTGTAGGAAATGCCGTGATTTGTGTTCGTCCTGGTCCAGCACTTTCTAATTGTTTTATCATCGCTGGTGTCATTATGTTTCCCATAACAACCCTAACTTGAGTTGATTGGCCTCCAGCACCTATAGCTCTTATGGAAGTGGTACCCGAATTATTTGTTTGTGATGTATTCAAAGCTATTGACGGTCCACTCAGGGAAGTGGCTACGGCTCCACTGCTACCAACTTTTATTGTGCCCACGGTAGACAAGCCACCACTTGTTACTATAGTACCCGTACCACTTGGACCCCCAACGCCCGGAGTTTGAGTTAATCCACTTAGTGTTAAGCCACCATTGTTCCCCGCATCTATGGTTGATGTTTTAACATGAGTAATTTTGGCTGCAACTGGATTTAGAGAAAATAAATTTGTTACATTTCCGGTATTTTTTAATTGTATGGGAGCATGAAGATGTGCTATCTGTGGGATATTGTTATTAGTTATTGCAGTACAAGAAGTAGATGTCGGTGTTGGTGTTTTTGGTGAAGACAATGGTGAATGAGATTGTTGTTGTAAAGATGCTGGGTGTGGATGGGGTATTAATTGGGTTTTTATTATTTTTAAGGGCTCTGTTCAAAACAAAAAATAAAATACAAATCAAAAAAATTAAAATGAAATGAAATTATAATAAAAAGGCAAATTTAAACAAAAGAGAACTAGGGCGCAGAGTGAAACTAATGCAACACCCGCTATAAACTATTTAGCAAAGTTACAGGGGGTCTACCCTGTAATTCGAAACGAAAGAAAATGCTTTCGAATTCGAAAGTAGAATCTTGGCGTTAAATAGAGTTACATAATATATAATTGCACATCCCCACAAAAATAAATTTGGTACAAGACAAAAAGAAGCAGTGCATCCCCTCTGCCCTCTGCAATAACGTAAGCGAATGACGAAATTTAACAGAAACACTACGAAGTTGGTCGACTGTTTATACTCAAATTCCCATTTTTTTATAGTGCATCCTCTCCCGCTTACCTGGATACAAATTTGCATACGAATGAAATTTTCGCTTCGAGTTGTGATTTTTTATTTGTTAATTGAATTGTATATAAAAATAAATATGTGCTTCGGTAGTTCAGTGAATAGTGTTCCAGCCTGGCATGCGGAGATCCTGGGATAGACTCCTGATTCAATATAATAAATATAAAAACAAAAAGTATTGGAAGTTAATCTTAAGAGTAGATATAAAATTATGATCTAAAGAGCAAATTTTTTAATTATATACACATAGACCATAAAGTCTGCGTTCACCTTAATAATATTTCAAATGATTTGAAAATAACACGTAAATCTTTAATTGAGATTAAATTTATTTTCACATAAACCTTTCTTAAACCCTATATTTACAAAAACCAATAACAAAATGTCCACAATCGTGTTTAACTGTAGCAACTAGATTTTGCTTCTCAAGAGTAGACCGTGACTATTTGACGGCCTTTTATGACAAAAATACAAAATTTACTATCATCCAAAAATTTCACGTGTCTCTAAAACCAAGGAGGCCGGTTTATATAGGCGTGAGCAAACTGGATACGCCTTTGTCTGTTCACATTAGAAATGTATGCGGTCAGGTTCTGAAAACCATTCTGTTTTGAAACCGACAAATTTAAAAAAAAAATCAACAAGAAAACTCACTTATTTAATATTTCATACGCTTGAGATATGTTATGCGAACTCAATTTCGAATGCACTAAATTGTCTGATAATTTTTATTTTATTTTTTTATTTTTATTTATTTAGAAGTATTAATAATACTTTGACAAAACCAAAATAATTAAATATTTACATTATATAAAACAAAATGTACACATTTCTTTCTGAATATACTGACATTTCTTCCATTTTTCATATTATTTGGCAATTCATGAAATAACTTCAATCCTTTGTAGAATAGAGATCGTTGCATTTGTATTGATGTTACCCTTTCAATTCGAAAATCATTAGCATTTCTAAGTTCATATGGTTGACATTCTCCTACATATTTTATCTGCTCGCATAAGTATTCTGGTGCATTTCCATTTTTCATTTTTCTAATAAATTGGATTGTGCTGAATTGTAATCTTTGTTTAATATTCAACCATTTGAGATTTTCCAGCATATTTCGTATGTGAGTGTATCGGTCACACTTTAATATTATTCTCATTGCCCTGTTTTGCAGTTTTTGCAGTCTTTCAAGTTGCGTTGAGTTGCAGCACGTATATAAAATAGTTGAACCGTATTCAACAAAATGGGGGTTAACAATTGTGTTATAAACATTTATTGCAGTTGATTGTGATATTTTATTTCGTATTCTTTGAAGGAAGCCTATTTTTTTAGCAATTTTTTTACATGTGTAGTTTATGTGTTCATTAAATTTTAGTTTTTTATCTATAATAAAACCAAGATATTTTATTTGCTCTACTTTTTCAATCACCGTATTGTTAATTTCGAAATTGTCATTGTTGTTCATATTTATTTCTAGTATTTTAGTTTTTGTTTCATAAGTTTCAGTTTATTCATTTTTAACCAATTATTTATTTTGTTTATATCGTGATATAAATTTGAAATACATCCTAAGTCATCGTCTGCAACCGTGTATATGAGCGTATCGTCAGCATAAAGAACTATATCACATTTTTCCAGCAATTTTGGCATATCATTTATGTATAAGATAAATAGTAGAGCCCCCAAAATAGAACCTTGTGGTACTCCAAATTCGTTTTCAATCTCTTCCGATAAACTTCCGTTAACCATTGTACTTTGATTTCGATTTCTTAAGTATTATCCAAACCACTCTAGCTCCAGCCCTCGTATACCATACATATATAGCTTTTTCAACATTATTATCCTATCTACATTTCAAAAGCTCTTAAAATCAAGAAATATAGCCATCATTTTCTTATTATTTATTGCTTTCCATTGACTTACAACGTAGTTTAATGTCGTTTCACATGAGTATTTTTTTCCAAATCCCGACTGATATTTTGAAAGGATATTATTAGCATCAATATAATTTTCCAACTGATCTTTCACCACCTTTTCAAGAATTTTTTCACACGTCTTCAGAGAATTTATTGGACGGAATTCTTCACATTTATTAGTCCTTTTTACTTTTTCTATTGGGGATATAATTGTTTCCTTCCATTTATCTGGGAAAACACCTGTTTCCAGCGACTTATTTATTATTTTTAGCAAAACATCTCCTGCTATATTCCAGTTATCAAGGATAATCTTATTGGATATCTTATCATGATCAGCTTTATTATTCATTTGTTGAATTATATTTTTAAGCTCCACATTATTTATTGAGCGAAATTTAAAACTATTGGTTATATTGAACACTATTTGGTTTTCTTATTGTACGTAACCAATGGACTCCCTTATAGTACTAATACTATTTACAAAATATATATTAAATTGCGCAGCTATGTCTTTACTGTTACTATATTCAATATTGTCAAATAACACAGACTTTATCACATTTTTCTTTTTATTAAGTACTAGGTTTTTTATCTGTCTCCACATTTGTTTTTGGTCGGACGCATTATTAATCTTATCATTTATGTACTTATTTTTTTCATTTTCAATTTTTACTTTATATTGATTTCGTATTATTTTATAGTTTATCCACGATTGATTTGTGTTTTCTAATTTTGCATAAAGATATCTCATTATTTTTTCTCTTTTTAACGATTGCAATTCTGAATTAAACCAATTGCTAACATTGTGATTATTTTGACCTGTTTTTTTTACGGTAAACTTACTTACAGTATTTGTGAAACAATTTATTATTACTTTCTTCATAATAATTACTTTCTTCATAATAATTTCTATTTGAGAAAATTATATTAATTATTTCATGGTCAGATATCTTGTTTATTGTACTATTGCATACCGATATATTATAGTTGTTTTATTATAACGTAGTCAATTGTTGTGCTGGTTGTTTTTGTGACACGAGTACTTTCATTTACCACTTGCTTCAGTCCATTATCATTAATTATACTCTTAAGTCTATTTTTATAAAACGAATTTCTTACCCAGTCAATGTTAAAGTCCCCAGTTATTAAAATATCACAGTTAATATAATTATCATTATTATAGCTAATATCACAGATTTCTTCAACTAGTTCCTCAAATATATCACAGAATTCAGATTCACTATAGCTAGGAGATCTATATATTGCAGCAATTATTCCATTATAGTTGTCTGATGTAGCATTGCACACTAATATCCAATACTTTACACCTACTACTTTCTCAATTAATTTAGTGACCTTCCAAGATTTTTTGAAATAGATTATTACACCCCCTGTTCTTGCTGATGAGCTTGCTGACATAATATAATCATAATTTTGTAGATCAAATTCGCTTTCTTCAATGTCTGGTGGTAGATGAGTTTCTGTGAGTATTAACAATTCCGGATTTTCTTGTGATGCAATTACTTCTAATTGGCTAAAATTATTAATTAAGCCTTGTATATTTGTTTGTAAAGCACATTTTTGTTTTAGTTGTTAGGGTTCAAGACCCAATCTTCTATTTTTTGACTTAAGTTTATTTTGGTATACAGGACATTTTCTGTCGTTTGTATGATGATTTTCATCCAGACCCATATTAAGTTTGGTGTTTATCTTAATACAGTTGATGCACTTCATTACTTCTTCGATGCTGTTACATTGTTTAGTACTATGTTGCTCATGGCAGCTTAGGCACGTTTCTTCATTTTTTTCTTTTGCTGTGTGATTATATCTTCTACATTTCAAACATTTCATTACTTCTGTACCGTCATAAACTTTACATCTCTCCCATCCTATATTTAATTTTCCTTCAGCCATAACTTTACTATAAGATTCTGCATCCATTGCTACTTTTATTGTGTATGTCGCTCTTCCGTTGATTTTTTTAGCTTCATAATTACCTATAAAGTTTTAGGCTAGCCATTGAAATATTAGGATTTTTATTTTTTAATTTTTCGATAATATCGTTATCATTATGTTTGTATGTCACGCCAACAATTTTGATTTTGAATTCTGTTGGATTAGGTACTTTAATTTCATAATCATTGTTTAGTTTCTCCTCAATCGCATTTTTAATTTTTTCTCTTTCATTACTATTTTCAGTTTGGATTACTATTGTGCCATTTCTTCTATTTTGAACATCTATAATTTTTAAATTTACCGGGTTAGTTTTATTTAATTCTTCTTTTGTTTTTTCAACTGTTTGATTTTCTTTAGGCTTTACAATTAGGGGTACAGATTTTTGCACATCTGGCAGCGCTTTAATTTTTACAGATTCAGCATATGATGTTTTTTTTTTGTTCCTTAGTTGATTCTTTTATAACTTTTTTTATCTCTTCACACATTATTTAATTTTTTTCTTCAATTGTTTGGCATAACGGAGAACACTGTTTTCCGTTTTTGAAACTTTGCGATTTCTATACGAAATGGTTTTCAGGATCTGGCCGATGGTTTTCACGGGCAACCCTACCATGACATGCTGCTTTCAGAAAAATTTGTCTGTTACTGCACAAACTAAATTATTAAAGGACTGACGGACGTTTTCAATAATATTTTTGGGAGTAAAACGGGGATTATTCTTTGTCATATTAAGTATTTTGCGTTCTCATACAGATACTATCTAGGCGCACGGCAGTGCGCCATGCCAAGTTCTGGCCAATGCACGCAGTGTGTATATTTACACGAAGCCATTCGAGCTGTTTTTACCCCCCTCATAACTTTGTTCCCCGCAATCATAAAATTATAGAATTTATACCATAATTAGAATAAATTCATATAACCACACGTGCGAAGTTTAAAAGTTTTACAATGAAAGGTTCCAGAGATATAGAGGTGTTAAAAGTGCGTATTTTAAGACATACTCACTGACCCTGACCACTGACAAACTCATCAAATTGATGAAGCACTTCCGCTATCGCTAGAGAGCTAAAATTTGGTACACGAGTAGATCTAGGTGAGCAATGAACCAGAAAAATCTGAAAACGCGGAAATTTTAACCAGGGTGGCGGGGCTACACCCATAAAAATTAAAATTTGTGCTAGCGAGCTGAAATTTTATACATAGCTAGGTCTAGATGAGCACTAAAATAAAAAAATCTGAAACCACGGAAATTTTGTTCAAGAGGGCGGTGCTACGCCCATAAAAGTCAGAATTAAAAAAGCTAATATAAGGCGCTTAAAAGAAACTGTTTTATTGAAATTTCGCATGTATACTGCGATAATGCAGGGATATAAATTTTTTGTTAAAAAAGTGGGCGGTGACACGCCCATATAATTTAAACCTCATTTTCGTCTACTACGGTTCAGCATATTAGATATACTATTTATGTGGGTATTATTATCCGTTTGCAACGAAACTTGACACGAATGATAAGCACTGGTCGAAAAAAATCTTAAGTTTGGAAAAGTGGGCGGGGTTACCCATAAATATTAAAAATTAAAAGTTGCGCTAAGGAGCTGAAACTTGATATACAAGTAGGTGTAGGTGAGAAACCAACTATAAAAATCTGAAAACACGGAAATTTTAGTTAAAGGGGCGGGGCTGCGCACATAAAAACTTAAAAGTTGAGCTAAGGAGCTGAAATTTTATACACAAATAGGTCTAGGTGAGCAACCAACTAGAAAAATCTGAAAACCCAAAAAAGTTTATCAGAATGGGCGGGGTCACGCTAATATTATTTGGTACTAAAACCTTAATATACAGCTTTCAACTCAAACTAATTTAGTGAAACCTTGCATACGCGTTGCACGTATACAGTACTTTAAACAATCACCTTAAAAAGTGGGCGTGATCACTCCTATAAAATGTTAGCCTTGTGTTTAATCTACTTCAGTCTAGCATATTTTACTAGAAAATTAGCATGAGTTGAGTAAGCCAATAGGAAAATCTTAAAACCAAGAAGTTATTTCCGGGGCCACGATTTTAAAACTCCAATTCGCACTAGAGAGTTCATTAGATACACAAATAAATCTAGATCGAGATCACTAAGATAAATCTAAAAAACCTGAAGTTTCAACCAGAGGGCGGTAACAAGCACTTTAAATTCAAAATTAAGATAAATTTTATTGAATGAAGCCTATCATACACATTGCACTTATCCAAAATAAAAATTTCCTATTTTGAAAAGTAGCCGTGACTTCAACCATAAATCTTAGCTTTTTCTTTCAGGTACTTTGGCTTAGCAGTTTTTAATTTAATACTCAGGTATTTCTTATTAACTTTTTAATACCAAACTTTGCATGAACAATAAGCACTAGAAGATATAAAAGTCAGCGAGGCCAGGCCCATAAGAATTTTACGAAATATTATATTATAGAGAGCTGACATTTTGTAGACAAATAGTAATTGATTTACTCAATCAGAAAATCGAAAAATTAAAGCACCAGCAACCCTATTGAAACTTTGCATGCACATTGGGCATATCCTTTTGATATATCGCACACCTAGTTCAAAAGTGACACAGCTCAAAATTTTAATTTTTCTGTAAAAAAAAAACATCAGTGTATTTTGTTGTTGTTAACTGTTGCTAAAAAACAGTTATGTCTCTCTTTATGTTTCAACTGGTATAAAGTTGCAATTCATTAAAGTGACTTATTTTTAGTTGTATCAGAAAATTCAAGGGTAGTAGATTCTACTGCTAACTGCTAAATAGTCTTAATTCGAATTGTGACACTTTTGATAAAACAATTCTTTGTTAGAGTGTGTATTAGTTAGACTTGTGTCAGTTTAGGTCATTGAGGTAAGTACGAATCATTTATATTATTTTTTGTTGTGACGCTTTAGATGAAAAAAATATTAAGTTTTTGAGTTAGGATGCTTTTGAAGAAAAAACATTATTTAATTTCTGTATTTTAGTTTTGGAAAATTAACGGTTTTGCTATTGTGGAGCTTCGAAATCAATTATCAAATGCAATAAAACTTCATTTTGAAGTAATTTAATAATTTTGTTGCTATAAAAAGAGATTTTTGACTTAGGTCACTTTAGACGAATTTTCGTTCTTAAACAAAGGTCATGTCGTAAGATGAAACTTATTCATCTGTTGTTACCGCGGAATGTAAGATGCGGATTGCAAGACTCACAACAAGCAGTTACTGTCCACCCAATCAATCTGAAGATAGCATTGAGGATCAATTTCAAGCAAGCTCTGGTGATGAATATAATTTAAATTGTGAAGATTTCTCATCTAGTTATTCAAATTCAAGTAGTGCTATAGATGATGAGGAGCTAGATGATAACAGAAATAATAAGGGTAAAAAAAGAGGTCGTAAGCCACGCAATTGGAGTGTAAAGAAGGCGAAATTGTTAAGGAATTCCGGAAAATCCTATGTGTCACAAGCCAAATCAAGAAGATCGTTTAAAGAAAGAAAAATGGGACAGCCATGCGGAGAAACATGCCGATTGCGATATACTAATGAAATAAGTGAAGCTGACCGACAACAATTATTTGATAATTATTGGAGCTTAGGTGATTTGCAAAGGCAAAGAGAATATATAGCAGGTGCTGTGGAACCTATAATACCAAAATACCAATACTCATGTACAGGAAACTTCCGCAAGCATAACAACGCATTTTATTTTGCGGTGAACGTTAATAAAATTAGAGTTTGCAAGCTTTTTTCATGTCTACGCACAACCTTATCGAAAAAGAACTCGAATGGCTTCGTCGATCCCGACTTGAGAGGCAAATATAATAATCATCCCACAGTAGACCCAGAAATTAAAGATAGCATTAGGGAGTTTATAAAGGCCATACCCAGGGTTCAGTCACATTACTTGCGAAACCAATCTTCACGTGAGTTTATTGAAGGCAGTAAATGTATTGCAGACTTATATCGCGACTACAAGGAGCTTCGAATGAACGATAATTTACCTTTTGCACATTCGTCTATTTTTAATCTAATATTTAATACTGAGTTTAATATTTCATTTTTTAAACCTAAAAAGGACCAGTGCGACTTTTGCGAAACATACAAAAATGCAAATGAACAGCAAAAGTTAGAATTGTATGAAGCTCACACATCACACCAGGAAGAGAAGGAACTGTCACGAAAAGAGAAAGAAGAGGACAAGAAAAAATCTCATGTGGCTGTGTACGATCTGCAAGCAGTACTGCCATTGCCAAAAGGCTTGACATCTAGAAACGTTGAATGTTTTTTTTGGAGCGAGATAGAAGGAAATCGAGGATCATTTGAAATCGGAAGCTGTGTCCTGCGGTATATTGAAAGTGAAATGCAAAAGGTCAACAATCCTGAAGACGTGGAGTTTATTTTTTATTCAGATAACTGTGCTGGTCAACAAAAAAACAAATACTTGATTTCCATGTATTGCTATGCAATTCAAAAATATCATATGAAAAGCATAACCCATAAGTTTTTAATAACAGGACACTCACAAAACGAAGGAGATAACGTGCATAGTGCATACCAGAGCAGTATATAAGCTTCATAGCAACTGCTAAGAAAACTGGACGACCGTATAAGTTACATCAACTGTCGCACAACGACTTTTACGATTTAAAAACCTTGCAAGAGGAATGGGGTCATAATTTTACGACTAACGTTCAAAAAGAAAAATTCTTATGGAAAGACATTAAAATTCTTCGAGTTGAAAAAAACAGGCCCGAGTCCTTTTATTACAAAACATCTTACAAAGACTCAAGTTTCAAAGAAGTTAAGTTGCGAAACATAACTACAAAATCTTTAAAATCTTGGAATTTAATCAGGTATTTTGATATTTGTCTTTGTATGTTGTCCACTTCTGTACATTTTGTGTCAATTCCTAATCCAGGTTTTGTTTCCTGGAAGCACTTTTACCTTAGATTACACTGGGACTAATATTTCAACGTTCTTTTTTCAGTTTAACAAAAGCGTATTCTAGCTGTTTTACTTTAGCCGAAAAAAAAAGACCTTATGGACTTAATCAAAAAGAATATCATTCCAAATCAATATTATGAAGCGTACTATAAGCACGTTATTAATTAATATACATATTAATAAAATTGTCGTATTATTTTGCTTTATGTTAAAAGTTTTTGAAGTGAATTTACTTAAATATACATATTTTTTATTTAATAATTCGTTTTTTGTATATTAGTTCTTGAAGTATACATTTTAGTTCCTAATGTATTTTCAAATAAAAGTATTAATTTCCCTTGTATATAAAGTATATAATTTAAGTTTATATGTTCACAAATTAGATTTCTTTATATTAAAGTTCTTGAATTTTATAATTTAAGTTTACATGCATTTTCGAATAAATAAATTAATTTGATATTATCCAAAATTTTACGTTGATTTTTTTAATTTTTAATTCAGCAAAAGTGTCACAACTTGAAAAGAATTCAGCTAAAGTGACATAACTTAAAATAACTCGGTAACTTGTGCAAATAATACATCATCAAAAAAGACACGACTAAAAATTGATTATTATGTAGTGCATAAATATTAAAAAAAATAAAATAACTCCTTAGATCATAATCTGTATGGATTTTCGTATAAATGGTCCAAAGTTTTTAACTATTTTTATTTAGGTAAAAAATATTTTTTTTTTGATTTCTGAAAAAATGAAAATTTTGAGTTGTGTCACTTTTGAAATAGGTGTGCGATATGTACTTTGGCTAATCAGACTTAATATGTAAATTTATTGAGAAAAAAGACGGGATCACGTCCACTAAAATTTATGCTGTTTCTTTCCAGAGGACTCTTACCAAATTGCGTACACACTAGCGACCCGTTGTAATGACGCAGTAGTGCTTTTTAAAGGTCTACAATTCAACACCCATCACTCTTTAACCCATCATTTTATGTAACTATGCCATTTTCAACTGGCACAGCGATCATTAATAGAAATAAGACACAATAGAAATTTTAAGTTTAAAAAGTCTTATTATAGACATTTTTTCAAAAAGTAGTCAGATCCTCACAAAAACATAAATGTGAAAAAAGGCCAAGTTCCTTTCCAAAATTTCGGCCATTAAAAGTAGTGAGATATAAATTTTGACCAAGTTCTTATTTGGTACAATACCTAACACAGAAATATGCTAAGCGATATATAAATTTGTAATCGTAAGGGTGTCATATAATTTCTAGATAGTCTGCTTACTTGGCAATATTTTTACCTTTCTAAATGGAGAGAATAGTGCGTATTTGTTTATTTCTTTCTATTGGAAAAAGTGTTGTCAAGTAAGCAGACTATCTAGAAATTATATGACACCCTTACGATTACAAATTTATATAACGCATAGCATATTTCTGTGTTAGGTATTGTGCCAAACAAGAACTTGGTCAAAATATATATCTCTCTACTTTTAATGGATGAAATTTTGGAAAGGAACTTGGCCTTTTTTCACATTTATGTTTTTGTGAGGATTATATATGTATGTCGCGTTGGACGGAAAAGTATGTTCTCCCACTAGTTTTACCAATTTTTGGGAAGCTATTGCCTTCTTCCTGTATTTTTATAATTATTTTTCTTTCCGAAACACTAACTTCTTTATCTTTGCTTCCATATTCGAAAATCTATATTTACTTGTAAATTAAATGTACATCTCATCAAACGATCACTTAAATTATAAGAAATAAAAATAAAGCAAAAATGGATCCAGAAATTCGTAAAATGTAACGGCACTATTAAAATAAACAAAGTGAACGCAGACTTGATTCACGTACTGTTAAACTGAAGTTCCGTTATAGGAAAACTGGAGAGATGAATTTAGGTTTTGGTTTTGTTTTTGTGTTAGGCACATTTTTGTGTTATTTTTAAATGCGTAAAAAAAATTAAAAGTGAACGCATGGGCTATGTGTATGTACATATAAGTATATGAAAATTTCGGAAGCTCATACCCGTAGAGCTACCAAGTGGAACATCACGAACAAAAATCATGTGATACCGAAGCCGGTTGGTAAGGGAAAGTTGTTCCCTCTTCTTTATCAACCTGCTTCCAGGTGAACGAATATTTTTGCTGATATACTAGTGATATGCGAAAATTCGAGTAATAGATTTTTTTCGAAAACAAATTTAATAAATGTATAAAATGAACCTCTCAAAAATGTAAGTAAAGTGTTTACAAATTTTTACTGAACTTTACTGCATTTTACTAAATTGCATTCGTTTACCCAAAATATAGTAAATGAGAATACAAGTTGAGAGAGTAAAGTGATAATAGTTCTTGCTGGGTATTTTGCAAATTTTTACTGCAGAAATTTGTCGTAGTAAAGTTTATTAAGATTAAAACTATGATTCAAAATGTAAACAAATGAAAAGCAAGCAAAGAAAAAGTGTAAAAATTTGAGAAAAGGTTAAATAAAAATTGTAACGGTCTAATTCATAATAATTAGGTTTATTAGAGGTTTATTTGACAAATTTCCCATAGAAATATGTCTAATAAGCGCTTAACACCTAATTCACACGAAGACTTTTATGAAGTCTATTTTTCGACGTCACTTTTTGTTTGTTAGCGAACGGGGTAGAGAAGAAAGAGGGGTAGAAAAAATGACTCGATTTCTGTTTTCCATGGTTTTTTCATATTTCTCTTTACATTGCTCTTGTTGTTATTGTTGTTACGTTTCAATGTTACTCTATCTTATTGTTATTTTTTATTGTTACTCTTTTGCTTATTGGCTATATGAGTGGAGAGAAGTAAAATTACACTTAGAGTTGAAAAACTGTAAAGTATCTGGTTACTTAGTATTGCATTTGTTTTTAAAGTAATCAGAAACATTAACAAATAGTCATGTAATATTTATTCAGGTATGTGATGAAAAACGATTTGGTCACAAAATCAATTTTAAAACCCTAAAAGGTGTGATGTGTTTTCTATAGTCGTTTTGTCAATAATTTTAAAATTTGTCTTTAATGGTTTTTCTAAAAGAATTTGATAAATTTCTTTTGACAGCCCTATTATATGGTTTAAATTTTATCTTTTAGTGCACTTTTTAGAAGTCAGCAGTTTCAGATTGGCTCAAATATGATATTCAAAGTCGATCGGAAATCATCACAACTTTTCAAGCAATCGATCGTTTTCCATCACATACGTGATTAATTTATTCTTAAATTGTTCGTGCTATAAAAATATTGTATCGAGTAGGCACCAATAATTAAGAGCTGAATAGTCAAAAGTTTATATATTTATCAACACTATGTGGAGTGGAGTCAGATGTTTCTTTAATCTTACTAATTCGTTACTTTTTCTACTTTTTGAGAGTATATTATAAAATTTTCGCAGCAACTACTCATTTACTCCAAAAGTAAAAAAAAACACACAAAAAATTTTTTTTAAATTTTCAATGTGAAAAATATTTTCGGCCTGGCCCATGATGTCGACAAGAAACTATCGATCGCTTACTTATATTGAAAACAAAAACAAATTTTCTTATTTTGTTTTTGTTTTCAATATAATTAAGCGACAGATTTCTTGTCGACATCGTGGGCCAGGCCGTTTATTTTTTATTTATTTTTTTTTTTTTCATTTGGAACCCCCATCTTATTTTCGAATGCAGACATTTTTTCAAATAAGAAACAAACACACAATTTTTGATAAATTCAAAGATCTGAAGCAAATATTTGAAAGTGGCAACTACTCTGTATACAATTCACTAATCGAATTCATCAAAGATGCAAAAATTTAACCGTAATTGGAATATTTTTTGTGTTGAACTAGGCAAATTCTATGTTTGACATTTCGGATAAACTAAAAACCATGCTGTTGTTTTTTTTTTTCATTGTTGTATTTATTCATTGTGTTTGTAATCCTGATATTACCTGGAAATAAATGTGCCTTAGTATACGGCTGAATGAATCAAATTTGTTCAGACATTTATTCCCTTAATGCAGCTGAATTGATTACAACCCCACATTTTTTGTAAGCTGTTGTCACAAACTTTTTATTATAAAACTAAACAATAACTGCCGTATTTTGTCAAAGAAGCCCTTAATAAACCTAAAATATTTTTTATGAATACGACAGTAAATAAAAAATACACAAATATGACGTACACACTGATTCAAAAATATGTATACACTTATACACAAATAGTTTTACAGTAGCTTCAATGTCATCAGGAATGTTGCGTAGACTTTCGTAAATTTTTAAGGAGATTCAAATTACAAGCTGCGAAAGCAATTACTGGGCTGTCGAGACTAGTCCCATTTCAACAGTTTTTCTTTTATTTATGACCAAAATGTCGTACCTAGTGGAAATATATACCCTATATATATGATAAGGCCCTTGATATCATAGCTAAAAAAAATGAAAAATTATCGCCACTGAGTTGAAAGTAATTTAAAAACGTTACAACTCATTTTCTGCAAAATTAAAACAGCTGATGTCACATCTTATTTACATTTTGTCATCTGACATTGCAGTTTTAATGTGTCAACCAATTTTTAATAGAAAAATTAATTCCCATATTGTTGGATAACTTTCTGAAAAGAGGTAACACTGCCACGAATTCGGTAAGAAAAACAATACGAGATAAAAATATGATAGATACAGAAAATAGTAATCAAAGAAAACCAAGACGAAAATATATATAAAAGCAGCACACAAAAATATCTATAAATTTGTATAGAAAATTAAAACAAATAGTTTCATCGATATTTTTGATTATTAAGAAAGAAATGACTTCTAACACAACTTACCTGCACTAGGTGTAGCGTTTGAGCCTCCTCCAGGTCCTGCTCCACTGCCACCTCCTGGTCCTGGAGCACCACCAACCCCCGTAATGTTGCTACCGTCCGTTGTACTCATTTTATTAAGAAACGCAGTATATTTATTGATGAAAATTCTATTTTAAAATAAACAAATTCGTTTCAATTTGCATGAATTCGTAATTTTTTTAAGGAAAAGTACAGCTTGGCGGCTTTCCGTTCAACAAATACGTTTTTTCGCTCCACACACACATCCACACATAAATTTTTTCAGGCACGCATACACTCACTTTTTCTTTTCTATATTGACACAATTTTTTTACAAAATTTTCATTTTTACACTCACCTTACTTTTATTCTTTATAACGTTATTTTGAAATACCTTTTTTATCTTTTTTTTTATTGAAAAATACTTTTCTATAATTTTTTCACTTCCAAATTTTCACAGTATATGATATATTTCGAGAGAGCTGCGAAAAAAGTACATCCGCACACCATGGAAATTTTTAAAGAATAATGGGCCAAAAGCAAAAACAAAGAAGATTTTTGCGTAATTTTCTGTTATATTTTGGCGATGCCACTCAGAATAATTAACAGTACGAATAGACGAGCAATTTTTATTTCTGAACATAAGAAATAACGTCGGCAGAATGACGCCACAAAAAAGTTTGTGTTCAAACTTATTTTAAGGGGTGGCTAGAAGTATAATGTTAAAACTCAAAATTTAGGTTGTCGTATGCATACAAAATGCGCGTTTTACGTTTTGATTTTTTAATACTTCTGCCACAGAGCATATATTTTGTGCTTCTGTTTGATTTTTTTTGTTATAAACTTATTATTTCTAGTTTCCCGCCATTATTTTCGACGAAAAAGGTAAATTTGACAGCTTGTGTCCTAACATAATTGCTCAGACTTGTGTTTGAGCAATTGTTTCCAAACATGTGTTCGAACACTAACATTTACGGTTTACAGTCATTTTTTGTGTTAGCAACAGATTTTGACAGTTGCCAACACAAAAAATTCCAAACTTATGTCTCGTGTAATTTCGCTGTAAATAGAGCTATAGCCAGGTTTTCATAACTTTTGGTTTTTTTAATCCAAATCTTTTCTATTTATTAAATTTATATAATATCATTATATTTTTGCTATATAATAATGATTGTTTTAAAAGAAGAATAAAACAAAAAAAACACCTGTTATTTTCTTGTGTAAACACCAGCCTGCTTGAATACTTATATCATGATGTGGTAGCACTTACAACCAGCTGTGCTCACAACAGCTGACACAAGGCCTATTTATTAGGTCTATGCAACTCTACAAAAACACAGCAACACAAAAAACAACTGTGTTTCAGTTCTCAGAAACACACACAAACATGAACTAAAGTGTATGGTGCGAACAGCTTTTGACAGTTAAAACACGAAAACACAGATCATCAGGACGATTGCGTTGACCTGATAAATAGGCCTTGAGCTGACAGTAAATTACGTTTTCGTTAATATTCCCTACAAGAACACTACCAGTCAATTGACTGCTCATTTGATCGGAAGTCATGCAGGATATATTCATCAATGCGTAGAACAAAGTTTCTATCACATTGTTAAAGGCAAAATGAAAAATGTGATGGAAACTTTTGTGTACGTGTGATGTTGCATCTCTCTCTAACCAATGAATATAACATATAGTTGAACTGCTCACTCCAGTGCTTTTTACTAATCCATGATAGAATAAATATTACTCAAGTTTGACTGTTCATAATTGAATAATATACATATCCCCCACAATTGAGAATTCATTAATGATTGATATATTGACAGCAAATATAATTTTTATTTTATTTGCTTTTTTATTATAAAAAATAACTTTAAATTGCAAAAGTATATAACATATTTAAAACATATAATAATACAAATAAAAACTCCAAATAACTTCAGCGGTATCAAGCCCTGTTCACACATTTTTATCTCCAACGCATCTTCCTCTTTACAAATATCTATAATTTTGAAAATAAATATACATATTAAATTAAACTTTGTGAATTTCTTTTATTCACTATTTTACTTATCTTTTTAGCACTTTTATAACCTTTTCACACACAGAATGAATTTTGTACTACCGCCTTCTTCAACCCACAACGCATCTTGATCTTCCCAAATATCTAAAAATTGAAAAAGAAACGAATACATACATACATATGTATATTTTTAATTAAACTGTATAAAATTTCTTTTGTTCATTATTGTTTTTACCTTACTTTTTCACAAACACCATAATTCTTTTTACCACTTTTATAATTTATAAATTTAATTTTACAAACCGAACGAACTATAAATTATTTTCAGTAAAATTCAATGTTTCAAAAATTTTGACATATATATATTAGACGTTCTACTCTAGCATATATGTTAGAGTAAAATTCAATGTTTCAAAAATTTTGACATATATATATTAGACGTTCTACTCTAGCATATATGTTAGAGTAGAGTAACTATAGTAACTGTTGAATTGAATGTAAAATTTTTGCAAATGTGTTAGTAAAAAAATGTTGTTTGTGTTAGTTTCAGTCATTCATTTCTTGTAGGGTTCTCTCCGCTCTTGAAAATCATCAAATAAAATTTATACACGCGCATCCATAAATATATCTGTTATAAATTGTGGGTGGTAAGAATAAATAATTGACAAAAAAATTTAAAGATTTATAAAAATAAATAATTTTTAAGTATGTATATGAATTATAGTTCACTCTCTCAACGCAAACGAAATAGCGACATACAACTCGAGCAATATTTTCAAAGAGAGTGCAAAAATATTGGAAACCTTGTCATTATTTATGGGTTCAGTTATTTCTCAACTACCAAAACAATCTGTTGTCGTAAACATGTCTTCATCGCAAGCACAATTTGTTCAAAATATTATCAAGGATAATAAAGTTGTAATATTTTCTAAGACCTACTGTCCCTACTGCACCATGGCCAAGGACGTAAGTTTAACCTGATAGCTTTTATCTAAAAGCGTTAATAAGTATTCCTATATTTATTTATATTTAGCAATTTAAAAAACTGTCTGTTGACTTTGAAGTCATTGAGTTGGACAAACGTGATGACGGCGATGAAATCCAATCAGTTTTAGGAGAAATTACCGGTGGTAGAACGGTAAGTTCTTTATATTAATTTTATAATCAATAAGTTTATTAAAAGGTATACACATACAGTGTACTTCATATGCACAAATTCATTAAAGTATACATATATGTATGTACATACCACTTACTGACAAGAAATGAATCATTACCAGAATGTAATTCTGCAAAACAAAACACTTTAAATTTTAAAGCATTTTTAAGTCACGGGTCACTGAATTTTTTCATGTTTAACGTAATTCTTTTCTTTTTTTTATATATCCAAAAAATGCAGGCTTAACAAAAATTAAAATTCATGTTCACAATTGAGAATTATAAAGTTTGCAAATATTTATTTACACCGATAAACTCAGGTTTTAAACGATTTTGCATTATCCCACGTCAAATTTGGTTGATTAAGATGCTGGTTTCGCCTATGAGCCATCTTGAGTATTTTAGGAAAATTATTTAGTGTGAACCCTGAATAAAATCGATATTTAAGTTCTATTATGACCTAAAGGAAAGATTTTTATTATGAATGAATAAATAAATCTGTGCAATAAAGAAAAACAGTTTAAGTCATATTTTGCCTTTTTATAGGAGAGCACTTTAAACTTTCAAGTCGATTTTCAGAAATTTATTTTTTTACCGACAATTAGATTGGGAAATTCTGTTCACTTTAATTTTTTTAGGAAAACATCGTTCTACGTAGTATAAATAATACATTCAATTTAAAATATACCAAAGTATGCTCATTGAAGCTATTATTCCATATGAAAAATGTTACAAATTAATATTTTTTTCCAGACTCTTTTTGAATATGATTTGTACACGCGTGTCATTAACTCAAAATCAATTTATGTCGACTTAAGCACTTTCTCCTTTTTGCCACAATAAACAATATTAATAACAATAATTATAACAGAAACAATATTAATTTATGTATATGTAAAATTAAAAAAACGTTCTCCGTATTCTGTAAATAAAAAATTCTCATAGACATATCTTTATATTACTCGAAGTGTACCATTTAATGTTTTCTAAAAGAAAATATTGAAGAATACATAATATGTATATCATATGTATCTACTTATTTTATTTTTACAGGTTCCTCGTTGTTTTATAGATGGCAAATTTATTGGTGGTGGTACGGATGTTAAAAAGATGTATGAACAAGGAACTTTGCAAAAATATTTCAATTAATAAACCCGTAATAGTGTAATCAACGTTTAAAAATTTAATATAAATGCCTAAAGTTAGAATATAAATTTGCAAAAGTTTATACATACATGTACATATTTTTAATTTAAATAAATTTTTTATTATTGGCAAATTCTTTAAACTTGTCATTTTCATTTATGATTTGAAGCGATGTTGGACGTACCTATAACAATGCGACTCACGATCATTTTGTGGATTCTTTTTTCATTTGTATAGCTATTTATTATTATACAACCATATACATAAATAATTTCATAGGCAAAATTGGTGAAACCAAATTTATTAATAGTTTACTTAACATAACGATTTATAACTTTTTTTTTGAACCAATATGAGTTAAGTTTATACATATACTTAAGAAGAAAACAGGAAACTTCATAAATAAATGTTTGAAAGGCAAAACCAAAGAATGCTGCCATTATTTTGTTTCCTTTTGACCATACTATAAATAATTTAACACAAACTACATACACACAAACTGTACATATGTATGCCTGTAAATAAATATGATGTTTTATAAATCCTTGTTTGCATTTGGAATTAATAGTCTAAGGCCCATTCGTTTTCAGCTATAAAAGCATCAACAACTTCTTTCATAGTGAAATTTGGTATGAGTTGATCTTGTGTTAATTTAACTCTAGTCACAGGATCAAAGTGCCCAACTCGTTGCAAATGTTCTTCAATATCTTTGCGTTCGTAGGTAATGCCAGAAGGCGTTATCACTGGATCAGTTAAAATCTCAAAGCTTATCTTACCACATAGATAGTCGGGCACATCACGTTTCCTTCTGCGATCATCGACTTTGGCAAAAATATTGTTAAGCTCTTTAACATGATCATCACACTCCTGCTCTATCTCCTGTTGCTTATCTTTCAAATGTTCTTCGTTTGTGGTTGCGTCAAGCTTTAGTTTGGCCAAGCGGTTCTCCATGTCCTCTTTGATAAGTCTATTGAGATAGGATTGTAATTCAATTTCTTGGCATATGCGCTTCTCCTCCATGACATTCCAGCGCTTCTTACGAGCCAAACGCAACTGTGATGTTATATCATCGCCGAAATTCTGCTTTTGTTCCTTGGATAGATCGAAAGCCCTTTGCAAGTGCTTAATAGCTTCGTCGTACAATTCCATTTCCATTAGACACTGACCTAGAAAGAAATGCGCCTTCAAAAGATTCCCATCGATATCAAGCGCTCGGCGACAATCTTGACACGACAATTCCCAACGTTTCAGTTTTAGCTGACACAACGCCCGATTGGTAAAATAAGTTGCATTGCTTGGGTTCTTTATTATGGCCTTTGTATAACAATTAATAGCATCGTCATATTTTCGAGCAGAAAACAAACAATTGCCTTGTTCCTTTAACTGAAGATCTGTTAAATTGGTTGTAGAATAAATATGTTTGCTACTCATTGTGTTGATGTTGAATTTTCCAGGCAGAATAATTTTAATCTGCCCCGTATAGTTTTCTTTTAATCCAATTAGTTATAGAGTTTTTAAGTTTTTTTTAAACAAATTTAAACACTATCCAAAGTAAATTAGTATGATTTTATTTTGCTGACCACCACAAAATCACAAAATACAACAAAGTATACTTTGCGCTGACCACCACAAAATCACAAAATACAACAAAGTATACTTTGCGCTGACCACTTCTATGAAATTATTTTAAATATCTTTATACTCACATTCATTCTCTTTCCTTTTTTTTGACATTTCAAGTTTTTCTTGAATTTCTGTTTAAGTTGCCACATATTTATGTGTATATGTCAAATGCAGGACAATATGGGAGTCTTTAAGGGCTTTGGACACGATCAAAATGTTTGCTGTCAAGTTCGTGTACGTGTGCTTGTCGGCTTGATGTTACCATGCTTGATGACCCACCAAGCATTCATTTTTATTTTGATTTTGTGCTGTTCGTTTGGTTGAAAAAAAAATATATAAACATTTTTAAATAAAGATATTCAATAGCAATAATGGCAGCACTGTTTACAGAAAAAAGAGAAAAGCAAAATAACTCTTCTTTTTTCTTCACCAGTCAAATTTATGTTTTTCTTCTTTTAATTCCGATGTTTTGGGCAACCGTTCACAATGAATATATAATTATAATGAAAATTTGTTCGTGCTTGACGGGTTCACACATACACATATATAACAATTGACAGCAAGCATGCCAAAAATCAAAATTTTTTGATTTTCCATCAAGCATCGTTGGTGTCACACATACTAACAAATTTTCACTCATATATACTATATATATATATCAAGTTCTCGTTGAACCTTCATAGTGAAGAGACATTAAAGCGGATTTTTTTTACACACATACATACGAAACAAATATAAAAAACAACAAAATCAAAAATCATACAAAAAATATTCGTAATACATATTCACCTTGATAAATAAGCTTATTGGCTTTACTAATATTTTTTACATAGCAAGAAATAGCAAAAACAAAAAAAAAACCGTAAACACAAACAAAGTTCCCTTGAGGAATAATACTCTGTATGAGTACCTCAAAGGAAAAAAATTTTGAAGTGAGTTCTAACGGCAGAAATGCTTATTTTACTGTGAGTTCTGAAACTCTTAATGAAAAAAATATAAATAATAAATCTGATGAAAATCTTTTTTTAACGGCAAAGCCAATTTTTCGTCAGCGATCAACTTCGCTTTGTCCAATGCCAACTAGTGAATCGTTAACATTACCATTGCCTAGTACTTCTTCATTTAAGTCTGCGATATCATCCGCATCGGGCTCGCCTTCATCACTAAACCAAGTTATCACTACAGATAACAGTAGCTCAAAACCCAAGGTACAAGTGGGAATGGACAGATATATAACAGTGGTAAAGCGTGGGCGAAGCCCAAATTCTTCAAAAATTTCATCTGCCCCAAAGATGTCTAGGGACAACAGCGCATCATCTACCAATCGTCAAAATCGTTTTTCATT
Organism: Tachina grossa; assembly: GCA_949987645.1. Classification (NCBI taxonomy): domain Eukaryota; kingdom Metazoa; phylum Arthropoda; class Insecta; order Diptera; family Tachinidae; genus Tachina; species Tachina grossa. The sequence goes on from OX465276.1 coordinate 151,660,325, forward strand.
ATTGCAAGACACCGACGACAAGCCCTCTACATCATCGCAAAAGTCTTTTAAGCCACCACCTATTTATCTGAGAGAAAAAAATTCTAACGCGCTTATAAAAAAACTACTGTCGACCATTGGTGAAAATACTTTTCACATCATTCCAATTAAACGAGGTAATATTGATGAAACTAAAATCCAAATATATAATGAAAAAGATTTCCGAAAAATTGTTAGTGAATTCGAAAAAAATAAAACAAATTTTTACACATACCAACTTAAGAGTGCTAAAGGCCTACAGATAGTATTAAAGGGCATAGATTCATATGTTGAGCCCGAAGAAGTAAAATGTGCACTTGTCGACCAAGGATTCAAGGTAAAAAATGTTACCAACATATTTAATAGAGAAAAGGTCCCCCAACCCCTATTTCGGGTTGAACTGGAGCCGAATGACATTCAATTGAAAAAAAATGAAACCCATCCAGTTTATAACGTAAAGTATCTCTTACATCGAAAAATCACAGTTGAAGAGCCACGTAAGCGTTCAGGTCCCGTACAGTGCCATAATTGCCAAGAATATGGCCATACGAAAACTTACTGCAAGTTACCTACAGTGTTTGTTATCTGCGGTGAATTGCATGGTACTGCTAGCTGCACTAAGCCAAAAGATCAAGCAGAAAAAAAATGTAATTGTGGAGGAAATCACACAGCTAACTATAGAGGGTGCCCTGTATTTTCTTTCGTTAAACAGGCTATGGGTCAAAAACCCAAGCTAACTCCAGCTCTACAAGTAAACGCGAACTCCGACTCTTTTGCTCAAATGAGCCAACCAGTTACTCCACGTGTATCGTATGCTGATGCTGCTAAGACTAGTTCAATTCCCACGCAAAATGTTCCACCGCCAAATAATTCAACGAATTCAAACTCAAGCTTTAACTTTAGTCGCCTTGAAGCTACTATTGAGAATCTGGTGCTAACTATAAACAACTTTACTACAAATATGACAAGTATGATGCAAGAAATGCTGCGAATGCAGAATACACTGCTTCAAGCATTAGTTAATAAACCATGAACACGTTAAAAATATGTTTCTGGAACGCAAACGGCATTCGCCAACATAAAAATGAACTTGAGCACTTCCTCATGGAAAAAAATATTGATATAATGTTGGTTTCTGAGACTCATTTGACCTCAAGAAGCTTATTTAAAATAAATGGTTACACTTTATATGATACAAAGGACCCGAGAGAGAGAGAGCATGTGGTGGATCAGCAATTCTGATTAAGTCAAGACTCAAGCACTACGTCCTTGACAACGTTAGTGAAGAATATTTGCAAGCAACGAATATTTTCGTAGAAAATTTTTGTGCGAATTTCGTGATATCATCAATTTACTCACCTCCCAGATTTTCAGTTAGCGAAGATCAGTATGAGAAGTTTTACAAATCGCTTGGATCTTGTTTCGTGGCAGCTGGTGACTACAATGCAAAACATACCTACTGTGGATCGCGTCTTGTTACACCTAGAGGTCGAGCCTTGTTCAATACAATTTCAAAAATGGGCTTAGATGTCATTTCGAGTGGGGAGCCTACTTACTGGCCTACTGACGTAAGAAAAATTCCAGATGTTATAGATTTTGCCGTCACGAAAAATATTCATAGGGACTTAATTCACGTAGAGGCCTCTCTAGATCTGTCCTCCGATCACTCTCCAACAATAGTTACAATTTTCAACCCACTAAGGAGTGATTTAACTAACTCATATGTGAAGATGATTAATGGAATCAACTGGCTGGTATTCAAAAAATATCTTAGTAGTCACTGCGTAGAAAACATTCAGCTTAGATCATGCGATGATATTGAATTTAATATTGCCAATCTTAACGAAAATATTAAACAGGCTGCTGCACACGCCACTACCTCCTATCCGCAGACCAGCTTTAACAGAATTTATTCTACGGAAATTGAACGTATTGTATGTGAAAAAAGGAGAGCTAGAAGAGAATGGCAACAACACAGATCACCCCTAAATAAAATCAGACTTAAAGAATGTACTAAACGACTCAAAGAGCTGCTATCATCGGTAAAAACTGCACTACTGGAAAAGTATTTAGAAGGTCTTGATGTAACGTCCGCATCTAATTACTCTTTATGGCGCGCTACTAGAAATCTTAAACGACCCGTTGATCTTAAATCACCATTGCGTACTGCGACCGGAGGCTGGGCAAGAAGTGATAGTGAGAAAGGTAACTTATTTTCTGAGCATTTAAAATCTGTATTCACTCCCAATTCATGTACGGGTGCTGCTGATTTACCGAGTGTAGTTTCTCTACCCCCTCGTCCCTTAAGGTTTAAGATGCGTTTAATTGCTGAACTCAACCCGAAGAAAGCTCCAGGTATTGATGGCATTAGTAACAAAATGCTCATGAACTTGCCTCATATTGCAATAAGAATCCTGCTATTTACTTTTAATGCTATTTTAAGAATGCAGTATTTTCCACATAACTGGAAACTGGCCAAGATCAAAATGATTCCAAAGGCGGGCAAAGATCTTACCAAGACTGAGTCATATAGGCCCATAAGCTTACTATCTACAATCTCAAAGCTTTTCGAAAAGCTGCTCATGACTAAATTGTCCAGAATTTTAACTGATAATGGGTGCATCCCTGACCATCAATTTGGCTTTAGAAGTCAGCACAGCACGATTGAACAAACGCATAGACTGGTCCAAGTTGTAAGAAGAACATTTGAAGAAAAGAAGTATTGTTCTGCTCTCTTTATTGATGTTTCTCAGGCGTTTGATAAAGTATGGCACGAAGGCCTAGTTTTAAAATTGAAGACATATCTGCCAATAAACATTCAAAAGCTTTTGGAAAGTTATATTATTGATAGGAAGTTCACTGTTGTGGAAGGAGAGTTCACGAGTGTGCCCGAAACTATATCTTCTGGTGTGCCCCAGGGTAGTATTCTGGGTCCTGTCTTGTATTTAATATATACTTGTGATATGCCTGTGAGCAATAATATCCATATTTCTACTTTTGCCGATGATACAGCCTGTATGAGTGTGCACGAAAACCCTTATGAGGCATCCCGCAATCTCCAGGAACATATCACTCAGCTGGAAATATGGCTGAACTTATGGAGAATTAAAGTCAATGAACAAAAGTGTGTCCATATAACGTTCACCCTAAGAAGAGATACTTGCTCCCCCATTCGAATCAACAATCAAAATATTCCTCAACATTCCCAAGTGAAATACCTTGGTATACACCTTGATCGAAGACTTACATGGAAACATCATATTGACTCTAAGTTAACTCAGATGAAACTTAAGTTAACTCAAATATATTGGTTGATTGGCAGAAACTCAACACTCAGCCTAGACTGCAAACTTTTATTATACAAGTCGCTTTTGAAGCCAATATGGCGCTACGGAATTCAGTTATGGGGCACTGCTTCAGCTTCCAATGTCGAGAAAATCCAACGAAGGCAAAACAAAATTTTACGGTTAATAACATCGGCTCCATGGTACATCCAAAATTCTATTATACATCGTGATTTAAATATGCCACTAGTGACTGAAGAAATTGCAAAATACGCAGGCAAATATTTAACAAAACTCGAATCACATCCTAATCCGCTTGCTCGTAATATTTTGAACTTTACTGGACACATCCGCTTAAAAAAGAGGGACACACGGGCTCTTATACCTAACACTCCACATGGGACTACTTGAAAATACCTCCTCCTCCTTTTTTTGATTATCACTACTAATGTATTATTTATAACTACCACTAACTTTATGTCCGACACTGGTCGGGCCTAATAATTTTTTTTTTATAGATTTAAGATTTGAATACTTATTGTTAGTTCACATATGAAGATACAATAAATAAATACATGCATTATAAAAAAAAAAAATATATACTATAACCAATCTCAGCAAGCATTTTGACCGTGTCCAAACCCCTTTAGCTCATTTGAAACGTCTGTTGAAAGTAATGAAGAATTATTTATTTGCAACTAATGAAACGAAAGTATTATTAATCCTATCGTGTATAATTTGAATAATGCTGAGATATAAACTGTCGTAATAATGACTTGTTTATTTATTTATTTATCCATTTATAATACATATACATATATATAATAACTACTGTATTACAATCATATAGGAAATACAACTCATATAAAAATAAAACTCATAAATTTAAAACATTTACTTGTGTAGAACTAATACGCTGAAAAAATATACCTAATCACCAAAAATCCCAAATATAGGGACAAATGCCTAAGTTGCAAACTCTGAACTATTTAATAGTGTTGACAAATGTAAACAAACTTTGTTTATGAATAATTTAGTAAACAATTAGATTAAATCAGAAGCATTTTGTGATGCCTCGCAATCATGATGCAGAAAGGAATAATCCTTGTCTAAAAGTAAATTTTTATAAAAATATACACATAATATGTATGTATCAAACCAAATTGCGATAATTTTAGGAACAAGAATTGTCGTACAAATGCTTAAGTACATCCAACTATGACAGGGAAGCCTGTGAGGTTTATTTTGCTAACTATAAAAATTGCAAGCAGTTTTGGGTAAGTTTTTTATCTTAAAAAAAAAATACATTGTTGCAAGACTTCTTTTGTAGCACAAAATCTGCTCAGATAGGCGGTCTAAAGGTATATCACCCTATTTACCACCTGTGGAAGAAAGAGACGCAATTAAAGCTGAATATATGAAAACCAAAACAAAAGTAAACTGAGAGTTTTGGAGCTTAATATCTAATATATATACAATGTATGATACTAAAAATAAAAATGCTACACTTATTTGTTCCTGTCTACATATTCATACACACTTAATATACATATGTAGGTACCATGTTGTTTTCCCATGACAGCGACTTAAGCGGCCAATGGGCGTTTTGTGTATTGTACGGTTTGCTGTAGCGATGTCAAGTAGAGTTTGATATTTTGCTCATGGTACCAGCTTGCTTGTGTTGTATATGGTGAAATTAGCTTAGTTGAGCAAAGTTATCATGGAGTAAACATGCCTTTAAGAAGTATAATTTGTTGAAAACATAGTTTGTTTCAATGGAAAACAGAATTTTAGCACTTAAGTTATACAGCTACTAATTTTAACAACATACCAATAATAATTGCATCAAAAACTGTGTGACAATTCATAACCTCCCTTCCCGCAATTTTGTATGAAATGAATATTGTACCAGCTTGCTTGATTGTGCGTGCATGCTGTTGTAAGCGGCCCATACACTACAACAGCATGCACGCACAATCAAGCGATTGATTATTCATACTCGAACTACACAACATACCAGCAAGCTGGTGCACTTAAGCACTTAAGTTATACAGCTACTAATTTTAACAACATACCAATAATAATTGCAGCAAAAACTGTGTGACAATTCATAACCTCCCTTCCCGCAATTTTGTATGAAATGAATATTGCACCAGCTTGCTGGTATGTTGTGTGGTTCGAGCATGAGCAAAATATCAAACTCTACTTGACATCGCTACAGCAAACCGTTGGCACAAACACTTGATTGCGCATGCATGCTGTTGTAGTGTATGGGCCGCTGTAGTATATGTGCCGCTTTATTGGCGAAAACAAAATGGCAATACTTAATTACAAAATAAAATATTCAAACACATCCAATTCGTCGTAATTTAACTCTGGGTGGGAGAACACCTTTTCGCGTCGTCGTAGTTATTTTTTAAATGCGGCCAGGCGTTTTGTTGTTGTCTTGCTTTCGAGAATTTTGCGGCTGTCGCATTGTTTAATGTTTTTTCCTCGAATAACCGTAATTATTTGCGGTTCTTTTTGGAATTTTTCTAACTCAAATTTGAAGAAAATTTTGACTCGTGTAGACCATTTATACTCTAGGAGTGGACTCTAGGATTCTCTACTTCCTATGTGAAGGCGTGGGTCGAATGAGGCCTTGAGAAAACTTCTATTTGTTGAAGAACCTGTCACTTTGCTCCTGGTAGCTAGCCAAATTATACCAAACCCAAAAAAAAAACACATCCATTTGAATTTATTGTAAATAAATATATATTGAATACAGAAAGTTAAAAATTACAGCCGCATTTTTAGTCGTGTAAAGCACTAGCATTAATAATTTTCAGTTTAGGTAAAGCTTCTTCTAGCATTGAACAAGTTAATTCATATTCTAACGTTGACTTTGTATTATCAACTATCAAAAGTTTTAAATCAATTAAACGGTAAAGGCAGGATAAACCGCGATATGTACATTTAGTTCCAGATATATCCAAGACCTCCAATTTAGGGCATTGAGACCCCGAAATTCTGTCCAAACACCAATCATCAAAGGTTTTGACATCACGAAATGATAAAAACTTTAGATCTTGCAGCCAACGTATGTTTTCTAAACCTTCATAATACAATTTCATATTATCGCATTTAAGTGCTTCTACTTTATATTGTGCTTGATATGTACTAGGCAACTTGAAATCACCATTTTCATCAGCGCGCATCCAATTTTTACTATTTAAAAATTTTACTGCACCTCCACGGTACAATATAAAATGAGCTGTGGCGAGATCAGCTCCTAATATCTCGTGCCTCTCCGGTATGTATTGCTGCATATGTCGTTCTTTCTTTTCTTCTCTTTTCTCCCACATAACCAACCAGTCTTTGGGATTTAAAGTAATAGGCTTTTGCATCATTATAATATAGTCCGAGGTTTGTTCCTGGTCAGCAAAAAGCTTTAACTTTGTGTCAGTATATCCTGCTTCTTCGTTTGTTTTGCGCCACTTCAAAGCTTGCTTATCTCTAGATATTTCCTCTCTTACGCGCTTCTGTATAGTTGACTCACGCGAATTCTGTTTATCACTTAAAACTCTTATGGATAACTGCATTATGCGAATTGGTGGACACTTTTTGTATAGGCTCAACATAATTTTATATGTTTTTTGTTATATAAATAAGTTTGAAACTTTTAGCTATCACAAATTAGACTGCAAGATAATTTTTGTTTATTATTTACTTATACAACTTTTGTTTATTAGCAGCAGCTAGTTTGCAGCACAGAGCACTTTGTGCCACAGAGGATATGATACCTCTTGTGTTTTTTAACTCAAAATTATGATGCGGTCAATGGCCAATGGGTCAACACAAAACATACAGAAGTGTCACGAGACGGAAGATACGGGTATTTTTCTGTTTGTCTCGTTTTCCCTCAAATTTTGTCGTCGTTTTTGTTTTGGAATTTTAATAAAAACCTGATTGGAGCTTTTTTTTACCTGTCACTTTCTTCACTTCTGTGTATTCTGCGGGGTCAAAAAAAAAAACTACAATTACATATGTAATTATAATTAGTGAAATGTCAAAAAATTATTTGCTATCACAGCTGTTATTTATTTATTGTTGCAAAAGGTCTAACAAAGCTCAACATGACATGTGACATTTTCTAGTTTTACATTACTTACTCGTGTTTTAGACTCGGCAGTTTTTCTTGAAGCAAGTCTGAGTTCATGGGAGAGAGGAAAAAAGAAGGAAGAGGGGTACTGACTTGCTTGTACAGAAAAGATACTTCAATTCTCTTTTGTTATTTCATTCACAGTATTAAAATAATAGGAAAATTGAACAAGAAACCGTCTGTGTGTAAACAAACGAGCAGTTTTAAAAGAGAATTGAAGATAACTGCTTCAAGAAAAACTGCCAAGTCTAAAACATGACTTACTCATGTTTTAGACTCGGCAGTTTTTCTTGAAGGAAGTCTGAGTTTATGCGTGAGAGAGGAAAGAAGAGGGGTACTGACTTGCTTGTACAGAAAAGTTACTTCAATTCTCCTTTGTTATTTCATTCGCAGCATTAAAATAGGAAAATTGAACAAGAAACCGTCCAAGTCGAAATCACATAAGGTGATCTTAATTCGCCAGCTGACATAAATTCCCTGCTGTCAAATGAACCAAAACGTTAAGAATTTTTTTGACAGCAGGAAATTTTACACTAACAAATATACAAGGCGAATACGCAGAGTTGCAAATTAAGACTACCTTGTATCAATTTGCCTTGAAACCGTCTGAGTGTAAACAAACGAGCAGTTTTATAAGAGAATTGAAGATAACTGCTTCAAGAAAAACTGCCGTCAGTACCCCTCTTCTTTCTTCTCACTCCAATAAACTCAGACTTGCTAATTTATATGTATGTACATCAGTCTGCACACTTCTACCGATATTCGGCAGATTCTACCGAATATGTTTGTGAATTTAACAATCTACCAATTCTACCGAACAAGTTCTGAAATCTACCGAATATTGTTATTAACTAATTTAAGTCGATATATTTATGTGTAAATTGCCTATTTTGCCACATAGCAGTGCGGCCGCAGAGCGGTCATTTTCTGTCATGAAAATCATTAAAACAGAACTGAAACTATAAGTAACCTAATATTTGCCAAAGAATTGGGCTTTGGGATGAAATATTTATTCCTAACAATGATTTAATAATTCTTGCACAAAAGTTTAAATTCATAAATGGATCTTACATATAATCTTTGTAGTTACAAATGTTTGTCAAATAAAAGTTATTTTAGTAGCTTTATAAAACCTATATACAAAAACTGAATTCTTGTTATGTATATTATTTTATAAAGTAATGTGTGGAACAACAAATCGGGCGGATGGCCGCCGCGGCTTTGCTGGCACACACGCGATCTTTTAATGAAATTTTCAATGACCGTTTTGCATAAATGCTGCGGTATTTCATTAATGCAACGTCCAATTTCCTCTTTTAAGAATTGAGTCGTCGTCGGCTTATTCGCGTAAGCCATCGACTTCAAAAAACCCCAAAGAAAAGTCTAATGGTGTTAAATCGCACGATCTAGGCGGCCAATTCTGGTCTCCAAAACGCGAAATAACAGGACCGAGAAATTACTGATGTAGCAATTGAATTGTTTCTCTGGCTGTATGACATGTGGCACCGTCTTGTTGAAACCACATGCCCTCCACATTAATTTCTTCAATTCTAGGCACGAAAAAACTGGTTATCATTTCACGATACCGAACGGCATTGACTGTTTGCGCTTGACCTGCGTTTGAGCGACATCATCGCGTACAGCTGCGACATTTTCGGTCGATCGACCTGGTCGAAGGCGCGTTGTTGTCTTTACATCACTAACAGACCCAGTTTCGGCAAATTTATCCATTAATCTCTTTACAGTTGACTCTTTTGGAGCATTATTGTGACCCCAAATTGATCGCAAATTTGCGAACTGTAGCCGCAAAACTTTCACCATTTTGGTAAAACAATTTCACAAAGAGAATGCGTTGTTCATTCGTGTAGCGCTCCATCACAAAACAATCAGAAGTGTCACGAGACGGAAGATACGGATATTTTTCAGTTTGTCTCGTTTTCCCTCAAATTTTGTCGTCGGTTTTGTTTTGCTACGTCTTTCTAGTGCAATACATTTTTATTAGCTGTGTTAATTGGTAAGTAGTAATACACTACAGTATCAAATACACTATGCTTTTCTCTTTCTTCCATGAATTTTAACAAAAACCTGATTAGGGCTTTTTTTTACCTGTCACTTTCTTCACTTCTGTGTATTCTGTGTATTTTTCCTAACCTCGTACCTTCTACTAGCAAACAATAACAATTGTTCAAATGCCAAACAATGACACTTCGAATGGCGTCAAATTTAAATCTTGCGTTCTTGTTGGGCAAATAACTGGGGATGACACTTTTTTTATTGGAAATGCTTCATTGTTTATGGGAGTTTAATTTCCAATCACATGTGAAGTTTTAAATGCGCTTTTGGAACCTGTTTAGTTTCATACTCCTTGCACTTACCCTTTAGATATATATGTACATAAGTATATTTTGTTATTTTTTATGTTTCTTTTAATTTATTATTTTATTTTTTATGTTTCTCTGAATACCGAATTCCATTCAAATCTACCGATTTATTTTGTCGATTCTACCGAATTTAAAAAAATTAAGTGTGCACACTGATGTACATATATATACATACATACTAGTGATGCACGAATATTCGTATTCGTATTCGAATTGTCGAATATTCGGCCATTTTCAGGCGAATACGAAATTTTTCCAAAGAAATTAAATAAATCCTAAACGAAATTTAAATAAATGACTAAAAATTGTAGTTTGTACAAATACATTAATTTTTTATAGAAATTTGTGCTTTGTATCATTTTCAAACATTATTTAATGACGATCATAAAAATTTTGTGTACTTTCTATTAACTTTAAAGTACTCCAACAAGAGTATGAAGTCCTTTTTCATAAAATTTTTTTAATATTTCATATTGCGTTCAGCGTTGCCATATTTTTTTGAAAAACTGAAAATTTATAATAAAAACACCTATTTTCATGTGAAAAAACTGCTCATAAAAAATTCTTTAGTATTTTGTATATTTTGGGGGGAGGGGGTGATAACCATAATTCTATACCTGATATATTTTTATATCATGACTTGATAATGTTTATCAAAGTGTTACGTTTTACCATCTCGGAAGCCTCATCGTCATCAGTTAAGAAAATATGGCTCTAAAAATTTATAAAGTTTTTAACTAATTGAAATGGAAGTTTGAGATATTTCGCATTAAATTACACAGGGAAATTCTTTTTTTCGAATCAACCTAAAGAAGTGGATCAAAAATTCATTTAATAAGGTAACTAAAATGTTTGCTTTTGTTTTTTACGATTTTGTTTTATTCGAAGTGTACAACTATATATTTATGGCCTTATTTATTAAACTTAAAAAGGCTTTTTAAGAAAAATATTTTATGAAAATCTGTTTTAAAAAATCTTTATAAAGACTTTTTAATTTTCATAAATAAGGCTGTTATTTAATACACTTGCTTAGCCAAAATAGAATGTTGTTTTTTCTGTGAATTATTGAAATTTTGCTAGGGGTCTATCCTTTAATTTGGAACATATTTCGTCGTTTTTTATCTCATCGAATTATTTGAATGAAGAAAGTGGTTTTTCTTTTTCAATAAGCCAAGGCGAATTCAAATTAATAAAGGAAGTGCTACCTACGTCCGTATGAACCCAACTTGCAAGCAATAAGACCAAATTTCATAAAGAAAAACACAAATTTCGTGTGAATTCTCTCTTGCTGTTTGAAAAAGTACTAATAAACTTTCACTATTATATTAAGCAAAATGGGTAAAAAAATATGGCTTCAGATATCGGAACTAAAACAACAAACTTTAGATAAAGTAAAAATTAAAAACTACACAATTTATAGAAAAACTTATGTTTTAAGCAAAAAACTGCAAAACTGCTCTATGCTTAAAAAAGTGCTAAAATCAGTTAAAACTGCACATTTGGCAACGCTGATTGCATATAATATTCGTATTCGCTAATATCGTTTCAAATATTCGTATTCGCGAATATCAAAAATTGACATTCGTTACATCACTAATACATACATATCACAAAGTGTATTCGGTGTACATATTCTGTGGTATGTAATAATAATTTTGTATCAACAAATCACTTTATAAAAAAAACTTATATATTTTATTATTAGTTTATTTTGGTTTGTTTGTTTAATGAAATATGTTTAAAAGTTTGAAGAAGAAATTTAATAATGCTCTGCAAGAAGCTTCAATAATTACGGAGAATTTGCAGCAACAATATCGTCAGCATGTATCAATACCAGATGGAGTAAGACTTAAATTATTTTGCTTTAAATCAGACTTACAATTTCAATTATTTAGCATTTGGGCAGCAGTAGTCGCAATTCATTAGCAACGACTACCTTAGAGTTAGGTTTAAATTCTGATGTTGATGTAGCTGCTGGTTGTAATTTGTTGGCCAAATATGAAGACGATTGGAAAATTATACATCAGAATAATGTACAAAACTTTAAAACATCCGAAGACATTGCCCAACAAATATGCTCAATTGAAATTTGTATGACAAATCATCAAGTAGTAATGACCGATTTATTACATTGCATAGCTGATTTACCGAACTTAGTAACGAAATTAAAAAGTTGTCAAGAGACGTTAGACGACGTGCATCATCTAAGCCAAACTGTTAATAAAGAATTAGAAAAATTGGAGAATTTATGTGAGGAATGTGAACTACAGGAATACATATTGGAAAAACAGTGTGAAATTTCAAAATATAAGCAAAAGAAAATGGGTAAAGTTATATCAGTACGGATTCTGGTTAAAAATTTATAAAAAAAATGTTTTCAGAGGACTTGGAAGTTTATAGGCATAAAATTGCTTCAGAACACCAACAGCGAATTAGTAATCACGAGAAAAATTTAAGGAAAATCCAAAGAGAACGGCAAGCTGTGTTTGATGATGCTTTTCATCATGATTTGGAAGAATTTAAGCAAAAAGGTCATATACCTAGTAAGTTTGCATTTATAATTCCAATATTGTCAGGTATGTGAACAAAATCGATTTCGTCAATAAGTCGCTTAAAAATAAGAGAAAGGTATGATGAAGTATTTTTTTTTATTAAATCGACTCTTAATTTCTTTATTTGTTGAATGATTGTTTTTTCATAAAAGAAATTCTAGTTGAATTTGTATAAGAAATAATTTGACTTATCGTGCTTGGCGTGTTTCAAATACGACTACGACTGTTTGGTAATAGATCAAAGAAGACTTCAACAGTTTTTCTTTAATACATTACCAAACACTTGTAGTCGTATTTGAAATACGCCAACCACGATAAGGCAGAATATGAAAATATAAACCGAATCGCCTTTACTGATTCGAAATTTCGATTTACTTTTGAAATCGATCGATTTCTTTCACATATCTTTATGTCTGTAATTAATAATTTTTTTTTCGATTTTAAGAAATTCACACGACCATAAGTGAAGAAGTCACGTTGGAAGAAGTAGTTTTAGATGACTCGGAAAGTAAATATGCATTGGAGGAGTTTTTAAATGATTAAAATATATACATACACATGTATATTTTTGCTTTTATTTTATGTTACTACAATGATAGAAATATGTACATATGTATGAACGAACAGGTGTTAACATACATACATACGTACATTAATATTTATTAATGATATATACCAATTTTATGCATTACAAATAAACTAAAACTCATACTAATTTCCCATGGCTATCAGTGTTATAGTATAGTATAGTATGTATAGTTTATATCCGTTCAAATGTGCAATAAATTATTAGTAATAAAGTAAAAATGCAAATATTCGTATATTATTTTTACTTCCCGCTTTCCAAAACATGAAGTTACTGATATCACCACGTTTTTGGAAAGCCAAATTTTCATCAACATTTTGAGGTCATATGAGTCAATTAACTATTTTTACGGTGATGTCCGTATGTCAGGGTATATCAAAATTCACCACGGTGTCTAAAAATTTAATAACTTTTTCGTTTATACATTAAATATTTTTTTCAGATTATATAAACAACACCTGGAGAATAAATAATGGAGATTCACAACTGAACAAAGAACCGGGGGGGTATACTCTGTAATTCGAAACGAAAGAAATGCTTTCGAATTTACATATAATTAACATACAAATTCGAAAGAATTTTCTTTCGTTTCGAATTACAGAGTAGAACCCCAGAATAGTACAATTTTATTATTTAAATCAGCGACCAATTATTTTAAAGAGCATATCATCGAAATTTTAGCTTCAAAACTTCAGTCTCTGATGCAATGATTCGTTCATCGCTGTCACCAATGTGGCAACGTAAATTATTTGCGGAAAATATTGAACATGTAAAGCAAAGTGTTAACGAAACACTAGTGACGCATTTTAAACAAAGATTTACTGTCATTCCCATATACATATGTAAGTATTGTGTGGCATTATATTTCAAACTTCTAACCGCATTCATTGTAAGATCTATTCAGCTATTAAAATCTAGAAACAAATTCGTGGTTAGCTGAAAATTTTTGATATAAAATGGTTAATTTTAATAACTCCTCTCTTTTGTAAAATAGATTTTTAGCATTCATTACTTTTTTAACTTGGAAAATCTCCATCATGTAAATGTTTATACAGATGACGTTTTCAAAAAACTAAAGTGGTTTTTTATTATGTACATAGTGTCATTGTAAAATCGATTTTTTCGGTTCACTTTTTGGGACAAACGACACCTCATGAATAGGTTTCTAAGCCCTTGTAATCGTTCGATAGATATCGTTGTCGAAAAATATCGAAAAACATTGATATTAATCCAAAAATTATGCTTGAAAACCGTGGACTTTATCACACCTTATTCATTCAATATATCGTCACCTTAAAGACCAAACAACCTATCAGCAAAAATTTCAAAATTTAGTTTTTTATTTAATATTATTCCCTATATCATAACGCATATACATATATGCAAAATTTTGAACGCATAATATTACAAATAACCAAGCTATTACCAAGTTACCAAATACCCTATCAGCAAGTGTACAATTTTCTGAAACCAAATAACCTATCAGCACTCATACTAAAGAAGAAATCAGAGTAATTATTTATTTGAATTTTTTGTTTTTGAGAAACAGTTACTTTTGATTTGTTGTTCTTTGTTTTTTATTACATTTTATTTATTGTTAGAAGTGAAAAGAAAAAAGTGTTAAAACGCAATAAAATGTATTCCGTAAATAAAAATAATTTTGAGGCAAATATGGAAGTTCCTAAAAAAGTCAACAAGAAGAAGAAAAAAAAAATCGTATGAACGGTAAGGAATATGAAGATTTTTCAAAAGGCAAAATCGTTTATAGAAATGCAAGAGAAATGAAACCTGGGTACACATCAAAATGTTGTGAAAAAGCTTCAAATCGACATTGTTCTATTTTTTCCGAAAAATAACATGAGGAAATATTTGAAGGTTTTTGCAGATGTCATGGGACCAGAAAAAACTTTACGTAACCAGGAGTGTTGAAGTTTTCGCCAATAACTATTTAAAAATTAAAAATTTTAGGAAAAATAAATAATTTATACTTTAGAAGGCCGTGACGTACTAAAAAAAAGAGGAAAATAAATCATCAAAAATCATGATAAAATTTTAATTTTGTGCATAGTGTAATTTAAGCAAACATTAGGCACTTTTTTTGTTTAAACAAGTAAAAGAAACTATAACTGTTATTTAATTTAAATAATATTCATGTGTTCAAAGGAATGCTTAATTGTTCATACTAATTAGTATTGCTGATAGGTTGTTTGGTTTCAGATTTTTACAATTCCAAATAACCTAAGCGCCATATCATAGGCTGTGTTTAGAAAAACAAAGCTTTCTCGATCGATATATACTTCTGGTTTCATTTTAATCAGAATATATAATTTTCGTTTCAATATTGCAAAAAGGTCCAATTTTATAACGTTTTTTCTCTCTCCGGTAAACTTTTGAAAACTGCTGATAGGTTGTTTGGTCTTTAAGGTGACGATATGTATGTAAATGATTTTTTCAGGGATGGCCGTTATTCATATTTTCATTTATTACAGCTATGAACATGATAAAATTCAAAATTCATATTTCTGGAATAGATTTTTCATTTATTTAAGTTTTCTGAATCACACATTTCACTTATTTGTAGTGCATCTTCTTTGATGCTCCTATCGATTTGCGAACAATTTTTAACATTATCTAAAATTTCTATTATTTCCACATCATCAGAGTCCGTACATGAACTACTTAATGAATATATTTTATTACATCCTTTAAGAGCAGAGTTTTGAGAGTCTTTTGATTCTAATGATATGTGCGAATATACACTTTCTTTATCACATTCATCACAGACTATAGGGGATTTTTCATTACTTATTTGTGTCGATTTTTTGTTTACCTTCTGCGATATATGAGAACTTTTCTCTTCATCGTCAGATGACAATTTAAATGTTAGGATGCCATTCTCGTCTTCTTCCGCCGATGAACTGTGTAAACTGATATTTAAACTAGACTCTGGACTGGAATAGCATGATAAACTTAGATCACTAGGAATTTCTATGCTTTCTTCCAGTTCATTCTTCACTTCTTGCTGCTGTACTAATTCGTGTTGCTGCATCATATGATTTATTTGATTATAAGCCATGACGGCATAAGCTATATTTGGATCTAAGTAATATCCCACTGTTGAATCGTTATTGTAGTCGCCGAAAATATTTTGTCCATACTCCTCTTCTTGAACAGATAAGTTTACACTGCTATTACTTGAATCCATTTTACTACTACTACTGGTGCTGTCGCTTGTGGGTGAACTTGACGAGGAACAGGATACATGTCTTTTCTTTCTTTTCTTTTTTTTCTTTTTAATATTTTTACTTATTTTATTTGTATATTCTTCGTCATAACTATCACTGCTTATTACTTCGTGCAAATAATTCAATTTTACATTTCTACGATGTTTTTTGAATTTATGCTTTCTTTGCTTTGCGTCCATTTCTTTAAGTTTCCGTTTACATCTTTGTAGGTTTCGATCACTCTGTCGTTTATTATGTGTCATGATGGAACTGATTGTACGTCCTAAAAAAAGTTTATTTGGCTTACCCAACGGATTTTTTTTTCTTTCCGTTGGCATCCTCTCCTTTTCCTTGTATTCGTTCATCTCCTTCATTAGCTCTTCGATGGCTTTTCTAAAACAAATAAAGTAATGTTTCTTATTTATTACAAATCCTTTTTTATAAATATACCCATTACAATTCCGTACTTCGCTACACTTTTGGTAAATAGGAAAAGCAAAACTATATATGTATATACATATGGAGTTAAGTATATTATAGGATAATATATGATAAAAATGATTCGCAATAACAAAATATTAATCTTACCTCTAGAACAACAAGCTATATATCGAAATTCAAATTTGTAAAAAAAAAAAATCAAGATTTGCCTTCCTTTTTCCTAGTGCCTATACTCTTGTGCAACGATATACAAACGCATGTGATTTAAAGAATGTCTCTTTTTCTATTATATTTATTAAATTTCGTTGTAGTCGTGGCAGCAGTTCAACTTCTTTGATCATGAAACAAACATATCGTTCAATATATTAATGAAAATTAATAATTGTACCTACATAAACGTTCGCTTCTGGGACCTTGATTAGATTGAATCAAGTCCAGAAGTCTTGTCTGACAATATTCACTAATGCCAATAATCATCTTTTTAACATAAAATTAATTAGAAAGAACCAAATTAATTGTTTATTGTACTACCTTGTTAACTCCGGATCTTCCATTATTTATTTATAAATAAAAAAAATTCCCAGAAATAATGATATTTATAATTTCTGTGTTGATAGCACAGAGGAAACATTGTGGTTGATAGAAACGAGGCACATCCAACTTATTGTGAAAATATGAAAATGTATGTTTGCTTATTTTTCATATGAGATTTGACATTTTGTCGTATTGCAACTCCACAATGGAAAACAGCCACCTAGCCATTATGGAGGTTGTCAAAACGTTCGGATAATCGATTATAATCGATAATAATAATAATCGGTTTCACTGTATGGACGGGGACTAACAAAATAAAACTTTTTAAATTGAAATCTAGATTGCTTTCAAATTCACCTGTCACTCTAATTCACAAATTGAACAGCTGGTCACAGCACACATTGATTGAAGCCAAGGCACATCAATCAGGTACCCTCGATTCTACAACAAATATTACAACAGCAACAACCACATATACTTTGTTGGTATAAATTACCTTCTTACTTTTCAAAAATGGGGTAGCATCGTCAGATTGCATGTTTCATATAGGAAATGTCAAACACCATACAAAACTGAATATTCGAAAAGTGTTTATGGATACCCAAACAAAAGCGTGCTTTTAAGGGGTTTAGACACCGTCAAAATGCTTGCTGAGATTGGTTATAGTATGAGTGAAAATTTGTTAGTATGTGTGACACCAACGATTCTTGATGGAAAATCAAAAAATTTTGATTTTTGGCATGCTTGCTGTCAATTTTTATATATGTTTATGTGTTAACCCGTCAAGCACGAACAAATTTTCATTATAATTATATTTTCATTGTGAACGGTTGCCCAAAACATCGAAATTAAAAGAAGAAAAACATAAATTTCACTGGTGAAGAAAAAAGAAGAGTTATTTTGCTTTTCTCTTTTTTTTTTTGTAAACAGTGCTGCCATTATTGCTATTGAATTTCTTTATTTAAAAATGTTTATATATTTTTTTCAGCCAAACGAACAGCACAAAATCAAAATAAAAATGAATGCTTGGTGGGTCATCAAGCATGGTAACATCAAGCCGACAAGCACACGTACACGAACTTGACAGCAAGCATTTTGATCGTGTCCAAACCCCTTTAGGCTTATACCTACATATTCCAAATTTGACATTCAGATTGGTATAATGACATTAGTCACCTGGTGTAGTGCTGCCACCTAATAAATACGCCTTGATTGAAGCTATACAATTGAGTTAAAAAATTAAATTGATTATCAATTTGTCACAGGTATCAATTACAAGGAATTTTGACACACAGTTCGTGTGATGAAATTGAAAGCGATTTTTGAACATGTGGCTGCAGCGTTACATAGCGTCTACAACTGCGATTAACTCTGACATAATATTTGAGAGAACGTCGGCAGAATAACAAAAATAAAATGCCGATATTTCTCTTCATCTCATAGAACAGGAACACGTAATTTCAGTTTTCTTATAACATTTCATTTAATGCAAATTCTCATCGAGTTAACATGTTTTATTTTTGTATAATTAGTTATTTTATTTTCGCATTTTCACACAAAATTTAATTTATGAATCAATTAAGCACATTTAAACATATAAAATCCCAGAAATGTTGTCCAAATCATTGTTTTTCATTTATTTTAATAAACACTCACACATGCATACTAATTTACTTTCAAATACGTGTGTTTTTTGACACTTCATCTCATAGGATTGTTGTTATAGGATTTCTTATAACAACGTTCTTATAAAAAATCTTATAAGATTGAGATAACACTAATTTGAAGTCTACACGTAACATGATTCGCTCTGCGATTGAATTTGACGCTCTTATCTTACATATTATGTTAGGTGTAGACCATATGTTATGCCCGTGAAAATCAGCGCAATCATAATAAAAAGTATTCGCACCATTCACTGAGTATTCGCTGCTTTTGACAAGACCAGTGAACATTTATATAACATAGCGTCTATACCTGATATAATATTAAATATATTTCTATCAGCAAACGTCATATTTCATAGCAGAGCGAATTATATTACGTGTGGACTGCAATATTAGTGTTATATTAATATTATATCAGATATTATAATATTGTTTTCATAATATATATTTAGAAAACAATATTATGATATCAAGTGTCAAAAAACGCACACATACATAGATACGTGAAGAGAATTTTGTGTATTAAAGTGAAAATTAATATTTTTTGATAAAAATGTGGAAATGTTTTAATTATGCATGATGTATAAAGGAAATACCAAAATTTTTATGAAACACACATTACTATTAAAATAAACGAAGATATTTACTGCACGTCTGCCTGATATTTATGAAATATTATGATATTTACAAGAGTACGTTTTCCCCTACATAGATATTAATATCAATATTAATATATTTTTCTTCTTATTCTGCCGACGTTCTCTCTCATATTATATCAGAGTTAATATCAGGTATAGACGCTATGTAAAACAAGCAATGCAGGCAATAATATTCGCCACACTCATCTCTTTTGATTGTGCCATGCGTTGTTTTTTTCAAATGTTGTGGATTGACAACAATATGCAGGTTTTTTGTGATTGCATTCAAAACAGAAAAATAAGGCATTCAATCTGATCTCTGTTGTGTGTGTATTGGTTTTGTGCTGATGATGCGGGGTTGTGTCTGGTTGAAAAATTATGCCAACCATAAACAATTCTCTTTGACTCCCTCACCAATAAACTGGTATGTTATGCCAGCACAATTGTTCTCGTGTGTTAAAGGGCCAGTGGTTTTTTCACGGAATATGAAATTAAGTAGTCTATCAAGGCGAATTCACATAAGGTGATCTTAATTCGCCAGCTGACATAAATTTCCTGCCAAGGCGAATTGATATAAGGTGGTCTTGATTTGCAACTCTGCGTATTCGCCTTGTATATTTGTTAGTGTAAAATTTCCTGCTGTCAAAATATTTCTTAACGTTTTGGTTCATTTGACAGCAGGAAATTTATGTCAGCTGGCAAATTAAGATCACCTTATGTGAATTCGCCTTGTTTCCTGCTGTCAAATGAACCAAAACGTTAATATTTTGACAGCAGGAAATTTTACACTAACAAATATACAAGGCGAATACGCAGAGTTGCAAATCAAGACCACCTTATATCCATTCGTCTTGTTAAGTAGTCTATTGGTTTTGGTTTTTTCCATGGTGTTGCAACGGCCACTGAAGAATTATTTACGTTAAGCAACACTGTTGAAAATCGCCATTTTCTTTTCGGTATCTATTAATTGCTATTAATGGAAAATTCAAGTTTGCTGGCAGAAATATACTTTAAAAATATCAAATAATAAAAGGAATGAACAAATAAGTTACATAAGTTTTCAGAAGCAGGTAAGATAGCTGAAAACAAACATAGTTTAGCAATTTAATCAGTTTATAACATTTTCCTAAATGACGCCATCTTTAAGAACTCGGACGTGAAAGTCTAGACAGCCGGTACAAATTTGATCATAGTTTTTATAAATTGAAATCGTTCATATATGTAGCTTGAAAAACAGTAAGAAAATTAATTCAATCTTAAATAATCGGATAATACAAAATTACAAAAATAATTTTGAAACATTTCGCAAATCCTGCTGAAATAAGTCGTTGTTGCATCGAAAGCAAAAATGGCTTACAGTGCGGTTATAGACGGGTGTGGTGTTTTCAATTTTAGCACAAATTTTCGTAACTTTTTTTCTTTGGTATTCGGGTGTTTTCTCTATCTTATTCTACTACATTAAAAAAAAATGTGAATTTTACTCTGAAAAATGCCAAATGGTTTGTTTTAATTTAGAGACTATCCGTGTCGGTTTGGAAAATCGTACATCATTCGCTTCTTGCGGTTATTTTATAAAACGCGACGTCGCTTATTCAACTTGCGTACGAAAAAAGCAAAGCCGCCGCCCGCCAATACGTATCCTTCAACAAACGTGATCGTTAGGGATTGTTTTATATAAAAGAAAATCTTCACGCGTTCAAAATGCCTGGAGCAGGCACATTTAAGCTGTTTATCGGGAATCTCGATGAAAAAACTCAAGCCACGGAGCTAAAGCCTCTTTTTGAAAAATACGGTACTGTTGTGGAATGCGATGTTGTAAAAAATTACGGTTTCGTCCATATGGAAACCGAAGAGCAAGGTCGGAAAGCTATAGAGAATCTAAACGGGTTTATGTTAAATGGGTTTGGCATTAAAGTTGAGGCGGCAAAAAGTCGCCGTGCACCCAATACCCCAACGACGAAAATTTTTGTGGGCAATTTAACTGATAAAACTCGTGCGCCCGAAGTACGTGAACTGTTCCAAAAATACGGCACCGTGGTTGAATGTGATATCGTTCGTAACTATGGTTTTGTTCATCTCGACTGCATCGGTGATGTCCAAGATTGCATTAAGGAGTTAAATGGTCGGGTTGTCGATGGCCAGCCACTGAAGGTTCAGGTCTCAACAAGTCGTGTGCGACCAAAACCTGGTATGGGTGATCCAGAGCAGTGCTATCGTTGCGGCCGTTCGGGTCATTGGTCTAAAGAATGCCCGCGCTTGTATGGCGGCAGCGGTGGTGGACGTGATATGGGCCCAGGCGGCTTCAGAGATCGCATGTACGGACGTGATCCTTATCCACCACCGCCACCACCACCACCATTTTTACGCGACCGGATTATGGATGGCTTTAGGGTAATACATTTTTAGTTTTATTTTTATTTAATTTCTCTAATTGTGATGGAGACTGGTCGACGTACTATGTACATGAATACGTATGTAATTACATACGTTGCTCAACTGAACGATTCTGATCCGTTCGATTTATCTGGCTCAATGAGCTATTTTAAAGTACGAAAACAAAAGGTACTAAAGCATATCAACTAATATTTCACATAAATTTCTTTGTTCTTCACTTTTTTTTTTTTTGGTAAACTGATATTTTAAGAAATTTTTAAGTCGAGCATTGCGAAATTTTTTATCACAATATTGAAATTTTTTCTATGATTGTAATAGTATTCTATTTAAAGCAAAATTTAATAGAATATTACTTAAGTTTTCTAAAATGATTTTTTTTATTTTATAGGATTATGATTACTATGATCGTAGATTTGATGATACGCGTGATTTGTTCGAACGTCGTTATCAGGGATCGCGTATGCGTGATTTTCCACCACCACCACTGTCAAGACGTGATCCAATGCCGTTGCCGCCATCATTGAGTGGTAGCCTAAGAGGGGGTAGCTTATCACGTGGCTACGATAGCATGTTTAGTAGGCGATCGCCTCCACCTCGTGGCAGCAATGGCATGGGTCGTTATGGCGGGTTAGTATTGCAGCAATATGAAACACAAAAAATTGGTGTTAAGTAAAATTTTCTCTTTTTATTTATAGTTATGAAGATTTTAGCCGTGATTCATTTGACGATCGTATGATGTCTTCGCGCAACATGCGTGGTCCTTCACCACCCGGTCGTCGTTATGCACCGTACTGAGATGAACTGTACTCGTATTATATAAATAGTGGTTTCAAAACCAATAGTATCCGACACTAAGATTGTTCGCGGTCATAAACAGCGAGAGAGAGAAAAGAACAATATGTTTTTAACATAATTATTAATTATTCGGTTTTCGTTGAATCATCTGTTATTAGATGCAGCATAAAAAACATTAATTTAGATTTTATATAATACTAGAAAAACTAACTCCTCTGCATATATGCATTCTATCAAGAACCTGTCCACTTTTCCATTCAAAACCAAAAAAGGCTAATAAGATTCTCTTTCATTTATATTAACTTTCTTTAGTTTGTAGTTTATATAAACATAAACTTGTTTACAACCTCCTTCCTCCCTTATATGTATTGGGTTTAAAAATCAAATGAACATACAATATTCATAAAAATTATGGAATATTTTTCACATAGTTTTCTAATTACTTACAATCATAAGGATTTGCATTATGCAAACAATGAATAAACATCAACAATTTACATACAATAATATGCAAATAAACACGTATTTTATTTTTCAAACTGTCGAATTTACTCGGAATATCATCTGGGATTATTGATATGGCAAACAATTGGATTTAGTTTATTTGTGCTTTTTTGACAATACATACATCGAATTTTGGGCCTGTTAATGCATCACTGCGCTGCAAATGGAAATTTAAATGTTCTAAACTGGTTCACTGAAGTATATAAGGCACAAATAAATGTCAAATATGGTGAACAAACATGATTACTATTAAAACAGATAATTAGCGAACTTGTATTGCATTTTAAATAAAAGTTTGCCTGTATGATGCAGAGCGGTGATGCATTTACGAACGCACCCTTTGTGTTTTAATGAAATCAAAAATATACGCAGCTATCACATGCATATCTGAATTTTTCGCACATGAAACTTCGAATTCAGTCAAAACAAAAAGTGTCGAACATATCGACTGTTTCGTTGTGCATAATCACCCTTATCGCGGTTGGCGTATTTCTACTCAACGCTTTTGTAATAGACTAAAGAACGCCATAACATTTTTGAAATACGCCAATACGATAAGGCCCAACATTTCGTTACGGAGATTGGCAAAAAAATGATGTTCGGTGTTTGCAATTTTTACCGAACACCGAACTTTTTTATCTAGATTATTGCATATTTATTATCACGTGTTTATAAGAATATATACGAAAACAATAGATATGACCATACATAAAAAATATTCTTTGGCATTACATCAACTCACACAGGTGGAATATTTTGTATGTATCTCCCGGCAGATACATGAACTATTTCCATTGTTTTTCCCTCATTCTGCACACAAGATGAAACCGAATGGGAAATTGAATTGAAGCAGTTACTAAAAAAACGTTCAAGTTAAGAAATTTTCGTTTGAGTTTTCCAAATTCCTTGCAAAAGAACAGATTGAAAAGTTTAAAATGGAAATAAACAACTCTGAAAAATAATTCGATTTGTGTGAGCCGGTAAAAAAAACAAACTACAACTGATAAATCAAAAAGAAATAGAAAATCGACAATAAAAGAGAGAAACATGATACAGCACCACGGCATCATCAACCTGCGTTTCTATTCAGTACAGATGCAGAAAAAGTCAAGTTTTAATTTTGACATTTCGTATTATTAACGCAAAATATAATATAAAGAGGAACGTTTAATATAACAGAATAAATGAATGGGACAATATACATATGTACATATAGAGAAATTAAAAAGGAATATTCAATCAAGTAAAATTAAATAGATATATGTACCTGTTGAAAGAATAGTTCTATTGATAAACAAGAAAATTCTCAGTTTTTGCGATTTTTTGTGCAAATGCTTTGCCCAACTCTGTTGGTGCACTAAAAGCAATTTTATCCAAAGGAATTTCTTCGCCAAATATTGTATTTAATTGCACAGCTTGCATTAGCTTGGAACCAATATGAAAACGACGATGCAAGGGAGACACCCAGATCCTAGATATACCGCACCTAAAATAAAAGTAAATAATATTTGGTTCTTAAATTGTCAGCAAAAAGTTGAAAAATATGTACATATGTATGTATATTTTTATTTTTCTTGTACGAATTTATAAACAAGTATGTGCTATTTATGTATACAAAAAATCATAAGAGAAACCTAGAGATGACTTTAAAATACCTGTCGAATGATTCTCATTATGATATAAAAGGTGGTTAAATTTTAAGGGCCAATGTTGAATGCATTTCACTTGACATTTCTCAATTTGAACCATGGAAAGATACACAATCGAGCAACGCGTTAAAGTTATTCAGGCTTATTATGAAAATGGTGTGAATGGTGTTCGCTATCGTGAGATGATAACGTACTCTTTATGGCCCAAATTGGAAGATATGGATGTGGACGATATGTGGTTTCAACAGGAGGATGCCACTTGCCACACAGCTAACGAAACAATGGCTCTTTTGCGCGACAATTCAATGGCCGTGTTATCTCACGTGGTGGCGATGTCAATTGGCCGCCAAAATCATGTGATTTGACAACGTTGGACTTCTTTCTTCGGGATTATTTGAAAGAAAAGGTGTACTTCGATAAGCCAGCAACAATTCAAGAGCTAAAGGATGAGATAATTGCACAGTAACGGCATAGAACCTCGATTATGTAAAATTTATTTCATTGATTGCCAAAATAGTGTTGCCATAAAGTATTGCTTTACCTTGTAAATTAATTTCTTTGCAGTGTTGAATTGCAAGCTGCATTTATGAAGTCAGCCATATATACAGCGCAATCATGAACAAAATTTCCGCGAGAGTTTTTTCACTTTTCCCTTTTCTCCTATTATGAATTTGTTTTTCCCCTAGTTGAACTTGCTTTTTCACTAAAAATCTTTCATTTGCAAAACAGAAGGGAGTTTACATAAAACATACATAATCCTCCACTAAAATAAAATAAACTTGTATTTTATAGTCCTTTATGTGGAAAAACACAAATAATGCCCAAATAAATCCTTTGTAAAATATGTATATTTTTTAAAGTTGGTGAATTTTAATAATTTTGTTTACTCTCTCACTCAAAAAAAAGGGAGAAACAAAATGCCAACAAACAATCAAAAGAACGAGCTTCGTAATGTGGTGACGCCACGTATTACTCCTTTTGTTCCCAAGGAATTTACGATTGGAGGAATGTTGTCAGGAGAAAATCATTTACCGTGAGAAATAAATTCCCAGGGACTATTCATGATTGGGATGATAATCTACATATGTGTCCATTTAGACTAAGGTCTATCTATGTTTTAAATCTCATCCATATCGGTTACGTGCTTTACCTGTTAAAGCGCAACAAAGTTCACATTTACAATATTAGTTATACGGGATTTACACTATGACTTTTTACCGTGACTTTCCTAGAGTTTATTGACAAAAGGGGTACAAAGGTGATCAAAGGGGTAGCAACATAAAAGAGAATTCAAGAAAAATGCAGGGGAAAAAGCCATCGTTTAAATCCCGTATTAGCAGAGAAACCTTCAGCGATCACTTCCACGAACCACTTATCCAAGTAATGAACCTCATAGCAAAAACACAACACATATTGGAGATTCCCAAAAAACCAGGCTAAAATCCCAAAATCCCAGGAGTTCCAGCAACACTGAAAATCTAAAACATTTGCAGTGTCAGCACCATTATGCTAAGTAGTTGTTACTAGAGATGTGCACGTGAGCGTTTTTTAACTCACGACACGCACGCTCATGCAGAAAAATATTTTACTCACGCACTTTCACGCACGAATGATATTGATCACGCACGCTCACGAACAAAATATTCTTAATCACGCACCAGTGGTTTACAACTTATCACGATCACGCATGCTCACGAAAAAGTATGTAATCCAATTTTTATATTTTTTGGGTTGAAAAATAGGTTTCTACACATACATATGTATGCACGTGTATATGTAAAATTTACATTGCACAGTGGGGACTTGTACAAAGTAAATGGCAATAAATCTGGAACTTCTAAACTACTGATTGGATTTATATGAAACTCCAACATCCGTAGAGGAGGACTTAGGCTTTATAACACATGTCATGACAGCCTTCTGGCTTGAGCTGGACATGAGTTACAGTGGGCCAAAGTTGACTACCTGGGACTCAAAAAAACCTCCGAGGCTTGTAACTTTTTTAAAAATTATCCTAATTTTACCGGATAAAACATTTTGACATAAACTTGAAGTTCTTAAGAAATAATTTCGCAAGATGTGTTTCCGTACCTCTCATAAGATATTTTACTTGACAAAAAAAATTTTTTTTGCCTTGACCTTTTTTTAGTATTTCGCCTATTACTTTTTAATTCATTGTTGGATTTTGTTAAATTTTTGAAAAAATTTTATATAAAAATAGGAAAAAAATTTATTAACATATTCATTCGTCAAATCGGGAAAAGGCTAAAAAATCCAAATTTTAAAATTTCCCTGAAAAAGGCATGTGTTTTTTAAGTATTTTCAGTTTTGTAAAAAACTTTGTTTAATACATTTTTAATTTTTTAATTACATAGCGCTAAGGACAATGCATTAAGAATGTGCTTAGAGCCAATTATTTTGTATTTTGGACATGTACCCTACATTCAGCAATGTCCTAAAATAGTAAATTTTAAAAATATTTTTTGTGTTTAAGCGGTTATAAAAAGTTGTGGCGGTAGATTTTGAAAGTTTCAATTATAAGATTTTATTATGTACCTAGATAGTTTTAAAAATTTTTTACTAAAATTTAAGAGTACCTTTCCATAAAAAATATATTAATATAATTTTATTTTTCTATATTGGTATATTTGAATTTCATATGAGTCAGTTTACTACGCCTGAAAAAATTATAACAATAGCCCAATATGGTCTTGCATCGTAGCATGTACAAAATGGTATAGAATATTGATACTGACTTATTCAGGAATGGTATCTCGTGAGAGTGTGAGAATTCGTGCGTGATTATTAAAAATAGCTCACGCACGAGTAATTATTTTTAAGTCACGCTCACGCACTCACGCGTGATTAGTTATAAATTTGATTACGATCATGCGTGAGTCACGCGTGATTCACGCGAGACACGATAAAATCACGACATTTGCACATCTCTAGTTGTTACCAGTATGTGTAACCAGTATTCTCCAGTATTTTTTCATTTTTAAAAATATTTTCGTTTTATATGCATGGCGCGCCATAAGCAACTCACCTTCCAATAACATATGTACATATGTATGTATGTACGTAAGCATATATGTACAACAAATTCCAAAAAAACATCAAGAAAAACTTCTTGAAAAGTCTAATCATAAATTATGTCTATAATGGAAATAAACCATAAAACACAATTTATTGGACCTCGTTTTTTCTACAAAAATCGATTAGTTACAATCAAGTTCAAAAATTATGTCGTTAAGCTTTTTTTAGTGGTTATGGCACGATATACCTAATGTGTTGGCTTATGAACATACCGGTTTCGGCTATGTTTATAAAATAGTGGTAAAAATCTATAATTTACTTACTTGGCCTCAATTTCCTCCTCGGAGCAACAGTCAACGCCATTTACACACACATATTTATTAGCCTTTTTCAGCGGCTGCACTAAACATAAACCAACAATTTGCATCTTTCGAACTGCGAAATAGGCCACAAACGTTTTTGGCACAATGTACGAGGAGAAACCCAATTCTTTATCGACAATTTTTAAGATATCCAGAAGACGTTCACGGCGTTTGGGTGGAGATGATTCCGTCAAACGCAAAATACGACCATCTGGCCCCCATTCCGGATATATGGCCACAATATCCTCATCAATCCATCCTTTAAAACGCAAAATATGCAAAGAAGCATGAAAATCTCTGTGTAACTTTTCTTCTTCCGGTTCATGGACTGTATAAACCAAACCACATTGCTTACACTGATGAGCCCCGAATGATTTCTGTCCCGCATCAATTTGATATTGACTGGAACCATAGCCCCCATTCCAAAAGCGCTGCTGCTGTTTGCGGCGTGTAAAAATCTGGGCCAGCGGTTGGCAGCCACCAGGATAGAAAACTGGAAATAATTTATGTGGTAATTCTTCAGGAGTGGTAATTTCTGATTCCAATGGTATCATATTTGAAGCACAGTCGCTTGAAGGCAAATTTGTAGAGGATGCAGTAGTTAAGAGTAATTGTGGGATTGGTTCTGCCAATGTAATATCATTATTAACATTTTCCAAAGAGTTGTTTGGCTTAATTGTGCTTAAATCGAAATTAATATTTTCTCGGAACAGCAAATTATCGTTTGTTTCAGATGATGTATTTTCTGTACATTCACCATTTAGGGTGGTTGCATATTGCGACAATATAACAGTTGCCTCTGTTTTTCTTTGACTATAATTTGCTATAAATATGTCGAAATTCTCTTCGGTGCAAATATTATTTTCCAAAAGAAAATCCAAAAAATTATGCTGTTGTTCTATAAGTTTGGGATCCGAGGTATTGTAAGGTATTCTTTCCCTAAAATCTGTATTCTGATGGTCTGTAACAACTATAACCAACTCGTCAATAATTCTTTCAGCATCTGATTTATGATTGTCCGGGTCAGCTATAAAAATATTGAAATTATCTTCGGTACATATATTGTTGGTGATTAAAAAGTCCAACAACAAATGTTGGCGTTCGATAATTTCAGGATCTGTAGTGTTAAACGGTAATCTTTTGCGAAATTCGTTAAAATTTTGATTGTCTTGAATCATGATGATATCGTCGATTTGGTTTGGCGATTCTTCCTCATGCATTAGAGACAGTTGCTCATCGATTTCATCTAAAAATGTATTGTTATTGTTTGCATTTATGTTGTCACCATCATCATCTTGGGCTAAAATGATATCACCAAAGGCAGTGTCATCCAAATTACGTAAAATTGCATCTACTGTAGCTTGTTCGTCTGAGAATTCATTCCCACCTACAATATAAAAATTAATTATTAAAAACTTTAAATTGAGATTGAAATATTGAAAAATTAATTTTGATTGTAGTCGTTAGACGACCTACCACTTCCTTAGGGCAAAACTATTGTACATACATATGTATGTACATATCGTCATATGATTTAAAAATAACCCTAAGCTAGAAAAAATTCAAAATCGACTTTTTGATTTATTATAATGAACCGTATCAAACACATATTCCTGCAATATTTTGCACTCCTAAAATTAAAAATAGCGTTGTTATTCAAAAACTATTCACTAAATCAAAAATGTAACTTACGCCTTTCGATAAAAAGTAAATAACAAATACAAAAGGGAAAGTAATATAATTTGTATTTTTTGTTTATAAGCAGTTAATTTTTTTGTGCTTTATGCATTGAAAAAACATAAATATGTATGGAGTAAAAATATTTTATAGTTGGACACACCCAAATGGAATGCGCTTCAAAACATTCGGTAATCGAAAGAAAAATTAATATTAAAAAAAATTAATATTCCTTCTGATAAATTAGACCACATGACACCTAGTATATCTTTATTTATTATAAATACATGCATAGAAAACAAACACAAAGGAGAAAGTTGCCGCTTTTTCAAGCAAATTTAAATCGCTTTTTACTACTTTTAAGCCAATAAATTTGAAAAAACATTTATATTGTGCATATCTACACAAAAATACCTTTTAAATCATATATGTTTCGGTAATATTGGTGGACGGTAAGATACTTAAAAGTGTACGACAAAAACATGTGTGCCGTATTTATATATAAGATTGCATACTCAGAAATTAAAAATTTCTAAAATAAACTGGGAACATCTAAATGATCTCAAGGTATTCATACCAAAAGATTGTAATGATTTTTATACTAATTAACCACATAAAAATGGGTAATAAGTGGTAATATGCAGGCATGTTCTGTATTCTAAACGTTTCTTTTCCCCTCGCCTCTTTCTCTTAACAAACTAATCAGCTTAGCAATAAGACTTGCATAGTGTAAACTAGGACTAATTACTTTTTATGTTTTATTACTTAAAAAATTAAACAAAAAATATATATTTAATTTAATTAATGAAGAAAATAAAAAACAATTCTTTAAATTAACAAAACCATTATTTAATTGGACTTACGCCCTTTTCGGTTTCAGAAAAAAACAAATCCTCAAAGGCGTAAGTTTCACATCTCTACAAGTAATACAAAAACTGAATATTTTTCTTCTTGTATTAATTCTTTAATAAAAACTAAGTTTAAACTGGAAAAAGTTTGAACATTTTTGGCTAAGAGTTTTTTGCTTCTCCTGTAAAATTGTTTCAATTTAACTTAGGGCTTTTATGAAATCATATGACGATATGTACTTAGAAATAATTATTGTGCAATGCTGCCAACACATTACAAAATATTTATTGTTGCGCAGTGCCATATACCAACTTTATTGTACAATAATATTGCAAATGTGTGGGTACATTAATATTTGTAAAATAGGAATTCACATATTAATAGTTTTACTATAAACATATTAAGTTTCTCGTGCTTTTAACTTTTTTATAAGATTTTTGTCTTGTTTGGACTTATGCATTTGCGGAGTTTTTCTATAAACATGTGAATTTTTTAAACTTTTTTTTTTAAACAAATAAATAAATAAATAATATAAATTCAATTCACCCACCCGAATTGCGTATCTTGATGCGTTTTTTAACCTTCTTTTTTTCCTGCAGTATAGTTAATTTGCCATTGGCCGTTACAGTTGCTTTAATGTTATCCGTTATATGAATTTCCTTGCGCGTAGCAGTCGTGCGACCGGATTTGAAAAATTTTCTCTTCACAGGCATAGTACTTTCTTCTGATTTAACAGATGAAGTATCATCAGCCTGATATGAAATTAAAGGTATTACTTCTTCATTCATTGCCATAAGAGCTTCTTCTGCGTCACCTTCTTGCCGTTCATCCTCCTCAACTGCTGCATCACATTCAATATCAGAAAAATCTATATCTGCTTGTTCAGTAGACTCAAACGCTTCCAAAGGAGTGTGCTGTTTAACGCCATCCTTGATATGATTGTTGTTTGAGTCATCCTGGTTAGAAATTGAACTTAAAGGCCGTGCCATGGCGATAGGATTAGAAGCTTTGCGAAAGATGCTGTGAATTTTTTCAATTTGTTGTTTTTCTTCGCGCTTGGCTGTTATAAGTTTACGTAATTTTTCGTTACGTATGCTACTTAGTATTTGGTCAATGTCGACGGGTGCATAGTGTTTAGGCCTCAAACTCATATTGTTAGGTCGTTTGCGTACTTTGTGGCGAACACCACGATTTATGGAAGTAGTCTGTGATCCTAGGCTGCGTCTTGGAGTTTGCTTAAGTCTTGTTTGTGGTGTGGAAACAGTATTTACGGTTTGCCCAAATAAATTTCTACAGCTTGGCCGCCCAGCCGAATTATTTTGTGTTTTGTTTTTGTCTGAATAAAAAGACTTTGTGGAAATTGACACACCATCTATATTTTGGATAGTTTTTGCTACTTTTCGTGCAGGGCTCAATCCATTTAAACATTGAGTTTCACAATGTCTCTTATTTAAACATTTTATAGGTACCGAATTTCTTCTAAGTTTTATCTCATCTTCACTTGATGTTTCTTCTATAACCATTGACGATTTATCGCGTGGTGTTATCTGCATAGAACTACTAAACATTTCCTGTAATTGATTGGCCTCTAGTGCTTCTTTGCGTGTGGGGGTTTTAATAGGTATATTTTCTTTATGAGATGTGGAAAATTCTATTTCCGATTTACTAGACTTGGGAGATTGTTTCAAACTCAATCTTACACTGCGACGAGAAGGTGACGGCTTCTGGTCCTCCCCAGTATCTCCTCCCTCTGATTCAGTTTCAAAGAAACTTATTACCCGTGGCGACTTTTTATATGAACCCATTAACGACTCGATGATTTTAGTATTTTTAGGTGGCTGTTTTCCATTTCTTAACTTACCACTCCTCGAGAGAGGTTCTATGCCTTGAAGTAGTTCCTCCTCCCCATCATTGACTGCACTGCTTTTATCAACATCAAACAATTTCTTTTTTCTCTCCGACAATCTTGGAGTATGATTACGCATGGTGCGTATTTCTTGGCGAACGTTTTTTGGTGTCTCCATGTTTGAGAATATTTTTATTAAATTCTAATGAGCTGAATGCTCACTTTGAAGAGCCTGCTAACTTTTGCTTTGCCTATTACAGCAAATGTAATTCAATTTTTTTAAATTGAACGTGGCAACTTTTATATCACTTTTATAATGCTGCAAGGAGAACTTATAAAATTGTTGAATATTTTTTAATGGAAAGCGCGGATGTTTTCTTATTCGGAAAATACTTTTAGCGCGAAGGTAAACGCATGTTATTACTGCTTTCTGAATAGCAAGTTTCACATATACAGTGATGACAACTCCAGCTTTTTTCAATTTTATACAGAAATTTAACAAAGATACATATTACATTTTAAATAATATTATATAAGATATGCTAAGGACCATTCTTACAACTTAAAGCTGGTGCTAGACACATCAATATTCAGCTTCAATATGTGTGGTTGTGTGCGTTTTTTTATAAAAAATATTGACACCAATAGTATATCTGTGACTATTTTTGGTAAACAAACGCATACAACCACATGAATTGAAGCTGAATATTGATGTGTCTGGCACTTGCTTAAAGTTAGTTAAAAGTATAATTTTATCGGACGTATAAAAAGCTTTCCATTGTTGCAAATTGGATAAACTTTCCTGTAATCTATCGCTCCCTTTAGGTTAAAGTAAAATTTTGCAAATGATAAAGTTTTTATACGTACAATAATATCCTACTTTTAACTATCTTTAAGTTGTAATAATGCCCCTAAGGGCAAATTAGATTTAACTTACCAGGTAGGATAAACTTGCCTTTAATTTATCGCTCACTTTAGGTTAAAGTAAATTTTTGCAAACGATAAGGCTTTTATACGTCCGATAAAATCCTACTTTTAACTAACTTTTAGTTGTAATAATGGCCCTATGTACATATATTTATTTATTTTATGATATCGTCACATCGCAGTCTGAAATAAATACCTACGCAAGGTGTGTTGGGACTTGGTGTAAAATATATGTCTATTCACCTTTGTTTGTTAACACAACTATTTTAAGGTTACTTCTCGTAATGGAAACATTAGATACAGCATGTTGTTTTCGTATTTTTATTATTAACTAAAATTAATCAATTAAAATGCTTTCCAATTTTCTTAAAACGATAAATAAAACACATAGCAGATCCGTTCTTATATCTAGCAGTAGACAGTTTACACATAGAGAAAACAAGGAAACAAAAGACCAAGATGAAGCCGCGCGTGAAATCGAGGCTGGTCTCTTTGATAATGGCTCGGTTAAGTATGAACCAGTTAAAAAGGAAGATATTTTAAAGAAGCCAAAAAGAATTCGCATAAAACAGAAAGCCACCGACATTGTAAGCCGACCACAAAAATTTCCCAGTTTTAAAAAAAACCGGGCAGAACGTGAAGCCGAATCGAAATTCATCAATGATCAGGATTTGGGTTTGGAATTTTTAAAATTAAGCCTTAATGATCCCAGACTTACCAATTTACTAATCACGGCACGATCAAAAAAGAGGCGCGATAAGGATAGGAAAATAGTTATAGAGGGTAGACGTTTAATAATGGAAGCATTATTGTGTGGTCTTAAACTTGACAGCGTTATTTTCAGCCAAAAGGATGAACTTGCAAAAATGAAGCAAAATATATGCGATGCTCAAAAAAAATTTAATACAAAAATCTATAAGGTACCACATCATGATTTAAAAGCATGGTCGACGCTAACCACTCCATCCGGCGTAATGGCAATTTTTGAAAGGCCATCTTCAAATAGTATAGATGGAAAAACTATATCAGGCTACACCGCCTTACCAATTACCGTAGTATGCGACAATATACGTGAACCTAATAATTTGGGAAGTATTATACGTATCTGTGCAGCGTTACCCACCCAACAGGTTGTTGTAACCCGCGGATGTTGTGATCCTTGGGAATCAAAGGCTTTGCGTGGCGGTTGTGGTGGCCATTTTCGCTTACCTATCAGAGATGACATCGAATGGCAGCAGATTCCCTTAATGATACCACCCGAAGTTGCGGATAATTGTAGTATTTTTATTGCAGAAAATAATTTAGAAAGATTGCGAAACAAAACAAACGTTGCAGAGTATTCGGACGTGAAAATAGCTGGATCACATAATGTGCTCATAATTGGGGGAGAAAGTCATGGTGTTAGTAACGAAGCTTACAGGTAAATATTACATATTCAATACAAATGGAATTGCGGAAAATATTTTGAACTGGTCCATTAAAACGCATGAACAGTTTATGATATATAATTGGTTATCTTTATTTTGCATCCAGGTTATTGGAAACTGTTGGCCAAAGAGGAAAATGCCTTTACATACCCTTAGCCCAAGGTATTGATAGTTTAAATGTAGCCTCAGCGTTAACATTG
This sequence comes from Tachina grossa, assembly GCA_949987645.1. NCBI lineage: Eukaryota > Metazoa > Arthropoda > Insecta > Diptera > Tachinidae > Tachina > Tachina grossa. The sequence continues at coordinate 151,695,457 of OX465276.1, forward strand.
ATTTTATATGAATTAAGGAAAACAATTATTAAGCAAACAAAGGAAAAGTAACCTGATTCAGAATGCTGCAATTAATTTATATAAATATATATGTATTACATATACGTGGTTGTAAAACTTTAAAAACAAAATATATACATATGTATATACAATTTTAATAAAATTGGAGCAAAGAATTTTGGTTTTTTTTATTATTTTTTAATTCTTTATTTATGAATTTTTCCATTCAATGTTTTTAAAATTAAGCAAAATCAGGAATAATTATGCAATTTCAAGAGGGAGGAAAATTTAAAATAACAAATTTTTTATGTTAAACTCTTATTAAATTATTTTCAACATTTCCTTTTTAGTTTTAAACTTATTCCCCTGCTCCTGTTTTTTTAAATTATTATAATTATAATACATAACATAAAGTTAATAAAAAAAAATATGTACAATTACATAGTAAAGTTGGGAACATATAAATAGGATGCCAAGGAAGCTAAGCTTTAAATAATAACAAAAGAAAACAGGAAAATGTTTATTTAAAACAACCAAAAATGCGTTCAAAGAAATAAATCTTTAAGATTACAATGTTTCAGTACTTTAAGTAATAAATTACTACAGATTTTGATGGAAGTCATGGTAAAAGTAGATCTTTAGTTGTTTATTTGCTCTGCCAATAAAATTCCTTATAGCAATTTTCTCCTTCGCGTTTCTTTTTGCCTATTTGGCTAAAAAAGACCCATACACAGTTTAAATACTTCACATTTTAGTTGAGGTTCGAACTAATTGTAATTTGGTTGTATAATTCAGAATTCTTGTAGAGTTCGATTCCTTTCACAATGGTCAATTTAGTTTTAGTATCTACGGTTGTCATAATCAGCATTAGCATTACTATCCTTATAGCGAATCTACATTTTTTCACTTGAGTTTCAGCTGATTCTGTTTGTTCTTTAATTAAATGGAAAGGCTAGAAATTAAAACCGCCTTGTGGAGCACCAACATCTGTATTAAAAGCATATTGGTTGCCATCCACTGAAGGTGCCACTCTTACGTCTTCTTCCTCATTGCCGAAGTATTGTTCAATAATGTAAAAAGATTTATGGTAGATATCACGATTTTTATGTGATTGTAAATATTCGATTTTGTCCAAACCTTAAAAAGCAAAATGAAATTTGAAGATTAGAGATTAAAATAAAAATATAATATATGTATATAATAAATGTTAAATAAAACCTTTGTTTCGTAATTAGTGCCTGTACTGAAGTTTCGAAGCATCAGGCACGTTAAAAATTAACTTACAGAATATCAGAAAAGCTAAAAATGGGTTTAACGATGATTCTTTGATAGGTTGGGTGTAATGATTGATAATCAGTTAAGCTTCGTCTCGAGTATAATTTATTATACCTTTTAGGCTTATGTAGATGTAGGGTGGCTAGAGAACTTGTCGTTAGTGTTATATTGATTTGGAGTTTTTTTCGAATCTACCCACTGGCGTAGCTAGAAATTTTTTCTGGGGGGGATTATTACTGGCGATTTTCTTGAGGAATTTTAAAATAATTACAGCAAGATTTGTCTGATAAGGCTTAGGCGAGTTGTTAATACAGTATTCGTATTAACGACGGTTTAATAGTTTCTGTTTTTCCCATTCTACTAGGAATTATTGGTAAAGAGGTTTAATCTCTCTTCTTTGTTAGGTCCTTTATTTCCTTTCCACATGAATTGAGGATTTACTCTCATTCTAATAACGTTTTTCGCTTCAAACAACAAGTTTCTCTTTTACAGATCTTGGTGTTTTTTTCTAATACCTAGTTGGGTTGGCGGCTAGAAGTCTCCTTAGACTCGTAGAAACAGGTTTGGTGAGGACAGTAATAACAGGTCACATATCAATCTTAAATGATATCAGTTTTAGTGATCAGGGATCCGTAACCCCTGCCTTCACGGACTATAAGGTCGCTGAAATTGATTTTAGTAGAACACCATCACTGGTAATTCCGGATAGGGACTATGGGTCAAATCTGATAAGCTATATGAGGGTAGTGCGGTCTTTAAAGACGGGTCAAAAATGGGGGAAGGCACAGGGGCTGGTGTATATATCTTGGGAACGGAACTGGTGGCCAGGAATGTAGCTGTATGTGAGAAGGTAACTTTCTACGTCGACTGCGCTAAAAGTTCTGAAGGGACACGATGTCAAATCGAAACTTGTTAGTGACTGTAGGAGAGCCCTCAACTTGCATATGGATAAATATAGTGTCAGACTATGTTGGGTTCCTGACAACAGCAATGTTGAAGGAAATTAAATTGCCGATGAGCTGGCAAGAATAGGGTCGGTGTTAGATGAGGAATGTTTGACAGATTGGTGAAGTTACCGATAGGTCATTACTATAGGGAACTCAGTAATTGGGTAGAGACCAGGATCAACAGTTCATGGCAAAGTAGGGAGGAATGTAGAGTCTCGAGGGCTATGTCTCCTTAGACTCGGGTCTCCGAGTGGAGGTACGTTTTAGCACCACCGTTCCTAACCTAACTAACCTGGTTGGGTTGCTTGCAATATATAACATGCCATAAATGTAGATAATCGATTTTCGTCGAAAAATGGTAAAGTTTTGTTATTATTAATTATTGTTATTTTAATGTTATTATTCTGAGTGTGATCGTTACGGCAATAAATAACGATTTGATCAGCGTTATAAAAATTAGGTATGTATTTGTGTCTTTATTTTTTAAACAAAAAGTTTTTCGCTTCTGCCGTAGGACTTTCAAAATTGTACAGTTTATATAATGGATTGAAATTAAATATTTACCTCCACATTCTTCAATAGCCATAGCATATGGATTTGGTCTTGCAGTGAACTTCTCTCCAGCTTTAAGTATATTTTCCAAAGCATTTAATGCCACTTGAACAATATCCGAGTCAACCACTGTTAAGAAATCACACATGGGTGGTATGCATCCAACGTGTACCTTTAATAGAAAAATAAAACACAAAATACATTTATCATTACCTATAAAAACTAATTGTGTACTACATAGTAAAAATGTTAACAAATCTTAAATTTTAACTACCAAATATCGTATTTGCTCAGCAGTACCACTGCTAGTGGCATTTGTTATTGCCCAAGCAGCCTCTCGTTTCGTTTTGAAATCTGCAGTTTGCATTATATTAATAAGTGTAGGAAATATATTGGCATCTATGACAGCTTGTATTTGTTGACGATTACCAGCTGCAATATTTGAGATGGCCCAACAAGCTTCTTTTTTAATCGTATCCACGCTTGAGGTAAGCAAACAGCTAATGCAAGGCAAAGCGGTGCAATTCAAAATAACTTGAGTTTGGACATCGTCACCAGTTACAATATTACCGACAGCACGCAGAGCAGCAGTGACAACATTATGTTGAGGATGCCTTCACATTATAAAATTAATAGTATTAATAGTAAAAATAATAAAAGAGATAATAAAAATTGTTAATTTTATATGAATCAAACATCAAGGATATAAATATTACAACTATGTATTTATAAAATATGTACTTAAAATAAATAAAAAAATATTGATTATGTACATCATTATTACCAGTAGCCACCCACTAGTTGAAATTTAACCAATGCTTGTTTTTGTTGATATATTTGGCCCATTAAAATCTTCTGTTAGTTATAGTTTTCTTTAAGCTATCAGGCCTACCGTGTTTAATGTCAATAAAAATGCAATTTATTACATGTTGTCCCGACGTTTCGTGAATGCTTGTTTATCACTTAATTATTTCTAGACTTTCAAACGTTCAACATTTGAGTTTGAATATATTTTGTTTCCGTTGGTTGAAATTTTAAATGCTTCTATTCGATATCGTCTTCAACAACATTATTATACTTACGTAATGTTTGCACTAATTTCATCAAACATTTTGTTATGCTGACCCTAACTTACTTACATTAATAACTCCACTAAACGCCTACAAACGCCAGCATCAATAACAGCCTGTATCTTATCATTAGGACCATCAGATAAATAACTAATGGCCCAACATGTATCACTTAAAATGTCTGTATCCGAGTGATTTAATAAACGTGCCAATATCGGTAGACCGTGAACAATTTTTGTGAAATCCGCTGGGGGATTTTTACCTCGGCAAAGGTTTGATAGGGTCCAAACGGCATTTCGTATCATTGTTAAACGTTCGGTGGTACTTAGAACGCTATTTAATATTATGAAAAATTAATTGTTACGTTTTATATACATACATATTTAGATAAATAAAACTTACTGCAGCAGGGGCTGCATAATTCCTGAATTTAACAAATGATCACGGCATGCTGGTGAATCTCCGGCTATGTTACCTAGAGCCCATACAGCTTGTTCTTGAACGTCATCATAAGGGCTAGACAACAATTCAATAAAAATGGGCACTGAACCAGCTTCAATAACAATTTTTGTTTGTTGCGATGTACCTGAAGCAATATTTGTTAAAGTCCAAGCGGCTTCAAACTGAAATTTATTTGAAAAACATTTTATTATACTTTATTCCATTCTATTTTTTATAGCTTTGCTATTTATAGCGCGATACAAGAGTTAGGACGTGATTTTCGTAACAGAAAATAATCGACGCTATTACAGTTATAAATTCATTTTTGTTTTGATTTCTTTGTCCTTAAAAGCCGAGTACGAAAATAAACGAAAGAAATTGTTTGATTTTGATTTGTTTCGTTCTTTGAAGTAAGTGAAACAAACAGACATGTTCTGAAAATCACATTTTTAAAATCACTAGTTGTTCGCTATTTTTAACCGACTTCAAAAAAAAAGGAGGAGGTTAACAATTCGTCTCTATTTTCCTTTGCGGTGTCACTTCATAGCTTGGTACATTTTAGGCCGACTGTAATTTTTTTTTTTGTCTGAGAGGGTAAAGATTCCCATTGTAAAAAAATGGGCGGGGACACGTCAACAAATTTTTTTTATTTAACTTTACGATATTATACTTATTTCATTGCTGCGAAACATATAAAACACCTTTGGTTCTTGTAATTGGACAATTTGAAAGTTAAAAAATGGGCGGGGTTACGCCCATTAAAATTTATTGCAGTTCACGCTGTTTTACTTTACGAAACTTACCACACACTTTGGACCTCTAAAATACATACAATCCTTCATTTTAAAAAAGAGCAGTCACGCCCATTAAAATTTAATATTTTATTTTAAGTGGTTCTATATACTTTACACGACTTAAGACGCACCCTGAGCTCTGAAAAACACACAATATTGCATTTAAAAATCAGCGGAAGCACGCCCATTAAAATTTAATTTGAAATTTCACGTACTTCTTATCTTCTTTCAGATCTTTGCATTGAAGTAATTTTTTTTTTTTTTTTTTTGGCAGAAAGAATTATTTTTTAATTTTTCTATTGCATGTACACATAGCCCATAAAATCTGCGTTCTCTTTTAATTTTCTTTTACGGATTTAAAAATAACATACAAGAATGTACATAACATATATTTTTTAATGTATTTTCTACTTTTAAGCTATAGCTAAAAAAAAAACAAAAAACTAAACCTACATTCGTTCCTTCAGTTTTCCTATAATGGGACTTCAGTTTAACAATACGTAAATCTGGGCACCATAAAGTCTGCGTGCCGTTACTTTTTAAGCATTTTTGGATTAATTTTTGCTTTATTTTTATTTCTTATAATTGAAGAGATAGTTTGATGAAATTAGATTAAAATTTTATTTACAAGTAAATATAGATTTTCGAATATGGAAGCCAAAGCTAAATAAGTCAGTGTCTTGGAAAGAAAAATAGTTAAAAAATGCAGGAAGAAAGCAATAGCTTCCCCAAAAATTGGCTAAACTATTGTGAGAACATATTCATCCGTCCAACGTTTCATATATAATGTCAAAAATAAATACAAGTATATTAACTTCAACGCACGATCCAAACGCCCAAGAATATTATCTGTACGAGAACGCAAAATAGCCAATATGACAAAGAGTTATCGTCGTATTACTTCCAAAAATATTATTGCACACGTCAGTCAGTCCTTTAATAAGGAAGTTTGTACAAAAACAGCAAAAATCTTACCTGCGGTTGCAGGTGTAGGTCAGATGGAGTTGATTGAATCTTTAATGGATAAATGAGCATATTTAATGATTTTAAAATGGAATTTAAATCTGAGTGCGGAAAAACATGATTTGTCATATACATTTTTCCTCCAAGAGAACAACGACCCAAATAACACAGCGGCGATCTTAGACTTTGGCTATTGTACAATGCTCCTAAGCAGCTTGAAACACCCCCCCCCCCCCCAAGTCAACTGATCGCAATCCCACTGAGCACCTCTGACATTGTTGAGAAAAAAATTCGCCAGCACGTCATAATAAGCAAAGAAGCTCTTCGAAATGTTATGCATATAGAGTGGACCAAAATCACAGCTGAGGAAGCACAGAAGTTGATCGATTCCACGTAAAATAAACTAAGTGAAGTATTAAAGCAGTGTGGATATCCAAAAAACTATTAATTTAAGGATTTCTTTGAAAAAATTGTATTTCTTATTCCTTTAATTGCAACTGAACGCAGACTTTTTGGTTGCAATATTTATGTACTTGATAAAAGAAATGTAGATTTTGTTATTGATTTTTGTAAATATAGCGTTTAATAAAGATTATGTGAACATAAATTTAATCTCAATGCGCTGATTTACACGGGCATAATTGTGCTGGCATAACATGCCAGTTTGTTGGTAAGAGAGGCATAGAGAGTGGTTTTGTGGTTGGCATAACTTTTCAACCAGCTACAACCCCTCATTAGATGCATAAAACCAATATGACCACAACTTAAAAACAGCAAATGTTAAATGAATACGAAAATCACTAACACACACAAAGCTGTGTATACGTATACGTATTGTGCCAGATAAATTAATCTCGTGTGTTCTCAAAAGAACAAAAATTGTGCGGCTTAAAACTTGTTCTCGTGTAAACTACCTCATTAACAAAAATTAAAAATTTTAAAAACCTCCGACTTTTTTTCAGAAAAGATGTTATTTTTCTAAACGGCTGGACCGATTTTCTTCAAACATAGCTAATAACCCTCTCGATCAAGTCATCTTTCAAACAGAAAAAACTAAATGAAAATCGCCGTTTGGCCTGTACGTGGACACGGACAGACACAGATACACAGACACCGAAGGCGAAGTTTAACGCATGACGGATTCATTGTGCCCCGGCCTTTAATTAAAGGTTTGCGTGTTATTTTCAAATCACTTGAAATATTATTAAGGTGAACGGAGACTTTATGGTCTATGTGTATATCTATAGCACCAAATACAATTTCTGAAAAAAAAAATTAACGTATATGATTTTAAAAACTTCTACAGGACCATTACTAGTTTTGAAATCACTAGTGATTTGAAAAACGTGATTTTCGAAAAATGCTGAAAAACAAAACAAAAAAAATCGATTGCTCAATTTGTTTTTGTTTTGTTTTTGCACATGAACACAAACTAGATAAGATAGCCGATCGGCTATAAACAGGCTAACAACCGCTACCGGCCACAAACAATACATTAATTTAATCATACGCCGCTAGAAAAGCAATAAATGGAAACGTTTTGAAATATTTGCAGAGAATTTTACATCATCATATAATACAATTTTATCGCATTATTATTTCACACATGAAATTTGTTTTATATAACTAAGCAGCAGTGATTCAATCAAACCAGTGCATGCGGCATGCCTGTTCCTACCATAAGTTATTTTTCCTTTCTCTCCTCTTTTGTGTAGTAATTTCCATTTTATTATGAAAAATAATTACATATACTACCATTTACCTGTAACGAGGCATTACTGCTATTCCTTAAAAATTGAACGAATCTTGGAACTATACCCTTTTGTATGACTTCTTCAATTGGAGGGTTTGGATCTCTAGACAATAATTTTCTAAATTTTTGTGTGGCTTCTAGTTGTTCACTTTCAACATCACTGTACAAAGCATCAATCATTTCCTTTTTAATCACTGTACTCGATTGTTGCTGCAGTGGAGAGTAAATATTAGGCTGTTGCAGTTGCTGTTGATGATTAAGCACTGTTTGAGGTATATGCTGCATGTACTGTTGTTGTTGCTGTTCACTATTTTTCGATAAATCTAAACCTTCACTTTGATGCAAAATATCATTAGAAACTTGATGCATTTCAGATTCCTGATAAAAAAAATTTTATCATTCTCTTGAAACCTCTTTATTAAAATAATTTTACCTGCATAATATCATTATCCATGTTATTTAACATGGCGCTACCAGGATTTTCCAAAACAACATTGCGTCGCTTGGTCAGCTGCTGTTCCCGTTTCTGTTTGCGTATTTGTATGCCTTCTTCTTCGCGCCGTCTACGCATCTCGGAAGAGTCTAGGCCTGCATTTTTATAGCGGTGCCTATGTGTGGTGGACATTTCTAAAAATGAAAAATATCCATTTCGGGTTAAGAACATTTCAAGGGTGTGGTTGTTATTATAAGCTAGATAGTAAATAAATTTTTTTTTATAATAAGCGAGGATATTGAAAATAGTTCCTCTAACTTTTTTTCCTCAGTATTTCTTTTTGTTAGCAATCAATGAGACAGTCCGTCAATGAGGCATGCATTTATTTCTCGTATTGACACACACATCGCATCACATCACCGCATAACCATTCAACAAACCCATTGCATTCAACTTCTCCGCTATTTCCCTTAACAATCATTACCAATACATCTAAAGTTACTTTTTTTCTTGCTAGCTCATTTATAATACGCACGGTTTTCCTGCAAATTCTATGGTTTCGCAAATATATGCTCAATATTCTACAAATAGTTTACACAATTTTTTGGAAAACAAAATAATCTACACAATTTTTAAATAAATTACCTTTTAAAAAATTTTATGCAGGAATTATCAAAAAAAAATTGTTAAGTGAAGTTTTTTGTCTAGTGTTGCGAAGTGAATAATTATAGAATCAACAGCGAAGCACAGTTATGTATATGTATGTATGTAGATCTCTATATTCAACAGCCTGTGTTGCAAAATATTGTACTGTACTTTGTAATAGTAGTGCTGCCTTCTCTAAAATTCGAAATATTAAAACTTTTCATTATATATTTATAATACATATAATTTGATTACTGTACAGTGAAAAATCTTCATCACTTTCTGGTAAAACCAAGATGAGTTCTCCGGAGGCAGATATTCTACAAGGCACACTACAGTTACTCGAATTATATGTACACAGCTCCACGCATTTCACATAACTAATTGTCAAAAAATTGTAAGCATTAACTCTGCAGCCACACGTTCAATAATTGGCTTTCAATTTCATTACACATATTGTGTCAAAATTGCTTGAAATTGATAGCTGTGGCACAAACTGATAATCAACTTCATTTTTTAAATGCCACCGACGAAAAAACAACTCATATTTGTAGCTTCAATCAATGTGTGCTGTGACCAGCCGTTCAAATTGAAAACTAAATTGCCATTTAAATGGATAGGTGAATTTGAAATCAATCTAGTTTTCAATCTAAAAAGTTTGATTGTGTTAGTGAAAAAAGTGTGAGTGTATTGCAAATTGAATGGAATTGAAAGTCAAAAAATGAACGTGTGGCCTCCAAGTAAGACAAAGAACTAGTTGCTAAATAAAATGGCCGATTTGTGTGTAATCAGCAATCAGCTGATGAGAAATGTTGTTAATGCGCTTACCTCTTGGCAAAGATCTTGGACCAGCTATCCGATTTATCTGCAATTTTACCGTTCGCGAATTTTTTGTGCAACAGCCGTTCAACATTTTCAAATTACCCAAAATTTACTGAACTATTGGATTTTAATACAAAAAGTGAACAAACTAGAGTTGGGCAAAATCGTTCCTTTTGTGGAATCGTTCCGACCGATACAAAAGACTCAAGGAACTAGGTCGTTCCTTTAGTTCATCGTTCCGGTCTTATACTTTTAACAGTGAATGAACGAGGAACGAGAGAACGTGCCTGTTGCTCGTAAAAACGTCAACAGAAATTTTTTATGTTTTATTTTAATTTTCTTACAAACTATGTAAGAAAAAATGATTCTTTGTTTTCATAAAATATTTGTAAAAAAAATAATAGCCCACCATAAGCAATAAACTTTTGAAATTAGCAAAATTTATCATAAACATTAGAAATAAGTGAACGAAACAAATGTAATACACGTTCTTAAAGGCTCAGTTAGCCGACTGTAATGTAATGTAACTGCAACATCTGATCGATTTTGTTATGTGAAAAGTAATGAAAATGGTTATAGAGATGTAATGTAAAGTAACCTTTTCATACAAAAATATCAATCAGCTGTTTTCTACGTTACAGTTACTTTACATTGCAGTCGGCTAAAGGCTCAGTTAGCCGACTGTAATGTAAAGTAACTGCAACAGTAAGAAACAGCTGATCGATTTTATGTGAAAAGTAATGAAAATGGTTATAGAGATGTAATGTAACGTAACCTAATTTTCATATAAAAATGTCGATCAGCTGTTCTCTACGTTACAGTTACATTACATTGCAGTCGGCTAACTGAGCCTTAACTGAGCCTTTAAACGTTTGTCTTTGACGTTTGTCAAAACAAATTAATTGCACCTCAAGACGATTTGCAATTACAGAACGATAAAAAAGAACCTTTAAAAAGTTCGCACTGTTCCTTTTTAGGAATCGTTCCGCACCGATCCAATTAGGCTCCTTTCAGATTAGGCAACTTTACTTGCGCAAGTCTTGTGTTTGATGGTGTGAGAGGAAAGGACGGTTTGAAGGGTAAAGAATTGCCGAGATTTGAGTACAGACTTGCTTGTACTTGGCAATTCTGTTTCTGCTGTCATTCTTGTCTTGGGATATTATTTGCTTTTGACATTGTCTTTTATTTCTTCTTCGGTGTGTTGTCTAATGTTGTGTTAAGAAAATTTCAAATCACTTTTAAAATTACAATGAATACAGAAATAAAACAAAACGTCAACAAATTAAGAAAATTCGAGCATAAGAAAATTAAACTTGCTCAACAAAGTTGCTGAATGTGAACATAAAAGCAAGTTCAAAAGAAAATAAATAAAAATGAAAATTATACTTGCGCAATTAAAGTTGCCTAATCTGAAAGGGCCTTAGGGAATCGTTCCATGGAACTAGTTCGTTCCGGAACGACACAACTCTAGAACAAACACAAAATATATCCTGTTACATAGAGTCCGCGCTAGGTGAGTTCATCCAACCTCGAGAAATGCCTACCTACTAATGAAATCATGTTATTTTAATTTTTAAATCTGTTTTAGCATGTCCCTATCGTCGAGAGAATTCCTTTCTACATCGCAACTATATAACATATATGAAAAATTGGAACAAAAATTAGAGGTAAACAACGTTCTTGCTAATACAGAAGAAAGAAAGAAGGAAATAATGAATTTATTACACGAATTTAATGACGTAAAAGATGCAGCCCAAATAGTTATAGGCAAATTGGCAAATATGGAAGGCAAAACTATTAAAGAAATTCATTTGTGCTACAATTTACCTTTGAATGAATAAATAATGGTTGTTCTTGGAAAATTGAGATCTCTATTCGCGAGATATGGAAATCATTTTGAAGGTAAAGTCAAAAAATTTAAAATCGACAGCATACACAATATTATTGTACGCATTATCTGAATAAGTTGTATATATATATTTATCTTTAACAAAATTCTAGGCAGCGCTTGACTGTTTAGCAATATGTACATGATCCTGCTTTACAAAATAACTATAATTAGGTACTATTTTCCAGTCATTTAGATTACATAAAAATACAGTCATGCATTTTAGACACATCCACACATTGTACCATCCCACCTTTTCGAGAAGGATCATTAGGGATGAATCTAAAGTGTTTTTTACAATGAATTCGGGTAAAGCATTACAATTTAAGTGTTTTCTCAACAAAATGCGTTTTATTTCTTTTAAGTTGCTAAAACAAATACGTTTAACTTGTTTCTAAACAAAATGAACCAAGACGTGTTCCACAACTACATAAGTAATATCGGGGATCGATTCATTTTGTACTCGGAGGCGAAAACGTCTATTAAAATGGGATAAAAATTAAACTTTTTAAAGAAAGTGGCTGTGGTCCAGAATAAGCGCAAAGCTTCATAATGTTTTACCAGCAGTAAAATATAATCGGCAACGTTCGTTGAAAACTTTATAGGAACGTTCTTTTACAATATCTTCAACATTTAATTCTGATTGCAAAACACGCAGCTAAAAGAAAAAAATATACATTAAGCTACATATTTATCGATAAAGTTTGTCAATAATATATACCTTTCTTTGTTCAGACTTGTATCTTTTATCCACTTCAATATCATCTGGTAGGGACTCCCTTTGTTCTCTTAGCCTCTTAAGTGATTCGGCTGATACCATTATACAACCACGTATCGCTTCTTCACGGTCCTTATGAGCAGTTTGTAGCTCAGCATATAATTCCTTGCAGGTGTTTTGAACGTTCACCTGACCTCTAAATGATTCTGTGGGCAGTGATGTATTTAATGCATAAATTATTTTATCGTCCATATCACGCATTTTCTTCAGAGCATCCTGACAAAAACATTCTATTAAAGAAGTGTGCCTTAATTTCTCATTATTGGTAGAACTTACTTGGAAGCCTAGAAAATCGTGGCAATTATAAAAAATTGCCATTTTATTTCAACTTAGTTTTTAATGTTGTAAAATTGTAAAAAAAAAAATAATATGCGGCAAAAATACCGACAAAGTGACTTGTATTATCTCCACTATTGAAAGCATAATAGAGCTGTGTCGGTCATGAACGAACGGGTACAATTGAACGAATCAGTAAAATGAACGAAGTGAGCCGGTCACTTTACTGAGCTGTTATCGCTCAGCAATACTGAAAAAAGTACTATTGAACGAAATGAACGAGCGAACACACTTGGGTGTTTTTCTTTTATTTTTTTGCTTTTTCTTTATTCATGTGAGATTTTTTGTCACATTTTGGGTTTCATTTGCATTTTTGTCTGCTTTTAGTAACAGTATGACCATTACGAAATTAATGAAATTGCCATTAATACATCTTAAGTTTTTAGAACATATTAAGAGTTTTTTTTAACAAATTTAATATACATAAACATAAACAGTTTATTTTTATTCTTTATATATGGCTCTTTTGGCAATATGAACCTTTTGATTTCTTATTCCCAAGAATATAAAATACTTTAATATCTTAAAAGTTTTTACTTCCTAATTTTTTTTTTGTTTCTTATATTTTCTATTGTTTGTTTTGCTTATTTTGCTAAACAATTCATAACAAACTCACTGCATTTGTACCTTTTTATTTAACTAATCAACTGTTTGTTTGTTTTTATTTCGTTCTATTTCTTTAAAAGAGCGGATGAACGAACTCGTTCTTTTTTAGAAAATGAGCGGTCACTTGAATGAACGATTTGGCACAGCTCTAAAGCATAACCTTAAAAAATTTAGTGTTGCACTTTACAGTTTGAAATGCTTTAAAAATTGTACAAACAGATGTGGAAAATGTAGTCAAGGCGAAATCATTGCGACTGCTGCTGCTCAAGTGACCATTTTCGCAGCTTCTAATTAGAATACACATACCAAGGCAAATTCAAATAAAATTTTCCAAAACTACAACCAAACAACAGAAATATCCAATTCACACACATTTTTATGTACTCTGTAATTCGAAACGAAAGAAAATTCTTTGGAATTTGATGTTAATTATTTTTTTATTTATGGAAATATTAAGGGCAATCATGAATAAAATTCTGTGACAATTTTTTCCCGGGGAACAATTTCAAACAATAGCAAGTAATAGGAAAGACAACAAATTCTAATTGGCCCTGATTTTAAAATTTCAAACTGAATCGAATGCCTTAATTTACCATCAAGCTTACTTTTTAGTATAAAAAATCTAGTTGATTTGATTTGAGGTCTCTTCACGATTTATTATCCAATCCAAAATCCTTTGTCTTGAACTATAACCCAAAAAGTGCCGACTGATTCACACACCTCCAATAGAAAATTTTGTAGAGCGTAGCTAATTCACTTACCTTCTATATAAATACGTTGTACGAGGTAGTAAAAAATTAATTAAAAGTATTAGATTTTGAGTAGATTTTCTACAAATCTACTTGACAAAGTAGATTTCGTTTTATATGCAGAATCTTGGAAAATTAAAAAAACATGTTTCCTTAAATTTTTACATTTATCCAAATTCATTAAACATTTTTAATTTGAAGTTGTTGAATTATTGAAGGTTAAGTTTAATTACAACAAATCTAGAAATATTTTTCAACCGGATCGCAAACTATCCATTTGAAATGTGCTCACAATATTTCTAAAAAAAACTAGTTACAACTGAAAACAAGTCCAAAAACTAAAAAAATATAAATAAAGTTTCTTAATTACTAACAGCGGAACCACTGCCCAACGACTTCATTAGTTGATAACATTCATTCAACTTGCGCTTATCTCCAACACGCTCTAAAGTTTTAGCTGCTTCAGCTAACATGCCGGCACGCTCACCCGGGGAACATAATAATGCAGACGGTAAATATTTGCATGCAACATACATAGCAGCAGCACGTTCACGTTCACCGCCTTCAAAATTATGATTTTTATCTTTGCTTCCACATATAATCGACGATTTTGCATGTTTATAATGCAAACTGCGATCTAATAATTGTTGTGTAGGACCGGGAGATGCACCGGCCATTAAGCGGCATACAGCTTCATATAAGTAAATACGTGACTGTCCACTCTACAAAATAGAAAACGAGTATATTCTTTTTTTCCATAACCCATTGATAATAAAGCTTACAGGTATATCCTCCACTATGCTTCTTAGGGAATTCAAATCCTTCTGAAATTTTTCCAAAACATCGCCAGGCACTTGATAAAACCCATCATCATCGATATACATGTATTCAGATTCCCAAACCTGCGTGCGCGTTTCTAAAATCCAATCGCATGTAAGCAATTGGAAAAGCTAATTTACAAAATTTAATCCGTTTTATAATAATTCAAGTGAATATCATTAACGTATATATACATATATGTATATTGTTCAAATGTATAACAATTATTTTTCAATTTTCCATATTGTATAAGTGGGTTGATTCTAATATTGACAAAGTTTGCACTGCAGAAGTATTGTCAGATTTCTCGTTATAACACACAGACAATGCGACTACAATGCACCTTTGTCCAATATTACTTAAAGAAAAAGAATTTGTTTCTAAATACTTTAGTAAAATGTTGCATTCTTACCAATTTTATGCCCTTGGTATTTTTTATTTTATTAACTGTAAGGCATTCTTGTAAATAAGCACTTGATTCATCACATATTTTCAGAAGAGTTTGTTTCTCACGGCATTTCAAAACAAGTCCATTTATACTAAAAATTAATAAAAGCATATTAATAACGATATACATATGTATGTAGGTATACATTTACATAAGCATGTACACTAGAGTGGCTGTTATTTAATTTTTTTTTTGATTTCTTAAGCTCTCTCTCCCAAATCGGTTGTTTTATTAAAAAAAAAAAAACAAAAATAATCATAGCCATACTTTGTGTTTTAGGGGTACGTCCGCCCCTCAAAGTTGGCCTTCAACCCAATTTTTCAATGTAATTTTTTGCATATGACTATCTTTTTAAAAATAAAATATTTTAGCTCTTCTAGTCAACAACATTTGTCTCAAAGGTAGTTTTTTGCTAAAATTAATATTTTAGAGAATAATGAAGAAAATTACCAACAAAATACCAAAAATTTTATATACCAAAATTATATTTATGTATATGGAAATTATTTATATTAAGCATGTACAATAAGAACTTACTATTAAATTATTTCATACATATACATACATACATATAGTCAAAAGAAAACTAAAAAATAAAAAAATAAAAAAAATAAAAAATAAAAAATCACATTGAATATATGGGCTTGAGGGCCAACTTTGAGGTGCGGATGCAAGTAGTGTATACCTATTGTCAACGAAAATTTCGAAAAAATAACCGAAAGTCTTGTAAGTTACTTGAGAGTTTACACAGTCAGTTGTAAGTTCAATTTAAAATCGTTCTCGAAGCGTACACGTCTTATGAAAATAAATTTGTTTTTGAATGGAAAAATGTGTTTATTTTAAAAATATATGAACTCAGTCAGTATTGCCGTATTCCCGATATCATAAAATTACTGAAAAGTATATTTTCTCCAACAACTTTTTTTGCAAATATGCATGAAATTCATATATAAAAATATGATTAAAGGCTGGAACAGAATAGTAGCTGTAGTACGACAAAAAATAAATGTTTGTGTATGTCAACAAGGATTATATTATTGGTCATTTCTTTAATACAATTTAGCAATTTTTCGCTAACTTGCGATTTTTTTTCGCATTTAACCGAACTTTTTTATTTTTAACGGCACTGGCGATTTCTAATCAATTTTAGGGCTTGCTTCTGATTTTGCAACTTCTCGCGAATTTTTGCACAGTTCGCGATATTAGTGATTTTGCATTTTTTCAGCTTCCTGACAATTTCGCCGATTTTTAAACAATCAGGGCTATCATGAATAAAATTCCGCGTGAAATTTTTCCCGGGGAACAATTCCAATTAATAGCAAGTAATAGGGTAAACAAAAAATTCTAATTGGAAAAGGGAGAAATTTCACGCGGAATTTTATTCATGATAGCCCTGAATATTAAACTTCGTTATCACCCCGCTGGTAGCAAGTTTTTGCAAATTTTCGTAATTTTCGCAATTTTTTGCATTCTTTACAGTTTTAAGAGATTTTTTCGCGATTTTTTTTTGCATGTTTTCAGAGTGCTAACATTTTTGCGGTTATTAGACTATGTTAAGAGTATCATCCCGCTGTTAGTAACTTTTTGCGAACTTTGGCGTTTTTCACGATTTTTATATTTTTAGGGACTTTTAATCAATATTGTGCTTTGCAATCGTTCAAATTTTAGCAAGTTTTTGCAAATTTTCATAGTTTTCGCGAATTTTCCGAAATTTTTGCTTGCTTTACAGTTTTAGCGAGTTTTAATAAATTTTAGTACTTCTTTCCAATATTGCATTTTGCGGAATTTTGTTGCTTGAGGAAATATTTAAAATTTTTTATTGATTTTTACACAACACATACGAAGTTAATTCGAGGTTGTACAAATTCACACATTTTTCTTATATAATCTTACAAGGTTTTTAAGAAAATATTTATTTGGTAACCACGCAAAAAGCTTTAGTATTCTGTTCACATTTTTTTCTTGCTGCGCTACTAGTACGTCGTCAGCTTCAACTACTACTACAACTATTCTATTCTGTTCCAGCCTAAAGATGCATTGTTGTATAGTTGTGTTTTTTTATATATTCCCCCTTATTGTGATTGGCGATTTTGTGGCGAAATTCAGGCGTTTTGTACTAGATTAAAGAAAAAGTTACTTTGTTTACTTTAATCAACTACAAATTGTCAAATTTGAAGTCGAAAAACGCCAACCACGATAAGGGGGAAATCTGCAATACGTACTACTTTTATTATATGAAGTACTAACAAATTTATATAAAACTTATTCTCGGTAACACTGTTTCTTCATTTGTCATTTTACTTAGCATTTACACATGTAAGTGCAAGTTCGAAAAACTCAATACGCTCACACTTTTTTACTAATACAATCATATTTTTTGTACTTACTGCTCAGCTTACAACACAATTTCCTTGTAAGTCCCTATTTACACTATGCAAGTCTTATCGCTAAGCTGATTAGTTTATTAGGAGAGAGAGACGGGGGGAAAAGAAACGTTGCTGTTCCTCTCGTCTCTCTCTCCCTGAAACTAATTAGCTTAGCAATAAGACTTGCACAGTGTGATTTGGGACTAAGTAAATTTTTGTAACAGTACGTCTCCACGCGCAATATTTATTTCCGAACATAAGCAATAACGTCGGCAGCATGACGTCACAAATATGTTCATGTACAAGCTTATGTTCTGGGCTATAGAACACGCATTGTGGTATTGGACATAAATTTAAAAAAATTCACTGTGTATAGATCGATATTTTTTATGTTAATTTTAATTTATTTTATTTGATTTAAAACTAATTGGTTTATATTCGTTTTATTATACATTAAAAAGTATGTATTTTTACCCCAGTCACAAGTTTTTTTTATTTAAATGTTGTTGGAAATAGAATTTGACAGTTGAAAACATAATTATTTCCAAGTTTATTGCGCGTGGAGACCCCCAGTAAGTAAAATGACAAATGAAGAAACAGTGTTACCGAGAATGAGTTTTGTATACATTTTTAGTACTTCGTGTAATAAAAATTATATTTATTGCTTATTTCATGCAAAAATAATATATAAAAGCAACAAAACTATGCAACAACGCATCTTAATTATGTTTTTACAATTGAGTTTCATACATTTTGACAAAAAAGTTTTGGAAGAAAATAATATTTTCAGTAATTTTATTATTCTGGGAATACGGCAATACTTGATTGATATATTTTTGAAATAAACATATTTTTTTCTTTCAACGTCAAATTTATTTTCATAAGACGTCTACGCTTCGAAAAATTTGAAAATTGAACTTACAACTGACTGTGTAAACTCTCAAGTAACTTGCAAGACTTTCGGTTATTTCTTCGAAATTTTCGTTGATAGTAGGTATACACTATTTGCAAGCAATTACTTACATGTGTAAATGCAAGGTTACTTACAAAAATTACTTACAAGGAAATTGTGTTGTAAGCTGAGCAGTAAGTACAAAAAATGTGATTGTGTTAGTAAAAAAGTGTGAGTGTATTGAGTTTTTCGAACTTCCACTTACATGTGTAAATGCTAAGTTACCCTGCAATTACACATGTAAGTGATTCGTTGCAAGTAGTGTATACCTATTATCAACGAAAATTTCGAAGAAATAACCGAAAATCTTGCAAGTTACTTGAGAGTTTACACTCAGTTGTAAGTTTACTTTTAAAACTTTTCCGAAGCGTACACGTCTTATGAAAATAAATTTTCTTTTGAATAAAAAAAATATTTTTATTTCAAAAATATATGAATCCAATGTTGCCGTATTGCCAAAATCATAAATTACTGAAAATAATATTTTCTTCAACAACGTTTTTGTCAAAATACATGAAATTCATATGTAAAAACATAATCAATATGCATTGTTGCACAGTTTTGTTCTTTTTTAAATATTATTTTCTTATAAATACGAAAGAAATCAGCAATAAATATTATTTTTACTATACGAATTACTAAAAATTTATACAAAACTCATTGTCGGTAACACTGTCCCTTCAATTGTCATTTTACTTACAGAAATTTACTTACAAGGAAATTATGTTGTAAGCTGAGCAGTAAGTACAAAAAATGTGATTGTGTTAGTAAAAAATTGTGAATGTATTGAGTTTTTCGAACTTGCACTTACATGTGTAAATGCTAAGTTAAACATAACTTATCGCTATGAAATTTGTTTGTATTTTTTTTACACAAAACTGAACCGATTTAGGGATAGAGAATATAAGAAATAAAAAAAATTCTCCATACAACTAACAGCCGCTCTAATGTACATATTACATATAAGAACATATCTATTAGTGTCCTGCACAAGATATGTATCTTATAAGAACTTTCAAGACATGAGGGATTTTTCAAATGCTTTACTACAGCGAAATCTTATAAAACAAACGTTAACAACACTGTTTGCAAGAAATTTGTTTCAGTATTGTAGGTATAAGAGTAAAGAAGAAAACACTTCGTGACGGAAGTATTTGTAATACTTGCTTCTTTCTACACATGAGCGCGTGTACAAACGTCATGCATGCATGTGTGTATGATCTTTTATTTTTCTGCGCACATGCAAAGGCACACACATGCATTAACATTAGTTGTATGCGGTTAACCACATAATAGCCCTGCAGTCAGACTGGGGCCAAGTGTCTCTATGTCAACACTAAAACTATAGTAGTAGTTACGTTGTCTACAATTTCTCATTTATTCGTCAGTATAAAATAAAGAGAGAAAACAGATGTGGTGCATTTCTGGTGGATTTTGCAACAACTTGTCAATATACATAAATTAAGGTATAGAAATGTACCAGTAAATTTCTGGTTTGTATGTCTCCATGTTCCCATAAGAACTATGAATTCACTATCTAGTCAATTGTTTAAGTGTTACTAGTAGAATTTCAATGACAAGTACATGCTAAATGTCTATAGCACAAAGTATTATATGGGGAATAATTGTAGAGTAGTACTGGTGACAAAGTCAAAAGCGACTCAGTACATTTTCACCATCGACATTTCCTTCAGGGAGCTTACCATCTACATATTACACACACACACACTCAAACGTACAATATGAAAAATAATAAGCATACACTAACCAACAGTACTTCTTTTGAGTGTTTGTTACAAACAAGCTGTCTTGGGACATCGCTTGTTAACACTGATATACACGTACACCAATACATCCAAGGTGCTTCGCTTATAGTACGACAGCATTTATTATTGGTTTAGTATAATACATGCGACGTGAATACATTTAAAAATCATGACGTATTTACATTTAAAGACTGTTTACGCAGGTCTCTAATATCTATAATACATGGACATTGGGGTGAAAGAACAAGAGCTGTGTTATTTATGTAACTCGATTCGCAAATAGAAATGTTCGAATTTGTATGTTATTAACATTACAATTCGAAAACATTCCGTTCGTTTCGGATTAAATAATAACCCACCAGTTTGTAATACAGTAAGGCCTCGATTATCCGTGATTCTCTTGACCGCCAACATTGATTATCCGTGATTCGAAAAATTGTAATTGTTTTAGTTTTGTCCATCGACTTTCTGATTGCATCTATTATCCGAGATTGCCAGGAAGCAACCTGTTCTAAATCCTCGTTTACACCATAACAGAAAACACGATGATTGCTGGCGTGACAGCCACTGTCGTTGATCAAGTTACGAGTTGATATTTCGACAGTACCAATAAATGTCACAATTTCTAATAGAAATGAACTCTCATGCCAGTACTATCATGGTGTGAACGAGGTTTAATGTACAAACAAACATATCACACTTGTTCCTCTAAAGGCAGACACTAACTGCCTTATGTATAATGAAAAACCAGCAAGAAGTTAGCATAAGTGGCAAAATTTAACGTAGTCTTAACGAGTTTTGCAATACAATTTTACATTAAAACTCACTCTAGGATGTAACCGTGAGTTAAAACTACATAATGCGCAAATTTTTTGACGTAAAATTTTATGGAGGAACTCGCTAAAACCTAGTTCAATATCGTCACTTATGCTAACTTCATGCCAGTTTTTCATTATACATAATGCCGTAAAAGTTTAAAAATTTTGTTGGCGAAAGATGTAAGGCTTTTAAAGTGAGTATATATGATTGTTTTCTATCCAAAAGTAGCGATATGTGTGTAAATAGTAAATAAAACCTGTATTTTTAAGTGAGACATTTTTAGATGTTAATTGAACTATAGTGAATTTTTAATCAGAAATAATTTTTAGTCAGGCTCAATCAAGTTCAGTAATTTCAATTCTTTATTGAATGAAATATTTTTATTAATTAATGTGAGTTTCTAAAGAAGAGAAGATAAATTCAACTTATAGTACGTTTCCATATACGTGATTTAGTTCAAAACATTTGATTTGCCCAAATTAAGTAATTTGCGAAGTGATTTGCCATACATTTTTCATATGAGCAAATTATCTCAAATGACTTAATTTGCTACAAATTAAGTCGAATTTGTCAATGCAACACTGCGCTGCTGCTATTATTACAAATGCAACTCTGGGTCATCCATTATTGATGACTTACAAATCCGAAAAAGTGACATTTAAGTACGAATTAAAATGACAGATTCTATTTGCTTATAAAAAGGAAAAAGTAATTTAAAAAAAGAAAGTTATTGTCAATGTTGTTTTCCATTCTTATGTATATGTTTTATTTATTTTGCTGTTCCAAATTATTATTAAACAAATTTGTGTGCTAATTTTAGGTTATAAAAATAAATAAACAATTCAAACGTCAAATTTATTTCGAAAATTCGAACATAGAAACACTTACAACACATAATGGAAACACTTCGACATGATTTTCTCAAATCAACTTAATTTGCTCATAATGGAAACGTACTATTAGACTTTATAGCTGGGGGAAATACCGATATTTTTCTGTGCAGCCACGCACTTCATCACTTGGCAAACACAGTTTCAAGCCAAATCAACTGTAGAAAGCAAAAACAAAGTAACATAAAGCCACTACAATAATACTTACATGTATGTACCGACGGTACATCGAATAAGTAATAGTAATTAATGTGATTATCGTAAAAGATAAGCAAGAATAGTTCAACATACTTAGGTAGAGTGATATAACTTCGTGCTAACCAAATAGAAAGTAAAAAAAATGGAAAAACAGAAAACTTACAAATGTATTTACCAATGGTAAATCAATAATTGTATACACAATAAGCATTTCTCATATTCCATTTCATACTAAATTTGCGTTAAATAGCTGATGTTAATAACAAAACTCTACCCCAGTAGATAGACGTGGGTGCTGATGAAGTGCGTGGCTGCACAGAAAAATATCGGTATTTCCCCCAGCTATAAAGTCTAAGTTAAATTTATCTTCTCTTCTTTAGAAACTCATATTAATTAATAAAAATATTTCATTCAATAAACTTATATTTTTATTAAAACCCACCTGATTAATATTGTTTTCGCCTTTAATATCGAGTGCAACGCTTTTGGTAAATGGTCACCACTTTCGATCAATGACCTGGGTAATGTTCTAACTGTTTCCAAAAGATTTTCGGCCAATGCATCCTCTCCCAAAAGCCAATGTACTGCTATTTCCAAAACGCTTATCCACCATTCAATCTTTGTATCGTCATTTTCCGATGAAAGAGTATCACGCAACAATGATGTATACTTTAATACGTTACTGACCATAGTACCGGCTGGAGCAGCTGTATCATTAGAATTCTGCGTTTTCTTCTTACCACCATTAGTCTTATGGTAGCCTGAACCCAATAAACATTGTATGGCTCTAGTCAGCAAATGTTCACGATAATGTTTGACAACATAGGACATTGGATCAGCCGGGTTGCTAAGTCTGGCAAAGAGAGCGTTGTCATTCGCATTCGCATTTTCGTTCTCAT
The DNA here is from genome assembly GCA_949987645.1 of Tachina grossa. Classification (NCBI taxonomy): domain Eukaryota; kingdom Metazoa; phylum Arthropoda; class Insecta; order Diptera; family Tachinidae; genus Tachina; species Tachina grossa. The sequence continues at coordinate 151,718,666 of OX465276.1, forward strand.
TTTCATTTTCCACAAAGTCAAAATTATGTGATATAAAATAACGGTAACCATATGATGTAAAAAGCCAATGGGTGTCTTTTGCTTGTTCATGGATTTTGGAATTTGCATTTTTTGCACGGCTAATAAAATAGCGACCAAAAAACTTCAGATATCGGGGATAACTGCGTTTAACTCTTAACGCCGAAGTGATAAATATGCTGGCCAATTCATGCGGAGTCAATAAGGAGGCTGCAACTTCTGTCATGTTAATTGCATATAGTGACATGACTAAACCGTGGGAATCATTTATTTTCGATGTCAAATGTAATTGGTTTAAACGATTAAATATTAAAGCCAATGCTCTAGCCGACGCTAAAGCTTCTTTTCTTTGCTTTTCATTGCAAAACAGACCACCAGCTTTTCGCGACAATATACGGCCAAGCCAAATACGGTTAAAGAATAAGCGTATAAATTGCCATGTGGTCACCGCAAATGATTCTAAACGTGTTGCTGGCAGAGTAATGCCAAAGATTTGCAAACATAATAAAAACTCTTTGTAGGCATTTTCGGAATTTCCCTAAAAAAATTTTATAATTCAAGATTCCTTTCGTCAATGAATACTTTCTTTGACAGAAATTATAAATTTAACTGTAGTACTTACGGTTGCAAAATAATGTTCTGCCATTTTCTTATGTTTCCAATATGTATCAGATGCTGCCGTTTCAGAACCCAGCAAAGGGTCGCCATATACCAATACTTTTACCATACACAAAAGCATAATTAAAATGTTCATACCCCACAAAATTAAGGAAGATGCTGAATATTCCCAAAAAGGGCTATTGTCAGCTAAGGTAAATTAAAAGCAGAGAAAAATGAAATTCCGAATAAATATCTAATTAACGGACTTGGCTTACTAGTTTCTTCAATTGATAACATTCTCCGCCGACGCACCAAGTTATCGCCTTCGTACAGATACCTGCTGCCCGATTCGTAGTAGTTGAGAATATTTTTGAATGGATTTATAGTAATTATGGCAAACATAAACATACACAAGGCTAAACGAGAATGAGCTGTCATGCCTTGCATTGACTTGGGCAGTATTTCCAAGTCACCATCTTTAATGATAGACGAAGAACTTGCGCCATCATAGGGTGAAGGAGGTAGTGATATATCTGAATGTGGTGGCGATAATGATGGGTCCGAAGCATCACCCCGTGGTGGTGTCATCAAAGATTGTTCTTTATCATAAACAATTATGTCCTCATTTGATGATGGTTTACGTTTCTTACCGCGTTCTGTTGGATGTAGCAGATCCTGAACCTTGGAACCATCACGAGACATAAGCTCGCTCTGTAAACGTTGCACTTCCTTTTTAAGCTCATAGTTTTGTCTTTGTAAATCCCTTATTTTATCCACGGATTTGCGCAGAACCGCCGATTTATTTAATTTCGCCGCTTCACCCACTACCAAGTTCTTAAGTTCAATAATTTTATCATTGATGGAAGTTCTGTAACGCCTCTCAATGGCATTATGAGCAGACCGTTTGACCTCCTTAACTTTGGGCTGGCTACGTGGAATACATATTTTTACATTATCCATGTTACTATGGTCGGGTGATGACATGGGAGAGGTGCTGCTTACAGAAGATGTGGCTGGTTGCTGTGTAGTTGTTGTCGCTATCGTTGCTATGGTAGCTGCTGCTGCATTGGAAGCATCTGCTACTGGCTCTAATACAACTGGTATGTGAGATGTTAAAATTGCAGTGCCATTGGCCGTAGTGTACATGACAGCAGGATTAGCTTGTATGATAACTTGTGTTTGCTGCTGTTGGGTTTGAACTGGGGATACCCTTTGCTGATGATGGGGAGAATGTGTTTGGGTAGTATACTACAAATATCACAAAAATCGTAAGCACATTAGAATGCGCATACATATCGCTCACTTACTCAAATAACGTCATAACTCAAAAAAAAAAAAAACCAGAATGTGTGTATGAATATGTACAATACATACTACTGAGACGGCTTTCCACACGCAAAGTTTACTTTGCAAAGCCCTGAGTTTGTAGGAAAGAAAGGAAAAATCATTCATCTCTCAAGACTTTGCAAAGTAAATTTTGCGTGTGGAAAATCCTTCTGAATTTGACGATTTTTTTAAAAAAATGATTCTTACTTAAAACATAATCGCTATGTTCATATCGCACATTTACTTCAATAGTGGCATAACTCAAAAAAACCTGTTTTGCAGAAAACGCGTTTTAAGTTTTCAATTTGCATACAACTCAATGGAGAAAATAATTATTCTCTCATTAGGTATTTATATGAAATTTTTACACAAGATAAAATACAAAAATGCAGCATCTTTCTGCATTATTAACTCAAAAAACTAAGTTTTTAGTTATGCCACTATTGAAGTAAATGTGCGATATGTATGTATCAGAGATGCGCAATGAGTAGTGAAAATGTAAGTGCAGTTGAATAATGATTTATAATTTCTTGTACTTATGCGCACTCATACTTATTGCAATGTTGTATATAATTGCGTTCGCGTACTCAAAAGGTTTTACAAATTTTTACTGAACTTTACTGCATTTTACTAAATTGCGTTCTTTTACCCAAAATACAGTAAATGAGAACACAAATTCAGAGAGTAAAGTGACAGTTCTTGACTGAGTGTTTTGCAAATTTTTACTGCATAAATTTGTCGTAGTAAAGTTTAGTAAGACAAAAACATATGATTCAAAATGTAAACAAATGAAAAGTAAGCAAATGAAAAATGCAAAAATTTGAGAAAAGGTTAAATAAAAATCGTGAGTCATTAAAAAATAATTAATTTATACATAAATCATAGTAATAACAGCTGTTAATATACATATTTTGTAATATATTTTATTAATCCTTTTGTTTTGCAATTTATTTTAATTACTCAGAGTTGTAAAACTGTAAAGTATCTGGGTACTTAGTATCGTACTTGCTTTTAAGGTAATCAGTAGCATTAACAAATAGTCATGTAATTTTTAGTAATTTAGCCAACAACAAAACAAGGAAATTAAAAAGAAATTAATTACAAATATTACATGAAATAAATTACAGAATTTATTCTTAGATTGTCCGTGTTATGATAATATTGTATCGAGTACCAATAGTTGAAAGAGTTGCATAGTCAAAAGCTTATATATTTTTCAACACTATGTGGAGTTAGAGTCAGCTGTTTCTTTAATCTTACTAATTTTTACTATTTTTCCGTTCGCGTACTTTTTTCGGTAACAGCTCTTTTTGAGAGTAAATTTTAAAATTTCCGCAGTAACTACTCATTTACTGCATTTTACTGCAAAAGTAAACGAACACACTTTATGAATCATATTCACTCAAAAGTTTGAAGTTCTCATCGCACTCATACTTAGCAAGATTTATGACGTTGTTGATTTCGACTCTCGTGAACTCAATGTTTATAGACGATGCAAAATAAGTATTGTATGGCAAACCCAACTTCGTATACGAACATTAAAATACTCATTATGAGGTTATGTGTTTGTTCATTATGAGGTTACAAATGTGTCTTTTTATACACTTTATACTGTTGTAGTTGTACTATATGGATGAGTTGAATGAGCTAAACAACGTAAGTAGTACAAGTATTTTTCTGAAATTATAAATCAAACTGAGGTGATTTATGAGTGTGACTGTGGTACAACGTCGCACTCATATTTATTGCAACCTATACTTATAAATCAATATTATTGTGAGTGTGCGTAACTCAGAGTAGTTGATTTTTTTGAGTAGTATGATGTGACCGAATATGGCCCATAGGCTATGTATACATAATGAATAAATAAATAAATGAAAAATGAAATGAAAATGATGTCTACTCACTTATATATGAAATTTTATGAGTCAGTATGAATAGCGAAAACATGTATATAAAATATAACATGGGACTAAGCATACTTACATATCGTCACCTTAATATAGAAAGGCCCTAAGTCATCTTTTTTTTAAATCGAGATTTTTGCATTTTTTCGATACAATAGATGTTTTCTATCGAAATATAGAATAAACTCGAATTCAAATAAAATAGAGGTGTCTTAGGATACCCGGTTATAGCTTTGCTACTTAGTTAAATAAAACAAATTTCATGTGTGAAATAACAATGCAATAAACTTATATATGATTATGTTAAAACGTTTCCATTTATTTCTTTTCTAGCGGCATATGATTAAATTAATAGGTCTGTTCCAGATGCATAACAAAACAGTCCGAACTTGTACAAAGTTATCCAAAAGCGTTCCAGATAGCAAATTTCGTGCAGTTTTGAGAGCGAATGAGAGAGTAATTTTTTCATTTCCTGTACAAACTAGTACGAACTTTTTCTTCTGGGTAAGTTCGGACAAGAATTAAATAATCAGCTGTTTTTTGTTTACATATCGAACTGAAAAACTAACCAGAAAGTTTGCAAATATAGGAAAAAAAGTATTTGCATACAAATTTATTAAAAATCAATATGGAAGGTTTTTTGAACAAAGTTGAAGGTGTGAGTACATTTGTACACATTTCCCTATTTATTTAATAAAAAAAATGCTGTTTTTAAATAATTTACTTTTTAGAACTCATTTTCATTTGCTTTTTAAAGCTGTTGCCAATGATGCAAAACTTTTTTATAATGTTATGCGTTTTAAGCGACTAAAATCACTTAAATTAAATTTAATTTAAAAAGTAAGCAGCACTAGTATTTTAAGATGGGCAATTTTGGTTTTTTGCGTTCCAGCAATTTTGGATAACTTTTGCATATTCAGAGAGCAATTTTCTTTTTACTCTCATTAGTCCGAACTTGTACGAAATCTTGTGGAACACACCTAATGTATTGTGTGTGGTTAATGGCGGCTGTTAGCCGGCGTACAGCCGATCGGCTGTGTTCTCTGGTTTGTGTTCATGTGCAAAAACAAAACAAAAATAAATTGAGCAATCATTGCTCATTGTGTTTGTTTTGATTTTGTTTCACTTACTTTAAAGAACGAAACAAAGCAAAATCAAACAATTTCTTTCGTTTATTTTCGTACTCCGCTTTTAAGTGCAAATCAAAAAACAAAAATTAATTTGTAACTGTAATAGTGTCGATAAATTTTTTATTTACGAAAATCACGTCCTAACTGTATCGCGCAGTAAATAGCAAAGCTATAATAATGAATTAGGACCTTTCTATATTAAGGTAACGATATGTTTGTATGTACATACCTTAAGAGTAGTTTGCGTTGGCAAAATCTGTTGTGGCTGTTCGTCTGTTAAGTTTAATTCTGGGTTGGTGTTAGCTGTTCCCACTTGTTTTATACCCTGCACAGTCAGAACTTGTGGCATAGATTTTATCCTTTTGTATTGAGTTGTTGTTGATACTGCAACATTTGCTGTATTTCCAGAAATTTGAGAATTTTTCTCAGGCGATAGGCTCCTATTCAATGAATTGTTGGTATTATGTATAGCAGCTGCTTGTAGTATAAAGCCATTGTTATTGCTACTATTTTCAGGAGTATTAGCTGTGGTAGCATACAAAATTGATGGTATTGTTGGTATAGCCGAATTGCTAACTTGAGTTAATCCAATTGTATCATTACTTATATGCAAATTACTTAACTGCAAAGGAGTAGCTGATTTTTTGCTTGATTGTAAAATAATATTTCCCGTTCCTCGGATCGCATTAGTATCCATAGATTGTAAATGATTGGTTAAATTTAGCTGCTGCGATTGTTGTGCTGTTTGCTGTCGGTTTAACACCATTGCATTGTTTAGTGAGTTTTGTTGTAAAAGTGTAGCTGTTGGCATCATTGTCACCGATGAAGATGGGCTTGACATGGGTGGAATAGGACTAAAATTTGAACCCATTAAGGGGTCAGATGCTACTATAGGCTTATATGTCGGTGACTGCATATCGGAACGTTGCGGTGACAAATGCATTGGTGTTAAGGATTCTTGTTTAATGCGCATTTCATGAGCCACATGTTCAGACTTAACACTTCCGTGGTTTTCATCCATTGGGCAGTCAAGACTGCTAAGAAGATCATCCGGAAGTTGATCAATATCATCTAAAAAATTTTTCAACATATCTGAAAGTGATTTGGTATTAATTCCGAATTTTTATATAACTTAGTTAAATACATTTTTGTAGTTATTGTAAAATTTTCATAAACAACACACGTGTGTTATTATTCAAATTAAATTAAAACGTTATTTTTAAACAAGTAGGTGAATGCAGCTCAATCAAGTACCAACAGCCCTTTTAGACACGAAAGAGGAATTATTGACACTATGTCTTTCACACAGCTGAATTAAGACTTTGCAAAGTAAACTTTGCGTGTCTAAATCGGGCACAAGTTAATATTTGACCCTCCACACGCAAAGTTTACTTTGCAAAATCCAAGTGAGGAATACTTTCTCTTTCTGTTTTTCTCCCAGCTAAATGAAGACTTTGCAAAGTCAACTTTCCGTGTCTAAAAGGGATAAAAGTAAAGTTTGTATGTGGAAAAGGGCTCTTTACAACACAGAAAAAAATCAAATTTTGCATAGAGTTTCAACCCTTTTAGATACGCAAAGTTTACTTTGCGTCTTTCTCATAGCTGAATTTAGACTGTCCCGGTTTACACGTTTCAACTTTTGTTGCTCAACTCGTAATTCAGCTGTATGAAAAAGGGGGTATTTGTATTTCATTCTCCGTCTTTCTTACAGCTGAATTACAAAATTACAAAAGTTGAAGTGTGTGAACCGGGACAAAGGAAACTTTGCGTGTCTAAAAGGGGTATGTGTGTGATTTTGTACCAAGTGTATGTGAGTTATATAGCGGTATCAGATTGATGTGCAATATACATACATACATACATATGTACGTATTAGGGAGTAACGAATGTTCGCATTCGCAAATTATTCGCTTACTTTTGCTATTTTATTTTATTTCAAGCGAATACTAAACCGTAAATCCAGTTGTGTTTGGTAATATTTATCTTTCTGTTTTAAGAATTTAATAAATTAATAAATATTTGCTCAATTCAATACTCAATTTAAATAAAATGTTATATGTAGTACATCTGTGTATATAATACAACTTCATGTTCTGATATAAATTAATTTTCGTGTGATTTTTTAAAATATTGCAATATTTGCATTCGCTTTCGCAAAATTTCAAATGCATTATTCGTTTTCGCATTCGCTAAACTGGTATTCGTTACATCCCTACATACATATATCGAATTATTGTATACTGTGGTGCATATGTATTATATCACATACATACATTTGTAATATGCACGCATAATGACGGTATAGTAAATATTTCCGTCCCATGTTTTTCAAGCACGAAGTTAAAAAGTTTCCCTTACTTACCTGCTGGTATCATTTCCTTAATTATTGTGAATGCATCTTCGTCTTTAAAGAGTTCGAGCGAATCCACCATGCCACTAGACATAATATCCATATCTAATGATGGATCCATATCCATCTTACAAAAGTTTTTGACTGCTTATTGTATTGTCGGCAAATAATTGATGATTTTATCCTTATTACGAATAGATTTACAATTACAAAAATTATGATATTAATAATGTATGCAATTATGTAAATAACATATAATAATCAAGAAAAATCATGCAAATATTAAAAACTGGACAAGTTTGAAATATTGCATAAATTATTTTTCATTTTAAAACGAAATATTTTTATTTATTTAGCGAAAATTGAAATTTTGGGTTAATGATGCACAATTAATCCGCATATCGTTCTTCATATTGAGGTAGTTTAGACGAGAACAATTTTTAAGCCGAACAATTTTTGTTCTTTTCCAAATTACACGAGACTAATTCAACTGGCACAAAATGTATTCGTATACACAGCTGTGTGTGTGTTAGTGTTTTTAGTATTAATAACATTTGCTGTTTTTTAAGTTGTGTGTGTATTGGTTTTATGCTGCTAATGCGGGGTTGAAGCTGGTTGAAAAGTTATGCCAACCGCGAAACCACTCTCTTTGCCTCTCTCACCAACAAACTGGCATGTTATGCCAGCACAATTACGCCCGTGTAAATCAGCGCATTGAGTAAAAATCTCACACAAATATCTTGTTTACTCAACTTTTGAAAGCAAAATAAAATTTTCTTTTTCTATTTAGTTGTGTGACGTTGTTTTAGTAAACGTGCGATATGTCATACATATATTCCACTTTAATAAAATTTATGGCCTAATTTTGTAAAACGCAACAATCAGCGTTGACGAAGTTTTTATATATTTGGTTTGTGTAATTTAAGGGGTAAAGGCCGCCCTACAAGAACACTACCTCAATTGACTGCTCATTTTATCGGAAGTCATGCAGCATATATCCATCAATGCGTAGAACAAAGTTTCTATCACATTGTTAAAGGCAAAATGAAATGTGATGGAAACTTTTGTGTACGTGTGATGTTGCATCTCTCTCTCTAAAAAAAATGAATATAACATATAGTTGAACTACTCACTCCAGTGCATTTTACTAATCAATGATAGCATAAATATTACTCAAGTTTGACTGTTCATAATTGAATAATATATCCCCCACAATTGAGTATTCATTTATGATTGATATATTGACAGCAAATATAATTTTTATTTTATTTGCTTTTTATTATAAAAAATAACTAAATTACACAAGTAAATAACATGCATATTTAAAACAAAAAATACAAATAAAAACACAAAATAACTTCAGCGGTATCTAGCCCTCTTCACACCTTTTCATCTCCAACGCACCTAGCTCTTGACAAACATCTGAAATATTGAAAATAAATATACATATTAAATTAATGTGAATTCTTTTATTCGCTATTTTACTTATCTTTTTAACACTTTTGTAAACTTTTCACAGGCAGAATGAATTGCATTACCGCCTTCTTCAACTCCCAACGCATCTTGATCTTTCCAAATATCTAAAAATTGAAAATTAAACGAATACATACATACATACATATGTATGTATATTTTCAATTAAATTGTATAAAATTTCTTTTGTTCATTATTGTTTTTATCTTACCTTTTTCACAAAAACCATAATTTTTTTACCACTTTTATATTTACATTTTAATTTTACAAAATGAACGAACTATGAATTATTTTCAATAAAATTCAATATTTTAAAAATTCTGACATATGTACGTTAGTCGTTCCACTCTAGCATATATGTTAGAGTAGAGCAACTATAATAACTGTTGAATTTAATGTAAAATTGTTGCAAACCCTACAAGAACACTACCAGTCAATTGACTGCTCATTTGATCGGAAGTCATGCAGGATATATTCATCAATGCGTAGAACAAAGTTTCTATCACATTGTTAAAGGCAAAATGAAAAATGTGATGGAAACTTTTGTGTATGTGTGATGTTGCATCTCTTTCTAACCAATGAATATAACATATAGTTGCACTGCTCACTCCAGTGCTTTTTATTAATCAATGATTAATCATAATTGAATACTATATCCCCCACAATTGAGAAATCATACTTGATTGATACACTGACAGCAAATATACTTTTTATTTGCTTTTTTATTATAAAAAATAACTTTCAAATAAACATGTAAATAACATATTTAAAGCAAATAATACAAAAAAACGAAAACAAATAATTAAACCGGTATCTAGCCCTCTTCACACCTTTTCATCTCCAACGCACCTTGCTCTTGACAAATATATGAAATATTGAAAATAAATATAAATATTAAATTAATGTGAGCTCTTTTATTCGCTATTTTACTTATCTTTTTAACACTTTTGTAAACTTTTCACAGACAGAATGAATTGTATTACCGCCTTCTTCAACTCCCAAGGCATCTTGATCTTTCCAAATATCTAAAAATTTAAAAAGAAACGAATACATACATACATATGTATATTTTTAATTAAATTGTATAAAATTTCTTTTGTTCATTATTGTTTTTATCTTACCTTTTTCACAAACACCATAATTTTTTTACCACTTTTATATTTAAATTTTAATTTTGCAAACCGATCGAACTATAAATTATTTTCAGTAAAATTCAATATTTTAAAAATTTTGACATATATACATTAGACGTTTCACTCTAGCATATATGTTAGTGTAGAGCAACTATAATAACTGTTGAATTGAATGTAAAATTGTTGGAAATGTCCCTACAAGAAATGAATGACTGAAACTAACACAAACAAAATTTTTTTACTAACACATTTGCAACAATTTTACATTCAATTGAACAGTTATTGTAGTTGTTCTACTTTAACATATATGCTAGAGTGGAACGTCTAATGTACATATGTCAAAATTTTTAAAATATTGAATTTTACTGAAAATAATTTATAGTTCATTCGGTTTGTAAAATAAATTTATAAATTATAAAAGTGGTAAAAAAAATTATGGTGTTTGTGAAAAAGTAAGATAAAAACAATAATGAACAAATAAATTTTATACAGTTTAATTAAAAATATATGTACATATGTATGTATGTATGTATTCGCTTCTATTTCAATTTAGATATGTATTTGGAAATATCAAGATGCGTTGGGGGTTGAAGAAGGCGGTAATACAATTCATTCTGTCTGTGATAAATTTACAAGTGTTAAAAAAGATAAGTAAAATAGTGAATAAAAGAAATTCACAAAGTTTAATTTAATATGTATACTTATTTTCAAAATTTAGATATTTGTGAAGAGCAAGGTGTGTTGGAGATGGAAAGGTGTGAAGAGGGATAACAGATACTGCTGAAGTTATTTGGTGTTTTTGTTTATTTGTATTTCTTGTTTTAAATATGTTAGTTACGTGTGTAGTTTAAAGTTATTTTTCATAATAAAAAAGCAAATTAAAAAGAATATTTGCTGTCAGTATATCAATCAATTATGATTACTCAATTATGGGCGATATATTTATCAATTATGTTCAGTCAAACTTGAGTAATATTTATGCTATCATTGATTGTAAAAAACACTGGAGTGAGCAGTTCAACTATATGTTATATTCTTTGGTTAGAGAGAGATTCAACATCAGACGTACACAGAAGTTTCCATCACATTTTTCATTTTGCCTTTAACAATGTGATATAAACTTTGTTCTACGCATTGATGAATATATCCTGCATGACTTCCGATCAAATGAGCAGTCAATTGACTGGTAGTGTTCTTGTAGGGGTTCTAGTAAAAAATGTTGTTTGTGTTAGTTTCAGTCATCCATTTCTTGTAGGGCGGGGCACAATGAATCCGTCGTACGTTAAACTTCGCTTTTTTCAACTGACAGCTAAGTTGAAATACATGGTTTCTTATGAAGGCTGTTACATTCAGTACGTGTCCGTGGTTTTTTGGTATGTTCTGAATTAGGTTTTTGTGTTTTCTGGCAGCAAATATAAAATTAAACAAAAGAAATAAACGAAATAAATAAAAAAATTTTAATTTAATAAATAAAATGGAGAATCAACCTATTGAAGCTGTTCAAATGCTTCCGTCAATAAAGTACTCATTGTGCCAACCTTCTCCGTCGTTGCGATAATGTCAGTTAAAAAAGGCGAAGTATAACGCATGACGGATTCATTATGCCCCGGCCTTAATTGTGTAAAACGCAACGCTTAAGGTGGAAGTACATACCACGCGTTAGGCTGATGACAGAGTGGCCGCTAAAAGCTATACTATAATATAGCGCTACAATGTGCTGCAAACCACCGCCTGTGGTTTCTTATGTGATCGCTCAAATGATGTCAGAGTGCGAGCGAAGCGATATGCGAGTGTGTGCTACATACAAAGCAGGTTGTGTAATGGTTTCTAGCACGTTGTAGCTTCTTCCCTTTTGTTTTTGTTTTTCTGTCATGGCATTTTCCTGTTTTCATTTCTTTGTGAAATTTCGATTATTTAATAAACTTTTGTGTATTAAAATCAAATAAAAATTAAATTAAACAAAATATAAGAAACTTGTGTGTTAAAAAATCTTGAAGTAATGGAAGTGGATACCGAAAAATCGCCTTGTTCAATATAGCGTTCACTCTGACATCTTATAGCATGATATAGCACAACATATTATGGCTTCTATCTTCGCTTCGCTTCTAGCGGCCACTCTGTCATCAGCCTTACGCGGCTACGCTATTCTGGCTTTTTAAACGTTTAACGCTATACAAATGGAAAGTTACACAACACGCTTTTGAGGTTTTTTTAGTTGTAAAATTTAAAGCCTATGCCGGTTATTTTTTCGTCTTGCATTTGCGTTTTATATTTCTTTAAATATTTAATGCATTTTTTATCCATTGTTTAATAAAAAAATTAATTTCTAATCATATTTGTGTATGTTAGCTTATGAAGCTGGCAACACTAGCTGTAATTTTGTATACAACGCGTGAAAGTTGAAAGGTGGAGGTACATAGCACGCGTTACGCGGCAACGCTTTTCTGGCTTGTTAAACGTTCAACGCTACACAAATGGAAGGTTACACAACACGCTTTTGAAGCTTTTTTAGTTGTAAAATTTAAAGCCTTTTCTGGCTACTTTTTTGTCTTGCATTTACGTTGTATTTTTCTTTAAACATTTAATGCATTTTTGTATCCATTGTTTAATAAAAAAAATGAATTTCTAATCATGTTTGTGTATGTTAGTTTATGAATATGGCAACACTAGCTGTCATTTTGTATACAACGCGTGAAAGTTGAAGAATGTTCAACTTTTGGCGAGGTACGCGCGTCGCGAACTTCTATATGTAACTTGCCTTATGAAAACACACTACTTCAACTTTTTTGACACACGCGTGTATCGCATTAGCGCATTGTTAGTGTTTAAAAATTTGTATATATTTTGTTTTTGTAATTTAAAATTTGTCAACGCTTGGCGTTGCGTTTTACACAATTAGCTCCATAAAGTTTGTCGACGCTAAGCGTTGCGTTTTAATTAATTAATTTTTTCATATAAAACTTTTAAACGCTTGGCGTTGCGTTTTACAAAATTGGCCCCTTAAATTTTGAACAGGTGATCGTTTGTGCACTTGGGATATAAAGACGCATTCTATAACAGCTGTAATTAATGAAAAACACGAAAGTGCAGTGAAAACAGCGGCATTATAAATAACCAATCGCAGTACGTTATTTGAATCATACGATGTGACGTCACAACTATTAGAAACTGAGCCGTATTAAAAAACTGAATAAAGCAAACACTTTAAGCATTTTTATTTTTTAAAGAATTAACTACTAAACATTAACTTACCACTAAGCATGATTTTTTTATTCCCATGAAATTTTTAGTTTTATCTTCCTTCTCGCCTTCAATTAATTGGTTTTTACCACAAAATGATAAACATTGAAAGCTTTACAAGAAAACTATGCTAATTTTGCATATAGATTTGGTTTGTTTTTCACAAACTATTTTCCCAATGTATTTAGCTTTATAATTGTTTTCTATTTTCAATGTGTTAATCACTTACGGAATATTATTATTAACTTATCATGTACTGTTTCTTCTGCGATTCTGTGTTTATCAATTCGTAGTTTATTTTTATTTAATTTTTGGAGTTGCCAGCTCTAATGCGATATTGTAGAGTAAGTCCCGGTTCACACGTATCAACTTTTGTTGCTCAACTCATAATTCAGCTGTAAGAAAAAAAGAGATATTTGTATTTCCATCTCCGTCTTTCTTACAGCTGAATTACTAGTTGGGCAACAAAAGTTGAAACGTGTGAACCGGGACTAATACCCATTTTCACACAGTTTACTTTGCAAAGTCTTAATTCAGCTGGGAGAAAGACAGGAAGAGACTGTAATACTACCTCTGTCTTTCACACAGCTGAATTAAGACTGCAAAGTAAACTTTGCGTGTGGAAAAGGGGTATAAGTCGATTCAAGAACGATAAAAATTTTTCATTTCCTGAACTTATACCCCTTTTCCACACGCAAAGTTTACTTTGCAAAGTCTTAATTCAGCTATGTGAAAGACAGAGGTAGTAGTACAGTCTCTTTCTGTATTTCTCCCAGCTGAATTAAGACTTTGCAAAGTAAACTTTGCGTGTAGAAAAGGGGTATAACTATTGTTAACTACGAGAATCATTTCATTGAAAAAATTTAGGAAGATTTGCAAAACTAACTTTTATAAATACTTTATTATTGCGATAATACCCCTTTTAGACACGGAAAGTTTACTTTCCAGTTTTAATTCAGCTGGGAGAAAGACAGAAAAAGACAGTATGCCTTCCTCTGTCTTTCACACAGCTGAATTAAGACTTTGCAAAGTAAACTTTCCGTGTCTAAAAGGGGTATAAGCTTGGAGTTCGAAAATGAATTTTTTGTTTGTTGATTTAGGTAAAGCTGTGGTCAAGGCGAATTGATACAAGGTGGTCTTAATTTGCAACTCTGCGTATTCGCCTTGTATATTTGTTAGTGTAAAATTTCATGCTGTTAAAAAGATTTCTTAACGTTTTGGTTCATTTGACAGCAGGGAATTTATGTCAGCTGGCGAATTAAGATCACCTTATGTGTATTCGCCTTGGGTGTGGTAACGAATTCACATCAGGTGATCTCAATTCACCAGCTGACGATGTCCGGAAATATTCTGACAGCAAGATATTTTACGCTAACAAATATCAATTCGCCTTGGATATGTTGATCATTAATCGTTAGTTCTTATTACACTGAAATATTTGACGAATTCAGAGATATTGTGATTAATTAATCGCAATATAAGTTGGCCACGGTGGTGACAAGCTCAGAACTAAGCTCCAAAATTTGCTTTAATTATTTTCAAAAGATCTGGCAACTCTGAGTAAATTGTAAAGCGGAAGAAGACATTTTATTTTAGAAAAAAAAAATGCGAAATTTGTATATGCTGTTGTACTTTTCTTACTTATACAAAGTGCAAATAACAGGGTTGAACAATTTTACCATCTCTAGGAAACCATGATTTTCATGCCATTCGAGTAAGATCTGGAAAAGAAACTTCATTGCACAGCGGACAAAAAGGATTTGGGAGTGATTTTTTTACCATCCATCACTCGAACTTTAAGAACCGAGTAGTTGAAGAGTCCCCAAATAGAAATACCATCCAAAATACCAAAAAAGAAAATAATAAAGTTAGCAAAAAATCGGTGAAAAGGAAGTTGTTGAAAATAAAAATTTCAACTTCTAAAAAAGTAAAGAAATTAGGAAGAGACGGTTTTTGTCGACTTTGATAAAGAAAATTTAAAGTAACACGACTAGAAATTAAAAATGGAAGACTCCAAGCTCCAAGAACATCAACAACAACCCCAAGAATCTCCACAGGGAGGCGAAGGTGTTCAACAAAAACAGCCACCGCCTGTTAAAGAAGTTATTGGTATGTTTAATCTAAGGAAAACTTTTATATGTATCTATATGTAATTGAAGTATGCAAAAGTACTTGTGAAAAAAATGCAAAACAATCCAATTATGTGATGAAAATGTGAACTGTTGTGAAAATTGTGTGCTTAAAATACTCATGGCAGCCATTTTGTGAGAAAAAATATGGTCATCACCGGTTCTGCATATTTTTTGTTCAAGAAATGCCAAAGAAAAAAAATAAAAACACACCGGTCTCGACCTAAAAATATAGCAGTATATGCTACAGTTTTCCCTCCTAGCGTTTATTTTTATTAAAGTGTTACCTCTTTTCCAACATAGACGCCCCTTTTCCTGTTAATATATAGTGCCAGTATGAGAGTGCGATTCATAAAAAGTTACTCAACCCACTTTTTACGTTCAAATTGTTTTCTTTTTTTATTTTTTTAGATTTTTGTGGTTCCGCTCACTTTTCATAATTTCTTTTACTAAACATTTCTTTTTGGTTTGTTTTTGCATTTACTTTTGCACATGACATAAGTGTTGCCAATGATTTTAAAATATAATACAAAACGGGGGATAATTGTACACAAAGCAAATAACAATTAGGAATATATGATGTGTGTATATAAATATTTTGAATCTTTAAATAGTAAATAAATAAAAACAGCCTTATTTATAAAACTTAAAAAGTTTTTATAAAGGTTTTTTAATACAAATTTTCATACAAAGTTTTCCTTAAAAAGCCATTTTAAGTTTTATAAATAAGGCTGTTAACAATGCCATATTTTTTTTTTTTTTTGCAATTTTTCAGCTACCAAGGTAACCGGCACTGTTAAATGGTTCAATGTGAAGAGCGGATATGGTTTTATAAACCGCGACGACACTAAAGAAGATGTGTTCGTCCATCAAAGTGCTATTACTAAGAATAATCCTAAAAAGGCAGTGCGTTCTGTAGGCGACGGTGAAGTGGTCGAATTTGATGTTGTAATTGGAGAAAAAGGCAACGAGGCTGCCAATGTTACAGGTCCTTCAGGTGAACCTGTGCGTGGTAGCCAATTTGCTGCCGACAGACGTCGTAATCTTCCATGGATGAGAAGAAACCGCCGCAAACAAGGAAATGGCGGCAATCAACAACAGCTTCAAGAGGGTCAGGGGCAAGCTCAGCAAGGTGGTGACCAAGGTCATGATGGTGATCAACAATCGCAACCGCAAAGACAGCAGCGCAGTTTCAGGCGCGGAGGCGGTGGTGGCAGAGGAGGTCGCGGCCGACGCTTTAAAAACTACTATCCCCGCAACCAGCCCAGGCGTTCATTAGGGGGTGTTGATGGAGGTATGGGCGGCGATGGTGGCCACGACCAGAACGCTGACTCTAACCAAAGGGGCGGCGATGGTCAAGGTGGTCAGCCAATGCGCCGCGGTGGTCCACCTAGGCGTTTCTTCCGTCGCAATTATAATAATAATAACAATCGCGGTGGTGGCGGCCCACGTGGACCACGTAATGACGGTAAGTTAAGAATTATATTCTGTTGTAGATAGCACTGAAACTACATTTTTGCCCCCAGATTTCGAAATATGCATATACGAAACAATTTTGTATACCCAAATCATTATTAAGTCTTAATATAAAGAAACTGAAAGTAGTATTCAATACACTATTATACATATACATATGTATATGTATACATAATTGCATTTTTATATATGTACATAAGTGCATCTTCATATTATTGAATTACGTTTTAGGTAATGGACAACAAGGTGGTGGTCCTCCACGCAACAATCGTCCCAGACGTAACAACAATAGAAAACCCAACAATGCTGGAGGACAAAACAATCAACAGCAACAGGTAAACTAAATCAGCATAAACGAAATTAAAATTAACAACCCAACATCACAAAGTAAAACACAGCAGTCTAGTCTCACTTTTTTGTTTAACAACAATTTTTATTTCTAACAAATGCATAAGAAGAGAATCATCTAAATATTTTGAAACAACGAGACTTAAACGCTGTTTATACTAAACAATAATTACTGAATATTAATATTTATTAAGAAACACATTTAATATATGCAAGTACTCTTCTAATAACAATAATCACAATGAAAACCAGATTTATAACATTTATTGTAAGATGACTGCAAAAAGAAAATCAAATGAATTCATTAAAGAATAAAATCCATTTTGAAAACCAAACAAAACTTTTTTAATAGTTACTAATGTGTACGTATGAGTGTATATTAACGATTTAATGGATTTTATAAAATCTAACTTATTTGGAAAGCGTGAATATATGTAAGATATAAATTTCCAAAAAAAAAAAAAAAAATGGTTAGGTAGGCCGCCTCCTATTACTCTGTAATTCGAAGTAGAGAAAACGTTTCGAATTTGTATTTTGGCAACATATATGTATGTAATTCCTAAAAAAAAAAATTTGTTTTGAAATACACCCCAGATGGTGTACTAAACTAATTTTCTTCTAGAATTTGCTCTGTAGACATTCTGAAAATAATTTTTTTATTAATACAGCAATAAAACATATCCGTTTACTAATTTTGGTTAAAAAAGATTAGTATGTAGTATTTGTCTTTGCTTGAGATAATTATTTTCTTATTTTGTAGTATTTTCATTTTAGCAAATAAGATTAGTAGTATTTATCTTTGCTTGAGATACATTTTTTTCTAATAGTACATTTCATTGCTTACAAAACCCACAAACAATATTACCTATCTATTGTATGCATGTACATACGTACATCGTTAAGAGAAAATGCAAACCACCATATCTGACAAAAATTTAAAAATTGTGTATTTTATTAATTCTGGTATGGCAAGCCAAAATATATTTTGTAAACTTGACACTCTTGAGATAATAAACAACGATTTCATTATCATAATAACAATTCCTTATGAACTGGTGTGCTTATTTGTTAAATATTTAGGTTTTTTTTGCTTCTGCTGTAAAATTTTCACTAATGTTGACTAGTGCGGTTTGCATTTACTGTAACGATAAGTAAGTTTAACTTAAAAATAAGGCAAGTTAATTGGCTTTAAATCGTTTATCAAAGTTGTTTCGTATTTAATATTGTTTAAATTAATAATATATTTATGTGTGTTAAGTAGCTTTTAGTATTTTATTTATTTAACTAATATATCCTTTTTATTTTCTTTTTATTTATTTTCAACATTTTTCACCTTCATTATACCATAAAAAATCCATTCCAAATATTCCATACATCCATGAACCAACATCAAACACCTTCGACAAATAAAAAAACAAATCGCTTAAAATAAATAAATGATACATAAACATTTTTATGTTAACTAGAATGTTGGCCACGAAGTGAGAAACACCACTACTGAAAGCAGCGCTTAATTAGCAAGACAGCAATACATACATAATACATACATGATAAGTAACGCTGAAGACAACAAAACTTACTTTTAAATATATAATTTCATCAACATGTTTAAATTCGAAACATCTCTAAATACCTTAATTTTTAAATATTACTATTAATACGTTTATGCGCGCATTATTTGCAAATAAAAATATTTGCAAATAAATTAACTCACTGTTTATACGGCATTTTAAATAACTTGGTACCACTTCTGTAGAAGTGCTACTCATATTTGGAAAAAAAATTGTGTAAATGTATAAAATAACAAATAATAATTTGTTTTTATTGTCATTATTTTCTCCTTCCAATGTTTTTTGTGCAATATTTTATAAATTTATTGGTTTTTATTAGCAAAAATTTGTAAGTGTGGCAACCTAAAGAATTTTATTTGCAAATAGTGCGTTGATCGTGAATAGTTTTCTGAATTAGTAAGTCGCAATAAAAACAATAATATGGCAACAATTTACAGTTTTATTTGCAAATAAGCCCTGCGTATAAACGTATTATATAAAAAGCCTTTAAACAACTAACTAATCAAATCCTCTGGTATTTTTTGCTTTTATATTTAAGTGTTTTAATTTTTCAAAAGAAGTTCTTTCTCGAATCACAATTTTTGTGGTTGTTTAAAATATAAAATTATGTACTTACATATATATATATATATATTTATATTAAAAATTATGTATGTATGTATGTGTAAATATTTTTATTCTTGTATATTTTAAATTAAAAAAAAACATGTTGAAAATATGTCTTTAATATACTGATAATATTGATTTATATATATCTTGAAAGTTTTGTTTAACGTATTTTTTCACCCGAAGAGAAGAAATCAATCCAAAATACTAAATTGGTGTTTTTTTTGGGGAGTGTAAATCTTTTAGGAAACGTACATTTGTAAATGGAATCAACTTAAAAACACAGCTTTCGTGTAAGTACAAAAAAATCCTTTCAAAAACTATTTTGTGAAAGGATTTTCTTGAACATCAAAAATTTCATATCGAAAAGTTCGTTATGAACTTTATTTTTAAAACACTTTATTAATATTTACAGGAAATATATGGGGGACTGAAACGGGTAGTACTCGTAATAAAAGTCACAGTGGCTTAATGTTTTAAAATTTTGGTTTAAAGGAAAAAAGCGAAAGCTTTGTTGGAAAATTATATGTCTGTACAGTTCTAAAAAACAAGTGTATATTTAATAAATTATTTGAGAAATTATGACTTATTTTTACTATGTGGACAGATCTACCGGAACGATTTAAACGTGGAATTCATATGTATGTCATAAATACTTTTTTTTACCGAGTAGCGTGATTATTCATCACTAATATACATATCGTCACCTAAAATCCAAAAGGCCGCAACAACCAAAAAATTCAAAATAGAGTTTTTCATTGATTATGATGTGATTAACCAAATTCCATATTTTCCTAAAATTTTACTCACATATGTTTAAAAATGCCGATTTTATTCATTATTCAATTTGGCCCCTAACATATAAATGGTATTAAATTTATGAAGTTTTTTGCTTCTGTAAAATAGTAAAGTGTACTTACGGCCTTTTGGATTTTAGGTGACGATATATACTACTTACACACACATTACAATCTGACAAATCTTAAAATTGGAACACTTTGATATACATATGTATGTATGTACATACGTAATATAAAAAGGCTCTATCTATTTTTTTTTTAAATCGACTTTTGTATATGTGACAGCGCATAGAGAAAGGGACCTAAGGGTAAAAAAAATCAATTTTCACTTTTTTTTTTTGATGTGGACAACATCTGAGCATCGAATGAGACCGATCCCATGCCCCAAAAGTGTTCCCTCCCAGAGATATGCGTGTTTTATTCAGTGATGGTACACCAAAGATACACGTATTTAAATCTTTAAAATGGCTCTCCTGAACAAAACCGGTTTTTACCCTCAGGTCCCTTTCTATTTTGCGCGTCACATATGTATATCCATAGAAGAACATCTATTGTACCGAAAAATGCAAAAATCCTGATTTCTAAAAAATGAGCTTTGGCCTTTCTATATTAAGGTAACGATATGTACATACATACCTATATATTAAAGCACAAAAATTAGTATTTTGTTTAGTCCTATTACTGAGAAGCCTTTGATGCATTTTTCGGAGCTCGATTACATATGAATTTTTATTGAAATTTTATGATTGACAAAATATTACAGAATTATACGCTACTTTATAACATGAAAAAATTAAAAAAAAAATCCACCTTCGTTACAAAAAAATTGCAAGCATTTTGTGCAAATCGATTTTTAAACTGAAAGGATTTACTCATTATTTATGACATTACAACTTTTCCAATCGTTCGACTTTCATTATGTATCTGAATTAAAACTAAAGTTTTTTATTGTATGTAATTTTTGTTTTACAAAACTGCTATAAATTTAAAATATGCTTAAATTTAACTGTTAACAGTAATATTGCAAGGGAAAACTCGCATTCCTAAATTTTGCTTAATTAGGAGATTTTGGAATGGCGTAAAATTGCTTGGCAACCCTGCAAATAAAATACAAAATTTAATTGAGAGATTAAAATCAGTTCGTTCTTCATTTGTGTGCGCGAGCTCTTTCTTGCTAGTTCACAAACAATTCATTCGGAAAGAGTCAATCAGTTTTATTCAATAAATTGGCACAGAAGGCAGAGAATAATGAGCATAGAACTGGTTTCAAGAAAATTAATTTCCTACGATGAAGAAACAAATATTAGCGTGTGCTTAGTTCCCGAATGCCACACAGTGTTTATGGGAAATCAGAAGCTCGCCATTCAACGTCATTATCACATTGCCCATGGTGTCGATATAGATTCCTATGGAAATGATAATGAAGATATGTTAGATATTCACAATAGAAATATTCACAATAGTGCTCATGAAGGGGATAGTAACACTCACGAACTAACTAGTATTGCTGATGCGAAAAATAAAATCAAATCAAATAATATTACGAAAACTTATGTACAATACTGCAAAGAAACAAATATCTCGAAATGTTTAATAAAAAATTGTGAAAGAGCTATGAGTGGTTGCAGGACCGGTAACATTAAAAGACATTATGACAAAGTTCACAACTTTATAATTGTGCATGAAAGAATACCGGCAATTAGTAGAGAATTGACTTTGTACTACAATAACGATACATTTGGCGATAGCACCTTTTATGAAGAGAATGAAGAGGAATTGTGTGATGCATCTGATCATCATTCCAACACAACAATAAATTTCGAACAATACATAGATTATGATACTTTAACCAACAAATCATTGTGTAAAGTTCCGGGGTGCAAAACTTTTTTACAAGGCAGAAAAGCCTTTAGCATTAAACGCCATTATGGCGTGGTACATAATTATGATATTGAATCGAATGGAGCGAAAGTGTATATTAATTCAAAACACTATAAAAATTGCAATGGCCCATTTCAGAATACATTGATTATATCAGTTGAAGACTTGGTGGCATATGACATAAAATCTGCATCATATCAGTGTTTATTTATAAATTGTAATCAGATATTGGAAAAACAATTGCCCACCCTTAAAAGGCATTACCATGAAGTACACAAAATAATCATAGCCAGGTTTTCGGATAACATACCACATAGCGTTCACAGAAAACGTAAACAGCGAGACCCCTTTGAAAACATATTTTCGAGGGAGGAAGAAGAATTCGCTGATGAAGCGGAGTCAATCTTTATTAAAAATGAAGTTTTAAGCGACGATGATCATCCACATTGCTCGAAAAGACCAAAAAGTGCTGCAAATAATCTAAAACCATACACCACAAATGAAAACATGAGTGAAAATATTCAAGCAAAATCAGCAAACGTTGAAATAACAATGACCAAACCGTCATTTTTCAAATTATGCTTGGATTTGGTAATTGAACGCGACTTAAACATAAACCTTTTTGATGATGAGAAACATTTCAAAAAGTTATTGCTTCCATTTGAGCAAGTATTTGATTGTCATGTAAATTCTTCATTAATCGAAAGTCTAATGATTACTGCAAATGATATTCTGATAGCCGGTTTAAAGCAAAAGTTTAATAACAAAATTTTGTGTTTGGAATTGCATATCGTAAAATATGAGAAGCAATTTTATTTGATATTTAACGTACGATTTCTGAATGAACAAATTATCTGCAACAAAATAGTAGGTGAGTGAGATAATAAGCATGTATGTAGTATGTGTGTATGTGACTATAGTAGTAAGTAGTACATATTAGAATATATAGCGCCTTATGTATATTGAAAAATGCATGCCAGTGGCAAAATTGAACATGGTCTAGCTACCTCTCTTAAAAATAAATACACATTTTCTGATCCGATAGAAAATTAAAAGATTAAATAGAAAAATTTGCTCAAACCTTAGTTTCCGACTGATGGGCCTGTAGAGTTTTCGTATAATAAAACTATGCCGGTCGGCTATGGTTAGGTTAGGTTAGCAGGCTGCTGGTAAGGAAGGGGAAATTTAGAGTCCAGCCGGCTATACAAGGAATCTTTTTAGTAAGCAGCATCGTGTTAGGAAAAACCCTGGCATATAAAATTGTTAAGCCCTATACAAAAAATTTTTATTAAACAGCAAGCTACATAATAAATTTTTTTAAAATTTCAATATATATCCATATTGAATGCATTGGATGGATAATAAATATGTATAAATACCTAAGTATGTATATCATATAATTTGAAATTTGATTTAAATATGTACTCGGAAACTAAAGTCCGCTGCCAATTTTTTTATATCATTTTGTAATTATATTTTTAATTTTCTACCTGGGGGTCTACTCTGTATTTCGAAACGAAAGGAAATGCTTTCGAATTTGTATGTGGTTAACATTGCAATTCGACCCCCTGATAGGTATGATAATTTTTTTATTTATTTTTTAAAGCAGCAGCTAATTTGTTCCCAAATCAGCTCCCAAATTAAATCCTAAGGCGATTTGAAATGTATGGCTTATCGGTTAAGTAGAGCTACGTGAAATATAATAATAAATTTTAATGGGCGTAGCACCGCCAATTTTTTCGGCTATAAAATTGTGTAGTTACAAGAACCAAATGTGTTTTGCTAGGTTTCGCAGCAATCAAATAATTAGAATATCATAAAATCAAATAAAAAGATTATGGGCAGTTCCTGTCCCCTTTTTTGTAATGGTACCAATTGGAAACTCTACCCTCCCAGGCAAAAGTAGAATTTTTACAATCGGTCTAAAATGTAGCGAGTTATAAAGTAACTCAAAAAAATCAGCCGAATTGATAAAATACTCCTTTTTTTTAGGTCGGTTCAAAATACGTACATATTTAAATCAGTCGGGCAGTTTTTGAGTCTTATTATTTGTTGTTTTTATGTACGTATGTATGTATGTGTTTATATACATTAGGCCGGGTCGATTTGTATAGATGTAAAAAAATTAAAAAATCCTATGCAAAAAACGTAATCTACACGAAATTCTAAGAAAATTCTCCGAAAAATTTAAAAATTTATAAAAAAAAAATTCCAAAACGTGTGTGAATTCATTTTTCTTACGAGAAATAAATTTTATCGGTGTACAACAAAAAATATAAGCAATTTACTATATATTAAAGAACATCCGTTTTTTACAGGATTTTTGCCTATAACAAAGGCAGGCACTGAAGTTCTTCCAATTTTTGAATATTTGAAAAAATTTAACATAGATAAGCAACAAGTTTATATGATAACAATTATAGCCGGTTTACACGATGATGAAGAAACTAATATACTTTATGATAATTTATGTGAGCATAATCCTAATATTAAAAAGCATCCGATATACTATATACAAACAACTTTGAGGTCGTTTGTGCAAAAATACTGGGAAGATATCAAGAGATGGGAGGAACTGATAGATTGTGATTGCAATTTAAATATGGATGTGTTTAGCAACTTAAGAGAATTGGACAAATATATAGAAACTTTGACAACAGCGAATATTGACATGGAACCGCAATTAAGGAATTGTAGAACGTTTCTAAAAACATTGCAAATATTGAGAAATTTTCTAGAAAAACTAACGGAGGAGCAGTATGTGGCAGGAGACTTTTATCGCGATTGGTTGTGTTGTGAACTAGAATTGAAAGGTGAGCTGACAAAAAACAAAAATGAGTATGCTGGCAAATTATACGAAGACTTGACTGCATGGAAAAATACGTTGATGGAATGTAATGAACTTATGGCTGCTTTATACTTGGATACAAGATTTAATTTTTTGGCCACCAGTTTACTAAGTGATGCTGGAAGGACTAAGGGCAAAGTAATTAATAATAATTTTAAATTATAATAAAATTTCTTGCTAATTAAAAGAAAATATGTTTTTATACAGATGTTTCTCTGCATTCTATGGGAAAAGTTTAATAAATTCATGCCATCTGCAAGTTGTAGCAACGATCTATTGCACAATAATAACCAAGATTCCAACGACGATTCTGATGAAGATGAATATGCAGTGCTTAATCAACATATTAATGACATTATGACAGTAAAATCAAGCGTTTGTATACAGGATATGATAACAAACTGCGTTCCCAGCAAAAGGAAACCCTTAAGTTTGGATATTTTAAAATATTGGCATTGCAGGCGCCAGGATATGAAAGATATAAACGAACTAACTAAAATAGTATTTGCATATCCATGTTCTCAGTATATTTCAATTTCTCTGCAAAAAAAGTTCCTTTTTCCGGATAAAGGGACCGATAAATTTGACAAGTTTCTTATTAAAAACAATCAAAATATATTAGAACAAAGTATGGATTTAATGTTTGAAAATTTAAAAAGAATTCTTTAAATTTAAGTTATTACAAAAAAAGTAATAAAAAATAATACTCGTAACATATGATTTTAATACAGAGTTTTTATTTGTAATAAATAAAACAAATTTTTTATTTTTATTTATTTTATTTATTTATTTACCTGCAATACAATGAAATGAAAGTAAAAAAATAAATCCTGATGAAGGTTTAGTGGCCTTCGAAAACGGCTAGCTGTTCCGTTCAACTATGTGTTATCAGAATATTTACAACTAACTTTGGTGTTATTTGTTCATTAATAATTATCACATGAAATTTGGCTTAAAATCGATACGAACTTTAGCCTGTTTGTTTTTCGTTGCTCGTTTTGAAACACCCTTTAATTTTTAACTGTCATATATTTGATGTTGTAGCGGCCAAAGTTCTACATACTGTAAAAATTTTAGGTCCGTAGCTCTTACGGACAGCGCAGCGAAAACAATAGGCTTCCTTTTCACCTTTGGTGTACGGAATCATAAAAAAAAATAACAAAACGCACAATAGCAGAGTTGTAAAAACGAAAAAATGGATTGAAGCTTCTATCTAACTTCACCATCTGTACTTGCACTATTCCTTTCCTACTCTCTGGTAACACAAAGGGACCTGTTATTTGGACCCAGGTAAGCTATAAACTTACTTCCTCTTCTCAGCAACCTGCTAAACTAAATTACAAAACGGATCTGGACCCATAACCGGAGCAGCAGCAGAGTCATTCGATTTCCCCTGTAACATATAATTTTATGCTTAGAAAAGTGGGCCATGGGCCTAATTGCGCGTGACCTATTTCTACTTCGACAAATTTTGCACTAGATTAAAAAAAATATATTGAAATGCTCTTTCTTTAGTCTAGTATAAAGTCGAAATTGAAATACGATACTGGTAATTAGGGGCAATATTTCGAGAATATAAAAACATTGTTTTTAATCCCCGACCAAAAAAAAAAAAAAAATGGGTGTTGTAAGTTTATAGTATATGTCTGTGTATCTGTCCGTGTTCACGTACAGACCAAACGGCTAGAAAGATTTTCATTTAGTTTTTTTCTGTTTGAAAGGTGACTTGATCGATAGTGTTCTTAGCTATGTTTTAAGAAAATCTGTCCAGCAGTTTAGAAGATATCACATCTTCTCTAAACATATTCGGGGATTCTTAAAATTTTTAATTTTTGTTATTCAAGCCTTTTTCCACTCAATCAATTTTTATGAAACTTTGCACATACCTTCCTTTCTTTTTTTTTCGACTGATCCAATATAAAAAAGCAACAGTTTTAAGTTTTTATCCAAAACTATATATGTATGTATATATTTTTGCATTTTTACAGTTTTATATTTTCCAGATTGTTTTACAGATTAACTTATTGTAAAAAATAGAGAAAATATAGTAACATAAATTAAATGAAGAAAAACAAAACTCATTCAAAAAAAAAAAAAAAAAATTATTTAATGAAGTACTAAAACGATGATAAAAATATAGTACAATCGTGTAACATGTTCAGCTTATTAAAAAAAATTAAAAAAAAACTGAAAAGTTATTTATCAAGTTCGAGTAGAATAAATTCCTAAGAAAACTTTTTAAGTTTAACTTAAAACTTTAAACTAAAACCGGGCGCCATAGCTAGTTGCCTTTGATCTATGCCGGCATTTAAAACGAAACCGGTATTAGCCGATGATTTTTTATTACCGGTTATGATACCAGATATAATTTTTCCGCCACTTCCAGTGCCGGCTATATCATCTTTACCCAATTGCTTGAATTGAGAGCCACCAGATGGTGGTTTTGGCGAAGAGGCCAAGGCTTTGCGTGCTCCTAATTCACTTTTAGCTGGCCAGGTCGGAAACATGGATGGATCAATGGGTACTGGCAGTTCTTTAAAGTATTGATGTTTTTGCGCTGTATCAGCAGTTAGTCTTTGTTTGGGATCATAAGTCAAAAGACCCTGAAGAAAGTCTATACCCGTATCGGTCGTTTTGTCGGCAAAGCGTTTTCGCAAATTTGAAACTGGATAATCAGCAAATTGAGAATTTTTGCAAAGCATATTTTTCACGGCTGGCAATTGATTATAACCGGGCCATATTTTTTCATTTGGAGTGCCTAGTTCCTAAAATTAAACATAAAAAAATTAATTAAAAATCAAATTTCGAATTAATTAATTTGTATTACAAAAAAAAATATAGTATATATTAGGTTTGTTCATTTACTAAAAATTGTGTTCATTAACTCAAAAAGTTTGCAAGGAGAGAAAAAAATTGAGAGACAAAAAATTCCTACAAATTATTACTAGTAAAATTTTTACTTGCAAGAATTATCCAACCACCTGTTGTGTATTTTTTTGTCAAATTAATTATTTCTAAAATATATGTAAAAGGAAATCTGAAAAATGTATATTTCTTTGTTAAAAAAAACATGTACTATACATACGTATGAAAAAAGAAAGCATGTTTTCTTAATTCATTGTTTTTCTTTCATTAAGGGCCATTATTACAACTTAAAGTTAGTTAAAAGTAGGATTTTATCGGGCATATAAAAACTTTATCATTTGCAAAATTTTACTTTAACCTAAAGTGAGCGATAAATTACAGGCAAGTTTATCCTACCTGGTAAGTTAAATCCAATTTGCAATAATGGAAAGCTTTTTATACGTCCGACAAAATCCTACTTTTAACTATCTTTAAGTTGTAATAATGGCCCTAAGCCACATAAATTCAATTTTAATGTCAAATAATTTTGTTTGTTTCTCATATATGATCAGAGATGGAAAGTCGCATTTTTGTATTTGTTAATGGAATAAAATTACATGAAAATGTGTAAATAATTTCATATTAAATGTCAATTTCTAAAAAAAAATTGCAATTAAAAATATTATCAACCAAAATGCATCAGAAAAAGTACAATTGTATCATGATTTCCATCCATGGTTCTGATATGAATAAAATTTTCTTGCAAGTTTTTACAAGTAAGAGTCTGAACACAATGCAACGAGAATTCATTGCTGTGCGGTTTTTCATACGATTCCGCAGTGCGCAACGGCATAAATTTAAAATCTATTTTATTTTCATTGCGGACTTTCTTATTCTCTCAAATTTTGACTCTCTTTCCCTTTCTGATGTTGCCATAGTTTTTGAATAATTGGCGGTGTTCACAACAAAAAACATGATTTTGAAGTTCAAAAATGTTTGTCATAAAATATAAAAGCTTAAAAAAATTATCAAATATATCTGCGAATGTATAAAATTTTAATCATTTTTTGTTTTTCGTTACTGCCATTACAAAATATTTAACAGAAATAGTAAATTTTTTATAAAAATGTATGCACAAAAAAATTAATAAAAATTTAAACAAACAATGACAAGTATTGCCGTTGCGTTTTCCGTTGTATTATGTTTATTTTTCTCTCCCGCAACGAGAAATCGCACCGCACCGCAAACATTGTGTTTAGACTCTAAAGCGTTCATTTACTTTTTCATATTTAGGAGAGTAATTTTGTAAATTTCTGCTTTACTCTCTCGTTGCTAGTTTCTGCTGGGAAAGTAATTGAAAAGACATATTGTTAGATAAATGCAAAAAGGCGTAACTACGAAAAAAAAAATAATAATTTTACAGGAGAAACAAAAAACAAAACACACTTGCGTTTACTGCCATTTGTCTTTGTTAATGTAAGCGTAATTTTTGATCGCAGAAGTTTAAAATTTTGTCAAGACATGTAGTTTAATGGAATTCATAATAATCAGTCAAAAACTCAATTTTGAATTTTTGGTTTTTAGCTAACGATATATTTTTAATACTCATAACCTATCGATACTCAAACGAGTATTTAAACATGATTACATACAGGTCAACAGTCTTGAAATGTAAATACGTCTTGTTTTTTAAATACACTCAAACCTTTTTTATGCACGGTTTTGAAGTTATGCGGTTTTTGAAGCCGAATTTTAAATTTCATGAAATTGGCATTACCCAAATGCCAATTCTTCTTAATATTATTTTGTATGGATATGCAATTATGTATGTTTTGCTTCTTATTTATTAAAAATAAATGGATCTCTTAAAATAAATACATTCATATTTGCTACATATTTTTTTATGCGGTTTTGATTAAATTTTGACAGTGTGATTTGAAGTTATGCAGTTTATGAAGCAGGAACGTATCTACCCCTTTTGTATAGGAGTAGTACCGTTTTTATGCGGTTTTTTTAATGCAGTTTCCTTTGGAACACATCTACCGCATAAAAAAAATATTTGAGTGTATATTGTCGTACAAGTAGCATGATGTCGTCTAATAAACGAAGCACGATGGATGTATTGATGTACGTATATATGAGTGTTTATAAGTCTTGTTTTAGACTTGGCAGTTTTTCTTGAAGCAGTTATCTTCAATTCTCTTTTAAAACTGCTCGCTTGTTTACACTCAGAGGGTTTCTTGTTAAATTTTCCTATCGTTTTAATACTGCGAATGAAATAACAAAAGAGAATTGAAGCAACTTTTCTGTACAAGCAAGTCAGTACCCCTCTTATTTCTTCTTTCCTCTCTCTCCCATAAACTCAGACTTGCTTCAAGAAAAACTGCGGAGTCTAAAACATGAGCAAGAGATGTCGCGAAGACTTCTTGTTATTGTTGATGCGTGTATGCTTGTTATTATGCATATTGTACATTTGAGTGCGTGTGTCAGTGCGGTTTTTTAAAGCAAGCGCACACAACTAATGTACATGCATGACGTTTGTATGCGCGCCCATGCGTATGAAGAAGCAAGCATCACAAATTCTTCCGTCACAGAGTATTTTCTTATTTACTTCTATACCTGCAATAACTGAGACAAATTTCTTGCAAACAGTGTTGTTTAGCGTTTGTTTTAGAACATTTCGCTGTATTAAAGCATTTGAAAAATCCCTCATGGCTTAAAAGTTCTTGTAAGTGGTCTTGTGCAGGGGTCTAATTCATACCTAGCATCTATCACACACGAGAACAATTGTGCTGACATGCCAGTTTGTAGGTGAGAGAGGCAAAGAGAGTGGTTTTGTGATTGACATAATTGTTCAACCAGGCACAACCCCGCATCATCAGCACAAAACCAATGCACAGACAACTTAACAGCAAATGTTAAAAGAATACAAAAAACACTAATACACACAAAGATGTGTGTACGTATACATTTTTATGCCAGATGAATTAGTCTCGTGTGTTCGAAAAAGAACAAAAATTGTGCTGGCATAAAAATTACTCCCGTGTGTGACAGACCTTTGAGTATCAAAACAAGTGCGCATGTCTATCGATCAGTCTTAAAGCAGCTCTGGCCCACTGTTGTTTATTGGCCTTCGACAGTTTTGCGTCTCACTGGCACTTGTTAATGTGGAATTTTCCATTATCAAGTGCAACATTTTTAATAAGATTTAACTGGTGGAGACCATAAAAAACTATAGGAATGGATCTTCGAAACTCCTACTTCCTATACGAAGGTATAGGACGTTCGCAGCAACCGAATGAAGCTTCTACACAATTTTTGTTACATTTGGAACACAGAATACAACAAATATATCTATCGATAGGTGCTACGAGTAGTTCGATCAAATAGATGTGCTATGGGTTTTCGTATGAATACGTACAATAGATAAACCTGTATTGACGAGTATGAGTATTAAGCCTAGATCCCACTATCGGCACAATGTATCGATTTTGGTTGGCTCACTGAAATAAAGTCATAATTAATGGGCTAAATTGGCCCAAAATAACCAATAGAATGGCTACTGAACAAAGCTTCAAAAAATTTAATACGCATCATTTAACACCAGAGGCGCTGCAACACTGCCTTATCAAAAACGTGCAAAAAGCAGAGTTGCAAAAGAATGAAGCAAAAAAATAAATAAATTTAGTAAATTTTGTATAGCAATAGTTTGAAAAAATTTTAGTACCTCAACTACAAAAAAATTTTTGTTGTGGTAGCACTTATAAAAAAAAAAACGGAAAATAGAAGGCGTTGCAAGGCGATACATACAGGCATGAAATAAATTGCCAGCGGTATACACCAGTATGAGAATGAATGGGTATAGGTTAGGTTAGATTAGAAATTAGAGACCCAATTGGGCCCATTGTGATTCTCTTCTCTCAATACCCGTTAATAAATATATAACCACCAATTTCACCCAGAAGAAGACCAATTATCTGTCATTAGCCAGTGAATTCCTATGATGAAGCCCCTCCAGCTTACACTTTGCGATATCACTAATGACGTCTGTACGGCCATCTAAGCATATAGCGTTGCAGCTTCGGGCAATGGCAATGGTCCGTCATCCTTGCACAGAAATCTGGAGTATCCGTTTCCCAAATGCTGGTCACTGCTCGGTTAGAGCAAGGACCAGTAAACGCGCCTATCAAGACTCTAATCACAGTTTGGATCTTCCTGAGTCAAGTTTTGACCAGATAGGACTCGAGACTCTACAGTCCGCCCTACTTCCCCATGAACGGTTGATCCTGCTCGCCACCCAATTAATGAGTTCTCCGTAGTAATGACCTTTTGGTAATTTAACCGTTCTGTCACACATTCCCTCATCTACACGTACACGTTTGGTGGATGATTTACTACTATTGCTTCAAAGTGACACAAAAATGCTCCCAGTAACAAAACATTTTTGCTGGGTACTAGGCCACCTATGGCGTGCAGCCTTTTGCAATGGGAGATAATATGCTCGATGGTTTCTGGTTCCTCTTCATCCTCATACATCCTACAGAAATCAGGAGTGACACTTTCCCAAATGCTGGTCCTTGGTCTGATCGAGCAGTTACCAGGCAACGCCCCTATCAAGATTCTCATCACCTTCCTATTCATATCCAGTAGCAGTTTGGATCTTCTTGAGTCAAGTTTTGGCCACATTGCCCTCGATACTACTGTCCTCAATACTTCCTCATGAACAGTTGGTCCTGCTCGTCACTCAATTATTGGGTTCCCTGTAATAATGACCTTATTCCCTCATCTAACGCCAACCCCATTCTTGCCAGCTCATCGGTAATTTCATTTCCCTCAAGACTGTTTTGGTCAGGAACCCAACATAGTCTGTCACTATATTTGTCCATAAGCAATTTGAGGGCTCTCCTACAGACACTAACTAGTTTCGATTTGACATTGTAGCGTTGCCTGACTGTCGACGCAGATTACCTCCTCGCCTTCAGCCCTCAGGATCGCCAAGTCTGAAAGAACTACGACTTTTCGTTCCCAAGATATAGACACCAGTCCCTGTGTATTCCCCCATTTTTACCCGTATGTAAAGACCGCACTGTCCTCATATAGCTTATCAGAATTTGACTCACTAGTACTGAAATCAATTTCAACGACCCTATAGTCCGTGAAACCAGGAGTTACGCAGTTCCAACCACTAAAACTGATCTCATTTAAGATTGATGTGTGACCTGTTGTTCCTGTCCTCACCAAATGTGCTTCAACGAGTCTAAGAATACTTCTAGCCGCCGTACTCATCACAAAGTCCTCCCTAGGAAGCGGATGAAGAATGACATCCAAGACAGCCTGAGATGTGCACCTGTAATGCCCAGCGCGGCGCAAATCTGAACATTAGCAAGTAATCTCTTATGACTCTCATTAATCAATGCCTCCCATCATAACACACAACCGTAGAAAATAATCGGTCTGACAACCGATGTGTAAATCCAGTTTACTAACTTCGGTTGCAGAATTCAGTTCATTCCTGTGGAGTTCTTGCATTCTTAGTAGGCATAGTGCCCATGAATGAGTAGAAATATGTACAATATACAATACTCTAGGTATTCATTGCCTTTCTCTGGTAAATATATTATGTGTTATGTTATACATATCGCTCATTTACTTCAATAGTGGCACAACTCAAAAAACCGGTTTTGCAGAAAACTCGTTTTAAGTTTTCAATTTGCATACAACTCAATGGAGAAATGAAAAAAAATTATTCTCTCAGGAGGTGATGGTACAAGCTATTTATATGAAATTTTTACACAAGATAAAATACGAAATGCCGCATTTTTCTGCATTATTAACTCAAAAAACTCATTTTTTGAGTTATGCCACTATTGAAGTAAATGAGCGATATATAAATATAAATTGTATATATATAAATTGTTACCTTAAAAATTCGATTTAATTCATCAACTTCGGATTTTCCTGGGAAT
Source organism: Tachina grossa (assembly GCA_949987645.1). NCBI lineage: Eukaryota > Metazoa > Arthropoda > Insecta > Diptera > Tachinidae > Tachina > Tachina grossa. The sequence goes on from OX465276.1 coordinate 151,752,312, forward strand.
AATGGTGCCATTTGCAGAAATTCAGCAAATATACAGCCAACAGACCATATATCTATGGGTGTAGAATATTCCGGAGAACATAATAGCAACTCAGGTGCTCGGTACCACAAAGTGACCACCAATGATGTATATTCCTTTAAGGGTGAACCATACTCTCTGGCCAAACCAAAATCGCCCACTTTTAAAATGCCTTTGTGCGACAACAATAGATTGGAGGTTTTCAAATCTCTATGCAGAATCCAATTGTCATGCAAATGGCCTACTGCTTTTAACAATTGTTGTGTCAAACATTTGATTTCGCCGGGAAAAAATGATTGCTTTTTTGCTTTCATCGTTTCCATTAGAGACTTCAGATCATGTTCTACGTAATCCATAACAATAAAAATTTTATCCATGTTCGAACCCACTACTATTTCACGCACCGTCACAATGTTGGGATGTTGGCCCTTAAGTAGGGTATTGATTTCGCGTAGGGAAGTAATAGGGAATCCCTCCTTTTCTTTTTCCATTTTGAGACGCTTAAGAGCAACAATTTCATTAGTTCGCTTGTCTTTGGCACGGTAAACTACACCGTAAGTGCCCTCTTCAATGCGATTTAAGCATTGAAATTCTTCAACAGAACGACAACCCTGTATGCCAGGATAGTAATTGGGTAGTGGATTGCCTTTGTCGTCTGTGACAGGCATGTCAGTAGTATCATCGAGCTTCTTTTTGTCTGTTTCGGTTAAGCACAGCTTGTCTTTAATTTCTTTTTCTTCTTTGCGGGAATTTGCCTTCATATCGCGTTCCTCACTCCGCGATCGAGAACGCGATCGTGAACTGGATAAACTACGGCTGCGTGAGGTAGCTAAATGAGAACGTGATCTGGAACTTGAATGGGATCTAGATCTGGACCTACTGTGTTGTGATGAAAGTGATCTGGAGTGTGATCTGGAACTGTGCGGCGATAGCGATGAGTGAGTCGATGTTGATCTGGAGCGAGCTGGTGTATGCGAGCGTGATCGTGATCTAGAACGACTAGGAGACAAAGACAATGAACCAGATCTGTATGAGCGTTTGGTGTGTAATTCTTCTTCATAATTTTCGTTGCCTTCATCAGCGGAATATTTATTCCTGGAGGAGTGTTTCTTTTTCTTCGTCTTCCTTTTGGATTTCTTAGGCGATTTCGACAATTCTCCTATTGACAATGGACTTTCGGGTAAAGAGACTTCGCCATCGCTGCCCTCGTTACTAGCACGCTTTTTCTTTTTCGATTTACTTTTTTTGTAATTACTGTTACCTGTATCGGACGCAGAGTTACTGACACTGTCCTCATCATCATTACGACTATTAACTGAAGAATAGCTTGCGTCTTCATCGACTTCATCGTCCGATTCGTCGTCATCGTCATCACTGTCTGCAGACTTTCTAACGCGTTTTCTTTTTATTTTATCTTCCTCTTCACTTTTTTTACGTTTGATTTGAACATTTAAACCGGCGGTCACACTGGCTGCCACAGCGGTGGGACTTAACGTATGAAGGACTCGGTCTCTTCTCAATTCCCTGCGTGCTTCGAGTTCTTTACGGGCTGTTTCTTTGCGTTTTTCCTTCTCGTGTTCGGCCGCCAGCAACTTGGCTCTACGAGCTATTAATTCAGGATCATCCGGTGTACGACGTTTTTCTGCTACAGCTGCATTTTTCTTAGGAACAGTGTCATCCATGGAAGCCGTTCTTTTCTCGTGCTTGTCTTTATGGCGTTTATGCTTTTTTCGCTGTGTGTGGCGGAGGTTTTCTGCAGCATCATCAGGACTGTCAACAACTTCAATTATGGCCTCTTTCTCTTTTAAGCGTCTTGCCTTGTGACGTTCGGATTTTGAAGACGATCTTTCATGTTCTCGCTCATCATATAAACGGTCATAGGAGTCATCTCTCGTAGTATTTGAAGCTTCCACGCTATCACCTTTCACATACTTATGACGTTTGCTAAGCAGCCTTGAACGCAAATCCTGTTCTAAGCTTTCGGTATCTTTAGATTGGTCATATGTGGTGTATTTTCTTTTCTCCATATCGTGCTCATGATATTTATGACCTGCTCCTCCTCCTCCTCCACTCCCTCGAGAAACTTCATAAGCCTGATTGTGTTGGTGATGATGACGCTGATGATAGTCGGTGGGTTGCTGATGGTAGTCTTGTTGCCTACGGTGCTCGTAGTAATCTTGACGACGTTGATGCATTTGTACTTGTGTGTGAGTGTGATGCTGCTGCTGCTGATAATGATGGTACTGGTGCTCTTGATGCCCATGGTAATTGCTACCACTGCCATGATGATAAATATTTCCACTGCCACGAGATCCAGCAGCATCTTCATTTAGGCGTTCATAATGTTTGGTATGATAGCGCTTATCACTGCTGGCTATATAATCCTCTCTTTCGTAGCCACTTTTCTGACCATGATAACGATCCTCGCCATTGCCGCGCCGCATTTCTTTACGCTCGACATCAACACGTCGATGATAATCCTTTTCTTTTTCACGTCCAGTAATATCTGTGTAGCGTTCCTTGTGTTTGCGCTCTTTGGAATGTTTTTTCTCTTTTGACTTCTCCTTCCGCCTTGAACCACTCGAGTCCCTAGATACGTGAGCCTGTGGTGGTTTTATATCCAAAGAATCCGTGTCATGGTCATCATCGCCGCTATAAAGAAAAATTCAAATATTTTTTTTTTTTTAAATAAATATTGATTAAAATTTTTTAGTATGAGTAAAAAAAAAAAATTATCTAAAATCAAACTTTTTAACTCCTCTAAGATCTTTTTGTGTTAAAAACTCTGGTGTTAGACACAATTTAGATTCAGACGGCCCCGGCCGTTCCAGAGGGAAGTCCTTTAGAAAGAAACATCTCGTTGTGACAGTTCACTTTTCTTGTTTTTTCCATATTAAAAAGATACGTGTGTTTTTATTTCTTTTGCATCCATGATCTAGCGTTACAATGGCCAATATTTTTATAAAAACGTTAAATTTTCTAGGTTATTTTATATATTTTTTGCTATTTACCCATGATGCTTGCTTATTTACTATTTACGCTGAAGCAGTTTGCACATTTTTGCTTGGAATTGTATTAATCTACAGAGAAAATAATAAGAAAGAAGCAAAACGTATTAAATAAATAGTTTTTTTATTCACATTATGTATGTATTCTGCTTTACTACGATTCTTGAATTTTTCGATTAGGCTTCGAGAGCTTGTACTAGATTAAAGAAAATTGTCGCGTGCCTGTCGAAGTTGAATTGAAAAATTCGACAAACGTAATAAAGCTCATTTTTAACCCCCGACTAAAAAAAGGGGTGTTATAAGTTTGTAGTGTGTGTCTGTGTATCTGTGTGTCTGTCTGTGTCCACGTACAGGCCAAACGGCTGGACCGATTTTCATTTAGTTTTTTCTGTTTGAAAGATGACTTGATCGAGAGGGTTCTTAGCTATGTTTGAAAAAAATCGGTCCAGCCGTTTAGATATAAGATATAACATCTTTTCTGAAAAAAGTCGGGGGTTTTTAAAATTTTTAATTTTTGTTATGCATATACATATGTATGTATTTACGAAAATTCTAGGACGGTTGTTAAATACATATATGTTAAAATGTGTGCGCATATCTCAACATATTTAAGTAATCTTTAAAAGGCCAAAAATGAAAGCAAAAAATGTAGGTTAGGTTAGGAGGGGTGGTGCTATTCCATTGTGATTCCCTTCTGTTGGCCAAAAAAGTAATATTTAGAAATAATAAATAAGCGACATAATTTTTGAAATTGATTTTTGGACCAAAATCCGATTACAGTGAAACCTCTCATAACCGGACACTCACCCTCGCATTCGTTTAGAATTTCAATAATTCCTTAATTTTCTTCAAATAAATAACAATTTCTTTGTCGAGGTGAACGCATCAGTATTTACATTTGCGTTAACCGGGGAATCACCAATATCACTGACACTAATAAGAATGAAGCTTTCCTCTATCTCTTCCTTCACCACCTGTCTCTTCTATCACCATCACCTTCCTAAAGAAGGTAAAACCTAGTAATAGTAGTAGGCATTCAATTCATTGCCTGAGTGTTACTTCACTTTATAAAACACAAAAAAAAAAAAATATGAATCAGTGTTATAAATAATAAAGACCCACTATTTAAACACAACTCTTGGTGACGTGTTTCGCCGCTTCTGTCCGCTTTTGATAGGTTTTTAGATCAACGTTTTTAAAAATTTATTAGGGCCTAATTTTGTAAAATGCAACGCTTACCGTTGACAAACTTTGTATGTATTTTGTTTTTGTAATTTAATTTTTTTCCATATAAAATTAAATGGCGTTGCGTTTTACGGATTAGATAATGTATACTGGAAATTTTGTAAAAAGCAAAAGAAAGGGAGAGATAAAAAACAGTGTTAGAACAAAATTGACATGGTGAAAATTTGAGCTAAATCGAACAACTAAATCTAAGCCTTGCCACATTGAGGTCAATGTTCAAATTTTGCAAAGTTCAACGATTTACCAGCAGTTGATTAGATAATTCGTAAATTGTAAACATATTCATCCTGAAAATCGCCTATGGTGCTGTTATAAATCTTCTAAATTAAATCCTAATTTTTTTACAGAAAGTTAACATTAGTGAGTCATGTGGGTTAAAATTAAAAATACTTTATGGTCGAAAACGTTTGGGACCAAAATAACACAATAAAATATTTTGTAAAATTTGAAGCTGTAAAGTTATTGATTATATACGGCCTGGCCCACGATGTCGACAAGAAACTATCTATCGCTTACTTATATTGAAAACAAAAACAAGTTTTCTTATTTTGTTCCTGTTTTCAATATAACTAAGCGACAGATAATTTCTTGTCGACATCGTGGGCCAGGCCGTTTTGATCCAAACCGTGGAGCGGTTAATATTTTCGCTTATTAACTGCCAGTTTATAGAAGCCATGTAAAAATTCTCGGCTGTATAATGAAAACAAAAACAAATTTTGAGTGCTTTGTTTTTGTTTTCAATATAAATAGCCAGACTAGAATTTTCATATGGCTTCTATGAACTAGCAGTAAGTATTCTTGCAACGGTTTTGAATAACATTTTAAAAATGTAAATAAATATCATTTTGATATTCATATTTTTTGTTAAATGTGTGTTTCACCCACATAACAGCAAGCAAGGGGTTAATTTTTCTAACAAAAATGTTTTAATAAAATTTGGCATATCCGAAAAAGCACCCTCACCTATTTTCAGAAGAATCAGGGGCTCTACTCTGTAATTCGAAACCAAAGAAAAGGCTTTCGAATTTACATGTTATTAAGATACAAATTCGAAAATATTTTCTTTCGTTTCGAATTACACAGTAGACCCCCAGTGCAAAATTAAGTGATTTTCTAATGAAGTGTTGGTAAGCGCGCGAATTTTGCAATGAATGAAATTTGACTTCACGGCTTAGAGTTAGTTCTGTCCACTTCAGCTAAAATTTTCACCATATCATTTTTAGACTAAATACATACACACATTTATATTTATCATAATAATACGGCATGGCTTTTACATATCGCTCAGTTACTCAAACAACGTTATAATCAAAAAATTTAATTTTCGAGTTAATGATACGGAATTAATCTTCATATCGTTCTTTATATTGTTTTTCAATTCAATTCAATTTCAATTTATTATTCAACTTTAAGTAACTGAGCCCAATGGGTCATAAATAGTTAACAAATTGTCTACATAATATAATACTACATATAACAAAACTTTATAATAAAATATTTGGTGAAAATCTTAAAAACTAATGTAGACTGTTATAACAAATGTAACATATGTATATAAATAATAATTTTATACAAATATCTTGCATATTCAGCTCTTAAAAGCAAAATAAGATTTTCTTTTTTCATTCAGTTTTGTTTAAATTGAAGACTTTAAATTCGTTTATCGTAAATGAGCGATATGTGTGCAAAAAAAATTTGTTCTAAAAACATTTTAAAAAAGTTTCTTTTTGGCAAAAGCTTTTATTTTTAAAAGAAAAATTTATATTTAAATACATATATGTATATCGAAATAGGTGGTTTTATTCGCACACATTTTATACATAAATTTTACAACCCTGACAGGTTTTTTATAGACATTTTACGTGAAGTTTGAAAAAAAATGTTTGGAAACTATTGCCGTTCTGTTTGGTCGTCTTGAACCCAACTTTAAAATAGGTATTGCCGTTCATAACTTGAATAGAAGTTAATGCCCCTATTATTGTTCACAACCATAATAGGGGCATTGCAACACATTTTTTTCGAACTATTCTCATGTAATTAATTTTTTTTTTGTGTTTTTTATTTAATTAATGAATTAAATAGTTATATTTTGATTATTTAGTATAGATTAATTATATTTCTATTACATTCAGGAATACATTTATATATATTATATATATTTGTTCCCTTTAACTCGTACAAGGAGCATAGGGCCGTGAGTGCCAAATTCTTATTATGGATAACAACTCTCGTCAACTCGCGACAACTGTTTTTAATCAGTTGTCTTTTGGTTTTTATTTCGACTCTATTGTGTTAGTTTTGCTTCATTATTAAAGACGCCAACCAATCCCATTTGTCAATCAAATTTGTTATGTCAAAAACATAAAAGGCCTGACCCACGATATCGACAACGTTCGACTTGTCGCACACTTACATTTGAAACAAGAAAATATTAAAATTTATTTTTGTTTTGAATGTAAGTGTGCGACAAGTCCAACGTTGTCGACATCGTGGGTTTGTCCCAAAATATTTAAAGTATTTTGTGATGGCTACTATGGTTTCAAAAAAACATAGCATTCGAGCATTGTTTTGAACACAACTAAAATTAGTTGTGAATCATAATAAGAAAAAAATGTTAAGTTGGGTCGTAAAATTAAGTGGTGAATCATAATAGGTGCATTAGTTAATTGTTAATTGTCTTGTGCTTTAACAATTAAAATTAAAAATTTGTTGTGTTGTTAAAAAGAGACTCGGCCTGTCCCACGATTTCTACAGGAAACGTTCGATCGACAACTTCCATTGAAAACAAAAATAAAATTTCTTATTTTTTTGTTGTTTCAATACAATCGAAAGTTTCCTGTTTATGTCGTTTCGATTTCGTTTTTGTTTTCAATGTAAGTTGTCGATCGAACGCTTCGTGTCGACATCTTGGGACTATCTTCGAAAAAATGTTTCCAATTAATTTTTTTTTTTAATTTTTCACATGCTTATTATAAAAAGAAGTACAATTAGGTATTCATTAGTATATTCAATTAAACTAATTTTTCAAACTTTTTTTTTAAATATTTTTTGTTATTGAAAGGAAAAAAGACAAAAGAAAAAATTAGATAAAAAAAAGAAATATCCTGAAGAAATTAGCCGTTAAAGTTAAGGTTAACGAAATATCAAACTAATAACAAAAATTTAAAAATTTTAAAAACCCCGGCTTTTTTCAGAAAAGATGTTATATCTTCTAAACGGCTGGACCGATTTTCTTCAAACATAGCTAAGAACCCTCTCGATCATCTTTCAAACAGAAAAAAAAAAATAAATGAAAATCGGCCCAGCCGTTTGGCCTGTATGTGGACACGGACAGACACACAGATACAAAGACACACACTACAAACTTATAACACCCCTTTTTTTAGTCAGGGTTTAAAAAAATAAAAAATATAAACAGACCTAAAGCTTGAAAAAATATTTGAATTGAACATGTAAAAAAGGGTCGAAAAATCAGATAAAAAATATTTAGTATTTTTATAAGTAAATATTTAATATTGATAGCGCAATCAGCGACAAACTTAGTTATATTTTATATATGTATATAATTACATTCATATGTGGTAATAATTATTAAAGTGGTTTAAGTGTATATATCCTTGGTTTCAAGTAGAAAGGCCCTAACTCAAATAATTTTTACTTTACAGAAGTTAAAAACGTAATTACCCAATTCACAACGTAGTGTAGATTGTATTAACTACAACTATGATAGTGATATGAATGTGAATGGCCTGTTGTAAGTCCTGATTCACACACGTCAGGTCTGAGTCGTCAAGTATTGAGTTTTTAGGAGAGAGAGGAAAAGAGACTGGAAAGGGGTACAGACTTGACCGTACCAGTCAAGTTTGCTTTTTCGTTTTGTTGTCATTCGTAATACTCTACTACAACACAAATTGATGAGAGTTGATGAAAAAAACTTGACGGTGTGTATGAACGCAAATGCAGGTTCAAAAGAAAATTGAACAAAAACTGATCAGGTAAACCTGATGTGCGTGAATCCGGACTAAGTGTTGCTAGACTTTTAAAAATATCGAATATTTAAAAAGAAGAAGAGAAATAATAAAAATAGCGTAAATATTAAAATAACAAAAATAGTTTAATAAAAACAAAAAAACACAAAAAATTTCTGCATTATGAGAAAAATATGCTGCAGATATGTTAATGGTGGATTCGGGTGAGTAAAAAATAAGAGAAATTACAATTTCATAAAAAAAATTTCAGGCGATTCTGAAGAAGATAATCACTCTTATTCCAGCTTGCTTCCGATTTTACAACTTCTCGCAAATTTTTGCAAACTTCGCAATAAAAGTAACATTTCGCATGCTCGCAAGCCTCCTAAAGTTTTGCCGATTTTAAGAAAAAATATAAGACTGTTATCTGTTGATAAATTTTTGCAAATTTACGTAGTTTTCGCGATTTTTGCCGAATTTTTTGCATTCATTATAATTTTGGCGATTTTAAGTCAATATTATGGCTGGTTTAAAATTTTGCAACTTCTTGCGATTTTTTGCAAAGTTCGCAATAAAAGCAGCTTTTTGAGTTTTTTTTAGCGTCCTAACAGTTTTGAAGAGATTAAAAAATTATTAGACTTTGTCATCCTGCTGTTGTACCATTTTGCTAATTTCCGTCAATTCGCGAATTTCTTTTTATTTATATACATATATAATTGCACTAATTTTTATTAACTTAATAAAGAAAAATTCAGATAAATGTAATTAAAAAAACATTAGCACTTTTATAAGCTTATGAATTCCTGATGCCACTCTACGACAGTCAATAAACATAGTGAAAAATGTTGTAGATGTCGTAGCAAACGTTTCTATGGAAATTATCAACAACATTTTTACAACTATTGTACAGCTTGACGACCTAACTCTCTTACAATAGGTTGTGAATTGAACAAATATAAACTGTAATATTCAATATGCAACTTTTTTTGTGTAATTACTTGTAAAACCTCAACTTCGTAAAAAATACGAGGTAGGGCCTTTTTACTTCGAAATATTAAATAAATCTTAAAAAAAACTTCAATAAATATTTAAAATATATTAAATAAATTTATATTATTCGACACTTGTAGAACTCATATAAAAATATTTTTTTAATTTTTTCAAATGTAATCTACTAAATGTCTCGAAACACGATTTGAATTATGACGTTGTTTGAGTAAATAAGCGATATATGCTATATAACTTTAGACCACTTTTATAATGCTACGTATACATACATATATTGATATTTCCTAGCATGCACATTAATTTTGTTATACATATCGTGATGTTCTACTCTTCAAGTTTCCGGAAAAATTCATATAATATACATAATCTATAAAAAAAAGATCGAGTGCATTATAATATTTTTTTAGTTTAATTTTTCATTTTATAAATTTTCGAAAGGAAGGAAATTTATAAAATGAAATTAAACTAAAAAAAAATAATTGGAATTGTTAAAATTTAAGTTTAAAAATTTTTTAACGCACTAATAATCCAAAATTATTATTTTACTTATTAATACTAATTGTAAAAGTCAGCCAATGTAGCAATGGTAAAGTAAGAAAATAAAAAACATGTTGATTATTGAGTTCTTGTTTTTGTTATTTGTTGTTGAGCTTCTCATTTGCTTAAATGAAAGTTTATAACATAATAACTCTAGTTGTTCTAAGAAACTTTGGGTAAAGGTTCCCTGATGATCTGCATTAGCAACAGTGAAATGCGCATAGGATCCAGCTAAAACCCTCATAATCAATTTCAATGTATTTTTAATAAAAAAAATATTTTACTTAATAACCAAAATAATAATTTGGGATTATTAGTGCGTTAAAAAATTTTTAAACGAAAAAAAAGGTTAAAGATTATCTATTCCAAAAAATTGGAATAATAATTTTTTGATACGAGATCTCACGATAAACATTAAACATTTTTTTTTTTTTTTTTTTTGTTATTCAAATTTCTGTTCAATAAACAAATTCGATCAGTGAGTAAATTACGGTATTCGATATCATATGAAATTCAAAAAAATTCCATTTGACGGTAATAAAATGCATAATTTGTGTATGTAAGTGTTATCTACCGAAAATGTATGAACATTTAGAGGAATTAGAATGTTACTTATAAAGACGTTTACAAAACACAAATAAAATAAGATAGAATAAAATAAAAAAATTATTAAGGCAAAACAATTTGTAGAATCACAAAACAATCGTTTAGAAATTCATATTGCTGCTAACACTTCCAAACGCATTAATTTTCTGAATTGGAATTTGAGATTGAAAAAAAAGGTTTAAGAGAAATTGTACTTTACACAACTTAAATTTTACCTTGATCCACATATGGCAGTTAAATGTTGTCAGATGATATTTACTTTTGATTGTAAAAAATAACAACATGTATGTCTCCTTTAAAAAGAAATTAACAGAACATACGTACATTAAAAACAGGAATTGATATAATCTCTTGAACTCACCTTGAACTAAATATTATATTAGTTTAAATGCCGGGAGATGATGAAGGTAGTAGTAGTAATACAATTCCAAAGCAAAATACTCCACAAACAACAGTTGAGGCAAGAAAGTAAATCAGCATCATCAAGGGGAAAAAGATAATCCATTGCTTTTTATTGGTTAAAAGGAATATTTTTTTTAAAGGTATATAAGAATTACATAGACATATTTTATGAAATAGTACTTGATGATTATCTATCCATATAGTTTTTCATACTTTTTATACTTATACATACATGTGTGTAAAAAAAGAGAGTTGAAAAATTAGAAATGGTTTTGTTAAAGATTTGAACTGTTTTTGAAAATAGTAAATTACCAACAAAATAAGATTTGATTTGATGAATAGAGGAAGCAAATATAACAATAAATTTTTTTGATGATATTGTTATCAAGTTTTACTAGTTGTAGGTGTTTGCATTCAAACTTTGTTGTTTTCTTTTTCCTTTTCTTTGCATGGTGCTCAAAACCGTTTTCACGTTTTTTTTCCACCGAAGCCAGTTTATTTTTTTCCTCTAACCACTTGTAGAACCGTTTAGTGTGCTATTATTTTATTACATTTTTGCATGAAAATGGAGAAGACTTAGTGAGGGTTGAAGTTTTTCTTTTTATTAGCTGAATCATTCGTCGCACACGCCAACCAATCAAAGCAGCTTTGTTTAAATTGTAAACTGAAGTTTTGTTGGACCATTTTAAGATTTTATGACTCTTTGTTTGATTATTGTGATTAATTAATCATTTTAAGTGATATAGGTAGTTTTATTATTTTATCTTTGATTTAAAGAATTTGTTTTGTTTAAAAAGATAACGTCGTGGCCATCGCGCGCATCGGTCATTGGACATGTACACACTTTTTGGCCTATTTGCAATGAAAAAATTCAAGTAAATTAAACATGTTCACAGATAAATTACGTATGGTATTTCAAATTTTTTTATTAAATTTAAAAATAAGTACAAACAAAAATCTAAACATATGAATATTAATGAAATTAATTGATAAAAGAAACATTATTTTCGGATTAGGAATAAATAAATAAGTGAAATGAGAAAATTTTTGATAATATAAATCGTTATAAGAAATATCCTTTATCAACAACTTAATATCTTCCTTTACAAAAATTTAGATTATTGAAAAGTAACATTTGTGTGAGATCATAAATTTAAATGTGTATAACTAGTTTAAAATAATTTATATTTTATTTATTTTTTGCTGATTTTCTTTTTTTATACTTTCAACTTTATATTACTTTCTGTTCCTCTTTCCTCACCATCACCTACTAAAAAAACCTTACTTAACCCAAACGCACCTATGTTGAAATAATTTAAAAAAAAACTACTGGGTTCCCTTGTTATGAAATATAAAATTCTCGCTATCATATAGTTGATCATACCTATTGATATAGCTACTAGGATATTCCATTTTTTAGCCATGAAAATTTCTGCAGTTGAACAGATCTTTCGATTCATATGGAAAGCCATGTTTTGCGTCCCGAATTTCAAATTAATAAGTATTTTCAAATGGAAATAAGTACATCAGTGTTTTGGACTAAAGTTAAATTTTTCTTAATTCCGGAAAGAGACTATATATCTTAATTTTTTATTTTTTAAACAATATTGCGCACATAGGTAAACCATCTGCTTTGAAAACATCAAGTGACAATTACTTAAAATACTGCAAGACCTAATGAAAGTGGCTTTTTCGAATATAATACCACTATTCCCAAATTAATCTACATACTTATATTATTGCAAAAATTTCCAAGGTGAATATCGAACAGTTCAAGTCAATATGAAAAAAGTTAAAAAAAATCATTCATATTGAATATTTTAAGAGTCGGGTATTGAGTACATATTTTAATAGGCGTGTAAGACTTAACTTGAAAACCACTTAACAATAAACTAAAACATAAAATGACTGTTAAACAATTTCGTTGCTTGGAAAAAATCAATCGATTAATGTATGTATGTGTGTACATAAAATTGCTTTTTCCTATGTAAAAATATAATTTTCTTTTACATACATATCTTACGCATTCAAGAAAATATTTTTCATAAATCTCGAAAAATGGATTATGGAAAATTGTTGCACTTTTCTTTTTTTGCCAAATATTTTGTGTACAGAAAAAAACAGTATGTAGCACATTTTTTGCAATGTGATTTTCTTTTGCAACAATCGTCCATAAGTGTGAACTGGTTTGAATATACATACCTTAACATATGATCATCGCCCACTGGACTGCGTAATTGACCATCTTCACTGCCAGACATATCGTCGATAGGCATATAGAGTAAATTAAGTGAAGAAATATTAGACTATGTCAGAAAATGTCCGATTTTCTGCAACCTTTGGTTAAAAAGGGGGTGCTCCGCTAAGATTCACCCGACCTTCAACAAACAACGTAGAATTAAATGAGAGCACACCTCTTTGTCTCGTTGACAAAAAAAAAATTCAATTAGATTTCGCTTCAGATTATATTTATCACTCAAAGTATTTTGTATGAAATAGTTCAACAATTTTTTATATTTTTTTTATTGAGTTTTGCAAAATTATTGTATTAAAAAAATTTGATAAAATTCACAAGATTTTTCTATCTGCTGGTAATGAAAAGGTTATTTTTTTTTATCTATAAACGTTTTATGTCAAAAATGTCAAATCGACGCCCAGAGTTGTATGAGAGAAAAGCCAGGAATGGGAGTAAAGATTTTTAGTACTCAAAAGAAAGTGGCAGCGCCTAGATGAATAAACCAATATGGCAAGGTTGGTAACTGCGAGCGGGCCTGTGGTCCGGGGAACTCAGCCAAACAGGACCAACAGGACTTACACGCTTTAACTGTACTTTCAATTATTTTCCTTAATTCTTTTTTGAAGTTTTACATAGAAATTTACATCTGAGAGTATACATGTAAATATATTTGGTTCCAAGTGCCAACTTGATTTCATAAGCACCAAATTTAGTCGGAAAGTCCCTGAATTAGCATCATTGTTTTCTTTGCGGCCAACTTCACGCCATTTTTAACAGCACAGTTTTTTGTGTAGCGTTCTGTTTTCTTCTTTCAATAAAATTAACTTTGATTATCAACCATAATTTAAGTAAAACTGCTTAGCATTTCTTTAATAAATAAGGAAAAAATGTTTAAAACAAATGCTTAGTTGCAAAATAAAGTTTTGGAAGTGTATATTAATGTGAGTTTTGGAAAAGAAATTTGTGCTCTGTGATTGGCTCCGGCGGCAGAAAAAAGAAAAGAAGTACACGCTCAGTGACAACAACAAAGAAAAGCTGAAAATTTTATTTTTCCTGCATTCATTTAAATAATTTCTAAATGCTTTTTAAAACATGGAAAACTTAAAAATAAGTGATAATTTATTTGCGAATATACGTTATTTTGTTGTGGGAAACTTAGATGAGGAGGTAAGTAAAAATACATTTTTTTGTTGGTATGTAAAATTTTTTCCTAAAAAAAAAGAAAATCGGTAAAAGGCGCTTATTATGACATTGCTGACAGTTTCTTTTGTTGTTATTATAAAGTACCGGGTGCTTCTGAAAAACATTAAAAAGATATTTTATGCTATAGCATCAAATAAATAAATCGGGTAAGCCAAAACAGGTTATTGGACTTGGGACCAATTTCTTGCAAAGTATGTTGGAAAGTTAACAGTACGTCTCCACGTGTAATACTTATTTCCAAACATAAACAAAAACGTCGGCAGAATAACAGCACAAATATGTTCATGTACGAGTTTTTGTTTATAGTTAGAGAAAGCTTATAAGGTACAGTGAAGTTCAATTACAACGAATTATCAGATATAACCCATAAGTTCATCGTCTCAACAGTTTTTACAGTTATAACGGCACCATAACGAAAAACTGTACATAATCATATATTCATTTTGGGTTTGGAAGATATGGTTACTCATTAAAGTACTTGTTATGGCGTACCTATATTTTGAACTAGTTGGCATCTGGGAAGCCATTTTCTGTTGTCTGCAACTTAGCTCCGGTTCACACACTTCAACTTTAGTTCCTGAACTCGTAATTCAGCTAAAAGAAAGACGGTGAAGGAAATACAAATATCTCTTTTTTTTTCTTACAGCTGAATTACGAGTTGAGCAACAAAATTTGAAACGTGTGAACCGAGCCTAAGCCAAATCCCTTAAGTCCCGATTCACATACTTCAGCTTTGTATACTTATAAGGTACAGTGAAGTTCAATTACAACGAATTATCAGATATAACCCATAAGTTCATCGTCTCAACAGTTTTTACAGTTATAACGGCACCATAACGAAAAACTGTACATAATCATATATTCATTTTGGGTTTGGAAGATATGGTTACTCATTAAAGTACTTGTTATGGCGTACCTATATTTTGAACTAGTTGGCATCTGGGAAGCCATTTTCTGTTGTCTGCAACTTAGCTCCGGTTCACACACTTCAACTTTAGTTCCTGAACTCGTAATTCAGCTAAAAGAAAGACGGCGAAGGAAATACAAATATCTCTTTTTTTTTCTTACAGCTGAATTACGAGTTGATCGACAAAGTTGAAGTATGTGAATCGGGACTTAAGGGATTTGGCTTAGGCTCGGTTCACACGTTTCAAATTTTGTTGCTCAACTCGTAATTCAGCTGTAAGAAAAAAAAAAAAGATATTTGTATTTCCGTCTTCGTCTTTTTTACAGCTGAATTACGAGTAGAGCAACAAAAGTTGATACGTGTGAACCGGGACTTATTTGACTTTCGATCTGATCGTACTGTAGAGAAGTGGAAAGCATACTGTAAACTTAGAAACATAACTAAGAGTGTTATTAGGAGGCAAAAGATGGTGTTGATGTTGCTGGCTTATGGAAAATATTGTGAAATTCAGGATGTACTCATGACGATAATGGCGTGATCTGGAATGGAGATGTTAGTTCCTTGAATGAATATTTTGTTGGTGATTTCAATTCTGATAGTAGTGTGGATTTTGACCTTGATGCATTTTTAAATTCTACTTATTCTTTTTTTTCGCTGTGTTGATGAGCTTGAACTAACAGAGTCTTTATGTAAAGTTAATTATGGATCTATTGGCATTGATGGTTTTCCAATTAAATTTATTAAAATTATTTTTCCTCATATATCTCACATTTTATTGCATATCATAAACTTCATTTTTTACTTCATTAATATTTCCAGTGTCATGGAAAACAGCTCGTGTTGTTCCTATACCTATATCTAGAGTTGTCAATGATGCTGATGATTTCAGACCAATTTCAATTCTATCTTATTAAAGATCAAATCCAGTGGCCATTTATATTGCTGAAGGGATTAAATATAAGTGTATTTATAAGTGCACAGAATACAAGTCTTGTGAAGGGCTTTTTGTTGAAATTGATACTGGTAACAGATCTTTAGTTGTTGGTGCTGTATATCTTCCAAGGGGAAATTTATCTCTATTTGAGCAGTCTTTTAATGATATTTTTGTTCGTTATAATGATGTTATTGTCGTGGGTGATTTTAACAATGACTTATTCACTCCGGAAAAATCTGAAAATCTTCGTTAACTTTGCAGACGTCATGGCCTATCATGCCTACACAATTCATTGCCTACACACTACGATATGTTTAATCAATCAACTTCTTTAATTGATTTTTTCCTTGTAAGTCATAGTCTTACAATTAGTAGCTCAGCGCAATTTCAGGTACCTTTCATTTCGCATCACTCTCTAATATCTGCTGCATTCCAAGTCCCTGTGCCGCACTCGCATGACCTCGCTATTTATTATAGAGATTATAAGCGTGCTGACATAGAGGCTATTATGAGTCATCTAGCTCTAACTGATTTTATACATTTATAATACGAACGATCCTGATTTACAACTAACGTTTTTTAATAGTCTTTTTAATGCACTTATGAATTTCATACCGGTAAAAAAGCTGTTGCGACCTCCTGCTCAAAGTAAACTAAAATTTCCTAATGATATCAACTATTATAGATCTTTAACTAATATTGCGTTGATGGCGTTTTATAATGAGAGATGCGGCATGAACTGGGATATCTATCGAAAATTACGTAATCTGACAAAATCTAAAATAAGAAAATTTAAAATAATACACAGTCGTCGTATATTTAGTTGTGGTGATACAAAAAAATGCGGAAAAGATGGTCTTATTAATACCATCTTCATGACTTCTAAATTCCCTATGACTGGAAAACCTCGCGCATCATTCCCATTCCAAAAGTTGGACGGCTACTTTCAAGTAATAATATCAGACCCATTACTATCTTACCTGCATTATCTAAAGTTGTTGAGAACCTAATAAAAGATCAGATTTCAAATTGGATTGATTGCGGGGACTTGCTAAACGAGTATCAATTTGGTTTTCGTAGCGGTCGAAATACAGGGCTACTGTTGACCGAACTCACTGGCAATATCAGGAGCATGCTCAACGAGAGTAAGTTAGGTGTGTTGGTTTCCATTGATCTCTCCAAAGCATTTGAACAAGTTAATCATCATTCGCTTGTTATGAAACTCAACCAAAAGTATGGCTTCTCTACGTCTGCATGTCGTATTATTTGGTTTTATCTAAGTAATCGCAAACAATATGTTTCTTTGAATGATCAAGCCTCTCATCTTAAACCTGTACGATCTGGAGTTCCTCAGGGCTCCGTAATTGGTCCAATTTTATTTACTTTATATATCGTGCCATAACCACGAAAATAGCTTAAGCGACATAATTTTCAAACTTCAATTTTTGACCAAAATCGATCATTTGCGATCGTAAATAGTCGATTTTCATCATAAAAACGAAGTCCAAAAAATGTGTCGCTTAAGCTATTTTAGCGGTTATGGCGCGATATCAATGATTTGTTTGAGGAACTACATTATTGTAAACCTTTTGCTTTTGCCGACGATATACAGTTATTTTGGTCTGGTGAATATGAATTTGTCGATTCTTTGCAACCCACAGTCAATTATGACTTAGCTTATTTGAACAATTGGATGGAGCTAAACTACCTTAGAGTTAACCCATCCAAAACCAAAGCACTTGTTTTTAGGTCCAATAGATCAGTTAGCTTTGAATTTAACCTGAACATCTGCGACTCTTCGATTGAGATTGTGAACCAACTAAAATGTCTAGGTGTAACTATTGACGACAAACTATCATTTGAGGCCCACATAGATAACATTTGTGCTAGAGTCTATCTTACCCTGCGTAGACTGTATCATCTGAATCTCTACCTACATTTGAACATTAGGACATCAGTCGCTCATGCACTGCTCATGTCTCAAGTAAATTACTGTATTGAGGTTTACTCAGGCTGTAATTTAAGCAATAGAAAGAAAATTAATTATATTGTACATCGAATTATTAGATTTGTTTATAGGTTAGGCTGAGGGCACATGTGTCAAACCACGTAGAAAGTTTTTTTTGGATTTATCTTTTGAAAATTACCTAAAGTTTCGCTTATTAATCTATCTTTTTGACATTATAAAGGCACAAAGACCCTTGAGCATTGTACAAATGATTTCTTTTAATAGATCTACTAGAAACCCCCAAATTTTAATATCTAGAATATATAACACTACTTATGAGCTCTGGAATTCCTTGTCTAAAAACTTACGTTCTTTTGCCATGTCTTCGGTAATCTTTAAGTGAAACCTTTGTGTATTTCTCAATTTACCCAGCTAAATTTGTTACACGGATAATTTGGGTTTTCATTCTTTTTTATACTTTGCAATATACATACTCAGGTACATATGTGGGAGTAGTTAATGATGCTATGATATTGGTATTTTGTATTTTTCTTTTTTTATATATACATTGGTACATGTTTTTTTTATTGTTTTATTGATAAAATTGTAATATAAATATATTTGATTTAGATTTGAAATAATTTGTATTTTATTATTTTATTTTTTATTAGTATGCAGGCATACCACTATCTTTATCTCATAGAAAATTGTAATTTACCTGTAATATATATTTATTGGCCGCATGGCTACTTTGTATTACAATGAAATAAATAAATTGAAATTGAAATTGAAATCCTTTGCTCTGTAGGGGGTAATATATATGAGTCACAATATTCTTTCCGCCGAGGATATAGTACAACATCTTTGCTAATTAGTCTTACTGATTCCATCGGGGACAATATTAACATGGGTAGACTATGTGCTCTTACCCTGCAGATAATGCGACTAGTTCATACATGCATGTAAGTACTAGTCCAAAGAGGAGTTGGAGTAGTCCAAATATATGACTACTCGTATACAATTTGTAAGTTCCTAAGAAGAACAATCATAATCGTTTAAACACGAACACTTATCGTGCAGCATTGAATGCTTGTATGAAAACGACAGGATCCATGACTGCATTACATGGGAATATGATGTAACTAGTCTGTTTCATCTAGATTGTACCACGTACTCCAATATTATTTGCAGGGTGCTTGATTTGTCTAAAGCTTTTAACTCTATTTGCCATACAACTATGATTAAAACACTTAGGGATCAATTTAAATTTTCAAGTTCTGCTTGTTGACTTATTTTTTCATATCTGGTGGGTAGATCACAATTCGTAGAATTCAAAGGAATTAAGTCTAATGTAATGCCCTCATCATGCTGGTGTTCCTCAAGGGTCTGTTCTGGGTCCCATTTTGTGAAACATGTGAAACATACTTCTTTGCTGATAATGTTTTCCTTTTATTCAATGATAATCGTAATTCATGTGAGGGATACCAACGAAATGCGAATGAGTGCCTGGATTGCGTGTTGCAATGGACAATGATAGCTTGCTTTAAATTAATCGAATGAAAACTAAGGCGATTATGTTTCGACTGTGACAACTTGTCTCCTGATTTTAGGTTTCTTCTTGGTTCTTCTGTGAATGAATCTGTTTCTCAACACAATTGTTTAGGTGTTGTTCTTGATGTTGATCTTTCTTTTGAGAATCACATTGACCTAATATCTGGCAGAGTCTGGGTTGCGCTACGTAGAATATATTCTACCAACATGTGCTATTATGCCTCAAGTTTTGTATTGTCTCGAAGTGATGTCTGTCTCTTCTGTTGAATTGTTTAATAAGTTGCGACGCATTGTTAATATGATCGTACGATTCGTATATATGTATTGTTAGACGATTTGATCATATATCATCATTTGTTCATAACATCTTGGGTTGTTCGTTTAGCAATTTTGTTAAGTATCGGTCCATCGTTTTATTCCTCTCCCTTGTGCAATAGATTTACTTTTCTGCGATCTTCTAGATATCCACAAAATTTTATTCCAAGGATCAAGGATTAGGCTGCCCTTTGAGAGGTCTTCTTTGGTAAGAATAGCGCGTCGCTGGAATCGTATACCCTACGAGCTTCGAGTTTTTTTTCCACTCTAATAATGTTTTTCGCCTCAAACTTTTGGAGTATTTTTCTTTTTTAGAGCAGAAAGAAAGAATTGTGTAAAAATTATGTTTTGGTAGACATACAAAATTGATTTGTAAAATATAATTGAATAAATATTTCTTTGCAGGTTGAACAACTGCTCAAAAATGGAGGAGCTCAATCAAAAATATTTCTTTCGGATTTGGTTACCCATCTTATATGCGCTCCAAATTATACTGACGAGGAATTATTTATGAACTTAGATTTGTATAGTGTAATTCCAGTCACTGAACAATGGATTGTACATAGTGCAAAATTGGGGCGTCTAGCTTCTACTAGAGCTTTTGACCCCAGTGGGTCACGTTTTATGAAAAACATTTCCGCATCAATAGTTAATGTTGCTCCAAGTGATCGCAAACGTTTGTATGCGATGTTAACTTATCATGCTGCGAAAGTTACACCGAATTTAAATGTTAATAATACTCATTTAATATGTGGAATGGCTATGGGACAGGTATATACAAAAGCAAGTGCTATGCCGAAAGGAACTATAAATATAGTTACACCCGATTGGGTGGTTGAATGTTTGAGCCAGAAAAAGTTGTTGCCTTGTGATATCTACCATCCTCGTTTGTTAAAAGTTATAGAAAGACCAAAAGTGTCTTTGCCAATTATACCAGCTACAACAACTTCGGCGGCTATAAACAGTTCTTTTAAAGTAATTCAACAAGAAACACCACAACCTCCTCCTCCTCCTCCACCACCACCACTACCACAACAACAGCAGCAGCTAGCACAAACACAACCTCCAGCAATTGTTGAACAGACGTTATCAAATATATTAGGCTTCGATGATGATCCTCTATTAGATAAAGCCACAGAATCTTCCACATCTGTAACATCTCTAGATGCTGCTCAAAGTATCGCAAATATTAAATCGCAATTACAAGCAGCTGCTGTGCAAATAACTGCCGCCAAAGAAGTTAAGACTGCAAACTGTTCAACCGCAACTACCTCTTCATCATCAACATCAACACCTACAACACCAAAACACGAGTTAGCCCCAACATCGACAGAAACTTCGCCATTTACTGGAAATATGACAGTTATGGATACTTCAACTACGATAACAGCCAACCTACAACAAACAATATTACAACAGCAGCAGCTGCAGCAACAGCAACAACCTTTGCAACATCAGACACAACACATTCAACAACACCAGCAGCAGCAGCAGCAGCTGCAGCATCATCAACAACAGCAATCACAAATTGTCTTTGTAAGACCAAGAAATATAAATCATCAGCAACCAAATCAACTACAACCACAATTATTACAAGGCGCAACTTCTGGTCAGAACTTGAGCAATACTACTTCTGGACCAACGCAGATAATTTTGCAACAAAAAATTATACCCAATGTTGCTAATTTACAAATACAGCAACAGCAGCAAACACTTTCGCAAATTCCACAGCAGCAACAAAATTTACAATTGCAGCAACAAATTATACAACAGCCAAGAACACCCCAAACACCCTCTTCCTCTAATACTCCTTTGCTGGAATCACGTACCCCCACTCCTACAGGAACTTCACAAACACCTAGAACTCCACAACCCAATAGTGGCAGGCAAACACCGCAGGCTCCGCGAACACCACAACCTACCACACCACAGCCTCAACAACAAATATTACAACAATCTCCGCAACACAATTCGCAAACACAAATGTCACCATCACATACAGCACAATCACAGCCCAGTCCACAGTCACTGCAAATGCAAACACAACAGATACAATCCCAAGTCGTGTCGCAAACGCAGCAGCAGCCACAACAACAAACTATAACGATGTCGCCACAAATGTTACATCAACATATATTACGGCAACAACAAAATTTGCAGCAGCAGCAACAACAATTACAGCAACAAATTCAAAGTGGTCAAAGCTTATCACCACATCAACAGACTCTTCAGCGTCAAATACAACATCAGCAACAACAATTGATGCAACAGCAGCTGCAGTTACAGCAGCAACAACAGCAATTGCAGCAGCAACAGCAACAACAGCAGCAGCAGCAAACACAAATGCAACAACAATCGCCACGAATGCAACAAAATCCATCTCCTTCACCTCAGGCACCTTCACCATCCTTAAGTAATAGTGGCAGTAGCGGAATTTCACATGTCATGATGCCTCCACAATCCCCACGTCAATTGCAATCCCCCGCACCTCAAATGACACCACCACCTCAAACTCAATCTCCAGGCGCAGTCGGTATACAACAGCAGAGTACTCTTTTGACTCAGCAACAAATACGTCAGCAATTGCAACAGGTTAGACAGCCACAGCAAAGACAGCAACAGGTAATATTATTTTTATTTTTTATAAAATACATACTCGTATTTTTTTTAAAGATTTGTTTTTCCATTGAGAGCCATTATTACAGCTTAAAGTTAGTTAAAATAACAAAACGGTTTTTCATATTTCATTTTGTTCTTTGTATTAATTTCGCCAAAAAAAAAATGTTTACTTAAAAATAACCAGCAGCAAAACGACCATTTCTCAAAACAATTTATCTTTAACCCCGCAATATTAGTTTTAATTTAAACACAGCAATTTTAACGGTAACTTTTTTTCTGATTGCATAAACTGATGTTATTGTGTTTGTATATATGTACATACATATCGTCACCTTAAATGCAAACGGACGTAACTACGCTATATATGTATTTTACATGAGAAACAAAAAACGTTTTAAAATCAATAATAATAAAGTCTTCTTGAAAACTTTCTTCGAAATTTACTTGTAATATGGATACGTGAAAATGTAGTTTGATAAAATGAACCATAATCAATCAAAAACTTGATTTGGAATTTTCGTGTAGTTACGTCCGTTTGCATTTAAGGTGACGATATGTACATACACACAATGCGGTTGTGTATATGTGCATCTTGTGTAATTCTTTGGGTGGTTACTGGTTTGCCGCACAGTACTACATTATTACTGCGGCAAACCAGTAACCATCCGACGAATTGTTGAGACAAACACCTAATTCATACGAAGACTTTTATGAAGTCTATTTTTCGACGTCACTTTTTGTTTGTTACCGAACGGTGTAGAGAAGAAAGGGGGATAGAAAAAATTACTCGGTTTCTGTTTTCCATGGTTTTTTTAATATTTCTCTTTACATTGCTCTTGTTGTTATTGTTGTTACGTTTTAATGTTACTCTTCTATATTATTGTTATTTTTTGTTACTCTTCTGGCTTATTGGCTATATGGGTGAAGAGAAGTAAAATTAGACGTCAAAAAAAACATCGTATGAATGCAAGGAATTTTTGGTAGCAACTTCAAAAGATAATTAGAAAAATAGACTTCAGAAATTTCACCATGTGAATTAGCACAAAGCTGGACAAACAAAACCTGTTCTGAACTCTGCATTGCATTTGCATCGGTATTGCCGTGGTGTTGTTCAAGGAAGTTCAGGGATTATTCCAGTTTTTATAAAAAAAATATACTGTACATATGTAGAGAAAAGTACTTTTTAAACCGCCATTTTAGGGGAACTTAGTCTGTATTTTGAAAATTATCAAAGGTAAAGCTACGAAATTTTTAACTAGGTATAATCTGTAGACTCCACTATATGAGAACTTATCGTGATTAATTCCATAATTTAATTTTGTATTTTTTTTTTATATTTTATTATGAATTTTCGTTAATTTCTGAATTTTGCACATTACTAGTTGTTATGGTATTAACCATATATGGCCCATAAGGGGTCGGTTTAATTAAATTAAATAAATAAAAAAATAAAGAATCTTTTTTAAAAAATTGGCGAAATCGGAGAACTGCTACATACAACAGTAATGGTAGAATTAGTTGAATTGTATCGTGTTACTTTTGAAGTGGTCGGTTGTATCTCTCAATTCTGGATGTTAATTAAGGCCGTGATACACTAAGTGTGTTCGTTTACTTTTGCAGTAAAATGCAGTAAATGAGTAGTTACTGCGAAATTTTTAAAATTTACTCTCAAAAAGAGCGGTAGCCAAAAAAAGTACGCGAACGGAAAAATAGTAAAAATTAGTAAGATTAAAGAAACAGCTGACTCTAACTCCACATAGTGTTGAAAAATATATAACCTTTTGACTATGCAACTCTTTTAATTATTGGTACTCGATACAATATTTTTATAACACGAACAATCTAAGAATAGATTCTGTAATTTATTTCATGTAATATATATTTGTAATTAATTTCTTTTGGGTTTCCTTGTTTTGTTGTTGGCTAAATTACTAAAAATTACATGACTATTTGTTAATGTTACTGATTACCTTAAAAGAAAGTGCGAAACTAAGTAACCAAATACTTTACAGTTTTATAACTCTGAGTAATTAAAATAAATTGCAAAACAAAAGGTTTAATAAAATAAGTTACAAAATATGTATATTAACAGCTATTATTATTATGCTTTATAAATAAATTATTTTTTAATGACTTTCACAATTTTTATTTAACCTTTTCTCAAGTTTGTACACTTTTCGTTTAATTAATTTTCATCTGTTTACATTTTGAATCATATGTTTTCATCTTACTAAACTTTACTACGACAAATTTCTGCAGTAAAAATTTGCAAAACACTGAGTCAAGAACTGTCACTTTACTCTCTCAATTTGTGTTCTCATTTACTGTATTTTGGGTAAACGAACGCAATTTAGTAAAATGCAGTAAAGTTCAGTAAAAAATTTTAAAAACTTTTGAGTACGCGAACGCAATTACTATCATACAAAGTCAAGGCTCATTTATTAGGTGGCAGCACTACACCAGGTGACTAGTGTCATTATACCATTCTAAATGTCAAATTTGTATTGTGTAGCCTAAAAGCATGCTTTTATTTGGGTATACCTAAACACCTTTCGAATATTCTGTTTAGTATGGTGTTTGACATTTCTTATAAGAAACATGCAATCTGAAGATGCTACCCTGTTTTGAAAAGTAAGAAGGTAGTTGATACCAACAAGTACATGTGGTTATTGCTGTTGTAATATCTGATGTGCTTTGATACAAAGTCGTGCGATCTACGAAAATATACAACCCTGGTGTGATGAATTGTTATTGTCTTTTGAAAATGTTCATAAACTCCATCATACCAGCGTTGTATTTTTTCGTAGATCGCACGACTTTCTGTTAATTTTAGAGAGATTGGGTTCTGAACATCTCTTGACTACGTCCAAATTATTGCATGAAATGAAATCAAGTAAAGAACCACCGCAAAATGTTTGTATCCGAGCTTCCTCAGACCACATGCTGGACATTCGGATCTGCAGTAGTAATGAGTGGCAGGTTCTTGCGTCTAGCCATGTTTACCGCCAGCGGCCGCAATGAACCTTATTTCCTAGACCGCAAACCTGTCCTTCATGCACTCAAGGTTCTTAAACTAGAAGCTACTCCTCTCTCTACGGATCTTGAATTGGAGCCAGATACTCTGTAAATACGACGTAGTGTCGGGATCGGCATCTTCGGTATTGTGGGTCAGTTCCACTTGTTATGTTCACTGTAGATTTTGAGGAAGATAACTCCGAAACAGTAGTACGGTTTCTATCTGTAGCATCCTGAGGACTGGGAAGCCCTGGTTACCTCCTTCAGAAGATTCAGGATCTCGTCCTTTTCCTATGGTACGTCCTTTATTCTGGCGAGGATTTTAAACTGATGTAGAATCTCTTTTAAGGTAACCACGTTTAGTCTAGCTCCCTTCCATAGCCCATAGCCCTTGAGCTCGACCGGCATCTAACGATGCTTCGTCGATGCTTGGCACTAAGTCTAGTTATGCACGCCTAGCCTGAGCAGGTTCATGTTTGATGGTCTGGTTAGCTGGAATTATTTAGATTAGGTTAAGTTTACAAGTTGCTGAGAAGAGAAAGTAAGTTTTCAGCCTACTTGGGTCCAAATAACTGGTCCCTTTGTAGGAAAGTGAGTTATACTGGAAGTACAAATGGTAAAGTGGCAGATAGAGAGAAGAAAAGCTGAATTAATTTTTTTCGTTTTTACAGCCCTGTGCTAATCTGCGTTTTGTAAATTTTTATAACATCGTTGCAGCGCCTCTGGTGTTGAGTATGCGTATTACTTTAAGCTATATATCTATTATATTAATTATTTTCTGCTGCAAATATCGACGAAGTAGGATAATGCGATATACATTAGCATAGACACTAATGTACATATTTATATCAGAAAATCGGTTATGTTGATATGACTGGGTCTAGCCAGGATTTGAACTCGAGCTCTGGAACATCATCATTTGCTTTGTAGTTGTCGCACTAACTACTTCAGCCTACAGCACCCCCAATTCATTCTTCGTCAATATAATTTCCAAAACATTTACTTTCAGTCGCCCCAACACATGATGTCGTCACAACCTTTTCAACAGCCCCAAAGGGTACAACTGCAAATGCAACAGATGCAACAACAACAACAGCAGCAGCAGCAACAACAACAACAACAATCTCCACAACATAGAGCTTCACCGTCAGCACCTCCTTCACCACAACTACACCAGCACCAATCTAAATTGATCTCAAATCAAAAACCGATCGATCCAACAGATCCCGTTCAGGTGGCACAAATTTTAAGCAGATCAGCTCCAAGTCCCAATCACGAATCCTTGATTATGAGAACACAACAGTTAAAACAACAACAATTACAGCAGCAACAACAACAACAGCAGCAACAACAACTTCAGCAACAGCAACATCAAATAAATGCCGCAAATCAAAATGTTCAATCACAAGCAAATTCCTCTCAGAGACAAGTAATAAATACGTCAACAACTCAAGGACAACAGATTATACAAACACATATGATGAATTTGCATCAGCAGCAGCAGCAAAACCAACAGCAAAAACATCAATTGGTACAATTGCAACAACAACAACATCAACAACAATTATTACAGCAAAAATCCGGCTTAACACCACCACAACTTCAAACAGCACAAATTCAACAGCAAGTTGTAACACCACAACAGCAGCAACTGCAGTTACAGAATCAACAACAGCACCAGCAGACACAGCAAACTGTGCAGCAACCAACTCCTCAACAACTGCAATTCACAAGTCCAACAACATCTCAGCTACAAACGCAGCAACAACAACATGCTTCCAATATAACTACCGTCACAGGTCCAGCTGGTGTAAGAATTATACAACAAACAATACAAGCACAGCCTGGTTTCCCAACATCCCAACAATCACAACAGCAGCAACAAATTCTTCAACAAAGACAAAATCTAGTACAGCAACAACCTCAGATTCAGCAACAAAGTATTACGCAACAGCAGAGTCCTCAACAACAGCCCCAGCAACAACAAACAGGGCAATTGCAACAAGTCATCAATACTAATATTGGTGTTTCACAAACACCACAAACCTCTAATAAACCAAAATATATAATCAGTCAGCAGCAGTTTAATCAGCTTACACCGCAACAGCAACAACAAATTTTACATCAGAATCAACAAAATCAAAACTTTTTCATTGTCAATCAAACTAATGTTACACAACAGCAGCAGCAACAACAACAACAACAACAACAGCAACAAGCTGGGCAACAACAGATTATGCAACAAGTAGCACAAAACCCTAGTCAGCTCATAAAACAACAGCAACAACCTCCACCTTTATACACGCAGAGACAGCAAGCCCAAACTCAACAGCAATTGGTTGATATTGAAGGAAATGTCATACAATCTCCTCAGCAGCAGCAGCAACAACAACATCACCAACAGCGAATTATATTGCAACAGCAAGCGGCAAATGTTTCGCCACAACAACAGCAGCAGCAGCAAATCGTGATTAATCAGCAAATTATCAATAATCCTCAGCGTTTGCAGTATTTACAACAACAACAGCAATTGCAATTTCAACAAAAGCAACAAATCCAACAGCAGCAGCCTAATGCCATCGCTGTAGGTACCCAGCAACAGCAACCAGTACAGCAGCAAATCGTGCAGCAACAATTATTACAACAAAGTCCTCAACAAGTAGGACAACAGCAGCAAACGCAACCACAGCAACAACAACAAATAATCATACAGCAAACCATACCGCAGCAATTGGTGACAGGGCAACAGCAGCCGCAACAACAACAACAAACAATACTACAAAGCCCCCAACAACAACATCAGCAACAGCAAATATTGGTTCAACAACAACAACAAAAACAGATACAGCTGCAACATCAACTTATAGATACTCAACAACAACAAATAATAATGCCACAACAGCAGCAACAACAACAACTACCGTTACATCAAACCGTTCTAATACAACAGCCACAATTGACACCACAAACTACCACAGCACAATCTCCACAGCAGCAGTTGACACAACAACAGCATCAGCAACAAGTTATAATGCAACAGGAGCCTCTACAACAACAGCAACAACAATCACAACAAAATCATTGGTCGCCACAAAGTCCGGCACAGCAGCAACAAGCATTAACAACCGGTTCAATTACTTCCTTGCAATCACCTTTACAAGGACAACAATCCCAAATCCAACAAATCATACCTCAGCAACAACCTCAGCAGCAGCAACAACAACAGTTCATACGAACTGTACGCCCTTCGGGACAATGGCAACAAGGACTTTCCCCAGCTACTTCACAGCAGCCACAACGTCAACTTATCCAGCTCGACGACAAGACACACGCTCATTTCATGTCATTGGATCCAATTAAAAGAGCTGAATATATTTCAAAACTACAACAATCTAAACAACGCGTAATGGTAAGACAACAAGTAGCCTACCAACCTAGACCTGGTGCCCCCAATGTTGTCGCCAGTGCACTAGGTACCACACCCAGACCTGCTGGGCCTACAACTCAACACATTATTGTTCAAAGCCAAATGCCGGCTGGATTAACGCAACAGCAGCAAATGCAATGGTTACAACAGCAACAAAGACAGGTTGTGGTCCGAACAGCGGGTAATCGTGCACCTGGTCTTACTCCTATCACACAGCAACAGGTAATTACCGGAACTACTTCAGTCAACATAACACAACAACAATTGCAACAACAGCAACAACAACAGCAGCAGCACAATGTTCAACAACAAGTGTACAACGCTAATGATCCAAATCAACAAATGTTGCTGCAGAGACAACAGCTCAGAGTACAACTCCAACAACAACAACAACAACAACAACAACAGCAAATGGTAGGAGGTCAAAAACCTCAACAGACTGTTCAAGTAATTGCGGGCCCCGGAGGTCAAGTTATTGAACAGCAAGCTATTTTACAAACGCAGCCTGTTGGTGCTGGTGCACAACAAGTTGGCCAGAACGTACAAGGACTGCAAGGTAAGAAAATTCTTTTACCTTTGATCCTAGTTTCAGTTTTGCCTTTAATCATTTCTGCAAGGAAAAGTTGTTATTATTTTTATTATACACACTTTATTTGCATAATTTTTATTATTGATAATTTTAATGGAAAAGGCGTGCAACAAATAAACCCATTAGTTGCTTAAAATTAAGTGGAAAATATACATACATACATACATACATATGTATATATAGATAGACAAGATTTCATCAAAAGTTCATACACACATACATGTGTTTTTTTTTGTGTGTTAAAATTAATATACAAAGTTTCCGAGATATCACTGATAATATTGTTCTCGTTGTTTGATTGCAAGCAATACTAAATCTACTTTTTTATGCAATTTCCATTTTAAATTACTTGCATAGTATGTACATATGTACATATGTATGTACATATATCGATATTAGTAGATAAAGAAATATGTTTGTATGTACATATGTAATAAACTTCAATACTCATAATTATGAAACCTTTTTGAATATAATTGACCTGTAAAGGTTCCGGAAATATAATAACGACGTTAGCTCCACAAACTGTACTAGTACCGAATCAAGGTACCACAATGGACGGCCAACAATTACAACAGCAACATCAAACAACAAATGTACAGCAGACGCAGCAACAAATGAATTTAAAAACGAAAACTGCTTTGGCCAATATGTTGAGTAACCGTTTGGGTGGAACTGTTGTGGGAAGTAGCAATGCTATGCAAATACAAACGCAAATAGCAGGCGTACAACAACAGGCCTTAGTACACCAGCAAATACAAATGCAAGATCCTAATCAGCAGCAGCAACAGCAACAACAACAGCAGCCACAGCCACAGCCGCAGATAATTCAACAAACACAAGTGGTAGTTGCAGGGCCTCAACAGATGCAGCAGCAGCAACATCAAGTTCAGCAACAACAAATTATAATGGGCCAGCAGCAGCAGTTAACCCAACAGGTTGTTATGAACACAATGCAAACACAACAACAACAACAGCAACAGCAGCAGCAACAAGTTGTAGACGCAAGTGCTGCTGGTACTTTACGTATGATGACTCAACAGCATAATGCTGCCACTTTGCAGCAGCCTACAAATCCATTAGCTGCAACACCGGCTGGTGCTACTGTCTCTGGTGTTGCGGTTGTACCAAGAACTCAGCAGGAGCTTTTGCTTCTACAGCAACAGCAACAACAACAATTGCGTAGACCCATTTTGCAGTCACAGAGCTCGGTAACAGGTCCAGTAGCTGGTAAAAATATCATAGCCGCTAATGTACTGCCACAACAAGCTGCTCAACAGCAACAACCAGTGGTGCAACAGCAACAACCAATTGTCCAACAACAATTAGTAGTTGCCGCTGCAACGACGGGCAGTGGTGGTGCAATTCAGCAGCAAGTAGTAGCAGCTCCCGGAACTGCTGTTACCCCTGGTGTCATGACCGCTGCCGGTTACATACAACAAGGTCGCGTAACTCAACTTCCCATGCCTCCGCGTCCGCAATTCTACGGCCACAATCCAAATTTAAAATTGCCTCCAGATCTCTTTTTGGTCGGTTGTACATTTTATATTGTGGAAGAATACGAGGAGACCGATGGTGAAGAATTGCCCATTTGGATGGAAACGATCCGGCAATTTGGTGGTGACATAGAGAAGAACTACTGCCCTCGCGTCACACACGTATTGTGTCGCACCCAGCGACACGGCGTTGTCATGCAGGCTCTGCGAGATGCCAAGCGTTGCATCACCGCTTACTGGCTAAGCGATATTTGTCTTAAAAAACAATTGTTGCCGCCTTGGCAACCCTTGCATTTACCATTCCCTTCACAGTTTGGCTATCAAAAACCGCTGGAACGGCATATAATAGCTGCCAATGGTTACGAACCGGAGGAGGAACATCGAATCAAACAAATGGTACAGGAATGTGGCGCCATCTACACTTCATATCTGTCTAAATTACACACAGTATTGGTGTGTAAAAAGCTGGAGGGAGAAATGTTTAATGCTGCCAAGGACTGGAACATACCTTTTGTCAATTCCTTGTGGCTAAGTGATATAACAATAGGAAATTTAAGTTCAATGTCGCAATACGACAATCAAAAATATCAACAATATAATATACCGGCACCATTTCGTATTGATTATGGTTTGGTGCCACATTTAATGGGTAAGTTGCGAACTTAAATTAAAATATACATCATAATATATCTTTTTTTGTTTGATTTTTTTTAAATCAAAATATCTGTGTTACAGAATACATACATTATTATGATTCCGCGAATTCCAATTTCAGCAAATGAGAGCGTGAAAGAAAAATTATTCTATTAGCACGAAACATACCGAACCATTTCTTCCTGTAAGTTGGAGCAAATAGTAATGAAATGCTTAAAGAAATGCTGTGGAACAAAAAACTTTCTGGCGAAAGTGTAAAACGTATTTGAGCATGTTATAAAACCAGGGAGATTAGTTTGCGTATTTTATTAGCGGAATTGACGATTGGCTATTACAGAGCTTTTACATATTGTAGTTATGGCAAATCTTGGTAAATTTAAATATTGGTCATATTCGTTGAAAAACACCGTATAATCAAAATATTGTACTAGAATTTCAGAGGCCCATAACTCGTAAACTAAGCCTCGCCGCCAATATTTTTATTTAATTTTTTTCTTATTTTTCAATTTACTATAGGATGGGATACTTTTTTTTAATTTTGGGGAGGTGCCCCTAAACTAAATTTGTTCCGCGAACTCAGTTTCTCCATTTACAGTATATACTAGAAGATATTTCGCTATTAGACTATAATTGCATTATGTCTAACACTTTTTCCATTAATTATGCTTAAAATGTGAAAGTTTGAGAATAAAATGCACGTATTTCATCAACCAAGTTTTGTACAATCTTATTAGAATATTTTGAAATGTTCCATTTAGCTTCAGTGCTTGTTTTTTAAACGTTAGACTTCTTCAAAAAAATATATATATATATTATATAAAGAAAATTCTTTTTGAATTTTGGGTTTAGTGCCATAAATAAAAAGCACCAAAAATTACTTTAAAAAAGCACCGAGCACTAACTTCAAAATTTTTCGCGTCGATAATTTCAAAAAGCACTAAAAACGGTGCGAAAAGCACCGAGTTGACAACACTGTTCCACAAGATTTCGTACAAGTTCGGTCTAATGAGAGGAAAAAGAAATTTTACTCTCTGAATATGCAAAAGCTGATTATTTAATTCCGGGACGGCATAGAGAATTTTTAAATTGTACTAACTTTAACTTTTTAGTTCGAATTACAAATTTTTATTTGTTTTTATTAAAATAATCGACATTATTCTGGCTACCGAATCGTTTTCACAAATTTGCTTGTAAGTTGGGGTGCTAAATCATATGGCTACACCTGTTGAAAATTGAAATATACAAATTAGGTTTGTTTCTTTACTTTTTGGGTGAAGTTCAGTAACGCGAAAAGTCATCATTTTAACACTAATATAAACGTCAATGCATGTATGCATATACATACGTATACACTAGTGATGTAACGAATGTCAATTTGTGATATTCGCGAATACGAATATTTGAAACGATATTCGCGAATACGAATATTACATATATGCAATATGAAATATTAAAAAAATTGTTATGAAAAAGGACTTCACACTCTTGTTGGCGTACTTTAAAGTTAATAAAAAGTACCCAAAATTTTAATGATCGTCATTAAATAATATTTGAAAATGATACAAAGCACAAATTTCTATAAAAAATTAATGTATTTGTACAAACTAAAATTTTTAGTCATTTATTTAAATTTCGTTTAGGATTTATGCATTTATTTATTTAATTTCTTTGGAAAAATATTCGTATTCGTATTCGCCTGAAAATGGCCGAATATTCGACAATTCGAATACGAATATTCGTGCATCACTAGTATACACATAACTTATGTACATACACACGCACGTATTTACTTACATGATTCAGTATACTTATATAGGTTTTTTATCTTAATTTCATATAAAAACTTATAAAACTTTGTTTACCACTAGTTTTTAAATTTATTTTCATACATTTTCCCATTTTTTTAGTTTTTAGGTAAATGTAATTTTTATTTGTAATTGTTTATTTTTCAAACAGCTGAATGATTTTGTATTGCCCAAACAAGCATGAAGAAAAAGTTCGGGCTGTTTCGTGCAAGAAGAAAAAGAACATTACTCTTACAAAGCCTCTCTCATTTACCCAATTTTCGAGTACGGGAACGCTTCTCGTGCAATGAAGCATAAAGAAACGCACCTATTATTAGCACGTACATATTTTATTTAGCATCCGAATTTAGAAGAAAATTGATTTGGAAATGAACGAGTTCGCATATTTTTATTTTCTCGCTGCGTTTTGCTTTCACAATACTATTTTCAAGTGAGAAGAATATGAGTTTCATTGTTCAAAAGCAAACATTGACATATGCAATCGTTTGAAAATGAATGCTGAGTGAAACTGGGGAGATTCCTTAAATGTACTAAATTAGAACTAATTTACATTCAGCATTATTTTCATGACATTACCCGGGCAGAAATTGTGACTTTGCCCAAAAAATATGTACCACCACAACACTGTAAATACAAAATTACGACTCTTCCAAAATTTGTGTACCACCACAGTACTCTAAACACAAAAATATGACATAACGTTTACAAATTCCGCGTTCTTAGTAATGCTATACCACAACAACACTGTGTATACAAAAATTCGACGATAACTTCCCAATACCCCGTTTAGAATAATTCTTTAGTCCCAATTTACACTATGCAATTCTTATTGCTAAGCTGATTAGTTTGTTAGGAGAGAGAGACGGGGGGAAAAGAACGTTTCTGTTCCCCTCATCTCTCTCTCCCTAAAACTAATCAGCTTAGCAATAAGACTTGCATAGTGTGATTTGGGACTTACCGCTGCAACACCGTAAATACAAAAATTTGACTTAAGTTGGGAAATTTCCATTATGACGACCTTATAAATGTGTATTTAGAGTATTGTGACAACATTGAAAACAAGAGTCGGAGGACGGTCATTCGGCGTTATCATTTTAATGTTATGAGTACATTAAAATCTTGTTAAACGAGTGTTGTACTGATGTTAGTTGTACCCGGAGACAATCGTAGCAACGTCGTGCTGATTGTCTTTTTCTGCCTGGGTAGTTACATGAAAAATTTTCATTGGTCAATAGGAGGCCTGGAGGAGCAACTCATATTAAAAAAAGTTGCCAAAAATGCATCAGACATTCGTTCCACATTCTTTTTTGTGTAAAAATAGTTTCGTGCAATAAAATTCATGAAATTGCATGAAAAAATGCTTTCATATTAGTCAGTCATTGGTGTACAATTGTACTTTCCGAGTTTGAATAGTACCAAAAAAAGTACAATTGTACCAACTTTGCCATCCCTGATTTAATTCTTGTCCAAACTTACCCAGAAGAAAAAGTTCGTACTAGTTTGTACAGGAAATGACAAAAATTACTCTCTCATTCGCTCTCAAAATTGCACAAAAATTGCTATCTGGAACGCTATTCAATAACTTTGTACAAGTTCGGACTGTTTTGTTATGCATCTGGAACAGACCTTTTATTTCATAATAAATTTGTTTTTTATATAAATTTTTATAAAATAATCTTATACAAATTTAGCAGAAAACCACCAAAAACGCATTATTTACTATAATTAACATAAGAAATATCATCAAAACCAGATGATGCAGACGAGTTTTGCTGAGATTTATTTTTGAAACTACTGCGGGTTAGGGGACACGCCCACAATTTTTTTTTTATTTTATGATATTCTACTTATGTATTTGATTGCTGTGAAACCTTTGGTTCTTGTAATTACCCAATTTTAAAATTGAAGAAATGGGTGGGGCTACGCCCATTCAAATTTATTATTACATACATATATTTCACGTGGTTCTACTTAACCGATTTTTACAAAACAAAACACACACCCTCCTGAGCTTTGAATAACACACAATCTTGCATTTAAAAAATACGGAGGCACGCCCATTAAAATTTAATTTTATATTTCATCCTAACCAACAGATTTTAATTTTTTTAAAGAGTTACTTCCAGATGTTTGCATTGAAGTCGTTTTTTTTTGACAGAATTATTTTAAAAAAAAATTGTTAGCGAAATTCACAGTTGGCCTTTGATCTTTTACATCTTGTAGCTTTAGTAAATTGTTGCTGCTTGGCTTTAAATTTAGCAAAGCTACAATATGTAAAAGAACTACAAGACTAACTGTGAGTTCCGTTATTATATATATATATTTTTTTTTGTAATTCGGTCAGGCCTTGGTTTGTTGTATTAACTTACCTTACTATTTTTATAAAGGTTTTTAAACTTGTCATTTGGAGTGGACTAATTTCCTTTTCTTTTTTAATTTTCCAGCTGCTTGGAAAGCTCCCATAAATTTAACACAAGATGCACATGAACGTGTTAAGCGATATTTGGCTGATCCTTACTATGAAAAGGCTAAAAGGCAAAAAATTTCACCCTACCAAGAAGAAATACCGGAAACTATAATCTGCTTAGAATACCCACAAACCGCAAAACCACCTAAAGTGATATTTTCTCAAGTGGCTGATCCCGAATCATTAAAAAAAGCCGTAACGTAAGTATCATAAACTCAAACACAATTTAACAGAACCATACGAGAATAAATAAATAACATTCTAGATCTCTTGGTGGCATTGTTGTGGACAATCCATCAAATGCTACTTACTTGGTAATGACATGTGAAAGTCGTACCTGTAAACTTATACAAGCCGTCTGTCATGTCGATTATGTACTAAAATCTCAGTGGGTTGTTGAAAGTGCTAAGGCTGGTAAATTTTTGCCACCTGAATCGTATAAAATACAATACATACCTGTCGATGAAAATCTTAAATTTCACTTGGACACGGTGTTGCAATCCACTACGCGTTCTACATTATTTGCTGGACGTTATTTCTATGTAACACCAGATGTTTTCCCAGCGCGTGCGGAAGTTGTACGAATGATTGAATCGTCTGGTGGTAAAGTTGAAGAGAAGCGACGATCATCTCAGGCAATAGCTGAAACTCATAATCAGTCGCCTGAATCTTATATTATTGTAACGTGCCCGAATGACATGCACTTATGTGTAGATCTTACACGTTTTGGCAATCCCAAATGTCCAATTGTATCGACAGAGTTCGTTATGAGTTCCATACTTAAGCAAAGTCTTGAAATTGAACCTCATATTATTCCATATTTGTATAATAATAGCAGTCATAATTTTGGTAGTGGTGGTAATAAATCATCCTACAAATAGCCTTTATTTCAAACGGAAGACTCTCGCGAGTTTCAAACTATAACGGAACTATTTTTGCGTAAATATTTAGATTTGGAACCGCTGGTGGAAACAAATTCCCAAAATTAATTACGTTTTATTATTTTGAATTCTTAAGTTTTCAAATGCAAGCAAATAGTCTTTTTTAAGTGTCATGTGTTTTGTGTATGTACATTCATTCATACATTCATATCTTAGACCTGTACATATTAATAAATACGTACATACATACACAAATAGTTATAATTGTGTACTGAACTAAATAAAATTTTTAAAAAATATATTATTAGATTGTATAAAAACATTAGAGTTGTAAAAAAAAATCAAGATTTTGGATGACCCCTATTGAAGGCTTATTTATATATTTTTGTATACGACTACATGATAGTTTTAAGAATGTAAAAATAAGTTTAAGTTACATACATACATATTTAGATTCTAATGAAATTTCTTATCTTTAACTCGATATATGCATATAGCATACTCACTCAAACAGCATTAAAAAAATATATTTTTTCATAAAAATCCACTGTAAATTTTTATTGCAAACAGAAATTTTCAATTTTCGGAAATTGTGAATTAAGAGTATTTTTCTTTATAATCGGGGAGAATTAACCGTATTTAATTATGCATTTTTATTGAATTCATTTTTTTATTGGACCTTTTCTTCTGTTTATAGTGTAATTCGGTTATAACGAACTCCGAAGGATCGTGAAACTTTGAAGTTCATTGTAACCGCGAACTTTAGCCTGTTCAAATCATAAATATAAAAGGGGTGTTATAAGTTTGTAGTGTGTGTCTGTGGATGTGTGTCTGTACAAGTATACGTACAGACCAAACGGATGGACCGATTTTGATTTAGTTTTTTCTGTTTGTAAGGTGACTTGATCGAGAAGGTTCTTAGCTATGTTTTAATAAAATCGGTCCAGCCGCTTAAAAGATATCACATCTTTTCTAGAAATATTCGGGGGTTTTTTAAATTTTAAATTTTTGTTATTTTATTGTTTACACACTAAAATTAAAGAGTTTCGACTATAATAAAACCATTGGCCAGAACTGTAATGTTATGAAAAAAAAAGAAGAAAATCACAAACCAATCAATAATGAACAAGGCCATTTTAAACTTAACAACTACGTAGTAAAAAAAATACACAAATATGTAATATGCTTATTATGAAATTTAAGAAGACCACAAATAAAAGTATGTAGACTGCCAGTGAGGAATGTATTCACGCAAGGGGCCTGCTATCATTTTGGCTACGGGCACGTGATTAGCTATAAATCCCAGTAAACGATCTAAACGTGTTTGTGTATACTTTTCATAGAAAGGATTACGCATGAGATATAATAGCAGATTAACGCAGCGATGAGATAATATAAGCTGCTGTTGCTTCGACATTAGATGTCGATTTTTACGATACATATTAATACTGGTAATATCAATTACCAATGAAATTACATATTGCTTCCATGAACTTTCTCCAAACGTACCAATGGAAGCCAAATGGATTAAGGGTTTAGCAATGTATAAATATTCGGCTTGCAATAGTATTTTCGGAACTTGGGATTTTTGTAGAGTTTCTATTTCTTCGTTAATTTTAAATGAACGATATTGTAAAGGTGGTGCACCTTCCACTTTACGCACCAGCCGTCCGGATCTCTTCAATTTAAATGTAAAATTATGCTCTTCTAAGGAATTCCTCTCAAATTTACAATCTACTCTCGAACTGTTGGAGTTTTTATTTTTAATCAAGGCTCTTCTATTCAATGCCGGCAGAGAGGGTGAGGTAATAATTTGTTCAGTAGAATGATTCAATATAAAATATCGTCCAGCCGCTTTTATAACTTGTAAGGCTGTAATAAACACCCATTTCCCTTTATGGCCAAAAATTCTCTTGGCAGAAATTTCTACAAAGACCTCGCAATATTCAAGTGTGGTTAACATGACCTTTAAACGATAACAAAATCCACTAGCCGTCAGGCCGATTTCACTAGGAACTTTTTCGCCTCTTTCTTTGCGATCTTTTGCAATGATGCGGTCATTGTATAAAACCAGAAGATTTGATAGAGAGTATATTAATTCAGTAATTACTGAAGATTCCGAAATTCGCCCTAAAATATGAAAAAAAATTTTTTGCCTTTTTTTTTGTTCAACTGTTCCACCCACCTGCTATAAAATACGACACCCACTTGGTTGTGGTTTCCACATCACACACTGTATGTGGATTTTTTGCCACCCATGCTTCATACGCTTTTATTATATTCTTTAGATTTTCCATAATTGTCAAGCAATCGTTCAATATGCAATTTCAGTAATAATTGGAGCTAATTCAAAACAGATTATTTCACAAAGTTATTGCTTTGCCTTTTAAAGAATAAAAGAAGAAAACAAAGCAACAATTACTAAGAGTTGCCAGTGTTTTTAGTACACAGACACGGGTACTGGACATGGTTTTGAATGTATATTGTGCAATTTGTGGCAGCATTGAAATTTGGTGGAATAACATAAAAATATATAATAAAAAGGTAAGAGAGAAAAAAACTTTTTATCGGGCAGGTGATAAATAATAATAGATCCAAATAACAACGTAAAAAAATTGTGCAGCAATATTTATGTAGATATATGTACGTATACAGGATAAAATAGAGAAACTATATCGACAACAAATAACACACATATCCTTACATACATACACAAAACATTACTGCGTAAGTATGCATATAAGCAAATATTAAATTACGCACTATTAGAAAAGAAAAACTTCAAGTTAATTAAGTTTTCCATTGAGAAAACTTGCAGTTTTATGCTAAACCAAAAAGAAATACAATGGCTGCACCACAAAATTCAAGAATAGCATTGTCTGATCGCTTAGAGGCCTTGCGAGTGGCCACCACTCCAATCAACACAAATAGACCTGACAACCCAACGCCTGCGTCAATATTCGCTTCATCTCTCATGGATAATAATACAAATGTGGCTTTGGCACAAGATTCTGAGAGCTTAATACCATCTCCGGATGAGCTGGTGATAAAGCAACGAGGGCGTCGGCGCCCGCTTGCAGATTGGACACCGGAACAAGCAGAAGCCTCAGCAACCGTGCGTAATCCCTTCCAACGCACTCCTACAAAAATGCCTTTAAATACTAACATGATTTTAAGAAGTTCACCCCGTAAACGTTTAACCATGGGCAGTGCATTACCAGACCCGAACCTGTATTGTGGCAATAACTTGACAAAACGAAATGCTAAACAACAATTGTGGCCTGGAACTCCCTTAGTTAAGAGATCGCGTATATGCCATGAAGATAAGCCAATAGCTCAACTTAATGAAGAACTACCTTTAGCCACAATATTACAAGGTTTGTCACAGGACCAACTAATTGGATTAATTACAGAAAAATTGGTAGCTGGTGATTTAAAGGCCGAGGCAGAACTCAGAACTCAACTACCGTTACCTGATATACAGTAAGTTGTTTAGTAACTTTCATTTATGAACTACTCTGATATTAAGTGAATATAATCTTTTCTTTCAGAATTATGGAGGAAGAACTTTTACATGCAAAACGAATGATTTTTAAATCTTTGCCCACTTCTCGTCTCTGTAAAAAAACCGATAGTACGGCTTATACAAGAGCTTCGCTTCATCTTAATGAATTTAAACGTTTACTAGCAACACATACCAAACAATTACATGATTCGGGTCATTGGGATGCGCTGCTCGATTATGTGTTTATGGCCTGGCCATGTGTGAAATCAACACCCAATTGGGATAATGCCATTCACAATACAATTCGACGACAGTGTTTTAAATTGTTAACCTGCAGTTGTATGGCTGCTGTTAAATGTGGCGGTATGAGATTGGGCACAATGCGTCTACATAATCTTGAATATAGTTTGTACGAATGGTCCCACGATTACGAAGACGTTTTATCTTGCATCAATACTCTTAATAAGGCTCTTTCAAATAGACGAACAAGCCTTTGAACTAGTTTTATCGCTAATATTTTATATCATAGCCACTCAAAGTGGCACTAGTGTGTCGAACTTTACTCGGCTTCTTATGCAAATTAATACGCATACGTAAATACATTTCTTTCGGTGGCCAGTACTGTTTTATATATGTATGTATGCATCTATATGTTCTATATTTACTTTATTTGAACATTAAATTTTTATACCCATATTTATTACTTTAAGTTTCAAAAACTAGCTACAATGGTCCACCACTCAATCGGCTTATTTTTTATTTCTTTTTGTATTAAAATCCTATTACGTACATATGTATACATTAATTAGGCATGGAATCTTTTTTTCCTCTAAATTTTATATGTTGTACCAGATCTTTATTATTAGTTGCCATATATATTTATATATAATTTTATTTTAAATAACTACTCAAACCATTACATACAATGATTATACATACAATAAGTTTATTTTTATGTATATCCCCTATACCAAATTAATTTTTCAAAAGTTTTTGTTGTGCAGTATTGATACCAAAAGTATTTTATGTTTGATTGAATTTTTTTGTTTTATACATACATATATAAAAAAATTTCTTATATTGTATACAAATTTATTTACTTTTATTTCTTAGCTATAATTTTTTAATACAATACTCACCACGCAAAAAGTGGTTTTATATTTAATTTAAATATATGCATGTACATATCGTTAACGTAATACGAAAAGGCCCTAACTCATGTTTTTCATAGTTTACAGGAGGAGGAAAAACCTAAATAAAAAAACATGCAATATTGATACAATTTTTTTTTAAACGCAATATTATGTGCTTATGTTAAGTGTTTTTAATAAAAATTGCGTTTAAAAAAAATTTGTATCAATATTGCATCTTTTTTTATTTAGTTTTTCCTCCTGCTA
Organism: Tachina grossa; assembly: GCA_949987645.1. Lineage (NCBI taxonomy): Eukaryota > Metazoa > Arthropoda > Insecta > Diptera > Tachinidae > Tachina > Tachina grossa. The sequence continues at coordinate 151,794,053 of OX465276.1, forward strand.
AACTATGAAAAACATGAGTTAGGGCCTTTTCGTATTAAGTTAACGATATATATTTTATTAAACGAAATTATAGCCCCCATTGACATTCTCAACTGAATTCATAGAGTCAACTCAACTTTCGAGCAAAAATTGTATGAAAGTTGAGTTGACTCTTAGACGATTAAGCAACTCAGTTAAGTTGAGAACGGCAATAGGGGCGTATTTTCCATGCAGCAATTTCAAAACATATGTATGATGTATCTACCATGATTTAAACTTTGTCATTGTTTTAAGAACATAGAGCGAACTATATAACAAAGCCGGATTTTTATCCATAATAGACGATATAGTTAAAAAACATCACTTGGTCAAATTCTATATTGACAATCTTCGGAATTATTAAAGGTTTATGGAATTCGATGCAGTGTTTCTATTTTTCTAACTTTTGAAGAAGTAATTTGTATTTAACGCCCAATTTTAAAGTTTATAATTGATTTAAACAAAATTATTTGTTGTGGCTAAGCATATATAGATGCATTTCGTTGCTGCTCAAGCAACTCATCATTAACAACGAATTCATTTTTTTTATCGTATTCATTTCGACACGCTTCAAATAAAAATACAATATTGAAGTTTATAATTATTTATTTTTTTGTATATTTTAAAAAGTTACGAGTATATTTGTATAATATTGTAATTGCATGCAAAGGAATCACAAAGATCGATTCGAAAATATGTGAAATTTTCTTACTTTATCTATGAAAACTTGGACCAAATGATAAAGACTAAAATCATAAAATTAAGTAATAAATTTCAATACGAAATGTTATAATAATAAAAATTAAATATGTAAGTGTTCCCGTTTTTTGATGCTTCCAAGATACATATCCCATAAACAATTGTTTTGCAAAAAATCGACCTGCTGCTATTTTCTGCCATTTCTATATTTCTACAACATCTCAGGCTTATATATACTATTTTTTTAAGACATTTGGCTATAGAAATACTGACAATAGCATAAAATTGCTGGAAAGAGTGGGTAGACCAGCCCCAAACTTTTGGTACTGAATTGACGTGACATCGATGCTGATAACTGGAATAATAAATGTGGCAAGATGTATTCAGGGCTATCATGAATAAAATTCCGCGTGAAATTTTTCCCTGGGAAGGATTCCAACTAATAGCAAGTAGTAGGGAAAACAAAAAAATCTAATTGGAAAAGGGAACATTTTCACGCGGAATTTTATTCATGGTAGCCCTGAATCAGGTTTTTTATATTTCCTTTTTTGTTTCAGGCAGCGATATAAAAAACAAACAAAAAATCAGTTGTGAAAAATAAAAATATTTCGTAAATAACCATCCCAACACTTACTACTTTCTGTGTCATTCATGTTTGCCTGGTAAAAACCTGATATTTTGCCATACACAAACAAATACAACAACAAACAAAATTGAAAATTGCATTCTGTTGTTTTACCAGACGAGTAGAAATGGCAAAAAATATTAGCAGGTCGATTATTTACAAAACAAATTTACACATGCACTCTCCTTATCGGCTTTTACAAAAACAAATGTGTTCTTTTTGATGAGAGTGGATTGTAAAAATCATCAATCTTCTCTTCTTTCCCATAAAATTTTTTTCTAGTAAAAGCAAATATCGTGAAAAGGTGCAAACAAAACAAACATAACCATAGCCATAGAAAACAGCCGTTCGAACCAAGCTAATGGGCAACACTGTATTCGATTATAGGTGACTCACCATAACGTCATAGCCACTGCCATATAAATCAATTCCCGAACAACAGCGCTAGTTTAGCACCTAGCTATGCTGTAGGAGTAGTAGTCTCCTGTCGGGCGCGTCCCCAGGCGGCGGATATGTGAGGGACATGATCATCTACATTCCTGATACACTGCACAAAGTGGTCATTTATGTTGGCTGACATGTCTCGGGTCTGGCACGAACGTGCGGGATTTCAATTTCTGAAACTCGCAGGATCGTTGTCATGGCCAGGCTGCGTGCTGGTGAAATGCATGCACCTCTGGTGTCTCACCGACAATGGCGTACCCCGAGAAAGAGGCGCCAGGGTCGGGAGAACCATGGGAGAAGTACCCACAAGTGGAGACTCCCGATCACGAGAAACATTCCACCCATGTATGTGATCATGATGGGGAGACGCTATCTCATATGATCAACCTTCCAACTTTGAAGGAGATCGTGTTAGGTAGTTACTCCTAATGAATTCTAAGTAGATCATATGATACTCCATAGGAGGTCATGAATCCTACTTGGAATTCATGATGTGGCTCCTTTCTTTTGGTGTAGTTTTCTCTATGCATGGAGCCCGCGGAGCAAAACTAAACCACTTGTAAGGTTAAGGTGGATGGTAGCAGTGCCGAGAACCTGAATGGCTAGTCAGTGGTTAAAGAAGACTAGTCGCTAACAGCTCCACGCCGACGCCAGGGCACGGGTCGGTTAAAACGTGATTGCCTAGCCCATGTACGCCGTCACTGCATGGGTGGTCCAACCCCTTACGCGCATACTCGTGGGAACAAAATTGATAGAAAACTTAAAAAAAAAACAAAAACCAAACCTTGCCATTTCATTAGGAAAGGCAAGGTTAACCCGCAGCGTGTCCTTGGACCTTAGTCCCAGCACATCTGCTGCAGCCAAATTAAGAGCTGAGAAATCAGCCAAAACAACTTTGGGTGTGTCAACCGGGAAACCCTCGGCAGTGCCAACTGCACCCAAAAAAAAAAACGGAAGGTGTGCCAGCTGGAGTAATACCAGCCGTGCCAACTGCACCTAAGATTACGAAAGTGCTCGAGAAGGATGTGCCAGTCAGCGTCAAGCCGACAGTGTCAACTGCACCTGGATCGAACGCACAAAACACGCGTGAGCGTAGCTTCCTGACGCGCAAAGCCACCGTTGAATTACGGGCTGCTCGACGCTATATCGAGCAGTTGAGTACGGGCTGTTCTAGACCATAGTAACTGCGATGGAGCAATCAATCACGACAAGTGGGGATTGATCTGTCAAAAGTTACTGGACATCTACCTGCAGGACAGTGACATGAGCCAAGGGCACTCGCCACACTTCATGGACGCAGGCTGGTTTCAAGGTCATGTGAAACTAGTCTCCTGCATGGACGACCTATCAGCGTCCAAACTTAAGGATATCATCCTATCCCTAGGGGAAGTGTGGCCCGGTGCGAGATTGGAATTGGTCCCGGTCAGTGAAATACCTCGCAGACCAAGAGCAATTGCTGTCATTCCAGCGGAACCACATGACCCTGCGAAGATCCTGGACATCTTCCGGAAAGGAAACCCGGACCTACCAACCAATGACTGGAAGGTAGTAAAGGTCTTCGAACCGGTTGGTGCTCGAAGAAAGGCGATCGTGGTCCTCAATAAGGAAACGTCATTACTTCGGGAAAGGAAAGGTCTGGTGTACTACGGGTTTATGGGCATCAGACACCGCATCTACCGGGGTGATGACAAACCCGATCCCGAAAACCCTGTTGCAACAGAGGGGTCGCAAGGGGCTGGCACTGATAACGTAGCCAAGACCAACACGGAGGCCGTAGTTGAACCTGCGGATTCAGTCGCTTCGGGATGCTCTCAAGCAGACTCTTGTCTGATTAAGGACCTCCTGGATAGACTTGACTTCGCGGACGATGAAAACGCTCTTCTGGACCCAAATCCAGCAGACGCAGACATCGTCGTCAATTATGACCCTGATATCTGAGGATGGCGAAGATAATTCAGATTAACCTTCACCACTCTAAAGCAGCCTCGGCGGCATTAACCAGCCGAATTTTAGAAGGAGGTGTGGATATTGCACTTATCCAAGAACCATGGACTTCCAATGGCAAAATTCTTGGACTCAGTGCAAAGGGATACAGAATACTGTATGTACATAAATCAGGTAACAATGATAAAAACATTAGATCCTGTATTATGGTGAAAACCAGCTTAAATGTCTTCATTTTATCTAATTTCAGTGATGAAGACACCATAGCAGTAGCATGGGAAACGGGGGAATCCACAGTATGGTGGCTACTCTCATGCTATATGGCCTATGACCATGTGGACCCCCCACCAAGCATATTGGTCCATAAGGCAGTGAAGGAAGCAAAAACGTGCAGTATCCCTATTATAATAGGCTCTGACGCAAACGCGCATCATCAGATCTGGGGCAGCTCAGATACAAATGACAGAGGTGAGTGCATTTTTGATTTTATTATTCATAACAATCTGGTAGTGCTGAATCAAGGCTCGGTACCAACTTTCGTAGTCCAATAGGCAAGAGGTATTAGACATAACTCTAGTCAATTCGAGGCACGCTCATTTAATTCGGGAATGGAGGGTCTCCTCGGACTACTCATTCTCTGACCATCGATATATAACATTCATGATTAGCATTTCGGATAGGAGATCAAAATTATACGTAAACAGACGCAAAACAAATTGTGAGGTACAGAACCAAATCCTCACCAACTTGATCGCGCAACCTCCTAATATAGAGGAGGCCGCGGATATTGACGTAGCCGTAGATACGCTAACGAATGCGTTTAAAGAAGCTACTGGTTTATCCTGTAAGGCATCTGTACAACGCAAAAATAGAAGACTACCTTGGTGGTCTGATAGTATTGCAGAAACTCGCAAGAACTGCAGACAATTATTTAATGCGGCAAAAAGGACAGGTAATTGGTCACTGTATAAAGCCTCATTGAATAAATTAAAAAACGAAGTCAGGAACGCTAAACGCAAAACTTGGAGAGATTTCTGCAACAAAGTAAAATTCCACTCCGAGACCTGTAGACTGCGTAAAATCCTAGCGAAAAAACCGATGATACCCAGTTACATCCAGGATAACGATGGTAACTGGACAACGAACAGTATAGGATCTCTAGAGGTCCTAATGGACACCCATTTTCCGGGCTGTCAACCCTGTGGTGACATTCGACGAACATACCCCTCCCATGCCCAGGCACAAATACCCATAGATATTACTGTGGAAAAAGTGAAATGGGCTCTTAAAAGCCCATGGTATCATTCCTGCGGATCTGCAACATAATGCCGATCTAGTAATCCGATGGTTAATTGTAATATACAAGGCCTGTGCTACATGGTCATATGCTCCAGGTGCATGGACTGGATGTAATGTGATATTTATACCCAAAGGAGGGAAAGCGTCACATACCAAGGCGAAGGATTTTAGACCTATTAGTTTAACTTCCTTTCTTCTGAAAACCCTTGAGAGAATAATGGATGTGCATATTAGAACACTCATTGATAACTCTCAACTTTCGGCCTCTCAACATGCATATACCAAAGGCAAATCGGTTGAGACCGCCTTACACTCGCTTGTAGGATGCATAGAGAAGTCACTCGAGCATAAAAACTATACCATGGTGGCCTTCATGGATATTGAAGGTGCAGGCCCACAGAGGTACACCTCAGGGCGGTGTGCTGTCGCCTTGCTGTGAAATGTGACAGTTAACAATCTGCTCAAAAAACTGGAATCCATGAATATCAAGACGGTTGCATATGCGGATGATGTAGCGATTGCAATATCAGGATTCCACCTGGATACTATATCACAAAGATTAGAAAATGCACTAAACGAGGTTAGTGCTTGGTGCTCACGGAGTGGCCTTAGTGTCAACCCGGATAAAACGGAACTAGTACTCTTCTCCAGGATATACAAAATTCCCAACTTCAACTACCCTAGTCTAAATGGCATTACTCTAACCCTGTCGGATAAAGCCAAATATCTGGGTGTTGTCCTCGATAGTAAGCTTTCCTGGAGAAATAATCTTCAGGCTAGAGTAGCGAAAGCCACAACGGCAATGTATGTATGTAGGAATGCAATCGGCCCTACATGGGGAATAAATCCTAAGGGAGTCGGTTGGATACTAGAGATGGTTATAAAACACATATTATTTTATGGGATTTCGGTTTGGTGGAAAGCATTCGACTCAGAAAGTAATCAGTCCCGTATAGAGAGAATTCTCCGTAAAATGGCACTTATGATAACAGGTGCTCTAAAATCAACGCCAACAAAAGCGTTCTTCGCTATGTTGGATTGGCTTCCGGTGGACTTAACAGCTAGAAAGCTAGCTCTACGTACCGCCGTCAGACTAAACACAATAGGCACATGGAACCACCGACTTTGGGGACATGCAAGTATTTTAGGTATAGTGAACAACATACCGGATCTCATTGATTACTGCATTCCGAAACCCTACTTCAATAGGAACTTCCAAATTTCTTTGGCAGAAGGGTATTCCCCACCGAATGAAGCCATACAGGTCTTCACGGACAACTCAAAAAAGGGGGGAAGGGTTGGAATACGTAATACGGAATTGAAATGTCCTTCAGACTCCCGAACGAATGTAGTATACTACAGGCGGAATTATCTGCTATAAAAAGAGCTACACAATGGCTAAGGTTCTATCGGATTTCAAATAGGGATATCCATATTATGACTGACAGCAAATCCGCTATTAAGTCTCTCATAGGGGTGTACACCACATCCTTTCTTGTTCAGGAATGTCGTTAGGCCTTGGATGGTCTTGCGCAGCACTCAAATATCTCAATAAACTGGGTGCATGGGCACGGGACTATTTTAGGAAACATAGGTGCAAATGATCTAGCAAAGAGGGGAACCACATTAAGAGAAGTCGATATCGACAATCTTTGTGCACTACCACTCTCTTCCTGCTGGAGACGTTTCGATGCAACCTTCTTGAAACTAGCTCAGAACAGATGGCGTAATGAGTCCACCTGTGCAATAGCGAGAACCTTCTGGCCTCGCCTGGACTTCCGTAGAACGGAAAATCTCATCAAATTCAACAGAAAGCACCTGAGGAACATCGTGGCCACATTGACCGGTCACTGCACCTTCGGAACCCATGCTAAACGTATGGGTCTCCCGTATAACGAGTACTGCTACAGTTGCAATGACGAGGAAGAGGAAGAAAGTATCCTGCATTTCCTGTGTCTTTGTCCCGCTCTGGAGACTCCGTCTACACCTTCTTGGCAGAACATCTTTCAGAGGCTTATCCGAGTTATCGGAAATCGGGCTCAAAAATCTGAGCCTCTATATTAGGAATAGTGGTTGGTATAATCGCTGACCCAGCCCCCCCCCCCCCTTAGCCAAATTTCTTGACCCACTCCTCATCTTTCTAATTCTACCCTTCTCACTCTCCTCTTATTTCTCTCCCTCTCTCTCTCTCTCTTCTCTTAATCTTACAGGTAGCACAAAAGGATCATTATATTGGACCCAAGTAAGCTGGATTCTGTCTTTTCCAATTTCCTACCAGCAGCCTGCTAACCTAACCTAACCTATAGAAATCAATTGAATTTTGGTTTGGTTATGGAATTATGGCAATGTCACGTCTAATTGCACCTTTAAAACGTAATTAACCAATAAAAATTGTTTCTCAATTTGTAGATTTATTTCTATAGTCACCTAAAACAAAACTGGAAAGGCAACACTTACATTCCTCAAGAAATAAGAAGTCGTGGGAAACTACAGACCGACTTAATATATATGTACATATTCACCCATATCGGGAATAAAAAAGTTCACGTAAAATGCGTTTCCTTTCCCTATAATTGCGATCGCCACGTTTTCGTTGTTGTAAAATATTTTATAATTTTGTTTACAAATTTTTGGTCCTGGGAAATATTTCACGCGAACAAAATGTTTGATTTTTATTCCCGATTAGTCCTAAATTACACTATGCAAGCAAGTCTTATTCAGGGCCATCATGAATAAAATTCCGCGTGAAATTTTCCCCCGGGAACGATTACTGTCGAATCTCTCTTGAGCGGACACCGAAAGGACCATTGAAATGCGTCCGCTCAAGAGAAAGCAATGCTTTTCTTATGGAGCTGCCGGGACCTGTCAAAATTGTCCGTTTAAAGGGGGTGTCCGACTATAGGAAGTGTCCGTTAAGGGAGATTCCACTGTAATACCAAATAATAGGAAAACAAAAAATTCTAATTGGAAAAGGGAGAAATTTCTCGCGGAATTTTATTCGTGATAGCCCTGATTACTAAGCTGATTAGTTTGTTAGGTAACAAACTAATCAGCTTAGCAATAAAACTTGCAAAGTGTAAATTAGGACTAAGGGTGATTATTTTTTAAGTTATGTCAGTGTTGTTCCCATCTTTTTGTTTTTTGTGACGATATAAATAAAACTTCATACGTATATAGCGAAAAATGTTTTTTTTCTGGTTTATGTTCAATTAACACTATCAGGCCAATCATGAATAAAATTCCGCCAGAAATTTTTCCTTTTCCAATTAGAATTTTTTGGTTTTCCCTAAACTTGCTATTGTTTGAAATTATTCCCCGTGAAAAATTTCTAGCGGAATTTTATTCATGATTGCCCTCAATATTTGTTTTTGCTAGAAAGAATTTATTGGAAAGAAGACGAGAGGATTGATAATTTTTACGTATCCCTCCTCTCATCTACAAGAACAAGACTAAAAATTAAGGAGAGTGCATGTAATTTGTTATAAGAAAATTTCTGTAAAAATCTGAAACTTTGAAAAATTTAAAAAAAAACGATGACAGTGGGCGTTGTTAGGGAAAAAATTCGAAACAATCAGGGCATCACGAATAAAATTCTCCCAATCTCCCTTTTCCAATTAGAATTTTTTTGTTCTCCCTATTACTTGCTATTGTTGGAAATTGTTCCTCGGGAAAAATTTCTCGCGGAATTTTATCCATGATTGCCCTCAATATTTATTTAGGTTGGAAATAAGATTTATGGTGAAATATAAAATAAATAAATAAATAGCATATACTTGTAACTCAATCAGGGCTATCATGAATAAAATCCCGCGTGAAATTTCTCCTTTTTCCAATTAGAATTTCTTGTTTTCCCTATTACTTGCTATTAGTTGGAATTGTTCCCAGGGAAAAATTTCACGCGGAATTCTTTTCATGATAGCCCTGAATATAATTATTTGAAAAATATAAATCTATATAATTAATAGGCGAACATGTTTTTTGTAATCCCTTTTAAGCTTAAATTAGACGTGAAATTGCCATAACGCCATAACCATAACCAAACCAAAATTCAATTGTTTTCTATGGTGAGAGTTATGGCGTTATGGCGAGTCACGTATAATCGAATACAGTGTTGCCCATTAGTTTGGTTCGAACGGCTGCTCTCTATGGCTATGGTTATGTCACGTCTGATTGAGCCTTTACGCTGGTACCACTACACCGATTTTAAAAAGATTCATATGGTTTTAAGGGATTTTCTGTACAGATGTGCGGAATCTATATTTTATTGAAATCGGTTTAGTATTTTGGGAGATATAAGCGTTCAAAGTTGCTACTACTACATGCACACATATTACACACGCATTTATTAGCTTACAAGTAAAAAAGAAACAAAACATGAGTGTGTGTGTGTTTGTAGTATTTCTCTTGATCTAACAATTTTTTTCTCTTATTTGTTGTTGTATGAAAGCCATAATACTTAAAGGAAGAGAATTGAATAAAGGGAATTAGCTTGGTTGAAGGGATTTTGTTTATGTTTTTTTAATTTCATGTATTATTTAATTATGCTCGCATATGTATGTAAGTTTGTGTGTGGCTGTGTTTTAATGAATTTTTTATGACGTTTAGATAGGTACATTTTCTTTGAATCTTAAATGATTTACATTTCGATTCTAGAATATGGACGAGTGTGTCGTCCGTTTGGTATATCTAGTTACAATAAACAAGCGATTGCTAATTCAAATTGTTTCTATTTTTATTATGCCCTCTTTTTGAAGCTTAAAAAAGTAAAACATGTTTTAAATTTAAAGCCTTAAAAATTTAGTCAATCTTCTTATACATACATACATATATGTATATACATATGTACATATGTACTAGTGATGTAACGAATGTCAATTTTTGATATTCGCGAATACGAATATTATATGCAAAATGAAATATTCAGGGCAATCTGAATAAAATTCCGCGTGAAATTTTTCACGGGGAACAATTCCAACTAATAGCAAGTAATAGGGAAAGCAAAAAATTCTAATTGGAAAAGGGAGAAATTTCACGCGGAATTTTATCCATGATAGCCCTGATTAAAAAATTGTTATGAAAAAGGACTTCATACTCTTGTTGGAGTACTTTAAAGTTAATAAAAAGTACCCAAAATGTTAATGATCGTCATTAAATAATATTTGAAAATGATACAAAGCACAAATTTCTATAAAAAAATTAATGTATTTGTACAAACAAAAATTTTTAGTCATTTATTTAAATTTCGTTTAGGATTTATGCGTTTATTTATTTAATTTCTTTGGAAAAATATTCGTATTCGCCTGAAAATGGCCGAATATTCGACAATTCGAATACGAATACGAATATTCGTGCATCACTAATATGTACATACATATGTACGTATACTGTGTTTCAGGCAGGCGACTCTTCTGGAAAATTTTTATGAAAATCACTTAAAAAAGTGAGTGCGCTTTTCATAAAAATTTTCTACTCAAGTCTAACGTCCGTGTTGTGGAAACAGGGGTAAGATTTTTGTTTATACACTTTCATTTCCAAACGAAACGCTAAAAAAAGTATTTTAAATTTTATCCCAAACACCCCACTGTCGCTTTTCGTATTTTTGATATTTTAAAGCTTTAGTTTTCTTCTAAGCGAACAGAAATGGCAAGAAAGAGCAGATTGATTGTTTTCAAAATATTTAATTATTTTCTTGCATTTTCTTTATTTCTCCTTGTTTTATATCGCAGCCTGAAACAAAAAAGGGTGTTCAAAATCATAATATTGCATAAGAAATAAGAAGTCGCAATATTGGTGCAAAAAATATTTCAAAACATACCTTCTGCTTTGAAATACTTATGAAACTTTCTTTAGAAAATTGATTCTTTTTACAAAAAAAAGTATTCACATAATTGGCGATTTTACAATGAACACATCAAATTGTTCTTTTTTTTTGGTGACGATATAAATAAAATCTGTGGCAACAAGGAAAAAGTGCTTAAGTCATATTTTGCTGTTTTACAGGACAGCACTTTTAAGCGTTCAAGTCGGTTTTCAGAAATGTAAGTATTTCTTTTATAGTTAAATTGGGAAATTCTCTGTAACCGTTATTATTTAAGTAAACATCGCTCTACATAAGTAATACATTTAAGTTGAAATATACCAAAGTATAACCTATTTTTAAGCTATTATTCCAAATGGTATTATAAGTCTAAAAAAGATAAGTCGCAAGGCATATTGCTATAACTTCTTGAAAAATCACACAAATTAATTGAGATTTTGACCAGGGGTACTTTTGAATATGCAGTTTACGGAGGTACCATTAACTCAAAATCAGCTTATCTCGACTTAAGTACTTTTTCCTTTTTGCCATAGAAATAACTTACTGAGCAAATATTAACTAACTAGCTGTTTATATTTTTTTTTACACAGATTTTGTTTTTGTTCGAAAAAATTTACTGGAACTGAGAGAGAATTTGTAATTTTTATTTATCCTTTGTGGTAAACATATGTATGTATGAATTTGTTTTTGTAGAAACCGGTATAAATGAACAAAGTAAAAATTAATTGAGGGCGTACATTTTTTTGTGTAAGAAAATGAAAAAAAATATTTTGTAAACAATCAACCTGCTCTTTTTGTCATTTCTGTTCGCCTGGTGCGATACTGGTATTATGAAGAATACAAAAAAATCATTCACCCACATAAGTCATTCACAAAGCATTAGCGGCGGAGTGAGTTGTTGAATTGAGAATTCTGAAAATATGTATTTATTTATAACAAAAATTCTATAGCAATTCCGAACTATTTAATTTCGCGTGGAATACAGAATGCGGGTATGTTCTGTCATTACTTTTGATAATTATGAATGAAATTTAGTGGATTAATAGAGGAAATATTGGAATTATATATATTCGACACAAAAAATTGTTTTGGTTTTTACACCTGCTAAGCATTAAAAAACTGGCGTTAAATGTAAAATGTGATTTCTAAGAATATGAAGTATACAATATGAACAATATGCATACATTATGAAGTATTTATTGTACAACTTTAGGATATAAGTATAATGAAATGTAAATATTACAATTCCCCCCTATTCTGTAACTATCAGTCGACATCACATCAATACAACATTAAAAAGTCGACACTTGACTACTCGCTCTCGAAAACAATTTTATGCTATTGGCAGTCTATTCCTATTCCTTGAGGTATAGAAAATAACATGAGCTTCTCATTGCTAATGTTAAAAAAAGACGGGTATTGTATTGACGTGCCGTCGACAAATTGATACAGAATAAGGAGGAATATTTTAATTTTTACTTAACGCTCAGTTCTTAAAAATTTAAAAAGTGGGAATACAATGTTCTCAATTATTCAGTCTAGTAGCCTAAAAAATTAGCAAATAGTAAATTTTCTTATATGTATATACCTCATACATATATATAGTCGATGATTTAACTAACCGATTTAACTGACATTTTTTTGAAAAATGATTTAAGTCCTCTACTAGACTTTATAAGTCATAATGCACATTGTTTACAATTTTCATGACTGTAAACATTACTTTTGTGCCTATATTATAAGTAAAAAGATTTCTGACGCATCCATAAGAATGAATGTATAAAACAACCATAAAAGCTCCTCTCCTGTTAAATTTTTAAAAAGCTACTTAAGTCAGTTAGTTAAAACAGCGACGATATGTACATATGTATATATCCATATACATATTTATATGTATCTACATATAAATACATATCGTCACCTTAAATACAAACGGACGTAACTAAAGGGTGTCCCAACAAGAACGCAAGATTTAAATTTTAAATAAAACACAGATATTTAAAAAAAATCGTGAAACTTTATTATATCGTAAAGTAGACAAAATGAGGTTATGTGTGGAACAATAAATCGGGCAGATGGCCGCCGCGGCTTTGCTGGCACACACGCGATCTTTTAATGAAATTTTCAATGGCCGTTTTGCATAAATGCTGCGGTATTTCATTAATGCAGCGTCCAATTTCCTCTTTTAAGGCTTGAGTCGTCGTCGGCTTATTCGCGTAAATCATCGACTTCAAAAAACCCCAAAGAAAAAAGTCTAATGGTGTTAAATTGCACAATCTAGGCGGCCAATTCTAGTCTCCAAAACGCGAAATAACACGACCGGCAAATGACTGATGTAGCAATTGAATTGTTTCTCTGGCTGTATGACATGTGGCGCCGTCTTGTTGAAACCACATGCCCTCCACATTCATTTCTTCATTTCTAGGCACGAAAAAACTGGTTATCATTTCACGATACCGAACATTGACTGTTTGCGCTTGACCTGCGTTTGAGCGACATCATCACGTACAGCTGCGACATTTTCGGTCGATCGACCTGGTCGAAGGCGCGTTGATGTCTTTACATCACTAACAGACCCAGTTTCGGCAAATTTATCCATTAATCTATTTACAGTTGACTCTTTTGGAGCATTATTGTGACCCCAAATTGATTGCAAATTTGCGAATTTTAGCCGCAAAACTTTCACCATTTTGGTAAAACAATTTCACAATGAGAATGCGTTGTTCATTCGTGTAGCGCTCCATTTTTACTAACCTCGTACCTTCTACTAGCAAACAATAACAATTGTTCAACTGTCAAACAATGACACTTCGAATGGCGCCAAATTTAAATCTTTCGTTCTTGTTGGGAGACCCTTTACATGCAAACGGACGTAACGAGTTTTTGATTGATTACGGTTCATTTTATCAAACAACATGTTCACGCAAATACTTAGAACTCTGCGATCAAAAATGATGACTTATTAAAGAAATTCAAACAAACGGATGTAATTACGAATGCATCTATTTTTTATTGCAAGGAACGTACTAACATAAAAGCTTAAATATAAAGGGTGTTTTTTATTGAGGTATAGAACTTTAAGTTGGCATCACTTTTTTAACTGGCGGCCATTTTGTCAGCTGTCAAGTGATTAATATTAAGTTTGGTTTGCCATTTCATCATGAACAGGTTGACAAAAGAACAACGCTTGCAAATCGTGCAAATTTATTTCGAAAATAATGGTTCAGTTCGCGAAGTTTACCGCAAGCTCCGTCCATTTTATGGTCGACATAATCGTCCATCAGAGCAATTAATTCGGTTAACCATGGATCGTTTTCGCACTACGTTTACTCTATGTGATAATACGCATCCGCAGAGACGTCGAACAGTGCGCACCGAAGAAACAATTGCCGCTGTAGAGCAAAGTGTTGAAGAGGACCCGAATGAATCGATTCGCCACCGTGCACAGCAATTGGAGCCGACTAACCGACTATTTTGTTCCCGAATTGGATGGCATGAATGTGGATGAGTTGTGGTTCCAACAAGACGGCGCTACATGCCACACAGCGCACGTCACAATCGATTTATTGAAGGAAACATTCGATGAGCGCATAATTTCGCGGAATGGACCTGTCAATTGGCCACCAAGATCGTGTGATTTGACACCATTGGATTATTTTCTTTGGGGATATGTGAAGTCGCTCGTCTACGCCAACAAACCAGAAACGTTAGGGGACTTGGAAGCCAACATTCGTGGCGTTATTGCCAACATACGGCCCCATATGCTCGAAAAAGTGGTTGAAAGTTGGACCTGTAGAATTGGCTTTATTCGAGCCAGCCGCGGCGGCCACATGCCCAAAATCATATTTAAACATTAATGGCATAAAATTATCCTTCCAATAAAGCCAAATTGATGGACATTAAAACGATTTTCTTGTGTTTTATTTCAATTCGAAGTTCTATACCTCTAAAAAAACACCCATTACATATATAAAAAGGAAATAAATCATATAAGTTTCCATACTACAAGTAAATTTCGAAGAAAATTTTCAAGAACACTTTATTATATTATTGATTTTGAAACATTTTTTGTTTCTCCTGTAAAAAATATAAGTGTAGTTGCGTCCGTTTGCATTTAAGGTGACGATATGTACATATGTATGTACTGATTGAGTTATTTTATTGAATTGAATTTCAATACGAAATGCTTTGAAATCATTTCGAATCTTACATAGGTACGTACATATGTATGTATGTGTGTACATATGTACATTAGCCGACCAACTTTGAAAAGCTAAGATTTTTTTATAAAATTTCATTTTAAAACGAAACGGTATAAACATTAATGCGAACTTTATTCAAAACAGCCCACTGTCGGTTGCTTCTGATGTTTTAAAAACAGAGACCTCAAATAACGAAAGGAAAGGAAAGGAAGCACCAAGATACTCCATGTTACATGGACTACCTTTAGATGCATTGATTTTTATTATTTGTTTAGTTTCTATTAAAAAAACTCAACTTTACCGATTATTTCTAGATTTTTATTTATTCCCCAGAAAATAACAGTTACAAATTAACAGTTATTTCGTGAGGACTAAATAAAACTCACAAAATAAAAGTTATTTTTTAGTTAAATTTTTTCCCTCAGAAAGTAACAGTTACTTTTCTTTTTAATTTTTTGTTAACTTTTTGTTTTTGTGAAATACCAGGTGATCAGAATCCAGTAGGAGGCAGAGAAACAAGTCGATCTGCACGAAACCGGCGGCGGAGCGCCGATTGCATCGGCTCGCAGCGCCTCAAATCCAGCCGAAATCATATATGCCCAAAAAGACAAAATCCTACAATTTCGGAGAAAAAAAATTATGAAAATATATTTTCAATTTCAAATTTTCTCTTTAAGATATCAAATGCTTATTTAAGCCGCGAAAATTCTCTCGGCGCGCCGCCGCTGGTCACAAAACTACTGCCCCGCGCCACCGCCGATAATTTTCCTCGACTTGTTTCTCTGGCAGGAGGTCGATATTTGCAAAAATTATTTTTATATTCTCTCACTCTCTTGCTTTTGTCCAACTGGAAATTATTGCATTGTGTTCGCCTGCTATTTCACAAAAAACAACTAACTACAGAATCAGAAACATACTTATGCACAATCACGCATACAGACATACATACTGAATTTAAATTTTTGTTGTTTGTTTTTTTTTTTAATAAATTCTTTCGAATAAAAACAACTATTGCGTAAAACCAAAATAAACATAAGAAAACAAAAAAATTGTTTTGTAAATAATCGACATACTGCTGTTTCTGTGCACCTAGTAAAACACTTATGTTTTGAAAATATCAAATAAATTCAGTAAAGTGCGACTCCTGACTCGCGCACGAAGGGTTCCTCCGTACGAACACTAGATATTTAATTTAATACAAACTTAATCCTATATAATATATAGTTTTGGCATTTTTTCGTTTTTGGGGTCTTTTCGTTTTTTTTTTGTTTTGGCGTTTTTTGCGTTTTTTCGGCTTTGGCGATTTTTTTAAGTTTTGGCTCTCTTTTTAGTTTTGACAAGACTTTTTTTTCTTGTTTTGGCGATTTTTTTCGGGGTTTTTTTTTGCGTTTTTTCATTTTGGCGATTTTTTTTTATTTTTGGCGATTTTTTTTTTCATTTTTGCGATTTTTTTTATTTAAATTTTTTTTAGTTTTGGCAACATTTTCGCGTTTTGGCGATATTTTTCGATTTTTGGTGTTTTTTTTCATTTTGGCGTTTTTTCGAATTTGGCGATTTATTTTAGTATTAGAATTTTTTTTTAATTTTGGCGATTTTTTTTTCATTTTTGGCGATTTTATTTTTGGTTTGGCGATTTTATAATTTTCGGTTTTTTTAGTTTTATCGTTTTTGAAAATTTCAAGTGTTTGCCTCTTACGGTTTCCAAGATATAGCAAAATTACATAGTCAAAATTGCATTAACTGATGGACCACCTTTTAATTTAAATTTTTTTAAATTTTAGTGTTAATACACTAATTTTACAAATTTCAAGTTTCAATAGCCCAAATCACAATCTTGTGCATATGGTCTTGCATCGTTGCATTTGCAAAATGGTATATTATATCGATACTCACCACTAAGAATGCTTAAGTGGTGAGTAGAATATACTACACAATTTTGCACATGCAACGATGCAACACCATTTGCACAAGATTGTGAATTGAGCTAATATACATATGTTCATACAATTTTATGTATATTACATGGGATTTTAACATTTTTCGTTGCTCGTTTTGGAACACCCTTTAATTTTTTAATTCTCATGTATTTGTTGTTGTAGCGGCCAAGGTTCTACATACTCTGTACAAATTTCAGGTCCGTAGCTCTTACGGTTCCTGAGAAAATACCGTTTGACGGACAGACGGACAGCGTAGCGAAAACAATAGGGTTCCTTTTCACCTTTGGTGTACGGAACCCTAAAAATGCAATCACACAGTGGGTCGGTTAGAAAAAAATTCGAAATAATAGTTATACTTTACGTTTTGATGTAAAATTATTAATATTGTTGTAATTAATTCGTTTTGCAGATATTATTACTCGACAAATTAAATAAATATACATATGTATATACGTATGTAAATATTGCATATATTTATTGTAACAGTCGAATATAAAAAAACTGCTTCCTCATCAAAAATCTGAAACAATTTTTTAAAAACCCTGAAAAAGTAAATTATTTTCTTGCATATTAATTATATTGTTTAATAAATTAACTATTTCATTTCATTATTTTTTTAACCGAAATTTTTTCACTACTATTTCTTATTTTTGGAGTTATGCTTATGTTTTCTTTCTTTTTTTGTTTTTAGGTGACGATATATGTAAATAAAACTACTTATTGAGAAAAAAATTATTATTGCTTGTTGAAGCTTTAGAGCAGTAATCGTATTTGATTTTGCTCTAAAGAATTTATTGGAAATATAAAAATATTTCATAAATAATCATCCTACTACTACTTTCTGTCAGTTCTGTTAGCTTGGTAGAGAAAACTGATATTTTGTCATGTATAAAAAAATGCAACAGCAAGCAGCAGCAAGCAACAAACAAACATATTCGGGTATGTTCTTTCTGCATTCCACGTAAAATTAAAACGAGTGGAATTGCCATAAAATTGTTTTTGGAAATATGTAATTATAACAACAATGCATATTTTAAGACATACTCACTGACCACTGACACACTCATCAAATTGATGAAGCACTTCCGCTATCGCTAGAGAGCTAAAATTTGGTACACGAGTATATCTAGGTGAGCAATGAACCAGAAAAATCTGAAAGCACGGAAATGTTAACCAGGGGGCGGGGCTACGCCCATAAAAATTAAAATTTGTGCTAGCTAGGTCTAGGTGAGCACTAAAATAAAAAAATCTGAAAACCCGGAAATTTTGGCCAGGAGGGCGGGGCTACGCCCATAAGTCAGAATTAAAAAAGCTAATATAAGGCGCTTAAAAGAAGCTGTTTTATTGAAATTTTGCATGTATACTGCGATAATGCAGGGCTATAAATTTTTTGTTTTTGGGCGTTGATACGCCCATATAATATAAACCCCATTTTCGTGTACTACGGTTCAGCATATTAGATACACTATTTATGTGGGTATTATTATCCGTTTGCAACGAAACTTGACACGAATAATAAGCACTGGTCGAAAAAATCTTAAGTTTGGAAAAGTGGACGGGGTTACGCCCATAAATATTAAAAACTAAAAGTTGCGCTAAGGAGCTGAAATTTGATATACAAGTAGGTCTAGGTGAGAAACCAACTAGAAAAATCTGAAAACACGGAAATTTTAGTTAAAGGGGCGGGGCTGCGCCCATAAAAACTAAAAATTAAAAGTTGAGCTAAGGAGCTGAAATTTGATACACAAATAGGTCTAGATGAGAAACCAACTAGAAAAGTCTGAAAACCCAAAAAAGTTTATCAGAATGGGCGGAGCCACGCTAATATTGTTTGGTACTAAAACCTTAATATACAGCTTTTAACTCAAACTAATTTATTGAAACCTTGCATACGCGTTGCACGTATACAATACTTTAAACTATCACCTTAAAAAGTGGGCGTGATCACTCCTATAAAATGTTAGCCTTGTGTTTAATCTACTCCAGTCTAGCACATTTTAATAGAAAATTAGCATGAGTTGTAAGCGCTGCTCACAACAAAATTGTGAGTTGAAAATAGTGGGAGGGATAGTGTTCATAAAATTTAATTCTCGCTAGAGAGCTGAAATTTTGTACATAAGTAAGTGTTGAGTAAGCCAATAGGAAAATCTTAAAACCAAGAAGTTATTTCCGGGGCCACGATTTTAAAACTCCAATTCGCACTAGAGAGTTCATTAGATACACAAATAAATCTAGATCAGAGATCACTAAGACAAATCTAAAAAAAAAGTTTCAACCAGAGGGCGGTAACAAGCACTTTAAATTCAAAATTAAGATAAATTTTATTGAATGAAGCCTTTCATACACATTGCACTTATCCAAAATAAAAATTTCCTATTTTGAAAAGTAGCCGTGACTTCAACCATAAATCTTAGCTTTTTCTTTCAGGTACTTTGGCTTAGCAGTTTTTAATTTAATACTCAGGTATTTCTTATTAACTTTTTAATACCAAACTTTGCATGAACCATAAGCACTAGAAGATATAAAAGTCAGCGAGGCAAGGCCCATAAAAATTTTACGTAATATTATACTATAGCAGTGATGCTAGAATTTCTTCACCAAAAATGGCTAAATGTAGACAAAAAAATGGCTAAAAACTAGCTGAAAAATGGCTAAGCGCCATCGAATGCAAAAATCATGAGCTTTATGCAAAAACAAATATGTATTTCATATATTATTTTTTTTAATGCAAATCGGGAACTTTTTCAAAGTAAATAAAAACAATAAATTGAAGTAATAAATAAAATTATCTTTCTTCAGGTAATCAACTGCGCATATAGTGCAAACTTGCAATACTTGCAGTACGCCTTTTATTCATTCGTATGTATATTCTCCTGTTCAGTATTTAAATTTTTGGGTTACTAATCCATTCCTTGCGAAATTTTTGTTTATACTTTTTATTTATTTTCCATTTTTTAAACTTTCATTTAAACTTTAATTTATATTTTATTTTCATTCGTGTACAACAAAAATGACCCTCGTTTGATTGACATCAAAAACCATCAACTAGACCCAACAACTTATAACAACATTGCAACGATTATAAGAACGGAGTAATAAAACTTATTGTTACCATTTAGCCATCTCTTTCATATAAGCTCTTTTATACTTGCAATTTTTGTTGCAGCAATTCTTTAATATATGGTAGAGTATTGAAGTAGAAGTACACATTCATATACATTTTCTGTATGTGTTGCGTTAATAAAAATTGCAAGTTTGAACCGGGATTTATTGATATTAATGCAAAAACAATAACATATTACTCTGTTGTATTTTTTTTTTTTTTTTTGTAGTAAAGTAAAAAAAAGTGTTCCTTTGCTTGCAAATATGAAAAATCAAAAAATATATTAATGCTTGGAAAAATATGTAGCTAAAAAAATAGCTAGATTCAAATAAAAATGGCTAAACCAATGGCTAATAGCTAAATTCACTTTTCTTCCGGCTAAATGGGACGAAAAATAGCTAAATTTAGCCTGAAAATGGCTAAATTGGCATCACTGTACTATAGAGAGATGACATTTTGTAGGCAAATAGTAATTGATTTACTCAATCAGAAAATCCAAAAATTAAAGCACCAGCTACCCTATTGAAACTTTGCATGCAGATTTAGAGAGCTGCGTAAACAGTCTTGAAATGTAAAAACGTCATGATTTTTAAATGTATTCACGTCGCATGTATTATACTAAACCAATAATAAATGCTGTCGTACTGTAAGCGAAGCACGATGGATGCATTGGTGTACGTGTATATCAGTGTTAACAAGCGAAAACGCCAAGACAGCAAAACAAAACAAACACTCAAAAGAAGTACTGTTGATAAGTGTATGCTTGTTATTTTTCATATTGTACGTTTGAGTGTGTGTGTAATATGTAGATGGTAAGCTATTATGTGCTTAACCGCATACAACTAATGTTAATGGATGTGTGTGCCTTTGCATGTGCGCAGAAAAATAAAAGATCATACACACATACATGCATAGGGTTGCCAGACGGCCTGGAATGACCTAGATTTTCCAGTTTTTTAGAGCCTCATCCAGTTACCAGCTAACATAGAATTTATCCAGTTAAAAATTATTTCTTAAATTTTGAAAAATAATTTCTTTATCAATTATATTTTTTAATTAATTACACAGCGGAACAGTGGTTTTATTGCTGCATTTAAAATAGCCGATCCCTATGTATTTTTATCTGCTGATTACGATGGATGGCATCATTAGTTTTTCCCCAGCAGCTCTAGTTTTAAAGATATAGTGACAATTAGCATATGCTTAATTTATGCCACTTTTTTATAATTCACTTAGTATATTACGAATGGTCCCCCAAACTTAAAAATACTTTCTGGATTATTAAATTTCATTAAATTATATTTGAGTAGATGCACATTGACTATATCATGATATCGTACTCTTATTACATGAATGTTAAAAATCGTGTCTTTTTGGTTCAGTTCTTAAATTTTTTTTTATTTAAATTTTTGAAATTAAATTAACTGGTTCTTATGTATTTTTGTCCGCTGATTACGAATATAGTTTTATTATTTATCTATCACCTCTAGTCTCACAAAAAAAAGACTAAAATTTTTGCTCTCTCATGCCTTCCAAAAAAATTTGTTTTTTGTATCACATATCTGATCAATGCAATTATTACGTATAATAAATGTTGTATTGACCAGTCCAGAAAATTTTTGTTTTATTTGTAGTTATTATATCGAAATTTGCAGCTTTTACCAAAAAAAAAAAAAAAAAAAAACAATTTTAAGGAAAAATTTTAATTTTTAATGCAAAATTATTGGGCCTAATCACGAGTGTGATATTTCGACTTCTACTCCGACTATTTTGTACAAGACTAAAGAATATTGCTTTACAAACTCTTCGTATTCGAAATACGACACTCGTAATTAGGCTGACTAAAATAATCAGAACTTATCAAAAAATAGAGGCTACATTCAAAATCAGCGACGTCATATTATTAGAAATAATATTTTTTGATGGCGTAAAAAAAGAAAAATTCGAGATATTATTTTTTAAATATAATGCACAAATCTCTGAAGCTAGAGGGTATAAGAATATAAGAAATCCTTTTTTCGTAATTAGCGGACAAAAATTCATAACGACTAGTTATTTAAGTAAAAAATATAATAAAAAAATTTTATGGACTAAACTATGCTCCTCAATGTAAAGCTATCGAAATAAAGGAAATTGTTTTACAGATTAAAACTAATGACGGAATCGTAATCAGGAGATAAAAATACATAAGGATCAGCTTTTCTTATTAAAACAAGGCAAAAATTTCTGTTTTCTGCTTGTGTTTTTATATCTTCTAAGGAAAAATTTTTAATACTAAATAAAAAGAAACAATAGTGCTTGCAAATGTACAACCAGCTGATTAACACTGATTAGTTCCTCTATTTTGTACATCACTGGCAATTTACAACCAAAACAATATTTTCAAAGATCATCAACACTGCTTTTTAAGCTTATTTTTAAATTGTCCAGTTATTTTTTCAAAATCCAGTTGAATTTTTTCCATTGTCCAGGCATTTGACTTTTGGTATCTGGCAACCCTATACATGCATGACGTTCGTACACGCTCTTAGGCGTAGAAAGAAGCTAGTATCACAAATTCTTCCGTCACGAAGTGTTTTCTTCTTTACTCTTATACCTACAATACTCAAATAAATTTCTTGCAAACAGTGTTGTTAACGTTTGTTTTATAAGATTTCGCTGTAGTAAAGCATTTGAAAAATCCCTCATGTCTTGAAAGTTCTTATAAGATATCTTATGCAGGAGACTAATGCACATTGGGTATATCCTTTTGATATATGTCCTTTGGCTAATCAGACTTTCAAATGTTAATTCATTGAGAAAAAAGATGGGATCACGTCCACTAAAATTTACGCTGTATTTAACATGTTTCTTTCCAGAGGACTCTTACTAAATTGCGTACACAATAGCGTCCCGTTGTAATGACACAATAGTGCATTTTTAAGGTCTACAATGCAACACCCATCACCCTCTAACCCATTATTTTATGCAACTATGCCATTTTCAACTGGCACAGCGATCATTAATAGAAATAAGACATACATACTAGAAATTTTAAGTTTAAAAAGTGTTATTATAGACATTTTTTCAAAAAGTAGTCAGATCCTCACAAAAACATAAATGTGAAAAAAGGCCAAGTTCCTGTCCAAAATTTCGGCTATTAAAAGTAGTGAGATATAAATTTTTACCAAGTTCTTGTTTGGCACAATACCTAATACAGAAATATGATATGCATTATATATATATAAATTTGTAATCGTAAAGGTGTCATATAATTTCTTGATAGTCTGCTTACTTGGCAATATTTTTACCTTTTTTAAAATGGAGAGAATAATGCGTATTTGTTCATTTCTTTGTATTGGAAAAAATGTTGCCAAGTAAGCAGACTGTCTAGAATTTGTATGATACCCTTACGATTACAAATTTATATAATGCATAGCATAGTATTTCTTTCTGTATTAGGTATTGTGCCAAACAAGAACTTGGTCAAAATTTATATATATCTCACTACTTTTAATGGCCGAAATTTTGGACAGGAACTTGGCCTTTTTTCACATTTATGTTTTTGTGAGTATACATAATACTCGAAACAATTTTAGTCAGCAATCATTTGTTTATTAATTGTTCTACATGAAAAAAAATTATATCAAAGGCAGACAGACGGTGGGTTCGGTTAAAAAAATAATGGAATGAAATAATAGTTAATTTATTAAACAATAAAATTAATATGCAATAAAAAAAGAATTTATTTTTCAGGTTATTTAAAAATAAAAAAATTGTTTCAAACTTTTGATGAGAAGTTTTTATATTCGACTATTACAAAATATATGCAATATTTATTTATTTAATTTGTCGAGTAAAATAATTAATACCTGTAAAACGAATTAATTACAATGTTAATTATTTTTATTTTATAATCAAAACGATATAAGAATTATTTCGAATTAACCGACCGACCCACTCACACTGTTTTTTTTTTTTTTGTTGATTGCATTTTTTGATATTTTCAAAACATCAGTGTTCTACTAGGCGCACAGAAACAGCAGTATGTCGATTATTTACAAAACAATTTTTTTTATTTTCTTATGTCTATTTTTTTTTGTTTGTTTTAAGCAATAGTTGTTTTTCGAAAGAATTTATTAAAAAAAAACAAACAACAAAAAGTTAAATTCTGCGTACATACGCAATATGTATGCATGTATGCGTGATTGTGCATAGAGATGTGCAAATGTCGTGATTTTATCGTGTCACGCGTGAGTCACGCGTGATTCACGTGATTCGTGATCAAATATTATAACTAATCACGCGTGAGTGCGTGAGCGTGACTGAAAAAAATTTACTCGTGCGTGATCGTGCGTGAGCTTTTTTAATAATCACGCACGAATTCTCACGCTCTCACGAGATAACATTCCTGCAGTTATTATTATTTTATAATAATAAATGCATATATGTATGTATAGTAATATGTATGGTAGTATGAGCTTACAAACATGTCGTTACGAATTCGTACCGACTTATCGTAATGAATTCGTACCGACATATCGTTACGAAGTCGTGTCAGCCATTTCATACATACGGTGCCGAAATAGGAAGATTTTGTCGACCAATCGTAACGAATTCTTTACGAATTCGGAGCATTTTGTTTGATGGGTACATACAGCTTTGTAAGTATGTATGTATGTATGTTGCTTAGATACCCTGTAGGAAGTATCAATTGAGAAACACTACTGATTCAACAGTGCCTTTGTCAACAATACTACTGAGGAATTTTACCGCAGAAAATGTTTTTTCTTTACGTGTCGTCCATGTATTACGTAACGCTGTAGGGGGGAGGGGTGGGGTTCGAGTTTTGTTATGATTTGTTATGGTGGGGGTGGGGGGAGTCTTTGAAAATGTTACGTAACAGAAAAATTTTAGAAATTTGTATGTTTACTCATATATGCTTTTCTCATTTATTTGATTATCATTTATTTAATTGATCATACGTCTTACCTTCACATTTATATTATGTATGTATACATACATACATGTGCGGAATGTCAATTTTTGATATACGAGAATTCGAATTCGAATATTTAAAATGATATCCGCGAATACGAATATTTCAAACGATATTAAATTAACTTTCCTTTATTTTAATATACATTGTAAATTTTACAAGAACACGAGCATACATATATACATAGATATGTATGTACATATGCATATGTAAGAACCTATTTTTCAACCCAAAAACATGCAAATTATATTATAAATATACTTTTTTGTGCGTGATCGTGATAAGTTGTAAACCACTTGTGCGTGATTAAAAATATTTTATTCGTGAGCGTGCGTGATCGTGAGAATGTTCAAAATCATTCGTGCGTGAAAGTGTGTGAGTAAAATATTTTTCTGCGTGAGCGTGCGTGTCGTGAGTCAGAAAACACCACGTGCACGTCTCTAATTGTGCATATGTTTCTGATTCTGCAGTTATTTATATTTTTTGCGAAATAGAAGGCAAACACAATCAGGGTTACCGCTGGGAATTTTTGAAAAGTCGCATAAAAGGTCGTTTTATAAAAAAAAGTCTCACAAAAAAGTCGGGTGAGAAAATAAAAGTTGCACATCTTTTTAAACGCTTTTTTTATTAAAAAATATTGTTGAATTAAAACAAAAAGCTTATTGCATATTTCATAACATATACATTATTGCATGTGCTTCAATACATGTTTTCTTGTATGCATACTGAAGAAATTTACTTAAGTTTAATAAATTTGGCTGTCGTATGCTGCCAACGTCAAGATATTTTTTACAAAATTCTAACATTTCGAACCCCGTGAGCTCTTCACTAGAGCTGCAAAACTATCGATAGTCGCTCCACTCGATAGTTTCGATAGTTTTATGTAAAACTATCGATACTATCGATAGTATCGAATAGTTTTATAAAAGTTGCCACATAAACTACATTTGACTCGAAAAAAATCCAGAGTCCTCAACATTTTCATTAGTATATAAAAATATATCAAGCCTTTTTTCGATTTTATCGTAAGCGGCATATTATCGATAATATACTTTTTTATTGAACTTAAAATTTTATGGGCCTACCCATGGTTTAGAATTATCAAAATGCGAAAATTGTTGATAACTTTTAAGACACTAACTGTAAAGTTTTATCGTAAGAGACGATTGGCGGCCGTCGCGATATCAGTACCACCAAAATGTATCTTTGTGTCGACGATGTTGAATTTATTAAGATACTTGTGACTACTATTTGTTGAATAACACTTGGATTTATAAATAAATTCATATACATACATATGTATTTAAGTACTTGTGTATACAGAAGCAGGGATGCGATGTCATATTTACAAATTGTACTAACTTTCAAAAAAAATCTTAATTTTTTCAGTACGATTGTACCTAATTCTTTATTTATATATTTTTAATACTTGTACTTTTTAATTAACTAAAAATCAATTAACAAAATGCCAGAAGGTGCACAAAGAATATTAGTTGCTGCGATCTGAATATAAAAGTAACATTTACGATATACTACGTTTATAACCTTTTTTTATTCGATTGTTCACAGTCGATACAAATAGTCCGCTTCTCTCCTTGGTACGAAAATAAAATTTCCACATTTGCAGATGAATTTGGAATAAATAACATTCCTCCAGCAATTCTTTAAGTACCGGAAAACATCGTTTGATTTACTTAATTTTCTAATACCTTCGAGCTAAAGATTAACCCCCTTGTGCAAAAAAATAAGTGAACGTTAAAAACGGTTTTTCTATGGAAATTTTTTTTAATGTACAATTCACGCATTATTTTTTGCATAAGGGGGTTAATATATTTTAATGCTATTTTTGGCATGTAATATAATATAAAGAGATTCCAGTAGTGCTAAATCGGTCATTGCGGTGCTACGGTACTTTTGGCATTCAAATAGCGCTAAAATTATACAATTGTACTAACTTTTCCATCGCTGTACAAAAGCTTAAATCAACTACGGATAATTTGCTTCAAAGCTGCCGGCTACTGTTAACTGACTTCGATTATTTTTACTCGTTTAATTACTTGTTTTTTTTCCGATAGTATCGATAGTGGAAAAAACTATCGATATTTCATTTACAACAAAACTATCGATACTATCGATAGTTTTGCAGCTCTACTCTTCACTTCAATTCTATTCGTTTGATCTTGGCGCCATATATCCTATTTTTTGGGTGAATGTATTTTATACTACATACATAAATATTACTTTTTTGGAATCCACTCTTCTATATATTTGTCTGTTAAATTTAAAGCTGACAGCATTTTTGAGCAAAGCTAGTTTCAAAATGTTCACATGTTAGTACACTCTTGTATGTTTTACGACAACTATTTCTTACATTGACTCGGCAGCTAAAAATAATTTTGTAAAATAAGCACTGCAAAACCAAAATTTTTATTTTAAACGCTTTTTTGCTAACACTATTCTTTGAAACTTTTACTGAAAATTTGGGAAAATTTTCTTAAATACATTGTACACATGACAAAGTTGCAAGAACGTAATATAATATAAAATAATAAAAGTGCTTCCAAATCAATAATAATATGTGAATTGCTTTTAAATTTTGACGGAGTTATTTTTTATAAAAAAAAATTTAATTTACTCCAATTTTAATGTTTTTTGTGAGAATCTTTAGAAAAAAGGGTAAAAAGTCCTAAGAAAATCAAAAAAGTCGCAAAAGTCGGTCATAAAAAAAGTCTCACAAAAAGTCGCAGACCGCTAAAAAAAAGGGTCAAATTGCGACTTAAGTCGTATGAACGGTAACCCTGAACACAATGCAATAATTTCCAGTTGGACAGAGTTCAAGAGAGTGAGTTTTATTCCTTATGTCCTACTTTTCAATATATGTGACAGCGCATAGAGAAAGGGACCTAAGGGTAAAAAAATAAATTTTCACTTTTTTTTTTTTTTTTGATGCGGGCAACATCTGAGCATCGAATGAGACCGATCCCATGCCCCAAAAGTGTTCCCTCCCAGAGATATGCGCGTTTTATTCAGTGATGGTACAGGTTTTTACCCTTAGGTCTCTTTCTATTTTGCGCGTGTCACATATGCAAAAGTCACAAAAGTGCATTTGAATGAACCTGCATAAATTCAAAAACTTAATTTTTTCACAAGAGTTTTTAAACACATTTTTTTAATAATTTTGACAAAGATTTTTTAATTTTATTTTGAGCTTTAATTTCTTTTTTTTACGAAAAGGAATTAATTTTTTACGCGTTTTTAAACTGCTTGAAGTCCATATTTTAAATAATAAAAGAAAAAATTCTGGTTCTGTGTTCATTTGGAATTTTACTTCCTGCAACCGATCGTTTTCATTGTAAGTGAAGATATGTAGAAAAATAAGACATAAAAAATAAAAATAATTTCCAGTGTAGACAGATAGGGATGTGCATATCGTCACCTAAAATCCAAAAGGCCGTAAGTACACTACTATTTTACAGGAGAAGCAAAAAATTTTATAAATTTAATACTATTTATATGTTAGGTGCCAAATTGAATAATGAATAAAATCGGTATTTTTGAACATATGTGAGTAGGAAAATATGTATTTTGGTTAATCACATCATAATCAATCAAAAAGTCTATTTTGAATTTTTTGGTTGTTACGGCCTTTTGGATTTTAGGTGACGATATGTATGTATGTGTTTGTGGATATGTTTCTGATTCTCCAGTTATTGCTTGCTTTTTTGCGAAATACCAATCAGAATGCAATAATTTCCAGTTGGACAAAGAGCGAGAGAGAGGGAGAGAATATAAAAAAAATTTGGCGGTCTTTTAAGGTATAACACTTGAAACTGTTATAAAACACAAAGAAAATTTTTTTCAATATCGACCTCCTTCTGGCTTCTGTTCACCTGGTGTTTTACAAAAACAAAAAGTTTAACACGGCGTACGTATGTATGTATGTATGCGTGATGACAAAAAGCAAGATACTTCGTATTATATTTTTATAACAACATTATATTTCATTAAAACAAATTCATATTAATTTTTTTTAATAAATTTTATTTTTATATTAACAACTAAATTTTTCGAGATTTTTAATTTGTACATTTGTTATATGTATGTAGGTATAGACATTTAAGATAATAACATCAATTATATTGATGGATGTGTTATAATCATATTTTTTTAAATTAATTGATTAAATAAAGCATGTTGAATTTTAAAGTAAAAATATTAAAATTAAATATGGACACATTTGAGGAATAAAATACAGTTTTAATTACATACTAAATGCATATGTATATACATATGTAAGTACGCATGTACGTACATACATATGTACATATATGTAAGTATCTATAAATAATACACAGTATGTATTACATATGTAATGAATTCATTCATACATGTGTATGGATGTACATATATTCACTATTCATTAAACGCTCTGTAAATTAGAACTTGAAATTTGCGAGATTTTTCTTTCGAAACGCTAAGAATTTTCAAATGTTTATATTAAACTTATTTTTTATATAATATTGATTTTCATATAATTTCACTATGATTTTCACTTTTTTTTTGTTCAATATGTCCAGAAATTGGAATCACCTTAAAAGCCAAGTGGTTCTAATTTGCGAGCGTCTTTTGTACATACATACTTATTTATGTATATGTACATATGTATATGTATGTACATATGTACATATCGAGCCATAACCGCTCAAAAAAGCTTAGCAGACACATTTTTTGGGCCTCGTTCTTTTTGACGAAAATCGAATATTTATGATCGCAAAGAATCGATTTTGGTCAAAAATTATGTCGCTTAAGTTTTTTTTTTGCAGTTATGGCACGATATGTATTTTTAAGGGCATTTATTTTTAACCCCCGACCAAAAAAGGGGTGTTATAAGTATGTAGAGTGTGTCGGTGTGTCTGTACGAGTTCACGTACAGACCAAACGGCTGGACAGATTTTGATTTGGTTTTTCTGTTTGAAAGGTGACTTGATCGAGAGCGTTTTAAGCTATTTTTAAAATCGGTCCAGCCGCTTAGAATATATCACTTCTTTTCTAGATAAATCGGGGGTTTTTAAAATTTTTAATTTTTGTTATTTATGATAAATTTTTTGTTCAATACTTCTAAATTGTGTTTTTTTTTTGGAAATTTTTGTTTTTAGAAAAAATCGTATATTTTTTAAGATTTTTCGAATTTAAAATTTAATTATATCAGCACACTATTAAGCTGGGTCTGTCGAGAACGAGCTGATTCGATCACGTTTTTTAAGTTTAAGATTGTGGCATTCGCTATCGAACAATGTTATAATATCGTTCGGTATCGAATACCATAATTTCAAACGTGATTTAATGAGGTCATTATCGAAAGCGCCTATTAGACCCCGGAATTAAGTGTGTTCAAATGAATTCATTCATTCATGCAGGTTAGTAATTCATATCATAACCTCTGCTACATCATTCACTATTGGAAGTTAGATTCAGTTGGTTGCGAATGTTTATTTAAGTATGGAACCCAAATCTCGGAAATCCAATAAAATTACGTAATTTAAATTACGCAAAAAAAGTATATTGTGAAAAATTGGTAAATGCTTTTTAGAACTTTTTTTAAATTTTCAAAAAAAAAAAAAAAAAAATTACCCCGTTTCCACAACTTGAGTAGAAAATTTTTTTAGTACTTTTCATTAAAATTTTCTAGACAAGTCAACTGCCTGTTTTGTGGAAACAGGGGGTTATTAGTTAAGTCCCACTTCAGGACTGGTCTTAAAAGTTGTTGTGTGCATAGAAGTTTAAGATTACAAATTTTCAATGAGGGATCGATACACTCATTTTGAAAAACACGATTTAAAATTTAAACAATTTTAACATTCCAAAAATCTTAGTCAAAACACAATTTTTTCTGTAAAATGCATTTAAAAATTAAAATTTCAAAAAAAAAATCCAATTAGAAGAAAAAAAAAATTGGAAATAGACGATTTTAAATTTTTTGATTTTCTTATTTCGTTTTGCTTTCACAAGACTGTTTGCTTTCAAGTGAGGAGAATGCGTGTGAAAACGAGAAAATCGAAAAATTTTAAATCGTCTATTTTAAATTTTTTTTGTACTAAATTTGGATGCTAGAGCAAATGCATTTCCTCAAATTTCAACTTATTTAAACATTAGTTTAGCATTTCGTTTAACATCCGAACTCACAAGAAAATTGTGAAAACGATTCGGAAGCCAGAACATGGACAATTATATCTTTGAATTTGCAGTAATTAGCAAAACTTTTAAACTAAATGGGAATACATTTTAATGAGATTTACACTCTTTTTTAAGTAATAAGTACATCTAATATATCTATGACTAAA
This sequence comes from Tachina grossa, assembly GCA_949987645.1. Taxonomy (NCBI): domain Eukaryota; kingdom Metazoa; phylum Arthropoda; class Insecta; order Diptera; family Tachinidae; genus Tachina; species Tachina grossa. Next base: position 151,825,461 of record OX465276.1, read on the forward strand.
TAACACTCATATAATTTAAAAAATAAATTATAAATTAAAATTTTGTTCAATTCACAAGCTCGCATTATCGTCGTATACGTTGTCTAATCGTTTAATTATAAAATTTTGTACTCGTATTTTTGTTGTTAAAAATTTTGATAAAAAGTGGGTTCTAATTATACGATTGAATTTTATATGTTTTTCAAATGATTGTATTAAGGCCAGGTCTGGGAATATTATATTATGTTAGATTAATTTGTAAGAATCTTTTAATTATGTGACAAACAAATTCATCTTAGTGATGAACCATAAATGCCAAAAATAATAGATTTTGGCCAAAAAATCAAGTCTGACAACTATATCGCTTAAGCTTTTTTGGCGGTTGTGGCACGATATTATTAATTAATATTTAACTTTTCAAGCTATTTTAATCAAAAATGCTGATAGCAAAATACTCATCATCACCATTTTGCATAAAGTTTAATTTTCATGCTTTGAAATGAAATAAATGTCAATTTAAATTTTTTACTATTAAAAATAAAAGAACGATACAACAAATTTGTCTAGTCTCAGGCGCATAAACAAATATCTGAAATTGTGAATTGAACAAAAAAAAAAAGTCAACAAAAATAAAAAATACATAATTTATAACATTTTCTTTTCTAAAAAAAATTTACAAAATTTTATTTTTAAATTTTCCAGTTAAATTCTTGGGAACTCCCTTCTAAGAAATTTTCACTTTCTTTAAAAATTAAATTTAACTGCTTCGCTTTGCAAGGTCAAACAATATTGGCATTAATTTTTAGAAAAGAAAATGACATGAATTTAAAAATATAATTAAGTATGTAAGTATGTATGTATATTTACGTAGTAGGTGTATATATGTAGGTGAAATTTTAGTCATACGACCACCTCATTAGAAAATACAGCAATATGATAACGGCAAACACGTAATTATTGTGAAATAATGTTTTACTAAACACAGGAGATCCAGCTGATATATGACGCCCTATAATGAAAAAAAGTACATAATAAATATTTAGCACAGACTTTAATGCAAATTCATTTATTAGAATCCATTTTTCACATGGAAAAATTCAATGTGCTATTATACATGGCCCATTTTTCATATTGAAAAATTAAACGTGCTATACATCGTCCATTTTTCACATGGAAAAATTAAACGTGATATACATGGTCCAATTTTCATATCGAAAAATTAAAAGTGCTGCTATACATCCTCACGTTTATTTAGGTTTTTATAGGTGCATTAATAAGCTGACTGCACTAAGCCAGGAGACTGATGTATGTTAGTCAAGTCAAATATCAAATTTGGATTGTGTGGGCATAATCCTAAAAATATGTTTTTATTTGGGTTCAGTTTTCTGTATGGTGTTTGATATTTTCTGCAAGAAACATACGCACACTCTGATAATTTTATCCTGTATTGAAAAGTCTGATGGTAATTTATACCAACAAAATTAAAGTGGTGTTTGCTGTTGTGACAATTATTTTAGAATTATGGGTACCTGATTGATGTGCTTTGTTTGGGTATGAAATATCAGATTCACTGAGTTGACAAGAAATTCGGGACATTGAACATATCGCACACTGAATCATAAACAGTCACAACTCAGTCAAAATAGTTTTGTTTTTTCATAAAATAGTCAACTGAACGAATTTCAAATGACTTGGAACATTTTTTTGCAAGAAAAACTTCCTGAGCGATATAAAATACCGTTATACTTGCGTCATTTGTACAGTATAAACAGTTTTTTGCCACTCCTCAACATCTAGGATTTTTTGAATTGTGACTGTTTTCGATTTAGTGTGCGATATGTACTTTTTACCATGTTGCCAGGTAATTCCTGTTTTGGATGATTATAATTTCTATTGTATTGATGTTGACATTTGTGGGTTTTGAGAAAATCAAACTTATAAATTTGGAGTTTAGAGAGAGAAAAAAAATAATAATCAAATAAAAGGACAATGGTGTCATGGCCCAGTAGCCCACACCATTTTTCGGTGTATTTGTGTAAAATTTATTTACAAGATATTTTTAAATAAATAAATAAATAAAAGGACAATAGAGGAATATTAATTAAAAAAGAGGACACATTTTTTGAAAACATCGTGTTAAAAAAAGGACTGTCCTCTTAAAAAAGGGACAAATGGTCACCGGATATATAGCACATTTATTTTTTCTTTATGATAAGTGGACGATGTATAAGCACGTTAAATTTTTTTATATGAAACATGGACGATTAAAGCACGTTTAATTTTTCAATATAAAAATGGACCATGTATATATATATATAGCACGTTTAATAGCCTTGCTACTCGTATTATACTTTATATTCGAAGGTGGACGGCGAATTTTTTGCGGTACGGTCTTATGTACATAATATGTATGAATGTATTTTATTTTAAATTTAAGAATAACAAATCATCAAACAATTTAAATATGTATTTTTTTATTTCTTTTTTCGAAAAGATTTTATAATTTCTACTGCGAGTATAATTTAAAGGTCATAAATTGAAGTAAATCAAAAATTTTTACAATTGCTTTTTTAATAGTTTATTTTTCTTTTTTTGAAATCCATTATTATAGTTTGAGTATTTTTTTTAACACATGCTTTGAATTAGCATAAAGAAAATAAATAATAAACAAAATCATATACATATGTATGTGCATACATACATATGTATATACACAGACTACCTTTAAGTAAGTATGGATATTTTTTTTCACTTCAGAGAAATGTTTATTTAATAAAACTAATTAGATATTTTATGTTAAATGATTCAGATTTTTCATATACGATTTTGATAAATAGGAAATATGTACATACATATGTATGTATGTATATATGTATAGTAGTTTTTTCTTGCCACAATAAAATTTTTATGTAAATTTAATTTTTACACACTTCAGTAAGGTTAACTCGCACGGCTAATTATTTGAAATCTGTTCGGAAATATTCGCTTTGGTGCACGCTTTACATGACATTTACATATGTATGTATGTATGTACATACATATGTATGTGTGTATATGCGAAATACCATGGTCAACAAGAAAACTAGAAATATTACGTACACATGTCACAAAAATTTTCCGGCTTTCGAATTTTTTAAACAAGAATATATGTACATACATACATACATATGTATAGATAGATATCGACAGCTAAGAGTGTAAAACTGTTAACTCACTTCAATTTCACTTCAAATTTTAAAGGAGAGACAAAACACTGTTACGGCCCTTTTCTCAATGCACAATTAAAAACTAACATGGACTTTAACGGCAATTTTTGTATGAAGAACTATCAGTTAAAATTCAAGTTAACTCTTAATCAGACATTGTGAAAAGGGACGTTAACAATTTGTATACAAGAAACTATCCTAATGCTGAGTACTAGAGATGGGCAAATGTCAAAAATGTATCGATATATGTACATATGTATATCGTATCGATATTTTTGAACAGTATCGATATATGTATATTTTTAAAAACATCGATATTTCGATATATCGATATTTTTGCCTACAAATATTGCAAAAATATTCCAAACTTCTCCTTAAGGCGTCATTAGTCTTTACTTTCTATTGCTGTTCTGTGCTGTTGTGTTTCAAAATTTTAATAGTTACTTTTTCTGTAATAAATTATCAGCTGTTTCTGGCCAGTAGTGCGATTCAGTAACTTTTAACGATCCGACAAACGTAATTTTTGTCTTATAAATTTTGTCGCTTGCAATAACGACTGTGTGATTCCGTAACTTCTTTTTAACGATAGTTACGGTGACCATATTTTTCAACAAGAAATATAGGACATTTAGAAATGTAATAAAATTGAAATTAATTAGACAAAAAATAACGTCGGCTCCATGGTACATAAAAAACTCAAATTGACATCTTGATTCAAATATGCCAGCAGTGACTGAAGAAATTACAAAATACGCAGGCAAATATCTAACAAAACTCGAGTCACATCCTAATCCGCTTGCTCGTAATATTTTGAAGTTTAGGATACATCTGCTTAAAAAAAAGAGGGATAAAGGGCCTCTAATATTCAATACTCCAGATGAAACTGTTTGAAAATACTTTTTTTAATGACTGCAACTTTGTGTAGCTACACAAATTTGAAGCGAAATATCGATAAAAATAAATAAAATTGTAAATTAATTACAAAAGTCCTAAAGATAAAAATAAAATTTATAAATAAGATATAAAATACCGTTAAGCCTGTTTTTATGTTACATACTTGTGTCTTTTGTAGGATCGTTTCAATTGTGACTTGTGTCAGGTAATTCCAATTTTATATGATTATAATTTCTATTGTATTGATGTTGACATTTTCGGGTTTTGATAAAATAAAACTTATAATATTAAAGTTTACAGAAAAAAATTAGTAATCAAAATAAAAGGACAATAAAGGACAATTAATTAAAAAAGAGGACACTTTTTTTGAAAAAAATTTAAAAGGACATCGTGTTGAAAAAAAGGACTGTGCTCTTAAAAAAAGGACGAATGGTCACCGGAACGATAGTGCACAGCTGATTATTTTCTGTTGACTTTTGTCGATAAAATTAACAGCAAATTAATTATTGTCGCTTAAATAACGAAACACCTGACATTAAACTACAGCGAATATCGTTAAAAATGTTACTGAATAGCAAATCCGATAAATTTTCGTTGTAATTATTTTAACGATGCGAACGGTTACAGTTTTCCACTAAAGTGATGAGTTTTGCATCGTCCATTGGTTTTGTTTCAATATAGTTTTGTTTTTCTGGTAAAAATTGAATTTTTTTCCAAATGTTTTTATTTTACTTATGCTATCACTTACAATTAATTAACAGTTTTTGGATTTTCACAGGTTGAACCGAAACAGAACAGATCGAAAGAGAAAAACTAACGGCTATAAAAGAGTCAGCTGATTCATAATACGGGATTTACACGAAGACTTTTCCCCTGCATTTTTCTTGAATTCTCCTTTATGTTGCTACTTCTTTGATCACCTTTGTACCCCTTTTGTCAATAAACTCTAGAAAAGTCACTGTAAAAAGTCATAGTGTAAATCCCGTATAACAGAACAGAAAGTAAAATCTAATTCAGCCTTTCGGCTTATAACGACACAAACCAAGCTTGAAAATTTTATAGATGCAGTCATTATGAAATTCCTCTTTTTTTTCTTCGCGTGCGTAGTGATGCCAATATCGTATTGTTAATAACAGGCTAAATTTTATAGAGCTCTTAAAAATATCGAAACCCAATACTCTTAAATAAGAATCGATGTATCGATATATCGGTTTTTGAAATATCGGCAATATATATCGATATTTTTTTTTCTCAAACATTGATATTTTGATATATCAATTTTTTTGCCCATCTCCACTGAGTGTACACATGAGACATTTCTTGTATTGTCATTTTGTGGTGTTATTTTCACAATGTGTGCAACGTCGTTCACATTAACCCTTATCGGGAATAAAAGTTCACGTGAAATGTGTTCCTTTTCCCTAAAATTGTGATCACCATTGTTTGCGTTGTTGTTGTGCCAGTATACTATTTTGCAATTTTGTTCATCATGTTCGCCTTTTATTCCCGATAATTGTGGTTATGTTTTTTACATGGAAAGCAATGTCACACAACGAAAAATGTCAGAAATGACAAACGTTGCTACTAGTACACACTATTGCGAAGTCACAAAATGCGATAATGTGTACTCTGCTTTAATACATTACGTTTTTTCGATTTCAAATTTAAGCCAGTCGATACACTCTGTATGTGCATATGTACGTTCTTATTTCTGAAGATATTTTGAAATTTCTAAAAAAGTGTTTCACTTCACAGGAACCACAAACGCAACCATAGAGACTTCAGTAATGTTCAGGCACAATCCGATCGAGCTCTTCCGCTGTTTCATAACCGTGGTAGTAACATGGATCCATCGCAATATGCCAGGGAAACAAAAATCATGGATTTATTCGGGTGAACGTTCACAAAATAAAACTAAGATGGGTCTGTCCTCCAAGAAGGTTATAGCCATAGTTTTTTTTTAAAGCAAGCGATGTCATTCGCCTAGAAAAGGGCTAAACGATTGCCGGCAACTTTTACTCATAGATTAAAGCGAAAACGACGAAATTTTTGGCGGGAAAATTTTCATTTTATGCTGAAAGTTATGGAATTATAAAGGTGCTCTCGGAAATATATACATGTTTGAATTTTTTCTCTATTTATCCAACAGATTTCAATTGACCAGCTACAATTTTTAAATAATCGAGAAATTCAAATTAACGAGTAACAAATTATCGAGAGGAGATAGAAGAGATAAGATCAGATCTGCTCCAAAAACCAGCACTAAAACATCTGAGGGAGGGATCTTCTTTGTCATAGATCGACAATCCAAGTCTCTGTTTGACTCCCCTTGAGTGCTCTCTTGGATAGTAGGCAGTAAATTAACCTAGTAGTCGGAGGGTCGTAAGTTCGATTCCTTTAGCATAGATCACCACAGAGGCGCTCTGTGCTACAGTGACGGGGAGGAGATTATATTAAGATATTTTGTTGATATTTCAAGAGTGTTGTTTGAAAATAAGAAAAAAAATTTAAGCTAGAAAAACTGCTTATTTACTCTGAAATTCGATACATCCATACGTACGAAAAGAAAAGCTGGGGTCTAATTGTCGCTTTCGATAACGAGCTGATTCGATCACGTTTTTCAGTTTGAGATTATGGCATTCGCTATCTAACAATGTAATAATATGGTTCGATATCGAATGCCATAATCTCAAACTAAAAAAACTGTGATCGAATCAGCTCCTTATCGAAAGCGATATTAGAGAGTTTATATGTTATTAGCATTGTACAATTCGAAAACATTTTCATTTTGTAATGTTTAAATAAAAATAAATAAACATACATATGTTATTAAATTTTGTACTTACATTCTTTTGCTAATACTGAGGAACAACAGCAGTCCTTAACTTCTTCATAAAAGAAACAGGAGCCCACGGAAGTTTTATAGATCTTTTCACCCACATAGCATATATGAGGAACGAAAGGTAAGCCCTCTGCAAAGAAAAATTAAAGATTTTTTTTTTCAAAGTTATGGTAAAGTCGAAGATAGAAAGAAGTAGATACACACAAAAAAAAAATGACAAAATTTTCTGATAAAAAACATCAAAAGTTACAAAGTGATTTCAATTGATTGATTTAATTAGTCGTGCGATTAGAAACAAAATTGTCAGGTAATTTTTTTTATTAATTTCTGAGCTATTGAAAATTTGTGTTTTCGTAGTTGGATATATTGTGACACTTACCCCTAGTTTTTAACTTAATAAATTAAGTACGTAATTAGATAATTTTTACTTAAAAATAAGTTGTATTAAATACGATTTCATTTTTTCAGTGGTTAATTAAAGCTCTTATTCAATTACGTTGAAAGTACGGTAGCACTGCAAAATTTCCCAGTATTATGGAAGGCTTTTCAAACAACAGCTGTTTAACATAAATAAGAAAGTTAGGTTATGCAGAAAATTAAAATTGCATAAAAACACATTTTATGAAAAAAATATGGAGCATCAGAATACATTTTTCTGTTTATTTATTCCCTGATATGAAACTGAATTTTATATGTTATATATTTATGAAAATTAAACGAAATTCTTGCTAATACGATCACATAATGTTTTCAATACGACGACATGGTTTTCACGTGTATGTTTTCAATAAACACATACACGCATAAAAACATATGATGCGCTCATAACACTTAAATAGTATTTAATTACGCAAGGTTGGGCACTTAATTACACTGTGCTCGAATTCGAAACTTTTTTTGTAACAAGCCGGGTACCCAGTGGGTAAACCTAACTCGAGTACGCTGAATCTAATGGTGCTAATCATTTTCTTAGGTTAGCTCTTGTTTAAAAAATAATTACGATTGAAAACTTGATTAAAAGCACCTAAAAATAAAAATTGTTCCTAGAAATTTTTTTAAAAATAACTTTTTTTGTCGAAAAGGAAATATTATCATAGAACGCTAAAAAATATATTTTTCTTAATATCGCTTCCAATTCGGTGATTAAGAGGCGTAAAAGGAAATTTCTGACAACGACAAGCCTAAGTAAAAACCATTAAAAAAATAAAGCACGGTGTCGTGGGACACCGGGCAGAAACGTAGTTCCTTACGTTTTACTCACCTTAGAAATTGCCTTTTACACCTAAAATATGCATATTTATATAGCGTTTGTGTATTTCCCGACTCTATATATGTATTGAATTTTATCAAAATCGGTTAAATAGTTTCAGAGGCAGAGAAACTGTATAGCTTATGTGCTTTCCTAGACTCAGATCTATCTATTCAAAGAGTCAGCAATTCTCCCTTACCTCCCCCTCCCCTTTTTAAATGTATAGCCTATGTCTTCTTTGGATTCAGATACATATAAAAAACATACATATAATCTTCTAGACTTAGATCTATCTATGCTCTAAATTTCATCAAAATCGGTTCCGTGGTTTAGCCGTTAAAGGGCAACAATCAAACAATAAGTTTACTTTCGCATTTATATTAGTTAGCAGAGACAACCTTCACGAACCTTTTAGCGAAGACACGAACCATATTGAAAATTAAAAACTGGCCTAAAATTCAAAAAATGTCAGGAGTTCCACGGCCGGAAAATTACGGTAGCATTGAAAATCTAAAAAATCCGCAGAGGCAGCACCATTATGCAATGCACATAGTTGTTACCAGTATTTGTAATCAGTAATTGCCAGTATTTTTTAATTTTTCAAACATTGATTGCATGGTACGCCATAAGGAACCTACGTTCCAAAAATTATCACAAATTCTACATTTTCATGACTTCTTGAGAATGTCATTTATACTGGGTGAGTTTCATCCATGCATCCTTGAAATACGTAGAAGCATACAAAGTAAATTCCCTTACGATTATAATAAAATTAAAAATGAAGTACATAGAAGACTTAAATTGTCCGCTGCACACAATATGCAAGTGAGAAAAACCGGCAATCTGCATGATTTCTTTTCACACACCACATTTATTTATTTATGTATGTATGTCTATATTTATTATTTCTTTAGTTGTTCTTGTAAGACAATTTCCAGAGTCAATAAATTTCTATATGAATTGATATTTGTTGTTGTTGGCTGTGCATTAGTTCTCATTTTGTTTGGATTATAGCAACAACACAAACAAGAACTGTATTATATATGGTCAATGCAACTAATGGACTTCGTTTACGCACACACATGCATTTATCCACATGTGTTCATGTGCGTGTATGTATGAATATTTATGAATTGGCCAAAGTGGAAAGCAACAAAAACATTGTAAATATTTTATGAAGTCATTTTGTGTATAAATTTTGTACTTGTTTTATTATCAGATTTTCATATACTACAATATTGCGGTGCAACAGTGAAAGGAAAAACTGGTGTACTGCTTCCACATTCTTTGTCCTAATTTACACTATGCAAGTCTAATTGCTACCTGATTACTTTGAAGAGAGACGAGGGGAACAGAAACGTTTCTTTTCCCTTCGTCTATCTCTCCTAACAAACTAATCAGCTTAGCAATAAGACTTGCATAGTGTAAATTAGGACTTTGTTAAATCCTTTGATTTAAGCAATAGAAAATTTTTCACAATTCTTTTTCTCTAATTTAATCGTGATTTTTTTTTAAAATATAAAAAAATAATTCCTTCTGCCAAAAAAAAAACGACTTCAATGCAAAGATCTGATAGAAGATAAGATATACGTGAAATACACAATTAAATTTTAATGGACGTGCCCCCGCCTATTTTCTAAATTCAAGATTGTGTGTTTTTCAGAGATCAGGATGCGTGTTAAGTCTTGTAAAAATCGGTAAAGTAGAACCACTTAATTAAAATATTAAATTTTAATGAGCTCTAAATTTTTAGAGCTCTAGGTGTGTGGTAAGTTTCGTAAAAATCGGTTAGGTAAAACCGCGTGAAATATTATAAATTTTAATGGGCATAACTCCGCCCATTTTTTCAACCTTCAAATTGTGTAATTACAAAAACCAAAGGTGCTTGATGGGTTTCGCAGCAATCAAATAAGTTGAATATCATAAAATTTAAGAAAAGTGGGCATGTTCCCGCCCACTTTTTTTTAACAATGAGACCAATGGGAAGCTATACCATCTCAGACAAAAAATTAATTTTTACAATCGGTCTAAAATGCACCGTGTTATCAAGTAACACCAAAAAAAAAAATAGAGACGAATTGTTAAGGATTCATTACTTTTTACTTTTCGTTGCCTTTCTGTGACGTTCTTTTCTGTATCAAATATTTTGCAATTCCTTTTTCTGTGAAAATGATCAGCTGGCAACATATAGAATTGATTACACTTGTATGCAAAATATCAAAACACACTAATACATACACACTTTTGGCTGTCACTTCCCTGCAGGAAATGCGAATAGTGAAATTGTAGTGATTTACTAGTGACATTGTCAGTAGTAGTACTGACCACGTATACCCCAGACAGTGTAATCATCTATTGACATTTAACATTAGCTTGTCATTGAAAATCCGCGAGTAGACTGTATCATTACTGACTAAAGTAGTTTTTTTGCGACCACATGGAGACATTGGCACCAAAGATTCACTAGTAAATTTTAGGGGCTCTAGTCTAAAATATCGATATTTCCCCGCTCGATGTCAATAGTAAAATTTTAGTGATTTACTAATGACATTATCAATATTACTACTGACCAGGTGTACCCCAGCCAATGTAATTGCCTATGGACATATAACATAAGGTTTTCATGGAAAATCTACCAGTATACTTTAGCACTATTGACGAGGTAGATCTTTTACGACCATTTGGAGATATTTGAACCAAAGATTCAATAATAATTTTAGTGACCCTCGCCTACATATACATTTATTTAATAAAGGGTGTTTTTTATTGAGGTATAGAACTTTAAGTTGGCATCACTTTTTTAACTGGCGGCCATTTTGTCAGCTGTCAAGTGATTAATATTTAGTTTGGTTTGCCATTTCATCATGAACAGGTTGACAAAAGAACAACGCTTGCAAATCGTGCAAATTTATTTCGAAAATAATGGTTCAGTTCGAGAAGTTTACCGCAAGCTCCGTCCATTTTATGGTCGACATAATCGTCCATCAGAGCAATTAATTCGGTTAACCATGGATCGTTTTCGCACTACGTTTACTCTATGTGATAATACGCATCCGCAGAGACGTCGAACAGTGCGCACCGAAGAAACAATTGCCGCTGTAGAGCAAAGTGTTGAAGAGGACCCGAATGAATCGATTCGCCACCGTGCACAGCAATTGGAGCCGACTAACCGACTATTTTGTTCCCGAATTGGATGGCATGAATGTGGATGAGTTGTGGTTCCAACAAGACGGCGCTACATGCCACACAGCGCACGTCACAATCGATTTATTGAAGGAAACATTCGATGAGCGCATAATTTCGCGGAATGGACCTGTCAATTGGCCACCAAGATCGTGTGATTTGACACCATTGGATTATTTTCTTTGGGGATATGTGAAGTCGCTCGTCTACGCCAACAAACCAGAAACGTTAGGGGACTTGGAAGCCAACATTCGTGGCGTTATTGCCAACATACGGCCCCATATGCTCGAAAAAGTGGTTGAAAATTGGACCTGTAGAATTGGCTTTATTCGAGCCAGCCGCGGCGGCCACATGCCCGAAATCATATTTAAACATTAATGGCATAAAATTATCCTTCCAATAAAGCCAAATTAATGGACATTAAAATGATTTTCTTGTGTTTTATTTCAATTCGAAGTTCTATACCCCTGAAAAAACACCCTATATTATTGCACAGCATAATAAAAAAGAAAAACAAACTATTGACACGTTCATTGGCAATGTCACCAGAAATACACTAGAACTGTTGTCTCTAACGTATCTCTACTCGCACATAAAAGGAAAGTTGTCGACATTTTAACTAGTGCAATTGTCGCTAGAGAAACAGCAACAGAACAGAACAGAACGAAAAAGTAAAAACAAACCACACATGCAGACTTTCAATTGAACAGAAACAAAACAGCTGATTCATAATAGAACAGCACGTACAGACTAATTCTGCCTTTAACCTTCTCCTTTTTTTGAAGTTAGTTAAAAAGAAAACCTTTATAGTACGTTTCCATTATGAGCAAATCAAGTTGATTTGAGAAAATCATGTCGAAGTGTTTCCATTATGTGTTGTAAGTGTTTCTATGTTCGAATTTTCGAAATCAATTTGACGTTTGAATTGCTTATTTATTTTTATAACCTAAAAGAAATACAAAAATTTGTTTAATAATAATTTGGAACAGCAAAATAAATAAAACATATACATAAGAATGGAAAACAACATTGACAATAACTTTCTTTTTTTAAATTACTTTTTTCTTTTTATAAGCAAAGAGAATCTGCCATTTTTATTCGTACTTAAATGTCACTTTTTCGGATTTGTAAGTCACCAATAATGGATGACCCAGAGTTGCATTTGTAATAATAGCAGCCGCGCAGTGTTGCATTGACAAAATTGAGCAAATTAAGTCATTTGAGATAATTTGCTCATATGAAATATGTATGGGAAATCACTTCGCAAATTACTTAATTTGGGCAAATCAAATGTTTTGACCTAAATCACGTATATGGAAACGTACTATTAGTCAATTAACAAAATGTTCTACTGTTCTACTCTCATAAAAATTATGCTATTTTTCATTTAAAAATATTAGGTCTGTTCGAGTACTTTTCCAGTGAAATATAGTAACTGCCTAAATACTGAGCAATATAGAGAAATTATTACTCTCAATAGAAACGGTTGCCTATAAAAGTACACGAACGGAAAAATTTTAAATCCTATAAAATAAAATTTTTTGGCGCTAAAAAAAACTATACATATTTACGTACTTATGTACGAGTATGTGCAAATATGAAAATAAAATTACAAAATTTTACATAGCATGTACATATATGTACACACATATAGGCATTTCCACAGGAACCTAAACTTTTCGTCCCGTGCGACACCAAACTAATATGCTTGTTTTTTTTTTTCAAAGAAAACTAATGTTTTTCTTACTTCTTTATATATTTGTGTAGGCCTTCCACAGCTCTATATTAGGTAAAATTTTAAGAAAAATCGGGTCACATTATTTTGAAATACAAGCTGAATTGCTTGCTGTCGCACGCGGCAAAAATGTGTACTTTCCCGTGGAAATGCCCACATGCAAATAAGTGTACATATAAAAAATCGCTATAATAATATTCACTTTATTAAGTGTTTAAAAACAATCGGGTATATTCTGCATTAAACGTGAAATTAAATCGTTCGTTTCACGTGGAAACAGAACATACCCGAATATATTTTTGGCATCAAACTCAAATAAATGTTATTTTGTTTATAACTTAATGGTGTCTATTCTGGAATACGCGTCGACTTGGTGAAATTTACATGTAAAGCAAAAACAAAACTTCATAAATGTTAAAAATTTGTTTTTGTTTAACATATAAAATTCATAGTTTAAAAAAAGAGCGCAACGCGTTGAAATTCTCACGTTTATTTTATTTTAGAATTGTGTGGAAAACAACAACAATTTTTGAAACTTTATTTTTGCTTTAATGTAAAGTTTCACTTCTTCGACGAGTTTTCCCGAATAGCCACCAATATATTTGTTTTTTTTTTTTTTTTGTTACTTGTAAAACTTCATCAAAAACTAAAAAGAATTTGTTTTCATTTGCTTCTGTTTGTTTACATTTACAAACATATGCACCCCTATCGTGAATAATAAGTGGAATTTTTGTCTCCAACCGAAGGGAAAATGCTATCGTGAATCTCCAGTGAAATTTTTTCCACGCTATCAGTCCCAGTGAATGTAAAAAAGGGAAGAAGGTTTGTTTACAGTTTAAAAATTAATTGAAAATCAAAGAAATTTAATTAGAAATACTCAACTTTAAAGTTGTGTTTTTAAATATTCTGGGTTCAGTGGAAAAAATTATTTAGTACCACAGAGGTGCACAGCCATAAAATTCATTGTGTGAACCAAAGAGATTCAAACTACATGAAAAAAGGTGTTGCAGGAAATTATTGTTAAAAATCGTGAAATTTATTTACTAATCTTGTCCTAAAAATACTCGTAAACATTTATAACTTTTAATTTTTAATTCGAAGAAAAATATCGAAATTACTTCATGTAATAATTCAGTTCGCCTGCAAAAATAAAGTGAACAAAACCAAATGAAAAGTGAAAAAATAAGGTGAATCAAAAAAGGGGGAAACATTTTTAAGGAAAAATTATCCAGAATTGCAATTTGGTGAAAAGTGAAAAGAAAAAAGGGTGATTACAAATTTAAATTGAGTTGCCAGTGGACAAGACAATTGAAGTTCGATTGTCATCCATAAATTTTTTCTGAATATTAAGTAGTATGGAGTTCGTGAGATGCCAGAATATCCAAGTCTTAATAAAAAAGATCTTTACATATGTACATAATCTGCCTTATTACGGTTTTCGAATTTTTCTATTCGACTTCGAAAGTTTTTACCAGATTAAAGAAAAATTTTGTATGTTTCTTTAATCTAGTACAGCAAGTTGAAGTCGAATCTAAAAATTCGAGAACCGTAATAAGGCCCAATAGTAAAGGTATATGTATTTATGATAATTTTTTTGTTCATTGTGCATGCACATAAATATGTACGTATGTGCACACTATACATACATACAATAAATACGCAATCACAAAATTTAAATTTCTGAGATATTAAGACATTGTTTACACTTTTCAATAATTTTTCAAAAAAAAAAAAATTTTATGTGGGATTTAAGACTAAATACAAATATGTATGTATGTACATACGGGAAGAAAACGAGGCTAAAGTAATATATTTCAGCGCTTAAAAACATATTAATTATGAATTGTATTTCTGTTAGTATCGTTGGTAGCAACTTACAAGTATATACATATGTATGTATGTAGTAACGTATTAATATACATACATACATATTATGCATGTATTAGTGATGCACGAATATTCGTCAAATTCAGGCGAATACGAATAAGAATATTTTTCCAAAAAAATTAAATAAAAAATGCATAAATCCTAAACTAAATTTAAATAAATTGATAAAAATATTAGTTTTTACGAATCCATTAAATTTTTATAGAAATTTGTGCTTTGTATCATTTTCATATATTATTTAATGCCGGTGAATTAAATTTTGGATAGTTTTTATTAACTTTAAAGTATGCCAACAGGAGTATGAAGTTCTTTTTCCTAACAATTTTTTAATATTTCATATTGCAGGCGTAAATAGAACCCTAATTTAATGTCTATAAGTTTCACATTAAATATTCGTATTCGCGAATATCGTTTCAAATATTCGTACTCGCGAATATCAAAAATTGACATTCGTTACATCACTAGTATGTATGTATGTACATATATATTTTTTTTTTATTTAGAAGTTTGGAAATTTATTGTATATTTTATTTTATTTCAGCTAAAAATATTTAAAATTTTATATTTACAAGTAAAACCAAAGTTTTCAACATAAATTATGATTCCTGGCAAGTGGAGCGGAAAAATTCCTTCATTTATTCACTCGATAGAGGATGCCATAATTTGTACTCTGGGGGCAAATCACGGCATTCGATACGACTCATAATTTAAAAACATTTACATATAAACTCTATTGAAATATTTTTAAATTACGAGTCGTATCGGATGCCGTGATTTGCACCCAGGATTTTTACAGCCATCCCTAAACAAGGACGGAAAGCGGAACGTTTTTTTCCGCCGAGCATTAACGCTGAAATGCCATACCTAAACAAAATCGTCAGCGTTATGTCAAAAACAGGGTTATCAAACAAATAAATAAAACAACCCTGATTATTTTAACTGCTGCACGGACGACATTGTTGTTTGTGAAATTATTAAAATTTTTTTACATAAATTTTGTTACTTCAATTAAAATAAAATAATTAAAGTTTGAAAAATTTAGTTATATATAAGATTTGAAAAACTTGCTTGTGTTAAGGATGATGACCAGCCTTGCCATATTTTCTTCTCAAAAACCTTCAAGTCGGACAAAAATTAAAAATCTTTTTTTTAGTGATTTTACTCAAAATATATTAATATGCATTGATTTTACTGAATTCGAATTCAGAAAAAATTTATTTTGTTTCAAATGAAATAACTCTACATGAATAGTATCAATCAATTGATCGGAAGTCATGCAGGACATATTCATCATTGCGCAGAACAAAGTTGCTATCACATTATTAAGGGGAAAATGAAAAATGTGATGGAAACTCTTGTGTACGTGTGATGTTGCATCTCTCTATAACTAATGAATTTAACATTTAGTCGAACTGCTCACGAGTGCTTTTTACTAATCAATGATAGCATAAATATTAATCAAGTTTGACTGATCATAATTGACTAATATATCCCCCACAATTGAGCTATCATACATGACTGATATACTGGCAAAAAATGTAATTTTTATTATATTAATTGTTTTTATTTTAAAAAGTCAATTGAAAAATGCAAGTAAATAAAATATTTAAAATTAAAGATAGAAATAAGCAAAAACAGAATAACCTAGGCGGTATCCAGCCCTCTTCACACCTTTTCACCGCCAACGCATCTTGCTTTTTTACAAATATCTACAACTTTGAAAAGAAATATCTACATACACATATAATAAATTAAATTTTGTAAATTTCTTTTATTCACTATTGTTCTTACTAACCCTGCGTTTACACATGCAAGTACCTTGCATGCAAGCTCTGTGTACGTATTATCAACGAAAATTTCATAAAAATTCCCGACTGTCTTGCAACTTGCATGTTTGCCTTTATTGCAGAGTTGTTCATAACATAAAACAGTTTAATTTTGAGGGAACCAGATAGTATTGAACTTAATTCGTGTTATTTTAATGTTATTTATGTCTAAAAAAATTCATTAACCGCTTGATTTATGAATATTTAATAAAATAAATATTAAATTAGCTTTTAAATGTATTTAAAATGAGTAAAAACTCATATAACATTACACTGAGATCCAGTTAATTTCTACTAAAGTGTTAATAAGGCAACACTGTTAGCTAACTTTCCATTTACTTGCTGCAAGTGAAACAAGTCACTGTCTTGTAAAATTCCTTGGCAGTTGAGTTGGAAGTAGACTGCAAGTGCCGAAAGTGTAGTTGTGTTAGTAAAAGAGTTTGAGTGTATTGAGTTTTTCGAACTTGCACTTGCACGTGTAAGCCCTAGGTTATCTTTTTTAACACTTATAAATTTTAATTTTCATAGACAGAATGATTTGTATTTTTTGTAATAAAACTCGATTTTTAAAAGTTTTGGCATATTTATATTAGATGTCCTACTCTAACATAAATACATACATACATATATGCTAGAGTGGAGCAGCTATAACTAAATGACCAGTCAATTGACTGTCACTATTGAATTCAGTGTAAAATTGCTGAAAATGTGCTAGTGAAAAATTCTGTTTATGTTAGTTTCAGTCATTCATTTCTTTTAGGGAACAAACGTAAAGGTAAATAACACAAAATATTTTCGGAATAGAACATGTATAAGATAAATATATGTATGCACATAATTCATACTTTTAATGAAGGAAAGAAGAAAATATGTCAATACTTTAGTCAAAAGGACATTAAATGATATATTAAAAGTATTAAATATCATATTCTTAAAAATCTTATTTTTAACAAAGATATTTTTTTGTATTTTTAACATCCTGAAAAACTTCGAATATAATATAAATCTTCACATATGGTAACACTGATGATGACAAACAGAAGGCAATTGTTTTCTTTTGCAACTAACTTCATTGTGAAACGCGATGTCAAAATCGGATTTTCCAATAGCAAAGCGTTGCCGCCGCGTTATTTCGGTATGCTCCATACAAAATGTATGGACATGAGAACTTTTGACAGCTTAAAAAACGCTTGCCGCTTTTGTTTAGGGATGGCTGTTACTGTGTTGTTAAGGCCGATTATTTTGAAAACAGCAAGGCAAAATGGCGGCAGGTTGTTGTCTATGCTGATTTTGTCGTTGTAGTCCAATTAAACTAATTTCTATTTTGTTGGCTACAATGAGAAAATTCAGTATTGTCAGTATAATACAAAATGTTGAATGTACAATTATTTCATATTATTTAATAGAAACAATATCCAAAAATTTATGTAAAGAATAAATTGATTCATTTTTGTACTTTTACGTGAAATAAGTAGATTTTAAAAGAGTAATTAATTTTTATAAATGCAAAATATATAAAAGTGGCAATACTGAACAATGTAATTTGTACTTGAATATCAGCTGCAGATGGTGCTGCTGCCGTCTCCAAAAAAAAATTAAGTAGCCGGCTACGAGGCAACAAATGCTGCTAGTGGCATTTGAAGTCGTGTGTTCGTGTAGCCTGCTGTGGTGAATGTGTTTAATGCAGTATTGCCAATTTTATATATTTTGCATATATAAAAATTAATTACTAGATTAAAAATGACGAATATTACGCCAATTTATTGGGTCGATATAAAGAGGATTTGAGTTAAAAAACGACAGCATTTGGCCAAGAAAAAAATTCTTTTCTACTATAACAATGCAAGAATGTACACATGTGCAGTTTCCATTGCAAAAATCCATGAATTAGGATACAAATTGCTCTCTCATCCGCCCTATTCTCCGGATTTAGCCCCTACTGACTATTTCTTGTTTCCAAACTTGAAGAAATGGATCGACGTAAAGATATTTCACTACAACAATGAAATCATCTCACAAACAAATGCCTACTTTGATGACCGCGATAAATCTTGTTTTGTGGAAGGGGTAAACAATTTGGAGGCACGTTGGACTAAGTGTATAGAGCTCAAAGTAGACTAAGTTGCAAAATAAAATGGTTTTCTATCCGACAAAGTCATTAACAGGAAAACCGCAAATATGCAATTGCATGTTTTTTCTTGTATGACGTACTAATGCGGGTACAAGATATTTATCCGTTTCAAAACTTTTTATGAATTTTGGCATCGATTTGTTACTGCATATTTTACCCTTTAAAGCATGATTTTGCATATATCAGTCTTACACGGATATTTTTAGCATATTTTCCAATTTTTAGAGCATAATTTACGTTTTTATGGCATATTTTTATACTTTATAAATTTTTTATTTTAATATGCCTTCAAGCTTATCTGTTGGCCAACATTTTTATTTTTCACCATCTAAATCTCATTTCCAATGTTCCATGTGTATATACATTTATTATGGACGTTAGTTTGAATAAAAATTCGATTTGCTAATTGTGACGGACTCTGCCCCGAGTAGACGTTGAAGGGACATTGTCAATGGCTAAAATATTACTTAGATGTGGCAGGCAGCGATTTTTATTTGAAAAGCTACAAAGCAAGGAATAAACAAACTAATACTTTGTTGTTTATTGCAATAAAAATTTTAAATAAAAATCCTGTCTTATCTATCAAAAAGTTACAAAGTTTTAATTCTGATATCGTGATCTCTTTTGAAATCGAAGTTAAATTTTCGCTAGTATCCAAAAAAAAAAATTTTATATTATTTGCTTTAGTCAAAATTTTTATGGCAATTTTGCTTCAATTCAATTTATATTATTTGCTTCAAGCCCAAATTATTGTTTATAGTACAGCAGTTATTCTTTGCTAATTTTGTTTATTGTTTCCTTTCTTTTGTTTATTTTATTTTTGTCTTATTTTATATGAAAATCTTGTTGATTTTTTTAATTAAAAATATATTTTCATTTATTTATTTTTTTTTAAGAGCGTATTTTCAAGTTTTTAGTGCATATTGAATGCGCATAAAACACTTTTTTTAGAGCATATTTCTGGTTTCCCTGGTCATTAAATAACAACACCAACATTTTTCTGATGTGCATTAGCGTCGATTTGTGTCTACTGCACCGACTTATGCGGATACTAATTATAGAGCAGCATGGACAATTCCATCCATGAAACTACTGAAATGTTTTTTTTTTACTAAAGCCCAACTTCGAATAAATATATTAATACTGAACAAACTATTGCTTTTATCATACTGTGAGTGAAAACATTTCGTTTCATACTGTTAACACAAAGAGATTGTTCATTGAAACGACTTTTGTTCATGCTGCTTTCTCTCATCTCATCTTTTGTTATTAATTCGCAATAGCATGTTGCCAATATAGTGAAATCATGGAATTTTTTGTATGCGTCGCACATGTGTAATAGGTTCCACTTTTAAATTAAAGTTTTAACTTTTCAACATGCATACATAACTAAGTACATACATAATATGTATATACCGTACATATTAGTAATACATATTTTAATTTGTCATTTGCATTTTGAAATAATATAAATCTTTAAACTATTTTAATATATTGTATGAAATTGTAACTGCACACAACCCTGAAATGAAATGCAAGGAAAGAAACACACACTTTTAGATGAAAAATTAAAAAAAGGAATTGGTTTATGAGAAATGAATATATTCTTAAGAAAATTTGATAATTAGTTGTGTAGGTGTCTAACGGTTTTGGTCACGTGCTTGTTTTTGATGTGTAAACATCTATACGCTAGGGGGTAAAACTCTTTTGACTTATTTCTTTGATGAGATTTCTTTGCTTAGATTTCTTTGCTGAGATGCACACAGCATTGTCAAATCGGTGTGAGCTTTGTATGAGTGTTTGAAAGAAGCAATACCAAGCAGAGAAACAAGTCGACCGGCTCGAAGACCACGGTGCGCCGCCGCCGGTTATTTTTCTGTATATTTCCGTACACCAAAGGTGAAAATGAACCGTAAGAGCTACGGACTTGAAATTTGGACACAATGTGTAGACATTTGGCCACTACAACATCAAATACATGAGAGTTAAAAACTAAAGGGTGTTCCAAAACGAGCAACGAAAAATGTTAAAATCCCATGTAATATACATACAATTGTATGTACATATATACACTTGAAATTTTAAAAGTTAGTGTAGTTTTATACAGACTGCAACAATTAACACTAAATTTAAAAAATTTAAATCAATGGGTGTTACTTCAGTTTAAGTACTTTTTTTAAATGGGCTTTTAAGGTCAGCGAATTAAAACAAGCGATTATTTATTTTATTAGTTAGTTCATCCTACGTTTCGTTGGAAAATCCCAACTACATCAGGGATGTTTTTATTTGTTAATCTGGTAACCTTGTTGTAACAGAAAAAATATAAAAACAACAATTTTAGAAACATCATTACACAATTGTTTTTGTTTTATGATACATACAACATATGTACATTGTAATCATAATTATGATTAAGAACAATCGTTACTTACATATGATAATATTTTGAAAATTATTATTGTTTTTCATAGTTTGTATTTTACATAATCAGCACTACATAAAACACAAAAGCTCGAAAACAAACGTCATATACAAAACATATAACATGAAACCAACGACACTGTTCTTAATAAAGGGTGTTTTTTATTGAGGTATAGAACTTTAAGTTGGCATCACTTTTTTAACTGGCGGCCATTTTGTCAGCTGTCAAATGATTAATATTTAGTTTGGTTTGCCATTTCATCATGAACAGGTTGACAAAAGAACAACGCTTGCAAATCGTGCAAATTTATTTCGAAAATAATGGTTCAGTTCGCGAAGTTTACCGCAAGCTCCGTCCGTTTATTGAAGGAAACATTCGATGAGCGCATAATTTCGCGGAATGGACCTGTCAATTGGCCACCAAGATCGTGTGATTTGACACCATTGGATTATTTTCTTTGGGGATATGTGAAGTCGCTCGTCTACGCCAACAAACCAGAAACGTTAGAGGACTTGGAAGCCAACATTCGTGGCGTTATTGCCAACATACGGCCCCATATGCTCGAAAAAGTGGTTGAAAATTGGACCTGTAGAATTGGCTTTATTCGAGCCAGCCGCGGCGGCCACATGCCCAAAATCATATTTAAACATTAATGGCATAAAATTATCCTTCCAATAAAGCCAAATTGATGGACATTACAACGATTTTCTTGTGTTTTATTTCAATTCGAAGTTCTATACCTCTAAAAAAACACCCTATATTAATATCACAGTAAAACAGTTACTTCAGTTAATGCAATTTTGACTTGTAATTTGACAACTTGCTGTATCTTGGAAACCGTAAAACGAAAAACGGTAAAACTAAAAAATCAAAAAATATAAAATCGCCAAATATAAAAAAATCGCCAAAAACAAAAAAAAAATCGCCAAAACGAAAAAAAACACCAAATTCAAAAAAATTCTAGGACTAAAATAAATCGCGAAAAACCGGAAAAATCGCCAAAATGAAAAAAAATCCTTAAACAAAAAAATTGCCAATATGAAAAAATCGCCTAAATAAAAAACCCCAGAAACAGAAAAAAATCGCCAAAATGAAAAAACCCAAAAAAACAGAAAAAAACGCCAAAATGAAAAAATCGCCAAAATGAAAAAAATTGCGAAAATTAAAAAAACCCAAAAAGAAAAAAAACGCCAAAACGAGAAAAAAGCGATAAAACTGAAAAAATGCAATGCGTACATAACAACAAGAACAGCAACAACTAAACGATGAACAACAGGTATCAAAAATTAAAAAGTAAATGTAAAGGCATTTACCATAGATGAGCACTGCAGTACCACTAAAGTTCCAGTAAAAACAATAAAAAAATGTTTAACAAGTAAATTTTTACTGATTACTAAAATTTTTTTCTACAATTTTTATAAATTGCCTAAATGATTTGTTACATGATGAGGTGCATTGAATTTTCAGTAATCAGTAATGCCTGTATTCATAATGAAATTCTACCAAGTGGCTAAATGTTTTTCATACAAAAGTTTCAAAATTTGAATGAAAAAACTTTGCCACTTGCTACAATTTTATTATGATTACGGCCCTACGATTTTACTGGTAATGCAAATTAAATTTCATTAGTAGTAAAAATTTACTGAATTTTTTTAGTAATCAGTAAATTTACTGCTTTCTGCAGTTTTGAATGCAGTACATATACATACATATACTGCAGTGTGCCCATTTACTAACCAAATAAATTTAATAAAACAAACAAAAACCAACAAATTCATATGTATTTACAATATTGAAAGTTTTGATACTTTTAATTAATTAATTTAAAAAAAGATACTAAAAGCATAAGTACTTCCAATTAAAAAAAAAAATTTCATTACTAGATGTTTACACATCTCCTCTGTGATCGGACTCACATTGCTTTTTTTTTTAATTTGATATGATATAAAAAAATTTAAATTGACAAAAATTAAACAAAACACAACAAAAGTTCTCGTTTCCAAGCGAGAATAACTATTTATATTCTTCCAAGCAAAAATGTGTCCTTAATTATGAAAGTGGTCTGAGTCATATTTTTCTCTGGTCGAGGTTTTTAGTAGATTACATTTCAAGAAATCAAAAAATATTTTTATCTATTTTTTCATTTTAATTTAGGGTTGTACTAGTCTCGATTGATATAAATTTATTTATAATTAATTAAATATTTATTGAGGTTTTTTAAGATTTATTTAATATTTCGAGGCATAAATGCATATGACTTAGACCACTTTCATAATTAAGGGCACAAATATAACTAAAAATTATTTTTGAAAGTAATATTTGTAATAAGACTCAAAAAATTTGATTATCACCCTAATGTAAAAATACGAAATTTTAAACAACAATAATGTTGTATTTAAAAGAAAAATAATTATGTGTACATATAACTTATGTTTATATGTAATCCATTTCGTGAAAGCGAAAGATGGTATGAAATTAAATACTTTTATCTAAATGAAATATTTTAAAGAAGTTGCAGATCACTCCCACTAATAAAAAATGAATTTAATTTAGAGCTCGTTAAAATTTTTTGACTTCCTTTTCGGCGATTATTCTAGCATTTTCCATTTTCCTACAACTGGCAACACTGATCTTTAAAAGCATATTGTTTTTGCATGAACTTAATGGAGATTTACTCAACACATATTCTGTTTCACATTTGTAAATGTTAGTAAGCTCATGAACATCATTATTTAGTTTCATTCAGATGTCTAATACTAATCCTAAGCAAAGCAAAATAACCAATAAAATAGCTACTAAACAACTCAGCTTCAAAATTTAATACACCTCATTGACAGCAGAGGAGCGGCAACACAGCATTATTACATGCCGACCACACGAGCAATAATCTTGGCAATTATTGCCATGGCAACTGTCAAATTCGATTGCCGACACAAGATATTAGCGTGTGGACCGTATGAATATGTGTTCAAATATATATTCAGCAAAAAATGTTAAAATACATTGCTGAGCAACAATCTCTTAACACATGCTGTCAAATACAAATTATATTATATTATATTTTTTTCAACGTAAAAATCGAAAAAAAAAACTACATAAAACCAATAAAAGTTTAATTTAAAATTAGAAAAGGATAAAATTATTGACAATTTACATAAGTATTTATGTGAATAAAAAGCAAATATATTTGAATATACGTGTTCACCACCTCCAAATACATTGTTGAACACAAGCAATCTGACGTCATCATTCTGCCGGCGTTATTGCTTGTGTTAAGATACATCAAATTGCTGGTGTGGTCGTAGTGTTAAAAAACGTGCATAAAAGCAGAGTTGTAAAAGAATGAAGCTTTCCTCTAAAGCTACTAAAATAACTTTTATTTGACAAACATTTGTAACTACAAAGATTATATGTAAGATCCATTTATGAATTTAAACTTTTGTGCAAACTTTAGTAAATCATTGGGAGGAATAAATGTTTCATCCACAAGGCACAATTCTTTGGCAAATAGTTATATAAATATATATAGTTTCAGTTTTTAACCGATTTCTTTGTTCTGTTTTAATGATTTTCATGACAGAAAATTACCGCTCTGCGGACGCACTACTATGTGGCAAAATAGGCAATTTACACATATATCGACTTAAGTTACTAAATAATAATATTCGGTAGATTTCAGGCCTTGTTCGGTAGAATTGGTAGATTGTTAAATTCACAAACATATTCGGTAGAATCTACCGAATATCGGTGAAGTGTGCACACTGGTAAACACGTGGTAGTATTAGTAGGCATTAAATGTCTGAGTGTTACTTCTTTAAAAAAAAAACTGTGTCTCATTCAAAAATTCATTGATTTATTGATTCGCTCTCTACTATAAACATAAGTTTGCAAACTACTCGTAAAAACCTGCCGGTCATACAAAAAGGTTGATTATAATTTTTATTAATTGCATAAATATTATTATCTGATTAAAAAATATTTATAAATAAATACGAATTAAAAAATAAATATGTATTATTTAAAGTTAATTTATATAAGAAATAAATAATTTATTTTCAACGCGGAAAACTACTTTCAAATAGTGACACCAACAGCAAGTTTTATTAAGAACTTTCCAATAAACAGTCATTGGTAACTTCGAAACAACAACAGCATTCTTGACTTACAGTGCATGGCCAGTTGATAACAAACAACATTAATAAATTATTATTTTAAGTAAATTTTTTATAAATGTTTAAATAAGTCATTACCTAACGTCAATAATGTAAATTGATGTATGAATTAATTCTAGGCCCCATGTAATTTTAAAATTGCTAAAAAGTTTTCTTTTATGTACCTAAAATCAAAAATTTTTCGTGACTGGTTTTTGAAATAAATGATTAAATTGAGTTTGACGTTTTTGTGTGGTAGCTTAAACTTCTTTTTGTATATAGTATTACCATACTATATACAACAAAAGAGTGGCAACATTGTCTGTGTTAAAGTCATACGGCTATTAACACACTGACTTATTGTGGGAAGAAGAAGAAACTGTCTCACTTTAATATTTACAATTAAAATATTGTACATGTAAAAGGAAATGATAAAAAAATAACAAGTACATGATATAAAATATATAATATAAAATATGTAATATATAATATAAAATATATATGTGTATATGTATATATAAAATATGTAATATATAATATAAAATATATATATATATATATATATATATATATATATATATATATATATATATATATATATATATATAACATTTATATATAAATATATATATACATACATATACACATAGTTATATGCCTATTTATGTATTTTTTAATTATTTTATCATATAATTTAAAAAAAAAGTTATTTGTTACACGGCTGACCGCTTGAACTAGACAAGCAAAACCATACATACATATGTATATGTAATCGACTACCCAAAAACCACAAATAAAGGTTAAGACTAATTTAATATATAATCTTGGGCTCATTTATGTAATGGCTGATATAAGAAAAAATGTTAAAAGTCGCAATTATGTACATATATGCAATCGATTTAAGATTCGTTTGAGCCTAATAAATCACATTCCAAATGTCAGACTTGAACAGTTGCAAATTGTCGCCAAATCATTGTATGGCGTACATTCGGCGACCAGTGTACTATAAGTTAGAAAAATGTCATAGAAATATTATGTATGTATTTCTTTTAGTTAAAGCAAAACTATTTAATATGCAAGACACATTACAGATTTGTTTATTTAGATTTAATTTTATACAATAGAACAACAATATTAATGAAAAAAAGCTGTTTTATTAAAGAATAAATTTAATGAGTAATAACAAATTTTTAAATACACCCATATTCATGCTTCAATGTATCTATTTACTTAGTTTTAAATTTGACACCTGATATACTAAATAACAAATAGATTTTCGTTCCTGTTTAATGAAAAAGTCAATAAAACTTTTTATTTGGATAATTATTACTATAGGAAATGTAAAATTTCTAGAAGTGAACGATTAAGAAATAAATGAAAAAAATATGTACATACATATTTATGGATACAGCATTTATGAATGCAGCATAAATTACGTTAGATAGAAATTTTTCTTCAAATATCTTTCATTACTAAAAGATTGTTAAAATATAAAATTCGCTAAACGTACATATTAAACAACATCCGTTTGCGAGGTGATAAAAGAATGCGATTATGTGTAAAATCTGTCATATGGTAGCTATTGATGAAAGTATAAACTTACATATGTACATACATAGATACATACATATGTATGTACATTAGAGTGGCCGTTATTTTTTTTTTGATTTCTTGTATTCTCTCCCCCCAAATCGGTTCAGTTTTATGTAAAAAAATACAAAAAAGTTTTTAAGCGATAAGTTGCGTTTTAGGGGGTGCGTCCACCCCTCAAAGTTGCCCTTCAAGTCCATTTTTCAATGTAATTTGTTTGCATGTGACTATCTTTTTAAAATAATATGATATATGGCAATATTTTTGCTCTTCTAGTCAACAACATTAGTTTCAAAGAAAGTTTTTTCCTAAAATTAATATTTTCGAAAATAATGAAGAAAATAACCAACAAAATATCAAAAATTATATATATCAAAATTTAATTTATATGAAAAATATTTATATTAAGCATGTATATACAATAAGAGCTTATATCTATTAAATTATTTCATACATATACTATATGTGGTCAAAAGAAATCTAAACAAAGAAAAAACAACAAAAATTACATTGAATAAATGGGCTTGAGGGCCAACTTTGAGGGGCGGACGTACCCCCTAAAACACAACTTATCGCTAATTTTTTTTTTTGTATTTTTTTACATAAACCTGAACCGATTTGGGGGAGAATATAAGAAATAAAAAAAAAAATTATCCATACAACTAACGACCACTCTAATGTACATACTTAACTGATTTGCGTAGATCTACCATTTGAACAAAGACATTTAATTGTTAATTCTGCTGCACAAAATTGTTTGTTACTCATCATACGAATTGTTTAAGCGCAAAAAAGGAAAATAAAAATCAATTTATATGCAAAAATTTCGTTTTATCTACATATCGCACTTGTTCCTTTAAAGGGGGTCAACTCAAAGTTCTGCACTTTTTGCAAGAAAAAATAAATAATAAAAACAGTTATTTGCGTCTACTAAAATTTTTTAGAAGTTAAGTTGACCACCGTTATTTAATATTTTACTTGTAGTTTATTCTTCTTCTGTACAAAAATCGAACTGTGTTGATAGCATTATGACATTAGCAAAGAAAATGTTGCCACTATTTTTTTCTTCATTATGGTAATACTCACTAAAAAATATCAAACTCAATTAAGGTTAGAATAAATTAATTTTCGCAAAGAAATAATATTGGCACTTAAAAATGATTTTTTCTATGTAAGTGTTCTATTTTCTGTTTAGATTTTTTCTTCTTTTGTAAAATAACGAAAGTTCGAAACACGCTTACATATTCATATACGTATGTATATTTAATAAATCCGTTCTGAAAATACGATTTTCATTTCAAATATTTTTTTTTAAATTAATCCCACATTAAGTTGAAAACATTTAATCAGAAATCTTTACTGATAACATTTTATTTGTTTAATTAATACTTTGATGTAATTTATATGTATACATTCATGAATACTCGTATTATTTGCAAAATTAAAATACTAGATGCAAAGTAAGCACATACATACTATGTACGAGTATTAGGTACATACATATGTACGAGTATTAGGTACATACATATGTATGTGTGTATATTGAACTGTGAAAGTGAACTTGAGCTAGTAACATGCGTTTAATTACTTGTTATCATGCAGTCTTTCAAAGCATTTTTAATTATACATTTGGTAAAACATAACATTAAATAGATATAATATAAATAATTTTGCAATAATATGGGGGTGGTATTAAACAAATTTTTGCAAAAACAAACAATATAAAATGTTCGCTAAATTAAATATTTACCATGTGTAATAACATTTCAAGTATATATAAAATCTTTTTTATTTTTTATTTCCCACTATAAAAATATAGAAGGTTATTGAATTCACCTTGATTATTGACAATAGAGTTTTCATCAGGGGGTCTAATATTTAATTCGAAACGAAATAAACAGGGCTAGCGATTTTTCAACTTGTTTGGAGTCCAAATTTTTGGTTTGGCGACATGGCGATTTTTCTGGTGATAAATAAATTTATTTGCGATTTTTATGGCTATTTTTTAACAAAATTGAAATTAAAAATTTTTCTAATTCAGGAAAACTATTTTGTTGAAGGAGTAGTTTCAAAAATAGATCCTACAAAAACTCGCCTGCAAGAAATTAAAACAATTTGATTTTGATGATTTTTCTTATATTAATTATAGTCATTAATGCAGTTTGAATTTGGATGATAAAAATTTACAATAAATAATTTTTGGCGATTTTATTTCTAGTTTTAGCGATTTTCTAATAAGTTTTGATACGACTATTTTACAAAAATTTACATTAAAAAAAGTGTCATATAAAAACAATTTTTTTATCAAATATATACTAAGAAAAACTACATAAAACTGATTTTTGGCGATTTTTAAAATTAATTTGGCGAAATAGGTCGGAAAGAAAATTTTCCCCCACAGGTCTCGACGTTTTGCGGTATTCACGTATGTAAATGTGTGCGTGTATTCATATGTATGTATGTATGTATGTATGTAAACCTTTCATAACTTTAAAATATGGCTTAACCGATAGCCACCAAATTCACATTCTAAATACATTGGACTCACTTACTTACATACATATACCTCGTGAGATAGCGAACCGGCTCGGTTTGTGATAGCCGGCCATGTAACAAAAAAGTCTGCTTACTAGAACGCAAAAAAGTTTATGTACTCTCCAGTCGTAAGTACTTACAATTTGACTGAATAACGAACGCATTATTTTTGTTAGAGCAGTTCAAAAAGTATGCGGTACCCTATATTATTTTCCTACAAATATCCAAAAGTTAATAGATTACTGATTGCCTAAAAGTATTTTAAGTTTAATAGGTTATTTTTTAATTTCATATATGCCAAATTTTGTACATTACTTTTCCCTAAAATTATTCGAAAGTTAATTGACAATTTTTTCTAATAATAACAAAAATTAAAAATTTTAAAAACCCCCGACCCCCGATTCTTCAAACATAGCTAAGAACCCTCTCGATCAAGTCATTCTTCAAACAGAAAAAACTAAATAAAAATCGGTCCAGCCGTTTGGCCTGTACGTGGACACGGGCAGACACACAGATACACAGACACACACTACAAACTTATAACACCCCTTTTTTTAGTCGGGGGTTAAAAATAAATAGAATTTTGTAACATAATTATAAAACTTGCAAATTTTTTTGGGAGTGTTAAAAATTATTATTTTACAAAGAAAATTGTGAATATATATATTGAAGAATATGCGAAAATGCATAAATTTTGTAATAAAAATTATAGGGAACCAACGTTATTTTATTGTTTTTGAAACTCATTTTCACGAGCAATAAATTTGTTTTAGATATATGTTATTATTAACTGGAAAATGCTACAATAAGTACTTTCACGTAATGATATAAATAAGTTGTTATTTTATGCACTACAGTTATACGAATAATAAAATAATTGGATAAATATGTACCACACATTACTTTGTAAGCCATTAAAAGAGTACTCCCCATTACAAAATCTTGAAAATTTTTCGCTGGGATAGTTTCAATTCCGAAAACGAAAACCGAAAAATTTTCTTTATTAAAAATTTTAAAGACTAACTTCTATTTTCAATGGTTTAGTTAGAACAAGTTTAAATAAAACTAACTAATCCGTTAAGTTGATTTCGCGTTAAAGTGGAATAAACATAAAAGCTTTAAAATTTATAATATTAGAAGTATTACATGCAGTTTAATATATTTAAGTGTAACAAGATTAGTTTTAAAAGCATTAAGATCCAATTTTTGGGTTCAAAATTAAACTTAGTTTCTTTCTCTATGTGGTTGGCTAAACTGAAAATTTTGTGTGGTAGCGTAAACTTCTTAATGAATGCAGAGCTGTAAATGAATGATTATTTTTTTTATTTTAATTCGTTACGAATTAGCTAAGTAAAATTTGATAATTCAGTGCATGAATGATTCGCGAATGAATTAAAAAATGAATGATTCATTTACATCTCTAGTACAGGGTGGGCCAAAAGAAACCAAGGGGTGTAAAAGTTTAATAACTTTTTTGTTTATTAACTTTTTTTTATTTTTTCTTTCAGATTATATAATATACAAAATGGAAATTTTTTTACACTAAGTATGAAAAATGATGTCTCTTAAATCACCACCGTTTTCAGCTTCGCACTGATGGGCTCTTTTTAGAGCATTTTCCATAACATCTTTCAAAACTTGTGGCTGTAGCGTTCGAATTTCTGCAACAATGTTTGCCTTGAGTTCAAGGATTGTCTCTGGCTTGTTCACATACACTCGCTATTTCAAAAAACCCCAAAGAAAATAGTCGGGTGCTGTCAAATCTGGCGATCGCGCTGGCCAAATAATTTCCGAATTTCGAGAAATTATTCGCTCTCCAAAAATTTGACTTAAAAGTGCCATTGTGTCTCGGGCAGTATGGGCAGTGGCTCCGTCCTGCTGAAACCACATACCAGGTCTGTTTTCAAGAGCAGGACGTAAAAAATTTTCTGTCATAAACCGATACCGCTCTCCATTTACGGTTACAGCACTTCCATCTTCATTCTCGAAGAAGTAGGGCCCAATGACATTTTCAGATGTGATCCCACACCATACTGTACACCTGATGGGGTGCAATTGGCGTTGATGAATGGCTCTTGGATTTTGAGAACCCCAGAACCTACAGTTCTGCTTATTAACAAGGCCATTCAAATGAAAATGAGCTTCATCACTCATAATCAAATTTTCATCTCTGGTTTAAATAATAAAATTCTATTGTTCTGGTTCTCTGTTCAGTTGTGAACCTCTCCATTATAAATTCTCCAAGTGTTGTCTATATAATCTGAAAGAAAAAATAAAAAAAATTAATAAACAAAAAAGTTATTAAACTTTTACACCCCTTGGTTTCTTTTGGCCCACCCTGTATGTAGTATTACCATACTGAGGAACAAGAGTGGCAAGATTTCCTATGCAAAAGTCATAAGGTTATTAAACACACCTTGATTTTTTGTGGGGGAAGAAGAAGACACTACCTTATTTTAATACATATTTACAAGTAAAGGAAATAGATATGTAAATAATGTAAAATAAATATCGAGAGCCTATATTCAAAATACGTCAACTCAAAAAAGCTAACTTTTCAGTAAAGCGAATAAACTGGTTAATTCGCTCTTTACTGTAAAAATAATGATGTGCCTTCCATAATATGGTTAAAATATGCTTACTAATTTATAGGTCTGCAAAAAATATTTTATTTTGCACTGGTTTCCATAGCATATTTTAGTCGATCAAAAAACAAATATTTTCTTAGAGTTAGCATATTTTGTTGGAAAAAAATTAAATTAAATTATTAATTCTGAAAGCTTATGTCTTTGACTATAATCGGTTTATACATAATGTTTCTGTTCGATTAACAGTTTAAAAGTTATACATATATTACCAATTTTTTTTATTGGAAACCCTCTGTACTAATATATTAAAAGTAGAGTTTCTACGCGGGAAAAAAATCCCGGGAATTCCCGGGAATTATTTTATTACAAATCCCGGGAATTTTCGGGAATTTAATATTTACGTTGTTTTTACTTAAAAATAAAATTTTATAACGATGCATAATATAAGCATGGAAACATATGTAATAGAACTTTCCGAGGTGAGACCAACAACTTCAAGAGTTCGAAATATTTTCAGCCTAAAAACTATTTAAAGGAAATAGTATCTCGATTGGCAGATGTAGATATGAATTCCATCCATGCTATACTCACAGAATATGAATTTATTTATTTTTGTTTTTGAAATATTGTTGTTCTTGAAATGAGCGAATGAAGTTGTTTTGTTTTTAATTTAAATGTATTTTAATTGAAATTTATTTGCTGGTGGTTAAGCATTGTCTATATATTTCATTAGTGCTTAGCCAAATCATCAGTATACTTCAACCACATATTTTGAACAGTCTGTATATATTGAACAGTTTTTATATATTGGTTTTAATTTCCAAATTAGGTAGGTAAGATATCAAACCTAATTCCAAAAACGAATTTTGTGTAAAAAACGAAATTCTACACGCTGCTTGTTGCAGTCGAAAGTAAAACGAAATAAATATTCAGAAATGAATGTCAGGACACCAAAATATGCGGAAAATATTCACTTTCACACGCATGTGAAAGTGAATTTTCTTTATCATATAATTTGTTATTCAAGTATATGTTGTCAGTATTAATGTAAGATTAAACCACCACTATTGGCCGCTTAAACTATCAAGCAAAACCATATATGTAACTAACTACCCAAAAACCACAAACAAAGATTAAGGTTAATATAATCCCTAATTTTGAACTTAAAAAGTGGCCCTAAGTTTGTCTACTGTTTCCAATTGTGAAGAAAAACTATTTGGATAGATAAAAACATTTTTTTTTATGATTTGAACAGGCTATTTTTGTTCATTAATAATTATCACATGTAATTCGGCTTAAAAGGCGATACGTACTTTAGCCTGTTCAAATCATAAATATAGAAACAAATGAAGTTCGAAAAATAATAATTAAAAAAACACTTTTTCTTTTACAACCCAATGAAAATACTTCAAGCATTTTAAATGCTTTTTTATTTAAAATACAATTTCTTTTATTAACAACTGACTTTGACGTTCAAAGATTTTATTCGAACTTAATTTCAAATGTTACCAAATCCACTAATTTTTAGAACAAAAAATAGCCATTTACTCGCTTTTAAAAACGATTCGGTTTACAGAACAGATCCGTATGTTTTTTATTGGAAATACAAGACCACCCAATTGATAAGATGAATGAATAATTTTACCAAATAAAATCGATTTGAAAAATACTCAACGAATGATTTATGTATACATTTTATTTAAGTATGTACATATGTATGTAAGCATATGGTGCATAAAACACATACAAATTTTTAAGCACGTAAAGTATTTAAACACTATTTTTCTGCTTCAAAATTTAAAGCAAATATAAATATATAAAATATATATGTATGTATGTTAGTATGTACATACATATGTTGAAATTTGATATTCAATTTTCTTTAAAATTTTTTGAGTACGTGCTTAAGAAATTTATGAAAATAAACTAATATTCCTGTGAAAATAAAATTGAATTCTTTTTCTTTTCAAATTTGTAACAATTTTTGGAAATCGTATATTATACATTTTATTATTTGTTTATTTTATGTTTGATTTACAATAAATTATGAGTTAATTTTAATCTAAAAAAAAAGAACAATTAATACGCTTAACAAACGTTTAAATCATTTATTTTTTCCTTTTAATTTTCATTGTTAAAAAAATATTTTGAATAGAAATAATAAAAACAATTTAAAATCTTTGATGTCCATATTTTTAAACACAGAAAAGTTGGGAGATCTAATTAATTAGGTTGTTATTTTAAGTTGGCTATTTTCTTTTTCTACTAAAAATCTTCCAATCCCACTAACGCCATCAAATTTATAAAAATAGATGAAAAAATTGCCATCAAATTAAATTTAAAAAAAAAACTAAATTAATGAAATGATTACAACAGAATTGCACATAAATGGACAATTACAAAGTAAACATGCGAAAGTTTAAATTTTAAACATGAAATTTTTTAAATTAAAAAAAATCAACAAGACAAAGTAATTTTAAATCAAACTGTAGACATAATTTTAACAAATTGTGTTTAAATTGTATAATACATTTGAGTCTTTATAGGTGAATTCTAAATCAAGAGCAAATTAAGTAATTATTATGCGTTTATTTTCAAATTACATACAATGCATACATACATATGTACATATATATATGAATATGACAAACTAGGACAAGTTTAATATATTACAAAAGAGTAATATGGGCCAACACAATTAATTTTAACATTGCATTTTTAAAAATTCTTCATATCTTTACTTAAAAACAATTGAGCCGAATGCAAAACTAAGCACTAATTTTTCTTTAAATAATTTAGATTGAGTTAAATAAAACATTTTTATACATATGTATGTGCTGTTCAAATAGAATAGAACTGTAAGTAATACATATAAAAAGATTTTGTTTAACTGAATCTAAATTATTTTACAATTTTTTGTTCTTTTTTTTAAGTTGGTTAACTTTTATTAAGTTTAATTTTTTACTTTTTAGTGCTAATTAAAAATTTCATTGGGTCACGCCCACTTTTACAAATGTTAGTGGCCCTGCTCACTTTTCTAAATGCAAGCGCGCGCCACCTTCAGAATTAAATATGTGTGCCAAGTTTCGTAAGAATCGGACAATTAGAAGCAGATGAAATGCAATAAATATTAAGTTTTAATGAGTATGGCTCAGCCCACTTT
This sequence comes from Tachina grossa, assembly GCA_949987645.1. Classification (NCBI taxonomy): domain Eukaryota; kingdom Metazoa; phylum Arthropoda; class Insecta; order Diptera; family Tachinidae; genus Tachina; species Tachina grossa. The sequence goes on from OX465276.1 coordinate 151,860,842, forward strand.
TTAATCACAACATTAACAGCCTAATTGTGAATAACAGTTGCCCGAGAGTTTTTTTTTTTCATTTTCCCATTCCTCCATCAAGGAATATAAATCATATAGAATGCGCATCTCATATAAGCTAAAATTTCTATGACGGGTATTTCCAGAACTACGCGTCCAGCGTACACACTCTCATTTCTTTCTGCAGTGTATGCTAGGCTCACATTGCTGAGAGCAGCGTTGCCGTTTTGACAATAAAGTATCACTTTTGACTCTTTTTCGTGCCAATGACACTTTTTATGACCATTTTTTCAATTTATCCCTTTGTATCATTTTAACAGAATGTATGCCGTAGGGCAATCATATACACAGTTTGACATATCAGGTATTAGAAAAAAAGCTCTTCGTCCAGTTGGCGATATTCGGCTCGATGATGTCGATCATTTTATTGTTTTGGTCGATAGAAAAGCCAATAAATGGTGAAAATATTTCAAAAAAATCTTTTTTTCCAAATGCAAATTATTTAACTTACTTTCATCTTTAATCTTAATAAAACTTTTTATAAATGTTTATAAGTTAGTAAATTTTTATAAAATGTTTATAAGTTAAAATAGGTTCAAATGAAGTAAATTTGGAAGCCAAAATTGTGGCCTTAAAGTACACATGTATGTATATAAATAATCAGCATCAAAATAAGTAAAGTAAAATATAGATAGAAAAACTGAAGTTAATTCATTTTCTTTTGATTATAATTTTTCATTTAAAAATTAAAAAAGTAAAAATAATTCAAATAATTTATTTTATTTCTATAATACCGGCTAGTAGAGTATTTGCAAATACAGTTTTTATTTGCAAATAAGACGAGTATAAACGTATTATAGATAGCTATTAAATATAAAAAATCATGAAATCTAAAAAAAGAGTGGTCAAGTTGCGGCATTTCATATCGAATGAAATTCCAATCGAAATTAAATGCATATTTCCTTCGATATCGAATTCCGTAATTTACCCAATTACTTAAGATAGATAAAAAAAATTAGAGACTGTAAAAACATAAATACATATATTAGACATGGTTCATCTCACTTATTTACTTAAAAACCATTATAACTAAAAAATTTACTTTGAGGAAAAACCATTTAAAGTTTTGTAGAAAATTTTTTAATTCGATTCTGAAGAGGATAATATAGTTATGCTATTCTTTTAAGGCATTATGCATAATTTATGTTTATACTTGCTTTTTTTTTTTTGTAAATTATATTTTATAAAAATGAAGAACTAAGTTGTAATTCACTGACTTTACAACTGCAGAATTTGGAAACTTATCATCCTTAAAACAAGCTTTATTTCAGCAACACCAACTTTCCTCCGAAAATTGGTATTTTTGTGGTAAAAACTCGGATATTTTTACATCTTTTTTTTTTTGCAATTTGCCGCATGTTTGGCTGTCGAAAAAGTAGACAAATGCGACTTAAGTCGCACAACGGCAACGCTGCTCATAAGAGCAAAGAATATAATGCTCTCAGTGTGTGTTTTCTTGCGCTTTATACTTTCCCCCCGCATATGAAGCGTAAGCAAATAATGTTTAATTTTTTAGCTCAGATGCGCATTCTATACAATTTATATTCTTTGCTCCTATTCAGCCCAATCATAAGCAAAAATTCCGCGCGAGTTTTTTCAGTTTTCCCTTTTCTCCTATTGTGAATTAGTTTTTTTACTTTTTCTTACCAAATGCGGAAATAATAAAACTCCCTGAGTAAAAAGTGTGAACGCTTTTCATAATGCGGTGATGCCACTTAATACTCTTTTTTGTCCCCAAGGTATTTATTGAAGGCACTTTTTCTTGAGAAAATTATAAATTCCGAGGGAATATTCATGATTGGGGTGATTATGAATTAAAATTTTCCCCCGAAAAAAATTCCTGGAAAAAGTAGGTATTCTAAATATGAGGGAGATGGAGAATTTTTCGAGAGTTTGAAGGGAATTAATGCAAAAATTTAAAAATCAAATTAATAAATGTTGAAAAATAAAGTTTATTTAGTAGAACAAAAATTTTAAATTAACAACGGAATGTTATATTTCTCTCTTGTTTTAGTAATTTTTATCCAAGCCCTGTGCACTTCAAAAACATGAACTACTTCTGCCATCAGAAAACAAGACTTACAATTTCTACAGTAATTTTGAATTTAATTTATTCGTATATGCAACTGGCTCATGTTTTAAGCGCAGTATTCACGATCAAAATGCGTATACGTATGCATGAAGCTCTCAGCATACACGTACATGCATTGAATGATAAATTAATATCATTTTGCTACACGCTAAGTGCAACCTAATTGGCGAACGACACACAAAAACTTTTTACGTACAGTATTTTACAGTTCTTTGTATAACCTTTGAGTAGCTTATCTTGTTATGTTTATGTTGCAGGCATGCATGTGCAAAAATCAAAAAGTTTAGATTTTGCTTTAAGCATCGTCGGTGTGACTCATACAGAAAAAATTTCACTAATATTGTTATAATGCAGGGCATGCAGTTTTACCGTGAATAATGCGCTTTAAGCTTAAATTATACGTGCCATAGCCATAATGCCATTCCCATAACCAAAACAAAATTCAATTGGTTTCTATGGTATTGGCCATGGCGTTATGACGAGTCACCTATAATCAAATACAGTGTTGGCCATAAGTTTGGTTCGAACAGCTGTTTTGTATGGTTATGGTTATGTCACGTCTAATTTAAGCTTTAGCTCCACTTTCTTAGCATAAAGTTATTCCGAATACTTCTGAATGGTTACGCTGTTCATTTTAATTTTTATTTAACCAAAAAAAGATATTTATATTAACACACATTTTTATTGGCAATGAAAATATACAAATTCGTATTAAATTTATATTAGTGAACTCTTACGTTAGTGCAGAAAAAAATGTAAACATTAAACAGCTCATCCAGATTTTACTCTCTTCTCGGGAAAATTCGTAATTGGGCTGTATGTCATTCCAAGAGCCCAAACATTTTGCCAAGTTCTGTGAGAATCGGATAAATAGAAGCGAATATAATTTAATACTTAGCTTTACTGGCGCCCACTTTATTAAATGCAAGATCGTGTCACTATCAGAGCTCAGGGTGTGTGCCAAATTCCGTGATAATCGATAAAGTAGAAACACATGAAATATACTCGTAATGTGAAATTATAATAGGTGTAGCTAATCCCATTTCCTTAAGTTCGAAGTTGTGTTATTATGAGAGCTTAAGGTCAAGTTTCGTGACACATGGATAAGTTGAATTACATAAAAAAAATAAACAAATTAATGGACGAGTTTCTGTACACTTTTTTGGCCAACTGGATGCTAGACTCTTTCAGACTAAAATTTCGGCCCTGTTCTGTAAACAGGTCGATTTGAAATCGCACGATTTTAGAAAACTAACTCCGACAATAGAAATATTTTTTTAGGCCCTTATTATGAGTTGCATTCGATTTTCGATCTTCGCTGGCTATCGAACATCGAAAATCGAATGTTCAATTCATATTATAAGCACCGAAAATTTCGTTGAGTAACGAATTTTCTATCGAACAGAATTTAGTTTTCGATAAAATATTTTAATATGAAAAATTATTAAAAACTATTGTTATTTTTTTAGGTAAAGAAGTTGCAAATTTTAAGAATCACTTTCGATATTCATAATAAGGACATTCTTTATCGAATGCTCGTCATAATACCAAATGAAAATTCGATCGATCAGTATTTTCGACTACAGTCGAAGATCGAAAGTTATTCATAGGTTCCTTAATTTTTTTTAATATTTTTATTATATATATTCTCAAATATCATATCTGAAAGAAAATTATTGTGTATAATTACTAATTTATAATATTATTATTAATTTTTTGAACACGAGAAATTTACTCGGATTCGGTTTGCAGAACAGGGCCGTTTATTTTTCAAATCGGTCTAAAAATTACGGACATAAAAATCTTAGACGAATTGATAACCTAAACTTTTTTAAAGCCCTACAAGCTCATTGCCACGAAAACATCTCCAAACATCGCACAGTGGAGGATTTTGGAGAAAAAAAATGGTAATAGTTCTGCAGTTACTAAACTTTCCATCCGATTGTTATCAAACTCATACAGAATTTGAGGAGGTGTTAAATTTTCATTTTATATCTTTAAAGGAGGGCGGAACCACAAGACTCCAAAGTGGGCCACCTTAAGTTAATGAAAAATTCAAACCTATGCCAAGCTAATGTTTTTGATCTGATAACTTTTTCTTCCAGCTATTTATTAACATGAAAAAAATTTATAATCACCGCTCCTTAAAAGTAACATAAGTGAACTGTTAATTGTTATAAAAAACCACAGTAATTAGCCTGAAAAAACTTACGCATATTTTTATTGAATTACATATGGATTCAAACTTAACTTCAAGCTTGATTAATCACATACATATTTAAATAAGGCCAAGCAAAAAAAAAAAAATAAAATTAACAAGTTAAGTTTTCGGTTACGATTCTGTTAATACATATTACTTGAGTGGTAAATACAGATCTTAATATCATTTCCTACTCAAATAGTTTGTATTGTAAAATTAGGTATGGCACCGCATGCAGTTCGACACTTATCATCATTATTTAAGAATGTTTCCAGATGACTGAGCCATCAATATACAATCAAATAAACGTACATATATAATATACATACATATGTGTAAATATATTGCATATAACAGATAAGTAACAAAAATAATGCGTAAACTGCAAGGTTTGTTATGAGTAATACTAATTCATTAAAGAATCGAAGATGTTTAAATAAAAAGAAAAAAGTTATTGTGCAACGCCTGCTAATATCCAACGAATCTCAATTTATTATCTTTAAATACACAAGATGCTTTTCTATAAAAAAAAACCCAAGACATGATATGACTAACTTTATATACACTTGAAAAAATTCTTTTAAAATTCACTGGAATGCTTACTTACGTCTTTGGGAAGAGAAACTAAACATATTTTCAAAAAGTTATTTTATTAGTTATTTTACTTAGCTGACGATTCATTGCTACAAATATGGAAGCCGCATTAGCATGGATACTAATGCATATGAAAAAAAAAATCTATGATGTGAATATGTATGACTGGGTCTGGCCAGGGATTGAGCTCGGACTCTCGAAGAGCGTCTTTTCCTTTGCAGTCGACGCATTAAATAATTTAGCCAACGGCAGTCATAATCTCCTAATCTATTTATTTTAATAATTCTCTTACAACCAATATCCAGATCTGGTTGCATCGTCATCAAAACCAGATAAAGGAGTACATGCATAATTAAATCAAAATCAGTGTTACACACTGTTGCATTATTATTAAATCTGGCAGCTCTATTGACTCCTATCGTGAATAACAAGTGTAATTTTTGTTCCCATTAAATTTTCATTCCCCTCGAAGGGAAAAATGCTTCGTGAATCTCTAGCGAATTTTTTCCACGTTATTAATCCCGGTGAATATAAAAGAGGGAAGAAGGTTTGTTAAAGCTTAAAAATTAATTAAACAAATTTAATTAGATTAAATTAAATTAAGAAATACAGACACTTTAGGTTCCAAAAGAATTATTTTAACTTCAAAGTTGTGCTTTTAAATATTTTAGGTGCAGTGAACAAAAGTTCTTTGGTACCAAAGAGTTGCACCGCCATAAAATTTACTGTGTGTGAACCAAAGAGATTCATACTCCATGCAAAAAAAGTTTTGCTGGGAAGTATTGTTAAAAGTCGTGAATTTTATTTAGTAATATTGTCCTAAAAATAAACACTTATAACTTTTAATATCTAATTCGAAGGAAAATTCAAAATTATGCCAAGTAACAATACAGTGAACAAAACCAAGTGAAGAGTGAACAAATTAGGGGAATCAAAAAGGGAAAACATTTCTAGGGAAAAATTATCCACAATTGAAATTTGGCGAAAAGGGGAAATATTTCGCGGCAAAAAATGTGATTATCATTTGTCTTATGTTTAGTTTGCCATTTGATCAGGAATACACAAACGTCAAAACAAAGCATGAAATTTATGAAGAAAATTCACTTCAAAATTCTTGGTTAAATACAGCCAATTAGCTAAATGATATTACGAATCCGTAAAGAAGTTACACAGTGAGCATTGCAGCAGTAAATAAAAAATTTAATTACCCTTATTCCAGTTGTCAACATCGACATCACTTTAACGCAATACCAAAAAATTGGGGCTCGTGTACCCTTTGTTGAAAATAACTGACTCCTTGTTGGCAAGTTTATGGTATTTTCTGGACTTTAGCGAACGGAAATAGATTGTCAGTAACACATAATTGTTCTCGAAAGCAAGTAAACAAGCCCCAATTTTTGGTATTGTGTTTAATTGACGTCGATGTCGACAACTGGAATAACAGTGAATGTTTGATTCGTATTGTGAGCCGATATGATGAATGGTCCTTTTTTTCAGCCTATACTTCGAGATATTTAATGCCGTTGGATTAGGGATTACATGTAGTCATTGGTTTAGTAGAAAAAAAACAGAAATTTAAAATTTTTAAGGCTAACTGCCTGTACTTTTATATATAAAATGAAAATTTTTGTTTGGAAATTTATATTCAAGCAATTAAAAAAAGAACAAATTATTACTCGCCCCTATCGCGAATTGCAAGGAAATAAATTCTAGGGAATAATGTAGTTTTGGCAAGTCGAACATTCTATTGTGAATTGATTTAATTTAATTTTTTTGCGCGTGTTTTTGTAATTATATTAATAAATTGTTATTATTCAGTAAAACGCATTGTATTTTGCTCCGATTTATGTTATCAGAAGAAGAAAAAAAACATATTGGAGAAAACATGAAGAATTGATGACAGAATGTATGTATATAAATTCTTTGCAGGTTTCAACAATATTTCAGAGTTAACAAATCAGCTTTTAAATACCTTTTAGATGTATTGGTCGAGAGCTGTTTACCAGATAGAAAGTAGTCTACGCTTTTCTGCAGAAGGAAGTTATCAAAAAAGCATGGGCGGCAAATGGACGTTGGTGTACCGCAATCTACTTTTAGTGAAGTTTTGTCTTAAGTTTTAGGGATTTTCGAAAACTTTTTCCGAGGTAAATTTCTTGTTCGAATACAGAAGAAAAAAACTTGTACTTAAATTGTGGTTCTTTTTTATTCATAATCATAATATTTGTTAAAAAATCACATACCTTTTTGGGGAAGAACCTACGGGAATAAAAATTGGCGATGCCATATTTTTTCGAAAATGCGAGTTTTTTCACATGGATATAATTCACAATTACAACTTTAGAGAAAAAGGAAATATATATATAATAAATATTCACGATAGGGATGATTAACTTTACCAGCACCCGGTCAAAAATACTGGTTTGGCAACACTCTATTCTTGCAATGTATAGCTGTTGTCATTTTTACATTTTTTTACATTTAAATAATTCTTATTCTTAAATGTAGATTAATAATTCGGAAAGTATTTTAATGTTTGGAAGCCAATTCGTGAAAAATATCAAGCGAATAATACAAAAAGTGGTATAAATTATGCAAATGCAAATGACATCGTAATTAGGACATGAAAATAAATAAGGATCAGCTGCTTATTTAAACAACACAAAAAACCTCTATTTTGTTGTGCTGTGTTATCATAATAACTTCGATTTCGTATTGATAGAAAGACGAATAAATTTTTAACAAATATAAATTGTGTTATAAAAAAATTTATGCAGAATTGTAAAATTCTTTGGCATTGTTTATTCAACTTACCCGTACTATGGCCCACTTCACACCAACAATGATCATTAATAAATTGTGGACCTAAACAATATTTCATCACTTTTTCCGTACAACGAACACCATTACACGAGCTACCTGAAGAAGTTCCTTCAAAAAAAATAAATAAATAATTTTTAATTTACATATCGTACATACATATTTATGTAAATCTATCAATTAATGATTTTTTTACAATATTAAAAAAGAAGAATAAAATTCTTATTCAAGGACTAATTTGTCAACAACCCACCTTCATAAAAGCTGTCATTCAGTTGCCTTAGAGCATTGATAGCATCTTGTCTCGTTACTTGATGCTCAAATAGAAACTCTTCGAAATTTGTTTGCGGATCTTTTGCTTGTAAATCATTTTTATCACAGAGTATGCATGACTGTGGGGCGGCCATTGCATATTGGACTAACATTAAATATCCTAATAATAATATTGTGACAAACGAGCGACTATTGTTGTATGAGAATGAATGTAGAACATTTGATAAAGTTCTTGTTGTTGCCGCTGATGTTGCACATTTATTAGAAATAAAATTTATTATTCTTTGGTTAAGTGTGCCACTTTTAGTTGTGATACTGACTGCTTGATGATATGCTTTTATGTGATAAAAATCCCCAACTTCTTTATTACAGTCTTTGTCATTTTGTATAATTACCTTTCTTTGTTTATGGCGATTGCAGTAAAGGTATGGATGCTTAAGGTGCTTTTGTGTATGTGTGTGTGTGTTAATATAAGTTGTTGTTACTAGTTCTGCATTATTTTTAACGGTATATTGTTTTTGTTTCATTTGAGAAGTTGCCATATTAATTAATAGCTACTTATTTTTTATTTTGCTTTTGGTAAGTTCAAAAGCACTTTCGCTTCCTTATCACTGTTCTATTTACTATGTATTTGAAATTTTAGGACCATTTTTCATATACATATTTGAAAAGAGATAGTCCGTCCACACTTTTGCACGAGTTCTTTTTTTCTTGGTATTTTATTTGTTGATAATTAATTTGTTAAATTTTTGTTGGGGTTTTTTTTTGAAACTTGATATGTTGTTAATGTCGTCTGTTGGCAAAAATATCCATTAGTATAAGTAATTACATACATTGTATATAAATAGTTGGGTATATGATGAATTTCATTTGCATTTATGTTGTATGTACATATGTACATACATATATATACATATTTATGTAAAAACGTTCTTATATACATATATGAACATACATACATGTCGTGCAAAACAAACGCAACAAAATTTCTATTTGCTTTTTATTTAGAAATTATGTTATTTAGAAATTATATTATTTATTATTATTTATTTATTTGACTTATACTTAATTTACATTAATCATTTTTTTCATGAAACTAGTTGCATGAAAATTTTTTATTTGTCAATTGGAGGCCTGGAGGAGCAACTTATATCAGAAAAGTTGTAAAATATGCATCAAAGATTCATTATACGCCCTTTTTTAATATAAAAATCTCTTTTATAGCGCTGCAATTAGCAAATAAAAAAAGTTGCGTGCAACAAAATTCATGAAATTTCATGAAAAAATGCTTAATTGCAACAATTTTTTCGAGAATAAGATAGATTTTATATTTACATTTTCTTTTTATTTTATTAATGTTTTATTTATCATTTATTATTTTATTCATTTTTTATTTATTATAAATGTGTTTTTTGTACTTTTTTTAGGAACATTTACAGTCTTACTAAGTTACTATTTTTTATTTCAATGTTTAATCATCTCCTTTGTTAGAATTGTCTTTTGCGTTGCTATTAGAATTTTTCATTACATATTTTATATTCATATTGTCGACTATGAATACGGTTTATTGTAATACTGTGGGAAGATATACCAGTGACACAACAATGAGCATGGTTAAGATCCTAGCTAACTACAAGAAAGGTCTAACCTTAACCCACATCAACGCACAAAGCTTAAACAATAAAATTGACGAGTTTAGATTTGTTTTTGTAAATTCTAATGTTGATATTGTTTGCGTTTCCGAAACCTGGTTTTCATCTGAAACTCCAGATAGTTTGATTTGCCTTGATGGTTATAAAGTATTTAGAGAAGATCGAGAGGGTAATGCTGGCGGTGTTGCCATTTTCGTGAAGAATAATATATCTTGCAAAGTTTGTTTAAAATCGTCAACCAATTTATCATCAAATGAAAAATACGTCGAGTTTATTTTCATCGAGATAATCATAGACGGGAAGAAGATGTTGTTAGGGTGCGTATATAGGCCGAATAAGAGATTATCTTTTTCAAATTTTTTCAGTGCGTTGGAAACACTTGCAGCTGCTTACGATGATATTATTATTGCAGGAGACTTTAATTCAAACTTACTTTTGGAATCAGAATTAACTGACAATATGTTATCTTTTGGTCTAACTCCTACAAACACAGTTAATCCAACTCATCATACCGCAACTAACCGTACATTGCTTGACGTTATTTTTGTTGCGAGTCCAGAAAATGTATTGTTGTATGACCAAGTTTCAGCACCATGTTTTTCAAAACATGATCTAATTTTGTTAACATACAAATTTAATATTCCTTTGTCAGAACATACAGTCTACTATCGTGACTTCAAAAACTTGAATTACAACATCTTATGTGCAAGCGTCTCTCAAACTGATTGGTCACGAATGTACTTTATGCCCTCAGTTGATGAGCAAGTAGAATTTTTGGAGAACAATATTCAACGTCTTTTTGATGAGACAGTTCCGCTAAAATCTAAAATAACATCTTGTAGGGATAAGCCTTGATTTTCTGCTCACATAAAATCTCTAATAGCTAAAAGAGACTGTGCTTATTTTAGATGGAAGCGATTTAGAACTCCAGAGTTAAAAAACGAATTTAGAACTGCTAGACGTGACGTTAACATTGCCATCAGAGTTGCAAAAACTGATTATTACGCTAGACGTTTTAGCTCTGCAATAAACTCAAGACAAACTTGGAAGTATATTCGTGAGATTGGTGTTGGCAAATTAGAGAGTTCAAGCAGCTGTCAAGTCGATGTCGACGAGCTTAATAGAACTTTCACAAGTATACCGTTTCCTCCAGTAGAAAACGCTTTCTACAACTTTACAAGTATAACATCTAATCTTCACAATAGCGATAGTAACAAGTTTCAATTCACTCGTATAAGCCAATCTGATGTATATTTAAGCTTCAATTTAATTAAGTCAAATGCGGTGGGCTCCGATAACATTCACCCTAAATTCGTTATGATATTGTTGCCTCTACTCTTGCCATATATCACACATTTATACAACACTATTATAATGACTAGTACTTTTCCGTTGAAATGGAAATACGCGAAAATAGTGCCTATACCTAAAAAAGACTCTGAGTTCAGGCCAATTGCCATACTGTGCTTTCTATCTAAGGCTCTTGAAAAAATTTTTCACAATCAAATGTCGCTTTATATAAAAAATAATAATTTGTTATCTAATAAGCAATCCGGTTTTCGCCAAAATCATAGCTGTGTCTCCGCTTTATTGGATGTAACTGAAAACATACGACGTGAACTTGACGAAGGAAAAATTAATTTTTTGATTCTTCTAGATCATTCTAAGGCCTTTGACACTGTTGACCACAGTACGCTTTGCATGAAACTTCAGTATTTCTTTAATTTTTCTAATACGTCAACAAGACTGCTATCATCTTATCTCTCTAGCCGTAGGCAATTTGTTTACGCGAACAACGCCCGATCGTCAGCATTAAATTTATCAAGGGGTGTGCCTCAAGGGTCAATCCTTGGACCACTACTTTTTTCTATATACTCAAATGATTTACCTAAACAACTTTTGCACTGCAAAATTCATATGTATGCAGATGATGTGCAGTTGTATTTAAGTAGTCCAGCCAATTCAGTTGCTGAAAATATTTCAAGACTTAATGATGATCTAAATAGAATTTATCTTTGGGCAACAGCAAATGGACTTTGTTTAAACCCACAAAAATCAAAATGTATCATAGTACGTAAGAAAACAATTAATAATATTGCTGATGTTGAGATCTTAATAAACAGAGAAAAAATTACTATTGTAAATACTGCCAAAAATCTTGGAATAATTTTTAATAACAACCTTACCTGGTCACACCATATTAACGCAGTTGTAGGTCAGAGTTATTCAAAGCTGAGATGTCTTTGGTCATCACAGCACTATACTCCTTTCAATATAAGGCAACTTATTGCTAAGTCTTATATTATTCCTGCCTTAATCTACGGTTGTGAACTTTATGCTAGTTGTGACTCTATTAGCAAAAGAAAGCTTAACGGTTTATTCAACAATATTATTAGGTATGTGTACGGGTTGAAAAGATATGATCATGTTTCTCAATTTTCCTCGAAACTATATGGCGTTTCGTTTAACAATCTTGTTAATATACGTGTGCTTTTATTTCTTCATAAAGTTATTTATTCTGAAATGCCACGATATCTTACTGATAAAATAAGGTTTGCAAGATCAGTTAGGGGGAAAAAGATTATAGTTCCTTTACATCGTCTCCTAGTTTCCGAATGGCAGTTTTATATACATGCTGCGCGTCTCTGGAATATTCTTCCACATACACAACAACTTAATAGCAACGCAACTAGCTTTAAGCAATTTTTATTTAATTACTTCTCAAACTAGAAATTCAAAACATTGTTTCTATAATATATACACCTAATTATTTAATTTTTTGTTAATTTTGTAAATTTTTATCTTAATGTCTGTCTATATGTTTGCTGCCGTAATTTAGTTATGGATATGGATTCCTGTACTTTAAATATAAGATTAATTCTTGTTGTATAGGACTTGAACATACAAATAAATAAATAAATAAATAAATAAATAAATGTAAATCAGGTAAGACTAAAGGTTTAAGGACCGCTAGCTGCCAAGGCTATCGGCCCTGATCTTTCAAATTCCCAAATCTCAAATCCGGGTTGTGCTAAACAATAACAATAAATTGAAGAACGACATACACTATTATCTAAAAACTCTTTGATATACATACATATATGTACATAGCTAGAATTCCCCTCAGTATATTGTACATAATTATTATTCCTTGTATTAGATATAAAAATTCGTTTCTAAATGTTGTTAATGATATTATTATTGATATTATTCACCCCTATCGTGAATAACAAGTGGAATTTTTGTTTGTTCCCGCCAAATTTTCATTCCCCTCGAAGAAAAAATGCTATTGTGAATCTCCTGTAAAATTTTTCCCCGCTATCAGTCCCAGTGAATGTAAAAAAGGGATGGAGATTTGTAAAGCTTAAAAATTATATTGAAAATCGAACAAATTTAAGTTTAATAATAACAAATACACAAATTTTAAGTTTCAACTAAAATGTTTTTAACTTTCAAGTTGTGTTTTTAAATATTCTAGGTGCAGTCGAAAATAATTATTTAGTATACCAACGCGGTGCTCGGCCATAGACTGTAATGTGTGAACCGAAGAGATTCATACTCCATGTTACAGAGAATTATTGTTAACAATCGTGAACTTTATATTTATGATTTTAACAGGCTAAAGTTCGTATCGCTTTTTAAGCCAAATTACATGTGATAATTATTAATGAACAAATAACACCAAAGTTAGTTGTAAATATTCTGATAACACATAGTTGAACGGAACAGCTAGCCGTTTTCGAAGGCCACTAAACCTTCATCATCAGCGTTCTTCTGTGTTTGGTCCACTGTGTGTGATGTCAGTTGATGTAGATTTCTGCCTTATATACGAAACTTTTTTGCAAATGGAATATGTGAATTGTTTTGATTCATCGTATTTCAATTTGCTGAAAGATGTTTTGTAATGAAATCGCACCTTACCATCTATAAATTTACAACAGTCTTACCATTGTCGTTTGTTCTTTTTTATTTATTTTTTTTATTTATTTATTTTATTTATTTATTTATTTACTTATCCTAAAAATAAATACTTACAACTTTTAATATTTAATTCGAAAATATCAAAATTATGCGATGTAATCACCCTTATCGGAAATAAAAGTTCCCGTGAAATGCGTTCCCTTTGCCCTAAAATTGTGATCGCCAATGTTTGCGTTGTTGTTGTGTCATTATACTATTTTCTAACTTTGTTCACCATTTTTGTTCACGGGAAATATTTGAAGTGAAAATTTTTTTGGCTAAAGTGAGAAAAACTAAGGATAAAGTGAAAAAATCTCCGTGAAAAAAATTATTCGAGATAAGTAGAATCGAAAAAAGTGAAAACCTTTCTAGGGAATTTGGCGAAAAGCTGAAATATTTCGAGGGTAAAAATGTTCACAAATTCGTTTGTTGAAACCTGTAGTATTTAGATAACTTTAAAATAAATTTAAATAGTAGTTTTTCTTTAGTGTGTTGGTTACAAAGGGCATATATGTAAATACAGGGTGGCGCAGAATGAGCTATATGGTTTGAATTCTTTATAACTTTTTTAATTATTATTCTTTCTTTGTTTTTTTCAGCATTTTGTGAGGAAGACAACGTACAAAAATAATTGAATTTTATTTTTCAAACCAACAGTCTATTGTGTTGACACTGCGTGCATATCGAATGGGTATGTCAACAAGCAAAACTGAAGGATTTGGGCTACGGGAAATCAAAGAGCAATTCATCAGCGACAATCACACCCTCTTAAGTTACTGTTTGGTGCAGTGTATCCTCCGAAAGGATAATTGGATAACTGAAAGTGGTGTCTCAATCTCTGTCAGTGGTGGTGCATATCGGACGATGTTGTGAAATTTTGTTAGTCCCGCTGTGGAAAACCATTCAAACTTGTGGTTTCAACAATATGGAGCCATAGCACATACAGCAGGTGCCTCAATGGCTTTGTTAAGGGACATATTCGGCGAACGCATTATTTCGATTTTAACTGGCCTCCACATTCACCAGATTTAACAGCTCTTTTTTCTTGGGGATATTCGAAAGAAAGAAAAAATTATAATAATCGCATAAATAAAAAAGTTATAAACCATTTAAACCATATAGCTCATTCTGCGCCACCCTGTATAAATAAATTATGGTTATAGTTTTTGTTGCATATGAATGAAGTACACATGAATATTCTGGAATAATTGTCAATTTCTTGACTTATTTTGCACAACACTGTATATACCTACATATGTACTAGAGACCTGCGTAAACAGTCTTTAAATGTAAATACGTCATGATTTTTAAATGTATTCACGTCGCATGTATTATACTAAACCAGTAATAAATGCTGTCGTACTATAAGCGAAGCACCGCATACAACTAATGTTAATGCATGTGTGTGCCTTTGCATGTGCGCAGAAAAATAAAAGATCATACACACATACATGCATGACGTTTGTACACGCGCTCATGCGTAGAAAGAAGCAAGTGTCACAAATTCTTCCGTCACGAAGTGTTTTCTTCTTTACTCTTATACCTACAATACTCAAACAAATTTCTTGCAAACAGTGTTGTTAACGTTTGTTTTATAAGATTTCGCTGCAGTAAAGCATTTGAAAAATCCCTCGTCTTGAAAGTTATTATAAGATGTCTTGTGCAGGACACTAATATGTACATAATTATGTACATATGTATATATGTATGTATGGAAATATGTAAGCACATTTCGTGGAAAGGATCGTTTTTATATAATATTAAAACATTTGTGTTACAGTCACTTGAACTCATTAGCTAAATATAATTTATAAAAATAATTAAATTTTAAATACTATATTATGCCGGAATTTTTCTTTTTTAATTAAAATATTTGCAATTTCTAATTTACATATAAAGCCAATAAATGTTTATAATGGCACCAAGTATTTATGTATATGCTCATTGAGTTTCATATTTATTTAGATTTGTTAAATTTCATACTTTATTTATTTATATTTTTAATCTAGCACTTCTTTCAAGCATTTTATAAATTCATTACATTATTCTTCTTTTTATTTTAAATTAATTTTAAAACGAAAAAAAATATGTTTTGAAATCTTTAATATTATTCAAAATGTTCGTTTTCGTAATTGTTATTTTCTTTATATTCGTTTTTTTTTAATGCAATTTTAACGATTTTGGAGTGAATTTTAATCCGTTATTAATGCGCCTGCACGTCTATTTCCGTTCACAAGTTAAAATATTCTGTGTTTTAAGTTTAAAATTTTCTGCTAAATGAAAAATTCACAATGCTTACTTCTTTTGTATTTGTACGCGCGTATTTTTTTTTTTTACACAACAATAAAAAAGAACCACTCGTTCGTTCATACTCAGAATTTTTATAATCGTACTCTCTCCCCGATTGTTAAGTGAAATTGAGTAATAACTGTTGCCATCGTTTAACGGAGCTTATGCACTCGTGTAAACATGTGTGCATGATTGTTACAAGTTTGGACTCGTAACATTTCTTTTTCACTAGATTGCTATTGTTGTTGCTGTTTGCTGCCTGCTTATTACAACAATCCAAATGTTAAAAAAAAATGCTTATTTTACATCAAATGTAAACTTAGGCTAAATAAGAGTGCAAGTGCTTGCGTTTTTATGCGTAATTTGCATAAAATGCAATTGTTTTTCGAAAGAAAACCTAAAGAATATTGCTAAATGAATTAAAAGGTAAGAGAACACTTTTAAGTAGATAAACAAGAAAACTACAGAACATAAAAGGTACTTAGATTGTATTAAAATAGAAATAAAGAAACTTTTGACACTAAAGGCTCAGTTAGCCGACTGTAATGTAATGTAACTGTAACGTAGAAAACAGCTGATCGACATTTTTATATGAAAATTAGGTTACGTTACATTACATCTCTATAACCATTTTCATTACTTTTCACATAACAAAACCGATCAGCTGTTTCTTACTGTTGCAGTTACTTTACATTACAGTCGGCTAACTGAGCCTTAAGGTGAATTTCTTATATTTATATCCAAGCTATGTATGTACATATGAGAGTATGTATGTATCTAAAAATATGGCTTTATGGAAAGTATTTTTTTCAGATTAAGTACAGGGTGGCACAAAATTAATCACCCCGTCAGAGGATGTTATAATTTTTGCAAATGACATCGTACTTCAATCATATTTGACATTTGTGAAGTGGACAGCTGCAGTAGCAGCATCGTCGGCAAAGTAAAATAACCAATAAAATCGCGACTAAAACTGCTTCAAAAAGTTAATGCGCCTCATTGACATCAGAGGCGCTGCAACATTGCCTTAAAAGTAATAATAAACGTTAAAAAATTTGAGTTGTAAAAGAATGAAGCTTTCCTATATCTCTTCCTACACCACCTGTCTTCTCTATCACTACCCCTTTCCACAAGAAAGTAGCCCTAGTAGGCAATCACTTCCTGAGTGTAACTTCTCGTTATTAAAAAAAAAATTAAGCGCCATATTGCGCAAGAGCGTGGAATAATTGTGGTGAATTTTTACGTCGATTTCCTAATCGAGTTGGGAATCACAATGGACCTAACTGGGTCTCCGAGTGGAGGTGTGTTATAGCACCACCCTTCCTAACCTAACTGGACAAACATTCCACGGCTCAGATGCTTGACTCAAACAGACTAGAACCACAACAGACCTTGCAGGGCGTGGCCGTCACCGGACTGGTCCTTTTGTCGAGAACAACGCGACTGTTGCTGAGAACGAAGAAACATCAACCGGATCCATGATAAATGACTTCTTAACTGCCGAAATTGAATGAGCGGTGATTGGTGAGCATGTGGTGCATAGCGGTGCAACCGCTAACAAACGTGGAGCCAGTATGGATATTGTCAAGGAAGCGTTTTTCCTGGTCTCCCCCTGTTTTGGCGATTTCGCATGGCCAGCAAGTTCGGCCGATTTAAACATCTCAAACTTCTTTCTTTGGGGCTACTTGAAATCGCGTCCGCCCTTGCGTACAACATGTATTGTCATATTTTTTTTAATATATTTATAGATGGTATATTATCTGCTTAGAGAAACCACAGCTGAGTGATATCGGACGCGTCACAGGTTAGGGATAGTGGTACGTTCCATAGATATACGGAGTAGCTGCTACTTGTAGCAGTCGCAGACAGTCAGCGATTGGAAGGGAGAGTTTCAGAGGGTCTTCCGAGTTCCCACAAATTTCAAGTATGCCAATGAACCTTCAAATGTCATGGCGATAAAATAAATCTATATCGGCAACCCCACTATCAGACTCGTATGCAATCGTCTAATTCCCGGTTCATCTCAAAGATTTTTGTTAATGAAACCACACCATTGACTCTATGTTCCTCCATGGAACCCTATATACATATACATATGTGTATACATGTCAACAAGTCCCAGACAATCGCAGTTCACGGAGACTCTGCTTATGCGGAGTCCCCACCGTCGAACCAACCAGAGCTCAATATAAAGATACTAATATGTTGCAGTTCAACGCTAGCAACTTCAGAGAGTTCCCTACACTCAAGAGCGCCCATTGTGGCCATTCTCGTTCTTGCAAGTCCAGGACAGTGATAAAGAGAATGTTCTACACTTTCCTCTTCATCAATTTTCTGGCAGCTACGGAAAAAATCACTGTGTTCGACATTTAACCTTTGTGCATGCCTATCTATGAGATAGTGTCCGGTTAGCAAGGATACTAAAATCGAATCGCACTCCTTAAAGATAATATTCCAGTTATCACCGAAAATCTTGCAGAAAGTCATGAAAATACGATAAAACGGTCACAAATGTGTATCAACACTGGCGGATATCATCTTTTCCACTTAACTGAAAAAATTTTAAAGATCCAAATGAAGATTTCCATCAGTAAAAATATTTTTTTTTTCTTATTTAGTAAACAAAAAAGTTTTCCAAAAACATAATTGAATAATTAATTTTGCCCCACTCTCTATTTATACTCTTGATTAGTTTATGTTACATTGACGAAACAATAAATAAATTTTAGATACAAATACATAACTCAATAAATCACTCTGCATTTCTTGCGGCACTAATGCGCTGATTGTCAGCGTAGACAAGCGATTTAAAATATCGTCAAGGAAATCCAGAGATGGAATTTTGGATAACTTCCGTTCGCGATCATCAACAATGGCCAACACAAAAAATTCTTCTGTCTGTGTGAGACAATCACTCAAAAACTCCCAATCCACTACAATCATGCCGAACAGTGTTTCAACGTAATTTGATGAAAACATTTATGTAAAATTTTCTACAACTTTATTTAAATGTCCTAAAAATTTTAATGCCAAAGAAAACTATAAAAAATATGTAATACTCTATTGTTTTATATGTCCTTATAAATATTTTTTTGTCATAAGCAAAAAATAAAAGTGATTCGCTGCTCCGTAGCAATAAAACACTCCTTGATTTATTTATTATATGTTTTTTTATTGCTTTACACAAAAATATGAACTATTTATTTTGCCAAATACTAAGTGACAGTTTTTGGGAACGGAAGTAAATATTGATATTTTATCAATAAAAGTGTACGAATAAGTGTTTAAATAAAAAAAAAATTCAAATAAAAAGAGTAAGAAGTATAAAAATAAAAATTGTGCAATGTTTGCTTAAAATATATAACAAATACGCCAAAAAGTTTTCCTTATACGCAATACTCAATGTACAAAATAAAGTTTTATCTCAAAAATTAAAAAAAAGTTAAGTTTATATTTGCTTAACTTACTGCGTGAATGCAAAAAATTTTTTATTTTAAGAGAAATAACACTCAGTTAATGAATGCCTACTACTATTACTAGGTGTTACCTTCTTTAGGAATGGGATATGCATTAAACACATTCACCACAGCAGACTACCGACTACAAAATGTTATGGATATAATACAAATGACTAAATAAAACGTTTTGCGAACGCGTTATTTTTGGAAATTTTACAGTCAATTGACCACCGAGATCGAAGGTTTAAATCTTTTGAATTCTCTGGGGTTACATAGAGTAAACCAATGTCAAAAAACCTTAGACGAATTGAAATTAAACATTGGAAGAACCATTGCCGAGATAGGTCCTGATTGCTTGAACAATTTATAAAAAATTTCAGTTCAGAAATGTAACCATCAATGAATGACTTTATTAATAATTAGTGATTTTTTATGGGAATTGTTAAAATTTAAGTTTAAAATTTTTTAAACGCACTAATAATCCCAAATTAATATTTTACTTATTAAGTAAAATATTTTTTTTAATTAAAAATACATTAAAATTGATTATTGAGGGGTTTAGCTGGATCCTATGCGCATTTCACTGTTGCTAATGCAGATCATCAGGGAACATTTACCCAAAGTTTCTGAGAACAACTAGAGTTATTATGTTATAAACTTTCATTTAAACAAATGAGAAGCTTAAAACACATAACAAAGTTGAAACAAGAACTCAATAATCAACATGTTTTTTATTTTCTTTACCATTACTACATTGGCTGACTTTTTTCAGCTTCAAATTGTAGTTGTAAAAGTATGCAAAAATAAAATAAATGTAAATAACAACAACAGATATTTAAGAATAGAGTGTTGCCACACAAGTATTTTTTGACCTGGTGCAGTCAATTTAATAACAACCCCTCAATAATCAATTTCAATGTATTTTTAATTTAAAAAAATATTTTACTTAATAAGTAAAATATTAATTTGGGATTATTAGTGCGTTTAAAAAATTGTAAACTTAAATTTTAACAATTCCCATAAAAAATCACTAATTATTAAATTGACTGCACCAGGTCAAAAAATACTTGTGTGGCAACACTCTATTCTTAAATATTTGTTGTTATTTACATTTATTTTCTTTTTACATACTTTTACAACTACAATTTGAAGCTGAAAAAAAGTGAGCCAATGTAGTAATGGTAAAGAAAATAAAAAACATGTTGATTATTGAGTTCTTGTTTCAATTTTGTTATGTGTTTTAAGCTTCTCATTTGTTTAAATGAAAGTTTATAGCATAATAACTCTAGTTGTTCTAAGAAACTTTGGGTAAAGGTTCCCTGATGATCTGCATTAGCAACAGTGAAATGCGCATAGGATCCAGCTAAACCCCTCAATAATCAATTTCAATGAATTTTTAATTAATTTAATTAATTTAATTTGGGATTATTAGTGCGTTTAAAAAAATTTTAAACTTAGACTTTATTAATATTTTTTTACTCTTTTCCAACATTTTATTGAAAATAAAATTTATTACTATATATCAAATAAAACAGTAAACATTTTCATATTAATGAATGATAATATAATTAGTAATCATCTATTTGATCTAGTCAACGCACTAATTTATGAGTATTTTCAACTAGCTTGAGTTGAGTTAATATTTATTTTCACGGCAATCAAATAATTTGTTTAGACAACATTTTTAAAATACCTTATTTACAATTTTGACACACTTTAAAAAAAAAAAATTTATATCCATTCACTGAGCAAACAAATATGTAGATAATGCTACTAAACAAAGAAATTATAATAAATCTATGGTAACAGTAGAACTAAAAAATAAGCACACAAAATTAAAACATTCGAAAAGATTAGCGGCAGTGATAGAAGAAAATATTATCAGCTCAATCATAAGCAAAAATTCCTTATTACATATATGTATTTCTTACTTTTTTTTCATACAGCCCAATTAAGAATTTTTCCACGAAATTGTTTCTCTTGGGAAAAAATTCTTCGTTTCTAAACAGCAGATGCACAACTATAAAAATACGGGAGAGTGAAAAATTCTGGATCAGCTTAATGTTTAATGTATAATTTGTAATTTATGCATGTATGTAGAATTAATAACAATCACACTGTATTTGTCTAGTGAAGAAATACTCGTACCTTAGATAGTGAACATCATGAGTTCTTCACCCTTATGTTTACGTTAAAAATTTTGCTACACACAACAAGAAAAGAACCTAGTGCCCTACAATATACAAATGTCTGGATAAAAATAAATCGTTTCTAACATTAAATGCACGAATTAATAATAATGTAAGGCAAGTCCGTCCGTGTGAGCAATTTGAATCAAACGTTAAAGAGAGTGAAAGAGAGATGACGAGATTTTTGCTGCTTATTATCGACATAGTGATGGGCATCGCTCATGTAACCAGCTGGTATCTTTCATGATCGTAAACTTTAGCTCTTCCTGCAATCACTTTTATCAATACCAGATATTTATTTATGTATGTATGTACTTTATCTACAAGTTTCAAATTATATTTAAGAAATAAAAACATCTCTATGTATTTTCGTATGTTTTTAAAGATGTTAGTAAAAGTAAAAGTGTTTTTAAAGTGTGAAGAGAATAAAAATAAATTTAAAAAAAAAAACACACAGGTTGTTGAAAACATTTATGTGTATGTATGTTACCAAAAATTGCAGGGAAAAATTTCACACAAACAAATTTAAATATAGAAAAAATCTAGTCTGCTGTTTTTAGAATGGAAAAAAGGGAAACATTTTAAACAATCAATCGTTAATTTCATAAAACTTCACAAGAACATTAAACCCTGGCGAATTCTATCAACTGAACTCATTTCGATATGAAATGCAACACTTAGCACAAATTTTGCTACTGTCAAAAAATTTACGAACGTTTGCTTCACTTGACAGCAGAAAATCTGGATTTATGTGAAGAAGCTCTTTAAGTTCTTTAGCCGTAATG
Organism: Tachina grossa; assembly: GCA_949987645.1. NCBI lineage: Eukaryota > Metazoa > Arthropoda > Insecta > Diptera > Tachinidae > Tachina > Tachina grossa. The sequence continues at coordinate 151,883,211 of OX465276.1, forward strand.
TAGTCAAAATAGCCGCGCCTTTTTTACCACTTTTTTCTAATTTTGATAATCTTATGACTTTTTTTATTGCCAAATCAGTAACTTTAAATACAACGTTGGTCCCGTTCGCCGTTATGTATGTAATACCAGAGTTTTGAGGAAGTTTAGTCTATTACAGGCATTGAAAATATACAGCCAAGTTTTAACGAAAATTAAAAAAAAAAACATAATTTTTTACATAAAATACCTTTACCGAAACCAAATAAAAGCTTTGATAAATACTATGGGAAATACTCCGCACCATCAATTTAAATTGTTAAAAAGTGGTTTGCTAACGGCAAACGTTCAGGTCTCCCAAAAGAGGTCGTCATGCCAAAAATAGTCAATAAAATCCATGGAATTATATTGGACGATCGGAGAATGATCGAGTACATGAAATTTTTCATGAATATTTGTACATTAAAAACCTATCCGTGCAATTTTTGCCGCGGTTGCTCACATTGAATCATAAGCGCAACCGCGTGACCACTTTAAAAGAGAGTTTGTTCATTCACAGCAGTGTCGCCATAAAGGAACTAATTGTTTGTTTGGGAAATGTAGAATTAATATGGCGACATAGTTTTACTTTTTTAATTTACCACCAAATCACAATAATTCCTTTGGTCTTCTTAATTTATTTGTTTATAATTTTTATACTATGTGTATTTCATGCACGTTATAAATTAACTAATCACTCATCTCCCAACACCATAAAAAAATAAGTTTAACTGGCAACACTGCTCGTACATAACGTAACAAAAATATGAGAGAAAGGGATATGTAAAGGAGAATAGTTAAAATTGTAGCTTCAATTCCAAGTACGTTCGACTTTTACTAAACGGGATCTTACATACTACGTTTATATGCAGGGCTTATTTGCAAATAAAACTGTAAATTGTTGCCATATATTGTTTTTATTGCGACTTACTTATTCAGAAAACTATTCACGATTAACGGACTATTTACAAATAAAATGTTTGAGGTTGCCACGCTTAGAAATGTTTGATAACAAAAAACAATAAATGGATTAATATTGCACAAAAAACATTAATAGAAGCAAATAATGACAATTAAAACAAATAATTATTTGATACTTTGTACATTTGCATTATTTTTTTGTCAAAGTAAGTTTTCTATAGAAGTGCTACCAAGTTTATTTGTTTTTACTATGCCGTATAAACAGTGAACGAATATTTTTATTTGCAAATATGTAGTGCGTGTATAAACGTAGTAACAATATTGTAAACACATTTCGGTGGCATTGTGAAGTTATTGCCAGACATTTTATTATTGCCAGATGTGCAAAGCTTATGCATCTGACAACGAAATCATTGTAAGAGAATTCTTTATATGGACAACACTGCACATTCTTGATTTTAAAGAAAAAATTAAAGTGCAAAAATATAATAAAATATATGCGGCCAAAATCATTGTCATTGCTTCTTTATGGTCCATTATAATTTATATTTTCACTTTTTATATTTAATACAAGCACAAACGACTAATAATTGACAATGTCTACCAAATTCTTTCGAGTCTGGCAACGCATAACAACTGATCTGACAATTTTTGCATACGACAGTCGTGTAAATTTACAAAAAATTTTGACTGGCGATATTGCCAGATAAATTTAGTTCGATTTATTTTTTATTCGTATTTGGGTGGCTTAAACAAAAGCCTATTTTGAGGGCCTTGGGAAATCGAATTTTTTTTGGAGGTAATAAAAAAAACTAGAACAACGCTGGACTAAATGTATCGAGCTTAGGAGCCATTCGCATATTACTTAACGCTATTTCCGGAGAATTTATATCCCTCCCCCACCAAATAGTAACGCTTGTTACAAAATTTCCAGTATACATTTTCTTAACCGTAACAAATCCTTAAAAGCCTGGAGAGTTACGTAATATGTGAACAGCACTTAAAGGAGACTGTGCTGAGTAATAAAACTTTTTTATGCAGAAAGTCACGGAATTGTCAAACTGCCCTCGTAAGTAAAGATTTTAACCTACATCCAAATTAATTAATTTCTAATACTATTATAACATTTCTAATTCACAGTTCACTTTAATTTATTTTCCCTTTTGCATTATTATTTTATATGAAATTTGGTTCCATTGTAGTTGAAGTGTCCTTGTATTTAATTTTTTTTTTGTTGAAAATACGTCTGATGTACCTACTCAAAAATGTATACTAACACCATTTTGTCAATGAGTTTTTAGTCTTTTTATTCCTTAAGATATGAGCATTCTTGGTTGAAAATAAATATGAAATACTTACATACATGTATTTAATATTATAACGATAGTTTAACATGAGAATCCTACTAAGGACAATGACATCACACTATAAATACGAGTATTACAGTCGTATATTCTTTAAAAAGTTTGCAACCAGTGGCGTAGCTACCACTAAAATAGGACTGAAATTTATGAAAATTATTATTATTAATTAAGAAAATCCTTTTTTATATCGCACACCAAAATATTGAAATGGAAATTGCAAATTATTAAAATCTCTTGAGCCCCCCCCCCCTTTTGAACTACGCTTCTGGCTATATAAAGTAACAGCAAATGAAACTGCCATTGAACTGAACCAGCGGTATACCAAACAACTTATTTCAATTTCATTTGAAACTGCGTCATCACACAACACCATTGAAAGGATAATGACACATTTGGTGTGAGAGGAACTCATAGAAAATACAGAAAATAAGAACAACAAAATACAAACATATTTCTATGCATTGTATGAAATTAGGGCATATCTAGTTATTGAAGAAATGCGACTAAAAATTTAAGTGTTGTATTTTTCATTGAACAATTCCTATTTTTAAATTTAAATAAGAAAAATTAAAATTTTAAAAACCCCCCAATACATTTAGAAGAGATGTGATATCTTCTAAACGGCTGGACCTGGCTGGCTAAAACGTAGCTAAGAACCCTCTCGATCAAGCCACCTTTCAAACAGAAAAAACTAAGCCAAAATCGGTCCAGCCGTTTGATCTGTATGTGGACTCGGACAGACACACAGATACACAGACACATACTATATACAAACTTATACACCCCTTTTTTTGGTCGGGTCCAATAAAACAAAGTTGATCATCAAATTTGTTTAATTCATTTCAAAGTCCTATTGATGTTATTATTCACAATCCTATACAATTTTACGACATTTGAGAATATACAACTCTGGTATGATGGCGTTTATGAAAATGTTCAAAATACAACAAGAATTCATCAGATCAGGGTTGTATTTTTGTAAGTCTTAGGACTGTGTAGGATAGTGAGTCCTATGAATACAGATAACGGCGGGCATATGTTCGCTGCGGCCTCACGCGATCACATAACCTGCACGTGAGATGACCACATCCTCAAATCGCTCGTATGCCCAATGTGACATGAGCTGTTCAACAAGTAGCGTCGCCCTATTGAAAGCACATGTCATTGGTGTCTTTATCATCCCATTCTGGCCAAAAGAACTTGGTAGTCAGTCATTGACCTATAATGGTTGCGTCCATAGAATGGGCTACACTCGCAGGTGTCCATACCTGATGATTTTATATCAGACCTCGTAATATGACGCCGGCAGAGCAACTGTCATTTTTCATTAATATCTACACAAAGGGGTAGACGTTGATGATTTTATATTATGATGAATCAAACAAGTATTTGAAAAATACTTGTATTTTTTAAACGAAAATTGTTTAACAAATAAACGTTAAATGCACAATAACACATAAAATGACATTTGATATCAAGATGAATTCTGATGATTATATCATAACGCTACCATAATATTAATAAATTGAGTATATACGTGATGAATTTTCATCATGATATCAATTTGACATTCATCATGATATAAATTTTTCAGGTGTGGACACTATGTTAGGACCCCAAAATGGAAGCAAATCCATACTGTTGTTTTATTTCCACCCCGAAAGATTTCCATGTTCCATGCTCAAAACGCGCTAAGTTACAGCATTGTCAACTATTTATAGCCAAAAGGCGCTATTTTCCTACGCTCTAAATTAAATTTTAATAAAAGTCGATGTATATATGTACGTATTAGTTAATACAATTGATTTCTTAGTAACTCTTTTTCAGATTTTATTAATATTTTCTTCGAAATTATGTCCTAAATAACTAAAATCATTTTATACAGAATCAGAATCGCCTTCCAAATAATCGAAATCCTTAGTTTTTATTTTAATTTTATTTGAAAAACTTTGTAACAACATATAAATTGTCGAATAGTTTTGCGGTTCAAATGCTTTTTGTAATTCAACTATAATAGATGCTTAATAAGTTGTGCAAATTTCTTGGGTCATCTACTACATAATTTTAGTTGTGAAATTTCAAAATATCTGCCATTTACAATATTAAAATGCGTTTTTAATTCTAACCACAGTCAAAGAATTTTATTTGCGACAACTGAATCATTAACCAATTTAAAAATTTTTATCGAGTTTTGTATACTATACTAATTGTAAAATTTATAAATAAAAGTGTAAAAAATATTGAACTAAATTGATGTTATTGACTTTATTCAAAACGCGCTAAGACGAAAAAAAGCACGTTGGGCATAGTTAAAACGCGCTAAATTGGCATCGCTGCTGATTACATATATGTAAGTAGTGTTGCCAGATGATCGGCCCTGCTTGTATGCTAGGCATCGTCGTTATTTATGGGAAGATTTTGCCAACCCATCTGCCCAGTCTAGCAGCTACAAAAAAAAAAAAAACTATATCATACCATCCTTAAGGGAAAGATATGGTTTCCAATTAAAATTTATTGAAAAAGAGGACTGAAGCAAGATAATTTGTGTTGCATTTCCTCTTTATACCTTAAGGTACTCCAATATTATTGAAAACTTCTTTGATATTATTATTGTCGTTTTGTTCCACACTATTCAATAAGTTGCACAATATTAAAAAAAATATATGGCACAACTTTTCTTGTAAAAGTAAACAAAACCTACACACTCACGTGCGTTTAAAAAATTTTAAAATTTATTTTTCGTTAAATTACATAATTTTTACTTCAGCAAGGGTAATGCCTGAAAAAACGGGTTCGCGGTGTTTGGGGTGCCAGTAAATCACCGGGCATCTCCTTAAAGAGAGGACGGCAAGAATACTAGTAATGTTATTACCTGCCTCACCTTAAAAAGATGATTGGTTACTACCTTGCGCACTTATTGAATGACCTACTGGATGTGTCGAAACCATCTCAATATTAACAGATTCTACAAAATAACACATATGTTCAAAACATCACTAACTTTAAAAATTTGCCAAATAATTCATCATCAAATAAAAAGGAAAAATTAGTAAAAGCAGTCATTAAAAAAAATATATATATATACATATGTATAATAATAAATAAATCAATATATAGTATGCATGTATATATTTTACTTTTTTAGTTTGTAATAAATTAAAACCAATATTTGGTTTAATTTATGTTACAATTATTGAATTTTGAAAATTATAACATAATTTGTTATCTCCATAAACAAACTTAGGAAATTACATACATATTATTAAGTATTTTAAGTTGAAAGTGAACACTTTCAGTAGCAATATTACAAAAATTCTACAATTTTTGTGGGCCATAAATCATCTGTCAAATAATAAAAAAGTATACGAGGGTGGGTCACTAACTCAAGTGTCTTTTGGAATTTCCCGCCTCTTAATTAAAATGGCAGCACTGCTCCTGTCAAGAGGCAACTGTCACTTGACTCCTGTCTTAATTTTAACAAACTGCGTCATTTAGTTCGTTTATTCATTAAGCACTCTTTTTTGCAAAAAAAAAACCCATCACTCAAACCAAGGCTAAGCTTGATAAGTACTATGGGCACTCTTCACCATCAATTTCAATGGCAAAATAGTGGTTTACTAAATTTCGTTGTGACCATACAAACCGAACTTTCTGGACGTCCAGTTGAGGTCGCTACATCCAAAACAATTGAATAAATTCACGATATGGTTTTAGCCGACCGGAGATTAAAAGTGAGAGAGATTCATGAAGCCATAGGCATCTCACATGGCTCAGTAAATGATCACTTGGATATGAGACTACAGAGATTTGACTCCAACAAACAAATGCCCATTTTGATGACCTCGAATAATCATATTTTTCGGAAGGGATAACAAAATTTGAGAAACGTTGGACTAAGTGTATAGAACTCAAAGGAGACTATGTTGAAAAATAAAATAATTTTTTATATAAAAACCTGCGCTTTATTAAAAACGTCACATAGTTAATGACCCGCCCTCGTATATACATTCAATACACACTACACTAAAAAATGTTTAGTTACCACAATTGTTGTAAACTTTTCACGATTTTTATAACTTGCACACTACACATAATTGATTTATGATTTTATTTTAATATGCTTTAAAAAGATTTGAAACAATGAAAATAAATTTAAATCTTTAAGAAATTAAAATTGGTTTCATAAATTTTAAAATTAAATAATCGTTCTGTTGATTTTTTTTTATGTTAAATGCTATATAGAGTGAAATTTTTATAGTTTGGGACTTTTAGGAAGCAACAAAAAAAATATTTAAGTAATTCTGGAGTAATTCTTTTTGAATTTTAAAAATATCAGTCATAAGCACTAAGTGGCTTTATTCATAAAAATTATGAATTTATGCAATAGTTTTTTTTTCATACAAACTTTTTTTAAAAGCTCTCTTTAAAAAAATTTAATTATTTTTTATTAATTTAGAAAAAGAAACGCTTGCAAATCACCGTATATAACCTAAGCATTAGCAAAATTAAGACATTTCTTTATGGAAGGAGATTTTATGATTACGCCCGAAACTATCTCATCCGGTGTACCACAAGGGAGTATACTGGGGCCAGTTTTGTATTTGATTTATACTTGTGCAATATCCACACTTCTACATTTGCCAATGATACAGCCTACCTTAGTATGCACGAAACCCCTCATGAAGCATCCCGATATCTTCAGGAACATATAACACTGCTTGAGCTATGATTAAACTTATGGAGAATAAAAGTAAACGAACAAGAAGTGCGTACAGATAACATTTACCCTACGAAAAGATACTTGTCCCCCTATTCGAATCAACAGACAAGTTATTCCTAAACATTCACATGTGAAATATCTTGGTATACACCTTGATCGTCGGCTTACATGGAAACATCATATTGACTCTAAGCTAACACAAATGAAACTTAAATTAACTCAGATACATTGGCTGATTGGTAGAAATTCAACACTCAGTATAGATTGTAAACTTTTAATATACAAGTCGCTTTTGAAGTCAATATGGTGCTTCAGCTTCCAATATAGAGAGAATTCAACGAAGGCAAAACAAGATTTTAAGACTAATAACATTGGCTCCATGGTACATCAGAAATTCAAATTTACATCGTGATTTAAATATGCCACAAGTGACTGAAGAAATTGCAAAATTCGCAGACAAATACTTAACAAAACTCGAGTATCACCCTAATCCCCTTGCTCATAACATCTTCAATTTTACTGGACACATCCGCTTAAAAAAGAGGGACACTACGGCTCTAATACGCAACATTCCAGATGAAACTTCTTGAACATATTTTTGTGCTTAATATGACATTTATGAATTATTAATTACTCTCACTAAGTTTATGCCTGACACTGGTAAATACTTATTGTTAGTTAATTTTTGAAGGTAAAATAAATAAATATCAGCAAAACAAAAATTCTTTTTTTTTACTAAATAGTGGTTCTTCAATTATGCAATTTGTATATACAAATCGAGCCTTGACTGCAAGAGACTAACTAGACATAACTAGACAGAAAATGTTTTTTTAGTTGATATTACAGTATTAATCATCATCGGCCAGGTTCTGAAAACCATTTCGTTTTGAAACAGACAAAATTCAAGAAAGAAAAAAATCAAATAAAAAGCTCACCTATTGTAGTTGTTTATTTAGTTTTAAGTTTTTATATGTTTTAGCTGTTATCCGCGACTTCGTTCGTGTGAAATTTAATATATACAGGGCAATTATGAATTAAATTCCGCGAGAAATTTCTCCCTTTTCCAATTAGAATTTTTTCCCTATTACTTACCATTAGTTGGAATTATTCCCCGGGAAATATTTCTCGCGGAATTTTATTCATAATTGCCCTCATAATCACCCTTATCGTGAACATTTTTTCCCTCGAAGTATATCCCTTTTTCACCAAATTGCAATCGTAATTAATTTCCTTAGAAATGTTTTCCCTTTTTTATTTTTCTTTTAATGAATAAAATTTTCCCGGGGGGGGGGGGGGGGTTTGATCACATTATTTTTGTAGGATAACAGAAATTATTATATACATAGAATAATTTCGATGTTTTCCTTCGAATTAAATATTAAAAGTTATAAATATTTATTTTTAGGATAAGATAAAGTTGACGATAATTAACAAAAATTCCATGCAACACCTTTTTTTTTCATGGAGTATGAATCTCTTTGGTTCACACAGAATAAATTTTATGCTCGTATAGAATATTTAAAAATACAACTTTCAATTTAAAAAAACAAAGCATTTGTCAACTTAAAATTTGTGTATTTCTTATTATTAAACTTAAATTTGTTTGATTTTCAATTAATTTTTAAGCTTTACAAATCTTCTTGCAGTTTTTTACAATCACTGGGAGTGATAACGCGGAAAAATTTCACGGCAGATTCAGAATAGCATTTTTCCTTTCAAGGGGGAACAAAAATTCTACTTTTTATTCACGATAGGGGTCAATGTTTGTTCAGTTCGCAGAGTCTACTAAAAGTTTAATCTCGTTCTTCTTCTTCGTGAGCAGATGTTTCGTGCTTTTTTTTTAATTTTTTCTTGTCGTTTAATTTTCTGTTGTTTTTTAATTTACTTATTTGTTAACTGACTTTACAAGAGAGAGAATGTTTCAAATTCGTTAGTACTTTTATTTTTTTATGTGCGTTTGTTTCCTCAGACCTCCGCTATTTATGATGGAAATCGATCGATTTCAAAAAATAAATTCCAATGAAAGCTAATTTGAGGCTAGTATTCACTATACTATACAATTGAACGAATTTTGATAAAATACAACTCTGGTGTGATGAGAGTTTATGAATTTTTTCAAAAGAAAAATATATGTAATTCATTAGATCAAAAAGCCATACGATTGTATAGGATAGTGAGTCCTAGGCTTTTATTAGTTTATTTTTAAATCGCGTGATTTGAAATCGAAGAATATTTCCTTCATTTGCATTGAATAAACTCCTGATTGGTCCCTATTTTTTTAAATTTCAGGCTTAATGCCCATCTATACGTCCTCTGTTGCAGTTGGTTTTTTTTGTAGAATTATTTGTATTTTTTTTATTGAGTATACACAGTTTGTTTTGAAAGTAACACACACAATTTGAAGGTTTGCTACGGATATTATTATAACACTCCAATTTTCTGATTGACTATACACATTGTTTTCAAAGTAGTCTATATTAAATTTGAAGACTCTCACTATTGCAACTTTCAAGATATAAGATAACATGAAGGTTGCCCACATTCCCCTTTTATCTCGCCAGTTTTCTGTTTGAATATACACATTGTTTTGAAGGTAAACTATATCAAATTTAAGGACGCTACCCAATGCAGCTTCCAATTTTTTTGTGTGTGAGGGCTGGTAACCTTATTCTCACCATTATCTCGCCAGTTTTCTGCTTGACTATGAACATTATTTTGAAAATTAGAGGATTAGCTAATACAGTTCCTAATGTATAGTATATGTATAGAAGAAATAAAATATTTTTAGTATGAAGTGTACCCATATTCCTCTTTCTATTTTGCCAGTTTTCTGCTTGATATTGTCTTCAAAGTAACCCTTACAAAATATTTAAGACCCTCATTATTGCACGGGGTTATTTGTCCTTTCCAGCTAATCGTTTAAAAAACCAATTGGCCCAAGTTACGCCCTATAACACCTATTTTCTGTCAGTCAAAATCGGTTCAAACGATTAGTTGGAACAAATGGGCAAGGCAAAAAAATTTTTTTTTGCATTTAGTAAAAAGCTTTTATTATTATTTTGTCATTAGAAACAGGCACAATTTTATGTATATCCTTGCTAATATTATGAATGTGAAAGTGACTGACTTAGTTTGTATGTTTATGACGCTTTCACGCCCAAACCACTTAACCGAATTTGAAAATTCTTTCACCATTGGAAAACTACATTAGCAGCGTTTAATAAAGGATATTTTTTATTCGGTTCGTAGCCGCGGGTAAAAGCTACTATTTGTATAGCTTAAAAAAGTTCAAAATGTTTAATTCTTTTTTGTAAAACAAGTTTTTTTGCGTTATGACTCTCTTGCAGCATAGGATCGAAAATTTGATTAAACTTTTATATGGAGCAAATTTTTTGTTTATTTTCAACACTTAATTTTTGTAATTATTTGAAGATTTTATATATATACATATATGTACATATGTATGTATGTAAATACTTATTGCACCTTTTTTTATTTAATAGCTTAAAAGTGACAGTTCAAGGTATTGAAAGCATTATTTTTATTTTAATGTAGTCTAATTCTATTGACTGAAAAGTTCGACAAAATTCTTTACAAATGGTTTTCTTACAAATATAAAAAGATTTTGTTTCTTTATTGAATTAAAATATTCACGTCACTGAACTTTAATGACACTTTTCTAATGACAAAAGCAAATGACACCGCATTCAGATTTTCCAAACAGATGCGACAAATATTTTATGCGAACTAAAATACAATGAAAACAAAATATTCTGTTCAATATTCGAGTAAATTTCGTTGTTCGTTTGTTTTTTGTCCTGCGTTCTTATTCTGTATTTATTTACATATACTACATACATCCATATATAAATCCATACATACGAAAAAGTTTATAATAAACTCTCAAGGTAGAATTAGTAAAATCGTATCATTCTACTTTACAGCTTGCCGTATCGTTCAACTTTGTGCACAAGTTATAGAAAATGTAACATGGCATTAAATACGGGGTTTTTGACATTCGCTACAGAAAAATCTGTTTTCTGCAGATTCCTACGTCAGCAGTGCTACCACCACATATTTTATAACTAGTAACATGCATTGTATATCGTATGGTTTTTTTCAGCTGACACGCAACATCACGATACGATTTTAATAATTCTACCTTCAAAAGCATTTTTGTAATTATTTTGGGGATTATTTTTATGCATGTGGATAGTATGGATGGATGTGTTTGTCAACTAGAAGACGTAAACAAACATTATTTCAACAAAAACTAGTTTGTTTTTGTTGTTATTTTCTCCTTTACATTTTACAGCAATGCTGCCAGATTTCGAAGTCGGGAAGAAATTCATTAAGGCAGCTTTTTCACGCTTAAAGTTTACACACTATGCAAAGTCTTGAGTTGGACCCCTTTTAGACACGCAAAAAGTTTACTTTGCAAAGTCTTAATTCAGCTGGGAGAAAGACAGAAAGAAAAAGATTAATCCCTCTGTCTTTCACCCTGCTGAATTAAAAGTTTAGAAGAAGAGAAGGGAAAAGAGCTCACAGATGGGAGTAAAATATAAATTTATAGGTTAGCTTTACAGTTCGTCGAGAAACGAAGAAGTTTTCGCCTGATTTGAGTTCCAATTATTTATGGTTCAATTAGACGTGATATGGCCATAATGCCATAGCCATAACCAAACCAAAATTCAATTGGTTTCATTTTCATTGGCTATGGCGTTATGGCGAGTCACCTATAATCGAATACAGTGTTGCCAATTAGTTTGGTTCGAACGGCTGTTTTCTATGTCACGTCTGATTGCACCTTTAAATGGCTTACAAGCGTATCAACTTTTAACATCAAAACACACAATCCATGCCAAACATAAATAAAGCAAAATAAAATTTAAGTTTAATGGTACGTTGCCATTATGAGCAAAACAAGTTGTTTTGAACAAAACTACACTACAAGTAAAGCTGAGTGGAAATTAGAAACAATGTGAGTGTGGTAGTAAAAAATTTTTATTGTTGCTACTTTCTTGCAATTAGTTTCATGTGTAAATGGTAGGTTACCTCATTTTAATTTATTTTTTAAGTGTCTTATAAGTTTGTAGTGTGTGTCTGTGTATCTGTGTGTCTGTCCGTGTCCACGTACAGGCCAAACGGCTGTACCGATTTTCATTTACAGCCTGGCCCACGATATCGACAACGTTCGACTTGTCGCACACTTACATTTGAAACAACAACAAATTTTAATATTTTGTTGTTGTTTCAAATGTAAGTGTGCGACAAGTCGAACGTTGTCGATATCGTGGGCCAGGCTGTTAGTTTTTTCTTTTTGAAGAAAATCGGTCCAGCCGTTTAGAAGATATAACATCTTTTCTGAAAAAAGTCGGGGGTTTTTAAAATTTTTAATTTTTGTTATTATTTATATTATTTTCACTATTTGTTTTAATTTACCTTTTATGTAATTTGTTAATGTTTCTCATTCAAAACAAAAGTCTTTATCTACGTTACGCAAACAGCTTATTGATATCAACAAAGGTAATAAACCTGCTCAATACATATACCCTCCTTCCATTTAATTCATGGTCAATATTTATTTTAATATAAATTAAAAACAAAATATCAATAATTCAGAAATTTTTAAGCTTTCCTTACAACTAAAATATCTATTTCTCTTTTTGGGTTAATAGACGCTGCAATTCTGCTTCTAATAACCCTTGCGTTTTTTTTTTTTTTTTGTTGCGCCTGGAATCATGAACATAGGTGCATACATATTTGTTTATTAATTGATTTTTTAACGAATTTCGGGAATTATTATTGTATTTCTTAGCGGGGACGGTTGAACACATCTGGCAACCCTAATTACAACCCTCTAATAGTGTTAACATGTATTAAGGGTTGGTTGCATGTCTTCTTTATTAAGCTCCAAATGTGAATAAACTTACTTTTTTTACTTTAAATAGAGGGTGCGAAAGAGCGACAGAAGAAGGGAATGAGTGTGGTAGAAAACACGTTTTCTGAGATGTTTTTTGTACGCGAAAAAAAGCTCAAGAGACATTTATGTATGTTAATATCAACAGGCAGGGATGGAAAAGTTGGTACAATTGAATTTTTTTTTTAGCACTATTTGAAAGTCAAACTAATGGATAATTAAGCAAAATTGAAATTTTTTTGTTTTATATTACATGCCACAAATGACACAAAAAATATATAATCTATAAATAACCAGTTTCGAGCACTGGTTGATGTAGAAATTATTGAGTCTAAAGCCGAGATCCCACTATCGGCGCAATGTAACGATTTTCGTCGGCTCACTGCAATAAAGTCCTAAGTAATAAACCAAAATGTCCTCAATTATTCTAACAAAAAATTAAAAATTGCATTTTTAATTAATTACTGCGCATTACATCGAAACACATATTCCTAAAAATTTTCAAACCCTTATCATAACAATCAGCGGAATTAAAATAAAGAAACTTTAAAGTATCTACACACTTGCAATATTATTGTGCAATAATTGAAATTGTACAATAAAATTGCCTGTGTGTATATTATATTAGTATATGGCACAATATAATGAATAAAATCAAATCTTTTCATTTATATTGCGCAAAAAGAAATATTTTGTAATGTATTGACAACATTGTTACTAAACATTATCTTCAATTTGCTTAAGTTTTTATATATGTATATATGTTTGTATAACGAAAAATTGATTTTCTTACAAACCCTACGCACAGTTATGTTTACTTTTACACATTTTTATAAAAAAATGCGTCATATTTTTTTCATATTGTGCAATTTAATGAATTGTTTTGAACCAAAACGACAATAATAATAGCAATAAAGTACTCAATAATATTCATAGTCTATGGGTACCTTCACTTCAGTCACTTAAATAACATATTTCGTTTAGTTTTTTCTGTCCCCTACAAACTTTAAGAAAGTGTAGTTACGTCATTTTGAATTTAAGCTAACGATATATAAGTATTTTTTTTCTTTTAAAAGCACCTTCAAAATACGGCCTTACAATTTAAGATTATACTTTATGTATTTCTACTCAACTGATTCCTATGAAACTGATTCTTATGAAGACACGATTATGCGTTTAGAAAATTGCACTCAATATTGCACATATTTTTATCCAACCAAGTCTTAGGAAGCTCCAGAAAAGTGGGCCAACTCATGCCCATTAAAATGCAATTTAGTTTCACTAACTTGAGAGTTACGCGTTCAATTTCCCTTTCAATTTGCAAGTTGCAATACACTCTAACAAATATATCGCTCATTTACGTCATAACTAAAAAAATAGTTTGCCAGAAAACGAATTTATTAAGATTTCAATTTACATACAACTTAATGGCAAAAGAAAATTTTATTTTTCTCTAAAAAGTTGTTTCTTCAAGATAATTGTATGAAATTTTTAAACAATATGAAGAAAGAGGATCATAAGGATTAAGTCTGCATCATTAACTCAAGAATCTCGTTGTTTTAGGAAATGAGCTATGTGCACATGATTCCGTAAACATGTTATTTTTTTCTCTTCAGTATCCTTAAATCGGAATATGTACTTCAATCTCACTTATCAGGAAGTATACTGAGCACTGGTTGCTTAAAATAGACTCGTCATTTGTGGTGTCATAATGAACCATTTTGACCTGTCTCTATGAAATTGTTTGTATGCAAATCTTTTCCTTTGAATAAGCGCTCCACAAAGGTCATGTTATGAATTTCATAACCTCATTAAAATTGTGTAAGTACCCAGATCGATTATTGAAAAAACAATAAAAATACAAAAGAAAATTTTAAGAAAATTGTTACATACAAATAAGAACAAAATATATATGTAGTAATGGCAAATAAATTTACAACCAGAAAATTATTAAACACACAAATCACAAAATCATTGGGCATATCATGCACACACATACATATTTATATATGTATGTACATTGTACATACTAGTCTCCTGCACAAGACATCTTATAAGAACTTTCAAGGCATGAGGGATTTTTCAAATGCTTTACTACAGCGAAATCTTATAAAACAAACGTTAACAACATTGTTTGCAAAAAATTTGTTTGAGTATTGTAGGTATAAGAGTAAAGAAGAAAACACTTCGTGACGGAAGAATTTGTGATACTAGCTTCTTTCTTTCATGCATGTATGTGTGTGTGATCTTTTATTTTTCTGCGCACATGCAAAGGCACACACATGCATTAACATTAGTTGTATGCGGTTAATCACATAATACCCTGTCGGAGAATGTGTGGTTGACTACAAAAATAGTTAACTTATAGTTAACTTTTCTTAGACTGACTAAAAGCTAGCTGCAAAGTCATCGAGAACAAACCCAAAATTAATTCTAAAGTTGAGTACGTAATCGAATTTGGTGAGAGCCAACAAATTTATTCTCAGCTACTTTAAAACTCATTTCAGTTTTATATTAACATTTTGCTGTTGTTATTTTAGATGGCAGCTTAGCCGAATGGTAGCGCGTTGAGTACACAACGTGTGATGTTACATGTTCGAGCAACAGAACTTTTTTTTTCTTAATTTACTGACTACCAGGTGATTTAAAAAAGTCAACTTTAAGTTAGCTTAAAGTAGTGCCTAGTGAGACAATTGACTACCGCCTAGGACATCGCAATGTTAAAATAGTTAGTTGATTACAATGCAAAGTAATCCAAGTGTAGTCAGTACTAGTTGCGAAATAGTTAGCTTAAAGTTAGTTTGAAGTTAGCCAAATTTCCGATAGGGTAGCTTACCATCTACATATTACACACACACTCAAACGTACAATATGAAAAATAACAAGCATACACTTAATCAACAGTACTTCTTTTGAGTGTTTGTTACAAGCAAGCTGGCTTGCGACATCGCTTGTTGCAACTGATATACACATACACCAATACATACATCGTGCTTCGCTTATAGTACGACAGCATTTATTATTGGTTTAGTATAATACATGCGACGTGAATACATTTAAAAATCATGACGTTTTTACATTTCAAGACCGTTTACGCAGCTCTCTAGTAAATATGTGCATACACCCACTCCAATATGAACAAATTCTAAAATTTGTTAGTGATCATAGAGTGAGAAAAAAAATTAATTAAGAGGTAGAAGGCTAATATGAAAAAATATATGTATATGGGGTAAGAACGCTGAGAGAAATTTTAGGATTCCAACCATTTGTCATTTTTATATAGAAAAGTCGACTGCCTGTCGCAGCACACTGTATTTATAACAAAGCAGACCGTGTGTCATAGCACACTTTTCTTATAGAATAGTCTGACTGTCTGTTCAAGCATATTTTTCGTATAGAATAGTCGACTGTATCACAGCATTCTTTTCTTATAGCAAAGCCGACTGTCTGTCACAGCACACCTTTCTTACAAAAAAGTTGACTACCTACAATTTTCTCAAACAAAAACACATTTTTTTATAGAAAAGGCGATTGCCTGTCGCAGCACGCTTTCGTCCGTGTGCTGAAAATTTTTAAATCACTTGTAAATTCAAAATCGCATATTTCATTTTTTCATGTGCTGTTATATCGCGCCTTTTGTTTAACATAAATATGTACAGCCTGGTAATACTTGTTTTTCGTATGGAAATAAAAGCAGCTGTGCACTAGCAAACCTATGAAAATTGTTGTAAACCTTGAATCTGGTAATACTTGTTATTTTTATGAGAATAAAAACATCACAGTGGGCTCTAAAATGACCAATTTTAAAGTAAACTAATTTTTAATTAAAACATTGAAATAACATGTTTTTTGACAATAAATAAAAACAAATTAAGTTTTATCGATAAGCTTTCATTTCTACTGTTTGATATTCAGTTATTGCAATATATCGAGCTTTATTTTTGATTTAATCGTAAGCGACAAAAATTAAATTTTTCAGACAGTTTTTTTTATAATATTTATTCAAATTTGTTTTTCGATAAAATTTTACAGCCCGTATCTTAAAAGTTATCAACAATTTTGGCATTTTGATAATTCTAAACTATGGGTAGGCCCATAAAATTTTAATTTCAATAAAAAAGTATATTTTCGATAACATGTTGCTTACGATAAAATCGGAAAAGAGGCTCGGTATGTATACAAGTTCACGTATAATCACTTCATTCTTTGCTGGGGAGTTAAAATAGAAAAAATTTTTTGTGATTGCGATTTCCAGCACACCAATTTTGTGACTTCAAATCGTAATAAATGTTTTTTGCGAAATGTAAGTTTCTTACAGAAAAGTCAGTTGTATGTCACAGCGCACTTTTCTAACAGAAAAGTCGACTGTCTTTAACAGCACTGTAAAAAAAACTTCAAGTTCTTGGAATCTTATACTTCCCATATGAAGGTATAGGTCGTTTGCAGCTCCTGAAGGCAGCTCCTACAAGTGGAATACCTTAGATATTTT
Source organism: Tachina grossa (assembly GCA_949987645.1). Taxonomy (NCBI): domain Eukaryota; kingdom Metazoa; phylum Arthropoda; class Insecta; order Diptera; family Tachinidae; genus Tachina; species Tachina grossa. Next base: position 151,900,640 of record OX465276.1, read on the forward strand.
AAGTAGGAAATTATTTAACAAGTCAGTTTAAAAATATGTATACATGGGCCTGTTCGGAAATGCATCACTGCCCTGCTAAATGGAAATTTAAATGTCCTAAAGTGTTTCGCGGAAGTAGATAACGCACAAAAAAATTTCAATTGTGAGGTACGAGTACAAACATGGCTACTGCTAAAAAGGATTACCAGCGAGCTTGTATTGCATTTTAAATTAAAGATTGCTCGTATGATGCACAGCAGTGATGCATTTCTGAACAGGTCCCATGTACACTTACTTATTTATATTCAAAAGTAATATATTTCTTCCGGTGTAAAATAATGGCTAAAACAGAAAACTAAAGCATCCGAATTTTTTTCTAACAAAAACCAGAAACATCATAATTATTAATACAATTTCTCACTGGCTGCACTATTTATGTGTAAGTATGTAAATATTCTGGAGAATTATTGCTGCATTTTTAAAGATGAAAGATTAGTAGACGCCATATATCTTTAAACAGCTTTGAGTGGTTTAGTGGATTGATGTGTATTGGGTAAAGTGAAAGGCAAAGTGGTTATTGGCTGTTTGCCAAAGAACTGACAAAAAAAAAGTCAAAGCAATTGGTATATGTGACAAGCTCAATATAAAGCTAATTGATAAAGGTGTTTTTACGGATCTTGAAATTTAACTCATGTGTGCAAGAAAATATGGAAATAAATCAATTAGAAATTAATTGGCACATTTATTAACGAAATTGCTGACCATTTTTGTTACAGATAAAATATGTAAAAGATTTTCAAAGCAATTTCAAATGTACTACAGTTTATTCTTGTATTACGGAAAACAGATGTTAAAATCTGTCTATTCTACTCTTTGGATTGTCCTTGCCCTTGTAATTTTCTTGTAATTTATTGCTCATTGGTATAAAGAATAATAATAATAACCACACCCAAGTCCATTTTTTTATATTTTGTGAAATGTATTCCAACGTGAAATATTACCAACGTTACCAGTATATTGCAGACTTGTAAACAAAAATATTGAAGTATGATTCAACAGCAATTTTCTATGAAAATATTATGTTTATAACTTGTATAACCCAGCAAACACTTTGCTTACTAGAATGCAAGAAACTGTATGTAGTCTACAGTCAAAAAATGCAATTATAGGATTATAAGAATGCATTCACCCCTATCGTGAATAAAAAGTGAAATTTTTGTTCCCGTTAAATTTTCATTCCCCTAGAAGGCAAAAATACTATCGTGAATCTCTCGTGAAATTTTTTCCCCGTTATCAGTCCCAGTGAATGTAAAAAAGGGACGAAGGTTTCTTAAAGCTTAAAAATTAAATTAAAACGAAATTAAATTAGATTAAATTAAGAAATACCAAAATTTTAGGTTCTAAATTAAATTTTTTAACTTTAAAGTTGCGTTTTTAAATATTCAGTGGAAACAAATTTTCAGTATACCACCTGCGCCACCATAAAATTTACTGTGTGTGAACCAAAGAGATTCATACTCCATGAAATAACGTGTTGCAGGGAATTATTTTAATAATTTACTAATCTTGTCCTAAAAATAAATAATTATAACTTTTAATATTTAATTCGAAGGAAAATATCGAAATTGTGCGATATAATAATTCAGTTCGTCTGCAAAAATAAAGTGAACAAATCCAAGGGAAAAGTGAAAAAATCCCCGTGAAAAATATTATTCATGAATAAAATATAGTCAAATGTATTTTGATTTTTTTTTTCAGTTATGGCCTTTTGGATTTTATTTATATTATATACAAACATTTACATAATTATAAAAGTGGTACATGGATAAGTTCATAGACCTATTTGTATGCCGGATTTTTTTGTCACATTTTAACAGTTATTTAAAGCATTTACATAAGTACATACATAATTGCATATGAATTATCCGGTTTTAAAATGAAAATTAAAAAAAAACTGCTTGAAAATCCTAGATATTGTGATTATCGCACAGAATTATTATTAAAAATTTATAAGAATATTTTTGTGATCAAGTTTAACTCAATAAATTTTGCATATATTAATAATTTGAACAAATTTAAATTCTTTTAAACAGCAAAACAAACGTGTTAGTGTTGTTAAGGCAGAGCTCGCAGTTTTGGGGATTTTTTTGCGATTGGGGATAAAAATTTCGTGAAAGTCCCCAATTACCCATTTTTTGGGTAAAAGGCACCAATCATATTTTTTCCTATTGCCGATGGTCCCAACGAAAAAATTTCAATACATAAAAATGTATGTATGTCTGGCAAGTCTAAAAATTGTGTTAATCATTGTGAATGAAATTGTGAATGTTGACTCATAATTGAATCTGTGTACAACTCTAAATGAAATATTTAAGGCTCAGTTAGCCGACTGTAATGTAAAGTAACTGCAACAGTAAGAGACAGCTGATCGATTTTGTTATGTGAAAAGTAATGAAAATGGTTATAGAGATGTAATGTAACGTAACCTACTTTTCATATAAAAATATCAATCAGCTGTTTTCTACGTTACAGTTACATTACATTACAGTCGGCTAACTGAGCCTTTAAAAAAAATTAACGTTCTTAACAATTACATAAATATTTATTTGAGCATAAGAAAAAAAAAATAAACACAAACTTTAGAAATAATTCAGTTTCAAATGCAACAAACATGTACAACAAAATTGCATTAAATGATGAATGAGAAGATTTTGACTCTGAAGTGTTAAACATTGATAAATAATTGTTTTATTTTTGTGGAAATCACAAGTTTTTTTTAATTAACTGTGAAGATTTTTGGAGATAAGAAAACAGATATTTTGGGGGATGAAAAATTTAAAATTTCGAGATAAGGTATAAAATAAAACTGGGAACCCTGTTGTTGGTTAAAATCAATAAGTGAATATTATTTATATACGATAAATTTAATTTACAGGCAGATTTTGTAATAAATTTCGTTTCTAAACGTTTCAAATTTGTATGAATAAGAAAAATTAAAAATTTTAAAAAACCCCCGAATATTTCTAGAAAAGATGTGGTATCCTTTAAGCGGCTGGACCGATTTTATTAAAACATAGCTAAGAACCTTCTCGGTCAAGTCACCTTTCAAATAGAAAAACTAAATCAAAATCGGTACAGCCGTTTGGACTGTACGTGTACTCGTACAGACACACAGACACACACTACAAACTTAAAACACCCCTTTTTTCTGTCGGGGGTTAAAAATAACGAAAATACAAAAAATCGTTTGTATTTAAAAAAATCCGGCTTTTAATCAATAATAAAAGGAATAAATAAATAAAGGAATAAATAAAAATATTTAATAAACTGTAACTGTATTGATACCAAGTAGTTGCAAGCCAAACCTTTGGCTAAATTGTCTGCGAATCAAACAAGGCAAACTCATTAGCATCGTTCAGAATTAAAAAAAAAATAATTTCTTATTTATATTTATGTAGGTATTCATATAATCTTGAAGGAATCAACAGAGCATAAATAAAAATGTATTGATGGTCTTCTTTTTGTCAATATAAAACCAGAGATCATTATACATATATGATCCAGCTTAGCAAACAAGACAATCACACAAGAAGGTGTGCTGTCTGCTCTTTCATGAAACCTCGCTAGACTCTACAATTTACAAGATAACATTGATAGCAGCACCAGGCAAACACTTATAAACGGTCTCCCAGCGGTAGCAAGCTCCACTAAAATGAATTGGTGGATCACAGAAAATAGTCGAGAGTTAACCGATCACTTAAATGGAGCAGACCTTACGTTGCCTGAGGTATGAGGTATTTGAGTAGATTTCGTGACTGCAAGTTTTCATTTTGCTCCAGAAGGTCCAACTCCATAGGGAAAGCTTAAGCGCATATCCCAAATAATTCCAAATAGAAGTTAAGTTAAACATAGTGATTAAGATTTAAGAAATCCATCATTCGACATACCGTCAGAAGTCCATCCCAATCCGAAATCCATCCGCTGGTGGTTCAGCGTTGTCTATATATTTCATTCTTGCTGTAACAAATCATCAGTAGACTTCAACCACACATTTTGAATAGTCACAAACCTCTTATCTTATGCACAGACTTTCAAGAACTATTTGAGAATTCACAAATAATAATATTTTTGAAAATCACAAAAGAAAAATAAGCGTAGTAGGCTTAGAAACTAATACAAAAAACCCAGCAAATAATTTATATCGATAATTTATATTCGATGATATAATTTATATACTGATGATTTGTTACAGCAACAATGAAATATATAGACAACGCTGAACCACCAGCGGATGGATTTCATAGTGATTAAGACTGTTCTGATATACTATCACCAAAAAACATGAATTTGCATGAAAGCCCGAGCCCTGGCTATAACCAAAACCCATTGGTTGCTTCGCCAAAATTTCTTTTTTTTTATCTTAAAAAGAACTAAAGACCCCTTTCCAAAGTAAACTTTGTGTGTGGAAAAGGGATCAAAATAACAGGAAAAAACATCAACTTCTTTTCGCCGAAACAATCGTGCTACCAGATTGCTAGAACCTAAACGGGCTTTATGTCGATACACATGGAATTTTTTGTTATTTTTTTTTTAATTTTGAGTTTAGCTTTTAATAATAAGGAATTTATGAATTTCTTTCTCTTTTCTTTTGTTTTTATATAACAATTTAAATAAATGTATCGACATGTGCTCGGCACTGTACATAGATACATATTCCTACAAAATTAAAAATATGTTAAATGGATCGATTTGCATGTTTTCTCTAACTATGTACATATATGTACATATGCACATACATATATATATATGTATGTATATACCTTATTGCGTGGCATTAATTATTTGTACATTTATACATTTCATAAAAATGTGTGAAAATGTCTTAAAATTTTTTCTAAATAGATTTTGATAATATGTATGTACATTACTCTGTCTGATAAAAGACTTACAACCAGATTTTTGCTGTACTTGTGCCAATTAAGTTTGAAATTTGTTTAAAAACATTTGTTCACAACAACAAGAAATCGACTAGTAACTGGCAGTGTAAGTACACTAGTCAGAATAAGTTTGCATACAAGAGTACCAAAACTATTACATACGGGTCTGTTCTGAAAATCACGGTGATTTCAAAAACAAACTGTTAACAGCTGACTTGTTAATGGGTTTTTATTGTATTTAAGTTTTTGTCATCGCTAAAAATCGTGAAATTTACAAAAGCAGAGATTTAGCTTTTATTAATTTTTTGAAATCACCATGATTTAACATGTCGTGATTTGCAGAACAGGCCCGATAATGTCAAATAAAAAAATCTTCTTGTTAATTATTACACATTTCAATAATACCAATTCCCGAATATAATTTAAGTTTGCTAAAGTGTTTTATTGAAATAAGTATTAAGTATACGCCATGGTGGGCATGATCATAGTCAGGGTAAGAAAAGTTATTTTTTTTTTGTTTGTTCAGGTAGACATGTCACACATCAAATTTTAAAAAATTAAATGTAGTTTTTAATATTGTATTCAAATTTTAAGTTAAGAATTTTTTCAAGACTTTTAGCAAAACAGGCGAAAAATGTTGATATGTGGTGTCATGTGTATATAAATTTTTTTCTTAATACTTTAAAATCATTAAAAACTACACAAAAACTTTCTTAGAACAACTAGAGATATTATGTTAAACTTTCATTTAAACAAAAGAGAATTTCAACTAATATTATAGTTGAAGCAAAAACTTGATAACCTACTTGCTTTTTTATTTTCTTACAGCCTCATTTATAAAAATTATTAAGGCTTGTTGAAGGCTTTTTAAGAAAATTTTTGTATGAAAATTTGTTTTAAAAACCCTTTATATAGCATTAATAAATTTTATAAATAAGGCTGTTAATTTACTATTACAACATTGGCTGACTTTATTTCAGTTCGAATTACAGTTGTAAGAAGCAGTGATGCCATTTTAGAGCGTTTTAGCTATGCGAAACACGTTTTTTTTTCTTCTTCGCCAAAAAGCGATGGTATTTGTTTGGGAATTCTTGCAATTAAATTTAATATCTTATTTTCAGTTGTTTATACTGCTAAAAATGTTTTTAGTATAGTAATTTGATTATATTGTTAAAAATATGTATGTATGTAAATTAATTATTTTATATAAATGAAAAACAATGAACTCTCTTATATTTTATTTTCACTTGTACACAAACTTATTATGACTAGTGTACTCGTATATTGTCCGAATGGAAAATAGTAGAATACAGATGTATAGTGAGTATATATGTATGTATTAGGGTGATCGATTATTCGACATTTTCCAGAAACCGGTTTTCGAATAGTTCGAATATTTGAAATTTTGAAAAACCCGATTTCGGTTTTAAAATTCAGGAAAAAACGGTCAACCGGTTTTATAGTTGGAAAATTATTATACAAATGTTTTAGAGTTTAAATGGCTTTATTAAAAAAAAGAGTCAACAGTTCATGTAAATACTTTAAAATAATATAAAAATTAACAGCCTTATTTATAAAACTTAAAAAGTTTTTTTATGTTGTACATTTTATGTCTCTTCAAAATACATCGCAAAAACTTAAAAGTAAATTGGAATAAAAGATAAAATATGTATGTAAGTCAATGCTTATGCTCTATTATCATAAATTGTAATTACATACATATGCATGTACATACATATATTAAATTCGCTCTTTTTATATATTACCAATGTTACCAGATTTCAATAAAAATAATTATCCCTGAAGATGTTGGAAAATCCCAACGAAACGTCGGATACATTAAAAATGAAATAAAAATACGTCTTTTATTACATTTTAAAGAAATTGAATGACCTTGAAAGCCTGAATAGATACAATATCTATAAAACCACACAAATTCATATTAAAAATAAGGTCGAGTAATTAAATACAAATACATATAACTATATGTCTTTATAAAGGTTTTTTAAGACAAATTTTCATACGAAGTTTTTCTTAAAAAGTCTTTATAAAGCCTTTTTAATTTTTATAAATAAGGCTGTAAAGGCTTAACATAAAAGTAATGATTCAGAATTAATCCTCATATCGTTGTTCGTATTGTGTAAAAATTTCATACAAATATCTTGTTTGCTCAACTCTGGGAAGCAAAATTAAATTTTAATTTTTCATTAAGTTGTATGTAAATTGAAACATCAAACTTGTTTTCTGGCAAACTAGTTTTTTGAGTTATGACGTTCTTTGGGTAAATGAGCGATATGTAAAGTACATATCGCACACTAAATCATAAACAGTCACAACTCAAAATTATCAATATGGTTTTGTTTTTCCGCAAAAATTTATTTTGCAAGACAGTCTTCTTGAACAATATACATATGTATGTATGTATGTATGTATGATAGCGTTATGCTTGCTTTTGTGTTACATATGTATGTACTTGCGTCATTTGTCCCAATTTACATTTGATACATTTCTTGCCGGACATTTTTTCAATTATCTTTTGTTCTTGCCCGAAGCTTTTACATATTGGAAATTAATAGACAGACAGAAATTTTGTAGTTTGTTTACTTCTTCTTCGCGTTTGCTAGTTACACACATACACATACATACCATATGCCTTGATAATACACATCAAGTATCCATACATGCGTTGAAATGAGAAAAATCATATGAAGCAACAAGAATAAATTGCGAAAAGTAGAAAAGAGAAGCAAAAAATGTCCGGTACAGAGGGTCATGTACTACACACTCTGCATCTTTACCCCTTCTTCAACAAACTTCGTCTGTCTGTCTTTCAATTTCCCAAATGTAAAAGGGCACTTTGTACAGTATGACCGAATTTAGACACGAAAATATTTGGAAGGGAAACATTTAGTTTGGTAGCAATTTACGGGTGGGGAAGAGAGAACATTTTTGTGTTCGGTAATCGGCGACACGCTTTGTTTTCATATTCTTTGTTACATATACACGGATACATGTACAAATATGCTTGCTTTTATGCAGTAATATTGGAATGTCGCCGGCAACATTTTCGTCTGTGTGGACGCGAAGGAAACAACAAAAGAGAATTCCAGATGTTTTCCTTCCAAATGTTCGTCCGTCTTATCAATACTTTTTTGCCACTTCTGAACATCTGAGTACTTTTTATTGACATCCATTGTACTTAATTCGCCTCTGCTACCATCTCATAAAATCGCTTTAACTTCATGTTGCAGCAAGTGTTGCCATACCCAAAAAAAAAACGCCTAGAACTTTTACACTAAAAAAAAATACGTAGAAAAATCAACAGAAAACGTTCGTCTAAGTTTTAATACAGTGAAAACTAATTTTATTGCAAAACTTACAAATCGAGAAGTATTCGACTGAGCCGGTTTTTGAATTATAAAAAATCCGGACTATTCGACATTCGAAAAATCAACACTTTGAAAAAACCAGCAACCGCATTGTAAAAAAATCGGGTTTCAAAACCGCTTGGAAAACCGAGTCGATTACCCTAATATGTATATTAGTATATTATCAAATATTTTTTTTAACAGTCCTGTGCAAATAAACTAGATAATTGATAATTACATAGTTGTTTGCAAAAAAAAAAAAAATATTCTATTTAAACAAGTTTATAATAAATATATGTAAATATGTACATAAATAAGTTTGTATTACTTCTTGTTATTTTAAATTTATAATATTGTTTATATTTGTGGTTTATGTAAATTACGTTCAAAACTAGATTTTGTACACAATTAGACACATATTCAAACGTATGTATAAGCATTAGGGTTGTTCTTAAAATTAAAAGTTGGATTTTATCAAGTCTCAAATCCCGAATAGGTTGTTATTAGTAAATAACTACTAAAAAAAATTTTTAGGTCCATCAGAGAAGATTAAAGTGTGTCAAACGCCCACCGAAGTTTGAGAAAATCCTTAATTTTTGGCTAAAATTTCAAAAATTAAATTATACTTTAATAAATATTTACTTCTTTATTCATAGCAAACTTTTTTGGTTTGCTAATGGGTTTTTGACATAACCTGCATAAACGTATCGTCACCCAAAAACCAAAATTCCCTAACTAAGAAAAATATCTATATTGATTTTTTTTACTTCTTCATAAAGAAAACTCGTTATTATCGGATTTTGCATAAATTTAAAATCAACTTTTTTATTTTTATATTGCTAAATATTCTAATTTTGTTTAATTTTTGAGAGAGTTGACATATGAGTTTATTATTGATTTTTTAATACGTCCGGGATATTTGCGTCTATAATCTTGGACAACTTGTAATACATATTGTTTTTGCTATTCATTTTTTGTCAGTAATGAATTATATTCTTCCATTAGCTTGACTCCCCTTTCCGCAGTGTCGTTGACTACCCTTAACTGCCCAATAATTTCTTTCGCTTTAACAAAAGAAGCAATCCCCTCCCAATCTTCAAAATTTGATTTTAAGAACTCTTGAGCTTCAACCATTTTTGCTTTAGTGCTGTTCGGTATTCTTGAATCAAAAAATGCCAAAAATTCGTCAATAATTTTAAAATAGTGTGCGTTTTGCAAGAACAAAAAATTATTATAGGGGGCATAAATTGGCAAGTTACATGAAAACCAAGCTTCGACTTATATTGTTACTATAAAAATGCAAATTTTTCGCAAGTCATTTTCTTCTTGTTTCGACAATTTAAACTCCTCGCGAAACAAAAACATTTTTAGGCTGTAAATAGCTTTTGACATCCACCTAGCGTAATGTTGATGTTTTCCCTAAAAATATTAAAGTAAGTTCTAGAAGTTCCTTATAATCGTCTCTGGGCTGTTTTTCTGTGAGCATTGTCTGAACAAAACTTACAACACGACTGCTGGAATTTTTTAAAAGACTAAATGCTGTTTTGTCTTCAATCCCAGAACGAAAGTTTTGCAAATTGAATTTTGGCCATGCAGTCTTAAATTTTTTGAAAATAGGAACATTCGGACTTCCTTTTTTTTTACAAATTTCTCTTCAAAAACACTTCTCAAAATAATTTCATAGATATGGTGTCTACATGGTAACCATAAAAGTGATTTTTCTAAAAAAATTTCAATGATAGCAAAGGTTCCATTTATGCGACCGGTATTGACGGCTGTTGTGTCAAATACCATGGCTTTAATGTGGTCCTGAAGGCTCCATTCTTGAATGGCATTACAAACCGGTAATGCTTGTTGTTTTCCGGTTCCACTTTCTAAGTAAGGAACTTGAAGCAACTGTTCATTGCATCCGCTTGAAATAATTATAGGCAGCCTGCCAATTTTATCGTTTCCAGTTAAAGCGGGTAATAGCTTTCCATCCCAATGCAAGCATAGAGCATCTAGTTTCATGGCTTTGAATTGCTCTTTCACAACTAAAACGTGTTCTTTTCTCATTCTTTGTCTTGCAATTCGGATGGAACTTCTATTTATAATATAATTTTGTGGATCTAGTTCTAACGCTTCAACTTTCGCAATAAGAATATGCACTGCTTTTCTCCCACTTATCATGCAAGCATCTAAAGCTGCTGCAAGTTTTGGGGTAACAACTTCTATTAAGCCTCGTTTTTTTGGATTAGCTGGCGTAAGCGTTATTGATATTTCTTCTGTATGCTATTAGAAAATAGTGTATATACAAAGGAATTAGAAAACTGCATAGCTACATTTTTATGTACAGCAATACATACCACATCACTTTCACTTTCTGATGCTGATGATGACAAATGCAAAGTTTCTTCTGCAATTCAAAAAAGTTAAGAGAAGTCAAACTTGTTAAAGTGTTACCATACCTATTGCTGATTTTTCACGAAGGCTACGTTCCCTTTGATTAGATATTTGTTGACGACGTTGTTCAGCTCTCAGTTCCGCCTTCATAGTTTTATGGTCTATGCCATACATAAAACCAGGCCTTCCTTGTTTCCTCTAATTCCCAAAAATTGCTTATCTTCTTCAATTTTAATTACTTGTAGCACGTTTGAAGGTGCTATATCAAAAAGATAATCTATTTTTTGAACCCAAGATTTCACTTTTTCACTCTGAGTTACAGTTTGGCTCTTAGAACTTTTGTATAGACTCCTCCATTCGGAGTGAAGTTTCTCCAATTTATTTACACAATGCTGTTTGTCTATTGTTGGAATTCTAGCTTTCTCCCAAAATATCAATAATTCCTCAATTACTAATTTTGCACTCTTTTGTAAATCAAGTTTCACCACACGTAAATTGAAAAACAAAACTTTTAACACTTCTCTATTTGATGGTAACTTACTCCCACTTAAACTTGTAGAAAAATTTCCAAGTAAGTATATATTTTTCCTCATTTTCAAACGTTCACCTTTACTTTTAATATTCAAATGATTTTCAAACACAAGTTCTTAATAGCTACATACACAAGACAAACTAAACTCGTATCAAAACATACAACGGTAAATTTTTTAACATGCCTTGTTAAAGTCAAGGCGAATTCATAACAGGTGACCTTATCGCTACAACAATACAACAATACTAAAAACAACATGCAATTCGTCTGGCTTCAAAAACCCCCATCTGTCAAAAACAGTTGACTAAAAAACCAAAACATACATATTTATAAAAACACATTTTACTATCCATGTGCATCTACTATCAACAACACAGAAAATAATATTTGTAAAATAAATGTAATTGAGGTAGTTTAGACGAGAACAATTTTTAAGCCGCACAATTTTTGTTCTTTTCCAAATTACACGAGACTAATTCATCTGGCACAAAATGTATACGTATACACAGCTTTGTGTGTGTTAGTGTTTTTCGTATTCAGTTAACACTTGCTGTTTTTTAATTTGTGTGTGTATTGGTTTTATGTGGCTAATGCGGTGTTGTAGCTGGTTCAAAAGTTATGCCAACCGCAAAACCACTCTCTTTGCCTCTCTCACCTACAAACTGGCATGTTATGCCAGCACAATTATGCCCGTGTAAATCAGCGCATTAAAATGATGAAAAACGGTTCTGGTTAAACGATCCTGATATTTTGGGACAACGTAAAGAAACCTTACTTGCTGCCTTATTGCAGCCTCTCCGATGGTTTGTTTAACGCGAAATCAGTAGTGTAAAATGTGTTTGACTGGCCATCATGGCCGTAAACAAAATATTATCCTTAAATGCATGAAATTATTCACAAAAACGGACAATGAAATACTTAAGTGTACAACAAATAAACGTGCGTCTTATTTATACATACATACATATATAAGAAGTCAGCTAGTAATAGCTGAGCCCGGAAAAGTTGTCTTACCCCCACATTTAAGAACTTGTGTTGTGTTGAGTTGATACATAAGGAAATGCAGCGCATTGTGGCAATGAAGTGCAACAGGAAATGTTAAGGTATGCTTGAATATTTATTTCTATGTATAAACTTAATTTATAATATATTTATACATACATATGTATGTATGTATGTATCTATTTAAGATATCCCAAAATTGCACGGAAAAATTGTTGATGTCGTGACAGCGTTATTGCGTCGTCGTTTGCCAGCCACCAATGTCATGGTTGAGAATTTGGGAGCCATTGAATTGGCCTATATAAATATCAAATTTTCATAAACATGCCTAGTCTACTAAAAGCTGACACAATGGAACCATATGGACATCAGCAACCACAACGACGTGCAAATGCGTCGAATAGTATTAATTCTTTGCCACAAGGAATGCAGAACGTTTGATAAAATCTTATTTCTATATTGTGCGAAAATCCATACAAGATTCTGTACCAAAAGCTATCATGCATTTAGGCGAGACACATGTGGTAGAAATATTTTATATTCGATACAATTTTTTAAAAATTATCATCAATAAAGTAATGGAGTTAATCATTTTGCAAGATTTAATTTAGAATGCATAGGTTAGGAAGGGTGGTGCTATATCGCACCTCCACTCGGAGACCCAATTGGGTTCCATTGTGATAAGTATTCATACATTATAATCCTTTTTACTTTAAAATATATTTTTTAAACATAAAGAACGATATAATTTTTTTCACTTTAAATGTAAACAAACATCAGATAAAAGAAGACATTTTGACAGTTGGGGTCTAAGCAGTCTTCGAACACCTGATAATCATCGGGACTGTTAAGGTCACCTGTTATGAATTCGCCTTGGTTAAAGTTAGTTGCTAAGAGATCGGAGTGCAGATCATCATATTAACCGCACACATACATACATATACACTAAAGCCTACATTCATATGCATACTTACATACTTATGTTTGGCCTTATGAAAATCTAAAGAACACTGTTTGTGGAACAAATGGGTTGAACATGTTATAATGAAGTATAGGGCTTTTTTCCGATAATTTGTAGTTTATTTTTAAAAATACGATTTATAGAAAAGTCTTTGAGGGCTATGCTGTTACCAACATCACAGACAATAACTTTTTGAAGTACTTATTTTTAATAAAATTAATATATATTAAATTATGAGACATAAATAACATAAAAAATATAAAAACATTTTTTTCAAACATTGGAGGGCGTGCGACACGCCTTAATCTAAACTGATTGTTCTGAAATTTTTTTAATAGTTTTTTCCTAAAACCCATGAGGGGTATGAGAGTATGAAAAAATTAAGAAAAAAATTTTCGATATAGCTTATAACCACCCTAATATACATACATAAATATGTACATAATAATAAAAATATTAAAATGACTTGCAAAATTTTATATAATTTAATATGTACACAAGCCAAGTTAAAAACAGTGAATTTATATTTTTTGTTTAAAAAAAAAAATTAAAAAAAAAAATAAGAATTTACTGACATGATAAATAAAATTTCGCCTTCTTGTAATAAATAGGAGACACTATTCGATATACAGAGATCGACCAAAGGCCGGCAAAGGAGAAAATCTTTACTCAGCGAAGCCACTATTTGACATAACGAGGGTAGGAACCCCTTAATCCATCCTAAGGTCGGCATGACAGAAAATCTTTTTTCAGCGAAGCCACTATTCGACAAACTGAGAGGAGAAACTTTCGTAAGTTCCTAAAATTTGCATTGAGTGTTTCATTAATATAGAAAAAAATAGTAAATAAAGTTTACTATTGTTAACAATAATTCCCTGCAACACCTTTTTTCATGGAGTATGAATCTCTTTGGTTCACACACATTAAACTTTATGGTAGTGCACCGCGGTGGAATACTAAAAAAGATTTTTCCACTGTATTTAAAAATACAATTTTAAAGTTAAAAAAAAAAATTACATTTGGAACTTAAAATTTTTATATATTTGTTATTAGGTCTGTTCATTTACTTTCCCATATACGAAAAAGTAAATGAAGGCTTTACTTGTAAAAGCTTGCAAGACAATTTTATTCATATCATAACCATAGATGGAAATCATGATACAATTGTACTTTTTCTGGTGTATTTTGATTGATGCTTTAAATTGTAATTTTTTTTAAAAAATTGACATTTAATATGAAACACTTTACAGAGTTACAGGTCTTATTTAATATTTTTATGTATTTTTCATAATTTTTTAATTTTATTCCATTAACAAATACAAAAATTCGACTTTCCATCTCTGATCACATATGAGAAGCAAACAAAATTCTTTGACAATAAAATTGAATTTATGTGGCTTAATGAAAGACAAACAATAAATTAAGAAAATATGCATTCTTTTTTCATACGTATACATATTTTTTTAATTAAAGAAATGCACATTTTTCAGTTTTCCTCTTTCAGATATTTTTGAAATAATTAATTTGACAACAAAACACACAACAACTGGTGGTTGGATAATTCTTGCAAGTAAAAATTTTACTGGTAATAATTTGTAAGAATTTTTTAGTCTCTCAATTTTTTTCTCTCTTTTGACGCTCTTTCCTTGCAAACTTTTTGAGTTAATGAACACTTTCCAGTAACAATTGTTACAAATTCGTAAAAATTTTTGGTAAATGAACAAACCTATTATTAAATTTATATTTGTCTGATTTTCAATTAATTTTTAAGCTTTACAAATCTTGCCTTTTTTACATTCACTGGGATTGACAGAGGGAAAAAATTTCACGGCAGATTCACGATAGCATTTTCCTTTGGAGAGGAATGAAAATTTCCCGGAAACAAAAATTACACTTGTTTGTCACGATAGCGGCGGTGAATATTTATAACTTTTAATATTTAATTGGAAGGAAAATATCGAAATTATTCGCTGTAATAACTCAGTTCGCCTGCAAAAATTAAGTGAACAAAATCTAGGGAAAAGTGAAACATTTCTGGGGAAAAATTATTCTCGATTGCAATTTTGTGAAACGGGAAAAATTTCGAGGGAAAAAATATTCACGATAGGGGTGCGTGTATTTTTATGCAGACACTAAAATTTGAAAAATCAAAATTAAAGAAATCCCAAATTAAAAAAAAGGAAAATTCGCCAAAATAGAAAAAGCGCGTAATTGGAACATATCACCAAAAATAAAATAAATCTCTAAAACAAAGACAAATCGCCAAAAGCTAAAAAAGATCCCCAAAAACGACACAAAATCGCCAAAACAAAAAAAAAACTAAAATAATTTAAATAAAAAATTCTACATCAGCCCCATTACTCTGTAACACGCTAAAGCTAAATCTTTATCGCTAAAAATCGATTTATCAATTTTCGGCTACGAATGCGATTTTCAAACGTGTATTTCTATATCAAGTTAAAAGGCTTAAAAATTTAATCCGAAATGTTAGTTATTGTTTTATAGCATCGCCAAACATTTTTTATTTTGTATTTGTTCAACATTTTAGCGATGGAAGTTAGCTTTAGCTTTACCGAATTACAGAATAAGGGGTCAGGTTAAAGTTCTTATAGCATGCGTGTGAGTGTGCGAGTCAAAGTCGCACTTTGCCGAATTTATTTAATGTCCAAATCAAACCTGAGATATTTGTGAAGAATATTTTTAAAATATTCTTATATTTTGGGTTATAATTAAATATAATCGTAACTTGTTCAAACTTTTAGCACACGTTTATGAATTCTCCATTACTAAAATATTTTTTTTAGCTATTGAAGGTGTTAGTATAAAAACTTGTTTTATCTTGTTCTGTTTTCTAGTTAGAACACTACACCACTTTAACTGTTAAAATATTTTTTTTTATATATATAAAAAAAGACACAAAAAGTAGACTTACCGCAAAAGCACGTTGGGTTAAAAATACATAAATATTCATGAGCTTCCAAATTTTAATCGGCAACACACGTTTTCGCTAAATTCCAATTTAAAACTGCATTCAAAAGGAAGATATGTACTCGTATATCTAACTACTGCCACGCAACAACTTTCATTTGCATACATTTATTAATAGGCAGGCGACACTAGTGCTTCAATGTGGACAGGCTGCAAGTTACAAGAAAATAAACAATAACAAAATAAATAAAAAGAAATCTAATAAAAATTATTTACACCTGTTCGAAATTTACATAAAAAAACAAAGATTAGATTATAAAAATAAATTAAATTTGCGATAATACTCGTACTAAATTGTTTTTAAGTTTTTCTTAATCTTTCAAATAGTTAGCCTCAAAGTTACAAAAAAATAATAAAATAAATAACAACAAGATAATAGGAAATATTTAAACCTGTTTGTAATTTGCATAAAAAATAAAGATTAATAAAATATAAAAATCTATGCATGCAAATGAATTTCTAATAACAACTAAATTGTTTACCAGTAAAACATTTTTTGAATTCTCAAAAAGGTAAAAAAATGCTTTTGTGGATTCCTTACAAGGTTTTTATATTCAACTAAGCCAATAGCAAAATCAATTTTATAACTCGGATAATAGAACATACATATGAGGATGGAAATAAATAAGTAGGTTAGGTTAGGTTAGGAGACCCAATTGGGTCCATTGTGATTCCCTTCTGTTGCCCAAAAAGTAATATTTACCCTCCCATTTGCAGCCAGAAGTGACCCTATTATCCATCACTAAGCCACCGAATTCCCATGATGAAGCCCCTGATGTCCTCTAGTTTACACTGCCCGACATCAGTAATGCTTTCATGCAAACGTCTGCTCAGCCATCTAAGCCTATGTCGTTGCAGCTTCGGGCAATGACAGATAATATGTTCAATAGTTTCTGGTTCCTCTTCATCCCCGCACATCCTACAAAAATCTGGAGTGCCAGTCTCCCAAATGCTGGTTCTTGCTCTGACCGAGCAGTGACCTGTCAACACGCCTATCATGATGCGCATTTCCTTCCTATTCATGTCCAGTAGTAGTTTCGGTCTTCCTGAGTGAAGTGTTGGCCAAAAACCCCTCGGGACTCTACAATCCTCCCTACTTCGCAATGAACTGTTGGTCCTGCTTTCTACACAATTACTGAGTTCTCTATAGTAATGACCTATCGGGAATTTCACCGATCTGTCCGACATTCTCTCATCTAACGCCGACCCTATTCTTGCCAGCTCATCGGCTATTTCATTTCCCTCAAATAAATAAGTAGGCATTGGTCGTTCCTTTAGCTTTCCGCATAAAGGCAGCCCAGCAAAAATACGTTTGGTACAAGTAAGCACTAAGACAATAATTCTTTCTGAAAAAAAAAACCGACTTCAATGCAAAGATCTGAAGAAGAAGTTTTAATGGACGTGCCTCCGCCCATTTTTTTAAATGCAAGATTATGTGTTTTTCAGAGCTCAGGGAGCGTGTTGTCTTGTAAAAATTGGTTAAAATAATATATTAAATTTTAATGGGCGTGACTCCGCCCATTTTTTAATGAAGGATGTCTATTTTAGAGCTCAAGGCGTGTGGTAAGTTCCGTAAAAATCGTTTAAGTAGAACCGCGTGAAATATTATAATAAATTTTAATGGGCGTAAATCCGCCAATTTTTTCAACTTTCAAATTGTTTAATTACAAAAACCAAAGGTGTTTTATAGGATTCGCAGCAATCCAATAAGTAGAACATCATAAAATTAAATAAAAAAATTGTGGGCGTGTCCCCGCCAATTGGACCAACGGGAAGCTATACCCACTCAGACAAAAAAAGGATTATTACAATCAGTCTAAAATGTACCGAGTTATGAAGTAACACCGCAAAAAAATACGGATGAATTGTTAACCTCCTCCTTTTTTTGAAGTCAGTGAAAAAGAGGATGCAATACCGTAAGCGAATGACGAAATTTAACACAAATACTATGAAGTTGTTCGGCTGTTTGTACTCAAATACTCAAAGTTTGTTATAGTGCATCCGCTCCCGCTTACGTGGATACAAATTTGGATGCGAAAGGGTAGTGTTTTATAGCCTAATCAGCGTTGTCAACTTTTAAATTTCAAAAAGCACTGAAACCAGGCAAAAAAAAACGCGTAATTTAAGTAAAAAAGCACTAAATTAAAATTTTTTTGTTTTATAAAAAAATTTTGTACATAAAAAAATATAGAAATCGGTTGACCTTGCATTTTATTTATGAGAATCAGTGAATTCTAAAATCAATTTGACGAACCCTTTTTAAATTATTATAAAAAATTAAATTTTTTTCATCAATGAAGAAACAAATCACTTGAAATTAGTAGTAATTGGTAAGTCTTTTTGACTTTCTGATTAGATTTTGAACTCGATATGAGTAGTAGTTAATTTTTTTAAAATCAAGACTTTCAAAATTTGATTTTTATTAAACCATGCTGTGGAAACATTCTTTCACAGCAAACGCAATATTAATAACAAAGTTACAAAATTAAAAAAAAAAAGTAATTTGCAAGTTAACCAAGTTATATAAACTTAAATTATATGTACTATTATTTTAGAAAAAAAAAGAACGAAGTAGGTTATAAATATGTAACCTAAAACGGCAGCTCTATTAGCAACACAATTTTCTCGTTTCAGACCGCCAAGTGTAAGGACAACTTTTTACGTATTTTAGACTTAAATAAAGTAATAAAGGTAAAAACATGATCAACTTCTGCGTTGAAACATTAAAGTTTGATGGGAATGCAATTTCGATAATGCCCCAAACGAGTTTATATCAAATGAATCGTAATAAGACTTTATTTCTGCCCAAAACTCGACAGCGAACTCAAAGTTTATCCATTGCATTAAGTGAATTATTCTCTTTTTACTGTATATACTAGAGAATATTTCGCTATTATACTATACTTGCATTATGTCGTCTTTGTCATGTGGCAAAACACTGTTTCCAATAATTGTGCTTAAAATGTGAAAGTTTGAGAATAAAATGCACGTATTTCATCAACCAAGTTTTGTACAATCTTATTAGAATATTTTGAAATGTTCCATTTAACTTCAGTGCTTATGTTTTTTAAATGTTAGACTTCTACAAAAAAATATATATATTATATAAGGAAAATTCTTTTTGAATTTTGGGTTTAGTTCCACCGCCAAGAAATAAAAAGCACCAAAAATTAGTTTAAAAAAGCACCGAGCACTAACTTCAAAATTTTTCGCGTCGAAAATTTCAAAAAGCACTAAAAACGGTGCGAAAAGCACCGAGTTGACAGCACTGAGCCTAATATGCGGAGATCCTGAAATCGACTCCTGATTCAATGCGCGAACAAAAGTATTTGATAAATGTACTTTGTAGTGTAAATATAGTTTTCAATTGTATTTAATATACATATGTACGAGTATAATCCCAATAAGCACTCAAAATATTAAAATTCAAGCACTTGAAATTGAACTGGAAACAAAGTTGAATTCAAGCATTTTTTTCAAGTTTGAAAATATTTTTAAATAAAAAATCAAACAACATACATATATGCTCAAACCTTGTCAAATACGTAATTTATTTATTATTAAAACTGAAATTGTGGTGAATATATCAAAAACAAATAAATAAAAGTGAATTTGGAAAACAAAGGTGAGTAAAACGTGAAAACAATAACGAAGGCAGATATGCAGAAAACAATTATTAGAAAACAAAGGAATTGCATTTTGCTTTCCATTTTAAAAGCCTTCTTTTTGCAGCTTGAAATAAATTTTAATTCAGTTGTAATACAAGGTTGAATTACAGTATAATTCAAGGCTTGAATTAAACTGTACTACAACTGAATTGTTCGCATTGAGTTCAAGTTCCCTTTTCACTGGAGAATGCTATTGAATTAAAGTGTGAATCAAGCATAATTCAACCCTTGACAATTGATTGTGTGGCTTGAATAACACTTGTTTTACGCATGATTTCAAACAAAATTGCTCAGAAGCTCACACCTGGAAAGCTATCAAGTGGGACATCCCGAACAAAATTCATGTGATACCGAAGCAGGTTGGTAAGTGAGATTTGTGCTCTGTCCCTCCCTTACCAACCTGCTTTCAATTAAACGAATATTTTTGTTGGGTAGATAGTAAATCATCTTGGAAAAGAAAAACTCAGGGAATGCTTAAGGAAGCAAACGCTCTAGGAAATAATTGGGGTCTGCGGCCAAGAGTAGTAAAATCGCATTCACACCAGAGTTGTCGGATCAATTTTCTCGTACGGGTGTTCTGTGTGGTGCAAGGCTTTGAGGAAGGAAAACCATACTAAGGTCCAGAGGTGTACTTCAATTGCACATCACTGGTGCCGGAAGAAACATTCTTAGCATAAGGGTTTTGAAATCGGGTTTGGCGAGTCCAAGATCATTGGGCCACACGAGATTCCTGAATCGGGTTAGTCTGGATGAGGTGGATTTCGGGTACTATGGGTTCACGGACTTCAAGGCCGCTGAAATTGACTTTCGTAGAACATCCCATAGAAACTTTTGGGTCAAATATAGTTTATCAAAGAGTTTTGTAACTAGATGAACTAGAAACGGGCTCTAGGGTCTACATTAGGAAATCAATGTTGACAAGTCCATTAGACTTGCGAACAGACAGCAATTTCAGCGATTATGAGAGCCACGCCATTAGTAGCCAAAAATGTCACTGACGACGAGGAGATTACTATTTACATCGGCAGTCAAGTAGCGCTAAAAGCTTTAAAATAATATAAAATTCGAAACCAATTATTGACTTTGAGATGGCACCCAAAGGATTGAGTGCCTGGTAAGTTCAAGTGATGAAGGCATAGAACTATACCGGCTTCAGCGGATACTAATCCTAATGTAACTTCAGAGCGCCGTCCTTCGTCGGTATTGTCTAGCAGAATCATCGGCGAGGTAAAATAACCAATAACATGGCTACTAAGCACAGCTTTGAAAATTTAATACGCCTCATTGACACCAGAGGCGATGCAACACTGCATTATTAAAAATGTGCAAAAAAGCAGAGTTGTAAGATAATAAATCTTTCCTCTATCTCTTCCTTCACCACCTACTTGTCTTCTCTATCACTATCCCTTTCCTAAAGAAGGTAACACATAGTAATAGTGCTAGGGATGCATTGCCTGAGTGTTACTTCTCTTTACAAAAAAATGTACAGATCATGGCGATTTTGACTTCCTTTGAATTGGCAAGATTGGGATCAAGGTTAAATGAGGCAGTGGCAGAAGCGTCGGTGGAACAACCGATTAGTCACTACTTTAGGGAACTCAAAAATCATGTTAAAAGCAATATAGGTAACATATACATGCATATGAAAATGTTTTATTTAACTGAATCGAAATTATTTTTAACCTTTTGGTTTTGTTTTTTAAATAGGACCAGCACTCAGGGGATAACCCCTACTCATACAACGCATTGTGCTAGAACTAGGCAAATAGGTTATAGGGACAGAGGATAAAGGGAGTAGCGTCTGTGGACACTCGATTTAAACTTTCCCACACTGGTAGTGAAAGGAAAAACCTCCGCAGGTACTTGGTTCCACATACGAACAGTGCTGCTAAATAAGGAATTCTCTCTGTAATGCATAGTGCGATTCATTGGCCAATCGACCACAAAGGGATGTGCTCTGAATGAGGCACGTGTTGTACGTATAAATGTGCGGGTTTCAGGAACAAGTTCCCTAGTTTCATTGGAACACATTCCGTTGTAGTAACGATAGAACAATGAAATTCAGCCCACATTGTGTCGATGCTCCAATGAATCAATAGAGTTGGATACTATACTGTCACCGATGAGCTTCTTCGCCGTCTCCTGTACGCGGTCGAGCAGCCCCAAACAAGACTTTGAAGCGCCGGCCCATACATGAGAGCTGTATACCATTTTCGGTAAGTGGTATAAATAGTTAGGATATCAGATGCGATAAAATATCGTTTGCACCGTTTCAAAAAGCCGAGGCACTTGAATGCTTGTTTTGCTATTTGAAAAATGTGTTCAGTCCATCGAACATCACACTGTATTTTCATGCCAAGAACATCAAGAGCATCTGATTCCTTAATAGTTATACCCCCATAGTTACAGAGGCAGCAGCATTTTCGGTCATGCGTCTATGTTTTATCATGCAACATTGGGTGTTATGGGTGTTAAATTCAATCTGTTCGCATGACCCCATTCAGAAATTTTTTCTAAATCATAGTTTAAAATCTCATGCATTGTTTGTCGCATAGCCTCAACCTGCGGCAGGCTAGGTCTATTGCTGAATGAGAAAGAATGGCAAATGCTGCTGTCGTCCGCGAAAGAGTAGATAGGGTTGAAAGTTTTATATAGGAGGTCGTTTATAAAGATAAGGAATAGAGTTGGTGAAAGAACGGAACCTTGCGGTACCCCTGAATTTAACTTCAACTCATTTGATGAGATCCCATCTATAACTCTTATAGTGCGATCCCTGAGGAAACTCGATAAGAATCGAGAGAAATTATCACCGATACCAATGACAATACATTTGGCCAAAAGTGTACCATGCCACACTCTATCAAACGCCTTGGAGATATCTAGAGCCACCACCTTACTTTCGCCAAAATGTTGGACTGAATTACACCATTTCTCCGAGAGGAGAGCTAGTAGGTCTCCCGAGGAGCGGCCTCTACGAAATCCATACTGCCGGTCGTTGAGTAAGCTGTTGGATTCCAGATACCTTACAAGATGGATCACTTTGGAAAGTTCAGAACATATTGCGATTGCAATCTTCCAACACATTGTTGAAGTCAGTTAATTTTTTTATTTTATTTTTTTAATTATATATATACTTTTTATTTTGTGTTATTAGGGCACATAGCATTTGGAAACCACTAAAAACGGGAGTGCTGTTGGCTGAAGTAGTTAGTGCGTCGATTAGAAAGCATACGACGGTATCCGAGAGACCGAGCCCATCGCAGAGCTTTTCTTCGTCAAATAATTGTCGGCGAAGTATTCCCCCAGGGGAGTCTATTTTGACTACCGGTGTGGCAACCCCGGAGCCCCAGCTGGGGTGATGTGGTTTTTTCCATTGACGTACCTTTGGTACATTACCCATAGAACTTATGTGTTACTACCCGATCTCTGGCAACAGAGCAAAGGATGTGCACATATTTTTAAAAAAAAGGAAGACAGGTCCTGTTGATGTCAGTTAGGTGCAGCGTCACCTAGAACTGCCCCTGAGTTTAAAAGACGATAGAGGTGAAGCCCTTGTGGTGGAACTTCGAGGTCTAACCAGAGGCTACTTCTGGTGCCACGGGTGCCGGTTTCCCGACAGTCGAGCTGCTTGGAGTTGAGTGTATTGCGGTCGTCAGAGTACTGTGCTGAAGTAAGTGGACTTCGTCCCACCCTACGGGGCTAAAGGGATGATGCTGACTGGAGTAGGCACTAATATCTGGCGGCAAGTTTGCATTCTTCTCGGAAGAGTGGCCGTACTGTGCCGGCAATGGTTGAGGAATTCTCTTGGGGACCTCGCTATAGGTGTATACACAAGACCTTGGCGTGGAAGCCGAAGAATTATCGTGGTGGCTGTGGTTGCTACCAAAAACGCTGGGAGAATAGTCTTGGCTTCCCAGTGTTAAATCAATGGTAGTGGTTGGTCTGACGCGGTCAGCCAGACACTATTCTAGGTGCTGTTGCCATTCAACAGAAGCTGCTATGGGCACGGACATAACAGCAGAGTTTAGATAGCTCAAATTACCTCAGCAAGGTAATTGAATATAGTACAGGGATAACTATATTCAAAGATTGCAACCTATGTGCCTTATGGAGTGGGCCATAGGTTCATTCTAAAAGGGTGCATGGTTACGTTGGTCTGGCGTCTAACCCGCACCCAGTGCATTGGCACACGTGAGATTAGGCCGTAATGGCAGGTACTCACGTAAAGCAATTGCACATCTGTCGGCGAAGTATGAACTAATAAAATGGCTACTTAGCACCAGAGGCGCTGAAAAAAATTAACGAAGCTCCCCTTCTCTCTACCTATCTATCTATCTTAGGTTATCAAAGTGAGCTGAAAGCTTACTGTACTTCCTTCACTATTCTTAGCAACCTCTAGAACCTAAACTAATCTACTAAAAGACCTATAATTCAGTTAAATGGTAGAATTAGTCGATTCATATCGTGTTACTTTTGAAGTTGTAGTATCGCTTAAATGTGGATGTTTGTTAATACAGACGTCAGGCTGCCAGCGAACGTGTCAGTTGTTATTGTATTTCTCTTTGCTTTATAGGTGTGTGTATGTACGTACTTCCATATGTAAGAGAGAAGTTGACGTAAAAATATATTGTCTGTAGATTTTTAGCTAACATACGTTATATATACATGTTAAATAAACAGCAGAATTTTAGTTAATTTTAATTATTATTGTTCGAACTTCATTTTTTTTAAATATATTTATGTTTTATCAAGCTAAAGTTCGTATCGCTTTTTAAGCTAAATTACGGGCCAAACCCACGATATCGACAACGTTAGACTTGTCGCACACTTACATTCAAAGCAAAAACATTCGAATCTCCCTTAACGGACACTTCCTACAGGCGGACACCCTCTTTAGACGGACACTTTTGACAGGTCCCAACAGCTCTATAAGCAAAGCATTTTTTTCTCTAGAGCGGACGGAGAGTCCCCTTGTGCGGACACATTTCAATGGTCCCTTCGGTGTCCGCTCAAGAGAGATTCCACTGTATTTTGTTGTTTCAAATGCAAGTGTGCGACAAGTCGAACTTTTGACGGTATCGTGGGTGAGGCTTTACATGTGATAATTATTAATGAACAAATAACACCAAGGTTAGTTGAAAATATTCTGACAAACACATAGTTTAGCGGAACAGCTAGCCGTTTTCGAAGGCCACTAAAAACCTTCATCATCAGCGTTCTTTTGTGTTTAGTTCACTGTGTGTAGTGTCAGCTGATGTAGATTTCTGCTTTAAGCTTAAGTTAGACGTGACATAGCCATAACGCCATAACCATAACCAAACCAAAATTCAATTGGTTTCTATGGTGAGAGTTATGACGTTATGGCGAGTCACGTATAATCGAATACAGTGTTGCCCATTAGTTTGGTTCGAACGGCTGCTCTCTATGGCTATGGTTATGTCACGTCCGATTGAGCCTTTATATACTATCGGTCTAATTCATAAAAATTTCTTATTTCAGCTTTAATCTGTACATTACTTATGAAAAAGATTTTGCTTTATTAAGCTCTAATAAAAATTTGTATTCATAACTGATTAATATCAGTGAATTAACTATTAAACGATTTTGTTTCTTTTGTAATTTTATGTTGGCAACATCATGCTACTTTCGCTCTCATTTTATGTTTAGTGATGCATACAACGAAGAATTGATTATCTAGGTAGTCTGTTTGAGTCGAAAAAAAGTAAATCATTACGCATAATGTTATTAAAAAATAACTTAAAAAGTAGGCGTTTCACTTTTTATTAATAAATAAACTAAAAAAAATTTATGTTACAAAAAATTTTATTTAAACACATTTATATTCGGCTGTGTACAGAGTAGGCAAATACCCATTTTATAGCGGTCGATTATGCATCACTATTTTGTTTTAATTTTAAAATGTTATTGTACATACATACATACATATGTAAGCATGCAGTACCATACAAACATACGTATGCTTGTACTTACACATGCCCTTATGTTTATAATTCTTTTTTTCTTTTGCCAATGAATGGGATTTCTTTAATTTTCAACGATGTTTATATGTACGTATTTCTCTTTTTGTACAATTATGCATACATACATACATGTACCAACTTACATAAATTAATAAATTTGCCCAAGAACATTATTCAGGAGATATGCATAAGAATAAACAAGAAACATAAAAGTGAGAAACCACAGAAAATCTCACATAAGTGATAAAAAAATCAAGAAAATATTATTTATAATTGTTTATCAAACGCTTAAAGTAGCATGGAGGCTACATTAAAAATCTCTGAGTTATGAAACGTTTATTAAACGTCTAATAGGCTATTAATCATTTTTGAATACACATTTAGCGATTTTTGACTATTAATGTGTTATTGAACTGTTAATAATCATTTATGAATTAGACGGTAAGCCATTATTGCAAATGGAATGTTTTATTTATGTTACAGATTTTGTCAGCTGATTAGTAAACTCACAATACGAATCGACTAATTCTACCATAGGAACGGTTGCACTTGGTTCCACACCAAAATTGCCCTAGGCGATACAGTTAATTGAAGTAAGATGCAAAAACTATTTAAGATAAATACAAGCATCATATTAAAAAAAAACATGATGTCGCGGGAGCTGTTCTCCAGCCCAGAGAACTTCACAAATTATACATTATGTTCCATAGCTGGCTGCTAAGCCAGAGACAGCTGCATAAATTTACAAAATCACAGAAACTAACCAGAACTAATTTACATTTGCAAAACAAAAAACTGAATAGTTTTGCTTTTGTTTTTGTTTCTTTTAGCAATAAAATATCGTGATTTAAAAATTTTAATTTATTCATATTAAAATCAAAATATAAATACATATTTCGAAGAAAAATAACAACTGTAACAGAACTAGAACAACAAAATACTTGTTTATTAAAATTATAACAAACGAAGGAGAAAAATAAAGCAAATAAATATTCAAATTAAAAACATTATAGCGCGAGCAGTAAAGCAGGATTTTCACCTGATTATTTTATTCTAGTATAAGAAATTAGCACGGCTAACGCTTTATAAGAGGCTATATAAGGCTTGGCACTTAGCATTCAGCTTGACATAGTTTATGAGAAGATACTTAGATTATAAAATATTTTTTTTTTGTCGGAAAAAATAAACAAAATAAATATCTTTAGTGTAAAGTGATAATGGTATGTTAGAGAAAGATTTAAAATATTAAAAAAGAAAACGAACGAAACATGTGAGGTGTTATATAAGAAGTTCTTTATCGAAAGAAAGAAAAAACATAAGCGAGTTAAATGCAAAAAAGGGCAGAATAAAAATAATGCATGAAAAGGACATTCAGCAGCCATAAATAAATAATAAAAATTAATCAAAAAAATTAATCAATTAATTAAAATTTAAATAACAAAAATTAAAAATTTTAAAAACCCCCGACTTTTTTCAGAAAAGATGTTATATCTTCTAAACGGCTGGACCGATTTTCTTCAAACATAGCTAAGAACCCTTTCGATCAAGTCATCTTTCAAACAGAAAAAACTAAATGAAAATCGGTCCAGCCGTTTGGCCTGTACGTGGACACGGACAGACACACAGATAAACAGATACACAGACACACACTACAAACTTATAACACCCCTTTTTTTAGTCCGGGGTTAAAAATAATAATATTCAAATAAGGTTTCCAATATTCTAAAGCAATGCTGCTATTTATTAATCGTTAAAGGCGGTATTGATATAAAAAATTATAATTTATTTTTCATAACCGTATAGAAAGATGTGAAAAGTAATAATAATAAAAATTGCATTGCCAAAGTGCTGTTTCATTATTTTCCTAGGGGCGTGGCACTAATTGTATTTTTTAAACACGGTATAATAGTGAGTGTGTGAATCGGTTAAGCATACAGGACTGATGGTAATGGGTGAATGGCTAACAGGAGAACATATAACCAAGTACAAAAGTATAATACATGCCTTACCCAGGGGAAACGTCACCACCGTCATGTGTGATACAATGCCAATTAGATATGTACAAAGTAGCTGCATCACCATAACACCTAAAAGTGTGGAATGGGAGAGAGCAAATATAACAGGGAATAATCCCGAAACTATTCTTTAAACAAGGACGGAGCAAAATTGGGAATCGGTAGGGTAGCGGAATTTATAACATGAGTCGTAATATACGTAAATTCTTTCGCTAGCCGGTATTCAGACTGAGATCACAGCTATAACGGAAGGCATTAAATATCTAAAGAAATTTGACAACGAACTACCAATTCCTATCTTTACGGATACATATTAGAAAAGCTACCGAAGCCTTAAGAAATAATATAAAGTTCAATTTCGGAAGCGTCCTTCAATGCAAAAATGAGATAAATCGAGATAATATGGATTCCAGGATACCATGGTGTCTTTGGAAAAGAAGAGGCGGATAGATTTGCAAAGATAATATTATTACGGAATAACATCACACTAGGAAATGCTAAACCTTTTCAAGAATTAAAAAATTAACTGAAACAATGGTCTATAGCAGCGTCAGGCACACACATACATCTTTATATTATTTATGGATTAGTGATAACATGAAAGAGAGTAAAATGTATGCTTATGAGAGATTGAGTTGTTTTCTTCCATACGTGTGTTTGAGTACGTGAAAATAAGAGCATAACGAAGTGCCCAAGGGCGGTCTTTTGCTTATCTCTGGTCTATAGAACAACGCACCAGAGATTGGCAGAACTTTACTATTGGAAGAGTGATCGAAATTCTCTGGGGAAACCCAAATAGTGAAAAGACGATGGAGATTCTAAGTTTAAAAAGGCCAACACTTCGGAATTTCGTTAGAATAATAACAGGGCATACAGAGGTCAAGAAGTCACCTGGATCACATGGGTGTTGGTTATTGACGATACGACATGTATATCTTGTAAGAGGATGATGATGAAACTCTCGAACACTACTTGTGCCACTGACCAGCATTCAGTCAAATCAGTAGATAAATCTTTCATCTGGAAAATATACCAGACATAGAACAACTTAGGGGATTCAGACTGGAAAACCCTGAGAAAGTATATTGAGGATACTAGGTTCCTAAACTGATTAAAAGTTTTAATAGGTTTTTTCTTAGCAAGAGTGCACATGCTATAATAGCATATAGCAACCTGACCTAACCTAAGCAGAAGTTATTAAAAGTAATGTTATGTCTATATCTTGGAGATGAACAATTTTTAGTTCTTTCAGAATACCGAATGTGGCGTTTTACAAGCTGAGATCCTGCCGATCCTCAGGGCTACAGAGCTGGTGGCCAGAAATATAGCTGAAGGCGAGTAGTTTTAGGAGATTGTAGGAGATCCCTGAACAGGACCAACTGTTAATGGGGAAGTATGGAGGATTTTATGTGTACAAAACTTATCTCAGGAAGATTCAAACTGCTAGTGTATATGAATAGAAAGGTGATGCGAGCCTTGACTGGTCACTGCTCCATCAGAGCAAGGCCCAGCATTTGGGAAACTGGCACTGCAGATTTCTTTAGGACAGGAAACACGGCTCGAGGCTGCAACATCATAGTTTTAGATGGCTCAACAGATGTTTTCATGAGAACATTAGTGGCATCTCAAAGTGGAAACTGCAGGGCTTCATCATTTCAGATAATAGATTTTTCTGGGTACAATGGCGATCAAATTTTTATTAACGGGTACTAATAAAAGGGAATCACAATGGACCCAACTGGGTCTCCGAATGAAGGTGTACTAAAACATAAAGCAGCTGGAAGCAGTTCACTTCGAAAAAATTAAATTCTCCCTCATCATTTCGATTAAGATTTTATTCTTACGAAAAATTAATTACTTGCGAATTATTACAAGCGGAATATTTATAATTGGGCTGATAGTACAATTTTATGGCAATTATTTTTCGAGAGGAACAAAGAACCCCTTACGGGAAAAAGTTAAAGGGCTAAAATATTCAACGAGGTTTCTCAGATTTTATTAAAAAAAGCCAAGATGTCCGTATGTAAGTGTGTGTGTATGTATGCAAACACAATTTAAAAACTGGTCAATGGATCGGAATAAAATTTTCCGCACTCGAAAGATGTTGCGCTTACTTAGATGCGGCAAAATAGTGAATAGAGTCGGCTCTGTAGAATTCGAGAATAACATTTTCACAAAACTGTTTTTTTTTAATGAATTTCAAAAATCTAGTCTGTTCATAATTTGAATCTAAAGTCGGGTGATGCGTTTGAGATATCGTTGTCGAAAAATTTCGAAAAAAAAATGTTTGTAAATAACTTCAGAAGACTTCGTGAAATCGATTTTAGATATTCACTGATTTTTATGGACTTAAAAAAGTGTATAGGATTCCACAAATTTGAACGAAATCTGTAGCTTAGCGATAAGTTTCAGGGATGGCGTGCGAGGACAACCGATTCATATATTTTTAATACGATTTTATTAGCTTCACCTTTATGAGCACATGCATGAAAACTTTCAACGTAATTTTCACCAACTTCAAGACGTCCGATCACCTTGAAAGTTTGCACACGCATTAGGTTCCGATGACAATACAATTTAGTGGATATAAAAGTATCTTATATCTTGAAAGCTATAACAGCAAGTCTTCAAATTTGGTATGGACTCTTTTCAGAGCAAGGTGGTAAGTAGTTCAAAATATTGGTAGAATAGGACCGGGGAATATAGTACCCCCCATACAAAGTAATTAATAATTGGTATGAGTTAATTTGAAAACAAGGCATGATCACAGATAAAAAAAAAACTCTCGAGGTCGCTGCGTGGAAATGGGTACTTCCCATACAAATTAAATAGCAATTACGTGATTTCTGAAAAGCTAAGATAGACAATAGACAATACCCGACTATATTGAGACTAGAAATTAAGAAACTAAATTATAGTTAAAAAAAACTTAAAACACACAATTTTTTGTTATTATTTTGGTAATAATCTAATTTTTGTTTTGATCTTATTTCAAATTATATAGTCAGAAATGATTGTTGGTATTTCTATCACTATCACACAAACTGTTCATACTTAAAAATTATTTTCTAATTTTTAGTTCAGCTTGATATTCAAGCTTTTTTCAAGCACTTGGTTAAAGTCTACTAATGAGTTTCTTAAGCAGAAACTAATAACAAACAAAAATTATTCGTTATTTAAATGTTTTTTTCTAATTTTTTAAATTTGTATTGTGTATAATAATCTTATTTTTCTAATTGTTTTATCTTTTTGCAGACCTCTTATACCGACAAAGGACCAAAACCAGAATTCGGCAAATTTCTTTCGTTTGATCATTTGACTTTTTACGTCGGCAATGCCAAACAGGCGGCTAGTTTTTACACCACTCGCATGGGTTTTACACCCTTCGGCTATCAAGGTTTAGAGACTGGCAGCAGACGTTATGCCAAACATGCCGTAAAGCAAAATAAAATTGTGTTTGTTTTTGTATCTGCCTATAGCACTGATGACGAAGAGCATGGCCGTCACATCATGAAACATGGTGATGGCGTTAAGGATGTAGCCTTCGAAGTAGAAGATATTGAAGCTATTTTTGATTTAGCCAAAGAAAGAGGAGCTGAAGTGGTAAAGGATTTGTGGGAAGAAAGCGATGAATATGGTACCGTTAAATTTG
Source organism: Tachina grossa (assembly GCA_949987645.1). Lineage (NCBI taxonomy): Eukaryota > Metazoa > Arthropoda > Insecta > Diptera > Tachinidae > Tachina > Tachina grossa. The sequence continues at coordinate 151,932,105 of OX465276.1, forward strand.
CCACCATTAAGACAGTGAGTTTTTTACATGCTATAAATTGTCTTACAAACAAGCATACATACATACATACATATTAATTTTCGTAATTGCTAGTATGGTGACACTACTCACACCTTTGTGGACCGCCGCAATTATCGTGGCGTATTCTTGCCCGGTTTTAAGTCCCTGCCCAAAGATGTTTTATTAGATAACTTACCCGCAGCCAAATTAAACTTCATTGACCACGTTGTTGGCAATCAACCAGACTTGCAAATGGAAAGTGTAGCCGCCTGGTATGAACGAGTTTTACAATTCCATCGTTTTTGGTCTGTGGATGACTCCCAAATTCATACAGAATACTCGGCCTTGAGATCAATTGTCATGGCCAACTATGAAGAGACTGTTAAAATGCCCATAAATGAGCCTGCCAAGGGCAAAAAGAAATCACAAATTGAAGAATATGTGGAGTATTATGGCGGTGCTGGTGTACAGCATATTGCTTTGAATACAAGTGACATAGTAACAGCCATTAGAAATTTAAAAGCTCGTGGCATGGACTTTTTAGCAATACCTGATTCATATTATGATATTCTAACTGAAAACCTTAAACATAGCAGTACTAAAGTTAAGGAAGACATGAAAATTCTAAAGGAATTAAACATACTAATCGATTATGATGAAAATGGTTATTTGCTGCAAATATTTACCAAAAACGTGCAGGATCGTCCCACCTTATTTTTGGAAGTTATACAACGTCACAATCATAACGTTAGTTTTTGATTTAGTTATTTTTTTCTTAAACAATTAAATAAATATAATTTTTTATACTTACAGGGTTTCGGAGCAGGCAACTTTAAATCTTTATTCACCGCCATCGAAATTGAACAAGCGAAACGTGGAAATTTGTAAAATTTAATTAGCATTTTCTTTTTATTTCTGTTTACAGCGAAATATTGTGTAAAAATATTAAGCAACCTGCAAAATAAATAAAAAAATATACATACATATGTAATTAAACAGGAAATTTAAAAAACACAAATTTAATATTACGTTTTTTTAGTTTTTGTTATCCTTAAAACGGTTATCAATTAAAACCTCATTTCTGGGATCGTCAGCTTGAAAAGATAATATAAAAGGATTCCAAAAATCTTTTGGAGTATTTTGATGTCTAATGGCATCAGGATTATTGTGACTTTTGCATTTATCTAAATGTTGTTGAATTTGTTCATCTGTTAAACGTTCATCGAAAAAGTTGATTAACTTATAAAATCAGAAATAGAAAAATTTAATAAAATTTCATGATGAAATATCAAATAAATTAATTACTTTTTCGCAGTCTTCGCAATCTATGTTGAAACGTTTTTTAATAGATAGTTTCTTTAAAGCTGTTGAGCTCTCAGCTTCTTGTTTTATTATAAAAGGTTTGGGCATAAAGTCCTCTGTATCTTGTTCATCTGACGAAAGTAAGGGATTTTGGTGTTTAATCCCTTTTATATGACTACTACTTTTGCTACAACTCGGTTTTTCCTCCTCTGCTTCTTTAACTTTTCTTTGTGCCAGCAAATTATCTTGTGTAGTATTCTCTTGCTTAATCGTTTTCAAAGTATTAGCATTGACTTTAGTTTTTTGTATTCTTGATGGTTTCTTAAATGGATCAATGTCTTTACTTTGCTGTTTCTTTATGCTATAAAATATAAAATTTACAGTTGCTTTGAAATTATTTGAACTGTTTTATCTTTGCAAAGTTTATTTATATCAAGTACATGCATCGCTACAACAATTGGAAAACAATTAAATAAAAAAACCAACAATATGAAAACGATTGGAAATAAATATGAAACAATTGGCAGACGTACCTAAAAAAAGTAACACTAAACCTGGGGACTACTCTGTAATTCGAAACTAACGAAACTGCTTTCGAGTTTATATGTATGTTAATATTTAATGTTAACAGAGTAGAACCCGTTAACAGACCTTGTGCCTCTGCTTTAATAACAAACAAGATATATATAAATCTGTCCCTACAGCAATTAAAAGTATAAGTAAAAGTATGTAAAATTTTTCTGTATGTCAATACATGGATAACTTATTTCGAAAATTTAATACCAAGTGTATATTATCACAATTTTGACATACAAAAAATTATAATGTATTTACTCCGGGTCATCCGATTTTACCTTGTTTATAATGCCATGATTTCACCTTAACTTACCATTTACTTTCATAGTCTTTAAGTTTCTCCAAATTAGCCGTACTGTTCAGTAAGTCCATGGTATCAATTTCCGGCTCAATATTACAAGTATCATCTTCCACAAATATTATATCCTCACTAGTAGGTGTTAATATGACAATACTTGACGAATCAGTTCTATTTGTTAAAATTCCCAAATCATCGTCCCTTGGTGCGGATATGCAATCCTTGGATATTTCGCTATCAAATTTAAGTTTTTTAGGATTCAAATTTTTCGCTAAATCTTCGTTCAGAGATACATCAGTCTTTTTAGAGGGTGAAAAGTCGAAGACAATATCATCTAGGATGTTATCTTGTTTAACCATATCTTTTGCGATGTTGCTAGAGTTGCTGTTATCATTATGTACGCTTCTGTAATCTTAGCAATTGATAGTTAATCTGTTACGTTTTAAATCACTTTGAAATTTTACAAGACAATATATACCTGTGTGTCCAAGAACGACCAGCTTTAGATTTTTTCGTTATCACAAGGCTTTCATCAATTGCATCTTCCCCAATATCACACTAAAATTAAATAAAATTTGTGAGCAGGCATACTTTTGTATTTAGACATTTTGCAACTTGAGAAATACATATATATATATATATATTTGGTACATATTATATAAAGTAAATTTGTATAATATGGTGTTGCACAAGTATGGGCGGAGTAACTAGACCATATGCCCAAGATGGTATTAACAGTATTTTAAAAGTTTTTGTGACTGACTATACACGACCTATGCCTTCACATAGGAAGTAGCAACGTGGTTGTTAAAGAAATTCCACAAAAAACCGCAAGATTATACGGTTATCCGTGGCAGATCAGTCAACCAGTGCGAGCGAGACGAAAAACTCTCGAAGGCCAAACAACACGCACAAGCCTGACCGCCTGACAGTTACATTACATTACAGTCGGCTAACTGAACCTTTAGCCGACTGTAATGTAAAGTAACTGCAACGTAGGAAACAGCTGATCGATATTTTTACATGAAAAGTAGCTTACGTTACATTCCATCTCTATAACCATTTTCATTACTTTTCACATAACAATATCGATCAGCTGTTTCTTACTGTTGCAGTTACTTTACATTACAGTCGGCTAACTGAGCCTTAAGTCATACATATATTTCTCTGTTTGAGATGTTTAGTAGATTTCATTTGCACAAATTAAAAAGTATTTTTACACCTATTACACAGCATTTTAATTTAGAGCTGTACTAGTCTCGGTTTATATAAATTTATTTAATATTTTTTAAATATTTATTGAAGTTTTTCAAAGATTTATTTAATATTTCGAAGCAGAAATGTACATGACTTAGACCACTTTCACAATTAAGGGCATATATATATTTATGAATGTATGTAAATATAAATTCACTATTCGTAATCATGTACGATTTACTTGAAAGTGGACACAAAATTTTTTATACTTACTTCAAGGTAGGCAATATCCTTCGATTTACTGAAATCTATAAGGGATTGCTTCATTTTACTGGTACTAGTTTTTTTCAACGACAAACTCAATTTCTTATCCGCAGTCTTTTTACTCTCGGCCAATTTCTCTTCCGAAAACTTTGATTTTGTAGGTTGCAAAAATTTCATAGCCCAAGATTTTTCACCCGGGCTTTTGCGATCCTTTGTATGCCATTCTGATTTTGATCTTCCTAAGCCCCTATTGGTACGTTCTTTAAAACAACGAATTGTGTCGCGTTGTTTATTTCTCTTCGGAGACACTTTGGTACGAAGACTCTGTACCATCTCTGAAGAAGTAGTACTTATATCCGTTTTTGCTTGACTCAATGATGTATCAAACAATTGTTCACTATTTAAAGCGATGTTCAAATTTGTGGCACCTATAGCTTCATCATCTGTAAGGACGAGTTCAGAGGCAGCGTGTTGATCCTGGGAAATATCACTTTCTAACCAAGACTCATTGCTGTTTTGCGATTTAAAACGTTTGGATGGATGCTGGTTTTTTTGCAGCAGTTGTAGAGCTTTGTTAAGTTGCTCGTTGCGTTCCTTGATCTGTTGTAATTCTATATCACGTTGTCGTAATGCATTTTTATAATCTAAAGTACATAGGTATAACAAATAAATTATGTACTTGAAATTAATTGTTAAAACATGTACGCCTGCACATACAAACATAATGCCCTTTTAGGATATCTAATGCTTTTTCAAAGCATTCTTCACTTTCTGGAGGAGAATTAATTTTGTTACACACTTTGCAATTCATATTTTTGTAGTAATTATGTTTAATCGTTTTTATTTTTTAAAAAGCACATAGTTTACCACAAAGTACACACTATTTCACAAAAAATCAAGCAGCGTAATTTTTTACTGAATATTAACCCTTAATTGCTCTAAATTCTAGATTCATTGCGCTGATTTACACGGGCATAATTATGCTGGCATAACATGCCAGTTTGTAGGTGAGAGAGGCAGAGAGTGGTTTTGCGGTTGGCATAACTTTTCAACCAGCTTCAACCCCGCATTAGCAGCATAAAACCAATACACGCACAACTTAAAAAACAGCAAATGTTAAATGAATACTAAAAACACTAACACACACACATCTGTGTATACGAATACATTTTGTGCCAGATGAATTAGTCTCGTGTAATTTGGAAAAGAACAAAAATTGTGCGGCTTAAAAATTGTTCTCGTCTAAACTACCTCATTCACATAACGACAAAGCTGCATAATAATATACTTTTCTGTCCATTTCTGTGTTATTAAACTAATAAGATAAATTTTAAAAAAATAATTATTTAATTTTGTCATTAAAATAGCAATTAAACTGAAATTATGATCATCCACAATTGCAAATAATTTCATAGCACTACAATGTGTAGTTGAGGGTTAATTACTGCCGCCTTTTAACGCAAAATTGTTGGTAACGCATGCAATGTCAATAATCCGGAAAATGTGCTGCCACTGTAACTACTTAATCGGAATTTTAAAAATTATTATATTTAAGCATAACTCAAGGAAAACGTTTTCCACGATGATAAAACATGGAAGCCATGACGCAGACCATAAAATCCTAAAAAATATAACCTTATATCTGTGGATATAATCGTCTTTTATAGATCTCGTGCAAGTTAATCACTTCGACCTAATTTCCCCGCAACTTTTCAATATATGTATGGCACTACTATTTTAACAGCTGGTATTTCTTGGTGGTGTGGTGATTTTCTGGATTAGTTTCTTCATAGGAATTCCTATGAATCCATTAAAAAATTTCAACAGTCACATAAACTAAAAATAAATGCTACATTAAATATGGCTCATATTAAAGAAACAGCCGATAGGGCTTTAAAAATGCTACGTACATTGCCGCGAGTACAGATAGGTAATTTGCGGCCTAACCCGAATTCCAAACAAAATGTAAGTTCTCCATCTCGGGACAATTTGAAATCTTAATTCTAAAATCATATTTATAAAAATCAAAGGATAAAAGAGGCAGAGGCCAGCATGGTGGTGACAAACATGGCGCTGGTAACAAAGGGTCCGGTCAGAGACAAAACTTTATGCGTCTTGGTTATGAAACAGGCAATACGCCCTTCTACATTAGATTCCCTTATGAACCCTATTACAAGGGACACCACCTGAGACGACAATATCCCCAAATCTCGCTTTTGCAATTACAAGTGATGCTAGACACAAATCGTATTGATGTTAAGCAACCCATTGATATATGTTCTTTATGTAATACGGGATTAGTATCATTTAATCCGGCCTCTATGGAATTCGGTTTCCATTTGACGGACGAGGGTGCAGATAAATTTAAATCTAAAATTTGTATCGAAGTACAGCATGCTAAAGAATCCGTTATAGCAGCCATAGAGAGAAATGGCGGTGTTATACGCACAGCATATTATGACCCAAGAAGTTTACATGCTTTAAAAAATCCTGAAAAATGGTTCGAAAAAGGGGTACCCATACCCAAAAGGCTGCTACCGCCCCAAGATGCTATAGGATATTACACTTCGGCAGAAAATCGTGGATACTTGGCTGATCCAGAGGAAGTCAGTAAACATCGTTTAGTGTTGGCCCAAAAGTATGGTTATGAATTGCCGAGAATTGAAGATGATCCCGATTATGAAATGTTAACTTCCGTAAAAGATGCGAGACAGCTCTTCTATGGCTTAGAACCAGGATGGGTGGTTAATCTTAAAGATCAAACAATAATTAAACCAAAAGAAGCTGCACAATAGTAATAAAAATATCGTTCAAGTAAATATGTGTGTTTTTTTTTCAACCAAAAATAAACGAAGAAATTAAAATTTGTTACAAATCGTTTGCCTAGAACAAATTATGGGAAAATTGATGTCTTTGTTGTTTTTAAATAAAAACTTGCTGATCTGATAGCTCTTCCATAAAAGGCTTCACTATAGCACTTGTGGCTAAACAGAAGAAAAGGCCAAAAAATATAGATATTGGCAATGCTGGTAGAGCTTTCCGCCATATAGCTAGTAAAACTAAAGTGAGACATAAACCCACTAAAATGGCAACAAAGCATGCTATAGTTGTTGCCCAGTCTCCATAAGATGAAGCTTTGCCCACCAGTACGGAGTAGAAAATAAAGTCACCAAGTCCGAGCTTAATACCACCTAAAAAAAAATTAATTTAACGATGATAAAACACAAAGGAATATATAAATACCGCACATGTTCCTCTAAAGATCAATTCAAAATGTTCCATTTTTAACTTTTTGCAACAAAATGATACACAGTGGCCACATCACTTCCTCTTTCACCAAAAAAAAAAAAAAAATATCTTTCTTTGTGATGGAAAAAAGAGTATGTCGCACACTTAATCATAAATTGTCACAACTCGAAAATTTCAGGTACTGAGTTGTGGCAAACAACTGTTGATACTGTAAAAATTACGCATGTGACATAGGGTCTGTTCGTAAATGCATTACTGCACTGCAAACAGAAATTTAAATGTTCTAAACTAGTTCACTGAAGTAGATAATGCACAAATAAATGTCAAATATGGTGTGCAAACTTAATTACTTCTAAAACAGATTATAAGCGAACTTGTATTGCATTTTGTTGGCATCACCAAAATATTTATCGTAATTTGCTACCTAAATTAATAACTCTGTATATTTGCATAAGTCTACATATGTACTTTTTTATAGCTGTATTCCTATGTACTCTGTATATACTATATATATCTAGGCTTGGCGCCATTTTGTCACTCACTTAAGAAAATGTATTAGCTTGAACGCATACGCGATTGTACTAACCCCAAATTTAATATTGTATTTTGAAATAAATAGGTTTAAACCTAAACGGTTTAAAACCACAACACATTTTAAATAAAAGTTTCACGGATGATGCAGAGCAGTGATGCATTTACGAACACAGCCGTACAAAAAGAATAACGGTATTTTATTATCTTCAAGAAGACTTTATTGCAAGAGATTGTTGCGGTCGATAGATATTTGTTTAGGTAACAGTAAAAAAAAAATTAAAACCACTTTGATTATTCTGAGTTGTGACTGTTTATGATTTAGTGTGCGATATGAAAATAACAGCCACTACTGAAAAATTGTAAATTATGAGTTGACCCCTTTTAGGGGAACTACTGCGTTATAAATAGATTATGCGATACTAATTTAAATATGTTTGTACTCACGTTCTTCTTGTGCTTCTGTCATGTTACTTCCTATTTGACATGAGCTATTATCTTGAGTTGTCACTGTGCGATAATTAGTTGAACGATTAGCATTATCTGAGGTACTGGCCTGAACCTCAATTTGACGCCGTAATACACGGTCTTCTAAATTTGAAGTCCACTCTTCTGTAAAACCAGCTGCTTCTAAACAAAATTGCAAGATACATGTTTGTTTAATAATGGCCTCTAAACAAGACAAAAAAAGTTGAGCGCTACGTTGAGAAAATGAAATCAGGAAAATAGGCCGACTTCCTAAACATATGCATGTCGGGTATGTGATGGCAATCGCGCAAGTTTTAACTCTACATTCCGAAACGAATACATTTTTAATCAATCAGCATTTTTCGGCTATTAAGAAGTAGACCAGCAGAAGTAGAAATGAAAAATAAAGAACTTTCTCAAAAAGTTATTTTAACAAATATTATTAAAAATTTAATAAAAACCGATTTTTTTCTATTTTAAATTTTTTAACAAGTATCTGCTCGTTATTAATGTTGTATTAATGCGTTGCAACCATACGTTTAGGAAGGCAGTCAAAAACTAAAAGCATTTAACTAAAACAAACAAAAAAATCAAATTCCCTTATACCAAACAAAACCTACAAAAGACGACAAACAACAGAAGCTGACCAAGAGTTTTACAAGAATCAGTTTTTTTTTTTAAATATGGAAATAAAAATAAATACCATTTTCGCGCATTTTAAATGTCACTAGAGGCATACCTTCAGCACTCGGAGGTGCACTGGTGCCTGTACGTGAAACTGAAGTTGACGAAGTAGAGGTATGCGGTGAATTGGGTGAATTCGAGTCGGAGGAATTGTTTCGTTGGGCTGGTGCATGTGTGCCCAAGAAGGTATACAAAACAGTGGCTAGAAAATTAAACACAAACAAAAAATTATTTATTTTATGTGAAATCATAAAAAAAACTTACAAGAGTAAATCAAAGCTGGGAATATTTGTTCATTTCTTTCCTGAGCGGTCTCTACCAGAATTCGCAAAGGACCCTTAGGTGTTAATACGGCTATTAAATCTGTAAAGTTTTGTCATTCAAGAATCAACGAATAAAATACCAATTAAATTTAAATACCCCATATTGAAATTGCAGCTAAAACTGCCCAGGCAGTCCATTCTGGCAAGTATTTGATGAAAACCAAAGCCATTAAAGCCGATACAAATATAAGATAGGCCTGTTGTAGTTTCAATGGACTTTGCCAGTGTATGGCTATCATACCCATAACACCAAAATTCCACAAAATTAATAATGTGGTAGGATAGTCCATAGCCACATTATAAGCTCTTAAAAGTTCTCTAAAGTTATATAAAAATAGTTTTAGAACATCAATTGATGAAAGATTTTTTTTCTTTTGTACTTACTCCAAATACAAATAACTGAATATAAATAATAACATAAATGACGATAGAATCAACCAGCCATGAATAATTTTGTAACAGCGTTTTTTGTAAAGTACAATCAATAATATTGTCATTACTACGACGACAGATAGCAATATCAATGAATTAGCCAAGGCATTCCAAAGTTTTGTACCCTTATCATCGGACAACTCATGGAATGGTGTATACAATCTACAATTAAAATTTTTATTTGTAAAATTATCTTGTTTCTTTAGTGATTCCCTTTTTGGGAAAAATAGTTTTGGGAACAAATCTAGTTTAGGGACACCTCCCCAAAATTAAAAAAAAAAAGTATCCCATCCTATAGTAAATTGAAAAATAAGAAAAAAAAATTAAATAAAAATATTGGCGGCGAGGCTTAGTTTCCGAGTTATGGGCCTCTGAAATTCTAGTACAATATTTTGATTATGCGGTGTTTTTCAGCGAATATGACCAATATTGGTATCACAAAAATTTTAAAAAAGTACCATATCTTATAGAAAATTTAAAAATAAGACGAAAAAATTTAACAAAAAGACTGGCGGCGAGGATTAATTATAATTTAAAATTATAATTTAATATATAATTAAGGCGTTTCCCTAGACGGCACAGCCTCGTAAAAATTTTCTGCCTTGCAAAGTTTTCTTGCCTAATAACGTTTTTCTGCATTGCCGGCCGTCGGCCGGGCTTAAGGATTTTCTCCACCATGTTGTTTCCCGAGACAGCGCAGCCTAGTAAAGATTTTCTGCCTTGCAAAGTTTTCTAGCCTAATAACGTTTTCTTGCATTGCCGGCCTTCGGCCGGGCTTAAGGATTTTCTCCACCATGGTGTTTCCCGAGACGGCGCATCCTAGTAAAGATTTTCTGTCTTGCAGAGTTTTCTTGCCTAATAACGTTTTCTTGCATTAAGGACTTTCTCCACCATGGTGTTTCCCGAGACGGCGCAGCCTAGTAAAGATTTTTTGTCTTGCAAAGTTTTCTTGCCTAATAACTTTTTTCTGCATTTCCGGCCTTCGGCCGTGCTTAAAGATTTTCTCCACCATGGTGTTTCCCGAGACGGCGCAGCCTAGTAAAGATTTTCTGTCTTGCAAAGTTTTCTTGCCTAATAACGTTTTTTTGCATTGCCGGCCGGCTTAAGCATTTTCTCCACCATGTTGTTTCCCGAGGCAGCGCAGCCTAGTAAAGATTTTCTGCCTTGCAAAGTTTTCTAGCCTAATAACGTTTTCTTGCATTGCCGGCCTTCGGCCGGGCTTAAGGATTTTCTCCACCATGGTGTTTCCCGAGACGGCGCATCCTAGTAAAGATTTTCTGTCTTGCAGAGTTTTCTTGCCTAATAACTTTTTTCTGCATTGCCGGCCTTCGGCCGGGCTTAAGGATTTTCTCCACCATGGTGTTTCCCGAGACGGCGCAGCTTAGTAAAGATTTTCTGTCTTGCAGTTTTCTTGCCTAATAACGTTTTCTTGTATTAAGGACTTTCTCCACCATGGTGTTTCCCGAGACGGCGCAGCCTAATAAATATTTTCTGCCTTGCAAAGTTTTCTTGCTTAATAGCATTTTCCTGCATGAACGACAAAGACTCTATTTTTACCATTTCATGAAACGTATTCTCAAAAGCTTTAAGATGATACCAATATTGGTCATATTCGTTGGAAAACACCGTATAATCACAATATTGTACTAGAATTTCAGAGGCCCATAACTCGGAAACTAAGCCTCGCCGCCAATATTTTTATTTAATTTTTTTTACTTATTTTTCAATTTACTATAGGATGGGATACTTTTTTTAATTTTGGGGAGGTGTCCCTAAACTAGATTTAAGCCGAAACTTAAATCTTGTTTAGATTTTAACTTTTCGGTTATGAAAATTTTGATTTTATTTCAAAAGTGGATCTATTCAGTTTTACTTACAAATAAGTGTCTGTGTAGGTATAAAATGTAATCGAATTAATAGTGGCCACAACTACAAGCATACACAATGAGACTGGAGCAAAGATCTTTATAACATGTTGTGCTCCATATTTCAAGCCCTGTTCCTCGTCCTCTGCATCCCTATTGGTAGGATGAGAAACAGATGGTTCATCTGAATTATTAGGTGGATCTCTTTCTGGGTCCCTTAGACGTCGGCTATGGATTTCAACATTTGGTACATCCAAAATTGCCTGAAAATAAAATTTATATATATTTATATATGTATGTAATCCATATTTACATATATGTATGTATATGCTTACACCATCTGTTTCATCTCTTTGCTCTGTACCGCCATAACAGTTAAGCTGTTCCACCTTACGTTTTTGCTGACGTTTGCGTTCAGCTCCTCCAGTAATTGAGTTGTTACAACTAATTTGAGGGGCACCGACGTGGCCTTCCATCAGTGGTGTGCTTTCGTCGGGCTCAGCCTCTTTAACGTGTGTCCTTTTATGATCCGTGTTTAAGTTTTGTTAAAAAGCAGCAATTAGAAAAGTATCAAAGAAAATAATATGGGGGCGTTGTTATAAAGAGTTCTCTTTCTACAAACTAGCTTTTGTTAAACGCAAAATGTTAATTACTAATTAATTTTATTAATTTCAAATAATTTATATATAAACCATTTACTTTTGTTTAAATAATTTAAGTAGACAAATAAATATTTCGCGTTACTGCGAGTGAATCAACGGTGCTTCCTCTCACAGAGGTAGTTTAGACGAGAACAATTTTTAAGCCGCACAATTTTTGTTCTTTTCCAAATTACACGAGACTAATTCATCTGGCACAAAATGTATACGTATACACAGATTTGTGTGTGTTAGTGTTTTTAGATTCATTTAACCAGTGATGCCAACTTTTTTGGCTCTAAGAGCACATCAGAATTAAAGAAAAGCACTAAAAAGCGTAATTTTGAGATCTAAAAAAACGTAAGAAGCACTAACGTGAAAAACGAGTGCAATTTAACAATGTTTTCTAAGCTATTCTCTATTTCGGCAATATTATCAACATCTTTAATGAAATATATCAGACGAAAAAGGTATGATTTACACAGAAAAAATAAATACACCAAGTTTTTTATTAAAGTAATTTTAAAAATACACAAATTTCTTAAAAGCACTAATTAGTGCTTTTTGTTAGTTTGGCACTAACGCTCAAAAATGGGCGTTTTTAGTCTTCAAAAAGCACTAAAAATAGTGCCAAAAGCACCAAGTTGGCATCGCATTTAACATTTGCTGTTTTTTAAGTTGTGTGTATTGGTTTTATGCTGCTAGTGTGGGGCAGTGATGGGAAATGTGGCACAATTGTGCCATTTTTGGCACTATTGGACGTTGCCTGGCACTATGGCACTCTCGCTCATTTTCTGGCACTTTTTGTTTATTAAACATGGAAACTTTTCTTATTGCAATAACAAGTACTCTTCTCGTACTTTTAACGTTTTTAAGTGATGAAAATCTAGTAGGATTTGAGGCTGACTACTGTTCGGTTCTGATAATTAAAAGTAACGGTTTGCCCAGAGACATTGACGATCTATTACATAGCGTCTACAACTGCGACGAACTCTGATATATTTGAGAGAACGTCGGCAGAATTACAAAAATAAAATGCCGATATATCTCTTCATGTCATACAACAGGACAACGTAATTTTACTTTTCTTATAACATTTCATTTTATGCAAATTCTCATCGAGTTAACATGTATTAATTTTATATAACTATTCATTTTGTTTTTACTTTTTTCCACAAACTTTAATTTATAAATCAATTAAACATATAAAATCCCAGAAACTTTGTCCAAAACATTGTTTTTCATTTATTTTAATAAACACTCACACATGCATACTAATTTATTTTCATGTACGTGTAGTTTTTTGACAGTTCATATCATAAGATTGTTGTTATAGGATTTCTTATAACAACGCTCTTATAATAAATCTTATAAGATTGACATAACACTAATTTGAAGTCTAGACGTAACATAATTCTCTCTGCGATTGAATTTGACGCTCTTATCTTACATATTATGTTAGGTGGAGACCCTATGTTAAGCTGAGTATATAAATTTGTTTGTAACAGCTCATGTCGTACAGATAAATTTTTAGAAGTATTTCAACTCTGAAATTTATGAAGTTCTCAATTATTCCCCAAACCGTTGGTTGTCTCGTCAAAATTCTTGCAGATAGAGTCTTTGAACACTGTGAGCCTTGAAATATTTCTTCACATTATAAAATTTTCAGTCATAATGCAATGATAAAATTTTATTCATATTAAATAGTTTAACGGATTATATAACCAAGATGCATTTTTATTTTTATCTTATGTCCTTGAAATAGTAAATTTTCGAAACGCAATCTAAAAATATAAGACTACATTTAATTTTAAATTGGCTTTTTTATTTCGTCATTTACGTCAAAACTTTTTGAACAAAAAATATATTGATGATCTTCATGTTGACAATATAAATCGAAATTGGTGAGAATTTCGATCCAATGGAAGAAAGTTTTTGCGGCACTGAAATTGAACTATTAATAATCAAAAATTAATTTTCCCAGCATAAAGTTCTAGAATTCAAAAATAGAATTAAAGTCTTCTTATTGTATTTCTTTTGTGTCATACGAGGTTTTCTTATAATATTCAAATATGTTTACGAGTACATACGTAAATTGTCGCTTACGATAGATTTTACAGCCTGTATTTTAAAAGTTATCAACAATTTTGTAATTTTAATAACAAAAAAGTTAATTTTTTACTACGTGTCATTCACGATTAAATCGAAAATAGAGATCGAAATGTATTAATGTCTATATACAAGTAATTTTATACCGTGTTTTTTGTGATATTCATAAATTCTTCTGGTTATGAACACAATAAATTATCACTCAAGAACCATAGTTTAAATGAACATCAAGTGCCAACATTAAAATTATATAAAAAAGTGGTTTGGCACTATTGAAGTGATTTTGGCACTATTTAAAAGCAGATTTGGCACGAAGTCAAGATTTCCAATTCCCATCACAAATGCGGGGTTGTAGCCAGCGTGACCGTTTGTGCTACTAACCCTACGTCTCCACTAGCCATCGACTTGGACATGACATGGACATGACGCCGGCAGAGCATTCATCAACTTCCTTGTTGTGGTTAACACGTGCGATGTCCATGTTCAGGCATATCAAAGTATTTTGCGGAAGTGCAATAGAGATGGAATATTTATGGTCTGTCTCTTTTCTTTCTATTGCAAATGGTTGCGAACGTCAAATCTCATGGCGAACATTTTTGCTCAGACATATGCTCGGTCATTGATGTCAGAGCATGGACGAAAGTTGGACATGAGCGGTCTCCATTAGCCATTTGCGATGTCCGACATGATGCTCATACCAAATTCATGGCTAGTGGAGACCGCTAGTAAAGGGCTTTGGACACGATCAAAATGCTCGCTGTCAAGTTCGTGTACGTGTGCTTGTCGGCTTGATGCCCCACCAAGCATTCATTTTTATTTTGATTTTGTGCTGTTCGTTTGGTTGAAAAAAAATTTATAAAAATGTCTAAATAAAGAAATTCAATAATAATAATGGCAGCAGTTCTAACACTTCTTTTTTCTTCACCAGTCAAATTTATGTTTTTTAATTCCGATATTTTGGGCAACCGTTCGTAATGGAAATATAATTATAACAAAAATTTGTACGACCTTGATGGGGTAACAATATACACGCATTAAAGGGCTTTGGACACGATCAAAATGCTTGCTGTCAAGTTCGTGTACGTGTGCTTGTTGGCTTGATGTTACCATGCTTGATGACCCACCAAGCATTCATTTTTATTTTGATTTTGTGCTGTTCGTTTGTTTGAAGAAAATATATAAAAATTTTTAAATAAAGAAATTCAATAGCAATAATGGCAGCACTGTTTACAAAAAA
Organism: Tachina grossa; assembly: GCA_949987645.1. NCBI lineage: Eukaryota > Metazoa > Arthropoda > Insecta > Diptera > Tachinidae > Tachina > Tachina grossa. Next base: position 151,947,278 of record OX465276.1, read on the forward strand.
AGAGAAAAGCAAAATAAGAAAGTTCTTCTTTTAATTCCTATGTTTTGGGCAACCGTTCACAATGAAAATATAATTATAATGAATAGGTGTGTTCCACAAGATTTTGTACAAGTTCGGACTAATGAGAGAAAAAAGAAAATTACTCTCTGAATATGCAAAAGTTATCCAAAATTGCTGGAACGCAAGAAACCATAATTGCACATCTTGAAATATTAATGTTGCTTACTTTTTACATTAAATTTAATTCAAGTGATTTTAGTCGCTTAAAACGCATAATATTGTAAAACCAAAAAATTTGCATCATTGGCAACAGATGTAAAAAGCAAATGAAAATAAGTTCCAAAATAGTTAATTTTTTAAAAAGAACATTTTTTTATATTAATGAAATTGAGAAATATGCACAAATGTACTTACAACTTCAACTTTGTTCAAAAATCCTTCAATTTTGATTTGTAATAAATTTGTATGTAAAAACTTTTTTTCTATACTTGCAAATTTTCTTATTAATTTTTCAGTTTCATATGTAAACAAAACAAAAAACAGCTGATTATTTAATTCTTGTCCGAACTTACCCAGAAGAAAAAGTTCGTACTAGTTTGTACAGGAAATGAAAAAAATTACTCTCTCATTCGCTCTCAAAATTTCACAAAAATTGCTATCTGGAACGCTTTTGGATAACTTTGTACAAGTTCGGACTGTTTTGTTATGCATCTGGAACAGACCTAAAATTTGTTCGTGCTTGACGGGTTAACAAATACACATATATAAGTGCTAATTCACACGGTGAAATTTATGACGTCTATTTTTCTTAATTCTCTTTTGAAGTTGCTACCAAAAATTCCTTACATTCATACGATGTTTTTTTTTGGACGTCTAATTTTACTTCTCTTCACCCATATAGCCAATAAGTTAGAAGAGCAAGAATAAAAAAATACAATATGATAGAAGAGTAACATTGAAACGTAACAACAATAACAAAAAGAGCAATGTAATGAGAAATATGAAAAAACCATGGAAAACAGAAATCGAGTCATTTTTTCTACCCCTCTTTCTTCTCTACACCGTTCGCTAACAAACAAAAAGTGACGTCGAAAAATAGACTTCATAAAAGTCTTCGTGTGAATTAGGTGTAACAATTGACAGCAAGGCACATCAATCAGGTATCCGCGATTCTACAACAAGTATTACAACAGCAACAACCACATGTGCTTTGTACCTTCTTACTTTTCAAAACAGGGTAGCATCGTGACATTGCATGTTTCTTACAGGAAATGTCAAACACCATACAAAACTGAATATTCGAAAGGTGTTTATGGATACCCAAACAAAAGCATGCTTTTAGGCTTATACCTACACAATTCAAATTTGACATTTAGATTGGTATAATGACATTAGTCACCTGGTGTAGTGCTGCCACCTAATAATAAATGCGCCTTGATTGACAGCAAGCATGCCAAAAATCTAAATTTTTTGATTTTCCATCAAGCATCGTTGGTGTCACACATACTAACAAATTTTCACTCATACTATAACCAATCTCAGCAAGCATTTTGACCGTGTCTAAACCCCTTAACAAGTGACAGCAAGCATGCCGAAAATGAAAATTTTTTGATTTTTCATCAAGCATCGTTGGTGTCACACATACTAACAAATTTTCACTCATACTATAACCAATCTCAGCAAGCATTTTGACCGTGTCTAAACCCCTTAAAGTATCAATTTGCTACTTTATTACATTTTTAATAGTTTTAGTGACACTTTTTTAAAATCAGCTAAATCTGCTACTTTTTGTTACGCTTTGACCCTTTTTGCCCCTTTTTAGAAATACCATTACTTGATTTAATTTTTTCACAGCAATATGCTTGTGTATTCAAGAATGATAAAATAACGATTACGCCAGCGCGCAAGAATAAAAAAACATTTCTGCGCATGATGGAATTCTGACGTCACTCAGCCTGTGTTCTCATTGGCTGGTAAAATTCAACTGAAGAACTATTACACGCACACAAACTCACATTTCATATCTGCTCTTTTTCTTATCTCTTTATTTTTATTTTGTTTTTTATTTTTCTTAGTTTTGCAGCCCAGTGATGCCAACTTTTTAGACTCAAAACACGCAAAAAATTTTGAAAAAAGGGCTAGAAAGGGCTAAATTGAAAAAATATTCAAAAATAAAATAAATAGTAAAATTTTTCGAAAAAGCGCGAATAGGATATTCGATGATAGTATTAATATGTTTTTGTTGAAAATAAAAACATCAAATCAATTTTTGTAAAGTAATTTATTAAAATATAAATAACTATCATGAGATCAACACATACATAGCTTTAGAGCTTCAATATGGTACATATTTCATTTACATTTCATATTACATTTCAATAAGGTATGTACATACGTAGATTAAATAGTTAGCATATATATACATATATAATAGAAATAAATATACATATGTATGTTTACATAAGTAGATACATTTAAAATTGGCCGTTATTATATAAAATTTCGATTTCTCGCTTTTCCAAAAACACACATTATCTGTTTTAGGCTGTACTGAATAACTTTCAAGGCATAAAAAATTTGGAAGAAATAAAAGATTAGTTTATATTATTCTTCTTTTTTAAATTGGTAAACCAATATCGACTTTTTACTCATTTTATTTTGCTAGATTAAAGAAAGAAAAAGTTCTCAAAAGTTTAGGTGTAGCCATATCGAGCAAAAACTAAAAAGGGGCTAAAAGGGCTGAAAGATTATTGTAAAAAGTGCTAGGTTTGCGCCTTTTTTAGTTTGGGGCTAAAATTTTTTTCGCGTTTTGACTGCCTGAAAACGGGCTAAATCTAGCCCTAAAAGGGCTAAGTTGGCATCACTGTTGCAGCCTTTAAACAACATGTAATTTTTTTTCTTGGAGATCTCTCTGAGTAAATTAATCACAGGGCTGCCAACTACAACAAAATACATAAATTAGGTGCGTTTGAGTACTTTTCCAGTAAAATCCAGTAACTGAGTAAATACTGAGTAATTTAAAGAAATTACTCTCAATAAAAAAGTTTGCAGCTAAAAGTACGCGAACGGAAAAATTGTAAAATCCAGTAAAACATACACAACAGCTGATAGACAATTTGGCGCTAAAAAAAATTATACATAAGTATGTACATATGTATATGCAAAAAAACCTGAATATAATATTGTACTACGTGGTCCTATCGAGATGAAACAGACTAGTTACATTATGGTCCATGTAATGCAGTCATGGATCATGTCGTTTTCACACAAGCATTCAATGCAATATGGAGTAGTTTTGGAGTTAGGCCGATGTAATGCAAATTTGGACCATTTAGGACATAAACACCTAGGACATAAACCTCCTTTTTTCACATATTTGGAGTTTTGGCGTATTCCTACTCCTCTTTGGAGTATTTACATACATGTATGGAATAGTCGCATTATCTGCAAACAATATACAAAACTATACATACATAAGTATATATTATTGCTTCTGTGAAGCACTTTGGTAAGGCAAAAAATTATGGCTTTTTGGAAGCTGAATAAATTGCTTCTAGCTGGCTCATCTCGCACAAAAAAAATCTCCTTATTCATGCGCAGTGATTCACCAAGTGATTCTCTAACATTATCTCCCTTACTCGCGGTCTCCACCTGACATAAAATAGCTAACTTTAACATTAACTTCTAAGAATTGTTAAGTGTGAGTATCAATGCAACGATGCAAGACCATTTGCACAAGATTGTGAATTGGGCTATAGTTTTTATGTACTCAGATGCAAAAGTTACTAGCTTGCAAAGTTTTTGTTATTTCTTCCTCTATTTTGTTAGAGAGCCTGCCTTATGTTAGTGCTTTTCAGAAGCATTTTTCGAAGCTTTTGTGATCAAGTAACCAGTACAATGCTTCCCTCAGTTTTAGTGCTTCCAAATCAGATTTTTTTGCTGGGTAGTTGCTGGCTAGCCGCATTGAAAAATTATATGGTTTTGAGAAAATTGATGAAGAATGTTTTTTTCATTTGTTTTATAAACATACACCATAGTATATTTTCTTTAATAATAAAAGAAATAGATACATATGTTTTTATTTGAACTTACGGGCCTGACCCACGATGTCGACAAGAAACTTTCTATAGCTTACTTGCCGACATCGCGCGTAGGCCGTTAAGGTTTCTAAACTTTTTACCCTCGACGTGAATAATTAGGATGTACAGAAAAAGACAAAAATGTTTGTTGCCGCTTATACCAATCATCACAACAATATTGTTCACTTCCTTTCAAGTAGTTCCAATGAGTGCATTTATTAAGAGAAATATACAATGGGAAAAGAACTTTATATATCCTAATATATTCAAGATATAGAAAAACTGAAAACAAGTTTAAGAAATGTACACATTAATCATATTTAATCGGTCAATAACTAAATTTTTTGAATGTTCCATGCGGGGAACCAGTAACCCTCCGACTATATGTATAAACAAAAATTTAACTATACAAATCTATTAACTTTATTCACGTTTAAAAGCAATCGGTTATGTTCTGCATTTCACGTGAAATTACATCGTTGGAAATTGTTGTTATAAATACATATTTCCAACAATTCTATGAAAATTCCACAGGTTTTAATTTCCCGTGGAATACATAAAACATATCCTTATATTTTTCTGGCATCAAACTTAAATAATTTCATAACTTAATACATTTGTTTTTTGTTATTTTTAAAATTTCATCAAAAACCGAAAACTTTTGTTTCCCTTTGCCATTGTTTGTTTATATTTAAAAACATATGGTTTCATTTTACTGGATTTTACTTGCAAAAATTTGTCCAGTAAAAACTTGCATTTACTCAGTAAATGAACTGTCATTTTTCTCTCTCAATTCGCCCTCTCATTTACGGGATTTTGTGTACTCGAACGCAATCCAGTAAAAAATAGTAAAAATTTGTACAAATTTTTGAGTTCTCGAACGCACTTATTTTTTGCAAGAAATTATAATATATGTATATCATCAAACGGTAAATCATGCGCAAGGCGTAATCTTTATTTTATCATTCTTGTGTGTATTATATCTTATGACAGACAGAGTTGTCAACTCGGTGTTTTTAGTGCTTTTTGAAATTTTCGACGCGAAAAATGTTGAAGTTAGTGCTCGGTGCTTTTTTAAACTAATTTTTCGTGCTTTTTATTTCTTGGCAGTGGCACTAAACCCAAAATTCAAAAAGAATTTTTCTTATATAATATATATACTTTTTTTGAAGAAGTCTAACATTTGAAAAACATAAAAGGGCTATTAGACAGGCATACTTGTCTGCAGACATGTACGATGGCATACCAAATCTCACTGTCTAATAGCATGTTTGTCGAGTACGTTAGACATGTATGTTGGTTTTCAAACATTTTTGATTTTCTGATGTCTGTCGCATACCAACATACTCGTCTAATAGCGTGTCCGTCATACTTTCATATAAAAAATTCAGTTCGCTGTTGACGCTGCTGAGTGAGTATCGGAAATTTGTGAAAAAAAATGTCTTTTGCTAATGTTATTTGCTGGGAAGAGTTCATTGAGGAATATAAAAATAAAAGTTTGCCAAAATTGTGATAAATAAAAATTAAGATCTGTACCACAACAAAAAATTGAAAAATAATGGATATAATAAATTAAAAGAAAAATTTTTTCCGCTTCATTGCCATGCTTTTGCTTCAAAAATGTCTGTGTACTGAAGTATGCCGTCAGCGTTCGACAGTGTAATAGCAAAACCCAAAGTATGCCATCGTACATGTCTGCAGACAAGTATGCCCGTCTAATAGCCCTTTAAGCACTGAAGTTAAATGGAAGATTTTAAAATGTTCTAATAAGATTGTACAAGACTTGGTTGAAGAAGTGCGTGCATTTTATTCTCACACTTTCAGATTTTAAGCACAATTAATGGAAACAGTGTTTTGCCACACGACAAAGACATAATGCAACTATAGTCTAATAGCGAAATATTTTCTAGTCAAACTTAAATGGTTAAATGCAGAAGTTGATCACGTTTTTACCTTTATTACTTTATTTAAGTCCAAAATACGTAAAAAATTGTCCTTACACTTGGCTTTATATAAAAGCGGTCTGAAACGAGAAAATTGTGTTGCTAATAGAGCTGCCGTTTTAGATTACATATTTATAACCTACTTCGTTACTTTTTTCTAAAAAAAATAGTACATATAATTTAAATTAATATAACTTGGTTAACTTGCAAATTACTTTTTTTTAATTTTGTAACTTTGTTATTAGCATTGCATTTGCTGTGAAAGTATGTTTCCACAGCATTGTTTAATAAAAATGAAATTTTGAATCTTGATTTCAGAATCTAATCAGCAAGTCAAAACGATTTCCGAACTGCTGCTAATTTCACTAATTTCAGGTGATTTATTTCTTCGTTGACGAAAAAAAATTAAATTTTTTATAATAACTTAAAGGTTTCGTCATATTGATTTTAGAATTATTTGATTCTCATAGATTCAAAATGTGTATCGGATGCTTCAAATTTGAAGTTTAAGGGATAAAATTCAAGGTCAACCGATTTCTATATTTTTATACACAAATTTTTTTTTTTAATAAAACAAAAAAATTTTAATTTAGTGCTTTTTTACTTAAATTACGCGTTTTCCCTGATTTCAGTGCTTTTTGAAACTTAAAAGTTGACAACGCTGATGACAGACTATTTTTATATATCAACCTATACGAAAGCTGACATTATTGTAACAAAGTTTGAATTGATTAGAAGAAATAAGCAACTGTCTATGATTAAATTTGTTGGAAGTTGATTTGGAAGATTGGAGTCTAACAGAAGATCTTGTCAAGAAATATATAGCTACATTTCCAAAAAATTTAAACCTCAGAAAATTTTGCATATATTATTTATTTAAATTACAACAATTTCTGATTATATTATACATACATATCGTTACCTTTTTATAGAAAGACCCTAACTTAATTTTGTTTGGAACGAGTTTTTGTATATTTCGATAGAACAATTATGTTCGAAAAAAATGCAGAAATTTCCATGCTTATTATTTCGATTAAGCGAGGTATATATTAATTTCTATCCTGCTTAAGAAAATCATCAGTAGATTTCATCCCGAACATTTTTGAAATAAGCTAAAAAACTTCATATGGCACACAAAATAATAAACAGTAAAATAAATATGAGTGATGCTCTTTCTTCTGACGAAGTTTTCTTTAATTTGGAAAGATTTTCGTCATCCTACATCAAATAAATATACTTCTTTTTTCTTATATCTACAAATAAGATATTCATGAATTGTTAACTAGTTTTTTATCTATAAATTGTTAATGTTTTTGTTATGTTTTTCAATTATTACTTGTAAATAAAATATAATCTATGAAAAAATTAACAAAACTAACTCAAAATCGTGTTTTTAGTTTGAATTTTTGTAAAATAGTTGCCCCTTCTTTGAAAAAAAAATCCCCTTTTTTGTGCCACTTTTATTTCTTAAATCCCCTTTTTGTGCTACTTTTCGAAATTTCTCAACGGTCACACTGGTTGTAGCTGTAACTTAAGTTATGCCAACCAGGGTTGTCAGATTTTTTCCGACCCATTTCGCCAAATTGATTTTAAAAATCGCCAAAAGTCGCCACAAATCAGTTTTATGTAGTTTTTCTTAGTAAATATTTGATTATAAATTTGGTTTTATATAACACTTTTTTAATATAAATTTTTATAAAATGATCTAATCAAAATTTATCAGAAAATCGCCAAAATTGGAAATAAAATCGCCAAAAAATGTTCTTGTAAATTTTACTCATTAAAATTCAATGACTATAATTAATAAATATAAGAAAATCATCAAAATCAAATTGTTATAACTTCTTGCAGACGAGTTTTGATAGGATTTATTTTTGAAACTACTCCTTCAACTAATTTTTCTGAATTAGAATAATTTTAAGATTCAATTTTGTAAAAAAAAATAGCCATAATAATCGCCAACAAACTTATTTATCGCCAGAAAAATCGCCAACAAATTTATTTATCGCCATATCGCCAAACCAAAAAATTTGGACGCCAAACAAGTTGAAAAATCGCCCCGTTTGGCGAGAAATCGCCATATCTGTCAGCCCTGATGCCAACCGCAAAACCGCTCTCTTTGCCTCTCTCGCCGACAAACTGGCATGTTATGCCAGCACAATTATGCCCGTGTAAATCAGCGCCTTTGTAGTTGCCTTTGCGTCAGTGTTGCCGATTTGAAGCAGTTTTAAAACGGGGGGGAACAACAAAGTTGTCGAATTAAACTTTTGTGTAATTTTTTCCTTTTTTTATTTTTTAATGAAAGTGAGCAAGGAAGGAATACAAAATGTTTATATTTCTATTTCAACACTCTCGCACATATTGAAGAACAAACAAAAATTCTGGACGGGGAATTTTTATGTAATTTGCTTAGACTTGTTAGTGTAAAATTTACTGCTGTCAAAAAATTTACGAACGTTTTGCTTCACACTAGAGAAACTAGCAGCTAATCATTATCTTCTGAAATGAGATCACCGTAAAAATGTCAAATAAGCCCTTAATAAACCTTAAATATATTTTATGAACCCGGCAGTATAACTTTTTCCTTCTCCGTCTTTATTACGAGTTGATCAACAGAAGCTGAAGTATGTGAACCGGGACTTAGTCCCAGTCCAGACATGCAATTTTTGTTGCAGCAATTCTTGAATATGTGGGAGTGTTGAAATAGAAATGTATACATTGTGTATTACTCCCTCGTTCTTTTACATTAACAATCAAAAGTTGATGCAACGAAAATTGCAAGTTTGGACCGGGACTTAGGCCCAATAATTGACTTCTCAATTATGTGTCATTTATCTTTAAGTGTCTCTTAAATACCGAATTCTGAATTTTTCTGTATAAAGTTGAAAGCCATTTAAATGCCCAACCTTGTCTATTTAAATCACACTTAAGTCTTACGAGCATACCATATGTTATTGTGCTTGTGTGTGTTTATTGAAAACATGTACATGAACATCATGTGGTCGTATTAAAAAGAATTTCGTTTAATTTTCATAAATATATAACATATACAATGCATAGTATCATATCATGGAATAAATAAATATAAAAATGAGTTCTGATGCTCTTTTGGTTTCACAAAATGTGTTTTTATGCAATTTTAGTTTTCTACATGTTGATAACCTAGCTTTCTTATTTACATTAAACATTTGTTTTCTTTTAGAACTATCAACATTTCACAGTGCTACCATACTTTCATAGTATTTAAGTGATCATTTAATTTTACGACTGAAAAAATTAAACTGCAATTAAGTGCAACTTAAAATTAAGTGGCTGTTAGCTAAATGACACTTAATTGAGAAGTCGATTATTGGGCCTTAGTCAGATAACTGATACGGATCCCCAAGGTTCCCATTTGGGAACCGTTTGTCTAGTCACTCCGACCATTTTTGTGCATCAATATTTCATATAAAACTATATATCGATGGTCACAAGTAGAAAGGTATTTTTACGAAATTAAGTTTTTCAGTGATTCCAATACATTTCAAACAAATACACCTCGTCACAAAAATTTATTGCAATAGTTTAAAAAATAACGCTTTTACAAGCAGTTTGTACGAACAATTGTACTGTTTCTATTATGTTTTTACTTCTCCTGTAAAGTTACAGTTATTTGATTTAGGGCCTTTCTACTTGTGACCATCGATATGGATTATCGTTAACATAATAGTCTGTACATACTTTGCAACGTTTTTACGCAACAGGTTTATATTTCATGTTGCATATTTTGATACAGACTATGAAACCTACAATGCAACCGCCAATGCAACCCATAAACATACAAACATTTTGATATTTTCGAAAGCAAATTCGAATGCAACCATAAACAAGACTACACACTATGAGACCAACAATGCAATCTGCCTGGTTGCATAAACACGTTGCTAAGTCTGTACCTACCATAACATCCATGCTCTGTGGTTAATAGTCAGATCTGGCAACTGTGCAACCAACGAAAAAACAACAAGATGAAATATTAAAAAGAACAGCTAAATCGTTTGTGTCTACCAGAGTAGCAGGCCGACCAAAAAATTTCGGCGGCGGCTGAAAGACAAATATTTTCGGCGGCGGCGAACGCCGATTTGTTTAAGCATATAAAATTTTTTTTGAACCCAATGTTTCTAGAAAATACCCCTTTTCCACACGCAAAGTTTACTTTGCAAAGGCAATAGTTTGCATATTGCAATAATTGATGTCCTAAGTGCCAATAAAAATAACTTCGTAAATTGTTAAACCATAGAAACTAGACTATACATAAATTTCATTTATTGCAACAGTGCTACGGATGACGAATAAAAAGCTTTGATCAAATTATAAAAAGTCGCCTAACTGCTGCAACAAAAAAGTCTATGTAAACGTGCATGGATTTGGGAAGGGACTCCAATAGAGAACGTAAGTGTTGCCGCAGCTACGTTAGTCCCGGTTCATACACAGCTGTAAGAAAAAAAGAGATATTTGTACTTTTTCCTCCGTGTCTCTTACAACTGAATTACGAGTTGATCAACAAAAGTTGAAGTGTGTGGACTTACTGGGACTTACTGTTCACATACACATTCTCTCTATGTGGAAGCAATATCAACAATTTTTCAGGGACTCAGGCTATCATATTCAATACGAAATATAAATAAAAACTATAAGCAAGTGGAATAGACACAATATTAAACATAATTCAAAGAGTATAAAAAATAAAAGAAAATAATATCGGCTGAGTACTAAGCCGCCTATAAGCCAAGTGGTTCGGCGGCGGCTCGGCTTGTTGAAAAAAAAAACGGCTGAGCGGCTAGCCGCCAGCCGCGCCGTTACGGCTTGCTACTCTGGTGTGTACGTCACACTGCAGCCACACGTTCAATAAATCACTTTCAATTCCATCACACATATTGTGTGTCAAAATTCTTTGAAATTGATAGCTGTGAAACAAATTGCTAATCAATTTCATTTTTTAAATACCACCGACGAAGAAACAACTCAAATTTGTAGCTTCAATCAATGTGTGCTGTGACCAGCCGTTCAAATTGAAAACTAAATTGCCATATAAATGGATAGGTGAATTTGATATCAATCTAGTTTTCAATTCAAAAAGTTTGATTGTGTTAGTGAAAAAAGTGTGAGTGTTTGAAAATTGAATGGAATTGAAAGTCAAAAATTGAACGTGTGGCTCCCAAGTCAGAGACATGCGCCGAGCGATTTTGTCAGCGGCGGCTGGCTCATAAAAAATCATCGGCGGCGGCTGAAAATCGGCTGTCAGCCGGCTGAAACAACTTCATGATACAATTATATGAAGGTAGAGAAATTCATATATAATAGGAAACAATATTATAGAAATAAGATAACAAATAGGAAAGAAGTGAAAATTATCTAGCTTCAAATACTAAAATGAGTGAACTAAATATAGGTTTGTTCATTTACTAAAATTGTTTACGAATTTGTAACAATTGTTACTGGAAAGTGTTCATTAACTCAAAAAGTTTACATGGAGATACAAAGAAGTCTAAATACAAATTACCATGATATAAATATAGAAGGTACTTCCATTCTCTCTTTGTTTTTAAAAATAAGTATTTTTGAAGTTTGTTTTTTGAGAGAAATAAAGAAAAATGTTCCCATATAGTAAAAAATTTAAGTCTTCCCCTAGAAATTTTTTTACAAAAATGTGTAATTTTCTTAACAAAAATTTGGGAATAAATAAAGTTATATACATAACTACTTATCTGTGAAGTTTAAAAAGTGATTATGTAATAACTTATCTAACATTTTTAAGTTTTCTGCTTAATACAAATCTTTTAACTATATTTTCATCTAAATTTGACGCTGAGAAACCAAATTGATTGATGATTTGGGTTATTTGACAACGCATTTTCATTAAGTTTAACAAATAGTAATTGATATTGCATTCTGTTTAATTTACACAATATATTTCTTGTTGATTGTAACATCCCTTTCTAAAAAAATTGGTGTAATAATCGGTGAGATCATTTACCAAGTCTATTTCACAGATCTTATAGGCTCTTTAGCCACTGTTGGCGAACACCAGGAAATGCAGGGAATTTAAAAAATGCTGCTCTCTTATTTTTTTGCTTATGCCCTAATCAAGTACGAAGATTTATGTTTTTTTTTTGTTTTAAAATAATTTTCTTGTTTTTGAATTGTCTAAATTATTTTCTTCAAAATGGTTGTTGTCTTTGATAATGAAAAATTAAAATATTATTACCATGTTTTTAAAACATAAAAATAAAATGAAATTATTATACAAAAGTTTGAAAAATAAAGAAAAAAATATGTGTTGGATATAATGTTTGGAACAAAATTATAAAGCAAATACACGAACCTTGTAGCATAGACATAATAATTGTTTTAAAGATTCTACTTCTTTTTTTCGTCCATAGACAAGACGATACAATCGTCGAACAGAATTTGGGCATTAATTGTTTAATTTATACATTCTGTATTTTATAAAAACAATTTTGAAATAATTTTTTAATAAAATTTTCAAACAAACAGGAAACAGAGGGGGAAATATTAAATTAATACGGTAGCACGATTTTACCGGAAACTTCACAATATTTATACTTGTCAGATGGTGAATGTCAAGAAAAAATGAGAGAATGGAAGTACCTTCTATATTTATATCATGCAAATTACTACTAGTAAAATTTTTATCCAACCACCTGTTGTGTGGTTTGTTGTAAAATTAATTATTTCAAAAATATCTGAAAAAGGAAATCTGAAAAATGTGCATTTCTTTGTTAAAAAACATGTATGCGTATGTAAAAAGAATGCATGTTTCCTTAATTTATTATTTTTCTTCTATTACTTTAATATTAATGGCAAATAATTTTGTTTGTTTCTAATACATGATCAGAGATGGAAAGTGGCATTTTTGTATTTGTAAATATATAAAATTAAAAAATTATGAAAAATGCGCAAATACAGTAAGAATACATGAAACAGTGTAAAGATTTTCATATAAAATGTCAATTTCTAAAAAAAATTGCAATTTAAAATATTATCAAACAAAATACATCATTGTCTACATTGGGAAATTCTAGTTTTAAAATTAATATTAAAAAATGGTATTACACCACAAATTTTCCTAAAAAATTAATAATTGTGTTTACTATTTGTTATATTTTGTATTTTTCATACAAATGAAGAAAGAAAATAAAATAAAACTTCAAATACATTTAAATAAAAATTGCGAATTTCAAAACAAAAGAGAATTGCCGACCACATGAAATTGTGTACCCCTCCCCAATCTTCTCACCTATCTCATCACTTATAAACTCAAGAATTGCTACAACGGAAATTGCAAGTCTGGACAGGGACTTTTTCATATTTGGGAGAGTAATATTGTAAGTTTCTGATTTACTCTCTCGTTGCTAGTTTCTGCTGGGAAACTAAATGAACAGATCTTATGTTTTAAAAATGTTCTTTCAATTTCATTCAATTTAAAAACTCAATTGCAATAATATGAGCTAGGGTTTTTCTATATTAAGTTGACGATATGTACTTAGTGAAAAATTTACAAATTGAATAAATACAAATCTATAATTATATCCAAGATACACAGAAAACTGATATAAATAAATAAATAAATATTAAAAAATAATATCAATCGGCGGCTAATTTCCAGCCGCTAATTAGTCGAAAAAAAATCGGCGGCGGCGGCTGGTCAAAAGCATTCGGGGGCTCGGCTAAGCCGGCTCTCAGCCGATCGGCGCAGGGCTCTGGTGTACGTGCAAAAAACAAAGAACGATATTAATTTTCAGAAGTTCAAGTTTTTATTAAAAACAATTTTAAAACTTTTCAATAATTAAAAATGACAGAAATTGCTGGAGGCCACGGTGAACCAAATCCGAATAGTAGCTGGCTAGGTGCTCGTGGCATGTGGCTGGCATATTTTTTGGGAGTTTTAGGAGCACATTTGATATTGTTGTCTGTGCCATTTGTAAGCATACCCATGGCTTGGACTTTGACAAATCTGATGCACAATGCGGTAAATAATAATGGGCAAATATGTAAAAGTAATATTTTAAAGATTTTCTCATTTAGGCCCACTTGTATTTTTTGCACATAATAAAGGGAGCTCCATGGTTTTCAATTGAAAATGATACCGGTCGTCAGCTAACACATTGGGAACAAATCGATGATGGTGAACAATTTACAGCAACACGCAAATTTCTCACAGCTGTACCCATAGTGCTGTAAGTGTAATTTAATTACAAAGTATTCGTAAGCATATAACTAGATACATACATACAAATATATACAGGTGTACTTATGATTTGCATTTATATTTTCTAGATTTCTTTTATGTTGTTTATATACACGCAATGACACCGATCACTTCATAGCCAATTTTATTTCGTTAGTGATTGTCACTCTACCTAAATTGCCACAGTTTCATGGTGTACGTCTATTTAACATAAACAAATATTAAGCATTTTTCGTTTATCTAATACCAATACGGCTATAGATTTTGCTAAATGGCGCTGTTACTTTTGGAACAGAATATCAGAAGAACTATAAATAAATAAATGGTTATTTATTAAAAATAAATAAAATTAAGCATTTCCTATATGCTTGATACTAACTATGTACATATAAATTTTGATGAATGTTGAGGAAGCTACCTCCACGGAAAATTTTTCATTATTTTTTAAATCATCATTTGGTTATAGATAAAGTTAATTTTATTAAATGTTAAATACATATATTGTACATCATTTTATTTATTGTATAAAAAAATAATAAACCTATTTACGAATATGACTTGTGATTCAAGCAGAATTAATTTACTAATTGGATCAACAATAAAAACAAAAATAAATTTTTTGCTGGTTTTATTAAATATTTTCAGCACCACTGTGTATGACATTGTACGTATCAAATGTCAATCATTAGCCACTTTAGAATCATTATATTTAAGTACACTTTTTGCTGTTTATTGAATAAAAGTTAGTATATCATCGAGAACTGCAAATTAAATAAATAAAATAGATTACATTTTTTTGAGAGTAAATCATCGCTTCGCTCTTGAAAAGTTTGGTAAATAGAAAATAAGTAGAAATTTTCTTCATTTTTTTACTGTTTTTTGTGATAGTAAAAAAATAATTTATAGTCGTCTATTAACGTAACTTAAACAAACAGATGTTTATAAGTGTTTTCTCTCTTTTTTTTCCTAAATAAAATCATTAAAGTTTTTGATTTAGTTGCAATTGTGCTTTTGAACGAACGCAGTGTGGTAGAGAAGGTTTAGAATAAAAAGAATTTGAAGGTGAGAAAGAAATTTATGCAATAAGAAAATTAGTACATTAATTTTATAAAAATTAACAATAATACAAAAATGTTTTCAACTTGCTTTTAAATTTATGAAACGGTTATTAAATCAAGTGTTGAATTTAAAATGATTGAGGGTAGGTAGTCATTTCTGAAATTGAATTCACCCTATATCTTATTCAAGAAATTTGATGAAGGAAACTTTTGTTATTTGCATAGGCGAAGAAAGGTCACTCTTTGGGGGGGGGGGGGGGGGCAGCGGGAATTGACCCAAAAATTGCTTTTGCATCCCTAGAATTATTAAAAATTGCCTGGAATTATCTATTTTAGTATTACTTAAGAAAATCACCAGTCATAATGCCCCCCTCCCTCCCGGAGAAAAAATTTCTAGCTATGCCAATGGCTATTTGCAGCGGCGCACAGTGGGGTGAATGGTAGAGCAAGGGCTCAGGTGATTATTTTCGCCACTAGTAATTTGAATATACGTTGGATGTCAAAACATATTTTACAGTACATTTTTCTGACATTTCAAGTATAAATTTCTCAAAGCGAATTGAGGTGAATGAATTTTCCTTGGACTTTTTTGTATTTTGGAGAAAATGGTCTTATTTGACTATTTTTGCTGTAACTTTGGAATGAAATAACAAAAATTAAAAATTTTAAAAACCCCCAACTTTTTTCAGAAAAGATGCTATATCTTCTAAACGGCTGGACCGATTTTCTTCAAACATATCTAAGAACCCTCTCGATCAAGTCATCTTTCAAACAGAAAAACTAAATGAAAATAGGTTCAGCCGTTTGGGCTGTACGTGGACACGGACAGACACACACTACAAACTTATAACACCCCTTTTTTTAGTCGGGGGTTAAAAAAGATAAATGAGTAAATTAAGTTGTAAATTAGAGCATACTTTATGTGCATTTAAAAAAAATATATTTTTTTTGTTTAAATAAACAAAATAAATATTATTATTTTTTTATAAATATGGGGGTTAATATGTATTTTTCACATTGATTTTTACCAACTGGAATTATCTCTCAAAAACCTCCATAACTCAAAAATCGCACAAATGCGCAAATAGGTATATATATATATTTTAAGAGCATAAAAGCATTTTTCCCTGCACTCATCCGCAAAGTTTTTGAAACTCAATGTATATGTCAAAAATACCACATTTTTAGAGCAATTTAATTTTTTTTTTATCTAAACAAAAAATGATTTTTTAAATGCTCATATACCTGAAGTTGACGGTTCCATTGTAAAACTTTTACTTATAGAAGTCATAACAAATGATTAGATATAATCACTTGAAATATCAAAATTTTCTATTTTAATCAATTTTATCTCCTTTCATAGGGTACCAAATACGGTTGTGAAAGTTAAAGTTCATCTTTTGAATTAATCGCCACTTGTGAAGGCTTTCACCCCACAGTGCGCCGTTGGGAAAGAAAACCATAGAAAAACGTCAAAGAAAGAAATGTATGTACCTTCAAAGAAGTTGCTCTTAAGAACACCCACACATTTGCATTACTATTGTGCAATAATTGATATCCTTACCACAGAATACTTCCTTACTAATATTATAAATGTGAAAGTGACTTTGTTTGCTACGCTTTCACGCACAAACCAGTGAACTGATTTTGAAAATTCTTTCACCAATGGAAAGCCAAGCATAGGCTATTTTATTAATCAGGTTCGGAACCGATTTTTTATATTTGGTACGGATTTTCAAACCGCTAAACCGATTTTGGAAATTCTTTCACAAATGGAAAGCTACATTACCAGCGGGAGAAACATCGCTTATTTTTTATCTGGTTCGGAACCGGTTTTTTATATTTAGTTCGGATTTTTTCTGAAAAACACATTTTTGGGCCGATTAGGGCAATTTTCGTTTCGGGTTTGATTGTTTAAACAATTTTAAAAACGGGTTTTATTGTTTTTTAATTTGTTATTGCCTCTTTGTCGGTTTTTATAGATTTTTTGTAATATAAGTGAGTAACAAATAACAAAACAATCATAAATTTTAAGTGTAGTTTCCAAAATATCAGATCAACGCGAGCGGAACCGCGGGTAAAGGCCGGGGCACAATGAATCCGTCATACGTTAAACTTCACCTTTTTCAACTGATAACTAAGTTGAAATACATTGTTTCTTATGAGGGCTGTTACATTCAGTACGTGTCCGTCAGCACAAAGTACAAAAACTGGTCAACTTTTAACTTTTTGCGTACGTTGAGTAGTTTGACAGATATTGGTTGGCTTTTTGGTATGTTCTGATTTAGGATTTTGTGTTTTGTGGCAGCAAAAATAAAATTAAACAAAAGAAATAAACGAAATAAATAAAAAAATTTAATTTAATAAATAAAATGTAGAATCAACCTATTGAAGCTGTTCAAATGCTTCCGTCAATAAAGTACTCATTGTGCCAACATTCTCCGTCGTTGCGTTAATGTCAGTTGAAAAAGGCGAAGTATAACGTATGACGGATTCATTGTGCCCCGGCCTTTAAAGCTAGCTGTACAATAAAATTGTCTGTATGTATATATAAAATCGAATGGTTTTTGCGAGTACGTTAAAATATACAATACGCGTATTGTGACGATCTACATTTTAATAGTTCCATTAAAAAATTGTATATCGGTTTGTCTTTTATTGAAAACGAATTCTTCCCTCGGACACTATTATATTTTGTATAAAATTTTATTTATTTTCGAATTTACTCCGTAAGAAACCACATAAAGCCTAAGTATCAGATATTTTCAAGTTATTTTTTTATAATAAACGTTATTTGAATTTGTTTTTTAATAAACGCATATTGGTACCTTAATATTTAAAAACCGAGATTCTTGCATTTTCCGATATAAATTTTAGATATTGTTCTATCGAAATATACAAAAAACTGAATTTCAAAAAAATAATGAGTTAGGTTCTATCCATCGGGCGCGTCCCCAGGCGGCGGATAGGGGAGGGACATTATCAGCAACCTTCCTGATACACTGCAAAAAGTGGTCATTATGTTGCTGACATGTCTCGGGTCTGGCACGAACTTGCGGGATTTCTATTTCAGAAACTCGCAGGATCGTTGTCATACCCATGTATGTGATCGTGATGGGGAGACGCTATCTCATATGATCAACCTTCCAATTTTGAAGGAGATCGTGTTAGGTAGTTACTCCTAATGAATTCTAAGAAGATCACATGTTACTCCATAGGATGTCATGAATCCTACTTGGAATACATGTTGTGGCTCCTTTCTTATGGTATAGTTTTATCTATGCTTGGAGCCCGCGGACCAAAACTAAACCACTTGTAAGGTTAAGGTGGATGGTAGCAGTGCCGAGAACCTGAATGGCTAGTTAGTGGTTAAAGAAGACTAGTCGCTAACAGCTCCACCAGCATGGAACCACCGACTTTGGGGGCGTGCAAGTATTTTAGGTATAGTGAACAACATACCGGATCTCATTGATTACTGCATTCCGAAACCCTACTTCAATAGGAACTTCCAAATTTCTTTGGCAGAAGGGTATTCCCCATCGAATGGAGCCATACAGGTCTTCACGGACAACTCAAAAAATGGCGGAAGGGTTGGAGGAGGCGTCTTCATTCCCGAATACGGAATTGAAATGCCCTTCAGACTCCCGAACGAATGTAGTATACTACAGGCGGAATTATCTGCTATAAAAAGAGCTACACAATGGCTAAGGTTCTATCGGATTTCAAATAGAGATATCCATATTATGACTGAGCAAATCTGCTATTAAGTCTCTCATAGGGGTGTATACCACATCCTTTCTTGTTCGGGAATGTCGTAAGGCCTTGGATGGTCTTGCGCAGCACTCAAATATCTCAATAAACTGGGTACATAGACACGGGACTATTTCAGGAAACATATTTGCGGATGAACTAGCAAAGAGGGGAATCACATTAGAGAAGTCGATATCGACAATCTTTGTGCACTACCACTCTCATCCTGCTGGAGACGTTTCGATGTAACCTTCTTGAAATTAGCTCAGAACAGATGGCGAAATGAGTCCACCTGTGCTATAGCGAGAACCCTCTGGCCTCGCCTGGACTTCCGTAGAACGGAAAATCTCATTAAATTCCACAGGAAGCACCTGAGAAACATCGTGGCCACGTTGACCGGTCACTGTACCTTCGGAACCCATGCTAAACGTATGGGTCTCCCGTATAACGACTACTGCTACAGTTGCAATGACGAGGAAGAGGAAGAAAGTACGCTACATTTCCTGTGTCTTTGTCCCGCTCAGAACCTTATCGGGCTCAAATATCTGAGCCTCTATATTAGGAATAGTGGTTGGTATAATCGCTGACCCCACCCCCCACCCCTAACCAAATTTCTTGACCTACTCCCATTTCTCACTCTCACTTCTCATCTTTCTAATTCTACCCTTCTCACTCTCCTCTTATTTCTCTCCCTCTCTCTCTCTTCCTTTAACTTACAGGTAGCACAAAGGGATCATCATATTGAACCCAAGTGAGCTGGATTCTGTTTTTCCAATTTCCTACCAGCAGCCTGCTAAACAAACCTAACCTAACCTAGGTCCTATCTATATTAAGGTAACGATATGCAAAATAAACAACCATAAATCCTCTCATAACTGCTTTTATGACAAATTTTAAACTAGTACTCGATTGGTGCCAATTTAACTAAAATCGGGCGATTTTACAATTTACAAAAATTTATAGCTTATCGGGAAGTTTTAGGGATGGTCAACAGATTTATATACATACATATATTTCTATTTTTTCTGTTTTACTCCAAACAAAGTTATTGAATCATTTTATCATTGCCTTTGTCGTCCCCAAATTTTTTAATGCAGAAGAAAATTAGTTAAACATATGTAGAATTAATACAAAAATTGCTAAATTTTTATAATTAACAAAATTTCAAGTGTAAATTGCAGTTTTTTTTAGCAATTTCTAGAATAACCCTTGTTAATTTGTTTTTGATTTTCTTTTTCATCTTCAGACATCAGTATGGTTGTGGTTAAAGAAGAAGATTTCGGTAGCATAACCAATCCTATGACTAAACAAAAATCTAAAGTCCGTCGTTTTACCCTAACGAATAATAAGCAAATGTCAGTACAACTACTGACTTTGGGCGTCAATATTGCCAGTGTGCGTTTACCTGACAAAAAAGGTCAAGTTGATGAACTATCCCTAAGTTTTGATAATATTGAAGGGTATATTGCGACACAGCCTGCTTATATTGGAGCAACAATGGGTCGTGTAGCGAATCGTGTGGCCAATGGACGTTTTACTTTAAACGGCAAAGATATACAGGTTACCAAAAATTTTAAAGATAAATACCAACTACATGGAGGTTTCATTGGTTTCGATAGTGTCATATGGGAAGTAGTAAAAACTTTACCCGACGGCGTTGTCTTCAAACATATCAGTCCACATGGGCACGAGGGATACCCTGGCGAAGTTACTTGCACTATAACATGCACTTTAAATGATGACAATGAATTTCGGATGCAAATTGAAGCAACCACCAATCAAACAACATGCGTGAATGTTACAAATCATGCTTACTTTAATTTAGCCGGTCATAATTCTGGAAAGCAGGGTCTTTATCAACACACTGTTATGATAAATGCAGATAATATTGTCGACACCGATTTGGATCAGATACCTACTGGCAAATTGATTCCCGTAGATAACACTATGTTTGATTTAAGAAAACCCGCCAAAATGGCCGATCGTTTACCCTTATTTCAAGATAAACCTATAAAGGGATACGATAATTGTTATTGTGTTAAGTTAGATGGTGCTAAAACTACGCACATTGCTCGTGTTGAACATCCTGAAAGAGGACGTTGGTTGGAGATTTTAACCAATCAACCGGGTGTTCAATTTTACACTTCCAACAATTTACCGGATGTTGATAAAGGCGAGAAACCTTTAAATGGCAAAGAAGGCGCGCGTTATGTTAAATATGGTGCTTTCTGCTTGGAAACTCAAAAATACCCCGACTCTATGAATCATAGTAATTTTCCGACAATATTTTTAAATCCTGGTGAAAAATATTATCATGATGTGATATATAAGTTTGGCAATTAGATTAAATTAAAGAAAGTCCACAAAAATGTTGCAAGTAACAAAATTTAATAAATATTTAAACATTTCAGTAAAATATTTTATTGTTTTGTCATTTAAAAGTAATTTTCAGGATATTCAATGGCATGAAATTTGCCATAAACAAAAGGAAAGTAAAAAGTGTATTTTAAATCTTATAATATTTTAGAATCTACTACAATCGTTACCTTAATATATATTTTTGTATTTTTCGACACCTTCATGAATTCCACATCTGAAAATTTCCTAATCAAATTTTTCGTTCACATGGATTTTAATTTCGTATCGTCAATTGCAATCAAATTAAAAACTTACATACATATTTCTACTTTTTCCAACAGAATAATTTTTTCATAAATTGTCAACATATTTCGCAATAGAATAATAATACCAATTGTTCACACGTTCTGAAATTTCCATGTGAAATTTTATATATGATTTAGACGTTCTATCGAAATATACAATAAACTCAATTTAAAAAAAAACTGAGTTAGGAACTTTCTATATGAAGGCATTGGTATGTGTAATCGTATGATGAAAAACAATTTAAGCTGGATTCACCTATTGTTTCGGAACAAAGTTGTATTCTGTGACAAAGTTTTTGTCCGGACAAATTTTTTCTATGTGGAGTTTGGCGTTTCTCATTTTGAGAGAGAGAGAGAGAGAAGAAGAGAACAAAATTTGTTCGGAACATTTTCTACCAAGGTGTATCTAACTAGGTGGCAGCGCTACTTCAGCTGATAATTTTTTGCTCCATGTGCTTTGTAGCTGAAGAATGTCAAAAACTTCGATTTTGTTTTGGTTTTAGTACAATTATTTTTCTGCTTTTGACATTCTTCGGTTCTTTCCACAGATATGGTTGCCGTAGTTTTGTATAACAAATCCTTACGCAGTCACCTGTATAATTACACCATGGTTTTTCTCCCCCTGAAACTAATCAGCTTAGCAATAAGACTTGCACAGTGTGATTTGGTACAAATGGATGAATCGTCTTGCAAAAAACTCTCAGTAAAAAAATTTTCTCCAGACAAAAATTTTGTTCCGAAACAATGGGTGAATTAACTTTTAGAAACAAAACCGATTTAAAAACATAAGAAATCAATTTTTCGGTTTTTGGCGATATTTTTTAGTTTTTTGGCGATTTATTTTATTTTTGGTGATATTTTTCATTTAAGCGCTTTTTTCGTTTTGCCGATTTTTTGTTTCGGCATTTTTCTAATCTTGGGATTATTTAGTTTTAGCGTTTTTGAAAATTTCAAGAGTGGCTCCTACGGGTTTCGAGCCCTAAAAATGATTTTCAAAATCGATCGGAATTCATCACACCTTACTAATTACCATATGAATGAGCTTATGATATGAACTTTAAATAATACGAACATAATAGGATTTAGTGAGTGTATTATTAAATTAAGTTTTATTATATTACTTGCCTGAAAGGATGTTGTTATCCATTTCGCTGAATTATATTATTATCACGGTTAAGATTTTCACTATATTTATGTATGTACTACATATGTATTAGAGAGCTGCGTAAACAGTCTTGAGGTTTTTACATTTCAAGACTGTTTACGCAGCTCTCTATTAAATGTATTCACGTCGCATGTATTATACTATCTTGGAGGCTACACGTTCAATGTTTGCTTCAATTTTTGTTTCAAAGTTCAATACATTCACACTTTTTTACTACCACACTCATACATTTGGGAATTGAATACCAGGTGGCCTTCAATTTTTCTTTCAACGCTTCATTCAATTTGTCTTTCAATTTAACAGCTGTTTTAAAATAAATTTTGTGTTTGTAAAAAATTTAAAACAGAAGTAATTTCCCTTGCTGAAATAAAATATGTAGGCGAAAATTTTTAATTTTTTGCTCGACGACGGCACTTTGAACATAAAATTGGTAATCAAATTGCTTGCAGCCTACGTCACAACTTCAATTTTAGTAAATTTTGACTAACCATACGTGTGAAAAAATTGAAAGCAATTTATTGAACGTGTAGCCTCAAGGTAAACCAATAATAAATGCTGTCGTACTATAAGCGAAGCACTATGGATGTATTGGTGTATGTGTATATCAGTTGTAACAAGCGATGTCGCAAGACACCTTGTTTGTAACAAACACTCAAAAGAAGTACTGATGATTAGTGTATGCTTGTTATTTTTCATATTGTACGTTTGAGTGTGTGTGTGTAATATGTAGATGGTAAGCTCCCGGTTGGGTTTTTTGAGCGACTTTGTCATATTGATATTTTCATCTATGATTCCTCCTTTCAAACTAGGTCTCATAGCGAAATTTGTATGAAAATATCGATATGCATAGACATGTCGATGAATGTACGTGACAACGACACAGCTAAAGACAGTTTTGTAGACATTTTTATAGTAGATTCACCTTATAAAAGAAAGTTGAAAGTAATCGACATTGTCTGTTATTATTCGATACCAAGCTGAACTCTGCTGGAATTTGTCTGCTACAAGTATTCGTTAATGGTTGAAGGAAAAAAAATAACGGATTATTATATTTTTGTTTGTCAACGCATTGACGAATGTTGAAACTTAGCAACATTGTCTGTTATGAGTGGATGTAAAGCTGAGTTGTTCTGCTGCACATAAACTATTGAAAAAAAATATATAACGGTTCTTTTTTTAATTTGCTTTTTTTTTCTTCAATTTAAGATTAAATGTCATTTTTCTTCAGTTTAGTAAAGTTCTCAGTGAAGAGTGTTTATAAAAGTGATTTAAGAAATATAATTTACTTCTAAAAATAAAATATATAATTTACTTTAAAATCAGTTAATAAGTTTTAAAAATTATAAAAAGTAAGTTAAAATGTCATCGAAAAGAAAATTGAAAAGGGCAATTAAAAAACAACAGACTCAATATTTACAACGTTTGAACCAGCTTAGCCCAAACATAAATATAAGACAAATTGCTTCCGAAAGTGTTGTTGAAGTGATTAATATTGACGGAAGAGTCGAGGAAATCCCTATAAGTCTACGGGAAAAATTGAGAACGCTTTTTGTTAAATATCATATTCGAAAAGCTTTTGGTAATGAGTTGCTTAAGATTTTACAAGAGGAACACATGGATGTGCCTCTAAATATTGACACTCTTCTCAATATCAAAAGAGAAGAAATGGTTCTTCGTAGCGTAAATCCTGGTCAATATTATCATTTGGGACTTACACACCAGTTATTGAAAATTTCCAACTACTTTACAGAAAGTGAAACAGTAACTATTGACATAGGACTTGACGGAGTTCCTTTATATAAAAGCACAAACAAGTCATTGTGGCCCATTTTGGGCAAAGTCGTAAGTCCCACGATAAAATCTGTATTTTTAATTGGAGCATTTTATGGTGAAGGAAAACCTAAATGCATAAATTCTTTTTTACATGATTTCATTTATGAAGCAAAACAATTAATTGCTGATGGTCTTACTTGTACTGATAAAACTTTACCATTTAAAATAAGATTATTTATTTGTGATGCACCGGCTCGCGCTTTTGTTGCTGGTACTGTAGGTCATTGCTCTTTCCATGGATGTAGTCGTTGTCAACAAGTTGGAAGAAGGGTAGGGCATGTAACCGTTTATGATACAATAGCTGGACCTTTGAGAACAGATGAAAACTTTTGTCTTCGAAGTCAACTTGAGCATCACAGCATACAATTTAAAACTGAGCAAAGCGACCTTGAGCGTATGGGTGTAAAAATGGTAAGTCAAATCCCTCTGGACTGCATGCACCTGATCGATTTGGGCGTCGGAAGAAAATTATTGAAACAGATAGTTGCCAAAATGTCTTTAGAAAATAGAAACTTATTATCAGTAAAGCTGCAGTCTTACAGTGGATTTCTGCCTAAAGAGTTTGGCCGACACCCAAGGCCTTTGTCAGAGCTTGGAAGATGGAAAGCATTGGAATTTCGGCACTTCATATTATATTTGGGGATAGTTGCGCTAAAAGGCATTGTGAATGATGATATTTATTATCATTTTCTTCTTTTAAGTGTCGCTTATTGGTTATTGTCTTGTCCTCTTCACTATAAGACCAATATAGCAACAGCAAGACAACTACTGTCTGATTTCGTTTTGTTTTACCCAAATTTGTATTCTGAGAGGGACTTAGTGTATAACGTGCACAACCTGCTGCACTTTCCTGATTGTGTTGAAGCTTTTGGACTGCCCAACAATTTTGCGGCTTATGATTTCGAAAATTATCTAAGACATATAAAGAAATTTGTGCGACGTCCTTCCAATGTGCTGTCACAATTAAAAACAAAGCTAAAGAATGCATCAACAATAAACAATTACACCATATACAGCAAACGAGATTTAAAAAAGGGAAGAGTTCTAAACGTAGCTAACATTAATTATTACATAAGTCCGGATTTTCCTAATAACTTATGTTCAATAAAGTCTGAGGAGCAACAGAAAACAATAATTGTAAAGGTATCATCACTTTCTGGAGATATTATCAAAGGAAAACAAATAACCAATACTAGAAGCTTTTTTAATTTACCAACCATATCAGATTCTATTGGAATTTATGAATCTGATGGCAAAGAAAATGAAACAGAAATCACATTCAGCATTAACCAAATTCATTCCAAAATGATTTTGCTACCATTTGAAAATAGAAACGTTTTAATGACCTTGCTTCATACTGTTAATTGATTAAATTATTTCTTTAAATAAAGTAAATAAAATAATCTGCGTAATTGTCTTATTTTCTTGGCTTTGCATCTTTTAATTCTTAGATATGAACTCCGAATCTAAATTGGATCTCATTTTAAAAAAGTTCGAGCGACTAGAAAATTTACCTGCAACAATTGATGTAATAGTGAGACAGCAGGTTCAACTGGAAATGAAGCTTGACAACTGCCTTAAAAAACAGGACGAATTGGCGAAAATTTTGGGCGAGCATAACATTTTATTGTCCCGAAATTTGTCTAATATATCTTTGGCTTCTGTCCGATTTCCTATAAAATCCGACGATGAGCTAAAATCACTTGAAGATGACCTTATGGGAGAAAACCGCGAAAACTTGGTATGTGAAGAAATATTAAAGGAAAACAATAAAATTCTTAACATAACATTATTTTTGAAGGTGATATCTATGCGCCGATTACTTTGCGACGATTTGGCTAGAAACTTGGAAAGAATTTTTGATTCGAATTTACTTTCCCAGTACAATTATGATGGAACCAAAGGCAAGAAAGCAATAAAGTTGTATTCGAACCTAACAACGGCTTTGAAAGGTTAGTATCATATAAAATTAAAGATTTTTTAAATATCAAGTTCTATTTCTATTCTATTTCTCTTTAATTAGAATGCACAAGCTTCCAGTCTTTTGAAAAATTTCTTTGCAACTTCCGCTCGGCTATTAAAAAAGTAAAAAATAGAGACGCTAAACGCCACTCTAGAAAAGATGAATCCAACATATCTATGGAAAGCCAAGAAACTTAAATCAATTAAACATTTAACAATCTAAAAATTACTTTTTATAGTACAACTTTTTCAACATTTTTAGTCTAAGGTCATTACAATGGCAATTAAAAAATTAATTATTAATGTCTTTTTTGATTTGAGTTAATTTTTTTTATTTCTTATATTATATTATATTTTTAACAATATTTGAATTAGTGCCTTAATTTTTTAATAAAAATGTTTAAATGTTTTTAAAAGAAATCTTTTTGTGTTGTAACTTTGGGTATGGGATGAACACCCATAGCATAAAAATTCATTTATGAAAAATCAGTAAAAAATTATATAACGACTCATAAAAGAAAAATTCACAGAAGAGGTAAAGTGATTTTGTCTGCTACGAATCTCTGGGATTGTGACGAATTACATAAAAACTCATATATGAATATCGTTGATATTGTCTGTTAGGACTCACTAATACGCGGACGCCTACTAAACAAAATCAATTTGGATCTTCTATGATGTTTTGGACAATTGCTTAAAAAATTCATGTATGACGCCAAAGAAAATTCAGCGTCTGTCATTTATGATTTAACATTGTCAGTACTTTTCACGATGAATCATCATGACGTTCGCCACCGGGCTATTATGTGATTAACCGCATACAACTAATGTTAATGCATGTGTGTGCCTTTGCATGTGCGCAGAAAAATAAAGGATCATACACACATACATACATGCATGACGGTTGTAAACGCGCTTATGCGTAGAAAGAAGCTAGTATCACAAATTCTTCCGTCACGAAGTGTTTTCTTCTTTACTCTTATACCTACAATACTCAAACAAATTTCTTGCAAACAATGTTGTTAACGTTTGTTTTATAAGATTTCGCTTTAGTAAAGCATTTGAAAAATCCCTCGTCTTGAAAGTTCTTATAAGATGTCTTGCGCAGGAGACTAATATGTATGTATGTTCTCAGAGCCTTTCTGTAGGTTTGTAGTTATGTTATTCTTTTGTTGCATAAATAGTTTGCCTATAGTGTTTCTTTGTTTTCTAAATCTTATAATGGACTTTTAAAAATATTAGGTTTAGAAAACAAAGAAAAGAAAGACTTTTGGGGGCTATTCAAAAAAATATACATACATACATACATATGTGTTGTATGTACATATGTACATATGTATGCAAATAGAACTATGAACCTTAACGAAGATACTGCTAATAAGTTATCAGTATCTTTTTTAAATTCAATGCTTTGCCTACTTTCGATTGTATGAAATTTATGATCTACTATAGTAACTTAAATATATATACATGTATTGCAGTAGTGATACAGAAAGCTTAAAATAAAAAGTATTTTAAGGTACAATAGAAAAAATGAATATGTACAATATATGTATATGAATTAAAAAAGGATATTGGGGAAGGGGACCCAATATTGGTTTTGAGAAGTCTAAAAATTAATATTTTTATAATTACAAATTGCTACGTATGTATTTATAAACTATTTTGGTTTTGAAAGAATTTCGTATATTTTGCTGAAAAAGTACCTTAAATTTTAGTACCATTTTGAAAAGTAGCTTTTCAAATATAATAAAAGTTTATATTAATTGAAGAGTTATTTTTATATTTTAAATATTGTTTAAATATTTATTTATTTATTTATTTACAAGAAAATATGTAATACAAAGCCTTTAAGGCCAATTATATAATATTACATAACAGTAAAAAAATACCTTAGGTACTAAATAATAATTGTTAATTAAATTAAATTCATACCATAACAATTCATTGATTCATAATATTAAAGATTTACTATCCCAACATAAAATCAGCTCCCCAGCCAAAGATAACATAAGTAGGAAATATAAAAAAAGATAAAAACAAAGTAAAGTAAGGTCCCATCAGTAGCCAGCAGTAGAAGTTAAGGTAAATTGAGTTAAATTTAATCTTTAGAGAGACGAGTTATCATAGAGAATATAATTTTAAAAGTTTCAAACGAAATACATTGTTTGAATGAGAGAAGACACGTAACTGATGTGGTAACTGCTTCCACCACCGCGAAACCCTGACAATAAAATATTTCTCTAAAAAAGATGAACGAATTCTTGGAAGAATAACCTGAGGGTTTCTGGTAGAGCGCGAAAATATGAATGACTCATATAAGGATAAGGGCCTAGAACTCTTAATAATTTTATAAAACAATAGAAGATTTCTGTACTTAATAAATTCATTAAAGCTGCATCCTAGAAATCTGTAACGGTTTTTTTAAACGGCAAAGAGATATATGTTACTAAAAATGTTGAAAACAAGTACCAAATACATGGTGGTTTCATTGGTTTCGATAGAGTCATATGGGATGTGGCAGAAACTCTACCAGACGGCGTTGTCTTCAGACACATTAGTCCCGATGGGCACGAGGGATACCCCAGCGAAGTTATTTGCACTATAACATGCACTTTAAATGATGACAATGAATTTCGGATGCAAATTGAAGCAACCACCAATCAAACAACATGCGTGAATGTTACAAATCATTCTTACTTTAATTTAGCGGGCCACAATTCTGGAAAGCAGGGTCTTTATCAACACACTGTTATGATAAATGCCGATAATATTGTCGACACCGATTTGGATCAAATACCTACTGGCAAATTGATTCCTGTAGATTATACTATGTTTGATTTAAGAAACCCCGCCAAAATGGCATATCGTTTACCATTATTTCAAGATAAACCCATAAAAGGATACGATAATTGTTATTGTGTTAAGTTAGATGGTGCTGAAACTACACACATTGCTCATGTGGAACATCCTGAAAGTGGACGTTGGTTGGAGATTTTAACCAATCAACCGGGTGTTCAATTTTACATTTCCAACAATTTACCGGATGTTGATAAAGGCGAGAAACCTTCAAATGGCAAAGAAGGCGCGCGTTATGTTAAATATGGTGCTTTCTGCTTGGAAACTCAAAAATACCCCGACTCAATATTATCATGATGTGATATATAAGTTTGGTAATTAAATAAAATTTAAGAAACTACATAATTAAAATAGATGATTTTTGTATATGCATGTAAGTGCACAAAATATGTTTAATTTACTTTAAAAAAAAGAAAAAAGAGATATCATACAAACCAAAAAATGTAGTATATCCTGAAGAAGTTAACCGAAGGTTAAGGAAATATTGAACTAATAAATTCAAAATATAAACTGACCTAAGCTTAAGAAAATAGTTTAACTTAACATAATAAAAATTAGATAAAAATATTAGATAAACATACTTTTTAGGGTCCCGTACACCAAAGGTGAAAAGGAACCCTATTGTTTTCGCTACGCTGTCCGTCTGTTCGTCACACGGTATTTTCTCAGGAACCGTAAGAACATGAACATATGTACATATATTGAAACTTGAAATTTGTAAAATTAGTGTATTTTTATACAGACTACAACAATTAACACTAAAATTTAAAAAATTTAAATTAAAGGGTGGTCCATCAGTTAATGCAATTTCGACTATGTAATTTTGACAATTTGCTATATCTTGGAAACCGTAAGAGGCAAACACTTGAAATTTTCAAAAACGGTAAAACTAAAAAACCCGAATATTATAAAATCGCCAAACCAAAAAAAAAAAATCGCCAAAAATTAAAAAAAAATCGCCAAAACGAAAAAAATCGCCAAGATTTAAAAATATTCTAACACTAAAATAAATCGCCAAATTCGAAAAAAATCGCCAAAATGAACAAAATCTCCAAATTGAAAAAAAACGCCGAAAATCGAAAAAAATCGTCAAAACAAAATGTCGCCAAAACAAAAAAAAAATTATGTAAAATAAATCGCAAAAATGAAAAAAATCGCCAAAAATAAAAAAAATCGGCAAAATGGAAAAACGCCAAAAACCGAAAAAAATCGCCAAAACGAGAAAATAAAGTGTCAAAACTAAAAAAATAGCCAAAACTTAAAAACCGAAAAGACCCCAAAAACGAAAAAAATGCCAAAACTATATATTATATAGGATGAAGTTTGTATTAAATTACATATCTAGTGTTCGTACGGAAACCTTCGTGCGCGAGTCAGAGGCGCACTTTACATAATTTATTTATATTGTAAAAAAAATCTTGAAGATTGAAAAATCCCAGTGGTCATACCAAACATACACATGCACTCAGGCATAAATTTTTTCAAAAATAAAATTTAAAACATAATGCCGCAATTATTAAATTATACTTGTTGAAGTGTACGAAATTATTTATGACTTACCATACAAATTGTTAAGGTCTTCCTGAACTGCAAGACAGTGTTTTTAAAATGTTTGTGTCCTCCGATTTCGAAGTTACATAGCATTAATTTTCGCAATTGTTGGATTATAAATTTTGTATGTATGTAAGTATATGATATATTATAGATAAAGGAGACTTTATAATTAAATATACACTACTTTTTCCTCAATATTTTACAATACAAGTGTTACAAAACTTATTAAACACAAAATTAGTTCGTAAAAACTTGATTTTAATATTTGGAGGGAAGCACAATGACCAGAGTCCGAGGGCGATATACATGTTACATGTATTGGAGGTCATCGGCGGCAAGCTTAGAATATTCTTGGCCGCGGCCAAGGCGAATTCACATAAGGTGATCTTAATTCGCCAGCTGACAAAGTTTCCCTGCTGTCAAATGAACCAAAACGTTAAGAAATATTTTGACAGCAGGAAATTTTACACTAACAAATATACAAGGCGAATACGCAGAGTTGCAAATTAAGACCACCTTATATCAATTCGCCTTGGCCGCGGCTAAGTAAAGGTAGAATTAGTAAAATCGTATCATTCTACTTTACAGCTTGCCGTATCGTTCAACTTTGTGCACAAGTTATAGAAAATGTAACAGTTTACACAGAACATTTTTTTTTTGTTTGGCATTAAATACGGCGTTTTTGACATTCGCTACAGAAAAATCTGTTTTCTGCAAATTCCTACGTCAGCAGTGCTACCACCACATATTTTATAACTAGTAACATGCATTGTATATTGTACGGTTTTTGTCAGCTGACACGCAACATCACGATACGATTTTACTAATTCTACCTTAAGATGTCTCGGCTATCGGTCGGTTAACACCAAGGCGAATTGATATAAGGTGGTCTTGATTTGCAACTCTGCGTATTCGCCTTGTATATTTGTTAGTGTAAAATTTCCTGCTGTCAAAATATTTCTTAACGTTTTGGTTCATTTCTGTCAAATTTTAAAATACATCTTTTTAAGGTTACTAACAACAATATAGTCAAATCGGTTTATCCGCTAGACGATAATAGCCACACACTTTAACGAGGCCTAAGTAACTTCAAAAATCGTAGGCAGCGGCTGCTGTAATTTGAAACTCCCTTGGATGTCAAAGAACATTTTTCGGTACGTATTTCTGACATCAAAAATATAGCGAATTCTAGTGAATATACCTTTTATGTAACTTAGGTATATTCATATATGAATTCAACTTGTATGGAATTAATTTGCTTAATATAGGAGTTAGTGATGGTATCTGATTGTCAAAGAAAATTTCGGAAAAAAATCAAAAGATTGGCTGCAACTGCTGTTAGTAAAACAGCTCGAGTATTTTTAATTTAACGAGCTTGCTCTCGCAAAAAAAATTGATTAGCCTGCATATCATCGGTTGGTTATTGGTTTGCGGCACAGTATATTCAAAATACATTAAGATTGCCGCAAACCAATAACCAACCGACGATATATGCTACAAATAGAAAGCAACCTTATTATTTTAAGGCGCACATGAACTCTTCCAGTTGGTAAATTATATAATACCTGGCAGTACTATTCTCAAAAATAAACATTGGAAAAATTATTACCAGGTCTTACGAAAAAATAAGTTATTAAATTTGTACTAATTACATATATTTATAAGTATAAAATACTTATTATTCATACATACATAAGTAAATTAGTTGTAAATGTCTTAACTAAGTTGGAAAAGTTCAGCAGTTCTAAGAAATTATATGTAGTTATCAGCGATTATCGCAGTGTTGAAGAAATTATGCAAGCTGGCAACATTGTATTAATGACCAATTTTACACTCAATTGCCTTCTCTTGCCTTCAACAGACGTTAGCTCAATAATACACATTATTAGAATCTAAATTTTGAGTGCCAAATTAAACCCAAATTTATTTACAAAATAATTCCAATTTGTTGGTTAAGGAAATAGTTTTCTTGAAAACGTAAAAGTAAAAGGCTTCAAAGTGTTGAATTTACCACAATTGTATTTGCAGGCCAATTCAGGTTCGTCAAGAAGTCAAGCGACTAGCAAAATGCCCGTAAGTAAAATCTTATTGTTCCCACATAAAAAAACTAGACGTACATACGTACCAATGTACATAAAATCTACTTTAAATGCCACTTATGATTATTGGAATTATTTTTGCTTCGTAAAATTAAAGGTGCATGAATTTAAGGTAGAAATGACTTGTTCTGGCTGTTCCGGAGCAGTGGAAAGGGTATTGGGCAAGCTGGGAGGTAAGAGTTATTTATACCTACTTAAAAATGAAAAGGCTATACATACATATTCATTTATTCAATATAAATTAATCGTGAACAAGTACACGTCAATTTTAAAATATTTGTACGTATGTATGCACATACATACACCCTTATAGTTATCAACATCGACGTCGTCCATACAAGACCGAAAAATTGGGGCTTGCCTAGCCATCATCGAAAACAACTGAGTGGGCTCTCGAGAGCCCGTATACAAGAACCAACTTTTGGAACTTTTTTGGTATTTTGACGTGACGTCGAAATTGACAACTGCAATAAGGGTAATCAAAATTATTTTTGTTTAAAATAAAATAATCACCCTTGTCGGGAATAAGGGGCGAACATTTTGTTTACGTGAAATATTTCCCATGAACAAGAAATTATGAACAAAATTACAAAATAGTACACTGACAT
The DNA here is from genome assembly GCA_949987645.1 of Tachina grossa. Lineage (NCBI taxonomy): Eukaryota > Metazoa > Arthropoda > Insecta > Diptera > Tachinidae > Tachina > Tachina grossa. Next base: position 151,981,102 of record OX465276.1, read on the forward strand.
CAACGCAAAAATTGGCGATACTAATTTAGAAAAAGGGAACACATTTTACGTGAACTTTTATTCCCGATAAGGGTGAGTAAAATAAAACGGAAATGTCTCAATAAACAAAGAAGTTTAACAAGAAGTCTACTCACTGTAGGCAAGTCAATACATAAAGAAAATAAAAGTAATTTATAATTATTATATAAAGTTTTTTGACCTATTTTTTTAGCTGTTGCTATTTGAAAACATACACAACGCAAATTAATTAAAGTTGTTATCTTCATTCTACCTTCTATGATATAAATTTTATACTCATGAGCTCTTATGCTTTTTTCTGTTTTTGTAGATAAAGTGGAAAAAGTAAGCATTGACTTGGATGAAAAAACTGTACTTGTTACCTCGAATCTATCGGGTGAGGAAATCTTAGAAGTAATTAAAAAAACCGGTAAATCGGCTCAATATGTTGGTGTGAAAGAATGAAACGAAATGTTTTGCAAATTCCGCAAAATAGCTAAATTAAAACTGGAAGTTTAAAAAAGGTTAACAAAGTAATTACAATATATTTTCTATCTCTATGCAAGCAAATTACTTTATTTTGAAATTATGTGTGTAAATATAGATTTTATGCATGCGTACCTATATTTCCTTTATGTATTTTAAATATTTGAAGGCTTCTTTATAAACTAATTGCAAATGATTGACAGAAAACCAGAGCATTAATTATGTTAATGTACATAGTATATAGGTAAATTAAAATGTTCTTAAGATCTCGTACTCAACAAAAAAAAAAAAAAAAAAAAGGAATTTCGAACTAAATTCAGCATTTATAGTAAAAATATAAGCTTTATATTCATTAATGTTCTAACTGCTAAATTGGCATCAAGGGTCATACAAAATGCAAATTGAAAATTTAGAGTAAATTTCGAATATGACAAAGACTTCAAAATGTTCTTTCAATGTTTTAGAAATGTGTGTTTTTGGTTTTATTTTATATCTGAAGATCTAAAAATAATTTTTTTTTTTTGAATTTTAAGACGGAAATTTTAGGGAAGTAGTTTAATTTTCGAATAAAGTGTTTTAATGTTTTTCTTTTTTTATAGAGTTTGTTTAAATTGCGCATAAAACAGACTTTTGTAGTCATAAAAAATTATAAAGTGATATCTTCATGTTGGCAGGACATGTTTTTAAAACAAGTTTGCAAAATTTTTTTAATAAATTAATTTCTTTATGTAGAATTATTAGAAGAAAAAAAATATAAATATATAATAAATCATGCCAATTTTAATAGAGTACTTATTGAATAATTATTAAAATTTTACAAAAGTAAAAATCTTACAAATTTAAGTAGTGATTTACATACAAAAACAATAATAATTAAAATCAGTTTTAAACAATTACAAAATGATCAAGAAAAATCTTCTAAACTTTTGAGAAACTCGCAAAAGCTATAATTTTATTCGATTAAATAGTTTAAAATAAAAATAAATTATTTCAAATAATTATATCATGATACACATGTATGTATACCAAGGTCCATTAATCCAATCTGTGAAACGCCCAATTTAAGTTTGTTAACTGTGGTCCGCACTGCAAGTTGAGTGGCAAAAGAAAACTCGTATTAATGGTAAATGCGCCTGGATATATAAATACATATGTACATAGATGCAAATATAAACTTATATGTTTCAATTTCCATGATATTAAAAATAAATATTTACATATTCTAAATATGGCCTAGTTCTGTTTATTTTTATTTGAAGTTTCATTAAGTGTTTATAATCTGTTCCAATTTACTCACTCGCTCATTGAGTCTATAAATCGTCATTATAATTTTTGCCATATCGCTTTTTAATTCCTCTGTAGGTGAGCATGGTCTGGACCTGGTGACATTTTGTATCTTTTTAGAATCGAAAAAACAATTGCTCTTTAGAAATTAGTATATTTTCTTTTTATGTAAAATGAAATCTACCAAGTATGTGATGGACATTAATTTTAAAAACGACTTAAATTAAAATTTTAATCATATTTTTAAATTTTTTAATAATTTTTGTTGAATTTTTTTTAAGATATTGTTCTTTAGTCCTAGTTTACACTATGCAAGTCGTATTGCTAAGCTGATTAGTTTGTTAGGAGAGAGAGAGAGAGAGGGAGACGAGGGTAAAAGAAACGTTTCTGTTAGCTTAGCAATAAGACTTACATAGTGTAAACTAGGACATATAATTATTTCAAAAATATCTGAAAAAGGAAAACTGAAAAATGTAACAATAACGCATGTTTTCTTAATTTATTGTTTTTCTTTCAATAATAGAGCTGCAAAACTATCGATGGTACTATCGATAGTATCGATAGTTTTATATTAAGTAGACTATCGATATATTTTTTTCGATAGTGATACTATCGACAAGAACACACTACTAAAAGAGAAAAAATCAAAGTCAATAAAAACGGAATGATGGCGACTGTGTAATAAAAAATGCAACATTCAAATTTCGCCGCCTGTAAACCTTTATATATAATAATGGTTATCATTACATAATATGTTGGTCTCAAGTAGAAAGGCCCTAACTCAAATAATTGTAACTTTACAAGAGAAGGTAAAAACGTAAAAATGCACAGTACAACTGCATGTAGAACTGCTTTGTTCAACTGCTTGTAAAAACGATAATTTTTACACTATTGCAATAAATTTTTGCGACAAGGTGTATTTGTGTGAAATATATTGGAATCAGTAAAAACCTCAATTTCGTAAAAAATACGAGTTATATATATATAAATGTGAAAACAAATTAATTAGTTTTGATTTGTTTCAACATAAGATGCCAGTTTTTATCTACTAGATGCAAATTGCATAAAAATACAATTATATACCAACGGCTTTTATACATGAAGAAATTTGACGGCTACTGGACTGTCTCTGCTCTTTACTTTTAAATAACAGGTGACGCTAAATAGTTTGCTTCTCCTTCTGTTAAACCAATACTTTTTAGCTAACTGCAATAGTTTAAGTAATGATGAAAGATTTCTTTTATTTTATTCCTTTTTAATTTATTTTTTATTGATCCATCTATCTATCTATTTGCTTTTTCGTTTATTTTTTATAGAACTGTGAATATGTATATTAAAACTTTGGAACTAAAAATTTAAAAAAAATCAAGTTTCTTTTTACTTTATGAAATGATTAAAAAATTCAAGATTTTATATTAGAAAAATACACAATGATAAGTTTCTAAGAATCAAAAACTATCGATAGTATCGATGGCATCAAAAAATACTATCGAAACTATCGAATGGAGCCACTATCGATAGTTTTGCAGCTCTATTCAATAAGCCACATAAATTCAATTTTAATGGCAAATAATTTTATTTGTTTCTCATATATGATCACAGATGGAAAGTGGCATTTTTGTATTTGTTAATGAATAAAAATAAAAAGCTATGAAAATGCATAAAATAGTAAAAATTCATGAAACTGTGTAAAGAATATTAAATGTCAATTTCCAAAAAAAAAATTGCTATTTAAAATATCAAACAAAATACATCAGAAAAATTACAGCTGTATCATGATTTGCATTCATAAAATTGTCTTGCAAGTTTTTGCAAGAAGAGCGTTCATTTAATTTTTCATATTTAGGAGAGTAATTTTGAACATTTCTGTCTTACTCTCTCGTTGCTAGTTTCTGCTGGGAAAGTAAATTAACAGACCTTATATTACACTTTTTGAAAGTCAATAAAATCCCACTGTTGCAAAATCCGAAAATCATAACACCTTCCCAAAACTTACGATTTCCATCACATACCTGAATAATTTTTTTTGTTTAAAACTTACAAAAATGTGTGTAAATTTTTTCTAATGTGAATTGAGGAAAGATGTTTTTGGATCAACTGTACAAGCTCCAAACGTATATACCTAGCCAGTAATTAAATAAACATGCTTAAATTACCAACTGCATGATGGAAATCTTGACATTTGAAATTTCACAATTTCTATAAAAATTTTGGTGTTTTACACTAGAATTCGAGAAAAATTTTCTTTCGAATTACAGAATAAACTTGCTTATTTAATATGCATATATGTATACGCCACAAATTGCCGCTAGCTAACCACTCTCGAGAATTATTTTGTACTTTGTTCCCTAAAGTCTAGAAAATAGCATGAGCCTGTCAAAAGCAATCAGTTGTTTTCGACAATGGGTAGACAAGACCCAACTCTTTTATATTGCATAAAATAAAATAACAAAACGTGTTTTAAATGCGAAAATTGCTTTTATGGTTTTATTAAATAAATAAGCATTTATTCTCGTTAGTTTGCCAATTAAGGAAATAATTATAAATTAATTTGTAAAATAAAATAATTCATTACTAGAAGAATAATCAAATTAACCTAAGGCATACCAATAAACTGCCGCCAAAGTATTTAAAGAAATAAATAGCCAGCATATGTTCCTCACTATAATAAAAAAATAGAATTCAAACTCGAAAGTGGTTATGTGTATTCTATAATAAATTTTTAAAATATTGATTAAAAATATTTCAAACTGGCATTCTGCACACGTTGCCTGTTTGGAGAGTTAATATATTGGCTTTTGTTTTCCGAGATATTTAGCAAAGAACTGCTATTTGTACTTAAGTTATGTGAAGTAGACATAGAGGATTTTGTTGAAAGTAATGATGAACTTGTGTACGAACTGGAGTTTATTGAAGGTGCATAACGTGTGTCAGATGTAGTGTTTTTTATAAATTCACTTTCAAGCACCTGCAAATTTTCATCGTGTTTCTTGTAAGCCATCGATTGTCTAGGATCAATTAGAATAGATTGATCACTGGCGTTTGTAGTGATGGTGCTGGAGGGCGTTTTTTGATGTGGCACAATGCCACTCTCATTTAAGGTTTCACTCGTTACTTTCGCCTCGTACTGAGAAACGTCATATGTATGCAAATTTGATTTCCAAACCAAAAGCTGTTTAAAACAATATTAGTTACCTATTTTAAATAAAAACCTTTTTCAAATAACTGACCTGTTTATCATCGCCAGCCGAAGCAAATTTCGAACCATCAGAATTGAAGGCCACCGCTGTAACCTTTCCTGTATGACCCGTAAGAGTATAAATGGGTCTGCCCTCAAGTAAATCTAAAATTTTCATAGTCTCATCATCACTTGCAGTGAGTAAAAAGTTGCCATTCGGATGAAATGCCAAGTCATTGACAATTCCATTATGTACTTGATATAACTGAATTAGTTCTTGTGCTATCAAATCAAAAATCTTAATACGATTACAAGTCATAGCTACAGCCACTGCAGTTCCATCAGGATGCCAAGCAACCTGACGTCCCATACCCTTCTCTTCAGTGAAAGAGCGGATACATTCACCCGAATTAACATCATATATTCGTAGTGATTTGTCATCACCACATGATGCTATCATTTGGCCATTAGGGCTAAATTTGGCAGCTCTTACCCAATTAGTATGGCAAGCAAATGAGGCGAGGAACTTCTTTTGAGCCACACGCCACAATTTCAACGACTTATCGTCCGAAGCAGTTACCAGCATTGTGCCAGTTGGATCAAAGTCCACAGATCTGACTGTTTTACCATGGGCTAAAAATTCTCCAGTTATTCCTTTTAACTTGGGTTCCCATATTTTTACTGTTTTATCCTTGGAGCAAGAAGCTATCAATTTTGATTTGGGTGACCAACTGACCCCATAAACACTATCATTGTGAGCAGAAAACCGTATACATCTAGCTGCCTGTTTTAAGTCCCACAGAATGACCGAAGAGTCTGAAAAGGGGTTTGCGTTTACACGAAATGATATTTTTCTTTCAAACTTACCTAGAGAACTTGTAGCCACTTTCGTTCCCTCAGGATTAAAGCAGACCTGTGTAATACCCTGACCATGACCTGTGAAATGTCTTTCCAGACAAGGATCAGCAAATTGCTCGTAATTTATCATGCTACACTTTTTCTTATTTCTTGTAAAGTAATGATTTCTTTTCCGAAATTTTTTTTTCCAAATTTTGCGCTTTGTGCTTTATTCGTTTATTTTCAAATAGCAACCAGAGAACGAAGCCGACTAAAAAAGTAGGCGGCGGTGGCTAAGCACAAAATGAACCGGCGGCGGCTAAGAATCGGCTTGTCATATTGTATCAGATATTTCCGATGAATTTTTATTTGAAATATTAGAAAAAGGGGTTTTTTATATTCTTTTAAGATATGCACACGAATTATATACACCTTAACTTATTTTTATAAATTTTATATGTTTGACACGTCTTAGAATAACGCGTGTAATATATACCGGAATGTTCTAGAAATGCGATGAAACACTGATACTGATTCGTCCATTAAGCACTAGTTTTTTTGGCTTTTTATATAGTAAAGTTGTATATCATAGCCGGCCAAAGTGGCCCCAGAGTACAGAACTTCAATCGACTTCCTATAGAAATGAATACACATACACGAATACACTGGTGTATAGTGGAATTTCATGAAGGCGGAAAATGGCTCAATTTTTAGCCGAAAGCAACCGCCAGGACCGCCGACGGCTGAGATACGTGAAAATAAATTGGCGGCGGCTTAGCCGCGGCTGAAAACCGATTGACCTCGTTACGCTGTACGCGGATACGCTGTAGAATGAACAGAACTGCCAAATGCTTACAATTGGACATTTTTGTGTTGGCAGTTCGTCGGTTGGTTTCTGGTTTGTTGTATGGAACATTTTTAAAAAAATTTAGTTATTGATTGATTAAAAAATAAATATCAATTCATTTGACACAATAAATAAATATTTGTACTTTGCTTTGATTCACGTTCTTTGAGTCGAATATGCATTGACATGCATTGTAACAGATGAGAATAACAATATTAATACCTTTACGTGGGAAATGTGCAAGATATCCCAAAAATTGTCGATTGCCGTAAAACAGATTTTACAATGTTCAACAATTATGTAAATGACACAATATTGCAGCTCTATATGTGGTGATATCGGAAAACAGATAACGAACTTTGAAAGAGGATATATTATTCATATGTAATCAATCAATAACTCAATTTTTTTTAATGTTCAATAGATCAAACCACAAACCATCCGACGATGTGTCCTTCGATCCGAAAGTAGTAAAGGGCCTCAAATATTATTAAACATGTATAATTAATGAACGACTACAAATTTGAAGTATGAAACACATAGAAAAAAATGTTTTACCACTTATGGCCAGGTGGCAGTAACTTTTCAACTCCGTTTGCACTCTGCGGCGAACTAAAACTGTCATTAAATGACATTTGCAATTTTTTAGGGCGAATTTTTGTTAAAATAAAAATAAAATCACAGAAATAGACAAATCAAATTTTGCATAATTGAATTGAAAAATTTAATTTGTAGAAAAATTAAAGATTGGCAAAAGCTTAATAGGCAATATGGCTTCGCTTATACTAATGAGGAATGTGCAGATGGCCAGTAAGTAAACTAAAATCTATTTGCTTACAATGGCCGAAGAAAAAATGGAAACAAGACCATACTTATGTAATGGAGTTTGCTGCAGAAAGTTTTTGATACATATTATGTATTTATTTTAGAGCAACAAAGTAATGGCGTCCTCGGTGTGTTGTGTTTGCGTTCGGCCAATTACTCCTCGGATAGTCCACGCCCCTTGAAGACTACTAACTTGAGTGCTATGAAACGCGGCACCGGCGGTCGCAGCAGTTTCAATGGAATTGTTGCTACCGTTTTTGGCTGCACCGGCTTTTTAGGTCGTTACGTCTGTAATAAATTGGGAAAGTCGGGAACTCAAATGATTTTGCCCTATCGTGGAGAAGATTCTGAAGCCATTCGTTTGAAAGTGTGCGGAGATTTGGGTCAAGTATTGTTTCAATTTTATAACCTGCGTGATGAGGAATCTATTCGAAAGGCTGTCAAATATTCAAATGTTGTTATAAATTTGGTTGGGCGTGAATTCGAGACTAAAAATTTCTCCTTTAATGATGTCCATGTTGACGGAGCTCGTCGTATTGCGCGGTAAACGTTTTTGGGTTGTGTATTAAAAATTTGTTTTTATATTTTAATTCCTCAAAGGATATGCCGCGAAGCTGGTGTAGAACGTTTGATTCACGTATCTGCTCTAAACGCTAATCCTAATCCCCAGAGTCATATTATTGATGGTGGCAGCAACTTCTTACGTAGTAAATATTGGGGTGAACTAGCCGTACGCGAAGAATTTCCACAAGCCACAATTATACGCCCATCAGACATTTATGGTTCTGAAGATCGTTTCTTGCGTTATTATGCTCATATATGGCGTCGCCAGTTCCGTTCAATGCCTTTGTGGCATAAAGGTGAACGTACAGTTAAACAACCCGTATTCGTTTCGGATGTGGCACAAGGTATTATTAATAGTGCCAAGGATCCTGACACTGCCGGCAAGGTGTATCAGGCTGTGGGGTAAGTGTTTGTAAATCAATTATAATAAAGTAGAAAATTATTTGAATTTCTTAAAAAATAAATTTAAGTCCTAAACGTTACAAATTGAGCGAATTGGTGGATTGGTTCCATCGTCTTATGCGTAAAGATGAAAAGTGGTGGGGTTACCGTCGCTACGACTTGCGTTTCGATCCCACGTTTGTTTTAAAAACTAAACTCACCGAAATGATCTGTCCGGGTCAACCTATAGGTGGTTTACACTTAGAACGTTTAGAATTAGAGTGTGTAACTGATAAGGTGCTCAGCAATGTCCCCACATTGGAGGATTTGGGCGTACAATTGACCCCAATGGAAAATCAAGTGCCATGGGAATTGCGTCCTTATCGTGCTGCTTTGTACTATGACGCCGATTTGAACGAATTCGAAACACCATCGCCACCACACACCATTGCAGCACGTGAAGAACAACGTTTGTTCGCATAAAATAATCGACACCGCCGTAACATAAGATTTACCACTAATGTAATAGAAATGGAAGAAAGCAGCACACCACATACTGATGTGAAAAATATAAAACGCTCCGTTCGCTGGTGGTGGCCATTTCGTCGTTTTAAAGAAAAACGTTTACATTTACGAGAACTATTATTTCTTATTTTGGTAGTTCGTTCGTTGTGGTATGGTGTGTTTAGTGAAAAATATATTAATGATATTGACAATTTTATAAACAACAGTGAAGAAGAAATTTATCCTGATGAAAATCATTGAAATCTTATTTAGCAATAAAAATTTCGTGTAATGTAACGTTCTTTAACTAAATCTAAATAAATTTAACAAAATTGAGTGTAACACTCAATATTCTATAACAAGTTATTTCTATATTTTGTGGCATGGGATCAAAGACAAAATTTGGCACTTATCATCAGAGCCTTTTATTCCAAGGAATTGGACGATAAAGGTCCTAACCCTGTGAGTACAGGCTTAAACATACAGACAATCGTATTTCGAAGCTGTAATGTCTGATCGACCCGTTGGTGCTTTATGAAAGGTTTTGTGTAGTTCTTTATCGTTTTAGAATTTTGAGTGTCAATCATTCTCTGGTCATCGCACAATGTGTCAAACGACTCGCTTTGTGAGCAGACTAACCCTTTAACCTAACCTCATTCCTATGACATACATACATACATATGTATTTAATTTTATTTTATTTTAAGTTAATTTCAATTTATGTTAATTGTTTTTGTTTATTGTGATAATACTTTATCGCTCATTTACTCAAACAACGTCATAACTCAAGAAAACTAATTTTACAACAAGCTACTTTTTAGTTTATACGCTACTTAATTTAAAAAGAACATTTTATTTTTCTTAAGATTTTAGTATGTATATATGGGCATTTCCGCGAGAAAGTCCATTTTTTTGTCGCGTTCGACAGCAAGCAATTAAGCTTGTATTTTTAAACAATGTCACTCGATTTTTCTTAAACGTTAACTTTATGTAGAGCTGCTGACGGACTATACAAAAATATAAAGAAGTAAAAAAAAGTTCTTTGAAAAAACAATCATACTTTTTTGGTGTCACACGCGACAAAAAGTTGGCATTCTGCTCATGCTCCTGCTTCTGAAAATTCAAGAGTCGCACTAGAAACCAGTAAAAAAATACACTCCAAAGAAGTAATGAAAATGTAGAGTTTGCAGTCTGGAAGTAGTTCAAATTTCGATCCGATCTAATGATTTTTACATAGGGTTGTCATTGCAAGAAGTTCTCTTTTTCGATGCCTAGTCACCGAATTAGAAGCGATTTTAAGAAAAAATTCCTTTTTTGTGTTCTATGGTAATATTTTCATCTAGGAAAAACTTTAAAAAGTTACATATTTTGACAATTCGTTTCTTTTTATACGAATTTAAACGCGAAACAGTGTTTTCATGTAAATTTAAGCAAATAACTTCTAAATTTTAGGCCAAAATTAGTTCATAAATTTCTTTAAAAAAATCGATTTTTGAACATTTTGGTGAGTATTTACTAAAACTATGGAAAAACTACAAGGTTTTGTGTGATTAAAATAAACTTTTACTTGGTTTTCTGCTAACTATCGGCATATTAAAAATATCGATTTTTTGGAAGCAATGAAAATGTGGTTCCTTCAGAATGACTTCCATTTTTTTTACTGGGAAGTTAACACAATAAACGAAAAAGTTTTCAGTTTGTCTGACTGCTTCTTTAAATAAATTCGGAAGTTATCGTAGTAGAGATGTTGCGTGTTTTTTTCTTTTCTTTTGATTTTGCAGTTTTAGTTGCGTATTTAATCAATTGCAGAAGTATGAACAACAGGTTGTGATTCGGCAGTCAAAAAATAAATAAAATAAAATATTTCGACTGCAGTTTTTTTAATACTGGGAAAAAGTACTTCTTTTCAAGCAAAAAAAAAATAAATCAATAAATAAAAATCAAACAGTAACTGTTGTTTTGTGTGAAGTAAATAAAATTCAAGAAATATGTAACTGTTATTTTCTCAGGAATAAATAAAAATAATGAATAAGTAATTTTTATGACCAGTTTCACAATAACGAACAAAAACTTGCGACTGAAAATTTATATTGAAAACAACAGTAAAATATGAAAATTTGTTTTTGTTGTCAATATAAATTTTAAGTCGAAAGTTTTTTTCGTTATTTTCACAATAACAGGCCATTAAAATAAAGGCCGGACACAATGAATCCGTCATACGTTGAACTTCGCCTTTTTCAACTGAGAGCTAAGTTGAAATACATGGTTTCTTATGAGGGCTGTTACACTCAGTACGTGTCCGTCAACGCAAAGTACAAAAACTGGTCAACTCTTATCTTTTTGCATACGTTGAGTAGTTTGATAGATATTGGTTGGTTTTTTTTTGGTATGTTCTGAACTAGGTTTTTGTGTTTTGTGGCAGCAAAAATAAAATTAAACAAAAGAAATAAACGAAATAAATAAAAAAATTTAATTTAATAAATAAAATGTAGAATCAACCTATTGAAGCTGTTCAAATGCTTCCGTCAATAAAGTACTTATTGTGCCAACCTTCTCCGTCGATGCGATAATGTCATTTGAAAAAGGCGAAGTATAACTTGTGACGGATTCATTGTGCCCCGGCTTTAAACCTTATAAACGTTACTATCCCTGGTTATGACGCTGTTTGAGTAAATGAGCGATATGTATACATATGTGCATATATATGTAGTTGTTAAGCATAAAACACGTTTCTCGAGCATATTTCTGGTTACATATTTCTATTTTTGCTCATGTGCTAAAACAATACAAATACAAATTGAGCAATCTTTCTCATTGTTTTTGTTTCACTCACTTCAGAGAACGAAACAAAACAAAATCAAACATTTTATTTCGTTTATTTTCGTAGTCTGTTTTACTGTACAAAGAAATCAAAACAAAAATAAATTTATAGCTTTAATAGTATTGTTTATTTCTGTTAACGAAAATCACGTCCAGTCTCCTGTGTCGTGGCATAAAAAAAATAATAAAGACTACTTTTGTTGCATGTTTTTTTCTAACATTGAATTTTTATTTCTCCTTTATTTAATTTGAAATTCATAACGTAACATTAATTAAAAAAAATTCATCCAGTGCTGAATATATGCATAAACTAATTAATGCAATACATACATAAATTTTCAAAGTAATATCCACAAATACTTTTTTTGTTTATTTATTATAATACTAGTGAATAAAATATTTTCATAATATAGTGAATTTAAATTAAGTACAATTAAATACTTAAAATAAATTGTAAACAGACTATATTATTAAAAATGTTTTAAGCTTAGCTTAAATAAGAATTAAGTTTTTGTATTAAATAAAATTATAAGTGAGAATTTTTTAAAACAAAAATCTTATCGAGTTTTTATAACAATTAAATCACTTTTCGAATTAAATTCATTTCATATCATCAGTTGACTATAAAAATTTGTATCCTTTCATACTTAAGCACTAAAAAGTTTTTTCTTTGAAATTAAATTAAAAGCAAGGTTTATTTTATTTTTAATTAATACAAAATTAATAATAAATAATATTAGTAGTATGAGTCTTTTGTCATAATAGCACTAACTCGATATTTAAACATCTAGAGAAGTGCTATGAATAGGATTTTATATGATGATAATTAAAGGAGTAGGTGTTAATTTTATAGAGTAAAATAAATATATTATATAATGTGCAGAGATGACAAACAACAAAGGCATGTCGTAACCACAAACACTATTCATTTTTCTCAACATTATCAGTTTCAGATTTCCCTTGCTCTTCTTCGTTTGTCTCTGCTTCACCAAGGGGCGGTGTATTGAGATCACTTTCGAACTCATCAAACTCATTATCATCATCATTAGCCTCACTTTCTAATGGTTGCCAGGCATCTAATGCCCTCAAATTGATATCTTTAGGAAGCTCGCTACCGGTTACATCTCCCAAGCGGGCTCTTAAACGCTGTGATATACTTTCTAGTTCGGTAAACTTGCGTTTAATTGCTAATCCTAGATTTAAATGCGTCAAATCTAAGGTTTGTTCAAATTGATCGATTACCGAATCGACCGAAGTTGTGGCTGAACAGGATGCTAGAGCAGCTGTTGCTGTTGTTTGACCAGCGCAAAAAGCTGGCGATATTTCCTCCAAAGGTTGACAACGTAACATTAGTTGGCCGTTAATGCGCCCATTGAAATCTACTATATTAAATGCGCCAGCAATGTCTAAACCTCTTGCAAATGCACTCAAATCAAGGGCTGTTAATCCCATGATGGCATCTTCCTTGGGCGTGGGCAAGATACGTCCATGACTCATATCAAGTGAAGATTTTTTCAATACTTTCAAAATGAAAAGTTTTTGGGGCTATAAAAGTAAAACAAATAATATTTCGTTAATTTCTGGATCCAAATGTTAAAATTTTTTAATTCATTGTTATTGCAATCTATTTTACAGAGAATAAAATAATAAGCAAAATAAATTATCATTCAGCCCAGGGAAATAATTCCTACGGAATATTTTTTATAAACAAAATCCACCCCATTCTAAGCAGATTGAGCTAAAAATTTCAATTTGAAGGAGAACTTCGAATTTTCGAAGTCAGCTATTTTCAGTCCAATTCTAAATATTCCCCGAGAAAAAATCCCACGGAATTAATTTTTTCTTATATAAAAATAAAATCCACAAATCCTAAACAGAGTGAGCTAAATATTAAAGTTTGAGGGAGAACTTCGAATTTTCGAAGTCAGGTATTTTGTTCCATTTTAAATGAAAGCTTGCAAATGACTTTTTAAAATGGAGGAACAATGAATAGGGAAAAGAACAAACCTCCGGGGAGATACTATTCAGATTAACAGAAAATCCAAATTGTAGTGAATTTTCAAATAAAAAAAAATATTTAATTAAAATATATACATTACTTAAAATTTTTAATAAAAAAAATATTTCGAATTTTGTATATTAAAAAAACTGCAACTCTTCATTTATTCCTGGTCCGAATTTCCAAAATCCGACAACTAACTTCAAAACTTGATTTTGCATTTCAACACAAATATAAAGCTAAATTTTATTTTCAGCTTTGGAAATTAAAACACTACATGACCTCAAGATTTGTATTTTCAAAATTAAAGAAAAAAAAGAAAACAAAAAGTATTTTGGAGTTCTGCAAAAAACCAAAAATTCAATTTTAGAAATTAAAAAAAAAATCGGTTAGCGCCTACTTTTGTAGAACAGGTCCTTGGTTTTTTTATATTAAATTTTATCTTGAAATCGGAAAAAAATTATTTATCCTTAATACCTGGATTCAAATTTTCAAATTAAAAACAAAATTAATTAATGGCGTGTTTCACAATAACGAAATAAAACTTTCGACTTACAATTTATATTGAAATTTGTTTTTGTTTTCAATATAAATTGTAAGTCGAAAGTTTTCTTTCGTTATTGTCCAACAGGCCATAAAACTTAAACCAATAGTTTACATACATATGTACTCTTAAAATTTTTAATGAAAAAAAAAATATTTCGAATTTTGTATGTATATTAAAAAAACTGCAATTCTTCATTAACTCCTGGTCCGAATTTCCGAAATTCGGCACCAACTAACTTCAAAACTTTAATTTGCATTTCAACACAAATAAAGCCATACTGAAACATGTAAGTTTAATTTTAACCTTTGGAACTCATGATTTGTATTTTAAAAATTGAAGAAAAAAATTAAACAAAAAATTTTTCGAAGTTCTGTAAAAATAACCAAAATTGAATTTTCGAAACTAAAAACATAAATTTTTTATCGATTTCTAATGATTCGAATTTCAGTGATTGCATTAATAATTCTATATTCGAATTTCCGAAATTCAGAAAAAAATCCAAAAGAATTTCAAAATATTTCGAAATTCGGCTAAAAGAACCAAACCAAATTCGGCTACAATATTATCTATCCACTTAAGAGAAGATTATTTTAATACAGGGGGTTTACTCTGACTGTATTTCGAAACGAAAGAAAATGCTTTCGAAATCATTTGCTTTCGTTTCGAATTACAGAGCAGATGCCCAGATTGCAAATTGCTTTTAAAATAACAATTTACTTACAACTTTCAAATAATCCATGGAAACAGCCAAGCGAAAACGTTGTTGCCACTGTGGCTGTGTGGATTTCTCCACTATATTTGTTGCAAATACCATGCCCTCATGCGATTTATAAGTTGCATATTGACCCTCTTCAGCTTGGAATGTTACATAGCAACTGGGCGCCTCATTGGGGGGAAATCGTTTGGAGATATTGCGTTTGGAATAACCTTTTTTGGCTTTTGGTCCCGGATTTAATGGTAGACCTGTGGCTTTTTGTATTTCTAAGGAAAATTTTAAAAGCTTAACATTCGATGGTTTAAGGGGTAGCGAAGCTGTAGCTAAGGGTGGCTGCACGGTGGTGCTGCTGTCAGCTTGACAATCGTTTGCTGTAGATGCAGAATTTGTAAGAGCTTTTTGCAGCATATCCAATAGTTCCGAAGTTTTTTTAACTTTTGTTGACGCTAAAGCTGCGTTCATATGGGGAGCTTCGCTAAAAGTAGACTGCTTAGCAGACACATGAGTCTTAGAAGTAGTTGGTACTTGCAAAGGTTGTAAGTTGTTAATAAAATCTTTGTCTTCCTTCAGATCTGAAGTCGAAGTTGTTGAAAGTGTGAAGCCTCTTGTTTCTTGAAGCCTTTTAATTTGTTCATCACTACCTACAGCCAGTAAGCACTTTATTTCGCCCATCTGTAAACCAGTTTGACAATTTATAATGGGCGCCCAAGCATCTATGGATATAACAGGCAACTACATAAATAAATAAACAAAAAACCCATAATTATTGTAAGCAATTTGTGATTTTCTTTTTCTCCTAAAACCTCAATTGCATACCTTTCCTTTGAACAAATGATTTGTAATGGCCACATCTCTGTATGCTATAAAAAACTGATGCAAAGGCATGCGTACCACACCTAAAGGTTGAGCATTCTCTGCTGCATTACCATTGCCATCGTCGCAACTCATACGTTGCCAAAGCTCTAAATGCAAAAACTGTTTGTCTACACGTTGCAAAAACTTGTCATCATTTATTATGGAGAATTGCTAAAAAGAGTGAGTTTGTTAAATTGTAAATTTGTTATTTTTCAATTTGTGATTATTTCCAACTTCTTGATAATTGAATTTGCACGTTCCATCGCAATAAGCAGTAGCCGGCTCGTCCAACCAAAAACGTCGACATATTAAAAATGTTTGTGCTTCCAAAGGCATTTCTATATTCCTAGTTTCATTGGCACTTATAAAGCCTTTTAGTAAGCGTATCTTAGAGGTTTCGTCTTCAAAATTTGTGGTATCGAATTTAACATTCTTATTTTGTGCGGGTGCTGAAAAGAGAATGAAAAACAAAAAATATTTTCGAATTAAATACTTATTACTCATTAGAATGGTCCTTATTTTCGAAAATTTTAAATATTTATATGCAGTTTCTATAAGTCAGCCAAACGACTCGTCTAGAAAATTTTTATGAAAAATACTCAACAATATGAGTGCTTTCCATATAAATTTTATACTCAATTCGTCCGTCTGGTTTGTAGAAACAGGGAGTTAATGCAGTCCCCGTATTATTTTCTTTTTTATTCTATAGAGTCGATTTGTTAATTTTCGACTACAAATAAAATTTTCAAACAATTTTCTACTTTGCCGAAATTTTACTGTTTTATGTCATCGCCAAAAATTTTTAATTTTGTATTTGTTCAGCATTTTAACGATCGAATTTAGTTTTAGCTTTAGCGAGTTACAGAATACGGATGCAGGACCCTTTTAAATTGATGTGTGTGAAGATAGCTCCGTCAGTCAGCTTCGTTTTTAGCATCCCTGTGTTACTTTACATATCTCTCGCTCAGAAACTGTGAGGTAATAAAAAATCTCTCACGTGAATATTGTTAATTTAACAGAGTTGATATTTTATAACATTTTCATGCAAAATTATATTAATGTCAAAATATCGGCCACATTCGAAATTTTGGGATGGAGAGCTAAGGCTTCAAATATTTCAGAAAAACTGTATTATTTCTGAATACAATCTATGCCGTTCTGAAATATTTGAAGCCCAGTGTTGTCAGATTTTTTCGATCTATTTCGCCAAATTGTTTTTAAAAATCGCCAAAAATCGCCAGAGTCAATTTTATGTAGTTTTTCTTAAGGATCGCAAATAGCGATTATTTTCCAAATTACACACACTTATAGAGAAGTGATACGTGCACAAGGAATACACCAAAATACTCCAAGTTACATGGAATACCTATAGATGCATTTATTTTTATTGAAAAACTGAAGTTTACCGATTATTTCTTGATTTTTATTTATTCCTTATGAAATAAGTTATTTTTTGATTTTTAATTTTTTTCTTTGCTTAATTTCTCATATGGAAAGCTTAATTTTTGCGTTAAAATTAAAATTAACCGATTTAAAATTGAATTTATCGCCTGAGTCTTAAAAAAAACTCTTATATGTTAAATTAAATTTACTTTTTGACTTCTCAGCAAAAAATTTTGAGATATTGTAATGGGTTGTACTCTTTTAATGGCTTACAAATAGAGTTGGTCGAACCATGTAATTTAAATGGGTTTGATCATTGGTTTGTGGCAAAAATGAACTAGTGAACGAGTTCGACCCAAGTCTACTTACAAAGTAATATTCTTCAATAAAAACATACATATTCACATATTTTAGTTGAAAATTATGATTTTAGCAATGCCAATTAGAAAAAATGCCAATTAACAAGTAAAAAATAATATTAAATTAGTGTTTTTCAATGTATTTTTAATAAAAAAATATTTTACTTAAGTAAAATAATGATTTGGGATTATTAGTGCGTTAAAAAATTTTAAACTTAAATTTTAACAATTCCCATAAAAAACACTAATTATTAAGTTGACTGTACCCGGTCAAAAAAAAAAAAAAAAAAATTGTGTGGCAACACACAATAGCTGTTGTTGTTATTTACATTTATTTTCTTTTTACATACTCTTAGTCCCAAATCACACTGTGCAAGTCTTATTGCTAAGCTGATTAGTTTCATGGAGAGAGAGACGAGGGGAACAGCAACGTTTCTTTTCCCCCCGTCTCTCTCTCCTAATAAACTAATCAGCTTAGCAATAAGACTTGCATAGTGTAAATAGGGACTTACAAATAGAATTTGAAGCTGAAAAAAGTCAGCCAATGTGTTAATGGTAAAGTAAGAAAATAAAAAAACATGTTGATTATTGAGTTCTTGTTTTAACTTTGTTATTTGTTTTAAGCTTCTCATTTGTTTAAATGAAAGTTTATAACACAATAACTCTAGTTGTTCTAAGAAACTTTGGGTAAAGGTTCACTGATGATCTGTATTAGCAACAGTGAAATACGCGTAGGATCCAGCTAAACCCCTCAATAATCAATTTCAATGTATTTTCAATAAAAAAAAAAAATAATTTAAGTAAAATAATAACTTGGGATTATTAGTGCGTTAAAAATTTTAAACTTAAATAATCTATAAAATTTTGCATATTTGTAGACAAAAAAATAACCCATTGAGTTTTGAATGCCTTTAGGCAAACAGTAATCTATTAACTTTTGGATGTTTGTTAGCAAAAATAGTGAAGGGTACCCTATACTTTTTGATCTTGTCAAACAAAAATAATTTTAGACCTATTGTAAAAATTCTGTTTTTGTCTGAGAGGCTATAGCTTCCCATTGGTTCCATTGTAAAAAAGTAGGCGGGGACACGCCCATAATTTTATTTATTTGATTTTATGATATTCTGCTTATTTGATTGCTAGCAAACACTGGTTCTTGCAATTACACAATTTTAAAGTTGAAAAATGGGCGGGTCTACGCCCATTAAAATCTTTTATTATATTTCACATGGTTGTACTCAACCGATTTTTACGAAACTTACCATAGACCTTGAGCTTAAACACAGACACAATATTAAATTTGAAAAAATGGGCGGAGTCACGCCCATTAAAATATGATATTTCATTTTAAGTGGTTCTACTGTACCGACTATTACAAAACTTAAAACACACCCTGAGCTCTGAAAAACGCAAAATCTTGCTTTTAAAAAATGGGAGGAGCCACGCCCATTAAAATTTAATTTTATATCCCATAAATTTTTTGCATTGAAAATAGGCTTGAAGGCGAACTTTGAGGGGCGGGCGCACCCCCTATCGCTATGAAATTTTTTTGTATTTTTTTTACATAAAACTGAACCGATTTTGGGGGGAGAGCATATAAGAAAAAAATAACGGCCACTCTAATGTATATGCATATTAGGCTTTAGCATAAGTACGTATTAGAAATACTTCAAGACAATCTCTTTTTTTTTTGTCGATTTGCTTTATGCTACCATCACTTTATAAATACAAAGGAATGTTCTCTTATAAAAAAACAAGTATAATAAGACTTGTGTTTGTACCAAATAAGAAAAGCAAATTTGAGTGGCTTAGATATGTCAACAAAGCAAATAAAGAATATTTGAATGATTTAGTATAATACTCGAGTATTTTGTATTTTATTTATTTTATTTGTACGTTTATTAAAACTAGATATACCAAACGGACGACACACTCGTCCGTATTCTAGAAAAAAAATGTAAATAATTTTATTAAGATTCAAAGAAAATGTATCTAAACTTCATAAAAAATTTATTTAAACACAGCCACACACATACTTACATACATATGCAACCATAATTATATAATACATGAAATTAAAAAACATAAACAAAATCCCTTCAACCAAGCTAATTCAATTTATTCAACTCTCTTCCTTCAAGTATTATGGCTTTCATACAACAACAAATAAGAGAAAAATAATTGTTAGATCAAGAGAAATACTACACACACACACTCATGTTTTGTTTCTTTTTTTACTTGTAAGCTAATAAATGCGTGTGTAATATGTGTGCATGTAGTAGTAGCAACTTTAAACGCTTATAGCTCCCAAAATACTAAACCGATTTCAATAAAATATAGATTCTGCACATGTGTACAAAAAATCCTTTAAAACCATATAAATCTTTTTAAAATCGGTGCAGTGGTACCAGCGTAAAAGGGATTACAAAAAACATGTTCGCCTATTAATTATATAGATTAATGTTTTTGCCCTATAACTTATTTTTTACTTTATATTGTTAACATATTGATAGGGGTTAGTAGTAGGGAACTGTTCATCCGGGGACAATTAAAATTGTTAAATTGTGGCTGAAATTGTTAAATTTGGGTAATTAAAATTTGAAAATTGTTAAATTCTTGGAAATTTGTGTTTTTTTGTTTACATAAGGAGTTTTTTGTTTACATTAGGAGTTTTTTGTTTACATTAGGAGTTTTTGTTTACATTAAGTGTATGTCTGTCTGTCGGTCTGTCTGTCTGCCTGCCTGACCGTGGGAAGTTTGTGTGTGGAATATTTTGTGTGAATGTATTAAGGCGGTTCATAGTTTGGCGGTTTTTATGTGTGTATGTGACGACGGGGAAAATCATGAAAATGGTTTTTCCTAATGCTGACGGAAAATCATCTAATGATTTTTCGTAATTCCGAAGGCAAAACATGATAATTTTTCGTAATACCGAAGGCAAAACATGATAATTTTTCCTAATGCCTACTGCAATACATGATAATTTTTCCTAATGCCTACTGCAATACATGATTATTATTTTTTTCAAATGCCGACGGCAAAAAATGAATATAATTTTTTCAAATGCCGACGGGAAAATGATTTTTCCTAATGACGACGGGAAAACGTGAAAGTTATTTTTTCTAATGCTAATGTAGGTGTTGCTAGACTGTGGGAATTTAAGGCTGACCGTGATTTGAGTGGGCGGCGTTGTTGCCGTAATATGTAACCATAGGAATTTGTGGATGTGTCTGTCTGTCTGTGAGAATTTAGGTGATGGTTTGATTGGCAGGGGGCGGGGTGTAGTTGAGGTAGATCGATTGCGTGTGTAGTTGTGTGTGAATGTGTGTGTATGTGTGTGTGTGTGTGTGTGTGTGTGTGTATGTTTGTAGGAATTTCAATGTGTGTATTTCTGTAGGAGCTTAAGGCTGATTGTGATTTATGAGGGGTGAGGTGTTCTAGTAATATGCAACCGGGGGAATCTGTGTGTTTGTATGTCTGTAGGAGTTTAAGGCTGACCATGATTTGGGTGGGCAGGGTTGTTGACGTAATATGTAGCCATGGGGATTTGTGAATGTGTCTCTCTATAGTAGTTTAAGGTTGATCGTGATTTGAGGTGGGTGAGGATGTTGTTGAGGTAAATTGGTTATGCGTATGTATGTATGTATGTATTTTTGTAAGAATTTAAGATGATTGTGATTTATTAGGGGCGAGGTGTTCTTGTAATATGTAGCCGTGAGAATCTATGTGTATAGACGTCTGTAGAAGTTTAAGACTATCTGTAATTTCAGGTAGGTGAGAGTGTTGTGTTGTTGAGATTAATCTTATATATTGTATATGTATGTATGATCATGGGAATTTGTGTATGTATATCTGAGGGAGAATTTAAGGCTCGTCATGATTTGCAAAAGGTAGGGTGTTGTTGAAATTTTCTTGGATATTTCTTATATGAATTCTGCTATGTGTGTGTATTTGAGCTGGTATTTATATGTAGGTAGAAATAAATTGTTTTCAACATCGACATTTGGTACTATAAAATACTATCATATATCTGGACTTCCCTAATCCTAGTATGCTTTTGTACTTACGATTGCTTTATATTTTCTCATGCTTAAATTTGTCTCGCGTTGAAGTCGGTCTGTGTGAAATTTGTTTATATTACAGATTTTGTTTATTTAACTACATTCGTCTTCTTTGACTGAAAGAGTTATCTACACACAGAGAAAAACCAACTTGAAATCAGTAAGAACCATGCTGAATTAATAAGAACCATTAGCGAAGGTTTAGTCATATTGAAATTTCTTATTTCAATATGGACAAAATATTAATTTACAGTATTCATTTATTAAACTCATTAGTTTGTAGATATCTCAATACACATTTTCTATTATATTAAAAATTATTGAATTAATGTGATGAATTCTTATTTTTAAGCTGCAGATTTTCCCTGAGTGTATGGATTGTTTATATTTGCATTGTGCTTTAACTAAACGACGCTTCATATATTTTCATGATGTAGATCTAATAAATACTTAAGCATTGATAAGAAATTTGATATGTATACATACATATCTACAAATTGATTTTATGTATGTATGTATGTATGTATGTATGTACATATATATGTACATACAAATAAGTGTTCAACTCAATCTTTGAATACATTTTTTATTTTATTTGTTGTCATGTGATGTCTGTTGTTGGTGAAATTAAAAACATTTTAATTTTTATCTGCGTTTACTTAAAAGTTTGTGAGGATTTTCTGTTGTAAGTAAAACTGAATTCTTGAAGATATGTACTTACATACTCTTTAGTAATAGTAACTATAATAGAAATATTTCTTATACTTAATTTACAGTTTTTTAAAGTATAGGGTATAAAATTTTTTCTAGCTATAGCCTTCTACATTTATTTTGGAAAACTTGCTTTGCTTTTAAAAAATGTATAAACATTTTTAAATGAAACTGATCCGGCACTCCAGCTTAGGTACTGATAGTTTTTTTTTTGTTGTTAGTTAACTTACTTATTTTTTATTGATAAACATTGGAAATCAAAAGGGAGTTTTATATTGTAATTATTATTTTCATAATTGTTGAAAACAATCGCTGCTTTTTGTTTGTTTTTTGCGATGAAATCATTTGAATTACTTTTGCAACTTTACGCGTTTATAAAAATTATGTTATTTTCTATATTTCTTAATTTATAAGACTTTTAGACTTTGTCCTTTAGGGGTTATATATTATATTATACGATTATGAATCAGAATGCAGTAAGCTGATGTATTTGCTTACTGCTTCAAATTAAAATTTTATTAAATTGAATAAAAGGAGTTTTTTTTCTTAAACTCTGATGCAGTTAGAAGCGCTGGAGATTCTTTCATATAACAGCTTTTTTGAAAATTTTTGATACATAGTATAATATAGAATTGGATAACATTTATTTTTAATTTTTATGTTAAGAAGTACGGGTATGAGACTGAATTTAAATGTACTTTTAAATTAGTTAAATCATAATGAACAAACATATTTTCTTCTTTAATAGCGATCAACAGAAAACGAACTCGTTTTCATATAATTTAGGTATACCCTATCGACGGCTCCTCTAGGATACAAGATGACTTTGTATGACGAAATTTCTGTTGCTTTATACTGATAATATGTTTACATTAATAAGATACATATACATATGTTTATTTTATGAACGGTGAGCACCTATGGCTTTTATTTAATGTTCTATATGACTTTTTTTTCATTTTATTAAAGTTCAGCGTATTGTATATATATTTCTGAAATGTTTAAGTGTGTTTTGTGTGCCCATCGGGCAGAGTGTACGTATTAGTTGGTCAGTCAGTCTCTATTTTTATTTATTTTTTTTTCTTCTAATGTGCCACTCCTTTTTCAGATTTTACTACTTGGAATAGAGAATTTTTGTCTAATTTTTTGGTGGGTATATACATTAGGTATGTAGAAATTAGTTTAGATACAAAGAAATGCATGTTTAATATACAACTATTGTATCAAATCGATCTCAAATAACTCAGTTACCTCTACCAGCAATTCACCGTTGGTGTATTCATAAAGTGTTAGAAACAATGAAATATCTATGTTTTGAGAGAATTTTTCCCCTCAAGTATTTCTACATGAGGTTTGAGGGGTCAATCACTGTCGCATTCATATGTAATGATTATTCACTTAAAAAACGTCATCATCACCATCAATCATCTCCGTATACAATACATTCATGAGTTGGGTTGATCCAGATACAATTGCTGTCTCATCACCTTCTAACAGCTTTATATATTTTGCTAGTATGCATGCCTTAGCATGCTTCTATCGATAGTGACGTAAGAGTCCGAGATGTAGTAGTGTTACAATTAAAAATCTTTACTATTAGAATTTACCAGTTCGCTCTTTTGAATTTTTGCAAAGTAGATACATATCTATGTATTTCATTGACCACAAAATCATAAAATTTCTTTGCTTACAAAATTGTATGACGTGAGGATTTTTTTTTTTTTAATTATACATGCTTCGGCATGCTTTCATTTTTTTTCTATAAATTTATGTAATACTCATACAGATACAGATATAAAGTAAGATCTGTTTACTGTACATTTTAAAATTTATGCATGCTTCAGCATGATTCTAGTTGAAGCGTATATTCATTCACTAAGTTTGTTTGATACTTATTCATACACATGTACATTCTTAAAGATTGGATATCAAAGTCCAATTTCCGTAGTTTATCTATATTTTCTAAAGATCTGATAGCTAAAGAAATAAATAGAGTGAAGATCTTCTATAATAATCCCATTTTCATATTGTAAAATTTTGCGTGCTAGCGCTTTCGATGGGAAAATATACATACAACTTTATAAAAAGTGATAATATGATGTGCTGCTGAATATTGCACTATGTTATAGTTCATTTTAAACACTGAAGTTTTAGCAATATTTCATTCAGACCAACAAGTTTAGAGAATTCCACTACATTTAGTTAATTATCTTTCTTAAGACCCATCATTCCTAATCAATCCTACAAAAAACAACACAAACTAGATTTTTCGTTTTAATTTTATTTTTAGTAAATTCAACATTCATTCTTCAAATTACTTTATACTATATTAAGTAGCTTTTCCTCATTTGTTGAGTTGACTTTAATAGGAGACATTTTAATGGTACGATGAACATTTCTATTGCATGCATTGAGTAAATCTTTATACATACCAATCCACTTATATGAACCATTAAAGCTAATTCTTTTCACATCATACCTTTCAATGATCTATTAAATCATTCTAATATTGATGCTTTCATATTAAGTAATGTTTAATCTTCTATTTATGTATGAGTTTTCCCAAGTATTTATTAAAAAATTCTTTAGAATCATCTGTTTGTAAGTTTTTTGGTACCCGTACCACTTCAAAAATATTTTCCATTGCCTTGGTTTTTAGAGTGCAGCTTTTATTTTCAGCTGTACTTTGAGAATGTGTCAATTACAGTCTTCAAAAATCAACAATTTCTATTTTCTGTAGAATAGTTCTACATTTCACCTAACTTAGCTCCATAAAACATCATATATTCCTGTCATTACATCTCTACAAGCACAAACAGTTGTTGAAATTTAATATGGACTTCGTTAACTAAATTCCTTTTTAAAGACATTGAATTGTTTCACAGATTTTTTCGAAAGTGTTGTGATCTACATCTTGCACTTTCAGCTATTTATACTAACATGTAGTTAATTTTCTAATCTATATATTTAACCGTAAACTCTTCAATTTGTTTTTAATTATTTACTTTTTAGAATTGCTTTTTCAATTTTATAACTGTCTTCTTTCTCTAATTTTATTTCACGTTGTAGTTCCTCAATTTGCATTTAAATATATTCTTGAATATTAATGCTTTAAGCTATATTATTAATTTGTCTTGTATTTTATCTTCATTCAGTTTAATGTAACTATCAACAATAGTTTGTATCTAATTCATTTATGCCTTCCAATACTGATAAGTCAGTATAAATATCTTCAGAATTGGAAGTCTATGAGTAAAATCATCGTCATCATCATTCTCAGTATTAGCATCATTAAATATGATGGTATTATCAAATATTGTTCCTTCTACTAGTTTCTTTTGGGGTACTTGTCTATATCTTGAGTGAAGGTTTCTCAGGCTTTAAACTTGTATATTTTCAACTTCTGTCTTGATTTTACTTTCTTCTTTCATAAGAATTCTTTTAATATTTTTAGAACTATTTATGAATTCTTCTGCTATAGGTTTAAATGTATCTTTTAGTTGTTCACTTGTATCTATTTCACCAGTTTTTATACTACGAAGCTTTTTCTTCAACACATTTCTTGTCAACACCAACTGTTTTAAAATTTTCTCATCCAGGGCAAATAACAGGTATCAGCAATCATATCAGCTTTTCAGGAGCTGGTCTGGTTTTCAGATCAGCTTATCAGGACCTGGTCTGGTTTTCAGATCAGCTTTTCAGGACCTGGTCTGGTTTTCAGATCAGCTTTTCAGGACCTGGTCTGGTTTTCAGATCAGCTTATCAGGACCTGGTCTGGTTTTCAGATCAGCTTATCAGGAGCTGGTCTGGTTTTCAGATCAGCTTATCAGGAGCTGGTCTGGTTTTCAGATCAGCTTATCAGGAGCTGGTCTAGTTATCAGATTAGGTTATCAGGAGCTGGTCTGGTTTTCAGATCAGCTTATCAGGAGCTGGTCTGGTTTTCAGATCAGCTTATCAGGAGCTGATCTGATTTTTAGATCAGCTTATCAGGTAACAGATCAGGCTATCAGGAGCTGTTCAGATTTTCATTTCAAGATATCTGAGTCAGATTTAGTTATCAGTGTACAAGTAGCTAGCCATTTATAACATTTATATACATGAAGTTTAAAGTCAGATGAAATACGAAAAAGTAAAGTTTTATCTAGTAAAATTATTTTCTATAACGATCATCGTTTAATTCACTATCTTTGCTTATAATCAAAAATCCATATTTATCCTTTCAACATGCTTTTTATTTTTCTCACCTAACTTAAACATTAAATATACATTATGATGATCTCTTATTAAATGTTTGGTGATTCTGGTGTAAGTTTTACATAAGTAGAATGAATCAACATTCTTATCTCTCCCCATACAAAAATATGCTTCCCATACGCATCATCGTTAAATATCATATTGGAATTACTTTGGACTGAAATAACAGATTCACTATCGGTAAATTTTGTAATATATTATTATTTTAATTGATGTAATTAATTTCTTCAGATATTTATATCTGGGGTGATATAAAGATTTTGAGTATAAATAAATGTTCTCAAAATTTAAGTCCATTAGGACTTTCTAGCAAGCCAATCATAGCGTTTTTTTTTCGTAATTTGACAGGTCAACTATTGTTGCACGAATAGAATTTGATATAAGGGAACTATGATTTATTTTTGAACTATCGTTCGATGAATCATCAATATTTCGTACCAAGGTATTTTAGGTTGTTTTACTAACCGCATTTATGTAGCTAAATACATTTTATAAATATTATCTCTTATTATAAAAAAATAAACTAATACAGCTATACCATATCAGAAAATATTTTCTGAAATCGTATAGCTGCATTAGTTCATTTTTTCTATAATAAGAGATAATGATCCACACTCATAATCAAAACAGCATAAAAATATCCTTTGTTTTGACTATGAGTATGGATTTAATAGATCATTGAAAGGTATGATGTGAAAAGAATTAGCTTTAATGGTTCATATAAGTGGATTGGTATGTATAAAGATTTACTCAATGCATGCAATAGAAATGTTCATCGTACCATTAAAATGTCTCCTATTAAAGTCAACTCAACAAATGAGGAAAAGCTACTTAATATAGTATAAAGTAATTTGAAGAGTGAATGTTGAATTTACTAAAAATAAAATTAAAACGAAAAATCTAGTTTGTGTTGTTTTTTGTAGGATTGATTAGGAATGATGGGTCTTAAGAAAGATAATTAACTAAATGTAGTGGAATTCTCTAAACTTGTTGGTCTGAATGAAATATTGCTAAAACTTCAGTGTTTAAAATGAACTATAACATAGTGCAATATTCAGCAGCACATCATATTATCACTTTTTATAAAGTTGTATGTATATTTTCCCATCGAAAGCGCTAGCACGCAAAATTTTACAATATGAAAATGGGATTATTATAGAAGATCTTCACTCTATTTATTTCTTTAGCTATCAGATCTTTAGAAAATATAGATAAACTACGGAAATTGGACTTTGATATCCAATCTTTAAGAATGTACATGTGTATGAATAAGTATCAAACAAACTTAGTGAATGAATATACGCTTCAACTAGAATCATGCTGAAGCATGCATAAATTTTAAAATGTACAGTAAACAGATCTTACTTTATATCTGTATCTGTATGAGTATTACATAAATTTATAGAAAAAAAATGAAAGCATGCCGAAGCATGTATAATTAAAAAAAAAAAAAAAAAAAAAATCCTCACGTCATACAATTTTGTAAGCAAAGAAATTTTATGATTTTGTGGTCAATGAAATACATAGATATGTATCTACTTTGCAAAAATTCAAAAGAGCGAACTGGTAAATTCTAATAGTAAAGATTTTTAATTGTAACACTACTACATCTCGGACTCTTACGTCACTATCGATAGAAGCATGCTAAGGCATGCATACTAGCAAAATATATAAAGCTGTTAGAAGGTGATGAGACAGCAATTGTATCTGGATCAACCCAACTCATGAATGTATTGTATACGGAGATGATTGATGGTGATGATGACGTTTTTTAAGTGAATAATCATTACATATGAATGCGACAGTGATTGACCCCTCAAACCTCATGTAGAAATACTTGAGGGGAAAAATTCTCTCAAAACATAGATATTTCATTGTTTCTAACACTTTATGAATACACCAACGGTGAATTGCTGGTAGAGGTAACTGAGTTATTTGAGATCGATTTGATACAATAGTTGTATATTAAACATGCATTTCTTTGTATCTAAACTAATTTCTACATACCTAATGTATATACCCACCAAAAAATTAGACAAAAATTCTCTATTCCAAGTAGTAAAATCTGAAAAAGGAGTGGCACATTAGAAGAAAAAAAAAATAAATAAAAATAGAGACTGACTGACCAACTAATACGTACACTCTGCCCGATGGGCACACAAAACACACTTAAACATTTCAGAAATATATATACAATACGCTGAACTTTAATAAAATGAAAAAAAAGTCATATAGAACATTAAATAAAAGCCATAGGTGCTCACCGTTCATAAAATAAACATATGTATATGTATCTTATTAATGTAAACATATTATCAGTATAAAGCAACAGAAATTTCGTCATACAAAGTCATCTTGTATCCTAGAGGAGCCGTCGATAGGGTATACCTAAATTATATGAAAATGAGTTCGTTTTCTGTTGATCGCTATTAAAGAAGAAAATATGTTTGTTCATTATGATTTAACTAATTTAAAAGTACATTTAAATTCAGTCTCATACCCGTACTTCTTAACATAAAAATTAAAAATAAATGTTATCCAATTCTATATTATACTATGTATCAAAAATTTTCAAAAAAGCTGTTATATGAAAGAATCTCCAGCGCTTCTAACTGCATCAGAGTTTAAGAAAAAAAACTCCTTTTATTCAATTTAATAAAATTTTAATTTGAAGCAGTAAGCAAATACATCAGCTTACTGCATTCTGATTCATAATCGTATAATATAATATATAACCCCTAAAGGACAAAGTCTAAAAGTCTTATAAATTAAGAAATATAGAAAATAACATAATTTTTATAAACGCGTAAAGTTGCAAAAGTAATTCAAATGATTTCATCGCAAAAAACAAACAAAAAGCAGCGATTGTTTTCAACAATTATGAAAATAATAATTACAATATAAAACTCCCTTTTGATTTCCAATGTTTATCAATAAAAAATAAGTAAGTTAACTAACAACAAAAAAAAAACTATCAGTACCTAAGCTGGAGTGCCGGATCAGTTTCATTTAAAAATGTTTATACATTTTTTAAAAGCAAAGCAAGTTTTCCAAAATAAATGTAGAAGGCTATAGCTAGAAAAAATTTTATACCCTATACTTTAAAAAACTGTAAATTAAGTATAAGAAATATTTCTATTATAGTTACTATTACTAAAGAGTATGTAAGTACATATCTTCAAGAATTCAGTTTTACTTACAACAGAAAATCCTCACAAACTTTTAAGTAAACGCAGATAAAAATTAAAATGTTTTTAATTTCACCAACAACAGACATCACATGACAAAAAATAAAATAAAAAATGTATTCAAAGATTGAGTTGAACACTTATTTGTATGTACATATATATGTACATACATACATACATACATACATAAAATCAATTTGTAGATATGTATGTATACATATCAAATTTCTTATCAATGCTTAAGTATTTATTAGATCTACATCATGAAAATATATGAAGCGTCGTTTAGTTAAAGCACAATGCAAATATAAACAATCCATACACTCAGGGAAAATCTGCAGCTTAAAAATAAGAATTCATCACATTAATTCAATAATTTTTAATATAATAGAAAATGTGTATTGAGATATCTACAAACTAATGAGTTTAATAAATGAATACTGTAAATTAATATTTTGTCCATATTGAAATAAGAAATTTCAATATGACTAAACCTTCGCTAATGGTTCTTATTAATTCAGCATGGTTCTTACTGATTTCAAGTTGGTTTTTCTCTGTGTGTAGATAACTCTTTCAGTCAAAGAAGACGAATGTAGTTAAATAAACAAAATCTGTAATATAAACAAATTTCACACAGACCGACTTCAACGCGAGACAAATTTAAGCATGAGAAAATATAAAGCAATCGTAAGTACAAAAGCATACTAGGATTAGGGAAGTCCAGATATATGATAGTATTTTATAGTACCAAATGTCGATGTTGAAAACAATTTATTTCTACCTACATATAAATACCAGCTCAAATACACACACATAGCAGAATTCATATAAGAAATATCCAAGAAAATTTCAACAACACCCTACCTTTTGCAAATCATGACGAGCCTTAAATTCTCCCTCAGATATACATACACAAATTCCCATGATCATACATACATATACAATATATAAGATTAATCTCAACAACACAACACTCTCACCTACCTGAAATTACAGATAGTCTTAAACTTCTACAGACGTCTATACACATAGATTCTCACGGCTACATATTACAAGAACACTTCGCCCCTAATAAATCACAATCATCTTAAATTCTTACAAAAATACATACATACATACATACGCATAACCAATTTACCTCAACAACATCCTCACCCACCTCAAATCACGATCAACCTTAAACTACTATAGAGAGACACATTCACAAATCCCCATGGCTACATATTACGTCAACAACCCTGCCCACCCAAATCATGGTCAGCCTTAAACTCCTACAGACATACAAACACACAGATTCCCCCGGTTGCATATTACTAGAACACCTCACCCCTCATAAATCACAATCAGCCTTAAGCTCCTACAGAAATACACACATTGAAATTCCTACAAACATACACACACACACACACACACACACACACATACACACACATTCACACACAACTACACACGCAATCGATCTACCTCAACTACACCCCGCCCCCTGCCAATCAAACCATCACCTAAATTCTCACAGACAGACAGACACATCCACAAATTCCTATGGTTACATATTACGGCAACAACGCCGCCCACTCAAATCACGGTCAGCCTTAAATTCCCACAGTCTAGCAACACCTACATTAGCATTAGAAAAAATAACTTTCACGTTTTCCCGTCGTCATTAGGAAAAATCATTTTCCCGTCGGCATTTGAAAAAATTATATTCATTTTTTGCCGTCGGCATTTGAAAAAAATAATAATCATGTATTGCAGTAGGCATTAGGAAAAATTATCATGTATTGCAGTAGGCATTAGGAAAAATTATCATGTTTTGCCTTCGGTATTACGAAAAATTATCATGTTTTGCCTTCGGAATTACGAAAAATCATTAGATGATTTTCCGTCAGCATTAGGAAAAACCATTTTCATGATTTTCCCCGTCGTCACATACACACATAAAAACCGCCAAACTATGAACCGCCTTAATACATTCACACAAAATATTCCACACACAAACTTCCCACGGTCAGGCAGGCAGACAGACAGACCGACAGACAGACATACACTTAATGTAAACAAAAACTCCTAATGTAAACAAAAAACTCCTAATGTAAACAAAAAACTCCTTATGTAAACAAAAAAACACAAATTTCCAAGAATTTAACAATTTTCAAATTTTAATTACCCAAATTTAACAATTTCAGCCACAATTTAACAATTTTAATTGTCCCCGGATGAACAGTTCCCTACTACTGGGGTTAAACATAAAAATAAAAATTTAAAAATAAAAATCAAGAAAATTTCTGCAGAAAATAATCAAAAAAAAAAAAAAAAAAAACAATTATTATTTAAAAGGAAATAAAAAAGGGAAAAAGTTGTTTCTCGTAAAAGTACGAAAATGAATCAATTTATTTTTTACATCAATTTTTGGATATTGTTTCTGTTAAATAATATAAATAATTGAACAAAATCATTCATTCAACATTTTGTATTATACTGGCAATACTGAATTTTCTCATTGTAGCAACGAAATAGAAATTAGTTTAATTGGACTACAACGACAAAATCAGCATAGACAACAACCTGCCGCCATGTTGCCTTGCTGTCTTCAAAATAATTATTCTCATATAAACATATGTATTCTATCCTTGACATTTGGTAGTCGGTAGCTTGCTGTGGTGAATGTGTTTAATGCTTTAGAGTGTACCAGCAAAATTTTGTTTTGCTTTACTTTATTTATGTTTTACAAGTGTGAGTAATATAAATTCTTGGGACGTATAAAGAGAGTAAAATTTTGTATTTGTGTTTTTTTTCTTTGCATTAGCTTGCTTTGTCCATCATTTGCATTTGAGTTACGCTTAGGGTTGCCAGTCGTACTGATTTTGCCAGTACATCTACTGATTTTTGTTTAAAGTACTGGGGCAAATTACGGCACTCGTTATCAATAAAAAAATTTGCAAGAAAGATTTGCTATAAGTGGTTTCTAGATACACGCAAATAATGAATTCAAAGTTTCTTTTTCGAAAATTTGTTTTGATATCATTTTTATTAATTACATATGCCTTGGTACAAAGTATACATTGAATTCATGTTTTGTTTTAAGAATGGTTAAAGGAATGTAACGAATGTTCGCATTTGCAAATTTTTCGCTTATTTTTCCTATTTGCATTTGCTAAAATGTATGCGAATATTTAAGACAAAAAATTTTGCACTTCTTTTAGGAAAAAAGTTTGCCATTAACAAACGTCAAAAACACGAAAATTATTTTAAGCCAGCATGAAAAAGATAAATATAGGGTATGTTCGTAGATTCAGCAAATTTATGCAGAAGTGCTGCGAATTTTTTCTGCGTATGCGTGATCAACTGTTGCACATGCTTTGCAACTGCTCAATATCTGTGCATAGTTGGCATTTTTGAACGAACTGCAAACAATTTTTAAGTCGGCAAGTAATTTTATTTAAGAAAGTTGTCATCTCGTCGATGTGAAAGCACAAAAAACTCTTTATAAAAGTTTGCACATTGTGCACATGGCTTGGACGTAGCTGACTTATAAGTAAGGCATTCTTCAAAGCTTTATCAGAAAGCTTTTCTATAAAAAAGTTCTCATAAGCACAAAATTAAACTAAAGTCCAGCGGTTTTTGGAAATATACCAATTTCATTTTTTGAAAAAGAAAAGGCATTGTATTTTCGGCAGCAGTATTTTCTACTTAAGACTAGTCTGTTAAAACTTTTAAAAAATGTTTTGAGCACCATTCATTACTTCGTACAAACAAATTTGAATCGCTAACAATATTAACTAGTCATTGTTGTAGTAAATTCCACGCGAAACAAGTGTCACTCATTAATTTCATATACAAACATATGTATGTATCCTTCTGTTTTATGAATTCATGTTTTTAATATATTAATACATATTTGCTCAATGCAAGACTCAGTTTAAATAAAATGCTATATGTAGTACATCCATGTATGTAATACAACTTCATGTTCTTATATAAATTTATTTTCATGTGATTTTTAACGTATTGTAATATTTGCATTCGCTTTCGCAAAAATTAAAATGTAGTATTCGCATTCGCATGCGCTAAACTACATCCCTAGTTAAAGGCTTTTATATTGAAAAAATTAATGTACTGATTTTTTTTTCAATTGTACCTAGTTACGCTGAGAATGTTTAAAAAAGCAAATGTACTTAATTTCAAATACACTCAATGCTATGCCCTAATGCATATGCAATAGGTTCAGAAATAAACTTTCTAAACGCTGTTAGACTTGTTGGTCCGTGTTGTGTAAGTATGCTGGCCTTTAAGCCTAAATCGTTTTTTGTAGTAACTAGATTAAAGATTACTTTCAGGGCTATCGTGAATAAAATTCCTCGTGAAATTTTTCCCTTTTCCAATTAGAATTTTTTGTTTTCCCTATTACTTGCTATTAGTTGGAATTGTTCCGAGGGAAAAATTTCACGCGGAATTTTATTCATGATAGCCCTGTTTATCTAGATTTTTCATTAGATTTTAAATTAATTTTAAATACTTTGGTTTAGTTTATCTGACTGAACAAAAATTCACCCGAGTATTTATATTGAAAACAAAAAGAAATGTTCGAATTTTATTGTTTTCAATATTAATTCTTCCGCAAATTGATGTTCTCATTTTCTCTAAAAACAGGCAGTAAATCAGAAATATGCGGAGTTATTCAGAAATACATATATTTTAGCAGAAAAACTAAATGAAGCAGAATATTTTTCTGAAAATTCTGACTAGAACCAGAAAATCTCATTAATACCGGAATTAGACCTTTAAAATTCTTCATATTTAAATATAAAACCAATTAAATGAAGCAGATTTTGTTGTCTCCAAGCGCAAAAGTACATATGTACATATGTATGTATGTACATACTCGTAAATAAATACATATGTACGTAGATTTTTACTTATGTATGTACATATTATTTCTGTGGCAATAAGGAAAAAGTGCTTAAGTCATATTTTACTGTTTTGCAGGAGAGCACTTTTAAGCGTTCAAGTCGATTTTCACAATTTTTTTCTTTTACAGTTAAATTGGGAAATTCTCTGTTTAACTTTATTTTTTTCCAGCAAACGTCGTTCTAGACACTATGGGCCTGTCCCACGATGTCGACAACGTTCGATTTGTCGCACAGTTACATTTGAAACAACAAAATTGCAAAATTTGTTTTTGTTTTGAATGTAACTGTTCGGCAAGTCGAGCGCTCGTGACATCGTGGGACAGGCCCTATAAGTAATACATTTAAGTTGAAATATACCAAAGTATAACCTCAATTAGGCTATTATTCCAAATGAGATTAGAAGTCTAAAAAAGATATGTCGCAAGTCATAGCGCTATAACTTCCTGAAAAATCACACAAATTTATTGATATTTTGACCAGGGGTACTTTCGAATATGCAGATTACGGAGATATCATTAACTCAAAATCAGCTTATCTCGACTTAAGCACTTTTTCCTTTTTACCACAGATTTATTATAATGGAAAAATCACATTTTCTTTTTTTTTTTTTTGCACGATAGTTTAAAAACTGATTTAGTTGAAAACCGACATTGTAAAGAAACTTTTATTTTTAGGATTAGAGAAATAAACGTTTATATAATACGTTTTTTTAGTAGATAGAGAGAGATACATACATACATGTGTACATACATACATAAGTATATGTATGTGTATAAAAAAAGTCTGTCTTGGAACATTTTTGAGATGTATGTAAAAAGTGATATGCTAATCGTAACTTTAGCTTATGATTCATGGTTTCTCTCGAAGTTCGCTTGAAATGAACTTTGAAATGATCCAACCAAAAGTATTTTATATAATAGGTAAAGCATGTTTTTTCTATAGGCGGTAAAAACTGAATGTAAAGCTTCCGAACTATGTAGATATGAAATTTCTTTTAAAGTCATAAACATTTTGTACAAAATGAAAGCCTGGTCCATTAAAAAAAAAGATCCTAAAGCTTTAGATATAGGGCGCTTTATGCTCTTTTTTTGGATGCATGCAGCTTGAACTACAGAAAAGGAGTGTACAGAACGCATGAAAAGCATTGAATATGATAATGAGGAAAATTAAATTGCCATCAGCGCTATTTTGACCGAGTAATTATATCAAATAGATGTTTATTTCAAAAGCTGAACTTCGATATATCATGCCACAACCGCCAAAAAAACTTAAGCGACTTAATCTTCGAACTTAAATCGATTATTTCCGATCGTAAGCAATCTATTTTCGTAAAAAAACGAGGTCCAAAAAATGTGTCGGTTAAGCTTTTGTTTTTGGCGGTTATGGCTCGATATACACCTTCGTATAGGAAGTAGGTTTCTTTATCAGGTTGCTGGGTCCAATATAATGATCCATTTGTGCTACCTGTAAAGTTGCAGAGAAAATAGAAATAGGGAAAGGGAGAAGAAAGGTGAAAGAGATAGATGTAGAATGGAGATGATTAATAGCTACAGGAGAGGAGATTTGGTCGGGAAAAGGGTCGTGTTAGTACACACGCCATAGAAGAGAGTCAGCGGCCATACCAGCTACTGTTCATGATATAAAGGCCCAGATGTTTTAGTCTTATTCCCGATTACTCGAATAGTCTACTGAAGGATAATCTGCCAAAAAAAGTGCAGTCGGAAATCTTTCAGAGCTGGACAGAAGTAGATAAAATGCGAGATCTTTTCCTCCTCTTCTTCATCATTACAACTGAAGCAGTAATCATTGTACGGGAGACCCATACGTTTAGCATTCGTTCGGAAAGCGTAGTGGCCAATCAGTGTGGCCAAGAGATTTTTCGAGTGTTTTCTAATAAAATTCATAGGCAAGATCGAAATGACTTTAACAGGATGAGAGTGGGAGCCCACAGATATTGTCGATATCGATTTCTTCCCCTCTGTCAGGTCATCCTTAACTATGTTGCTTGAATTAGTCCAATGTCCACGCACCCAATTTAATATGATACGTGAGTGCTGTGCAAGTCTATCCCGGGCTTTGCGTCATTCTTGGACAAGAAGATGTATACACACCTGTGAGGGACTTAATTGCCAGTATGCAATTAGTTATGATATGAGAGAAAGTAGGAGTCCTGTTTTCGTATTATACATATAAATTCGAACAGTTTTCTTTTCGAATCGAATTACACATTAACCCGCAAGTACTGGGGGCAAATTGCGGCATTCGATATCTATCGAAATTTGTATGGAGAAACACAATTAAATTGGGTAGAGAGCAGGACCAACAGTTCATGGCGAAATAGAAAGGAGTGTAGAGTCTCGAGGGCTGTGTGGCCAAAACTTGACTCAAGAAGGTCCAAACTGCTACTGGGTATGAAACTGTGAAACTGGCAATCCAGATTTCTGTAAAATGTGCGGGAATGAAGATTAACAAGAAACCACTGCCACTGCCCGAAGCTGCAACGTTATATGCTTAGATGGATGAGCAGACGTTTCCATGAGAGCATTAGTGATATCTGGAAGTGTAAACTGGAGGACATCAGCGGTTCCATCATGGGAATTCAATGGCTTAATGACGGATAATAAGGGCACTTCTCCCTTGTGTAATAACTAAAAAAGACCTTCTTATGTAGCCAAATAAAAAATTTAAGTTTAACATTAATAATCTCAAATTATTATTAAAAAAAAAATAATTAACCCCCTGTTTGTGTAAAACGTTCGAGTTAAAAATCTTGGCGTTTGTGTAATAGACTAAAGGAAACTTGTACAAAATTTCTTTAATCTCTTACAGAAACGCCAAGATTTCTATCTCAAATGTCTTACACAAACAGGGGGTAAGAATACATTGAATTAATGAATCAATAAATTTCAATGTATTTTTAATAAAAAATATTTTACTAAATAAGTAAAACAATAATTTTAAAAATTCCCAAAAAAAAAACACTAAGGCCCAATTATCGACTTCTCAATTAAGTGTCATTTAGCTAATAGCCACTTAATTTTAAGTTGCACTTAATTGCAGTTTCATTTTTTCAGTCGTAAAATTAAACAATCACTTAAATACTATGAAAGTATTTAAACAGATGTTTAATGTAAATAAGAAAGTTAGGTTATCAACATGTAGAAAATTAAAACTGCATAAAAACACATTCTATGAAACCAAAAGAGCATCAGAACGCATTTTTCTATTTATTTATTCCATGATATGATACTATGCATTGTATATGTTATATATTTATGAAAATTAAACGAAATTCTTTTTAATACGACCACATGGTGTTTATGTACATGTTTTCAATAAACACACACAAGCACAATAACATATGGTATGCTCGTAAGACTTAAATGTGATTTAAATAGACAAGGTTGGACATTTAAATGGCTTTCAACTTTATACTGAAAAAATGAATTCTGTACTTAAGAGACACTTAAAGATGAATGACACATATTGAGAAGTCAATTATTCTGCCTAACTATTAACTTGACTGCATCCGGTCAAAAATACTTGTATGGCAACACTCTACTCTTGCGAAAGCACTGGATAGCTGTTGTTGTTTTTACATTTATTTCCTTTACATACTTTTACAACTACAATTCGAGTTAAAAAAGTTAGATAATGTAGCAATTGTAAAAAAAGAACATGAAAAATATTTTGATTATTGAGTTCTGGTTTCAACTTTGATATTTGTTGAACTTCTCTTTTTTTTTAACGAAAGTTAAACATAATAACTCTAGTTGTATTAAGAAAGTTCCCTGGGGGCAAATTACGGCACTCGTTATCGAACGAAATTACGAAATATTTCAATAGAGTTTATATGGAAACAAATCCAAATTTCGAATGGTTTCGAATGCCGTAATTTGCCCCCTGTGTTGACCTTGGGGTTATTACGTAATTCGATTCGAAACGGAAACGGAAATTCGAACACATTTTCGTTTCTAATCGAATTACACAATAACCCCCCCGTTTTAGCAACAGTGAAATGAGCATGAGCTAATCCCTCAAAAATCGATTATTTCAATGTATTTTTAATAAAAAAACTTTTACTGAACAAGTAAAATAATAATTTGAGATTATTAGTGCGCTAAAAAATGTTAAACGTAAATTATAACAATTCACAAAAAAAAACACTAGTTAAAAAAAATGTTTAATATCGTCTGTTTGATAGTATGTAATTCGAACAGGAACAGAAAACCCGGATTTATTATAAGTTTTTATCTTTTTTTTAACATCCGACCAAATAAAGGGGCGTTTTGAGTTTATATTGTGTGTCTGTGTATCTGTGAGTCTAAACGGCTGGACCGATTATGATTTAGTTTTTTGTGTTTGAAAGGTGACTTGGTCGAAAGTACATACTTATCTAGATGATGAAATGAAATTATATAAAAAAGAAAATTAAATAAAAAAAGAAACATTTGAATTGTTTTTGTTTTTTTTCGTTGTTTGTGCCATTTTCAATACAAACAATATTTATTAGCATCCATATTATTAAGCAATTAATTAAAATAAAATAATAATAATAATAAATCAATTTTAGTAGCAATAGAAAATCCATTACAATAATAACCCTTTGACGACAATTCATAAAATTGTCAATATGTGGAGATTTAAAAAAATTTATAGTAGTTACTATAACAGTAGAAGGATAAAATGTGAATCTTAGTCATTGTATTTTGGTATGTTTTAGATACAAGAAATTGTCAGCATATTCACCTTTATCGGTACCGTCGCCGATGTCGCTGTTGCCGGTTGTATTTGCTTGTATACCGCATTGTGCTGCTGCCGTCTGTTGCTGACCCATAGTGCTGTTTTTATTCTTATCAGTTTTGGTATTTTTTTCACTATCACTGTCTGCTGAAATTTGTTTTGGCAAAAACATTTCACGTTTTAATTGTGTGAATGAATTTTTTAGATCGTCACGTTGTAGTACAACTTTAAAGTAGAGACAGGCCAAATGTTTGTCACGTCTACGTATTTCAATGCGCTTACACTGTTCCAGCAGTGAGGCGTTGTAAAGATCTTTTAGTTCGAGTACACCCATGCCCAGCATTTCGTTGAGGCACGTGCCT
The DNA here is from genome assembly GCA_949987645.1 of Tachina grossa. NCBI lineage: Eukaryota > Metazoa > Arthropoda > Insecta > Diptera > Tachinidae > Tachina > Tachina grossa. The sequence goes on from OX465276.1 coordinate 152,020,912, forward strand.
GGCTGACGCCACCATACAGTGAAATGTACGCGTCCAAAATCGTGTACAGTTTCATTGGCATTTTCATCACTCCAACTTGCATTAAGATCAAGTTTAACAGCACGTTCTGCCTTTTGAGCGAAACGGGTACACTGGGTTAGACTTTGAAACTTTTCCGATTCGAATTGCATAATGTGGTACATCTCATGGCGTGGCACCAGCTGGATCAGCTCATTGGATAATTGACATTCCACGGTGAAAATGGGTTCAATTTCATTTTGCATAAGGTTCATGCATTTAGTGCCCTCGGACTGCAAAGTAATAGCCTCCATTTCCAATTTAATGCCCGTTATTTTTTTGAAGATGTTGAACTTTGTAGCAGGCAACAAGTCCTCTAAATTATTGGAAATATTATTTTCCAAATTCAAATTGACTTCGTTTTCTTCCTCACAGTTGGTGGTAAGTTTAGAAGATATGTCAGTTTCACCCGCCAAATAGGCCATCAATTTAGCATCCAATTTCTTCATGGCTTCCACAATCTCTTCAGATTTTTTCTGTGAAGTTAAACGTTTAGGGATGTCACCTAAAATTTAACAAGAACGAACACATTTTTTTATCAATACCCAAATTTATATTAAAAGTTAACATAAAAAATAGTTAAATTTAAATAAAAAGTTATTCCGCTTCTTTGCCACACTTCTTCAAAAATATTTTTTTTATTACACATTTTCTTACCCGCTACAAAAAATGTTTTTTAAAAAGTACCTCTTGTCTGTGCAAAGTGTACAGCCAAACAGTTGCGTTTAGCTGGATGAAGCCCATACATATAGTGAATAAGTTCTTCTTCCATAATCTATTTCATTCATACATTCTTACTCTTGTCGTTCGTTGATCGCGACTCGCAATTTTTTAATCATTAAATCGTGTGTGTTATGTATACATAGTATTATGTACATTTCTTTTTCGTCGAAAATTTTATAATTATATATAATAGTAAATTTGCTATACATATTATATTTTGTACTTATTATTAAAGACCAGGAGACGCAATTGATTAGAACTAAGAAAATATATGTACATAAAGTAAGTGATTTTTTCGTAAGCTTTAGTTTATTTAATTTCAAAAAAAAAAAAAAACTGATAAGACCAAGAGAACGGACCTTACATTGTCTTTTGAGTACGATTCTTACAAAAATTTATACAACAATTTTAATTCGTGTGAGGTTCACAGTCTACATTTGGTAACAAATGCAGTCGTAGATTTCAAAAATATTTATTTTTATTTATGTTAGATGAACTTTTGATCTATAGCAAGCAGATCTATCTAAGCATCAAGTAAATACATACTAAATTATATGAGTAACTAAAAATATTGAAAAATAGCCGTACTAATGCGATACTCTAGCATCTATTATCTGTGATAATACACTCCACTCTAGGTCTATCTATGTAGTTTTTCACCTCTTCACCTTTCACAGAGGGTATATTAATATTGGACCCAACTAGGCTGGATTCTTCATTTCATCCTGGTTGGCGGTTGGCGTATTTCGACTTCGGCTATGATGTTTCTGTAACAGCACTTCCATAGTATTTTTTTTTAAATATATCCAAAATGTCTTAGTCGATTTACGTCAACCACGACAAGGGCCATTATTCTTTATTAACTATATCCATGTATAATGGGCAAATTTATACGACGAACTTTTTTTCACGTAAGAACTCTTTAGAAATCCTTTTTTTTTTTGCATATTTTATATTTAAGAGCATATTTATGGGTGTCTTTCTCAAAAGCCAGAAAGTTGATTTTTCTTAAGGTTCATGTGAACAAGTTTTATAATTTTAAACTTTCCGCTATATATGTATGTATAGGATCTTACTGATTTTACCCAAATTTAAATTGTTTTCAATGTCAGGAAGTCGATTCCGACTACATATTTTCTCGATGATGTCAGTACCCTGTTGGAGAATGTGTGGTTGACAACAAAAGAGTTAACTTATATTATAGTTAACTCTTGGCAGAATATCATTCGGAAGCTTATCCGAGTTATCGGAAATCGGGCTCAAAAGGCTAAGCCTCTATATTAGGAATAGTGGCTGCTATAATCGCTGACCTGCCCTAGCCAAATTTCTTGACCCACTCTCACCTCACACCGTCCTGAACAATCTTCTATCTCTTTTTTACTTCTACCCTTTTCACCCTCCTCTTGTTCTCTCTCTCTCTCTCTCTCTCTCTCTATCTTCTTTACACTTATATGCAGCACAAAGGGATAATTATATTGGACCCTAGTGAGCTGGACTCTAATTTACCACTTTTCCTTGCCAGCAGCCTGCTAACTAGTGTTGTCATTCGAACAAAAATTATTCGAATATTCGAACAACTTTTTTTCATATTTGTTCGAACGAACAGAAATTTTCAATTTAGAATAAAATATTATTCGAATCATTTAGTCCTTAACTACTTGTATAAAAAGATTTTTTGGGCTATCTGCGGTTTTTAAATGATTTTTTCCAAAAAATTAATAGTATATTAAAAGTGTTTGTAAATACCTATACTTTTTAAGTAATTTTGTTTTATTTTTTAACTCCCGACAAAAAAGGGATGTTATAAGTTTGTATTTAGTTTGTGTCTGTGTATCTATTTGTATGTACAAGTCGACGTACAGACCAAACGGTTGGACCGATTTTGATTTAGTTTTCCTGTTTGAGAGTGGCATTGGCTGAAGAAGTTAGCACGTTGACTACAAAACCGAAGGTTTTAGGATCGAGCCCGCTATCTGACAGTCATTAAATAACAACACCACGCATTTTTATGATGTGCATTACTGTCCCTTTCTATCAGTTGTTGTATGTAGAAAAGTTCAAGTGATGAAGGCATAGTCACTGGTCACTGAACTATATCGACTTCAAGAGATACTAATCCTAATGTAACACCAGAGCACCCCCATTCGTTGTGTAGCAGAATCATCGGCAAAGTAAAATAACTACTAAACTGCTACTAAACACAGATTCAAACAAATTAATACGACTCGCTAATGCCAGAGGTGCTGCAACACTACATTATTAAAAAAACGTTCAAAAAGCAGAGCTGTAAAAAAAATTAAGCATTCCTCTATCTATTCCTTCACCACCTATGTTTTCTGTTACTATCCCTTTTCTTATAATAGTAGTAGGCAATCATTGCCTGATTGTTACTTCTCTTTAAAAATAAAATAAAAAATGACTTGATCGAGAGTGTTCTTAGCTATGTTTAAAGAAAATCTGTCCAGCCGTTTAGAATACATCACATTTTTTAGATATATTCTGTTGATCTGCGTGTCTTTGACGCCGTAGCTCCCCAACGTCTTGAAAGATTTTAATTTTGCTTTGTTTTCGTTTGAATGGTGACATGATCGTATATATTCTAATTTATACTTGAAGAAAACCATTCTAGTCGATTGGAATTTATCATAATTTTTTAATTTAATCTTTTATTTTTTGCGATTCTGTTACTTCAATAGTATAAGTGCAACATAGAGTTCTTATCTATGCCACAGCGTCAACTGCGGCAAAGGTTCTTAAAATTTTAAAGTTTTGTTATTAATATTCCTAAATTTGTTATTGAAATTATTTGTTTTTCTTTTGTAATGAAATATTTTTCGTTTGTTAATAAAAAAATTAATCTAATACACATACGTGTCGTTTTTTGCAAACTTTTTTAAGATTATTCGAATATATTTTTTATTCTTTGTTCGTTCGAATATTCGAACAAAAGTTCAAAATTATTCGTCTGTTCGAACAAGAAAAAAATTATGAAATTTCATTCGAACAAACATAAAAGACGAATAATTAACAACACTACTGCTAACCTAACCTAACCTACAGTTAAATCTTCTTAGACTGACTAAAAGCTAACTGCAATGTCATTAAGAACAAACCCAAAATTAATTCTTAAGTTGAGTACGTAATCGAATTTGATGAGAGCCAACAAATTTATTCTCAGCTACTTTGAAACTCATTGCAGTTTTATATTAACATTTTGCTGTTGATATTTTAGATCATGATACAATAATACAGATTTAATAGGCACCATGCGCGTGTTGTATTGGTCAAACATAAACAAAATTTGGCAGATCACATCACAAAACAAGCAAATAACAAACTCTATCAGCTGGCGCTTCGAGGGTACATGTATTATTGTATCATGTTTTAGATGATACCTTCGACAATTGACTACCGCCTAGGACATGGCAATGTTAAAATAGTAAATTGATTACATTAAAAGTAATCCAAGTGTCAGTCAGTACTAGTTGCGAAATAGTTAGATTAAAGTTAGTTTAAAGTTAACGTAACTTCCGACAAGGTATGGATGGATGTATGAATGCATGCGTGCGTGTGTATGCGTATGTATTAGTGGTGTGAATAAAAAAACAATTATTCGAATATTCGAAAAAAATGTTAATTATATATATAAAAAATATTTTACATTTCATAACTTTTCAAGTACTCGTATTTATATAACTAGCTCGAAGTAACAAAAAGTACTTAAATAATTTATTTTTATTTTGTAATAAAAGTAGGGACCGTAACGGTTGTAATTTTTATTTTAAAAATTACTTTTTAATCATTATTCCTTGATTTTTATTTATTCCTCAGAAAATAAAAGTTATTTATTGATCTTTATTTTTTTTTTTTTTTGCTTAAAAAACAGAGAATTGTTTGTTCGTTTTCGAGTTAAAAATTAACAGCCTTATTTATAAAACTTATTAAGGCTTTATAAAGGGTTTTTAAAACAAAATTTCATAAAAAAAAATTTCTTAAAAAGCCTTTATAAAGCCTTAATAATTTTTTATAAATAACTAAGGCTGTATATACATATGTATTCTTGAAGTAATAACGAAGCATTTTTATTTTAAAATTAATTATTTTTAAATTAAAATTGAAACGTTTTGAAGTAATTACAATTAATAACCAAACCTGCGTTTAGACATGCAAGTACTTGCATATAAGTTCTGTGTACGTATTATCAACGAAAATTTCGCAAAAATGCTTGACTGTCTTGCAAGTTGCATGTTTACTTTTTAATGCAGTGTCGTCCATAACATAAAAAGGTTAATTTTAAGGGAACCAGATAGTATTGAACTTTATTCGTATTGTTTCAATCGTGGTGTAATCAAGGCGCATTTATTAGGTGACAGCACTACACCAGGTGACTAATGTCATTATACCAAGCCAAATGTCAAATTTTGTATATGTAGGTATAAGCTTAAAACATGCTTTTATTTGGGTTATCCTCAAACACCTAATGAATATTCAGTTTTTTGTGGTATTTGACATTTCCTATAAGAAAAATACACTCTGACGATGCTACCCTGTTTTGAAAAGTAAGATGGTAATTTATACCAACAAAGTACATGTGTTTATTGCCGTTGTAATATTTGTTGTAAGACTGCAAGTGCCGAAAGTGTATACACATTAAAAAAAACTTTATTTACAAACGCGATTATTAGATAAACATGTTCATGGCTTCTTTAAATTTTTACAAGCATTAGATACAGCGGATAACATTTACTACGACTATAAGTTATTCCTCCTTATTGCAAATGGCGCCGTCGATGTCACATCAAGGCGACAGTAAAAATTGTCCTTGTCTACTCTTTGTCGGCAACAACTGACTACTATTAACATGCTACATTAATTTACAAAGCCTTAGGCCGGGTTTACATCTGTGTGCCATGTGCCACACAAGCGTAAAAAAAAACTTAATTACAAGGGACACGGGTTTCATGCAAATGCATATTTTTTCCCTCAAACCTGATAATGGCAAGAATGAAATATCTTTACATAATTTGGTCATAAATGCATATTTTTGTCTCATATTTTGGTATAATTACAAGTTGTGTGTCATATTTAGTAAAAAATTCAAATTTCAAATTAATTCGCTTGCATTGTTGTAGAATTGTAGAAGGATTGTACAATCACATACACCTAACAAACTTAATAAAAATTGTCATTTGGTAATTTCAAGAGAACATTTTCTGATATTGAAGTCGAAAGTAGTGAAACAATTCTGCGGAAAACTAATAGCTATTATTCAATTCATTGTAATGGTTGAGTTAAATGAATATGTATATAACATTATATAAAAATAGTTATTTAAATTTGAGCCCATTACGTCTATAGACGTTACACAAGGCCTTTTCAATGCCAAAAATCTTTCTAAAAACAAATTGATAGAACTTCACGTTCGAAAATTTTTAAATGAAAATAAATACATAACACTTTTCTTTTTCAATTTGCGTATTGCTCCTTCTCTGCAATATAAACATATTGCATATTTGGAGTAAATATTGCAGGAAAAATCGTTATATCATATTTAATCTTGTGTACAAAGTTAATATAAAAGGCTTGTATTCGCACCTCTTGAAAAAATAAAATATTTTTACATCTTTAATTAGTTGAATGTAAGTTTAAAACTTTTTTGAACAAAAATTTTTTTAAAATATGTGCATATTTTATTGTTTTTATTGCATATCTTGCGTTTTTAATGTCATATTTTAGGCGCCTAAAATACCTTTTTTAAATGCATGAAGTCCTTGTACCTGGTAATTACTAATGAAAAATAGTTTGATTTGGGCACATTTAACAAGAAAAATGCCAGATGTAAACTCAGCCTTAAAGAGATTAGTAAGAGATTGTCAATAAGACCCAATTGTTGCCGATAAAGAGTAGACAAGTGACAAAATTATTTTCTTTATAGGCTTTCCCTTTCCTCATTTAGTTAGACACTTCTTACTTTTTATTTTATATTAATTTATGAGTTGATTTGTTTTAATAATTAAAGAATTTTTCCCAATTTGCATAGTAAAACCAATCGAAACTGTATGACTGATAAAAAAACGATGCATCTAATTTAAAAGACAACTATAAAAACATTTTGTTTTCTATGATTAATTCAAGACATACACTTAATATTCTCTTTTTTTTTCTTTTTTTTTTGAAAACGAAATTTTTGCATTTTTATGGTAATATACAAAAAAAAACTCGATTTAAAAAAATAATGAGTTAGGGCATTTCTATATTAAGGTGTGTATGTATTTTTAAAGTACAAATGTGTAAACTCAATTAAAATTTGGCACTAAAATATTTTTTTTAGATCACATGCTTTGAAAAGATCAACAAACTTTAAAATTTTTATATTTAGTTGTTACTCAAAATATTATACTGTTATTTGTTTTGGGATTTGTTTTGTTTTGTTTCGAACAAACGCTATTTTAAAAACTAATTTGATTTTTGTATTAATACAAGTACATACATATATATTTATGTACATATATACATACACCTTGCTATATACAGTCGACTCTCGATAATTTGAAATTCGAGGGACCACAGAAAAAGTTCAAATAGTCAAGATAACGAGTTTTTTGAACTCATTTTAATTAGAAACACAAATATTTGAAAAAGTCTCAATAATACGAGCTTATTTATACATATAAATAAAGTGTTCGAAATACTAGCTAAGCATTTTTAAAATACGAATTAGAAAAATTATTTGTATTAACTTTGATACGCGGTAATAAAAATAAAATATTGAAAAATAATATGAGTTTTTAAAAGAATCGTAAGATTCTACAAATGCAATTAGAATGATGACATCTGAACAATGCAAATAAACAATAACAAATGAATACGTGACAGCGCATAGAGAAAGGGACATAAGGGTAAAAAAAAACAATTTTCACTTTTTTTTTGATGTGGACAACATCTGGGCATCGAATGAGACCGATCCCATGCCCCAAAAGTGTTCCCTCCCAGAGATATGTGCGTTTTATGATGTGATGGTACATCAAAGATACACGTATTTAAATCTTTAAAATGGCTCTCCTGAACAAAACCGGTTTTTATCCTTATGTCCCTTTCTATTTTGCGAGTCACATATGTTGTTTTTATTTTAATTTTTCTTACATAGAACGTAGAGTCAAAAAAACCTCATATTATAGCGAATCGGCGATCAAGATGTCATTTAAATAATTTCAAATTAGGTACGTGACCAAAATACATAGATTTTTTCCAAATTTATTGAATGTTTTTCAAGAAGTGGGAAACAGTTCAAATTAAGGAGTCTCAAATTTCCAGGATATTTTTTAATGATTAAACGGACCGCGGTTTTCTTTTAAATAACTGCTATTCAGAAGATACGGTTTTTTAAAATACATTTTTATTATTTTTCGTTCGGAGGCGTAGTTGCCGCTATTATTTTGACCCTGTATTTGCAAAAAAAAAAACAAATTAGAATTCAGAACGCTATTATATTATTATACTTTAACGGTCTAATTCATAAATGATTATTAACAGTTCAATAACACATTAATAGTCAAAAATCGCTAAATGTGTATTCATAAATGATTAATAGCCTATTAGACGTTTAATAAACGTTTCATAACTCAGAGATTTTTAATGTAGCCTCCATGCTACTTTAAGCGTTTGATAAACAATTATAAATAATATTTTCTTGATTTTTTTATCCCTTATGTGAGATTTTCTGTGGTTTCTCACTTTTATGTTTCTTATTTATTCTTATGCATGTCTCCTGAACAATGTTCTTGGGCAAATGTATTTATGTAAGTTGGTACATGTATGTATGTATGCATAATTGTACAAAAAGAAAAATACATACATATAAACATCGTTGAAAATTAAAGAAATCCCATTCATTGGCCAAAAGAAAAATATAATTATAAACACAAGGGCCAGCGATGCCAACTTGGTGCTTTTGGCACTATTTTTAGTGCTTTATGAAGACCCAAACGCCAAATTTTGAGTGTTAGTGCCAAACTAAGAAAAAGCACTAAGTAGTGCTTTTAAGAAATTTGCGTATTTCTTAAAATTACTTTAATAAAAACTTGGTGTATTTATTTGTTTAGGGTAAAACATACCTTTTTCGTCTGATATATTTATATAGGGAATAGCTTAGAAAACATTATTAAACTTCACTCATTTTTTACGTTAGTGCTTTTTACGCTTTTTATATTTCAACATTACGCTTTTTAGTGCTTTTTTAAAATTCTGATGTGCTATTAGAGCCAAAAAAGTTGGCACCACTGATAAGGGCATATGTAAGTAATTACAAGCATACGTATGTTTGTATGGTACTGCATGCTTACATTTGTATGTATATATGTACAATAACATTTTAAAATTAAAACAAAATAGTGATGCATAACCGACCGCTATAAAATGGGTATTTGCCTACCTCTGTACACAGCCGAATATAAATGTGTTTAAATACAATTTTTTGTAACATATATTTTTTTTTGGTTTATTTATTAATAAAAAGTGAAACGCCTACTTTTTAAGTTATTTTTTAATAACATTATGCGTAATGATTTACTTTTTTTCGACTCAAACAGACTACCTAGATAATCGATTCTTCGTTGTATGCATCACTAAACATAAAATGAGAGCGAAAGTAGCATGATGTTGCCAACATAAAATTACAAAAGAAGCAAAATCGTTTAATAGTTAATTCACTGATATTAATCAGTTATGAATTCAAATTTTTATTAGAGCTTAATAAAGCAAAATCTGTTTCATAAGTAATGTACAGATTAAAGCTGAAATAAGGAATTTTTATGAATTAGACCGTAAAAAAAGAGAGAGAGGCAGAGAATACTTTTAATTATGTACATACTTGCAAGAATGATAAAATAAAGATTACGCCAGCGCGCAAGAATAAAAAAACATTTCTGCGCATGATGGAATTCTGACGTCACTCAGCCTGTGTTCTCATTGGTTAGTAAAATTCAACTGAAGAACTATTTATTACACGCATATTTGCTCTTTTTCTTATCTCTTTATAAGGGTTCCGTACACCAAAGGTGAAAAGGAACCCTATTGTTTTCGCTACGCTGTCCGTCTGTCCGTCACACGGTATTTTCTCAGGAACCGTAAGAGCTACGGACCTGAAATTTGGACAGAGTATGTAGAACCTTGGCCGCTACAACAACAAATACATGAGAATTAAAAATTAAAGGGTGTTCCAAAACGAGCAACGAAAAATGTTAAAATCCCATGTAATATACATACAGTTGTATGAACATATGTATATTGAAACTTGAAATTTGTAAAATTTGTGTATTTTTATACAGCCTACAACAATTAACACTAAAATTTAAAAAAATTTAAATAAAGGGTGGTCCATCAGTTAATGCAATTTTGACTATGTAATTTTGACAATTTGCTATATCTTGGAAACCGTAAGAGGTAAACACTTGAAATTTTCAAAAACGGTAAAATTAAAAAAACCGAAAATTATAAAATCTCCAAACCAAAAAAAAATCGCCAAAAATTAAAAAAAAAATCGCCAAAACGAAAAAATCGCCAAAATTAAAAAAAAATTTCTAACACTAAAATAAATCGCCAAATTCGAAAAAATCGCTAAAATAAAAAAATCGCCAAAATGAAAAAAAACGCCAAAGATCCAAAAAAATCGCGAAAATGTCGCCAAAACTAAAAAAAATTTATATAAAAAAAAAATCGCAAAAATTAAAAAAAATCGCAAAAATAAAAAAAATCGCCAAAATTAAAAAACGCCAAAAACCGAAAAAAATCGCCAGTACGAGAAAGTAAAGTGTCAAAACTAAAAAAATAGCCAAAACTTAAAAAAATCGTCAAAACCGAAAAAACGCAAAAAACGCCAAAACAAAAAAAAAAAAAAACCGAAAAACCCCAAAAACGAAAAAAAGATGCCAAAACTATATATTATATAGGATGAAGTTTGTATTAAATTACATATCTAGTGTTCGTACGGAACCCTTCGTGCGCCAGAGTCGCACTTTACTGAATTTTTTTTTATTTTTCTTAGTTTTGCAGCGTTTAAACAACAACATGTATTTTTTTTCTTGGAGATCTCTCTGAGTAAATTAATCACAGGGCTACCAACTACAACAAAATACATAAATTTTTTGCAAGAAATTATAAATTTCACATGTGATACAGACTTGGTAACCTTTGCGAGGGGACTACTACGTCATCATGCGCAAGGCGTAATCTTTATTTTATCATTCTTGCATACTTGTGTATTTTGTGATACTTGTGTGTGTTTGCTTAATTTGTATGCAAATTATGGGCATGTGCTTGTTCATTAAAAAAAAATCAAAGACAAAACCCCATAAAGTGAAAAATTATTACTATCTACTCTACTTCATATTGCATAATTTGTGTAAAACATAACCGGCGAACAAAGAAGGAAAAATAATAAAATAAAACAAACGTTAATTATGTGTTAATTTATATGTATATATGTATGTGCATACATATCGTGTGCCTATATTCAAAATATGTCAACTCAAATTTGGCCAAAATGAGTTTCCGATGAGTTCCCCTATGCAAAATTCATCAATCAAAATAAAAAATAAAAATAAAAAAAATTATTTTTCCCCGTTTTATATCAATTTTTTTTTATTCTGCTATCTTAAAGTATAAGTTTTTGGGGAAAATAAATGCTGACTCCCATGTAAATTTCCAACATTAAAAAAAAAGTAATTTATTATAAATCTGCCTCATTCTTATTGCATTTGGCATGCTGAACACGAATCAGGGGTCAAATTACGGCATCCGATACGACTCTTAATTTAAAAATATTTCAATAGAGTTTATATGGAAATATTATTAAACTACGAGTCGTATCAAATGTCGTGATTTGCCCCCAGGTAAAGATTTTGATATCCTATGGCTAGTTTTTGAGATATGGCCACTTTTAACATATGTATGTATTAGTACATTAGGGTTCCGATAAAAAAAAAATCGTAATATATGTATAACTTTTAAACTGTTAATCGAATAATGTATGGACCAATTATAGTTAATGATATAGGCTTTCGAAATTGAAAATTTGGAGTAACCATGTTACAATAGAGATAGAGAGTGCTAAAGTTGGCAACCTCGAGATGGAAGAGGCTGTCAGTCAGCCTTAAGTTATTTTTTTTTAATGGTATTTTAAGTTTTTTCTTGCAGCTTTTTATTTCTTTCATCTTGTATTGAGTAAAAGATTTAACAAATTGATTAAAAAATAAATATATCCAAAAAAATCATATTTTTCCGACAAAATATGCTAACTTTAAACAATATTTGTTTTTTGATAGACTGAAATTTGCTATCTCAAAAAATACGCAAACCAGTGCAAAATAATTTTTTTTGCAGACCCATAAATTAGTAGGCATATTTAAACCATATTATGGAAGGCACATCATATATTTTTTACAATAATGAGCGAATTAAGTAGTCTTTTCGCTCTAGTGAAAAGATGGCTTTTTTGAGTTGACGTATTTTGAATATAGGCTATCGATAAGTATGTATTTAAGTACGCGTGTATATGAACATCTAGTCACCTACATACATACGTACTTATTAAAAAAAATCAATATGGAACATACCTTGAGAATCATCTGATTTAGTGGATTTGCCACCCAAACGAAGGTGATGGTTGTGCTGGTGCTGATAGTGGTTATTGTGGCGATGATTTTTATCATGTATTACAACATTTGCATGTTGAGCTGTTAATACTGCCGAAGCAGATGCAGCTACCGTTGGTGCAAACAACATTTTAAAACGAAATTGTATTTCACCAGATTTCACAAGAGTTTTCCTTAACGATTCTTGATTCTGATTATAAAGTGCATATAATTTTGTTTTAAATTTAAAGTTATGACCTTTGACAATGTTATGGTGGAATTTTTGTAACAAAACCAAAGGCAAGTTAAATTCCGCCTCTCCCAGGGTCTTCGGGTCTTGTTAAACAACTGTCTCTACTACCAGTCACAACAATTTTAATGGGTTTACAAGAATGCAAGTATTCTAAGAATAGCGCGCCATTCGTGCAAATACGGTACCGTAATTTGTTATTGGCAGACAATAGCAAATCTTGTCGTTTGGTTTGATTTTGTTTATTTTTTTTTGGTCGTGCATTTTAAACGTTGATTATATTTTCCTTTCGTTTTTAACTTGAATTGTTCTGTGTGCTGTTTTTTTGCTTGTTGTGTTTTAGAGCTTATACTAGATACATTGGCTGCGTCTTCCGTACGTTCCCCACACCAAACAATTTTCACTTCTATACCGTCGAATAAATTATTTCGATTACAATTTTCTCTTTCGTCTACTAGCAGCACTTTGCTGCCTTGTATACTATACTTCAATTCTTTGTAAATATTATTAACACTTCACTATTTTTGTAATTATTATTAATTATGAAATTTTTCAAAGGTGTGTCATAAGAACAATGTTCTTTTTCAATTTCCGTATTTTCGCTAATTATTTGATTTTCTGGTAATTTTCCACAATTGAAATTTAATTTAATGTTTGCGCTTGCGATGGTTATGAAATTTATGAGACTTACATCTAATTCCAAATATCCATGCAAATCTTTTTTGTCACACTTAACATCTTGCACATTTCCAGTAGGTAAATTATAAACAAAACCGTTAATCATTTATTAAGCCATTTTCAAAAAAACTTTATGGCTGAGATTTGAATGGAAAATTTTAAGTTTTATTCACCGTACACACACACACACCGTACGCACTAAAAGTGTTCACCTTTTTATATCTTAATAGTGCTTGCCCTTCCAGAACATTCATAGGAATACACTAAAAGTGTTGAACAGCGCAAGAAATGTATTAAGCACCGGCGCATGATATGTATTCGCACAGGCAAGAACAAATGGAGGAAGGAATAGAAATTCCGGGTTTTTTGCTTTTGTTGACATTCTCATCAACGTAAATAAAGTTGCCATCTTGCTTTCTGAAAATAGAGGTGTAATTAAGTTTGAAGAGATTCTACAATACATAATATTAGTAATATAAATCTGCAGCAGCAATCATCATGGGTCCAAATTATGGCATTTGGTATCAAAAGAAATTTAAACTTGAAATATTTTGAAATTTCGATCGAATTTGAACTCTGTAATACCCTGACCGTAATTTGCTCCCAGTAGTTGGCAAAAATATTATTCTAAGCAGTCTGGCAACCTAATATTTGTATTGTGGTGCCCAACAATAATCTGCGGTCTGGTAAGACTACAATCAGATGTTTTTAAGCAGGTGTATACAGAACTGACCCCAACTATATATAAATTTTTTTTTTGCTGATTTCGATGTTGTGTAAAATAAGCTGGCGATTACTGGCTCTAATGCGATTATCTTGTTGGAACTGTCTCAAATTTGTTGGAACTGTCTCAAATTTGTTGGAACTGTCTCAAGTAGAAGTGTTATTTTTAGAAGTCTTGATTTTATTCATTATTGGTGTGAAAATAGAAAAATAATGGCTGATTTGTTTAACTGTTGCCGCATTTGTTTACAAATTAAGCTAACAAATGCTTCATTATATCGATATGTTGACCTAAAGTACTTACCAAGCGTAATAAAAAATATTTGTGGCGTGGTGGTATGTACATATATTGTCTGGTAATAAGAAAAATTAATTATATTTGCTTTTTGTAAAATATTTAGATATCATCCACTGAAGAACCAAGTGCTCTTATATGTAAAGAATGTGCTGAGGCCATTACAAAAGCAGACGCCATCATCCAGAAATGCCAGAAATCACACAAAATATTTATGCGCCAAAGAAAGTTACATGACAACAATTTTAAACTTAAGCCAGGTGGGACAAACAATTGGTCGTCTGCAGCGGAGCGCAAAAAAGAAATTGAGTTCAATGCACAAGACGAAACTCAATCGTTTTTTCAAATCTATTGTGCTGAATCGGAAGAGTCAGTAGAGTCTGTACCAGAAAATTCTCTCCATAAAGAAACTAGCCAAGAGCAGAAGATAAGTAGGAACGATGCCGTTCTTCTAAATGAAAGTAAGGGGAATACGGCACGAAAATTGTCTGAGACAGAGTGCAAAAAAGAAATAGAGTTCACTGCGCAAGATAAAGCTCAATCGTTTTTTCAAATCTATTGTGCTGAATCGGAAATGTTAGTAGAATCTATACCAGAAAATTCTCTGCATGAAGAAAATAGCCAAGAGCAGAATATTTGTGGTAATGATGCCGTTATTCGAAATGAAAGTTATAATAGGAAAAAGGCACGAAAACTGTCTGCAAAACACTGCAAAAAAGAAATTGAGTTGAGTGCACAAAATGAAACTCTATCGTTTGTACAAATATATTGTGCTGAACCGGAAATGTTAGTGGAACCTATACCAGAAAATTCTCTGCATGAAGAAACTAGCCAAGTGCAGAAGATTTGTGGAGATGATGTCGTTCTTTTAAATCAAAGTAAGGAGAACAAGGCACGAATATTATCTGCAACAGAGAGCAAAAAAGAAATAGAGTTCAATGCGCAAGATGAAACTCAATCGTTTTTTCAAATCAGTTGTGCTGAACCGGAAAGGTTACTTGAACCCATACAATTAAATTCTCTGCATATAGAAACTAGCCAAGAGCAGGAGATTGGTAGTAACGATGTCGTTCTTCTAAATGAAAGTAAGAGGAATACTGTACGAATTTTGTCTGCAATAGAGAGCAAAAAAGAACTTGATTTGAATGCAGAAGATGAAACTCTATCGTTTGTTCAAATGTATTGCGCTAAACCGGAAAATTCTCTGCATGAAGAAACTAGCCAAATGCAAGAGATTTGTAGTAATGATGTTATTTTAAATGAAATTAAAGAGAGAAAAGCTCGAAAATTGTCTACAACAGAATGCAAAAAAGAAATAGAGTTCAATGCACAAGATGAAACTCAATCGATTTTTCAAATTTATTGTACTGAACCGGAAATGTTAGTAGAAGCTATACCAGAAAATTCTCTGCTTAAAGAAACTAGCCAAGAGCTGGAGATTGGTAGTAACGATGTCGTTCTTCTAAATGAAAGAAAGAGGAAAACGGTACGAAATTTGCCTGCAATAGAGTACAAAAAAGAACTTGATTTGAAGGAACAAGATGAAGCGCTATCATTTGTTCAAATCTATTGTGCTAAACCGGAAAATTCTCTGAATGAAGAAACCATCCAAGTGCAGAAGATTTGTAGTAATGATGTCGTTCTTTTAAGTGAAAGTACGGAGAAAAAGGCACGAAAATTTCCTGCGATAGAATACAAAAAAGAAATAGAGTCCAATGTACAAGATGAAAATCAATCGTTTTTTCAAATTTATTGTGCTGAACCGGAAATGTTTGTAGAACCTATACAAGAAAATTCTCTGTATAAAGAAACTAGCCAAGAACAGGAGATTGGTAGTAACAATGTCGTTCTTCTAAATGAAATTAAGAGGAAAACGCGAAAATTTTCTGCAATAGAGTGCAAAAAAGAACTTGATATGAATGCGCAAGATGAAACTCTATCGTTTGTTAAAATCTATTGTGCTACTGCGGAAAATTCTCTGCATGAAGAAGCTAGCCAAGTGCAGAAACTTTGTAGTAATGATGTCGTTCTTTTAAATGAAAGTACCGAGAAAAAGGCACTAAACTTGCCTGCAACAGAATACAAAAAAGAAATTGAGTTAAATGCACAAGATGAAATTCAATCGTTTTTTGAAATCTATTGTTCTGATCCGGAAATGTTAGTAGAATCTATACCAGAAAATTCTCTGCATGAAGCAAATAGTCAAGAGCAGGAGATTGGTAGTAATGATATCGTTTTTCTGAATGAAAGTAAGAGGAAAACGGCACTAAACTTTCCTGCAACAAAATACAAAAAAGAAATTGAGTTCACTGCGCGAAATGAGACTCAATCGTTTTTTCAAATCTATTGTGCTGAACCAGAAATGTTAGTAGAATCCATACCAGAAAAATCTCTGCATGAAGAAAATAGCCAAGAGCAGGATATTGGTAGTAACGATGTCGTTCTTCTAAATGAAAGTAAGAGGAAAACAGCTCAAAAATTTACTACAATAGAGTGCAAAAAAGAACTTGATATGAATGCAGATGAAACGCTATCGTTTGTTCAAATCTATTGTGCTAAGCCGGAAATGGTAGTAGAAACTAGCCATGAGCAGAAGATTGGTAGTAACGATGCCGTTCTTCAAAATGATAGTAAAAGGAAAGAGGCACTAAGGCCAAGGCCACCCTTAAAATTTAAAGATAAAAAACAACATCGAGGAAGTTCAAATTCTGAAGAAAATCCTTCAGCTTCATTATATTTCAGGCGGAATAAAACAGCTAAACCTAAAACAAAATTTATGCATAGTCGAGAACAGTATTTAAAACGTAAAATACGGAACTATGCAGTGAAAGAACAACCAAAGGTTATAGGAGATGCTGGTGTACTGCTAAAACGGAAACCCAACTCACGTGTCCGAGTCATACCAAATTTTTATTTTCGTTGCGAATTGTGCAATGAGTTTGAATCTAATGTTGCCTCATTTGCTGTCAGCCACTTAAAATCATTTCATGGCATTGATAGACCGGCCATTTTTCGCTGTTCGCAATGTGGTATTAAGCCATTTATAAAGAATCAATCACTGCAGGAGCATATTGCTACCATACACGAACAAAAACCCAAACAACGTAAACATATTTGTCAGGAATGTGGAAATAGTTACATTAATAATTGTGACTTACGAAAACATTTATTGAGAACTCACAAAATGGTGGAAGGAATGTCCTATAAGTGTAAAATATCAAAATGTAATGAAGCATGCGGGGACGCAGGCACTTTAAGTTTGCATATGAAACAATCACATCATGTGGCTGAGGAAAAAATTGAATCGCTCAGCGGACTGTATCGTTGTGATTCATGTGGAGAATCGTTTATGGAATTGCACACACTAAATAGTCATATAACAACGGTGCACACTCTGGAGGGTTTTAATTGTGCACATTGTGACTCTACATTCAAGCAAAAGGCGCAATATGAAACTCACATAAAAAGAGCGAATTGTAAACCACCTTGTTATGAATGTCGGTACTGTGATGAACTATTTGTTCAACTAGTAGATTTGGAAGAACATCAAAGGGAGAAACATTGACAGGTTTTTGTTTAAAAGGTATTTATATATTTATATTTTTTAATTTTCCAGCATACACACCCAGGGTTTAGCTTTTTTAATTTAATTTATAAATAAATGTTTTAGTACATGTATAAAATATTTCTCAGCGCATTTTTCACCAAAAATTTAAAATATACGCTTCTCATTCCAAGTATGCTGACTTGTTTCATCAATTTTACGTTTTACTTCTATAGTATTGATGCGTATCATGGTATTTGGCGATCTTTGAAAATTAATACGTAAATATTGCTTTCTGCGTTTTTTTTTGAATATAGTTTTGGTATGTGTTAGGGTTTTCTCGATAATGGTGGCCTTAACATCCACCATGCCAGGTTCCAGCAAAGGAGTGCCAATCAAAGTGAAATCTTTGGCACCCGCCAATAAAACTTTTTCCAACCGTATTTCATCACCTATTGTAGGCGGCCAATAGCCCTCCACCAAGATGATATCGCCTGCTGTGATTTTAAATTGTTTGCCGCACAAGTGAATTACAGCAAACAAGCGCCCCTCTTCATTTTTTTCCAGTTGTTGATTAATCTTATTAAAAACTTGTTGACACTTTTCTTGTTCCTCCTTGGTCACTTGTTTAACAATGTTGGTGGAATTTTGTGTCGCCAATTTTGTTTGCTGACAAAAATGTGGCGTAACGCTTAATGCCCTCATTGAATCTGTAGAGAAACACATGCCAAATACAGAAATTTATTAAAGAAAATTTTTAATTACTTGTTAAATTATTGAGAAGACATGCCTGGCGCGACACCAGGCTTATGCTACGAGACAAAAAGAACATTTCTATTTCTGTTATTATATTTTAGGAAGTTTTATGTATTAAAGCAAAAATGTAATGATAAATATAAAAGCTGGAGAAGAAATAAAAACTAACAGCTGATTGTCATATTTGTTCTGTCGAAATTCACCACGGTTTGGTGATTAACACAGAGTTGTATCGAAAGTTACAGATGTTACCGTTATTATTTGAATTATTTTAAATTCTATTAATTTTAATAAATATGTCAAGGGCGGTAATTATTATAATAGTTTTGTATGTTTGTTCTTAAATTACTTAGTTTAGGTGCACTAAATATGATTTGGCTTCTATAAGATTCAAAGCGCAATCAAAAAATTATTTTCAAATTATATATTTGAAGTTTTGATTTTTGCTCGGAAAATTATGTAATTTTTCAAGTTTTATAAAAATATTTTTTCTGTAAAAAATTCAAAATTTAATGTAATCAGTATAATTCGTAAGGTCAAATTTATATTCAGGGACCATACATAGAATATTTTCTATTTGTGAAATGAATTTAAATATTATTTTTATTATCTAAGTCTAAAATAAAACCCAAGAAATAATATCATTTTAAAAAAAAAAAAAGAAAATTTAAAAAATAATTGTTATTTCTCAAGCAAAAAATAAAACTCGGAAAATAGTTCTTTGGTTATTTTTTTAAAATAAAAATCAAATTACATACATAATTTAAATAGATGCAGCCAGGTGATTAGGTTGGTATATCTATTAGTCTTGTAGCCACGGGTACGCAGTAGAAATTTAATACACAAAATTTGAGGTGTTATTTTGCAAATATCAATTTAAATAACAAAAATTAAAAATAAAAACACCATCGATATACATACATACATATCTATTAAAGATGTGATATCTTCTGGTTGGACCGATTTTCTTCAAACATAGCTAAGAAGACTCGATCAAGTTACCTTTCAAACAGAAAAAACTAAATCAAAATCGGTCCAGCCGTTTGATCTGTACGTGGAATCATACATCCTTACTAGGGATGCCAAACGGGAAATCCCGAACCCGGAAATCCTGGGATTTTCGGGATTTGGCAAATCCCGGGATTTCCTTTTCGGAATTTCTTAGCAATTTTTGTATAAAAATATATAAATTAAAATTTTCGTTGATTTTAAGGTATTTTTTATAATATTTAAAAGTTCCATGCAATTTTATACGTACAGTTTTAAAAATTGAATGACTATTCGTGACATATTTCTTATAAATTAACAACAAAAGCAAAATAAATAAACTACTTTCTTACGCTTATTTTCATCAAAGGTGCTACAATATATGTACATTTTAGAATTATTTTGATAACAAAAGAAACATATTACCTTTGGAAGGGAAATAACATTTGAAAAATTCATAAGTTTGACAAATTTATTCCGTCTTATTCTATATTATGAGGACAATTATAATTCAAATTCCACGAGAATTTTTTCACGGGGAATAATTTCAAACAGTAGGAAATAATAGGGAAAGTAAAAAAATCTAATTGGAAAAGGGAGAAATTTCTTGCGGAAATTTATTCACAATTGCAGTGTAAACTATCTGTATGTCGACTCCTCAACGCTAAAAAAAATTAGCACTTATCTACTTGTCGGTAACAATTGAGTACTATTCACACCTCCTTACAATTGGAGTAGAATACAATACAAGGCAAGTGAAAACTTTTTGTTGGGTTGACGTAAAAGCGAGAAATATTTACAGAATAGTGCGGAGTATTTTGTCTAAAAAACTGCTCGATTGTGTATGTATGTTTTTTACATTGCAGTTCAAAATTATTTAGTTTTTTGTGTTTATATTGTTGTTTGACCAATGTGTTGTTTAAGTACTCGTGGGGATTTCCCTAGGCTAATCTTTGGTCAAGTTTTTGTTTTAGATTTTTAATAAAACAATTTTCTTTCTGATGTATAGTTGTTTTTTACATCTTTATTTGCTCGACGTTTCGTTGGCTTTTTTCCAACTTCTTCAGGAGCTTTATTTAAATAAGGTTTATGATCTTTTACATATTAGTTTGAAACTTATATGCAAATAAAACTGGACATCAAGGACATAATATAAAAATTGTCATTTAATAAAATTAAAACTGGACATCACAACATTTGAAAAATAATTAATATAATTAAATTGTATAAATAAAAATATTGGCAATACAGTCTGATCTGAAAACCGAACTACATACATTTCTTTTAATTTTTCGACATGTTCAGCCTTAATAGTCGTAACGAAATCGATAAAAAATTAGGTAATGCTTGGTATACATACATATGTAACAACCGTTATACTTGTAGTTGATCAATCGAAATTAAAAAAAACGTTAGTAGATATGTTTTTAACAAAACAATATTGTTTTTGTAACTTATTTGTATGAAAGTTAATCTAAAAATTTTCGTAAGTCAACTTAAGCGGTAGTGCTAAAAGTCCACCGATATGTATATTCGTTTTGGTTTAGATAATAGAAAAACATTTATATTGAAAACAAAAACAAGTTTTCGTATTTAGTTATTGTTTTCACTATAAATTCTCTGACATCAAATGTGATTAATCAACTTAAAAATAGATGAGAAAAATTCTTTTGATTTTTATTTCATACTCGTATTAGAAAATTGTCCACTTTAAAGACAATTGTGCTATGATAAATTATGAACATAAAACCTTTTAAAATGCATTAAATTGTTATTAAAGTAATATTTATTTAAAAAAATAGTTTATTTTACGAAAAATATTTAGATCCCGAAATCTCGAAAATCCCGTGATCCCGAAAAATCCCGGGATTTTCGGGATCAGGATTACAAAATCCCGAATACCGGGATTTACAAAAATCGATCCCGATTGGCATCCCTAATCCTTACAGATACAAAGACACACACTACAAACATAACACCCCCTTTTTTTTTTGGTCGGTGGTTAATAAAACATGTAATACTTGAATTCATTTGTAAAAAAAATTTACTTATATTTCGAACAATGCTTTATATGTATCTATGGATAATTTTAGTTTGAATATTTAATGGATGTAAATACATACATATGTACGTTTTTACATTTTAATTATATTAAAAATAACATATTCTTTTGAATCACAAATTAAAAATCTAACTAAACATCAGTAATTATTGCTCTCCATTGTTATCTTGCTATAAAATGTTATCTCAATGTGGGACAAGAAAGATGCTCCAAGGCAAAACATATTTTTCTTACATATTTATTTAATACTAATAATAATACTTGCTAAAAGAATTCTCTTATCTAGATACATATAATTTAAACTGCGTATGTTTTAATAGCATTTAAGGAAATAAATTAATATAATTTACTACTTATAACAAGATAAAATAATGATAAGATTGACATACGTGTCAAGTTGTGTTAAGCAACGGGATTATTTTAAATCAAGAAACATCTTAATTTAAATATGATAATGATAAATGCTAACAAAGAAGAAGAAGCTGATGTGAATGTGTTTGTGTACTGCGATATCGTGATTGAATATGTGGCATATATTAAAAGTATTTTTAGTCTGTTTGATTGACTATAGGTAGAAAACCATTGAGCAAGTTTGAGTCTCTTACTGATGAGATAAGTATTTATAAGCAGGGCTCGGACTTTCTAGCTCGAGATATTATCTGTCAAGCGAAAAAAGGTACAAAAAATGAAAAAATTACAATACATCGAAAACTGTTCCAAAAAAATTTAACATTGATTTTCGAATTCAGCGGTAGAGAATACACAAGGAAAATCACCTCTCATCAAATGTACATTTTCGGTGTAAACTAGTGTAATTAATTATTCCATACCTTTTTATCTATCACCACAAAAAACATGCAGTTGAATGAAAGTCCGATCGATCCCTGGTTATAAGCACATTCTTCATTCTGGTGCGTATAGTATATGCGTTTGTATGTATGTATGTGTAAATAGGTACTCAATTTATAAAATTCTTCCTTTATCAAAAAAAAATATGCAAAATAAACTAAAAATTATGGCCCCTATTATGATTTACAACTAAATGGATAGTTGTAGTTGTAAAATTTTTATTATGGATTACAACTTTTTTCACCATGAGACAACTGCTTTTTATCAGTTGTATATTGGTTTTTATTTCGAGTGTTGTATTAGGTTTGCTTCATTACTCCAGACGCCAACCAATCCCATTTGAAAACCAATATGGTTGCCATATTCATAAAACATGAAATCTAAAAATAAATCTTAAAATATTTAAAATGTTTTGTGATGGCTACTAATGGTTTCAAAAAATATAGCATATAGAAAAACCTATTCTTTTCGAACAATGTTTCGAATTCAACTAAAATTTGTTGTAATTCAGAATGCCAAAAAACAGTTAAGTTGTTTTAAAGTTAAGTTGTTACAATTTCAACTAAACTTGGTTGAGTTGTAAACCGTAATAGGGGCATAAGTTTTTTTTTATTAGGCTTTCTGTGCATATGCAAAATATATACATACATATGTACATGTTTATGTATGTATAGTGTTAAATGTTTTCATACTCCTGTTACACGCACATTAAGCATTTCCGCTAAAACTCTATTAAGTTAAGGATACATCAGTGTGCACACTTAATTTTTTTTAAATTCGGTAGAATCGACAAAAAAAAATCGGTAGATTTGAATGAAATTCGGTAGAAAATTTTTTTTATTCAGAGAAACATAAAAAATAGCAATTTAAAGAAACATAAAAAATATATGTACTTATATATAAAGGGTAAGTGTAAGGAGTTTCAAACTAAACAGGTTCCAAAAGCGCATTTAAAACTTCACATGTGATTGGAAATTAAACTGCGATAAACAATGAAGCATTTCCAATAAAAAAAGTGTCATCCACAGTTATTTGCCCTTACCCTATAGATATGATATGCATATATAAAATAATATTCATAAATAACAGGAATTCAGTTTTTGTATATAGGTTTTATAAAGCTACTAAAATAACTTTTATTTGACAAACATTTGTAACTACAAAGATTATATGTAAGATCCATTTATGAATTTAAACTTTTGTGCAAAAATTATTAAATCATTGGTAGGAATAAATATTTCATCCACAAGGCACAATTCTTTGGCAAATATTAGGTTACTTATAGTTTCAGGTTTTAACCGATTTCTTTGTTCTGTGTTAGTGATTTTCATGACAGAAAATGACAGCTCTGCGGCCGCACTGCTATGTAGCAAAATAGGCAATTTACACATATATCGACTTAAATTACTAAATAACAATATTCGGTAGATTTCAGGCCTTGTAATATATTTGAAAACCACCCTTGTTTGATTGAAAAAAAATTACTTAAATTTAAAGAAAAAAGAAAAAATCAAACGAACAATTTATCTGTACATATTTGAACAGAAATCTTCTCTAAACAATCTTGTTACCAATATTACATTTAACATTTTTTTTCATAAATCAAATTGGAATAAACAATTTACTGGAATAGTAAGAAATATTTACTGAGGTAGTTTAGACGAGAACAATTTTTAAGCCGAACAATTTTTGTTCGTTTCCAAATTACACGAGACTAATTCAACTGGCACAAAATGTATTCGTATACACAGCTGTGTGTGTGTTAGTGTTTTTAGTATTCATTTGCTGTTTTTTAAGTTGTGTGTATTGGTTTTATGCTGCTAATGCGGGGTTGAAGCTGGTTGAAAAGTTATGCCAACCGCAAAACCACTCTCTTTGCCTCTCTCACCTACAAACTGGCATGTTATGCCAGCACAATTATGCCAGCACAATTATTATCAGCGCACTGAAACTAAATTTTATTTCAAGCAAACGTATATCATGCCATAACCGCAAAAAATCTTAATGCCCATTTTTTCAGTTGGTAATCAAACCGTAATTATTTTTAAGTTCTAATTAAATACGAAATTGTGTTTTTGAGTGCTTATTTAAATAGTAATTAAATGCCCAACCTTGCGAAATTAAACACTACTTAAGTTTTATGATTGTACCATATGTGTTTATGCGTGTGTGTGTTTACTGAAAACATGCACATGAGCATCATGTGGTCGTATTAAAATGAATTTTGTTTAAATTTCATAAATATATAACATATACAGTACAAAGTTTCATATCATGGAATAAAGTAATATAAAAAGGTATTATGATGTTCTTTTGGTCTCATAAAATGAGTTTTTATGCAATTTAATTTTCTGCATGTTGATAACCTAACTTTTTTGCTTACGTTAAACAGCTGCTGTTTGAAAAGCCTTCAATAATACTGGGAAATTTTGCAGTGCTACCGTACTTTCAACGTAATTTAATAAGAACTTTAAATAATCACTGAAAAAATGAAATCGTATTTAATTACAACTTAATTTTAAATAAAAATTAGCTAATTACGTACTTAATTTTTAAGTTAAAAACTGGGGGTAAGCAACATAATTTTCGAATTTAATTTTTTTTACCAAAATCGATTATTTGCTATTGTAAATAATCAATTTTCGGCAAAAAAAAACCAATTCCCGAAAATGTGTCGGTTAAGCTTTTTGGGCGGTTATGGCTCGATATGTTTGTAAATTTTTGAGAATATTTTTTTCTGTGTAAATTAAAAATCTTATTTCTGAAACTTAAATTTACAAAAACCTTCTACAATAATATTATTTTTGAATAAAAGTTTTGAAGTTCATGAAAAAATTATGAACTACTACTGTACAGATGATTAACACTGTTTTTTTTTTGTAGGTTTTAACATAATTTTTTTTCGAAACTTCTCAAATAATACTGGTTTCTGTACTTTTTATGATTTAATGATTTTTGTACAATGATTTGCCACTGCTTAAAATATCACTCTTGATTGAAGCAATTTTTGTTTCCTGTATTTTTCTCAAGACAAAACAAATACCTGTATTATTTTATGTATTATTATAAAAGTTAACCTAGAATAACATTTTATTAATTTTGGTAAACAAAAACAAGTTAAAAAACATGCATATGCATGTATCCATACATACACATGTATGTATCGATAATAAAACTTATACAGTTATAATAAACATAGAGACACCAGTCTGTTGTCCATTGCAGCTATTTTCTTTAACAGAAACAATATTTATATTTCTACATATGTACATACATACTAGCTTATTTTTGTATGTTAGTTTTAAAGATAACTGCTACATTCCTTATTTAAATGACAGTTAGTGTATTTGTTTGTTCTTTTTTATTTATCTTTATATTAGGCTGCATGTTATCACTGGCATTTATGATTTTGCTAAAAATGAAATACATACATACATACCCTGCAGAAAGTGCGAATAATGAAATTGTGGTGATTTACTAGTGAAGTTGTCAGTAGTACTACTGACCAGGTGTACCCCAGCTAATGGTATCATTTATTGACATTTAACATTAGCTTGTCATTGAAAATCCACCACTAGATTGTAACACTATTGACTAAGTAGTCCTTTTGGGACCACATGGAGACATTGGCACCAAAGATTCACTATTAAATTTTAGGGGCTCTATTCTACAATATCGATATTTCCTCGCTCGATGTCAATAGTAAAATTGTAGTGATTTTCTAGTGGCATTGTCAATAGTGCTACTGATTAAGTGTACTACAGCCAATGTAATCGCATATTGACATATAACATAGGGTTGTGATTAAAAATCTACCAGTAGACTTTAGCACTATTGAGAAGGTAGTTCTTTTATGACAATATGAAGATATTTGAACGAAAGATAACCTAGTAGATTTTAGTGACGCTAGTCTACATATGTATATTTATTTAATATTATTGCGTAGCATAATAAAAAAGAAACACAAACTGTTGACGCGTTCATTGGCAATATCACCAACAATACACTAGAACTGTTGCCTCTAACGTATCTCTAATCGCTCATAAAACGAAAGTTGTCGACATTTTAACTAGTGCAATTGTCGCTGGAGAAAGAGTATTGACATAGAGACATGTGGTTCTAGGCTGACTAGAGGGTACATATGGATGTATGTATGTATGTATATATAGATGGTCTTAAGTAGAAAGACCCTAACTCATATTTTTTACTAAATTGAGTTTTTCAGTGATTCCAATACATTTCACATAAATACACCTCGTCACAGAACTTTATTGCAATAGTGTAAAAAATAACGCTTTTACAAGCAGTTGTACTATTTCTATTATGTTTTTACCTTCTCCTGTTTCAATGATTTGAGTTAGGGCCTTTCTATTTGTGACCAACGATATGTAACATCGTTATTTAGTGATGCCATATTTTATTTGAGAACAGGACATTAATATAGAAAGCGTTTAGAAGATTAATTACAGTGAATACACAAAACCACAAAACATTTTGAAAAATACCCTAAGTTTGAACTTTTTAATTAATCAGGGCTATTCGAGAATACGTGCTTCACTTCTGCGTCGTCGAACGTTCACTTTCTACAGATCGATGTCGACAGATTCTAAAATACGTGCGAAGAAATATCGTTTTCAGTAATCGATTTTTTGTTATCTATTATAAAAACGTCAACAACATTGAAAACAGCTGACTTGTATGCAGAAAAAGTTGAAAGCAAAAAGGGATTTAAAGAAATAATTAATAAAAAACTTAGGGTTATCGACTCGGGTTTTCAACCGGTTTTAAACCCCGGTTTTTTCACAATACTGTTGTCGGTTTTTTGAAAATGTTGATTTTTCGAATGTCGAATAGTCCGGTTTTTTTACAATTTAAAAACCGACTGATTCGAATACTTTATGATTTGTATATTTTGCAATAAAATTAGTTTTTACTATGTTAAAACTTAGACCTTGATTTTCCTAATTTTTTTTCAGTATAAAAGTTCTAAGCGTTTTTTGAGTATGGCAACACTTACTGAAGCATGAAATTTAAGCGAAATTATTTTATGAGGTCTTATGGTGTGCAATGGATGTTAAAATTTATTTACAAAAAGTGTTTTTTAGTTTTTTTTAACATATTGCTTCATATTTTATATAGAGGTCAGCGTGAACATATTAGCTTATTTTGGGCTAAATTTAGCTTATTTTTTTTGGATTTAGCTTCAAAATTTTCATTTAGCTTCTTAGCTTATTTTTTAGCTTTTTTAAAAATTCATAAAAAAGTTATAAGAATGGTAA
Organism: Tachina grossa; assembly: GCA_949987645.1. Classification (NCBI taxonomy): domain Eukaryota; kingdom Metazoa; phylum Arthropoda; class Insecta; order Diptera; family Tachinidae; genus Tachina; species Tachina grossa. The sequence continues at coordinate 152,048,745 of OX465276.1, forward strand.
TTTTTACTGCCTTATTCATAAAAAACATTTCAGGTTTATTAAGCGCTTATTTGACATATTTCTATGGGATATGTTAAATCTTTTTTCTAATAAAGCAATTTTAAATCAAAACTTTTGTATAATAATTTTCTTACTTAAAAAACCGGTTGACCGGTTTTTCTTGAATTGTAAAAACCGAAAACGGGTTTTTCATAATTTCAAATAGTCGAACTATTCGACTTCTATTTCGACTATTCGGTTTTTGGAAAAAATCGAATAATCGATCACCCTAATATATATATATGTACATAAGTGCTAAGTAACATAAAAAGAAACAATAAACAGTGAAAGTGAAATTAGTTACTTGTTTTATTTGTTTTAAAAATGTGTTTACATCTTTGAAGAACTTAAAGAAAACTTAATTGTCTTGTATAGCCTGGCCGGACGCCATGTTAGACACCATATAAACACTTCGTATCTCTTTTTTCTTTATTTATTAAAAGTTAACGTGGTTAAATTGGCGTCGAACGATTATGACATTGAATCATGGTGACGAAGTATTTTAGAATAAGTTCAATGTGAAAGAAAACATGTGTATGTTTTCTAGCACTCATCTCTCCCGAATAGACCTGAATATTTTATTTGTCTCAACCAAGGCATATCGTCATCGTCTCAACCATGATACAATTATAACAGGTACATGCACAAGCCCCAGCCTGTCACTGTATACATTGCAGATAATTGTCAAACTTTGTTTACAAGCTACAAAAATGTTAGTGTATGTGTGTGAATAAAATTATTACATTGTTGCCAATGAATTTATACATGGCTGTGTCTCCAATTACACATTGAAGAAAATTACACTACACTTCTTTTGTGTAGGTTAAAATTAAAACAAAAATAAATAAAAATAAAACCCAAAGTAGAATTACACACAGATTATACAAGAATTTAATTACATGGCCTACACATGTGAGTAGAAATTACACACTGTCTAACTACATACAGATTGGCAACACTGAATAACTATAATCATGCAGGAATGCCGCGTCTGCAATTGTACTTTAGTTACCCTGTAATTGTTATTTTTAAAAACAAAAGGCATCTGTTTCTGACAATTATTCGTTTGTTTATACCAACAAAATACATGTGTTTTTTGGTGTTGTATTTTTGTTGTAGTCGTGCATGCACCTAGTATAATTGTATCATGGTCTCAACTGAATGTGGCAAATTCTTAATTTTTGTTATGTATATACAGCAAATTTCGGTATAACGAATCTCGCTTTAACGAAAATGCGATATAATAATGCGATTATATATATATAGCGAATATTATATTAATTTTATACTGGAATTTTATAACGAATGATAACAAAAAATTATGGCAAAATATAAAAAAATCGCACTAATTAAAAAGTATTTAGGGCAGGATAGCAAAGTTGGTACAATTGTACCTCTTTTGGTACTATTCAAGTACAATAGTACACCAATGACCAATTTAGTACATTTAGGGCCATTATTACAACCTAAAGATAAAGTTCCTGATAGTTAAGGCTCAGTTAGCCGACTGTAATGTAAAGTAACTGTGAAAAGTAATGAAAATGGTTATAGAGATGGAATGTAACATAACCTACTTTTTATATAAAAATATCGATCAGCTGTTTTCTACGTTGCAGTTACTTTACATTACAGTCGGCTAACTGAGCCTTTAACCTTAATATTAGCTAACGTGAACGATAAAGTGACCATTAATTTTTTTCATTATTACAACTGTCCGATAAAATAATTAATACAAATGATGCATTGTGGCAACTCTGGTGTACATACGATTTCACTTTTGAACTATGAAACTCATATTCTTCTCACTTGATAACAAAGAGTCTTGTAAAAGCGAAACGCAGCGGGAAAATCAAAAAATGTGAACTCTTCCTTTTCCAAATAATTTTTCTTCTGAATTCGGATGCTAGAGCACGTGCTATTAACTTGTATATTTTAAATTTCAACCTAACAGGTGTAACCATATGCTTTAACATCCCAACTTACAAGCAAATTTGTGAAAACGATTCGGTAGCCAGAACGAAGTCGATTATTTTAATAAAAACAAATAAAAATATGTAATTTTAACTAAAAAAATCTTAGTAAAAAAGTACAATTTTTGAAAATTGTTGGTACAATTTTAAGATTCTCAATGCCCTCAATGATATAGGGTACTGCAGAAAATTCAAAATAAACATATCGGTTATAGCATTGCACAGGTACATCTGTTTGCACTAGTTTTGCGTGTTTTTCTGGTATGAACAAATATGTTATTTATCGTTTTCTGTTACTAGTTGTAAATGTTGATTTTTTAAGCAATTATTGTATGGTTGGGCAATGAGCAAATGAAAACAACACTTTTTGTTTTTTTGTTTTTCTAAGGCAAATAAAATACATAAAACTGCTTTTACCATAAGTGCCTTATGATGTGTTGAGAAAAAATGTAATTGGCTGATGAATGAATGAATGAAAGCAAAATTGCACAAACATATGTAAGTAAATGATACATGTACATGAAACATATGCATTTGTAATCACTCTCAGAGCAAAATTGTCTCTTTCTCTCTCTATACTTTGGCTGCGCCACAAAATAACATAACGAACGTCCGCACATACATCTGCACATCATGTATTTGTTTCAATAGTGGTTTTTTCATATATTTGTTTACAATATGTATTTTTTGAGCAAAAACAGATCAAACAGTTGCTCAGCAGCAATATAATAAGCAATTGTTATTTGTTTTCAATTGTATTTTAATTTGGAAAAGCACGCACACACAATAACTCTTATACTAGTTCTGTCGCTCACACTACAATTATATGGTACATACCATGGTATATTTGTTTTGGCTATACAAACGAGTATACAAATGCAACCCTTTAATATCGGTGTATGATTTTTTTTGTGTTTTGAAACTAGCATCACTGCTAACGATTTGTCATCACTGTTTTTATGTTATTATTGTAGCTTTAAGAGTACAAAAGAGAAACAAGTAAAAGTACAATAACAAAGCCCAAAAAATGACAATAATGAGCAGTGTTGCCAGTTTTTTTCTAAAGCTTATCCCCGATTTTTGATTTGTCATCCCCAAAAATCCCCAAATTGAGTTTTTTTGATTCAAATTTTTCTTTTGTGAAAAAATAATTTATTTTTATTATATTTAAAAAATAATGATATATCGATAGCTATATTAATTTATATTCATATTAATTTAATTTGTACTTATAAAACTTGTAAAAAAATTGCAAATATTTTAATATACACAAGTATAACAAAATTTAAAAAAATTTCAGAATCGAAGTTTTATGATTTATCAGCCTCAGAAATTTTTTTTGTAAATAGTACTTGTATTAAAAAGCTTTAGCGTTTTATCAGAAGGATTAAATTTGTCACAACAAATTGAATTACATATTTTTAAAGTGTCTGTTTATTCTAAGAAGTGCTTCCAACAAGTCATATTGCATTTTGTTACGAATTTTTGTTTTGGTAGTGTTCATTATTTGTTAATCTGCCTTGATACTTCTTCTTTATTTGAAACCATTCACTATGAATAATAACACACAGATTTCTAGACTTACCAAACGCACCTTTCTTAGCTCAAAAATCATTCTTGTTACCAGCAGTTATAAAAAAATCCCATAAAATTTGTTTATCATCCCCAACAAATCCCCAGCACGAAATTTTTATCCCCAATCGCGAAAAAAATCAGCAAATTTGGTAATTTTTCTCCTAAGCTGACAACGCTGATAATGAGAATATGTATGTACGTAAACGCACACACACATTCATATACATAAAATTTTCATAAAGTAGAGTTTTATTTGTTCAGTCGGTGTCATTTGTAGTTTAACGCGCTTGGAAGGCGGTTGTTGACTTCCAATCTGGTGTTTCGTTACGTCTTCTTAAAAAAGCAATAGTTTAATTTCTTTTGTTGAAAAATCTAAACAAAAAGAATATAAATTGCTTAAAAAGTTGATCATTAAATTATTCGTGTTTGCGCGTTCTTTGTTCACCCACAAGATTTAATTAAATGCCCTCAAAAACTAAATTAGCGCGTTTAATAAATATTTTTTAAAGCAAAGATTGCTCGCAAATTTTCTACAAAAAGAATTAATTAAGTGTTAATGGAATGTTATTGTTTAATTAAAATTTGTGTGTTTCAAGATTTTTTATTGCAACTCAAAAACGAATAAATTGGAGAAATTTTTTATTTTAATAAAAAAAAAAACAAAGTTAATCTACAACAAATAACTAAAACAGAAAGTTAAAATTACATACCCAAAACATTAGAGCGGTCAAAATTTCGTTTATTTATCATAGGTAAATATTGTATTAACAATTAAACACATACAAACATGTCTACAGACATATTTAAAATTTGTGTGCAGTTAAATTCAAACAACAGCTTTTCAAAAACACTGGGCAATTTTTATTTGTTTCTTCTTTTTTGTTATTCAAAATGAATTGTAACAGAAACGGAAGTGTGTAATTTGAGGGTTGTATGTGTTTGTATACTCTAAGGAATTTTAATGAAATTATTAAATTTATGTAAATAATTTTATATAATGCTTTAATATTGTTTGAAAATATTAAACTCCAATAAAACTATATCACAAAATGGAAAAAAAATAAATAGGATCACACCATTCGGAAGTTATGGATAAAATAAATATTAAGTCACTTTTGCACTGGTTTAATAGTTTCAAACATTCTTGAATAAAAGAGAATTTAGTCTTCGTGGGTGCATTTAAAAAATTTTTAAGTGACAAATCTTTTTATAAAATATGACTTTCCATTTTTATAAAATATTTTTTAAAATTTATTTTAAATCCCGCTTTATTGCAATTAAAAAAAGCACTCGGTCCGCAAAATGTGGTGTTTCAATTTGTTTAAAGTTTCTAGTTTGTTTGTACGTTCAAGGAAAGTAATCCAAAGTTTGTTAAATCATTCTTGTTCGTTAATAGACAGACCATTCGGAGAAAGAACTCATTCATAAAAGGTTTACTACACTTAAGTAAATTATTTGACGCCTTATAAAGTATGTAGCACTGTGCGGTTGAAAAAAAGTTGTCTCCAATAAATATCGAATTAAAGTTATGGACGCAAGTAATTGTTAATTAAGGCTCTATACCCCTTGAGTTTGTATGTTATAATTTCAGTGTACCAAACAATGAATTAGTAAAATCGTATCATTCTACTTTACAGCTTGCCGTATATTTCAAATTTGTGCACAAGTTATAGAAAATGTAACAGTTTGCACAGCACATTTTTTTTTGTCTGGCATTAAATGCGGCGTTTTTGACATTCGCTACAGAAAAATCTGTTTTCTGCAGATTCCTACGTCAGCAGTGCTACCACCACATATTTTATAACTAGTAACATGCATTGTATATGGTACGGTTTTTGTCAGCTGACACGCAACATCACGATACGATTTTACTAATTCTACCTTAAGTCTTATTGCTAAGCAGGGTGACCGATGACATTTTTCAAAAAGTGGCACCAAATAGGGGATTTATCAAAAAAAGGGGCAAAATGAAAAAAAAACGAGAAAACTGCACTAAACTTTTTATTTTTAATGTATTTTCATATAACTCACCCTAAATAAAGGGAGTCAGAAAGTGGCAAGGCAGTCGAAAAAGGGGAAACGCAGTCAAAAAAGTGGCAAATTGCCACTTTAGTCGGTCAAACGGTCACGCTGTTGCTAAGCTGATTAGTTCGTTAGGAGAGAGAGAGAGAGAGAGAGAGACGAAGAGAAAGAAACGTTTCTGTTCAGGGGGTTTGTATTAGATTAAAGAAAAATGTAGTTTGTTTTCTTTAATAAACTACAAATAGTCGAATTTGAAGTCGAAAACCGCCAACCACGATAAAGGGGATTGATTGTCTTTTGAAAATTTTCATAAATTCCATCATACCAGGGTTGTATTTTCTTAAAAATCTCACGATTGTGTAGGATAGTGTATCACGATCTTAACGACCTTCTTTTTTGAAGTCGGTTAAAAATATAAGTAATTATGTATGTACATATGTATATGGAGTGTAGCTTGCATTGAGGTTATGTATGTATTTTTGTTTGAAATAATTTAGTCAATAGCTAAACTTATGAGTCTTATAAGTGTTAATGCAGTAAAAACTTGGCCAGGTTAAATACAAGATTTTAACGTTTGTGGGGTTATACGAAGATAAAAAAGTTTAGATCGTAAATTTCGTACAATGTGACTCTATATTATGAAAATTTAAAATTTTGCGTATATGTATAAAAGAAAATCATACATACTTATCAAATGGAAAAAATAAACAAAACGAAAAAAAACTACACATGTGCACATAAGAAAACAAATAACAAATTTTGATTAAAAAGTAGATTTCGAAATCGGCAGTGCTGTTTAAGTATCTCAGAATAAAAGCGACTGTCGCCAAGAGAAGAACCAAGAACCGAGTGATACCAGATGGTGTGATATGAAAGAGCTTCTCATTCTATAAAGAAACACTCGGTACGAGTTTTATATATTTAACACGAATATATATGTAAGTAGCAGACGAAAGCAAACTATCTCGAAAACTTTTTAGATTTTAATATTAGCAAACTTTGCTGTTTTTTTCTAATTGCATGGGCTTTAATATAATTGCAATATATCAAATAAAATATGAAGCACATTAAATAATATCTTGAAAAAATTCCTAATATTATATAATATATAGTGAATTTTATTTTATCGCTGTAGCAACAAACAACTTAAAAAAGCAATAACTCGAAAACTGGTGAAAAATAAGAACACATATTTCGCTGATAATAGCTTTGTTTTTTTAATATAAAAGAACTAAAAAGAAAAGATAACGCAATATCTCAAAAACTGTTTTGCACTTAATTTACTACAATTTACATATGTACATATGTATGCGGTATACAGACATGTGTATGTGTGTAAATATATTTCTTTAATATAAATACCCAAATATCAAGATTTTGATATGCTATGTTCAATTTTGACCTAATTATTTAATTTTTCGTACTGAGGAGTATTTTTCATAAAATAACTATAATTTTAGCAATGAAACTTATCGCCTAATTCTGTATATAATTAAGAGACATAGAGAAATAGTTATCAGGATGTTATGATAAGAACTAATCATAACATTTTAAAATTATGTTTTGCATGTTTTTTTTTAAAGATAATTAGCATGTGGTGTACACGAAAATAGTTATTAATTCAATCTATCTCTGTTAAATCCTGGTGCATTGTGTGCAGTAGGCCAAATTCCCGCTTGTGCCCATATATATTTATACGAAACCTTTCGTTCTTATAACTTTGTTCAATGAAAAATAAGCTTAAATTTTCTGGGAATATTTGGGGATAATACCCATATTATCAAAAATCTTCTTATGAAGTCATTCTTTTTTATGTTTGTTTAAAATTCATGCAATGATATTTTTCCAAGCTGGTGCTAACAATGTATAGAAATTTATGTCTGGCTACTCTAAAAATTTTGTGTTATTAATTATTGTGAATTAAAAAAAAACAATTTGATTGAATTTAAGTACAACTTAAGCTTAAATTAGACGTGACATAGCCATAACACCAAACCTAATTTCAATTGGTTTCTATGGCAATGGCTATGGCGTTATGCCACCTATAACACCGGTCTACAACATTTTTGCGCACGGGTTATACATACCTAACTTTTATTCCTTTTATATCTAGAAATAAGAAATATAACAAAGAATAGTTCTGAATTTTCTTTTAGGTGTGAAAAATTTTAAATTCGAATAAATGAAAACACATAAAAAATGGACTAATAGATGATTTATTAAAAGATACCGAACATTCATTTATGATTTATTCTTAAAAAAGAAGTTTTAAGTTTTAAGTTGTTCTTAAGTAGAACAAAAATAAGCAAATTAACTAACATGTGCATAATTAGTAAAGAACAAACGACAATGGTAAGACTGTTGTAAATATAGAGATGGTAAAATTGAGCTTTCATTACAAAAAAGCTTTCAGCAAATTGAAATAAGATGAATCAAAACAATTCACACATTCCATTTGTAATAATGATAAGTATATAAAGCAGAAATCTACATCTACTGACACCACACACAGTGGACCAAACACAAAAGAACGCTGATGATGAAGGTTTAGTGGCCTTCGAAAACGGCTGGCTGTTCCGTTCAACTATTGTGTTGTTAGTCAGAATATTTACAACAGACCTTGGTGTTATTTGTTCATTAATAATTATCACATGTAATTTGGCTTAAAAAGCAATACGAACCTTAGCCCGTTCAAATCACAAATATATAAAGTCCAAACGTTTAAAAATTAACGATTTTACTTTTTCTGTCATGTTCAGTAGAAGTTTCTCTTATTAACCCCCAAATATAGTCCCCCATCATGCTTTCGGTATACTGGCCTTGGTAACGTCTCTCAAATTCCATTATATCTTGATGGAAGCGTTCCCCTTGCTCTTCCGAATAAGCTCACATGTTATCTTTAAATTTATCCAAATGAGAATGCAACATGTGCATCTTTGGAGACATTCTACATCTGATGATGGAAAAATTCGTAATCATGTTAGTGATCAGCTCGTCATAATTTTCAGCTCTATGTGGAGCCCATTTTTTGTCTTGATTTTTAACAGGTAAATTAAAGTAAGCTTGATATGCCTCGCAAATCTTTAAATTTGTACTCAAATCATACTTTTTGTCTCTTACTTTAATAAATTCGCAGCATATATAGGAAAAAAAGTCAGCGTTTCGTTGACAACTTCTCGAAGCCATTTTGGATAGGTTAAGACAGCGGAAAAACCAAACAAAACACGTTATTCCTCTGTAATATGCAAACACATACTACCGTACACAACGAGCGACGCAAGAAACACATTACCTATCTTTCGACAGTGATAGCTCTCCAAGGCCGACATTAATCAGGCGCGAAAATCAAAAATGCTATAAATCCTTAAAAAGCAAATATTTTGGTTTTATAATCACATTTTTTTATATAGATTTTCTTATATAATCAAAATATGTTTCGTAAAACCCATGCGCAAAATTTTTTTTTATTTTTGTTGACCGGTGTAATCGAATGCAGTGTTGCCCATAAGTTTGGTTCGAACAGCTGTTTTCTATGGTTATGGTTATGTCACGTCTTAAAGAAAATATTTAAAAAATTCCTTTAATGTTTTTCACACTGGATGCAAATACTTTATGAGCATAAGAAAAAAATATAATAAATACAAACTTTAAAAATAGTTCCATCTTCTTTAATGCTAAAACTTTTTAATACAAACAACATGTACAACGAAATTGCATTAACCAATGAATCAGAAGATTTTGACTCTAAAGTTCTTGAAGTTATAAACATTCATTAAATCATTACACTTTTTATATATTTGGAACACAAAGTACATAAAACTAATTTAAAAAATATTCAATACAAATGGATTGAATTAAATTAGGAAATATGTAAATTCTCCTTTTGAAATAACATGGTATTTTAAGGATCTGTGGGGATGTTTGGTGATAAGAACATAGCTATTTTAGGGATTTGGGTATGAAAAATTTAAAATTGGGGATAAGGTATAAAATAAAACGGGGAACCCTGCGAAAGATTTAAAATGATTAAGACATCATTTATTTTGAGAGATCTGCAGTTTTATTATCCAGCGAGGACTCGCGAAGCAAATAACCGCGAGGAAAATTGATTTTATAATTATGTATTTTTAATATCTTATTCATTCTTGAATTTCTGTTTATAAAAAGACTAGCTTTAAAAAAATTCATAACACCCGGTTTAAAACTGGTTAAACAATCAAACTCGAAAGGAAAGATACCATAGCCGTCCCAAAATTTTTTTTTTTTGAAAAATTCGTACCAAATTTTTAAAAAACCTGGTCCTAACGGGATAAAAAATATCTTATATTTGACGCTGGTAATGTAGCTTTCCATGGCTGAAAGACTTTTCAAAATCCATTTAAGGGTTTGAGCGTGAAAGAGTCACAAACAAACAAATTCACTTTCACATTTATAATACTCGTGTTAATAAGGATTGAGTAGACTTGTTATTCGTAGTATGTATTTTGATTTTATTTATAATATATGCCCTCTTCCTTGTTCTCCTATTTTTAAAAATAGCAGCTGTATTCGAGAATTCTAAATTCTCTCTGTCTTCTTATTTTTTTTTTGCCATCTGCTTAGAATAGAAAGAAAGGCAAAATTTAATTCCACGCAAATTATTTTCAAGGGAATATAATGATAATAGCGTCCGGATTACAGATTATATGGCGTTAAAAAATTAAGTGTGCGCATTACCGCACTGTCCGGACTTTCAATTGTCCGAAACATCGAAATGATACTGCAGAATCAGCATTGCCATATTTGTTTTCAGACACTTTAACATTACCAATGAAAATTATATTTTTCTGGTGCTCAGTAGGTTGACAGAGTTGTTGCCCTGTGCCATTGCCAAATTTAAGGTTTAATCCAGTAATGTCAAGTGTTATTGTTTATGTTATGTCAGATATTTGTGTGTTCTTTTCTAAAATTCATTTTAAACCTGAAAACTTAAGAATTGTGCTATATGGTATTCACTTTTATATTTATGTGAGGCTTTCAGCCCAGAAGTGGTGTAATTCACATCTAGTTATTTAATTGCTTTATTACATTGCAATATTATGATATGTGCAAAAACGATTTTTCAGCTCCATTTTCTTTAGAATAACAAAAGGTGACTTAGGCTGAGTTTACATCTGGCATTTGTTGTGTGTCATTTGCCCAAAAAAGCGTAACCAACTAATTACTAATGAAAAACAGTTTGATTCAGACATATCGCTCATTTACTTCAATAGTGGCACAACTCAAAAAAACAACCAGTTTAGCAGAAAACGCGTTTTAAGTTTTCAATTTGCATACAACTTAATGGAGAAATGAAAAAAAATTCTGCTCTCAGGAGCTAATGGTACAAGCTATTTATATGAAATTTGTACACAAGATAAAATACGAAATGCCGCATCTTTCTGCATTTTTAACTCAAAAAACTCATTTTTTGAGTTATGCCACTATTGAAGTAAATGAGCGATATATTTATTGATTTAAACATTTTCCAATCATGTTGGATTCTATAAAATTTTCTATTAGTTATGTATGAAACTGTTTAACTTAATAAATATGTGTCTGAATCAAACTGTTTTTCATTAGTAATTAGTGGTTACGCTTTTTTTACGCTTGTGTGGCGCATGGCACACAGATGGAAACCCGGCCTTACTCAAATTTTTTTATAGTTGGTATTGTAAATAATGTATGTATCACCAGAACAGCCAAAAAAAAAAAATAATAATAATAATGTAGGTTACACCACTTCTGTGCTGATAGCCTCATATAATTAATTGTATATATAAGCTTACAAGTTATAAAAAATCATTAAAAAAATCACATCGTCACAAATTGTACAATTGATTTTTTTGTTGATTATATACATACATATGGTTATACATATATTGTTTGTGCATTAACACCTGATTTACATACATTTATACGAGCATGGTATAAATACATATATGTATATGTACGAGTATGTATGTAAATGTAAATATTTAAATCTATATTTAAAATATATGAGAAAAGGAAATCGGGTTTGTGAAAAGATATTTTTTCCTACCAAAACGTGACGAATTTCAAAAATTGTGTATGCCATCACTGATTTCATCTTAATTGAAATTTAGAAAATGAATTAAACTGTATTATACATGAAGTCTACATTAAAAAGCTGCTAATCGAGATTCTAGTTAGCAGATTTTCTCTAAAATTCTATTAGGAAATAAAAAACAAACAAATTGGCCTAAAGCAAGCATTAAGTTGAATTATAATACACTTACTTAACTGCCGACAACAAAGTGGCAAAACTGATGATATCTGATCCCAAGGTCCTTGCAAAAAATACGTAGGAATCTATTCGCTGCAATAAATTTAATTTAATGTTAAACTTAAAGGGAGAAGCTGTAAAAACAAAATAGGCAAAACACCCCTCAGATAAGAGAAGAATTTTTCAAATCGATTGATAAATGGCTGAGTAGTGAAGTTAACAAATATAAATAAATTCAGTGAAGTGCGACTTTGACCCGCGCACAAAGGGTTCCGTACGGAAACTAGATATGTAATTCAATACGAACTTTAGCATATATAAAATATAGTTTTGTCATTTTTTTCATTTTTGGTTTTTTCGGTTGTTTTTTAGTTTTAGCGTTTTTTGCGTTTTTTCGGTTTTGGCGATTTTTTTAAGTTTTGGCGGTTTTTTAGTTTTGACACTTTTTTTTCTCGTTCTGGCGTTTTTTTTTTTTTTGCGATTTATTTTAATTTTGGCGATTTTTTTTTCATAAAAGCAATTTTTTAGTTTTGGCGCCTTTTCGCGTTTTGGCGATTTTTTTCGGCTTTTGGCGTTTTTTTCGTTTTGGCGATTTTTTTCATTTGGGCGATTTTTCGAATTTGGCGATTTATTTTAGTGTTAGAAACTTTATTTTAATTTTGGCGATTTTTTTCGTTTTGGCGTTTTTTTTTTTTAATTTTTGGCGATTTTTTTTTTTTTGGTTTGACGATTTTATAATTTAGGGACTTTTTAGTCTTACCGGTTTTGAGAATTTGAAGAGTTTGCCTCTTACTCTTTCCAAGATACATCAAGTTGTCAAAATTACATAGTCAAGATTGCATTAACTGATAGAACACCCTTTAATTTAATTTTTTTTAAATTTTAGTGTTAATTGTTGTAGTCTGTATAAAAATACATTAATTTTAGAAATTTCAAATGTCAATATACATATGTAGATATGTACATACAATTGTATGTATATTACATGGGATTTTAACAGTTTTCATTGCTCGTTTTGGAACACCCTTTAATTTTTAACTCTCATCTATTTGTTGTTGTAGCGGCCAAGGTTCTACATACTCTGTCCAAATTTCAGGTTCGTAGCTTTTATGGTTCCTGAGAAAATAGCCAGTGACGGACAGACGGACAGCGTAGCGAAAACAATAGGGTCCTTTTCACCTTTCACTAAAAAATGTAAATAAGACCTTTAAAAAAATTTAACCGACTGCAAACATCTATCTGCACTAAACAGTTAAAAATATTTTAAATCAGTTAAATGAAAGATTTTTATTACGTTTATTATGTTTATATAAAAATGTTTTATTTAAGTGAGTGTAAATTATTTTTAATTGTTTAGTGCAGATTTTTGCAGTCGGTTAAATTTTTTTAAAGGTCTTATTTATATTTTTTAGGGTTCCGTACACCAAAGTTGAAAAAGAACCCTACTAAAATCGAAATCTTCTAAGTCAAGTTAGTGTTATTTGTATAACCATCAAAGGAGATTTTCTGAAGTTTAGACGGTCAAATGAATGTCAAATAAAATGGCTACTTTATCGTCTGCAACAGGTGGCAATTCAGGCACATGTTGAGAGAAACTCATGTTTTAGACTCGGCAGTTTTTCTTGAAGCAAGTCTGAGTTTATTTGAGAGAGAGGAAAGTACAGAAAAGTTACTTCAATTCTCTTTTGTTATATCATTCGCAGCATTAAAACAATAGGAAAATTGAACAAGAAACCGTCTGAGTGTAAAAAAAAAACTGGCAAGTCTAAAACAAGACAAAATACGAGTATGTTTGTATATTTCTCATATGTTCAATTGATTTTCTTTTCCAACATTTCTTTGAAGTTAATTCCTTCTAAATAACTTTGTTTAGATATACTCCCACAATAGCGTTTTAAAATATGTCTTAATATTGCAAAGTTTCAATTTTAATACTTTAATAAGTTCTGGCAAGTTTGTCGTTTGCGTGTAAATCAAATTTAATACCAAGTGTCAAACTTAAAATTCTGGAAAGCATGTCATTTTCAATATGGCAATATGGTAATGTTAAACTAAACAAGTTAAAACTGTCGCTGTCTAGGCATTTTGCAGAACAAAAAAGTTTGTCTTAAGTAGAACAAAAATAAGAAAATGAACTAACATGTGCGTAATTAGTAAAAAACAAACGACAATGGCAAGACTGTTGTAAATTTAGAGATGGTAAAATTGAGCTTTCATTATTCAACAAATTGAAATAAGATGAATAAAAACAATTCACATGTTTCATTTGCAATAATGGCTGAGTATATGAAGCAGAAATGTACATCAACTGACACAGTGGACCAAACACAAAAAACGCTAATGCTGAAGGTGTAGTTACCTTCGAAAACAGCTAGTTGTTCCGTTCTACTACTTGTTTGTCAGAATATTTACAATTAACTTTGGTGTTATTTGTTCATTAATAATTATCACATGTGATTTGGCTCAAAAAACGATACGAACTTTAGCCTGATCAAATTATAAATATAGAAACAAATGAAGTTCGAAAAATAATATTTAAAATTAACTAAAAGTCATTTTGTTAAATTTATCCAACAATAATTTCTAATTTAAAAAATTTTGTTATTTTAATAATATGTATATCGTTGCCTGCTCGCAATGAAAATTTTAAGATGGCACAATATTACCAGATTAAAATTTTAAGAGACTCATTGTGAATTCCCTAATTGTTTTAGTCGATTTTTAAAGTTGTGAGGGCATTGACATTGGAAACTGGCGGTATATTTCTCGTAAAATGGATACTGTTAAAAAAATTTGTTTTCGATTTTTGTTGGTTCATTTTATTATTATCAATAAATTATTGTGTATAAAACTTAAGATGTCTCTAAATCAATGGTCACCAAAAAGAGAAAATTCTTAAAAGCAGAACAGAACTAATACATGTTTAGTGCTGTTCCACTGAAAAAAATCGCTCTTGTAAATGTTTAATTGGGTATATGAAAAATATTTTAATGGGTTTATTTTATATGAATGAACGTTTGTATGTAGTGGTTCCTAAGACTGTATGTACTAGTTTTTTTTTTCAATTTCTGGATACATACTCGATACTCAGCATTTACAAAAATATTTAAGCCAAATAAAAACTTATTTTTTAACTCTATATTCCACATATTTTGTCTATTTTTTATAGCAATATAAAATATATAAAATAATAGCTGTTATAAAAAGATTTAAATTAGATAATTTATTTACATAAATAATATAGAAAAAAGAAATTAAATAATTTTGGTGGTATTTGAATATTCTCGGTGTATTTTTTTTTTATAAAAAATGCGAAAGAAATCTGCTTTTTTTGTGTGTTTTATGCTATTGCTTTAGATTTTTGTTAGTCGTTGTGCTGTGTACGTCACGGATGGAAATCATGGTACAATTGTACTTTTTATGGTACATTTTTGACCTTGTTGGTACCGTGGTACTACCGCGAGTTACTTGGTACAATTTCAAAATGTCAATGTTTCACTATATGGTTACATTAATTTTGCTTATGTTCTCTTTAATTTTTTTGTGTGTGTTTTATTTTAATCTGTAATTTAATAGTCGAATCTACGAATGTACCTTTATGAATGTAATATTTAATATTTTTTGTTATTTTTTATTGTATACTGAATTTTTATACACATTTGTGTTAAGTTTCTGTATTTTATTGTAAACTTGTGAATTTTTATGCTCATTTTTTTATGTTTCTGTTTTTATTAATAAATATTAAAAATTGGTACCGTGATGGTCTAAAAAGTACATTTTATTTTCATAGTTGGTACAAAATCCATTGTTGGGTCAAGAATAAAACGAAAACATACCGGGTACCGACCCGAACCTGTGTTGAAAATTTCAGCTCCACAGCTCATGGTTCCAGAGATCATGCGTTAGGAACAAACACACACTACGATTTTATATAGATAGATAATATAATAATAATATTATAATATATTACATAGAAGATTTAAAACTCATATTGGGTTAAACCATCCCTTTTGGGCAATAAAGTGTCCTACAAATATGTTAATCTAGGTAACCCCACCTGTTCTACCAGCGTTCAAAAAAAGTGTGACTTGCATAAGAAAATTGCATCTTTAATCAGTTAACTATAAGCATTGTCAATAAATAAAATATATGTACTGAGTGAGAAACTTAAAAAAATATGATTTTAAAATTTATTTGCGTAAAAGAAGAGTAAACGATGCATCGCAATGGCGTTTTTTAAGTGCAAAATTTTTTCTTTTTTAATTAAAAAACATATTTAGCGGTGTCATTCAAGAAATTATATGAGTGTTCCCGTCTAATAATTTTCCACTTGCTGATGAAAAGGCAAACACTTTGGCATTAATTTCTAGAAAAGAAAACGCTGCTAGCTTATTTCATTCATATGTATATAAAAATAAATTATTAGTTATACAAAATAAAAGATTTGTCTTAAGCCCTTATTGCCGTTCTTAACTCAACTCAATTCAGTTCGGTCGTCTTGGATTCAATTTAATTTTCAGACAACGAAGTTATTTTTTAGTAATGTAAATCTTGCACAAGATAACTACAAACTTAACTGTTGTTTAAATTCTGAATGTCAATGCCATTGCAAAGCTGTGCTGTATCTCACACAAAAAGAAACTGAGCAGAGTACGGTATCTAATACGAGCAGCGTTGCCGCTTTGGGTACTTTTAAGCGAAATTGGTTACTTTTTTCCAATGTGTAGTTGTGTACTTTTTTCCCATTTTGCTTACTTCTTTCTCTTCAACACAAAAGTAAATATTTTTATATGGTATATTAAATTTGCATATATCGTGATAAAATACCGCATGGTTGGTCGTGGCTAAAGAAAAAATATGGATGTGGTTTCTAAATTTAACAGATGGTAAAGAAGAAATTGTATACCAATTGAAATTGCTCAGATTTTCTAAACTGGAAATGAAAATTGTTTATATGATACATATGTACATACATAGTTAAATTTTAGGGCAAAGTTTCCAAACATACAAATTAATTGGACGAAAAATGTTTTGATGACTTTAACTTTGTTTTTTTTTTAATCTCAATGCCACACAGATCGGCTGCTTCTGAAAAGATATATTCGTAGCTACATACATAAGTTTAGGCAAAACTAAATGCACGAATAGGCTTGATTTTAAGACCAACTCTATAATGCATTTTATTACTTTATGTATTCATTTTATTACTTTATGTATTCAGTCATTTGTTTGGATTGTACATAATTATATATATATATATATTACATGAGATTTCACCATTTTTCGTTGCTGTTTTTGGAACACCCTTTAATTTTTACCTGTCATATATTTGTTGTTGTAGCTCTACAACATTTAGTTCTACATATTCTGTCAAAATTTCAGCTCCATAGCTATTAAGATTTTAGAGAAAACAGCCTGTAACGGCCAGATGGACAGCGTAGTGAAAACAATAGGGTTCCTTTTCACCTTTGGGATACGGAACCCTAAAAAGGGCACATTAATCATATACATATAATCAATCAATAACTCAATTTTTTTTAAACGTCTCATGCGGCAAACCAGTTATCACCCGGCGAAATGTCACTCTAAAAGTCTATATGAAGAGAAGAATTTCGTTTGATTGATTTAATAGATATACATAATTAAATTATATAAATTTCGCGTAATTTTGTATTGTACTTTCGATAATTAGCGTTTTTCCGTTTACTTTCAGCTAGAAAGGTTAATGTCCTTTAATTTTTAATATTTTATTTACATACATGCACCCTAGAGATGAGCGATCCAGTGATTTTAATAACGTTTTTTTCTTTGTGACGGCATTCAGTGAACACGTGGTCACGGCTTAACAGATTAAAACTCTTCTACTTCAAAAGCATTTTATTTGTTGCAAAGTTCTTTTATTTTGGAAAATAATAAGACGATTTTCGCACTTGCAAACTTTAATTTCCGAAAGAGAGAAGGGAAAATAACTCCCATTGTTTCGAAGCAAAGTTTACTATCCATCTAATAAGAAATGTAATGCCCAGTATACACTATGGCATTTTGTGATATTGCAGTACTGTGTACTACTGACAACGTTTGTCATTTCCGATATTTCTGTTTTGTGTTTCTTTGCTTTCCATATAAAAAACATAATGAGAACGGCGTCACACACATTTTAAAAATGACACCACAAAACCAAACAAACGAAATAGCCACCAACTCTTATTTGACTTAAGGTTCAATCACATGTGCCATACCATAATATCATAGCCATAACCACTGACAAATACCGCTCATCTCTAATATATACGAGTTATAGCATTGCACAGATACATCTGTTTGCACTAATTTTGCGTGTTTTTTGGTTCTGGTATGAACAAATATGTTATTTATCGTTTTCTGTTACTAGTTGTAAATGTTGATTTTTAAAGCAATTATTGTATGGTTGGGCAATGAGCAAATGAAAACAACACATTTATTTTTTTTTGTTTTTCTAAGGCAAATAAATAAGATACATAAAACTGCTTTTACCATAAGTGCCTTATGATGTGCTGAGAAAAAATGTAATTGGCTGATGAATGAATGAATGAAAGCAAAATTGTACATACATATGTAAGTAAATGATACATGTACATGAAACACATGCATTTGTAATTACTCTCAGAGCAAAATTGTCTCTTTCTCTCTCTATACTTTGGCTGCGCCCAGCGTTACCATATGTGAAGATTTATCTTATTGTCGAAGTTTTTCGAGATGGTAATAAGACTAAAAGATTTCTTTGTTAAAAATAAGATTTTTAAGATTATGATATTTGGTACTTTTAGTATGTTATTTAAGGTCCTTTTGACTAAAGTACTGACATGTTTTCTTCTATCCTTCATCAAAAGTATGAATTATATGCATACATATCTTATACATGTTCTATTCAGTAAATATTTTGTGTTATTTACCTTTACGTTTGTTAGTTCATTTGAAACAAAATAAATTTTTCCTGCATTTGAATTCAGTAAAACCAATGCATATTAATATATTTTGAGTAAAATCACTCAAAAAAAGATTTTTAATGAGAAAAAAAGATTTTTTTTGTTCGACTTGAAGATTTTTGATAAAATGAATATGGCAACGCTGGCTGCGCCACAAAATAACACAACGAACGTCCGCACATACATACATCTGCACATCATGTATTTGTTTCAATAGTGGTTTTTTCATATATTTGTATTACAATATGTATTTTTTGAGCAAAAACAGATCAAACAGTTGCTCAGCAGCAATAAAATAAGCAATTATTATTTGTTTTCAATTGTATTTTAATTTGGAAAACCACGCACACACAATAACTCTTATACTAGTTCTGTCGCTCACACTAGAATTATATGGTACATACCATGGTATATTTGTTTTGGCTATACAAACGAGTATACAAATGCAACTCTTTAATACGAGTTCATACATATGAACCAGAAAAACATGCAAACAATTTGTCATTTGAAAAAGATTAAAAACATTTTTGATTTTTTAATTTTATGAATACATACATACATATCTACATACATAACATACATATGGATGCATACTTTATTTATATAAAATAATTGTGACGAAATTTTAGTTTTATTTGGTACGTTTTTGGTTTTTTTTAAATAAAATTGCATTTGGCCGCTTAAGAATTGTGTGTTTTGCATATAAATTTTACTGTTTACTTTTGTTTCAAAAATTTTATGCTAAAGAAAAAATATAAGGTAAAATTGTTTTTTTTTTTTTGTAAAAATTTCAAGAAATATTTTTTTCATTAATTCCTAAGGTCCCTGGCCTGTATAAAAACACTTACAAATAGATTCGTTGTGTTTTTTTTCACAATTTTATGAATTGATTTAACATCAATTTTAATGGTTATTTGTATTCTGATGGGTATAGTTAAAATTTTAGCTATACATACATGCATACAATGCATACAAACATACATACATATGTATGCGCAAGGTCATTTGAGGAGGGTCATTTTATTGTGCTGCGCTTTATAAATCACCCCTCCATTGATGTTGAGTTCGCCTTTTGAATAGTTAATTAGTACGGACTATTAATTACTTAATACTATTTTTTTATTCGTTAAACTATTTATTGTTTGCAGGTCTATTGGCGCGGTGCTACTGTTTAAAAACGATTTTTGAAATTGTTGACAAGATTGTTTTTAATTTTAAAATTTTGTAAAATTAGCCCCCACAATTGAAGTATCCATTAGGAAAAATAATGCTTAAATGATATATAATTCGCTTAAATGAATGATTCCTTTATGAGTTGTGAATGAATATTAATGCATTAAACACATTCACTACAGCAGGCTACACGAACACACGATTTAAAATGTCGCAAGCTGCATTTGTCGGCTCGTAGCCGGCAGCAGCAACACCATCTGCACCTGATATTCAAGTACAAATACATAGTTCAGTACTGCCACTTTCATAAATTTTGCATTTATAAAAATTAATTAATCTTTTAAAATGTACTTATATCACGTAAAAGTACAAAAATGAATCAATTTATTCTTTACATCAATGTTTGGATATTGCTTCTGGTAAATAACATGAAATAATTGTACGATATCATTCATTCAACATTTTGTACTATACTGGCAACACTGCATTTGCTCATTGTAGCCAAAGAAATAGAAATTACCCCCTGTTTGTGTAAAACGTTTGAGTAAAAAATCTTGGTGTTTTTGTAATAGACTAAAGGAAACTTGTAGAACTTTTCTTTAATCTATTACAGAAATGCCAAGATTTCTAACTCAAATGTCTTACACAAACATGGGGTTAGTTTAATTGGAGTATAACGACAAAATCAGCAGAGACAACAACCTGTCGCCCTGTTACCCTGCTGTCTTCAAAAGAATCATTCTCATATAAACAGCGTGACCGTTTGACCGACTAAAGTGGCAAATTGCTACTTTTTCGACTGCCTTTCCACTTTTTCGACTGCTTTGCCACTTTTTGTCCCCCTTTTTTTAGGGTGAGTTGTATGAAAATACATGAAAAATAAAAAGTTTAGTGTAGTGTTCTCGTTTTTTTTTAATTTTGCCCTTTTTTTTTGATAAATCCCCTATTTGGTGTCACTTTTTGAAAATTGTCATCGGTCACCCTGCATATAAACATGTGCATTCTATCCTTGACATTTTGTAGTCGGTAGCTTGCTGTGGTGAATGTGTTTAATGCATAAAGCTTAAAAGTGCAAAAATATTATCTTATGTTTAGCTGTTACAGGAAGTTTTCCAAAGACTTATAGTAGTTTATCCTCGGTCCCACAAACCAGGCGCCAGTACCTTCCGGTGTTGTGGAACCATCGGTGCCATATCCCCTTCTGTTGGTCAGAACAGTATCAAACCTCTTAATAAAGTCATCACATGAGAGGGTTGCGCAAGTATGGGAAAGTGTCTTGCCATGTATGATAGATAGCTTCCATTGGCGCTTTTTGCCGTGATGTTGATGAATTTTTCTTTATCTGCAGTTTCCATTACAATCGTCATATAAAATTTCTTTGACTGTACAAAACTTTGATGCTGCTTTTTTTTAACAAATCGAGAGTTTATAAGCAGTCGTAACAAATTCGAATCACTATGTGAATAAAACAAATTGACACAATTTCACTATGTCATCCAATTTAAATATCATCATCATAACTGCCCATTTAAATAAATTAAATTATATTTTTTATTGCAATAAAAAAAATATCCCACAGCTTTATAAATTTACATTAAACATTTACGCCTACCTTTTATGTGAGTGAAACTTTTTAAAGCAATTTTTTTTTAGCAAACTTTGCTCCGCGAAAAAATATTAATTATCTATTAATTAATTTATACATAATACTAAAATGAAATTGATCACAATACTCTGTCATAAAATGTGCGAGGTTGGTTAATAAAAAATTAAATTAATTTTGTTATCTTTCTTCTTCTGCGTGTAAACTTTTTTATTTAACACTGCAATTACTCATGCCACTAGTGGCATGCCAGTGGTGTGTACGTATTATCAACGAAAAATTGTTCGAAAAAGTCGAATCCCTTGCCATTTGCTTTGCTGTTTACACATGCCATTGCCACTTCGTCGAAGCGATCTGGCTCAGTCTCGCTTCCATTTTTACTTTTCCTTTTGTTTATAGAATAGAGTTACCTAGTACGTAACAAAGTCACATTCTTGAGGAAGCTTTAACACTTATTATTATTATTATTATTTTAATAATAAATATTAGTTCTTTATAATTAACATACTTCAGTTTTTCACACATAAATCAATTAATAAATCATAATAACACATTTAACAAGCTAAAATATTAATTTAATTTTCACAGTAATCCAATAAATTTGCATCAAATGTTTAACAGGGTAACACTTTTCTTCGTTTTGACATTCAATGGCATGCAACTGCCAAATTTTCACTCGCATGCAAATTTTGCTGCCACTGGGGCTGCCATTGCGAAAAATTTGAGTGTGTTAGTGAAAAATCGTGAGTGTATTGAGTTTTTGGAAATGGCATGCCACTATAGTGGCATGTGTAAATGGTATGTAAGTGCCACTTGCTTATACATCAGCTCGTACTGCTTAGCAACCATCCTCGTACATAGTTTGTTTCATTGACCTTAAATGCAAAATTGAATTAAAATGATTATTGTTAACAATTTCTATTAGTGTTTTTTGTATTCATTATTAAGGAATTATTATATGATAATAATGCAATTTTATGAATAAGCACTTGTATACTTTATCACAAAAGATAACAAAAAGCTCAATTTAATATTAAATTAACAATAATTATCAACTAAAGACAGCGTTAGTAATTTGGTTAATTTGGTTTTGCAACTGATAAAAAAAATTAAATTGAAATTTGTTTACAAAAAAGGTCTTGGAAATTTTATTAAAATATTAGCAAATTGGTATTTTAAAACATGTTTGAAGTATTCAATTAAAAAAAATTCATAAAAAAATGAGGATATTTGTCAAGTCCTTAAATCTGGCGCAGTGAATCGGTAAAGTTTCTCTTGGGAACTCAGTTGCTATTGAGAGTTTCTCAGAGTGATTCGGGGGCTACAGCGCGTTAAAGGTTCTGCATTATTAGATATTATGTTAAACTTTTATTTAAGCAAATGAGAAGGTCAACTATTCATTGCTTTCACAAGAGTAGAGTGTCGCCTCAAAAGTATATTTGACCGAGCTGTCGGGAATGATCTGTATTAGCAATAGTGAAATGCGCATAGTATTAAGCTAACCCTTCAATAATCAATTTAAATGTATTTTCAGTAAAAAAAGAGCAGCTGTCGAACTAAACTAGACATGTCTGTTGTTCTGAGTAAGTAAAATAATAATTTGTGTTTATTAGTGCTTTAACAAATGTTAAGCTTAATTATAACAATTCCAAAAAAAAAAAAAAACACCAGTTATTAATTGCGACTGCACCCGGTCAAAAATACTTGTATGGCAACACTCTATTCTTGCGAAAGCAATGAACAGTTGTTTTTGCTATTTACATTTATTTTCTTTACATACAAGGCTCAAGGCTCAGTTAGCCGACTGTAATATAATGTAACTGCAACGGTAGGAAACAGCTGATCGATATTGCTATGTGAAAAGTAATGAAAAATGGTTATAGAGATGTAATGTAACGTAACCTACTTTTCATATAACAACATCGATCAGCTGTTTCCTAATGTTGCAGTTACTTTCCACTACAGTCGGCTAACTGAGGAATAGGAAAATAAAAAATAAATTCAGTAAAGTGCGACAGTTACTCGCACACCAATGGTTTCTTACGGACACTACATACATACATATGTAATACTATACGAACTTCAGCCTATATAATTAAATATCTTACCTGATGTAGACATTTTTAAAAGTACCTGTTTTTAGTTTTGGCGTTTTTTTAATTTTGAAGATTTTTTCGGTTTTTGGCGACTTATTTTAGTTTAGAGATTTTTTTAGTTTGACGCTTTTTTAATTTTGGGAGTGTGTGTCACTTTCTTATTAAGACTGGTATTTAGAATTAGATATTTTGACATTTATTGTTATTAATTATTATTTATTATTATACTTAAACTAAAATTAATGTTGATATAAATAATTATTGAGTCATATACATCGTCGCTGTTTTAACTAACCGACCTAACTGACATTTTTTTGAAAAATGAGTTAAGTCCTCTACTAGACTTTCTAAGTCATAATACACACTGTCTACAATTATCATGACTCAGCATTACTTTTGTGCTTTTAAAAGTAAGAAGATTTCTGACGCAGCCATAAGAATGAATGTATAAAACAACCATAAAAGCTGCTCTCCTGCTAAATTTTTAAAATGTTAGTTAGGTCAGTTAGTTAAAACAGCGACGATATGTGCGTATATTAGTTTAAAGTACAGTAGTTTTGTTCTAAGTGGGGTAATTATTTTTTTAACAACCGTACAGTAACTCGAACTAAAAAGTTAACATCACTGACGTGGTGCGCCAATTAAACACTTTTGAAAATGCACAATAGCCCAATTCACAATCTTGTGCAAATGATTGTGAATTGGGCTAATAATACATTTGAACTGATGTGTTGAATTGCAGGAATGTTTTTCGCATTAAACACAACAACAATTAGTTAAAAAAGTAAAACACAACTCTAAATGCGAATTTAGTTATTAATATGTATGTCAGTACTAAAAATAATAATAAGGTAAAGCATATTTTTCTTTAATCGATTTTATTTATTTATTTATTTTTTTAATTTTGTGTTCTCTTAAAAGAGAAAACCGCAAAGGAAACTGCCACAAAGTAGACTAATCAATTTACACGTTTAATCTGTATGCATATACAGTTGTGTTCAAAAAAACATGAGTATAGTTCAATTAGAAACAAAGTATACAATTTTTAGAAGATAAAATATTTTATACAGTTTTTTTATAATTTTTGACTAATAAGTGAGTGGGTTGTTAATTTTTTTAAATTCATATATAAATTTATGTTAAGCATATAAGAAGAAAGTCATATAAAAATTTATTATTCAAAATAATGGAAAAATTAGGGCACCTATAAAGACATATTTCAAGATAAAACTGAAAATGTATAATATATCAAAAAGTTGTTTTCTTTTAATATTTTGTCGAATAGCCACCCATCATTTGTAATTACTGTCGCACATCAATAAGGTCTTGACATTGTTTTGGTGGTAATTTCTTCCACTCATTTTAAATCGAGCTCCATAAATCATTTACTTTTGACGGAGTGAAAATCGGGAGACCACGGAATAACCTCAACCCTATTGCTCCTCAACCACTCCTTTGCATATTTCAATCTGAATATGCCAGTACTACTTCTTCCATAACTGTCACGTACACACGCTTATCCAATATTACTTCAATAGCACGTATTGGACCAACTTCACCATACGAGAACCGTCCCCATATAAAAAAATTTTGCAGCACCTTGTTTCAAGGTTTTCTTTTGTATACTGAGAGCAAATTACGACATTCGATATCGATAAATAAATTCGATATCGAATGGTATAATTTGCCCCCTGTGCTTTATATTCTGTAGAGGGTCAAACACTGGAGCCATTTACACCAATATTTCTATACTTTTGGCTAATTGACGTTAACAATGGAACCTCTCTTGAACTCTGCAAATAATTTGTTGTACAAAAATCGTATATGGATTGTTAGAGTCCTAATATCAAGGTCAAGTTCCTGTTTGACTATGTCGATACCGATGAGTCGGCGTTCTAAAGTAGATTTTTTGGCTTTTCCGACGGCGAGCTTCTGAATTCATTTT
This sequence comes from Tachina grossa, assembly GCA_949987645.1. Taxonomy (NCBI): domain Eukaryota; kingdom Metazoa; phylum Arthropoda; class Insecta; order Diptera; family Tachinidae; genus Tachina; species Tachina grossa. The sequence continues at coordinate 152,074,398 of OX465276.1, forward strand.
GTAATTTAAAGCATTCGTAATCATTTGATCAGAACATCCTAGAGCTTGGTTAATTTATTTATATGCTTTGCCTTTTTCCTTAATAAACATACATTTTTAGCCTTTTCCCACTAAATTCAAGATTATATAATAAAATCATAGAAAATGTAATACATACGTACCTCATAATTACTTGAAGCTAAAACAAATTTTATTCCAAAATTTTTTTCACACTTTTATGTCTTTTTATTTACATATTTAGTGCAATATGTGTAAAAATTAATAAATTGCATTTAACACTTTCTCACTTTCCATTGAAAGTACCGTTAAAATATCGTGTGCTTTGAAAGTTACCAGACTAACAAAGTTGACCTCTAAAAATATTGGTTACCACTCCCGTTATTTTGAACACTGCTGCCTGTTCATAATTACACACACATACCTTATACTCGTAGATTCGTATTATTATTACTCGTTAATTTTTGTCACAATTATTTATTTATTTGATTATCAAAATCGGGTAATAAGATTTTATTTTTAGTACTACAAACTGATGTATTAAAATTTATTCAATTCAGCAGTTCAAAGACAAAAATACATATGTACATATCAAGGCACATTTATTTCCATGTAATATCAGGATTACAAGAACAATGAAAAAATACAACAATGAAAAAAACAACATGGCTTTTAGTTGATCCAAAATATCAAAAATAGAATTTGTTGTAAAATAATAATAATGAAAATTATTCACATAAATTTTAAAAAATTTCTTCACGGCAGCTACCACTAACAAAATTTGCAACGTTTAGGCACTTTTTACAATTTTTTAATCGTTTTTTCATATTTTTAAATTTGTTTCAAAAGAATTTTTTTAATAAAATATTTTTCACATTGAAAATTTTTTAACATTTTTTTTAGTTTCTCTTTCGTAAACAATTTTTGAAGCTTCGAATGAACTATAATTTAAAAAAAAAATAGCTCAGCTGCGTTTCCGCTACTACCTGGTGAATGTGCCTTGGTACATATGAACATAGTTACATACGTACTTTTATTAATATTAATCAGGGATCGCAAATAACGATTATTTTCCAAATTTAAACTGATAAAATCACAATAATAGAGAGGTGCTACGTGCACAAGGAATATATCATGATACTGCACATTACATGGACTACCTATAGACACAATGATTTTTATTTGTTTGATTTTTATTTATTCCTCACAAAATAACTCTTATTTTGTGACTTTTATTTATCCCTCACAAAATAAGAGTTATTTTGTGACTTTTATTTATTCCTCACAAAATAAGAGTTATTTTTTAACTTTTATTTATTCCTCACAAAATAACAGTTACTTTCTGATTTTTATTTTTTTGCTCAAAAAAAAATTTTATTTTTTGAAATGAATAAACTACAAAACAGTCAATTTAATTTAACATATAAGAGTTTTTTTACAGACGATAAATTCAATTTTAAATCGATTAATATTAATGTTAACGCAAAAATTACGCTTTCTAAATTTTAAAAATTAAGCAAAAAAATAAAAATCAAAACGTAACTGTTATTTTGTGAGGAATAAATAAAAGTCACAAAATAACTCTTATTTTGTGAGGGATAAATAAGTCACAAAATAAGAGTTATTTTGTGAGGAATAAATAAAAGTCACAAAATAACTCTTATTTTGTGAGGGATAAATAAAAATCAAGAAATAACTGTTATTTTCTGAAGAATAAATAAAAATCAAGAAATAATGATTAAAAAGTGATTTTTAAAATAAAAATTATAACCGTTACGGTCCCTGATATTAATTAATAAGCAAACGGATTTTTTGTGTGTAAATTTTTTCGGTTCTAACTATGTATGTAAGAGAAAGACAGTGAATACCAAAAAATTGGATACTCCAACTCATATCGAACATTTGGTATACTAGTACATATTCATACCCATTCATACTCATACTTGCTTATACCTCTGCACACTTTATTTCATACCTGTTTGTATCGATGCTCATTATTCTTTATAATATTTACGAATTGTCTATCGATATACCCATGACTTGGAAACTTTATCTTTAACAATTTTTTTGATAAGTGCTACCAGAAAAATATGTTTATAGTTTTTTGAAGTAGTAATTTTTTTTTCAAACTATGTAAGATTCAATGAAACTGAACGGCTTAACATTGCCAGAAATATCTACATATATTATCTATAATGCTATTCATCAAAGACAACAGGATGCCATAGGCTTCGATTCGATAATATCAGAATCATTCTTAACATACATATTATTCTTACAAAAGATTAAATACATAATATCTTCCTCACTACTTGGTAAAACTAATCATATCTGTAAAGACTAGCTAATCTGAGATTGTAAACAAATGCGTGTAGACGTGACAAAAATATTTTATTTGAATATAAACTGATAAATAATTTATTGCTTATTAGCCTGTAAATTAATTTTAGCCAGTGATGTTTTTTGATTGTAACTTGAGCAAGATGAAGAAGCAAAAACATATTTTCCAGGGTTATTAAAATGTTTGTAACGCTAAAGCGATTGAATTTCACGTAATTGTCTAAAATAAACGATTATTTTAAAATGGAATTAATTATAGCCAATAAAAGGGAAATTGTATTTTATATGATGGGCACATGTGATATCATTTGATGTTACATATTTTGAATATTAATCGGTAAGACAGACAAACAAACATTCAGTGCTGAAAGATTTATTTTTATCTATTTTATTTAATAAGCCATTTTATATTGCATGAGCACCATCAGATATATAATTTAAAATTAATTAAGATGTTAAAAGTTGCACACACCTCCAAGTGCAATTAAAATTAAAGGTATAAAATCAATCTCTTTTCTAAAAGCAAAAAAAAAAAATTTGAAAATGTCCATTATTTTTTTTCAAGATGCTTTTAGTAAAGTTAAATCACTAATGCCCGTTACGAGTTTGCTTTATAAAATTTAACTTACACGATAGATATCTGCGTACAAATTAAAACAAAAATTGGTAAAGTAAGTAAACAAGAAACATGTTGATTATTGAGTTCTTGTTTAAACTTTGATATTAGTTAAACTTCTCATTTGTTTAAATGAAAGTTTAAGATAATATTTCTAGTTGTTCTAAGAAAATTTTTGGGTAAAGATTCCTTGGTGATCTGCATTAGCCAGAATGAAATGCGCATAGGATCCAGGTAAACCCCTCAGTAACCAATTTCAATGTATTTGAAATAAAAAAAATTACCCTTATTTCAGTTGGCAACATCGACGACATCAAAAAAATCGGGGTTGTCTACCCGCTATCGAAAACAATTGACTGCTCTTGACAAGCGCATTATATTTTCTGAGGGAACAGAAATAGACCGTCAATAGCACAAAATTGCTCTGGAGAGCGAGTAGAGAAGCACAAATTTGTTGGTATTGTATTGACGTGACGTCGATGTTGAGAACTGGAATAAGGGTAAATATTTTACTGAATAAGTCAAATAATAATTTGGAATTATTAGTGCGGTAACATGGTATTCATGCAATATAAAAATTTTTATTTTCATAGTTTTGATCGTTAAATGAAAAATTAAAAATCGTAAATTAATTTTTTTAAATATTCTAAATTAAAATCCAGAGAGAATTTCGAAAACAGCTGTTTTGCATTCAGCTATTTACATGAGAATTTGATTTACGTAAACATTTGCTAATAATTTTTTAAACTAATGGAATGTGGAAAAAACTTGCCTGTGAATTGTTATTCCGAATCGAGATAAATATTTCCAAATAATTTAATTTCTTTATATTATAAAACAAATTTATGAAGAAAACTTAGATCAACATTTGCCTTTACATATTTTTGCGCTTGGTTACTGATCTTCTGGACACCGACTTCGAACAATATTGTAGATAACGCATATAATAATGTTTTATTCAACTAAAATTTAATAATTTTTTTAAATGCCCATTTTTGTAGCCGCTCTAATTTTGTTGCTTGGGAAATTTTCTATTTTTACCTTTTTTGTGCTTCTTTTTTAAAGTCTGGCAATGCTAATGGCATTTTCTAAATCATATGCTGCCCAAATTTCTTGTTTCAAGCAAAGTTTTGCAGCATTTATTTTGGGCAGAAATACAAAAAATTTCAGGATTAACTTTGGTGGGCTTGACTCCGGACACTTTTCTTAGAGAAAATTATGACATTATAAGATTACAAGGTATGTTTTGCAAAAGTACCAAATAGTAGGTCGGTTAGAAATAAATAAAATGTTATGATTCCTGTTTGGCAGGCGTCGTTTCGAAAGTTTAAGATGTGTATGTGCAAAGTTTCCTAGGAATCAGTTGGGCAAAAGTGCAAGTGGGATTATTTTATAAAGCAGGATTGTGTAATTACAAATCGACTTTACATACATATGTATGTATATGTTACCTTTATATAATTTAAAAAATTCGAAAATTGCTGAACAACTACCTACAAAATTCATTCTTTTAAGTTTATGTTTTCCATAATGTGATGCAACTTTGTAAAAAAAAAGATGAATTTTATTGCAAGACATTTGAAGAATTTTCTATTCTATTTCTAATTGAGTAATGTGATAACAATTTAAAAAAACTAAGTACTTCTAATGATAGAATACAAAGAACATAAAATGAATTTAAATTAATAATAACTTCTAAGTACGTAAGAATCTTTATCCAAGCTTATATGCATATGTACAGTGCTGGTAAAAATAATAAGAACGGCTGCTTTTACTAAGATGATATTTAATCTGCTATTCGTTCTTTGATAAATAAAAAAAGGTACACCGTTAAACTTAAAGTTCTAAACTAAAACGTAAAGCTTTCCAGCTTCCAAATAAATGTGGAATACAATTTCTCTTTGAGTTTTAGCCACATAACATTCTTATTTGTTACGAGTATATACATATGTACATATATATTATGTCCGATTATATATATATATATATATATATATATATATATATATATATATATATGTATATGTATATATATATATATATATATATGCATATATATATTACATATATATATAAAGGGTGTCCCAACAAGAACGCAAGTTTTAAGTTTTAAATAAAACACAGATATTAAAAAAAATCGTGAAACTTTATAATATCGTAAAGTAGACAAAATGAGGTTATGTGTGGAATAACAAATCGGGCAGACGGCCGCCGCGGCTTTGCTGGCACACACGCGATCTTTTAATGAAATTTTCAATGGCCGTTTTGCATAAATGCTGCGGTATTTTATTAATGCAGCGTCCAATTTCCTCTTTTAAGGCTTGAGTCGTCGTCGGCTTATTCGCGTAAACCATCGATTTCAAAAAACCCCAAAGAAAAAAGTCTAATGATGTTAAATCGCACGATCTAGGCGGCCAATTCTGGTCTCCAAAACGCGAAATAACACGACCGGGAAATGACTGATGTAGCAATTGAATTGTTTCTCTGGTTGTATGACATTTGGCGCCGTCTTGATGAAACCACATGCCCTCCACATTCATTTCTTCAACGATAAATTCAATTTTAAATCGATTAATATTAATGTTAACGCAAAAATTACGCTTTCTAAATTTTAAAAATTAAGCAAAAAAATAAAAATCAAAACGTAACTGTTATTTTGTGAGGAATAAATAAAAGTCACAAAATAACTCTTATTTTGTGAGGGATAAATAAGTCACAAAATAAGAGTTATTTTGTGAGGAATAAATAAAAGTCACAAAATAACTCTTATTTTGTGAGGGATAAATAAAAATCAAGAAATAACTGTTATTTTCTGAAGAATAAATAAAAATCAAGAAATAATGATTAAAAAGTGATTTTTAAAATAAAAATTATAACCGTTACGGTCCCTGATATTAATTAATAAGCAAACGGATTTTTTGTGTGTAAATTTTTTCGGTTCTAACTATGTATGTAAGAGAAAGACAGTGAATACCAAAAAATTGGATACTCCAACTCATATCGAACATTTGGTATACTAGTACATATTCATACCCATTCATACTCATACTTGCTTATACCTCTGCACACTTTATTTCATACCTGTTTGTATCGATGCTCATTATTCTTTATAATATTTACGAATTGTCTATCGATATACCCATGACTTGGAAACTTTATCTTTAACAATTTTTTTGATAAGTGCTACCAGAAAAATATGTTTATAGTTTTTTGAAGTAGTAATTTTTTTTTCAAACTATGTAAGATTCAATGAAACTGAACGGCTTAACATTGCCAGAAATATCTACATATATTATCTATAATGCTATTCATCAAAGACAACAGGATGCCATAGGCTTCGATTCGATAATATCAGAATCATTCTTAACATACATATTATTCTTACAAAAGATTAAATACATAATATCTTCCTCACTACTTGGTAAAACTAATCATATCTGTAAAGACTAGCTAATCTGAGATTGTAAACAAATGCGTGTAGACGTGACAAAAATATTTTATTTGAATATAAACTGATAAATAATTTATTGCTTATTAGCCTGTAAATTAATTTTAGCCAGTGATGTTTTTTGATTGTAACTTGAGCAAGATGAAGAAGCAAAAACATATTTTCCAGGGTTATTAAAATGTTTGTAACGCTAAAGCGATTGAATTTCACGTAATTGTCTAAAATAAACGATTATTTTAAAATGGAATTAATTATAGCCAATAAAAGGGAAATTGTATTTTATATGATGGGCACATGTGATATCATTTGATGTTACATATTTTGAATATTAATCGGTAAGACAGACAAACAAACATTCAGTGCTGAAAGATTTATTTTTATCTATTTTATTTAATAAGCCATTTTATATTGCATGAGCACCATCAGATATATAATTTAAAATTAATTAAGATGTTAAAAGTTGCACACACCTCCAAGTGCAATTAAAATTAAAGGTATAAAATCAATCTCTTTTCTAAAAGCAAAAAAAAAAAATTTGAAAATGTCCATTATTTTTTTTCAAGATGCTTTTAGTAAAGTTAAATCACTAATGCCCGTTACGAGTTTGCTTTATAAAATTTAACTTACACGATAGATATCTGCGTACAAATTAAAACAAAAATTGGTAAAGTAAGTAAACAAGAAACATGTTGATTATTGAGTTCTTGTTTAAACTTTGATATTAGTTAAACTTCTCATTTGTTTAAATGAAAGTTTAAGATAATATTTCTAGTTGTTCTAAGAAAATTTTTGGGTAAAGATTCCTTGGTGATCTGCATTAGCCAGAATGAAATGCGCATAGGATCCAGGTAAACCCCTCAGTAACCAATTTCAATGTATTTGAAATAAAAAAAATTACCCTTATTTCAGTTGGCAACATCGACGACATCAAAAAAATCGGGGTTGTCTACCCGCTATCGAAAACAATTGACTGCTCTTGACAAGCGCATTATATTTTCTGAGGGAACAGAAATAGACCGTCAATAGCACAAAATTGCTCTGGAGAGCGAGTAGAGAAGCACAAATTTGTTGGTATTGTATTGACGTGACGTCGATGTTGAGAACTGGAATAAGGGTAAATATTTTACTGAATAAGTCAAATAATAATTTGGAATTATTAGTGCGGTAACATGGTATTCATGCAATATAAAAATTTTTATTTTCATAGTTTTGATCGTTAAATGAAAAATTAAAAATCGTAAATTAATTTTTTTAAATATTCTAAATTAAAATCCAGAGAGAATTTCGAAAACAGCTGTTTTGCATTCAGCTATTTACATGAGAATTTGATTTACGTAAACATTTGCTAATAATTTTTTAAACTAATGGAATGTGGAAAAAACTTGCCTGTGAATTGTTATTCCGAATCGAGATAAATATTTCCAAATAATTTAATTTCTTTATATTATAAAACAAATTTATGAAGAAAACTTAGATCAACATTTGCCTTTACATATTTTTGCGCTTGGTTACTGATCTTCTGGACACCGACTTCGAACAATATTGTAGATAACGCATATAATAATGTTTTATTCAACTAAAATTTAATAATTTTTTTAAATGCCCATTTTTGTAGCCGCTCTAATTTTGTTGCTTGGGAAATTTTCTATTTTTACCTTTTTTGTGCTTCTTTTTTAAAGTCTGGCAATGCTAATGGCATTTTCTAAATCATATGCTGCCCAAATTTCTTGTTTCAAGCAAAGTTTTGTAGCATTTATTTTGGGCAGAAATACAAAAAATTTCAGGATTAACTTTGGTGGGCTTGACTCCGGACACTTTTCTTAGAGAAAATTATGACATTATAAGATTACAAGGTATGTTTTGCAAAAGTACCAAATAGTAGGTCGGTTAGAAATAAATAAAATGTTATGATTCCTGTTTGGCAGGCGTCGTTTCGAAAGTTTAAGATGTGTATGTGCAAAGTTTCCTAGGAATCAGTTGGGCAAAAGTGCAAGTGGGATTATTTTATAAAGCAGGATTGTGTAATTACAAATCGACTTTACATACATATGTATGTATATGTTACCTTTATATAATTTAAAAAATTCGAAAATTGCTGAACAACTACCTACAAAATTCATTCTTTTAAGTTTATGTTTTCCATAATGTGATGCAACTTTGTAAAAAAAAAGATGAATTTTATTGCAAGACATTTGAAGAATTTTCTATTCTATTTCTAATTGAGTAATGTGATAACAATTTAAAAAAACTAAGTACTTCTAATGATAGAATACAAAGAACATAAAATGAATTTAAATTAATAATAACTTCTAAGTACGTAAGAATCTTTATCCAAGCTTATATGCATATGTACAGTGCTGGTAAAAATAATAAGAACGGCTGCTTTTACTAAGATGATATTTAATCTGCTATTCGTTCTTTGATAAATAAAAAAAGGTACACCGTTAAACTTAAAGTTCTAAACTAAAACGTAAAGCTTTCCAGCTTCCAAATAAATGTGGAATACAATTTCTCTTTGAGTTTTAGCCACATAACATTCTTATTTGTTACGAGTATATACATATGTACATATATATTATGTCCGATTATATATATATATATATATATATATATATATATATATATGTATATGTATATATATATATATATATATATGCATATATATATTACATATATATATAAAGGGTGTCCCAACAAGAACGCAAGTTTTAAGTTTTAAATAAAACACAGATATTAAAAAAAATCGTGAAACTTTATAATATCGTAAAGTAGACAAAATGAGGTTATGTGTGGAATAACAAATCGGGCAGACGGCCGCCGCGGCTTTGCTGGCACACACGCGATCTTTTAATGAAATTTTCAATGGCCGTTTTGCATAAATGCTGCGGTATTTTATTAATGCAGCGTCCAATTTCCTCTTTTAAGGCTTGAGTCGTCGTCGGCTTATTCGCGTAAACCATCGATTTCAAAAAACCCCAAAGAAAAAAGTCTAATGATGTTAAATCGCACGATCTAGGCGGCCAATTCTGGTCTCCAAAACGCGAAATAACACGACCGGGAAATGACTGATGTAGCAATTGAATTGTTTCTCTGGTTGTATGACATTTGGCGCCGTCTTGATGAAACCACATGCCCTCCACATTCATTTCTTCAATTCTAGGCACGAAAAACTGGTTATCATTTCACGATACCGAGCACCATTGACTGTTTGCGCTTGACTTGCGTTTGAGCGACATCATCACGTACAGCTGCGACATTTTCGGTCGATCGACCTGGTCGAAGGCGCATTGTTGTCTTTACATCATTAACAGACCCAGTTTCGGCAAATTTATCCATTAATGTCTTTACAGTTGACTCTTTTGGAGCATTATTGTGACCCCAAATTGATCGCAAATTTGCGAACTGTAGCCGCAAAATTTTCACCATTTTGGTAAAACAATTTCACTATGAGAATGCGTTGTTCATTCGTGTAGCGCTCCATTTTTACTAACCTCGTACCTTCTACTAGCAAACAATAACAATTGTTCAAATGTCAAACAATGACACTTCGAATGGCGCCAAATTTAAATCTTGCGTGTTCTTGTTGGGACATCCTTTATAATCCTTTAGTTTCCATTGGAACATAGAGCCGCAACAAATGTTTTCCATTGTATTTTATCATTACACAACAATTTCATCTCACTCCAGGATACACCATGCTCATGCAACTCGTTCTCAATTTGTCGTCTCCAAGTGTTTGCGGGTCTGTCAAGTCTCCCAGCCAACCAAATCTATGCAAAAATATGCTCAAACCCAAAAGAACCTGATTTTTTATATCCCACAAATCTTTATTTGATTTTCGATTATAAAAACTCTTAAAAACCCTCCATCGGGCTTAGATACGGAGATTAAGAGATCCAGAAATTTATAGAGCTTTTTTAACTTCCCACTTTCGAATAGAGAAAGTTAAAGTTTTAACAAAATTAAACTTGAAATTTTTGTAACTGCAGGAAAATTAGTTTGTTGCACGAGTAGTTTCAAAAATGAATCCTACCAAAACTCGTCTGCAAGATGTTACCTTACGTCTACACCTGATATATTTTTATCATAGCAAAAGTCAAAATATATATATGGAAAAATAATTTTTTTTTTGTGTTAGCTCTTTTTTCTACATGGAATTTGACATTTGTCATGATAAAAATATATCAAGTGTAGACGTAGGGTTAAAACAATTTGATTTTGATGATTTTTCCTATATGGATTATAGTAATTAAGCGTTTTGAATTTGGATGTCAAAAATTGTACAAAAAATAATTTTTGTCGATTTTATTTCTACTTTTGGCGATTGCCTGCCAAATTTTTATACGATTGTTTTATACAAATTTATTTAAAAAAATTGTTTTACAATAACAAATTTATTATCAAATATATTTTAAGAACAACTACATAAAATTGATTTCGGGGACTTTTGTCGATTTTTAAAATGAATTTGGCTAAATATGTCGGAAAAACTCTAGAGAACCCTGGTCAAGGGAGTCTAGTCTAACTGTTTCTACGAATGTTTGTATATGTACGTGTTGACGTGTTTGCATACGTGTTATTTGGCGTCATTTTCGAAAATAATAAAATTTTCGAAAAATCTTTCGAAAAACAATTAAACAAAACGAAAATGCAATCAGCTATTGAATTAAAAAACATCTTAAATTTATTTAAAATCCGTTTAAGAAATTTGTTCGAAAAATCGCTCTATTTTATTTCATAGCTCTATTTACTTTTTGGTCTTGAAAATGAACTAAACAAAATTTCATTGCATTACCAATGTAGTTTGATAAAATCTGAATATTTTTTAATTGCTAAATATGTAATAGTAATCTTAATTAAATCTCCAAAAGTTTCTGTGAAATCGATTATCGCGCAATTAACTTTATTGAAATTGAAAACATGTGTCGAGTGTTGCAAATTTGAATCGCTTGAATGGTTAGAGAGTCAGTCATGGTTGGTTTTATATTACTTACAAACAATATTAGCGGGAAGTTACAGGGATAGCCTGCAATGCCAACCGTTTTCCATGTCTCTTCTACTGAAATCAAGATAGTTTTGACGAATTTCTAGGATTTGATTTTCTAGAATATTTTTCCGAATAAATTAATCCAAATGCAGAAGATGAAAAATAATTCCATAGCATGACGCTACCATTTTCATGCTTCACAAGTTAAGCATTAAATACATTCACAACAGCCAGCTATCGACGACATGTTTGGCAAGGAAAGAGCAGACATGTTTATATGAGCATTATTAAGCCTGGGTCACACGATTGGCACAATGTACCAATTTTCGTCGGCTCACTGCAATAAAGTCATAATTAATAAGCCAAAATAACATTATCACTTAATTAATTCTTGAATAAGTCTATATGGCTTTATTACTAATGCAGTGTGGTGTAGTTATGTAATTATATTTTAATTAGTTGATAAATAAGGCAAATTTGTTACTTATGAATTTATTTCATTGAGCCGACGAAAATTGGTACATTGTGCCAATCGTGTGATTCAAGCTTTATTTTGACGACAGCAAGGCCACACGGCGGCAGGTTGTTGTCCATGCTGATTTCGCCGTTGTAGCACGATTAAACTAATGCATTAAACACATTCACCACAGCAATCTACCGACTACCAAATGTCAAGGATAGAATACACATGTTTATATGGGAATAATTCTTTTGAAGACAGCAAGGCAACATGGCGGCAGGTTGTTGTCTATGCTGATTTTGTCGTTGTAGTCCAATTAAACTGATTTCTAGCCCAATTCACAATCTTGTGCAAATGGTGTTGCATCGTTGCATGTGCAAAATTGTGTAGTATAATTCTACTCACCACTTAAACATTCTTAGTGGTGAGTATCGATATACTATACCATTTTGCAAATGCAACGATGCAAGACCATTTGCACAAGATTGTGAATTGGGCTTCTATTTCTTTGGCTACAGTGAGAAAATTCAGTATTGCCAGTATAATAGAAAATGTTGAAGGAATGATTTTGTACAATTATTTAATATTATTTTACAGAAATAATACCCAAAAATTGATGTTAAGAATAAATTGATTCATTTTCGTACTTTTACGTGAACAAAACTCGTCTGCAAGATGTTACCTTACGTCTACACCTGATATATTTTTATCATAGCAAAAGTCAAAATATATATATGGAAAAATAATTTTTTTTTTGTGTTAGCTCTTTTTTCTACATGGAATTTGACATTTGTCATGATAAAAATATATCAAGTGTAGACGTAGGGTTAAAACAATTTGATTTTGATGATTTTTCCTATATGGATTATAGTAATTAAGCGTTTTGAATTTGGATGTCAAAAATTGTACAAAAAATAATTTTTGTCGATTTTATTTCTACTTTTGGCGATTGCCTGCCAAATTTTTATACGATTGTTTTATACAAATTTATTTAAAAAAATTGTTTTACAATAACAAATTTATTATCAAATATATTTTAAGAACAACTACATAAAATTGATTTCGGGGACTTTTGTCGATTTTTAAAATGAATTTGGCTAAATATGTCGGAAAAACTCTAGAGAACCCTGGTCAAGGGAGTCTAGTCTAACTGTTTCTACGAATGTTTGTATATGTACGTGTTGACGTGTTTGCATACGTGTTATTTGGCGTCATTTTCGAAAATAATAAAATTTTCGAAAAATCTTTCGAAAAACAAACAAAACGAAAATGCAATCAGCTATTGAATTAAAAAACATCTTAAATTTATTTAAAATCCGTTTAAGAAATTTGTTCGAAAAATCGCTCTATTTTATTTCATAGCTCTATTTACTTTTTGGTCTTGAAAATGAACTAAACAAAATTTCATTGCATTACCAATGTAGTTTGATAAAATCTGAATATTTTTTAATTGCTAAATATGTAATAGTAATCTTAATTAAATCTCCAAAAGTTTCTGTGAAATCGATTATCGCGCAATTAACTTTATTGAAATTGAAAACATGTGTCGAGTGTTGCAAATTTGAATCGCTTGAATGGTTAGAGAGTCAGTCATGGTTGGTTTTATATTACTTACAAACAATATTAGCGGGAAGTTACAGGGATAGCCTGCAATGCCAACCGTTTTCCATGTCTCTTCTACTGAAATCAAGATAGTTTTGACGAATTTCTAGGATTTGATTTTCTAGAATATTTTTCCGAATAAATTAATCCAAATGCAGAAGATGAAAAATAATTCCATAGCATGACGCTACCATTTTCATGCTTCACAAGTTAAGCATTAAATACATTCACAACAGCCAGCTATCGACGACATGTTTGGCAAGGAAAGAGCAGACATGTTTATATGAGCATTATTAAGCCTGGGTCACACGATTGGCACAATGTACCAATTTTCGTCGGCTCACTGCAATAAAGTCATAATTAATAAGCCAAAATAACATTATCACTTAATTAATTCTTGAATAAGTCTATATGGCTTTATTACTAATGCAGTGTGGTGTAGTTATGTAATTATATTTTAATTAGTTGATAAATAAGGCAAATTTGTTACTTATGAATTTATTTCATTGAGCCGACGAAAATTGGTACATTGTGCCAATCGTGTGATTCAAGCTTTATTTTGACGACAGCAAGGCCACACGGCGGCAGGTTGTTGTCCATGCTGATTTCGCCGTTGTAGCACGATTAAACTAATGCATTAAACACATTCACCACAGCAATCTACCGACTACCAAATGTCAAGGATAGAATACACATGTTTATATGGGAATAATTCTTTTGAAGACAGCAAGGCAACATGGCGGCAGGTTGTTGTCTATGCTGATTTTGTCGTTGTAGTCCAATTAAACTGATTTCTAGCCCAATTCACAATCTTGTACAAATGGTGTTGCATCGTTGCATGTGCAAAATTGTGTAGTATATTCTACTCACCACTTAAACATGCTTAGTGGTGAGTATCGATATACTATACCATTTTGCAAATGCAACGATGCAAGACCATTTGCACAAGATTGTGAATTGGGCTTCTATTTCTTTGGCTACAGTGAGAAAATTCAGTATTGCCAGTATAATAGAAAATGTTGAAGGAATGATTTTGTACAATTATTTAATATTATTTTACAGAAATAATATCCAAAAATTCATGTTAAGAATAAATTGATTCATTTTCGTACTTTTACGTGAAATAAGTACATTTTAAAAGAATAATTAATTTTTATAAATGCAAAACATATAAAAGTGGCAATACTGAACTATGTATTTGTACTTGAATATCAACTGCAGATGGTGCTGCTGCCGTCTCCAAAATAATTAAGCAGCCGGCTACGAGGCGACAAATGCTGCTAGCGGCATTTGAAGTCGTGTGTTCGTGTAGCCTGCTGTGTTGAATGTGTTTAATGCTTAATTTCCATGTTGGCTACAATGAGCGAATAGAGTGTTGCCAATGTAATACAAAATTTGTAATGAATGATAGCTTGAAATTATTTCTTTCAATATTTTGTTTTATTTAAAAAAATTTTAAATATTTAAAAGAATTTATGTATTTCGTTGCTGCTAAGCAACACTTCAGTAGACTTCAACCACAAGTTTATTTCTACTGCTTAGCAGCAAAGAAATGCATCTAGACATGCAAAAAGATCAACAATTAATATTTTAAATTGCAATTATTTCATAGTATCTAACAGAAAAACACTCAGAAATGCATGTAATGAAATAAATTGATTCATTTTAATAGTTTTACATGATATACAACATATAAACATATATATAAGTGCATTTTAAAAGAATAATTTTATGTTTATATACATATTCTTGAATATCAGGTGCTGATGATGCCTCTGCTGTCTCAAAAAAATAAGGTAGCTGGATACAAGACGACAAATGCAAATGGCGGTATTTGAGTTTAATGCATTACCCTATAGATGTTTACTTCAGAGAAAATAAAAATACCCCTGATGAAGTTAAATAGTAATTCTCCAAAGAAACACGTTTTCGCGCAATATGAAAGTATAAAATCTTATTAGATAAAAATAAAATCAAATGAGGAACATAGTGTACTGACCCATTAATCAGAGGGTCGCAAGTGAGATTTCTACTGAATACTCTAAAGTGTTCATGATGACAATCCAAAATCACTTTGCATTTTGTGTTTAAAAAAATATCTGCGTTGACTTCGAGTGAGAAATTTTAACTTATTTCCACCATTCATTTACTTCCAAGCGTAATTCGCAAATTAAAGCCTCAAATTTTAGCCAGATGTGCATTATACATATTAATCCTTTTTAAAATGTAAATTTTTGTCATTATTTTCACAGTTGTTGATTTAATAATTTCAATATTTTATTTTTAACTCTTAATTATTTGCAAAAATAGAAAATTTATTAAATTAGCAGCTCAATTGTGTGATTTTTATGCGTATTTTTTTCCAGTAGACAGACAGACGTCTGCTAATTGAGACTATGAATTTCGTTTGAAATGTTTTTTAAACTTTTTTCAGCCATCACGTGAATAACGTTGTACAAAAATTTTTCCCATTTTTCGTTAATTTCTGTGGAGTCGTTACAGTTCTGCAAAACTGCCCTCGTATTCATGATGTATTCTAGAAGTTTCTAAAACCGCAATTACTATTTATTTTTTGATTAAAACTTAAAGTGACCTTTTTGCTATAAAAATTTCTTTGAACACCAAATAATCCGTACCAAAGTTTTTAAAATTGTTATTGTGCGATTATAAATAAATGTGCACTATGTATCTATAAATAAAATCAAGATATTAATTTATTTCAAAGTAATAAAACATTTAAGTATTTTAATACACATGTCTGCTGAGTATATCAAATTTAATTATCAGTTAAAATGTAAAATAAATGGTAAGAATAAATAGCTTCCAAATGATTTTGTTTAAATATGTATGTATGTACATATGTATTTTACATAATTTTAATATGTACAAAAAAAACAAGATGTGGTTGCTATGTGTTGAACCACATACTTACATAGTTGCTTGTAGAGATGGGCAATACTCACGCGATTAACGTGAATTGAGGAGGGATTTTTTAATCCGCAATCAGTGGACTAAAGGCTCAGTTAGCCGACTGTAATGTAAAATAACTGCAACAGTAAGAAACAGCTGATCGATTTTGTTATGTGAAAAGTAATGAAAATGATTATAGAGATGTAATGTAACGTAACCTACTTTTCATATAAAAATATCAATCAGATGGTTTCTACGTTACAGTTACATTACATTACAGTCGGCTAACTGAGCTTTAATAGCATGTCGTCGCCTTTCTTCTTAAACCACATAAGCGCCAACGACTCATTTTTCAGAAAACGAAAAAACTTAATATCATTGTAAATATGTATTTTTTTTTACAAAACATGTATTTGCGACCCTGTGGAGGGTGTAGAACCTTTTTGGGAATTTTTTATTTTTATTTTTTATTTCCAACTTTAGATATGAAAGTCATTCGTTTTTCATGCAAATGTCATTTTGTATGGCTCTTACGAGGTTTTGGAAATGGCTTTAATTTTTGTTTTTTCATACAAAGTTGTCAAGATGAGAATGCACTCGGGTGGAAAATGTTATTTTCTATCGTAAAAACCAAAAAAGTCAATTTTGAAAAAATGGCGCTTACGTGGTTTGAGAAGAAATACGACGATGTGATGTAAGCAAAAAAAAATCTCTTTCGGGTGGCACTGTTTTTCTTGAAATACTTTCTTGAAATATCGGCAACGGCAACGCTGGTAAGCAGCTGCTTTTATTCAGCTTCCAAAAAATCACGTTGTCAGATATTTAGGTGATGCAAACGTACTGCCAAGTGACGCCAGTCGCCTAAATTCCAAGCTGCATAAAAAAATATTTTGAATAGGTACCGGGGGGTTTACTATGCAATTCGAAACAAAAGAAAATACTTTTGAATTTGAATGTTAATACATGCAAATTGGAAAGCATTTTCTTTCGTTTCCAATTACAGAGTAAACCGCTGTGAATTAAATTTGAAATGGATTAAATTTGAATTTTAAAAAATACTTCGTCAAGTCCAAGGCTCAGCGAAGCTATTTTTTGTTCAAATTAAAGCGCATCGGAAACTTCTAAAATTGTCAGTTATTTTCACAAAAAACCCCGTTTTTTTGTGAAAGGACAAATTTCAATAATAAATCCCAATATTCTATTTTTATTTAACGCTATATCAACAAATAAATTTTTTTGAATTAATTAATAAATTTTATTAAGAAAGAGTAGGCAAAACTACACCAAAGTCTTTTATTGGGTATGCATATTTGAATTAGAACAGCCGGTTTTTCAGAAAAAGCTGCCGTACTTGGAGTATTGAAAAATCGTCAATTTTAAGGAAAAAATCGTCAAGTCATCATTTGGCTTTTTTTCGGCACCAAAAATCGTCGAAATGACGATAAATCTCTGTGCATGATTGTGAGTGAAGGGCCACTCACCATACCATCTCTAGTAATTTGGCTATTTTAAACATACATATATACATATGTATGTAATCTTTACTGCAAATAAAAGATAAGCAGAGTTTAACGGACTAGAACTACTGTTATGTGTTATTAAAATTTGCTTGTGACTATTTTAAGTATATCTCAAAGATAAGCAGTGTCTGACTTAATTAACAAAATTTTTATGCGAGAATGTATGAAAAATACAAGACATAAAGAATTAAATATGTACATGTGCTTAAACTATACATAGATAACAAGTTGTTTGTTCTATAATTTAGTTTATTGTTTCTATCTAGGCGCACTGCTCTTCGCCATTCCAAATTCCGCCCCTTTGGCATATTTTGGTTACTAGAACCAAGCAATATTCTAGGCAGCAACAAGGCTGATGAATGTGTTAGCAAATATGTACATATTTCAACGTTCATTCGTTATTTTCCAAACTAGTGAGATTCGTTTTTATACCCATCACCAAAAATGTATAGGTTTCTCATTCCGTGTGCAATTGCGATCAAACAAGTACATATGTATATATTCTGGGTCCTTATGAATAGGGAAGACGAATAAGCGATATACATACGTACGCTTACGTTACATCGGTTTTCTGAATCTCACAGAAAAGCTAGAGACTTCGGTCTTGGACTATCAGAAATGGTCCGAAAAAGATTGGTATGTCAGTGTTCAGACGAAGATAGTCTTATTTTTAAATTTGCTATTTTATAGGCGAGAGACGAGGGAAAAGAAACAAGTACTAAGCTTCATGTACTGTCGATACGTTTTGTTTTCTTATTTGTAATGTTAAAAAAAAGCATACATGCATACACAAAACTACCCACGCAGAAAAATACAATCGGGATAACGTTGGCAAAGCGTTTCCTAAGGTGGTTCAAACGTTGGCAGAACATCACAATTTCTACTTTTGGAATGTTGTGCCCACCCACAAATGATAACCTCATGATGCGGTTGGCCAACTATTTTTTAAGTCGTTGGCTAAACACTATGAAAACCACAATTTAAGTGCTTTCCCAACATAATTTTTTTGTTAATTGTAATACATTCCCAATACTTCAAAATCTAATTATAAAGAATTCATTCTCTTATGTTTTACAACAAAACTACTCATGGTATCTAAAAATGTTTGAGTTTCAAAGAAAATCGTACGATTTAATGAATTAAGCAAATGCTAAACAATTCCGTTTCTTCTTGTTATATGCTAGTGCAATTACTTTAAGAATGTTATTAGATGTTGAAAAGTACAAACAGTTTTTAATTTTATCGTCAACCAAGTTAGCCACATACGTTTTAGAATTCTTAAAATCATTTGTTGAACTTATGCCTCGATATTACGGCCCTAATTCGCAAACTATGAATAAACATAATCTAATTCATACACCAGATGATGTACACAGAAAAAAATATTCCCAAAAAATTTTCAAACAAACGTGTTTTTTGAAATATAATTTAGTTTCAGTAAATATTTTTTACTGTTCCAGTAAATTATTTGTTCCAATTTTATTTTATGTAAAAAAACTGTATAGATGAAAATTATCTATGTAAAGCAAAATTTGTAAAAAAGAATTTTAGATTTATTTTTTTGTATATAAATTTGTTGTTTTCAGCTAAATTTATTTTTATATACTGTAAAAAAATTTGTCTGATTTTTTTTAATTTTTTCTACAAATTATTTTATAGATATAAAAAACATTTTTTTTAAGATTTTTGTTTGCGGTTTTCAAACTTATTATGTTTGTATATTGTGATTCTCAATATAGTATTAAGAGTCTTACTATAAACATACGGAGTTTGTTAGCTATTCAAAAAATTCAAAAATTTTTTGAGTTGAAGTCTACTGACGAGTTCGAAAAGCGGGAACGAAATGCTTAACCATAAAAACAAGCCAATTTTTGAAAGTAAAAAAAATAGTTGAACCTTTTATTTGATTCAGTTATTTTTTCAAATAAAACTTTTACTAATTTTTTCTTATTGATTCAGTTGATTTATTTTCTGATAATAGGAAAAATTTAAGTGAATGTGTTTGTAAATTATAAAAAAAATTTGCTGAATAATACAAAAAAATCTGCAAAAATGTTTTTCAGTTCCTACTAATACTTTTGGCTGAAAATATTTTGAGTTTCAGTTAACTTTTTTCTCTAATGCCATAGTAAGATAACTAAAAATAAATTTTTTTTCCAGTTTAATTTTTACAAAATTGTTATCAGAATCTACAAATTTCTTTGTAGGTCCGTATTCATACAAAATATTTACTGATTCAATGAATTTGGTTACTGAAAACGAAATTTAGTTTTTCCTGTGTAGTTAACATTGGAGCTCCTTTATCACAATTTTCACCTTTTGACTTTAAAAATAGTTCGGGGTATTTAAAGTTAATTGTTAAATCAACTACAAATCCAATAGCGCAAATTCAAAGGAAATTGCACATATTCCATACTAACAGTTTCTGAAATAATATACCATTAGTATTTCCTCTTGTTAAAAATAGAAAATATTCACTGGGAAAAATTTTAGACACAGTTAAATCGAAAACACTATTTTTTCACCATTTATGGTTATAAAATTACACCGTGCCTCTTGATAATTAATATCTGTTTACTAATTAAAGGAAATGTCATGGTTATATCAGAAATTATTAGTAACGAAACTTTCAGTGTGCAAATGTGATAATATTTACTTAAAAGGCAATATATTTACGAAACTCTTGACTTTTTTTACTTATCCACTGTCATTCAGGGACGTAGGATTACATGTCGTTAAAGATTCAGACCAGAAAAATATTTAAATAGAGCTAAGCATGGTAGATGTTAAGTGTATTCTTACCATATGCCACTTTCACATAATGTACGTTAATATAAAAATAAATAAAAACGAAGAGAAATAAAAAATAAGCAAATAAAAATTTATTAAAAAGCATTGGCAAATAGTTTTTCATATTGTAAACCGTAACGTTGGCAAACTGTTTGGATTTCTTGAATAGAAGTGCTTTCCCAGTGCTAGATATTTTGTACGGTTAGCAGTTTCTGCCTGGGTATGCATAAAAATATGTGCTTAAAAATAAGACTGGCATTGCAGTGATATCAACTTTTTTGGCTCTAAAAGCACATTAAAATTTAAAAAAGCACAAAAGGAGTAATTTTGAGATCTATAAATCGTTCACTAACGTGAAAAAGGAGCGAAGATCCAAACGGGTGAAGTTTAATAATGTTTAATATTTCCGAATCTAATCCCTGTTAAACGAAAAAAAAATCTGACGAAAAAGGTATTCTTTACACTGAAAAAATAAATACACCAAGTTTTTAATAAAGCCATTTTAAGAAATACACAAATTTCTTAAAAGCACTACTTAGTGCTTTTTCTTAGTTTGGCACTGACTCTAAAAATTTGGCGTTTTCAGTCTTCAAAAACCATTCAAAATAGTGCCAAAAGCACCAAGTTGGCATTGTGTGAATGCCGAAGATAGTTCAAAGAAGAAAAAGTGATAAGTTTATCAATAAGACTTGTATAGTCCAAACATAGACTATTGAAAATCAGTAAAATCGAAAAGACCGTTGCAGAGCTGGAAATTTTAAACGTTTTTTGGCATATAAAATTAACTAGCCAAAAATAATTGCTTTTCTTTTTTTAAATAAACCTATTTTATATCAAAAAGAATTAAATTAGTATTGAAAATAAAAAAATAAATAAAAATATTATTCCAGGGTTGGAAAATATAAACGTTTTCGGTATATAAAAGTAAACAACTAAAACTAATTTTTTCTTTTTCTATATAAATTTAACATATTTTATGCTTTTAAATTGGTATAACAAAATAGAAAAATCTAAAAGGATGATTTCAGGGTTGGAAAGTTTTCACTTCTTGTTGCATAATATTTTTTTTATTTTTCTTTATAAATATAAATAAATATATTTTATGTTTTAGAAAAAATAGTTTTGTATAAAAAATTAGCTGCCTTATTTATAAAAATTATCAAGGCTTTATAAAGGCTAAATAAGAAAAATTCTATATGAAAATTTGTTTTAAAAACCCTTTATAAAGCCTTAATAGTTTTTATAAATAAGGCTGTAGAAAAATACATCTCCAGAGCTGGAAAATGTAAACTTTTTTTGGCATACAAAAGTAGCTAAATACAACTATTTGTTTTTCTTTGTTAATTAAACATACTTTTAATTTTACAAAGAAATAAATTAATACTTAATATCAGAAAAATCAAATATATAATTAGTTCCAAGGTTGGAAAATTTAATTTTTTTTATTTTGACCAAAAAAAAAAAGTAACTGAATAAAAATAATTTTTTCTTTTAATTAATCTTATTTTATATTTTAGGAAGATCTTTACTCCAGAATTTTTTTTATATGTGTTCAGTTTTCGGTGTCTGTATTAATATGGTAAAGGCTGGCAAAACTTTTAACTTATATATACACTTTCAAGTTGCTTTAGATGCGGGTGAATAAATTGCTATTAGAAAGTGCTGATCTCTGTTAAAGTTCTTTTTAATTAGTCTCTGCTCACATAATGTAAACCATTCTGAAACACAGAGTATAGAATAAAATATTCAACTATTGCTAATATTGAAAATAGAATCTTTGCATCAAATTCTTTATTGAAAAAATACCTATAGGTCATTTACTATAAATTGCACTATAGTAAAAAAATAAATGATGTATTATTTTCACAAAACAAATATATATGAACGTACTTATGTCTGTATGTACATATGTATATGTTCCATAAAAGTACGTCGGTGAAGGGTATATAAGATTCGGCACATCCAAATGTAAGTAATTTAGTGCCGTAAATATTTATATTGTATGTATGTATTTCATTAAATATGGGGATAATGTTGTTCTAAATGGGGAAATATGTAATATATAAAATCAAAAAGCAACATGTTGACATACAAATTAAACAAGCGCACATATGTATACTACGTTTATACGCGCACTATTTGCAAATAAAAATATGTATTTGCAAATAAATTAACTCACCGTTTATACGGAATTGTAAATGTATAAAAACTTGGTAGCACTTCTATAGGAATGTTAAAAAAAATTGTGTAAATGTATAAAATAACAAAAAAAAAAAAAAAAAAAAAATTAATAGCCATGGGCCTGTGGCAAAAATTAAATAAAAATATACTTAATAGTAACAAACCAAAAAAGTTTGTCTTAAGTAGAACAAAAAATAAGCAAATTAAGTAACATGTGTATAATTAGTAAAAAGAACAAAACGACAATGGTAAGACTGTTGTAAATATAGTGATGGTAAAATTGAGCTTACAATACAAAAAAGCTTTCAGCAAATTGAAATACGATGAATCAAAACAATTCACATATTCCATTTGCAATAAAATGCTAAGTATATAAAGCAGAAATCTACATCAACTGACACCACACACAGTGGACCAAACACAAAAGAACGCTGATGATGAAGGTTTAGTGGCCTTCGAAAACGGCTGGCTGTTCCGTTCAACTATGTGTTGTTAGTCAGAATATTTACAACAGACTTTGATGTTATTTGTTCATTAATAATTATCACATGTAATTTGGCTTAAAAAGCGATACGAACTTTAGCCCGTTCAAATCACAAATATAGAAACAAATGGAGTTCGAATAATAATTAAAATTAACTAACAAAAAATTGTTTTTTTATGGTCATTATTTTCTTCTATCAATGTTGTTTGTGCAATATTTATCAACTTATTGTTTTTTATTAGCTAATATTTGTAAGTGTGGCAACCTCAAGTATTTTATTTGCAAATAGTGCGTTAATCGTGAATAGTTTTCTGAAATAGTAAGTAGCACTAATATGGCAACAATTTACAGTTTTATTTGCAAATAAGGCGTGCGTATAAACGTAGTAATACTCATATACTATAACGGTCAGAATTCCTAAAATTCTTAGCTGATCTTGATAAGAAACAAGTTCTGTACAAAAAAAAACTCTTGTAATAAATATTTTTAGTTATTTTTCTTAACACACATATTTTTGTTTTTAACCAGTTTAATTAAATTTTTATTTACATATTTTTCAATTAAATGAAACTCATTTTGTTTTCATTATAATTTTTTGTTTGGTTTTTATTTTATTTTCAGTTAATTTATGTTTTATATTTAAAACAAAACACCTTGTCCCCGCCCTGCCTACCACTAAAATTTTCATCATTTAAAAAAAATGCCTATGAAAACTTTATTTTATCGTCTCCAACCGGCTCCCTTGTACATTGTTTTGATTCTGTCAATATGTTACTTTAGTGTCCAATTGATTTTGAGTCATTTAACACACGCACTTACCTTGCTAATGGCTTCGTATCACATGTTGTGCAACATTTTTGCATTGGCTGGCAGTATTGTTACCATAAAGGTAAGTAAAAAATTTTGACTTTTATTAAATGACTTTTATTAAATACATACATACATATTGCCCATAATTATAAAAAAAAACAAAAATTGGGTCTATCATTTGTGGCATAGCACAACACTATTCTAAACTCATATCTTTATGTAAGTAAATAAACGTAAAAATTTAAAAACTAACTTTTATACAAAGTACATACGTCATTTTTATGTCAATTTATATATTGAATTCGAAAAAAAAATCATAAGTTAGATTGTGTTAGGTTATATACTTAAATATATTTGTACATACATGCACACATACATACATATGTACATACTTGTATATCTATAAGGAAGAGGAACAAAAACGAGATCAAGAACGACGAGAAAAAAATTGTATAAACTAGTATTTTTGGTAAAGAAAAAACAACAAATAATATACAGTGGGGCCTAATGAATCAGATGAAATTTTTAGTGCTAAAATCATTAACGGTACATATTTTATGAATTACTGGCTTTAGGGTTTCGTACACCAAACGTGAAAAGGCACCATATTGTTTTCGTTACGTGTCTTCCAATTACAATTATATTTCTATAGACACTTGAAATTTTCAAAGTAAGTGTATTTTTTTGAAGAATTCACCAATTAACACTGAAATTAAAAAAAATAATCAAAATTTAAGGGTATTCTATTAATTAATGTAATTTTGACTATGTAATTTTGACAACCTCTTGTATCTTGGGAACCGTAAGAAGCGCAAACTCTTGAAATTTCCCAAAATTAAACAAAAATCGTCAAAAACCGAAAAAGAATCGTCAAAACGGAAAAAAATAACAAAACAAACAAAATCACTAAAACAAAAATAAATCGCCAAAAACCCTGAAAAATGCTAAGACAAAAAGCGCCAAACTAATAAAAATCGCTAAAAGAAAAAAATCGCTAAAACTGAAAAACTCCAAAAACTGAAAAAAAATTCCAAAGCGAGAGAAATGAAAAAAACCGCCAAAACTAAAAAGAGCCAAAAAGTGAAAAAGTCGCCGAAACGAAAAAAGCGTCAAACAAACAAAATCGCTAAAACTAAAAAAATTGCCAAAAACCCAAAAAAACCCCAAAACGAAAAAAAATCTCTAAAACTACTATAATGTATCACCAAAAATCGAATATATTACCAAAACAAAAAATCCTTGAAACTAAAAAACGCCAAAAACTGAAAAAAACGTCAAAACTAAAAAAACGCCAAAACAAAACAAAAAAGAAATAACGCCAAAACTAAAAAAACACCAAAACGAAAAAAGAAAAAAAAACCCAAAACTAAAAAATGACAAAAACCCGTAAAAATCTTAAAAACGAGAAAAATGCAAAAAATGTAGAAATCCCAAAAACGAAAAAAGCGCCAAAACTAAAAGTAATCAGCAAAAAACGAAAAAAATTGCCCTGTAGCTAAAATTAAAAAAATATATAGGTAGGTACGGAACCCTTCGTCAGGGTTGTCAGATTATTTCCGACCTATTTCTCCAAATTGATTTAAAAAAAATCCCCGAAATTCGTCAAAGTTAAATCTATGTAGCTTCTCTTAATATGTATTTGATAATAAATTTGTTTTTATGTAACACCTTTTTAATAAAAATTTTTATAAAATACATAATTCTATAAAAATTTAGCAGAAAGAAAATCGTCAAAAGCATTTCTACTACTACTTTCTACTTCTATCGCCCAAATTATTTCTTTTATTTCTCATGCATATTCACATAAATAATTCCTTTTTGAGAAATACAGGTGTACATATAGGTTAATATCTTTTATAAGCGTTAAATACATATATAAATAAGTGGCGGTTAAAGTTTTGAAAATATATTCTTAATTATTTTTGCCATAAAAATATCAATCGTTCTTACGCACTGTGGACGTTGTGTTGCAAAATTTCGAATGGAACACTTGTTAGTGTTGTGGTATGCTGCTTTTGATTGTCAATGAATTTCATGCACAAGACCAAGTGAAATAAATAAAATAATGATAATAAAAACTACATTAAAAAAACAATAAATTAATTGAATAAAAAAATTTTGGTTTTCAACTTCATAGATTTGTACCAAAAATATATGTATGCCATTTAGTTGCATTAAGACAGTGGTGTCAAAAATAAAACTATAGTTGTATATATGTGTGAAAAATTGTCTTAATCGTCTCTGAAGTACATCGAAAAAAAAAAATATTTGCAACAAATGCAGTTTAGTGAAGCAGGTCAAAACATATAAAAAGGAGTCTATATGATAGAAAACTAAAAAATAAAGAATAAAAATTAAATAAAAAATTTGGGGGCGGCCCATATTTTCTGAGTTACGGGGCTGTGAACTTTTCATAGGAAACTATGAAGAATTTCTTAAAATAAATTTTTAAATATCTTATCTGATAGAAACGTGAAAAATAAGAAGAAAAAATTAAACAAAAAAATTGACTGCGACCAATATTTCCCGAGTTATTGGTCTTTTCAGTTTGATTTAAAATGCAGTTTAGTGAATATGCTACAAAAAAAACCAAAACGTCTTTTTAATATATATTCATTTGTTTCCTTAAAAGTTTTGTAACATAAAATACATTGAATGTAGCAAAAAGCATTACTGAAAGTCTTAATGATTAAGATTAGCTTGGTTGCCATTAAACAACCCAAAATTCTCAGTTGAGATTTGAACGGGCTAAGGTTCGTATTGCTTTTTAAGCCAAATTACATGTGATAATTATTAATGAACAAATAACAACAAAGTCTGTTGTAAATATTCTGACTAACAACACATAGTTGAACGGAACAGCCAGCCGTTTTCGAAGGCCACTAAACCTTCATCATCAGCGTTCTTTTGTGTTTGGTCCACTGTGTGTGGTGTCAGTAGATGTAGATTTCTGCTTTATATACTTAGCATTATTGCAAATGGAATGTGTGAATTGTTTTGATTCATCTTATTTCAATTTGCTGAAAGCTTTTTTGTAATGAAAGCTCAATTTTACCATCTCTATATTTACAACAGTCCTACCATTGTCGTTTGTTCTTTATTAATTATGCACATTTTAGTTAATTTGCTTATTTTTGTTCTACTTAAGACAAACTTTTTTGGTTTGTTACTATTAAGTATATTTTTTATTTTTAATTTTTGCCACAGGCCCATGGCTATTAATTTTAGTTAATTTTAATTATTATTCGAACTCCATTTGTTTCTATATTTGTGAAAAAGAACGCTGATGATGAAGGTTTAGTGGCCTTCGAAAACGGCTGGCTGTTCCGTTCAACTATGTGTTGTTAGTCAGAATATTTACAACAGACTTTGTTGTTATTTGTTCATTAATAATTATCACATGTAATTTGGCTTAAAAACCAATACGAACCTTAGCCCGTTCAAATCACAAATATAGAAACAAATGGAGTTCGAATAATAATTAAAATTAACTAAAAGAAAAATTATGTGGTTGTCAGAAAAAGGTAATTATCAATTGAAAATAATAGCTGTTTATGTGCCATAAAAATGTGTCAAATAAGCCCTTAACCTAAAATATTTTTTATCAATATGACAGTAACAATTCAAAGACCTTATTCATAAAAAATAATTTTGGTTTACAAAACGTTTAACAACGAAATTATCATATAAAATTTATTTTTTAAACTGTTTTTAAACTAAAATTATTTTTTATGAATATGGTAGTAAGTTCGAGTATTTAAAAATTTCAAAAAAGTTCGAAATTCGCAGTTTTTCGAAACTTCCGAAAGGAATCTATCAATAAATTTATAAAATTTCAATCATTTCCGAAATTTAAAAATTTCGAAATTAACAATAGTTTCCTAAATTCCACTTTCGTAAAATCGGTTTGGTGTATGTGTTTTCGAAATTTTTAATCATATGGCCATTTCCATGATGTCGAACGTGCCCATCATTTAAGTAAAAAAAATGGAAAAACAAAAGGGATTTTTATTTGAACATTAAACATAACTTATAGCAATAAATTAGCACTAGTTCTACTAGTGCTTGTCAGAATATTTACAATTAACTTTGGTGTTATTTATTCCTTAAAAATTATCATATCTAATTTGGCTTACAGGACGATACGAACCTTATGGCCATTTTCACAAATTGCCTTTAGCTAAAGGCAGGATTTTGTCTGCCCGATGCGAAAATCTCGACAAAAAAAAATAATGAGTTAGGGCATTTCTATATTAATGTAATGACATGTACATACCTTTTTATCATATAATAAATACGAGTTAATAAAATTTCATTTGCAGTAGATTCATGACTCAAATATGAGATAAAGAGAATCCATAAAATGTTACGGCCATATGTATAATCAAAAATTGGCATGAAGTTAGCATAAGTGACAAAATTGAACTAAGTGTTGACGAGTTCCGCTATACAATTTGACATTAAAAATCCCCGCATAATGTAGATTTAACACAGGATTACATCCTTGCATGATTTTTAATGTAAAATTATATGGCAAAACACGTTAAGATCATGTTAAATTTTGCCACTTATGCTAACTTCATGCCAATTTTTGATTATACATATGGCCGTTAATGTTTTCAAAAAACTCGAAATTTTTATCTTAATATTTTATTCTACATAAAAAAACCTTAAATTTAATTTTTATTTTTAGCCAAAAATTAAGTTTTTGCAATACATACATACATATGTATGTATATTATTAGTTTGTTTCTAATAAAAAACTAGATTTTAACAGCCGTATTCATAAAAAAAAGTTGATTGAGGCTTAAAATTCATATTAAGTAGAAATCGTTTGAAGGTTAAATAACGTTTTTTAAATGTTGGTATTCATAATCAGTATTTTAACTAAAAATCAATTAACTAGATTTTTTAAAAATATCGTGGCAACACTGTATTCTTTATTTGTCACTTGCATATTAGTTCTGCAAAACAACGATTGTTAACTCACAAAGTACTCGTGTCTATATTTGTTTATTTGTCGCTTTTCAGAGAAATATTGTTTCTATAAAATAAAAGATGTGTTCCAACTTGTATTTAATAAAATAACAAAAATTAAAAATTTTAAAAATCCCTGACTTTTTTCAGAAAAGATGTTATATCTTCTAAACAACTGGACCGATTTTCTTCAAACATAGCTAAGAACCCTCTCGATCAAGTCATCTTTCAAACAGAAAAAACTAAATGAAAATCGGTCCAGCCGTTTGGCCTGTGACTTGGACACGGACAGACACACAGACACACACTACAAACTTATAACACCCCTTTTTTTAGTCGGGGGTTAAAAATAAAAAATAAATAATAAATAAATAACACTGGCCATATACATACATACATAAGTACATACATACATATGTACATACAGGTAAAGTTCAAAATATAAACAAAAACTAAGCAAAATTACAACAACGTCATCTTAAAATTGGTTTAAACATGGGGGCAGTCAATTTTAAAATTTGGTGATTTACGCAAGGTTTAAAAACCGTTTTTAAGCTAAAATTCTATTATGAATACAATTTTAGCGAATTTTGCTTAAACAACATTTGAAATGCTGTTTACCAATTTTTATGAATACGGCTGTTTACCTTTAAACAATTTTGAAAATGTGTTGCTTTCCAAAGGGTTGTGAGAGTTGAGAAAAGTTTCAACAAATTTTTTAGCTTGAAAAATGCCATAAAAATGTTGATTAGATCACGTCTTTTCAATTTGAGATTATGGCATTCTATATCGAAACATACATATTATTACATTGTTCGATAGCTAATGCCATAATCGCAAACTGAAAAAAACGTGATCGAATCAGCTCGTTATCTAAAGCGGTGATTAGACCCCTGTTAGAAACAGAGTAAATAGACGGGACGTTAAAGAAAATTTTCCAAAAATTGCAACTCCCCGTTCATTGCATTTATAAAGATGTTTTACATTTTTAACATTTCATTAATATGAAATATTAAGTCAATAATAAAAACAATTTTAACTACCAGTCACGTTTTGAAAAATTTTTATTACAAAAAAAAAGCGTTGTTCAATAAACAAAACAAAATAATTATAAATATAAGGTCGTTAACTCTGGACATTGGCCCATTTTCCATTTCGTTTCAAACATTTTAAATGTGTTTATTTCAAGGTTAATAAAAACATGATATAAAAAATAAATTGGAAAAGAAGCAATCAAAATTAATACCTGTAACTTTGGTGAGAATAATTTGCATATGTATTTTTATGCAAAAACTAATGAACAAATTATTAAAAAAAAAAATAATAATAAATACCTACTTATAAAAAATTAATTGTACTTTTTAACAAACAGACAAAACTAAAATACTTTTAACAAAAAAGTGACACAATTCGGAATTACATATGTATGTATGTACATATAATGATAATTCATTTTAAGCTTCGTCACGTTTTGCATTGTTTGTGTCTACTCTCAAGCCAGAAATCGAAATACAATCCATGCGGTAGTTAAAATTATATGGTACGTACGCACTTCCATACACAAGTGTTTTTTTTTTTTAGTTTACACGAACAGCCGACTTATGTACGTTCCATGGGATTTAATTAATGTCTACCTACTCCAATTTTTGTTTTGTTTATATATTAATGCATTATTAAATAAATTTGTTTAAATCTACCTATGCATGTATGTATGTATGTGTGTACATGTGTGTGCTTACATATATATGTACTAGTCTCCTGCACAAGATATCTTATAAGAACTTTTAAGACATGAGGGATTTTTCAAATGCTTTACTAAAGCGAAATCTTATAAAACAAACTTTAACAACATTGTTTGCAAGAAATTTTTTTTGAGTATTGTAGGTATAAGAGTAAAGAAGAAAACACTTCGTGACGAAAGAATTTGTGATACTAGCTTATTTCTACGCATAAGCGCGTGTACAAACGTCATGCATGTATGTGTGTATGATCTTTTATTTTTCTGCGCACATGCAAAGGCACACACATGCATTAACATTAGTTGTATGTGGTTAATCACATAATAGCTTCCCTGAAGGGAATGTCGATGGTGAAAATGTACTGAGTCGCTTTTGACTTTGTCACCAGTACTACTCTACAATTATTCCCCATATAATACTTTGTGCTATAGACATTTAGCATGTGCTTGTCATTGAAATTCTACTATATAGTAACACTAAAACAATTGACTAGATAGTGAATTCATAGTTCTTATGGGAACATGGAGGCATACCAACCAGATATTTACTGGTACAATTCTATACCTTAATTTATGTACATATATTGACAAGTTGTTGCAAAATCCACCAGAAATACACCTGTTTTCTCTCTTTATTTTATACTGACGAATAAAAGAGAAATTGTAGACAATGTAACTACTACTAGAGTTTTAGTGTTGACATAGCGACACTTGGCCCCAGTCTGACTGCAGGGTTACCATCTACATATTACACACACACTGAAAGGTACAATATGAAAAATAACAAGCATACACTAATTAACAGTACTTCTTTTGAGTGTTTGTTACAAGCAAGCTGTCTTGCGACATCGCTTGTTACAACTGATATACACATACACCAATACATCCATCGTGCTTCGCTTATAGTACGACAGCATTTATTATTGGTTTAGTATAATACATGCGACTTGAATACATTTAAAAATCATGACGTTTTTACATTTCAAGACTGTTTACGCAGCTCTCTAATATGTACATAAGTGTATTTTTTTTAAATTTATTTAATTTGTATTGTTTTATAAGCCACAACAGATAAATTTTTGGAGAGATTAAGTGAAGCGTTAAAACTTTTTATTTGTTTAGTTTATTTTCCCAAATTCTTAGTTTTACAGTGCAGCCTGTGTAAAAGCTATGAGGTGCATAGCTAAATGACTAGAAGTATGGGGCGCACAGTGGTTCAGAATGAATTTTCATTGGCCGAAATCTAATTTTTTTTTCTTGAAATAGATTCTTGAAATTTTTACACCATTAGAATGGAAATATATCAAAGCTAAAGTTGCCAAAAAATTGGGTCAAAATATTCGCAGTAGTGGGCTTGGCATGCTGCTAAAAACAAAGAATTAATGTTAATTAAAAAAAATATTTATCATATTTGATCTGAAATAAATTATGATTTCTCGAAAACCATTATCGATAACGGGCTGCAAGTTATTGTTATGTTGGGTAAAATTTTGTGTTTTTGATTAATGGTATGTGTAGAGCCTGTACAATTTGTAGTTGGGGTGCTATGTAATAAATTTGAAACGCCCATATTTTCGTAAAGTTTTAACTTTGGTAGTGTATAACTTTTGAAGATCTGAAGGGATCAAAAAAGCAAAACCATCCAGAGAAAGTGTCTTCTTTAACCCCATGTATACTTTTGTGTACCCGCCACGACCCGCCTCTAGAACACTTTTTTATTTTAATGAAAATACTCAAACATTATCAAAAAATTTCAACAAAATTGGCAGTAATTGCTAGTAGTTTTTTTTACTATTTTATGTTTGTACACGCAGAAGACGCAATTTACCCGGTGAATTTTCTGCTTGCCTTTGCAGGCAGGCTTTTTGAGGGGGAAATTCGCTCCCCTTATTTATTAATTTTTCGTTTGAAAGAGTTTGTCCCAAGTTGTGTCTCATCATTTTTTTTTTTCGAAAATCGATGGGGACATTTTCTCCCTCATCTCCCCATTTTTTCGAAAATTGGTGGGAAAATAGCTTCAGTATTAAATTTTCAAAAAACTGCTTTATTGTTGTTATAAAGATTTTTTTTTAACGATTTAACAAAATAAACAAAAAAGTAAAATTCGCGTATTTCTATGCAAAATTAAAAATAAATCGGAAGTTCAACTTTAACCTTAAATTTTTCATTTCTAATGAAACCAACTTATGATAAAAGCTTAAGATGTTATCTATCCATTAAAAAAAAACAATTACAAAAAACCTTTTTAGTTCAAAAGTTAAAGAGCTTTGGCCGATGAAAAACGATTCTGAATCACTGTGGGGTGGCGGAATGCGAGGGCGGGACACAAAACTAATTTGATGAAAAGTGGCAACATAATAAACCATGTGTTTTATGTTTCAAGGCTTCTTTTAAGGCCCTGATTCACTATACTACGAGATCGTAGGATTCATTCACTGGAAAATCTAACAGAAGTCTGACCGACTTTAAAAATCGCTTCAAAATTGTATTTTAGGTGCCACACTATTATACAAGAATTCTGTAAAAACAAAAGTTTGTTTTGTGTATATACTTGCAATCATTGATTATAAGAACATCTTTACTTTCGTTCTTTAAAAAGTAGAAGTGCATTTAAAATGTTAAAATATTATCATCATTTCAGCTGGTTGACAATAAATACTACTCTGATCGCATGGAAACTATGATTTTATGAAATTTTTCATAATTTTTTTTTTCAAAATCGCACGACCTATCAAACAAAAGTCTGTTACACAGTTACATTTTTAGTAGACATGTGTCATATTTGGCAGATCTCGCGATTGCGTAGGATAGTAAATATGAACTTTAGTATATTTTTGGAGCTATCAACTCTTTGTTATCAGTGAATTTGAAAACATGGAAAAAATTTATCATTTGAAAGCTAACGATCCATTTCTTTAATTCAATTTACTCTCTATCATTCATCTGTAAAACATTTTAAGATTTATTTCGGGAAACTTTTTTATGCCTGAATGACCAAGCAATCGCCGTCACTACTATCCTCAAAAAAGTCTATTGTACTCATATTACAATTAAATATTTTCCGCGCGTGAATATTTTGTTATACACTTTTTATAAGACTGTTTTTACTATAAAATACTAACACAGAAAAAATATGCACCAATTTTCGTTTTTAATTAAGAATTTAATTGATTCAATTAAATATTTAATTGTATTAATTAATTTGAGTGGAAAAACTTAATTGATATTATCAAAATATTTATAGATGAAAATTTAATTAATTATTTAATTAATATTACAAATATTTTAATTGATATTACAAAATTATTCATATTACTTTTTTGTGTGAATATTCTGTGGCTTCTTTTACTCTCAAAATATATAAAATCTTTATTTTAAATATTTTATTTAACAACAGCTGACATGATACCATCCCAACGTTAATGAAAGCAGGGATGTTAAATATATTTCGCGGATAGCATACAACACAGGAATGAATAATTGTCATATGCAGGTCGATCAAAATTTATTTCTCCTTGAATTTTTCTTTCCGCGCGTAATCACATAGGCGGGAACTTAGCTTGGCGCAGTGCCGTGCTCTTAGATAAGACCTAAATGCAGTAACAATTTATCGAAATATTTTAAGAAGAGATACCTGTTGAATAAAATTCACATGCATAGCAATTACAATTAACGTCGTTACTATTGTCTTTGCATTAATTGGAAATTACAAACAGCTTTATTTGACGCCGAAATGAAAAATGAGACTGCATTGATTAACACGAGTACTATTAATTTCAATGTACATACGTACGAATGTACATAATTTTCAAGTCACTGATATGTAATTTTTGCTTTGCCTACTTTTTCAAGTGGATAATTGCCAAGTTTGTAAATAAAAAGTAAAGAAAACAATTGTAATACTACTAGTTGTGTGAAAATTATAATACAACTTTATTATGTACATATGTATGTATGTATGTATATTTCTGATTAAATTTATGTATTTACGACTATTTTTCAATTTTCTTCTTTTCCAGCACAATGAATTGCACAACAAACAAGAACAGACCAGTCTACTGTCAACGGAGGACAAAGAAAAAAATGTTCTCAGTGTTACATATCCAGATGATCCTCCCAATGCGGCTAAATATCCAGCTATAAATAGTGAGGAATATAAAACACGCAATACTTTTGGCTGGGCCCGCATAGAGATTCTCACCATGCTTATCGTGTGCATTACATTGGCCTCCTTATCCTTCTCATTGCTGGTGGAGGCTTTACAGACTTTGGTGCACATCGATCACCAAGATACCATGCATTTACCATTTCACGTAATGATTTTAGGTTTTGTCGGGTTATTGCTAAATGCTTTTACTTATTTTGTTATTGGCGGTTATACCTTACATCAAGGACATTTCTTGCACATTAATCCCACCGATGGCAAAGTGATTG
Source organism: Tachina grossa (assembly GCA_949987645.1). Classification (NCBI taxonomy): domain Eukaryota; kingdom Metazoa; phylum Arthropoda; class Insecta; order Diptera; family Tachinidae; genus Tachina; species Tachina grossa. The sequence continues at coordinate 152,109,692 of OX465276.1, forward strand.
TTGAGACCAGCAACATAACTGTTGACAGTAGTAACTCAAGGATTTTGTCCGCACAGGAGAACTCCAGAAGTAATGAACATTTGAAGGAGGCCATAACATCGGAATTGGGCAAAGTACACTATCGCACAAGGAGACAAGGTCCAACGGAATTTTTACGTGATGTCAGCAGTACTATATTTGTTATTGTCTGTGCTATTATAGTGTACTTTGCTAAGGATACGGAACATACGGCGAAGTTTATTGATCCGGTTTTGTCAATATTCTCTTGTGTCTTAGTGGTGGCGCTCAGTTATCCGTACAGTAAGTATTAAAATAAAATAACCGATGTTGTTGAGAGTATATAATCTAAAAAAGATGGGCGGGTCACGCCTATTTTAATATTTAATACAATGTTCAATGTATTTCTATACAATCAAATCCTATGAAATTCTATACACATCTTGAGGTAAGAAAAGTTTGATTAATGTGGGGCATTTGTAGTTAGGATCTTGTCTCTGCTACATGAGTCCAGCGTCAGTGCCTCGTTGGCGAGAGGTGCAGAAAAGCTTGCTCGCTAGACTTTTTAGCATAAATTGAAAATCGATGTTACCATGATAATGTAATCTATAGTATACACTGAAATTTCACTGTTATAAATTTTCTTGAATCATCTTTAAAACTTCCTTTGCTGTTTAGACTAGTAAAGCTTACTTGTCCAATCTTGCACAATATCGTATAAGTAACTATACACCTAAATTTTTCTAGAAGAAATGTGGTGTGTGGGGAATCATTTTGTGTAGAATGAAAAGCACCAACTATGTCTCAACTCTAAGAATGACTTGAGTGCCTTTTTTATCATAAAACTCCACGAAAAATATACATAAGTATATAATTCAGCACCTCAACGCGGCAATTCAAAACAGTTCTTACACTAAAAAAAGGACTTTTATCAAAAAATATTAAATATTGGCCAACATATTTCCTAGATACAAATCCATTGGAAAATGTGTGGGGAATTTTATCCAGACGTGTTTACGCCTTTTAAAAAGGAACCTAATCGATTACAGTAATATTTTAAGAAAACTCTAAAAAATAGAAGTGACCTTATAATTATGAGACGATACTATACCATCAGTGTTGCCAAACTTAGTTTTGTTTTCTGCCATTCACTGAACTTGTTACAGTGAATAACAAATTTATTTAAAACGTGCAAAATACAGTTTTTTAAATCTCAGTCTTTTTGCACCTAAAATAATCAGGTATGTGATGAAAAACGATTTAGACACAAAAACAATTTGAAAACGATAAAAGGTGTGATATGTTTCTTATAGTCGTTTGTCAATAATTTTAAAACTTATTTTTAATAGTCTTTCCAGACATTTTTAATAAATTTCTTTTCACAGTTCCAATATGTGATTTATGTTTTGTCTTCCAGTGTGCTTTTTAGAAGTCAGTAGTTTAAGATAAGCTCAAAAATGATGCTCAAAATCTATCGGAATTCATCACACCTTTTCAAAACGATTGTTTTGAAATCGTTTTGAAAACGATCGTTTTCCATCACATACTGCATTTTAGTCAAAATATTTTTTAATATATGTATGTACATTTACTCAAAGAACGTCATAACTCAAAATATGGAATTTTTAAGTTGGTGATGCAGAACTAATTCTTCATATTGTGTAAAAATTTCGTACAAATATCTGTTTACTCAACTCTTGAGAGAAAAATTTAATTTAATTTTTCCATGAAGTTGTGTGTAAATTGAAAACTTCATGCTAGTTTTCTGGCAAACTGGTTTTTTTTAGTTATGAAGTTGTTTGAATAAATGAGCGATATATACATATTTAAAACTTAAAAAAATCAATATATCAAAATATTACTATTTTTCTCTCTTCTAGTGAAAGAAGCCTGTCTTATACTTTTGCAAACGATACCGGGCAACATTGATATGGGTAATTTTGAAAGTACCTTGGTCAAGAAATTTCCCCAAATTATTAGCTATCATGATTTGCACATATGGCAATTGTCATCACAAAAATACATCGCTACTGTACATATTATCTTTCAGAATCCCAAAGTTTATGCAAAAGCTATTGACGAGGTGCGCCAACATTTTCACGATCATAGAATTGCTAATGTAACCATACAGCCGGAATTTTATAGTGAAAACATGGTAAATTCATCATCAGTAGAATGTTTGGTGCAATGTACAAAACCGGAATGTTTGGACAAAGTTTGCTGCAAGGATTCTATGACAGATTTGAGGGAAATAAATGTTTGTTCGGGCTACCCCAACGGAGAACATGTACATCTAGATGAGTATGCGAAGAAATCATGTGACAAAAATAAAAAGAATCATGATCATGGACATGGTCATGGGCATAGTCATGCACACGAACATAATCATAGTGATAATAATAAGCAGATCAAAACTTATAAGAAACAAAGTCAAGAAGTTCCTAACGAAAAATTAACGTCAGAAATGCCACAAACAAATGAAATACAAACGTCAGAGGTGTCCATAATTATTACAAGTTGCACAGAGAATGATAATAGAAACATGGCTGAAGTTGCTCTAAAACCTATAACTTCTGCAAGCACAAAAATTATTGAAAAGACTGAAACAAAAGATACAAGTCACACTAAGGATAATAGTTTGCCACAAGATTTAAGTTTAAATATCGGAGATAAGCAATCTATTCACAATGATAACATATGATAAGCAGTTTTATAAGCCATTATGTAAATATTTTTTTTATAATAACGTGTTAAATCCCATCCATTTAGGCCTGTTCACTGTTAATCATAAATATTTGGTACAGGAACAAACAACAAATACTTCGATAACGGTGTCTTCTTATAAATTTGAAGTAACGGATCATTCAACCAAATATATGCATATGTATATTTTATTTTCTTGTTGCTTTTCACTGCTGTTATATTTTGTATCTCACTTGTACATACTTGAACTTGGAAACATTGTAATTCACAATAGTGTTAAAAAATCGTAAAAACGGAAAGCAAAATTTTACTACTTTTGAGAATTCTCCTAAATTAACTCAAGTTTTGTGAACAAATAATACGAGTAATAATCAAAGAGTTGAAAAATATGATTAGCATTGAAAAATTAAAAAAAAACAAAAAAACAAATAATAATAACTAATGATAATGATAAAATATGATTCGTTGTTCAATTCGTAATGTCATGGAAACGGTATCGGTCTTTTGTTTACTATTTGTCAGTAATGACAAATCGTCCCGTTACCGGTTATTGTTGTGTTCCTACGCCTAAAGGTAAGGTCGCACTTGGCAAATATTTGCCCAAAAAAGAGTAACCACTCAATGTTTGTGAAAAACCATTTGATTCAGACAAGTGTTTCTTAAGTTAAACAGTTTCATAAATAACTAATAGACAACGTTATTGATTCCAACATTATTGGAAACTATTTAACTTAACAAACACGTATCTGAATTGAAAGCTTTTTCATTAATATTTTGTGGTCACGTTTTTTGAGCAAATATTTGCCCAAGTGTGACCATCCCCTAAGATTACAAATGCCTATATATCGCTTATTTATATCAACAATGGCATAAGTCAAAAAAAAAAAAAAAACTTGTGTTACAGAAAACGAGTTTTATTTTAAGTTTTCGAATTACACACAACTTAATGGAAAAAGAAAAATTAATTTTTCTCAAGAGTTGAGTATGAAGATGCATCATTGACGTTGTTGTTTAAGTAAATGAGACATAGCCATTTCAATAAGTTTTGTTACTTTAATTAAGAAATATTCATGAATTAGTCATTATAAAGATAAGTATACTTTAGGAGTCTTGTTAAGAAATTTTATGCAATTAGCCTAGAAACTTTTTTCTTTACCTATAAAAAAATTAATAAGTAAGTTTTGTAAAATACATATCAAGGCACATTTAACAGGTAGTATCGATAGCACAGCTTAGCTTTTTTTTAATTCAAAGTTAGCTGGAAACATCAAAAACTGTTTAATAAAAAGAATTTAAAATTAAATATTAATAAGCAGATTTTGTAAAAATTTTCGTTTCCAAACGTTTAAAATTATTTATGAAAAATAACGAAAATTCATTTCAAAAAATAATTTTTCCATAAAAATTTCAAACCGAAAAAATTCTTTGTAAATACAAAATCTACCCTTAAGAAAATTTCAACTTGAAATTTTTTTCAACAAATTTAAAAATATGAAGAATAAATTAAATTTTTTTTTAAATTTACGAAAAGTTGTTAACGTTGCAAATTTTGTTAGTGGTAGCCGCTGTGAAGAAATTTCTTCAACATTGTTCTACAAATTCTACTTTTGACATTTTGATTTTGCTAAAAAGCTATGTATACGAGTATTATTTTTCTTGGTTGTATTTTTGTAATATTGCTATTTCACGTGGAAGTAAATTTGCCTTGATACATACATACGTATGTATAACATGCACATATCGCTGGTCTCAAGTAGAAAGGGCCTAACTCAAAGAATTGTAATTTTACAGGAGAAGTAGAGCTGTGTCGTTCATGAACGAACGAGTATAAATGAACGAATCAGTAAAATGAACGAAGTGAGCCGGTCACTTTACTGAGCTGTTTTGGCTCAGCAGTGCTGATAAAAAGTACAATTGAACGAAATGAACGAACGAGCGCACTTGGGTGTTTTTGTTTTGTTTTTTTTTTGCTTTTTCTTTATTCGTGCGAGATTTTTTGTCACATTCTGGTTTTCATTTGCCTGCTTTTAGTAGCAGTATGACCATTATGAAATTAATATTTCTTAGATTTTTAGAACATATTAAGAGTTTTTTAAACAAATTTACCTATGTAGATAATAATATTATAAACAGTCTATTTTGATTCTTTATATGTGGCTCTTTTGCCAATATGAATCTTTTGATTTCTTATTCCTTTAATATTTTAAAAATTTTACTTGCTGATTTTTTTTTTTTTTTTTTGTTTCTTATATTTTCTATTGTTTGTTTTGCTTAGTTTGCTAAACAATTCATAACAAACTCACTTGACAAATGCCCTTTTTATTTGACGAATCAGCTTTTGTTTGTTTGTTTTTATTTCGTTCTATTTCTTGAAAAGAGCGGATGAACGAAATGAACGAACTCGTTCTTTTTTAGAAAATGAACGAAAATGAGCGGTCACTTGAATGAACGATTTGGCACAGCTCTAAGGAGAAGCCAAAAACATAATGGAAACTGCAGTTTCCAATGTAATTCCAATGTATTTTTTTCGGATAACTGTTTGTAGAAGCGTTATTTTTCGCACTATGGCAATAAATTTTTGTGACGAGGTGTATATGTGTGAAATGTATCGGAATCACTGAAAAACTCAATTTCGTAAAAAATACGAGTTAGGTACTTTCTACTTGAGACTATCCACATATGCAGTATTTATGTATGTGTATAGAACTTTATATGCTTACAACCTCGATTATAAAAATTATTAAGGCTTTATAAAGTGTTTTTAAAACAGATTTGCAATGAAAATTTTTCTTATTAAGCCATTATAATATTTATAAACAAGGCTGTTGTATATTTAAAATAAGTTAACAAACGATTTTATTTTATATGCACGTTTTAGTTTTTAAAAGACCAAAGATTTTCTTTGTTTTTAAATACTTATAACTAAAAAAACAAAAATTTTAAAATTAACATGTATGTATATATAGTCATTAAAACTACAAATTTAATTGTATATTTATGTATATATAAATACATATGTATGTATACATATATATGTTAAGTCAAGATTTAACTTTTAAACACATCCAGACAATTTCCAGTTCTTTGTGACATGTATTTACGTTATTTTGTTATTTATAAGTATGTAATTAAAAAAATACCGATATCATTTGCCATTTAAGGGTCACAACTGCATGCCTATTGGCAAATGAAAAATGTCTCATGCAATAAATATCTTGGAAAAATCAAAATTCAGTGAACTAAATGACCACAATGATCATTGCAACTGAAGTAATAATGAAGAGACCTATTATTAGATTTTTATAATTTTTAAGTAAAAAATCTAAAGATTTGTCAAATTTTTATAATGAAAATTTATAATACACACATTATATTATATAATATGTACACATAGAAATTTTTCAATATTTACCAGTTAAAACCAAAATATTTTACTTCTTTGGTAGACAGCGCAGCGCGGTTTTCATATTCGATGACAATATATCGTTACCTTGATGTAGAATAGCCCTAATTCATTATTTTTGTTTGAAATCGAGATTTGTGCATTTTTCGATACATTAGATGAACAATATAATGTATATGTACATATATAAAAAAAAACTCGATTTCAAAAAAATAAGTTAGGGTTTTTCTATATTATGGTAACGATATGTACATATGTATGTATGTTTATCTACATACATATTTACCTAAATAAATATTTATCATCACTAGATCGTACATATGTATTTAGTGACCAAGTACATTTACATTGAGGCCATTTTAGCCATTTGTAAAATAATTGGCTATTTCACACAATAACACATACATACAGCATTAATAAATATATAATAATAATAACAAACGACAAAAAAACTTCCGGCGATTTTTTCTGTAATAAATTTGACTAAAAAGGAAACAATCTGACAACCCTGTCTCTGCGTATGATATTTGTTTTTAATGAGCATCAGTTTTTAAGAACAAGAAGAAGTATATACTTGAGAGATTTTAAATTTTCTTTTTCAACAGTGCAAAAAACTAATTAAATTCAGTGATATAAATCGAAAAAAATATGTAGACTTGCTACTACTCTTGTTAAAAAAGTTTTGTCAGTGTTCATATTTTCATGTGCATATAAAAAAGGAACAAATTGTGAACAAGTAACATCATGTCTATGGCAGATTTATAGCAGCGTCTTGATTATGCCCAATTTAACTGCAGGGTTAATGACATTATCTCGTAAAGGCAATCGATGCAATCACGTTAGGTGATCCCACGATCACATTAAAGGTATCCCTCTATAAATTTTGCATTAATATTTTGTACAAACTCATATGCCTCGATTATGTGCGCTTCTATCAACCGGCTACATCTATTAAGCGACATGCTGCCACTGTTTCTTGGCCTCCGTATTTTTATATACATACATATGTATGTATGTATGTATATCTATTACCCGCGCTTAATTTTTTTATACCTCTATTAAATAATATGTGCTGTTTTGTGTTTTTCGATAATCCGTGAAAGACTGGGTAAATGCGGCCTTCTTAATTCAGCTGGGAGAAAGGCAGAAAGAGTTTCTTCCTCTGTCTTTCACCAGCTAAATTGAGACTTTGCAAAGTAATCTTTGCATGTCTAAAAGAGGTCTAACTGAAAAAAGCTAGTTTTGCGGAAAATACGTTTTAAGTATCCAAATTACATAATACATATGTATGTACATACATAGGTACAACTCGATGAAAATATAAACATAAAACATTATTTGTAAGGAAAAACTGGCACGAAGTTAGCATAAATGGCGAAGTTGAACTAATTTGACATTAAAAATCGGCGCATAATGGAGTTATAACCCGCTATTAAGTCCCAACCTAATTTTGTATGTAAAATTGTATGACAAAACTCGTTAATACCATATTAAATTTTCGAAAATTTTCGAAATCTGGGAAATTGAATTATTCACCCTTATTCCAGTTGTCGGCATCGTCGTCACTTTAACACAATACCAATAAATTGGGTCTTGTGTACCCTTTGTCGAAAACAACTGCTTCCTGTTGGCAGGATTATGCTATTTTTTATACCTTAGGGAACGGAAATAGATTGTCAGTAGCACAAAATTGCTTTCGAGAGCGAGTAAACAAGACCCAATTTTTTGGTATTTTGTTAAAGTGACGTCGATGTCGACAACTGGAATAAGGGTGATTATCCCACGAAATCTAAGCTATGAAAGTTTATTTGGAATGTCGCAAATTTGGTTGCATATGTATGTATGTTCATTAGCATCATCGTAAAAATAGTCATAATAAATTCCCCTGACCTTTAAATGTCGAGGATTTGATGAAAATTTGATTTTCAAAAATCGGAGTGATATAAGTAACTTCCTCTATTTAGGGCCATTATTACAACTTAAAGATAGTTAAAAGTAGGATTTTATCGGACGTATAAAAACTTTACCATTTGCAAAATTTTACTTTAACCTAAAGTGAATGTGTGTGAAGATAAATTCGAATTTAACTAGCAGAGACAGGAACCAACATTTCTAACATAGCATGTTAAGCATATAACAGAGCACTGTTAGCTATTTAACAGTAGTCGCTAAATGGATTATTATTCTAAATCCTTGGAACTGGATCGAGATAGATAATTTTTTTATTGGAAAAATTGCTTCAAATGTAGTTCATGAAATTATAAAAGTATTATGGTGAAAATATGTCTGGTAGAGCCAATAAATTAGATTTAAGAAATCACTATTTTCTTGAGACGATAAGTGCTCCTTTGGATAAAATATGGAAGAGCACACGTACTACACCATATAGGTGTGGTACCCTGGAGGGTCCTAAATGTGACCCATGTGTTCACGTTTCTGAAATAATTTTGGGAATTGAAATAATCGATTTTGAAAAAATGCTTTTTTAGTGAAATTTCTTGAGAAGATCAGGGTAAAATATGGAAGAGCACACGTACTACACTATATAGGTGTGGTAGTCTGAAGGTTCCTAAATATGTTCCAATCGGTCAAGTTTCTCAAATAATTTTGGGAATTGAAAAAATCGATTTTGAAAAAAATGCTTTTTTGAGAAACATGACCGATTGGAACATATTTAGGAACCTTCAGGTCACATTTAGGTCCCTCCAGGGTACCACACCTATATGGTGTAGTACGTGTGCTCTTCCATGTTTTATCCAAATGACCACTGATCTTCTCAAGAAATTTCACCAAAAAAAGCATATTTTTCAAAATCGATTATTTCAATTCCCAAAATTATTTGAGAAACGTGAACACTTGGATCGCATTTAGGACCCTCCAGAGTACCACACCTGTATGGTGTAGTACGTGTGCTCTTCCATATTTTATCAAAATGACCAATTCTTTAAAAAAATTTTACTAAAAAAGCATTTTTTTTTTAAATCGATTTTTTCAATTCCCAAAATTATTTGAGAAACGTGACCGATTGGAACATATGTAGGAAAGTTCAGAGTACCACACCAATATAGTGTAGTACGTGTACTCTTCCATATTTGACCCTGATCTCAAGAAATTTCACTAAAAAAGCATTTTTTTCAAAATCGATTATTTCAATTCCCAAAATTATTTGAGAAACGTGAACACATGGGTCACATTTAGGACCCTCCAGGGTACCACACCTATATGGTGTAGTACGTGTGCTCTTCCATATTTTATCCAAATGACCACTGATCTTCTCAAGAAAATAGTGTGTTCTTAAATCTAATTTATTGGCTCTACCAGACATATTTTCACCATAACACTTTTATAATTTCATGAACTACATTTTGGAGCAATTTTTCCAATAAAAAAAATTATCGATCTCGATCCAGTTCCAAGGATTTGGAATAATAATCCATTTAGTGACTACTGTTAAATAGCTAACAGTGCTCTGTTATAAGCTTAACATGCTATGTTAGAAATGTTGGTTCCTGTCTATGCTAGTTAAATTCGAATTTATCTTCACACACATCTAAAGTGAGCGATATATTACAGGCAAGTTTATCCTACCTGGTAAGTTAAATCCAATTTGCAATAATGGAAAGCTTTTTATACGTCCGATAAAATCCTACTTTTAACTATCTTTAAGTTGTAATAATGGCCCTTAATGTTTGAATTAATAAACATTTCAGTGCTAATAAAAAAGTACAATTTATTGAACAATTTTAATACTTAAGATTTTAAATACAAAAAATTTTACAATTTGGAAAAGTCAAATAGAGTTTCGTTTTGGCATTATTTTCTAAAAGTCGCCCATTCACCAATTTTATTTAAGGGCCTAATTTTGTAAAAGCGCAACGCTTATACCCCTTTTACACACGGAACGTTTACTTTGCAAAGTCTCAATTCCGCTGGGAGAAAGACAGAAAGAGTTAGTATTCCTCCCTCTGTCTTTCACCCAGCTGAATTAAGACTTTGCAAAGTAAAATTTCCGAGTGTAAAAGGGGTGTTACCGTTGATAAATTTTATATGTATTTTGTTTTTGTAATTTAACACCCCTTTTACACACGGGAAGTTTACTTTGAAAAGTCTTAATTCAGCTGTGTGAAAGACAGAGGCAAGAATACTTTCTCTTTCTGTCTTTCTCTCAGCTGAATTAAGACTGCAAAGTAAACTTTCCGTGTGTAAAAGGGGTATAAGGAGCAAATTGTGTAAAACGCAACGCCAACCCTTAAAAATTTTATATGGAAAAATTTTAAATTACAAAAACAAAATACACATAAAATTTATCAACGTTAGGCGTTGTGTTTTACAAAATAAGGCCCTAAATTTTGTCCATATAAAATTTGTCAACGCTTGGCGTTGCATTTTTCAAAATTAGGCCCTAAATATCAATTCATATTCACAAGTTGTTTTTCATTGAAAAAAAAAAAATAGATAAAATATATAAAAAACAACTTTTAAATATGAATTGATATATAAATATATTTATTTGGTGAAATTGGCCCTTAGCGTTACGTGCGTTTTAAAAAATGAAACCTTAGTCCCTCCCTATCCAAACTTGCAATTTTTGATACAGCAACTTTTTATTTTTCTTTTAGTGAATTCAAAACGTGTATACATATGTAGATAAATATTTCCCTTTCAACACTCTCCCAAATAGTCAAGAATTACTGCAACAAGTTGCAAGTCTGGACCGGGACTTATATGGAATTAAAAATTATGTACATGGTAATATGCCTTGATTATGTAATAAACATAAAAATATTAATCTTGGAACATGTATGTACATACATACATACATATCGTCAAATAAAATCCAAAAGGCCGTAAGTACACTTTTTACTATTTTACAGAACCAAAAAACTTCATAAATTTAATACTATTTATATGTTAGGTGCCAAATTGAATAATGAATAAAATCGGTATTTTTGAACATATGTGAGTAAAATTTTAGGAAAATACGTTAATCACATCATAATCAATCAAAAAGTCTATTTTGAATTTTTTGGTTGTTACGGCCTTTTGGATTTTAGGTGACGATATTTAAATTCTTATTGTCTTCTATAGTCACTTCAAATACAGTTTTGTATTTTATTTTATTTTTTGTATTGGGAAGGAAATTGTTTTATATCATTTGCGGAGGTTATACCTAGTTTTTTTTTTCGAAATTAACTATTTGTTCAGAACACCCAGTAGATATTCCATTGTAAAAAGTCTTATAATACGCGATAAGTTTTCCGTGGTACTATAATCTATAATTGATTCATTATCATGTGATGTATGCCATACATTTGGAAATGGAGTAGGTATAATATGTAGAATGGGTACACCCCGCCTTAAAAATGGTATATGATCATCTTCTATAAATGAAGAACTTAGGGATTTGGGTTGGAAATACGTACTGGTATCGTGAGGCCTTATACCGCTGCTTGCATAGCGCTCCATAAGACCAGCGCCAGCCAAACGAGACTCTATGTTGCATAAACGCGTATACCATGATTCAGTATTTTGGAAAAAACTATAAAACACGGGATCCGGTACTCCCAGTAGATCCAGCAACATCAGTATATCGATTTTTGCCAAAAATCCATGTGTTTCCCATTTTTGTGCTAAACTCCGTGCGCCATATATAGAATCTGTGGGGCCCCATTTCTCAAAAGCCTCTTCACCATCAAAGAACAGCAGCATTAAACTAAGTTTTGATTCTCTGAAAGGTTCCAAATGGGAATCTAAAACTTCTGCTAAATTCAAAAGCATGGCGCAAGGCACAGCTGAATCAGTAGCACCTAAAAATTCCACATTGGGCATGTATTTACTGTCATAATGGCAGGCTAAAACCAAATAACGCTCTGCATTGAGATTGAGAGTTGCAATTATGTTATGAAACTCCAAAGTACCCAGTATAGGGGCGGTTTCATTGAAACTATGCACTTCTATTGACCATTGTAGATCTTGCAAACTTTTGATAATATAATCACGAACTTGTTTATGCCCTGGTGTACCCACAATGCGGGGTATTAGAATTTCTTTAGTTGTTTGTTTTAAATGCTCCACATTCGATAGCCGGCTTAAGTGAGAAAATTGTTCCTCACTTAATTCTTCTGTGTCATAGGGTATCTGGAAGAAAAAAATACATATGTATTTACATAAATACATAAAAAAAAACTACATAGAAACCCACCTGTCGTTGGCCTACTAGAAAATCGGTACCGTAATTGGCCTTTGCACACACCAGATAAAAGAAAATGAAACACAATTCGTTTAAATTCATTTTTAAATAATTATTATTCTGAATAGTTTTATTTTCGTTAAATATTTGTAACAATCAACAAGTTTAACAAAAACTTAAATTTAAAAAATAGGTGATGTAAACAAATCAAGCAGATGTTTTGCATTTTTTATTCTTCGTCAGCAATGAACCTGTTAAATGCCAAATGTAAACCATGATGTTAAATGAGCATTGCAGTAAAATAACATTCAAACGAAATGTTAAGAAAGAATACAGTGGAGCAGTGCAGATATGTATATTAACCTTAGTTAACCTGACCAGATGGTTTTTTTTTATTGTAAAAAGCCGGACATGATCGATAAAAATTTGGTGTTTTGAAGAAAATAATGCAAAAAAGCGGGATTTAAAAATAAATATTTTTTAGAAAGCGGAATGTGTAATATGCACATACACAGTTTCGTATATACGTAGAAAACACAGTTTTCAACTCAAAAGGAACGCTTTTAAATAAACTAAAATATTTATAAAGAAAAATATTTATCTATTATTTAAGTTAAAACCAATTTCGATTGTTTGTAACCGCTCCAATTAAGAACGGCTGCACCGATTTCGCTATTTTTTTTTTAATTTTTGTTAAAACAAATTAGGTTTTATGGAAAGGTGACCACGCACACTTTTTTTAATATATCCAAAATATGAGAACAGTAGGACCCATTTGTCCAATTTTTAATATTCGTATTCATTTAAAATTTTTTATTAAGACATGGACACGTGGACGTGGCACGCCTCATAAATAGCAAATATTTATTTTGAAATATATTGGGAACTAGTACGGTAAAACACCTGAGATTTGGAAATAATTTCAGAAGTGAAAAATTAGCGAGTTGACTCTCATTAAGTGCAAATTTTTGTTTGTCTTCAAAAATAACACCAGTATACTGATCTTGTTCACAGCGAGAATGGTATTATAAAAAGGAGTCAATAATGGAGCAAAAATTCTGTCACATCCTAAATAAATTGAATATTAACATCTTTATTTATAAAAATTATTATTGCTTTATAAAGGCTTTTTAAGAAAATTTTTTTTTTTGAAAATTTGTTTTAAAAACACATTATGAAGCATTAATAAGTTTTATAAATAAGGCTCTAATTTTTTAATATCTTGGTATCTGCTGCAAACACTAACTTGAAATTCCGCTGATTCTGCCAATGATAGAAAATAATCGGGATTGGACTAATGAGCGTTTCTCCACTCAGATAGAGAAAATGTTTAGTCAAAGAAATATATTTTAAACTAATGCTGTGAGAATTTTGAAACTCTTCATGACTGTTTATGTTAATAATGAGAATTGTACTCTACACAACAGTGAAGGCAACCGCAAGTGGGCACTTCTAATATAAAAGATTTTTCTCTCCATCTTAGAACATATGTAGGGTGTAATGACTATAGTGAGCACAAGCCAAGAAAAATGCACAGTATTGTATTTTTTTCAAGAACGAATATTGTTTGTATTGGTCATCGCTATTGAGTGTAAAGCAAAAATAGAGAACTAGGAAACAAAAAACACAAAACCATTGTACAATAGTTGAATAGACAGTTATGTCAAGTGTGAAATATTTTTTTGTACACTTCATTGTGCACCGTACTTCATTTCGCAAACACAAAATTTCATAAAATATTAAGTGATAATAAAACGTTTTACAATTATATCCATTGTGAAAAATTTTATTTTTATAGTTATTTTATTTTTTAGTCTTAAATTAATAAATTATAAAACTGCGAACTAACAAGCTCAAATAATCTACGTTGTTTGTTTTTCTTTTACACATACACATATTTTTGCACTTGTGTGCTCATTTTCCAATGGTCAATCGATGTGAAATATGCTTCCACACTAAAATAAATAATACCCTCGCTTGGCAAATAAACAAATGCTGTTGCATGCTTTTGATAAAATTGAATGCCAGTTTTAGTGTTCTCATAAAATCAAGAGCACTGAAAAGAGAGAACAATTCATAATACATCTTGAAGATTAAGCAAGCAAACAGTTTGTGCTCAGCTCTAGTAACGACGCACACAGGATTTTGGCTAGTTATTAACAGTTAAAGGGCATTTACATTGCCTCGAAATCTAGTACTTCCGAAATTTCCAGCTAAATCTTGCTCCTTTTTACTAGATTTCCCATACAAAACAAAATCTCTTTTGCCAGTAGATTTGTAGGAAATCTAATAAAAATCTCATATTTTTATTTATTTTTTTACTACCTTGTGCAACATATTTATAAAAAAGATATGTGAATTAGCTACGGTCTGCTTAAAAATGTGTGTAACTTAGCTACATTGCAGTTATTTGGTTGTAGTTTTGGAAATTTTTGTAGTTAATGGGTTTTGTTTTTGGATAAAAAATCTTGATGAATGTAAAAAAAAGTTGGTATAAATGGTATAGATTTTCATAAAGATTTAAATTAGAATCTGCTAGATTTTGTGCTGGTGTAAATGGCCTATTACATTATAATACAAATCGAATAAAAGATTGAGAACTTCAGAACTCTAAAAAGAAATTCGAAGCGAGATCGATCTATGAAAAGCGGGATAATCTCCTAAAACGGGATGTCTGGTCAGGTTAACCACCGCGATAGCTTAGGTTAGCAGACTGCTGTTAAGAAAGAAAGAAAAATAGAGTCCAGCTCACTTGGGTTCATTACAATGATCCCTTTGTGCTACCTGTAAGTCGAAAAGAAGATAGAGAAGGAGGAGGGAATAGGGTGAGAAGGGTATAAAACTATTTTTTTGTTTAAAGTTTGAAAATGAAATGTAGAATCGCTGTATTAGGCATACTGGCAACACCTCCAGCTCGAAACGTCAATTTTAATTCGAAAACATAGGAATTTTTCACTAAATGTTCCATCGTGTGTAGCAATATTTCTTGTTGAAATTCGTGATTTCTTTTTTCGTTGTGTTAGATGATTCTACAATGCGCGGAGTAATCACAAAAAAAATTAAAACGTTGACTATTAATTAAAAAAATTGGAGAATTTTTTTAACTTAATATATAAACATAATTATGAGATGTTAAATGCGATTGCTCCAGAAATAAAACTAAAATATAGCAGCATATTAAAAATTAAGAAAATAATATAGAATATTGGCATATTCGGCAAACCCACAGAAATAAGGTTTCGGTTTTAGGTTCCTTCGTCTGTATTAAAAAAGGAATCATTAGACATATTTTTTAACATGTTCCTTCGCCTGTGGCAAGCGCAACATTTATTTAGGTTTTGATGTTTTTTTTCGTTTATTACAGATGAGCTCTTTACAGCTGCCAAATGTTTCTACTGCAATATATCTGCACAATCAAAATTAAAAAAAAAGAGTAAATTATTTACAAAAAATTTGTCAAAATATTATTGTTCTGTCCCACTGTCTTTTAACCTACTTGCTCTGTTATTAATAAATCAAATTTCTCCTTGTTTACATAAATTTAACACTAAAAACAGGGATGTTCCACGACACATGTTTCTTTCGAGAATAAAAAGATAACAATCAGGCAGCTTACCAAATCGATTACTTCAAATACAGCATCCAAATTGTAAATTTTCTTTGTTGACAATAGGTTTTGTATCAAGAACGTACTGCTTTCGCGCACTTGATCTATTAAAACGTTATAAAATTTGGCTTTTTGTCTTAAACTATTTAGCAAACGCATATTCTATGGACTAGTGGTTTAGTTTTTTTTTACTCTAAATTATACGATTTTGCGTCTGTATAAATGTTGTTGACATATAAAGAGAATACTGCAAATAACATTTTCAATCCGCTGTTATCTTTCACATTGAAGAGCAGCAATTGTCTTTTTTTATTTACACTTTTGTTTTGGGAACCTAGAATTGTTTGTTACTAGTTAAAAAGGAAAAAAGTTAATGGAATCGATTGATGTAAAAAATTACTTAGTCAAAAAAACAATTTTTTTAACTTAATCAGCCTTCCTTCTCGATGTGGAACTGCCAAAGTAGGCGCGGTATATATATAACGCCAAAGCTAAATGTAGAGCCAAAACAGCACCTACGGCTGAAAAAATGTTGCTTTTCATATCAGTCAGTGCAAAAAATCTATCCAAGACGACTCCTTTCAAGCAAAAAAAGGTAAGTACTGGTAGAAATACAATTAATGAACAATAAAACAGAACTACTTTGAACGAGCTGTAATCTGTGATATCCTAAAAAAAGAAAAGGAAAATTAAAATGTTTGTGAATTCCGTGTAATAAGATAACTTACGTCTGACATTTGCTTATTGTATTTGGACTGTTTTGTTGCTTCTGAAGAGTTGCTTTTATTTTTATTTGCCATTCTGCTTTTTTAAATATTAAAAAAAGTTAATTTTACTACAAACAAATAAACTAACTTTGATTTCCCCTTCAATTTGTTGTTTTGTCAAAAATGACAATCCGGCAAAGAATGTCACATGATAAGCCATCATGTATAGAACAGTGATGGCACTTGGGGCCAATTCAAGGTGTATCTAACTAGGTGGCAGCGCTACTTCAGCTGATAATTTTTTGCTCTATGTGCTTTGTAGCTGAAGAATGTCAAAAACTTCGATTTTGTTTTGGTTTTAGTACAATTATTTTTGTGCTTTTGACATTCTTCGCTTCTTTACACAGCTATGATTGCCGTATTTTTGTATAACAAATCCTTACGCAGTCCCCTGTATAATTACACCATGGGCCAAGTTGTTCGATTATACGGATGGCAAGGGATATATTTAAATGTGAAATATGAGTTTGCTGCACGGATAAAAGAAGTAAAAGAGCGGATAATTGAACTCATAAAACAAAGTGGCAGTATGCCGGTTGATAAAGTCTGCTTATGTACTCAAAATATAATATTCGGCTTATCAAGAAAAAATAGTCACCTCAGCAAGTGCCGCCACCTAATAAGTGCCTTGCCAAATGCCAATTCTTATGTTGTGAATACACGCCTGAAGATATGCTGTTATTTTCACCACCGCAAATATGCAATTCCATATGATGTTAGAGGTTTCTTGCAAGAAGCATATGGTATGACAACTCAAATGGTAGTTTGACCAACAACTCTTTTTCCTATACAAATATTTTTTTCTTTCCGTTTAAAGTAAATTTATATAAATGTATGTATATACAACTAAACAACTAAAAAATGTATAATAAAGGCCATGGTGTAATTGTGTACGCCTTGATAAAGGCCTTATTCCTAAAAAATATTTATGATTTATAAAAGGTTATAAAACAGATTTCCAAGGCGAATTGATATAAGGTGGTCTTGATTTGCAACTCTGCGTATTCGCCTTGTATATTTGTTAGTTTAAAATTTCCTGCTGTCAAAATATTTCTCAACGTTTTGGTTCATTTGACAGCAGGAAATTTATGTCAGCTGGCGAATTAAGATCACCTTATGTGAATTCGCCTTGACAGATTTCCATACAAAATTTGGTTTATGGCACAAAAATATTTTTATAAATAAGGCCACAATAAAACTTGCAAGATGTCAAAAACATCTACAAAAACAATAACAAGAAGAAAACGTGTGGAAATTCAGCACCAAAGTAAATTTATGAATTATAATGTGTTGGTTTTAAATGATTTAAATGTGGTGCGTTTAATTAAGTCTGCTATAAATTATTTAAAAAATGGTAATTTAAATAAATATTAAGCAAAAATACAAAATTATAGCAAAAAGAAAGCAAAGCAAAGCATGCTACAAAAATTTTAACGCACTTTTGACAGCTACTAAAGAAAGCTAAAGGAGAAAAAACTCAATCAGCTGTTGACTCACCTCGATCTTGATAGAACTTGTCTCAGTTTTAAACATCAACATTCGTGTTTAAAATTTAGTTCACTTTAGTGACTCCATTTGAACGGAACGTTACAAACGGGAAACTAGCAATTTCAGTTTGAATTTTTTCTCATGCCATATTGAAAAGCTAAAAAAAAATACAGAAATAATTATGGTAAAGTGCTTGTGAAGTAAAAAAAAAGAAGTTATAACCTACAAAGAACAGTGATTATACATTTTAAATAAAACTTAAACAAATGAATTCCAAATTCACAAAAATCATGTATATTTGTTAAAAACAAAAGGAAAAAGGTAAAAAAAAACATTTCTATGTATGTACCTATGTATGTATATCATATGTAATAAATACATTATGTACGCCATAATAGGTATAAACATTTTCTTTGTTTGATACATTTTCTTAACGAAGCCAGTGGGTATTTTTTCCAATTGAATTATGCATATAAATATGCATGTATCTATTACATAGATACTTATGTACTTACATATGTATGTATGTATATACACATGTATGCAGATTTTGGAAGAAAATTTAATCAACTTTTTGTTTGTATACCCACATATGTACATACATACATACTTGTTATATTTGAACGTGTTTATATAAATTATAACCTTATGATTTATAAACGATAATACCCTCATAATAAATAACTTGCATACAAAAATAACAAAAAATAGTTTACAAAAGAAATTTTGCGAAGAAATGTTTCCGTTCGCTTAAACATTTTCTTTGGTGTAGGTATTTCTGGTTACTCTAATTGGAAAAATGTTCGTAAATTTACATATACATATGTAGATAGTATATACATGCCTATACGTGTATGTAGGTAAATGGACACATGAGTATATAAAACACTTCGTAATTATTAATACACACATCTTCATACATTGACTGTTAGTACAAACAACAAGAAAAACATATGCATGCATATGGAAATTATATATACATAGTAAATTGATATATATATACACATATGTATGTAGGTATGTATGGTTTAAAAAAAAGTACAAACAATAAACAACAACTTTGTATGGAAAACAAAATAATAATAAACGTCGTAATTTGCAGAAATCAGCTGTCTATCTACAAGACCAAAATTAATAAAACAACAAATACAATATAAACAAACAGTAAATAACAAAAATTAGGGTTACCAGTTACTTTGAACTGCACTGGGCCATATACATATGTATGTATATGTAGGATAGAAAGAAAGTTAGGAAATTGAATTTGAAAACGTCTTCTTCACAAAACAAAAAAAAAGCGTACGGCGCTTGTGTCTTTTTGGCGATTTTTTCAGTTTTGGTGATATTTTTAGTATTGACGCTATTGCTTTGGTGTTTATTTCTTTTTGGCGAATTTTTTTTGGGATTTTGGTAATTTTTTCATGCTTTTACAATACATATTTTTTAATTTTGGTGATTTTTTTAACTTTAGCGATTTATCTTATTTTTGGTGATATTTTTCAATTAAGCGCCTTTTTTATATTTTGGCAATTTTTCGATTAGGTAAATTTTTTAATGTTGGGATTCTTTAGTTTTAGCGTGTTTGAAATTTTGTAGAGTTCGACTCTTACAGTCTTTAAGATACACCAAGTTGTCCATTTCACTTTTGGTGTACGGAACCCTAAAAAGTACCAATAAAGGCCATTTTCGCGTTCAAGATTAGAAATTAAATTAAGTTTAATCTTTATTAGTGGTTTTTGGGTAGTCGATTATATGATTTCGCTTGCTAGATTAAGCGGCCAATCGAGGTGGTTTAATCTTACATTAATACTGACAACATACACTTGTTAAACATATATTTGTTTTCTAAATTATATCATAAAACAATTAAAAAGCACATACATATGTAAATACATATGTATATATGTACATAAATATACATATGTATACATTTTATATTATTTATCTATTTCCTTTAAATAAAAAAACTAGACAGTTTCTTCATCTTCCAACAAAAAAATTAAATGTGTGTTGATAACATTATGACTTTTGCACATAAAATGTTGCCACTATTTTGTGCATCAGTATGGTAATACTATATGCAAACGGAAGTTTAAACTACGACTGAAAAACATTAAACTCAATTAATGTGAGATTAAGTTAATTTTCGGACTAGCTTATTAGATAAAGAAACTAAGTTTAATCTCGAACCCAAAAAGTTTGCTGGAAATTATCACTCCTTGGAATTGAGGAGCTGGCGAACAAAACTAGACATGTCCTCAGTAAATCATTTTTTATATAGTACACACCTATGAAGCCATGAAATATTTCCGTTCAAAGCCAGTTCCATCCTACCTTAACAAACCAACGAAAACTTACTTTCCTTAGTTTTGTTTGCCAGCTCTGATTTCAAAAAACAAATTATTTGCTTTGAAAATCGGCGCGATTTCAAATCAATTGATTTCCATCACATATAAGCTGCATTTGATCGATTTTTGAATTTTAACCTAATGCAAATATTTCTACATATACAAATTATTTTCATCACATACAGATTTTTATTTTTCTTGTAGTGCAAAATTTAGTATGATTTCTTAAAAAGTCATCATGTGTATATAAAAATGTGTGTGAATTGGCTAAATTGTATTTGTTTGGTTGTAGTTTTGGAAAATTTTGCTTTGGATTAAAAATCTTGATAAATGTCAAGATTAAGAATAAAATAATCATAGCCAAAATGTGGAAAGGGCTCTTAAAGGCATTTATTTATTTTCTTTTCTTATTTTTGAATATTTGTATTAAATTGTAACTTATGTATGCTTTTGTTCTCCTCTTTTTTAGTAACCTACAATTTCTGCAAAAATTTTTAAAACTTGAGTGCTCAACCGTCCTACAATTTAACACGTAAAAATAAGGAACTTTGCCATCATATCAAATAAACACTGCTATATTAGTTACAGAAGTGATAAATCATATAAAAAAATAAATAAAATAGTTAACAAATCTTGCAACTCAAAAATCCCAAAGCTATAAGTAAAACCATCATGCCGTTCATATCAAAAGATTGGCGTTCACCAGGAGAAGCTTGGGTTAAAACCGAAGAAGGCTGGGAAAGGTTAAAAGTTCTTGAATGCGGTAAACGAAAACGGTGAGTAAAAGTTTTGGTATTCGGAACTCATATAAAGAGATGTATAAATACTCATATATATTTACGATCGACCTTATACTTTCATATTGTTGTCAATACCACACCAATAAATTAACAGTTGTGTTACTCGTTGTCGGCATAATTTGACTAGTTAGAGAATATGAAGAGGACATCATGCATAGTCAATTCTTGTCTACAACGAGTGCAAAAGTAATTTTTTTTTGTTGACGTTGTAACAAACTCCATCATTTAATAGAAAGTGATTATGTCTGTAGATAGTATTATTTTATATCAAATTATATTTAGCATTAAAAATTTGTTTAAAATGTAATATAATAATTTTATTTTTACTTCCTCGATTTTCATAATTTGTATTACTGCGTTTTATATGTATTTCTGGCATATAATCAGTTTATTTGGTAGTTTCCATGACATTTTTTTCTGTTTGCAGAGGAATACATAGTTGTGTCGTTCAAAATTGCAAAGTGCATTCACACGTTCGGTTAGTATTTCTGGTTATTTAGTTATGGAGACATTTTATTTTTAGGTTGTTGTTTTAAGTATCGTGTGTTTTCCGTATGATATCAAATGAAGCTACTTCCATTTCATAATAAATTGGATTCAATACAAAAAGAGACACATGTTATGGCATTTCATCATAAATTTAGAAATCTATTTTATTAAATTCGCAGGCATGTAATATTCAAGGGGATTGTAGCAATACATATTATAAATTATTAATTTTAGCTTTTGTACACGCCATTCATGCACTTTTTTTATTTTATATTTTTTTACTTCTAATAATTTAATACAGTCTATAAATCAGTGTATTTTATATAAATGCATGTGCGTACAGTGCTGGACTAAATTTTAGGCGCACTATGCATTTCAAATTCTATTATAGAATAAAAGTATGCTTTAGTTAAATCTATAGTACAATAAGTAGTAGTAGCTACAGCCATAAAATTTTGATAGTATTTTTGTCCCAAAATCCAAATGTAACACATGTAGCCGAAGCGGTCACATTTCACTAGTACATATCGCATACTAAACCATAAGCAGTTACAACTCAAAATTATCCAAATGGTTTTGTTTTTTTTTTCAAATATTACGTAACGCATTTTCCCCGACTTCGATTCATAATTTTTTCTAATTTCTGCATAAGATTTTTCTTGATTATGAAGTTATGGAACTCGCTCTGCTTCGATCGTTCCTTTTTGTTTCCTGCGCATATTTATTAATTAAACAAATTTTCACACGTTTGGTAGATTCAAACGTTGTGCCCCTTCCCCGGTCATATTCTGCCAATATTTTGACCCTCCTTCTCAAAAGCGTCCATTCAAAATTTGAATACTCCGACATGTTAAACACAGGGTGAGTAAGAAAAAAAACTGTATTTGCTGATATTTTTTATAAGTTTATATAAGTTTTTATGTGTGTAACCCTGTGTAAAATAGGACAACCAATATAATTACTTATAGGCAGATTTTGTAAAAAATTTCTTTTCTAAACGTTTCAAATTTGTATGAAAAATAACGAAAATTCGTTTCAAAAAATATTTTTTCCATACAAATTTCCAAACGAAAAAGACGTTTTATTTATGTGTAGTTTCCACAATACAAGCAAGTGACAAAATTTGCCTTTTAATTTTTCTCGATGCCAGAACTTCTCACAAGTTATAGAAACGGGGCACTGCTGAGTTAAAGAACGATATGAAGATTAATTCTACATATCTCCAATTTTCGAGTTATGAGGTTCTTTGAGTAAATGAGCGATATGTACATATCGTCAGCTAAAACGCAAACGGCAGATTGTGACAGATTTCTGGCAAAATAAAATCAAACTTTGTGATATTTGAATGGCTATGTTAGTTAGGTCCTTTTGTACCTTAATTTTCTGAAACCAAGGCACTATCTACACTTTAATGCAAAATAGTTTTATCATTGACATGACGCTTTTTATTTATACGCTGCTTATTTTCCTTTATTTCTTACAAAATCACTTTTGATATGAATTTCTTAATTTTTTTTAATAAAATGCCTTAAGCCGAAGCTAATCTAATTTTCCTTTAACAAACAAATTCTTCAACGGTGAAATCTGTCAGTTTTTTGTTGTCATTTTTCAATGTTGCTCAAACAAACGATGACTTAAGTCTTTTTGTGTTTATCAAATAAACGCTTTTGTAGATGGGGCCGTTTGTTTTTCATCAATAAAATAGCTAATTTTGGTTAGGCAAGTCTAAATTTTTGTGGTTGTGTATTGTGATGCAATACACATATCATGTATTTCGCGTTCTATTTATACGCATTCTGTTTATTTAGACTTCTATGATGATGAAAGTACAACTTAATAGACATATATCAGCAAAGAATACAAAATTGGTACAGCAGTGGTCGCCAAACTTTTTTTCTTGTGGTTCTCAAGAAAAAAGTTTGGAGACCACTGTTGTATAAATTTGTTGCTATATATCTATTAAATTATACTTTCATCATCCTGGAAGCCTAAATATACAGAAAGCGTATAAATAGAACGCGAAATATATCATTCATGTAGTTTTTTAACAAAAACTCTTCTAATAACTCAGTCAATTTCGAGGGAATTTTTTTAAAATAAACCTCCGAATTACTCGATATCAATTATGTTTTATAAATAAAGTTATAAACAGTATTGCTTCAGTACATAAATACTGCCTAAGAACAAAGTAGAAAAGTGTCGAAAAAAACCAAAAAAGTTGTATTTGGTGAAAAAATACAGATATATATCTAAAATTCACTGGAACAATACATAGGTTTTAGTTCTTTCTAAATACGTTTATAAATTCAAAATCGGTTGATATTTAACTTATTTAGAGGTTGATAAGTGCATACGGGTACGAAAAACCGTATTTTTACTCGTAACTCAAGATTTTGGATGTGTTTGGAAAATTTCAAATACAGATTGATGTTATACTTGGCAATACCTACCAGAAAAATAGTAACACTTCGCAGGTATTATTTTTTGTCCCACTGTGTTATGTGCCATTTTAGTTTATCTTTTAATAAATACAATTTGTCAAGCGATGCAAAAGCGAAAAAGTAGGACTTTCCCGAGGACAGAGATCCCAAAAAGAGGACAGTGTCCGGGAAAAAGAGGATGGATAACAACCCTATCTAATGTATATACATATTCGAATTGTTCATACAATTTAAAATGAATTTTTGAGTTTTAAATTCTAGCGCACGCTAACATAAATATATGTATATGTATGTATGTAAGTTATAGTTGAAGCATTTTACAGCAGAAGCAAAAAACATTACCAAGTTTAACATAGTGCAGTATATAATTTTTCGGCACAACTTAATTTTATCGCTCAGTCAACGCTGAATACAAATTCGTTCTTTCGAGAAAATACAATGATAAGCATTATCTCCATTTTTAATTGCCATATAACGGCTTGATGTTCGAACAGTTATCTCAAAGCTAAATCAAAAGTACTAATACCACAATAAATGTTTATCTTTTAAAAAATAATAACAAAGGAATAAAGCAATTATCTGAAACATGCAATTAACTTTAAAATCAGTTTACTTAGTAAACTTTACTGCCATATCCGTCTTCATGTATGTATGTATGTAAACTCTAGATAATTTATAAGTTACGTAAAATAAAAATAACAAGAAAAGACTTAACACTGGTTAAAATGGTGATTGTTAGTTTAAAACATGTACATACATACATACATATGTATACATATATTTTGTTTTAATTATAAAGCGTAACTTTGTTAATAATTAACTTTAAACTTTTGTTAAATTAAATTTACTATTATACACACTCGATCAGATGATTAAAATCACTTGAAAATCACTTTTTCATAGTTTACAGGAGGAGTAAAAAACTAAATAAAAAAGTTGCAATTTTGGTACAAAATTTTTTAAAACGCAGTATTATGTGCTTATGTAAAGTGTTTTTAATAAAAATTGCGTTTAAATTTTTTTTTATAAATATTGCATCTTTTTTAATTTAGTTTTGCCTCCTGCTGTAAACTACGAAAAATATGAGTTAGGGCCTTTTCGTATTAAGTTAACGATATGTACATATGTATGTCCTATTTAATTTTTCAAATGGTTTAATTTTACTCCCTCTTGCATCTGTAGTTAATTCAATTCAAATGTTTGTTTTGAATTTTAGTGGAATACAAGTATAAAGCAGCGCCAGGCAGCTTGAAAAGGAATGCTATTTTCAGAAAATTTTATATACATATGTACATACATACATAAAGAAAACTTAACGACGCATTTTTCTATTTTTATAAGAAAAATTGTCTATACATGATATATACATAGTAGTCTCCTGCATAAGACATCTTATAAGAACTTTCAAGACATAATGAGGGATTTTTCAAATGTTCTACTACAGCGAAATCTTATAAAACAAACGTTAACAACACTGTTTGCAAGAATTTTTTTTTGAGTATTGTAGGTATAGGAGTAAAGAAGAAAACACTTCGTGACGGAAGAATTTGTGATACTTGCTTCTTTCTACCAATGAGCGCGTGTACAAACGTCATGCATGTATGTGTGTATGATTTTTTATTTTTCTGCTCACATGCAAAGGCACACACATGCATTAACATTAGTTGTATGCGGTTAATCACCCCTGCAGTCAGACTGGGGCCAAGTGTCTCTATGTCAACAGTAAAACTCTAGTAGTAGTTGCATTGTCTACAATTTCTCTTTTATTCGTGAGTATAAAATAAAGAGAGAAAGCAGATGTGGTGTATTTCTGGTGGATTTTGCAACAACTTGTCAATATACATAAATTAAGGTATATAAATGTATCAGTAAATTTCTGGTTGGTATGTCTCCATGTTCCCATAAGAACTATGAATTCACTATCTAGTCAATTGTTTAAGTGTTACTAGTAGAATTTCAATGACAAAGCACAAATTATTATATGGGGAATAATTGTAGAGTAGTACTGGTGACAAAGTCAAAAGCCACTCAGTACATTTTCAAATTCGACATCGACATTTCCTTCAGGGACATAATAGCTTATAATCTACATATTACACACACTCAAACGTACAATATGAAAAATAACAAGCATACACTAATCAACAGTACTTCTTTTGAGTGTTTGTTACAAACAAGCTGTCTTGCGATATCGCTTGTTACAACTGATATACACATACACCAATACATCCATCGTGCTTCGCTTATAGTACGACAGCATTTATTATTGGTTTAGTATAATACATGCGACGTGAATACATTTAAAAATCATGACGTTTTTACATTTAAAGACTGTTTACGCAGCTCTCTAATACATACATACATATCGATGGTCTCTAGTAGAAAGGTCCTAACTAGTATTTTTACGAAATTGAGTTTTTCAGTGATTCCAATACATTTCACGCAAATACACATCGTGTAAAAAATAACGCTTTTACAAGCAGATGTACAAAAAAAAACTTACATACGTATTGAATATTACAGTTTCTAATATCTTTCTTTACCTTCTCCTGTAAAGTTAGAGTTATTTGAGTTAGGGCCTTTTTACTTGAGACCAAAGATACATATGTATATATGTATTTGTATTTATGTACATACATACATATTTAAATAAAACTGTTAAATTTCGAAATTCAAATGGAATAGTTTGAATGTTTCTTCTGAATAGTTTTGTTTGTAATATTAAGCAAAAGTACACAAATTTCGTGACTGCACATGTGCATACGCATGGTTAGGTTAGGTTAGAAAAGCTGGTGCTCTACCGCACCTCCACTCGGAAGCCCATTGTGATTCCCTTCTGTTGCCCAAAAAAAAAATTAATATTTACCCTCCCATTTTTTAGCCAGAAATGACCCTATTATCCATCATTGAGCCACCGAATTCCCATGATGAAGCCCCTGATGTCATCTAGTTTACACTTCCCGATATCAGTAATGCTTTCATGGAAACGTCAGTTCACCCATCTAAGCCTATGACGTTGCATCTTCGGGCAATGACGGATAATATGTTCAATGGTTTTTGGTTCCTCTTCATCCCCGCACATCCTACAAAAATCTGGAGTGCCAGTCTCCCAAATGCTGGTTCTTGCTCTGACCGAACAGTGACCTGTCAACGCGCCTTTCTACCCAGTTACTGAGTTCCCTCTAGTAATGACCTATCGGTAATTTCTCCGATCTATCTGACATTCCCTCATCTAATGCCGACCCTATTCTTGCCAGCTCATCGGCAATTTCATTTCCCTCAACACTGCTGTAACCAGGAATCCAACATAGTCTGACACTATACTTATCAATAAGCAAGTTGAGGGCTTTCCTACAGTCACTAACAATTTTCGATTTGACATTGTGTCCCTTCAAGGCTTTTAGAGCTGCATGGCTGTCGACGTAGAAGGTTACCTTCTCACCTTCAGCTACATTCCTGGCCACTAGCTTCGTGGCCCTGAGCATCGCCAAGATCTCAGCCTCGAAAACACTACATTCATTCGGCAGTCTGAAAGAACTACGAATGTTCGTTTGCAAGATATAGACACCAGCCTATCCAGAATTACCATTAAGGGTGTTCTACTAAAATCGATTTCAGCGACCTTATAGTCCGTAAACCCAGGGGTTACGGATCCCTGATCACCAAGACCGATCTCATTTAAGATTGATGTGTGACCTGTTTCTACGAGTCTAAAGAGACTTCTGATCGCCGTTCTCACCACAAAGTTCTCTATAGGAAGTAGATAAAGAATGACGTCCAAGGCAGCCTGAGGTGTGCTCCTCTGATCTCATGTGATGTCCATCGAGGCACATCTCTGAACCTTAGCTAGTAATCTCCTGTGACTTTCCTTCCTCAATGCCTTCCACCATACCACACAACCATAGGAAATAACCGGCCTATGCATGCGTAGTAGGCATTGAGCCCTTTATTTAGCCTTTCCTGCGTGTTATTTTTACAAGAAAGCCTGCTATCTAGGAAAACACCCAGGTATTTAGCCCCCTCTGCTAGTCTCAGCTCCACTCCTCCCATTCTGGGCATTACAAAGCTTTCTACTTTGTATCTCCTGGTAAAGAGGACTAGCTCGGTTTTCTCGGGGTTGACTCCTAGTCCTTTACTGCTGGCCCAAGAGGATAGATCGGCCAACGCCGACTGCATGACTTCACTGATGGTGGGGAGAAACTTTCCCGTTATCAGTAAAACCACGTCATCCGCATATGCAACTAACTATCTTCTGTCCGCTCCTGTCAAAACGCTTCACAATTGCGTTCATTGCCAACAACCATAATAGAGGTTACAAAATTCCTCCCTGTGGTGTACCTTTTGTCACTAATCTCCTCAGGTTTTCCCTTCCCATACTCGGGTTGATGATTCTGCTATTAAGCATGATAACTATCCACTCCACTAGGAAGTTGTGAACCCTAAGTGTCTCCAGCTACTTCCTAATAGCCTCTATACTTATTTTGTTAAAGGCTCCCTCAAGTGCATACACGTACATATGTACACGTGCAAATATTTTAATTAAAGAACAAATACTTGATTTTTCAACTTATTTAATTAAAGAGAAAAAAATATTGAAATTTGATAATTTTATTAATTGTTTTCCCTTAAAATAAATTTTCTCCAGTTGTTGATGATTTTAGGATCAACCTTTTCTTTTGTTTGTTTTATTTTTAAAAATAATAGTTTTGAAAATAAATTGAGCATGACCCAGATTTCACTTTTTGTTTGTATGAGAAGTTCGTGTGTATGTATGTATTTGTATTAATTTCTACAATGCTTTATATACATACGAGTATATGTATATGTAGTTTTGCTTATAAATAAGTATATATGTATATATCTATAGATACACATGTAAATATTTATTTTTCTTTTTTTCTACTCAATGATACCAACAAGTGCATACTATGGAGTTGAACTGTATTTAGATGAATTTAAAAGAGTGATTTTTAAAAAAATCTGAGTATTATTTGATATAGTATTATGTACTATATACATAAATAGTAAGGCTTAGGTTGACTTGGGATTTCACTTCACTCAGGTTGTTAAAGTGGCAAGAAAAATTTTTCTCCATAAATAAACGTTTGGCGGGGCCACAATGGCCTATATATTTTAAAAAAGGCGTATTGGGGTGCTGTTGGCACAAATCAAATCAAATGATCGGGTTCGAGAGCCCGAGTTCAAGCCACAGTCAAACCCAGTCATAAGTTTTCGTTCACTATAAAACATGCCCACTAGCAAAAACATGCTCATGTCTGAGTGTATATCTTCTTTTTTTCCTTGGCCTATGCGGTTAGGATAAAAATATGTCAAGGATCACAAAATCTCACAAATTGTTTATGTTCACTTCAAAAATGTTCAAAAAAGTGTTTATAAATAATACGAGTATTTATTATTAGTTTTCTTTATGAAATTAATATAGAATGGTTGAGAAAAATCTGCGTTTTCTGTGCCACTATTTAAAGCGAACTTTTCAATGAAGTTGAATACGAGAATTGGTTTTCTATGACGCGAACTTTTCCTTGAAATTGAATACGAGAATTAGTTATTTTTTTATTTCATACGCAATTATTTATTTACTATCGGTAAATTAATTTTTTAAAAGTATAATTGATTATTCATTCTGGAAGTTATATCACATACATACATACGTACATACATACATACGTATACTAAGTTATTTTAATTTTTCTCTCTAACCATTCTTATTCAGGGCTATCATGAATAAAATTCCACGTGAAATTTTTCACGGGGAACAATTCCAACTAATTGCAAGTAATAGGGAAAACAAAAAATTCTAATTGGTAAAGGGAGAACTTTCACGTGGAATTTTATTCATGATAGCCCTGCCCTGATTGATTATTTTGTACTTATTCAATGCACGGTGTGCATTTGAATTAAATAAACATTGAAAAAAGGTGTGCTCATTTTCGATTTTTTCACAAATTCCAAATTGAATTTCCCAAATGTCTTTAACAATGCAGAATAATTGGGCAACAATTTTAATAATTTAATGCCAATGTTTTTTATACTCACATCTACTATGTATATTCGTGATAGAAAGAAAAAGTTAATAAAGTGAGCAATGTGATAGATGCCCATCTTTAATATGAAAATTGTATGTACAAGTGCAAAATTTGTCACTACATTGCTGGTATAAAATTGTATACGAATACAGATGTATGTACATACTCGTATGGATGTAGTATGTACATAAATTCATATGTATACATATAATTACATATATGTACATATGTATGTTCAACGTTTATTTGTGTATAAAGGATACCTAGTATTGAAACCTTCACCTCATTTCTTCAATGTTTTATTTTCCAACTCTCTTTTGTTATATTATTGTTGTTTTCCTATATAATATTTAATAATGTTTTATGCTCTACGGATAAGCCTCGATTTACGCGCTAAATGACGAATATACATACAAATGTATGTATCTGTACCTAAACCTTGTACATAATATTTACAGCCTTATTTATTAAAATTGTTAAGGCTTTATAAAGAGTTGTTAAAACAGATTTCCATACAAAATTATGTGCGAGAAGATAAATTTTAAAATTTATAACCCTAGACATAAACCGCCTTGTTTAACAGAGCTCTGTTAACAAAAAAACATACCTCTGTTAAATAATAACAATTAGTTTTTACCCACAAAATGGACTTGATTCCCAATTTTTCAAGCAAAATGAACCAGAAAATTTAAACCGAAAGGCTTCTCTATGCTTCTCTTTTATAGATAAAACATTTAATACATCCAACAACATAAATAGGTTAACATAAATAGGTTAAGAAAGGTGGTGCTCTACCGCACCTCCACTCCGATACCCAATGGGGTCCATTCTGATTTAACATAAATAAGAAAGTTGATTTTTTCAAAGCCACAGTTATTTCTGTTGTTTGTGTGTGCTGTCACCCATGGCGAAATGATGACATACATATTACATGAAAAATAAGTGTTGTCTACACAAATTAATGCCCCTATCACGGTAAGGCTGAGTTTACATCTGGCATAATGAAAAAATCTTTGATTCAGACACGTATTTATTAAGATAAACAGTTTCATACATAACTAATAAACAATTTTATAGAATCCAACATGCATGATTTGAAACTGTTTAAATCAATAAATACATGTCTGAATCAAACAGTTTTTCATTAGTACTTAAGTGTTACGCATTACTTTTTACATAACAATATCGATCAGCTGTTCCCTACTGTTGCAGTTACATTCAATTACAGTCGGCTAACTGAGCCTTAAAAGTTAACGTAAACTTTAGCTGCCGTTAAAGTCGCAGCTAGTTTTTAACTGTACATTGTGAAAAGGGCCGTTAGACGACCAAACTGAATTTAGTTGAGAACCGTGATAGGGACATAAATCTAATGAAAATCGGTGTATTTGTTGAATATGTGTCTTTTGCAAAATATTAGAAACAGCGAATATTTCTGTACTGAAAACTGTCTTTTATTATTTTCCAATAAGTGCATATTGTTATTACTGATCCGTCAAATCCTGAGATTAAATAGATTTATTTGGATTGCAAATAAAATCTGCATTTAATGAGTGTTTTAATCATAGTATATTACAATAAAAGAAAAGTAATAAAAATAGACCACATGATGTAGATATCATTCGACAACTTTATGTCAAAGCTATCAAACGTTCGTTTACCTTTTCGTTTACATATTTAACAAAGAAACCTTGTATCTTTTTCGCTTCCATTTTTTTTTGTAAAACAACAAAAAATACAAGATATAAATACATATACATATACAGTCAGCATCAAAATGAAGTGTACACTATGTTTTCTTAAATAAAAGTGTTTATTTTTGCATTAAAAAATGTACATTTTTCTAACTTTACTGTTATTAACAAAACATTGTACAATGCTCCTAAAATATTTAAATAAAAAATCAACATACTTCAACAACAACAAAAACAAAACTAAAAATACCCTATATTCAATGCGTCAAAAGAAAGTGTACATATTCAGAATAACTAAAAAAATTTAATTACTAATACTTTGTTTGATTTCCCTTGGCTTTTATAACTGCTTCTAGCCTCTTGGGCATAGATTCCACCAATTCCGATGTTACTTCCGATGGAATTTTGTACCACTCCTCCTGTAAAATTTGTTTCAGAGAGTCTTTGCTGGTTATGGTTCTTTTTCTTATTTGTCTGTCCAAATGTTCCCACAGATGTTCAATTGGGTTGTGGTCCGGCGACTGTGGGGGATGATCCAACTGTTTTGGAGTGTGGTACAACAACCAGTCTTTAACAATTTTGGAGGTGTGCTTAGGATCGTTGTCATGTTGGAAGATCCATGTGCGGTCTAATTTTAATTTCTCTACGCTAGGCACTAAATTCCCTTTTAAAATATTTAAATAGTCGGTTTTGTTCATTAAAGTATCAATAAATACTAGGTTTCCCACACCGCTTCCCGCCATACAGCCCCACACCATCACCGAACCTCCGCCATGCTTCACGGTAGATGTTATGTTGTTCTTGTCAAATTCCTCATTTCTGCTTCTCCAAATTTTACCACGTTTTTTTGGCCCAAAGAACTCAAACTTGCTTTCGTCTGTAAAAATTACGTTGTTCCAGAATGATTTTTCTTTGTTATTGTATTTTTTTTGGCGAATTCTAGACGTCGTTTCTTATTGTGTTTGGAGATGTATGGCTTTTTTCTGGGAACTCTTCCATATAAACCATTTGCATGTAACGCTCGGCTGACGGTACTGGCACTTAGTTTCAATGCAGGTGATTTGGACATTTGCTCTGATATTTTTACCGCGCTTACTGTTGGATCTTTCTTTGCAGCTCGCACAATGGACCTAATCTCTAAGTCACTGAGGCGTTTTGGTCTCCCGGCACGAGGCTGATCTTCCAAATTTCCAAATTTTTTCTGTTTATCTATAATTTTTTTTTACAGTATTATGGCTTCTTCCAATAATTGAGGCAATTTCACGTAAAGATTTGCCTTCTGACTTAAATTTTATGACTAATTCTCTCGTCTCAATCGCAGTTTGCTTATCCATTTTAATATTACTACACACGCCACGAAATATCAAATGCAAATAATTTGAAATCACATGAGCACAACGGAAAACATCCTAAGTAAAGAATTTATATACAAAAACAAATAATAACGGGAAATTTTTTTGCGTAATTTTAAAATGAGCATTATTCTACTGTATGTGAACACTTTTTTTCTTTTTGACAATGTTTTTTAAATAACAGTAAAGTTAGAAAAATTTAAATTTTTTAATGCAAAAATAAGCACTTTTATTTAAGAAAACATAGTGTACACTTTCTTTTGACGCTGACTGTATATCGAGCCTTATTTTCGATTTTATCGTAAGCGACAAAAATTAAATTTTTCAGGAGAAGGTTTTTTTAAAATTTTCAAAAATGTTTTTGTACGTAAAATGTCGCTTACGATAAAATTTTACAGATCGTATCTTAAAAGTTATCAACAATTTTGGCATTTTGATAATTCTAAACTATGGGTAGGCACATAAAGTTTTAATTTTAATAAAAAAGTCTATTTTCGATAACATGTCGCTTACGATAAAATCGAAAATAAGGCTCGATATGTACCATATACATTTGGAGTTTTCCTATGTACATACATACTGACTGACTGACTGGTTGCTTGGTGGCTGGTTGGCAAAATAAAATAATGTGCATTCATTCACCCAAGTAAGTAGGTACAGTGGCTCACACCAAAAGGCGGACAAGTTACTAAAACAATGTAACCTCTCTGAAAAACTATACAAGCGAAGAACTTGTGGTGGTCTACTCTGTAATTCAAAACGAAAGAAAAGTACAGTATACAAAGTTCATATTCGCACTCCCATAATCAAAAAAAAAAACACTGCCTTGTAATATCTTAAATTACTTAAATTACTTATTTCTTGCAAGATTCTGTTTAAAGAAGTTGTATGTAATAAAACAGTTAGATAAAAATAAATTTTATTAAACATTATTTTAAAGAAAAGCAGAACTTACTATTTAAAAAAAAAAATATACATATTCGCACACCTTAAATTAAAAAAAATCAGATTAGAAATTGATGTAATTACAAAAGAAAAATGTAGCAATTTTTTACACTAAAACTAGTTTTTAAAATAAATTTTTAGGATTTTTGTAGTGTACCAACGTAAATTTTGTTTCTTAAGGATATGTAGTGAATTCGGCTGTTTTTTTTATAAAATTATTGTTCGGAATGTCATTTTGATATTTGATTTGTTAAATAGAGCCTCTTTTTATAAATTCGTACAAGAAAAATAAAAATATAGGCGCATAGTCATAGTCATAAACAAAATACACTTTAAGAGTTTAAAACCAGTATTGCCATACAAAATACTGGTTTTAAACTCTTAAAGTGTACTTTGTTTTGACTATGACTATGCGCCATAGTTATTTATTTAATTGCAAGAGTTTTTCTTTTTTTTTTTAAGTTGAGGGTGTACGAATATGAACTTTGTATACTGTATATCCAATTTGCATGCTATTAAGATACAAATTAGAAAGTGTATTCTTTCGTTTCGAATTACAGAGCACGTTCTGGGCTTGTGTGGCCAAAACAAAATTCTGTAAACCACTTTTTTACCATTGAAGTTGATGGTGAAAAGTTCCCATAGTATTTATCAAGCTAAGCATGGGTTTGAGTGTTGGTTGTTTTTCCCGAAAAAATAGTGCTAAATGAGCACACGAAATTGAATTTGTTCCATTTTCTTCCCAAGATGCGCGATAGTCTACTATCAACGGCTGCCAAAGACAAACTAAGTGGCGCAGTCAAATTTAGACAGGAATCAACTGTCAGTTGCTTGTTGGCAGGAGCAGTGTTGCCATTTCAATTAAAAACATATAAATTTTACCGTGCTCCAAAATGAAAAACCCTTAGAAATGTGCTCTCGTGCAAGTTCTAAACGATATTTTCTATTGTTCTCACTAGCACTTGACTTCTTTAGAGCAACTCGGCCATTCAAATTGTTTTTCTTAAATCTATTCTTATCGTTTCTTCATGAAATTGGGTTAGGCTGAACGAGAGGAACCATTACGCTCCTGCCAAAGGACTTACACATAAGTTAGTATAGTCCTATTATGTGCTCTCATGTCAATTAAAAAACGAAAACTCCCACCTTCATTGGAAATCTGTATCATTGACGTAGTCCCTCAAGTTTTTGCACTCAATACCCCTAAGGTGAGTAATGTCCGGTAAGGTGTCATCTCCAAAAAAACGATATCTCATCTGGCTAAAATCTGGACAATGACAAAGAAAATGCTCCATTGTCTCAATGCATGCCCAGTCCCCATGCATGCCCTGCATGCATTGTTAACTGTGACTGTATCTTTTATTTATACATAAAGAACTCGTTTGTGTGGAAATAAATATTTATCTATGCACATATTTCACTTTAAAAAGTGAGTCTTCTAAGCAGAATGTTCACATTTGCTATTTTTAAAAAGTTATTTCTTTATTTTGCTGTGCTGTGCATTTCAATAGTAAATTAAAAACAAAATACAAATGCGCATAATTGCTTTTTTTTTGTTAAGAAGGAAGTAGGATAAATTAAATTTAATGCTTTGACAGACATAATGATTTTTGTTAAAAGAAAATTAATGACGAGCGAAAATAGAAAATATGCAATGGCATATTTTTATTTCTTTTATACATAACGTACTACGGAAAAACGAAAAAAAAAATTGTTCGATTCAAACCTTTTGAAGTATTTCGGTGTCGATCCAGAAACTGAAATTGTCCTATAAACTGTATTTATACCAAACTTAGAAGAAAAAAACCGAAAAACTATCAAAAGCAAAAATTTTTACACGTTTTATCATCCTAAAAAGTAGCCTATATTTTTTTATCTGGACAATGATGACCATCTCTCCTGAAAATCAAACGGTTAGGAAACTTTTAAATCAAAAGAGCAATGGTGTCGTTACTTGTTTGGCACGTAGAGCCTCTTTGTTGAAAATAAACTTCGTTCAGATCAATATCCTCCTAGTCCGATCATAAAAAGTCATTAATTATAGTTCCATAGCGCAATCCATTCACTGCAACAGTTGCTCCAGCCACATTAGAAAAAAAGTAAGGTCCAATGATCTCGTCAGATAAAGAACCCCACCAAACAGTCACACGTTAAAAAGGAACAGGCTTTCATATAACAATTCAGGGTTGTCCGAGCCCCAAATGTGGCAATTGCCCTTGCAGACGTAGCCTCGGAGCTGAAAATGGGCCTCATCATTCAAAATGAATTTTTGGTGAAATTCCGTATCAATTTGATGCATTTCAAGGACCCAATCAGCATAGACACGACGTTGTTAATGGCCAGTAGACTTTAAAATCCTTACGACCTATTTCTTTTTTAAAAATACGGTATAATGTCGCTTACGGAATGCCCAATTCTAAAGATCGCCGAGAAATGTACTAACCTGAGTTTTCCTCAGGTTTCCTGGGCTACAACAGCAATATTCTCAGTTGCTCCTGAGCGACGTGCACGAGTTCGACTCTTCACATCACTAGCTTGTTTCCACAGCTCAAATTTTTCCACCAGCTTCCCAATTACTGATCGATAGGATGCTTTACTAGGACTGAAATTGTTTAGTTTTGAGAACTGTAGCCGAACAATTTTCAATGCATTGTACTTTTATGAATTTCGTAGTTGTTACTTGTCAAAGTTACAGCTTGAGTCATGAAAACCGAAAATCCTGGGTTGCAACCCGGTCACCTGCAAAGTCATTAAGTAACAACTCCGAGCATTTCTTCGATGTGCATTAGCGTCCCTTTGTGCCAGTTATTGTAGGAAAGTTCAAGTGATGAAGGCATAGTCACTGGTCACTGAACTATACCGACTTCAGCGGATACTAATCCTAATGTATAGCTGAATCGTAAGCGAAATAACAAATAAATTGATGCGCCTAATTGACATCCAAGGTGCTGCAATACAGCCTTAAAAATAAAAAACGTGCAAAAAGCTGAGTTGTAAAAGAATGAGGCTTTCCGCTCTATATCTTCCTTCACAAGCTCTCTTCTCTATTACTATCCCTTTCCTAAAGAAGGTAACACCTAGTAGTATTAGTAGTAGTAGTAGTCATACATTGCATGATTGTGACTTCTCTAAAAAAATGGCGGGCTATTAAAAAATGTCATGCACTTCGTCACTTTCCATTTCCATTCCCGTATGTTTTTTTTGCATAAT
This sequence comes from Tachina grossa, assembly GCA_949987645.1. Taxonomy (NCBI): domain Eukaryota; kingdom Metazoa; phylum Arthropoda; class Insecta; order Diptera; family Tachinidae; genus Tachina; species Tachina grossa. The sequence continues at coordinate 152,147,170 of OX465276.1, forward strand.
TCTTAATTGATCGTGTAGTTCAGACAAAACTTCGTAGCAGCCTTCAAAAAACTCTAGATCTACAAAATTAATGCCGAACAAATTTTTGGCTGATACCGAAGTCTATTAATTAGTCAGATACTATTTAAAAGTCTTCCTTCATTTTATTAATAGTGCTAATTACTTTTTGCAACTCTTATATATATTTCTTTCGCAAGTTTAATCCATGTTTTATGTATACCGACTTTGTAACAAACATTTGCAATTTTAAATTAAATAATTAAACTTAAATTGATACCAATTTGTAATTAAAACCAAAACCTTAAAATAAAAACTCAATTAAAAGAAAGAGAGAAAGAAAAAAAGCGACATTGGTTGCATCATTACGACAACACATTTACCACCACATTCATTTGCCACCATCAAGGATACAGAGATACATATTTAGAAAAAAAAAAAGGAAAGCAGCAACAAAAATTGCAAGGACACTGGCCAAGCCGATGTGTTGGTGTTTTTGACAGCACAATAAGCACAGACACTTGTACAAACGTATAAAAGGAAAATATCAAAATTAAACTCAAAACCAAATAACCACCCAGCAAAAAATTACACATTACCATTAGAACTACTTGCCATATAACGACTTACTTTTCTGATTGCCAAATTTCATTACTCGCTTACAAATCACATTACCTAAAATTTAAAAAAATGACGTACAAGTTGCTAAATGAAGAGAAGATTACGTGAATATGCTGACAAATAAAAAAAGTAAGTACTTCTCAAGAATCGATTATATTAGTCTCACGCCTTGTTAAACCATTAAGTTGGTAATCCAGGTAATCGATTACCTTTTTTGAAATTTTTTGCTCGGGTTCGAACCCAGTGCCCGACAGTCATTAAATAACAACACCACGCATTTTTCTGGCGAGCATTAGTGCCCCTTTGTATCAGTTGTAGGAAAGTTCAAGGCATAATAACTGGTCACTGAACTATACCGACTTCAGTGGATGCTAATCCTAATGTAACATCAGAGCGATCTTCTTCGTCGGTGTTGTGTATCAAAATCATCGGCGAAGTAAAATAACCAATAAATTTCAAAACGCACCAAAATGGAGAAAAAAACGCGCTATTTGCAAAAAAAAAAACGCACCAAGCTTAGAATTTCTTTTTTTATTTTAAAATGTTTATTATATTAATTTTGCATAAAAAGTAAATTTTTTTGTGTTAAAAATTTAACACTAAAACAAGTTTTTTTTACAGTTCAGGGTTAAAAAAATAAAACCTAAAAAGACTTGGCAAATTTTTTACTATAAATTCATTTGTACTACATACATAGGTAAAATTTTTTTTTAATTTCATAAATTCTCTACAAAACTTTTTAAAGAGATCAACGATTAATAGAAAGGATTTCGAACTAATAAAAGTTCATTATTTATCATTCTATTCAAATATTTTTAATTTTTTTTTATCAGAAGCTTAATATATACATATTAATAGCAAATTAAAAATTTTAAAAACCCCCGAACATTTCTAGAAAACATGTGATATCTTCTAAGCGGTTGGACCGATTTTATTAAAACATAGCTAACAACCTTATCGATCAAGTCACCTTTCAAACAGAAAAAACTAAATCAAAATCGGTGCAGCCGTTTGGCCTGTACCTGGACTCGTACAGACACACATTACAAACTTTTAACACCCCTTTTTTTGGTCGGGGGTTAAAAATATAACAATAAAAACAAACAGCCTTTTACAATATATGCACATAATTAAAAAAAACTTAACCAAAAAAATTCAAGAAATTCATTATTCGACATATTGTCATAAGTATATTTATTAGTTTGAACTTTATTTGCTTTTGGTTCAGCTTTGTCTATATGCATTTCATTGTTGCGGTAACAAATCATCAGTAGACTTCAGACCGAATAAGAAATTATTTCTGATTAAAATTCACTGCAGTTCAACTAAATCTAAAAAAAGCTAATAATACAACAGATTTCATTTAAAATTGTGATATTTTGTAAACTTCATTACTATTAATATGGTAATTAACACTATCAGGAAGTTAATAAGTTTCACAACAAAAATTTTCCAGTTTTAACCCATTGTAGTGTTAAATTTGCGTTAGTGCCACCAAAAAATTAAAAAAAAACTCATCAAAATTAAAAAAAGCGCACCACGCACCAACTAAGGAATTTTTCGCACAAAAAATTTCAAAAAGCACCCAAAATGGTGCGAAACGCACCAAGTTGACAACGCTTAAAATGGATACTAAAATACAGCTTCGAAAATTTAATACGCCTCATTGTCAATAGAGGCGCTGCAGCTCTGCATTATTAAAAACGTACAAAAAAGCAGAGTTGTTAAAGAATTAAGCTTTCCTCTATCTTTTTCTAAAACACCTGTCTTCTCTATCACTATAACTTTCCTAAATAATAGTAGTAGAAGTGTTCGAGTGGAAGTGCTTCGTCATCATCCTTCCTAAATTAACCTCTAACCCTTACATGTAGAAATTTGCTAAAAAAATACTCAGCTTTTCCAACTTTTTTAAACAAATTTCACTTAAATGAATGAAATTATTATAAAATTCTGGCCTTAATTTTTTGTATGGTTTCTTAAGCTAGTTTTATGCTCTTATTTTTTTTCATCTCGTAAAGCCACGTACATACGTAAATAAATGTTGTTTAATAAATTATTTAACTTTCTAAAACTTTAACGTTCCAATAATTTTTTCCTTTTTCTAGTCCATGGTAGTCAGTCAACTTTCTGAAACTTAGATTGTTAGAAAAAAAAATACTAATAACAAAGATAACGAAAAAAATGCTTGCAAAGCAAAACAACTGCACACAAGCGTACATACATATAGACATATTTACATGTGCATGTATGTATGTATGTACATATTTATAATTGCCATTTCATTAAAACATTTATTTAACACATCGATTACATCTTGTTCACCTTAATTCAATTTTTTCTTCTTTCTTGCAATTTATAGACTTCCATCCACTAGCGAAGACAATTATGAAAGTGATGATAACAACGAGGAAACTATACCACCCCACTGCCACATAACCATCAGATGTACAAGAGAAATAGCCGGTTTTAATGGATTGGGCGAAGCTGTACGACGTTTAGACTTCCGCAGTTCAGTGCGGGATCGTCGGCGCTTTCATTACATATGCGCATTGCTAAGGCTGCTGGTGGCCCACAAAGGCATTGCCAATCTGTCGGGCAGTGCACAAAAGCAATTGCTGCAAATGGTGGAAGAGGTGGCTTCACATGGTTAGTGAATGCATTCTACATGCAGGCAAACATACATACATATGTATTTAGTTGTGTGTGTATGTTTGCCTGTTTGTTTCGTCTTTGTTGTTTAAAAAACTTTTAAACTTTTTATTTCCTTTAATTTAAAACATGTTGTTACAAGAAATTTGCTTTTTAATTTATCATTTCCGCTTTTATTTAATGCCAGTTAGTGATAGTCAACAACATTTAAATGTGTTACGTGGCCTGTCGTTGCAATTGCAACACATTGTGTATCAGGAAAATCAAAAATGTTGGGGCAAACCGTTGGGCAGTTCAAATTTGTGGCAGGAACATGTTGAGACCATAAAACGTATTCAACAAGTCGCCAATCAAATTGAAATAAGAGAGGTAATAATATATAAATACATACAGACATATGTATGTACATATGTATGTATATATTTTTTGTTATATATGTAAATAATGTGTTTTTGATTTTTGTAGCCTGGTCCTGAAATACGTCCAAAATTACATGATTTACCCGAAGAATGCATAAGAGAAATTATTTTGCGCATTGGTGATCACAGAGATTTGGAGGTAGGTAAAATATGTATATTTTTGTATTAACACTGCGAATCACTTGAATAAGGTATTTAATTTTAAAAATGTTGAACGAATATCTTTTAGAATAAGAAATTTTTATCTTTTAAAAATGTATAGCCATGTATTGCAAATCTGATCGGGTATAGCGACCAATGAGTACTCAAAAAATATACATAATTAAATAGTCTTAATTTAAGTAACTGCACATAATCCTAATTGTAGCGCAAACAATTTGTACGCTCACATATGTATATTTTCTCAAACAACTAGGACTATAGCGGATTGCAACATACAAGATCATCTCTACTTCGCTTATGAAAAAAAGTAAAATACTTTACAACTAAACATAAAAAGGCACATGCTTATCGAGCGCATTGACTCTCTCTCATACTTACAGTCTGAGTATGCTTATATTCAGGCTATGGATATTTACAGGCCTATTCACAGAAAAAGTCTCAAGTCAGTCACAACTTTTGTTATGACAGAGCTCTATATTTACTCTTGTGACTCGGTCTTAATTTTGTATTCTCGTAACATAGTCACAAAAATCCAAATTTTATATTTAACGTTCTATCTTAATGAAAATTATGACTTTAAAAATTATGGCATTTGAATATTGAATGGAGTAAATAAAAAATAAAAAAATATACATACATACATACATATGTATATAATAACCAAAAGTATCGCATGCCAACTAACACGTTCAAATAATCTACCCCTGCAAATAATGTTGGACTCCCTTGTTGTCCAATATAGATGAAATAGACTAGTTACATCATGGTCCCATGTAATGCAGTCATGGACAATAGCGTTTTCATACAACCATTCAATGCTGCACGATAATTGTTCGTTTAGTCTATAGCTATTCCATATGCGGTAGTTTTGGGGTTAGTCCGATGTAATACAAAGTTTGACCATGTGTCCAACCCTAGGACATCACAATGTTAAATTGACCAGCTTTATTCATATATTTGGAGTAGTTTTGGATTACTCCTACTCCTCTAGTCCTTACATGCATGTATGGACTAGTCGCATTATCTGCACAGAATGAATCCCTATTTTCCTTGGTCACGGCAGAACGCGTGAACGCCTGGACCACCTATCCTTTTTTGTTTTGTTTATTATTGTCTGGAGAAGAATGATATGAAAGAAAAATATTGAGAAATTAGTGCGGAACAGAATAAATCGCGAACATTTTCACTGTTGGTATTTTGCCTGTTTTAGATAATATTAGCCTAAATACAATTTAAAGCCTACTCAGTTTCTTTCTAAGTGCAAACAAAGTCGCGGGAAAAAATATAAATGTAAGGGTAAAATCTGGGAGCACAGCTTGCTCTTCGATTGTTTGTGGAAATTGTAAATCACTCCCAAAATGGGCTATTAGCATAAATGTACATATTATGTAAATCTCTTCTGCCATTTCTAAATTAGTTTCTCTTTTCTTAATATTTTATATTAATTATTTTAGTTTAAAATGCCTGTCACAATTCCTATGACTGTCTACATTCCTACTCTTTATTTTAAAAATGTATGTTGATAGAATTTTGTTTTGAGAATGGGAAATTTTACAAAAAAATATTTCACTTGAGCTTTAAAGTTCATAGTAGCTACCATGGTGTAATTATACAGGTGACTGCGTAAGGATTTGTTATACAAAAATACGGCAACCATAGCTGTGTAAAGAACCGAAGAATGTCAAAAGCATAAAAATAATTGTACTAAAACCAAAACAAAATCGAAGTTTTTGACATTCTTCAGCATAGAGCAAAAAATTGTCAGCTGAAGTAGCGCTGCTACCTAGTTAGATACACCTTGGTAGCTACCAAGCACTTTAAGGCTAAAGGCAGAATTAGTTTTTACTTTCTGTTCTGTTACGAATCAAAAGAGTCAGGTCTCTTTTTTGCTTATATAAATCTAATACAAGTAATTAGTTTTTCTGTTTCGTTCTGTTCTCTTTCGGTTCAACCTGTGAAAATCAAAAAATTTTTAAGTATTTGTAAGTGACAGCATAAGAGTCTGAACACAATGTAACGATTATTTGTTGCGGTGCGGTTTTTCATACGATTTTGAAGTAAAAAACCGCAGTGCGGAACGAAATAAAATTAAAATCTATTTTATTTTCATTGCGGACTTTCTTATTCTCTCAATTTTTGGCACTCTTTCTCTTTCTGATGTTGCCATAGTTTTTGAATAATTGGCAGTGTTCACAACATTATTGTGAACAAAACCATGATTTTGAAGTTCAAAAATTTTTGTCATAAAATATAAAAGTTTAAAAAATATATGTATCTGCGAATGTATAAAATGTTAATCATTTTTTGTTTTAATTACTGCCATTACAAAATATTTAACACAAAAAGTAAATTTTTTCTAAAAATGTATGCACAAAAAAATTAATAAAAATTTAAACAATGACAAGTATTGCCGGTGCCGTCTTCCGTTGTATTATGTTTATTTTTCTCTTCCGCAACGAGAAATCGCACCGCACCGCAAACATTGTGTTTAGACTCTAAGTAATAATAAAAATATTTTGAAATAATTAAAAAAATTAATTTTTGAAAGAAAAATAAAACTATCTTGAACTTTAACAATAGACGATGCAAAACTCATGGCTTTAGTGGAAAACTGCGACTTTTCTGGTCAGAAACAGTTAATAAATTGCTACAGGAAAAGTAAGTACTCAAATCTAGAAGCAGAACGGCACAGCACAGAACAGCAACAGAAAGTAAAGACTAAATAAGCCTTAACATTGCTTTGTTAAGAAATTGTATTCGAAATACAACTTTAATTATTTTGTGATTTAATAATAAATACTGGTAACACCACCGTGTTCAACAACCATTTCACACCTTATGATGTACAACATCGAATACAATTTCATTCGAGTATTCAAATAATTTTTTATTTTATTAAATACATTTTTATTATCTTGAAGTTAAGCAACCTAATTTAAAAAATATAAGCTTCTGACATGGAAGCAAAACAGATAAACATTTTTATGAAGTAAAAGTAAAAAAATATGATGAACATAGAAAAATTATGTCAATTATTTTATTCGAACGAAATGAGTATTTTAATATCCAGCTTTTTCGATTTGTTTTGTTTGAATGTACATCACTAAAAAATTTTTGTATTGTATTTATTTTAATATTTTTTTTATGGATTTTGCTATGTATTTCGAACCAGTTGTATAATTTAGTGATGTTTTCCATCACATGACAAAAATAATAAATTTAAAATAAGAGCTAGCACTTCTAGCTTCATTTTCAGATGTAACATGAATCAATATGTGCTTTATTAACAAAAATATTTGAGGTACAAAATACACATTTTGGAAATATCAACTTAAAGTACCCTTAACAAACGTAGGTGCCTACTTTAGAATTTTTTTTAAAATATTATTTTTTTTTGAATACAACTTTGCTTAACATTGCTTTTCAAAGCTTTGCTAAGTTTTTTTTGAATACGACCCTTAGTCTTTAGTCACAATGTTAAAGTTATGACTATTTTTCAGTCACAATACTTTCTGTGAATAGGCATGTTAATCGGACAAAAAATATAGGCAGGATATTCGGGATATTTATTCATCATTCGCCACCTGTACAAATACTTGTGTACATAAAATGGAATGTAAAATGTGTGGGTGTGTCCGGCTGTTAGAAAACATGATTTATGTGTGGGTGTAAATAAAATAGGCCTGTATACACGCATGTGTACCCGATAAATAGTCAGAGTATACTTATACTCATGCGTGTTTGTGCTGCATAATTTAAAAAATGTGTATAAACATACATAGTTGTTGCATGTTTATAGTTATACGTATTCGGTTTAAAATTAATGCGTGTGTTTGCATTTTGCGTGATTTTTTATTTTAAGTGCACGCATTCAAATTTTTTTGGCGCCCAATACTCAAAGAATACTTCAAACGATACTTTTGTTATTCTCTGGTAGATACATCAACTGGGCGTCCACAATGAGATTTAGTAGACCATATTTTTACTATTGAAATAGTATTTACAAGCTTAGCCTTAGTTCGAGTGTTGTTTTTTTTTTGCAAAAAAAAAAGCTTGAGCGCGAGAAAATTCGCTTTTTTCTACTTTTCAAATCCCGCGGTAGTCTCCCATCAATGGCTATCAAAATGGAAAATGTTGACTTTTTAGAATTTTATATAAAGCAATATTCAAAGCACACAATAAAAAGGGGCTGCCGTTCAATATTCCTAGATTATATAGAATCGCCAAATTCCTAGCCGAACTTTCGAAATGTTAAGAGATTATGGGCGTTCCATTTTTCAGAAATTCAAAATAAAACTGTTAAATGTTTGTGACATAAAATTCAACACAAAATTGCTAATGAAAAATCTTTCAATTCAGACAAAAGTTTATCAAGTTAAAGAGTATCCAATAATGTTGGATTCTATAACATTGTCTATTAGTTGTGTTCGAAAATGTTTAATTTGATAAACAAGTGTCTGGATCAAAACTTTTTTCATTTGTGTTTGTTGGTTACGCTTTTTTGGGCAAATGTTTGACAAGTGTGACCGTACCTTAAGGGGTTTCGTTTCTATATGTAAGTAAATTCAGTAAAGAGCGATCTTGACTCGCACACGAAGTGTACGGACACGTTCAATAAATCGCTTTCAATTTCATCACACAAACTGTGTGTCAAAATTCCTTGAAATTGTTACCTGTGACACAAATTGGATAATCAGTTTCATTTTTTAAATGCCACCGACGAAGAAACAACTCAAATTTGTAGCTGCAATCAATGTGTGTCGTGATCAGCAGTTCTAATTGAATATTAAATTGCCATATAAATGGATAGGTGAATTTGAAAGCAATCTAGTTTTCAATTTAAAAAAGTTTGATTGTGTTAGTAAAAAGTGTGAGTGTACTGCAAATTGAATGGAATTGAAAGGCAAAAATTGAACGTGTGGCCCCCAAGTAAGGCATCGTTCTTTTTTAAAAGAAGTACCTTTTAAAAATACATAATTTTCTAAACAAATGATTTGAACAATGACTATTAGAGATGAGCGATCCCGTGAATTTTTCATAATGTTGCTCCTAGTGGACGTGATGTCTAAATCTCTGTTCTTTTAAACTGTGATTGTGATCACAGTATTTTGTTTACAGCAGTTGTGTTATTTTGAGAAATACTAATAAGAAGAGTAGCAGTGAAATTAAACGTTGACCGAGATCACGGTTTAAAAGTATTTATTAGTATCATTGTGCAATTATACAGGTGACTGCGTAAAGATTTGTTATACAAAAATACGGCAACCATAGCTGTGTAAAGAACCGAAGAATGTCAGAAACACAAAAATAAATGCGTTCGAGAACTGAAAAATTTTTACAAATTTTTACTATTTTTTTACTGGATTGTGTTCGAGTACACAAAATCCAGTAAATGAGAGAGCGAAATGAGAGAGAAAAATGACAGTCCATTTACTGAGTAAATGCAAGTTTTTACTGGACAAATTTTTGCCAGTAAAATCCAGTAAAACGAAACCATATGTTTTTAAATATAAACAAACAAAAGCAAAGGGAAACAAATATTTTAAATTTTTGATGAAATTTTTAAAATAACAAAAAACAAATGTATTAAGTTATAAGCATTATAACATTTATTTAAGATATTCGGGAATGTTATGTATTCCACGTAAAATTAAAACGTGCGGAATTTCCATAGAATTGTTGGAAATACATATGTATGTATGTATTTATAATAACAATGCCGTATGAAACATTTAAAAAATATTTACTTTGTGTACTTTTTTAAAATTCTTTCCCAGTTTTTCGATGTCTTGAATATATCATCCTAATAACTTTTCACCTTCAGGGTAAAAAGCTTAGATACTTTAACGGCCTGACCCGCGATGTTGACAAGTAACTTTCTATCGCTTACTTATATTTAAAACAAAATCAAAATAAGAAAGTTTATTTTTCTTTTCAATACAAGTAAGCTATTGAAACTTTCTTGTCGACATCGTGGACCAACCAAATAAGTTTAAATAAAAACATATGTCCATGTCTAATACCTTTATTATTAAATAAAATGTTCTATCGTGTATTTCATATGTATAATTTTTTTAGCGCCAAAACTGGTAATCAGTTGTTGTATATATTTTACTGGATTTTACAATTTTTCCGTTCGCGTACTTTTAGATGCAAACTTTTTTATTGAGAGTAATTTCTTTAAATTAATCAGTATTTACTCAGTTACTGGATTTTACTGGAAAAGTACTCAAACGCACCTAATAATTGTACCAAAACCAAAACAAAACGGAAATTTTGACATTCGTCAGCTACAAAGCACATGGACGACAAGGTGTATCTAACTAGGTGGCAGCGCTACTTCAGCTGATAATTTTTTGGTCTATGTGCTTTGTAGCTGGAGAATGTCAAAAACTTCGATTTTGTTTTTGGTTTTAGTACAATTATTTTTGTGCTTTTGACATTCTTCGGTTCTTTACACAGCTATGGCTACCGTATTTTTGTATAACAAATCCTTACGCATTCACCTGTATAATTACACCATGCACATGGAGCAAAAAATTATCAGCTGAAATAGCGCTGCCACATGGCTATATACGCCTTGATTAGTATTAGTATTTTGAAATACTAATAAGAAGAGCGACATGAACAAAGAATTAGCAATCAACCCCTTCCAAATATTGAATATTGTCGTAAAAGAGGCAGAGAGATAATAAAAAGTGTGAGAGCTATACATTGTTGCCAGAATAGATGATTTGACAAGATATCGCACATTTACTTCAATAGTGGCATAACTCAAAAAAACCAGTTTTGCAGAAAACGCGTTTTAAGTTTTCAATTTGCGTACAACTCAATGGAGAAATGAACAAAAATTCTACTCTCAGGAGGTGATGGTACTAGCTATTTATATGCAATTTTTACACAAGATAAAATACAAAATGACGCATCTTTCTGCATTATTAACTCAAAAAACTAATTTTTTGAGTTATGGCACTATTGAAGTAAATGTGCGATATGACGATTTTTTCTCGATAAAAAGGTGAAGTTATAAATAATGAATGTGGTAGCTTTAATTACTGTAAAGTAAGCACACCAGAACATTCACAGTTTGTATCAAAGAACTATATTTCCAAAACCTGTTACTTGATAAATTGGGTCACAGTTGTGATTAGTGATTTTTCAATCGCTGTGAAAAAATAACAGATTTGAAAATATGGCTCATCTCTAATGACTATACAAATAACGATTTGAAAATATGTAGTATGTATGTATGTAATTTTTTGTTACCATTTTAGGCCTCAGCCGACGCCTGGAAAATCATGTCCAGACTTGTTAGTGAACAACGCATTTGGCGTGAATTGATACGTTTTCATTTCAACCGGAATCAAATTGAATCAATTTTAGAATTAAACAAATTGAAACATTTAAATGATGTCAAGGATGGTAAGAAGTTCTATCATCAGTTGAGACGTACTTATGGTCTCAACGATGACTATCAATATGCTGAGATATTGTCTTTGTGTCGCTATTGTTGCTGTTTATTTTGGCCCTCGGACGGTCATCCCTGTATTGTCGATCAAAGTCCTGACTATAAACAAAGACTAGAAGAAGCTGGCGGTCAACTGGCTCTATCACAGCCCGTTCCACCGGCACAGTTTTTAAAGTTTTTCTCCTTGTAACTCTATTTTTTTTTTTGAGATATAAATTATATTAAAGCAAAACAAACAAAAAAAAACAAGTGTGGAGAAATAACGACTTTTTAAAGCTAATGGTGATAAAAGAAAACAAAAAATAAATGTGAAACAAAAATTATAAAAAAAACAGAACAATAATATGAAACATTGAAGAAAGGAAGAAAGAAAGTACACATGATAATTAAGCATGAGATTAAATGATAATTTGAGTAAGAAGGAGAATTAAGTGCGTGTTTTGTTAAGGTAAGAAGATAATTTATTTAAAATAAACTGATTGATTGACTGTTGAGAAGATCATTTTATTTAGCATTTTAATTTTTTTGATTAATGCGAAGAGATGATCGTAGTTATTTTAATATTTTTATTTATTTATTATTAAATCTTTATTATTCGTATACATATACATATTTCCTTAAAAAAAACTTGAAATGGCCTTCTACAATAGATTTAAGTGGTTTTTGTATGAAGAACTCATTTTCTTAAGATTGATAAACAATACCTTGTGGGAAATTATTGTGTCGCTTGTATTATCGAAGATTCGCTTTAACTTTTTTTTTTGCCAAAGTTTTAGTTTTCTTATGCAATTTTTATATTTTCACGTTTTGGAGATTTCTTAAAAAAAAAAATAAAGGTTGATGAATTATATTTTCTGAAAATCTGTTGTTATTTTCGAATTTTCGAAATTTTTCGAACACATATTATGAGAATTGTTTTAGAACAAAATTTTCAATATTCGAAATGAAGTATTTTTTTTAAATTTTCGAAATAAAGCAGAAAATTCTGTGAAAGGTTAATTATGTTAAAATATATGAATGTTAGAAATTTCGAACTTTATAACAAAATTATCAATATTCGAAATAGAGTATTTTTTTTAAATGTTCGAAACAAAGTGAAAATTTGGTCAAATTTCAATTTAGTTGAAATAAATATATGAATGCTAAGAATTTCGAACTTAAAAATTTCAGTTTACGAAATACATATGCATATTATGAAAAGTATTTTAGAACATTTTTTTAAATCTTTGAAATAAAGTAAAAAACTTTTTCATGGTTTAATTTACTTGAAATACAATACATACATATTTATGTACGTGTGTGTTAGAAATTTCGAACTTTAAAAATTTTCGGTTTTCGAAATGTATTAAAGTACATTTTATAGAGGTTTCTTCATCCATATTATGAGAACTATTATACAATTTTTGTTTTGTACGTTTTTGCAAATTACATATATCGAACGTTTCTGATTTGCCATTTTATTTTTCGAATCTATGCTAGAAATTTCGAAATTGATTAAATCAATTTTATACTTGTCTTCTCATCCATATTATGAGAACTATTGCAAAATTTAATTATTTTATTTTCTTTCCAAACTATTTTTGATTTTCCATATAATTTTTCGAAATAAATCTGAAAATCTTTTCTAAAGTGCAATTCTAATATATTGCTGCATAAAAATAAAAAAAAAATGTTAGAAGTTTCGAACTTAAACTCGAATCGAACCAGCTTAGGTATTTAATAAGTGATTAAATTTTTATATTTTATGATTTTTTTTAATTTCGTTCATTCATATCTAAAATTGAGAATTTTGGAATACCCAAATTTTGTTCGTTAAATTTTCACCGACTGACTAATGTGTTTTTTCTGTAGCTTGCCGTGAAAATTGTAAAATTATTACTTTGTAGAAGATAACGTTTGGTTTGCTTTTTCTTATTTCTTTTTTAGAATTTATTTTGATTAGTTTATTTTTAATTATTTAAGTTATGCCCCCAAAATTTTACTATTTTCTTGCGAAGAAGAAGAACAAAAGAAAACTATGTATGTGATGTTAATCTTGAAATAAAATACAAAGCTGTAGTGTATGTTTAGTAATAAGTATTGCTTATATAAGAAATTAAACTAAAAACCCCCGACCAGTTTGAAACTCAAAGAAATTACTAAAAGAATAAATAAGATAAATGATGTTACCCCAGGAGCTCGTTAACTTTTAAGCCTCTCTCATGTTAAACTACTACACTAATAATAACAGAAACAGAATATATACAAATTAAAAAAAAAAAACACTTGTAATATTTTGTGCTGATTTTTTTTTTCAAATAAAATTAACTATTTTTTAAGTTTACAACAAATGAAAGAAAATTCACTAATAAGAATAAGCAACTAAAACTAAATTGAACTCAAAACTTATATACACAGTGTGAAGCATAATTTGCTTAAAACCCTTTAAAAAAAGCAAGTTAATTATTTACTAGAACTTAAAGCCCAAACTAAATTTCTTTAATGTGCTGGCTTTTAAAATTAAAACATAAAAAATCTTGAACTAAAAATCTTTAAAAACGAAAGCAGAGAATTGCAAATAAATACATACGAGTATATTATATTTAATTGCATAAATATAAACTAAATATAAAGTATTTATGGATCTATTGTATTAGTTATACGAAATAAAAACAAAAGATATATTAATAATAAAGTGATTTAATATCGTTATGAGGTACACATATGGAAAAAGGATTTCAATTAATGTCCTTAATACAACTCTTCAAAAAAAGTATTATAGGGCCTGCCACTACCACAAGCAAATGAATTGTAAGGATCAACAACAACAACTTTTGGCATATCGCCCACCATATTTTATTTTATTTTTTTTGTAAAAAAGAAATGTTTTAATTATGTATTAAAATTTTATGTGATGGCCTTAGCGAAAAAATAAAAAATTACAAATAAGTCACGGTTCACATACGACAATTTTAGTTGTGCAACTTTTTAATTCATGGGCGAGAGAGAAAAATATGATGGCTCCCCTTTTTATTATCTTCTCCTCTCTCTTGCATAAGCTCAAAAGTTGCTGAACTAAATAGGCATGTCACAGATCCGATCGGAATGATTTTGATGCCGTATTTGCAATTCCGATCGATTTTGTTTCAGGTTCTTCAGATTCCGAACGATTTTGTTTATTCCCAAAAATTATAAAACTTCTGCTTTTCAAATAAAGTATAGCAGTGTTTTGAAAAAAAAAACATGATTAGTGAATATGTAAAATGCAGAACAAAAACAAAACAAATACATAATAGTGTTAAGCCTAGACCCTACTATCGGCATAATCTACCGATTTTCGTCGGCTCCCTGCAATAAAGTCGTAAGTAATAAACCAAAATGGCATTATTTATCAATTAATTTTGGAATGGTGAGCAGTGTGGTGGTGCAACTATGTCCTTATATTTCAATTACATTGTGCCGATAGTGCGATCTAGGCTTTAGTTTGTTTTGTTTGCCTCAACAAGCTTAAGAAATTAAATGCTTAAAATGCTTAGACTTTGTTTTCTTAATATTTTTCTTTAACAAATCAATAAAAATATCCAAAGCACTTCGAAAATTTTAATTAGTTTCATTCCGAGCAAATTGTTCTTTAGGAATTGCATTCTGTGACATGGCTGAAAATTACCGTGTGAACCCAGTATATAAATTATACATGAGAAAGGGGGGGGGGGGGCTACCGCGTATTTCGATTCGAAAAAAAATAACTTACGAACTCGGAAAAGTTTTTGGGGTGTATTAGATACATATTAAGTTTAAAAAAACGAAATGTTTAAAAGTATAGTTTCATATTTAATGAATTTTTTGTTTGTTTATTATTTATGTTCCTTATTATTTTTAACCCCCGGATAAAAAAGGGGTGTTATAAGTTTGTAGTGTGTGTCTGTGTATCTGTGTGTCTGTACAAGTACTCGTATAGACCAAACGGCTGGACCGATTTTGATTTAGTTTTTTTCTGTTTGAAAGGTGACTTGATCGAGAAGGTTCTTAGCTATGTTTTAATAAAATCGGTCCAGCCGCTTAGAAGATATCACGTCTTTTCTAGAAATATTCGGGGGTTTTTAAAATTTTTAATTTTTGTTATTATGCATTCTTTTATGTAAACATTTATATTCGAGAGCCTATATTCAAAACACGTCAACCCAAATTTGGTCAAAATGAGTTTCCGATGGCAAATAGTTCCCCTATGCAATATTCATCTGTAGTATAAATTTCGAATCAAAAAAATTATTTTTTCTCCGTTTTATATAAATTTTCCTTATTCTGATATCTCAAAGTATATTTTTTTGGTGAAAATAAATGCTAATTAACTCCCATCTAAATTTCCAATATTTTTAAAAAATTAGTAATTTATAATAAATCTACGTCATATCTGATTGCATTTGGAATGCTGAACACGAATCTGGTAAGGATTTTGATATCCTATGGCTAGTTTTTGAGATATGGTCACTTTTAATATATTAGTACGGAGGGGTTCCGATAAAAAAAATTGGTAATGCATGTATAACTTTTAAACTGTTAATCGAATAGAAACATTATGTATGGACCGATTATAGTCAATAACAAAGCTTTCAAAATTGATAATTTGTAGTGACCCTGTTACACTGGAGAGTGAGTTAGAGAGTGCTAAAGCTGACCACCTCGAGATTGAAGAGGCTTTCAGTTAGGCTTATGTTATTTTTTTAAGGTATTTTAAGTTTTTTATTGTAGCTTTTCAATTCTTATATCTAGTATTGAGTAAAAGATTTCACAAATTGATTAAAAAATAAATATATTTAAACAAAATCATATTTTTTTCCGACAAAATATGCTAACTCAAAGAAAATATTTGTTTTTTGATCGACTAAAGTATGCTATCTCATAAAAATACGCAAACCAGTGCAAAATAAAATATTTTTTGCAAACCTATAAATTAGTAAGTATATTTAAACCCAATAAAATTTTTCGCTCTACTGAAAAGTTAGATTTTTTGAGTTGACGTGTTTTGAATATAGGCTCCCGATATATGTATGTATGTATTTTAATTTCTTTAGAGTAAGTTTTCTTTTATATATAGCCCTTTCGTGAACATTTTTTCCCTCGAAATATTTCACTTTTTCGCCGAATTGCATTCGTAAATAATTTTTCCCAAGCAATGTTTTCCCTTTTCTGATTCCCCTTATCGTGAATATTTTTTTTTGCCAAATTGCATTCGTGAATAATTTTTCCCTAGAAATGTTTTCCCCTTTTCTGATTACCCTTATCGTTAATAATTCTTTTCACGGAATTTTTTCACTTTTCCCTTAGTCTTGTTCACTTCATTTTTGCAGGTGAACTGATTTATTACATCGCATAATTTTGATACTTACGTTCGAATTAAATATTAAGGGCCTGTTCATCTAAATGCGAACAATATATTCGATCGAATATTTATGTTGGAAACAAACAAAACCGAAATTTGTTTTTGTTTCTAATATAAATTTTCGATCGAATCTATCGTTCGCATCTAGATGAACAGGCCCTTAAAGTTATAAATATTTATTTTTAAAACAAGAGTAATAAATAAAGTTCACGATAACAAATGTTAAACTTAAAGTTCACAATTGTTAACAATAATTCCCTGCAATAGCTTTTTTCATGGAATATGAATCTCTTTGGTTCACATACATTAAATTTTATGTTAGTGCACAGCGCTGGAAATACTAAATAAAGAATTTTTTCTCATTGCAACTAGAATATTTAAAAACACAAGTTTAAAGTTAAGCAGATTTGATTTGAAATCTAAAATTTGTGTGTTTCTTGTTATTAAACTTAAATTTTTTTCATTTTCAATTTACAAGTCTTCTTCTCTTTTTACATTCTATTGGGATCAAGGACCGAAAATATTCATTATTTTCCAAATTTAAACTACAAAAGAGAAGTGGTACCAAATAATACACCAAGATAATCCTTGTAACATTAAAAAACTCAAATTTTTTGCCTACAAAATAACAGTTTTTGATTTTTTTTTTAATTTTATAAAAAAAATATATTAACCGATTTAAAACAGAATATATAGCCAGGGTCTGTAAAAAATCTCTTATAATATGTTAAATTAAATTTATTATTTTATATTTTATTCAGTTTAAAAATTACATTTTTAAGCAAAAGTATAGCCCCAAATACAAAAAAAAAAAACATATGCTTGAAGTGTACGTTAAAACAAAATTTCAATACAAAAGCCGGTTTTAACGTACACTTGAATCACAAGTTATTTTTTTTGCATATGGGGGTAGATGTTAAGCTTTATTATAGAAAAAAATGCGCACTTTTAAATTTTCGCTAATGGTTGACAATTCTCTGGAATTGTCCATATAAAAAATAACAAAAATTAAAAAAGACCCCAATAAACTTATATAACACCCCGAAATTCGCATTTTTTGTTCCCTGTAAATTTTTTTTGGGACTTATTTAATGCTGTAATTTGCTCCCAGGCTTATAAAATATCAAAATAACTAGTGTTTTTTTTTTGTACCTACTTAAATAAATTGAGCAAAACAAAACATTCCTTCAAAGCTCAAAATAACACAAAAATATAACTTTTCATAATTATTAATAAAATATCCGACTGAAATCCTTAAAAGAAATCCTCTAATTTCCTAAGCTTTAACCAATTTCTAAACTTGCCATGTATACGACAAACCAGTTTATATATTCGCGGGAGCGGCGTCATTTTGGGCGTCAATGCATGTTCAGTGATCACACCCAACCAATGTTAAGTATAAATCCCCGAATGAAACATCGGCTGAATTATATTCTACGCAATCCTGTCACTGCCGGTACGCAGTTGAGCGACCAGAAAGCTTTAACCATAATGGAAACGGAGAATGTAACGTACGGCGAACGTGGCATGGATCATTACGAAGGCGGCTGGCCCAAAGAGGTTAACATGAATGATGAGGAATCCACTTTAAGATATAGAAAGAAGATCGAGCGCGAAGACAATTGGGGCATTCAAGTGACAAACTTAGTGCATGGCTCCACTGAATTGGTTGAAACCAATAACACGGTAAACATATATCAAGAATTTTTCATTGATTTGCCCTTTGATTTGTGTGGGGACATTAAGGAGCCGTTTGAGGCCAGACAAAAGAACATATTTCATGATCCAATTGTGGCCTCACCGAGACCAATAACGGCCATAGATTGGGCTCCCAACGACATACAGAAGTTCTTAGCCCTACACACCAATATACCTTTGAAAAGAGTAGACAATCAAGTCAACTCCACAAAGTATCATATGTTTAATAATTTTTACATTTGGAATTTGGAAAATCCACTAAAGCCAGCGGTGATCTTTGAATGTGATGAAGAGGTTTTGAAAGCATTTTTTTGCCCCAAAGATGACAATTGGCTAGCTGGTGGGTTGTGGTCAGGCAAAGTATGTGTATGGAATACTCGTACAGGTAATAAACCAGTAAGTATATGCCCTTTGGAAGCTGCACACCGGGAAGCCGCATCAGCCTTATGTTGGGTACATTCGAAAACGAATACTGAATTTTATACCGGTTCGCTCGATGGTTCGGTGAAGTATTGGGATGGTCGTGATTTAGATATGCCCATACAAGAGATTTTGCTCGATCCTCTTATGTCTGATGAGCAGTCAAGAGATCGTGCCCATGGCGTTACAGTTTTGGAATTTGAGTATACTATACCGGTGCGTTTTATAATCGGCAGCGATATGGGCAGTATTTTTGTGGGCAATCGCAAAGGTATGACGCCCATGGACACTTTGGCTGCTGGCAACTACCGCTTATTTAGTGGCCCCATAAGAACTATTGAAAGAAATCCCTTCTTTGTTAAAAACTTTTTAATAGCAGGAGATTGGTGTGCCAAAATATGGGCAGAGGAATGTAAAGGTTCGCCCACAACTCTGCTGATAAAAAAGAAAAATCAGGTATTATGTGGTACTTGGAGTACAATGCGTTGTTCTCTATTTGTTACGGGTGATATGGGAGGCGAGTTGGATTTTTGGGATCTGTTGTTGCATCAGCGTCGTCCTATACTTACTATAAAATTTTCAAAACCTATTATGTATGTGAAATTTCGAAGTGATGGTGAATATTTAGCGGTTTGTTTAACTAATGGTGACATACACCTTTTGGAATTGGATAAAGCTTTGAAGCAAAGCACCAGCAAAGATAAGGCCTTAATTTCAGCGGTAAGCAAAAAGTCTATCTACATATTTTCTTGGAATGTCTTTGATTTAAGTAAAACTTATTTGTAGATGTTCGAACGTGAGCAATTGCGCTCTAAACTATTGGAAGCTCGTGTAGACGAGATGAAATTAAAAAAACTGACTGCAGCAGAAGAGCAACAAAGTAAAATACTTTCGCAGAGCCAAGCACAAACAACTTTGGGTTCATTAGACTCTGCTAGCCCAGAAGAATTGTTACGTATTATTTCATTGGACTTGGAGTTTCAAGATATTCATAACAATTTCCAAGATAGCATTTTGAAAGTGCAACAGAAACGTCAAGCACGTGAATATGTCATGGAAACCACCGAATTCGAAACGGAAAAAGAAATATCGAATAACGACATGATGCAACAACTGAGCAAAAAGTTAGACTAAAACAAAATGTAATTTTTAAAAGTGTTTTGTTTTTGCTCAAAATGCTGAAATATATTTCGATAGCTCATCTATGTCAACAGCTCTCATATCAACAATTGTAATTATCAATTTATTTCTTAACATATTGGGTTTTTTAATTAAAAGTTTTGCTTCATAGTGATTCATTAAAAATGACCATTTCAGTTTTTCCAAATCTTTTTCGCCTAACAGACGATATTGTTCGATGCTCAAATTTAGAATACGTTCAGCGGCTTTATCCGTTAACTTAGCCTCCCTTAAAGTACCCGTCTGATCGCTTAAGTGTATATTCAAATTGAAGAAATATTCAAAAGTTTCCTCGTTGCAGTCAAGTGATAACGCCATTTGACATTGTTCCATTTCACAAAGAGTTTTATTCCAGCTAATCAAACGATTACAATTTTTGCTGTAATTAAAAATTCGATAAGTTTTTTTTTTGATGGGAAAAGTGCTGCAAGGTTTTACTCACCATTTTTTGCTTAAGACAAAACGTTGTACATCTAAGTTAATATGGGTGATCATAGCGTATAGTACAGCAGTGAATTGATCGCTTGAATCACTTAATTGTCCTTCGATTCTGGTGTATATTTGGCGCACCGTCATTATAGTTTGTATTTGATCAGCTAAATAAAAAAAAGTTAAAATATAAGTGCATAGATAAATACATATAGACGGCCCCAACTCATTTTTTAAATCGATTTTTTTTTGTATATTTAAAAAAAATTTAAAAATTTCGATTAAAAAAAAATAATGAGTTAGGGCCTTTCTATATTAAGATAACAATATGTATTTATATAAGCATAATTATAAAAAAAAGTTATAAAAGTATTCCTTTAATATCGTAAAAACTGATTTCTTGACGTCCATAAAACAAAAATCACAAAAATTCGCCTTTCATGAGGTCATTTAGTTCAGATAAACTGTTTCGTTAAAAATGTTTTTTTTTAGTAATCTTGATAAATTTTTTACAACCTTTTGGCAACGAATCCGCACTCTGTTGTGGCAACATTTCGAATTGTGTCTTTTGCATCGATTCAGCATATTCCATCAACTTTTGCGTCTCCTGACCCAAAGGATTTTCATAAATTAAACTACGCGAAGTGAAGCTGAGTATGCAACCCTTGTAAAACTCCGAATAGCTGGCCTTAACATCAATCAGATGCAAAACCGTTTTCAGAGATTGCCAAATCTTTATGGCTCTATTTATCCAATCCTGATGCCATATAGTTAAAATCATGCCATTAGGCAGACTGTGATCAAACACTACCACTTCCAAACACTTTAGCAATTTGTTATCTTTTATTGCCTTAACCTCACGCAAGGGCCGTAATAAACCCACTACTACCAGGAAATCTGTATGTATGGCGGCAGATTGGGCATCGCGAAAGGAACTTTTAACATCGGCAAGATTTAAGACTGTGTATAAAGGCTTATGCGATAAACGCCATAAATGTTTAACATATTTATAGTTTTCCAAATCGTGAAAATTGTGTTTCTCTATAAAACCCTGACCATCATTCAGCACCAGAGTAATAGGCAGTGTAGCTAAAGGCTGGAATCGTGCCATTTTCGAGTCATGATCTTCAATTTTGATATTATTAACCTTAGCACAAATAACATCAACAATATCACCAATCTGTATATTTTGATTATATTCCTCAATCTTCTCCTTTGGACCCCAACATTTGCAATTAACCACATTTTCCTTGGAGTCTCTCAATGTAAAATTCATGACACCTTTGCATTGAGTATCATTTTTGGCTAGAAATATATTCGGCTCCGTTTTGCTCAAAACCAAGGCTACAATTAACGTATTGAAATCTTCGGCATGTAATTCGCGAAGTTTTTTAATCCTTAATTCAGATAAAACATCAACTTTTTGTTTATTCGACATTATAAAATTTGGATAAATATAGCAAACATCAGTTTGCAAACCGAAAGCGATTGATAAACAACCGCTATTTTGATATTTTGAGAGGGAAAAATTAATATAAGATAGAGTTGCCAGCTTATTAATTATTTCTTAACGGTTGTCATTGACTACACTACACAAAATTTTCATATCGATTAAACAGATTTCATTAATTAAAGCAAATATTTACACAATTCAATAAATATTTTTTTTGAGATTTTCATTCATGGAATACACGTATAAAAAAGAAAGACGCAATTTTGGTTGCGCCGTTTCATTTGGTAATAAGGATGAGGTGCTATTTTCACAAAACTCCAATCGAGAATTGGTTAAAAATTATATACTTAAAAACCCTGTCGATAGAGAAACTCAATATGCCAAGCAAATGTCCCTGAGTGTGGCTAATACGGAAAGAGCTACCTATAAACATGTTGGCATAACACACAATGAGGGCGGTTGGCCGAAGGATATTAATATGAACGACAGTGAGCAAACTATCAGGTATAAAAGAAAAATTGAAAAAGATGAAAATTATATAACCCAAGTGATGAATTTGTGTAAGCCCATGGAACAATATATTTATCAAAATAATGCGGTGAATATTTATGAAAATTATTTTGATAAACTAGAGCCTGCCCCTTTGCCCGAACCTTGTCGTTCGAGAACGGTTAATGTTTATAGGGATCCAAATCCCATCAAAGTGCCGGTTACCCATTTATCCTGGTCACCGGACGGTGGCATAAAAATGGCTGTTAGTCATTGCGATATGAAGTTTCAGGGTGATAAAACCGGACAAAAATGTAATTCTTATATATGGGAAGTGGAAAATCCCAATGAACCCTATTTGACTTTGGAACCTAAAGTTCCATGTGTTTGTTTGGAATACAATCAAAAAGATCCAACCAGCTTGGTAAGCGGTATGTACAACGGCCAAGTGGCTGCCTGGGATACTAGACATGGTAAATATCCTGTAATGATAAGTGAGAGAGAAGTCTGTCATCGAGAACCAGTCAATTCGGTTTTATGGAATAATTCCAAAAGTGGCACTGAGTTCTTTTCGGGGGGCTCTGATGGCCAGGTATTATGGTGGGATACTCGCAAATTAAACGAACCTTTGGATCGTTTGCTTATGGATCCGGTTAAAAGTGATGAACAGGATTTATCGCGATCTTATGGTGTTTCGATATTAGAGTATGAAACTACCATACCAACACGATTTATGGCTGGCACTGAAATGGGTATGCTATTTTCCTGTAATCGTAAGGGCAAAACACCTTCAGAGAAGATACAAATAAGGGTGTGTAATAGGATCCGAGTAAAATTAATGAATTCATAAGTTGAGTATATCTTAAAACAATTTCCAGATGATGTGCCATTTGGGGCCAGTTTATGCCATTATGAGGAATCCAGCCTTTGTCAAAAATTTTCTTACAGTAGGTGACTGGTGTGCACGTATTTGGTCGGAAGATTGTAGGGAAAGTTCCATAATTTGGACGAATAGCAGTATGGCTATGTTGACCGATGGAGCTTGGAGCTATACTAAGTAACTTTAAAAAAATGTGGTTTTGAACGTAATTGTAGGTATAATTATATATTTTTCTAGAGTTTCACAATTTTTTATAACACGCATGGATGGCGTTTTAGACACATGGGACCTATTGCAGCAACAAAACGAACCAGTTTTAACTGTCAAAGTATGCGATGAGCCTTTGTATTGTGTCCGTACTAATGAAAATGGTAAATTTGTTAGTTGTGGTAGTAAATTGGGAGCTACATTTTTAATTGAGGTCTCAGAAAACATGGTGACCTCCAATAAGAATGATAAGCCTTTGCTAACAGCCGTAAGTGTAATTTTATTATCAATGTATTACTATTAACCATAAGTATGTAAATACTTACATATGTATGTTACTATTATATCGAGCATTATTTTCTATTTAATCGTAAACGACAAAAGTTAAAGTTTTCAGGGAAAGGTTTTTTTTTTATAATATTCCCATTTAAAATAGATATTAGTAGGATTTTTTTATTACTAAAACTATTATTTGCGTCATACTTGTATGTATGTAAGCATGCTTGTTTTATTTAAGATGTTTGAACGCGAAAATCGCCGAGAAAAAATTCTAGAGGCCAAATCTCGTGAAATTAAGTTGAAGGTTAAAGCAAATATGGGACAGGATCAGAGTGATTTGACTATGCTAAATGGCAAAGTTAATATAGCGCCATTTAAAAGTGCCTGCGAACAAGCAGAAGCAGAATATTTTGCTGCGGTTGAGCAAGAACGCTTGAGAAGAATACCAGGCAACAAGCGTAGGTGAACATAATGAAGTGATTTGCTTTTTTCCTTTGATATTCTATATATTGTGTTATTTAAATTACAGAGGACTTGGAAGAAACTGAAATTTCGGAAGCTGATAATAGTGTTAAAATTTAGGACAAGTTTAAAAGTAGTTACGTTCTACTAAAGATAGAAGCAAGGTGAATTGATAACTTGAGTTCGCCTTGGAAAGAAGTGTTTAAAAATTCAACGGAGTGTTAATGAGACACTTTTAAGTAGTTGAATATTTCATACACTGCTAAATTTTATTAATTATATTTCCTTTTCAAGTAGGTAATATTAAAATTATATCATGTTAAAATTATATAAGGCGTGTTCCACAAGATTTCGTACAAGTTCGGAATAATGAGAGTAAAAAGAAAATTACTCTCTGAATATGCAAAAGCTATCCAAAATTGCTGGAACGCAAAAAACCATAATTGCCCATCCTAAAATACTAGTGCTGCTTACTTTTTAAATTAAATTTAATTTAAGTGATTTTAGTCGCTTAAAACGCATAACATTATAAAAACAAAAGTTTTGCATCATTGGCAACAGCTTTAAAAATCAAATGAAAATGAGTTCTAAAAAGTAAATTATTTAAAAACAGCATTTATTTATATTAAATAAATAGGGAAATATGTAAAAATGTACTTACTATATTTGCAAACTTGCTGGTTAATTTTTCAGTTCAATATGTAAACAAAAAACAGCTGATTATTTAATTCTTGTCCGAACTTACCCAGAAGAAAAAGTTCGTACTAGTTTGTACAGGAAATGAAAAAATTACTCTCTGATTCGCTCTGAAAACTGCACGAAATTTGCTATCTGGAACGCTTTTGGATAACTTTGTACAAGTTCGGACTGTTTTGTTATGCATCTGGAACAGACCTATAAATTTATCCGCTTCATAAGAATTTAAAATTTCTTGGTTACTCTTTAATACAGCACTGCATTATTCTCTAACATTTTTAGCGCATTTGAAATCACTCTTTACAACACTGCTCACATAAGCTTTATTTAGATTTTCAGATTTTCTTTTTAGTTGTCATTCGTTTAATTTTTTCTTGTAACTTTGTGAAGATTTTGGAGTGTTTGATCATTTTTTAATCATTTTTATTATTTAAAATATTTTAATTTGTGCTAAAATATTAAAAAGTTCAATTGTAATATGTCTAAAATACTAATAATATCAAGAAGCACAAAGAAAAATTAAATCAATGCTAAATTTTAAGAAAGTGTTTTATCAGCAAATGAACGCCTAATTTTTTTCACGAACAACAGCTGCCCTTTGTGATAAAGCAAAAGCGAAGAAATTTAATTAATGGTAAAAGGAGCAGTAGAGTACTTTACAAGTGAAGATAATAAATAAATAATTAGTGCTAATAAGTTATAAATTAAAAATGTCTTAATTTGAAAGCTTGTGTAATGTTTAAGGTAATACTATATTGCGTTTTAATGATGCCATGAATAAGTATCTGTACTAAAATCGAATTAATATGCAATTGTTTGGTCTTACATCTAAAGCTGGCTTGACATTAAATGATCTGATCTTCATATACAATTAATTGATGCGTTTGGTGAAGAGGTAAGTTTAAAACCCTTTTATTAATTTTTGTTTATTTAATGCATCTATTGTATTGCATTTTATGATTATTAAATATGTATGTACATACATATTTTAGTGTTAAGGCATTTACATTTCTTTTAATGCTGCCAGACTGATCAATGGGTATTATGACTTGGTAAATTTCTTGAGCGATTTTTGGACAATGCTAATCACCCTTATTCCAGCTGTCGACATCGACGTCACTTTAACACAATACCAAAAAATTGGGCCTTGTGTAAACGTTATCGAAAACAAATGACTCCTGTTGGCAGGTTTATGCTATTTTCTAGACCTTGAGGAACGGAAATAGATTGTAATTAGCACAAAATTGTTCTCGAGACCGGTTAAACAAGCTCCAATATTTTGATATTGTGTTAAAGTGACGTCGATGTCGACAACTGTAATAAGGGGGAATATTTTTATTGTGTGACCAATTTCAAGGAATGAGGCCAATCTATGGTTCAAATAACTTATATGGGAAATAAACTTTGTGAACATTCAATTTCAAGTAATGCGATAAGAAATATGTTAGTGTCAAAGAACTTTTTCATTTTTACTGCGTTAAGTGCGAGATACATACATATGAAAAGTTTCAATATTTATTAATTTTTGAATTTCGTGAATCATTTTTAAAACATTCAAAATAAGTCCCATTTGAACTGCAACTGCCAATACTTATTGAAATAGACATATTAATAGAAAATAGAACCTACAAGAAAATATTCACAATTCCTGTTTTTTTTTGTCTTCAATCCTTCCTGTAAATTTCTTTTTTGTTTTTTAACCCCCGACTAAAAAAGGGGTGTTATAAGTTTGTAGTGTGTGTCTGTGTATCTGTGTGTCTGTCTGTGTCCACGTACAGGCCAAACGGCTGGACCGATTTTCATTTAGTTTTTTCTGTTTGAAAGATGACTTGATCGAGAGGGTTCTTAGCTATGTTTGAAAAAAATCGGTCCAGCCGTTTAGAAGATATCTGTGTGTCTGTGTATCTGTGTGTCTGTCTGTGTCCACGTACAGGCCAAACGGCTGGACCGATTTTCATTTAGTTTTTTTCTGTTTGAAAGATGACTTGATCGAGAGGGTTCTTAGCTATGTTTGAAAAAAATCGGTCCAGCCGTTTAGAAGATATAACATCTTTTCTGAAAAAAGTCGGGGGTTTTTAAAATTTTTAATTTTTGTTATTTTTAAAACTTATTTAGATCAGATTAATTATTGGTGTTTATTTTTTAATACTTTCCGACGCTATTAAATATGCATTTGTGATTTTTTTTTTTTTTTTTTTGATATTCAGTTGTGATATTTTTACTGACTGAATATGTTGAAATGAGGGCAACAAAATCTGACGACATTGAGGATATTTGCTGTGTAAATATTCCCTAAAGGTCGTGTGCAGTCGGCCAGGAAAAGACTTACATTTTTTTTTAAATTACATAATGGGCTTATGACATTAATAAACTTTACCATTTTTGTTCCGACTCATATTTTGAAATTTTTCTATTTTTTTTCAAATAAGTTTAAATAAATAATAACTTTATATAAGTGTGGTGTTGTCCAATGGTTCAAATATGCATTAATATTAAAAAAGCTGGAATCTTAGACAAGTGATCAATAAATGATTCTTAGCTAGCAGACATAGAAAATTACAAAAAAAAAAAAAAAAAAAAATTGGGAATGCAACGTTTTTTGTAAACTCGGATAAAAAGTAGAGTGGAATACGAAAGTGTAAATAATGTTGATAGTGTAAATATAAATGTATGTATATAAATACAAAAAGTAAAATCAATAAAATTTGTATATACATATTTAGCAATTTAGACCTAAAACAACTGCTGCAAACTGCTGTGTATAACGTGTTTGGGCAAGACCTCTGAAGAAAAAGACTAATTAGCCTTATAGGATTATGGTTATGGATAAATATTTTATTTTACTGCTTTAACGGTTAAGGGATTTTTAATTTCAGTCATCATTAAAAATAAAATAAAAATAAAAATGCATGAACACATCATACAACTAACAATTTAAATAAACATTTAAGTCCAAACATAACTTTTCACAAA
Source organism: Tachina grossa (assembly GCA_949987645.1). Taxonomy (NCBI): domain Eukaryota; kingdom Metazoa; phylum Arthropoda; class Insecta; order Diptera; family Tachinidae; genus Tachina; species Tachina grossa. The sequence goes on from OX465276.1 coordinate 152,175,010, forward strand.
AGCTTCAATGCCTTCCATTATTTTATTTCTAGGGATACTCTGATCATTGTTAAGCCTTGGACTCAACAATGGGGGACAACAAATATTATAAGGCGGCAATAAGAAAAAGTAGTTGATATTAAAAAGTTAACTACTTTTTTGATGTTGTTTTATTTGTTTAATTGAAAAGCATATAGTTTTCAATTTTGAGCGAAGTCAATGCATTTAAAATCCAAATTAAATAAGGATTTTAAAAGAAAAAGTCTTGTAAGCTCAATACTAATATGGCTAGTAGTTTATTAAATGATGATGAGGATAATGCCACACGTAATACACAGCAGCAACAACAACCACAACAAAAAAGTGACAAACCCAACGACGACAATAGTGGTTTGAATACTCAAAATAACAATAATAATTTGAACGAATCATCATCGAACTCGGCCAGCCTCAAAATGCAAGACAATGAAGCCAAAATGAAAAAGCAAAATTTGGAGCAACGCAAACAAGAACTTGAAAAGTTGCTTAACGAAAAAAGCTGGCTGTTGCAACAATTGCAAAAGCAAGAAACACAGATTTTGAATGGCAACTTGGAGAGTATGAATTTGAACGATTTCATTTCAAATCTAGCCACGCAATACAAACAAGAACAAACGGCTGCTGACTCAAACACATACAATACTGGAGATACTGCGTCTACTGTGAGTTGTGGAGGTAATAGTAATAACCATTTGACAAGTGGGGAAGAATCAATTTTGAGACGCAAGCCGTTGACGGCCAAAGAAAATTATCAAAACTTGAACAATAACAATGCACCATCGCATCGAAGACAATCTGAGATTTCCAATAGATCTTCCGAATATGATAATTATCCACAACATGATAATCTATCTACGCATTCCGAAGGCGGCAGAGTTGCTGTAATGCATGGCGCCACTCAGGCCACTCAGCAATATGCGGCCAAAGCAGCCCTAAAGAAAAGATCAGCTACAGTTGCGGGTACAACACCTCAATCGTCGTCCAGCCTGCAGATTATAAGGCAGCAACATTTGGAGCAACAACAACAGCATATAATATATAAACAACAACACCAACAATACCAGCATCCCCAGCAGCATTTATTTAAGCAACATTTTGAACCACATCAAATTCTGATGCCTCACTTGCAATATGCCACTCAAAAGTTTTACTATACGACTCTGCAGCCCCAGGTAAACCATCCAACCCATCAACAGCTACAGCAGCAACAGCTCCAGCAGCAACAGCAACAATATGGACGCTATATAAAAAATAAACAAATCGCTCAACAGCAAACCCTGCATCATAATCAAAATGTAAACAGCCACCATCAACCACAAATCTTGTTGGCACCAGCTACTACCCTCGATAATATATCATTGTATTCCCTTAACTCCAACAATGTTGCCACTCTGCACCGGCCAGCCCAACAGCAGCAGCCGATTATCGTACAATGCGACAAATACTATTTGTCTCCCACGTCACATCACATCTCGCACAACGATGGCGGTGGTTTCATAAAGTCATCACAAAATATTAAAGAATATATATCGCCCCACAATTCGCCACAAAACCTTAATATACGTGACAAAAGTCGTGTTCAAACATCACAGTCAAATTTGGCTCAACGGGGAACTACTCCTGCCTTAGATATCATATCTTTAGCTCCCTCTTATGTATCAATGGAAACTATAGACTATTCAACATCACCAATAGCCGCCAATATGCGATGGAGATCGCAAACAAATCTACCGCCCATGCAACAAAATGCTGGCGCAACAATGGAATTTAAATCACAGTCAAATGATATGTTGAATAACAATCAATATTACAATACCGCCTTAAACCCACCTCCGCCAGCCTCCTCTGCTATAGTGACACAAAACCAAAACTTAGTCCCACCGCCAAATGTAACACAAGTTAAGCCCTTTAAGCCTTTAGATGATATATCTGTTAATTTCTATTCCACTGAAACCCAAAAGAAACTAAAACCTAAACAATGGCTAGAATCATCATTAGATGGTCCTGCTATAAGGCAAACGCCTGTGCATGATGATCATGCCTGTTCGTCAACTACATTTTTCTTCAATAACAATACCCAAAACAGAACAAAACTATCTTCTCAGTCATTAAACACTTCGCGGCACTATTCTATGTCTGCAGCCCAATCAAAGAGTAATCCAACTCCAAACTCCAATCCTAATCACAACAAACTAAGTCAATCCACTTCCTACCTAAATCAATTGGACTTGGCAAATGCCAATTCTTTGTCTACACCCACACCCTCCATATCCCAACCTTACAATTTAGAACTATCTCCGAAAAGTTCAGGAGCTTATAAATATATGGCAGCCCAGCAAAAATTTCCATGTAGGCCAACTCCTAGTGTGCTCTATGTAAACACTTCTAATACAAATTTGGCCCAAACAGCTACACCAACTCCTCCCTTAGCGGCGGCGGCGGCTGCTCTTTCACCCGACATACGCATAGAATCCCCCGTCAATATGACTGTAGTCCAACCGGCCACATTTCAGCCCTACAAGGAAGTCACGAAGCCTTTTGAAATGTCTGATTTTTATAAATATTCCACGAAATATCGTCAAAAGGAAAATAATGGTAACAATACGGAGAATTAATTAATTTTTTTTGGAAGGAAAAAAATGCATGTAAATTTTGGAATTTTATAATTCACAAAGAAAAAAAATCTTTTATTTGTTGAGAAATGTGGCAATATTGTTAAAGACAAGGGAAATATTTGATGCAGTAAAACAAGGGGAGAGTATATAGAAGTCGGTAAAACAGTAAATTTTATCTCAATGGCATTTGCCATCGAGGGGCAACTCTTGTCAAATTTGTATGGAAGTGTAGCGCCGTGATACGTTATATTCCCACCTAGCTACTTTGTTAAGCAAAATTTATATTTTTCGAAAAAAAAACGGGTTTATTGAATTTATTCCCTTATTTAACAACATATATTTCTGTAGTAATTTCCGCAAACATCGATTTACAATTAAAAATATCAAAATGTCGGATACTAATTTTTTTTTTATAAAAATACCTTTTATTATTTCTAATTCATTATTTAACAGTGGAATTGAAAGTAAAATTCAACTTCATCAAAATGATCAATTCTGAAGGAATCCATAAAAAGAATAACCAAGATATTGCATAGAAGAAAAGTGTGATCTGAGGGAAATGAAAAAAGATAATGTGAGGTTAATACAAATTGGCGTGCGGTCTGTTTTAAGTGGAGGGGTAGTGTATGCTGTTTGTCATTTATAATATTAGTTGTATAAATTGTTATAATAGATTATATTTAAACTATACTTTTGTCTGTAAGTCCTGGTTTAGACGAGCGAACATTTGGAAGGAAAACATATGGATTTCTCTTTTGTTGTTACCCTCGCGGTCACACAGACGAAAATGTTGCCGGCGACATTCCAATATTATTGTATAAAGCAAACATATTTGCACTTATATGTGTGTATTGTAGCAAAGAATATAAAAACAAAGCGTGTCGCCGATTACCGAACACAAAAATGATTTTTCTTCCCCACCCGTAAATTGCTTCACAATAAAATGTTTCCCTTCCAAATGTTTTCGTGTCAAACCGTGGTCTCAGCGGCTGGTTAAAAGACAAACTTGTCTTATAAATTCAGTTCTAATGCTGCTACGACTTTCACTATCACTTGTGGAAATAATTCAGTATATTCTCAGCCAGTTATACGGAACTGCTTTCCTTTCGAAAATGGATTTTCTTCATATCCGTAATTCGCTTTTTCGAAAAACAAAAAACGGGAAATTTGGTTGGAATTGAAATAATTTTTAAAATTTACGGCTTGTCCCACGATTTCACCGGCAAACGTTCGATCGACAACGTGTATTGCAAACAACAATAACATTTGAAAATTTGTTATTTTCAATATAAGTATTTAATCGAACGATTTCAGGTGACATCGTGGGACAGGCCGTAACTTCTGTTTCTCCTAAAGTGTACTAAAAAATGCAGCATACTTTTAGGAGCATTTCCCTACATGCTCCCTAGTCTTTTCAAGTTAAGAATTTCAATGTATGCTTTCAGTATTAAAAGCTGAATTCATCCATTTTGCTACATTAAAAATTTTTCTTCGGTCAAAAAATATATTATATGTACTTTGACAAACATTTATTTTATATGGGAAAGCAAAAGGAATCGTATTCCGACAGGAATCTGTAATAAATCTTGAATAATATGTTTTTGAAATACATATATAATAGAACTTGTAGACATTAATAATACAATGTTTTTGCAAGAAATTAATCTCGACTCTGATACATAGGTAATTTACTTCCTTTCTAATTACAATATTCTAGAACTAATTATTTAAGAACAAGCACAAAGCTTTTACGCAACTTATTTGTTTCATATTTTGATTATTTTAAATTTTTATCATTTACTTTATTTCTAACTTACTGAATATTTTACTAATATACTATAACATAATTTGATATTTATATTAAACTATAACTAAAACTATTAAAAAAAGAAATCTAAGAGTAGAAATGCGAAGTTGCGATTAATGTTACGAATTCGTTTTCTCAGAAAAAAAGGATATAAAATGTACTGTACATTTTTATAATTTTGCAAAAAAAATTTTCTTTTTCGTATGTTTATTTAGTACGACAGCATGACACACACTGCCAATTTTATAATTGTACGATATATCGTATGACTTGAAGTAACGTATATACCAAAAATCTGCCAACGCGTAAAATCTACGCCAACTGCATTTTGTTTATTTTAATTTTAAATAATATTTTATCGGTCTAATTTATAAAAAATATTTTAGGTTTATTACATAGCGTCTATACCTGATATTAACTCTGATATAATATGAGAGAGAACGTCGGCAGAATTAGAAAAAAATATATTAATATTGATATTAATATCTATGTAGGGGAAAACGTACTCTTGTAAATATCATAATATTTCATAAATATCAGGCAGCCGTGCAATAAACATCTTCGTTCATTGTAATAGTAATGTGTGTTTCATAAAAATTTTGGTATTTCCTTAATACATCGTGCATAATTAAAACATTTCCGCATTTTTTTTTTATCAAAAAATATTAATTTCCACTGTAATAGACAAAATTCTCTTCACGTATGTGTGCGTTTTTTGACACTTGATATCATAATATTGTTTTCTAAATATATATTACGAAAACAATATTATAATATCTGATATAATATTAACATAATACTAATATTGCAGTCCACACGTAATATAATTCGCTCTTCTATGAAATTTGACGTTTGCTGATAGAAATATATTTGATATTATATCAGGTATAGACGCTATGTTACAGGTTTATTTGACAAATTTCCCATAGAAATATGTCAAATAAACGCTTAATAAACCTGAAATATTTTTTATGAATAACATAGCGTCTATACCTGATATTAAATCTGATATAATATGAGAGAGAACGTCGGCAGAATGAGAAGAAAAATATATTTATATTAATATTAATATCTATGTAGGGGAAAACGTACACTTGTAAATATCATAATATTTCATAATTATCAGGTAGCCGTGCAGTGAACATCTTTGTTTATTTGAATAGTAATGTGTATTTCATGAAAATTTTGCGATTTCGTTAATACATCGTGTATAATTAAAGCATTTCATCACTTTTTTATCAAAAAATATTCATTTTCATTTAAATTCACAAAATTCTCTTCTCGTATCTATGTATGTGTGCGTTTTTTGACACTTGATATCATAATATTGTTTTCTAAATATATATTACGAAAACAATATTTTAATATCTGATATAATATTAATATAATACTAATATTGCAGTCCACACGTAATATAATTCGCTCTGCTATGAAATTTGACGTTTGCTGATAGAAATATATTTGATATTACATCAGGTATAGACGCTATGTAAAGGCAGAATTAGTTTTTACTTTCAGGGGACTGTTTCTCAAAACTACAATTTACAAATCTACAAATAAAATACACACAAAACAACAATTAAATTTTAAAAAGTGTTGTTGTTTTGTGTGTATTTTACTTGTAGATTTGTAATTTGAAGTTTTGAGAAACAGGCCCCTGTTCTGTTACGAATCAGCTGACTCTTTTTTGTTTATAGAAATGTAGTACAAGTAGTTAGTTTTTCTGTTTCGTTCTGTTCTGTTTCGGTTCAACCTGTGAATATCAAAAAATTGTTAAGTAATTGTAAGTGACAGCATAAATTAAATTAAAAAATTTTGAAATTAATTGTGAGTGTGTGCTTAGAATTAAAAAAATTTTAATTTTTCAAAGAAAAAATGAAATATTGGAACTTAACAATGGATGATGCAAAACTCATCACTTTAGTGGAAAACTGTGACCCTTCTGGTCAGAAACAGCTGATAAGTTACTACAGAAAAAGTATGTACTCAAATTTAGAAGCAGAAAAAGAAAGTATTTATACTTCGTGGTATAGCGAACATTTGACAAAGTAAACTATGCCTGTGAATAAACAAAGTTTAAAATAAAATTTATGAGACTTTGTCCAAGCAAAGACCCCTCTTATACGCGCAAAGCTTGCTTTGCAAAGACTTGATTTAGCTGGGGGAAAAAGAGGGTCATACTTTCTCTCTGTCTTTCGCCCAGCTCAATTGAAACTTTGCAAAGTAAACTTTGCGTTTCTAAAATGGGTGAAGAAAGTAAACTTTGCGTGTGCCAAAGATGTGTAATTTAACATAAAATTTGCCCACTCGATTTTGAAAATGTATATGCCTTTCTGTGTTAATAATTTCAGTTTGGGTAGCTCTTCCTATCTATGATATATTCAGTGTTGTCAAATATTTGAAAATCTTACCAAAAAACAGAACTAATTTTTGAATGGTATAGTTTTTCACAAAATAATAGACAGATAGACTATCAAGTTTCTCCGAAAAATACTTCAATTTGTAAATTTTTTGTTTATAAAAATTATAAAAAGCAAAGAGAACTGACGAAAACATAAGAGCTTTATTAAAATTAAAATAAATATACAAAAAAAAAAAAAAAAAAAAAAAAAAACATCCGCAACCGCCTTATGCAATCGTATATCTACTCTAAATAAACCATTATTTGCTCAATTGTTATAAAATATTATACATACATACATATATGAAAAAAAAAAACAAATATAAATTTTGACAAACCAGTGTCTTAATAACCATAAAAAACAAGAATTCTTAAAAAATATTGCCTTAAAATGTAGTTGTAACTACTAAATATAAACACAATAATATAATTACATACATATAAATTTACGTCCCTTTTCACAATGTATGGTTAAGAGTTAACGTGAACTTTAACTGCAAGGTCTTCATACAAACTTGCCGTTAAAGTCCCTGTTATCTTTAAATCATACATTGTGAAAAGGCACGTTATATGTACTTATGTTGTATATTTAAAATTGTAATGCTCAAATCTAATTCTTAAAAATTTTTGATTGCACATTTGTATTTTTTTTATTTACATACATGGCATTAGACAATAAATTTTATATTAAATATACATACATACATATTTATAAAATATTTTTAAAATTTAATCTATTACATTTACTTATATGATATGTTTTTTTTTTAAATAGCTAAATTTTTATAAAAAACAATGCTTCATGTATATAGAAGTTTTAATTAAAATTTTATATTGAATAAAAATATATACAATGCATACGTACTAAAAATAAAAATGGAAAACTCGGCTTTCATCTTACGGATATTGCTGAAACCCAAATCTTGGTTTATTTTACGCAAATCTGACTTTTCAGCTATAAGACTCGCATGTCTGTCAAAATATCAAAAAAAAAAATAATAAGGCTTGCAAAAATTTAAATATAATGAATGAAATACGTAGCTACATTAATGCATATGTGCATATTTGGACTGATAAGAAATTTAAAATATCGTCGAAATTACAGCAAATCAAAAAGTCTGGCAACTGCAACAATTCATAAAAAACACCCTCCCACCTTTTTAGATAATTTTTTAAGGTTATCTGCAATGGTGCATTCTTGCATTTTTATTAGCACAAATGCTTTAGTTGGATTTTAAACTTGCAAAGAACTAGTCTGGTGGAAGTGTTTGTCAAAGAAGTTAACAATTAATTTAAACTAATAATTTAATTATATTTGTTTGACAATAATATAAAATTAATCAATATTAAAATGTTTCAAAATGCCTTCAGTGAGTTGTTGTTTTTTGCTTTATTAATAAAAATGGAGGAGAGTCTATTTAGGACTACAAAAGTGAGAATTACAAAATTTATTTTGAAAAGTAGAACAAACATTAAAAAAGGAATGATACGAAATAATGTAAGTTTTTTTTATATTAATACAAAGACTAAATAAGTAAATAATGAAAAAAAAACATTAATGCTCAATCAGTTTATAAACTGATTATGAGAACTATTTTAAATTGCTGACATGCCCTCATATGCGAACATAATTTTCTTCACATTCCGCATTTGAATGACATTAAAGCATGCAAAATAAAACATATAAAAATTATGAAAACATGATCATACACGTTTGCATCTCCCTTGTTCCTCTAAAGGTGGTCAACTCGAAAGTTCGCGATTTTCACTTGTTTTTTTTTTTCAATAAAACTAAAAATCTTACAATACTTTCTCTACTCTTTCCTAAAAAAATCGGAACAAATGCAGTCAAGTGGAGCAGTTCGAAAAAAATGTCTCAAAAAGAAATTTAAAACATCGCCGAAATTACATCGCAAATCAAAAAGTCTGGCAACTGCGACAATTCATAATAACACCCTCCCGCTTTTTTAGATACTTTTTTAAGGTTATCTGCAACGGTACATTCTTGCAGTTTTATAAGCATAATTGCTTTAGTTGGATTTTAAACTCTTAAATATGTAAGTGGTCTAGCGGAAGTGTTTTCAAAGAAGTTAAAAATTAAGTTAAACTAGTACATAATTTAATTTGATAATATTTGTTTGACAATTATCTAAAAAGAAGAAGGTCATAAGTATTAAAATGTTTCAAAATGCCTTCAAAAGGCTTTTTTTTCATTATTAATAAAAATGGAGGTGAGTCCATTTAGGACTACAAAAGTGAGAATTACAAAATTTATTTTGAAAAGTTGAATGAACATTAAAAAATCCAATATGGGCATTTCCAGGGTGACGAACGTTACTGTCATACGTCTTAAATGGGGAAGAAAACCTAAAAAAAATTTTATTTTGTTAATTTTGTAATTTTTGAACAGCATTGGACTGGTTTTATATTAAGTGGTAAATCTGTATTTTTGTATAAATAGGTTTCTGAGATATTAGCAAACAAAAAGTGATACGAACGTTACCAAAAAAGGAAGTGGTGTTGATTCGCATCTATAAAAATGCAAAACTCTGCGAAATGAATCTCGCTTTTTCTAAATCACAAAATTTAAATTGATCTGTACAAATTTCGCTTTGGGTTAGTGCTTGTTGCGTTGAAATTATTTTATAAATGTCTTGTATACAAGCAATAGTTGATACGTAACGTTACATTCGTTACATGACATATTTTTTCCATAGTTATGTATTTGAGAAAAATATAAAAAATTTTATGTAATTATTAATTTAATACAAATAACAATGCTGTTCAGGATATTATGTATCTATCGTCTTACAAAATCATCATTTTTAAAATTTTTTTAGCAAGTGATACATATTAAATTTAATTGAACTGGAGTGAATTTTAATCAGGAATAATTTCTTAATAGGGAGTAAGTTCAGTATTTTCCATTCTTATTGAATGAAATATTTTTATTAATTAATGTGAGTTTCTAAAGAGAAGAAAAATTAAAATTAAATTCGTCTATGTTCTGGCATCCACATCGTTTTTACATGTTTTCTTGTGAGTTCGGATGTTAAAACACATGTTACACCTGCTTAAGTTGAATTTAGAAAATACGGCTAGTATGTGTTTTAGAAGAAAACAATTTGGAAATGGACGATTTGAAATTTTTAGAGTATTTCGTTTTCACTTTTGAGCAAAAAACCCGTATTCCTTTCACTTGTAAACAGCATTGTGAAAAAAACGCAACAAGAAAATCAAAAAAATTTTAAGTCATCCGTTTCCAAATTGTTTTCTTCTAAATTTGGATGCTAGAACACATACTATTAATTTGAATTTTCTAAATTTCAACTTAAACAGGTGTAGCATGTGTTTTAACATCCGAACTCACAAGAAAACATGTAAAAACGATGTGAAAGCCAGAACTTTGACGATTATCTGACCTTCATTTTTCTTTTTATCCCGATATCTTTTTGTCTCACACGATTTTTTTTCTCTTTTAGGAAATTGTCATCTTTGGTCAACTTTAACACCCTTTTCTAATGTTTCCGCATTCTTTCTTTTGTTTTTTGATCTATACTCTTATCTTTAATATGTCCTTTTTAAATTGTTTCTATGACGCTTTTCATTTTCTTTTTTCTTTTCCGCCAGCTTTTATACCTCTGCATAAAAAGATACGTTAACCCATAACAATATTTTTTTTTTTTTGAAAATAAAGCATTATTTACGATTATGACCTATACAATCTTCGAATACTAAATAAAAAATATTTATAAATTTTAGTTTTTGTATAAAATTTTTCTTACAATGACGAACGCTATAAACTTTGCCTACCTCAAAAGGCATTTGATTTGAAAATTTTTGCAAAGTGCAAAATATTTTTAAATTCTGTTCCTCAAACTTGTTTAAAATCCAACTTTTAAGACACCTGGTCCTAACGAGTCAAATATAACTATAATATTTCATCCTTTTTGGAAACGAACGTTACATTGAAGGATAACAAAAAACAAGTGGAAAAGATTAATGTTAAAGGATATTTGTTTACTCTCTCTTCATTTGTTCCTAATAGTTGTAGTTTTAAGAACATATTTATGGAAAAAGCACAACCACTACATACTTATTAATGTTTTGAACATTAAAGAGGAAATATGATTAAATATTACTAAGATTTAGAAAAATAGAAATTAATTTTTGGCAGCCTAGTTTTTCTTTACTACAACTGAGATGGCGTATAAATACACTACAATCAAATTAATTGAAGGGTTTTTATGATAGTATCGGTAAAGCAAAGCTTTTTAATAAAATTTAAATTTTTGGTCATGGTTTACCTTTCCGTGGAAATGCTCATATACGAATTAATGCAAGTTTATATTAATGCAAATACAATAAATAACTAATGAGAAACAAACGTTAATTAATTATAAATCGGTTGTAACCCTACGTTTACACATGCAAGTACCTTGCATGCAAGCTCTGTTTACGTATTATCAACGAAAATTTCATACAAATGCCCGACTGTCTTGCAACTTGCATGTTTGCCTTGCAGAGTTGTCCATAACATAAAAAAGTTTAATTTTGAGGGAACCAGATAGTATTGAACTTAATTCGTGTTATTTTAATGTTATTTATGTCTAAAAAATTCATTAACCGCTTGATTTATGAATATTTAAGAAAATAAATACTAAATTAGTTTTTAAATGTATTTAAAATTAGTAAAAACTCATATAAGATTACACTGAGATCCAGTTAATTTCTACTAAAGTGTTAATAGGGCAACATTGCCAGCTAACTTCCCATTTACTTGCTGCAAGTGAAACAAGTCACTGTCTTGTAAAATTCCTTGGCAGTTGAGTTGGAAGTTGACTGCAAGTGCCGAAAGTGTAGTTGTGTTAGTAAAAGAGTTTGAGTGTATTGAGTTTTTCGAACTTGCACGTGTAAACCCTAGGTAAAGTGATGGTGAAAGTTGCTGACGTAACCTAATAGGCGAACATAATAAGTCTGGCAACTTCAACAATTCATTACAGACACGCGCCTTGTCTTTTAGATAATTTTTTAAGACTATCTGTAACGGTACATTAATCAATTTTTATAGGCACAAATGCTTTAGTTGGATTTTAAACTTGTAAAGAACTAGTCTAGTGGAAGTGTTTACTAAAAAAATAACAATTAAATTAATAATAATTTCATTTATAATTAAATAAGCAGACATAAAATATTTTTTTGGCAACAATCTAAAATGAAATCTTAGAATATTAAAATGCTTCAAGAAGTCTTCAGTGAGATGTAATACAAATAGAGATGCGTCCATTAAGGATTATAAACGTGCGATTTATAAAATTTATTTTGGACAGTACAATACACATTAAAAAAGGAAATAATGTAAGTTTATTTATTTTAAATTGTTATGAACTTATTTTGAAATTGATTTATAGTTTTTCATATTTTCATATTTTCATACATATGTACATATATATACATGTGTATATATCGCACACTAAATCATAAATAGTCACAACTCAAAATGATCAAAATGGTTTTGTTTTTTTATAAACCAGTTAATAGGTGTAGGTGTAAATGCAAAATATCGTAGCTTTTCTTTAAAATCCAACAACAAAATACACAAAATTCAAAAATATATATTCGCCCAATTCACAATCTTGTGCAAATGGTCTTGCATCGTTGCATGTGCAAATTGGTATAGCATATTGATACTCACCACTAAGAATTGTTAAGTGGTGAGTATAAATATACTATCCATTTTTCACATGCAATGATGCAAGACCATTTGCACAAGATTGTGAATTGGGCTATTGCATTTACAGTTATGCAAGACCATTTGCATCAATCACAGAATACCGCCACTAAAAATTAAAGTAGTGTTGCAGCACCCTCGTTGTAAGGAGCGGAACTAACTTTTTGAGCTGTGTAGCGAGTATCAGCAGCATTAATTACTGCCGTTAACTGTAAAAGCAATGATCGATCAGTAGTAACTATATCTACGCCTTCGTCACTTAAACAATAATTAAGACATTGTCATACTAATACACATCAGGAAAATGATGTTAATGTTAGTAACGTAATGTTATGGTTACTGAAAGTCGGCCCGAACCTGGTCATGATTAGTTTTAGTAACTCATGCTTTAACTACTTCAGCAAACAGCACACATCAAAAAGTCTAACAGATTTGAATCATCGCAAAAGCTCGTAATAATTTGGAGAATTATATAACTATAAAGAAAAACACGATGTTATCTCAATATTAATATTGAAGCAACTTGATGCGTATTTGTATGTATGTAGACTTTCAATTTTAAAAGCGTTACTATCATTGGCTTAGATGGACATTTATTCTAAGAGATCATTATTATTGGTGGTCAGACTTAGGCAGTGCTGATTACATTTTGTAATTGATTAAACATCGATTACAAAACTATATGCAATTGTAATTGAAAGCTTTCATTATTATCATCATCATCATTAAATTTTGTTGTAATTTAGAATTAAGAAAAACAATTACATTTAAAATTAATTGTGGTGGTGAATTAAAAAAATTCAGTTATATTAACATGTAATTGCAACGGAAAAAAAACCAATTACCAATAGGAAAAATTATTCCTTAGGAAAGTAGTTATAGAAAATGTGAGTAATAATTATTATTTTTTATTAATTACAAAAATATTCAATTAATAAACTTCAAAAATTATAACAACAACCCTTTTTGCATACATAATTAAATAAAGTGTTAATATCGGTAACTAAAACTACAAAAAATAGAACTATTTTTTAAAAATTTTCATCTGCACTAATTCACACTAGCTCATGCAAAATTTCATTACAATATATTACTTGCGCGTGTCATGCATAAAAAGCGATTACAATGGGATGTAATTTGTAATTGAAATATGTATGTATATATATCTAATTACAATTGCAAGTAATTGTAATTGAAGGTTTTCAATTGCAATTACATTTTGTTATTGTAAAGAATTGCAACAGTAATTCTGCAAGCTCCCCAGGAATGTTTTTTCTACGCCAATGATTAGTATTGTCATTAAAAAAAAAAATTTAAACTTAGATTACTATTATTGTCATTTGTAAAAAGGAAATTCTAATAGAGAACTTACCTTAAAGAGGATTACTTTTTGTGGAATCGACAATAAATATTGATAAATGCATACATACATATGTACATACATAAATATATGCATGTACATTAGAGTGGCCTTTATTTTTAACCGACTTCAACAAAAGGATGAGGTTAACAATACGTCTCTATTTCTTTTTCGCGGTGTTACTTCATAATTCGGTACATTTTAGACCGATTGCATGCAAAAACTCTTTTTTTTGTCTTAGAGGGTATAGCTTCCCATTGGTCCCATTGTAAAAAAGTGCGCGGGGACACCCCCACAATTTTTTTATTTAATTTTATGATATTCTACTTATTCCAATGCTGCGAAACCTATCAAACATCTTTGGTTCTTGTACTTACACAATATGAAAGTTGAAAAAATGGGTGGAGTTCCGCCCATTAAAGTTTATAATATTTACGCGGTTCTACTTAAACGATTTTTACGAAACTTACCACACACCTTGAGCTCTAGAATATACACAATCCTCCGTTTAAAAAAATTGTCGAAGTCACGCTCATTAAAATTTAATATTTTATTTTAAGTGGTTCTACTTTACCGATTTTTACAAGAGTTAACATGCACCCTGAGCTCTGAAAAACAATCTTGCATTTAAAAAAATTGGCGGAGTTACGCCCATTAAAACTTAATTTTATATTTCATGTACTTCTTATCTTCTTCTATCAGATGTTTGCATTGAAGTTCGTTTTTTTTGGCAAAAATAATTTTTTTATTGTGTTTTAGTGGGTGCGTCCTTCAACCCCATTTATTCAATAAAATTTGTTTGCATGTGACTATCTTTAAACCAAAAAACATTTTACAAGAATATGATATATGGCAATATTTTATCTCTTCTAGTCAATAACATTAGCCTGAAAGAAAGTTTTTTGCTAAAATTAATATTTTAGAAAATAATGAAGAAAATAACTAACAAAATACCAAAAAATTTTTGTACAATAAGAGCTTATCTATCTATCTATATAATTAATAGGCAAACATGTGTTTTGTAATCCCTTTTACGCTGGTACCACTGCACCGATTTTAAAAAGATTTATATGGTTTTAAAGGATTTTTTATACAGATGTGCAGAATCTATATTTTATTGAAATCGGTTTAGTATTTTGGGAGCTATAAGCGTTTAAAGTTGCTACTACTACATGCAAACATATCACACACGCATTTATTAGCTTACAAGTAAAAAAAGAAACAAAACATGAGTGCGTGTGTGTGGGTTTGTAGTATTTCTCTTGATCTAACAATTTTTTTCTCTTATTTGTTGTTGTATGAAAGCCATAATACTTATAGGAAGAGAGTTAAATAAATTGAATTAACTTGGTTAAAGGGATTTTGTTTATGTTTTTTTAATTTCATGTATTATTTAATTATGCTTGCATATGTATGTAAGTTTGTGTGTGGCTGTGTTTTAATGAATTTTTTATGAGGTTTAGATACATTTTCTTTGAATCTCAAATTATTTACATTTTGATTCTAGAATACGGACGAGTGTGTCGTCCGTTTGGCATATCTAGTATCTATTAAATTATTTCATACATACATATAGTAAAAAAAACTAAAAAAAAAAAAAAATAAACAAAAATTACATTGAATAAAGGGGCATAAACACAACTTATCGATATTAAAATTTATTTTGTATATTTTTTTATACAAAAAATGAACCGATTTGGAGGGAGAGAATATAAGAAATCAAAAAAAAAAAAAAACTCCATACAACTAAGGGCCACGCTAATGTATGTACATGGTACATGAAAACGTATGTATGTACATGTAAATATGCATACATATGCATATGTAAAAATGTTTCTGGGCTGTTCTTTTGATAACTATGTATCTTTTCGTAACCTATTTACTTTTCACAAGATTATTAAGAGTGGTAAACCATTTAACTTATGTAATGCTTTTCAATTTTCACCTAGGAATAGGAACCCTCACCTTATCTTGCCACGAATCTTTAAATTATCCTTTTCTTTGTCCTTCCTCGTTAGGGTAATTAGTCTCTGGAACTGTCTGCCCTTAGTACTACTAACCTTTTCGCATTCTAATAATGCTTTTAAGCTTAAATTACTCAAACATTTCTCCTCTTAATTGATGTGAGCATTTGTTCTGTTTATTTATTTTTTTTCCCCCCTTCCTCTTCTGCCTATTTGACCCGTTACAGCTAATTTTGTAGTTCCTGCCCTAATTGGACCTCTGTACTAAAAAATATATATATTAATTAACAAATTTTATGTTTGGGGAGTTTTATGAGATTGTTATTTTTTTTTCCCCCACCTTTTTCCAATTAATTATTACATATATATAAGTATTCTATCCTTTTTAGTTTTTAAGTTTTTTTCATGATATTATTTTGAAGTTTATATATTGTTATTAGTTTTCTATTGAAATACTCGGGTATTTTGCTATTTGTAATATTTTATTGGCCTTGTAGGCTTACTATTACAAAACTGAATAAATAAATAAATAAATAAATAAATATATGTACATACAAACATACACTTGGATATACTATGTACTAGTGATGCACGAATATTCGTATTCGTATTCGAATTGCCGAATATTCGACCATTTTTAATGCGAATACGAAGCATTCGTATTCGTCAAATTCAGGCGAATACGAATACGAATATTTTTCCAAAAAAATCAAATAAATAAATGCATAAATCCTAAACTAACTTTAAATAAATGGATAAAAATATTAGTTTGTACGAATCCATTAATTTTTTTATAGAAATTTGTGCTTTGTATCATTTTCAAATATTATTTACTGACGATCATTAAAATTTTGGGTAGTTTTTATTAACTTTAAAGTACGCCAAGAGGAGTATAAAGTTCTTTTTCATAACAATTTTTTAATATTTCATATTGTAGGCGTAAATAGAACCAAAATTTAATGTATATAAATTTCACATGAAATATTCGTATTCGTATTCGCGAATATCGTTTCAAATATTCGCATTCGTATTCGCGAATATCAAAAATTGACATTCGTTACATCACTACTATGTACATTAGAGCGTCTCGCCCAACAGGAAAAAAAAGTTCTCCGTACACCAGCGAATATAAAGTATTGTTCCAAGGACATTTCAAAAAAAAAAATTTTTTTTGCCGAACGTAGGGGTTGCCTTTTTAGTTTTTTCGTTATATCTTCCATATTTACAATCCGATCTTAAAGTTTGAATATATCGCGAAAAATCACAAAACTTTTGCTAAGAAAGTATTTCGATAATTACAGCACAACTATTTAAAAAATGCTTTTATAAATTCTTTGTTGCAGACCGTAGGGGTCACTTTTTTAAATTTGTCATAGCTTCAGTATTTACGTTCAGATATTACCATCATATCTCAACTTATACAAAAAGAATTAAAACAAGTAAAATAAAAGCAAATAACGGAATTTTTTATCAAATTATACAACAAGGAACAAGCAACAAAAAGCAAAGTAAAATAATAGAAATTTTATTCGATCATATCTCGAGTTATAAATTTCTAACATTAGGGTGTCACATTAGGGTGGTAGGAAATGAGATTTTGGGGGGGGGGGGGGGTAAGTACTAGAACGGTACACTTGAGGTCAAAATATTGGCCTTCTTGAGACAAAAAATTCGCTATATCAAACTTTAAGATCGGACTGTAAGTATGGAAGATATAACGAAAAAGCTAAAAAGGCGACCCCCACGTTCGGCAAAAAAAAAAAATTGTTTTGAAATGTCCTTGGAACAATACTTTATATTCGCTGGTGTACGGAGAGCTTTTTTTTTGATACGGTCTAATGTACATACATATGTATGTGTTATGAATATGTCCAGAGGATTATTCTATTGCAATTTTTCTTTTGATGTTTGGGAGGTACATACTAAAGGGTTGCATTTGTATACTCGCTTGTATAGCCAAACAAATATACCATGGTATGTACCATATAATTGTAGTGTGAGCGACAGAACTAGTATCTATATAATTAATAGGCGAACATGTTTTTTGTAATCCCTTTTACGCTGGTACCACTGCACCGATTTTAAAAAGATTTATATGATTTTAAAGGATTTTTTATACAGATGTGCAGAATCTATATTTTATTGAATTCGGTTTAGTATTTTGGGAGCTATAAGCGTTTAAAGTTGCTACTACTACATGCAAACATATTAGACACGCATTTATTAGCTTACAAGTAAAAAAGAACCAAAACATGACTGTGTGTGTGTTTGTAGTATTTCTCTTGATTTAACAATTTTTTTCTCTTATTTGTTGTTGTATGAAAACCATAATAATTAAAGGAAGAGAGTTGAATAAATTGAATTAACTTGGTTAAAGGGATTTTGTTTATGTTTTTTTAATTTCATGTATTATTTAATTATGCTTGCATATGTATGTAAGTTTGTGTGTGGCTGTGTTTTAATGAATTTTTTTATGACCTTTAGATACATTTTCTTTGAATCTTAAATTATTTACATTTTGATTCTAGAATACGGACGAGTGTGTCGTCCGTTTGGTATATCTAGTAATAGTTATTGTGTGTGCGTGCTTTTCCAAATTAAAATACAATTGAAAACAAATAACAATTGCTTATTGTATTGCTGCTGAGCAACTGTTTGATCTGTTTTTGCTCAAAAAATACATATTGTATTACAAATATATGAAAAAACCACTATTGAAACAAATACATGATCTGCAGATGTATGTGCGGACGTTCGTTATGTTATTTTGTGGCGCAGCCAAAGTATAGAGAGAGAAAGAGACAATTTTACTCTGAGAGTAATTACAAATGCATGTGTTTCATGTACATGTATCATTTACTTACATACATATGTATGTTCAATTTTGCTTTTATTCATTCATCATCAGCCATGTATTTTTTTTATCAACACAACATAAGGCACTTACGGTAAAAGCAGCAGATACATAAATCTTATTTGTTTTAAAAAAACAAAAAAAAAATAAATGTGTTGTTTTCATTTGCTCATTGCCCAACCATACAATAATTGCTTAAAAAATCAACATTTACAAGTAGTAACAGAAAACGATAAATAACATATTTGTTCATAACAGAACCAAAAAACACGCAAAACTGGTGCAAACAGATGTATCTGTGCAATGCTATAGTACATACATACATATGTACGCTGCTTTTAAACATGAAAATAATTAGAAATGTATATTTTTCAAATATATTTTTCTGAAAAAAGGAAAACATGACTTTTTCTATTTTTCATCACTTTGTCAAAGAGAGCCTCGTTCGTTCGCTCTTCATGGAAGTAAACTTTGCGCTCTGGTTTTTTGTATGCTTTTTACATGTGTGTGTTCCAGTTTTGAAAATCTGCTACTGCATTTCGTATTAAGGGCCAGCTGGGATTAAAGCGAAAAAATACGCGGGCGAAAACTGTACGGTAAAACTATTTGGAATCTCTGAATTTATAAGATCAAAATGATAACTACACGTTGTTATAAAATCAAATTTGGTCTTTATATTTACATATGTACATAGTACTTGAAAAATTACTATATGGCCCATTCATGACAGTTGAATTCCATTTTCGGTCAGAATATTAAGATATTTTTTTTGGGAATGAAAGAACAAATGAACAGTTTAAAGATTCCGAGATACAAAAGCAGAATAGAACAACATTCTGTTTTATAGCCTGGTACTCTGTTCACAATTTCGTGCGAAAAGCTGTCAAACTACATGTAAAAGTATTTGGTATGTAATATTTGCAAAATAAATTCGCAAAAGTAGTAATAATGGGAAAAACACATAAAATCTATCTGGCAGCATGTTTTTCCATGCAAAATAATGACCTTGGCATCATTTTAGTTTCAGCTTCGAAACAACACGAGCAGTACTTTTTTCGCACGGAATTTTAAAAATTTTGCATACTTTCAAGCAATAAAAACAAGAAATTTATTTTAAAAAACCGCGAGTACATGTCAAATTTTTTACGCGAAATAATCAATGTTGTTGAAATTTTTTCACAACTGCGAACAGAGTACTAGGATTTATGTTGAGGTGTCGGATTTACGGTAAGTGGTCTTGTGCAGGGGTCTAATATGTATAAACTTTCCAAATTCGTATCGCTTTGTCGCTCTGTCGCCCAATTCTAGCTTGAATCTGCCCCCATTAGACGCTTGATGTTTTTTTCCATAAAGTTTAAAAACAGATTTACATATATTTTTCTGTAAATGAGTGTGTTTGCGTTACTTTTAAGATTTTCAAGAATACATAAATAAATTTGAGAGCTGAAAGATCTGCGAGTTTAATGAATTGCTTTGGTTGAGAAAATGTAGAGGAGGAAAATTTTGTTTTAATGCTGCCTTTGATTTTTCATTTAAAAACATTTTCTAGAAATCCAATAATTTTTAGTTTAGTTGCAATTGGCGCGTTATTTAGACTAAACGTTAAAAAAAATATACAAATTTGAACTTCGAATATAAAATAATGTAGTTATAATTCAGTTATACCTATTTAAAAAAAATCAAATTAGTTTGTAGTCTGTAGTGTAGAGTAAAAAATTGGAATTTTGCTAAAATTAAAAATATAAAAAAAATCGGAAAAACGTTTAAAAATTACGTGCATGGTTTTTTAAGTTTAACCTTAAAAAGGAAAACAAAATATGTGTTTAATTGTGGTACATTTAAAAAATATAATATTTGGTCTTTACAAATATTTACAAACAATTTTTTTCTGACAGTCAAGTTTTGTTCACATTTCATGCCCTTTTTACAAAGTCAACGTCATGTGGTTTAGAAACATTAAATTCGATTTCATTTTATTTTACGCGGCCTCAAAATTCGTTTTTTTAAATTGTTATTGCTCGTCTGTTAACATAAAAATAAATGTTATTCAAAAGAAAGCCTAAATAAAAAGCATAAAGTTTTCTCTCTGCTATTTTAACCATACATACATATGTATGTATATTCTCTTGCTATCATTCAATATAATCCACTTGAAATCCACTTAAAAAACATGCAAGTAAATTCAATGTGTCTTCTGTAACTGAGTGAGTTGATTGAAAATATCAAATAATGGATCTATTTGGTTTATATGATTGGGTAAGTAAAAATTAATTACAATATGTATGTATTTTTAAAATTTTTTTTAAGGTTCTAAAGAATAATTGAATACTTGATAGCTTTTGTCAATAATATACTAAACCTGTGACCTATAAGTAGTTCAAATTTGGATAATTTCTAATGATTCTTACATAGTTCAACCCTATGTAAGAATCATTAGAAATTAAAAAAAAATTTCCCTTTTTCAAATGTTAAACTTTTGCACTAAATCTGCGTTTTGTGGGGTTGTGAAAATATTAGTACAAGCACATTTTTAAATCCCAAAAGAAGGGTTATAAGTTTGTAGTGTGTGTCTGCACAAGTCCACAAAGACCAAAGGTGAATTGATCGAGAGTGTCCTTAGCTTTATTTTGGAATATATTACATCTTTTCTAGATGACGGGGTTTTTAAAATTTTTAATTTTTGTTATTACATATAAATATATTCAGTAAAGTGCGACTGTGACCCGCACACGAAGGGTTCTGTACGAACACTATATGTATATCGTTGATCACAAGTGAAAAGGCCCTAACTCAAATAACTGTAACTTTACAGGAGAAGGTAAAAACATAATAATAAACAGTACAACTGCTTGTACAACTGCTTATAAAAGCGTTATTTTTTACACTATTGCAATAGATTTTTGAGATGATGTGGTGTATTTGTGTGAATTTTATTGGAATCGCTGAAAAACTCAATTTCCTGAAAATACGAGTTAGGGCCTTCTGCTTGTTACCATCGATACGAAATACTATGAACTTTAGCCTATAGGATCAAACATCTTACCTTATGTAGACTTTAAAAAAAATTAAGTATCCGTTAAACTTTTTTCGGTTTTTGGCGATTTTTGTGTTTTTTTTCGGTTCTTGGCTTTTTTCATTTTGGCGATTTTTTTTAGTTTTAGAGATTTTTATTTACTTTGGCACTCTTTTCGTTTTGCGATATTTTTCGGTTTTCGGCGATTTTTTAATTTTTGGATATTTTAGCGTTTTTGAAAATATCAAGAGTTTCCTCCCCTCTTACGGTTTCCAAGATAGAGCAAGTTGTCAAAATTACATTAACTGATAGAATACCCTTTAATTTTGACTTTTTTTTTTTTTTAAATTTTAGTGTTAATTGTTGCAGTCTGTATACAAATACACTCGCTAACTTGGCAAACATCAAGTGTCTACATATTATTGTGTGTATGTATATTACGTAAGATTTTAAAATTTTTCGTTTCTCGTTTTGGTACACTCTTTAATTTTTAACCCTCATGTATTTGTTGTTGTAGCGGCCAAAGTTTATTTATTTATTTATTGAATCCCTTACATAACAAGACATAGTCTTATAATTATAATGCAGGGTTGTATTGTGTACACCAAAATTCTTGCTCTGACTGACCAGTGACCAGTTAACGCACCTATCAAGACTCGCATCACCTTTCCACTCATATCTAGTAGCAGTTTGGATGATCCAGAGTCAAGTTTTGGCCACATAGCCCTAGACACTACAATCCTCATTACTTCCCAATGAACGGTTGGTCCTGCCCACCACCCAATTATTGAGTTGCCTTTTGTAATAATACTTTTCAATTGCAATTCAAATTTAATTACATTAAGCATCAATTTTGAAACTGAATTCTGCGACGTTTTGAAAGAGTGTGCATTGTCAATGTTTTGTAGTGGGACGCTATGAAACTCTATACTCTGTTCGAAGACAAAGAAATTGTCGTTTTGTATGTATGTCATCCTATATTTGTCCATAAGAATGTTGAGAGCTATCCTACGGTTATGGTTTCTATGTGACATTGTGACCCTTCAAAGCTTTTTTTGCGCCGCCTCTCTGCCGATGTAGAACGTTACCTCCTTGTCAGTCATATATCTGGTTTGAGGTTCCATGGCCCGAAGATCGCCAAGATCTCAGCTTAGAAAACTTTGCATTCATTCTGTAGTCTGAATAATCGTCTCCAAAATATAGACACCAGCAGCTGTGCCTTGGGGCCTTTCGCCTAAGCTTAAATATTGGACATACACAGCGGTAATTAAACTAATTATACTCTACGGAATAATTGTATGGTGGAGCGCGACTGAGACAAAGGCATACCTGAAAAAAATTAGATAATATCCAAAGACTAGCAGAACTTTGCATTACTCGAGCTCTAAAAAGCACACCCACTGCAGCTTTAGACGTTATATTGGACCTTAACCCAATAAAACGAATTGCAGTGAACGTGGCATGCAAGTCCGTTATCCGCCTCAGGACAACAGGACAGACCATTTGATAACGGTAAACTACTGTAAAGTATATAGTGTAGCTCGGACTACATCATTCCAGTAATGAACTTCTTTGCCAAACCACAGATCACTATAAAGGAAAAACGCTATCTTGAAGGTCTTAACTTTAGTGGTTCTAAGTGTAGCTCGCTGTTGAGGAATCATATAAAATTCCTGATCACTGCAGTATCTTCCAGGCGGAAAATATACAGCCAAAATTGCTGCATAATTAACTTTCATCCCTAAAATAATGAATGCACGGTGTGAATAATGTTTATTCACAGTTAAGCAGTAACTGCAACTACTCATCGGTTGTTTTGCTCATGTGTAGGAATGCCCTAAATATATTATGCGCTGGTAGACAAGTAGATATATTTTGGGACCGTGGACATGTAGGAAACGGGGGAAACGAAATGGCCGATACACTGGCCACAAAGAGATTTCAATTATCGCTGAAGGTAATTGAAAGGGACCGCTGGTCCCTTTCAATATCTGAAAGGGACCATAAACTCTTAGATGAAGGAAGAAGGGGAGGAAAGTTGGCCTGCGATGAAAATTTGCCAAACTTCTAAAATCATGTGGACCTCCTATGATCCCAAATCGACTAAATTCCTCTTATCACAAACTAGAAGTAACTGTAGACTTCTAGTGCGGATATTAAGTGGACATTGCTGGACGGCTTCCTATGCCGTCAAAATAGGAGAAATACTTGACGGTAACTGCAGGAAATGTAAGGAATCCGAGGCAATAGAGACAGTAGAATATCTACTGTGCAAACGCCCGGCTCTAAGATGCTCTATCTTGTTCCTCACACTTTTCGGAGAGTTGAACTTGTATCGAGAGTGAAACTGTGTGGACTGCTAAGGTTTGTTAAACCAACTAGGCTGTCATACTTACAGGTTTCTTGTCATCTGCTGGTATCGCTAAGGATTAATCCCTGTTTATGCGAGGTCTTTGACCGCCACCTAGATTAACCTAACCTAACGTCACCTGTGCCTTCCCCCACTTTTGTCCGTGAAGACAGTGGTTACAGAGATGTGTGACCTGTTAATCCTGTCCTCACCACACCGGGGGGGTTATTATATAACCCGAATCGAAAGGAAATGTGTAATTGCAATGTTAATAACATAGAAATTCGAACAGTTTTCTTTTCGAATTGCAATACATAATGATCCCCCGGCTTCAACAAGTGTAACGACCTATATGGGATGCAAGTGAACAATGACGTCCAAGGCAGCCTGAGGTCTACTCCTCTGGGCATGTTTTTATGACATTTTGGAAGTGGAAAACATCTGCCATTCCCTATGTTCTATGTCTCTGCAAAATTAGTGTCGACCGATACCAAAGCTTGAACCCCAGTAGTAACTTATGTATTGTAACTTATGCAGTTGAACCCCAGTAGTAACTTATGTATAATGATTTTCAAAATTAAAAACCTGAGATTAATCACCTAGATGACTCTAAAGCGAACTGCCCATGACCGACATTATTGCAAATGTTTACAGGGAGTATTTATTACCCAGGCACACTGATAGAATTTACAGTTAAATCCTCATTTCAGTTCACGTGTATGTATATATGTATATGAGCAATGCTTTTTTATTTATACAATACCTTAATATAGAAAGGCCCTAACACTCATTATTTTTTGGGATGTGAGTTCCTTATTGCGCGCCATGCACGCAAACAAAAATTTTTGGAAAATGAAAAAATACTGGTTACAAATTCTGGTAACAACTACATAACATAAGTGCCGGAGAACTCCTGGTATTTTGGCGATTTTTAGCCTAGTTTTAAAGAATTTCCAATGTGGTTTTTGTCTTTGTTAAATGTTTCGTGACTTGACTAAGTGGGAAAATTTCTGTCTCTTAGAAACTATCCAACAGATTTTAATGAAATTCAAAACTTAGATAGAACTGAGTCCAAAAGAAGACATAGGCTATAAGTGTTTTGAAAAATATAACAACTAGGGGAGCTAAGGGGATATTTCTTCCTCTTTGAAGCTGTCTATGTGATTTTGATAAAATTGGAGTACGTGGGGAGGTAAGGGAAAATTTCTTTCTGTTTGAAACTATCTATCCGACTTTGATTAAATTCGAAACATAGATGGATCTGAGTCTAGGAAAGCACATGTCTATATAATTTTTCCAAAATAGGAGCATGAGGGGTAGGGTTATGGGACAATTTCTGCCTCTGAAACTAACCCATTTTGATGAAATTCAAAACATGGATAGATTTGAGTCTGGAAGGACTATATATACTCGAATTTTATAAAAAAAATAAGCCCGCTAGGGGGTACATACGTACTGGGGATCGCGTCTTGTTACACCTAGAGGTCGAGCCTTGTTCAATACAATTTAAAAAATGGGCTTAGATGTCATTTCGAGTGGGGAGCCTACTTACTGGCCTACTGACGTAAGAAAAATTCCAGATGTTATAGATTTTGCCGTCACTAAAAATATTCATAGGGACTTAATTCATGTAGAGGCCTCTCTAGATCTGTCCTCCGATCACTCTCCAACAATAGTTACAATTTTCAACCCACTAAGGAGTGATTTAACTAACTCATATGTGAAGATGATTAATGGAATCAACTGGCTGGCATTCAAAAAATATCTTAGTAGTCACTGCGTAGAAAACATTCAGCTTAGATCATGCGATGATATTGAATTTAACATTGTCAATCT
Organism: Tachina grossa; assembly: GCA_949987645.1. Taxonomy (NCBI): domain Eukaryota; kingdom Metazoa; phylum Arthropoda; class Insecta; order Diptera; family Tachinidae; genus Tachina; species Tachina grossa. The sequence continues at coordinate 152,200,959 of OX465276.1, forward strand.
TAACGAAAATATTAAACAGGCTGCTGAACACGCCACTACCTCCTATCCGCAGACCGGGTTTAACAGAATTTATTCTACGGAAATTGAACGTCTTGTATGTGAAAAAAAGGAGAGCTAGAAGAGAATGGCAACAACACAGATCACCCCTAAATAAAATCAGACTTAAAGAATGTACTAAACGACTCAAAGAGCTGCTATCGTCGGAAAAAACTGCACTACTGGAAAAGTATTTAGAAGGTCTTGATGTAACGTCCGCATCTAATTACTCTTTATGGCGCGCTACTAGAAATCTTAAACGACCCGTTGATCTTAAATCACCATTGCGTACTGCGACCGGAGGCTGGGCAAGAAGTGATAGTGAGAAAGGTAACTTATTTTCTGAGCATTTAAAATCTGTATTCACTCCCAATTCATGTACGGGTGCTGCTGATTTACCGTGTGTAGTTTCTCTACCCCCTCGTCCCTTAAGGTTTAAGATGCATGATGTACAAAAAGTAATTGCTGAACTCAACCCGAAGAAAGCTCCAGGTATTGATGGCATTAGTAACAAAATGCTCATGAACTTGCCTCATATTGCAATAAGAATCCTGCTATTTACTTTTAATGCTATTTTAAGAATGCAGTATTTTCCACATAACTGGAAACTGGCCAAGATCAAAATGATTCCAAAGGCGGGCAAAGATCTTACCAAGACTGAGTCATATAGGCCCATAAGCTTACTATCTACAATCTCAAAGCTTTTCGAAAAGCTGCTCATGACTAAATTGTCCAAAATTTTAACTGATAATGGGTGCATCCCTGACCATCAATTTGGCTTTAGAAGTCAGCACAGCACGATTGAACAAACGCATAGACTGGTCCAAGTTGTAAGAAGAACATTTGAAGAAAAGAAGTATTGTTCTGCTCTCTTTATTGATGTTTCTCAGGCATTTGATAAAGTATGGCACGAAATCCTAGTTTTAAAATTGAAGACATATCTGCCAATAAACATTCAAAAGCTTTTGGAAAGTTATATTATTGATAGGAAGTTCACTGTTGTGGAAGGAGAGTTCACGAGTGTGCCCGAATCTATATCTTCTGGTGTGCCCCAGGGTAGTATTCTGGGTCCTGTCTTGTATTTAATATATACTTGTGATATGCCTGTGAGCAATAATATCCATATTTCTACTTTTGCCGATGATACAGCCTGTATGAGTGTGCACGAAAACCCTTATGAGGCATCCCGCAATCTCCAGGAACATATCACTCAGATGGAAATATGGTTGAATTTATGGAGAATTAAAGTCAATGAACAAAAGTGTGTCCATATAACGTTCACCCTAAGAAGAGATACTTGCTCCCCCATTCGAATCAACAATCATAATATTCCTCAACATTCCCAAGTGAAATACCTTGGTATACACCTTGATCGAAGACTTACATGGAAACATCATATTGACTCGTAAGTTAACTCAGATGAAACTTAAGTTAACTCAAATCTATTGGTTGATTGGCAGAAACTCAACACTCAGCTTAGACTGCAAACTTTTACTGTACAAGTCGCTTTTGAAGCCAATATGGTGCTACGGAATTCAGTTATGGGGCACTGCTTCAGCTCCCAATGTCGAGAAAATCCAACGAAGGCAAAACAAAATTTTACGGTTAATAACATCGGCTCCATGGTACATCCAAAATTCTATTATACATCGTGATTTAAATATGCAACTAGTGACTGAAGAAATTGCAAAATACGCAGGCAAATATTTAACAAAACTCGAATCACATCCTAATCCGCTTGCTCGTAATATTTTGAACTTTACTGGACACATCCGCTTAAAAAAGAGGGACACACGGGCTTTTATACCTAACACTCCAGATGGGACTACTTGAAAATACTTTCCCCACCCCCTTTTTTTTTTGATTATCACTATTAATGTATTATTTATAACTATCACTAAGTTTATGTTCGACACTGGTCGGGCCTAATAATTTTTTTTTATAGATTTAAGATTTGAATACTTATTGTTAGTTCATATATGAAGATACAATAAATAAATACATGCATTAAAAAAAAGGGGGTACGGGGGCAATTCCTAAGGTAAGTAAAACATAAGGAACTACGTTCCTACCCGGTGACCCATGAGTTATTTGTCCATTTCGTTAGAAGAACATCTAAGGCATTGAAAATGCAAAATTCTCGATTTCTAAAAAATAATGTGTTAGAGCCTTCCTATATTAAGGTAACGATAGTTAATGTATGTTTGCATGAAAAAATCGCGCTCAAAAATCTATAAAAAAAATATACTCTTCTTTTAGGTTGGCTGAGTTTATTTAGTACTCGGAACCGCTTGGAACTGCTGTTGTTTATTTTATTTTCTACAATTTTTGCGATGTAAAGTGTTTGCTTTTTTATACATATTTATTTATTTAAATAAACGAAAAACTGTTACATTAAAATAAAGGAAAATATTACAAATGATTGATAGATAAACATACGTACACACATACATATGCATTTCTTTAAGCGTTTTACTGTGTGCGTGTGTTTGTGTGCTTTTGGATTTGCAAAATATTGCTTGGGTTTTCTTTTCTTTTTCTCTACACTTTCATTCTTATGTGTTGAGTTTTTGTTGTTGTACGTTCGTTCGCTGCTTTTACGGTTTATTTTGAAAATTCAACAATTTTACTCATGTGGGGTTTATGTCGTGTGTTTTTTATCTGTCATGTAATAAAAAGTGAATCGGTTGGTTAGTTTTCTTTACTACGCGAAACACTTGAGAACCACAATTGGATTAAACACATAAAAAAAATTTCGAAATAGAAAATTCAAGTCATGAGAAAATACATATTAGTTACAAAGAAATAATTTAATTAAAAATAAGAGAAAAATAAAAATAATTATTACAAAAATCGTAAAAATATAATAAAGTTTATTGTGAAATAATTAGGAAAAATATATACGAGTAAACATTAAAATTTATTGATTAATTAAAATGTAAATTAATTAAGGAAATAAATGTTAAATAGAATAGAAATAGTGAGCTTTTTATTAGCCTAAAATTTTCACTATCGGGAGCAATAAATTTAAAAAAAATATTTATTCTAAATGTATCTGATTGTTATTACATATCACTATAAAATAAGTGAAATAAACGACAATTTTTATAATTTTGTTATTATTAAAACTCATTTCATGAAAAAAAAAATCATATAAATTTTGTTTTTATTCCCCATGTAAACATTTTCAAAAATTAATTTTGTTATAGTTTTGAGGTTCTCACAAAGTTCAAAGAATAGGCACGTTGGATTAAAAAAGAAATTGGAACTCTGAAAATACCCGACGGTATAAGATAACTAACATTTTGACGCAATAAATTGTAACAAAATAACGAAAATGAATTAAACGAATAAAAAAACAAGTGTATGTGTATGTATATACCTTCATAAAAAAATAAACCTGTAACAAAATGTCGAAATTACATGTAAGTTTAATTTTATTTGTACTACAACTAATTCACATGTTGCCCTGCCGCTTCTTTTCACTACAGTGAACTCTTAAATACATTAACCAATTTTTCTAACAGTTCATGTCAGGTCGTATTCATATACGGAAGACTCGCCTCAAGTCGCTTTGAAAAATTCGTCAAAAAAAAAAAAAATTAAATAAAAAATGTGTGTTGACATCTAGGGATCTTCAAATTACAAGCTGCAAAAGCAATCACCTGCATTGTCAAGACAAGAGATGGGCGCGTGTTATGTTTTTTTGTGACACGTACACACACGACTCATGTATCCGACACTCATTAAAATAACACTACGCATTTTTCTGATGTGCATTAGTGTCCCTCTGTGTCAGTTGTTGAGAGGAAAGTTCAAGTGATGAAGGCTTGGTCACTGGTCACTGAACTATACCGACTTCAGCAGATGCTAATCTGCTAATCTGGTATTGTGTAGCAGAATCATCGGCGAAGTAAAATAACCAATAAAATGGCTACTAAACACAGCTTCAAAAATTTAATACGCCTCATTTGACACCAGAAGGTGTAAAATGCAACACTGCATTATTAAAAAGCGTGCAAAAAAACAGAGTTGTAACAGAATGAAGCTTTCGTCTATCTCTTCTTTCACCACCTGTCTTCTATGTATCACTATCCTTTTCCTAAAAAAGGCAACACCTAGTAATAGTAGTAGGCATTAATTGCCTGAGTGTAACTTTTCTTAAAAAAAAAAGCTCGGTTCATCTCGTGTTGAGAGTGAAATTTAAACGAAAAAACACACGAAACGATTTTAGGTATGCTTAAATTTCCAATAAAGAAAAAAATTAATAATTTGTATCGTCTAAAACGCAACACCAGCAAATTTGTTGGTGGTGTAAACCTTAAAGTTCTGAAATTAAACAAAAATATGTATCTAAAAAATTATTTCTTACTATTCAATTTGATTTCGTGCGTGTTGTGTTGAGTCGTGTTGGGGAAAAATTGTTCGCGTCTATGTTTCGTAGACGTTGGACATCTTGGTAGTCGTGTTTGGGTCGGTCGGGTCGTGTTGGAAAAATTCGACACTCGCCCATCTCTAGTGGAGGCACCACATAGAGGAAAGGGTACAGAAGGTCAACCAATGCTGGTCTCTGTGTAGAAGCGCCATTGGGTCCAGATGGGGGCTCAGTCCTATTACCCCACACTGCCTCTATAGGAATTCTATCAGACCAATTTTAACATACGCATCGGCAATATGGTGGAAGTCGATGGGTAGAAAGTGTAACGCTAAAATTTTAGAGAAGGATTAACGAATGTACTGCCTAGGTATAAGTGGCGCTATGAGAACTACATACATCTACCAGGGCATTTGATACCGTTCTTTGTGTCTAGTAAACGTCTACAAGTGATGGGCAAATGGATCGGACAAGACAACAACATACTACACCATCAAAACACATGGATGTCACTCGCCGAATACGACCAGATTCTGGAACTGTCCAAGCCGAGTACGTGAGACTAAGGTTATACATAGTTGAATGCGAGACATTGATACCAGAAAGACAATCTAACTCTAGAATAAACACCCGTGAGAGATATTCGCACGGTACTGCTACACGGATGACTTGAAGCTAGGGAAAGAACTTGCCTAGGTTTCTTCATAGAAGAGCCAGGGACCGAAATTTAATTGCTATCACGAAGGTTTTAAAATGGATCATTGTGAATATTAGGAGCACAGATGTCAATGTATTTATTGACAGCAAATCGGATATTAGGGCAATCTGAACCGAAAGAGCAAAGTGTAGAACTGTTTTAGATTGCATAAATATGATAAACGATTACGCAGTACATGACAATATTCGACTTGTATGCTTGCTGGAACACTACGATCTAACCGGAAATGAACTGGCGAAAAAGGCCAGAACGCAACGGACAGTAACTCTAATTAATGCAAAGCCTTTCAAGGCAGAGAAGATTGAGTTATAAAATTGTGCGACAAGATGGAATTGTGATACTGTGGGTAATCTAACCAAGATTCTATGGGACGACCCGGACGAAGAAAAAACAAGGGGGCTGTTGAAACTAAACAAGCTCGGTCTGGGAAAGTTGATCGCCATCTTAACGGGGCACTCTAATTTACGAGGGCTTTTGTACTGGATTGGAAATAAAACTTATTCCATCTCCATAAATCAAATTTGGGTGCATTCGTTAATATAGTAATATTTATGACAAAATAATTTTAATTTGCCCATTTAGATTAAAAGAAAACGTTCATACGTCAAAATTCTACAAACTATGTTTTTCGACTTACGTTATTATCACTTGTTACCAGAGATATTTTGTCAAAGTGAATTCAAGGCATATTCATATAAGGTAGACTCGCCACAATTCTCTTTGAAAAATTCATACTTAGGACATCTGAGGGATATTCAAGTTACGAGCGGCGAGGAAAATTACCTGAGCGGTTGAGACCTCATATGGATTCGTCTTGCTAATTTTGATACTGCTGGGTCTCGTACGTTTAAGTTTGTTTATGTTTAAGAAAAAATTTGACACATCAAGTCAATCAAGTTAACAGATTGTTTTTCTTGCTATATGTAGTATATGATGAACTAAATAAATAAATTTATTTAATGGAAATGTAAAGAGTGGAAAAATGCTTTGAATATTAATCAAAACATATGAAGCGAATTACTGTCAAGGGAAATACAAAAAATAAGGCAGACATCCTCAACACACGGCAAATGATAATTGCTCTTAATAATGATTCCCAATCTTATTTACAATTTCTAAGTAAAGTTGAGAACCAATAAGGAAAGTGAGTGCGAGGTGTTTTGGAGATGCCAATACAAAGAATAAATTCAACATAAATGAATTTTGTCTGCTTGAATTGTAAAACCCTACTAAATGTTTGAAATGTTTATTGTTCTTCGAACATTGTACAATAAATTAACTAAACAAATTTCTGATTGTAAGAAAATAATATTTATAGCTTCATACTTCCGCACTTTGTTTTGTTTATGAGTTATTCACACTACATATTTAATATGTGCGCGACTTCACTGTATCTCATTTTAAAAAAGTTTTAGTCCTTTTTCTCTACATAAACATTTCGTTGCGGTGACTCAATTTGTTTTTATTTTTAAAGTTATTTTTAAGTTATTTTGCCAAGATGTGAAACAAACCATTTGCTTTATATTTTTGAAATAGTAGGTACGATTTTTCCTTTAAACAGCAGAAATTGTTTCAGGCTGATTTATTCATACTAAACGAATGTATGTAGTACATATATGTCTAAATTTGTTCAATAAAATTGTGTGAAATGATGTGCGATGGTTTTTAATTTAAACCATATGCACATGTTGCTGCTTGTGTTTTGAAAATTTAAATTCTTTTTAGTTTTTGTATTAATTTCAATAGTAAGCGGGCAGAAATGTAAAATAATAAAATCATCTGTGAAATAATTAATTAGAGTTTAATTACGTCATTTGACAAATATTTATGCATATAGAAATCTTCTGATTTCACAGATTTATGCCCGTTTTTCTCACATCTATGCCGTGGGGTGAAAGGTACTTTATACAGATTAGGTCCGTTTGTTTACTTTTCCAGTAAAATCCAGTAGTTGAGTAAATTTTGGGTAATTTGAAAATTTTACTCTCAAGAATGTCTCTTGCACAAAAAAGTACGCGAACGGAAAAATTGCCAAAATTTGCAGATTAATCAAAACAGCTGATAATATTGTTGTATGTTTTTGTTGTTTTTGAAACCCATCAAATACACATTTTTGGTAATTGATGCATACATTTTTATAATTATAAATTTGAAGCGATATATACGTACATATTTCTAAAATAGAAGTTATGTGAAAGCTTAAGCTTGCATTTGGTTTTTAGTTTTATTTTTTCTGGGTAAATGGCATAGGAAAATACATCAATATTTGATTTCTGATACTCGGTACCCTGAATAGTATGCAGAAATAAATATTCACATATAAACAAACCTTACATCTCTAAAAAACTAAAGTAAATAACACAATTAAATTAAATTTGAAAACTGATATATTTAACGATTATTATTCTTTAATTTGAGTTAATTTTTTAATTATTATTCGAAATCCATTTGTTTCTATATTTGTGATTTGTATTGCTTTTTAAGCCAAATTACATGTGATAATTATTAATGAACCAATAACAACAAAGTCTGTTGTAAATATTCTGACTAACAACACATAGTTGAACGGAACAGGCAGCCGTTTTCGAAGGCCACTAAACCTTCATCATCCGCGTTCTTTTGTGTTTGGTCCACTGTGCGTGGTGTCAGTAGATGTAGATTTCTGCTTTATATACTTAGCATTATTGCAAATGGAATGTGTGAATTGTTTTGATTCATCTTATTTCAATTTGCTGAAAGCTTTTTTGTAATGAAAGCTCAATTTTACCATCTCTATATTTACAACAGTCCTACCATTGTCGTTTGTTCTTTACTAATTATGCACATTTTAGTTAATTTGCTTATTTTTGTTCTACTTAAGACAAACTTTTTTGGTTTGTTACTATTAAGTATATTTTTAATTTTTGCCACAGGCCCATGGCTATTAATTTTAGTTAATTTTTTAATTATTATTCGAATTCTATTTGTTTCTATATTTGTGATTTGAACGGGCTAATTCTTTAATTTGTTTCATCTTGAACATAAAAATTTTTAGATTTGTTTTGTTAAGCTTTTACTTCAACTTTTCTTCTTTTAAATGTTTTTATTAAAAAAATATATACTTTGTATTTGCTTACTTTTGTTTATTTTATTGAATCATATGTTTTTCTCGTCTACTGTATTTTACTGGCAAAAATTTGTCCAGTAAAAATTTGCAGACTCTCAGTCAACAACTGTCAATTTACTCTCTCAATTGGCACTCTCTTTTGCAATTTTTGTGTGTAAACGAACGCATTTCAGTAAAATCCAGTACAAATTTGCACAAAATTGCACAAAATTTGGGGTAAACGAACGGACCTATTGCTGGATTATTATTGTGAACAGTTGAGTTACCTGAATGAAATGGATTTTGGATTCTACGGAGCGTATAAATATACACCTTCTGAATTATTGCATTATTGCGTTGTACAACTCTGGAAGAAACAAGATTTTAAAGACTGATTCTGGCAGATTTGTTTCAGATTAACGTGAGAACTTGCCTTTACGGCCTTATCTCACAGTGGACTAAACCAACCGTCGTCCCATGCACGCTTAGAAAGTACCATGTGATTAACCAAGAGCAGATACGTTGCAATCTTTGAATATAGTTATCCCTGCACTATTAACAAGTACCTTTGTGAGGTACTAGAATAGATGCTGGCTTGCAGCGTCACGCCAATCACTAGCATTAATTTAATACTGGGAAGCCAAAACTATTATATAAGAAAAGTAAAACTAATAAAAAAGTCATATAGATATATTTCAAAAATTAGAATTTTTTTTATATATAAATAAAGTAAATAAATAATGTAAAATTTGTTGTATAAAAAAAAAATATGTTGGCTTAAAAGTTTTAAAATAAAGGAGAAAATGGAAAGGTAAGAGGAAAAAAGTCGTATGGTTTATGGGTCGCAGGAAAAATTATGAGAACGGAGAGTTTCTCGACAAGGATGGGAGGGCTGTGGAAACAACACCATCTGTTTCCCGTAGTGTTTTTAATGTGGTACGTTTTAGTGTAGAGTCAGGTTGATAAGTTTTTTTTTATAATTTTTGTGTGTGCGGAGAATAACCGAGATAGTTGGCAACTTCGCCGCGTCAACCGGTCCGTAACATAAATGGTTGGTTGCAACCACAGGCACCACGTAAGATTCTCCGTAATCACGCGCTGCAAGTGTGGTTGCTCACACCTACAGCGAATTCTCCAAGAGAATTCCTCACCAATTGCCTACCGGCATAGCGTTTTCACTCATATTTGAGCCAGACGAAGGCCCGAGTCGAACACACTCCAGGGTGTCTACTTCAACTGGAGAATATCATCTATTAAACCCTGTAGGGTTTAATGAAATCTACTTTTCAGTAAAGGGCTATGTCGACACATTACACCCATTCAACTCCTAGAGTAGCTCTGCTATCGAGCCACTGGTTGGACTTCGAAGTTCAACTCCGAAAGGCTTCACCTCTATAGTCTTTTGAACTCATGACAGTTCCTGCACCTGCAAGGCAATATATCAAGCTACTTCCTTTTATAAATGTGTGCACATCCGACGCTCTGTTATTCCAGAGATTGGGTAATAGTAGAACGTCAAGAGGAAAAAGCAATTTTACATCGGCTAGGGTCCCCGGGATTGCCACAACCTTAACCTTCTAAGAAATCCCATTGAGGGAGACTGATTCTGGCAGAGGAGACCAAACAAAAAACTTTACGAGTATCTGAGTTTAACAACTCTACATCTGGATCTTCAAGTCCCCTTTTTTTCATGTTGTTGGGATGCAATCTTGTAACAAGTGCTTTTTGAGCACGGGAAACATTTTTATGGAATATTTATATCCTCTAACTCCGCTCTGGGTGTATCTTTTTCATCTCATTATAAAAAAAGAGACGAAAATCCCTTAAACGGGAATAAAATGTTCTACAAAATATTTTATGTTTATCAATGCGGAAATTTATTGTAAAACGTAACGCCAAGCGTTGACAAATTTTATATGTGTTTTGTTTTTGTAATTTAAATTTTTTAACGCATAGCGTTGCGTTTTACAAAATAAAGCCCTTAATTGAATAATTTTTTAGATAAAATAATTTTTTTTGGAGAGTTATTGATTCTTTTAAATGTCTGCTTCCAACTTGCATATCCTACAAATATTAATGTCTCCCAAAATTAGTATGCAATTTATATTCATTATTAGCTCGCTTTAAATATGTATATATACATACATGTATAAAATTTTAATTTGGATTCATGAAAAGTGAACTTTGAACTAAAAATTGTTTTGGAAATTGTGACATTTAAACTTCGTTCGTATTCAAAGTAAATAATTTCAGCGCTATTCCACTTTCTTTCGTTAAAATATTTTAGGCAAGCTCTCTCACTCTCTCACTCTTTCTCTCTCGGTATTTTAAAGTGCCCTGGAGACGATCAAATAAACCCATAAACCAGTGCATATGTGTGGATGTTTTATGCTTGTCGCTTAAAAGGTGACGTACAAATAAATCGTCAATCACCATTTATATTTTTACTTCATACTACTACCTAAGTCGAATATTTAGCGACATGTATAGTTGACGCTGTCCAGTTGAAGAAAGTGTTGCACGCCCCAATATGCACAAGAAACAACTTTAATTGTCCCCCATTAAATCTCATTAAATCTCAATACATAAATATACAAGTCCACTTTGAAAATAAATTATATTTGTATCTATCCCACTTAAAATGCAACACTAACCTCATAACATTCTCACATGACCCAAAAAAATGCGAGAATTTTTGCGAGCAAATTACAACACATCATGTACATACTTATATTTCTTTTTAAACTTGCACTTATTAAAAAAATTAAACTTTTATTTATTTTACACAATTGAGATTAGTGTAACACAGACCCCAGATTATTTTTGCTAAATTTCAAAAATTTTTAAATGTGTACATTGTACATAATTTTTCTTCTAAAGAATAAAAAGCATTTCGTAAAAAATGACTTAGAACTAGAACAGACACAATATTGTTTTTTTTAAGAAATTAATAACAATTTGCATAATTATTATTTTTTAAATGAATTCATACTGTGAGCGTTTTGTATAAATGATGTTTGTGCTAGTTTTAAGAAAATGCAATAACTGATAATAATGAAAAAAAAAATTATTAATATTGAAGATATTGTAGCAAGAAACTCTTAGGTCCTCATTAAAAAAAAACTAAGAAATTATTTATTATAATCTAATAAATCGTGCCATAACCGTAAAAAAAGCTTAAGCGACATAATTTTCGAGTTTAATTTTTTGATAAAAATCGATTATTTACGATCGTAGATATTCGATTTTCGTTCAAATAAGATATCTCTTAAGATGTTTGGCGGTTATGGCTCGAAATAAAGAATAGTTCAAAAAAAAATACGTATGTCTCACCGACGCGCAGTGTTCGATTTCAGAAAATAGAACGACAAAATAAAAAAATAAAGTTAACTAAAAATTTAAATTGACCACACTATTTGTAAGCGAAGACCCAGACTAGCTTAAAACTATACTTATAACGGTACTCTAAATGACATGTTAAAGTAAAAAAAAGAAAAAAATACTATGGGATTTTGTGCAATTTCAAAAGTAAATAGAAGGCGTTGTAGATGAGATATTAATTTTTTTTTAATTCAATTGTAACTTTTGACTTCTTTTTAACTAACACACAAAAACACATTATTTTCTAATAAATGGCAAGTTTTTTATTAAGTGTTAAGCAAAGTGAGTTTTTTTAAACAATTATTACCAAAGAAACTAACTTTGTCAGAAGAAATCTTTTGATATCCATCCGTTTCACTACATCCATAAACGTTTCTGTAATCTTTCAACCTTACTTTTATAGACTTTACATAAAATTTCTGCCCCAAGCTGCCCCATTAAATTTTTTATCAAAAGTACAATATGAGCAGCAACTCACAATAAGTTATTGTTATTTTTTATATTATTGTTAATTTATGAAATTTCTTTTACTTTTTTTATTGTAAAATATGTGTGAACATAAATTTAGAGTACATACTTTGTGAATATCACAAATATATAAACAATTGTTTTATATTATTGTTAATTTATGAAATTTCTTTTACTTCTATATGTGTAAAACATGTGTGAAAATAAGTTAAAAGTACATATTTTGTGAATACCCTAAATATATAAATAAATTTAATAAGAACAAATTTAATATGAAAATACAAAAAATTAGGACTTGTATTTTAATTATTTACAAATTTATGATTTTTGTCATCCTAAATTCTTAAATCGAACACTGTGCGACGGCTTTCACTGATTTCTCACAGCTGTTTCCCCACAGAGTTCTCACAACAGCTTTCGCTGACTTTTTACGGCGTCTTTCCCCTTAAAAGAAATTGAATTAAAAAATCAGTATTATTAATTTTAAAATTATTAATTATTAATTTTAAAATTATTAATTATTAATTTTAAAATAAATTTATAACCAACTTCAACTCCGCTAAATCGAGTCAGTTATCGAAAACAGGCACAGGGGCTGGTGTCTATATCTTGGGAACGAATATCCGTAGTTCTTAGAGACTGCCGAATGATTGCAGTGTTTTCCAGGCTGAGATCTTGGCGATCCTCAGGGCCACGGAGCTGGTGGGCAGGAATGTAGCTGAAGGTGAGAAGGTAACCTTCTACATCGACAGCCAGGTAACGCTAAAAGCTTTGAAGGGACACAATGTCAAATCGAAAATTGTTAGTGACTGTAGGAAAGCCCTCAACTTGCTTATGGTAAAATATAGTATCAGACTATGTTGGGTTCATGGCCACAACAGTGTTGAGGGAAATGAAAATGTCGATGAGTTGGCAAGATTATGGTCGGCGTTAGATGAGGGAATGTCGGACAGATCGGTCAAATTATCGATAGGTCATTACTATAGGGAACTCAGTAGTTGGGTAGAAAGCAGGAATAACAGTTCATGGCGAAGTAAGGAGGATTGTAAAGTCTCGAGGGGTTTTTGGCCAAAATTTGACTCAGGGAGATCTAACCTGATAATGGACATGAATAGGAAGGTGATGCGAATCATGATAGGCACGTTGACAGGTCACTGCTCGGTCAGAGTAGGAACCAGCATTTGGGAGACTGGCACTCCAGATTTTTAGTAGGATGTGCGGAGATGAGGAACCAGAAACTATTGAACATATTATCTGTCACTGCCCGAAGCTTAGATGGCTAAGCAGACGTTTCCATGAAAGCATTACTGATATCGGGAAGTGTGAACTAGAGGACATCAGGGGCTCATCATTGGGATTCGGTGGCTTAATGATGGATAAGAGGGTCACTTCTGGCTACAAATGGGAGGGTAAATATTGTTCTCGAATTCGAAACTTTTTTTCTTTTGTAACAAGCTGGGAACCGCTGAATCCAATGGTTCTAACCACTTTTTTAGGTTAGCTCTTGTTTAAAAAATAATTAAGATTGAAAACTTGGTTAAAACCATCTAAAAATCTAAATTTTTTCGTTTTCTACCATTTATTAACCTTGATATCAATATATATCGATTGAAAAGACATGTATTGATGTACGCCCTGAGAAATCTTTTTGGAAAAAAATTGGAAAATTTTTTTTGTCAAAAAATTGCATTTTTTTTAATTGGGGGCAATTTTTTATTTTTTCATTTTTTTTTTCAAAAATTTCTTTAGGACGCATGTCTATCCATAATGTTTTCTTTTAATTGATATAACCAAGTTTGTAATCTCAGTTATTTTTTAAACAAGAGCTAAGCAAAAAGAATGGTTAGCACCATTGTATTCATTTTTGAACTAGCACAGTGTAATTAAAGGACGCCGAGCACTTAATTTGCTGCTCACTGGGTGTTGGACATAGAGATCAGATGAAAACTTGATTTTCGAAAACCGGTTTTAAATCAGCTAATTTTATTTTATAACGGAATGTAAAAAAAAAACAGTTGTTCTTCTTTTGAGAACACAATGTTCCCACTTTGACAACGTTTGTTCTCGATTGGACAACGTCCGCTAAAATTTATGTTTTACTTTTCGAATTGACAACGTTTCTCTTTTCATTTGACAATGTGCCAAAAAAAAGCTTAAGTGACATAATTTTCGAACTTAATTTTTTGACCAAAATTGATTATTTGCTTTTTTCGCGGTTAAGACTCGATATGGAATTTTATTGTTCTTTAGTTTTTAATCTGACAATATTATTCACCCTTATCGGGAATAAAAGGCGAACAGTTTGATCACGTGAAATATTTCCCGTAAACAAAAAAATGGTGAACAAAATCAGAAAATAGTATACTAACACAACAACAGCGCAAAAATTTGCGATCACAATTTTAGGGAAAGGGAACACTTTTCACGTGAATTTTTATTCCCGATAAGGATGATTTTGTTCTAGATTTGGGAACAAGAACCTTTTTCACTCCGTCTACAAATTAATTTAAAATCACTGCAAGATACAGAGCTAAATTTTGTATGAAAATGGAAATTGTCCATTTTTTTTATTTGTCTCTGTGTTTGACGAAGACGAACCGAATTTAAAGAACCAAACAAATTCATTAGTATGGAATAGTAAATTGAAATCGAATAGAATTTTTGAAATGCGTAACAATTCCTAATTTTTAAGTTTCAAATTTTTTAAACGCACTAATAATCCCAATTTAATATTTTACTTTTCATTAAAATACATTTAAATTGATTATTGAGGGGTTTAGCTGAATCCTATGCGCATTTCGCTGTTGCTAATGCAGATCATCAGGGAACCTTTACCCAAAGTTTCTTAGAACAACTAGAGTTATTATGTTATAAACTTTCATTTAAACAAATGAGAAGCTTAAAACAAATAACAAAGTTGATACAAGAACTCAATAATCAACATGTTTTTTATTTTCTTTACCATTAATACATTGGCTGACTTTTTTTCAGCTTCAAATTGTAGTTGTAAATGTATGTAAAAAGAAAATAAATGTAAATAACAACAACAGCTATTTAAGAATAGAGTGTTGCCACACAAGTATTTTTTGACCTGGTGCAGTCAATTTAATAGTTAGTGATTTTTTTACGGGAATTGTTAAAATTTAAGTTTAAAAATTTTTAAACGCACTAATAATCCCAATTTAATATTTTACTTATTAAGTATAATATTTTTTCATTAAAATACATTGAAAATAAAATAAAATAATGGTAAAGAAAATAAAAAACATGTTGATTATTGAGTTCTTGTTTCAACTTTGTTATTTGTTTTAAGCTTCTCATTTGTTTAAATGAAAGTTTATAACATAATAACTCTAGTTGTTCTAAGAAACTTTGGGTAAAGGTTCCCTGATGGTCTGTATTAGCAACAGTGAAATGCGCATAGGATCCAGCTAAACCCCTCAATAATCAATTTCAATGTATTTTAATGAAAAAATATTTTACTTAATAAGTAAAATATTAAATTGGGATTATTAGTGCGTTTAAAAAATTTTAAACTTAAATTTTAACAATTCCCATAAAAAAAATCACTAATTCCTAATTTTGTTGATTTTAAAACAAGTCAATGAAATTGAGAATGTCCTTGACATTGTCACCCACTTTCTAACATTTATACATAAATAAACAATATGATGGTTGTCATAGAAATCGTTATAATGCAAAGTAAGAAATTCAATCAAATCATTTTAAAGGAACTCCTTGTTTTGCTTTCTTAGCACTTGTGTCTATGTATGTAGTATGTAAGTGTATGTGTTTATTTCGTATAAAATTTATAAAAGTGCTATGTTTCTTAATATACTCGTACGTATTTTTGCGGTGACACTCCTGTTTTTATCAAGAATACTAAATAAAGCACACAAGCCTTAATTATTGTTTTTTTTCTAAGATTTATTAAACAAAAATTGTCTCATAATATTATCGATAATAAATACATATATATATGGTTGGAATAATCGTGATAAATAAATATAAAGATACATACATACATAGATATTCAGGAAAATGTGTGGTTAAAGTAACTTCGAAATTTAATGTGTAAATTTATTGCAAGCAATAATAATAAAAAGAAAGGAAAAGGAAGATGTTAAGCTTAGAAAAATAAGGATATAGGTTAGGTTCGTTTCGATGGTTTGCTGAGAAGAGAAACAAAGGTTTTCAGTTGACTTGGGTTCAAATAACAGGTCCGTTTGTCTTACCTGAGAGTAGGAAAGGGATAGTGTAAATACAGATGCTGAAGATAGAGAGAAGAGAAGCTTAATTAATTTCTATTTTCGTTGTTAAAACTGCTATTGTACGGTTTGTTAATTTTTATATATGGTATTAAGTATACGTATTACCTTAAACTGTGTAGCTATTTTATTACTTATTTTACTTCGCCGACGATTGCCATTGACAGAAACACCGGCGAAGGCAATCGGCTATACTTGGGACATAAGCCATAAAGGATACTAGAGATAGTCATAAAACAGATATTAGTTTACGGCATTTCAGTCTGGTGGAAAGCAGTAGACTCAGCGAATAATCAGTCCCGTTAATATATGACCTATTTGTTTCTCCTAAGACCCAGTTATTGATTTCCCTGAAATAGTGGTTAATTGGTGGTTTCACCGACGCTTTTGCAACTGGGTCATCTAGCCTTGTTTTCCATACTGCCAATTCATCAGTGAATGCACCTTCAAAGCTTTTAGCGCTATTTGAATGTCGACGTAGAGGGTAACTTCCTTGCCAGACCCCAGTTCCCGTTACTGCATTTATCTTGTACTAGTGTCCTGCACAAGACTATTTATAAGACTTTTCAAGACATGAGAGATTTTTTCCAATGCTTTACTACAGCGAAATATTCTAAAAGAATCGCTAAGCAACACTGTTGGCAAGTAATTTTTTTTCGGTGGTTTGTCTTGCCAACAGTGTTGTTTAGCGATTCTTTTAGAACATTTCGCTGTAGTAAAGCATTGGAAAAAATCTCTCATGTCTTGAAAAGTCTTATAAATACTCATTTGCAGGACACTATCTTGTACCCATCAATGAGAATATTCGATTTGACCCAAAAGTACCTATCCGGTATCACCAATGAGGTTGTCGAACTAACCTCAATCTCAGCGAACTTAAAGTCCTGGAAGTAAGAACTGATAACAAACATTTGATTTTGTACTTATTTTCATTATTCTTGCAACTTTTTACAATTAGTTTCCGCCTATTGTGTTGCATATGCGGATACTCTTAGATCAACGGCGACTAATGGCTAGAAAGTTATCACTACGTACTGAAGTCAGACTAATTGCAACAGGCGCATAGTACATGCTAGCATTCTAAATAGACTACTGCACTCCGAAACTTTACTTCAATAGGAATTTTCGAATTTCATTGACAGAAAGGGTTTATCCACAAGATGGAGCCGAACAGGTGTTCACGGACGGCTCAAGACGGGGAGGGAGAGTTGATGGGGGCGTATGTACTCGTATTTCGGAGCTGAAATGTCCTTCAGACGTCCGGGCCAATGTAGCATACTACAGGCAGAGATATGTATCTGCCATTAAAAGAGCAATAAACTGGCCAAGGTTTTATCGGATATCAAATAGAGTTATCCATAACTGACTGTCAGTCTGCAGTTAAGTCCCTCTCAAGTGTGTATACCACATCTTTTCTTGTCTAAGAATGTCACATAGGCCTTGCTAGGCTAGCGCAGAGTTAACGTATCACATTGCGTATGACATGACAAAGGGGGGAACCCTAATCAGGGAAGTCGATATCGATAATCAGTGTGTGCTCCCCCTCTCATCCTTCTGGAGACGTTTCGACGTTGCCTTTCTTGAATCTGCTCAAGACAGATGAGAGAACCCTCTGTCCTTGCCTAAACCCTCACAGAATTTAAAACCTCACGAAATTTTGTAGGAAGCACTTGAGAAAACTCTTGGTCACACTGACCGGCCACTTCTCTTTCGGAATCCATGATATGCATGTATGGGTTACCTGTACAATGAATACTGGTGGTCTACTCTGTAATTCGAAACGAAAGAAAATACTTTCGAATTTCTATGTCAATTATATGCAAATTCGAAACCATTTTCTTTCCTTTCGAATTACAGAGTAGACCCCCTGCTTCAGTTGCAATGATGAAGAGGAGGAGAAAAGCATTTTGCATCTCCTCTACCTCTGTCTAGCTCTGGAGGATCGCCGTCTGCACTCAATACACTACATTCCATTCTACATCCACCTTTTCACCTCTCTCCCACTCTACGCCATCTCTTCTATATTTTCTTCCAGGACCCAAGTGGGTTGGACTGTTAATTTTCTTTCATCCTTACCAGCAACTTGCTAACCTAACCTTTAAATTATTTGAAACAAGAAATAGGTAACTGATTTTAACATATTCCTAATTTCCCTCATTAATAACCAAACTACAAACATACATATCCATATGTATGTATATATTCCTCTTAAATACATCTTCATCAATAATTTCCAATTGATTTGACCTGCATTTCACATCATTGAGACAAATGTATGTAATTGTATGCACCACTCCAACCAAACACTTGGAAAAACACAAACACAGAGTAAAAACCTAAAAACAGTTTTCAAATTGATTACTTTTAATTATATCTACTCAAGATTTGAAAATTTAATAAAGACAATAAAATTGTGTACGCCGACTGGCTGGTTATTATTATACCCATTGTGCCGTCGTCGAAAAGATGATCAATTTTTTTTTTGTATTATGAATCGCATATGGTAAATATTTTGTAATACTCGTACACTGCCACATATATCTATATATTTAACACAGAAATATTTAATGCATGATATCAAGCATTTCATGCCCAGTTGGCCAAATCAGAGAGAGAGGAGAGGAGATTTTCATTAACGACTACTTAGGGAAATTTCGGCATCGTGCATTTGCCAATTAAGAGTTTATTTCAAGATAATCTAACAGAAACCGTACTCAAAGACACGGTAAAAGAAAAACTACTCAACTGGCCATGCATCAAACTATTTGGTGAATATTGTCCGCAAGCTAATCTTGCAACATCCAATGTAAAATTGTGTATAATTTCATTAATGAAAATATTAAAGAAAAATTACAGTTTTACAGGGACAAGGAAAATATGAGCAAACATGTTGCTCCTGTTATCATGTTTGAACTTAGCGGCCATTCGTCCTCCACTCTTTAACATTGTCGTGTATCCCTCTTGAAAGATGTCTGAAAGACATGGCCAACTGGGTGTATACATAAAGATGCCTCTAATAAGAATTCGACTTTGGAAATATTATTGTAAAATGCTTTTTTTATGTTCGAGCTACATACTTAAGATTATTTGATATGAAAAATATTTTTAGCTCTCGAGTATTCAAAATATTTAAAAATTTCATAGGAAAATGTTGAGTGATTTACAACATTTTTAAAAGGACGTTCGTTGTTGAACATTAAGTTACGATGTCAACAAAGTTTTTTTTGTATTCTAAATAGGAAATAAATTATACATATGTAAAGGGTGTCCCAACAAGAACGCAAGATTTAAATTTGGCGCCATTCGAAGTGTCATTGTTTGACATTTGAACAATTGTTATTGTTTGCTAGTAGAAAGTACGAGGTTAGTAAAAATGGAGCGCTACCCGAATGAACAACGCATTCTCATTGTGAAATTGTTTTACCAAAATGGTGAAAGTTTTGCGGCTACAGTTCACAAATTTGCGATCAATTTGGGGTCACAATAATGCTCCAAAAGAGGCAACTGTAAAGACATTAATGGATAAATTTGCTGAAACTGGGTCTGTTAGTGATGTAAAAACAACAACGCGCCTTCGACCAGGTCGATCGACCGAAAATGTCGCAGCTGTACGTGATGATGTCGCTCAAACGCAAGTCAAGCGCAAACAGTCAATGGTGCTCGGTATCGTGAAATGATAACCAGTTTTTTCGTGCCTAGAATTGAAGAAATGAATGTGGAGGGCATGTGGTTTCAACAAGACGGCGCCACATGTCATACAGCCAAAAAAACAATTCAATTGCTACATCAGTCGTTTCCCGGTCGTGTTATTTCGCGTTTTGGAGACCAGAATTGGCCGCCTAGATCGTGCGATTTAACACCATTAGACTTTTTTCTTTGGGGTTTTTTGAAGTCGATGGCTTACGCGAATAAGCCGACGACGACTCAAGCCTTAAAAGAGGAAATTGGACGCTGCATTAATAAAATACCGCTGCATTTATGCAAAACGGCCATTGAAAATTTCATTAAAAGATCGCGTGTGTGCCAGCAAAGCCGCGGCGGCCATCTGCCCGATTTGTTATTCCACACATAACCTCATTGTGTACTTTACGATATCATAAAGTTTCACGTTTTTTTTTAATATCTGTGTTTTATTTAAAATTTAAATCTTGCGTTCTTTGTTGGGACACCCTTTATAAATATACATACATATGTACATACTTATATCTTCATTGGGAATTTGGTGATAAAATTACCGGGGAAAATTTATGGCTTTTATAAAAATACCCAAGCAGAAATTGTGACTTTGCCCAAAAAATATGTACCACCACAACACTGTAAATACAAAATTACGACTCTTCCAAAATTTTTGTACCATCACAGTACTCTAAACACAAAAATATGACTTAACGTTTACAAATACCGCGTTCTTAGTAATGCTATGCCACAACAACACTGTATATACAAAAATTCGACGTTACCCAAGCAGAAATTGTGACTTTGCCCAAAAAATATGTACCACCACAACACTGTAAATACAAAATTACGACTCTTCCAAAATTTTTGTACCACCACAGTACTCTAAACACAAAAATATGACTTAACGTTTACAAATACCGCGTTCTTAGTAATGCTGTACCACAACAACACTTTATATACAAAAATTCGACGTTACCCAAGCAGAAATTGTGACTTTGCCCAACAAATATGTACCACCACGACACTGTAAATACAAAATTACGACTCTTCCAAAATTTTTGTACCACCACAGTACTCTAAACACAAAAATATGACTTAACGTTTACAAATACCGCGTTCTTAGTAATGCTATACCACAACAACACTGTATATACAAAAATTCGACGTTAGTTTCCCAATACCCCGTTTACAATAATTCTATACCGCTACAACACCGTAAATACAAAAGTTTGACTTTAGTTCCCCAAGTACCCCGTTTACAATAATTCTTTACCGCTGCAACACCGTAAATACAAAAATTTGACTTAAGTTGGGAAATTTACATTGTGACGATCTTATAAATTTGTATTTAGAGTATTGTGATAACATTGAAAACAAGAGTCAGTGGACGGTCATTCGGCGTTATCATTTTAATGTTGTGAGTACATTAAAATCTTGGTAAACGAATGTTGTACTGATGTTAGTTCTACCCGGAGACAATCGTAGCAACGTCATGCTGGTTGTCTTTTTCTGCCTGGGTAGCTTTAAATTAAAAATCCGGTAATAGGAAGTGGTAAAAATGTTATTAAAAGTTAAGTTGTTGAAAGATTGATCGTGAATTGAACCTATTTGGACACAGGTAAGTGAAAATAAACCTGCTAGTTTATTTAGACAAAAACCAAAACTTTTAGCAGAGTCCATTTTGCAGTTAACTGCAAAAAAATGTCAAAGATAAAAGAATACACATGTTTATAAGAGAATGATTTTTTTGGACGACAACAAGACAACACCGCAACACGGTTGTTGTCCGTGTTGATTTTGTCGTTGTAGTCCAATTAAACTAATTTCTATTTTAATTTTTGGGCAACAATGAGCAAATATGGTGTTCAATGAATGATACCTTACAATAATCATATTATTTAAGAGAAATAACATCTCGAAATTGATGTAAAGAAATAAATTGATTAATTTTTATACTTTAGTGATATAAGTACATTTTAAATAGTAATTTTATTTAAAAAAATGTGAAATATGTACCCAGTAAAAAAAAAAGACACTCCAAAGAAGTGATGAAAATATAGAGTTTGCGATCCAGTAGGAGTGCAAATTTGGAGCATTTCTAATGATTTTTACATAGAGTTGTCATTTCAAGAAGTTCTCTTTTTCTATGCCTAATCACCCATTTGGAAGCGATTTAAAAAAATTTCTATTTGGCGTTCTATAGTAATATTTTCCGCTAGGAAAAATCGTAAAAAGTTACACATTTGTACAATTTGTTTCTTTTTTATACAGTGTTTTCATGTATATTTAAGTAAACAACTTAATAAGCTGGTGACATATTCTAACCTAGGGTTAATCTGGTTACCAGGGCACGAACGATATAGCCACAGATGGGGCTTGACTATCAAATTCTCATGCTGGTCAATGACTGTTTGAGATTCAGCTTTGCCGCTGTGGCATTTTCACGTTTGCGATGCTGCCGTGCTACTGTTTAGGCAATTTCCGGGGTTTTGAGGGTTTTCAGCCATAACTTCTATATTGTGCATATCTAGAGAAAAATAACTTTTTAACCGTTGTGGTCTTCTCACGTTTTCGGTGTTTACTTCGGGGTGTACGGGGAACTTGTGGTATTTTGCGGATTCTTAGACAAAAAAATGTATGTATTGTGCATATCTAGAGAAAAATACCTTTAATACCATATAGGTTAGGTCAGGTAAGGGTGGCAGTTAGAATCCCGGACTCATGTAGACCGTTTTGTTCATTGTGATACCACGGAGACTCTGCTTATGCAAAAAATGGGGCTTGTGAACCCGTTGTCGAAAACAACTGGCTCCTGTTGGCGGGTTTATGCTATTTTCTCGACCTTAGGGAACGGAAATAGGTTGTCAGTAGCACAAAATTATTCTCGAGAGCGAGTAAACAAGCCCCCAATTTTATGGTATTTTGTTAAAGTGACGTCGATGTCGACAACTAGAATAAAGGTAACTATTAAACTGCTCTGCCATCTCGTTTTGAGATGATCGGCAGCTGAGGGCTGCTGTTGTTCTTAGATGCGGGGACTATCAGCGTATATGTTAATTAAAGTCGCTGAAGTTACATTCACTTTCAACCAATCCGCAACGTCCTTTATAGCAAGGATCTCTGTCTGGTAAACACAGCAGTGATCCGTCAGTCACTTGCAATACGAAGACATAATGTCCCTGAAGAGACTCTGTAACTCGCCCCTTGTATTTTGGTGCCATCCGTATAAAAATCTTTATTTTTTTCTTCTACCATTCCTTCATAGTTTTATGGATGTTATCCAGGTTTCATAGAGACGATCGTGGAGTTTGAGGGGGATATTATCTCTCCACGCATTGCATGCGGTCCATGTTTTTCATTTGGAAACTTACTAGTGTTCAAAGTTACCCAGAATTGACAAATGTTATAGATATTATACCAACAAAACTGCACGTGGTTCTTGATGTACTTTCTCTTGTAGAACTAGAGCTACGTTATTGATCTGCCTTGGATACTACCTGTTTGAACGTGCCTTGAAAATTCTTATCAACTTTTTTGTCGGTTATAAAAACGTTGAGTATGAAAAAATTTATTTTTCTTGCATAATATTTATTTTGCAGTTCATCTGGGAAAAAATATACATTAAAGATTACACATTAGTTAAAAAAATCATTTGTTCTAATTAGGACAAAAAAGACACATTAAATTCGTTTTATGCAATTTAACGTGTAAATGTATATCTTGCGATACTTCAAAATCTTTCATATTTGCTTAAAATTATAACCCCTTCCTTTTTCAAGTGCCATCTAAATTATTTCATTTTTCTGCTCTATGTGTTTGTTTTTAGATTACAACGTTGCTGCGCCCACGTGTAACATATAAAACAACAACACAACCACATCATCAATTACTAACAACAACTACGTGCGTCGATCAACAAGCCCCCAACTCAGATACAAATGAAACGCAACATCTGTTGAATGGCGAAATATCTATAAATACAATTGAATTGGTACCAACTCTAGAGTTCGTCAACACAACATCTCTAGCAACATACAACCACTCGCAACAATGCTTATCAACATGTTTACAGAATCATAAAACGCCCCAAGAGCTGCGACAGCATGTTTCACCAACAAATTCTGCCGCAACGTATACAGTTGAAATAACTTCAAGCGGACGGCAGCAAGAACAACAACAGGAGACATCATCATCTTCGTTAATAGATACCAGTGGATTGTTACAGCAGGAGGTAAAACCATTTAATCTTACAGACACTGCTTCACTCACAACGTATTTTGATGAACCAACATCATCTGTATCACTCGGCATAATGGAGAATACACATACCAACAAGTCATTAAGCGATCAAAGATCAACGACAGATCATATGCCGGCCTCCACAACGCCAACTACAAGTAAAAATGATGCCACACCAGCAACAACAACGAGTCAAAGTAATGTGCCACAAAGTTTAAGAAAACCTAGTTTAAGTGAAACGACCGACATTGAAGAAGAGGAAATAGAGGAAGATATCGAAGAGGCCCTAGAAATGAGTGAAGAGCAAGATGCAAGTGTTTCCCTGCCGGGTCCAAGTAAAAAACCACAAGTGGACCAGTTGTTTGGAATTGAATTTTCGGACAGCTCAAGTGAGGATTTTAAAAGCAAAAGTAAGAGTTTGAAAACTACCTCTGATGCAGATCAGTTCAAAATAGATGATGAACAACTGTCCGGTGGAAAGTTGGCCCAACATTTTGTGATAGAAGATGAAGAAAGTGAAGATCCGAAAGAAATAAGTTTGCCTTTGGGAAAAGTTCACTCGAGACATGACTCGACGGAGTTTGAAAATGAAGAGGAGAAAGAGGAGGAAAGCTTAGCCAACCAATCAACAACTGACGACGTCTCCGATTTGCAGGAGGAAGAGAAACTAGAGACAGAAGTTACAAGTCAAACAATTGACAATAAAACTTCAGAATTCTCGGAGGCTGCTGTATTAAAAATTAATCCTAAGGAGACTTTAGAAAGTGCAATATCCAAAGAAATTCAAAAGTCTTCCTTAGTGGAGAAACAGTTGAAACCCGCAGAAGAATTGCAAAAAGTTATTAAACCTTCCCGCCCCGAATTGTTTGAAAATCCCGACATAAAGCCTCTATCCGGTGCATCTTCTTTGCACAGTGAAAAGGATCATTCCATTGAGGAAATAATGGCCTCGAATCAATCTATGGAAATGACTTTTGATGAAAAAGATTTAAGTTCTTTAAATCCAAGCTTTGATATACACAACGAAACTTTGGTTAATGAGTTATTAGCCGACATGCCTGAGAAGTCTCAAATTAAAATCAAAACGAACAGTTCTTCGAAAAAAGAAGATCATTTAGCAGAGGAAACAAGACTCAGTATTGGACAGCATCTTCTGAACTCTACTAACGTACAAGAAGATCTTACATTTTTAGCCCAAAATCAAACAAGGCCAAAGGAAAATGTTAAAGAAATAGATGTGAAGGGCGAAATCACAAATTTTCTGGAAACTCTACCAAAGCTAAAAGAAATTGTTACCGTCTCCATCGTACCCAACGAGCAGGTGGAAGAGGACATTTTTGAAAATACTTTACAATCGGAAGTTATCACCGATTTAGATGACAGTTTGCAGGAATTAGAAGAAAAGCCAACGACCTCGAAACAAGCTGATGGTCAAGTACAAAACAATTTATCGAAAACTTTGAGCTTGAAAGAGCATCAAGCCAAAATTGAGCAGCTGGAACCTTGGACTACTTTGCAAATTAATACAGCGGCTGAAGATGATGAAGAGAATTCGTTACAGTTAATGAAATTAAGAATAATGGCTATGAAAATACAACCCAAGGATAGTAACTTGTCATTGTCGCCTACCAGCGAAATTCCAGCTCTCACAGACAATAATCAAGCAAAAAGTATGGAAAGAGTTTCTTTAGTAGAGTTTGCCAAAGATATTTTAGAGGATATAACTGAGGAAAGTGAACGTAATTCGTTATCCATACAAGATGAACACAATTCCCTCGCTCATGAAAAATCCACGACATTGAACTCGAAAAGTGAAAGCAAGACTATGCAAAACAGTAATAACACGAACACAAGTTCCGCTGTTAGTTTAAATATGATACAAATTCTGGAGCGAAAGGTGGAGGAGTTGCAGCAAATGTTGGCCAGTAAAGATGCTTGCTTGGCTTCGTTAAATTTACAATTGGATGCCGGCAATAGAAGAGATTCACAAAATAACCACAACTCTTCGGAGCAATTGGGCTCGGGCAGAGATTCAAGTTCACTGGTAACAAACTCTACTGAATATAGAACATTGCAGGAGGATTATGGCCAGCCGGTAAGTTTTGGTCTGAAAATAGACCAAAAGATTTTTATTTTTTTTTTTAATATTTTGTTTAAAATTTTATGTTAAGTGTATTAGTTAATGGAGTTTTTTAGGGTTCCGTACACCAAAGGTGAAAAGGAATATGTATAACTTTGGCCGCTACAACAACAAATATATGACAGTTAAAATTAATGGGTGTTCCAAAAGGAGCAACGAAAAATGTTAAAATCCCATGTAATATACATACATACATGCATACAGTTATATATAGACGCTGAAACTTGTAAAGTTAGTGAGTGTATTTTTATACAGACTACAGAAATTAGCACTAAAATTTTAAAAAAATACAAATTAAAGGGTATTCTATCAGTTAATGTAAATTTGACAACTTGCTGTATCTTGGAAACCGTAATAGGCGAACTCTTGAAATTTTCAAAAACGCTAAAACTTAATAATCCCAAAATTAAAAAATTGCCAAACCGAAAAAATCGCCAAAAACCAAAAAAATCGCCAACACGAAAAAGGCGCCAAACTAAAAAAATCTGTAAAACTAAAAAACCAAAAAAATCCCTAAAACGAAAAAGCGCCAAAAATAAGGAAAAACTGCCAAAACTAGAAAAATCGTCAAAAACCGAAAAGATTTTTCTAGTTTTGGCAGTTTTTCCGTATTTTGAAGCTTTTTTCGTTTTAGGGATTTTTTCGATTTTTGGCGATTTATTTTAGTTTTACAGATTTTTTTAGTTTGGCGCTTTTTTCATGTTGGCGATTTTTTCGGTTTGGCAATTTTTTAATTTTGGGATTATTAAGTTTTAGCGTTTTTGAAAATTTCAAGAGTTCGCCTATTACGGTTTCCAAGATAGAGCAAGTTGTCAAATTTACATTAACTGATAGAATACCCTTTAACTTTTATTTTTTTTAATTTTAAAGTGCGACTTTGACTCGCAAACGAAGGGTTCTGTACGGACACTACATACATATGTATGTAACACTATACGAACTTTATCCTATATTATCGAATAATCGAAATTTTCAGTTCATGCCGATTTTTTTTAGTTTTGGGGCTTTTTCTTAGTATTTAGCGTTTGTGCGATTTTTTCGGTTTTGGCGTTTTTTAGTTTTGAGATATTTTTAGGTTTGGGGTTTTTTTTGCCGTTTTTTTCGTTTTGGCGATTTATTTTAGTTTCAGCAATTTTTTGGTTATGGCGCTTTTTTCAGGTTTGGCGTTTTTTTTCGTTTTGGCAATTTTTTCGGTTCTTGGCAATTTATTTTAGTTTTACCGATTTATATAGCTGTGGCGTTTTTTTTAGTATTTTAGTGTTTACTTCTGAAGTCGAATTAATATTAAAAAAAACATGATCAGGTTTATGTTTGTTTTTTGGTTTACTACGGTTGTACGCTTCGCTCGCACAAACTATATCACTTACATTTATTTTGTGGAATTTTTCAATATCACAATTCTTAATTCCCACTTATAAACTAATTTCCCCAAAAGTAGCGCAGTAAAGCCAAAGTTTAGATAGTCCGCATGGATTTGTCAGGGAATCGATGTACTTTTTAACCAAAAATAGTCCGTATGGATTTGTTACAACATTGTATGTGCCCAAAAAAATCGAAATATTTCAATTCCGACATAATCGGCGTTTTGCTGATCTTAGTCCACTCACGGTAAAATACCAAAGCAACCTCTTCATATTGAAATATATAACCTTATTATCCTTTAGAAAAACATCTTTACTATTTAGATATAAAAAAATAGTTTTTGTAATGATTATTTCTCATACTAAATTGGTTCAAAAATTTTTTCTTAGACATTGGACATTTATATGGAACTTTCAAAACGTGATGAGCTTATAGCAAAACTTAACGATTCCCTCCAACAATCACTTACAATTAGAGAAAACTTACAAGCTGAAACGGAAAAACTGACACACGAAGTAGTTCTATTGCGCAAACAACTCACGGAAGCCATGGAATCTTGCAAAAAGTCCACGTGGCCGCGAGACCAAGAGAGTAATTGTGGTCAAAGAATATCGGAAATTTCTATGGACTTAATCAGTGAATCAGATGATGATTTAGATCGACTTTATCTAACCGATAATGAAGAAAAGATTTCACGCAACTCACGCGAACGTCAACTGTCTATGCCCCGCCAATATGATTATCCCAATAGTGATATCGAAACCGCCTGCGATTCAACTGCTTTTAGCAAACAAATTGAACAATTCCAAAAGTATTTAACACCCAGTGAAGTGCGCCTTTTCTTTATGGTCCAAAAGAAATTCGATGATTATTTGTGTCAAGAATTGGAAAAGTGTAAAATGAAATATGAACAAGAATTGAAAATAGTCATGGATCAATGGGACAATGAAAAGCTGGAGAAAGAAACTGAATTACAAAAGCTGATCCAGCAAAGGCAAGAACGAGAGACTAAACATAATCAGGAAATGGAAGACTTAAGGAAATATTTTGAAAACAAATGTGCTGACTTGGAAAAGCAGTAAGAAACTCAATATTATTTTATTTAAATTAACTAATAAATTTATAAAAAAACAAATATTTTCAATAGGTTTTCCGATGATGTATTTTCACAAAAATCTCAACGTCATGGCATGGGCTCTTCCTCGGCAAGTGAATGTTCCGATCAAGAACAATTACCAGATGACTTCGATGTTACGATACCTTGTAAATCCAAGGAGTCATCGCCACGTAAACGTTCTAAGGCCGAGCTACTACTAAGTCCTTCACATCGCCAGATGACTCCTGGCAATGATGCATTTAATGAAGACTCTGCTACAAATCAAGGAGCTGAAGTTAGTTTTATTTTATTTCCATTTGACTAAAAATGTTAAGTTTTTATTTTTCTTTTTTTCTATTTGTAGTTGGCCTTGGAAATCACCGAGCTAAAGACATTTTATCAGAATAAAATTCATGAAATTCAACGTTCGCAGGACGATAATATTAAAAAATTATCTGATCGTATAAAGTATTATGAGTCTCGCTATCCTGAAGATGAATTTATGGTAAGTGTAAACAAGGAAATTTAGTAAAAATCATTTATTTATTCTTAAATTAAATAGCATGCTCTTTAAGTTTGATGCGTGAAAAAAAGTTATTTAAACTAATTTCATGTACACTACTAAAAATAAATCATGCTTTTCACAACGGGTGCGGAAGCTAATTAAACATTTTTTTGTCGTTCATTTAAATTTAAAAAGTGATGGTATATTAAAAATATTATATCATACCTTCTCGATATAGTTTTATGATATTCGAACGTATTAGTCCGTGTCTTCAAGTTGAGAAAGAAAAATCTCGACTTTCTTGTGTTCTTAAGAGAATGAAAGGATAAATAGGGGCAAGTAGGTTAGAAGAAAAGTTTGATGAAAAGGTGTCATATAAAAAAGAATGTTTGCTTAAAAATACTAACTCATTGTGATAAAAACATGAATTTATTTCACAAAGAATTAAATGCGTTTTTCTTCCGATTTCTATCTTCATATTGCTTGAGTGCTAAATATGTTGTGAATGTTGCGATTTTGTGGCCTTTTATAAAATTCATTGGTGGAAAGCCTTAAAAAAGACAAACATTCCAAAAATGAATTCTAAATTTTACAAAATTTCAAAAATACCTAAAAATTTTATGAAAAACGCAAATATTAATGTTGATCATTGATTTTCATAAAAGGCATAGATTCTAAAAATATTTACCCGCCCAGGTACCTTCGTTGTCGTGGAATTCATTCTGTAGTGAAAATCCAAACTTGAAAATTTAGAAAAAATTTAAAAAATGTGAATTGCAAAAATTTTACCTTCGTTGTCCTGAAACTATTTTTTAGTGAAATTCAAAATTTTAATATTTCGAAAATATCTAAAAAATTTTATGGAAAATGCGAATGGGTTTCGACTATGCATCTTCGCCGCCCAGATACCTTCGTTGTCCTAGAATTCATCCTTGAGTGAAATTCGAAATTTCGAAAATATAAAAATTCTACGAAAAGTGAAAATGTGATGGGCTAAAAAAAGACATTGGCTGCATATTCAGAAATTATCACTAAGTGTTAACTTTTTTAAGTATCTATTTAAGTTATTCATAGTTGATTACTTTCAGCAGTAATAGTTTACACTTAATTATGGGTAAAGCTGTAACTAAATGCCAGCTAACTAATACATTCAAAGAACATTTACATCATTTACAATTTATTTGAAAAGTAAAATCAATTTGTGGCTCTTTAAAATGCACAAAACAACAAATACTCTTTATTTTCTAACAAATTCCTATATAATAAGTTTACCTTATTATCTTTACTTCTTGCATTTATTTCTATTGCGTCCAAAAAAATATCCATATAAAGCAATAAAATAAATTAGAGATGTGTTTTTGGTCAACAAAATTTTATTGAATAACTTTATTTTTACAAGCACTTATTTTAATTGATTTATATACAGACTATAACTTAAAAATTACATTTTTAGAATTTGCATAATTTTTTAAGGAAATAATACTGTTTTTTAATAGCTTCATAAGCTTTTCAATTAGTTACAGAATTTATCGTTCAAAATATTATCGACATTTTATGCTCTCTACATAACAATATGCAAGGTTGCATTTCGTTTACCAGCTGAAAGCTGTTGCTGGGGGCAAATTGCGGCACTCGTTATCGAACGAAATTGCGAAATATTTCAATAGAGTTTATATGGAAATGTTTCGTAGTTTCGTTCGATAACGAGTGCCGTAATTTGCCCCCTGGACTAGTTATGAATTGTGAATAAGAGCTATAACTATCTATGAACTATTTTTTAGTTTCTGTTTTATTAGTTTCGACTTTGGTTACGATTTCTGAATATGCGCCATTAATTCCAAAAAATTTATACATTCAAATGTAAATTTTAATTGAATTTCATAAAAGTGCACAAAAAAAGGCGCAAATTCCAAAAAATTTTATCCAGCCAGGTTGTCCTGGAATTTAAAAATATCCTTATAGAATTAAAATTTTTGACGGTCAAAAATTATGGTTTTGCTACATATTAATTTTTTGTTTGTTTTTATAAAATCCATAAAAATGCTGCATATACTTTTTGATGTGGAAACATCTATTGATTTCTTTGCTGAGATTTCTTTGCATTGTCAAATCGGTGTGAGCTATGTATGAGTGTATTAGTGTTTGAAAGAAGCAATACCAAGCAGAGAAACAAATCGACCGGCTCGAAGCCGGCGACGGTGCGCTGCCGCCGGTTATTTTTCTGTATATTTCCGTACACCAAAGGTGAAAATGAACCGTAAGAGCTACGGACCTGAAATTTGGACACAATGTGTAAACATTTGGCCACTACAACAACAAATACATGAGAGTTAAAAACTAAAGGGTGTTCCAAAACGAGCAACGAAAAATGTTAAATTCCCATGTAATATACATACAATTGTATGTACATATATACACTTGAAATTTTAAAAGTTAGTGTATTTTTATACAGACTACAACAATTAACACTAAATTTAAAAAATTTAAATCAATGGGTGTTCGTTCCATCAGTTAATGCAATTTTGACTTTGTAATTTTGACAACTTGCTGTATCTTGGAAACCGTAAGAGCAAAACTCTTGAAATTTTCAAAAACGGTAAAACTAAAAAATCAAAAAAATATAAAATCGCCAAATATAAAAAAATCGCCAAAAACAAAAAAAATCGCCAAAACGAAAAAAAGCACCAAATTAAAAAAAATCTCTAGGACTAAAATAAATCGCGAAAAACCGGAAAAATCGCCAAAATGAAAAAAATCCTTAAACAAAAAAATCGCCAAAATGAAAAAAATCGCCAAAATGAAAAAAATTGCGAATATTAAAAAAACCCAAAAAGAGAAAAAAAACGCCAAAACGAGAAAAAAGCGATAAAACTGAAAAATATCGTTTAAACTGAAAAAAACTTAAAAAAGGAAGAAAGCTAAATCAAAAAAAAAAAAAAAAAAAAAAAAAAAAAAAAAAAAAAAAAAAATGATCAAAACCGAATGTGCGCGAGTCAAAGTCGCACTTTACTGAATTTATTTTAATTGCAATGCGTACACAACAACAAGAACAGCAACAACTAAACGATGAACAACAGGAATTAAAAATTAAAAAGTAAAAGTAAAGGCATTTACCATAGATGAGCAACGCAGTACCACTAAAGTTTCAGTAAAAACAATAAAAACTGTTTAACAAGTAAATTTTTACTGATTACTAAAATTTTTTTCTACAATTTTTATAAATTGCCTAAATGATTTGTTATATGATGAGGTGCATTGAATTTTCAGTAATCAGTAATGCCCGTATTCATAATGAAATTCTACCAAGTGGCTAAATGTTTTTCATACAAAAGTTTCAAAATTTAAATGAAAAAACTTTGCCACTTGCTACAATTTTATTATGATTACGGCGCTACGATTTTACTGGTAATGCAAATTAAATTTCATTAGCAGTAAAAATTTACTGAATTTTTTTAGTAATCAGTAAATTTACTGCTTACTGCAATTTTGAATGCAGTACATATACACATACTGCAGTCTGCCCATTTACTAACAAAATAAGTTTAATAAAACAAACAAAAACCAACAAATTCATATGTATTTACAATATTGAAAGTTTTGATACTTTTAATTAATTAATTTAAAAAAAGATACTAAAAGCATAAGTACTTCCAACTTAAAAAAAATTTTCATTACTAGATGTTTACACATCTCCTCTGTGATCGGACTCACATTGCTTTTTTTTATTTAGTTCAATAGTTAGAAGAAAGGCACCAATAGTGTTCGAAATATTAAAAAAATAAAAAGATTTGACAAAATCACTAATTAAATAAAATAAAGAGTTTTATTTAAATACTTATGACCAGGGAAACTAGAAATATGCTCTAAAAGAAGTATTTTATGCGCATTCAATATGCACTAAAAACTCAAAAAAGATGCTCTTAAAAATAAAATAAATTGGTTTATTTGTCAACGAAAATACATTTTTCATTTAAAAATTCGACAACATTTGCATATAAAATAAGATAGAAAAAAAGGAAACAATAAAATAATTAACAAAAACAATAATTTAGGACTGAATTGCACTTTAAAACAATATTGCCATATAAATTTTGACTAAAGCAAACAATACAAATAATTTTTTTTATACTCTCGTAAAAATTTAACTTCAATTTCAAAAGAGATCACGATATCAGTATTAAAACTTTGAACTGTATTTGGATAAATAAGCCAAGATTTTTTTTTATAATTTCATTGCAATAAACAAAAATATTGACCTAGATTTTCAAATAAAAATCGTTGCCTGTTACAACTAAGTAAATTTTTATACATTGACAAAGTTCCTTTAACGTCTACTGATGTAATCGGCGCAGAGTCCGTCACAACTAACAAACCCAAATTTTTATTTAAACTAACGTCCACATACTACATGGAAGATTGGAAATGAGATTTAAATGGCGAAAACTAAGAATAAAAATTTTGACCAACAGATCAGCTTGTAAGCATATTAAAAAAAATCCATAAAGTATCAAAATATAAAAGCGTAAATTATGCTCTAAAAGTTAGAAAATATGCTAAAAATATGCGTGTAGGACTGATATATGCGAAAACATGCTTTAAAAGGTAAAATATGCAAAAATATGCACTAACAAATCGATGCCAAAAATTCATAAAAAGTTCTTCTGAAACGTATAAATATCTTGTCCTCGCATTAATACGTCACACAAGAAAAAACATGCAATTGCATATTTGCGGTTTCCCTGTTTATGACCTTGGGCCTGATTAACAGACAATAAATATCTATGTATAAATTTCTAAGGACGAACAAAAATAATATATTTTGTGACATCACAATGGTGTCTACTCGCGGCAACGTTTGTCATTTTTGGTACTTTTCATTGTGTGACATTCCGTTAAAAACAAAAACACACATTTGGAAACTGACAAGAATTATTATGAAAAGCTTTCGATCTTCGACTGTAGTCGAAAGAAAGTGCTGGTCAAACGAATTTTCATATGGTATTATGCGGCACAGTTACATGTATATGTTAGGTTTATGTGAAAGAGAATATTAAAAAATACCATATTAACCCATTGTAGTGGAACAGAACAAGCCAGAGTGTGTGAAGAGAATTAAACCCATGATAAACAATTAGATAGAATTTGTGGTTCGATTATAGATGACAGCCGAAGTTTAGTTGCGTTGCCACTTTCCAAAATGGTATTATGTATGGCAACTGGCAACTAGCAGCTTTTAATTTTAGTTGTCAAACAGTCATGATATTGACAACCACCAATTTTCAGTTGCAGTAAAATTTTCGTTTCGTTTCATTTCATTTCATTGTTCATTAAAAATTGTCGCTATATAGTCGTCCAACTTTTGAGAAAATGCAATCCTGATCTAATGAGTTGTTATTGTCTTTTGAAAATGTTCACAAGCTTCATTAGATCGGTTGCATTTTCTCAAAAGTCAAACGATTATGTAGGATGGTGAGTTCCAGCCTTTAGAAAAGATACATACATACATACATACGTACATACATACATACATACATACGTACATACATACATACATACATACATGTCTTAAGGCTCCGTTACCCGACTGTAGAAATCGCAGAAGGAAAAAAAACAAAAACAAATTTTAATATTTTGTTGGTGTTTCAAATGTAAGTGTGCGACAAGTCGAACGTTGTCGATATCGTGGGTCAGGCTGTAAATGTAATGTAAATGTAAACGTTTGAGCGCTTATAGAATACTTAAAAACGTGTCATGTGTTTTCGACACAAAAAAAAACTTCTTTGTGCACACACACATACATACTAATTGCATTGTGCCCAGCAAACACGCATTTTTGATTTTAAATTGGGAGTTATTTGAAGTCAAACGCGAAAGTTCATATGCTTATGTATAATATTTAAATTCATGAAATTCATTTTGATTGAAATTTAAATACATATGTATACGGACATACACACGAGTATGTATGTATGTATTAGAACTTATAAGTAAATAATATATAAAATAGTAATGTTTTAATTAATCCAAGATTTTTTAATAATTTCGCTGAAACTACTTTAATTTACTTTCTTTTGATGGCAAGATTTAGCCTGTTGGAAAAAACTAATTGAGTTTTTGAAATAACACCTTTTAGAACGAAAATGCGCCTAGAGGTTTTGAAAATTATTATTATTATATTATTTAATATAATATTAATAATTTTAATAGCAGCTATAACGCTCAACCGTAATATTTGTCATTGTGCATTACCAGAACAGATTTTGAGCAACTTCATCGGAAAGACGAAGGTTAGGTTAGGTTAGGTTTATCTGGTTGGTCCAAGACCTCGCATAGACCGGCATTGATCCTTAGCGATACCAGCAAATGAAATGAGAACCTGTTAGTATGGCAGCCTAGTTCGTGGTGCCTGTATCGAATGACTCCCACACAGATTTAACAAATTTTAGCAACCTACACATTTCTACTCTCGATACAATCTCAAGACTACGAAAAGTGTAAGCACCAAGATAGTTATATCTAGTACGGCTTAAAGCCGGGCAGTGACACAGTAGATGTTCCATTGTTTCCATTTCTCCGGGTTCCTTACATTTCCTGCAGGTACCGTCGGCTATTCGTCCTATTTTGACAGCGTACGAAGCTGTCCAGCAGTGCCCAGTTAATAGTCCCACTAGAAGCTTACAGTTGCTTCTAGTTAATGATAAAAGGAACTTAGTCAATTTGGGATCATAGGAGCTCCACATGATTTTAGAAGTTTTGCAAGTTTTCGTCGCGCGCCAACATTTCTCCGCTTCTTCCCTCATATTAGAATGTATGATCTCTTTAAGGTATTGAATTGGTTTTCGGATATTTACCGTTACCTCAGCCGGTAATAGAATTCCCCTTTTGGCCAGTGTATCGGCCATTTCATTTCCCTCTATCCCCATGTGTCCCCGGATCCAGAATATATGTACTTGTCTACCAGTACATAACATATCCAGGGCCTTTCTACACAGGAGCACAACCGAGGAGTAATTGCAGTCAGCTGAAATTGCTTTAATAGCTGCTTGACTGTCTATATACAGATTTACACGCGCATCCATAGTTAGAGAGGTGAAGGCTAACTCTGCTGCCATTTTGACAGCATAGATTTCCGCCTGGAAGATGCTACAATGATCAGGAAGTTTATAAGATTCCTCTATACCGAGCTCCCGACAGTAAACCGCAGCTCCTACCCCTCTATCCATCTTTGAACCATCAGTGAAAAAGTTAAAACCAGAACCACTATGATTAAGACTTTCCAAATAGCCTTCTTCACTTATAGTGATCTGTGGTTTGGTAAAAAAGTTCGTCACTGGAATGATGTAGTCCGAGCTACACTCCATGTTTTCTAGTAATTTGCTGTGACCAAATGATCTGTACGACATCTGACCTGTTGTCTTTAGTCGGATAGCTGATTTGCATGCCACGTTCACTGCAATTAGCTTTATTGGTTTAAGGTCCAATATAACGTCTAAGGCTGCAGTAGGTGTACTCTTTAAAGCTCCAGTGATGCAGAGCTCTGCTAGCCTCTGGATACTTTCCAGCTTTTTCAGGTATGATTTTGTCTCAGTCGCCCTCCACCATACAAGTATTCCGTAGAGTAAAATTGGTCTAGCTACCGCTGTGTATGTCCAATACGTAAGAGTAGGTGAAAGGCCCCATGTCTTGCCCAGCATTTTTTTACATGCATATAGAGCAATGGTGGCCTTTTTAACTCTATCTTCTATATTGTACCTTCACGTCAGCTTACTATCCAAAATAACCCCCAGGTACTTTGTATGTGTTTTGGGCGAGAGCGATATACCGTCTAATTTTTGTGTTCTCCATTCCTTTACTTTCCTATTAGTAAAAAGCACAAGGTCAGTTTTTCCTGGGTTTAAGTT
The DNA here is from genome assembly GCA_949987645.1 of Tachina grossa. NCBI lineage: Eukaryota > Metazoa > Arthropoda > Insecta > Diptera > Tachinidae > Tachina > Tachina grossa. The sequence continues at coordinate 152,238,211 of OX465276.1, forward strand.
CAAACCTACCCTTGTTGCCCATCTATGAATATCCCTCAACGAGGATTCCATTAGGGAGCTAATTGTATCGAGGAACTTACCAGTTATAATGATAGCTATGTCGTCCGCATATGCTGTAATCTTAGCTGCTTTACCCTCGAATTCGGAAAGACGAAGCATTTAGCTCTTTAATTTGCAAGAATGTGTATGCTTGCAGTAGCACCTCAATAAAATCTTTACTTTCTCGTTTTAACCTTTTCTTATTAATGTTCGTACCTACTCATAAAAATTTAGTTTTATTTACAAACAATACACAATATGTATATTTTTTAACAAAAATACATACACATATACATATACAGGACTTTTTGTTTCCTGGGTGTTTATCGGTATAAAAAAATCATATAAAATGGAAAACAGCTGTTCGAAACATTGATGAGAATTCAACATCTTCACATTATTTTTGATTGCATGGAAAAAGTGCCAAAATTATTTAAATGGTATCAAATCATTATTTTATACTTACAAACATTGTAATGACTTTGACATTTAGTGAAATTACAATTTAAGCTTCATACCCGTATATACATATTTACATTACAACGTATTATAATTATAAAAAATATTTATATTTTTATTATCATTATAATTATTTTGATTATACGTACCCATTTTTATTTTTATTGTTATTATTTTTAAATAAAAATAGTTTTTTGTACGCTTGAATGTAATTATGTTTGTTCGCACATATGTATGTATATTTTAGGAATTCATACATATGTACATATACATATGTGTATGTATGTATATTAACAAAAAATAAACACATACGATTGGCAAACTCTGGTTAGATTTTATAAAAAAAACTTTTTTAGAAACCTAAATTTATTAAATATGCCATGTACGTATACAAATTAACCACTCAAAAGCTTAAATTATTAAAAGAAACAAAAATACCAAATCAGGGCTATTGTGCCACACTCTCATTCAATATACATACATCCCATTACTGTCTACAAATGTCACGCAATGTCGTCATGAAATTCTATTTTCTGCAGGTTCAGACGTTACATTTACGTGCCATTTCAGTCAGGTAAGCGTTTGCAAAGCTTTTCATGCAACAGATTCGATCAGCTGACACATTTACATTAGGTGCGTTTGAGTACTTTTCCAGTAAAATCCAGTAACTGAGTAAATACTGAGTAATTTAAAGAAATTACTTTCAATAAAAAAGTTTGCAGCTAAAAGCACGCGAACGGAAAAATTGTAAAATCCAGTAAAATATACACAACAGCTGATAGACAATTTGGCGCTAAAAAAATTATACATAAGTATGTACATATGTATATGCAAAAAAACCTGAATATAATATTGTACTACATGGTCCAATCGAGATGAAACAGACTAGTTACATTATGATCCATGTAATGCAGTCATGGATCATGTCGTTCTCACACAAGCATTCAATGCAATATGGACTAGTTTTGGGGTTAGGCCGATGTAATGCAAATTTGGACCATTTAGTCCAACCCTAGGACATAAACCTCCTTTTTTCACATATTTGGAGTTTTGGCGTATTCCTACTCCTCTTTGGAGTATTTACATACATGTATGGAATAGTCGCATTATCTGCAAACAATATACAAAACTATACATACATAAGTATATATTATTGCTTCTGTGAAGCACTTTGGTAAGGCAAAAAATTATGGCTTTTTGGAAGCTGAATAAATTGCTTCATGCGCAACACCAAGTGATTCTCTAACATTATCTCCCTTACTCGCGGTCTCCACCTGACATAAAATAGCTAACTTTTTTTACTTTTCCCTCTATTTTGTTAGAGAGCCTGCCTTATGTTAGTGCTTTTCAGAAGCAGTTTTAGAAGCTTTTGTGATCAAGTAAACAGTACATTGCTTCCCTCAGTTGTTAGTGCTTCCAACTCAGATTTTTTTTGCTGGGTAGTTACTGGCTAGCCGCATGGAAAAATTATATGGTGTTGAGAAAATCGATGAAGAATGTTTTTTTTTCATTTGTTTTATAAAAATACACCATAGTATATTTTCTTTAATAATAAAAGTAATAGATAAATATGTTTTTATTTGAACTTACGGGCCTGGCCCACGATGTCGACAAGAAACTTTCTATAGCTTACTTGCCGACATCGCGCGTCAGGCCGTTAAAGTTTCTAAACTTTTTACCCTCGATGTGAATAATTAGGATGTACAAAAGAAAAAAGACAAAAATGTTTGTTGCCGCTTATACCAATCATCACAACAATATTGTTCACTTCCTTTCAAGTAGTTCCAATGAGTGCATTTATTAAGAGAAATATACAATGGGAAAAGAACTTTATATATCCTAATATATTCAAGATATCGAAAAACTGAAAACAAATTTAAGGAATGTACACATTAATCATATTTAATCGATCAATAACTAAATTTTTTGAATGTTCCATGCGGGGAACCAGTAACCGTTCGACTACTATATGTATAAACAAAAATTTAACTATACAAATCTATTAACTTTATTCACGTTTAAAAACAATCGGTTATGTTCTGCATTTCACGTGAAATTACATCGTTGGGAAATTGTTGTTATAAATACATATTTCCAACAATTCTATGAAAATTCCACACGTTTTAATTTCCCGTGGAATACATAAAACATACCCTTATATTTTTCTGGCATCAAACTTAAATAAATGCAATATTGTTCATAACTTAATACATTTGTTTTTTGTTATTTTTAAAATTTCATCAAGAACCAAAAACTTTTGCTTCCATTTGCTACTGTTTGTTTATATTTAAAAACATATGGTTTCATTTTACTGGATTTTACTGGCAAAAATTTGTCCAGTAAAAACTTGCATTTACTCAGTAAAAGAACTGTCATTTTTCTCTCTCAATTCGCCCTCTCATTTACTTGATTTTGTGTACTCGAAAGCAATCCAGTAAAAAATAGTAAAAATTTGTACAAATTTTCGAGTTCTCGAACGCACTTATTTACAGTTCTACATTTACAGTCGGGTAATTCTGTCTTTAGAATCACTATCGTCATGTTATCAAAACCTATTTTGTTAATTTTTTACGCTTTGGCTCTGATTCTTTTCTTCAGGATCAGAGTATTTACTCTTTAAGTTCTTTTTGCACAAATTTTTTATGTTTTTGTTCACTGTTAGTTATTTCGTTTTTATTATTACGAACACTTATGCTTCTACAGAAAATTTAGAGGTTGGCACTTTCTGAACGAGAAAATATTACGCTTTTTTAAATCGGCGGTTTTCCAAAACAGCAATAATACAAGATTGTCAGAATAAAAAAAAATCGAAAAATCAGTCGTAAAAAGCGTTAGAATTAGCTTAAATTAATTATTTAATCGATATTTGGGTTTGTCCAATTTCTTGTTATTTTTACGAAAATGAAATTAAATTGTAATTTCAAATTTCAAACAATATTCAAATAATATGCCAGATATCAATATTCGAATTTTTTTAGTCCCTCCTGCATCTGTCGAAAAAGCTTGATTTGTTCATTAATTTGTATTTGAAAAATAAAAAAAGAACCTTATTAAATGTTGTTAGCTAACTCGCATGTATTTTATATACTTTTTTTTTATAAAATCCTCAAACGAAACTAAAAAATAAACGTAACGATGGATATTCACTACCACACTGTGCTAACCCCCCCACCTCCAAATATCTAAAACAAAATTAAATCAAAACCAGCCATCTACTACTAAAAATTCCACCCTGAATTCAACAACTGAGAACACAACCGCAACAACTCATTCGGAAGACGTAACACAAATAAACATACGTAGTCTTAACCAAACGCCAAACGAAAGTCAGCCAAATGAAGATCACATTACAGGGACCTTGCCCTCAGCATCACCTTTGATTAGCAATTACAATGATAACAACAGTTCCTTGATCATAATCGATCAAGATGAATTGAATTGTAATAATGAAGCCCAAGTGATACAAAAAATTATTGACGAATATGAAAGACGTTTGCAAGAACAATTGACATTAGCCAGAGAAGATATTGTTCATGAGTTGGAACATCAAATACAGGTAAGTGCTATCTATCGCTAATGACATTTTTGATTGCAAATTTTATATCATTGATAAATCCTATTTGTTAATTTCCACTTTATGTTTGATATATAATTTTCTGTTTCATTAAATGCATGTTGATTCATTGCTTTTGTGTATTTTCATATATAAAAACATAATTTTAAAATTTCCTATAACAACATTTTCTTAAGAATGTACATGTATACATATGATCACAATGCTATTTGCATAGAATTTTGTGCGTGTGTTAAATACTTTTCTATTTTTCTTGTTTTCATTATACATAATTTGAAAATTTGGCAACCGTGACGTGTTTTCTGTACTTTAAACTATTAAAAGTGTGGTCAGTGATGACAGCATTTTCATTAAAAATGTATCTTGTTAAATTTTTCCGTGTGAAGAAATATATATTTTTATAAAAATAAAAGTTAAGAAAATACATTTGTTGGTAGTTAAGCACATCATTGCTGCTCAAGCAACAATAGATACATTTTTTTAAATTCGTATTCATTTTGACTGGCGTTACATTAAAAAAATATTATTAAATAATAACTTGAAATTTATTTGTTGGTGGTTCAGCGTTATCTGTATGCATTTCATTGTTGCTGTAACAAATCATCAGTAGACTTCGACCAAACATTCCGAACAGTCACAAACCTCTTATCTTATGCACAGACATTCAAAAACTATTTGAGAATTCACAAAAAATAATATTCCTGAAAATTACAAAAGAAAAATAAACGCAGTAGGCCTAAAAACTTATACAAAACCCAGAAATAATTTATATTTTGTTTATAAAACTTATTAAGGCTTTATAAAGGAGTTTTAACATAATTTTCCATAACAAATTTTTCTTAAAAAGCCTTGATAAATTTTATAAATAAGGCTGTAATTTTTTATGTCGGTAAATTTTGTTTATAATTTTATCAAAAAAGTTTTGATTGATATCGATAAATTTATTTTAAAATTTTTCTAGTTTCTATAAATTTTCTCCAGAAAATTTTGAATACCGATAGATTTTCTCAAAAAAAAAATTATATCGTTAAATAGAAGTTAAAATAATATTTTTATATCGATAAACTTTGATTATAATTTTATCAAGAAAGTTTTGATATCGATAAATTTCTTTAAATTTTTTTTTGTACCGATAAATTCTCTCAGAAAATTTTTAATATTAAATTATCTTGAGAAAAAATTCCAATACATTTTAAATAAAAATAAAATAATAATTTTTTACGTTGATAAATTTTGCTTATAATTTTATCAAGTATCGTTAAATTTATTTTTAAACTTTTTTGTATCAATAACTTTTCTTCAGAAAATATTTCATACTCATAAATTTTCTTTAAAAGAAATTATAAAGGTATTCATTTCAGTTTTTTTGTTGGAAAAATGGAAAAATGTATTTTTTTTACAACAAACAGGAAAAAAATTCCACCAAAAGTTGAGAAAAGTTTTGATAACCATAAATTTTATTTAAAATTCTTGATATTGATTTTCTTTGGAAAGGCTTTGATAACGATAAAATCTTTCTAATATCGATAAACTTTCTTAACATTTTTGATATCTATAAATGTTCTATGTAAAGTTTTCAATATCGACTAGATGTCTTTAGAAAATTTTCGTTATCTATAAGTTTTCTTTAGAAAATTTTCGATATTGATTTTCGATTTTCTTTAGAAAATTTCGATATCAATTAATGTTCTTAAAAAAATGTTCGATATCGATGTTTCTTCTAGAAAATTTTCGACATCTATAAGTTTTCTTTAAAAATTTTTCGATGTCGACTAGTTTGCCTTAGAAAATTTTTCTTATCGATAAGTTATCTTCAAAAAATTTTCGATAGCGTTAGGGTTTTCTTTACAAAATGTTCTATGTCGTTAGAGTTTTCATTCGAAAATTTCCGATATCAATAAATTAAAAAAAAAAAAAATTTTAACATTAATAAGTTTTTTTTTTTAATTTTCAATAGCGATAAATTTTCTTTTGAACATTTTCGATATTTACTAGTTTTCTTTAAAAAATATTCTATATTGATAAGTTTTCCTTTGTAAATTTTCGATATCGATTAGTTCTCTTTAGAAAATTTTTGATATCGATCTGTTTTCTTAATTTTTAATAATTAATTTTCGATAATGATATGTTTTCTTTGGAAAATTTTCAATATCGATAAGTTTTCTCTTTTCAATATAAATAAATTTTCGTTAAGATAAAACCACTAAAAACCACAGAATATTCTTATTTACATATACAATATTTCACTGGAACTTAAAGATATTGACTTAGTGGGTTTATTCCACATGTGTTTCTATATAATATTGTCGTGTAGTTTAAAAACTTGTGTGAGATTGTGTGTGCATGTGTGTGTGAATTTATGGATTTGTTTCTGTTACCTGAAACTTGTTGCTTGTCATTAAAACATAATTAGGAAAAAGATAATTTAGTTTGGCATAAACAGACATGTTTGGACATGCATACACTTCACATTACCTGGCATAATAAAGATCTAAGTGTTATAAAAACAAAAGGATCAACAAGGCTATAAAAATATTAATTGCCACAAAAGAATAATATTTGTTAAATACGAATATAATGTTGAGATGCTTAACAATTTTTAAATAAATACACTACATATCGCTCATTTACTCAAATAACGTCATAACTCAAAAAAATATAATTTTTGAGTTCATGATGCACAGAATTAATCCTCATATTGTGGAAAAATTTCGTAAAAATATTAAATCTCGAGAGAAAAATGAAATTTTCTGTTTCCATTAAGTTGTGTGTAAATTGAGAACTTAAACTCGTTTTCTACCAAATTATTATATCGCACATTTAGTTCAATAGTGTCATAACTCCAAAAAATCTTGTTTTACAGAAAACACGTTTAAAGCTTTCAATTACACATAACCCAGTGATGGCATGAAAAAATATTCTTCTCTCAGGAGGTGATAGTACAAGCTATTACATATATGATTTTTTTTACGCAAGATAAAATACGTAATGCATTATTATTCTGCATGTGCGATATGTCTATTTTCTTTAACGTAATACCTTTCAAACATTCACTTTTTACACTCAATATTTTATCTCATTAAGTATTTTATTTATTTCTACAAACTATTTACATATTTAAATTCTCAATTGATTTTCAAAACAAACTTTGAACTTTTCTCGTCCATTTTGGTTTCTAAAACTATTTTTGTTGATTTTTTTAATCGAAATTGTTATTGAAAATAAATAATCACATACAGAAATAACATGATGTCAATGAACACACACTTCCTCTGACATAGACACGAAAACGAAAGTTGGAAAAAAGAAATAAGAAAACGTACACTTTTCACACTTTCATTTCCATTTATTATTGGTTTGTTTGAAAAAAAAAAAGCAAATTACAATTATAGCGCCCTTATCCATCATGAACTCGATTCTCTATTTTTAAGAACATCAGTGTCAATACAATAGACGAGAATCTTTTGTTTCCTTCTTCTATTTTTTGTTGTTGTTTGTTTTAATTTTGTACCAGACACGTGCTCCAAAAGATCATTTCTGTTTATTTTATTTTTTCTAATTCAAATTGGGCTTAAATTTTTGTACTATGTGTTGTTAAATGATACATTTCTTTATGGAATTAAAAATAAATCGACAAAAGAAAAACACGTTCTAAAAAAAATTTTCTTCGAATTGCATAGATGAGAAGAGTCATATGAATGTGTTGCTGCGATTGGTGCATTCATTTTAAGTTCGTTATCATTTTCGAAAGGTGACAATTTTCAAGTTTGTATTTACATATCGCTCGCTCTTTTACTCATACAACATCATAACTCAAAAACCCAGTTTGTCAGAAAACGGGTTTAAAGTTTTCAATATCCACACAACTTAATGCAAAAAGAAAACTTTATTTTGCTTTCAAGAGTTGAGTAAACAAGATGTTTGTATGAAATTTTTACACAATATGAAGAACGATATGAGGATTAATTTTCCATCATTAACTCAAAAGTTCCATTTTCTGAGTTATGTCGTTATTTGGGTAAATGAGCGATATGTATGTGTATCTAAGATGGACCGTTGTCTTGGAAGGAATCCCGAGGGATAATCACCTTTGTACACTAGTGGCGGTACTAACAGGCCACTGCCATATTTTTATACATGCCATGAGATTAACACCCGGCCCACGATTGAAAACAAAAACAAATTTTCGTATTTTATTGTTGTTTTCAATACAACTTGTCGATCGATTTTTTTTTGCCGTAAAGATTTCTGTAAAAGTTGTCGCGACGTAGAGAAGAAGAAAACGGTTGAACATATTCCCCGTCTTTCCATTTCTGCAGAACTTTTATTTAAGGCCTGTCCCACGATGTCACCAGCAAACGTTCGATCGACAACTTGTACTGCAAGCAACAATAACATTAGAAATTTTGTTTGTTGTTTTCAATATAAGTATTCGTTCGAACGATTTCTGGTGACATCGTGGGACAGGCCGTATTATTTAAAAATCGGAATGCGATATATTTTAAGTTAGGTTAGCAGCAGGTTGCTGCTGAAAGAGGAAAGTTAAGGGTCCAGCGCACTTGGGTCCAATACAATGATCCCTTTGTGCTACCTGTAAGTTGGACAGTATATGGAAATATATAAAGAGACGATAAAGATGAAAGAGAAAAATATATGTAGGTGATAGTTACTAGAGGAGAGAAGAGAGAGGGTCGGGAAAAGGGTCGTGTGTGTACACAAGCCATAAAAGAGGGTCAACGGCCATACCAGCCGCTGCCTCTAATATAAAGACTCACATTTTTGAGCACGATATCCCATAACTCGGATAATCTACTGAATGATAATCTGCCAATGAAGCGCAGACGGAGATCCTCCAGAGCGCGAAAGAAGCAGAGGAGATGCGAGATAGTTTCTTCCACTTCTTCATCATTACATCTGGAGCAGTAATTATTGTACGGGATACCCATACATTTTGTTAGTATGAGTTCCGAAAGTGCACTGGCCGGCCAGTTTGGCCTAGAGATTCTTCAAGTGTTTCCTAGTGAAGTTCATGAGGTTTTTAGTTCTTTGGTGGTTTAGGCTAGGCCAAAGGGTTCTCGCAACCACGCAGATGGGCTCATTGCGACATCTGTCTTGAACTGATTTGAGAACGGCAGCATCGAAGCGTCCCCAGCAGAATGAGAGTGGGAGCCCACATATATTGTAGATTAGGGTGTCCCTCTTTACTTTGGTCATCCGCAACTAAATAATGTTGACTAAATTAGTCGCGTGTCCACACACCCAATTCAATATGATACATGAGTGTTGCGCCAGCTTATCAATGGCTTTACGACATTCTTGGACAAGGAACGATGTGTGGTACACACCTGTGAAGGACTTAATTGCTGATTGGATATCAGATATAATATGGATATCTCTGTTTGATATCCAACAAAACCTTAGTCTTTAGCTCTTAGCCTTAGTTCTTTTAATGTCAGTTATCTCTGTCTGCAGTATGCTACATTTTCCCGGGAGTCTGAAAGAAATTTCAATTTCGAATTCTGGAATATATACGCCCCCACCAACTGTCCACCACGTCCGTGTACGTACGGCTCCATTCAGTGGGGAGAACTCTTCTGTCAATGAAATATGAAAACTCCTTTCGAAGTTGGGTTTGGCAGTACAGTAGTCAATGAGATCAGGTATGTTGTTTACTGTATTTAGAATGCTAGCATGTCCCCATGATCGATAGTTTCATGAGCCTGTTGCATTTAGTCTAACGGCAGTAGGTAGAGCTAACTTCCTAGCCGTTAGGTCTACCGAAGCAAACATAATATCGGTTTTATAACCATCTCTAGTATCCAACCGACTCCTTTAGGGCTTATTCTCCAAGTAGAGCCGATTGCGTTCCTACAGACGTAATGTGATATAAGAAGAATAAATTGATTCGCACAAAACTCGGTTGGTCTAGTACCTACATACATACATACATATGTATGAAGGAAATAATTTTTCTCATGTTCTTCCCACCTGCCCAGGCAGCACAACAGTACCTATCAGGACTCCAGAGCCGGTTCTCGTGGAACTGGCAGCCTATGAAACGTTAACCTAAACTTAAGCAGGAAGTTTCTATTGAAAATTTATTATGATAAATCCTTGAAATTAAATAATTCGATTGTGGATTCTATGTTGGTTTTACATCTCCATTTAATTTAAATAAAAATATGTATGTAGTAATATTTGTCTTTGACACACAAAATAAATAATTTTTTTTTTAAAATAAATGTGCATGTATGTACATTGTACATACATATGTATGTATGTACATGTTATGAAATTTTGGCACACATATTTTTTAAATTTTGTGTATGTATGTATAGTAAATATAAAAATAATATGCTCTCATCATTATAAAATGAAAACGACATGCCTTCTTAAACATTTTTGGTTTTAATTAAAATTCTTAAATATCCGCACATACATATGTACATACATATTTTTAGTTAAATGTTTCTAATCTTGACATCTTTATAATGCAGAGGATTTATAAAGCTTAAATTAGACGTGACATAGCCATAACGCCATAACCATAACCAAACCAAAATTCAATTGGTTTGTATGGTGAGAGTTACGGCGTTATGGCGAGTCACGTATAATCGAAAACAGTGTTGCCCATTAGTTTGGTTCGAACGGCTGCTCTCTATGACTATGTTTATGTCACGTCTGATTGAGCCTTAAAACCAAAAGAAAATACACACATTAATCTCTTACAAGACCTTTTAACACATGAAAAAATAATCTTTAAATAATTAACAATTCTGAAACAAATTGTCCATCATGATAATTGCTTTATTTTATTTTTTCTATAATAAAATTATGTACCTGCATCATTTGTGATTAAAAGAGCTTTCCAAGTCCAAATTGTCTGCTCTTCCATCATCCTCTCTCTCTCTCTCTCTCTCTAACTCACTCGCTCTTATAATGTTTTAAATTTTCAGTCAGCAAAAATTCTCTATCATGTGTACAAATTATATTGATATAAAATGATTCCAATTCTGTATTTAAAAATTTCTGTAAATATTGAAAAACTCAACAGTTTATCTCGTGCTCTCAAACTGTTTGTTTGTGTTTATTCTTACTACGAACGAAGTTCTTTTTTAGTAGAGTGTGTTAAGCCTAATAAAAATAAATTGAAAAATAACAGCCATTTCAAAAAATATTAATTAAATTATGGCGCGTTTTTACTTGTTTGAAACTTAAACAGAACATTATATTTTTATTAAAATGTGGGAAGAAAAATCAATATAAACAAATAACAAAAAAAAAAAAGATTTTTTAAATAAAATTATACATAAAAAAATTAAAGTTGCATAAAATTATAAAAACATTTCATTAGAACTCGTGCTTTAAATTTTATTGCAAATAATATTTATTATTTAAAATAATTAAAAACTGTTATTCTACAAAAAAAGAAAAAAAAAAATAAGTAAACTTAACATCATGTGGGGAAAATAAGGTAAATTATGGGTTTAAATATTTTTAATTTGTGTATGCTAAAGAATTTCTTTTTTTAAATTTATTTATTGTTAATTAATCACTCCCACGTGCATTTCGTTGCTGCTCAAGCCACTCATCAGAACTCTACTGATAGTTTGCTTGAAGAGCAACAACATGGCATCTGGACATGTTTAACCAACAACAAATAGTTTTTTTTTTTTTTAAATTCGCATTCATTTTAACACGCGTTAAATAAAATATTAAAATAGGAAAAAAGTGAGCAAAAATTACTAATACATTAAAGAAAAAATTTAAAAAAAATAAATAATAAATAGACAACAGAAATATTTTTTTTATATTTTTAAATTTTTTTTATTATATAGATTCCCAAATATCATATCATATATTATGTACATTTATGTATATTTTCGCGAATAACCGCGTAAGGTGAATTTTGTCGATTTTAAATTGTTGATGACAAATCGATATATTGGTTTCTAACTTCAAATTCGGACTTTTTCATATCAAATTCAGAATTTTTCAAATCAAATTCAAGATTTTAGTGTAGAAAAGTCTTGATTTGATTTAAAAGTACTGTAAAGTCCGAATTCAAATTTAAAAACCAATAAATACATCGATTTGTCAGTTTTGAAGTTCAACACCTATATTTCTTACGCTGCACAGTAGTTCAGAATCGTTTTTCATCGGCCAAAACTCTTTAACTTTTGCACTAATGAAGATTTTTTTTGTAATTTTTTTTAGTGGATAAATAACATCTTCGATTTATTATTATTATTATTATTTTTTTTGTATGTAGGTAATGTAATGTAGGTTTTTGAGAATTTAATACTTAACCTAGTTTTTTTTAGTCATAAATAGATTTTAGAAATGTACCCACTGATTTTCGAAATTATGAGTCCAAACTGCAGGCAAACCTCTTCAAACAAAAAAAAATTATTTTGAAAATCCGTTTACAAATGAAGAAGATAATTTCCCTATCGATTTTCGAAAAAAGTTGTAGGACCAAACTGCAAGCAAACCCTTTCAAATGAAAACAAATTTGAAATTCGGTTGACAAACGACTAGAGTTATACATGGGGGAAAAAATTTCCCCCTACGATTTCGAAAAAAAACAATCACGGGACCCAACTGCAGACAAACCCTTTCCGAAAAAAAATAATAATTTTGCAAATTGCTTTAAAAATGATTTTCGAAAAAAATATGGAGCCCAACTGCAAACCCTTTCAAACAAAAAATTAATTGAAAACCGGTTCACAAATGATCGAGTTATGCATAAGGGGAACAAATTTCCCCCTTCAAAGCACCAAACCGTAGGCAAACCCTTTCAGACAAAAAAATAATAATTTTGAAAATCGGTTTACAAATAATACAGTTATGCATGCGTGTACAAACATAAAATAGTAAAAAAATACTACCAATTGTGATTAAAATAAAAAAAGTGTTCTACAGGCGGGTCATGGCGGGTACAAAAGTGTATATGGGCTTAAAGAAGACACTTTCATCTTTCTCTGGAAAGTTCTTTTCCATACAAAATTATTCGTGTTTAATTTTGCAGAATAAAATAGAACCATATTAAATGTCTATAAATTTAACATACAATAGATATTCGTATTCGCGAATATCGTTTCGAAAATTGACATTTGGCACATCACTAGTATGTAGGTAAACGTATGATCCTTGATTGAATGCATTTCTTTAATCAATGAAGAATAAACAAATGAGAAAAACATATGTATTTTTGTACGAAATTAGTAATTTTTCCTGTTACGTAACATTTTCAAAGACCCCTTCCCCCACCAAAACAAACCGTAACAAAACTCGAAACTTAAGCATTAAACACATTCACCACAGCAGGCTACACGAACACACGACTTCTAATGCCACTAGCAGCATTTACCGCCTCGTAGCCGGCTACTTAATTATTTTGGAGACGGCAGCAGCACCATCTGCAGCTGATATTCAAGTACAAATACATTGTTCAGTATTGCCACTTTTATATATTTTTCATTTTATAAAAGTTAATTGCTCTTTTAAAATGTACTTATTTCACGTAAAAGTACAAAAATTAATCAATTTCTTTTTTACATCAATTTTTGGATATTGTTTTTGTTAAATAATATGAAATAATTGTACAAAATCATTCATTCAATATTTTGTATTATACTGGCAATACTGAATTTTCTCATTGTAGCCAACAAAATAGAAATTAGTTTAATTGGACTACAACGACAAAATCAGCATAAACAACAACCTGCCGCCATGTTGCCTTGCTGTCTTCAAAAGAATTATTCTCATATAAACATGTGTATTCTATCCTTGACATTTGGTAGTCGGTAGCTTGCTGTGGTGAATGTGTTTAATGCTTTAGAAGTAGTTTTTTTCAAGTGTGTTTCACATACATACGAGTATGTACATATGTAAATTGTCGCTATGGGTGGCCCATAAAATGGTAATTTCAATAAAAATAGTTTATTTTTTACTATATGTCGCTTACGATTAAATCGAAAATAGGGTTCGATACGTACATATGTATGTACACTTTTTCCAAAAAAAAAAATGTTTTCTACAAAAATAAAACCCTATGACTGTGACTATGTTTTAAATATGAAGCACCTCGGAGCTTTAGATATTAAAAATTATTTCTTTTGAAGTTTTTATTTCTTTTATTTCTCTGTATAAAAAAATATACATATGTATATACATATGTATAAAAATAAAAACCATATTCACATAAATTAATCTCCCCACTTAACGAAAAAGAAGAGCGAAAAAAAACAAATAAGATACCATTTTAAAAATGTTGCTGCCAGAAGAAAAAAAACATAAATAAATTTCCTACAAAAACCACATGCAACTTGAAAATTATATAATAAAATATAACAACATAAATACAGACTAAAAATATATTTTTGGAAACATGTTGTAGCCAAAAACTATGATAAAAATTAAATAAAAAATAAAAAAACGAAGAAAGTGAAATGAAAAACAAGATAAATATTGTGCGCAAATTTTGTAATTTTTCAACATCTTTCACAAGAGTTTTTATGCTTCCTAGTGAAACATGAAATGTATGTCATTTGTAGGATTTATTTGAAGTGAGAATGAAAAGTGAAATTATTTTTAAAGAAAACAGAATTTTTAAGTTTTTTTTTTTTGTTAAGTTAAGAATTGTTTTGCTGCCCATTTTGAATGTTTTTACCAAGAGTTGTTTACTGGGTTGCGTTATACACTTTTTGCTTGCAATTCTTAAGAACTTTTTAAGAAGACTTAAGAGCATTTGTTTATACATACATACATATATGTGTATGTACTAAAGGGTTGCATTTGTATACTCGTTTGTATAGCCAAAACAAATATACCATGGTATGTACCATATAATTGTAGTGTGAGCGACAGAACTAGTATAAGAGTTATTGTGTGTGCGTGCTTTTCCAAATTAAAATACAATTGAAAACAAATAATAATTGCTTATTGTATTGCTGCTGAGCAACTGTTTGATCTGAACGTTCGTTATGTTATTTTGTGGCGCAGCCAAAGTATAGAGAGAGAAAGAGACAATTTTGCTCTGAGAGTAATTACAAATGCATGTGTTTCATGTACATGTATCATTTACTTACATATGTATGTGCAATTTTGCTTTCATTCATACATTCATCAGCCAATTACATTTTTTCTCAACACATCATAAGGCACTTATGGTAAAAGCAGTTTTATGTATCTTATTTGTTTAAAAAAAAAAAACAAAAAAAAAATAAATGTGTTGTTTTCATTTGCTCATTGGCCAACCATACAATAATTGCTTAAAAAATCAACATTTACAACTAGTAACAGAAAACGATAAATAACATATTTGTTCATACCAGAACCAAAAAACACGCAAAACTAGTGCAAACAGATGTATCTGTGCAATGCTGTAGTATGTACAATGTATACATACATATGTATGTATGCATGTATAGTTTTCTAAAATAATTAAGTTTAATCTCTCATAACTGATCCCTTATGTGATCTATCTTTGTTGATTTGTAAATGTAATATTATTATCATTTTATAATTTTTAAATTGTAGACGATAAGGCAAGCAAATTAAAATGAGTACTTAAAGAAGAAACTTTTAAAAAATATTCACAATGAGAGATTTCGTAAGTGTTAAATGGAGGGATTAATAGCAAATTATTAAAGTGGCCAAATTGTAATGAATTTTTTTTTTTTTTTTTTAAATGAAAATGAAGGTCGAATCTAATCTCATACACATCAGAGAATCACAAAAGTACTTTTTGAGTATTTGCCGTCAAACAATTATGAATGCGTATAGCTAAAAAAAACTAACTATTATAAACATCCAACAACTGCGTTTATACAAATTTTTTAAATTACGCAGCACAAACAACTATAACTAAAATTTATAGACTATATGCCCTGCAATCATACGCATAAGTATAAAAATACTCTGTCTATTAATCGCCTACACATGCGTATATACAGGGCTAATTTGTTTACACACACACATAAAGCATGTTTTCAAACAGCCACACAATCACACTCACTTTCCATTAAACTGTATATACACAAATGTAGTAGTTTTCTGTGGCGAATGAAATATCCCGAGTATCAGCGTATATTTTTCTGTCCGATTAAATATCCATAGCCGCAGACCGTAGGTATAAGAGAAAGTTAAAGCATTTGATACGCATGTGCCTTTTTAGTTTTAGTGTATTTTAGTTTTTTGCATAAACGAAGTAGAGATGCTCTTTTATGCTGGAATCGGCTATAATCATAGTTGCTTGAACGAAAATATATGAGGCTACGAATTATTCGATCTACAGTAATGATTATACGCAGTTACTAAAATTAACACTATTTACTTATGTATGTATGTATATTTTTTTGAGTATTCATTGTCACTCTACATGCATACATATCGATGGTCTCAAGTAGGACCTAACTCTATTTTTTAATCCCCGACTAAAAAAAGGGGTGTTATAAGTTTGTAGTGTGTGTCTGTGTATCTGTGTGTCTGTCCGTGTCCACGTACAGGCCAAACGGCTGCATCGATTTTCATTAGTTTTTTTCTGTTTGAAAGATGACTTGATCGAGAGGGTTCTTAGCTATGTTTGAAGAAAATCGGTCCAGACGTTTAGAAGATATAACATCTTTTCAGAAAAAAAATCGGGGGTTTTTAAAATTTTCAATTTTTGTTATTACGAAATTGAGTTTTTCAGTGATTCCAATACATTTCACACAAATACACCACGTCACAAAATTTTTTTTACAATAATGTAAAAAATAACGCTTTTACAAACATTTGTGATTTTTTGAAATGTTTGTATGGGGAACCCCCCCAGGGGTGGTTCCAGGGGGTAGCCACTGGCATAGGTGGGTTGGCCCTCCAAAATTAAAAGGGGTCGGTCATACATTTTGACTCGATTGAGGAACTCTAAATGGGTCAAAGTGAGATTTTTCAAAATTTGACCCTTCAAGAAAATTTGACCCTACGGATGAAAAGTCGGGACATCAAAATATATTTTAGAGGTATGGTTCCTTGCAAAGTTTCTTATTTTGATCCCTAGAATACGATTTTCCTTGTAATTTGTGCGATTTTTAAATCGACCCGCCCTAATATACATATAAATACATATGTATGTTATGTATACAAATTGACACAAAGAAGTATGGACGCATATTTAGTACATATGTACCAGTATGTTGCTTATTTAAGCAAATTCACTTCCATTGAAGTATTCTTTAATTTTGTGGGTCATATTTGAATATAGATATTTATTTGTTAATTGAAAGCTTTTACTTCATATCCATGTACATCTTATAGAAAAATGCTTTCTTTATGTCTTCTGTTTTTTGGTTTGTGTTAATGGTACAAATTGTGGTACAATACAATTTACAATAAAAAGTTCCTAATAAAGTAAATTTTTGTAATCGTCAAAGGAGATATTTCAAAGAATAAAAGCGATTATTCTACACACAAATTTAATTGAATTTGATTTATTCTAAATAAAACCAAATGCTTGGTGTTTGACTTGGTTTGTTTGTTTGTGGTTGTCCGGTCAATTAGTTTGAGTGGAATATATAATTGATAATGTGTTTGTACGTTATAATTTGTTTTTTTAATTTGAAAAAAAAAACTTAACGGCTTTATCTTTTAAATTGAATTCTTGGAACACGTGAACTTTTCCATTTAAAAAAATCCGCCGGCACAAAGTTGCCCCTGGCTAATAGAGGCATGCCATCGACATCTTTTATTTTATCAGCAAATATATTTATTGGCTCATTAATTAATTAAATTAGTTACGAGTGTATTATTAATGCGGTTTTATTAATATATTTAAGAATATATACTGGTAGATAATTATTTACAGATATGTATACATATATCATTTATTCAAAGAACGTCATAACTCAAAAAAAAAAAATAGTTTGCCAGAAAACGAGTTTAAAGTTTTCAATTTACACACAACTTAATGGAAAAAGAAAATTTTATTTTGCCTTCAAGAGCAGAGTAACCAAAATATTTGTATTTGTATATGAAGAAGGATGTGAGGATTAATTTCGCATCATTAACTCAAAAAGTAGATTTTCTGAGTTGTGACGTTGTTTGGGTAAATGACCTACACAGAAAAAACTAAATTTCACTTTCAGTAACCAAATTCGTTGAATCAGTAAATATTTTATTTGAATGCGGTCCTACAAATAATTTTGTAAATTCTGATAAAAATTTTGTAAAAATTTAAATTAATCATAGTTCAGCTGAGAGAAAATGTTATTTCAGTGTGTTGGTGTTTATCTTGCTTGTTGATAGGAACAACGTGCTGTTGTGCGGTTGTTGTTGTTTAGTTGTTGTTTATTTTGTTTGATCGTGTTGTATACATGTAAATGCCGAAATGTAGCCGACAAACGTCGTGGCCTGTTTCTTCTCTATACAGTGTTTTGGTACAAATTAATTTAGTGGAACAGTACAGAATATTTACTGAAACTAAGTTTGATTTCAAACAAATATTTGTTTAAAAATTTTTTGGGAATAATTTTTTCTGTGTATGTGTATGCATGTACATATCTAGCTGTTGCTTTAATATTTGGCTTATTGACGTCTTTGGCAAATTCAAAAAATGTGTCAACTCAAAAATCCAAAAATAATAGGGGGAGTCAAACGGCAATCTTAAAGGTCATAATTGGGTATGTTCTACTTTTCACGTGGAATTAAATCGTTTGCACTGTCCATAAGATTGCTGTTATAAATTCATGTTTCCAACAACATGTCAGGAAATTTCGCACGTTTTAATTCCACGTATTTTTAAATTTTTTTGAAAGGAAAAACAAATACGTATATTTAAATAATATAAAATATCATGACAATAATATTTTATGATTACCGCTTGAATCCCTCAAATGTTTAACAAAAATGGAAATTACTAGATTAGCCACAGAGCCATTGAAATTGTGATCTTCTCTTTGAGAAGGGATATAAAAATATGAAAACTATTTAAATTCAAAAATATATATTGAAGTTTCTTAAAAAAATAAATAAATCATTGCAGTAATTAATTTTTTTCGACCTTCTGCTTCTGTTTGTTTCTTTCAATGATCCAAAATAAAGTTTTGATGAAAATAGTGTTTTAAAACTTGCGATAACTTGGTTCAAATGGGTCGAAGTGCCCATTTTGTGATACATATGTACATATGTATTTAAATTTAATTGAACTATAATGAATTTTAATCAGGAATGATTTCTTAATCCGGCTTAAGCTCAGGATTTCCAATTCTTATAGAATGACTATTTTTTATTAATTATGGTCTGTTTCACGATTTCGAAAGAAAACTTTGGACTGAAAATTGATATTGAAAACAACAATAAAGAAAATAGAAAGTTTTCGTTTGATATCGTGATTTATTATGTGATAATAGGTGTGTTTTATTCGAACTTTATACATATAAATATTCAGAACAAATTTAAGTGTGTATAAACTTATTAAGTAGCTATAGCTATAGCTGCTTAAAAATTAAGTAGGTATATGTTTCGAATAAAACATACCTAATGTTTGATAATGTGATTTCCTAAAAAAGAGAAGAAAAATGAAACAGGAATAGTTACTCGTACATATTTAGGTAGAGTGAAATATAACTTCTTGTTAACCTGAACAAAAAATGAAAAAATGGAAAAACAGAAAAATATATATACTCACAAATGCATTTACCAATAGTAAAGCAATAATTGTATACACAATATAAACATTTCTCATATTACATTTGGCTGAAAATGTATGTTAGATAGCTGATATTAACAAACAGATGAAGTGCAGATGAAGTGCGTGGCGGCACAGAAAAATATCGTAATTTCCTCCAGCTAAAGTCTAGTTTAATTTTTCTTCTCTTTAGAAAATCCCATCTATAATAATTGAAAATACTAAAGTTAAGCCCGATTAAGAAATTATTCCTGCCGTTGAAAACACTACATAATTTTTATTTTAATAGCTTCTGAATCTGATTGCATCACTGGCATTACTAAATACGTATATATATATGTGTGTATATGTATATATGTAATTCTGATTTATTTGTTTATTTAGCTTTTATGCTGTTTAAAAGACTACGTGAAAAAGATATACATATATACATACATATGTACGCGTTTATGTTTTCTTTCAGACAATAATAACAGAAAAACATATCAAAGTCATGCCTTTAATGTTGAACGAACTCCACCAACATATGCTATTCATATGTTTGTGTTACAAAAGCAATATGTATTTATACTTCCAAATTTTTATTTCATTCAAAACTTCAGTTTTTTTGTAAACAATATTCTCTTTTGCCCGCAAATCTTCACACACATTTCCGTTATGGCAGGCATAACAAAAATTACGAAAATGTATTCCCTCCATCTGGAAAGACGCATCTGTAATAGTGTCCGCCACAATTGTAGAATACACTTTTTAGTTGTGAAAATATAAATGTGTACATAAAACAACAAAACTTAAAACAATTAAAATTAATTATTCCCAAAATGTAATCTATAAATTTACATACACATACATACATAAGTATGTACATACATACATACATATGTATGGGCTTAATTTTCTTTTAGGTCTATTTTTATGTATTTCAGTTTTAATAAAGATTTTTTCATATTATTTTCTATTGCAGACTTTACTATCGGAATCAACAACAGATGATCAACATTGGCCAAAGGAATTGATATTATTGAGAGAGAAATTTACGGCAAAAAGTCAATTGGAAATTGCCCAGTTACAAATTAAACATGCTGAAGAGGTAATTTTCTAACTATATAATTTAAAAATATATAAAAAAACGTCCTGAAAATAACAGAACATAATGACAGATTCAGATTTTACTATCTTTAAAGCAGCAGATAGCAAATAGTGGAAAATAAACTTAGGGAGTGAATACAAGCAAAATCGGACACTGAAGAATGCTGAGCTTTTCTCCCTATACAGCAAATGCCTCATTCAGACTGAGTTGGGTTTTTTATATTGAAAGAAATCAGGATTGTACTGAGCATTTTTTCTGCATACATTCAGGTCCAGACTGACCCTTTTTAAATCCCCTTTATCACGGAAAAAATTTCTTTTTACTTATTATTATTTTTTTAGTCAACAAAAAATATTTAATTGAGTTGAGTGCGATCGTATTTAATAGATTTTCGTCATAAAACGATATATAAAATTAGTCATGCTGAGATTTTTTCATTGTTGAAAAGTATTGAGATCCATACAGAGCTTTTTTTCTATGTACATATTAGTGTCCTGCACAAGACATCGTATAAGAACTTTCAAGACGAGGGATTTTTCAAAACGATCGTTAACAACGCTGTTTGCAAGAAATTTGTTTGAGTATTGTAGGTATAAGAGTAAAGAAGAAAACACTTCGTGACGGAAGAATTTGTGATACTTGCTTCTTTCTACGCATGAGCGCGTGTACAAAACGTCATGCATGTACATATGTGTGTATGATCTTTTATTTTTCTGCGCACATGCAAAGGCACACACATGCATTAACATTAGTTGTATGCGGTTAATCACATAATAGCTTACCATCTACATATTACATACACACTCAAACGTACAATATGAAAAATAACAAGCATACACTAATCAACAGTACTTCTTTTGAGTGTTTGTTACAAGCAAGTTGTCTTGGCGACATCGTTTGTTAACACTGATATACACGTACTCATACATCCATCGTGCTTTGCTTATAGTACGACAGCATTTATTATTGGTTTAGTATAATACATGCGACGTGAATACATTTAGAAATCATGATGTATTTACATTTAAAGACTGTTTACGCAGGTGTCTAAGTACATATAGGGAAGTAGTTAGACTCAGATTGAGCTTCTTTTCCTATATAGAAAAGTAGTCACATACGGGCTGAGTTTGTTTTTTTTTTCTAAAGAAAAGTAAGTATTCCACATTACAAAATGTATCCGTCAGTTTATGGAGACAATCAAAAATTCTCGTCTGCCTTTTTATATTGAAAAAAAAAACAAAGCAATAATTTCAATATAAATAGACAGACGAGAATTGATTAATTGTCTTCGATAAAATGGCATATTCTATAAAACAAAGTGTAGTTTCTGCATTATAAACATTCAACTTGTCAGGAAAATGTTTGTAGAAATCACTTAAACAGTTTAGTGATTTTCATATACTGTCAGTTTTTCGAAGACAATCACAAATTCTTGTCTGAAATTGCAAGTGCGCCCCTAAGCTTCTTATTCTTTATGTATATTTTTCTTACTAATTAAAAACTTAATAAACATTCCTTATTTTTCCAGATGTCTCGTTTAAAGCAAGATTATGAAAAACAACTAAATCGCAAGAATAAACGTCATTCGACCTTTGATTCTGTACGCGATTTTGATAAACTTCTCAGTGAACGTGACAGTTTACGTGAGCTATCAAAAGCTTTTCGACAAGTACTTTCTGAATTACTGAAATGTGTGGCCAATTGTGACAATGATATAACCGAAAATTTAGCAGAGGAGGTGCAACGTCTATTATCATGCAATCGTACTCTGGAGGAGCATTCTTTTGAAGATTTCAACCTTAGTACCGCGCTTTTAAATGAAACTTTAAACACAAGTAAATTGCGTATGATACCAGATGTTCAAAGTTTATTAGAAGTTGTAGACGATCCAAGTTTAGTTCAATATGTTAGTGACAAAACTAATGAAAACAATGAAGATTTCGATCTTAAGGATTGCCTGGAACGTTTGCGTTCAGAAGCTTCTTATTTATTGCATTTGTCCGAAGAAGTTGTTAAGAAACATGAAAACGATAAAGAAAGAAGAGAACGCTTTTCGAGTGAGCGAGAGAAACATGACAGTGAACAAGAGGATGATGGTTTGAAAATGCAAAAACAACGTAAATTTATACGTGTCAATTCACTGAATGAACAACAATTGCCCACCCATCAGACTTCTTTAATACAACACTCTCAAAATCTGAGCTCCTTGCCACCCGATCTAAATATATTCTATTTGGATAACAATTCGTCTAATACAAATAATGCTTCGGAACTAAATTTCCAATTAGTTGAGCTAAAAAATCGTCTAGTGAAATCCGAAAGTGATCGTGTGCGCCTACAGCAGGAGCTAGAACATACAATATCACGCAACTCAGATCTGGGGCAAGAGTTGCAGCATTTAAGAGATCAATTAACCCAACTAGGCTCACTCAACCATGTTGAATATAATGAGGGTTATGGTTTGGGTTCTTTAAAATCACCACAACGTTTATCAGGAACACCTGAACATTCATCATCCAGTTTTGCTTTGTTGCAAGAGAAAGCCCGTAATATATTATCAACACCCACACAGAAGCAACAAAGTAATGATTCTACTGTGCAATTGCTGCAAATGATTGAGGATTTCTGCCGCGAAGGTGATAAAGTTGTAGAGTGCAGTAAAAAGGACAGAGAAGATTTGCAGTCACAGGTAAGTTTTAAGATTTTTATACTTACATATAGTGTAGGAAGATATTTAATTAAAGTGTGTTGCAGTATTGTCAATATTGAACATTTTGTTAGCATGCATTATATATACTAAAAACTTGGAAAAGTAGCTATGACCCAAATAAAATATAATTCTATGTATATTTCATAAATATGATAAGTTTTATCCACAATTCTAAAAAATTCTAAAGGGTGTTTTTTTTAGAGGTATAGAACTTCGAATTGAAATAAAACACAAGAAAATCATTTTAATGTCCATTAATTTGGCTTTATTGGAAGGATAATTTTATGCCATTAATGTTTAAATATGATTTCGGGCATGTGGCCTCCGCGGCTGGCTCGAATAAAGCCAATTCTACAGGTCCAATTTTCATCCACTTTTTCGAGCATATGGGGCCGTATGTTGGCAATAACGCCACGAATGTTGGCTTCCAAGTCCCCTAACGTTTCTGGTTTGTTGGCGTAGACGAGCGACTTCACATATCCCCAAGGAAAATAATCCAATGGTGTCAAATCACACGATCTTGGTGGCCAATTGACAGGTCCATTCCGCGAAATTATGCGCTCATCGAATGTTTCCTTCAATAAATCGATTGTGACGTGCGCTGTGTGGCATGTAGCGCCGTCTTGTTGGAACCACAACTCATCCACATTCATGCCATCCAATTCGGGAACAAAATAGTCGGTTAGTCGGCTCCAATTGCTGTGCACGGTGGCGAATCGATTCATTCGGGTCCTCTTCAACACTTTGCTCTACAGCGGCAATTGTTTCTTCGGTGCGCACTGTTCGACGTCTCTGCGGATGCGTATTATCACATAGAGTAAACGTAGTGCGAAAACAATCCATGGTTAACCGAATTAATTGCTCTGATGGACGATTATGTCGACCATAAAATGGACGGAGCTTGCGGTAAACTTCGCGAACTGAACCATTATTTTCGAAATAAATTTGCACGATTTGCAAGCGTTGTTCTTTTGTCAACCTGTTCATGATGAAATGGCAAACCAAACTAAATATTAATCACTTGACAGCTGACAAAATGGCCGCCAGTTAAAAAAGTGATGCCAACTTAAAGTTCTATACCTCAATAAAAAACACCCTTTACAAGGATGGAAAAAATCGCATTCTTTTTTTAAATTCGTTAATTTTTTCTATAGGAAAGGTCCGATGAAAATAAAAGATCTAGTCTCTCAATTATTTGAGTGATTTATTTCTCTTCCAAAGGGATTTGTGTTAATTTGGATTGATTTTCCGCCATACCACGTCAAATTTGTTTAATCAATAAAATTCCGATTTTGGCTAAGAGCCATCTTCAGTGTTCTATTGAATACTGTACCTCGTTTCTGTAACATGTTTTCACATGGATAAAAATTAAATAATTATATTGGTTGTCTTATTTTCCTCAGGATTATTCATATAAGACCTTAAACAAACTTACAAAAAATTTCTGAACATGTTCTTAACGAGCTTTGTCGTACAATTTTACAATAAAAATATCAGTAAGATTTAATAGTTTGTTAAAACTACATTAGTACACGTAGTTCAATTTCGTCACTTATGCTAACTGCATGATAGTTTCTTCTTATAGATATGTACATAAAACTGATAGCTTTTTTTCTTACTCATTCCGTGTTTCACAAAATAAAAAAATAAAAATTTTAGCTCGAAAAGTTCTCAAATTCGTTACAGAGACGAAGGGCTGGGTAATTAACCAAATTTGACGGAGGAGGACGGAAAATCTTTCCAAATTAATCTAGATTATTTGTTGCAATAAAAGACGTCATTAGTTTTATTTTTCCGCTAAATCCACATTGCTATTTCGCTCGTAGTTTTTGCAAAATTTATTTGCCCTTCGTCGAAAAGGCGTTCTTGAAATTTCCGGGTAATTTATATGAGTTGTTTTTAAGAAGTTGTGTTAAATTAATCGAAGGTCTTAATTTTAAGGGGTTTCATTAGTATTTTGTTTTATTCTATGGGAGGAAAATATGTATGTAATGAACAAAAAATAAATTTTCGGAGATCATAGTACGTAATTCAATTTGTGAGAACTCGCAAACTTTCCTATTCGAATCGATTTACATAATGACCCCTCTTGGAATAAATAACGGTATTCGATATCGAACACATATTCATACAATTTTAATTATGTATATTTGTGTGGAAATTTCGATCGATATCGAATGTCGTACTATGCACCATGCCCCATTTATTTATTTTTATTTTAAGGTCTGTGTTAATAATATAATAGTAATTATATACTTACTCAGTTTATTCACTCTATATTATTTTTTAAACGAATTCTAATAAAGTATTTTTATTTAAATATGTTTACGAACTAAGGCTTACTAAAACCCTGATTTTGTAAACGACTTTTCTAAATTTTTGAATTTTGTTTGAAAGCACTTCATCAAATTTTAAGCGAATTGAATAACTTTTCATACAAATTGCAAACCTTCAGAAAATGTTCATGTGTTACAAATTCAGGCGACAATAAGTCAAATTTGCATTATATGTTTATGTTTTTAGAAACCAAGTGTTTTATTTTAAATGTTAACTTTATAAAAGTTTTTTTAAATGTAACCTCCTCATTCCCCTTTACAAAAAAAAAAAAAAAATCCATACAAAAAAATCGTAGATTATTACGGCCGATAAACAGTTGAAGGCCACTCGCCAATTTTTGGAGGAACAGGCTGCCGAACGCGAACAAGAACGTGATGAGTTTATCAAGGAGATTGAAAATCTAAAAGCTCAACTCAGGGATAAGGAAAAAGAACGCAGCTCTTATGCCAATGCCTCTGAGGAGGTGAGTTTTTAATCCAACATTTCCACTTCAAGCAAAATTCTATACTTTAACTGAAGTTATCGCGCTTTGGTTCTTTCGTTTATAATTTCTTTTGTTTTGTCTAAAATGGGATGGCTTGTTTTTATTTCTTTTGGTTATGGATATGTATGATTAATCCTCTTTATGGTTTGCGTTTTATTTTTCATTTTATTAAGTTCAATTTTTATCTTATGTAACTTATTATTTTGTTAGGCTTAATAATAACAAAAATTAAAAATGTTAAAAACCCCCGACTTTTTCAGAAAAGATGTTATATCTTCTAAACGGCTGGACCGATTTTCTTCAAACATAGCTAAGAACCCTCTCGATCAAGTTATATTTCAAACAGAAAAAACTAAATGAAAATCGGTCCAGCCGTTTGGCCTGTACGTGGACACAGACAGACACACAGATACACAGACACCCAGACACACACTACAAACTTATAACACCCCTTTTTTAGTCGGGGGTTAAAAAAGTTTGATTTGGAACAACTTGAATTATATGTAAGTTTGTTGTACGTCTTTTCTGTTACTTATTTTATTCTTATTGTATATATTATTTAGAATTTTAAAATTTTCACATGATAAAACCTGCACATTAAAATATATTCACGATTTGGACGTTTTAAAATAAGCATGTTGCAATGATTAGCTTACAAAAATGTATTAAAGAAGCATTAAAGTAATGCCAACTGCATCTAAGAAGATTTTAAAAACATTTTCTAAAGTTTTTCTTTCAAAGAAAAGTTAGTGAAATCTTGTGCTTCAGGTAGTGCAAATAGTGTTTTGCTGACAAGTATTTAAAATTGAACTGGGTGCGGGTAATTTTGTGATTAGATGAGTTCATACTTCTATTCTATTTATGCATATATTTACTTACATTTCTTTGACACTATGGGTCAATGTTTGTATTGTATGCATTGTTAACTTAACTATAATGAAACTTTCCTCTATCTCTTCCTTCACTACCTGTATTCTCTATGACTATTCCTTTCCTAAAATAAGTTGATACCTAGTAATAGTAGTATGCATTCATTGCCTGAGTGTCACTTTCCTTTTTATAAAAAAAAGATGGAGTGTTTCGTGTATTTTTTATTAAGTCCCAAATCACACTGTGCAAGTCTTATTGCTACGCTGATTAGTTTCAGGGGGAGAGAGACGACGGGAACAGCAACGTTTCTTTTCCCCCCGTCTCTCTCTCCTAATAAACTAAACAGCTTAGCAATAAGACTTGCATAGTGTAAATAGGGACTAATTAGCGTGTGTGGAAATAAATTATAATTTGAAGGCAACTTTTGTTCATAAATTTTTTTCCAAAAAATCTGTGCGAATAATATTTTTTCGGGTAAACTGTGTTCGTTTAATTTCCTTCCTATAAAATAACTCGAATAAACATATTTTTTAATAAAAAGCTATTGATTGAAGTTAGTCGAATAAAATAAAATGTAAGAAATTAATTTATTCGAAAAAATAATAATTTATAATCATTTTCAATAAGACGTTTCATTTTGAATAACGGACCACAGCTAAGAAGAGCTGACGTGACTCAAGCTGTCACTATTTGACAGATGACAAGTGAAAACTACGCTATTCATAAAAATGTAACAATATGGGCTTCGACAACACATTGATATTATTAAGATTGGCTACAAAAATGGTGAACATTCTGCGGTCACACTTCATAAAACTAAAGTACCTTCTCGACTGCCAGAAAAATTTGAGCTATTGGGCAAAGTTAGTGATGTAAAGAATCGATCTCGTGCACGTCGCCCAAGAGCAGTTGAGAATATTGCTGTTGTAGCCCATAATGTTGAGCGAAACCCAGTTTAGTACATTTCTCGTCGATTTTTAGAATTGGGGATTGATTAATGATTTTGTATGGCCGAAATTGAAAGATATTGATGTGGACGACGTGTATTTTCAACAAAACGGCACTAGATGCTGCACAAAAAACGATACAATCGCTCTTATGCGTGATAGTGTGATTTCTCTTAGAGACTCATCTTTCGATTTAAGACCTGTAGACTTCTTTCTTTGAGGCTACCTCAAAGATTAGGTCCAATGGCCCACAATCGATTCAAGACTTTAAAAAGTTTATGAAGTTGTTAAAAACATACAGCCTCAAGTGAGCGAATTGGTGATGAAAAATTTTATGAAAAGGATATGGTCCTGCAAGCGTAGCTATGGCAGTCATTTCCGTTATTATTGGGTTTATAATTAAATAAACATCTGTTGATTTCGCTTAAATATACTAGTTTTTTACATATCAAAATGAAACCTCTGAAAGAAAAACCATTTATATAATTATTTCCGACTATTTTTTCATATAATTTCATTCGAATAATTAATTCGGATAACATTACTCGAATAATAGCACATTCGAATAAAAATTTTTATAATGAGATTTAATAATTTTACTATATTTATAAAACAATTGCTCAATTCATAAGCCTTTAAAGTTGTATTTGAAAAGACAATTTGAAATGAAATGTTTGCAAAATGTTTTAGTTTTGAGAGATTTTGTTTGAAATTGTTTTTTCAAATACAACTTTAAACGATACAACAAGGCTTATGAATTAAGCAAATATTTTTGCTGAAGAAGTAAATATTTGTTGGAGAAGTATATACTTGGGGAAAAACGAGACCACTGACATAACTGCCTTTAATTTTATTCGGATAATTTCGTTGCGATTAGCTTAATAATTTTCGAATGAAAATCATTCAAAATGAAATTATTTAATAAAGTCACCCAGAATTAAGTTAATCAAATAAAATTTGTTCGAACAAAAACAGTTGAAAAATTTAAAGTCACAAAAACGACTTATTCCGAATGATATTGATTTAGTAACTTATTGGAATAATATTATTCGAATAATTTATATTCAAATACTTTCTTCCAATAAAGATTCATTCGAATATTATTGTTATTATTAATTTTTTATTTGAATAATTTTATTCGAGTAATTAAGTATGTATGTATGCATGTTAGAATAATAGATATCGCTCCTTTATTGCAACCTAGTTCTAGATGAAAAAAATTTAGTGTTGCATAAAACGTTTTTGAAGTTTTCAATATATATAAAAGATATTAAAAAAAAATCTTCTCACAAGATAAAATACAATATAACGAACTAGTCTGCATTTTTAACTCCAAACATGAATTTTTTGAGATATGACTATGTTGCAATAAAGGAACGATATGTATGTGCATATATGTATGTATGTATATGCGAAAGGTTTAAAAAAAACTGAATTTTTTATAATCGAGTAATTTTACTGTATTAGTTATATTGAGATTAAGGGCCTGTCCTACGATGTCAACAACGTTCGACTTGTCGCACAGTTACATTGGAAACAACAACAAAATTTCAAAATTTGTTTTTGGTTCGAATGTAAGTGTGCAACAAGTCGAACGCTGTCGATATCGTGGGACAGGCCCTAAGTGCGAGTGTCGTATTTCGACTGACTACAACGATTTTGTACGAGACTAAAGAACATTCCAAAAATTTTTCTTTAATCTAGTACAAAATCGTCGTATTCGAAGTCGAAATGCGACACTCGTGATAATAGAATTTCAAAAATTTTTTCCTTTGTGCTTTATTTGTATTTAAATTGCTTAATTTTTAAATATTATATATGAATTATATATTAAGTCGAACCTAAGTTGCTAAAGAACTATTAGGTCTATATAGACAATTTCCTTTCTCTATATACATAAATATGTTCAATACATGCATACATATGCATACATATATGTATGTATTAACACCTGCAGTAAACATTTCATACAAAATCTTTGTTTTCTTTTCTTTTGTTTTTTTTTTTGTGGAAAATCTTGTATATATTCTTTTTTTTATTCGTTACTCAAGAATTCAGGGTTAAAATTAATTTTCTCATTATAAATATAAGTTTATAGCCAGTGGGTAATAAAAAAAAGCTTTATATAAAAAGTTCCGTGTTTATTAGCCGGAAAAAATACATTTGTTTTTAACATATCAGTCTAATGTTTATTTCTTGTTTTTTAAACAAAATATTTATATAAAATCTTTTACGTTTGAAACTGGCACTAACAACAAAAAATCTTGTTTTTTTACTAACGAAATTTTTGCACGCAACAATCAAACAAATCAAAAGTTTTTAAATTAAATGTAAGTTAAGATTTCGAAAAAAAATCAGCTGTTTCTTACAGTTTCCTAAACATTCGAAATATTAAATATTATATGTTATGGTTTTTTACTCTTCCGCTTTAGGTAGAACATTTAGAAATCCAAGTGCGTGACTTAACCCAAAAACTTCAGGATTCGACCAGTAGACGCGATAAATTTGAGCTGGAGTTGAAAGCTTCCATTGATAAAATTTTTGTGCTGCGTGAAATTATTTCGGACTTGGAAACTCAGGTTGAAACGAAAGCACTTAATGAGCATGTTTTGAGTGAAAAAGTGAAGGTAAGACAAACCTTTTTATTATATTTTAAATCCCAATCTGTTGTTGATAGCTTGAGGTATGTATTTTCATCTACTCCATTCCTGTGTATAAAAGTATCAAATACAAAATTAGGTTGCAAGAAAGGGGAAATTGTATATTTTATAGTGAAACAATCTTTTCCGTTTTTGTGTCATTTGCTTTGTGTTATTTGCTGTGTGACGACATGGAGAAGTGCGCGGATGAAAAAAGTTAATTTGCACCTTATGAAAATGAACCATTATCTTTGTAAAAAAACCAAACAATCAAAAGTCTTCAAACAGTTTTGTTATTATAAATATAATATTCTCTAATTTTATTAAGCTTAATGGGTAGTGTGAATAAAAAAATTATACTTAAATATTGTTTTTAAAACCCCAAATACATATGTATTTATGTATTTGAATTTTGTGTTTAAAACAAATTTTTAAGTAAAAAGCAAAGACATACGAGTATGTATGTATGTCTTGTTTTTATATTAAAAATCGTTTGTTTATGTTTCGATATTTTTTCATGAAATATGTTTGTTTTTTTTAGAATATTTTGAAGAATTAGAAAAATTATTATTATAAATAACAAAAATTAAAAATTTTAAAAACCCCCGACTTTTTTCAGAAAAGATGTTATATCTTCTAAACGGCTGGACCGATTTTCTTTAAACATAGCTAAGAACCCTCTCGATCAAGTCATCTTTCAAACAGAAAAAAACTAAATGAAAATCGGTCCAGCCGTTTGGCCTGTACGTGGACACGGTTCTAAAAGCACATACAGACACACACTACAAACTTATAACATCCCTTTTTTTAGTCGGTGGTTAATAAAAATAATAATAGAAGAAAAATTAGAGTGGAGGATAGAAAAATTGTTATTTAGCTCTGTATATTTGTTTAATTTGCTTTTTTATACAAAGATTTTATAAAGTTTTAATGCCGCTAATAACAAAAAATCATCATCCGATGAAGACATATACTTATGCCATCGCACACAACGGACACAAAAATTAAAATGCTGATTGACGATTTTATTTGTACGTCTCCGAAAAATCATCAATTAAGCGACACTAACACATTCTTACCAATTGATGGCTTTTTTTGTACGTCTCCTGGGCACTTAAAAGAGCGAAAAGGTTCAAAAAAAATTCACGCTGTATGACTCGAAAAAGGGCAAATCTAACCCGAAAAAAGTATTTTTGGACAAATCTTAATTTATAGAAGAAAAGAATAGAGTGAAGAGAACAGAAAAAAGAGTAGAAAAGAGGAAAAGGGTAGGAAAGAGGAAAAGAATAGAGGAAACACAAGAAAAAAGAAGAGAAGAGAAGAAAACTGAAGAAAGAGAAACAACAGAAAAATACATAAAAGAAAAGAAAAGAAACAAAAAGGCAAAAAGTGAAAAGAGACGACACGAAAAGTTAAGAGAATAGGAGAGAAAAAGAGTAGAGAAGAGAAGAAACACAATAGAGTAGATGATAAGAGAAAATGGAAACAAATGGTGACAGGAAGACACGGCACGAAGTCTTTAGGAGAGAAAAAAATAGGATAGAAGAGAAAAAAGAAAAGAAAATAGGAGAAAAGAGAATAAAGAAAGAGATTAGAAGAGAATTAAAAAGAAAATAGGAGAGAAGAATATAAAAGAGAAGAGCAGCAAAACAAGAGTCCAGAAGATACGAAACTGAAATAAAGAGACGGGATGAAAAGAAAATATGGGAATAAGAGAGAAGAGAATAGGACAGAAAGAAGAGAATAGGATGGAATAGAAGAATTGAGGAGAATAATAAAGAAGACAATAAAATAGGAGAGAAATGAATAAAACAGAAGAGAAGAGAATAAAATAGAAGAGAAGTTACGAAGTTATTAAAACAGAAGAAAAAGGAAGAGTAAAAGAAAGGAGAGAAGAGAGTAGGATGGAAGAGAAGAATAGAGAAGATTAAAGAAGAGAAGAAAATAAAACAGAAGATAAGTGAATAAAATAGAAGAGAAGATAAAAAATAGAAGAGAAGAGAATATAACAGAATAGAAGAGAATATAACAGAAGAGAAGAGAAGATAATAAAATAAAAGAGAATGAAACAGAAGGAAAAAAGAGGAGAAATGAAGAGAACATAAAATAGAACAGAAGAGAATAAAATAGAAGGGAAAAGAGGAGGAGAAATGAAGAGAACAATATTGAAGAAGTTCTAAAAGCTGAAAAGCGCTAACGCGACAAATATCATAGAAAATAGAGAGAAATATGATAGTATTATACATAATTATTTTGATCTGAAAACTAAACCAGAGAATCTTCTATACAATTTTTTTTTAACTTGAAAATTTCTGAGAAAAAAAATAGATAATTAAAAAAAGAATATAAAATCTCTTTGAAATACAAAGCTTATGTTTGATTTCTTAAAAGAAAAAAATATATGTATGTATATATACTCTCCATCATCATCAAAACTCTGTTTAAACTTAAAATAAAAATGATTATTTTTCTAATCTTTTTCTTTAAGCAACTGGAGGAATTTATCGACACTCAATCCCGTTCCAATGAAACTCTACAAAGTGAAGTACAAAGTCTTAAAACAGAAATTGAACAAACCTATCAGGTACGCATTAATCAATTGGAAGAGAAACTACAAAATATACGTCCCTCTGCTGAACAAAGTCTTATTATGGAAAATGTAGTGGAACAGTTGCGTGATATTGAAAATACTTTAGAACAGAAAACTAAAAACTTGGAATCGTTGCACTCAAATACAAATTCCTGCAGCTTAAGTGTAACCGAAGATGTATCAGTGCATGGAGGCGGTAAAGCTGTGCAATCATTATTAGCAACAATAGTGACACCACCTCAGGGTTCACCAGTACATCCCTCACCACGACAACATTCTCTCACTATGGAGGGAGTTCAGAGGGTGTTAGAAAAGTTATCTAAACATTCAAGAGTCGAAGAGGCTGCTGTGAAACGTATAAGAGACTTGGAAATGCAAATACATCAAATGCGAGCTGCATGTGTGGTGAGTACAACATTTTAATTATCAAGCATTTAGTTTTTAATTTTCAACATATAAAATTTAAAAAAAAAAGCTTTTTGTGGGTAAAAGTCTTTGCTGCTAGAATTTTAGAAATATTGAAAAAGCTTTTTCAATTTGCAAAATAAAAAGACTTTTTCTTAAAATGCAACCGAATTTCGTTATCAATTCGCTTTGCTGAAAATGTTTCTCATTAAAAAAAAACAGACATTGATCAATTAATTTTCTCAACATCAATGTACTTTTTCTCATTCCATATACAAATTTAGCTTTTGCATCATTTAGTATCTTAGTGAACGTTGTTCAATGAACAACAAATTTAATTTTGCGTTTGCATTTTTCAACTGGATACACATTTTAATTTATTAACAAGTGTTTATTATAATATAGTTTTGTTCTGTTTATCATGTGAATTTGAACATACATAATTCTTTGACTGCATTATGATGTTGCAGAAGCATGTAACTTTCAAAATTAGCCCGTTCAGGGTAAGTAGTGTAATTTTCTTTCTTCCCGTTGTTCTGCACTTAAAATTCAAGTTCATTTCCAGAATATAATTCAAATTGTTTTTCGAAGGTTTATACTTTTATGCGCCTCACAATTTTAATTTCAATTGTTTTGTTTCGTGAATTTCGTTTTTTTAATGTATTATTAAAATTTCTTGCCAAAAATGTTTTTTTATTTCTTATTTATGATCATTAAGAAGATGTTTTGACATTCGCTTATTAAGATGTTTTTCGTAAAGGAGATAAAGAATCGAAACGAATATGCAAATATATAAACATACATAAATATATGCACATGCATATGTACATATTTTTTGACCTTTTACTTATAAACGACAACAATTTGATTTGGAAGTGAAAAGGCCTTTAGAAATAAAAAAATAAAACTCAAGAAAAAATTTTTCTTTTGGCAAAAAATCATGTCAATAATTTCGAAGAAAATATCAATAGAACTTTCGTTTGATCTAGCGAGATTTTCCCATAAAGCATGCAGTATTATTAAAAATGGTAATAGAAAAATTAACGTATGTATCTACTTAGCTTCTGTGTAATTGGCAACATAATGAGGAAAGTACTCGATAGTTTCGAATCTAAACATATTTGAGTCATCCTTGAGGAAAAAACGTATTTTAGGATGGTTTGCTGGTTGGCTGCCTGCTACCTCAAGCAATCAAGTAGAATTTTAGATTCCGTTTTCATAATACCACTCTACTCGTCCGAGTGCAGCTTATGAAAATGATCAGCAGTACATTGTTGCATTGCGATACCACTTAAAGTCTCCTCTTCCAATCTGTGATACCTCCGATAGACACATAGTATATTTTTGTCTATGAATATGTATCGCATGATATGCAATGCCGGGCACTCGCAGAGCAGTGATAACAATAAATTCTTAATACTTTTGACCAAATATATTAAAAAGATACGTATGTATATGCTCGTCGCATCTGCATTCTGAATTTTATAAGATTATTTTTATTTGTTTTATAGTTTTTGTATAAATTTCTTTTCAAGCGATCTAGTGTGTCCCAGATCTCCTTCCCAGTTTTTAACTATTCTAACCGATCGTCTTCCAGCTTATTTTTTGATCGTATGCTACTTCAGTAATCAGTGAATGGTCGCCAGCTTGGAATGTATGTTCCGCCGCATCGGACTGTATTTAGACACGTTACACAAAGAGCTTCTCTAGTGAGTTCAGTAGTTTGATAATTTAATTTTAAACTAATCTCATATGACAGTCAGGGGAGTGTCATCACCTCCAACAGCTCTTCTGTTTCCTTTTCATTTTTATTTTTCCAAGAAGAATTTTAAAGTTCATTTATAAACGTTTTGCAAAAATATATACATAGTTATGTATGTAAGTATACTAAAAAATTAGCCTCCAACGACAACAAGACAACAGCTAATGATCTAATGACACAGAATACACAGAAGTGAAGAAAGTGACAGGTAAAAAAAGCTCCAATCAGGTTTTTGTTAAAATTCGTGGAAAAAAGAGATAAGCATAGTGTATTTGAGGGAAACGAGACAAACAGAAAAATACCCGTATCTTCCGTCTCGTGACACTTCTGTGTGTTTTGTGCTAATGATTTGTAATTTTTCACATAGACAACTAAATACACTTATTTCAGTGTTGTAAACCGTTAAAATTTACAACATTAAAATAACAAGTGTTGTAAACAATAATCGATTCCATAGCCTACTAGCAAGTGTAATAGCTTCCTTAAGGCGGTTTCAGACTATAATACAAGTATTAATACTTTTGACGAAAATGCATCCCTGATCAAATTTCTGTGTAAAAAATTTCAAAAAACAACAACAACTCAACATGTCAGAGTTGCATTTTCCAGAAAAGTGTTAATACTTGTATTATAGTCTGAAACCGCCTTTAGAGAGCTGCAAACCTTCTTATACGAATTATGAGTTTCTAATATAATTTAGGCAGTGCTTTTCATAATGTATTTTAAATCAGTTAGCCTCCCAGCACAAAGTAAGTGCATGTTTCTTATCAGTAATGTATTAAAATGTCCAAAGTGTGTATCTTGAAAGCCACTTGGGGGCTATAGCGCACGCTCTAGTGTACTCGGTGTGAAGACCGCCATGAAATTGGACAATAAAGGCAGTTGCGAACGTTAATATTATTCACAATTGATGGTAAAACTAAAAATTGAAAAAATGGTCAGCTGTATAAGCTAAGTCGTCTTGTAAAATGAATTCATGTTAGCAGCTTTGAATTGGCTAAGGACTTCCGTGGTAAAATTTTAACCATACCATCATGTTATTTTAGTATTGTTGCGAAATTAAAGACATCATTTCAGATAAAATTTGAGCTTTGGCTGTATAAAATTTAACTGTCATAATGGCAACATAGTTTTGTAAGTACGTCCGAAAACATATTAGAACAAATCATAATCTTGTGCAAATGGTCGTGCATCGTTGCATGTGCAAAATAATAATAATAATAAATACGTGTCTGAATCAAGCAGTTTTTCATTAGTAATTAGTGGTTACGCTTTTATGAGCACATGGCACACATAAAATGCCAGATGTAAACCAGTGATCTGCATGATTACGAATCAAAAAGCATAATTTCGCATTTTCTAAAATGAATATTGAGCAAGCACTTAACATTAAAATAATGAATGATGTGTCAAATAATAAAAGACCGAGTTTCCATGGTGTGGTTGTAACTATCAAAGGTTCATTTATTATCGTAAAAGAACAAGTATTAAAGTATGTGTGGACAAAGTTTATTGGTTTGTATTTGATTTTACTGACGAGACCGAATACCGACAACCGTCCACTTTGAACGCGCAGCATCAACTAACTCAACTTGACAACTCGGCCTTTCCTGACTATTCGTTCTCCTGCGACGGATCATCGGCATCACCTGTCAGCTCAATGTCTGGACTAAGGCTGCACCAGGGCTTCATATTACCTGTAGAGTGTATCACAACGTATCGTTTCTGTTTGCGTTTGTTATTAGGAAGATCTTCCACGACATATCGATCGTGGCCTATCACCTTGGTCACGACATAGGGACCTTTGTATACCGGGTCTAACTTATGTGACTGTCCAGTGGCCGTTGGAACGTAATCAAGCACCACCAAATCGCCTTCTTGATAGACGTGTGGCTTCTTATGACGAGCATCAAACCGATGCTTCCATTTCTCGCGTTCCTTTCTTATGTTGATGACCGTTTGGCCTTTTATCTCATCAGCTTGTGCCATTGGGTCGTGGTCATCGTTGTTGAGCGTTTGTATTAAGCGATTCTCACTGACGTTGCGCCAATTATAGCTAAAAATTAAATCGTTTGGGCATTGTTTTGTAGTGGAGTTAACTTGCGAGTTAATCGTTCACTGGACGACTGGTAGACTTTCGTCCCATGCTTTCGACGATTTCATCATACATTTTATAGATGTTAAGATGGTTTTGTTGATCCTTTCAGCTTGCCCGTTTGCTCGAGGCGTTCTTACTGCTGTTTTGACATGCTGAATGCCGTACTTGGCCATATAAGCTTCAAACTCTCTCGACGTGTATGCAGTGCCTCTGTCACTAACGATTCTTTGGGGCAATCCAAATGTGTTCATAACATCATTTATGGTGATTAGTACCGGCGTTGTTTTAGTATTACGCACCGCTCTGAGTATAGTGTACTTGCTGAAAGCGCACACCATTACGACAATATGCTGGTTACCTTTCTTGCTACGAGGGAAGGGCCCTAGGTGGTCCATATGCAGACATCGAAAAGGGAATGGTAATGGTTCATCTATATGCAACTCACCTTCTGCCTTTCCAGCCTTTATTTTGTTTAGGCAACATTCTGGGCATGCCTGCATACGATTTAACGTAGCGCCTTACCCGCGAGAACCAAAAATCTCTTGTAATGCGCTGAATGGACTTTTCCAGGCCGAAGTGACCAGCCTCGTCATCACACGCCCGTGTTACTCTCGATCTGATCGCCTGAGGTACCACTAGCTTGCGTTGACCATTTACGGTCCTATACAGACGGCCTTCGTATAATTCGTAGTCTAATTTCGTTTGTCTGAAATTGTTACTTGCCGGATTCTTCAACGTATCAAAAATATCTTTAATATTTTTGTCTTGCAGCTGCATAGACAGAATCCAATCTGGGTTGTTGTCGCTGATGACTTGCAAAACTGCTTCTGCTACCGTTGGTGAATCTTGTGGTTATAAAAATGGCATACGGCTCATACCATCGACATGTGCCATTTGAATAGCGGCCTTGTGACGAATCTCGAAGTCGAACTCTTGTAGTCGTAGCCACCAGCGTGAGATACGAGGGGGTAGTGGCGTAGTATTTTTAGTCCTTGCCACTGCATTACAGTCGGTGACAATCGTGAAATGTGAGCCAAGCAGGTAGATTCTAAACCGCTCCAACGTTTCAACTATTGCGAGCACTTCTAGCTCGTGGCTTGCGTAATTACGTTCAGCTGCCGTATATTGGCGGCTGTAGAAAAACACTGGTTTCAATCCGTCAAGCTCTTTGTAGGTGTATGCCTGACAAGCCAATACTGCTTGCGTCCGTATGCACTTCGTGCAGCTTTCCAGGGTCAAACAACACTAATATGGGCTGACTAGTTATGGTTTTCTTCAAGAACTCAAATGCGTTTGCTTGTTCGTCGTGCCATTGAAACTCGATGTTTTGTTTTAGCAGTCTGGACAACGGCTCAGCAATATGACTATATTTGTTGACAAACTTTCGGAAGTGGCCCGTCACCCCGAGAAATTGACGCACCTCCGTCGCGTTAGTTGGTTGTGGAAAGTTTCGTATGCATTCAGTTTTCTTATCGCCGGGACGGATGCCATCTTCCCTTATTAAATGACCTAGAAAACAAACTTCCGTTTCCAAAAACGTACATTTTGACGGGCGCAGCGTGAGACCTTTCTCTTGCACAGCGTGAATGACATCCTCTAAAACTTCGATGCCTTTGTTGACTGTCGGTGTTGCGATTATGACTTCGTCCACATAGCTGACAATATAACGGCGATTTTCTAATGGAGCCACCATTCTGAGAATCATTTCCTGAAAGTACATTGGCGCATTTATTAGTCCGAATGGCATAACGTTGTGCTCAAAAAGACCATTGTGTGTCATGAAGGCAGTGTACTTTCGGCTAGATTCATCAAGGGGAATCTAGTAATACCCTGAGGTCATGTCTAATGTGGTGTAGTATTTGTTGCCAGACAACTTTGCTAGTTGCTCATCCACTATTGGCATTGGGAACTGTTTCTTTTCTGTTACAGAGTTCAGTACCCTGTAATCAACGCACATGCATGGTTCTCCATTAGCCTTTCTTACTAGGATCACTGAAGCTGCATGTGAAGAGCTACTGGGTCGAATAATATCGTGTTGAAGTAAGTGATCTATGATACCGCTTAAAGAAGTTCGCTGTGAAAATGGCACAGGGTAGCGTTTGCCAACAATTGGACCATCGGTAATTACGTTGATTTTCATAGATGTTGACTTACTGCGGCCTAAATTGGTAATATCTTCAGCGAAACTGTTTTCATAATACTTCAACACGTTGTTCACTTTACGATAATTTATTTCTCCTATGGCCTTGTTTACATTAAACTCAACTTTCTCATCTGTCACAGTTAACAGAATGTTGTTGCACTCGTCCGATGGCAGTTTGCTACCAGCGCCGCGTTGTATTACGAAGAAGCCCCGTCCTAGGTTTATGTCGAAGTGGCACAAAACGTCTCGTCCTATGAGTACTGGGTGTAGTAGCATTTCATCTGGTACGATATTCAGTTCTACGTTAACATCTCGTCCTTCAAAATTTATTACGGGCCTTATCACCTCTAGGGACTCGACGATAGCACCTCCAAAACCGCGCAATCGTTTATTAGATGCGTCGCGTTGTATACCTTTTGGCACCGCTGAGTGAGCAATCACTGCCTGTGTAAATGAAGCCTGCTAACTCTTGTCCACGTATAATAACAGGTTTAATAATTTCAGGCATGACCACATTATCACTTAATTATTTTGGACCTCACTAACATTTCGGACTGTCTTGCAATCTTTTGAGTCGTGGCCAATGCGTTTGCATTTGTCGCACCTTGGCTTTCTTGATGGCTTAGGGCAATCGGCTGCGATGTGGCCAGTGTCGTTGCAGTTAAACCATTTTATGCCTCTAAGGCCACTAACTCTTTCTTCAGCTTGGCTGCTTATATTTTGTTGTTCGTACCCTTTCCGCCCCGTAATACCAGAAACCTTTGACATCTTCTGCAACGAACAAAATAAATCATTACATGTTTTGAAATTAAGGTAGAATTAGTAAAATCGTATCATTCTACTTTACAGCTTGCCGTATCGTTCAACTTTGTGCACAAGTTATAGAAAATGTAACAGTCAGCAGTGCTACCACTACATATTTTATAACTAGTAACATGCATTGTATATGGTACGGTTTTTGTCAGCTGACACGCAACATCACGATACGATTTTACTAATTCTACCTTTACTTGCCGATAATGTCCTCATGACGTCGCTGTGATTTATTCCGTTGATTATATACGAAACAATAAACCCATCATCTAAGTCGCCACGTCTGCCGACCGCCAACATTGCAAAATAATAATCCACAAAGGATTCATTGTAATTTCTTTTCCGGCCAATAAGCTCACGATGTATGTCAGCGATGCTTGTGACGTCTGGAAAGTCTTTTCCAAAAGCATGTTTGAACTCCCCAAGCGTGCTGAAAATTCCCTGCGAGTCTAGCCATGTTTTGGGATGCCCCTTTAGCTTATGTTGGACGCTGAATAGTAATACCTCATCGCTCCAGCCGTAACCCCGCTGTAGTTGTTGCACCCTGTTGATAAACTGATTCGGAGACGTTGTGCCTTTAACCGGGTCGAACTCTGGAAGCATTCCTATGATGTCTTGCGTGCTATGCTGTAAAATTATGGTGTTCGTTTGCAGGCTGCCGTTATCGTCGTTCTCGTTGGGCGTTTGTGTACCACCACGGGATGTCCCTGCCTCAGCGCCTGTGCCCTCATTGACGATGCGTGTCAAATTTGCCACCATATTCTTCAGCTCGTTGATATGTGCTTCCCATGGCTCAGTTTCCAGCTCATCTTCGTCCACCTCATCGGAATTCAACGCTTGCAACAGCATTAGAATCTTCTTTGCCTTTGAGCCATTGACTGTGAGGTTATAGTTCTTAAGTAGACTATTAATTTGACGTATTTTTAAAGATTCTAATTTTATTTTAATTTTTCTTAAAATCTTTATTCTTCTTTTTTTCCTAAGTTTTATATTATTTTAATTTACTTCGAAGTGCGTTGTGCGCGTCTTACTTATTTCTTTCTGAATATTCTTTTTCTTCAAATCCGTTCACGTTGTTTGTTTCTCCCTTTTTTTTATTTCAACCACTTTTTCAAGCACGTCGCCGTTTTTCTGCAACCTTCAGTTTGAGTGTTTTTTCGTGTCTCCTTTTTTATCCTTTCCTTCTTCCTATTTTATTCGTTGAATATAAACGTAGCCCTGCTTATTCTTAATGCGTTGTTGGCCGAAACTTTGAGTATTTTTTTTCACTATTATACGTTGAGCTTAAAGAACGTTGCTCTCTTTATTTTCCTTTATTATCCGTTTTGTCGTTTTGATCTTGAGTGTTTTCGTTTTTAAATTTTATACGTTGAGCGTAGACGTTGCTCTTCCTTGTTTCTTATCCCTTTTCACACACTTTATGTCGAATCCCACTTCTGATTTGTCAAATAATAAAAGACCGAGTTTTCATGTGTGGTTATAACTATCAAAGATTCATTTATTATCGTAAAGGAACAAGTATTAAAGTATGTGTGGATTAAAGGGTTGCATTTGTATACTCGTTTGTATAGCCAAAACAAATATACAATGGTATGTACCATGTAATTGTAGTGTGAGCGATAGAACTACCCTGCAGTCAGACTGGGGCCAAGTGTCTCTATGTCAACGCTAAAATTCTAGTAGTAGTTACATTGTCTACAATTTCTCTTATATTCGTCAGTATAAAAGAAAAAGAGAAAACAGATGTGGTGTATTTCGGGTGGATGTTGCAACAACTTGTCAATATAAATAAATTTGTATGTACGTAAGGTATAGAAATGTACCAGTAAATGCCTGGTTGGTATGTCTCCATGTTCCCATAAGAACTATGAATTCACTACCTAGTCAATTGTTTTAGTGTTACTAGTAGATTTTCAATGACAAGCACATACTAAATTTCTATAGCATAAAGTATTGTATGGGGAATAATTGTAGAGTAGTACTGGTGACAAAGTCAAAAGCGACTCAGTACATTTTCACTATTCGCACTTTCTGCAGGGTAGTATAAGAGTTATTGTGTGTGCGTGCTTTTCCAAATTACAATACAATTAAAAACAAATAACAATTGCTTATTGTGTTGCTGCTGAGCAACTGTTTGATCTGTTTTTGCTTAAAAATACATATTGTAATACAATTATATGAAAAAAACCATTCTTGAAACAATTATATGATGGACAGATGTATGTGCG
Organism: Tachina grossa; assembly: GCA_949987645.1. NCBI lineage: Eukaryota > Metazoa > Arthropoda > Insecta > Diptera > Tachinidae > Tachina > Tachina grossa. Next base: position 152,281,069 of record OX465276.1, read on the forward strand.
GACGTTCGTTATGTTATTTTGTGGCGCAGCCAAGCATAGAGAGAGAGAGAGAGAAAATTTTGCTCTGAGAGTAATTACACTTGCATATCGTGTGTCATTTTTTTTGTATTTGCAGCTCATGTGTATCATGTACATGTATCATCTACTTACATATCTATGTGAAATTTTGCTTTTATTCATTCATCATCAGCCATGTATTTTTTTTTATCAACACAACATAAGGCACTTACGGTAAAAGCAGTTTTATGTATCTTATTTGTTAAAAAAAAAACAAAACAAAAAAAAATAAATGTGTTATTTTCATTTGCTCATTGCCCAACCATACAATAATTGCTTTAAAAATCAACATTTACAACTAGTAACAGAAAACGCTAAATAACATATTTGTTCATACCAGAACCAAAAACACGCAAAAACTAGTGCAAACAGATGTATCTGTGCAATGCTATAGTGTGGATAAAGTTTATTTGTTTGTATTTGATTTTACTGACGAGACCGAATCACAAAACATACAGAAGTGTCACGAGACGGAAGATATGGGTATTTTTCTGTTTGTCTCGTTTTCCCTCAAATTTTGTCGTCGTTTTTGTTTTGCTACGTCTTTCTAGTGCAATAAATTTTTATTAGCTGTGTTAATTGGTAAGTAGTAATACACTACAGTATCAAATACACTATGCTTTTCTCTTTTTTTCCACGAATTTTAACAAAAACCTGATTGGAGCTTTTTTTACCTGTCACTTTATTCACTTCTGTGTATTCTATGACCGAATACCGACAACCGTCCACTTTGAACGCGCAGCATCAACTAACTCAACTTGACAGATGTTATTTCATGATTCATATCAATGATACTATTGTTAATATGTGAATGCATGCCACTGCTTGCAAACTCTATTCATTTATATGCTTCACTAAAGCAATGAATCAGTATGATTGTTTTGAATACTTCTTAAAACTCCTTCTGACAAATATAGTTTTAATACGAGAAAAACTATTAATTAATACGCATTGTTTTATTAACTTAAGACTTCATCTAGTCAACATGCTTTTGTGAGTTATTTGATTGCTATACAAAACAATCAAACAGTAACCCTCATACCTAAATAAGAGCGGCAAGCGTTGCGTTAGCAACAGGGTACGCATTTTTAGTACATTTGAATGTAAAAATATTTTTTGATTGTACTGAAAATACGTACCCTGCTGCTAACGCAACGCTTTCCGCTCTTATTTAGGTATGGGGGTAAGAATTTTTATTGATTTTTAATAACAGCACAAAAAAAGAGAGTAAGTTAATGACAGTCAGTTCTTAGAGAGGTAACTCTGCAAGCAATATCATTAACATATTGATGTTAAAAAACAAATCAAAGCATTGTAAAAGTGAGTCGACAGAGAAAGTGAATCAACTTATACAGTTCTCTGATGTAAACTTACCCTTAAGGGTCAATTAGCCGACTGTAATGTAATGTAACTGCAACAGTAGGAAACAGCTGATCGATATTGTTATGTAAAAAGTAATGAAAATGGTTATAGAGATGTAATGTAACGTAACCTGCTTTTTATATAAAAATATCGATCAGCTGTTCCCTACGTTGCAGTTACATTACTTTACAGTCGGCTAACTGAGCCTTCAGCCTTTAACCATTTTCATTACTTTTCACATAAGAATATCGATCTGCTGTTTCCTACTGTTGCAGTTACATTACATTACAGTCGGCTAACTGAGTCTTTACTCTTACATAAGTCCATACATACGAGTACATATATACATATATGCATTTATGAATAATAAAATATGCGACAGCGTTAATGCCGTCATAATCATACAGAAGGGTAAATACAAAGATATTTTAATCCGGAAAATTAATACTAAATAAATTATATGTATCTAACAAAAATTAGTGACACTTTAAATATACATACATATATGTATGTATGTATACATATTAGAGGCCTGCGTAAACAGTCTTGAAATGTAAAAACGTCATGATTTTTAAATGTATTCACGTCGCATGTATTATACTAAACCAATAATAAATGCTGTCGTACTATAAGTGAAGCACGATTGATGTATTGGTGTATATGTATACCAGTGTTAATAAGCGATGACGTCAAGACAGCTTGTCTGTAACAAACACTCAAAAGAAGTACTGTTGATTAGTGTGTGCTTGTTATTTTTCATATTGTACGTTTGAGTGTGTGTGTAATATGTAGATGGTAAGCTATTATGTGATTAACCGCATACAACTAATGTTAATGCATGTGTGTGCCTTTGCATGTGCGCAGAAAAATAAAAGATCATACACACATACATGCATGACGTTTGTACACGTGCTTATGCGTAGAAAGAAGCTAGTATCACAAATTCTGCCGTCACGAAGTGTTTTCTTCTTTACTCTTATACCTACAATACTCAAATAAATTTCTTGCACACAGTGTTGTTAACGTTTGTTTTATAAGATTTCGCTGTAGCAAAGCATTTGAAAAATCCCTCATGTCTTAAAAGTTCTTATAAGATATCTTGTGCAGGAGACTAATACATATACATATGTATGTACAACCGTCAAATTCTTTCATGCACTTGCTTTCATATTTTTGCAACATTTCTGTGAACGCACAACTCGTCCATCTATATATGCGTATATATGTACGTACATAAATGTAATTAAGTATTTTCAAAATTACGAGTATATGCATGAATTTGTATATTTTCGTAATGGGAACGCGTAAAAATATCTTTATGTAGGGATACATTTCTCATCTAATTATGCTGCAACAACATTGTAACCCAAATTTGCTATTAATTTTATGAGAAAGTTATTTTTTTTATTCTTTTAAATTTCATATTTTTAAATAGAATTATAAAATAATTATCCCATGCAGTTATAAACGTTTCTGTTTACATTGACTTTAGTGAAAATTTATCTTGTAATTAATGTAAATGTTTTCTCTAACAGAACCATTGAAAGTAAATTGCTTCTGAGCGATGTTCTTTACAAACGGAAAAAATTCATTTATAATTACATAAATATTCATATACATACATATACATATGTATGTATGTATGTATGTATATATACTATAAACACAATGAATGGATTTGTTTGTTTTTGGAAGTAAGTTTCTTTTTATTGTTTGTTTAAAGCAGGGATATTTCATCTTTAAAGTAAAATGTTACTATTGTTTTATATCATTTAACACACATTCATTTTATTTATTGTTTACATTGAAAGAGAAAAAACTATTTTATACATACGAAAAAAATCAATATTTTTTTGTATGGCATTCTTTTAGTTCGACACTACTTATCCAGCGGTACTCCAGAAAATCTCATGGCCAGTTAATAAAAATATCCGTTCGATTAAAAATTAATTGCAATATTCCACTAACTAATGGCTCGAATATCTCGTACATAGATGGCAACCAAACTATAGTTGCGTTGCCAGTTGCTTAAAAGTTATTGAAAATAGTAGTATGACCATTTGGAAACTGAAAATAATGTAAATTTTGACAAAGCTTTAAATTATAAAATATATGTATATGTAAGTGCAAAAAAGAACATTTTTAAGAAAAAGTGCTTAAAAATTACTTATAATAAAGATGATTAGTCCAGTGTATAAAATGTGGAATCTATTAGAGGTCCCTTGAGTCACAGTTCAAATCCATTACAATTACCGCCTCTACTGTGGTTAAATATTCAAAGTTGTGTTTTTAATTATTCTAGCTGCAGTGGGGGGAAAAATATTTACTATACCACCGCGGTGCAAAAAAGTTTAATTTTGAATATTACAGTTTCTATTATGTTTTTACCTTCTCCTTTACAGTTACAATTATTTGACTTACGGCCTTTCTAATTGAGACCAACGATATATAAACCTTGTATACAAAGTATTCAATTCGTAGAACCGTTTACTCTTTAACCTATAATAGTGCAATTATTATGCTATAATTTTGCAATTATCTTCTAATGTTATAAATAAAAAATTAACTGGGAACTTTATAAAAAATTTGCGCTCATATTTATCGAAAGCCATGTTTATTTGATATTATCCTTTTTACAATATTCTCACTAAATGTACATAAATATGAGATTTACAATTACATTGTACTCGTATGTATCCTTTGATATTGTTAATGCCCCTATCACGGTTTTCAACTTTTAAAATAATTTGGTTGGGATTGATAAATTTGCATTGCCACTCTCCACTAAATTGATAGTTGTGTTTTGGAACTGTCATTTACAAATCTGCGTAAGTTTGGTTGAGAAAAACGTTGAGTATACACAACTGCTTTTTAGTATACTAAAACACAGTTTGGTCGTGTGTATGTTTGGTCTACTCTCCAAACATAATTTAGTTGAGAACCGTGATAGGGGCATAATTTAACGAGGATGCTAATTTTTTTTACCCTTTCAAAGTGATATCACATATCCTGTTTGTTCTTCTTTTTGTATCAAATACATAATAAAATGCTATTAAGCTTGCCTTTTGTTTTGTTATACTATACAATATATTGTATTTATAACTTAATATGAAATTAATATGAAGGAATAATAAAAAAAATCTGTGATGTTGCTTTGCACTAAAGTGCAATATCAGCCACCATGGGGTTCATGACATTTGATGAGTCTACATGAGTATGAAAGCAAGTGTTTTTACGATATAAGTACATATCTTGATTGCATACATACATACATTACACACATGTACGCACACGTACATACATACGTACATACATACACACACATTCATCCCACGGAACGGCAACACTGATTGAATTGTTTTCAATTGAATGAATAAGAGCTGTGAATTGGCCGCACGAAAAGTATGTTACACCGTTTCCATAAAGTTTATTGAATAGCACTTTAATATACCGCATGTTATGACGTGTATTTATTTTTATGCTGTTGCAACTCTTATAGACCAAAATAAAGCCCTTCTGACAAAAAAATGCATTTCTCATTCTAAAATAAAAATTATGCATGTAAACATTGTTTTTTTTTTTCTTAACCGACTACAAAAAAAGGATTAGGTTATCAATTCGTCTATATTTTTTGAGCTACTTGATTTTCACGATGATTTTTTTATATCTCTGCTAAAAAAATAAGACCAACATATTGGGCCTAACTGCGGTTATTATATTTCAACTTCGACGATTTTGTATTAGATTTCAGAAAAGATTTTGCTTTGTTCTTTAGTCTAGTACAAAATCGTTGTAGTCGTAGTCGAAACACGACACTCGTAATTAGGCCCATTTTGTCTTTTCAAATAGAAAAAAGTAAATCCTATGTTCTTTAGAAAGTGAAAACTTATTGGGGGCAAATATTGAGCATATTCAGGTCACATAAAATCTTAAATGATACCGTTAGACAGGTATTGTAGTGCTCTGTGTTGTTGTTTTTTTTCCTAAAAAAAGTGTATAATTTCTTTTTTTTTAATTTTTAAACGAATTGTTGCAACATTAATATTCAAGATAATTTTTTTGTTTTAATGTTAAAAACAGCTTTTGATCAAATCTTTCAGCAAAAAAAAAATCAACGCAATACTTTTATTCGTTTAGCCACAAAAAAATATCATATAAATATTTGTGGCAATAAGGAAAAAGTGCTTAAGTCATATTTTACTGTTTCGCAGGAGATCACTTTTAAGCTTTCAAGTCGATTTTGGGAAATTTATTTCTTTTGCAGTTAAATTGGGAAACTCTCTGATAACCTTTATTTTTTTTAAGTAAATATCGTTCTACACACTACAGTAGTTTTGATTTAGCTGCCTTTTGTTTAAATGCACTTTGGACTTAACTGCCTAAAATGATAAATTTCTGCCACTATTCTTTAAAATCCCATACAATATCGATTTTTAAGTGCACTTTCTTTACCTGCATATTTCAGATAAGTGCCCTAAAATTTTGGTAATTTTAAAATATTTTCATACAAAAAATCAATGTTAGCTGCACATTGACTTAACTGCACAAAATATATTTTTTCTGTAATTATTGTTCAAAATACTTTTTTAAGTGCACTTTGTATACCTGCGCATTTAACATATTTTTTTGGCAGTTTTAAATTATTCTCATATAAATAGTTTAAGTTAGCTGCACATATTAAAAAAATGTGGCTACATAAATATGCAACCATGAATGTGTATAAAGAAGTCAAAAATATACCTACACATTTAGGCAGGTAAGTGCATTTAAGATAACAGAATTTTTGACTTATCCGCACAAAAAGTCGTGCAAAGTTGATTGTGCAGCTAAGTCAAAATTACTGTATATGCAATACATTTGAGTTGAAATATACCATAGTATAACCTAAATTAAGCTATTATTCCAAATGATATAAGAAGTCTAAAAAAGATAAGTCGGAAGTCATAGTGCTATAACTTCTTGAAAAATAACACAAATTAATTGAGATTTTGACCAGGGAACTTTAAAATATGCAGATTACGGCGGTACCATTAACTGAAAATCAGCTTAACTCGACCTAAGCACTTTTTCCTTTTTACCACAGATATGTCGAAACCTAAAAAAAAACATTAAAAACTCATGTATAGTTCTTAAGATATCTTTAAATTAATTTTTGCCTTTTTGTCTCAAATACTCTTATTTGGAATGAAAACATAAACAATTTATTAAATTTCTATTACTGAAGTCTTGCGCTAGTGCAGAATAATATGTATGTAAATATTAAGCAACTGATACAGTTGTTTTCTCTCCGGTATTTACCTTTTCCCCGACTATTTAGATTAGGATGATTTTTCTGAAGACAAATGCTAGGGAAGAGAAAAAACTCCCCGAGAAAATTCATAATTGGACTGACTATGATATGTCTTCTAAAAAAGGAGGGATTTCACATATAACTACAAAAAAAAATTTATCAAAAAAAAAAAATAAATAAATAAATAAATAAAGTCTAATTTCTTTATTGAAAATCTCTTTGGCTCTATACGACATTTACGATGGAAATGGTTTACATCCCATTGCTGATGGTTTATTAAGAACAACTGCGCTTAATAAAATAAATACATACAACATTTTGTTGCTTAAATGCTACAAAAACTGTTTTTCCAAACGAAAATTTTGCAAAGAATGTACTTTAACTATGAAAGTATGAATATTAAATTCACTTTGTTTATCTTGCTTTTATAAAAATTTTGCACTCTTGTTAAAGTAGTAGCGGAGACTCAGAGGAGTTACGCAATATCTTAATACTCGTATACTGCAGCTAAAGTTCAACAGTTTTAAACTTTAATTAAATCATATCATTCTTTGCCAGTTGTTGGAAAGCATTTAATTTAATACTCACAAAGTGAGTCTTTTCAAATACAAGAATTATTTGTTCATCTTACAAATTTCTTCTACATACATATATTTTATCGTAACGCAAATGCTTTGTAATGTGTCTTATCAATTAAATGGGAGTAATGTACTTAATTGAACATAGTTGGTGCCCAAGAAGGGGAGAAAGGAAGGTCTTTAAACTCTTGCTGAACTATTATTTCCTAATTGATTGTTTTTAGTTACTTCTGGTTTGAAGGCAAAACGAAGGAGTTATTTTCAATAAGTTAGAAATTTTAAAAGAAGAAAAAGTTAGACTACAATTCCTCTTGACTCTATTGAGTTATAAAGAAAATGTAACTCTCCTATATTTATGTGATGGTAGCAAGTGTGTACAGCTCACTCTATATACTGCGACTTAAAAAATTACATCATATTCGTATATAACCTAGAATCATGGTTAACAGCAAATACCTAAGAATCTGCCTTGAACTGGTTATTGATGAGGCTCCTTTCAAGAAGGGAAGGAAAATCTCTAATTGTTCGACCAACTAATATTTTTCGGAACACCTTTTAATAAAACGCTATCTGCAGTGCGGATTAAATCTCAGCAAGTCAATCAAATTGCAGGGACAGTGATAAAAGATTTGTATTAACCCAGTCAAAAGACCATCGACATCTGATAATTTCGGTGATTGCTCCAAAAATTTTCGCACTTAATAACCAATGTTATTGAATTTGAATGTTTTTCGGAAAAATCTAAAACGGTACAGGATTTAAATGAAACTTCAATTGACATTCAAATAGAGGGAAAATTGCGGCATTCTCTATCGATCAAAATCATTTTGATATGAAATCCAATACTACCGGACAAATTGTTTTCTACAATTTCCTGCTGTCAAAATATTTGCATTAATTTTAATCCTCCTGGGGGTCTACTCTGTAATTCGAAACGACAGCAAATGCTTTCGAATTGTAATGTTAATAACATACAAATTCGAAAGAATTTTCTATCGATTCGAAATACGGAGTAGACCCTCTGGTTGGCGTATTTCAACTTCGACTACGACGTTTTTGTGCAACGGTAGCATACTACTCCTGTCGTAGGATGTTTGGATCTAAATGGGGCCTAAACCCCAAAATGCTTAAATGGATGTATACAGCAATTGTGCGTCCAATACTGACTTACGGCTCTGTAGTATGGTGATCGTATCGGCGGTATCCTCAAGTAGTGCGGCAAGATAAGCGGCATCTGGGAGGTGGAGATCAAGGTCTTATGGTCATGCCAGAATCATCGATCAACTACTTCCTACGCTGATTAGATTTACTGATTACATGGTGCCACATCTAGACTAAGATAAAGTATTTAAAGTTCTGATTCCATCCAGGCGGCAATGGAAGGGAGGCACAATAGTAGCAGAATACGACGTCAGTGCATACACTGATGGATCAAGAATGGCCTGCGGTGTCGGCTCTGAGGTATTTTCAGTAGATCTTGGTATAGAATGCTCCTTTCGCCACCCTATCGAAGCCACTGTATTTGAGGCTGAAATTTTGGCGGTAAGGTACAGGGCAAAGTTGGTATCTTTATCGACAGCCAGGCGTCGCTTTTATCCCTAAGATCATATATCACTTCGTCTATTCTAGCCGGGCAGTACTAAAGTTTGCTATCTAGACCGGGTGGTCAGGCTGACCTCACCCTCATCTGGGATCCAGCACATAGAAATTTTTTAGGCAACGAACGGTCGGGCGAGCTGGCTAGAGCTGGCTCTGCTATGAATGCCTCCAATGCCGAATCGGTAGCCATACCGTTTGGTGCTATTAGAAGCGGTATATTCAAGCACTATCTCTATAAGGATAAGAACCGTAAGGACATCTCGAGGCTCGTTGCAGTTGTGACGGGGCACTGGACGGTCGATAGACATGCTAGGATAGGTCTGTCCTATAATGAGTTCTGATGAAGTTTTCGAGAAGAAAGCAAAGAAGAAACAATCTTCCACTTTCTTTTCGAATGTCCAGCTTTGCATCTCTCGAGACACAAATTTTTGGGCAGTCATGTACTAGACGATCGTTCAGATTTATCTGAGATTGGGTTGACTAACCTTATCAGATATCTAAACGCGACGGGTTGGATCTAGCAACGATCACTGTATCAGAATACTTAGATACGGTTCTACATAGGTTGACACCGGTTTGTGTATTGCTCCTTTCAAAAAGTAATCATCTAGATTCTACTTGAATGCCTGCGTGTAGCAGACAACCACGAAAACCAACCAACCAAACAACGACGTTTTTGTAATAGACGATATTTAATCTACTTTTTTTCTTTAATCTAGGACCAAAACGTTGAAGTCGAAATATGCCAATCACGATAAAGCCCAATATTTTGTGCTCAAGAACGATACAGAGTAATGAAAAGTAAAATATAATTGGTCCTACTCAGCAAATTGCGAAATTTTCTAAATTAGTGAAAGTATTCGAATTGTTTAGTCCTTACAACCTTAGGTCTACATAAAATCGACAAATTACTTCACAGTTTGAGTTTGGGTGCCAAGAAAAGAAAAGAAAAACCATAATTTAATTCTATATATTTCATAATTCTCACATTAAAATACTGCATGAAAACCAAAATTCTGTTCGATAGAAAATTTTATCGATAATCGATAGTCATCGAAGATTGAAAATCGAATGCAGCTCATAATTAGGGCCTGTATCTTTAATTTTAACCAGTAAAATTAATTCCTTGATTTATTTTTTATTTCCCTTTAGGAACTTCAGCATGAACGGGAGTCGCTACAGGAGCGTATGTCAGAGCAAACTCAACGCATCTCCGCCTTACAGTCCCGGCTCGAAGAGCAACGCCAGCGTGCCGAAGAACTGCAACGCTCTAATACTTCCGATTTGAACATACGCATACACGATCTACAGAATGAATTGCAGAATGTACGCGAGACTTTAACAAATCGCGACAAACAAATTGCCACCATGAAGCAGCAATTGGAAAAGAGTAAAACGGCCATAGATCGTTTGGAGGCAGAACTTGCAATGGAACATCAACCGGATCGTAGTGCCATAGAACGTTTAGAAAATGAACTCAAACAAAAGCAGGTGGAAAACCAAAAGCTCAAAGATAAAATAAAAAATGAAATGATTAATAAGCTGGCTTTGCCCGATCTAATGGAAACAATGTTGGCTGACAAAAATGAAGAGATTGATCATTTGAAGGAGCAGTTGGAGAACAAAGAAAAGGAATTGCAGTCTGCTTTAGATATAAGTCAGGCTTCCTCAATGGGAGTCACTAAAAAGCCAGACGAGGCTAGCACTAAACTAAGCGGTCGAACACTGAGCGATATAGTTTCCATTACTGAATTCGATGAACCCGATGTGGTGCGCCGGGCAGCCGCTCTCAATATGACTACGCCGTTAATGTTGCCCGAAGGCGGTGCAGGATTTTTACACAATACCATGGAAACTTCAAAGGAAGCCATTGCTAATTTAACACACAAACGTTCAGAGGACTTATCAGGCTTTCCCAATCACCAACAGGTTAATACATTCGATAATCTTCACTACTTCCAAGATCCCAATGCACTACAGAGTTCAGCGCAATCCGGAGCCTCCATCATCCACGCTTTAGTGCCAAGACACATTAACTTCTCAGCCTTGACGGAAGATTCGAAATTAAGAACTCCCAACAATTATCAAACTCCGGAAAATCCTCAAAGCAAAGAGGATATACAACAAGAAATCAAAGAACTTAAAGAAAAGATTGCCGAATTGGAAAAACTCAAGGAGAAAAACACCGATTATTTATTGTCATCCCAATTAAGGTTAACCAATCTACAAGATGAATTGGCCAATAGTCAAAAGGAAATTATAAACTTGCAAACTGAAATCAAAAAGTTTAAAAATGTGCAACAAGAACTCAACGAAAAATCTTTTGAAATTGATAATCTTCTACGTGAACAAGATAAATGGAAAAAGGAAAAGACTGAACTACTCAGTAAAAATGAAAAGAATTTAAGAAACTATCAGGATAGTGAAGAGAACCTCATGAGACGTTTAAGAGAAATGGAAGAAAAATCTTTGAAAAATACCGAAAATGAAGTGAAGGAAAGAGAAAATCTCAGAAAAGAACTTCAAGTAATCAGCGAATCACATGAACAATGCAAATACGTACAAAGGGAAAACGAAGATTACAAGAAGCAAATAGAAATGTTGAATCATGAAATAAAAACCAAAGACGAGAGGCTACTTACCTTAACCACAAAATTGTCTATAGCTGAAGATACTGTAGGCGAGTTGCAAACAAAAATTTCCTGTTTAGAGAAAGATATGGAGAAAGCAGCGAAACAACAAAACAGCGACAACAGTTCAAAGCAATTTTCAGTGGATGAAATAGCTCAGCAAGTGGAAAAGGAATTGAATTATTCAGCCCAATTGGACTCGAATATTTTAAAGGCCATAGAAAGTGAAGAAGAAAACAATTTAGATCGTTCTCATCAAGAGAAAACCGTAGCTAATGAGCAGCCTGGCACTACAGACGATGAGAATTTTACTGGGGAGCGGGAATTGCTCAATCAGCTGGAAGCATTGAGAGCTCAAATCAATGTTGAACGAGAAATGGCTGAGAATATACGTCAGGAATTTTTAGTGGAAAAACAGCATTCCCAAGAAGTACAAGAACAAGATGTAGTTATAATAGAGGCTATGCGCAAGCGTTTGGAATCAGCTATGGAACAAGAAGATGAGTTGCACAAGCAATTGGATATAGAGAGAGAAAGATGTGAACGTTTGCAGACCCAGCTAACGACTCTGCAAAGAACAGATAGCCGCAGAAACTCTTCACTCCTAAAGTCACCCACAGAATCACCCCGCAAGTCTCTTAGATCTATAAATGACTTTGAATCGGAACTAGCAGATAGACTTAAAAGTGAAATTAAATTATTAACTGCTCAAAATGAAAGAGAACGAGAGCGATCAGCTGATTTGCAAAAAAATACCGAAAGGGAAAGATGTCGCTACGAAAAAGAACTCAGTGAAAGAATAGAGTATTGCGAAAAGCTTAAAAGGGAAATGGACAAAGTGAGTAGAGAAAAAGATAATGCAGAAATGGAAATTGAGCACTTGCAAGAACGTCTTACCCTGCAAACACAAGAAATAGAATCCCTAGAGGCTCGCATAGCCAGCCTGCAAGAGGCAGAAACGCGCAGATTCTCACGCAAAGAAAAACAACATAAAGAATATGCACAACTAATGGCAGAAGTGCAGGACCTGAAAACACAATTGCTCAATTTAGAAACTGAAAAAGAAGGCTCTAATAAGACCATCACTCAACTACGTTTCGATGTGGAGCGTTCAGCTCAACGTGAAGTCAAACTAGCTGAAGCTTTGGCAGCCGCCAACGGCAATCTGGCCATGCGCGACGGACAAACTACTGTACCCGAACAATTTTTACAAAAAATGAAGGAGATCAATACGCTGCTAGCAGAAAATACTCAAGAAAATAAACAAATGGCCGAGACAGTACAATATTTGGTTGAGGAGCGCCGCCAACTACAGAGAAAATGTGAGGATTTGGAAACGCAACTAAACGGCACAGCCAATGTGAGTGAACTCGAGGAACGCTGCAATCATTTGCTGGGACGTTATTTACGGGTTGAATCTCATCGCAAAGCGTTGGTGTATCAAAAACGTTATCTCAAAATTTCTTTGCAAACGTATCAGGACAGCGAGCAGAGAGCTTTGGCCGCTTTCCATGGAGGTCAACTGTTGCAAGATGAACGTCCCAAAAAGAGATTATTTAAGTAAGTTTAATATTTAATTTGAAGTTTTTAATAACTTGACTAATTTTTTAATTTATTTTTATCTTTGCAGGACTATTGCTTTGGCTATTATAGCAATACAGCGCATGAAGTATATCGGTCGTATTTGGCACACGGGCAAACGAATTGTTTCCAAATCAGTATTCACTATAACACAGCAAAGGTAAGTTTATAAATTACATTTTATTTTTCAATCAATTTTATTGTAAGTTGGATGGAGGTGGTGGTTAAAGACATACGAGAGCATTTGAAGTGCTGGGACTCGTTTCTCAAAATTTACAAGTGTTGTGTGTTTACAATAAATGGTTGTGAAAATATATTTACTACCTTCATATAAAAAATATACGAGTATTTTCACAACTATTTTACTTGTATTACAACACTATCAAGTTTTGAGAAACGGTCGCGCCCCTGATAGCTTCATTATGTTTTCTGTAAAATTTCTTTCGTGAAACTAGAATTGTGTGAAATAGGCATTCGAATTAATATCTTGGCTACAAAGCAAATGACGGTCTTTCTGATTTTTCCTTCATCGATATTTTTATCAATGATTCGTCTTAAAATGAAGCTTAAAAATTTAATACTTCACCATCTGTCATTTCTTCACTATATCTTTCCTAAAAAATATATACATATATTTATAGGCATATCAATTACCGGAGTGTTACTTCAACATCTGTAATCTCTTCACTATTTCTTTCCTAAACAAGATATATTGATAGGCTTATTAATTGCCGGAGTATTAGTTCAACATCTGTAATCTCTTCAGTATATCTTTCCTAAAGAAGATATATTGATAGGCATATTAATTGCCGGAGTATTACTTCACCATCTGTAAACTCTTCACTATATCTTTCCTAAAAAAGATATATTGATAGGCATATTAATTGCCGGAGTGCTACTTCACCATCTGTAATCTCTTCACTATATCTTTCCTAAAAAAGATATATTGATAGGCATATTAATTGCCGGAGTATTAGTTCAACATCTGTAATCTCTTCACTATATCTTTCCTAAAAAAGATATATTGATAGGCATATTAATTGCCGGAGTGTTACTTTTCTTCAAATAAAAAATAAATAAAAATTAAGGGTTTGAAATGTGACAAAAAAATAGTAGAAAATTATAAATGCATCTAAACAACTATAAAGTTCTATGAAAGTTTGCTTCTCTAGATTCAAAAAAATATTCTGTTACCAAAAAATGTCAATGTGTACTCAGCATTATACTTGTGTAACTATTTGAATCTGCTATACAATTATGACAAAAAGTTCTTCACTGTCTTTATAAAAAATTGTCAGTCATGTTTGAAAATTATTTGTAAATATGTATTTCTTTCTCTTGATTGTTTTTCTTGTTTTTCCGAAAAGCACCACAAAGGGCAAACAACCTTTATTGACTGCCAATTTCCAAATAATATTAAAAAAAAAGTAATAAAAACAGTAGAAACGAATAAAGTCAGTAAAAGAAAAGTACCTTAAAAAGAAGCAAAAAATAATTCTGCCTTATCGTGGTTGGCGTATTTCAAATACGACTACGACTGTTTGGTAATAGATTAAAGGAAAACTGTTGAAGTCTTATTTAATCTATTACCAAACAGTCGTAGTCGTATTTTAAAAACGCGAGCCACAATAAGGCAGATTATGTAAATAGATACATATACATACATACATACATACATACAAATAGATAGATATAGATACATACATGTATACTACAAATGTATGTGTGTATAGATATATAAATAGATAGATATAGATAGATAGATATATAAATATCTATATTTCTATATAAAGATATATAAAGATCCATAAAGATATATAAACATATATAAACATACATAAAAACATATAAAAAGATTCATAAAGCTATTTCAGATTTATAAGAATATATAAATATGTGTAAAGATATATAAAGAGTTATCAAGAAAGACACATAAATACATATAAATGTATATCGTCACCGAAAATGCAAAATAACGTAACATCAAAAAATTTAAAATTTATTTTTTTATTGATTACGATTCACTACATCATAGCACATAAGTACATACATATACATATCTAAATTTTTTTTGCAGGTTTTATATAAAAAATGCCAAAGTTCTAAGCAAAATTCAAAATAACGTATCAAGTGCATGATTTTCTTAAACAATATAACGTATCATCCATCACTCATACGAATATAAAAAACTACAGAACAATCATTTTCCTGTTTTTAATTGAAATAAGCATTGACTTTTTAGTTATGTATATTCAATTTAATTTCATCCAAGGTGTATCTAACTAGGTGGCAGCGCAAACTCAGCTGATAATTTTTTGCTCTATGTGCTTTGTAGCTGAACAATGTCAAAAACTTCGATTTTGTTTTGGTTTTAGTACAATTATTTTTGTGCTTTTGACATTCTTCAGTTTTTTACACAGCTATGGTTGCCGTATTTTTGTATAACAAATCCTTACGCAGTCACCTGTATCATTACACCATGATTTCATCTTAGTTTTACTACAAATTTCTAGCATTCTGAAAATGTTTTCAAAAGTGGAAAGAAAAGCAAAAAAGTGTTGTGAAATCAATGAAATGTGTACTACGCCTTGGCGTACGATCCAACAGGAGTCATATATTACAAAGCCAATATTAAGAATGACTATCAGCTTCTTCCACAAAGGACTACCAGAAATTCTGGAAGTCAGCAACCTAAGCAATTGCATTTGCAAAGGCTTGTCATTTCCAAAAAGAAATGGCAACATATGCAAAGATCTAAAATATTTGATTCCAGACCGTCGTTTCTTCTATGATAGTAACTTTTGAGTAACTAGTAAATTAATAGCTGATTATTTTATTTTTGTTATCAACTTATTCTCTCTTAACAAATTAAAATACTTTTTGTTCTCTTGTTATCCTTATAAAAGTTAAAGAAATTATTTTTTTCAATTAGTATTGTCAACATAATATGCAAAGGTAAAAAACACCAAAAAAAATTTTTAAACCTAATTTTATTTTAGCTTTCGTTCTTGCATATACATATGTAGTTTAGAAAGTTGATGATACGTTATTTTGTTTCAGAAAACCAAAATTCAAAATAACGTTAGACACATAACACTAAGCTTAATTTGATAAATGGATAATTTTTATTCAAAATGAATTTCTTGTTTTATATAAACCATGATTTAAAAATTTTGATTATGCAGTTTTTTGCTTCTACTGTAAACTTATAAAAAGGGATGTTGCCTTATTTTACATATTTTCTTATCCTACGATTTTAAGTATCCTTATCTCATAAATATACAAACATACATACATATATAAAAATTATAAAAAACATCAATAAAAACATAAATAAGATACATAAATATATAAAAATATATATAAAGAAACATAAAAATATTAAAGATTTATAAAGATATATAACTATATATGTACACAGATTATAAAGGTATATAAATAAAGGACTGAGATGGCCAAAGCAGCCAATGTCCATATATAAAGATATACAAAAATACATAAAGATCTATAAATATATAGTATATATAAGGCTACATAAAGATACATTAAAATACATCCAGCTACATCAAAATGACACATCAAGCTACATAAAGATACATCAAGCGTCATAAAGATACATCAAGCTACATCAAGGTAACACATCAAGCAACATTAAGATACATCAAGCGACATAAAAAACATCAAGCTACATAGAAATACATCAATAAAAAACACCAAGCAACATAAATATGTATATATGTATAAAAATAATTAAAGATACGTATATAAATATGCATATATAAAGATACATGCATACATATGTATATAAAGATACATATCGATGGTCATAAGTAGAAAGGCCTTAACTCATATTTTCACGAAATTGGGGTTTTCCGTGATTCCAATTCATTTCACACAATTACACCTCGTCATAAAACGTGATTGCAATAATGTAAAAAATAACGCTTTTACAATCGCTTTAAAAATCAGTTGTACAAGCACTTGTACTGTTTATTATTATGTTTTTACCTTCTCCTGTAAAGTTACAGATAGTTATTTGCGTTAAGGCCTTTATACTTGTGACCAACGATATATAAAGATATATGTATAAAAATACATAAAGATATACGGGTATGTTCTGCATTCCACGTGAAATTAAAACGAATGGAATTGTCATAAAATTGTTGTTGGAAATATGTAATCATAACAACAATGTTAAGACAATTCCACTCGTTTTAATTTCACGTGGAATGCAGAACATACCCGATATAGAGATACATAAAAATACAAAAACATATATAAAGATACATATATAAAGACACATACATCTATAAAGATATATAAAGATACGTATGTAAATATGTATAACGATACATAAATATTTATGTATATAAAGATAGTATATAAAGACACATAAATCTATAAAGATACGTATGTATGTAAATATATACGTATAACGATACATAAATATTTATGTATATAGATTATAGAGAAATGTGGAATATATATATCGATATATGGATTATTTAGATAGATAGATATATACATTATATAGATACATATACTGTATATATGTATATAGATTATATAGATAGATATGTATGTATGTATATGGATTATATAGATAGATATATGAAGAGGCAAAGAAAACTATACAAAAATGATTGGGAAAAAATATATACATATCTATGTATATATATATATAAATTAGGGCTTTTCTATATTAAGGCATCGATATAGTAGATATAATCTGCCTTATTCATAAAAAATATTTCAGGTTTATTAACCGCTTATTTGACATATTTCTATGGGAAATTTGTCAAATAAACCTGTACTAAACTTAAAATATTTTTTATGAATTAGACCGAATATACATATATACGGCCTTATGTGTAAGCAAAAATTTTCATGAAGTTAGCATAAGTGACGAAATTGAATAGGATGTTAACGAGTTCCAATTTGACATTAGAAATGGTCGCAAAACGTAGTTTTAACCCACTACTAATTCCTAGCCTGATTTTTAATGTGAAGTTTCATGGCAAAACTCTTGAAGATCATGCTCAATTTTGCCACTTATGCTAACTTCATGCCAGTTTTTACTTATACATATGGGCGATAATACATTATGTATTTGTGTGTAGTTTCCACATTGCAAGCAAGCGACTTAAAAAAATTTTATAGGAATCAGTCAAAACTTTGGGTGTTTTTCATATTATTTCTAAACAATTCTCATGCTTACATTGTTGAAACTACACGTTATTAATAGTTTAAAGAAAATCAAATTTTACTGCACAAAAAATTGTACATCCTCCCACTACTGTTGGTCAATGATACTTTTCTGGCAAAAGAACTTACACATGTTTTGCCACTACTTTGTAATGCTTCATGTCTCTCAAAGTCTGGTATACAAACCGTTATAAGAAATTATAAAAAGAACAACAGTATCAACAGTAGGTCAAGAAGTAGCCTTCCGCCAAAAAGAACTCAAGGACAAAGACATGGAATAAGTTTCGATTGCCACTGTTCATCCAGAACCAGTATACAATACATTTCGTATTAAGAAGTAAAAAAAAAAACATTTATTAGTGATATTGATAACGTCAATCGCATGGAATTTGCTAAAAAAAAAGATGAAAAATATAAAATGACATGAAATCTATTCGAAAAATTGTGTGTCCATCAGATACGATGAAAAATGGAAAGTTTGACGCAAAAACAATGAAAAGCTGGAACCTAAAAACCTGATGCCCACCGTAAAACACGGATTCGGCTCTATTACGGCTTGGGGTTGTCGGTTGGATAATTTGAAGGAGTTAGTTACCAAAATGGGTCTACCTGAAAGCTGGCACTTCAAAAAAACGACCCAAAGCATACAGGGGCCATTGCAAAGGAATGGCTGTTGCACAATGTGCCAAAACAACTGCATTCTCCTCTCCAGTCGCCTGACTTAAACTCCGTTGAAAATCTATGGGAATAGTTGGACCGCAGGAAACGCTCTTATCAAAGAATGGTACACAATTTCTTCGAAAACTACCGGCTAACTGGTATTTTCTATGAAAAATTAGATTCAATGGCGTGTTAGAGGGCAAAGGATGTGCAACAAAAAGTAAAAAAAATCGTCACCCTTATTCCAGTTGTCAGCATCGACATCACTTTCTCACAATACCAAAACAAATGAGGCTTGTGTACCCGTTGTCGAAAACATTTTTTATGCTATTTTCTAGACCTTAGGGAACGGAAATAGATTGTCAGTTGCACAAAATTGTTCTCGGGAGCGAGTAAACAAAGACCCAATTTTTTGGTATTGTGTTAAAATGACGTCGATGTCGACCATTGGAATAAGAACGAGTATTTTTTATGAAATAAAACAATAAATTGTGGAGTATGTATACTTTTCTGTGAATTAAAAATTGAATTTTTTTAAACTTTTTTTTTTAATATTTTATTACAAAAATCATTTCTTTTAACAAAGTTTTATTTATTTTACAAGGAATGATAAGATATAATAGGGCCCAATTACGAGTGCCGTATATCTATTACGACGACTGTTTTGTACTAGATTAAAGAAGAAATGTTGCAATGTTCTTTAGTCTAGTAAAAAATCGTCGTAGTCGAAGTCGTAATACGACATTTGTAATAAGGCCCAAAAATTGGACTTTATCGTGGTTGGCGTATTTCGGCTTCGACTACGGCAATTAAGCAATAGATTAAAAAAATTTGTTGCAGTGTTTTTAATCTATTGCAAGGTCGAAGTCAAAGTCGAAGGACGCAAAACACGATTAGGGGGATTTTGTTGATAAAAAAATTAAAATGAATTTGCGAGGGGGGGGGGCGGGAATTTGTCTATATATGTAGATATTATAACTAACTATATAGATACTATAACTATATAGATACTATAAACTATATAGATACTATAAACTATATAGATACTATAAACTATATAGATACTATAAACTATATAGATACTATAAACTATATAGATACTATAAACTATATAGATACTATAAACTATATAGATACTATAAACTATATAGATACTATAAACTATATAGATACTATAAACTATATAGATACTATAAACTATATAGATACTATAAACTATATAGATACTATAAACTATATAGATACTATAAACTATATAGATACTATAAACTATATAGATACTATAAACTATATAGATACTATAAACTATATAGATACTATAAACTATATAGATACTATAAACTATATAGATACTATAAACTATATAGATACTATAAACTATATAGATACTATAAACTATATAGATACTATAAACTATATAGATACTATAAACTATATAGATACTATAAACTATATAGATACTATAAACTATATAGATACTATAAACTATATAGATACTATAAACTATATAGATACTATAAACTATATAGATACTATAAACTATATAGATACTATAAACTATATAGATACTATAACTATATAGATACTATAACTATATAGATACTATAACTATATAGATACTATAACTATATAGATAAATGTATATATAGTCTGCCCCCTTATTCTTGTTGGCGTATTTCGACTCCTGCAGCGACGTTTTTGGCACAGATTAGAGAACATTGCAATATTTGATCTCTAATCTATGGCGAAACTGTCGTAGTCGAAGTCGAAATACACCAACCACGATAAGGCATATACCTATATATCTATATAGTTATATACCTTTATATAGCTATATATACATAACTTATATAACTTATAAAAATACTAATACATAATTATAATAATATCAATAATAATAAATGAACCACTGTTGAATTAATTTTTTAATATTTGCAGACGTTCTCAGCCACCGACCGTCAGTTGTGCAGCTATAACTTCCACCTCACCCACACCTTATTCGAATGGCCAACTACAACAGCATCAGTTTCATTGTCAGCAGCAAGTATTGAAAAGCCCTTTGAGGTTGTTGGATAGACCATATGCTCCATTGAAAACTCCTACATTATTAAATGGTAATCGAACTCCCAACTCGGCCTCATCGTCGACATCTACGGCCACAGCGTTTGAGTGGCCCCGTGTTGCTGTAAATAAAATTAATAAGAAAACATAATAATTTTGTAGAAAAAACTGAATAAAAAAAACGTTTGAAACAAAAAAATGCTCAAAATTGTAATTGAAGCCATATATTAGAATAAAAAACTTTGTTACTTTTAAGACTTGGAAAAATTAGTTGCCGTATTTAAAAAAAATAATTTGGGTTTGAAGTGTATGTTAAAACAAAATTTCCTCAAACATTTTGACTACATAAAGCACACTTGAAATACAAATTATTATTTTTTATTATACGGCTATAAAAATACAAATTCTGAATGTTACTAGTTTTAACCTTAAATATATATGTAAGTTTGATTTGATTTTGTATAAATTTTATTTTTTTCCTTAATTTAAAAATTGTATTTGGTTTAGTGTAAGTGTGCCCAGTATTTCCCTTTAAAGTACCCCGACCTAAGTCATATACATACATATATTTTATTTTAGTGTAAGTTGATACGTTCATGCATGTATTTTTTTTTTTTAATTATAATATTTAGAAATTATTTGTTTTAATTGTGTTTACTATTGTTTCTTATTTTTATTATTTTATACTTTTTCACCTTTTAATTTAAAATCTGAATCTTTTGTACAATAAAAACAAAAATACCTTAAATATTGCAAAAAGTAAATGTTTAAATATTTGTTTGGTTTTACTTAACATATTGCAAATAAAGTGCCTTAATAGTAAATAAAATATAAAATAACTATTTAGTAAAAATACGAAATAAAAACATTGAAAATGAGTTCAAATTATAAAATCTTTTGTTTTCTTGAGACGGAAAAATAACTAAGTGTTTTTTAGAGAAATTCGGCTAAAAAGAAGACGTATTCTGCTGCTTGGTGCATGGCCCACCCTAATGGGACTCCCAATTGGGTACTTCTCCCCAAAACGATATCTAAAGTCAATGAATGGCTGGTACCATTGAAATAAGTTATCAAGGCAATCATGAATAAAATTGTCCCTTTTCCAAATATTGTTTGAAACTGTTCCCCGGGAAATATTTCTCGCGGAATTCTATTCATGTTTGTATAGTGTTTGAAAGGCTATTCAATTACTCATCGTAAATGGCTCGCTTGCTTTGGTCTAATTAAAAATGACTGAGTAACAGCGAATCGATTTTAGTTTTATCCGAAATCGGATAAAAAACTAAAATTTCATTTCCTAAAGGGCAAGTTCATAAAAACTCCATTAAAAATGCCTCTATTTTAAAAAATTGTGCTTGAATGTTTACGATACTTTGATATTTAATCAATTAATTAGAAAGTATTTGCATATTTTTATACATAAAAAACGCTATAGAGGCCTGGATGTGCATACAACATGCAATAGTACCATAAATCCCATTACTGGTTTTCGGCGTAGAAAGTGAGAGAAAAGTAATGAAAGTAAAAGAGTCTAGAAAAGCTTTATATGAGAGAGGAGTTGCCGTAAATATTTTTTTTTTGCATTTTTCAACTTTTACCACATGAGAACAAAAAGTTCAAAATTTAAAACATTTATGGCCCTATTCCAAAAAATTTATTTGTGAATACCACAGATATTTTTTTAATAAGGACATAACATTAATTAACTACTGTCATATAATAACGCTGTGTGTAATTTTTTAAGCCATGGAAATATAACCATATACGGATACCACTATGTGATAAGAGACCAAAAAAACAAGATCCGTGTCTCTCAGTTTTGCCAAGTCATCTACTTTTTTATGGGCCCCCAAAGACTTGGAGCCTCGGTGTCATTTTTGCATTTTTCATGCTCATATCTTGCAAACCGTTCGGAATTTTGATTTATTCTCTGAGGCAAAGTTGTAGCTCTTGTCATAAAGAACAAAAATTGTGAACATATAAAACCAAAAAATTTCATCTTCAAGATCAAAATCGCAAAAAATTTAAAAAAAATTCGATATTTTTACCTTTGTCCCATTACAGGTCTATAGGTAGCAAACCGTTCAAAATTCAAGGAAACAATCAACTACAAAAATTTATCTAAGATCTCAATAAACAACTTTCTAGAGCATACCCAATAAGCAATTTTGGTTGAAATCAACTGTAAAACAAGTTTTATTCAAGCCACACAATCAATTGTCAAGGGTTGAATTATGCTTGATTCACACTTTAATTCAATAGCATTCTCCAGTGAAAAGGGAACTTGAATTCAATTCGATCAATTCACTTGTAGTACAGTTGAATTCAAACCTTCAATTATACTGCAATTCAGCCTTGTATTAAAGTTGAATTTAAGTATATTTCAAGCTTCAAAAACAAATCTTTTAAAATAGAAAGGAAAATGCAATTCACTGGTTTTTAAATAATAATTTTCTGCATATCTAACTTCACTGTTCTTTTCACGATGTTAATCACTTTTCGTTGTTTAAAATTCACTTTTTTATTTATGTTTGATATTTTTCACAATTTGAATTTTATTAATAAATAAATTATGTATTTGACAAGGCTTGAACATATACATATGTATGTTGTTTGATATTTTATTTCAAAATATTTTCAAACTTGAAAATTACTTAAAAAAAAATGCTTGAACTTAGCTTTGTTTCCAGTTCAATTTCAAGTGCTTGAATTTAAATTTTTTGAGTGCTTATTGGGTATGAACTTTCTAGGAATGATTCTTAACGCTACGCTTAGGTAGCCGCAAAAGTGAAAAATTTCCAAACAGATGAAATTAAAAAATGTTCGGAATATTTTTCACCGTCTAGCAATAAATTTTTTGACAAATTTGAAACAACCGTGTGAACTGACAATCTACCTTGTGCCGGCAATTTTTGATTGTCTATGATTTCTGTTTGCGATTTAGGATTTTTTTCTTGAACTCTCGTAGTTTTTACAAAATAAACTATAACTATAACCTTATTACCCTTGGTGTATTTCGACAAAGCCTAGTATGTACTAAAACACAGCAACATGTTTGTTTAATCTGGTACTAGGCCCAGTCGAAATACGCCACCCGCAAGCAGGCTGATTACTTTCCAGCTTGTGCGTTGTTTTCTGAGATGATAGTTTTTTTTTTTTGAACATTGGCCTTTTTTTATAAAGCTTGTAATATGATAAAAATTGGTTTAGTTTTGAACGATATTCAGTCATTCCACACCAAATTTGATTAATAAAAAAGCCTGGGGGTCTACTCTGTAATTCGAAACGAAAGAAAAGGCTTTCGAATTTACATGTTATTAAGATACAAATTCGAAAATATTTTCTTTCGTTTCGAATTACAGAGTAGAACCCCTGTTTAGGCGTCATCTTCAGTGTTCTCTTGAATACAATATGAGAAAATTATTGGAAATCGAACAAAAAACAATCGGAAGAAAAATAGTTTGCGAATCCAGAGCTTTGCTCTGCAAAATTTAAAACAATGTAATTTTTGATGTTTCAGTGCTTTTCTAAAAAATATTTTTCTGTTGCTATACCTTTTGTTATTAAAAAGTCTTAAAATAATTATTTTTGCAAAAAAAAAAAGACTTCAATGCAAAGATCGGTTAGAAGATAAGAAGCACGTGAAATATAAAACTAAGTTTTAATGGGCGTACCTCCGCCCATTTTTTAAATGCAAGATTGTGTGTTTTTCAGAGCTCAGGGTGCGTGTTAAGTCTTGTAAAAAACGGTAAAGTAGAACCACTTAAAATAAAAAAATGAAATTTTAGTGGGCGTGGCTACGTCCATTTTTTAAATGGAAGATTGTGTATACGAGTATTTTAGAGCTCAAGGTGTGTGGTAAGTTTTGTAAAAATCAGTTAGGTAGAACCGTGCGAAATATTACAGTAATTTTTAATGGGCGTAACCCAAATTGTGTAATTACAAGAACCAAAGGTGTTTGATAGGTTTCGCAGCAATCAAATAAGTAGAATATCATAAAATTAAATCAAAAACATTGTAGGCGTCTCGCCGTACCAATGGGAAGCTATACCTTCTCAGACAAAAAAATAATTTTTACAATCGGTCTAAACTGTACCGAGTTCTCAAGTAACGTCGCCAAAAAAAAAAAAAAAAAAATAGAGACGAATTGTTAAGCTTCTCCTTTTTTTCAAGTCGGTTAACAATAAAACTGCTTGACTGTTAAATAATTTTATTTTAATTGGCAAAGCATATTTTAAAACAACCAAAACGACAACTCTGAATGAGCGACATGTGTATTAAAATAAGCCGCTAAAGAATGAAGCTTTCATGATAAAATTATCAAAGAGCTTTTGGAGGAGTTTGTTAGACTTTTGTAAACACAAACAAAACATACGGAAAACAAACATAACACAAACTACGTCGGAACAACATTCCATATCCTGACTTGGTGCAAAGTACTCTCATATTTAATAAACGGTTTAAAGGAAATATTAAATTATTTTTAATGAAAACGAAAATTATATTTTAATAGAAATATGTATAAGAATTAAAAAAAATATATATTTTTTTTGTATTAAATACCTACTGTTCAGAAATAATAATGAGAAAATAATAACAAAATAATTAATAAACAAAAAAAAATAAAAAAAATTGAAGTGAGACTTGAAACATTTTTATAAAATAAACAAAAAAAATCTAAAATAGTGGATTTTTTACCACAAAGTTTTTCCATAAGATAGCACAAAAACTTTGAATTTTGTTTCAAAAAATAAGGTGTAAGGAATATTTATAGCAAATTAAATTTTTTTCCGCAAAAATAAATAATATTTCAAAAAAAAAAAAAAAAATGCCTAGAAAAATATAATTTCTAGAAAGAAAGAAATTTCATGTGTTAGATAAAGGTAAGTTTCAAATAAAATATTTGAAGAAGGCTTAAAAGAAAATTTTGTTATGGAAATTTGTTTTATAACCCCTTTAATGCCTTAATAATTTTTATAAATTGGGCCTTTAATATTTAATTTTTAAAATTTAAACTTTCTTTTTCATTTTCATAATTTCCTTAAAATTTTGGCGCTTTAAATTTCCTTTTCCTACTCAAAATTTCCTACAATATGTTATCAATTATAATTTACAAATATTTTTCTATCTACATATGTATGTATTTTGGAACAGATACATGTCTATGTATTCTATTTTTTTTGTCAACTTCAGTACTTCGACGAATATGTATGTACATATTTGTCTTATCTAGCATTTGTTTTATTTTGTTCATTCCCGGCTGCCCACGCCACTTGCTTTTTAATGCTTAGATTACAAGGGATTTTGCAGCATTGAATTTTTTCCAAGATAAGACAACAGACAAATTAGATTTGTACTTGTCATGCATACATATAAAAACATTTTATTTTTTTTTTCTGTTTTTCGTGGAATGGGTGGAGGAACAAGGATTTTATTTCCTTGCAGAAACAAACGTCTTCACTGTGAAGAGTTTAAAATTTATGGAAATAAAATGTTGCCTATTTTCAGGCAGCTTTTTTTTGTTAACCAGCAGAAAATTGCTGACAGTGTTACCAGAAGACTGCACGTGAGTGTTTTCTGACTCACGACACGCACGATCACGCAGAAAAATATTTTACTCACGCACTTTCACGCACGAATGATTTTGAAAATTTTCACGATCACGCACGCTCACGAATAAAATATTTTTAATCACGCACGAGTGGTTTACAACTTATCACGATCACGCACGCTCACGAAAAAGTATATGTATTATATAATTTTCATGTTTTTTGGGTTCAAAAATAGGTTCTTACATATACATATATATATATATATATATATATATATATATATATATATGTGACGCGCAAAATAGAAAGGGACCTAAGGGTAAAAACCTGTTTTGTTCAGGAGAGCCATTTGAAAGATTTAAATACGTGTATCTTTGGTTTACCGTCACTGAAAAAACGCGTATATCTCTGGGAGGGAATACTTTTGGGGCATAGGATCGGTCTCATTCGATGCTCAGATGTTGTCCACATCAAAAAAAAGTGAAAATTTATTTTTTTTACCCTTAGGTCCCTTTCTCTATGCGCTGTCACATATACATATCTATGTATATATGTATGCTCGTGTTTTTGTAAAATTTACAATGTAAATTAAAATAAAGCAAAGTTAATTTAATATCTATATTTATGATTTGAACAGGACAAAGTTCGTATCGCTTTTTAAGCCAAATTACATGTGATAATTATTAATTAACAAATAACACCAAAGTTAGTTGTAAATATTCTGACAACACATAGTTGAACGGAACAGCTAGCCGTTTTGATCCATAAAGCAGAAATCTTTCGTATATAAAGCAGAATTCTACATCAACTGACACCACACACAGTGAACCACACACAGAAGAACGCTGATGATGAAGATTTAGTGGCCTTCGAAAACGGCTAGCTGTTCCGTTCAACTATTTGTTTTCAGAATATTTACAACTAACTTTGGTGTTATTTGTCCATTAATAATTATCACAATTAAATTAACTTAATTTAATATAGTTTTAAATATTCGTATTCGCGGATATCATTTTAAATATTCGAAATCTCGTATACCAAAAATTGACATTCCGCACATGTATGTATGTATACATACATAATATATATGTGAAGGTAAGACGTATGATCAGTTAAATAAATGAGAAAAGCATACCAAATGAGAAAACATAGAAATTACTAAAATGTTTCTGTTACGTAACATTTTCAAAGACTCCCCCCACCCCCACCATAACAAATCATAACAAAACTCGAACCCCACCCCTCCCTCCTACAGCGTTGCATAATATATGGACGGCCCCTAAGGCAAAAAACATTTTCTGCGGTACAATTCGTCAGTAGTATTGTTGACAAAGGCACTGTTGAATCAGTAGTGTTTCTCAATTGATACTTCCTACAGGATATCTAAGAAACATAAATACATACATACTTACAAAGGTGTATGTACCCATCAAACAAAATGCTCCGAATTCGTAAAGAATTCGTAACGATTGGTCGACAAAATCTTCCGATTTCGGCACCGAAATATTACCAAAATCGTAACAATTTTTGTATGAAATGGTTGACACGACACTTCGTAACGATATGTCGGTACGAATTCGTTACGATAAGTCGGTACGAATTCGTAACGACATGTAGGTACGATTTCTTTTTGCTTTTATAGCAGAGTACCGCTTCACCGTTATGTTGCTGCTATTGTCGAAATAATTTGCACATACTCACGTTTTTTAATATTTGTTACAATCCTTTTTTTATCAACATATACATATTTATTTAAGAAAATTTTCACAGACTTTTACTTATGTACTCAAAAATCAAAGTTTTAATGTTTAAAAAAAATTGTTCAGAGAAACTACCGAAATGTCTTAACGAATTCGGTACGACAAGTCTGACTTCAGAAAAAGTCGAAACATTTTGTTTGGGGGTATTCATTAATTATGTTTGTAAGCTCATACTACCATACATATTACTATACATATACCTATGCATTTAATTATTATTATAAAATAATTTATTTCAAATGATTAAATACAGTTACATATGTGCCTATGCAGGAATGTTATCTCGTGAGAGCTTGAGAATTCGTGCGTGATTATCAAAAAACAAGCTCACGCACGATCACGCACGAGTAAATTTTTTTTCAGTCACGCTCACGCACTCACATGTGATGAGTTATAATATTTGATCACGAATCACGTGAATCACGCGTGACTCACACGTGACACGATAAAATCACGACATTTGCACATCTCTAATTATTAATATATCGTACCATAACCGCCAAAAAAAAGCTTAAGCGTCATAATTTTCGAAATCATTTTGTTTACCAAATTTGATTATTTGCGAACGTAAATAGTCGATTTTCGTTAAAAAACGTAGTCCAAAAAATGTGTCGCTTAAGCTATTTTGCGGTTATGGCTCGATATGTATATGTACATATGTTGATAATTTAAGATTTTAATCAGCACCTGGATTCTGTAACTTTTTGCGGACCGAAAATCGTAATATTTATCGACATATTTATTCGTCTGCGATAACGATAATGTTATTCTGTAATTTCTTTTTTACGATAGTCTCCCGGTTTATCTTATTCACCATTTAATTCAATTATATGTGGTAGCTCTGTACAGAAAATTTGAAAATAAGCGAAAGGCATAAAGAATAATAAAGAAAAACTCAGCAAGTTTGATTTTGTGACTTAATTTTTTTGTTCTCCAACCGACAGCGAATATCGTTTAAATATATTAATGAATAGCAAAGTCGATAAATTTTCATTATATTTATTATAACGATACGATTATCGTAATAAAAGTTACTGAATCCAGGTACAGGTATGAATAATTTCTTAATCTGGCTTAAGTTCAGTAATTTAAATTTTTATTGAATGAAATATTTTTATTAATTAATGTGATTTTCTAAAGAATTGTCTCCTTGTGCAAAAGCGTTTGTTAAAGTTAAAGCATGTGTTAAAACCGGTTTTGCCATACAAAATTCGTTTGTTAAACCAACTTTAAGTTTAACAATCGTTTTTGCATAAGGGGGTGGTTAGACTAGACTTTTTAGTTGGGGGAAATGCCGACATTTTTCTAAATTAAATTTCATTCCTGATTAAAATTAAATTCATTACTCTACATATAGCGGAGTTTATCAGGGAAATCATGAATAACATTCCGCGTGAAATTTCTACCTTTTCCAATTAGAATTTTTTGTTTTTCCTATTACTTGCTATTGGTTGGAATTGTTCCCAGGGAAAATTTTTATGCGGAATTTTATTGATGATAGCCCTGTATATTTATGTCGTTGATAGGGAATCGAGAAATGCGACGCAAATTGAATCATATTTTGTCTCAAACATGTGCTGATATTTGTTGATTGTGTGAATAAAAACTTTTCAGCCAAGTACATTTATATGGTTGGCTTTATTGTGACTTCTATTTGATGTTTATATAATAGAAACATACAAACATCATCTATACAACAGAAATTTGAAAGAGATAAAGAAAAATGTCAAAAATCCCTTTGAAAATACGTTAGTTCTTTTCTACACCGCCAAGGTATGCCTCTATCGTAATAACGAATGGAGTGGAATTTTTGATCTAAAGCCTAGTACTCTGGTAAACTTTTTAAAAAATGATGCGGAACATTTACTTCTTCGTATGAAAAACTTGTCATGTAAACAACATTAAGTAGACCTTGAAACTATTCTACAACTTTAGATTTTGGCACAAACCAACAGAATTGGGTCGAATTCGTTCACTAGTTCATTTTGGGCACAAGACGATGATCGAGCGAAATTAATTTACATTGGTATTTTAACCGTTTTGTGTCAAACCCATTCAAATTACATGTGTTTGATCAAAGGTTTGTGAAAAAAAATGAACTAGTTAATTAAAATTGGGTCAACTCGTTCAGTCGTTTATTTCAGACACAAATCTGTGATCAAACCCCTTTAAATTGCATGGGTTGAATGATAAGTCTGTGTCTAAAACGAACGTCTGAACGAGTTGGACCCTAGTGAAAGAGTTCGACTCAAGTGTACCGACGATGCTTAAAATTAACTACTGAACTAGGTCGACACAAACAAACTTGGGTCGAACTCGTTCACTAGTTTATTTTTGGAACAACCCTATTTGAACATCCATGTAATTTAAGTGGGTTTGATCAAAAGTTTATGTCAAAAATAAACTAGCGAACGTATTCGACTCAAGTCTAAAACCCACTTAAATTACATGGATCTGATTACAGGTTTGTGTCAAAAATGACCAACTGAATGATTTCGACCCAAGTTTACTCAAGATGAACAGAGTACTAGGCTTAGGTCGAACTAGTTCACTAGTTAATTTTTGACACAAACCTATGCTTAAACCCTCGTAATTTAATAAACTTGTATCGAACTTTTTCAGTAACTCGTTTAAGGTCAAAATTCACTGTCTATAGTTAACTAACGCCCGTGGTTTAACTAACGATGTGTCTTATCAATTTCATTGGTTAAACCACCTTCATTAGTTAACTAAAGGCTGTGAGTTTGAGCCTAAGACACAAAAATTTAATCAAACCAATGTAATTTAAATGGGTTTGACTATAGGTTTGTGTCTAAAACGAGCTACATAAAGAGTTCGATACAAACTAGACTTGGGTCGAACTCGTTCACTAGTTCATTTTTGCCACAAACCAATCATCAAACCCATGTAATTTAAATGGGTTTGATCATTGGTTTGTGGCAAAAATGAACTAGTGAACGAGTTCGACCCAAGTCTAATACAAACCAATGATCAAATCCATGTATTTCAAATGGGTTTGATAGTATGTTTGCGTCAAAAGTAGATTTGGATCGAACTCATTCGGTCATTTTTGACACAAACCAATAATCAAACCCATGTAATTTAAATGTGTCGAAAAAATCTTATAAAAAACGACGGACTGGATGCGTCAAAAACGAACTATATAGCAAAAAAGTTAGACCCAAGCCCACGGAGTACTTGCCAATTTTTTATACATATGTGTATATATATGTATATATATGTTTTGAAAGCATTTTTACTGAACTTCAGTTGCCATGGCAACTGGCTGCGCAACTGAAATTAAAATTAGTATTATGTATGGCAACTTTTTCCAGTTGCCAAAAAATTATCAAAAATTCGATTATAATTATTAGGCAAATGAAAATAATGTAAACAAAGCTTCAAAATATGAGAAATACAAGTGGTGAAAAAATTGGTTAAGTAAAAGTGGTTAACAAATTACTTATCATAAAGGTGAATCGAGTTGAGTGGAATTATTTTTCGATGAAGAGAAGAAAGCACAAAATGTGACATCTATTTGTGCTTTCTATTATTATGTCATATATTTAATAAAATAATAAAAATTAGACGAAAAAAAAACAATGTGAATTTAATAAAATTAAGTATAATATTGACCGTCGTTAGCGGCAGGACTCGATTTAGTAACGTTTGACAACGCAACGCAACTAAAGTTCGGTTGCCAACCATAATCGAGCCATTAGAATAACCCCTAAATTAAGTACATTAAAACAATTTAAGTATCTTAAAACCTATGTGTACAACTTTTTACTTAAGTAGTCGCCTTGGTAATATTTCTTTTTAATATTATAAAATATTTGCATTTACGATAATGAAAGGACGACTATATCAACCACCCACATCACCATTACATCAACATCTTAAGAAATTTATTTGTTTAAAACAAAACGATGTTCTTATGAATAACTAGTATTCTATTTTATTCTTCTTCCTAAGAGAAAAATCATCAACATACGCAAATTTCATATTATCATCATCCTCATAATAGGCATTGATGTAACAATATTCAATTATAGAAAGAAAGTAAATAAG
The DNA here is from genome assembly GCA_949987645.1 of Tachina grossa. Lineage (NCBI taxonomy): Eukaryota > Metazoa > Arthropoda > Insecta > Diptera > Tachinidae > Tachina > Tachina grossa. The sequence goes on from OX465276.1 coordinate 152,313,475, forward strand.
AAAATTTGGAGTACGAGTGTATTAAGACGTTCGAGTCAATGAGTTAATTAAAAATTGTCTCTAGTTTTACAAATTGAAGCCATTGAGTATTAGAACGTGAAGGAGTGATTACATGACTATTGAATAACTTTGAGAGTTTACCATGAAACATCATTCATTTGTGACCATCATTATCTACGATTCCATATCCATATCTTTCTGGCAACACATGGATTCCGCGCCAAAACAACTGCTATTGTTTGGAGAACAAAAACGAATCAAGTCGTGTACGAATAACATGTTCTGATACCAAGAGAATTCAAGGTCTGAAGTAGTTTAAAACTGGGGGACAAATTACGTCATTCGATATTAAAGCTGGGTCCAACTCGTTCAGTCGTTCATTTTAGATACAAATCTGTGATCAATCCCATTTAAATTACATGGTCATGACCACAGGTTTGTGTTTAAAATGAACGCCTGAATGAGTTGGACTCAGCTCTATTCGATATCGAACAAATTTGCGATATCGAATACCGTAATTTGTCTCCTGGTCTTGCAAAATGTGTTCGCCGATCGTTGTCATGATGAAATATTACGTCTTCATGTCTGTCTGCATATATTCTGGCTGTTTTTAGCCAATGCTCGCTTCAAATGAATCAATTGTGTTTGGCACAAGACCCCAGTGATCATTCGAGCGAATTTAGCAGCTCATAACAGATAGCCCTTGTGATCCTACCAAGTACAGGGCATCAATTTGGTATCTTGGGTATTCGGTTTTGGCATTGATACGCCTAATTGACCGATCTTCACTCTCCATTTCTTGCGCTTCTCTTTCTTGCTAGTCCAGGGCAGTGACACAGAAAATGTTCCGTACTTTCCTCTTCGTCGATATATTGGCAGATATGGCAAAAGTCATTGTATTCGATATTTAGCCTTTATAAATACCTACCTATGATACAGTGTCCGGTTAATACGGACACTAAAACCGAGATCAGAAATCATTTTTGCGACCCACCTTCTATTTGTTTCAAGAAAGTACGGGTAAACCTACGAATTTCAATTCCAGTGGGACCTGCAAGGTTGTCCATGTTTTAGCAAGTTCACCAGCATTTAGTTCCCCTGAAAGCCTCTATGCCCCGGGATCCTAATCCTAATATTAAACTGCTTTGCCACCTCGTTCAGAAATGATCGGCAGTCGAGGGCTGGAGGGATCCGGAAGTCAGTTTGCAATACGAAGACGTGATGTCCTTAAAAAGACTCCATAACTTGTATTTTGGAGTCATCTATATAAAAATCAACACTTATTCTTCTACCTGGAGTACCATCCCTCCAGTTTTATAGATAGTATCCAGATTTTATAAAGACGTTCGTGAAGTAGAGGAGGGGAGGATTGGTCAATCCTCTATCCTCAAGCTTCAGCGTCAAGTATTTTATAGTGGCCGGTATCGTTTCCACTCCACAGAGCAGTACAAAGAAGACGGATTGCTGAGGTTATTGCAATCTCCTTTCCTACTAAGTTTAATGGCAGCAGGTAAAGCAGCATCCGCAATGCATCCATAGGGATAGTGCGAAGAACACTAGTTATATACAAGGATTCAAGTCTTTGAACCTTGTGTAACATATGTAGATATGTCCTTTTCTCTAGGGATGTCCACACGATGATCCCATAAATGATAATCGGGCGTACTATGACAGTATAGATCCAACGAACGATTTTTGGGTAAGATCCCAATGATTTTTTCCATAGATAATACAAAATTATTGCGTTCTTCACCCTCTCTAGAATATTAATTTTGAAGCTCAGCTTGTAGGTAATATTTTTGTTGCATTTTGTAACGAAAAGATTTTTCAGAATACCAATTTTCTATTTTTAAACTTTGGTTTTTTTTAGTTTAGTTTTTTTGAAACAAAAATTATTTTTTAAATTATCCAAAAATATGGCTGCTGTGTTAAAAATGAGTTTAAAGAATTTAATAAATAGTTTTTGTTATGAAGAAAGCAAAACTATTATAAGTATCAGCATCATTTATATTCCAAAGGGAATCAATAATTTTATTATCTACAAAAGATAATAAATAATAATTTGCCATCAACCACGCCGCACAAATCTTTTAACAACAACAAAGAATAGTATAAGTCAAGGAGAATGAAATAACTTTCATTTAAAAGCATCAGGAATCTTTGCGGCAACTATTTGTTATGGCTCAAAGCAATCAAATATAAAGTAATTAAACATTTTTCTTGATACTGGGTTCAAAAAGAACTTTTAAGTAATCAACTTCCTTAACAAATCTCAAAGGAGTTTTGATAAATGTCCCAAAATAAATTCCCTACAAAATGCCTTAAAATTTTTGTAAAGAGAATAATTCACTATTATATCTGTGGTTTTCATTAATAACAGCGTATGTATAGAAATTAAAATTGTTTCAGTAGAGCTAAAAAAAGTTATTTTTGAAGCTTATTTAAAAAAATATAAGTTTTATTGTTTTAGAAAAAAGAATTTTCTAAAAAGCATTTGAAATATAACAATAAGAAAAAACCACCTTTTGAAAAAATACCTTTTGGAAAAAGGACCTTTTGAAAAAGTACCTTTTTTATATACATACAAAATAGTATCTTTTAAAATAACTTTCTTTAAAAAAGTATTTTTTGAAAGGAGTATCTGCAAAAAATACCTTTTAAATATGTACATAAAAGTGCTTTTAATACATATATGAATATGCCCTGAAAGTAATTTTTAAACGGTTTTTTTTAACATGATTTCGAGGTACGAGTATGTATTTATCACTTCCTGTTTCTATTTTTTTTTTCTTATTTATCAAAATAATCTTCCTTAATGTGTTTCAGCAGAGATTGAATAGAAAAAAAAACAACAACAGCAAATATGTGTGTGAGACCACAAGTAAACGTTTTCTGGAAAGCAAATAAAATAAATGCAAGACTATTTAGATAAAATCTGTGTGCCGAAATACATCTTTTTTTCAAATGAATTTATTTGATTAGAGATTTTCATATTCTTTTGGAATCCTTTGAAATTTTACAGAAAACGGGGTGAAAAATTATTAAGTTACATGTGAGGAGAATTAAATTTTGTTTTTCAAATGAAATGGCACAGCAGAAAAATTGTTTCTTTAAATATTTATTGCTAGCACTATACTTACATATACATATGTATGAGTATGGGTTTGTAAAAATTGCTGTTGCACACATTTTTAATAGAAAAGCTGACTGTGTCACAGTACACTTTTCTAATAGAAAAGTTGACTGTATCACAACACACTTTTCTAATAGAAAAGTTGACTGTATCACAGCACACTTTTCTAATAGAAAAAGTTGACTGTTTCACAGCACACTTTTCTAATAGAAAAGTTGACTGCGTCACAGCACACTTGTCTTATAAGAAGTTGTGTGTAACTTAAATATTTGTACAACGTACATACATACATTTTTCTCTTCGGAAGTGAAAAGAAAAATTTAAATTTTTACTTTTTATCTGGCCTTTAGAAATCAGTATGTAACTGAATTAAAGATTGCGTGATGATTTATGCATATGCATTACCTCATACGCTTGAGGAAAAATATGTAAATCAAATTACTAAGTAACTATTTGCAATAAAATTTTATACAAAAAATTCATGTCTAACTTAAAAAAAAACCATACTATTGCTTTATTGTCCGATAAGTTTATGACGTACGCATTGTGATTTCTAATATACTGCAAACACATGTATGATCACGATTGAGCTGTAAAGTATCGGGTTTCGATACTTTTAAGAGCTTCATACATTTTAGCAGTTTTCTAACTGCTAAAATTTATGGCATCACTGCTAGTGATGCGACGAAAAAAAAAGAGAAATTTCATAATAACAGCCAAGGCGCATCTATGTATAAGGTGACCCCACTAAGCCAGGTGATTTTTATTTGTTAACTAAGCTAAATGCCAAATTTGGTTTGTGTGGGTATGAGCATAAAGGCAGAATTAGTTCTTACTTTCTGTTCTGTTTCGAATCAGCTAACTGTTTTTTGTTTATAGAAATCTTATACAAGCCGTTAGTTTTTCTCTTTCGTTATGTTCTGTTTTGGTTCAACCAGTGAAAATTCAAAACTGTTACGTAATTGTAAGTGGATTGTGCTTTAAGAATTTAAAAAATTTAATTTTTACAAAAATAAAAATAAAACTGTATTGAAACATAACAATGAACGATGCGAAACTCATCACTTTAGTGGAAAACTGTGACCGTTCTGGTTAGAAACAGCTGATTAATTATTACAGAAAAGGTAACTATTAAAATCTAGAAACGGAACGGCACAGCTCAGAAGAGCAACAGAAAGTAAAGACTAATGAAGCCTTAAGGAGCTACAGTAGGTTGCGTATAACTTAACATATGTAGTTATTTTGTATTAAATTTCTTAAAGTGACTAATTGTGCATTCGAAATTAATGCAGTTTTTCTTATAATACAGCATACAGATGTATGGATAAGTATATTTCCTTTTTCGATATCAATATCAATGATGAGCTTTCTAAAGGCCTTATGTTATAGCACGATATGTTAGTATTTGTATATATTTTAGATTTGGAATATTTTGGCAACATTTGTAGGCAAAAGATATCGATATATCGATGTTTTCAAAAAATATCTGTCGATACTGTTCAAAAATATCGATAAGATATACATCGATACATTTTTTTCATTCGGCCATCTCTACTATGGACCAATAAATCAGTGCCAGTTAATCTGTATTTTTGGTTTAAAATGTGTTTAAACCAGCAAACCTATAAGTCAGTGTAGTATTTAAACCATAGGTAAACGCATAAAATTGGGCGTTTAAACTACCAATACAGGCCATATGTTTAGCATATAAAGAGCGCTCAATTTTTTTCCAAGCTTCTACTTTTTCGTCAGATCTTGTCCGATCTGTTTTCTTACACTCTATTGTTCTTTTATACAGGCATGTTCTGAAAATCACATTTTTCAAATCACTAGTGATTTTAAAAGTAATAATGATCATGCAGATACATATTTGTTCGCTCTTTTTTCAATTTTTCCATTGTATAGAGCATCAAGTATTATTTCTGAAATCGTATATGATTTTAAAAACGTCTGCAGGACTATAATTACTTTTAAAATCACTAGTGATTTGAAAATTGTGATTTTCAGAACATGCCTGATAATATTATACTTTGCCAAGAATATATACATATAATTTCTTTTCCAGTAAACTTTGGCCACTTTTAATTAAATTATTAAATTATATTACATTTTTTGCCTTTTTGATTGTACAAAGAACTGATAGCCTGCTGCACAACATCATTACAGTGATGCTACAATATTATTTTTTAAACTACACATAAGGTATTGTTCACTAATTTACTCCTGTTGAGTTTAAACCACATATAAAGTTGAGTATAGTTCAACTAAACCAGCGTTTAATCTTTAACTGATTTATTAGCCCTATGGCACTTAAGACTATCGCTTGAATCCCCCCGAAATATGTGATTAAATGATTTTTTTTAAATTTTTTAAGCGTTAAAATATATCAGTGATGCCATTAGATTTTATAAAAAATACCTACGCACATCGACTTAATTGCTAATATAAGTAAAAATAGAACTAAGAACATTAGGAATTTTTTAAATGACTACTTAGGCATTCGAAATTAATGAAATCGATTGTTATTCAAAAATTTCCCCCAGCAAGAACTCCTTTTTTCTAATTAGTGAGTTGGCCGTCGAACAATTGACGACACAAAAATTCTGTAAGAGTAGTGGCATCGACCTGCTTAGCTAATTCAACTGGTTCCTTGTTACTTTGATGTTCACTATGGGGCTATTCATGTTTACGCTATTTCCGGAGTTTTTAAGCTTTATATTCAATTTGTGATTGTAAGATTTTCTTCAATTAATATTGAAAACAATAGCGAATATGCGTTTATATTTTACCACAAAGTTTTAGAATTTTTAAAACTGCTTTCATATTACATAATTATTACTCGTAGTTGCTGCAGTACGAACGCGTATTTGTTTTAGTTTTGAAGTTATTAGTTTCATTGCCACAAATGCCAAACCACAAGTATTCCAATTTCTTTTTGAATTAACAACAATCATGCGCTCTAACTCCAGTGTATTAAGGAAATTTCTATGCATGAGTATGAACGTAGTAATTCCAACAACTCAATTTTATTGCTTATTTATGTTCCTGTGGGGCTTTTTTACACTTTTATTTGTTTTTTATGTTCTATTTTTTGATTGTTTGGGTAATTTATGAGGATGACGTGCGTGGGCATGTGCATGTCAATCATCTGGTTAATTTCTTTACCCAATACAACATGTCTTTAGGCAAGCATAGTGTAAAAACCAATTGGTTTAAATTGTATTGAAAATACTCGTACTACTGGCAAATTGGGGAAAAATATATAAACATGTACGAGCATGTACATATGTATGTTTCCACTACACCCATAATAAATATTTACAACAGTGAGTATTTACAGTTTAGCTTAGTTCTTGGCGCGTGTTGTTTATCGCCCATTTTTTTAGTTTCGTAATTGAGTTTCTTTTATTTTCATTTATTTTTTTTTGACTGGTAGAGTTATGTAATTAATATAAATTACAAAATAAAGACTCATGGTCACTTTTACAATTTCTTACTTTAAAAGTTGCGTAACATATCAATGTACATACATACTACATACATATTAGTGTCCTGCACAAGACCATTTATAAGACCTTTCAAGACATGAGAGACTTTTCAAATCCTTTACTAGAGCGAAATATTATAAAACAAACGCTAAAAAACACTGTTGGAAAGACAAACAACTGAAACAAATGTCTTGCCAACAGTGTTATTTAGCGTTTGTTTTAGAATATTTCTTGAAAGGTCTTATAAATGGTCTTGTGCAGGACTTTAATACATATAGAATATTTCACATAATATTTCTAAAAAGCCAGTAAATATATTTAGTATGCTTAACCATTTAATTTTCAAGGGCAGTTTAATACCATGCTGCCGTATTCCTGATATATATATATATATATATATATATATATATATATATATATATATGTAGTTACCTTTTTAAATTTTATAAGAGAGTGAGAAAAAACTACATAAATATGTTCCAAGTGACTAAAGTAAAGTTTATTTTTTTTTAATTTGGCTGATTGGTATAATAAAGGTTTGAAAATTTGTGGGGACATATGTTTCAATTTTTTTGTTAGCTACGCGCTTTTGCATTTCAACTGATTTAAAAAATTTGAATTAAAAAAATTGAAAGCAGAATCATCGGCAAATTAAAATAACCAATAAAATGGCTACTAGGCACAGCTTCAAAAAAATTTAATATGCTTCATTTAACACCAGCAGCGCTGCAATACTGTATTATTAAAAAAGGCAGAGTTGTAAAATAGTGAAGCTTTCCTCTGTCTCTTCTTTCACCACCTATCTTCTCTATATGCAGGAAGTTATTGTGTTATATGAATAGAATTTTTAGTTAAACAAATTTCGGAATTTAGGTTGAAGAAAATTCTTCAGAGATTGTGTAGATGAGCTTTATAAGTCGATTGGTTAAATTAAAGATCCAGAATACACTACATCTGACCTTACTGCTGCAATCACATAATTGAAATTTTTGTTTTTTTTGTAATAAATAAATTCTAATGAATTTATATATGAACTAGCCTGCACAATATTGGACAAACAAACATCTGTGGCAGTAAGGAAAAAGTGCTTAAGTCATATTTTACTGTTTTGCAGTAGAGCACTTTTAAACATTCAAGTCGATTTTCACAAATTTGCTTCTTTTTTAGTTAAAAGGGGAAATTCAGTATTCACTGATATTTTTAGAAAATCATCGTTCTAAACACTATAAATAATACATTAAGTTTGAAATATAGCAAAGTATAAACTAAATTAAGTTATTATTCCTTGTGTGATCATAAGCCGAAAAAAGATAAGCAGCAAGTCATTGCGCTATAAACCCCTGAAAAATCGCACAAAATAATTGAGATTTAAATATGGAGATTTAAGCAGTACCATTAACTCAAAATCAGCTTATCTCGACTTAAGCACTTTTTCCTTTTTGCTACAGTTAAATTTTTCTCGAGGCGAAAACTTCTCACAAGTTACAGAAACGAAGCCCCATATGTCAATCAAATACATGCATGATTGCTGAAGGTATCAATGTATCCACCTTACATCTGTATTAGGCCAACCAGGTTTCACACATTTCATTTAGTTTAAGTGATTTTTATTATTATTATTATTGTTTACATAAATATTTATGCAAATTTCCTGCTTGAATTCAATGCGAAAGGTATTCTAATGAAATTTAATTTGATTTTAATTGAAATTTCATAACAATATGTTGCCATATGTTTTGTTGGGGCTGAGGGAAACCTAAAATCTACACACAATACATTCATACATTTTTATGTTGAGCTTTTTCGCATGTAAATGTGTATGTAAGTGTGTATATGCAAAACATCAACACACAGATTTAGTACCAAATACAATCAAACATATTTTCCTTTAGTATCTCTTCAACAGTCACTACCCAGTTGACCATGTCTTTGAAAGCGTCTATAACCTGTTGTGACAGATCAGCTCAAAGAGATCATTCAGGACATTTTCGAACAAATGGCCGCTAAGTTCATACTTGACAACAAAAGCGACACTGTCTATAATATTTTCATTAATTACCGTGTTTAAATGAGGGTGGCGTTGGCTAAAGTAGTTAGCACGTTGACTACAAACCGAAGGTACTGGGTTAAGTCCCTGTATCCAACAGTCATTAAAAAAATACCAAACCACGCATTTTTCTGATGTGCATTACTGTCCCTTTGTGTCAGTTGTTGAAAGGAAAGTTCAAGTGATGAAAGCATAGTCACTGATCACTGAACTATACCGACTTCAGCAGATACTAATAATAATGTAACATTAGAGCGCCACCTTCTTTGTGTAGCAGAATCATCGGCAAAGTAAAATTACAGATAAAATGGCTACTAATCACAACTTCAAAGAAATTTAATACGCCTCATTTAACACCAAAGGCGCTGCAACACTGCATTATTTAAAAAACGTGCAAAAAACATAGTTGTAAAATAATGAAGCTTTTCTCTGTGTTTTCCTTCACCGCCTGTCTTCTCTATCGCTATCCCTTTCCTAAAAGAAGGTAACACCTACACTCAAAAAAGTTTTACATTAACTGAATGTACGTTAATTGAGAAGTTTTTCGTGCAGTGAAAATTGAAAGAAAATATAGTTATTTTACCAAGCCAAGTGTATTTTAACTCTTTGTGTATGTTGTTTAACAAGCAAACTACAATATAATAATAATTTTCTGTGCAGTCAATATAATCAATTATTCAGAATAGTTATGTACTCAGTAAAACTGAAACAATGTAGTTGATCTAAATGTTTTATTCATTTAAGTTTTACTTAGATTATTTTTTTCACAAACAAACTTTAAAAAAATATACATACACACTTATTCTGAAAATTTGTTTTTAATTTTTGCTTATGTACTTTTATGCTATTTTCCAGATCTTAGGGAACGGAAATAGATTGTCAGTAGCACAAAATGGTTATTGAGAGCAAGTAAACAAGCGCCAATTTTTTGCTACTGTGTTAAAGTGACGTAATTCGTATAAAAAAAATGTTTTTAAATTAAGGCTCCATGAATTTCTTCAGCCCACATTCCCCCAAATGCTATTCATTTGGTCTATTGTCATATTTGAGCTTTGAGATCACGAATTGGCTAAAGCCGGCAACGACACTCGGAAGAAAAATTATAATATATGGGCTGGGTACGTACACGCTTTAGAGATCATGGCAAACTTATCGTTTTTCACTAAATCTGCGTATAACAATGTAAATTGTTAATATTTTAATGCATTATTCTTCTTATAGAAAACAATTACATTCAACCAGCTTGCAAGAGGAGTCCATTTTATTGAGAAACAATGAACAATTACTTCACGCAGCTCAAATTGTTGAAATTATGAATTTTGAAATGCATATAATTATTTATATTATTATTACTAGTATTACTTATGGATTTTACACCAAATCTTGGGCACATAGTGCCAATAAAAATTATTTATAAAGGACATCTAACAAAAGTTCTTGATATTTTGGGGGTTAAACATAAATAAATGTAGTAAAAACTAATGAAAGAAACAGTAGTTTCAATTGATTTTGTAGGTTATTTTTTGTCAGTCAAAATAAGCGAAAACAGTACTTTTTACTGTTTTGGGTAGTAAATTTATGTAAGCTAAAACAATTGAAAAACACAGTCGTTTTTACTGTTTTTGTCAGTTATTTTCAGGCTGTTAAAAAAATTAAAAAACAGTCGTTTTAAATGATATGTAGGTTGTTTTTTGTAGTTTAAAATAAAAGAAAAAACATTCGTTTTTACTGAAATTGTATGTTAAAAAAATAACATTCAAAAATAACTGAAAAAATCATTTGATTCAAATGAAATGTTAGTAATCCGGTTTTTAACTGAAAATACTATTGTTTTAAATGATTTTTCCTTTGAATTTAACTACATAATATTTTGAGTGTAGTAATAGTAGTAGGCATTTATTGCCTGAGTGTATTTATATAAGTATTTCGTAAAATTAATTTTAATATAATTGTATATTTGGTAGGTATAGCGGAATTATATTGTTCATCTTCATGAGCATTTCTAATAAAATTATTTTTTTATTTTAGCACATAGCTGTTTTTTAAATATTTTTTTGGTAAAAATGTAAAGTCTACTTTTGCTAACTTCTGAACGAATTAAGATATCTTTAAACGAGTTTCATATTGGTGAAATAAAAAAAATTTCAAAAATCTACACATAACCGATTACGTCAAAGCAGCGACGAAATGTAGAAATTTCCCTAAATAGTAGTCGTTGCTTAAATTGTCCTCTACGACAAGTTGGCCAACTGGGTGTATCTACTTACACACAAAAATATAAAATTTATACAAATGATAACAGTCCGATGTTTTCGTCCGCCTATCTAGTTTTATTCCATGCAGCTGCACTAGTATCCCAACGAAAAATAATCGAAGTTTCAGAAACAGATAAAATTTGGTTTGTGTCAAAAACGACTGATTGAGTGAATTATACGACCAAATCTAATGAATTATACTTGGGACGAGGTTTAGACAAAAACCTATGATCAAAGCCACGCAATTTAAATTAATTCATTTATATTGGAGCACTCATCAAAGCGCTATTGTAAAACAGATATTATAAAGTTTTAAATTTCAAGTTGAATAAAAATAAATCTTGAATTGAAAACGACAGAGCAATAATGTGATTTTATTATACAAACGTATGTACATACATATTAGAGGGCTGCGTCAACAGTTTTGGAATGTAAATACGCCTTGTTTTTTTAAATGTATTGTCGTAGCATGTATTATACTAAACCAATAATAAATCATGCCATTTAATAAGCGAAGCACGATGGATGTATTGGTGTACGTGTATGTGAGTGTTAATAAGCGATGTCGCGAAGACTTCTTGTTCGTAACAAACACTCAATAGAAGAAGTGTTGATGCGTGTATGCTTGTTATTTTGCATATTGTACGTTTGAGTGTGTGTGTAAGATGCACATGGTAAGCTATTACCCTGCAAATAATATTGGAGTACGTGGTCCAATCTAGATGAAACAGACTAGTTACATCATGGTCCCATGTAATGCAGTCATGGATCATGTCGTTTTCATACAAGCATTCAATGCTGTACGATAAGTGTTCGTATTTAAACGAATATGATCGTTCTTCTTAGGCACTCACAACTTGTATGCGAGTAGTCTATAACTATTCCATATGGAGTAGTTTTGGGGTTAGTCCGATGTACTGCAAAGTTGGACAATGTGGTCCAACCCTAGGACATCGCAATGTTAATTCGATCACCTTTTTTCATATATTTGGAGTAGTTTTGTGGTACTCCTACTCCTTTTTGGACTAGTCTTTACATGCATATATGGACTAGTCGCATTATTTGCAGGGTATGTGCCTAACTGCCTGTCCCACGATGTCACCAGCAAACGTTCGATCGACAACTTATATTGAAAACAACAACAAATTTACTAATGTAATTGTTGCTTGCAATACAAGTTGTCGAGAACATTTGCGAGTGAAATCGTGGGACAGGCAGTAAGAGTGGTTTATTAAAGCAAGCGCACACAACTAATGTCAATGCATGTGTGCTTTTGTATGTGTGCAGAAAAATATAAGAGCATACACACAACGTGTGTGTTTGTATGTACATGCATGACGTTTGTATACACGCCCATGCGTATGAAGAAGGAAGCATCACAAATTCTTCCGTCACGGAGTATTTTCTTCTTTATTCCTATAACTGCAATAACTGAAACAAATGTCTTGCAAAGAGTGTTGTTTAGCGTTTGTTTTAGAGGATTTAGCTGTAGTAAAGCATTTGAAAAATGTCTTAAAAGTTCTTGTAAGTGGTCTTGTGCAGGGGTCTAATACATATATAAGCAAAAAATGCTTTAAATCGGGACATAGCGAACAAGCACCAAGAAATATTTAAGTAAAAAGTTTTGTAAGCTTCACCAACAAAACTTTGATGTGCAAGTCTGCTGATAACGAGGCTACAGATTTTGCTGGGATGTTTGTGTATATATATTCATATGTCATCAAATATTTTATAACGCTTTTATTATTTTTATCTAATCAAAATCTGGTGGTAAAAGCACCGTTTCTTTTTGTAAATCAATTCACAGAAGTATTTTTACTATTAGTGGATATACAAATTTATCTACACATATTTATCTACATACGTACGTATGTAAATATGTACTTTTACAACATACACGAATTAAAAGTATTCGTACATAAGACAAATTCAACAGAAATTTAAGGAACTTTCTTTGTTAGTGGTTAAGCATGTCTAGATGCATTTCGTGCTTAACCGACAACAAACAAAACCTTTTAAATTCGTATTTATTTTGACACGCGTTAAATAAATATGAGAAATTACAATTAACGGCCCTTTTCACAATGTACGACTAAAAGCTAACAGGGACTTTAACGGCAAGTTTTGTATGAAGAACTGTCAGTTAAAGTTCACGTTAACTCTTAATCACACATTGTGAAAAGGGACGTAAGAGAAATTTTTAAAATATTTTTGGTTTATAAAATAAATGTTGTAATGAAATTTTGTTTTATAGATCAGAGGTCTCTAATCGTCGCTTTCGATAACGATCTGCTTCTATCACGTCTTTTCAGTTTGAGATTATAGCGTTCGCTTTCGAACAATGTAATAATACAATTCGATATCGAATGTCACAATCTCAAACTGAAAAACCAGATCGAATCAGCTCGTTATTGAAAGCTTCGTTTAATTTTTGAAAGCGAAAAAGTATATCACTTACTACTGTATTCATAGAGAACTTCTGTTTGAGAAGTTATAAAAATAAGGGGAAAACGTTACAAATATACAAATTAAGATAGAGCTTATTTTTTAAGCCTGATAAAGCATACGAAATGGTTAACCGTAGTACGAACTGTCATACCGCTCTGACTTTATGACATTTATGATCAATATACTCTGGCAAATCATCATGAAAAACGCTATCAAATTATCCAGACATATTTTGAAGATCAGTTATAAATTCTCGCAACTTATAGATGATTTCTTATCGCAGAATTGTGTTCAGCGATGAGGCTCATTTTTGGCTTGATAATAATAAATAAAATTGGAATGAAGTCAATCTACAACAAACCATAGATTTCATTATACCCAGAAAAATGCACCGTTTGATGCGGTGACATCAATGGACTTTATTTCTAATAATTTTTAGTTTGCAAATATGGATGACATTGATTCGTGCAAAATGTAGTTTCGGCGCTTCGTGCCATACGGCGACCATAAACAAGGACTTATTGAAATAAACATTTGGCTATAAATTGATTTCGAGAAATGGATCAACAGAGAAAAAAATTTTCCTGAAATAAGCACGTTTAATTAAAAAAAACCAAAAATCAATTAAAAATTTTACTGAGTCAATTGAACTTTTAATTAAATTAAATTTTTAAATAAAAGTTTAATTGACTCAACAACATTTTTAATTGATTTTTTTTTCAATTAAATGTGTTAATTGCAATATTTAAAACCTCACGATTATTTTGAAGTGAGGCCCAGTGAGGTCCCTGATTTATGCTGATAAGCTTGCAGCAGTTGAAACATTAAAGTCATCATTTCTCGCGTTATTCGTGACATATGGCCAGCAATGCTCGAAAAAATTGCATAAAATACGAAATAGTTTAAAAATTTCAACATGCATTGATTTTTCGAATAAAAAAATTTTTATTAAAATTTAATTGAAAAAAACAGGTTAATATGAAATACAACACAGGGAAATCTAGGAATTTGTCTGCAAATCGAAATTGCTAACATTCAACAAAAGCTGATAAATTCAAAACACAGAATATAGAACATATAGAAATACACAAGCCATTTAAATTAAATGTGTTTGATCAGTTTATGTTAAAAACAAATGACTGAATAAGTTCGACACCAGTTTAACAAATAGAGCTGGGTCCAACTCCTTCAGTCGTTCATTTTAGATTAGACCTATGATCAAACCCATGAAATTTTAAATGGGTTTGGTAAACAGGTTTGTATAAAAAATGAACGACTGAACGAGTTGGAGCCAGCTCTACTAACAAACAGACTTGGGTCGAACTCGCTCAATAGTTAAATTTTGACAGATGTGCAATAGCTTTCCGTGAGCACCTGCCTTTACGGCCTTACCTCAACTCAAAGCACCGGGTGTGGGTTAGACGCCCGACCAAAGTCCTCATGCACCCTTTTAGAATGAACCTATGGCCCACTCTTCAAGGCACATAGGTTGCAATCTTTGATATAGTTATCCCTGTACTATATTCAAGTATCTTGCTGAGGTACTTTGAGCTATCTAAACTCTGCTGCTATGTCCGTGCCCATAGCAGCTTCTGTTGAATGGCAACAGCACCTAGAATAATGTCTGGCTGACCGCATCAGACCAACCACTAGCATTGATTTAACACTGGGAAGTCAAGACTATTCTCCCAGCGATTTTGGTAGCAAACACAGCCACCACGATAATTCTCCGGCTTCCACGCTATGATGTTGTTTATACACCCATAGCGAGGTCCCCAAGATAATTCCTCAACCATTGCCGGCACAGCTAAACCACTCATCCGAGTTTAACGCATGCATGTGTCGCCATAAATCCAGTGCCTATTCCACACATACCAAAATCATCCCTTAAACCCCATGGGGAAGGACGAACTCGGCATTTTAGCAAAGGATCCTGACGACCGCTACATACACTCAAAACTTCAGAGCGGAACGAGCCACTCACGCGAGAAGAATGCATGCTTGTCGCCAAAATCCTGTGCCTACTACAATCGATCATATTTGATAAACGCCCCTTAAACTCAGCAGAGTAGGACGCACAACCATTTCAGCACAGGATCCTGGCAACCGCAATGCATTTACATCTAAACAGCTCAGCTGTCGGGCAACCGGCACCCGAAGTAGCCTCTGGTCAGACCTCGAAGTTCCACCACAAGGGCTTCACCTCTATCGTCTTTTGAACTCAGGGGCAGTTCTAGGTGACACGGCACCTAACTGACATCAACAGCAATCCAGAAATCGTCTTCCTTTTAAAGGGTGTCCCAACAAGAACGCAAGATTTAAACTTGGCAGCATTAGAAGTGTCATTGTTTGACATTTGAACAATTGTTATTGTTTGATAGTAGAAGGTACGAGGTTAGTAAAAATGGAGCGCTACACGAATGAACAACGCATTCTCATTGTGAAATTGTTTTACCAAAATGGTGAAAGTTTTGCGGCTACAGTTCGCAAATTTGCGATCAATTTGGGGTCACAATAATACTCCAAAAGAGTCAACTGTAAAGAGATTAATGGATAAATTTGCCGAAACTGGGTCTGTTAGTGATGTAAGGACAACAACGCGCCTACGACCAGGTCGATCGACCGAAAATGTCGCAGCTGTACGTGATAATGTCGCTCAAACGCAGGTCAAGCGAAAACACGCAATGGTGCTCGGTATCGTAAAATGATAACCAGTTTTTTCGTGCCTAGAATTGAAGAAATGAATGTGGAGGGCATGTAGTTTCAACAAGACGGCGCCACATGTCATACAGCCAAAAAAACAATTCAATTGCTACATCAGTCATTTCCCGGTCGTGTTATTTCGCGTTTTGGAGACCAGAATTGGCCGCCTAGATCGTGCGATTTAACACCATTAGACTTTTTTCTTTGGGGTTTTTTGAAGTCGATAGTTTACGCGAATATGTCGACGACGACTCAAGCCTTAAAAGAGGAAATTGGAAGCTGCATTAATGAAATACCGCAGCATTTATGCAAAACTGCCATTGAAAATTTCATTAAAAGATCGCGTGTGTGCCAGCAAAGCCATCTGCCCGATTGGTTGTTCCACACATAACCTCATTTTGTCTACTTTACGATATAATAATGTTTCACGATTTTTTTTTAAATATCTGTGTTTTATTTAAAATTTAAATCTTGCGTTCTTGTTGGGACACCCTTTATAAATATGTGAACATCATTTGCTCTGTTGCCAGAGATCGGGTAGTAACACATAAGTTTTATGGGTAATGTACCAAAGGTACGTCAATGAAAAAAGCCACATTACCCCAGCTGGGGGGCCCGGAATCGTCACACCCGTAGTCAAAAATAGACTCCCCTGGGGGGAGTTCAGTTTTGACACAAATCGATTATCCAAATTTCCAGGTATTTTTTTTTAATTTTGCTGCTGTTTGAAAAATTTTTCATTAGACTGTCTTAATAGCCAAACACGTGTAGGAATATTAATGGCCATATTTAATTTAAAAGAATATGATATTCAGCTTTTGGCCCTAAATTAACCCTCATAATAGACACGCTAGCTGGACTGTACAAAATATATGAAATTCATGAACACGATTAAAGGGATGAATGTTGAAATAAATATAGCAATTATATTTTTATGAACTGACAATTAAACTGGTAGTAATAAGCAAGCCAACATATATAATTGAAAGCCAACAAACATGATTAATTGAAAGCATAACTGGATTATTTATATCTCCATGAATGAAGCTTAAAGGACAATACGAGTTCGGGCCTTTGTACTTGTGACCATCGATATGTACATATTTATATGTACATATGTGTGTGTGTGTGGGTGTATGTTATATATTGAATATAAATTTGTACGTCCATGATTGAAGGTAAGCGTGTATACTATTTAATTAAGTATGATGTATATGTACCAGGGGCCGAAAATAATTGTCATTCTTGAATCTTTAAAGATGTTCATAGATGTCCGCCTTTTTGGCGCCTGCGCCATTTTTCCATCGCATTTTTGGTCATCTTCTCAAAAATCCCTTTTATTTGATACTCATATCATGAAAGTGATAAATGGACACAAATGTCCAATTTTTGGCGCCTCCGCCACTTTCCATTGCATTTTTGGTCATCTCCTCAAAAATCTCTTTCATTTGATACCCGTATCAGGGATGATGAATGAGAAAACCAATTTCGTACTAATTAGCTTTTAAAATTGTACTTTTTCGAACCCAATAGTACTTAACTCGTTTTTTTGTGTTTTTACTTTTTTTTTTATTATATTTTTAGAAAATGTCGCTCATTTATTCCAATAACGAACTCAAAAAAAAAAACTAGTTTGCCGGAACACACGACCTAATGAAAAATGGAAATTTTGTGTTTGTTTTTAAAAAAGAATGATATGCAGATTAATCTGCATCATTAACTCAAAACTGAAAATTTATTATTAGATTTAGAGACAATGGAAGAGGCAGTAAATACATATCGTTGGTTTCAAGTAAAAATGCCCTAATACAAATAATTTTTATTTTACAGGGGAAGGTAAAAACTGTAATATTCTTTCTGTAATATTTCTGTACAACTGATTGTAAAAGCTCTATTTTTTAAACTATTGCAATTAATTTTTGTGGCGAAGTGTATTTGTGTGAAATGTACTGGAATCACTGAAAAACTCAATTTCGTAAAAAATAAGTGTTAAGGCATTTCAATAAACTTTTGTTTGTATTCGAATTTCGTGTCTTCGTTTTGATTATGAAAATACTCTTTCCACATTCGCTGATGAGTGTAGAATTGGCAATATTCTCCTGATAACTTTTGAAAGCTCATCTAATTAATTTTTCAAGGCACTAAACTTGTTATTTATACTATCATAATTTTCATTTTCTTTCGGGAATACGTTTTAATATGAAGGGTACGATACTACTAACAATTTCGGCAGTGAATTTCGTTAGCCGGGTTAAAATTTCGGCATGAAATTTGTCTTTATTTAGTTTCGCAAAAGATAATAAATTTTATAATAATACAATAGATAAAATAAATGAGAACGATGCTATCATATTGAAAACGAAACACTCGTAAAGATAGATGTAGTTCTTTATAAAAAACCAAACAAGTGTAATGTATATCTAACAAGGCAGTCGCTCTCAACAACAAACCGAATTCGCTACTTTTCTCTCAAATTGGATAAACTTTAAATGATCCGCATTTCTTTTTGGTGTGAAAAAACAAGGGATAGTCTCGCAAATTTTTCAAATAGTACCAAATGAGTCAGGGGGGTACCAACGTACTTTTAGGGTTTGAATTGGACCAAAAAAAGTACAATTGTACCAACTTTATCATCCCTGACCCGTATCATGAAAGTGATAAAAAGAGTAATACGACCCTTTTTGGTGTACACCATATTTTTATCGTTGGCGGAATGTCCACAGGTTGATCTCATCGTAATAGCTATATATTTATGTACATACATATGTATGTACAATGTACAACATGTGCATATACAAATTATTTGTTACGTTTAATGTAAAAATAAGAAATTGATTTTTATTTCTGCTCAAAAAAATAAAAATCATGAAATAACAATTATTTCTGCTAGAAAAAATAAAAATCAAAAAATAACTACTATATTCTGATTTTTATTATAAAATGCATAACAGTTACGGTTCCTGATATGTACACATACGCCTCGTAATATTGTAATATTTACTTCGGCTTATTTAATCCACTTTATGGAGTGTGGGGACAACATGTTGGAAAAACGTGTCTTCAGTAAGCATCCCATTTTACCAGCCACATATTTCAAGAAGTAACGATCAACGATTTACAATTTTGCTCAATGCCACGCCCAAAAATTAACTTCGCCACTTAAAGGCTCAATCAGACGTGACATAACCATAGCCATAGAGAATAGCCGTTCGAACCAAACTAATGGGCAACATTGCATTTGATTATAGGTTACTCGCCATAACGCCATAACTCTCACAATAGAAACCAATTGAATTTTGGTTTGGTTATGGCATTATGGCTATTTCACGTCTAATTTAAGCTTAAGAGAAGGTTGCAATGAAATAACAACAATATACATTTTATGTAAAATCCATTACATTAGATTATTTCATTCGAGTCATTGTTCACTTATTTCTGTTAATAGTTTTTGCTAAAGTTCTCGCGAGCACTAACAACAGAAATAAATTAACAATGACTCAAATCAAAAAAATACTTGAAAAATAATAGAATTAATTTTAATATAAGTATCAACTCCTATTAAAATGTTTAAAAATCGTAGTTTTTATGGAATAACGCACTGCTGATGCTACGAAGGGTAAAGATTAATGCACCATTGGAAGCGGCTTGAAAAAATCTTTCAGATTATGTAGTTTTTTTTTTTAAATATGTTGCCTTGGGAGAAAATATGAAAATGTGCAAAAAAGTACAAAATATACTTTTTTTAGACACGGTCCAGCTCACAAACGGTCATCTCTAGATCAACAAATGTTTTGGAAATCCTAAATAAAAAGAACGAACTTGAATTTGAGAGGGTGTAACAAAACCTTTTTATAGCTCTCTATATTCTAAAAACTTATACGTAGTTAATCTTGAGGAACTGCTTAAGATAAAATCTTTAATACTTATGCATAAAATTATATACACCCAAGAACCAATTTATTTGTTTGAGCGCCTCCAGTTTGCACGTTCTAATAGAGGAAAAAATATCATACAATTTAGATATCGTACTTTAATTTCTGAATGGCAGTTTTTTATTAATACTATACGACTGTGGAACTCATTACCCAACAGTTTACAAACTACAGGCAAGGTTATACAATTTAAAAGGAAATTGTTCACAAGTTTTTAATTGAAACATATTTCCATATGGCATATATGTACGAGTATATAAATAAATAAATATAAATATCATAGAATTAATTGTTTTCTCTACTGTATATTTCAAGTATTTATTTCCTCTTTCTAAAATTATTAATATTACTTTTGTTCTATACTATGTAACTATATAAGTAAATTATATCGTTCTGAGTTCACATACTGTAATTAAAAAGATTTATATCTTGTTGTATGTGATATCAAATTTATAAATAAATAAATAAATAAATAAATAGCTTTGCTACTTATTGGGCGATACAGGAGTTAGGACGTGATTTTCGTAACAAAAATAATCGACACTATTACAGTTATAAGTATATTTTTGTTTTGACTTATTTGTACTTAAAAGCAGAGTACGAAAATAAACGAAACAAATTGTTTGATTTTCTTTTGTTACGTTGTTTCAAGTGAGTGAAACAAAAACAATGAGAACGATTGCTCAATTTGTTTTTGCGTTGTTTTTGCACATGAGCACAAACCAGCCGATCGGCTGTAAGCCGGCTAACAGCCGCCAACGGCCACTAACAATACATTGACAACAAAAATATATATAATATAATTTTATTGCATTGTTATTTCACACATGAAATTTGTTTGATAAAATAAGCACCAAAGCTATGACCAGGTGTCTTAAGACACCTCTCTTCTTTTATTTCTCAGTGTGCCATCTCAAGCGACAACAGTGTTGCCAGATTTGACAATCAAATCTTTGTCGGAGAAAATGGAAGCTTAAAAACACCTTTCCATATAAAGCTTCATAACTACAGAAAAATGTTGACAAAATATTTTATATATGATCTGTTATTTTTGAAAGTTGTTTAATGTGTAGTTTCCACAATGCAAGCAAGCGATTTGTCTAGAAAATTTGTAAAGGAATCACTCAAAGATTTGAGTACTTTTCATATATTTTTTTAGACAAGTCGCTTGCTTGCATTGTGGAAACTACACATAAGTCCACTTCTTAAAAAGATTGAGTTTAACTCTAATTAGGTACAGATACCTTCTATCCATATTTATTATTATCTACACAATATAGTATTAAAATATGGACTTAAATATGCTCCTGTTTTTATTTCTTATAAGTGATATTTTAAGCTAAACAAATCTAATATTTTTCCAAATAATTATAATGATAAATTTTTCATAATAAAATTTAACCATTGTAGAGTGATAAAAATATTACTCTTATTTTTACATTAATTTAAACGTAAACCCTTAAATAAAAATAGACTTGTACCACTTTCAAATATAACAGCTCACATATAACATTTTAAATTAAATATTAGTTCAACGAAAATTCATCCAATGAATTCAACATTTCAAAGCAAATTGATTAGAAAAATTATCTGTAAAAAGGGTTCAGCTGCTTAAGCTGAAAATTAATTACAATGTTTGTGACATACAAAGGCAATGTAGACAAGTACTTTCGAAAGATTAAGGACTACAAAGTCCTGTGCCAAAAAGAAAAATAACAACACAGTCAACCCTTGGGGACACACACGCTAACTTTAGGCATTATTTTAATGTGCAATACTTCGTGAATTTATATTATCCGTATATTATAATTTTTACTTAAAGTAATTTACTCATAAAGAAAACAATCTTATTAAGAAAAGTGCGAAAATTCTCTTACAAGAAAATTGGGATTGCAATTGCTTTTGATTAAATGAAAATGGAAGTGCAAAAATAACACTAAATTGTATGAAGAAAATCCCTTCACAGATAGTTTTACATAAACCAAGGTGTTGGGGCTTCACTTTATTCTAAAGCATACTTTAGGATGCCTGCATAGTTGTGTTGCTATTGAGCATTAATATCTTCTTTGAAATCTCTGCAGTGACAAGAGCATTAACATTGTTTTATGGACATGTTCTTGCACAATTCCCCAACATACTGTAAACAAATCAGCTGCTCATTTATGTTATCCTATTAAATGATGTTGACCTAAAAAGCTTTGGGTATTTAATTCCTAAGAAAATAATTTGTTTATGTTAAAATATGTATCTGTACTTCATTTTAATTAAAGAACAGACAACACAAAACGTTAACGGAGAGTTTAATATATTAGCAATTACAAATGTATAGTTATGTTACTCCTAACATAACATAACGAGCATTTATTCTGTAAATCTAATAGAATGAAATTATTTCGAATTATTTTGTTAATACTCGTAGGATACGGTAAGATATTATCTAGCCTACGTGAATGATGTTGTTGGAAAATTTCTGGTTACTATCAGTGATATCATGCTGACATCGCTGAGCGAACTATCTCCTGATCGAGTATGGATAGGCCGGGAGTCAAGTCAAACAAAAGGAGGATTATTTTTTTAGCAGGATACTTCAGGATAACTTCAAGCTACCTGGAATTGGAGGTGAAGAGTTAAAATTAGCGCGGATAAATACATGTAAGCTTACCTTGATAGTAATCAATCATAGAAAAGAAACATACAGGAGAGGCTTAGGAAAGGACTTAATGCCTACTGTTCATGCAGAAACATCCAACGTTTGTCGGGCTAATTCTTTCGTATGAGTACATTGTGCGTTGGGAAGCATTGAGAAAAGAAAATTATTAACCTTTTTTAAAGGTCCTGAGATGAAATTCAATTTGTATCACAAGATTCCAAAAAACTACTCCTCAGGAAGCTTTGAGCGTGATTTTCCATTTTTTGCCCAAAGAGGACCACGTATGTATGTATGTATGCAATAGAAAGGGCAGCAAGCAGTTTGTGTAGGATTGTTGAGTGGGTCTTACTGAGATTGATAGCACGAGCACCCTGAATAAAGTTAATCTGGGAGGATTTGCTTCCATAAACCTTGGGTTACTGGGTACCAAGTTACGGAGGGGCACACGGAAACGATATAGAGAAGGGGCTACCCAAAGCTTCATGCTCTTGATACTCGAGCATATGGTATATGGATTAAATTTTGGTATTACTTTGAAAGATTGCAAATTATAAATAGAGCAGAGGTTCTTTAAAATTGCCCAGACTAGATGGTTAAACAACGGTACAGCACGCTGATTCGATAGAATTTTAATTCGTTTCGAATTAACTTGGTCACGTTACAATCTGAAATAGTCAGCCATTTTTCAAAGAGTCCCTAGTGATTAACTCCGTGTAGTAGTGGCGGTACTAACAGGATATTGTCACATAGGTACACAAGCCAGAAGATTAAATCTTTCAAATAATTACTTCTAGCAGTTGTTGTGACGTAGAAGAGGAGGAAATGGCTGAAAAGCTTTACTCTATCTCCGCCCCGATCTTGCTCATAAAAGGGCGACTATCATTAGTTTCCTATTTTTGCACAACCTTGCAAAGTTATAGGGATGCGACCATAGAAGAATAAACAAATTCACATAAGGCTCAGATTGGTTTAATACCGAGCAAGTAGGATGATGAATGACAATTTTTCAGTCTGTCTAACCATCCAGGATCTAAGTGAGCTGGTTTCTCAAGGAACTGGCAGCCTGTAAAACCTAACCCAAACCTGGGTTTGCAGATTTCAAGCTCACATAGATAGAATTTCGTAAGACGTTATTACTGGTGATACTAATAAGGACTTTTAGGTCAGATTGGATTATATGTATATCTACGGAGATGGTACGGTATTTATCGATGGGTCTAAGATGGATGTAAGAATGGGTGGTGCGGTCTGCATTAAGGGAACTAAAGTTCGTGAGTCTTTGGGATTTGTAAAAGAGGGAGTTTCCACACTGATATTCCTGGGATAATGAAGGCCACGAAGTTAATAGCCGATAACGTAAATGAGGGCCATAATATCATCCTCTTTGTCTACAGTCAGTCAGCCCTTAAAGCTTTGAAAGGTCATATTCTCAGGTTGAAAATAGGTCACTCAATGGTCTAACCATTAGGTAGGGTGTAAGACTATGCTGGGTTGAAGTTCATTGCAATGCTGAGGGGAGTGTGACCTTTCTTTGGGGCCTTATGGCTAACGGTTGACCTGATCAAATCTAAATTACGTACTATTGAATATAACAAAAGTGCTCTTATGGGTTTGAAAAGAAATTTCGAGTGGTCACTGGATCGGTTATAGCTAGGATCAGTAGATGGGAGAGTGGCACTCTAGATTTCGTAGGCAGTGAGAGCGACTTCGGTGAAACGGACGATTAGCCAATTCTTCAGGGAACTTAATAACAGAGTTTTAGAAGGAAGAAATAGTTCCTAGGGTGGTTGGCAGGTTCTTTGGGGCTTTATGGCTAACGGTTGCCCTGATCAAATCTAAATTACGTACTATTGAATATGAACAAAAGTTCTCTTATGGGTTTGATAGGAATTTCGAGTGGTCACTGGATCGGTTATAGCTAGGATCAGTAGATGGGAGAGTGGTACTCCAGATTTCGTAGGTTATATGGAAATTTAGGGGAGAGAGAAATAATGGAACATATCAAATGATACTTGAGTACTAGATTACACGAGGGACTAAAGTACATGGAGGGCTGTAAGCTCAAGGCTATCACAGGGTTTGTCACGGTAATCAGGTGGTCTAATGACAGTTAATATGTGTATATTTAGGTACTAACCTTCCAAACCTAACCTAATCTAGCCTAGTTGATTTTTTAAGAAAAAAATGTATTCAGGTATGTTCGAAACGTTCGATACGTTTTTTTTGTCAGGTATCTGATATTTGGCATTTCTCAATTAGCCTTCGCCACTTTTAAAAAAAAGCTTAATCTAGCAAGCCTCATTTCAATCCATTGAAGTGATATTAATGCACTACGCATGAATTAAATTTCCATCATGAACGTTTAGTGCTAATTTACACTATGCAAGTCTTATTGCTAAGCTGATTACTTTGTTAGAAGAGATAGGCGAGGGGAAATGAAACTTTTCTGTTCCCCTCATCTGTCTCTCTCTCTCTCCAACAAACTAATCAGTTTAGCAATAATGCTTGCAAAGTGTAAATTAGGACTTATTGAGTGTAAATGACACACAGAGTTACAGTGGAAATGACTGTTGGTATTATTTTATTAAAACGCAATTACGGGTAAAATGGCCAAATTTTGTCTACATGTGTATGTATGTGTATGTATGTATGCATAAGCACGCCTCAATGACTCTTCACATCTACATATTTAAATAAAATGTGCTTTAACGTTGATATTTTGACGCCATTCTAATGAGGTATGAGGGCATAAAAACAGATAATTTATAAAAACAACAAAAGAGATATACAAATACTCATACTTCTAGGATCGTAGTAAAGGGAACCGATGGTAGGGCAGAAACCTTCCTTACAACTAATAATTACGTTGAGTATGTTGACGAAAGGGATTTACAATCACAAAGAGTATACAATAACAACATCAAGACTCTTATAATGACAATTAGAGCGAGTGTTTGATATAGAAAAAACCACCCATTGCTTTGTTTACAACTCGTATTTGTTAGATAAATTGAATAAAAAAGCACACATACTATACATATGTACGTACTAAAGTCCTGCACAAGACCCCTTACAAAAACTTTTCAGACATGAAGTAAACAACACTGTTTGCAAGAAATTTGTTTTAGTATTGTAAGTATAGGAGTAACGCAAGAATTTGTTATGCTTGCTTTTTCATACGCATGGCCGCGTATAGAAACGTCATGCATGTACATGAACACACACACGTTGCGTATGATATTTTATTTTTCTGCGCACATACAAACGCACACATATGTACATACATTGTCATTAGTTGTGTGGGATTGCTTTAAAAAAATCTCCCTTAAACACATACTAGCTTACCATCTACATCTTACACACACACTAAAACGTACAATATGCAAACTAACAAGCACACACTCATCAACACTACTTCTTTTGAGTGTTTGTTACAGACAAGAAGTCTTCGCGAAACACTCATATACACGTACACAAATACATCCATAGTGCTTCGCTTATTAAACGACATCATTTATTATTGGTTTAGTATAATACATGCTACAACAATACATTTAAAAAACAAGACGTATTTACATTTCAAGACTGTTTACGCAGGTCTCTAATACGTACAACAAGTTCACTTTAAGTTTTGTACTAACACAATGACTGCAGAGAAAAATCTCTATAGACAGTGTGATTTAAGTGAATTGTGTGTGTGCGAGTGTGCAAATAATAAATAAAAGCGGTATGATTATGCAGACATGACTTCCCCTATATAAAATTATAGTTTGACTTCCTCCTAGTAATTTTTTATGAATATTGTGTATGTTTAATTTATTAAATAGGTGGAAACTTTAGTATTTTCATTAAGCCCACATAAATATAAACATACATATACATACATGAAATAAAGATTTCTTTCAATAAGTGGGCATGTTTAGAAAGTCTGTATTTAATATCACAACGTTTAAGCTAATGTAGAATATAAGATAATTGCCGGAATAGATATTTAGATGCATTTACGGAAAGGTTTTTTTGTATTACTCGAAGGACGCGTTGGCGGACTATATACGAGTATCTGTGTATTAAGTTATGACTGATAATGGCCTTACCACGACTATAACATGGCTGACTAGACTATGACTAAACCCTGACTAGACTATAGGCTATAGTACACGGGATGTAAGAAACCACATGCGCATGTGGCTCTGACGTAATTTTGACGTCATCACGAAGCTACATTTGCTACATGCCGTGCCCTAGTAACATATGTACATATATCAGATGTGCTGCCTCAGAAAATGTATTCGATTCGGCTACATGTGTCACATTTGTATTTTGAAACAAAAATACTATCAAAATTTTACCGCGTGTAGTCACTACCAGTAATTAAAAAAAAAATGCAACCAACATGCTGAAAACACCTGTGACGTCATCGTCACATACGCATGTGGCTTTTTACATGCCGTGTGCTATAGGCTTATGACTAGATCATGCAGACTGTAACTAAACTCTGACTAGACAATGACTATACCATTACTAGGCTATAACTATAATGTGACAGATAATTAAATAAATAAACGGCGTAATGCACTCATAACTTCTATATGATGTCCAAGTGTTTGCGCGTGGACTGGTACTAATCTACAATATAATAGAATTATGGAAGCCGCAAGGAATTAGCGCTCACCGCATTTTATCAGCATATCGTACAGTACCCACAAACTGAGCTTTAGTATTAGTGAGACTAGCTCCAATTAACCTGTTAGTTCTTAAGAGAAGGGAAATATAAACCGAAACAAAAACTATAAATTAGCACGATACCAGATCAACTGAGCAAAATAGGAATATCTCACATATAAATAAAAATGCTAGACACAACTTAATAAACAAATGGCTTTGTGACACAACACAGAATGGAAAGTGGACATATAAGCTCATCCCAAAATATAAGAGTCTGAATTGAAAGAACCTCCCTTATTAATCTACATAGATTCAACTTGAAGGATAAAAGCAGCTGCACAAGATGCAGGACACATAATTTTTGAATGTAGAAAATGGCTGGAAGAAAGACAATCTTTAAATAATATCCTAGTTCCAACCTTGGTACCTGGAAACATAGAGAACGTTATGCTATTTGCTATTTGCGAAATTTTTTTAAAGAAAATAATGAAGAAGAGGTGCTAAGTTCAGTTGAAGAAAGTAAGGAGAATGTAGGATTAAAACTGATAAAACTATCCACTGTGATGAAATGTTCAAGTAGTCACAGGGTGGTGCTAGAGGAATTATCGTGGTGACACTTTTGACAGCACACTATCACTACTTCCAACAAAAAATTTTTACTAAACTATAAATATCTTTGTTGACAGCCAAGCAGCGCTTCTATCCCTCAGACCATATACCACTTCCTTAATTCTAATTTCGTATATAGCACAATAGACTGGGTGGTCAGGTTGACATCACCCTCATCTGAGTTCCAGCACATATACATTTTTCAGGTAACGATAGGGCGGACGAGCTGGCTTGAGCGGGCTCTGCTTTAAATGCCTCCAAAGCCATGATGTTTGGTACCATTAAAAACTGTATCTTCCAGCATTATCTCCATAGGGCTGAATGTAGATGGCACAATATAGACACGTGCAAGGTTGCTAAGAAAATGTGGCCTTGCTACAATGATAGGCGGGCGCTCAATATAATTAACAAATAGGAACCGCAGAGACATTTCGAGGCTCGTCGCAGTCATGATGGGATACTGGGCGGTAGGCAGACATGATAGTACGATATACCTGTCCTATAATGAGTTCTGCCGAAGTTGTGGAGAAGAAAGCAAATAATAGACATTCTTTTTAAGCAGTCATGTACTAGACGAAATATCAGATTTATCTGCGATTAGATATCTCAACGCGATGGGTTGGATCTAGTACCAACCAACGTATCTGAATACTTAGATACAGTGGAGTGGTCTTTTCAAAAAGGGATCGTTTAGCTTTTACTTGAATGTCTGCTTGAAGAAGGCAGCCACGTAAACCAACCAACCAAAACTAGACTAACACTCAGTGATGCCAATTTAGCGCGTTTCGCGCTAGATTTAAAGCGTTTAAACTATGCCCAACGCGCTTTTTTTCGTCTTAGCGAGTTCAATAAAAAATGCGCTAAATTAGCGCGTTTTGAATAAAATCAATAACATCAATTTAGTTCAATGTTTTTAACTTTTTTTTTATAAATTCAACAATTTTCTAGTATACAAAACTCTGATAAAAATTTTTAAATTGGTTAATGATTCGGCTGTTGCAAATAAAATTCCTTTAACTTAGCGCGTTCTAGCGCGTTTTGAGAAGGTTAATAGCGCGTTTTAGTTATAAATAGTTGGCATCGCTGCTAAAACTAGAATGTGACTAGAGCAATGCTGTCCACCGAGATCGGCTTCATTTTTATAAGAAGCCGCTTGAGGTTCGGCACTTCGGACAGCTATGGGATAGAGTGTGATAACTACTATGTATACTATGAATTTGGCTATGCTATGGCTAGACTACGACTAGACAATTAGGACTAGACAAACAGCCTGATTAAAGAAAAATGTTGTGGTTTTCTTTAATTTAGTAGTAGGCGAAGTAGTAATACGCCAGGCTGAACGAATAGACTATTACGACTAGTCTATAACTGTGACTAGACCATGACAAAATTATGACTGTGCTATGACTAGACTGTGAGTAGAGTATGAATAGATTATATATATACTTTGACTAGAGTATGAACATACTATAACTAGATTGTGACTAGAGTGTGTGATTACGACTATATACATACATATGGTATGTGGCTATACTAGACTATGGTTAGACATAGTTTGTTTTTCTTTTTCATTATGCTGTGCAATAATATTAAATAAACATATGTAGACGAGGGTCACCAAAAACTTCTACTAGTGAATCGTTGGTTCAAATATCTCCATATGGTCGTAAAAGAACTACCTTCTTAATAGTGCTAAAGTCTACTGGTAGATTTTCAATGACAATCCTATGTTATATGTCAATAGGCGATTACATTGGCTGGGGTACACCTAATCAGTAGCATTATTGACTATGTCACTAGAAAATCACTATAATTTTACTATTGCCAACGAGCGAGGAAATATCGATTTTGTATACTAGAGCTCCTAAAATTTACTAGTGAATCTCTGGTGCCAATGTCTCCATGTGGTCCCAAAAGAACTGGTTAGTCAGTAGTGCTACAGTCTAGTGGTGGATGTTCAATGACAAGCTAATGTTAAATGTCAATAGATGATTACATTGGCTGGGGTACACCTGGTCAATAGGACTACTGACAACGTCACTAGCAAATCACCACAATTTCACTATTCGAATTTTCTGCAGGGAAGTTAAGCTACGAGATAGTAATCACAACAATGTTATTCAAAAGAACAAGTACAATTTGCCAAGTACCAGGAACATATGTTGTTCTCCCACGTGTTTTGTAACAATACAAGTTTTTTTGATGTGTAAACATCTATACGCTAGGGGATAAAAATCCTTTTCACAATGCAATCACAAATTTCGACTGAGATTTCTTTGCTGAGATGCACACAGCGTTGTCA
Source organism: Tachina grossa (assembly GCA_949987645.1). NCBI lineage: Eukaryota > Metazoa > Arthropoda > Insecta > Diptera > Tachinidae > Tachina > Tachina grossa. The sequence goes on from OX465276.1 coordinate 152,343,707, forward strand.
AATCGGTGTGAGCTATGTATGAGTGTATTAGTGTTTGAAAGAAGCAATACAAACTTATTTAAAATATTGTAAATACATAGGAATTTGCTTGGTTTTTGTTTGTTAGGGTCGTTAGTTTTTTTTTTGCTTTATTAGGGTTCCGTACACCAAAGGTGAAAATAATAATTGCTTTATTAGGGTTCCGTACACCAAAGGTGAAAATGAACCCTATTGTTTTCGCTACGCTGTCCGTTCCTCTGTTACAGGGTATTTCTTCGAGAACCGTAAGAGCTACGGACCTGCAATTCTGTGTAGACATTTGGCCGCTACAACAGCAAATATATGAGAGTTAAAAATTAAAGGGTGTTCCAAAACGAGCAACGAAAAATGTTAAAATCCCATGTAATATACATACACTTGAATTTTGTAAAGTTAGTGTATTTTTATACAGACTACAACAATTAACAGTAAATTAAAAAAATTTAAATTAAAGGGTGTTCCATCAGTTAATGCAATTTTGACTTTATAACTTTGACAACTTGCTGTATCTTGGAAACCGTAAGAGCAAAACTCTTAAAATTTTCAAAAACGGTAAAACTAAAAAAATTATAAAATCGCCAAATCTAAAAAAAATCGCCAAAAAAAATCGCCAAAACCGAAAAAAGCACCAAATTAAAAAAAAATTCTAGGACTGAAATAAATCGCGAAAAAACGGAAAAATCGTCAAAATTAAAAAAATTGGCAAAGTAAAAAAAAATCCAAAAACAGAAAAAAATCGCCAAAATGAAAAAAAATCGCCAAAATAAAAAAATCGCAAAAATTAAAAAAAAACCTTAAACAAAAAAATTGCCTAAATAAAAAAACCCCAAGAACAACAAAAAAACGCCAAAATGAAAAAAAAGCAATGTGAGTTCGATCACAGAGGAGATGTGTAAACATCTAGTAATGAAATTTTTTTTTTTTTTAAGTTGGAAGTACTTATGCTTTTAGTACATTTTTTTAAATTATTATGAATACGGCCCTACGATTTTACTGATAATGCAAATTAAATTTCATTATCAGTAAAAATTTACTGAATTTTTTCAGTAATCAGTAAATTTACTGCAATTTTTAATGCTTACATACATATATACTGCAGTGTGCCCATTTACCTACTAACCAAATAAGTTAAATAAAACAAACAAAAACAAGCAAATTCCTATGTATTTACAACATTATAAGTTTTGATACTTTTAATTGATTAGTTAATAAAAATATACTAAAAGAAAAAGTACTTCCAACTTAAAACAAATTTTTCATTACTAGATGTTTACACATCTTCCCTGTGATCGGACTCATATTGCTTTTTTTTTGTATCAGACGAAAAAGTTTAGTTGTGTCAGTATGTTTTTATAACATGTACTTTATTTTCTATGTAATTCATTCATTATAACTTTAACTGTCACGCATCAAATTCTTTTTCCAATAAAAATTTTAAATTACATATATTTGCTGTCAATACCAAAAAAAAAAAACAAAAAAAAAAAAAAAAACGAAGAACATCTATTAATAATTGCAAAGCCTTATCCATTGCGTTGAATACATATCAATTCCAATACACATATTGACAATAATCATACTCGCCTGGCATTGGCAACATAAACTCTTTGTCATGGTTTTATATACAAGTAGGATTTGTAATGAAATATGATATAAATGTGTTACATATGAAACGTTAGTCCTTACAACAATTTTTAGCAGTTACTCAACAGAAATACATAGAAATAATTGCAAGAAGAAAAGCTCACACTCAAACACTTTGTGGGTTGCAGGCTTTGTTAAACACATCCCTTGTATATGCGATACTATCAGAGCAGCCTGTACGTGAATGACCATCTTTTTCTTTTCCCATAAGGAACATTTATCAGTCAAAATAAAATTTAAAAAAATTTTTTTCTAATGCCTTAATTCGATTTTTTAATCCCCCTTATTGTGAATGGCATCGTCGACGTCACATCAAGACGACAGTAAGAATTGTCACTTGCCTTTTCTTTGTCTACAACAAAATGTCAGTTCAGCCATCTAAGCCCTCGGAATAGCAGATAATGTGTTCAATGGTTTCTGGTTCCTCTTCATCCGCGCACATCCTCAAGAAATTTGGAGTGCCAGTTTCCCAAATGCTGGTCCTAGCTTTGACCGAGCAGTGACCACTCAACGCACCTATCACGACTCACATCGCCATCCTATGTATATCCAGTAGCAGTTTGGTTCTTCCTGAGTAAAGTTTTTGGCCACAAAGCCCTCGAGACTACAATCCTCCCTAATTCTCTCTGAACTGTTGGTCCTGCTTTCCACCCAATTACTGAGTTCGCTATTGGTTACTTCCCTCGACACTGCTATGGCCAGGAACATAATATAGTCTGACGTAATATTTGTCTATAAGCAAGTTGAGGGCTCTCCTACTGTCACTAACAAGTTTCGACACTATGCTCCTTCAAAGCTTTTAACCCTTCAGCTACATTTCTCGACACTAGTTCCATGGGCCAGAGAATCGCCAAGATCTCAGCTTGCTGCATTCAAGCAAATTAAAAAATCAGTAAAAAATTTTAACCAACTTTTTTTTCGATGCATAAATTTCGAAAGCATAAATTTTTTTCCAAGCTTCTTTTTTTGCTTCAGATCTTCTTCAATCCATTTTCGTACACTCTATTGTTCCTTTATACTTCGCTTTTTCGATTTCCAGACTGCTCAAAGAATTGATAACCTGCTGCAAAACAGCTGTTTCTAATAATATTTATTCTAGTGTTGCCACAATATTATTTTTTAAACTACACATAATATATCGTGCCCTAACCTTCAAAAAATCTTTAGCGACCTAATTTTTGAACTTAATTTTTTAACCAAAATCCATCATTTGCTATCGTAAACATTCGATTTTCGTAAAAAACGAGGTCTAAAAAATGTATCGGTTAAGATTTTTGGCGGTTATACTCGATATGCTGCGCCGATTTACCGCTATTGAGTTTAAACTAAATATAAATTTAAGTTTAGTTTACCTAAGCAAGCGTTTAAACTGATTTACTAGCCCTTAGTCCTTTTCTATAATATTTTTAAATATGTATGTATGTACGTATTTATGAGCCCTAAGAGTTAATCCCAGATGGCAGTTAACAGTAGATTTTTCTTCACAGAAATGATTTTTTTTTAATTTTTTTTCCAAATTGTATTTATTTGTGAGTATTTATTTGAAGGGCTTTTGTGTGAGTGTTTAATTTTAATTTTTTTTTTGGTAAAAGCTTAAACGCTTTTCGAGAGTGAATACACCACTCCACAATAATTTTTATACCAATTTAAAATTTTAGACATCTTTATGGACAACAAAATGCTAAAAGTACAATTTAATACTTTTAATACACTTCAGTAAATATTTAAACATATCCCAGCAAGAGCATCTAAAAGTATACATACATAGTATATTTGTATACAAACGAAAATTGTGGACTGTTAATAATTATGAAACAAATTACATATTTATATGTATAAAAAAAAACGCATTTTTTTAAAGAAATTACATATATAACATTGAATTCAATTTCAAGATATGTAAATGTTTTTTAAACTGGGTTTTTTCCATTAAAGAAAATAAATCTGATATGACGAGATAAACTTATTTGCAGCTTTCAACAGTGAAAGCTATTTAACAACAAAGTCTTAGAAGAAGTAATGTAAAATCCTAAAAGTAAAACATATAATCATCAATCTTTCATCATTTCACGGAATAAAATTTTTTGCTGGGTTGTGACTAAATTGTTTGTATTATTCTTAATGTACTCGTACCAACGCATTTAAATTAAGTTGAATTTTATGTAGGTTTTTATAGCCCGAGAAGAAAATGAACGAAAAAAAAAACACATAAAAATATAAAACAAATTTGTTATTTTAAATTAGCATTAGATTACATGATGCTCTTTTAAATGGTGCTTGTAGCAAGATGCAGGCAATGTTTTGGAAATTTATAAAAAAACAAAAAGGATAGATAGGGCTTCGATAATACATAATGAATGAATATTTAGACTAATGAAAATGAGATAAATATAATTTGGTGGACAAGAGATCCTTAAGATATACATATACATACATACAAATAAATTGCTTGATTTTTTTTATATTTCTTTTTTTTTAAGTGTAAAAAAACATTAATAATATGTGCCAATGCCAAAAATGTTCAGTGAGCTTTGCCATTTCACCATGAATAGACTAAAGCCATGTACAGACGGTTGTAAGATCTTACAATTAGAGATGTGCAAATGTCGTGAATCACGCGTGACTCACGCATGATCGTGATCAAATTTATAATTAATCACGCGTGAGTGCGTAATCGTGACTTAAAAAGAAATTACTCCTGCGTGAGCTATTTTTAATAATCACGCACGAATTATCACGCTCTCACGAGATATCATCCCTGAATAGGTGAGTATCAATATACTATACCATTTTGCACATGTTACGATGCAAGACCATTTGCACAAGATTGTGTATTGGGCTATAGTTATAATTTTTTCAGGCGTAGTAAACTGGCTCATATGAAATTCAAAAATACCAATATATAAAAATAAAATTATTTTAATATATTTTTTTATGGTACACAACTATATTTTCACGCAGAAAAACTGCGTGCATCCGCATATATGAAAAGGCACTCTTAAATTTTAGTTAAAAATTTATAAAACTATCTACTTAATAAAATCTTATAGTTGAAACTTTCAAAATCTACCGTCACAACTTTTTATAACCGCTTAAACACAAAAAATATTTTTAAAATTTACTATTTTAGGATATTGTTGAATGTAGTGTACATGTCCGAAATACAAAATAATTGGGTCTAAGCACATTCTTAATGCATTGTCTTTAGCGCTAGGTAATTAAAAAATTAAAAATGTATTAAACGAAGTTTTTTACAAAAATGAAAATAATGAAGATACTTAAAAAAACACATGCCTTTTTCAGGGAAATTTTAAAATTTGGATTTTTTAGCCTTTTCCCGATTTCACAAATGGATATGTTAATAAATTTTTTTCCTATTTTTATTTAAAATTTTGTCAAAAATTTAATGCTGTCTTTTAACTTAAAATCCAACAATGAACTAAAAAGTAATAGGCAAAATACTAAAAAAGGTCAAGGCAAAGTAAAATATCTTACGAGAAACATCTTGGGAAATTATTTCTTAAGAATTTCAAGTTTATGTTAAAATGCTTTATCCGGTAAAAATCGGATGATTTTTAAAAAAGTTGCAAGCCTCAGAAATTTTTTTGAGTTCCAGTTAGTCAACTTTGGACCACTGTAACTCATGTCCAGCTCAAGCCAGAAGGCTATCATGACATGTGTTATAAAGCCTCTACGGATGTTAGGAGTTTCATATAAATCCAATCAGTAGTTTAGAAGTTCCAGATTTATTGCCATTTACTTTGTAAAAGTCCTTACTGTGCAATGTAATTTTTGCATAGACACGTGCATACATATGTACATACATATATATGTATGCATGTGTAAAAACCTATTTTTCAACCCAAAAAAAAAATACAAATTGGATTACATACTTTTTCGTGAACGTGAGTGATCGTGATAAGTTTTAAACCACTCGTGCGTGATTAAGAATATTTTGTTCGTGAGCGTGCGTGATCGTGAAAATTTTCAATATCATTCGTGCGTGAGCGTGCGTGTCGTGATTCAAAAAACGCTCACGTGCACATCTCTACTCACAATATTGTCACGGTTCACACGGTTGTATCAAATTTGTCAGAAAATTTTACAATTTAATGCCATACAATTATATGACAATAAATTTATCTGACAAAACCGTCAGTGTAAAAATTTGGCAGTTCATGGTTTTCATATGAAAAAAATTGTTAGATCTGTTGTTATGTGTTGCCAGACTCAAAACATTTGGTAGTCAATATTTGATTGTCAATTACGAATCGTTTGTGTTTGTGTTAAATGTAAAAAGTGAAAATATAAATTATTATCAGTCGTTAAGCAGCTCTGGGTTAAGCAACATCTCTCGCGTCATCGTAATTATTTCTTAAGTGCGGTCAGGCTTGTGTGTGTTTTTTAGCCTTCGAGAGTTTTTCGTCTCGGTCGCACTGGTTGACTGATCTGCCACGGATAACCGTATAATCTTGCGGTTTTTTGTGGAATTTTTTTAACAGCCACGTTGCTACTTCATATGTGAAGGCATAGGTCGCGTACAGTCAGTCACAAAACCTTTTAAAATACTGTTAATACCATCTTGGGCACATGGTCTAGTTACTCCGCCCATACTTGTGCAACACTATATTATACAAATTTACTTTGTATAATATGTACTAAATAAATAAATAAATTATTATGGACTATAAAGAAGGAGAATTGCAATGATTTTAGATGCAGTGTTACCCATAGAAAGAATTCTTTTACAGTGATGGCAAATATCTGGCAGCATTTTTAGAATACCACTGAAATGTGTTCACACGATTGTAAGATATCTGGCAATTTGTTGTCAGCTGATAGTCGTGCAATAAACTGACAATGCTTTCAGATAAAAATTGTCAGTTAATACGATTGTAAGAATTTTATAGCACATTGTACTGAGAATATTGTAAGGTCTGACAACAGTCTGTACATAGCTTAAGACACGAAAAATGCTTGCAGATCAAAAGTTATTATCAAAATTTGTGCTGTGTGAGAAATGTGTTTCTAATGAAAAATTTTCTTAAGCGAAGAAGTCCATTTTGGGATCAATTTTAGACAGAAGCAGCTCAAGAGCTACCAATGCATTCTGAACTGGTTTTTGAGCCAGTACACATTATATTCTTTGCTACGTCACAACTTCAATTTTAGCAAATTTCGACAAACCATATGTGTGAAAAAATTTAAAACAATTTATTTAACGTGTATCCGCAAGGTAAAATATGATTTTTTACAAATAGAAATGATTAGGGAATTCACAATAAGTATCTTAAAATTTTAATGTGCCAACATTATTCTATCTTAAAATTTTCAGCAGGCAATGACTCTACAAGAAACGACTGACTGAAACTAACACAAACAAAATTTTTTCACTAACACATTTGTAACAACTTTCCATTGAATTCAACAGTGACAGTCAATTGACTAGTCTTTTTATTTATTAATTATAGTTGCTTCACTTTAGCATATATGTTAGAGTGGGACATCTAATGTACATATCAGTTGTATCTAAAAAAAAATACAATTCATTCTGTCTGTCAAAATTTAAATTTATGTCTTCAAAACAAAAATCAAAAATTTAAAAAAACCCCGATATATCTAGAAAAGATGTGATATCTTTTAAAAGGCTGGACCGTTTTTCTGAAAACATATGTAGCTAAGAGCCTTTTCGATCAAGTCAGCTTTCAAACAGAAAAAACTAAATCTAAATCAAAATCCGTCCAGCCGTTTGGTCTGTAAGTGGACACGGACAGATATACAGATACACACTACAAACTTACAACACCCCTTTTTTGGTCGGGGGTTAAAAAAGATAAGTAAACACAATAGTGAATAAAATAAATTTGCAAACTTTAATTAAATATACATATGTATATATCTTTCAAAATTTAGCCTAGATGCCGCCTAGGTTGTTCTGTTTTTGCTAATTGAGTTAATATTATTTATATTGTATTATAGTAATTTCTATTTATTTTTATTTGTTAAACCATTAATTTCATTTCAAAATAAATTTGAAAAATGTTTATTTAAAAATTTGAAACAAATAAGCTCTGACGATATTTACATCAGTACTGATTTATCAGCTCTGACGATGTTTACATCAGTACTGATTAGTAATATACTGTGTAGCGAGCAGTCCAGATATATGTTTTACTAGTTCATGAGAGAGAAACAAAATCACACGTACACGAATGTTTACATCAGTTTTTTTATATTGCCCTTAACAAAATGATAGAAACTTCTGATGTATAAACCCATCAGAAATGTCCATCAGATGATGCATCAAATGACCGTCATTGTTCTTGTAGGGGATATAAAACACAGAATATTGAAGTATTGAATTAACAAAAAAATTTTTAATTAGAAATTATTGTTGGATAAATTTATGAAAATAATTTTGTTCCGCAAAATGCCTAAGGACAGCGAAAAATACAACTATTTTTTCATCAACTACAACTGCGCTGACAAATTCAATTTGTTTAGTTTAACGTTACCATATTGCCATATTGAAAATGACATGCTGTTTAAACTTTTCAATTTGCCACCTTGTTATTGATTATTATTGATTTACACACAAACAAAAACAACAAACTTGCCAGCCAATATCAAGGCGAATTCATTATGAATTCGCCTTGACCAATATTAAATGATTAAAATTGAAACGTTGCAATATTATGACATATTTTGAAATGCTATTGAGATTTTTCTCCTTTTCTGCAACTGTTTTTTTTTCAAATTGTTTCAAATTAGTCTGCCATTAAAAAAAATATTTATTATTTATTACCTAAATCTTAAAAAAAAATTTAATCATACACTGTTGTATACAGTCCGAAACCTTTTGATATCTTTCATCGATTAAAAATATGTAGATATAAAAAGATCTCACTGCATATTATTTATTTACGCATAAAGTATGTAAATGAATTAAACATTTTTATCCAATTTAAAATAAAAATAAATAAATATTTTCATCCCTGTCACTTCATAAACATTTTGTGTGCTTCTTTTTTTTGCAGCCTTAACGTTGGAAATCACGAAATCAAGCAAAAAAAAAAAAAACAAAACAAAACACAGTAAGTCCAACACTTAACAATTTCAAATTGAAACTGTATTTGCAATAGTCGGTATTTTATCCCCCACAGCCTGTGGCAAGAGAACAGACAGCAAGAGGTGGTAAATCAAAAAGCAAACGAAACCTAAGAGGACACGGAAAATAAAATTGCAAACAGCTCATAGTGAAAAGCAGTAGAAACTGTTGAAATTTAAAATTTAATTGACTCTTCAGTTGTGAATTCATTGAAATGGTTATGGTTAGTTCAGCGGTTTTGGGAGCCGCTGTAGGCAGTGGTCTGGCCCTCATGGTGGCCGTAACTATAGTTATGTATCGTTATTATTTATTACGGCGTCGTGGCAAAGAATGGGATGAACTGGATCGATGGGAGGAGACGCGCATAATGCGTAAATTGCAATTGAAGGTAAGCAAATATAAATAAATATGTTACGTACATATGTATGTAAATGGAAATGCATGCACACATATGTTTATGCATGTCCCTGAAATTTGTTTGCAATGTAAGTTGCAGAAGCAGTCAATGTTCAAATTTAATAATATTCAAGGATAAAGGTTTGGGTCGTTCTTTCAGAAAGAACCTTAAATCAATTTAGGGAATAAACAAAAAAATTCTAACTTCAAACTTAAACAGTTTACAAGTGGCATCGAAATGTAGTAAAAAAGAACAATTTAGTTCAGGCCGAACGTGGTGTGGTCGTAATCCAGAATTTGTCATGTCATCAGCATCAGTACTACAAAAATTTTATAAGCACCAAATCTTTTAACTGTCGGGAACCATAGCAAAGCCCTAGTAGATTAAAGACCAACTAGTATTATACATAAATGTGAAAAAGTGAGTTTATTTCACGCCCAAACTGCTAAAGCGATTTTGAAAATTCTTTCATCAATGGACAGCTACGTCAGCGTCAAATAAAAGATATTTTTTTATTCGGTTCGGAACCGTTTTTTTATATTTGGTACGGATATTTTTCCAAAAAAAAACACATTTTTGGGCTGGCTAGGGTAATTTTCGTTTCGCAGTTGATTCTTTAACCAGTTTAAGCCGGCTTTTATGTATTTTTTAAATAGATGAATGCGAGCGGAGCCACGGGTAAAAGCTAGTCTATCATAAAACTTCGTAGTCAAAGTAAAAATATGTCAACTACTGAAGTGGGATTATTTGTAAGCTGAATTTATAAGTTGGAAAAAATGTTAAGCTAATTTAAGCTTTACGTTTTTTTTTACGTCTGCAGTATTGCAATAAATTTTACATTTACTTTAAGTAATATGTATTTCATTTCTTGTAAACAAAAGTTCAAAGGCAAGAGATTTCAAATTTAAAAATTGTGGTTTTTATCAGGCGTATCATAATCGAAAGGTAGTAGAAAATGGCTTGTATTATAAATACATTTTCAAGAGTTGTCAAGTCAATTCTTGAAATTTGAAAGTAAGCACAGCACATACAATCGTGGAAATAACTGCGACTAAATTATTGAACCAATTTACTAATACAGTGAAACCTCTCATAACGGATACCTCCCATAACCGGACCCCTCTAATTACCGGACAAGTTTTGTATATCCAAATTAAAATAAAAGAATGTGTAACCCTCTCATAAGCGGACACCTCTAATAACCGGATAAAAATATAACGACGGTGAGTGTCCGGTTATGAGAGGTTTAACTGTATTAGTAAATTGGTTCAATAATTTAGTCGCAGTTATTTCCACGATTGTATGTGCTGTGCTTACTTTCAAATTTCAAGAATTTTTTCGGATTCTCCAAGTACACATCTATGATGTCACGAATTATTTTTATTTAAAACCAGTTCGATCCTACCTTAAAAAAAAATTAAACCTACTTTTCCTTGCTAGTCTCTATCTTAGTAGTTCTGCCTCTCCTGTAAAAAACAGTTAACGGGACTAGTCTGGTTTTGTTCGCCAGCTCTACAATTATGAAGATGGTCTAAGTCATATATTTCTTCGGTCGAGATATTTACCCCCATATTCATAAAATTTAAAATGAATTTGAAATGTATTTTATTTCAAATTTTTCATACAAAATTTTCCTAAAATGAATTTCAAATTCATTTTATTTTTTTATGAATATGGGGGTTAGTAGTTACATTTGAACAAGTCAAAAAATATTTTTATATTATGACATTTTTAGATTTTTAATTGAACTATAGTGAATTTTTAATCAGAAATAATTTTTAGTCAGGCTTAAGTTCAGTAATTTCAATTCTTTTTATTGCATGAAATATTTTCTTAATTAATGTGAGTTTCTAAAGAAGAGAAGAAAAATTAAATTAGACTTTTCAGCTGGGGGAAATACCGATATTTTTCTGTGCAGCAACGCACTTCATCAGCACCCTAGTCTATCTACTTGGGTAGAGATTGTTTTTTTTTATTTTTATTTTTATATTATGCAACTTGTACTTGTCTCGATTAATATAAATTTAGTTAATATTCATTAAATATTTTTTGAAGTTTATTCAAAATTTCGAAGCAAAAATGCACATGACGACCAGAAAAAAATATATTGAAAAAACCTCAGCAATGCAAACCTGAACAATTAGTAAGCAAATTTTATATGAAAATACATTAATATTTCATGAAGACTCGAACTCGAAGGTATTGTACACATACATATCATATAGTATATGTATATTTTTTATTTTTGTAAAATAAAATTTAGTTTTCAAATTTGTTCCCAAAAATAAATTGTTTTACGCCATATGTTACGTATGTTATATGTTTCTCATTTCGATTTTATCATATCAAATTGTTATATTTTAAATGCTTTTTAGAAAGTTCTAAGAATTTTTAGAAAATATGGACTAATGTACATCTTTTTTTTTTAGAAAAATTGCACAACTTCTATGTTTTTTTAAATGAGCTGGAAAAATAACTCTTTAAGCATCTACTGAAGAAATTTGATTTTTGGACAAACGGTTTTAATAATAAAAGCCACAAATGATAGTTTTTGATTTATAAAACAATTTAAAAATATTTCTTTTTGTAGAAAAAAAAAATTATTCATAAAGGTTTGTATGAAAATTTGTCCCTAAAGCAAAATTCACCCATTTTTTCAAGCACAACTTTTATCCGGACAAATTAGTATGACAATTTATTTTTTAATAAGAACATTGATTGTAAAGTAAAACTCAGTACACAAAAAAATTAATTTTATTTTGTTTGAAACAAATGGGTGAATTTAGTAAACAAGTTTTCATAAAAAATTGATTGAATAAAAATGGCAACTCTATATATGTGGGCATGATTTATGCCAGCCACATAGACTGTTAAAATTTCTAAATTAGCCAAGTTCCAACTGAAAATTATTTCAAACGAATAAAAAACTTGGCAGCACATACAGATAGCAATGGATAGTGTCTTTGCTAGAAGAGATAAAGGAAATTTAGTACTGAAATGTGTATGGCAAAAATAAATGTTGGGCAGTATACATAAGTTAATACAAGAACCAACACCGAAATAAACTATGTAGCCAAGTTGAAACTTTCGGAAAAATAAAATGAAAACAATTGGTGCTATAAATAGCTAACAAAAACCCGGTATGGGTTTTAAAATGAGATTAAAAAGGTTTTCAAATGGCAATTAGACAAGGTGCTTCTTAAGTCAGGAGGACTCTTTTAAACTTTGATTATTTTAAACTATTCGTTATTCTGTAAACAATTTTAATTTCTTTCAGGACCATATTATTATACAAAATGAATTCGCATATTTAAATTACATAAGCCAAAAGTAATTTTACTATAGATAACTTTCTCAAAATTCACATAAATTAACTAAAATTTTGCACAGGTGTAATTGTAAACGAGGAAATTATGATGGCGCCACATTAGCACAATTTTCAGTTAAGTCGACTTAAGCAGCTTTTCCTTTTTCAAAGAAGTACAACTTTGTATTAGAATCTCAAATTAATGATGATAATTCTCATTATTTTCTCTGATGTATAAACATTAGTGTCAGACAGACAGAAATTTACAAGAATTAATATAGTTTACCATTTTTGATGTAAGTTTATAAAAAATTCAAATTTAATATTTTTCATCACACTTTTTCCCAAAATGAATATTTTAAATGTTCAGTAAAATATTAATTTTTTCTTACAAATACATTGAAATTAATTATTGAAGGGTATAATGATGATAATTCTCATTATTATCTCTGATGTATAAACATTAGTGTCAGACAGACAGAAATTTACAAGAATTAATATAGTTTACCATTTTTGATGTAAGTTTATAAAAAATTCAAATTTAATATTTTTCATCACACTTTTTCCCAAAATGAATATTTTAAATGTTCAGTAAAATATTAATTTTTTCTTACAAATACATTGAAATTAATTATTGAAGGGTATAACAGCTAGCTCCTAAGCTCATTTCACCGTAGCTAATGCAGATTATCAAGGAACCTTTATGCAAAAATATCTTAGAACAATTAGAGATATTAGGCCTGTTCATAAAAAATATTTTTGATTTGTAAGAAATTTATTAAACAGTTTTTCATACCAGATTTGTTTTATAAACAAAATTGTTGTTTATGAATAAGGCAGATTATATTAAAATTTCATTTAAACAAATGAGAAGTGCAACTAATAGCATAATTGAATCAATTTTCCTAATTATAATAAGCAAAACTAATAAAAATTAACAAAAAGATAAAAGTCCAAAGAATTCACCAACTGTCTGTACTGTACTGGACTGTACTGTTCTACCTGAATTTCACGTTTCAATAAGGATTACGTGCAAAAAAACTTATTGAAATTTAGATTGGCGAAAAAACATTAAATGATTTAATGTCAAGCTTCACCAAAAAAAAAAAAAAACAGCAAAACGAAAAAGGCAACAAATCCACAAAATTTTTCATATCATCTTTTACTTCAAGAAGAAGAAAAAATAACCGTATAAAACCGATTAAAGAAATTCCTTGTCATTAGTTGTATAATAATCTTAATAAAAATTCTCACTTGCAGCAGTCAAATTCATTTATACGACTTGGGAAATTTTTTTCTTAAATGCGCTAAAAAAAAGAACACCGAAAATCATATTGAAAGCAAAACACTACACTCACATGTACACCAAGTTCCAAATCGAAAGCCGCACATTGCTTTCCTTAAAAAAAATCAACAATTTATTACAAATAAAATAAGAAAAAACTGATCTTGAAACAAATGAATTATCTTAAATAATAAAAAACGAAAACAATTGCAAAATTGGTAAAAAAAAAACTTACAACAAAAGGACACCAAGTATCATTACGAAGGACAAGTCTTTAGGCAAAGGACCTTTTTAAACAGTTGTCCTCAACAACAATAGAAAAATAAATACACTTGCAGTGATCTTGCACTTTAATTGTAATTTTTCTTTTGGCTATTTTTAAGACTCTCTCGGTCGCTTTCGGCCGTTTGGCTTTTGTTTTGTGTGCTCTCATTCTTTTTTTTAGTTTCAGGTATTCATTCATTCATCATTCATTCATTGCAAGTCCATTCATAGTTTGAAGTACCTTTTCATTCATTTGAGCAAAATACTAGTTTGCAGTTGTTATTACGAGTAGTTTAAAGGTTTTTGTTTCCATTTATTTAGAAAAAATTATATTTGTTAACAATTCTTTTTTTTTTAACCAGATCATTTTTTATTACTTTTTTTTAATTTAATGTTTTAAACTATAACAAAGAAGTTGACACAATTTTATATTGACCACAATAGTTATTTTTTGGATCGAAGCTATACGAGTATATAAATATTTTTTATTTGCTATTTATCACTTGTTGAATTGACGTTAATGGCCATTTTATGTGGTTTTGGAAGAGGAGGATTTATATATTACATGTTTTGACTCAAAATTAATGTTTGTTTTTAATTGAAGATTTATCGACTAGTGTTGTCAATTGACATGTATTATCGCTCTAATAATGGCAATGTAAAAATTCTAGAATTTAGTAATATCCCATTCACCCTGACGCCAAATAAAGCAATTTCGGTCGAAATCAAGTTAAATTAATTAACTTCCCATATATTTTGATATTTGCCAAGTTTGCTCATTTAACATAATTTCGACGAAATCAAAATAGATATAAAATACACAACGCTGTGTTATACTAAAAACTACACTTTTTCCAACCATGAAGACATTTACAACTATGAGAAGCAATGTAACAATGTAATATGGTTCGTTATCGAATGCCATAACCTAAAACTGAGAAAACATGATCGAATCAGCTCGTTATCGAAAATGATGATTAGACCCCAGATGTTTGCGAAATGAACTCAAATGTCATTCAGTGCCAGTATGAAAACTTTTAATTTCTTTAGCAATTTCAGCGAGGCATTATTATCGATTCAGGCGTATTCAGTATGTCGACTCGAATATTCATTTGGTCTCAGATTAAAAAACTTGAACACGTTTCCTTTAAACTAGTACAAAATTCTCATATATGAATATTCGACAGGACATACGCAATACATATGATTGACTTTTATTCTCTAAAGTTTTTCTGAAGGTAAAAGAAGTCAAATAAGAATGTATAAGAAACTATGCGATTGCAAATAACTGCAAAATAGCATATTTTTATGTCACGTTCGACACTGAAAAACAACATTATAACAGATATATGTAATAAATTAATCCACCTCATTGTGAATGGCGTCGTCGACGTCACAT
Source organism: Tachina grossa (assembly GCA_949987645.1). Lineage (NCBI taxonomy): Eukaryota > Metazoa > Arthropoda > Insecta > Diptera > Tachinidae > Tachina > Tachina grossa. Next base: position 152,359,129 of record OX465276.1, read on the forward strand.
CAAGACGAGACAGTTAAAGTTGTCGCTTGTCTACTCTTTGTCGACAAGAATTGACTATTATTAACATGCTACATTAATTTACAAAGCCTTAGAGATAAGTACGAAATTTTCAATAAGAGCCAACTGTTGCTGATAAAGAGTAGACAAGTGAATATATTTACTGTCGTCTTGATGTGACGTCGCCAACGCCATTCGCTATAAGCGGTAATATATAAAAGAATTGCTGAAAATTATAAATATTTGTGATGCGGGTAACTATATAAAGTTGGTCACGTGCGACATCGTAGGTGTACAATTTACAAAAATTTTGCATAAAAACTTTTACATGCTTTTATATTATATAAATTTAGATCAGCAAAAACTGCGACAAAAATAAATAGAGTTGCAAACGGTGGAGTGAAAAACTTAAACAAAAACTTAAGTTTAAAAACATGGAAATAACGCGCAGTGCTTGGAAAAATTGGAAAGCGTTGCTTGAAAGAAATAAAAAGTAAATTACTGAAAAGAAAAAAAAACTGAATACGAAAAAGAAAGAAAAACCAGCATTACAAATGCAAGCAAACGTTTGCAAAAACGGGGAAAAATTGAGAATGCGTCGCCAAATGACATGAAGAAGTATGTAGTTGAATACTTCTGTCAATTTGAAAATATTTTTACTCAGCTTATTTATTTATAATTTCGTAAAAAGAGCAACAGAAACAATATACACAAATATCATGATGGTATGTCATGAGTGTCATGTCACGTGCGACTGTGGTTAAAATTTAATTCACAAAAAAAAAACCTAAATCGTTTTTGGGTAAAATCAATAAGGACATAAGTGTACAACATTCTTAAATTAGCTAGTCAGTGAAACTTGGCTGAAATCAGTGTTTTAATCGTTGGCCGACAAAAACAGCTTTCGTTTTTGTCATGCATTGGTTTTTTGCAATTATCTTCAAAAGAAAAATTTAAGGATAACTTAGAGTTATAAGTTACGCTTACTGTCAAAATAAGAAACCATTTTATTTTGATTTTTTTCACTTAAGATGTGTAAGACGGTCACGTTCGACATTATGTATATAAAAAATCACAAATGTGTGTACAAACATATTTTGAAGAATAATATGTAACATAAGAGCGCCCTCCATCGTTGTGTAGCAGAATCATCGGAGGAATAAAATAAACAATAAAATGGCTACTAAACAGCGCTTCAAAATTTAATATGCCTCATTTGACACCAGAGGCGCTGCAAAAATACATTATTAAAAACGTGCAAAAAGCAGAGTTGTAAAAGAATGAAGCTTTCCTCTATCTCTACCTTCACTACCTGTCTTCTCTATCACTAGCCCTTTCCTAAAGAAGGTAACACGTAGTATTAGTAGTAGGCATTCATTGCCTGGGTGTTACTTCTTAAAAAAAATTTATACATACATGCGTAAATATTTTGTAATTTGATCATTACTTCTTTCAAAAAATGTTCGCACTAGTTTTATCTGAAATTTGTATAAGTTATTTTTCAAACTTTTTCCCCCTGGATGTAAGGTTTCAAATGAAGACTCCAGCCATTTTTTCAGGAACGTAATTTGAAGACTCATTGACAGTTATTGATTTAAGCCACAAAATTACAAAACTACGCTTTGATTTATTTCAAATATTTTTTTAAAATTCCATAATTATTATAACCAATAATCTTCTTAACTTTGTCTTTTTGTAAATAACAACAGTTTTATAAAAAAAAATATATATGTATAATGAAATAAAAATACAAAATAGAAACAAACAAAACGCAAATGTCACTGTCAATTAATGTCAATTAGCCTGACATGTTTCATTGAAGTCGAGTAGTTGAGTCTACTCGACGACTGCCCTGCTGAAAAGCAACATGCATTCGCATTCATATTTGTTTTTCTCTTTTTTTAATAAAGAACAAATAAATGTTGCGGCTTTTCGAAACAAATATGAAGACAATACAATAAAAACAATTTGAATTCGTAAACAAAATGGAACGCACAAAAAAAAGAAAAGAAAGGAAACAAAACTAAAGCCGCCGTCGTTGCTTCGGTATTCATTCAATTAACCCTTATTAGTGAAATTATAATAATAATTTCTATACTTAACACATACTTTGCACATATGTACGAGTATGTATGTATGTATGTGTATTGTACAGCCAATGAGGACATGAAGCAAGGATAATGATCAGATATATTCTGCCTTGCCAGTCAGTGTTAGTTTAATTTGGGGGTAACCCTTAATCTTTATGTTCCGCTGCCTGCAGCAGAGATCCTATTTGAGCGTGTGTTTTATTTTTATTTAATCAGTGTGTGAATAGAACTTGTGTATCATTTTGATTCATATTTTATGGTCGTATGAGTTTTGTGTTTTCGCCAAATTAAAATTATATTTATATGCTTGAATGGAATCGAATAGTAGCCAAATATGGATGCAATATCGTTTGGCAAGGCACAGTGATGGGAAGGAAGTTAGTGAGTATTGCAAAATGTATGCGCTTAATATGTTAAGAAAATCTTTCGGGCTTGATTTCCTTAATAGTTTGGAATAACTTTTAAAGCATATTTGAATGTTTCTGTGTATTTTTTTTTTTTTTTTGGATACAAGATTCACCGGATAAAAATTTAAGAACACACAGACCTAAATAATAAAAACTTTATTTGTTTTCGCAAATTACTTTTACAAATTTTTTGCTTTTAATATCTGTTGAAAACTATCGACTTTCAGTGTAATTTAATTTATGTTTTCTCATTTTCTATACCTAACGTTGCCAGATGGTTTTTCCAAAAAGCGGGACATGATCGATTAAAAAGCGGGATTTAAAAATAAATATATGTATTTTAGAAAGCGGGATGTGTAATATGCACATACATATGTAAACAGTTTCGTATGTATTTAGGAAACACAGTTTTTAACTCAAAAGAAACGCTCTTAATTTAAATAAACAAAAATATGTATAAACAAATTTTTTTTTTATCTATATAAATAAAAATTTAATCTCGTTCGTTGGCAATCGCATCAATTAACAACGTCTGCACCGATTTGGCTATCCTTTCTTAATATTCGTAGTAATTTAAAGAAATGTTATTAAGGAGTAGGCAAGTGGGCCTGGCACCACAAATATAAGTGCTACTACTTATATGTAATGGGTGTTTTTATTGAGGTATAGAACTTTAAGTTGGCATCACTTTTTTAACTGGCGGCCATTTTGTCAGCTGTCAAGTGATTAATATTTAGTTTGGTTTGCCATTTCATCATGAACAGGTTGACAAAAGAACAACGCTTGCAAATCGTGCAAATTTATTTCGAAAATAATGGTTCAGTTCGCGAAGTTTACCGCAAGCTCCGTCCATTTTATGGTCGACATAATCGTCCATCAGAGCAATTAATTCGGTTAACCATGGATCGTTTTCGCACTACGTTTACTCTATGTGATAATACGCATCCGCAGAGACGTCGAACAGTGCGCACCGAAGAAACAATTGCCGCTGTAGAGCAAAGTGTTGAAGAGGACCCGACTGAATCGATTCGCCACCGTGCACAGCAATTGGAGCTTTGTCCATCAACTTTATGGAAGATTTTGCGCAAAGATCTTGGCTTGCGACCTTACAAGATCCAGCTTGTGCAAGAATTAAAGCCGCGAGACCATGCAATGCGTCGTGATTTTGGTGTATGGGCCGAAAATGAGATTGATCTCGATGCTGATTTTCATCGCAAAATTTTGTTCAGTGATGAGGTTCATTTTTGGTTGAATGGCTCCGTCAACAAGCAAAATTGCCGCATTTGGAGTGAAGAGAATCCACATGAGACCCTTGAGACGCCATTACATCCACAAAAACTGACTGTTTGGTGTGCTCTATGGGCTGGTGGAGTCATTGGGCCATACTTCTTCCGAAATAATGCTGGAGAGTCAGTTATCGTTAATGGAGACCGGTATAGAGCCATGATAACCGACTATTTTGTTCCCGAATTGGATGGCATGAATGTGGATGAGTTGTGGTTCCAACAAGACGGCGCTACATGCCACACAGCGCACGTCACAATCGATTTATTGAAGGAAAAATTCGATGAGCGCATAATTTCGCGGAATGGACCTGTCAATTGGCCACCAAGATCGTGTGATTTGACACCATTGGATTATTTTCTTTGGGGATATGTGAAGTCGCTCGTCTACGCCAACAAACCAGAAACGTTAGGGGACTTGGAAGCCAACATTCGTGGCGTTATTGCCAACATACGGCCCCATATGCTCGAAAAAGTGGTTGAAAATTGGACCTGTAGAATTGGCTTTATTCGAGCCAGCCGCGGCGACCACATGCCCGAAATCATATTTAAACATTAATGGCATAAAATTATCCTTCCAATAAAGCCAAATTGATGGACATTAAAACGATTTTCTTGTGTTTTATTTCAATTCGAAGTTCTATACCTCTGAAAAAAACACCCGTTATGTATTTCGGGAAATGGCAACACAAATGTCAATACCCAGCTAAAAAAAATATGTATGGAGCACATATGATATCCCATATATGGTTCGGATCCGAAAAATGAGGGTATATGGGCATATATGATTATATATATTCATACATTTTCATACATGTATGTGTAAATATTCCCTCTACAGTATTCAAAGTTCACAAAATCGCACTGTTGTGCAATAAATTAAATTACTAAAATTACTTTTTTTAGATTTTGCACAGGGAGGTTGTATTTAATGATACATTTGTTTGGACAAATAATTCAAATCGAACTAAAAGTCATTTCATTCCTCATTTTAAGTCAAAAGGTGAATCAATTATTCAAAAAAAAAAAACACAAAGAAATCAGATTAAAAACTAATGCAGTTAATTATAAAAGAAAAAATAATTCGTCTGACAATAGTTTTCAATATATTTTTCAGTATATATATGAACTTTGTTTCTTATCTATAGAATTCTTTTATTTTCGATAAAATTAATGACTGGATTATCCTTTTGATTATTTGATCCACTATGTATAAAATCATGCAAGAATGGTTTTTTTGTAACAAAAGTTTTTCTTTTTTAAACGTTGAGGGCACGCATACCGCATGTATTTTCTAATGGATTTCCAGTTCACCAGTGATAAAATACCAAGTTTTTTTGATTGCAAAAACGATCTTATCTGAAATATCATGTATGCATACATTCTTATATCGCTACATATAATAAATCTTATTTCTATATATATGGATCCACATATGAGCTTCATAATTAAATTTCCATATATGAGCTCATGTTTTATAATACGTTTCATATATTAGTCCATATATTAGTTCATATATAATAGTTTTGCCATGTATAATCCCATACATTTCCATACATGAATTCATACATATTCATATATAGTTATATACATTCATATATTAAAAATATATGGACCATATATAATTTTTTTAGCTGGGTAGCTAAAATCTGCCAACACCATAATAAAGTTTGAATTTATTTTTTAGTATAATCGTACTCACAACGTTTTGATGTGCAAGTGCGATTTGTTTTGTTTGCAGTGAGTTCAGAAAATCAATTTGAGAAAACAATGGAAATTTGAAGAGAAGGTTTTCGTTGGATTATTTTTCACAACTTTCGACATGGATTATCTTAACAAGAATGTGCCGATGAACTCAGTTCTTTATATGGCGATATAGTGAATTCAACCGTGGTCATAGTTCCGTCGCCAACAAATTCCGCGAAGTTCGTCCAAAATCGGTTGTTGTGCCACAAAACATCGATGCAGTGCGCGAACTGATAATGCAAAATCGTCATGTCACATATTGTGAGATAGAGGCATCCTTGCACATTAATTCCATTTCAATATATTCCATTTTACATAAACACTTAGTTGTAAAAAATTTGTTCTCGCTCAAAAAAAAAAAAAAAAAATGTCGCGTCACGTGGTGCGTCTTTTGAAACGTGTATAAAATCGTGACAGGTGACGAATCATGGATATATGCTTATGAGCCGGAAACAACACAGCAATAGAGATTTAGCATTACCGAGTTAGAGAATATGAAGGGCAGTATGATTTATTTCGTAAAGTAACTCCACATTAAATTCTATCAAAACTTATCTTGAAGAGAGGATAGCAGGGGGTTACTCTCTATTGCGTTGCAAAAGAAAAATGATACACACACATTTGGCTTTGGCATCTATTATATTTTCCCTTTCGCTAGTCTGAAATCAGCTAATTCTGTAATGCGAAAGTGTCTATCAAAATCGTTCGATCAGCGCAAATATCTTGCGATAGATAAATATCAAACGCAGCGGGAGATAAACATTTGATTAGGTTGAACAAATATTTAAATTTATAATTTTAAATTGCTATTTTTAGAAAAAAAAATACATTACATTTTGTGATCACACATCTAAAAATCTAAAATCAAAGTGAAATGTAATAAGCCAAATATATACATATGCACTATGTAAGTATATAAAAAGCTAACATTCACACTGGAGGCTACTATGTAATTCGAAACGACAGCAAATGAATTCGAATTTACATGTTATAAGCAAAGCATTTTCTTTCCTTCCGAATTACACAGTAGATCCCCTGTGCTTTAATTTTCTGTTGAAGTATAAGTGCTCGCTTTTGGCCGGTCTAACCATCTACTTCTCCAATCACACCAGGAATGCCGCACGTGTTGTAAAAATATTTTTCTACTTATTGTTCCCTCTTCGGCAACTAAATCAAATTTTATATGCATGGGGAATAGTATTCTCTCAATAGTTTTGTAGTAGTTGGGAGTTGATGTGGATATCCGTGAAGTTTAGCCCGTATTGAATAGCATTTAGAACACATAGAAACGCTTCCTTATTGAAATGGAAATTTTGTATTTGTAAAGCTAAAATAAAGCAATATTTATTTGAGAGCATACTCGGATACAGATTTTTTCTTACCTGCGAGGTCCCATCTCTCCTCTTGCAACTCGGTATATACGTTCGACATTTTCCTCATTATCAACCATAAACGTACATAAACCATCACTTAATTTTACTTTCAATTAAAAACTGTTATCATTTTTTATTTAACTTTGATTTTTTTAAATGAAATTATTTTATACATATATTTTCAAATTTCATTACTGTCAACCATGGTACAATTATACTAGGTACATGCACGACTACAACAAAACAAAAAACACATGAATTTTGTTGGTATAAACAAACGTATAATTGTCAGAAACAGATGCCTTTTGTTTATAAAAATAACAATTACAGGGTAACTAAAGTACAAATGCAGGCGCGGCATTCAGGAATCATTATAGTCATTCAGTGTTGCCAATAGGTGAGTAATTACACAGAGTGTGCAATTACTCTCATGTGTAGGCCATATAATTACATTACATTAACTTACACAAAAGATGTGTAGTGTAATTTTCTTCAACATATAATTGGAAACACAGCCATGTGTAATTTCATTGGCAACACTGTAATCATTTTATGAACACACACACATATAGTTTGACATCTATTCGTACTGTATATATTAACAGGCTGGGCTTGTACATGTACCTGTTATAATTGTATCATGCTGTCAACCTTTACAATATTTTCTTTTGCAATACCAATGTTGACACTTTTTCAAAAAATTTTTTTAATAGTGTTAGAAAATAGTAACAGCATTATTTATAAAAATTATTAATTATTAAGTTTTTATTAGAAAGCCTTTATAAAGCTTTTTAATAAAAACTTTGAATGAAAATTTGTTTTAAAAAGACTTTATAAACATTTAATAAGTTTTATAAATAAAGCTGCAAATAAACAAAGGCGTAATATAAAAGAAATTAAAAAAATTCTTATTCTAATTTTTTATTTTTATTTAATGCATTTCAAAATAAAAATAAAATAAGAAACACACATTGTTTGTTGAGTGATCGTGATTAAAATGTTAAATTTTTTTTTCATGAAATATTCATTCCCCATTAATATAAATTTGCTATCGCGAATTTCATGGGAACGTTTTCTTCCGGTATCAATAATGCGTATATAAAAGACGGGAAGAAGATTTGTAAGCTTAAAAATTAATGATCAAACAGAATTGCGGCATAAACACATTTTCCATACAAAATGACACAAAAAACTAGCACCAGAAATCTATTTTATTTTGATAACGTTTTTTCTAATGCTCTCTCAACAATGCTACCATACTTTCATACATTTTGTCAACAAAACTACATAGAAAAATAAGCACAAAAGAAAAAAATTAGAGAGCATTTGAATTTACTGCCGTAGATTTTATTATGTTCTTTGACAGCGATTTTTCCTGAAGTTGTGGACTATTCTGTTTGATCATTTAATTGAAAATCAAAAATCAGATTTTGTTTTTCAAATGAAATGTTTTTAAGTGTAAAGTTGTGTTTTTAAATATTTCAGATGTAGTAGAAAAAATTATTTAGTAGTTCTGATTCCATCCGGACGGGAGTGGAAGGTAGGCATAATGGTAAGAGAATATGACGTCAGAATTTACACTGATGGATCAAGAATGGTCTGCGGCGTCGGCTCTGGAGTATTTTCAGGAGATCTTGGTATAGAATGCTTCTTTAGTCTCCCTAACGAAGCCACTGTATTTCAGCCTGAAATTTTGTAATATGGTTCGATACCGAATGCTATAATCTCATACTGACATAACGTGATCGAATCATCCCGTTATCGAAAGTGCGATTAGACCCCTGTTTTTTTAGATTCTTTTGATACTGAATATTTGATAACCGTTATATCTATTACCATTCCTTATCTTCTTCAAATGAGCATATTTTGGTATCAACTGTATTCCTGGCTATCACATATCAAAAAATCAACAGGATCAAGGAATTATATTTTTACTTTTGGCCAGCTAAAAGTGCAAAAAGTCACAGTGAGTGGAGGTGATAAAGTTAAGTCCTGAAGATCATATAGAATCAGTTTAATCAGATCGAATAGGTCACACCGCTCAATGAAGTGAATCGTTGGATTGAACTCCATAGATTGTTCCTGAGCGGCACAACCCTTAAGTCTCTTAAGTACCATACTGAGTTGCCTAAGCAGCCACGAAATACATCTAGACGTGCTTAACCAACAACAAACAAACTTTTTTTTTAAATTAAAAAAAAATAGCACTTATGAAAATTGTATTACTTCAAATAAATTTTTATATTACATCTAATAATTTTTGAACAGTTTTGGGCGTAAAAAAATGTATCCCACATATGTATGTATGTATGTAAACAAAAACTATCAAACTATACATTTTTTCATTGTTAAATTAATTTCTAAAAGTCTTATAAAATAATATTCCGCAAATAAGTTTTCCATCAACACGTACTTGATGAGCAAAAAAAAAAAAAAAAAACTAGTTACACCCCATTACAAAACACTCTTGTGCAAAAATAAATGCTACCTCCCTCCTCACAAAAACAAAAACTATGACAAATTTTCAACAAATCTCACCCTCTGTTCACAGATGTAGCAGCCAACGTTCATTATTATTATTTTTTCCTTAATTTCACATAAAAAGCCATGAAAATCTCATAAATAATGGCAGGAACGATACGCTATAAAAATTAAATAAAAATCAAAAGACAAACCAAACACATTTTTTTTTTGTTTGGAATTCGATAACAAGCGATAAGTAATGAATACAATATTAAAATAATGAGTGAACGAATGAAAGATACATATGTATGTAAGTAGATAGAAATGTGTTTTAGATTCATTATTTTAACAAGGTTTAGGATCAGATGTTTAATGGAAACAAAAAAAAAAATCACGCAGAAAATTTTGGTACGAGCTGCATATTTCACAAACATTGAATAGCAGCGTCTTCCTCAGTCACAAGAGCAGCCATTATAAAATATTAGAGATATTATTTGTTGTTAAATACTACAGCACAAGATACAAATGTATCAACATGGCGGCGCAGGCAGGCGTCATTATATTATAAAAATTTATACATACTGGTTGGTATCTTCCATAATAAATATAATAATGAGCAGCATGTTTTTTGTTTCTTTTTTAAAGTAAATAAAAAATATACTGCAATAAGAAAAGATCTTATAGAATACGAACACGATTCATATAAAAGTTGGGAAATTCGTAAAGAGGGGATGATGAGTCCCGTGCGTGCTATAGAAGCATTTTCTCGAATATTTGTTTTTGTATAATTTCCATATGCTTCTTCTTTTGCAGTTGTTCATTGTTAAAACAATTTCTCTTTTCGAGATTTTATTGTGTCTTGTCTAGGGATGTAACCAATGTTCGCATTCGCTTTCGCATTCGCTAAAATATATGCGAATATTTCAAGCGAATACTAAAGACAAAAAAAAATTGTACTTCTTTTACGAAAATAGTTTACATATTTATGATTTTTTAACAGGCTAAAGTTCGTATCGCTTTTTAAGCCAAATTACATGTGATAATTATTAATGAACAAATAACACCAAAGTTAGTTGTAAATATTCTGACAACACATAGTTGAACGGAACAGCCAGCCGTTTTCGAAGGCCACTAAACCTTCATCATCAGCGTTCTTTTGTGTTTGGTCCACTGTGTGTGGTGTCAGTTGATGTAGATTTCTGCTTTGTATACTTAGCATTATTGCAAATGGAATATGTGAATTGTTTGATTCATCGTATTTCAATTTGCTGAAAGCTTTTTTGTATTGTAAGCTCAATTTTACCATCTCTATATTTAGAACAGTCTTACCATTGTCGTTTTGTTCTTTTACTAATTATACACATGTTAGTTAATTTGCTTGCCAGCCGTTTTCAAAGGCCACTAAACCTTCATCATCATAGTTCATAGTTTACGATTAACAAATTAACGATTACGATTAACAATAACAAACGTCAAAAAAACGAAAATAATTTCAAGCAGCATGAAAAAAATGCATATAAGCTTTCTAATCAAAGCTTTAACATTTTAGCGGGAAACTTTTCCATCAATAAGTGCTCATAAGTATCAAAATGAAACCAAAATCCAGCAGTGGTTGGAAATATTTTTCAGTTTTTGAAACAGAAAAGGCAGTGTTTGATTTGCCCGAAAATATATTCTACTTAAGACTACTAGTCTATTCAAACTTTTGAAAAATGTTGAGCACCATTCATTACTTCGTACAAAAAATTTCAAATACAACCACGATTAACTAGAGCTTGTTTGTTATAAATTCCACGCGAAGCAAATGTCATTCATATTATTTCGCATGAAAACTTAAAATGTTGAAGATATATTTTATATGTTTTTCCCAAGAGGAACAGAGTACTACTTCTTCAAAATTTTTTCATGAAAAATTCATTCCACTTTCTTTTAATAATGGGTGTTTTTTATTGAGGTATAGAACTTTAAGTTGGCATCACTTTTTTAACTGGCGGCCATTTTGTCAGCTGTCAAGTGATTAATATTTAGTTTGAATTGCCCTTTCATCGTGAACAGGTTGACAAAAGAACAACGCTTGCAAATCGTGCAAATTTATTTCGAAAATAATGGTTCAGTTCGCGAAGTTTACCGCAAGCTCCGTCCATTTTATGGTCGACATAATCGTCCATCAGAGCAATTAATTCGGTTAACCATGGATCGTTTTCGCACCACGTTTACTCTATGTGATAATACGCATCCGCAGAGACGTCGAACAGTGCGCACCGAAGAAACAATTGCCGCTGTAGAGCAAAGTGTTGAAGAGGACCCGAATGAATCGATTCGCCACCGTGCACAGCAATTGGAGCTTTGTCCATCAACTTTATGGAAGATTTTGCGCAAAGATCTTGGCTTGCGACCTTACAAGATCCAGCTTGTGCAAGAATTAAAGCCGCGAGACCATGCAATGCGTCGTGATTTTGGTGTATGGGCCGAAAATGAGATTGATCTCGATGCTGATTTTCATCGCAAAATTTTGTTCAGTGATGAGGCTCATTTTTGGTTGAATGGCTACGTCAACAAGCAAAATTGCCGCATTTGGAGTGAAGAGAATCCACATGAGACCCTTGAGACGCCATTACATCCACAAAAACTGACTGTTTGGTGTGCTCTATGGGCTGGTGGAGTCATTGGGCCATACTTCTTCCGAAATAATGCTGGAGAGTCAGTTACCGTTAATGGAGACCGGTATAGAGCCATGATAACCGACTATTTTGTTCCCGAATTGGATGGCATGAATGTGGATGAGTTGTGGTTCCAACAAGACGGCGCTACATGCCACACAGCGCACGTCACAATCGATTTATTGAAGGAAACATTCGATGAGCGCATAATTTCGCGGAATGGACCTGTCAATTGGCCACCAAGATCGTGTGATTTGACACCATTGGATTATTTTCTTTGGGGATATGTGAAGTCGCTCGTCTACGCCAACAAACCAGAAACGTTAGGGGACTTGGAAGCCAACATTCGTGGCGTTATTGCCAACATACGGCCCCATATGCTCGAAAAAGTGGTTGAAAATTGGACCTGTAGAATTGGCTTTATTCGACATTTGACATTTCACATGAAATATTCAACAGAGTACCAGGCTTAGGGCCAAAGTACGAATGGGTTGATTGCCTAACATTTTGTGAATTTATTTTTAGTTATTATCTATACTAATTTTAATGTAGGGCCTAATTTTGTAAAACGCAACGCTTGTGTTGAGAAATTTTGTATGTAGGTTATTTTTGTAATTTAAATTTTTTCTGTATAAAATTTGTCAACGCTTAGCGTTGCATTTTACAAAATAAGGCCCAGAATTTCTGTTTTAAAAATTTGTATTTTTAATAAATTAATAAATATTTGCTCAATTTAAATAAAATACTATATGTAGGAACTCTATGTATATAATACAACTACATATTCTTGTACAAATTTATTTATTATGTGGTTTTTGAATGTATTGTAATATTTGCATTCGCTTTCGCATTCGCATTCGCTTTCGCAAAAATTAAAATGTGTTATTCGCTTTCGCATTCGCTAAACTGGTATTCGTTACATCCCTAGTCTTGTCTTTCTTTTTAAGCATGATAATTAAAAGTTATATTGACATTAGGTTTCTATTAACATCATGTTTGATTTTGTTATATTTTTATTTTTTTTTGAGGCTTTGCTGTCAGAGAGTCATAATTCAAAAGAGAAGTTGCGTATATAAAGCAGAAGTCTACATTAACTGACACCACACACAGTGGAAAAAACACAAAGAACGCTGATAATGAAGGTGTAGTGGCATTCGAAAACAGCTAGTTGTTCCGTTTTACTACGTGCTTGTCAGCATATTTAAAATTAACTTTGGCTTACAAAGCAATACGAACTTTAGCCTGATCAAATCATAAATATAGAACAAATGTTATTAAACACACTCACCTTTTGGGAGGAAAAGTGCATTTCATTCTATCTTTAAGTTGTTAGTAAATTCCAAACCTTACATTCGTTTAATCCTTGGACAAACACATTGTTCTGGCCAGGCATATTTTATTTTTGAGCGTTAATTAAGATACTTCTAGTTAAGGTAGATACCTGTATTTCCCGGTAGCCACCTAAAATATTGTTGGCTTTCTTTCTGTAAAAAAAAAAATCAAAAACTATCGTTCCAACACGACGAAAACTGCAAAAGAAAAAGTTACCCCTCGAACAAACACATATGCCTGGCCAGACCTATAAGCACCCTAGTAGCTCTATAAGCCCTTGAATCTTTCATTGGAAGACCGTTGAATATTCCCAGCAACATGCTGCCTAAACAACAAAGCGGCAGTAGTACACTGAATTCCAGAAAAGATTGCAGAATTTGTATCACGCAAGACGAAAAGCTGCGTTGGAAGACACGTTTTTACTGCACCAAATGCACTAAACCTGTGTGCCAACAACATTCTAAAGTTGACTATACTTGTTTTTCATGCATTCAACAAAATGAATAAAATTTTTTTTACTTTTTTATCAAAACAATATACGAGCATACTTCATTCAATTCAAAGTTACGGTACCCTTTTTGCCATACAAATGCATGAAAACGTATAGGGGTCTGGCCAGACATATGTGTTTGTTCGAAGGTTTCAGAATATGTGTTTGACGGGGGGTTAATGTGAGTTTTTTACGTTATGACCGTCCTAAAAAGCTCGATATAATTTTTAGTCATAAAATATGTTTACTTTATACTGTTGGTCAATTAGTTGAGGTTAAACGTGCCATCGAATGTATGTTCGGTAGATCGTTTGAGTTATACCATTGAATATAACACTTAAAATTTCGTATTCTAATGTGTCACTCAGTGGAGTATTTCGGATATATCTAAACTCTTATTTGTGAACTTTGAGGGGGATTGTGGATATTACAAGGAAAGTCATAAAACTAGCCTTCCTAGTAAAAACATACAAATTTAAGAAAAAATTTTCTTATTTCCCAACATAATCTCCTTTAAGCTCGATACACTTTTCCCAGCGATGTTCAATAGCTTCGATAAGCAGTCAAAATAGTGATCCTTCGCATACTTTTCCACTTCATTGTTGGAAAATCTTTTACCACCGAGCAAGTTTTTCAACTTTGAAAATAGAAAATAATCTGAGAAAGCTAGATCTGGCGAATAAGATTGATGAAGCAATTCAAACTTTAATTAATTGATTTTGCCCATCGCAATAGTAGATTTATTGGCCCTTATCGTGGTTGGCGTATTTCCACTTCGACTGCGACAATTTGGTCATGGATTAAAGAAAACATGAAGTGTTCTTTAATCTCTTCCAATAACGTTGCAGTCAAAGTAGAAATACTCCCACATCCATAAAGGGAGTTGTCTTGATTAAACGAAACTTTCTCTGTCGCGAAATGGGGCCTTTTTGGCTTTAATTTCATCACTCAAACGCTGCAATAACATAATACTCGCTGTTGCTTTCCCCTTTGAAGAAAAAACCAATAAAAATTATTCCAGAGCATCCCAAAAAATAGACACCAAGAACTCGCTTGCAAATGGCACTGTCTTCATCTTCTTTGAACACGATTTCCCCATTCCCGTCCACTGCTTTGACTCTTACTTTGTCTCAAGTGCGCAGTGGAGGACCCCTGTTACGATTCAATACAAAAAACTCGGCTTAATTGAGAAGGAACATCGCCAAAGACTCTATTGAAACAATTTCACTGAGCTGTTCTTGTTCTATTGTGAGCACAGCTTTTTTTTAATTTTCGATCTGGGACGATGATGGCGACAACGTTCATAGTGATGGAAAGCCGGTTGTGGACTTCGTTCTGACCGTATATAGTTTAATAGATGATAGTTGTCATCGAAAAGTAGATCGGAAAGTCAAATAAGCATTATATTGCATGTCATTGCCACCATTGCACTGCTGCCTTAAAAAACAACGTGCAAAAAGCGGAGTTATAAAAAGATGAAGGTTTCTTCCTCGATCTCTTCCTTTATTACCTTCCTCATCACCTGACTTCTTCTACTACTATTACTGGGTAACACCTAGTAATAGTAGTAGAACTTCATTGCCTGAGTGTTACTTATCTTTAAAAAAGGTCTTGAATGGTGTCTGTCTACATTCCGATCCAACCCCTACTTTAAAAAGACGACTCATGCCGGTGATTGGTGAGGTATTCTTCTGGTGTACATTAGGTGGTTGAGAGCAAGCATAATCAACCAGACATTTTTCTACGCGGATCGTTCCGGTATTAAATGATGCCTTATAGAGGGTTCTACCATATGATAAATACCCTACACTAGCGCCATCTACGGCAAGACTCTTGAGTAGCGCGAGATTAGGTGTCTCGAAACACTTCAGCGAGAGCTTGAGCTTGCCAGTAAGATGATGAAACTTTCGAACAGTACTTGTAAGCATTAGTGACGACATCGAACTAGGTGGTAACGAGTTCTTTTATACAATTTGACATTAAAAATTGCAGTTTTAACCTACTATTAAATCTTAGAGTAATTGTTAATGTAAAATTTTATGGTAAAACTTGTTAAGATCATATTCAATTTTGCCACGTATGCTAGCTTCTTGCTAGTTTTTGCTTATACATAGGGCCGTAGGATCCTAACCTAATTAAGTTTGATAATTTTTTATTAGGTATCTCCCCAACATCTCTTATTAAGAGCTCACAGTAAAAGTGCCATCCGAAACGAATTTCATTAATATTGTTTGCCCCTCTTTTCAACCCAACTTAACCTAATTTTTCTTGGAAGATAGAGCCTCCTCCGTTATGGAGAACTATGTTCAAGCAAGCTATATAAAGGTCGCTAGAAGTACAATCTATGTACACATAGAGGCGCAAGCGACTGCTTAAACTGTTTATTCATTTCATTTTCATACAATTCTTACTAGAATAAGTTCCGCAAACCTTAAAGGCTTGGTTCGCAGTATTAAGGCATGCACTTATGTACTTATTCTGCCAGAATCTGTCGTTAGAACCTTGTTATTTTGGTTTTATTGTATAGTCTAATTTAAAGTCAAAGCCCTCTATAAATACTTGCTTCTTTTGTATCAATTAAATAAAAAAACTTTCATTTATTAACTAAAGAAGGGTTTCACAAAAGCCCTTAATTATTGTTTGGGTTATTTATTTTTCTTTTTCTGTCTAATTTGCCTTTTAGTGCTCATGTAGTTTGTTTGTTTGTTTGTTTATTTGCTGCTGCTGCTGCTGCTGCTACTGTCATTTGTAGTTTTTATTATAATTTGATGATTGATAAAGTGTTTTTTAAACATTGTTAACTTATTAAAATGTTGTAATTGTATATAATGGTTTTCAAACAAATTTCTTCCCTATAAAAAACAAACCAACAGCGCTTTATTAGTTAAAAAAAAACTTGTTTACAAATTATAGACTTCAGGGGTGTTTTGAGAATAAAAGGTGGACTTTTATAATGATTGATAATTAAGAAGATGGACTATATTAGAGACCAAAATAATGTAAGCTTCGAGTGGTGTTTGAAAAAAAATAACTAAAATTTGTAACGAATTTCCATCGTCTCACGTCCAATCGTTCGAAATTAATGCTAGCACCGCCGCATATCACTCAAAGAATTAGAACTAAAAAAGAAATCATTTAAAATAAATTCAATCGCTAGAGGTAAATACTATTCATCGCTATTCCAGTGATCAACATCCATGTCACGTCAATACAATACCAAAAAATTGGGGCCTGTGCTACTTGCTCTCAAGAAATTTTTTTTTGTTATTGACTGTCTAATTCTGTTCCCTGAGGTCTAGAAAATAGCACAAGCCTGCCAATACCACTCAGTTGTTTTAGACAGCTGGTAGACAAACGCCAAGCTTTTGGTATTATATTGACGTAACGACGATGTTGACAACTGTAATATGGAGGATGATGGCCTTAAAATTCCCTAAAATATTTAAATCGATATGGTTCCATCGGCCTATAAACCACAGTTAAGATAAAACCATAACAATAAGCTCAAAGATTAGAGAGAAAAATCAGCATAACGTTTAGTATAAATTACATCGGCATAATGTTGTATATTTCGGTATACCAATTTTCTAATTTGACAAGCTATTGGGTGAAGAATGCCTTCTGGACAATTTAGAAGTGCATGAAATCGAAGTGATTTTTTGTCATCAAGAAATATTTATAATTTCAAGATGAATAGCAGCAACATTAATTAAATTTATTTAAAAACAAATTCTAAGACTACACGTGTCGGAATTATTTAAAACTATTTCCGAACAATTGCTCCTTTAACTCCTCCTTTAACACCCTCAAAAATAACTAAACAATAAAAATCAAATATATTACAATTAATTGTAAAAAAAAAAATAATTGTAATAAAAAATAAAGAAAACAAATTACAAGGAAATATCTTTTTGGCAAAAAATACCAAAGCGGAAGTTTGCCGCCAATACATAAAAAAAATAGAACAACTAAGAAGTACTTAAAACCTTAAAAGTATTTTGTTCTTTTTGTTAATAAACAAACAAAACAATTTAACAAAAACCCAATAAAAGTTAATACTCCAAATCCTAAAACAATACGAATTTATAAAGCAACTGACCAAGGACTTATGAAAAATGGACAACAAGGAGGCAGGCAGGTATATACAATCATATTTGGCAATAAGAAGCACGCTTTCAGCAAACGTGTATTAATTGATTATTTTATGAATTGGAAAATTGTATTATTTCGTTTCACAGAAAATTTGCAAAGATTTCTACATGTGGCAGCTGCTAAGAAAGATACTTTTTATACAAATAAAATTTCTTGTATATTGTTAAATATTCAATTATTCATTAATTTTAAGGGCCATTGATTTTTTTGCATTGATATAAGTCGATTTTGTGGTTCCGTACACAAAATATTATGAGGTTTATTTATCAAATCCATAGAAAATTTGTTTTATAAACCATTTATAAGTCAAACATATTTCCCTAACCGTAAAAAAGGCTTAAGCGACATAATTTTCGAACTTAATTTTTCTTATTAAAATCGATTATTAGAGATCGTAAATAATCGATTTTTTGTCAAAAAAAAAAAAAAAAAAAAAAAAAAAACGATTTCCAAAATTTGTGTCTTTGTTCTTCGAACCCTCTCGATCAAGTCATCTTTCAAACAGAAAAAAAACTAAATGAAAATCGGTCCAGCCGTTTGGCCTGTACGTGGACACGGACAGACACACAGATACACAGACACACAGACACACAGACACATCCTACAAACTTATAACACCCCTTTTTTTAGTCGGGGGTTAAAAATAATTTTAAACGAAAAAGCTGCCACCAAAGAAAACTGTAATAATAATTTTTTAACTGTTATATGAGATGTTTGAATATTCCGAAATACCACTTTATAGGAATATAAAATACTAATAGAATGATTTTAAAATTTCTCCGAAATACCACTTTTTAGGAATATAAAATATTAATAGAAAGATTTTAAATATGTATATCAATGTTATACTTGAAAAAACAAAAATTTGTTTCGCATAAATATTTTTAGGGAAAATACAGTACAAAATTGGATAAAATGCAACAAATGTAAAAAGTTTCGGTTTTAATTTTGCAATAAAAACTGATGAATTTTTAATAACGAAAAAACGAATATGAACTCAACTGTTATACAATAAACAATAATACATATACAGGGCAATTATGAATAAAATTCCGTGAGAAATTTCTCCCTTTTCCAATTAGAATGTTTTGTTTTCCCTATCACTTGGAATTAATTATTTCCCGGGAGAAATTTCTTACGGAATTTTATTCATAATTGCCCTCATAATATTTGCTAAAAGCAATCATTTACAAAAAGATATGATATGAAAATGATTATAAGCTTTTATACAAACTGCTATACACAGTGTTATACAAAGTGTTATACAAACTGTTATACAAACAAAACGAAATGCATACAAAATGTGTTACACCAACTGTTATAAAATCTGATATCAAACTGCAAATATTCAAAATTTTTTGGTTTTGCATATTATAACAACAACAGCTACTAAACACTGTTATTCAAAAACTTGGATACGGAAAAAAATGTTATACTATAAATTAAAAATTAAATCTTTACCCAAAATTATGTGAGTACTTTCCAAGAAATTTTTGAGCAATTAGTTATTATTTGCAAAATTTTTATTTTGAATAAAAAACTTAATGTATTTCATTGGAAGAGCCATCCTAGTCAGAATTTTAAGAAATTAATATACATATTCGAGTATTTTTCGACTATTGCGCGCGATTAAAATAATCATAAAGGGTGTCCCAACAAGAACGCATGATTTAAATTTGGCGCCATTCGAAGTGTCATTGTTTGACATTTGAACAATTGTTATTGTTTGCTAGTAGAAAGTACGAGGTTAGTAAAAATGGAGCGCTACACGAATGAACAACGCATTCTCATTGTGAAATTGTTTTACCAAAATGGTGAAAGTTTTGCGGCTACAGTTCGCAAATTTGCGATCAATTTGGGGTCACAATAATGCTCCAAAAGAGTCAACTGTAAAGAGGTTAATGGATAAATTTGCCGAAACTGGGTCTGTTAGTGATGTAAAGACAACAACGCGCCTTCGACCAGGTCGATCGACCGAAAATGTTGCAGCTGTACGTGATGATGTCGCTCACACGCAGGTCAAGCGCAAACAGTCAATGGTGTTCGGTATCGTGAAATGATAACCAGTTTTTTCGTGCCTAGAATTGAAGAAATGAATGTGGAGGGCATGTGGTTTCAACAAGACAGCACCACATGTCATACAGCCAGAGAAACAATTCAATTGCTACATCAGTCATTTCCCGGTCGTGTTATTTCGCGTTTTGGAGACCAGAATTGGCCGCCTAGATCGTGCGATTTAACACCATTAGACTTTTTTCTTTGGGGTTTTTTGAAGTCGATGGTTTACGCGAATATGCCGACGACGACTCAAGCCTTAAAAGAGGAAATTGGAAGCTGCATTAATGAAATACCGCAGCATTTATGGAAAACGGCCATTGAAAATTTCATTAAAAGATCGCGTGTGTGCCAGCAAAGCCGCGGCGGCCATCTGCCCGATTTGTTGTTCCACACATAACCTCATTTTGTCTACTTTACGATATAATAAAGATTCACGATTTATTTTTTTTAATATCTGTGTTTTATTTAAAATTTAAATCTTGCGTTCTTGTTGGGACACCCTTTATATACGCTCGTTTGCGACTCGAAAAATACTGTTCATTCGGGGGGAAATGATACCCTAGCCGCGACTCTTCTAAAATATTCTTTTATGACTCGTGCTTCTGATCAATTTCTACTCATTTTCGAGACAGTTTGTGTTAGTACTCGCAATCACTTGCAAGTCTTTTTCGACTCGTATGCCTGACTAACTGCCAGTTCATAGAAGCCATGTGGAAATTCTCGTATGTCCATTTATACTGAAAACAAAAACAAAGTACTCAAAATTGGTTTTTGTTTTCATTATTAATAGACAGCCGAGAATTTTTACATGGCTTCTATAAACTGGCAGTAATATAACAATTTATGCGCTCACTTTGGAGTAAAAATAACTGTTCTTACGGGAGAAAATGGTACCCTAGCCGCGAATATCAATATGAAACTGTTTCCGTTGCTTGTTTGCCTTGATTCAATATCACTTAGAAAATTTTCTTGGCAATAAATTTTTTTCATTTTGAAACATAATATCTTATTTTCCAATCTTTTAATTTTTTTAGCTGACATTACCTTTTTTGTTTCAAGTTTTCATATAAATTTATAAAACTCATTTGCTTCAAGATTCGTAAAAAAAATTTGTCCCGTTATAAGCATTCGCAACAGCAAAAGGTTAAAAGAGTCACATTTCGAGCATAAGCGTGATCAATTTATGATTGACAGCATTCTGTACATTTTGTTTTTGTTTTTAAACAAATCACTTTCTAAGCATATCTGGGAATCATTTACGAGCCTTGTTTGAAGGGGAGGGGTCTACTCTATAATTCGAAATGAAAGAATATGCTTTCGCATTTTTTTTTTTCGTTTCGAATTACACACTAGACGACCCCCAGAACTGATTAATCAGTTTTTGCTCACCCTAAGTCCCGGTTCACATACGTCAACTTTTGTTGATCGACTGTAAAAAGACGTAGAAGGATATACAAATATCTTTTTTCATACAGATGAATTTCAAGTTGAAAAACAAAAGTTCAAGTGCGTAAACCACATGTATGCAATAATATTTCGAAACAATCACAATAAAATGCAAACATTTTGTTCACGTGAAATATCTCGCGTGAACAAAAAATTATGAACAAAATTAGAAAATAGTATACACACATTTCACGCGAACTCTTATTCCCGATAAGCGTGAATAACTAATAATTTTAATATAAAAAAAGGTCTGAAAATTTTTCATGAAAGATACTGCAGCTAATATTTTGAATGAAAAAACCTATGTATACTCGTACCAAATTGTTTATTGCCTTTATGCATTTCGTTTCGTTTGTTTCGTTTCTGGTTAATAAACTCATCAGTAGACTTAAACCAAAAAATTTTTGAAATAAGCAAAAAAAACTTCAAAAATA
Organism: Tachina grossa; assembly: GCA_949987645.1. NCBI lineage: Eukaryota > Metazoa > Arthropoda > Insecta > Diptera > Tachinidae > Tachina > Tachina grossa. Next base: position 152,381,060 of record OX465276.1, read on the forward strand.
CTGAAATAAGTTTTTTCTTTTAAATACCGCGTGTAGGGTATTTTCTAACTATCAAAGGCAATCTTGTAAATTATTAATGGAATTTTTGCATGCATAGAAAGAATTTATTCTATGACTTATAATAAAAAGTCACAAAATGTAAGTAAATTTGACATTAAAATGTGTTAAGTACCTACTTAAAGATGTCAATAAAGCAAGGACCCTCCTCTATGACAAATTTTCAATGTTTGTTGGTTTATTGTTTGAATTACACAATTAATAAGATTTTATAGCCACTTAACAGATTCTAAAACGCACGTACAAACAAACAGATGTATGTATGTTCTTATTCCCAGCTAGCATTTTGTATCATAATCGAATCTTTTCCGAATCAGCTTGACGGGAAAAATAACAGCGATCAGAAATTATACTCCCGTTGTGAAAAATGGTACCCTACAGATGAATCACACCAAAGAAACATTTATGATACGATTTGCTGATTAATTGTTGAACAATTTTTTCTAGTATTATATTATTAAATCACCTTTTTTGCGGTTGCTTTGCATTTTGTTCCTCTATTTTCAAGAAATCAATATTTGATCATATATATGAATCATAAGTTAATCCTCTTTCAATCACTCAAGTGATAAATCAGTTTTAATCATCAAAAGCGATCTGAGGAGAATCATATAAGAGATTTCTGCAAAAAATGATCACCCAAATGCTAGCTGGGTTGCAACAGAAAAAAGGGTCCTGTCTTTACGTGTATAGGTGTGTGCGTGTGTCCTTTCATTCATCACAAAATGATCGAACACTCGTGTTAAATTTTTTTTTTTTGAAAACGAAAGAGAACATAACCAACAACTCATTGATACAAAAGTTACAAAAGAACAATTATCAAAAAATAAAATTCTTATAAAACTATAAATAAGTACAATACAAAAATAAAATTTAAAAAAAGAGTCTAATAAAACTGAATGAAATGAATAGAAAGTAAAGAAAAAAAACTTTGTGAAATAATACGAAAATCTATTTAAAATTTCTTTTGACAAATAAACATTTTTGCAACAATGGCTTAAACAAAATGAGGAACATTTTGCCGCCGAAAATTCTAAGAATTTTTCAGTTTTGTCAGACATTAAGGCGTCTAGGCTCGTTATGTCATTCTATAAGAATAAAAGTCACATGGATCAAACACAGCTTAGAGATGATGAAAGAGACATTTTTTTGTGTTTTCCGTTTTTGTTTGAGAAACCTTATTTGTCAATCTTTAAAATAGATTTAAGAATTAGTTATTTTTGTGTTATAATTGCAGGAATGTTTTCTTTTAAAAATTTTAAAAGAATTTATACTATGAATTTTCCAGGACATACCGTAATTATATAAAATTGTAATTGGTTTTTGACGACTACTTTGAGAAAAGTACAGAGTTGCATCTAATGAGATTACCGAGTATTTAATGTTCCTTGCCTGGGTCCTAAAATCGGCTTAATTTTCTTACATCTAGTCGTGTGTACTTACATATTCAACTTTTTTGACGGCAGTTTCAATAATATCCTCCTTAAAAACTTCAACTGCATCTTCTTAGCTGGTTCAAAACAATGATACAGCTGAATAGCCCAAGAAAATCATCAAGACGGTGTGTGCATACATATTTTATTGCGTCTTAACTTGCACATGGCATCCAAATATCTTCAAGATGGTACTAGGCATATTATCCCGATCCAAAAACCCTGGTGTTATTTATCTCGGTGCACGTATCCTGCAGAGTATCAGTTATTTGAAGCGTGATCGTCACGTCGCTCCTGAAAATAGAATTATTTCAATATTGAAAAACGAATGAATTATCGATGAAAATTTAAAAGTTCCAATACATTAAAATATATTCAATTTGAAAAGCAATATTCTAGTATTATAGCAGGTAGAATTGGACCATGTTTGGCATCTATTACAGTGAAAATCGATTCCTTCCTGGGACATTATCACGTAATAGTACGTAGTACTGAGCTGTTAATATCGCCCATAACTTTAAAGATATTGTAATATATGTAAGGTAGTTTCCAAAATGGAATTAGCTCAATTGTACAATTTTTAAGGAAAAATTTAACACTGGATGTAAATCACTTCACTCTCTGGGCATATACGTATTTCAGTTTTTTCTCGAAACTATAAACGGCAAACCATAAAACCCGTCCTGAGATTTAAATTATGGTCTCTTCACTGTGTGAACCCAGTGAATTAAAAAAGTATCGTTTAAAGTAATCTATGAGTATTGGCCGTCAAATAATTATGAATGCGTACAGCTAAAATTAAAATACACGATCATATGCAAACACACGCATTAATTTTAAACCGAATACTTTTAACTATAAATATCCAACATATATGTTTATACACATTTTTTAATTTCGCAGTGCAAACGACAGAAACTAAAATGTATAGACTGTGTGAGCTACAGTCATAAGGCATGAGTATAAAAATACTTTGACTATTAATCGGCTACACATGCGTGTATACAGGACTATTTTATTTACGCACACATATAAAACTTGTTTCAAACAGTCACACACACACACCCACACATTTTCCATTCCATTTTATGTACACAAATGTATGTATACCGCTTATATTTTTTTGTCCGATTAAATAATCATAGCCTGAGTATAAACACACTCAGACTGTAAATATGAGAGAGAGAGAGTCAATGCCTTTTTATTTTTAGTTGTGCCGTATTTTACAAAATTAAGCCCAATTTTGAAAAACGCAACACTTAGCGTTCAAAAATTTTGTATGGGAAAAATGAAAATTACAAAAACAAAATCCATATAAAATTTTTAAATTTTTTCGCATAAACGCACTAGAGATGCTCTTATATGCTGGAATTGATTAAATTCATAGTTGCTTGGAGGGTGGCGTTGGCTGAAGTAGTTAGCACGTTGACTACAAAACCGAAGATCCTGGGTTCAATCCCTGTATCTGACAGTCATTAAAATAACAACACCAGGAATTTTTCTGATGTGTATTAGTGTCCCTTTGTATCAGTTGTAGTAGGAAAGTTTAAGTGATGAAGGCATAGTCACTGGTCACTGAACTATACCGACTTCAGCAGATGCTAATCCTAATCTAACATCAGACCGCCCTGTATCGTCAATATTGTGTAGCAGAATCATCGGTGAAAAATAAAAAAATAATCACTAAAATGGCTACAAAAGACAGCTTCAAAAATTTAATACGCCTCTTTTGACACCAGAAGGCGCTGCAAAAAAAATTGTGAGCGCACGAATTGTTTGTCGTACAATTAGGATTACACGCAATTGCTAAAATTAGACATAATATTTTTTTGAGTACTCTGTTATTCTCTGGCTCACACATGGCAATTTTAGTTGAGCAACTTTTGAGTTTATGGAAGAGAGAGAGATATAGAGAGAAGAATGCTGTGTTCGTAAATTCATCACTGCTCTGCATCATACATGCAAACTTTTATTTAAAATGCAATACAAGTTGGCCGATAATCTATTTTAGTTGTAATCATGTTTTTACAACATATTTGACATTTATTTGTGCGTTATCTATTTCAGTGAACCAATTAAGATCATTTAAATTTGCAGCGCAGTGATGCATTTACGAACAGAACCAAAGATTATGAAAATTGGAACCATCATATTTTCCTCTCTCGCACATGAGCTTAAAAGTTGCTCAACTAAAATTGACGTGTGTAAGTGCAGTCTTACTATTCCTTTCTCACTTATCTTTGTTTTACTCCTATCAATTCCTATTAGAGATGAGCTATATTTCCACACCAGTTACTTTTTCACAGCGATTGAAAAATTACTAATCACAACTGTGACTGGATTTATCAAGTAACAGGTTTTGGAAATATAATTCTTTCATACAAATCTGAATCTTCTCGTATGCTTACTTTACAGTAAATAAATTATACAGAATAATACAGAATTAAAAACTTAATTGATTCAATTAAATCAATCAATTAAATTTTTAATTGAAAATATTAACTGGTGAATACTTTTTTCTGTGTTATTTTTTGTACCTTCAGCTTTTATCGAAAAAAAAAAATCAAATCGTCCTCTGTGGCAACTATGTATTAGCTCTTACATTCTTTTCTTTGCAATTTTATAGTCTCTCTGGCTCTTTTACGACAATATTCAATATTTGGAAGGGCTTGATTTGGTGTTGTTAATTATTCGTCTTTTATATTTGTTCGAATAAAATTTCATGATTTTTTTCTTGTTCGAATAGACGAATAATTTTTTACTTTTGTTCGAATATTCGAACGAACAAAGAATAAAAAAATATATTCGAATAATCTTAAAAAAGTTTGCAAAAAACGACACGTATGTGTATTAGTTTAATTTTTTTTTTATTAACAAACGAAAAATTATTCATTATTATTATTCATTATTATTCAGAACTCTGTGTTCCAGTAATACTATTGAAGTAGCAGAATCTCAAAAAAGAAGAGAGTAAATTAATATATAGAAAATTTAAGATAACTTCCAATCGACTAAACCGATTTTCTTCAAGCATAAATTAGAAGATATGAGATCATGTCACCTTTCAAACGAAAACAAAGCAAATTAAAATCGGTCAAGCCGTTCGGGAGCTACGGCGTCAAAGACACGCAGATCTAACAGAATATATCTAAAAACGATGTGATACCTTCTAAGCGGCTGGACCGAATTTCTTCAAACATAGCTAAGAACACTTTCGATCAATTCACCTTTCAAACAGAAATAACTAAATCAGAATCAGTCCAGCCGTTTGGTCTATACGTGGACTCGTAAAAACAAACAGATACACAGACACACATTTCAAACTTATAAATTTTTTCTCTTTTTATGACGTATTTTAAAAAGTTGGTATTTATTGCTTTTTTTACGTCGTTCAATAATTCAATTTTTAACGCTTTTGATTAGAGAAAATCAGTTTTTTTCTAATCTCTCTATCAGAAACTATAAGACACCTTCTAATTCCATGAAAGAAGCATTACCTTTTCCCAGAAAGAAAAAAAGATGAGTTTAGCGAACATACATACATATGTATGTTTATATATGTACATTAAAACAAGCTTACACAAGTATTTGTAATTTGGAGTAATTTGATTACTTAATATCATATTGTTAACAAATTAAAAAGTAATGGAATGTAAAATACTTTTTATATAAAGTAGTTAAGCAAATTGTTCGAAAATTCGAATATTCGACAAAAATGATTCGAATAATTTTTTATTCTAAATTGAATATTTTTGTTCGTTCGAACAAAAATGATAAAAAGTTGTTCGAATATTCGAACAATTTTTGTTCGAATGACAACACTAGCTTCATTGCTAATTGTTTGTTCTTGTCGCTCTTTTTATTAGTAATTATCAAATATCAATGCTAATAAATACTTTTAAAGCAGAACAGCTGAAATATGTTAAACCGTGATCACGGTCACTGTTTAATTTCACTGCTACTGTTCTTATTAGTATTTCTGAAAAAAAAAAAAATCAACTGCTACAAACAAAATACTGTTAAAAGCCGTTTCAGACTATTAAGACTTTTGTGGAAAATGCAACTCTGACATGTTGAGTTGTTATTGTTTTTTGAAATTTTTTAAACAGAAATTAGATCAGAGAAACATTTTCGTGAAAAGTATTAATACTTGTATTATAGTCTGAAACCGCCTTAAACTGTGGTCACAGTCACAGAGTAAAGGAACAGCGATTTAGAAATCACGTTCACTAGGAGCAACATTATTAAAAAATCACGCGATCACTCATCTCTAATTCGTATTACAAAGGCAAATTCAATGAATAGATTCACTCGGAATGAACAATCTACTTTTATTTTCTCTGCAACGCACACATCGACGTGACCGTTTAAAACTCTGCCCCATAACCGAACGAGTTTTCAAATAAAACATTCAACCAATTGAACTATGATTTTTAAAATAATCTTATATAAGTTATAAGTTTCTCTAGCGCGAAACTATTTACAAGAAAGATCAGTCAGATAACATAAACCATATAGACATTTCCACGGTAAAATCAAGCAATAAAGCTTGTATTTCAGAACAATGTGACTAAATTTTTATTAAAATTTTACCTTATGTAGAGCTGCTGAGAGCTTACAAAAATATATAAAGAAGTAAAAAACTTTCGTTTTCTTTGAAACAAAGCATATTTGTTTGGTGTCGCACTCGACAAAAAGTTGATAATCTTGTGGAAATGCCTATACGCAGTTTCTACTCTATATTTCGAAACGAAAAAAAAAGCTTTCGAATTTGTATGTTATTAACATTACAATTCGAAAGCATTTGCTTTCGTTTCGAATTACAGAGTAGACCCCCTGGACTAGACAACTACATATATATTTCTACAGTGATCCAGAGAGACGGTATTAGAACATAACTTGTAGCTTGTATAGTCTATAAGAATTAATATAAATATAAAAGTTTAATGAAGACTTTTGAAGTTATTAAAAAAAAAAAAACGATATTTATCAAAATTTTCCGTCAACGAAATTGGCATCAATCAACTTGACGATCTGATTATATTTTGATCAGTAATGTGATGTTTACACATTCACACAGGCATACATATATCCATACGAAAATCGACGCGAAAATGATCAGAATCGACTCCCAGGACCTCAAAGTTGTGAAGTGAAGTTGAAAACATTCAGAGAGGTAGCAACATAAAAATTAATTGACGAAATCAGATAGGGAAAACTCATCGTTTAATCCCTGTCAAAAAAATCCTAATCTTAATATTATTTGAATTTGTACTTCACTCTGCTTAAAGTAGCACCATTACTTTCCCCTTAACATTCAATTACCCCAAATCAAATACCAAGCAAATTTTAAAATAATTTAAATACGGAATTCATAATATTCTAAATAGAAAAATACGACTACAATACGAAAAGCTTTACCCGCCAAATTTACTTTACTCATTTCAAACAAATGCAGCACCCAAAAGAAGTCTATGCCAATAAGCATGGACCATAAAATTTGAAATAAAATCAAATTAAAAAACACACACTACGTGCTGGCATCTTTAGAAGGCATCATGCCAAATAATAGATACAAAATCTGAAGAAAAAGAAACATGAATGAAATTTAGATACGGATACCTGCTTTTAAAAGAAACTTGTCTAAGGGCGGAGCAAAAACACATACACAATTACAACAAACCATTAACAACATTTCAAACAATGTGCAACAACAATTCTAATTTGTCAGAGTATTGAAAAAAATAAATTCAAAAGACTTTTGAAAATGATACAATGGTGGACTGAGCCAACAGCAACCCTCAAATTATAATTTGTTGTGGTAGGAAATTGGAAGGCATACAAAACTCATAGAAATATTGCAAGATTTCCATTTGAAGGGTAGTTTTTTGCTCTAAATAAGGGTGGTGCCGGTATATAAACCAAGATCTGGAAAACGGAGAGCATCAGTTCATATTTAGCAGTGATCAGCAAAGTATTGCTCTGTTTTTCAAGAATTTGTGTTAACGTGTTCAGTTACTTTTTTCTTAGTAATATAAAAATGTCTCGCTCATTTTTAATGGATTCTTTACTTAGTGATACCATACCTCTTAGTAAAAAGGACACCATGGTTTCACCCACACAAGAGTCCACAGTGTCAGCTACAACAGCAGCACATGCCGCGGCTGCAGCTGCAGCTGCTGCCATATTACCCAATATACCCATGTTGCCTTATCCTGCCAGTTATGTAGGCAGCTATTTATTCTCCTTGGGCATACAACAACAGCAACAGCAGCAGCAACAACAAGCCGCTGCCGTGGCAGCTGCTGCTGCTCTCCACCAACAGTCCTATCATCATCCATACGTGTCCTTGATCTCGCATAAGCGTAAATTATCGGGCAATTTTGACAATTTTAGTGCACAACAACAACAAAATCAAACCATCTCTCCTCGTTTATCTACCGCCGCTAACATAGCGTATGGTTCCCTCTTACCTTCCAGCGATAATGGCTACTGTACCTCACCTTCAGCTTCCTCGACCACCTCAACTATGGATTATCCTTGTGCCGAGGATCAACCAAATAAACGTTACAAACATGATTCTTCCTGCTCACCTTCCTCATCTCCATTGAAAAGCGTCCAGCCTTCTTCAACCTCAAACATAAACAACTCCAACAACTCGAATGCAATACAAACACAACAAGTGGAATTAACTCCTGTCATCTCCGACTATGCCGACTCCAGCAAACGCATACGCACAGCCTTCTCTAGCACTCAGTTGCTGGAATTGGAACGTGAATTTTCCCTAAATGCTTATCTTTCCCGTCTGAGACGGATTGAAATTGCCAATCGTTTGCGTTTATCGGAGAAACAGGTAAAGATTTGGTTTCAAAACAGAAGAGTCAAGCAAAAGAAAGGTTCACCCTCGCCTACTTTCAATGGTGCCAGCACGAGTCCCTCTCTGTCTCCGGCATACGATGACAAATCGCCTTGTAAATACTCCGACGTAGGGTACGTTAAGCAAGAAAATTAAAGTTTGTATTTGTTTAATACACTCTCTCTGTGTAAATTTTGTAAATTGTATATTTGAGGGAAAAAAAGAGAAAATTGTATTATCGTATTGTATTCTAAGTTAAGTAGTTATGTTATGTTAGTGATAAACGAATTTATTTTAAATTAAAGTAAATATTTTGAAATCAATAAATATTTGTAAGTTGAAATTTACTTTTAGCAAATATATTCTTGTTTTTTATTTTTATTTTGCTGAAATATTGCATAGTATAGCATAGCATTTAAGACTGCCGCACAGAATACACAGAAGTGAAGAAATTGACAGGTAAAAAAAGCTCCAATCAGGTTTTTGTTAAAATTCATGGAAGAAAGAGAAAAGTATAGTGTATATGATACTGTAGTGTATTACTACTTACCAATTAACACAGCTAATAAAAATGTATTGCACTAGAAAGACGTAGCAAAACAAAACCGACGACAAAATTTGAGGGAAAACGAGACAAACTGAAAAATACCCGTATCTTCCGTCTCGTGACACTTCTGTATGTTTTGTGACTGCCGACAAGCCTTGAGAAAGGCATTTGAAAATTTTTATTTTTGTATATAATTTTTCTTAAAAATTACTTTAACGAAAATAAAATCGAGCCCTATTCTTAAATGTACAATGTACAGGACATAAGGTGCAGAAGAAGTAACATATATTTCCAAGAGAATGAGCACCGAAATTTTAAATCAATGTAGTGACTAGCCCGGAAGCATTTTGATTAAAGCAAGCCAAAGACCTTGCGACCGTTGGTACAACATGAGCAGGTTGTGTATGAAATTGTAAAGTGTGTGGGGTCGTTGTATGAAGTTGTGTCTCGGTTGTATGAAAGATTTAAGAATCGGGTTTCAATTATAGATAGTGGACTTAATAAAAAAAAACAAGCTCTGTCTCGAAAATTTTTGCAAGGCAAATGTAATTTGTTTTGTTTTGCTTATTTTGGCCTCTCTCCCTATTAACGATTTTAAAGTTTTTACATTACGAAGAAAAAATTGTTCATCACTCACGCTTACCGTCCTGTCACGCGAGACAGCTTTTGCTTCGACATTATATTTAATTTTTTTAATTTTCAACAAGTATTAATTATATTATGAAAACCTTTACTACGCTCAATCGTTATTTGAAACCGCCACAAAACACTTGATAAATTGTCGAAACATTTTAAAAAGAGTTGTTTTCTTTGTTATTCTTTTTATATTAGAAAAAACCTCATGCTCACGTATTGCCACGCATGAAAATTTTTTAAAACTCCTTCTTTAGATCTTTAAATTTGGATTAAACACGCATAAAAACGTTTGTTTCGATTTTCGATTTCTTCCCATACAGTAAATATTTCATTTTAGTTACCTAGAAAAATAGGTTTTTTTAAAATCGCAAATATTTGCAGCTTATATATTTATTTCAAGTTCAGAAGACAGTGGGTAGTCCTAGAGGACTATGATGGTGTTATTGCTTTCATCTGCTATAATTTTTTTTAAAGTCCAAATGGAAAAATATTTTATATTTTTTATTTAAATATTTTATTTTTATTTTATATTTATTTTCGCAGTCAAGCTAATCGCTTTGCGACTTGTGTTTGTGTTAAAAAAAAAATATTAGTTTACCTTAAGGTCACTTTAATAATTTAGATTTAATGGACCTAATACACGAATTCAACAAAAAGTTTGTTTTACACTAAAAAAAAAATTCAGTGAAGTGCGACTTTGAGCCGCGCACGAAGGGTTCAGTACGGACACTAGATATGTAATTCAATGCGAACTTTAGCCTATATAATATATAGTTTTGGTTTTTTGGTTTTTCGGTTTTGAGCGTTTTTTAGTTTTGGAGTTTTTTGCGTTTTTTCGGTCCTTGGTGCTTTTTTTTAGTTTGGCACCTTTTTTCCCCGTTTTGTCGATTTTTGGCGTTTTTTCGTTTTGGCGATTTTTTTCATTTTGGCAATTTTTTTTTCATTTTGGCGATTTTTTCATGTAGGCGATTTTTTTAGATTTGGCGCTTTTTTCACGTTTTGGCGATTTTTTCGGTTTTTGGCGTTTTTTCAATTAAGCGATTTTTTTGGTTTTGGTGCCTTTTTCTCCTTTTGGCGATTTTTTCGGTTTTTGGCGTTTTTTCAATTTGGCGATTTTTTTCATTTTGGCGATTTTTTTTCATTTTTGCGATTTTTTAGTTTTGGTGTCTTTTCGCGTTTTGGCGATTTTTTTCGGTTTTCGGCGTTTTTTTTCATTTTGGCGATTTTTATATTTTGTCGATTTTTTTAATTTAGTGCTTTTTTTCATTTTAGCATTTTTTTTGGTTTGGGCGATTTTTTTTGGTTTGGCGATTTTGTAATTTTTTAGTTTTACCGTTTTTGAAAATTTCAAGAGTTTGCCTCTTACGGTTTCCAAGATATAGCAAGTTGTCAAAATTACATAGTCAAAATTGCATTAACTGATGGACCACCCATTAATTTAAATTTTTTAAAATTTTAGTGTTAATTGTTGTAGTCTGTATAAAAATACACTAATTTTACAAATTTCAAGTGTCAATATACATATACAATTGCATCGTTTTGGAACACCCTTTAATTTTTAACTCTCATGTATTTCTTGTTGTAGCGGCCAAGGTTCTACATACTCTGTCCAAATTTTAGGCTCTTACGGTTCCTGAGAAAATAACGTGTGACGGACAGACGGACAGCGTAGCGAAAACAATAGGGTTCTTTTCACCTTTGGTGTACGGAACCCTAACAACAACTCACTTTCGTCACTTTCGTCATATTGTATATTTTAGAATTTATAAACTTTTGTAGCTGAAACTTTTATTAGAAATTTGCACTGTATTCACTGTATGTATACATCCCCTACTTGATTAATTTGTTGTTGCGAATTTTTTATATTAAAACTTTTGGCAAAAAAAAAGGGGGAAAAATGCCTTATACTGTGCTAGTTTGATCTTAGAGAGCACCTCGAAGGGTTGGACTCTACTGTTACTTCATTTAGTCGTTCGTCTGCCTACACTCAGGCAATTTAAATTTTTTCAGTAAATATATTGGGAAGTAACATATAAGATATACCAGTAACCAGTAAGTATAAAGATAGTGCATGGAAAATGGAAAAACAAATTAACCCAACTGGTATCCGTGGTATTGGCACACCCATTATACCCAAGCAATATTCTCACGAATCCTAAAGGTAGATATCCCTGCGGCAATGAAACAAGGACAGATGTGACCCAGTCTCCTATTATCGATCTCAACTCAAATTAAGTTGAGTTGAGAAACGCATTAGGGGCATAAGATTATCATGCGTACCTGTCACCTACTATATTTGCACCAAGGAAGCACTATGTGTCTTGCAAGGGACACATAGGCTGCAATCTTTAAAAATATTTATCCTTGACTATAAGCAAGAATTTTGCTGAAGTGCATCGAAATCTCTAATCTTGTACTGATTAAGGAGCTTACGAAAGACAGTCTTAGTGTGGGAGATAAACTACAAGGCGTGTTCCAATAGCGAAACCACCATCGAAAGCAGCATGTATTGAATAGCAACAACAAGTATAATGTTATCTAACTCACTGCGTCTGACCAGCCACTAGCATTGGTGCTAAACATCCAAGACACTTCTTCCACACAGTCACTACTTATGCTCTTCCATGATAGCACGCAGAGGTTTTAGCTCTCCGCAGCCACTAAGTCTACCTCAAGAAAAGACCTCACCAATCACTGATCGCCGCGTCAGTCTTCATGTAAGGGTTGCAACGAAGTCCCATACAGATAATGTCCGATACTTACTTCCCAATGGGAAGAATCATCTATTAAACCACGTGGACTTAGAATGAAGTAAACGATCATGTTCTGGTCAATGAAAGATGCTTCCACGTCATCATTCATTAAAGACAAGTGGTAGATCAGCTGCTGAGGCACTAGTTAGATCTGGAAATGTCACCCTGAATTCAAAGTGACTCTGCGCCTTACCAGGCACATAGCAAAGATAAATTCTTTAAATAGATATGTGCACATCCATTACTCTGTTATTTCAGAGGTTGGATAGTAACATATAAGTTCGATAGGCAACGTGTTAAAGGAAATACCTGAACAGCCGGATTATGCAGACAAGGGTCCACGGTATTTTTATCTGAAAGAGTTACTCCAGAGGGAAATAAAATAAAGAAAAAAATAAAAAAAATTGGTTGTTTTAGAATTTATATTCCTATGCAATAGTAAATGCAACAAGTACTCGTACAAAGTTGTACTCATTTGTGGTCTCTACTGTAGATGTACCTTTTATTCAGGACATCAATTTTAATAAAGGACAAGTCAGCTCCACTAGCCATGAAGGAAGATAATATTTTACATGTTCTATTTCAAGAATTATTTAATAAATCACAAATATTATTCACACCTAGTGAAAGAAGTATATACAATTAAACAAGCCCATCATCGTCATCATCATCATCGTTATTGGTTTCTTTAGTTCCTCTTTTATGAAATGCTAGTTTATTTAAAATTGATAATTTCTTTTCTCTTCATTTCAATTAATAAAGACCTAAAACTTGCTTTTCATTTTCATGTATTACTTTCAATCTGCAAAATTTTCAATTAACAAATTTTGCAATTTCACACTCTAACACGATCTAGTTTCCTTCAAAATCTATTTCAAATTGATGAAAATAAAGCGCTTGTTACGTACGTGTGTACGTAGAATTGTATACTTTTGTGCTGTTAATTTCAAACTCATACGGAAGTATTTAAATCAAATAATTATACTCGGCTTATCCCAAGGCAGTTAGTAATGCTTGTCGTATTAAATTTTGCTTCATGCAAAATATGCAGAAAATTAAATACATTTTAGCCTGGGAATAGATGCCAAGTAACGAGATGTGTGAAATACTTTAAGCTGACATAATGTGTATTTGTTTTTTTTTTTTTTTTTTTTTTTTGAAACAAAATGTCAAAAAAATAAATAAATTCTATTTCTATTTGAAATTTTGTGATATTGTTGTGAAATTGATCGGTTTAAAAGGATTTGTTGGCATGTTTTCTAAAGGAAGACAAACAAATGAAGAACTAAGATTTTAAGATTGAAATATATTAGCAGAATTTTCAATTATGGATAATGAAAATTGTTTGTTATTTTCCCAAAATGACTAATTCATTAAAAATAAAACGAAATGATTTGTGAAACGAAAGTATGTATTTTTTTTTTTGCATACAGTTTTAACACAAAAATTAGCTAAAAATCAGGAATTTCATTGTTACTAATCCATAATTTATTCAAATAGTCTGTTGAGGAACAGAAAATTTTCAATACCTCGAAAATAATTATTTCAAGTTCGAGGGAGTATTTCCATTGGATAATAACAAATTGTTGGCCGGCATCCAAGCGTGATAGATTTCAAATTCCAGTACATGGCTAAATGAAGCAAACATTTTTTTAGGTACGGATAAGGCGATCGAATCCAGTCTTAGAAAAGGAAATTGTGATTAGTAGCCACAGCAATACTGAGAAAAAAAATACTCAGACAAAAATCAAAATGAAAAAAAAATGTTGATTTAAAATCATATTAAATTTTTCTAAAGAATATGTAGCGTTAAGCGAATTCACTACCATGCGATGAGTTTGAGTTCAAATCTTGGCAAATTCACACTATGACGTAAGGCGAATAATTAATGAAATAAATGACTTTATTAAATTAAATTCATATTTTTTCAACTTGAAATAACTTTGATTCAACATGATGCTTCATTTTGATTTAACACTGAAGGAATGTTAAATCAACATGAAATAAAGTTATTTCTGAAGGAAAACTTTTCCTTGAAGATTATTTTAAATCATGTTGAAATTAACATGAAACATACGAACCAAAATCATTGCTTAAAAATTCGTATTCGTAAGAATACTCTTGAACATGAACATGTTCCGGACACCAGTATAAGTAATACGGGTTTTCCAAGCAATGCCTTCAGTAGGTTACCCATAAAACTTATACATCCTTTCTTCCTTACTTACTGGTCTTAAGCTTAATAACTAATTGGAATCATAAATATTGTCCCAGATGGCTGTTCCATCAGCCAATTTTGAACTTCGCAACATTTTGGGGAATCTATAAAATATCTTTAACGTGAAATGCAATAACACCCATATATTGGGAGTCACCAGGATAATAGAAGAAGTAAGTAACACTTTGACCTTCTAACTATTTTCTGTATACAGTAGTTTTCGCTTATAGTCACTACCGCTTATTGTCACATTAATGATATAGTCCATATTTAATGTTTTTTGTGACTTTTGAACTTAATTTCATTCAAAAAGTTGACGATATAGTCCATTTACTATATTGTCATATTTGACATATAAGCACCAACTTTGTGGTAGTCAAAATCCAAATTGTATGCAAACAATTCGCGTGATGGTCACAAAAATTTTCAACAGATTTTTTTTAGTTATTTATTTAAGTCATAAACCAAAAAGTAAATATAAATTTCAACCTCCATCTACTGTTTAGTAGAAGAACATGTCTTTAGAACAAAACATTGTTGCATAAAAGACCACACAAATTTGCCTTTTAAATGCAACATTGTTTTGTAATTGACATAATTGGATTGTATGGAAATTCTTTTATATACCTCTGCGTGGCATATAAAAAAATTAGGCTTATAGTCACATTAGCGATATAGTCCATAATTTCTGTGCAATTTTAAATGTGACTATAAGCGAAAACTACTGTAGATATAATTTGCTTGTTTTTCGAAAAGTAATCTTATAATGAGTTCAACTCTTTAGAAAAAAGATTACAGAAAATTCTTATATAATGAAATATTTTTACTAATTAATGTGATTTTCTAAAGAAGAGAAGAAAAATTACACTAGAATTTTCTATCTGGAGGAAAATGCCGAAATTTTTCTGTGCAGCCACGAACTTCATCAGCGCCCATGTCTACCTACTTAATTTATTTAACATGCATTTTTAATGAAATGGAATATGAAAAATCATGATACAATTATAACAGTTACATGCACAAGCCCAGCCTGTCACTGTATGCATTGCAGATAATTGTCAAACTTTGTTTACAAGCTACAAAAATGTTAGTGTATGTGTGTAAATAAAATGATTACAGTGTTGCCAATGAATTTATACATGGCTGTGTCTCCAATTAAACATTGAAGAAAATTACACTACACATCTTTTGTGTAGGTTAAAATTAAAACAAAAATAAATAAAAATAAAACCCAAAGTAGAATTACACACAGATTATACAAGAATTTAATTACATGGCCTACACATGTGAGTAGAAATTACACACTGTCTAACTACACACAGATTGGCAACACTGAATAACTATAATCATGCAGAAATGCCGCGTCTGCAATTGTACTTTAGTTACCCTGTAATTGTTATTTTTAAAAACAAAAGGCATCTGTTTCTGACAATTATTCGTTTGTTTATACCAACAAAATACATGTGTTTTTTGGTGTTGTATTTTTGTTGTAGTCGTGCATGTACCTAGTATAATTGTATCATGTGAAAAATTATTATATTGTCTATGAAATTATCGTCATACCATTGGTAATAAATGTATTTGTACAACTATAATTTTTATGTTCAATGTTTGATTGGTTTTTTTGCAAGTTTTGCTGTATTCATAGGCATACAGTATAATTTCATTTAAAACACTTCTTATAATATTTTAATCCATTACATTTTCGTGTTTCGAGTACTAATTTGATATCCTCTTTCTAAAGGGACCATACCAAGAAGAGTAAGAGAGTTGAAATATTCGAGAAATATATTTCTTACAAGATTTTATATAAAAGTACAAAATACGTTCCGTACCTAAAATACAATACATGAGTTTATCTTGCCGAGTCACCATAGTAATGGAACTTCAAATCCCCTTTTGTATAAAAGGTTCAAGCGTAAACTTTCCGACTCCTCTGCCAGAAACTGTTATGAGAAATTTATTATTTTTTTGTGTTCTTTACAAATGCAACCGCAAATTAGTTTTGCTAAAAAAATATATATATTATCATCATGACTTAATTAATTATAATCAATTTGAAATTCTCACAGGTTTCGCCAAGCAACACTACTAACTAGATAATATTCCCACGACACTTAAAAATGTCAAAGTACTTATGTTAAAAATCTAGAAATCTTTTTGATCTTATCTCCAAAATGTTGCAATTATTCCGCCTTAATGATACAGCAAATACATTTTTATCTACAATGCCAAACAATTAACAAATAAATGCTAATCGAATCTCTGGATCTCGTAAACCTGCCAAGATTTGCAGTAACAAAAGGAATGCAGCCAACTCCAGTTGAAATTAAATTGAGCATATAAGAGAGTATAAAGGCAAATTTCTAAAATAAAATCTCTAAATGGAAATGGTAAAGAAAAACGAAAAGAAAAGAAACTATGATGATTCCCTTGGGTGTTTTTGTGCAATAGGTAATAAATGCGACTGCACCTATTCCTGAAGAATTTATGAAGTTTTTCTTTGCTAAAAAATTTTTTATACCTCTTATACCTGCCACAGTATGACTGTAATGTGTCCTATGGAGCCTTTGTAAGCAGTTACTGATGCGAATAGGAAATTAATTTTCTTGATTCGTTGGTGCGTTTTGTTTTTATTTTTATTTTAACTTCAAAGGACTTGTTGTCCACTTCATTTTGAAGTTGTTTGCACAGGTAGGAGACCGAGTTTTGAGTAGAAAAGTAACCGTGTTGGAGTACTCTGGTTTTTGTTTTTTCAATTGACTGTACAACTCATTCATTAAATTCCAGTGTTAGATTTTGCAAATTGCGCCTGCTGTGTTTTCCAAGTGTTTTAAGATTTTTGTGATCAACACGGATATTTGTTTGTAATTTTTTGTAATGTTAAATGAGCACAGAGGCTGTAAATACTTGTGAAAAAATTTGATATTTCTTGTTATTCTTCTCTTCATTATAAAATGAAAAAAAAAAACTATAAACAAATAATTTTGTAAATATTTCACAAATATAAAAAGAAAACTTGGTTTATGAAAATTTTTATATTATAAAAGATTTTTTGCAAAGAAGCAATTAAGTTCACTGTCTAGGGTTTTTTATTCAGATGGAGTCGAATAGAAGTTTTTTAATACAAAAAAAGATTGTACACACAGAAAAAAATAACAATGCAAAATCCACATGCCAAAATTTTGATTGCTAATCATGTTAATTCATCATTGTTTTAATGTTCATATTGCAGCTGAAAAACTTTGCATTACCAGCAAAAACTTCCTGCGGTAGGTTAATAGGCAGTGTATAAGTCTTGTCGTTAGATGGTTGCTGGTTCGAATCAGAGAATGGCAAAAGTACAATTTTTTTAGTACTCTATGAGTATTTGCCGTCAAACAACTATGAATGTGTGAAGCTAAAAATAAAAACACTAAAAATGCCAGCAAACACACGCCTTAATTTTAAACCGAATACATGTAACTATAAACAACCAACAACTATGTTTATACACATTTTTTAAACCACGCAGCACAAACAATTATAACTAAAATTTAAAGACTATATGAGCTACAATCACACGCATGAATATTAAAATACTCTGAATACTAATCGACTACACATGCGTGTATACAGGGCTATTTTTTATATATACACATAAAGCATGTTTAAAAACAGCCACACACGCACACCATTCCATTTTACATTCAATGGCGAATGATGAATAAATGTTCCGAGTACCAGTGTATTTTTTTTTTTTTGCTCAATGCTTATTTTTAGTTGTAGCTTATTTTAGTTTTTCGCATAAACGAAGTAGAGATACTCTTATATGTTGGAATCAGCTAAAGTCATAGTTGCTTGAGAAAAATATGTGAGCGTACGAATTGTTTGCTAGACTATTTACTTATTTATACTTTTTTTGAGTACTCATTGTCACTCTCTGGTTCGAATTCATGAATCACAGAATACAAGATTACGCATTGCGCATGTTTGTTAACCTGAGTGTATTTGGTATTTTATATTTGGTATTTGGCTTGTGTGACGTAAAAATTACGTAGAAATTGTAATGCAATGTTTGTCGGCTAATGTGACGTACATGCGCAGAAAAAGACTTTTTCAAAAGCGTAATCTCGTATTCTTTGATTCATGGTTCGAATACGCAGTTTGTGTTTTTTTTTACTATAATTCTAATTTCAAATTTTCATGTTAAATGATCAATTAAATCATATTGGTGTGTATCTTAAAAATATTTAAGATTGTTCTAGCTGCAGCGATAAACGCGATGCATAAAAATTCGCTTTAAAATATAGGCTTGTTTAAAAACAATGAAAGTACATATATGAAGCAAACTATAGAAGAAAGGTAATTTAATAGCGCCACAACAATGCAGGTTTTAAAGGCAGAAAGTTGGCTAATGTAATACATCAATCCACAACATATCTATCTTGAAAAGCGCCTTTATAGATAAGTAAACACATTTATAACTCTTTAAAGAGAGCTTTAGATAACTGCTTTGTTTGCATGTTTTATGAGATTACAAAAAAGCGCTTTTGTGAGCAATAATGTAGTACTTCAAATCGGGAACTCCCCATACAGAAATCAGCAGCGATATCAGCAGGTTTGTCAGCGCTACTTTTTACTCTATAATAGTAGAAAACTGATTTATTTGAAGCAATTTTTTAGCGGAATGGTTCTTCGTACTATCCCAGTATCAAGTTCACTTTGTTTCAACTTGAAATAACTTTGATTCAAAGTGATTCTTCATTAACATGAAATTAACGTTTTTTTTTCAAAAGTAAAAATTTTCGTTAAAAATTTTCTAACGCACTAATAATCCCAAAATGTCATTTTACTTCTTAAGTAAAATATTTGGTATTAAAAATACATTGAAAATGATTATTGCGGGGTTTAGCTGGATGCTATGCGCATTTCCCTGTTGCTAATGAAGATCATTAGGGAACCTTTACCCAAAAGTTTCTCATAACAACTAGAGTTATTATGCTATAAACTTTTATTTCAACAAATGAGAAGCTCAACAACAAATAACAAAGTTGAAACAAGAACTCAATAATAACTAAAAAAAATTATAATTTGGGACTATTAGTGCGTTAAAAAATTTTAAACTTAAATTGTAACAATTCGCATAAAAACACTAATTAAGGAAAATTTTTCTTTGAAGATTAATGTGTATAGCACGTTAAATTAAAAGAAGGAAAAGTGCTCACGAGCATCAGTATCATTTTTAATTTTATCAACCATTGCCGACAATGCGTACATAACGACTACATTCACACAATTACATATGTGATTGATGAGTTTATTTGAACGTCTCTAGTGCACTTTACATATGCAATCTGGTGTAAATACAATCAGTTGCTCAGTGTTGTTTTGATTTTTGTAAGACAAAAAATTGTTAGACCCACTTTATTGACAATTAGAATATGTCAGAATATAATATATTAATTTCTTTTCGCATTAGGTTTGTTCATTAACAAAAAATTTTACGAATTTGTAACAATTGTCACTGGAAAGTGTTTATTAACTCAAAAAGTTTGCAAGGAGAGAGCATCAAAAGAGAGAAAAAAAATGAGAGACAAAAAAATTATTAGTAGTAAAATTTTTACTTGCAAGAATTATCCAAACACCTGTTGTGTGTTTTGTTGTCAAATTAACTATTTCAAAAATATCTGAAAAAGGAAAACTCAAAATATGCATTTCTTTATTTAAAAAATATCTACCTATACCTATGAAAAAAGAAAGCAATATTTCTTAGTTTGTTTTTCTTTCATTAAGCCACATAAATTCAATTTTATTGTCAAAGAATTTTGTTTGCTTCTCATATCCGATCAGAGACGGAAAGGCGCATTTTTGTATTTGTTAATAGAATAAAATTAAAAAATTATAAAAAATGCATAACAATATTAAATAATGCATGAAACTCTGTAAAGTATTTCATATTAATTGTCAATTAAAAAAAAATAAATTTGAAACATTATCAAACAAAATACATCAGAAAAAGTACAATTGTATCATGATTTCCATCTATGGTTCTGATATGAATAAAATTTTCTTGCAAGTTTTTGCAAGTAAAGCGTTCATTTACTTTTTCATATTCAAGAGAGTAATTTTGTAAATTTCTGTCTTACTCTCTCGTTGCTAGTTTCTGCTAGGAAAGTAAATGAACCGATTTATTTTTTAAATCACAATACATATTAACCCTTATTCCGGTTGTCGACATCGACGTCACTTCAACGCAATACCAAAAAAAAAATGCGGCTTATGTACCCGTTGTCGAAAACAACTAACACCTGTTAGCAGGTTTATGCTATTTTCTAGACCTTAGGGAACGGAAATAGATTGTCAGTGGCACAAAATTGTTCTCGACAGCGAGTAAACAAGCCCCAATTTTTTGGTATAGTGTTAAAATGACGTCGATGCCGACAACTGGAATAAGGGTGAATAGCTTCGTTGATGATAAAATATATTATGGATTACTAGTAAACTAAATAAACAACAAACTTTCGTCACAGAGATAGCCAACTAATTCCCAAACTATTTTGAATATGCAAGATATATGCAATATTATATAGAGAAACGTGAATCTGAATCTTAGTTATTGAATGAAGAAGGCAATCATTTGATTTAAGAAGAAACTTATTTCTTGATAGAACTCTTTAAAATAAATTTTCTTTTAATTGTCAATTTGCTATCAATAGCCATGGCAAAAATTTTCTAGATCTACGAGTATTTAAACAACAATACTTAAAACAGATTTTTTTGTCGTAGTTTCTCCTTGCGCCTATTTGGCCAGATGCACAATTTCACACAAAATTATTTTTTTGCAACATTAATTTTCCAAATTCCAAAACGCATCATAAACCAAGCCAATGCCCATTACCTTAGCACACGCTCCTGCTGCGCAATTCTTCGCTTGAGAAGAACAAAGAAAACAATTGCTCGAAAAAAACAATAAAATATACTTTGAGCGAATGAATGGAAAGTTAGAGAACCTCTTCACTTTGAAGTGTTTCATACTGGAAACACAACTATCAGTTTATAAACACTCCAAAATACTAAACTAGTACAAGGAAAGATCGATCAAGTCACTTGCAAACAGCCAGACGACCATACTTGAAATTTCTTAGAGAAAAAAAGAGAATAACATTTCGTTACATGTTAATGAATGAATTGTGTAAAAAGGTGAAAAAAATAGAAAACAATGAATGCAGCAGCTATTCCATACAATAGAAAAGAAATGGATAATTTCGTTTTGCCAGGGAGTGATAGTTTTATGTAGACTAAAAAAGGTTGGGAAATTCCCTTTTTTTTTGTACAAGTATTTATTATCTCTGCTTAGTTTAGACTTGTTAAAATATCATTAGTTTAACATTTTATCTTTTGTGTCGAAATTCCTAAGAATTTTGCCAACCTTCACAGGTGTTCAACAAAAAGACAAAAAAAGACAGACAGACGACTTCGTACTCGTAAACTGGCCAGACAAGTTGTCGCCAAAAATTTTTATATGGAATTTGTACTTTTGAATTTTTCCTATAGCCTGTTTGTCTATTATTGCTCTAGCGAAAAGGAATTTTCTTTAAGATTATTTGCTGGTTAAAATTTTCTTTACAATTGCAAAATTTTCTGACTTTTCATTTGTTTTCGTCTCTGTGGGTATACTAACAGGAGTGACCATGGTTTAATTGCAATTTGCCTATAGGGAATAATTGATTTTATATTTACTTCGTGAGAAACTAAACTCTTGAATTTTTATGGTCTATGAAAATTTACATACTTTCTGTAATATTAATAGAATAGTAGTTAGGTATGCGATGAAGTGTTTGGTGACTTTTGTATTGAGTGTATGAACATTTTTTGGTAAAGCATAGAAAAAAAAATCCATCAGAAGATAATGGAAGTTGGTTTTAATGCTTTAAAATATCAACAAATCTCCCATGTCTACATACAAATTATATTGACGATCGTGCACTGACCTTATTTTTTATACTAATGTGCTGTAGACTTCACATTCAGTTTATATAAAAAATAGCATTAAGCGTGACTTTATTTTTTGCTAGAAAGTGAAAGCGATTTTTACTGTATAGAGTAGTATGAGTATCGAGAAGAGATAAATGAAATAAGGGATCTAAAAAATAAATGAATTACAAAAAATTTCAATGATATAAATCAAAAAAATTTTATTTTGTTCATAATAAACTGATTCCCATGTAAAAAAATTAATAATTTTCACATTCATCTATATCGCCACTATTAGCAAATAGAAAAATATCGTTTAACTAATTTCTTGAAAAAATGCATAATGCAAATTACGAGGGTGAACCATTAACTCAGTGACTTTTTGAAGAAGTTATTTTATTTTTCAACATCTTTTTCTTTGATTTCTATATACTTAGTCCAACGTTTCCACATTATGATTTATCGAAGTAATCAAAATAGGCATTTGATTGTGAGATGATTCGTCGTTGGAGTCAAATATCTTTCCACGGAGCCATTTCTTCAAGTTTGGGAACAAGAAAGAGTCCCTCGGGGCTAAATCTGGAGAATAAAGGTCCCAATTCGTAGCCCAATTCACCAATTTTTGCCATGGAAACTGTAAACGCGGCACCCATCTTGCGGAAACCTTATACCCAAGTGATCATTCAAAATTGAAACCAGTGAGCCATATGAGATGCCTATGGCTTCCACAATCTCTCTCACTTTCAATCTACGACAGTTCTTTCTCTGATGTAGAGACCTCAACTGGGCGTCCATAAATTCAGTAAACCACTTTTTTACCATTGAAATTGACATTGAAGAGTCCTCATAGTATTTATCAAGTTTAGCCTTGGTTTGCATGATGTTTATTTCCGCAAAAAATAATGCTTAATGAGCTCACTAAATTCACTTTTTTTTTCATTTTCTTCTCAAAATGCGCTGTAGGCTGCTATCAACGGTTGTCAAGCACAAACTAAATGATGCAGCTTGTTCACATGAAGGCAGGAGTCAACTGGCAGTTGCTTGTTTACAGGAGCAGTATTGCCATTTCAATTAACAGGCGGGAAATTCAAGCATATTGAGTTAATGACCCACCCTTGTATGTAATTAGTCAAAAACAGTTTGGTTCGCATTTTATCGACAACTCTAGATTTTAGGGATATAATCCAAAGGATTTTCTTGCAGCCTGATAGAACTTACGAAAGAGTTCATCGTCAACAAACTGTCATACTGCGCTCACTTTTTGATATACTCTGAGAAATCATCATGCATAGATTTACGCTTGAACAACACTATCAAATTATCTGAATTATCTCTGAAAATCAGTCATCAATTCGATGTTTGTTTTATCGCAATCCCCAACAGACTCTATAGGCTCCATTACACTGACAAAAAATTCACCGTTTGATGCGATTGGACACATATTTCTTAAAAAATGATGCCGGAGATCGAACAATGATTTCTTTTTTTGATCCAGGCGAGATGTGGTTTCAAGTGGATAGGGCTAAGTTCGATATGGCGATCGCAACCATCGATTTATTGAAATCAAAATTTAGCAAAAAGTTGATTTCGAGAAATAGACATGTCAATTGGGCTCCAAGGTCAGGTGATTATTTCCTGTAGAGCAACGTGAAGTCACTGATTGATGCTGTTAAACTAGCAATAATTGACGCCTTGGAGCCTTAAGGCTCAGTAAGCCGACTGTAATGGAATGTAACTGCAAATGTAGGAAACAGCTGATCGATATTCATCCTTATCGTGAATAAAAGTTCACGTGAAAAGTGTTCCCTTTCCCTAAAATTGTGATCGCCAATGTTTGCGTTGTTGCTGTGTCAGTATACTATAGGGTCCGCCATCTAACGTTTTTTTCAACTAGTGCTTATTTTCTGAATGGTAACACTTAGCTCATGTCTGATTTGACAGATAATTAGTTTTATCCTTCCGCTGAACGAATATGGTTGTGTATACGCTTGAACAACGCTTCGCTAAGTGGGCCTGCGATCGACTTACAGAAGATGCCGATTTTGCCAAAAAAACAAACATCTTTTCAGATGAAGCTCATTTTGATCTTGGCGGGTATGTAAACAAAATGAGTCACTGTTTGGTGCGGATTTTGGTCCAGAGGCATAATTGGGCCATTTTTTTTCGAAAATGAGCAGGGAGTGGCCGTTACAGTCAATGGCGATCGTTATCAGGCCATGTTGAACGAATTTTTGTTCACAAAAATTGAAGAGGAGGATATTGGCAACATTTGGTTTCAACAGGACGGCGCTACGTGCCACACAGCCGAAGCTACACTCGATGTTTTGTTTTTGAAGATCGCATTATCAGCCGCAGAGCTGATGTCGTTTGGCCACCTCGGAGCTGCGATTTGACACTGTTGGACTATTATTTGTGGGGTGCCGTCAAAGATAAGTGTTACTCCGACAAGCCAAAGACAATTGACGCCTTAAAGGACAATATTCGTGAAGCCATTGGTGAAATACAGCTGCACACAATCGATAATGTGCTTAAAAATTGGACCGATCGTGTAGGCTACTGCAGGGCCAGCCGAGGCAGCCATTTGAATGAAATTATTTTTCATTATTAACCGAAAGGACTGTACTTTCAAATAAAAAAAAAGCAATGTGAGTCCGATCACAGAGGAGATGTGTACACATCTAGTAATGAAATTTTTTTTTAAGTTGGCAGTTCTTATGCTTTTAGTATCTTTTTTTAAATTAATTAATTAAAAGTATCAAAACTTTCAATATTGTAAGTACATATGAATTTGTTGGTTTTTGTTTGTTTTATTAAACTTATCTGGTTAGTAAATGGGCACACTGCAGTATATGTATATGTACTGCATTCAAAATTGCAGTAAGCAGTAAATTTACTGATTACTAAAAAATTCAGTAAATTTTTACTGCTAATGAAATATAATTTGCATTACCAGTAAAATCGTAGGGCCGTATTCATAATAAAATTGTAGCAAGTGGCAAAGTTATTTCATTCAAACTTTGAAACTTTTGTATGAAAAACATTTAGCCACTTGGTAGAATTTCATTATGAATACGGGCATTACTGATTACTGAAAATTCAATGCACCTCATCATATAACAAATCATTTAGGCAATTTATAAAAATTGTAGAAACAAAATTTTAGTAATCAGTAAAAATTTACTTGTTAAACATTTTTTATTTTATTTTTACTGAAACTTTAGTGGTACTGCAGTGCTCATCTATGGTAAATGCCTTTACTTTTACTTTTTAATTTTTAATTCCTGTTGTTCATCGTTTAGTTGTTGCTGTTTTTTTTGTTGTGTACGCATTGCAATTAAAATAAATTCAGTAAAGTGCGACTTTGACTCGCGCACATTCGGTTTTGATTTTTTTATTTTTTTTATTTAGCTTTCTTCCTTTTTTAAGTTTTTTTCAGTTTAAACGATTTTTTCAGTTTTATCGCTTTTTTCTCGTTTTGGCGTTTTTTTTGTTGCTATTTTTGCGTTTTTTAGTTTTCGCAATTTTTTTTTTCATTTTGGCGATTTTTTCATTTTGGCGATTTTTTTCTGTTTTTTTGTGGTTTGTTTTCATTTTGGCGATTTTTTCTGTTTTTGGGGTTTTTTTATTTAGGCGATTTTTTCATTTTGGCGATTTTTTCATATTGGCGATTTTTTTGTTGAAGGATTTTTTTCATTTTGGCGATTTTTCCGGTTTTTCGCGATTTATTTTAGTCCTAGAGATTTTTTTTAATTTGGTGCTTTTTTCGATTTAGCGATTTTTTTTTGTTTTTGGCGACTTTTTTATATTTGGCGATTTAATATTTTTTTGATTTTTTAGTTTTACCGTTTATGAAAATTTCAAGAGTTTTGCTCTTACGGTCTCCAAGATACAGCAAGTTGTGAAAATTACAAAGTAAAAATTGCATTAACTAATGGAACACCCTTTAATTTAAACTTTTTAAATTTAGTGTTAATTGTTGTAGTCTGTATAAAAATACACTAACTTTACAAATTTCAAGTGTGTATATGTACATACAATTGTATGTATATTACATGGGATTTTAACATTTTTCGTTGCTCGTTTTGGAACACCCTTTAGTTTTTAACTCTCATGTATTTGTTGTTGTAGTGGCCAAATGTTTACATATTGTGTCCAAATTTCAAGTCCGTAGCTCTTACGGTTCATTTCCACCTTTGGTGTACGGATATATACAGAAAAATAACCGGCGGCGGCGCACCGTCGGCTTCGAGCCGGTCGACTTGTTTCTCTGCTTGGTATTGCTTCTTTCAAACACTAATACACTCATACATAGCTCACACCGATTTGACAATGCAAAGCAAAAGCAAAAAGCAAAGAAATCTCAGCAAAGAAATCTCAGCAAAGAATCAAAGCCAAAAAATTTTTACACCCTAGCGTATAGATGTTTACACATCAAAAGAAATTTAAGAAAATATTCAGTAGTTTTTTTATAGCATTTTCAAAAAAAAAAGTTATCTGGCGAACCCTTTATTTTCTAATTTTGTTCACCATTTTTTTTTTTTGTTCACGAGAAATACTTCACGCCTTTTATTTACGACAAGGGTGATTGTTATGTGAAAAGTAATGATAATAGTTATGGAGATGTAGCCGGAATGTAAGAATCTGTACATTACTATTCACATAACAATATCGATCAGATCTTTCCTACCGTTGCAGTTACATTACATTACAGTCGGCTAACTGAGCCTTAACATTGTGACACACATATTTACAGCCAGTAATGATTAAAAAAGTGGTCAAAAATTGGACGTTCAGAATGCGCGGTAGACCGAAATCATTTTCAACTTTTAATGCCATATATTGATCTTTGGAATATTTTATATTTTTTTTTTTTTTTTTTTTTTTTTTTGTTAAAATTTAACTTTTTGTGTGTTTAAAAGTATTTTCTTCACTCTTACACAGTGTGATAAAGAAATGTTTTTTTCTGCGAAAGTCTTTATATTTTGCGTGAAAAAAAACTCGTCTAGTTTATAACTATCACAGAACAGGAGGACTACTCTGTAATTGAAAACGAAAGTAAAAGTTTACGAAGTTTTTTGTATTATCTGCAAATTCGAAAGCATCTTCTTTCGTTTCGAATTACACAGTAGACCCCCAGAAGTAATTTAACAAAAAATATTTAACGGATTAAGTGTGTTCTCTACTTATCTTTTAATTATTAAGCTTACACTATGAATCTTTTCAGGTGTGTAGGAGAAATGTAGTTTATAAAAAGTTGCCTGTAAAGATTCATGATATATCATTCTTTCTATAACGCTTTTTACGTGTTGCTCCTATTACGAATATTAAATAAAAAAATTCATGCAACAACTTGAACAATAACAATGAAATATCAAATCGTAAACTCTACATAACGCTACATTTACACGTGAAAGGACTTTCTTGCAATTTCTGTATACGTATTATAATGAAATAAATGATTTTCATGAAAATTTCTTGTTAATTTTCATAGGAAAGTAAAAGTTCATTTTAAAAATGTCGTCGAAAAGTAAAGTTGAAAAAAAATGTATTGTTCACTTCTTAACTAGAGTTACCCAGAATATCACCTACACAAATTTATATGGCAATTAATTGGGAATAAGTATTATTGTTAATATTTTAATAATATTATTGTTTTCAAAAGGCATGAATTGTTTTCTTCATGTACATTTGAACGTAAGATATTATAATTTTTTAAATATTTATACAAAATAAGGATATTTTTAATTATTTATTTATTACATATTCTACAAAGTAAATTTAGTAGAATATGGTTGCGCAAATGTGGACGGAGTAACTAGACCATATGCCCAAGATGTTATTAACAGAATTTTAAAAAGTTTTTGTGACTGACTATACACGACCTATGCCTTCACATAGGAAGAAAATTTCTGAAATTTTTTTGGAAATAAGGATAATTTATAACAACTATTTACCACAATCCTGTATATTTGTACAAATCTTTAAAGGGGGTAACACTGTTAACCTTTTTTCAATTTACTTTCTGAAAACATCAAAAATTTACTTTCTTGAAAAAATCGTTGAAAGCTGACTGGAAATTAAAAACAATGTGAGTGTGGTAGTAAAAAAATTTGATTGTATTGCTACTTTCTTGCAATTAGCTTCATGTGTAAATAGTATGTAATACAGAAATCGTTTTTAATAATTTAATCAATATTGTTGCCTGTGAAAAGCAACACCCTATATATAACACCTTGAAAGTATGCAACAAAAATTTTTGTTTTACTTAACCTAAAAGAATGCAAACTAATTTGTAATTCTGTAACAGTTTAAAAATGTTATGTTAAATTAAACAGCAACGTAACAGTAATATTACCAAAAGCTTTCATATGCTATAGTTAAAGCTTTTATTTTGTGTTAAAGCCTTTGCTAAGCTGAACAAGGGCTTTTATTTTTACCTTATAGCGAAAATTTTCAAGTTAAAAATACTTTTTTGGTTAAGTTTTGCTCATTATTATATGGAATAAATGTTAATTTAACATATTTAATATAATTATGTAGTTGTGGAATTGTGGTTTTGAAAACAAAGTGCATACATACATACTTTATTTATTTATTTTTTATTATTATTTTTTTTTTTTGTTTAAGAAAAACTAGCTCTTAATACGCATAAAACAATTTAAATAAATTGAAATGACAAATGAAATAAAAATGTCAAAGCATTATCATCATAAATATTCATGCTTTAGAGGCTGACAAAATTATGCCATTTACATATACATACATATTTACGCATCAAGCCTTAACAGCCCTTCAATTTAAGTATTGCTAACTTATTTTTGCCCTTGTGGTAACTTAAGGCCCAATATACGATAGCTTTAAAAGAGCCTTAATTTATATACATACATACATATGTGTGTATGTATACACATACTATAATTCTTTTAAAGCCCTTAAATGTATCTACTACATATTTACTTTTTCCCTTTCTGCCTTAAATTATGCAAAACAGTTGAAATTCTCAAACACCCAAGCACACAAATAGAGGAACATTAACCTTATGCGGTTAACCTCACAAACATTTAACAGTTGAAAAATACTCGTATTATGTTTTATTTTGTTTAAGGGACCTATATAAAGTTCTAGGCAAGTGTTTTTCCTTTAAAGTGAAATTGCTTTATCAATATGACAAAAGCACAAAACACTCAATATATCGTGTCATAACCGCCAAAAAAGCTTAAGCGACATAATTTTCGAAATTAATTTTTTTTTAGCAAAATCGATTATTTGCGATCGTAAATAGTAGATTTTCGTCAAAAAAAAAACGAAGCCGACAAAATGTGTCGTTTAAGTTATTTTAGCGGTTATGGCTCGATATGTATGTTTACAAACGACAGTTATCATATTTATAAAATGTATGTAGGGATTTACACATATGTATAAATATTTTGGAGAATATATAAAAAAGTGTATATACTCACCCTTATTACACCCAAGGGCTAGCAAATTGTTTTTAGGTACAATCACTATTTACAGCTAAAAATACAATAAAAAAAACAGACACTAACGTTAGGAGGTGGAAAATATTAAGGATAAAATATAAAACACTAAATTCTTATTATCAGATAACCCTGAAATATGTTTTAAGCTCATACGATATGCAATAAAGTTATAAAAGTACATATGCTTATAAAAATTTTAAATTATACTCTAAAATAAATTAAAAAAATATTGTGTTTATGTGTACACTCGTAAAACACATATTTTTTAACCTTTATACCCATGGATATTGCTGATAATTGCCTATATTCCAGTTTCACTTGATTTAATTCATACGGGCCCCTGTTTTGCAAAACATGACATGTCAAATCAAGGTGATTTCAAAAAATTAATGAGAGCTAAGTCATTGCTTTTGTAAATTGCACGATTTATAGCGTTGGAAGTTGGAAGAAAATACGTATTCTATTATAAATGACAAAAACTTAATATACAATAAAAACCCACTATCAAGTCAGCTATTAGTAGTTTACTTTTGAAATCACGCGATTTGAAATCACCATGATTTTCAGAACAGGCCCGATAAATTTGAAAGTATATATTTATACAAGTTCGCTGCTGAGCACACACAGTCATGTAAACAAGGCAAGCATAAGTTAAGGGATCTTTTATCCGCAAGATGCATTTAAAATACAGTTTTGCGCTGAGTATTGAAGTTTACTTGGTAATGGATACGAAAGTTTTTTTATATAACAAAAATTAAAAATAAAATAATTGAAATTTATTTGCTGGTAGTTTAGCATGTCTATATACGTATTTCATTGGCGCTTGAACCAATTATTTTATGTACACTTCTGACAATATGTCAAATAATAAATTTTCTTTAAAGTTCAATTAATGTTTTATTTTTCATTTAGCCTTGTAAATACTTTTATTGTTATCCAATGGATTTCTAATTGTATAAGGATGTAGAAAAATTAAATGAGTTCACCTGGATATAAATTATTTGCTGGGTTTTGTATCAGTTTCAAAGCCTACTAAGCTTATTTTTTCTTTTGTGATTTTCAAAAGTATTATTATTTCATGAATTCTCATATAGTTTTTGAAAGTCTATGCATAAAGTAAGAGGTTTGTGACTGTTTAAGATTTGTGGTTAAAGTCTACTGATGATTTGGTTCAAGCGCCAATGAAATACGTATGACATGCTAAACTACCAGCAAATAAATTTCAATTATTTTATGTACACTTCTGACAATATGTCAAAGAATAAATTTTCTTTAAAAATTAAAAATTTTAAAAATCCCCGACTTTTTCAGAAAAAATGTTATATCTTCTAAGCGGCTGGACCGATTCTCTTCAAACATAGCTAAGAACCTTCTCGATCAAGTAATTTTTCAAACAGAAAAAACTAAATGAAAATCGGTCCAGCCATTTGGCCTGTACGTGGACACGGACAGACATACAGACACACAGACACACACTACAAACTTATAACACCCCTTTTTTTAGTCGGGGGTTAAAAATAAAAATTTACACTGAGAATTATGTATATTGAAAAATTCGAAATAAATCTGCAATTCCTAAACGCATCGATAGACTTTAATGAAATCAAATACCATAACTGGAAGTGTAGTTGAACTAAAAATTAAATTTTGTTTGTTTGCTGATATTTATTTATTGTATGTTCAAAAATGAACTAACAATAAGTATTCAAATCTTAAGTATAAATATAATTAATTAGGCCCGACCAATGTCGGACGTAAACTTAACGCCTGTCCCACGATCGGCAACTTATATTGCAAACAACAATAACATTAGACGATTTGTTCTTGTTTTCAATATAAGTATTCGATTGAACGATTTCTGGTGACAGGCCGTTAGTGATAGTAATTAATAAAACATTAAGCACAAAAATATTTTCAAGAAGTTTCATCTGGAGTATTGCATATTAGAGCCGTAGTATCCCTCTTTTTTAATAGGATGTGTCTAGTAAAATTCAGACTGAACACAGAATACTATCCTGTGGCACACCAGAAGATATAGATTCGGGCACACGCATGAAGTCTCCTTCCACAACCATGAACTTCTTATTAATAATATAACTTTCCAAAAGTTTTTGTATATTTAGTAGTAGATATATCTTCAATCTTAAAATTATCAAATGTCTGAGAAACGTCATTAAACAAGTCTGAACAGTACTTGTTTTCTTCAAATGTTCTTCTTATACATTGAACCAATCTATGCGTTTTTTCAATGGTGCTATGCTGACTTCTAAAACCAAATTGATGGTCGTGGGATGCACCCATTATCAGTTAGAATTGGAGACAATTTTATTATGAGTAACTTTTCAAAAAGCTTTGACATTACTGACAGTAAACTTATTGGCCTATATGACTCAACCTTGGTAAGATCTTTGCCCACCTTTGGAATCATTTTAACCATGGCAAGCTTCCAGTGGTGTGGATAGTACTCCAGACGTAAAATGGCATTAACAATTAAAAAGAGGATTCTATTTGCAATACGAGGCAACTTCATCAGCATTTAGTTACTAATTTCATCAATACCCGGAGCTTTATTTGGGTTGAGTTCGGCAATTAGTTCTTGTCGCGGGGGTAGTGCAACTACACTCGGCAAATCAACAATACCAGTACTTGTTTTTGGGGTAAGTAAATACGGATTTTAAATGCTCAGCAAATAAGTTACCTTCTTCAGTATCACTTCTTGCCCAACCTCCGGTAGATGGGCGCAGAGGTGGTTTAAACTTAACTGGTATTTTAAGCGTTCTAGCAGTGCGCCACAAAGAGTAATTAGATGCTGGTGTGACATCAAGACCTTCCAGATAATTTTTAAGAGATGTAGTTTTTTAATCTGATTTTATGTTGGGGTGATCTGTGCTGTTGCCATTCCCTTCCAGTTCTTCTTTTTCACATACGTTCAATATCCGTAGAATAAATTCGATTAAAGCCAGTCTGCGGATGGGAGGTAGTAGCATGTTCAGCAGCCTGTTTAATCATTTTGTTTGTTTTGTTAAGGTTGGCAATGTTAAATTCAATATCATTAGGTATTCCTAGCTTAATGTTTTCCGTGCAATGACTACTAAGATATTTTTTGAATCCCAGCTAATTAACACTACTGATAATTTTCACATATGGGTGAGGTAAGACACTTCTTAGTGGATTACATATTGTAACGATAGGTGGGAGAGTGAACCGAGAAGAGATCTAGAGAAGCTTCTACGTGAATTAAATCCCTAGAAAATATGTTTCATGATGCCAATATCTTAATTTTCTTAGCATAATCGTACTCACAACGTTTTGATGTAAAAGTGCTATTTGTTTTGTTTACAGTAAGTTCAGAAAATAAATTTGACAAAAAAAAATGGAAATTTCAAGAAAAGGTTTTCGTTGGATTATTTTTCACAAATTTTGACGTGGATTATAGCAACAAGAATGTGTCGATGATCTCACTTCTTTGTAGGACGACAAAGCACCATCCAAAACCACAAAATATTGCTGGTATAGTGAATGCAACCGTAGTCGTAGTTCCGTCGCCAGCGAATTCCGTGAAGGTCGTCCAAAATCAGTTGTTGTACCATAAAACATCGATGAAGTGCCTGAACTGTTAATACAAGATCGTCATATGATATATTTTTGGATAGATTCAATTTTGCATGAACACTTAGTTGTAAAAAAAATTGTTCTCGTTGGATGCCCCATAATTTATCAATCACTCAAAAAAAGGCTCGTGTCAAGTGGTGTAAGGAAATGATTAAACAGTTCAACCGTGGTGCTTCAAAAGACGGGTATAAAATCATGACAGGTGACGAATCATGGATATATGCATATGAGCCGGAAACAAAACAGTAATCGACCGTGTGGAAATACCAAGAAAATCCACAAATGGTCGCCTGTATCTTCGGCCGAGTGGTCATGTGGCAACTGTTCATCTTGAGTAACGTAGAACTGTCAATTCTGAGTGGCACACGACCATTTGTTTCTTCGGAGGAATTCGTAAAACTAACCCCCGAAGACGAATCTTCTTCATCATGACAATGCGAACACTCACACATCTCGACAAACAAGTGAACTTTTGAGCAGTCAAAACATCGAATTGTTACTCATCCTCTGTACAGTCGTGTTTTGGAGGTATCTCAAGAGGAATGGAATAACTGATATGACAAATTGTTTGAACGAATGCAAAAGTGCATTTACCATAAAGGAGAATATTTCGAAAACAATAAAGCCATTTAAAAATGTTTGCTAGCAGCCCTCGTAAAGATTACTTATTGATGTGTAAACATCTATACGCTAGGAGGTAAAAATCTTTTTCACTGAGATTTCTTTGCTGAGATGCACACATCGTTGTCAAATCGGTGTGAGCTATGTATGAGTGTATTAGTGTTTGAAAGAAGCAATACAAACTTATTTAAAATATTATAAATACATAGGAATTTGCTGGTTTTTGTTTGTTAGGGTCGTTAATTTTTTTTTTTGCTTTATTAGGGTTCCGTACACCAAAGGTGAAAATGAACCCTATTGTTTTCGCTACGCTGTCCGTTCCTCTGTTACAGGGTTTTTCCTCGAGAACCGTAAGAGCTACGGACCTGAAATTCGGACACAGTATGTAGACATTTGGCCGCTACAACAGCAAATATATGAGAGTTAAAAATTAAAGGGTGTTCCAAAACGAGCAACGAAAAATGTTAAAATCCCATGTAATATACATACACTTGAATTTTGTAAAGTTAGTGTATTTTTATACAGACTACAACAATTAACAGTAAATTAAAAAAATTTAAATTAAAGGGTGTTCCATCAGTTTATGCAATTTTGACTTTATAACTTTGACAACTTGCTGTATCTTGGAAACCGTAAGAGCAAAACTCTTAAAATTTTCAAAAACGGTAAAACTAAAAAATTATAAAATCGACAAATCTAAAAAAAATCCCCCAAAAATAAAATCGCCAAAACCGAAAAAAGCACCAAATTAAAAAAAATTCTAGGACTGAAATAAATCGCGAAAAAAACGGAAAAATTGTCAAAATGAAAAAAATCGCCAAAGTGAAAAAAAATCCAAAAACAGAAAAATAATCGC
Source organism: Tachina grossa (assembly GCA_949987645.1). Classification (NCBI taxonomy): domain Eukaryota; kingdom Metazoa; phylum Arthropoda; class Insecta; order Diptera; family Tachinidae; genus Tachina; species Tachina grossa. Next base: position 152,416,086 of record OX465276.1, read on the forward strand.
CAAAATGAAAAAAATCGCCAAAATAAAAAATTGCAAAAATTAAAAAAAGCCCTTAAACAAAAAAATCGCCAAATGAAAAAAAATGGTTAAATAAAAAAACCCCAAAAACAAAAAAAAAAGCCAAAATGAAAAAAACCCTAAAAACAGAAAAAAGTCGCCAAAATGGAAAAAATTGCCAAAATAAAAAAAAATTCGAAAATTAAAAGAACCCAAAAAGAGAAAAAACCGCCAAAAAGAAAAAAAAGCGACAAAGCTGAAAAAATCGTTTAAACTGGAAAAACTTAAAAAGGAAAAAAGCCTTTTTCCGAATGTACGGAACCCTTCGTGCGCGAGTCAAAGTCTCACTTTACTGAATTTATTTTAATTGCAATGCCTACACAACAACAAGAACAACAACAACTAAACGATGAACAACAGGAATTAAAAAGTAAAAGTAAAGGCATTTACCATAGATGAGCACTGCAGTACCACTAAAATTTCAGTAAAAAATATAAAATAAAAAAGCGCCAAAAACCGAAAAAACGCAATAAACGAAAAAAAAGCCAAAACTATTTGTTATATAGGCTAAAGTGTCCGCACGGAACCCTTCGTGCGCGGGTCAAAGTCACACTTTACTAAATTTATTACTAATTGTCGTACATTAAGTTATCATAAGCAAATAAAAACGAATAAATAAAATGAATACAAAAACATTTAATTTTAATAACTTTTAAAAAGATTTTTTGCACTTTTAATAAGAAATTTACTAAAACAAAGCAAAATAAGGAAAACAAAAACCTAAACTTGTCAAACTAAAAGTCTTCATAGTCTTTGAGATTGTCATTCATACGGACAACAAGAACTACAGAGAAACTTAACAGCTTCATATAAACACCATCTTGTGTGCAATAGTAGCTACTAATTTTCACTAACATATAATTGTGCTAGCGCTGTATACGTAGTTCGAAAACCATTGCTGTAAAATAACTACATGCATTACATTTCATTAAACAGCAGTGTGCCCATTTACTAACCAAATAAGTTAAATAAAACAAACAAAAACCAGCAAATTCCTATGTATTTACAATATTGAAAGTTTTTATACTTTTAATTGATTAATTAAAAAATATTACTAAAAGCATAGTACTTCCAACTTAAGAACATTTTTCATTACTAGATGTTTACACATCTCCCCTGTGATCGGACTCACATTGCTTTTTTTTATTTTATTTTTTTACTTTTAGCTAAATATGTTTTCTTAAATGGCCTGTAGTGGACCATAGTAAATATTTACTATTTTTATTAGCAAAATTATTTTTCTACTTTTTTTTTGTTTGTTTGAAACCTTAAGTGTTACTGCAATTTTGTGCAAATATTTTGTCCTTTGCCACAAGAAAATATTTACAATAGCTAAAAGCACAATCAGGTACATATTTGTGGTTTTTATGAATTTAAATGCAACAAAAAAATAAAAAATAAAAGAAAATTGTTAGAGACATGTCTACTAGAAATGTTTGTAAAAAAGGAAAAAATAAAGAACTTTTTGTTCAAAAATGACCTCCAGACTTTAAATGCTTACTTGCTTTCCTATTCACATGAGTCTAGATAAAAGCAACAAATGTATACTAATGGCACACAATTTAAGGCTAACAGTATACGAGTATGCAAGTACTTTTGGTTAAATTTATATGTATAATAAAAACAAACAAAAACTTTTCTGAAAATAATGAAGCTAATAACATAGAAATTGTTTGGTGTTTGAACTTATCTGAATCTTGCTCAAGTATATTAATAACACTTTTGCTCTGTTTGTCTTAAAAAAAATAAAATTAAAATAAAAGAAAAGAAAACTTTCGTTTTGAAAAATGGCTATCTAAAACTGTAGAAGAAATACTTGTGGCCAAAAACAAAACAAAGAGAAACAGCAACAAGTTAAAATAAATTCTCTAAAGAAGAGACCATGAACTAAAGGATGAAATATGTATAAGCAACCAGAAAAACAAACAAACAAAAAAAGGAGACGTAATATGCCACCCTTAAATGTGTGCATAAAAAGTAAAGCTTTTGTAGGTTAGTTTGACGGCCGACCTTAATCGTTCCTTAATGTTTGTTAGTGTGTTTTTTCTTATATAAAAAGGATATTTACAGAGTGTTCGATAGATTCGCTCACTGGTTTGGGCTGAGAAGCTAAAGCCGAAGTTCGGCCCAATTTCTTAGATTCGGCCAAACCGAAGATGAACTTCACTTATTAAATTCACATTAGGTTATATGATGCCATCCATTGCGGATTACACTTATGCTCCTGTAGAAACATCTTTGATGTTTTCAAAATCAATAAAATTATTAAAAAAGAAAATAATGCCCAATGATTAAAAATTTATATAAAATTATTAGCCCAATTCACAATCTTGTGCAAATGGTCTTGCATCGTTGCATGTGCAAAATAGTATAGCATATTAATATTCACCACTTAACAATTCTTAGTGGTGAGTATAAATATAATATACCACTTTGCACATGCAACGATGCAAGACCATTTGCACAAGATTGTGAATTGGGCTAATAATTTTATATAAATTTTTAATCACAAAAAAACAAAATCAATCATCATTTAAAACCCGGCTTGAATTTCAGGTTTGGAATTTTTCACTTTTTCTACAAGAAAAAATCTGTGCAGAATTCTGTAGAGAAGTGTATATGTTCGCTTACACATCTGATCTATAGTACTCAAAAGCATTAAAATTCATATTACATGACTAGCGGGCAAACTTTTGTGCCGTTTCACAAGGAAGGAAACACTTAGGCAGTTCACATCAGCATTTTAAAATATGTCTTAATATTGCAGCAACGTTTACATTTTAAGATCTTAATATGGGTTGCCAAGTTTGTTGTTTCCATTTTGTGTTGTAAATTAAATTTAATACCTAGTGTTAAACTTAAAAATCTGGGAAGCATGTTAAAGTAAACAAGTGGTGAAAAAATATTGAATATTAAAAAATTTTGTTATTCTAATACTTCAATATAGTGTCTTTTATATCGTTGCCTGATCACAATGAAAATTTAAAGATGGCACAATATTGCCACATTAAAATTTTAAGATACTCATTGTGAATGCTCTAATATTTCATATTCACAATTAGGTGAAAGTTTATACGAAGGCACTCAATACTCCAGAATGTAAGGATGTGAGAATGTTTCTAAAATCACACCGCTTGATTAATTATTTATTATGGCATTTTCTTTTCTGGAAAAAAATGTTACACTTATTACACTTTTCAATGAAAATTGGCATTAAAATGATTTTCTGAAATATACATTTTATTGGAAATTATTGTGTCATCCCTTGCGAAATTAATTCTTTTTTCTTTAAATGAACGCTAAATGGTATTTTTTTTAATAAAAAGTTAAAAAATGTTACACTTTTTCCAGAAAAGAAAACGCCATTAATTTAAAAATGGAAAAATATTATTTTCAGAAAGAAAACACTTGTAAGAAATTGTTTGTATATTAATTTTTGTTTGGGTTGATGAAACAAAAATAATTCATTAGATCAGGGATACATTTTTGCAAAAGTGGTGCGATTGTAGAGGATAGTGAGTACTAGCCCTTAGTCATATCAAAATCATAATGCCCTGTTCTGTAAACCAAACCGATTTGAAATCGATCGATCTTATCTTTTTTTTCCTTCTAATTTTTCTATCATATAGATTATCAATTGTCATTTCTGATTTTAAAAACGTCTGCAGAACAGGGCCGATAGATTCCTCTGATATGTATTCGTGCTTGCGCTAATGTTTATCTACGGCGAAGCAAGTAACTAATCATATGACTAAAAAGTTTAAATTGATGTGAATACTTGACACAAGAGGCACTGCTTTCAAAATAGTACCTTTTCAACATGTGCGTTTTACAAAACTTACATTTAACAAAAAGTATCCTTTACAAAAACTACATTTAACAAAAAGATCCTTCCAAAAAAGTACATTTTAAAAAGCATGTTAGAAAATATTCGTTTTACAAAGAGTAAGTTTCAAAAAAAGTACCTTTTACAAAGAGTACCTTTTAAAAAAAAGTACCTTTTATTACAAAGAGAACCTTTTACAAAAAGTACGTTTTGCAAAGAGTACATTTTTCAAGAAGTACCTTTTACAAAAAGTACATTTTATAAAGAAATACGTTTTACAAAAAGTATCTTTAACAAAAAATACCATTTACAAAAAGTATGATCTACAAAAATCATGTTTTACAGAAAGGTTCTACTAAATTATCTTTTAAAAAACATGTTGCAAAAAAATTATTTTATAAAAAAGGTTACATTAAACAAAATATGTTGTGGACAGATATTTATTTTCAAAAAGTGGCTTTTTCAAAAAGTTCTTTTTACAAAAAGTACATTTTACAAAAAGTTGCTTTTACAAAAAGTACCTTTTAAAAAAAGTACCTTTTACAAAAAGTACCCTTTTACAAAAAGTACCTTTAATAAAAAATGCCTTTTACAAAATATCATTACTAAGACACAACTTTTATAAAAAGTACCTTTTGAAAATATTGTTGCTTAAAAAAGGAGCAAAAAGTACACTTTAAAAAAGGAGCCTTAAAATATACCTTTTACAAAAAGCACCTTTTACGAAAAGTACCGTCAATAAAAAATACCTTTTCAAAAAAAAAAAACATTTTACAAAAAGTACCTATTCACAAAAATAATTTTGTTTACAACAAGTATTTTTTTACAAAAAATAACTTTTATTTACAAAAAGTACCTTTTACAAAGAGCACCTTTTAAAAATATCGCCTTTTAAAAAGGAGCTTTAAAAAACTCTTATATAAAGTACCTTCTAATAAATATCTTTCGGAATTTTTTTTAAAGTGGGTCATAAAAAAACTACCTCAAAAAAGTGACGTTTTTTCCTTTCTAACATTTCAAAAAAGTACCAGTTTATCTACGGATTGCGTATTGGAAAGTTGCACCTATAATAGAAATAAAAATATTTAAGCCTTTGTGCAGGCATGCGAATAAACAAATAAAATGTTAGGATTTTATTTGATTTTCTAAAGGAGTTCCTTTTTAAAAAGTACCTTTCAAAAAAACTTTTTAAAACAGTAATTTTAAGAAAAGTACTTTTGAATAAAGTACCTGTAAAAAAAGCAACGAGCCTTTCAAAACAGTCTCTTTTAAAACTTACGGCCTGGCCCACGATGTCGACAAGAAACTATCGATCGCTTATTTATATTGAAAACAAACAAAAAATTTTCTTATTTTGTAATACCTTTTAGAAAAAATCTTTTTAAGAAGGTACTTTTTAAAAATAGTAATCTTTAGAAAAATGCATTATTAAATATATCTAATAAAAAAGTACATTTTCAAATAAGTGCCGTTTATAAAATTCCCCTGGCTGCGTTTCAATAAAAATGCTTTTTATAAAAATCATCTTTGAAAGAAATATATTTTATAAAAGACATTTTTCAAAGAGCTGGATTGTTGCAACATTTCGTAACTATTTTCCAAAAAATGTATTTTTCAATTTTATTCAATTAAATGTTTTGCAAGCTATTTAAAAATTGAATTGCTAGAAAAAATTTATTATTATTTATTATTATTCTAAAAAAAATACGTTCCATAAGAAACATTTTTGGAACGTACATACATGTTTAAATTCAAAGCTTGTTTGTAATAATTAACCTTTTTAAGTAGGGTACATACATTTAACTAAAATTTATTTAATTTTTATTGCATAATTAATTAATTTATTAACTGTCAAGAAACTTTACAATAACTTGCACAGAAATTCTTTAGCAAACAAAGTAGAAGAGAAGTAAAAGCGTTAAGTAAGTTAAATTTTGTGCTGCAAAAACACAAGAAAAAGTCTACTAAGGGCCAATTTCACCAACTCTATTTAAATATCAATTCATATTTAAATGTCGATTTTTATGAATTTTTGTATGGAAAAATTACTTTTAAATATGAATTGATATTTAAATAAGTTGGTGAAATTGGCTTTAAATCTCGCACACGCACTCGCACTCGCACCCAATTTGTATCTCATAATCAAATTATACTCCAGTTTAAGATTTTTTTTTAATATAGCATTTCAATTTTTATTGCGTACAATCTGTATCGTGTACTTTTCTTGCCCCTAAATTTATGCTTCATTTATTTTATTTCTTTTCAGTCGAAATGTATGTTACACACTTTTTTTGCTTGACTTTTATGCTGTTGCTATTGTATTTGTTCAATTTATATTGTATATATGTATGTATGTATGTATGTATGTATGTATGTCTGTATGTTGTATGTATGCATGTATGTATATATATATAATGCATACATACTATATTATACTCCCTCCTTGTGTGTGTTTTTCATTCCTTTTTCTCTGTTCTTTCAAGGTGAAAAAGAAGTTCGTTCAACGCTTTTGTGGGTTTTGCTTTGAGTTATGTTTTTTTTTTGCTATTTATTCGTTCTTATTGAAATTTTGGGAGTAATTTCTTTTCTGTTGAGTGTGTAAGTAAATCGTAAAAGAATATATGCAAAAAAGCTTTGCTATCGCCTACGTCAAACTTAAAAGCTTTTATATTATTATTTTTTTTTTTTTTTTGATTTTCTTGCCATTGTTTAAGTTATATTTTAGTTTACATGTGCTTACCAAGTCAATGACTTTTGATTTAAAAAAAAAACAAGTATTTATATGTATACATAGTTTTAGAGGCATTTTAAAATTCAGGAGGATTAGCATATTTAAACAAATGCTTTTTATGTGTTCTTTTTTATTTTAGATTTTTATTAGATGAAGCGTGTTACATATAAAAAATAATGTTGATTTCTATTCTTAAAATGAAGTAAGTTTTGCAATTTCGTTAAAATAGTGCAATTTCATGACACGTTTTTAAATAAAAAAGCTCCTCCTAGAGGGTTATGTATGTATGTATGAAAGACATTAACACTTACAGGGGTTTTTCTCAAAACAGGCAAATTTTTTTTTGTACTTTAGGGAGTTCAATTCAGCATATTTTTTTATTATTTTTCTATTATGCACATAACATTTTATATTCTTATTTTTGTGGCAATAAGGAAAAAGTGCTCAAGTCATATTTTACAGCTTTGCAGGAGAGCACCTTTAACCTTTCAAGTTCGATTTTCAAACATTTTATTATTTTGCAGTTAAATTGAAAAAAATCAGTATTCACTTTTATTTTTCTATGAAGCCATCGTTTTATATATAATATAAGCTATAAATAATAAATTAAATTTGAAATATACCAAAGTATAATCTAAATTAAGCTTTTATAAGATTATAAGTGAAAGAAAGGGTTAGCAGTAAGTAATTGATCTATAACTTCCTGAAAAAGTTCACAAAATAGTTGAAACTTTTCCCACTGTTTCGTTTAAATATGAAGATTACAAGAAGGACATTAAGTCAAAATTAGCTTATCTCAACTCAAGCACTTTTCCAGTTTACCACAGTTTAAATGGATTTTATGAAAATTTTTTTAAGACTTTTGCAATACTAAAATGGAAAATATAATTTTAAAAATGAATAAAAGTCAAGTTAAAATACATATAGGCATTTTCAGAGTATTTACAATTTTTTTGTAGCGTGCGACACCAAATAAATATGCTCATTTTTTCAAAGAAAATCAAAAGTTTTTGTTTTACTTTTTTTTTATATATTTGTGCAGGCCATCAGCAGCTCTATATTAGAAAAAATTGTAAGAAAAATAGAGTGACATTGTTCTGAAATACAAGTTTAATTTATTCCTGTCGCACGCGACAAAAAAGTGGACTTTGGTGGAAATGCTCATATACAAGAATTTTAATGTAACCAACAATTTCTTCGGTCACATGAGTTTAACATTAATGGGCCTAATTACGAGTGTCGTATTACGACTACGACGATTTTGTACTAGATTAAAGAAAAAATGTTGCAATGTTCCTTAGTACTCTAAAAAATCGTCGTATTCGAAGTCGTAATACGACACTCGTAATAAGGCCCAAAACATTTTATATCAATTAGTATAATTAAAATGAACTCCTATTAGGGACTGTTCATATATTATGTATCGCTTCCGGGGGAAGGAGGAGGGGTGTGGTATAAAAACTCTGAAATGATAAATTTCTACTTATCTTTGTTATTTTGTATTATGTCGCTTTTGTAGACGTTCTCGACAACAGTCTATTGCTATTGCAAAGTCTCTTAAGACTGAAATTCACTATCCTACACAATCGCACGACTTGCGACAAAAATACAACCCTGATCTGATGAATTATTTTCTTTTGCAAATTTTCACAAACTCCATCATACCAGGGTTGTATTCTTTAAAAAATCATACAATTGTGTAGGATAGTGAATCAAGGTCTTTACTATTACCTAGTGGTTATAAAATTACAAGGGCTTGTCAATAGTAGGCAATTGTTGTCGGCAATTGGTCACATTTTAAGAGTTATATAAATTTTTTCCTCTCAAAAGTGAAGAATATCGTGGTTTTTGATAAAGCTATGTCAAAAACACAAAAAACAGACTCGATTTTCGACCAAAATTATACTTGTGCGACCCTGAAACCTTTTTAGGAAAAAAAACTTGGCCATATAAGCATTCAAATTGATCACGCATGAAAAAAAATTTTTTAGGGACAAACTAATGTAAATATGACTCCTTTAGTGTGTCGGTCCAAAATTGCAATTTTTGTTTCAGCAATTCTTGAGAGAGTATTGAATAAATAAATATATATATATATATATATATATATATATATTGTATTCCTCTCTTTCTCTCTCTTTCTCTCTCTTTTCCACTAAAAAATTAAAAGTTGGTGCAACAAAAATTGCAAGTCTGGACCGGAACTTATTGTAACAGTGACATAACTCAAACAATATAGTTTTGCAGAAAATAAATTCTTAGTTTTCAATTTACATACAACTCAATGAAGATATCGTCGGCTTAGAGTGTAAACCTGCTAAATCCACTTTTTATAACACATGACATTTTAATGCCTTTCGAAATAGAGAGAGAGATGCCGTTACAATATTTATTTTGATTTGAAGGTCTACATGTCAAAAATATTGATTGTATTAGGCTAGTTTCTGAATCTGAATATAAAAAATATTAACAGTCTCTCTCCCGTAAAATTTGATTGAATTGAGTTAGCTGTTTTACAGCCAATACGTCTAAAAATATTTTTTTTTATCAAGTTTTTACATAATGAACCCAAAAAATGATATATCTATGTTGCAATTAAGGAGCGATATGTTTGTACGTTTACAATGTTTTTTAAAGCAATTTATTTTAAAATTCTTTAGAAATATTCTTTTGAATGCTTTTATATAAATATATTTTTTTTAAGTACTTTTAAAAAGAATAAATTCTCAAAATGCCGTTTCCTAGAAAAACTACTAAAAACAAGATTTGATATTACTCGAAAATCTTACAGCCTTATTTATAAAACTTAAAAAGTCTTTATAAAGATTTTTTAAAACAAATTTTCACACAAAATTTTTCTTAAAAAGCCTTTATAAAGCCTTTTTATGTTTTATAAATAAGGCTGTTAATTTTTAAGGAATTTCTAATTAAAGTTTCACCAGAACACACTTTTTTTTAAACAAATTCAGATGGTATATAAAATAACTTAACAAGTTATGTGAAAGTATGTATGTAATATGTTATTATTGCATTCCTAAATCATAATTCTTAGAACTTTCTTTTTTATTTAAGCCTAATACTATGCAACAGCTGTTTAGCATTTACATAAGTAAATTGAAGTTTTTTGTTCCAATAATGCTTAGTTGACTCCTAACACTCACTCTCTTTTTACAAAACAACAACCACCAAGCAAATACTTCCATACATAAATAAATTACTACTTTACTCTCTTTCGCTCTCTCTATTTCTCTCTTACACAACAACTTCTTTACAGCAAACACACAAAAAAGCACATTTACATAGTCTCACAAACACATGTGAACTACAAAAATTGCACAGCAAAATGACGAGTGGACATTAAGTGAAAGTGGCAACAAGTTGTGAAAAAGCTTTTTCACGCATGTGATGTGTGTGTATGTATGTGTATGTGTGCGTATGTGAATGAGTATGTGTTTTTAATTTCAATGTCATACGCAAAAATACGAAGTGGAAAATAATAGACTAAAGCAAACTTCAAACAAATTACGAAGAGAAGCATATGGATTTAAAGGCTATGAACACAAACATAATCATATACTCACACACTAGTGCATGTGCTTTGTAATTTTTTTATATTTGAAGAGCAAAAAAATAGCAGCCAATTCCGATAATTATTATGGCAAAATTTTTTTGCTTCCGTTTCTTAAATATTCTCTGGATTTTGGTCCTAGCTTCAATAATTAACATCATTATAGTTGTTAATATTTTTTGAGCATTGTATAGAGTGCTTGGTACCCGGCACGAAGTATTTGAATACTCGATACTCAAATTTTAGTAACTCGTTATTTTCAGAACTGTAGTTTTTGAGGGAAGTTGCATGGGAATTTAAAAAAAAAGTAGGGACTGGCGACTCCTATTAAAAATTGATTTTTGGTAATGTAGCGGTGCTTAATATGATGTTATGTTTTGTGTTGAAATACTTCCAGTAGTTGAGTGTCAAAGGAAAACAAAATGCAGAAGAATATCTGTTGAATGACAGCATTGCCAAGAAAGGATTCACTTTAACCACGTCCTATCAATTACTAGCATTAAGCGCGCACTAGACACCCAATACCCTTATTCCAACAATTTACAATCAAGCACCTGCCAATCAACTACTTTGAGCGTTCGCCAGCGCCCCCATGCACTTTTAGAAGCCGCTATGCGACTTACTCAACTAGGATCGTAGTTAGAGCAGCATCTGTTGAATGGTATCAGCACCTAGAATAGTTTCTGGTTGACCGCATCGCACTTCGCGATAACACGCAGCCAATTTAGTTGCTCACACTCACCCCATGTTCTCGAAGAGAAGATCTCACCAATTACCGGCGCAATAACACTATTCCTTAGAGCAGATCAGCTGTGAGACCATCAGTCCCGAAGTACCTCTAATAACCCACTAATTAAACCTTGAAAATCCTCTCCGACTTCAGCGCAATTATAGGCTGCATCTGAAAGGCAACATAGCCAGATAATTCTAATAAATATGTGGACATCTGTTATTCAGTTATTCTACATATTAGGTATATGGGTAAATAACCAAAGGTATGCCTTAGGAACAGCTATTTTACCCCAACTAGGGTCCGCGGGATTGTCACACCCGTAATCTCCAAAGAGATTCCCTTGCGGGAGAGATAGATTTTTTTTAAGAAGTAACACTCCGCCAATTAATGCCTACTCCTTCTAAAAGGTGTCATTTTCTTTAGGAAAGGGATAGTGAAAGAGAATACAGGTGGTGAAGGAAGAGATAAAGGAAAGCTTCATTCCTTTACAACTCTGCTTTTTCGCAGTTTTTTTCATAATGCAGTGTTGCAGCGCTGTTGGTATCAGTAAGGCTCATTAAATTTTTGAAGCTGTAGCCATTTTTATTGGTTAGTTTACTTCGCCGGTGATTCTGCTACGCAACACAGACGAAGTCCGTGCAGTTCATTCAGTGACCAATGTCTATGCCTTCATCAGTTGAACTTTCCTACAACAAATGATAAAAATATAATGCCTGAAAAAGCAATTATACCCAGACTAAGATCCACGAAATTATCAACCCTGTTATCTGAATGATATACATCTGCGATACAGAAACACTGACACTGATTTGAATTTCAAGCTTACTTTAGCCCCATCGATGGAAGATACGGCACAAGCAATAGTAATTTCAACTTAGTTATTGTAAAAGCTTGATCTCATATGATTGCATTTCACGATCTTTACGGCCAAATCTACCAAAAGCAGTTCGACATGAATGCAATTGTAGCGTGCTCTGGCGAATCGTTTAATTTTAATAGTCCTCAATACATTTTGCGAAAAGTAGAGATCCATGCGATCTAGCACAGGAAGGGGGGACTGTCTAATTAGCCAATGGGCGCTATCATATCTGGCAACACATCTATTCTCACTTGCGCAATCCTCTGATGTGGTGAATAAAGCCTGTGGCTTTGATAATAAGTTTTATTCTCTTCTGCACAGCAGAAGGGAATGGGGGAGATGGCTTCACGATACTTCCTTAGATAGGCAACATCAGTTGGTACACAGATGGTTTCAGAACGCTGAAAGGTTCTAGTGCCAGACTTGCAGAACCGGTGATAAGTAAGAAAACCCGACCTGTCTCCTCCCCCAAATATTTCAAACGGAACTTTATTCTTTGAGAGATGCGCACAATTTAATCTGGAATGCCGCATAAAGCTAAATCAGCTAAGCGACCTTGTTACACTGTGCGGCATTCCCGGACACGTCATCGTGGAAGGAAATGAAAATGCCGACAAACAGACCAGAAAGGCAACAACAACATGAACTTAAATCGATGGAGTTCCAGAATATCAGAGAACACCGCTGGTTCAATCTGGATGAATTGGGGCATATAATCAAAATCGTTTTAAAGTTCTAATGTGCTTCCTTACAGTGTGTTGCAGGTAGAGAAATCACCACAACTGACTTGGTATTGAAAGTAACAGATAGTGCAGATGCTGTCATCATGGCGATTAAACTTTAGAAAACATATTATGAGACTCTTAGAAGCTCTACGCTACAGAAGAAACAGCCAAATAGGTCAAGCACCTGCTGCATAACTGGGAACTGTCAATAACAGAACTAATGGCTATATTAAGATTCTTTAGGAGAGCAGGAGCCCGTTTCTGAAAGCTACAAGTTACAAATCTACAAGTAAAATATACACAAAACAAAAACACTTTTACAAATTTTATTGCTGTTGTATGCATATTTTATTTGTACTTTTGTGATTTGTAGTTTTGAGAAACGGGCCCCAGGTCTAGATGAGGTCTCTAGCACCTAACAAGGTATACAGCTGCTACTCCTAATATAAAGGCTGAAGGTTTTGGATCTCATTTCCAATAATTCCGATAATCTGTCAAAGAAGTGCAGACGGCGATCTTCCAGAACGTGACAAAGGCATAAGAGATGTATAATGCTTTCTTTCTCTTCTTCATCATTGCAACTCAAGCAATATTCGTTTTACCAGAGACCCAGATAGACGTTTAGCATGGGTTCCGAAAGCGTAATGGCCGGTCCGTGTGACCAAGAGTTTGCTCATGTGCTTCATAGTGGAGTTCATGAGGTTTTTAATAGTTTCATGAGGGTTTCATGAGCAGGTGGGTTAATTGCGCCATCTCTCCTGGGTGGTTATTATATAATCCGAATCGAACGGAAATTTGTTCGAAATGTAATGTTAATAACATTTCGAATCGAATTGCATAATAACCCCCTGAACTTGTTCAAGAAGGTCAATGTCGTTCTTACAGTAAAAAATGTATCTCTGTTCAATCGTACTTGAAATCAAGTAGTACAGGCAGCACTACGTTCAACAGGAAGACCCATTGGCGCCAAAAGTTTCATTCTTGTCTTTATTTAATAAAAAATTCTAGAGCTGAGTAAATTAATGAAATCCCCCATTTTTTAATGCTGTCTGAGGATAATTTTGTTACATCAAATAATATATTCTTGCTGCTGCTCTTTTTGTGAACGGCAGTATGAGTTTATGGGTATACTTACAAAAAATATAATTACAGCAACAACTTAAAGATTATTTGTTTATAAGAGACATGTAGAGAGTTCTTTGCTTTTTTATTATTATTTTGTTTTGTATGAAAACAAAAAATTTACAACAACTTGTTGGTTTGTGTACAGGTTTGTAATATATACATATTGTAATTGTACTTTCTGTTTTCGCTAATATTCGCCTTTGAAATTGCTTACACACAGTTAAGGAATCTTTATTAACTTTATATACAAACAAATATGTATGTGCTATGAAAAGCTAAAGCCTCCCCATTCCCCCTAAAAGTATAACAAAATGGGAAAGTATAACTAAAGCAACTCCTCTAACAAATTGTTAAATATTTGCGCAAGAGTTTTTCATGTATCAGTTGCTAACGCGCCGTGGTTGATGAAGTTTACACGCAAAATTCGAAACGTAGAAGCGGAAAACAAACAATATTGTAACGGAATTTTATTCAAAAAAAAAAAGGAAAAAAAAGATTCAATCAAAAAAAAAAAAAAAAACTTAATTGAATAAAAAAAAGAAATAATAAAGTAATATACAGAAATAAAAAAAATTCCACTGAAAAAGAACTTTTTAAGTGCAACTTGAAAAATATTGTGCGTGAATTTCGTTTCGCATTTTGGTGTATAGATAGAAAGTAAAAAAATAAAATATATACATATATACATATATATATACATACATATGTATATATGTATATTTGCTAAAGTCAAAATCAAAAAGCTTTTCATCTTTGTCTTGAATAATTGGTGGAATACAACTCCTAAAAATAAGAAGACAAATTTACGTGTTAAAGTAAAAATCACCACATAAAAAATTTGTATTCATCAAGAAGTTTGTATTCAATTATAATTATTGGATTTTGAATGCTTTAACAGCAGACATTTTTTACATATAGATGTAGATATGTAAATAAGAAATCAAGATAAGTATACATATTTATATATGTATACATCTGTTTGTAAAAAATTGGCAATGGAAATATTTAAAAAAAATATGAAACAAATATTACAAATTAGTAATGAAAATGTTTGAAGAAATTAATCCTAAAAATATTCAATGTTATCTGAATGACTTTGAGAAATGAATTTCTAAGAATCTCTATCAAGTTATATGAAAAAACAAATATGTATAAAGTATCGATCAAATAACACATTCAAATATACATATATAATCCTTTTTTCATTCCCAGTAAAAAAAAAATCAATACATTTCGTAATTAATAACTTATCTACAGCGTTAAGATTTTAGCATATTTGGAGTTAGTTTTAAATTCTAAATTTATGCTTAATTTTTTGCCTCTTGTGGTAGTCCCCATTTTTTAAATCGTCTCGAAGAGCCTAATAGTGTTTTCACACTGTAAGTTAAAACCTGGTTTTAACGTTAAAACCATAAACAGCTGATTTTGCATTCACACTGCAAGTTTGTTAAATTCAGGTTTTAACTCACAGACTGTCTAATAACTTTGTTCAAAAATATAATAAATCTCCTGCAGATATGCGTGTATTTGTTGTTGCATTTTTTCTGCTTTTTATTAACACTTGTTGGACATACTGTTCAACTGTTTTTGTTTGTATGAAAAACTGAGATATTTGATAATGCGCTCTAAAATGGAAATTATTTGATATTTTGTAAATAAATATTTTAAAATTATGGAACTAGTAATACAAAGTGAAGAAATACCTGGAAATCAAGTTATTGTATATAAAAATGCACAAATACATCACTAAGTAAATTTTTTTTATCGGCGGATCTATGTCAGTCATGTCGTATATTTTCAATTCTCAGAGGTCAATGAAAATATTTTCGTTGTTTTCCTTCCAAAAAACAATTTTTTCCATAATTTTTGGGTTATTGTTGCTGCTGCATCCATTTTTAAGTTGAAAATCTTTCAAGCGACATCTATTGTTATTCACTGACATAGACATTATTAGCTGCTTTCGGTCATTTTAACTTGGTAGCACTGAATTTAGCACAGAGAAAACAAGGTTGCATCTCATAAAACCAACTTAAAACAAAGTCAAAAATGGTTTTAAGTTGGTTTTAACAAAAACAATTTGTGTGGTTTTAACGTTAAAACCAACTTTTATTAAAACCAAGTCGTGTGAAAACACTATAAATTTACTAAGCCTGCCACAGGATTTAAATAAAAGGAAAAATATTTCACATACATATCTCAGGAAGCCATGTAATTAGGGTTCCTAAAATTATGCACCAACCATTTGGCTTGGTCAAACAATTTTAAAATGCCCTTGAAGTACCCTGGACACAATCAAATAAAAACGTCAATCAGTGCATATGTGTGAGTGTTGTATGCTTGCCGTTAAAAAAGGAGATTTACAAAAAAAAAACATATTAATCACCTTTTTTATTTTGACTTTTGTTCCTCAACTTACTTCCCCATCATAAATTAAAATCACCAAGATACATATGTTTTTTGATTGTAAGTAAGAGTTGGAGACGATCAAACAATCAGTCATCAAATGAAAACAAAAATCTTTTTATTTTCATCAAGCACTGCCGACAACGCGTAAGTTTAGCCGAAAAAATAACACGACTATACTCACAGAATTACACATGTGATTGACGAGTTTATTTGATAGTGTACAGGGTAATAACGATCGTTCTATTTGAAAATAAAAGAAAATAAGTACATAATTGTTTTAAATAATTATTTTTTATTTGAAAATTTTTTTTTTAATCAGCATATGTAAGCTGAAATACACAACATGTAAAAAAGCCACAATAAAAAAATTTAAATTAGTGTTTTTTTATGGGAATTGTTACAATTTAAGTTTAAAATTTTTAAACGCACTAATAATCCCAAATTAATATTTTACTTATTAAGTAAAATATTTTTTTTATTAAGAATATATTGAAATTGATTATTGAGGGGTTTAGCTGGATCCTATGCGCATTTCACTGTTGCTAATGCAGATCATCAGGGAACCTTTACCCAAAGCTTCTTAGACCAACTAGAGTTATTATATTATAAACTTTTATTTAAACAAATGAGAAGCTCAATAACAAATAACAAAGTTGAAACAAGAACTCAATAATCAACATGTTTTTTATTTTCTTACTTTACTATTGCTACATTGGCTGACTTTTTTTCAGCTTCAAATTGTAGTCGTAAGAGTATGTAAAAGAAAATAAATGTAAATAACAACAACAGCTATTTAAGAATAGAGTGTTGCCACACAAGTATTTTTTTGACCGGGTGCAGTCAAGTTAACAATTAGTGTTTTTTTATGGGAATTGTTATAATTTAAGTTTAAAATTTTTAAACGCACTAATAACAACAGTGAAATGCGCATAGGATCCAGCTAAACCCCTCAATAATCAATTTCAATGTATTTTTAATAAAAAAAAAATATTTTACTTAATAAGTAAAATATTAATTTGGGATTATTAGTGCGCTTAAAAATTTTAAACTTAAACAAATTTAAAGTTGTATTTTATATTAGGAGTTCTTATTGGGTATTACATCGAAAGAAACGTCCCTACAAATTTTCAAACCGTATGGCGTTTTGTTTTCTGGAAAAAGTGTAACATTTTTAAACTTTTTATTAAAAGAAATACAATTTAGCATTGGTTTGAAGAAAAAAAATTAAGCTTGCAAGGGTTGATACAATAATTTATAATAAAATTTATATTTCAGAAAATCACTCTATTGCGAATTTGCTTTAAAAAGTGTAATAAGTGTAACACTTTTTTCCAGAAAAGAAAACGCCATTAATCACAGCAGTCAGCCGTGTTAATACAAAAATTAAAAATATTAAAAACTCCCGAATACATCTAGAGAAGATGTAATATCTTTTAAATGGCTGGACATTCGCAAAGAAACTGGAAGCCATGTGCCTTCTTCGCTTTTTGCACGACAACTTTGGCAGAACTCATTACAGAATAGGCATATTCTACAAGCATGTCTGCCGCTCGTTCAGGGCCTCATTACGACTGCGATAAACCTAGAAATGGCGCTTTCTACTTGTTAATTATATTGAGTGAGTCACATTTTCTTAGCAACGTTACACATGTCTATATTGCCCCATCTGTATTAAACCTTATAATCCGTATAAAATATCATAAAGTTCAATCTCAAAGCATTCTTCAATGTAAAACTCATACAGGTATTGTAGCGAAGAAGAGAAAGAAGGCATTAGGGTGTCTCTGAAAACGAAGAAACGAATATGAATATGAGATTACTGAATATCAACTCACTAGAAAATGCCAAACCTTTTCAGGAATTTAAAAACAATGGGCTATAGAACAACACACGAGACATTGGCAGAATTCTGCTGTTGCAAGATTGACCGAAATTATCTGCGGGAAACCCAAATAGTGAAAAGACAATCGAGATAATAAGTTTAAAATTGCCAACACATACAAAATTCAAACGTCAACTGGCTCGCAGGGTATTGTTGATGATACAACATGTAGGGTTTGCCAGGAGGATGATGAAACTCTCAAACACTATTTGTGTCACTGCCCAGCATTCAGTCAAATTAGAAGACAAAACTTCCATCTGGAAAACATACCAGATATGGAATGTTTTAGGAATTCAGACTGGAAAAACCTAACGAAGTACATTGAGGAAACCAGGTTCCTAATCTCACTAAGTTTGTTAGGTTTTATGATGTTTATTGGGTATCTCCTCAATATGCTATAAAAGCATAAGTCTAATCAGAAACTGATTGGGTCAATCACCCTTATCGGGAATAAAAGTTCACGTGAAAAGTGTTGCCTTTGCCTAAAATTGTGATCGCCAATGTTTGCGTTGTTGTTGTGTTAGTATACTCTTTTCTAATTTTGTTCGCCATATTTCACGTGAACTGTTCGCCTTTTATTCCCGATAAGGGTGAATATTGATTGTCCTCTTTTCCATCTATCCTATATAGATAAACCAATTTCTAATAATATCAAACGGCATGACTACCGATTCGGCGTTGGAGGCATTCATAAGCCAGCTTCAGACAGCTTGTCCGCCCGTTCGTTATCTGGGAAGTTGTTATGAGCTGGGCGTCTACTCTGTAATTCGATTCGAAAGAAAATGCTTTCGAATTTACATATTATAAGCATACAAATTCGAAAGCTTTTTCTTTCGTTTCGAATTACACAGTAGACCCCCTGGTACATGGATTGGAAGAAGTCAGCCTGACCATCTAGTCTGGATAGAACATTCTTATATTTCCCAATTAGAATAAAGAAAGCGATATATGATCTCAGGGATATAAGAGTTGCTTGGCTGTCGACAAAGATACCAACTTTGCCCTACAACTCCTGTCAATCAGCACCCTAGCCGCTTCCTTTACATCCAAAATTTTTGCCTGAAATACACTGGATTCGTTAGGGAGATAGAAGGGGCACTCTATACCAAGATTGTCTGAGATCTGGATTCATCAGTATATACTCTGATGTCATATTCTTTTACTATTTTACCTTCCTTTCGTTCCCTCCTGGATGGAATTAGGACTTTGAAAACTTTATCAAAGTTTAGCTGAGATACGAGGGTGGGTCATTAACTCAGTGACTTTCTGAATGAAACGAACACGTTTTTATGTAAAAAGTTATTTAATTTTTTAGCATAGTCTCCTTTGAGTTCTATTCACTTCTCCAATTTTTTTATTCCTCTTGAAAAAAATTTTTTTTTCGAAGTCATCAAAATATACATTTTTTGTGAGGTGATTCATTGTTGGAGTAAAATCTCTTCGCGCCAAGCCATTTCTTCAAGTTTGTGGGAAAAAAATAGTCACTCGGGGTTAAATCTGAAGATAGGATGGGTCGTAGCTCGATTCATGGATTTTTGCCATGGAAATTGCACATGCGTTTGTGGTGGATTGTGAGCAAACGCGGCACCTCTTTTGCGGAAAGCTTTCGCATACCTCTCATAGCAGTGATCATTCAAAATT
Organism: Tachina grossa; assembly: GCA_949987645.1. NCBI lineage: Eukaryota > Metazoa > Arthropoda > Insecta > Diptera > Tachinidae > Tachina > Tachina grossa. The sequence goes on from OX465276.1 coordinate 152,435,639, forward strand.
GAAACTACTGAGCCATGTGAGATGCCTATGACTTTCACAAATTCTTTCATTTTGAATCTCCGATCAGCTAAAAACGCATCGTGATTTTCTTTAATTTCTTCGGATGTAAAGACCTCAACTGGGTGTCCAGAACGAAATTGAAAATTGAATTGAATTGAAATTGGTGGTAAAGAGTCCCTATAGTGTTTATCAAGCTTAGCCTTGGTTTGAGTGTTTCCGCATACGAAATTCACATTTTTCCATTTTCTTCTTAAAAACTTGCAGGAATCTGCAACCAATGGCTGCTAAAATCGAAATGGCTCAACTTGTTCAAATTTAGACAGGAGTCAACTGACAGTTGCCTCTTGGCAGCGCAGTGTTGTCATTTCAATTAAAGAGGCGGGAAATTCAAGGAGACACTGACTTAATGACCCACCCTCGTACCATTGCAATCAGAAGATTCTGATTCAGGATTCCTTCGGCATGCCCAGAAGTGGTTGACCACATGCATATATGGCAGAAGTGACAATTATTAAATTACAGAAAGTTGCTTTGTATTTTGAAGAACGAACTGTCAGCTGCTAAAACTATATTCTTTCCACTTTTTCATATTTTGTCTTCTGTCCTAGTCATATGTAACACATAATTTTTAAGAATATTTTATATATGCATCTTTTAACAATTTGGCCTATTTTTGGTAGAAAAGAAAAGACCATATATGTGTATCTCATCATCATATATGTATTTCTTGCTGTACTTTCATTACAACTTTAACCAATTCCTTAGTAGGAATTAAGAAAAACTATAAAATGTAGGGCTTTATTTTAGTTTTAATTTAACTTTATAGCCACCAATAATTTTTCCTTGATATCAAACTAAGTTTATTACAAACAATTTCCTTTTCAGTTCACCTTTAACACCTTTATTTTATTACCTTTACCCGAAAAGCATGCTTTGAACTAAATAAATTGTAAAAATTACATTTAGGCGTAACCTGTGTATACTCAAACATCTTGATAAATAATAAAAGTTTCCTTTTTTCGCTGCCGCCTAACAAATAAATTTTAATAATTGTTCTCAACCATTAAGAGAGTATGTATGTATGTATGTATGTGTATTTGGTAAAGGCAAGTCACGTTTAAGCAAGAAACCAGGAAGAACATGGTTTATAAAACAACCACCACCACCACCACTGAAGTATGCAACACAAATTTTAAAAATTGAGATACTTAACGACTTGGCTTAAGTAAAATGAAATAAAAATAAAATACAGGAAACCAACTAAAAGAAAAATATTAAAACAAAATTATGGCAGCACGTATTTAAAACGCAGCAGGCTAAACAACATACTACTTATGAACTTAATGACATGTATAAAACTTCATATTAAGTTTATGGCTATTAAATGAAATGGAAAATAATATTATTTACAAGACATATTTTAAATGTCTTTTTGTACGTACTATGTATATGGCTTATGAAAAGGAAATCGTATAAAAAAGCATTTATTACACCCTAAAGCTATGCAACAGTTTATTTATAAAATAGAAAAATGCATTTAATATAAATAGGAGTAAAAAAAATAATATTGAACGTGCTCCAAAAGAATTGAAACGAAGGCCAATAGATTTGGCTGCAATGTCTTTTCAAGACGCCGCCTGTCTGCTGTTCAACAGTTTGTTTTTAAAATTTATGTCCTTTAACTTTTTAAATAATACAACACCCATACATACAGTGCAGCCACTTTGTGGTCTCAGAGTTCTTAATGGCAATTGTTCACATTATTTATGTTTAACCTTGAAGTGAGCTTTATTGTTAAAAATTTTAAATTATGTGTTTTAGACATTTAAAAATGTTTCTTAATAATAAGTAATAAAATTTCTCTTTTTATATGTTATCTCCCAAAATATATATTAATATCCCTAAATTTGTGCTTTATATTTTCTATAAACTTTTTATAGCGTGACTTTAGGGATTTTTTTAGTGTATATATAATATGTTGTAAAACAAAGATTAGCTTAGTAAAATTTAAAGGTCTACTGATGATTTGGCAAAGCACCAATGAAATGAATATATACGAGAGGAGGAGATATCAAAATTAATCTGTTTTCAGAATAATGGGTTCTGTTTGCGATTGGGATCATAATTAATTAGACCACTAATAGGATCAAATGAATTTTCTATTACACTATGTTGTAGTTGTTGCATCAAGTAAAAGTTTGCAAAATCTTTCTGGATACCATCATCCTTAAACTATGTTTCATTTCCAAGATCATAAGACATGCAAATTCTTGTGCAAAAAGAAAGGAATTGATTTTTTTTAAATTTAAATTAAAAAAATTTACATAATTGAAATGGCAACACTGCTTTTGTCAATAAGCAACTGTCAGTTGACTACTGCAGACCACCGCGCGTTTTGAGAAGAAAATAGAAAAAATTAATTTCATGCGCTCATTAAGTAATTTTTGGTGAAAATAAAACATCACTCAAACCAAGGCAAAGCTTGATAAATACTGTAAGGACTCTTCACCATCAATCTCAATAGTAAAAAAGTGGTTTACTGAATTTCGCTGTGGCCAACAAGCCGAACGTTCTGGAGGCCCAACTGAGATGTCTACATCCGAAACAATTGAAAAAAAATTCACGATTTCATAGGCATCTCACATGGCTTAGTGGTTTCAATTTTGAAAGATCACTTAGATATGAGAGTGCTTTCCGCAAGATGGGTGCCGCGTTTACCCACAATCGACCGCAGACGCATATGCAGTGTCCATGGCAAAAATCCATGAATTTGGCTACGAATTGCTCCCTCATCCGCACTATTCTCCAGATTTTGCCCTGAGTAACATTTCTTGTTACTAAATTCGAAGAAAGGGCACGGCCGTAAGAGTTTTGACTGCAACGACGAAGCATCTCACAAGCAAATGCCTTTATTTGATAACTTCGAAAAATAATGTTTTACAGAAGGATGAAAAAAATTGGAAAAACATTGGACTAAGTGTATAGAACTAAAAGTAGACTATGTTGAAAAATTAAATAGCTTTCTATATAAAAACCTGTGTTTCTTCAAAAAGTCACTAAGTTAATAAGCCACCCTCGTATGTACATATACATATATAGGGCATTCCACGACAAATCGGACTGTTTGAAATTTTTTCTCGTTTTTCAAAAATCTTCATGAGCCATCAACTTGCGACATGACGCCGGCGGCAACTGGCAACTGTGAAAACTTCACAAACTTCTTTATTTGGGTGATTAAGTGCGATGCCCATCTCCAGGCATGTCAAAGTACTTTGCGGTAGTGCAATAGAGATGGAAGATTTACCAATTTTTTTTTTGGAAATGGTTGTGGACGGCGAATCGCATGGTGAACATTGTTGCTCAGTCATATGATCGGGCATCGATGTCAGAACATGGACAAAACATGGACATGGACGGTCTCTGTTAGTCACTTGTATCCCTAGGGGAGTCTATTCTATAGACTACGGGTGTGGCAATCCCGGGGCCCCAGCTAGGGTAATGTAGCTTTTTCCGCTGACGGACCTTTGGCTCATTACTCGTAAAACTTATGTGTTACTATCCAATCTCCGAACATAAACAGAGCAAAGGATGTGCACATATTTATAAAAGGAAAACAAATATTGTACGCCCGTTGTTGTCAGTTAGGTGCAGCGTCACCTAGAACTGCCCCTGAGTTCAAAAGACGATAGAGGTGAAGCCCTTGTGGTGGAACTTCGAGGTCTAACCAGAGGCTACTTCTGGTACCACGGGTGCCGTTTGCCCGACAGCTGGGCTGCTTAGAGATAAATGCATTGCAGTTGTCAAAAATTTCTGGTCTAAAATGGCTTTTGTCCTGGATACGACCCCAGGACTCTATCACTTTTTACTGTCGGGTCTTAGTAGGCACAGAAATTTTGGTGGCGAGCTTGCGTTCTTCTCGCGTGAGTGATCCTCGCTGCTCTGAAGTTTTGAGTGCATGTAGCGGTCGTCAGTTTCCTTTGCTGAAATGCCGAGTTCGTCCTACCCCTCGGGGTTTACCCCACGGGGTTAAAGGGACGATTTTGGTAGATGTGGAGTAGGCACTGGTTATTTGGCGACACAGGCATGCGTTCATTATGGATGAGTGGTTGAGCTGTGCCGGCAATGGTTGAGGAATTCTCTTGGGGACCTCGCTATGGGTGTATACACAACACCTTAGCGTGGAAGCCGGAGAATTATCGTGGTGGCTGTGGTTGCTACCAAAATCGCTGGGAGAATAGTCTTGGCTTCCCAGTGTTAAATCAATGCTAGTGGTTGGTCTGACGCGGTCAGCCAGACACTATTCTAGGTGCTGTTGCCATTCAACAGAAGCTGCTATGGGCACGGACATAGCAGCAGAGTTTAGATAGCTCAAAGTACCTCAGCAAAGTACTTGAATATAGAACAGGGATAACTATATTTAAAGATTGCAACCTATGTGCCTTATGGAGTGGGCTATAGGTTCATTCTAAAAGGGTGCATGGGGGCGTTGGTCTGGCGCCTAACCCACACCCGGTGCTTTGGCACACGTGAGATAAGGCCGTAACGGCAGGTACTCACGTAAAGCAATTGCACATCTGTTAGTTACTTGCGATGTCCGATATGATTTATATATGTATCAATTTCATGGTTAGTGGAGACCCCTAGTTATAAAATTGAAAATCTCAAAACGAGTAATAAAAAAATTTCCAAATTTAACAGGCAGGGTATTTTGAAGGATATTAAAAATATCACATAATTGGAGAGAAAAAAATTTAAAGCATCCGATTTAGGGTGGAATGCCCCATACATATATAAACGAACGATTTTTAGTCAAAAAAAAAGCAAGTTCAACTGCGTTCATAATACCAACTTTTTCCCGGGGAGTTTTTTTTTTAAACCCCGAATTTGATAAAAGAGGTAAAAAAAAGAAATTCATAATAGGAGAAAGATTAAAAATTAAAAAAATCGCGCGAGTAATAAAAAAAAATTAAAATTTACCAGTACGTCTGTTACGACGGGTACTAAAAAATATCACAAAATTGGCAAGAAAAAATTTTAAACCATCAGATTTTGGGGTGGAATTACCCATATGTATATAAATATACACAACCCAAAACTAAGCCGCAAATCAATATGAAAAACATTACTACTTCATTAAGCAAATTTAAACGTTGAATACTTTCAATTTAATTTTCTAATGATTTTCAATGAGCCTTCAAAAGAAATATTTGCTTTAAAATATTAACAATCACTTGATACCATGAACAATTATTTTTCCCTCTAATTGCTGGCAAAGTAATTATTTTTACTTCCATTACCTAAATAAGGAAGGGAGGGCAGAACTAACATTTCCCCAAGTCCTTAAAGTATCTAGATTATAAAACATTTTCATGCATTTTACACTAACGACATTTTACATTACAATCATAAACATGAACTTTTTAATAATTTATAAAAAATCATTTAAAATAATCTTTGATATCCAAGCGTAAGCAATTTTATTCGGTTCTTTTATTTTCCTACGGCTAACTACTAACATTTAAAATACTTTATTATGCACAACTTTGCTTGTTTTAGAATCCCTAATGTATACTTTGATTACAATTTATATGTTTTAAATAGAGTGTTTTTGTATGTAGGGAAAAATGATTTTTGCTCTTCTAGCATATTATACACATGACTGACTCGCTTTTAATTTAAAATGTTCACTTGGAAATAACAAAAAAAAAAAAAAAAAAAACTTTATATATAATCGTGCACATACTACATTTTGTCGCCCAGTGTCTTTATTCGCTTAATAAAAAAAAAAAAAAGAAACAAGGTACATAAGTCAACTCTCTGGCCATTTTGTGTGTGTAGGTATGTATTGAACAACAATATTAGGAATTGTAAACTTTTTGCCTGCCTCTTGCCCCTAAAGAGTGGGAGAAAACAATAAACAATATTTGAGGTAGCCAGTGTGGCTACAGTGTCTAATATAAAAATCGTTTCTTATCAAATGAAAATTATTTAAAATGTTAATTTCAATTTGCATTTAAATTAGAATTTTGAAAGGGCAAATAATAAATTTTTCCAATTGAAAATATACTGTGATAAATACCAGAATATATAAATATATAAATACTTTGCGAAATATGATTAAAGCCTACAGTACACGGCATGTAAAAAGCCACATGCGTATGTGACGATGACGTCACGAGAATTTTCAGCATGTTCGTTGCATTTTTTTTAAATAAATAGTGACTAGATGCCGTAAAATTTTTATAGTATTTTTGTTCAAAAATACATATGTGGCACATGTAGCCGAATCGAAGACATTTTCTGGGGCAGCTCATCTGTAAGCATGTTAATATATACATGTACATACATATGTTGCTAGTACACGGCATGTAGCAAATGTAGCATCGTGATGACGTCAAAATTACGTCAGAACCACATACGTATTATAGCATTGCACAGATACATCTGTTTGCACTAGTTTTGCCTGTTTTTTGGTTCTGGTGTGAACAAATATGTTATTTATCGTTTTCTGTTACTAGTTGTAAATGTTGATTTTTTTAAGCAATTATTGTATGGTTGAGCAATTAGCAAATGAAAACAACACATTTATTTTGTTTTGTTTTTCTAAGGCAAATAAGATACATAAAACTGCTTTTACCATAAGTGCCTTATGATGTGTTGAGAAAAATTGTAATTGGCTGATGAATGAATGAATGAAAGCAAAATTGCACATACATATGTAAGTAAATGATACATGTAAATGAAACACATGCATTTGTAATTACTCTCAGAGCAAAATTGTCTATTTCTCTCTCTATACTTTGGCTGCGCCACAAAATAACATAACGAACGTCCGCACATACATCTGCACATCATGTATTTGTTTCAATAGTGGTTTTTTCATATATTTGTATTACAATATGTATTTTTTGAGCAAAAACAGATCAAACAGTTGCTCAGCAGCAATACAATAAGCCATGGGTAACCAAGATAAATTTAAGGTTGTGTAAGTGAGTGAAAAAGATAAACACACAGGCATAAACAATTAATAAAAGTAATTCTAATATGATTTTTTTATGAAAGAATTTTTTCCTAGAAAACCGTTTCAACAAAAAGTAATAAATAAACATTATTATTCACTTAAATTCTGAGCTTAAAACTACTAAAAACCAATTTGTAAGAGAAAATAATGTTTAATTTCCACGTAAGCAAAAGCATTTTTTAACATAAACAGCATACACAATAAATTTCTCGCAGTGCGTTTGAGAAAAATTAGTAAAAAGATAAGCAAAAATTTATCTCAGATAAGACTAAATGAAAGAGAATAAGAATACGTGTGAATTCCATTTGCAAAAATTTGCTACATGATGTTCACCCATGCAATAAGCAATTGTTATTTGTTTTCAATTGTATTTTAATTTGGAAAAGCACGCACACACAATAACTCTTATACTAGTTCTGTCGCTCACACTACAATTATATGGTACATACCATGGTATATTTGTTTTGGCTATACAAACGAGTATACAAATGCAACCCTTTAATGCGTATGTGGTTTTTTACATGCCGTGTACTGTAGGCTTAAGTTGAAGAGAAGTTGCATCATGTACTCACAATTTCCAGCAAGTCTTTTTCAGTGCTCTGTGTTAAAAATCTTGGATTTGTACACTCAAAATATTATGTAGGTAAATTGTTAGGGAAAATAAATGAAAAATCATTTAAATCAAGTAAAATGTCATTTAAAACCCCTTTCGCTTACATTTCATTTGAATCAAGAGAGTTTTTCAATTATTTTTTAATGTTAATTTTTTAACTAGCACAATATGTAAAAATAAACAAAAAATCATTCATTTTATTTAAAAAAATAATAAATTTATTTATAAGTTAGATATTTTAGAATTATTTATTAACAATTGAAAATAACTGAACATTTTGACAAACAAATATCTATCCGGCAACACACTGTGTGATTTTTCTGAAAAAAAAAAGATTTTATGCTCAATGCGCTGATTTACACGGACATAATTGTGCTGGCATATCATGCCAGTTTGTAGGTGAGAGAGGCAAAGAGAGTGGTTTTGCGGTTGGCATAACTTTTCAACCAGCTTCAACCCCGCATTAGCAGCATAAAACCAATACACATACAACTTAAAAAACAGCAAATGTTAAATGAATAATAAAAACACTAACACACACACAGCTGTGTATACGAATACATTTTGTGCCAGATGAATTAGTCTCGTGTAATTTGGAAAAGAACAAAAACTGAGCGGCTTAAAAATTGTTCTCGTCTAAACTACCTCAATAATATTCAATTTAAAAGTAAAACAAATAAAACGAATTTAGTGAAAGATTTTGCGGCAAAAATTAAATTAGCAAATGTTCAAGCAAAGAATTTTTAATATAAATCCATGTTAGGTTGGGTTAGCTAAGGGTGACAGTCAGAATCCCGAAGTCACTTAAACCCTACATGTACTAGATGACCTTCCTTTCAGATTTATCGGAGATTTGCCTTATTAGATATTTCAACGTGACGGGTACCAATCACTATATCCGAGTACTTGGACACGGTTCTTTTGTTAGCTCTTCTAGGCGGTTAGGAAAATTCCGAAAATGCTGATATCGAAGATATCCTCAGCCACGTTGGTATTAAAGCTGACAAAGAACGCTTGAGCTAGGTCCTCTTCGGGTGGCGTTATCTAAAGTAGTTAGCACATTGACTACACAACCGAAGGTACTGGGTTCGATCCCAGTCTCCGACAGTCATTAAATAACAACACCACGCATTTTTCTGATGTGCATTAGTGCCTCTTTGTATCAGCTATTGTGGAAAAAATTCTAGTGATGCACTAAAACTACACCGGCTTCAGCGGGTGCTAATCCTAATGTAACATCAGAGCGCCCTCCTTCGTCAGTATGGTGTAGCAGAATCATCGGCGGATTAAAATAACCAATAAAATGGCTACTAAGCACAGCTTCAAAATTTAATGCGCCTCATTTGACACCAGAGGCGCTGCAACAATGCATTTAAAAAAAAAGCGTGCAAAAAATCAAAATTGCAAAAGAATACAGCTTTCCTCTATCTCTTCATCTACCAACTGTCTCCTCTATCGCCATCCATTCCCTATCACCCTCTTTCACTATCTTCTCTTTAAGTCAGATGTAGCACAAAGGGATCATTGTATTGGACCCAAGTGAGCTGGACTCTAATTTTCACCCTTCCTTACTAGCTACCTGCTAACCTAACCTAACCTAACCTACGTTAGATAACGGTGGCAATTTGAATCCCGTACTCACTTAGACCCTTCATGTACTAGATGACATTTCAAATTTAGTGGGAATTGGGTTGCGTTGACTTTAGGCATCCCAATGCGACGGAGATTAGATCTAGTACCAATCACCATATCCGAGTACTTGTTTTCGATTCTACAAAAATGCTAGTATAGGAAAGATCCTCAGCTTCGTTGGTATTGCAGCTGACAAAGAACGCTTGACCAAGGTCGTCACTGAATTGCCCGCAAGTGCATCGAGGAATTGGTTGCCAGAGGTCTCGAGAATTTGTCTTCCTGCCGGTCGGTAGTGCTGCTACCATCGCTGCTGTACCAGGTACTGGAGAAGATGCCGGTGGCAAAAAGAAAGAAGCACAGGAAGAGGAAAAGAAGAAGGCAGAATCCGAAGGAAGGAAGATGACAAAATGCATACCAACCTACTACTCATCTTCTAGAAATTGTTTTACCACCAACCAACCAGCGTTCATAACAGCCGGTTTGAAACAAATTAAAAAAAATACTTTCTTTTAATAGAATTTTACACAATTATTTGAGCCTGTACAAGATTAAAAAAAAAGGTTTTTAGTTCTGTGAAATAAAAATATATATAGAAAACTAAAGATGTTGGCACTGACGAGTGGAGTAGAGTGGTCTTTTCAAAAAGGAATCATCTATATTCTACTTGAATCTCTGCGTGAAGTGAGGAACCACGTAAACCAACCAACAAACCACCCATTCTGATACAATGGGCACTCGGCTAAGGGTCCTTACTTTAAAACCAACCATAACTCAAAATAAGTCTACTAATACGTTGTAATTCAAACCTTTCAACGCCAAAAAGTTCCCTGAACTAGAGTGCCGATGGTAGACATTCTCTTTTTTGCTAGTCCAGGACAATGACACAAAAAATGTCTTTATCAATCTATTGGCAACTGAGGCAAAAGTTATTGTATTCAATCTTTAATCTTTGTGCATGTCTGGTTGACATGGACAAAGGACTTCGGACTTTCGGTTTTGTAGTCAACATGCTAACTATTTCAGCCAACGCTTTATCCTTGGTTTGTTACAGTGAATCTCGAGGCTCTCGCGTTGCTTTCCTGTCTTTCAAAGATAACAGGGGACAATGGAAGGAAGGACCCTTTTGATAATTTTTATACAATTCAAACCTGTCACTTATTTCCACTGAAGCATTAAAAACTCGGCAAGCAAATATTAAAGTTATCACTAGAATTACATTTACTGGCAGAAAGTTTCATATATAAGTAAATTTGTTTTTAAACATGAACATACATAAATGTTAACATATGAATATACATAAATAAATTGTAATAATGTACATATGAAAGTGTGTTCATTCATCTGTTTATAAATACATGGTGTGTATAATTGATTAAATACGTGTTTATGTATTATGCCAGCCCAAACACCAATACTCGTACATAGATTTAAACACTAAAACATATAAATGTTATCGCATGTTTTTGTATTTAACAGATTATTTAGAATACATTTTCTTATTCTGTTTTACTTTTATTTTTCATTATTTCTACTTGGCGTTCGACATTTAAGGATTATACACAATTTAGGTGGAGGGAGGGAAGGAAGGCAGCCTTTGCCATTTAGTATAATAATCAACGATGCCAACTTGGTGCTTTTGGCACTATTCTTAGTGCTTTTTGAAGACTCAAAACGCCAAATTTTGAGCGTTAGTGCCAAAATAAGAAAAAGCACTAATTAGTGCTTTTAAGAAATTTGTGTATTTCTTAAAATTATTTTAATAATTACTCGGCGTATTTATTTTTTCAGTGTAAAGCATAAATTTTTCGTCTGATATATTTCATTAAATGGAGAATAGCTAAGAAATTTTTAAACATTATTAAACTTCACATTAATTCACGTTATGGATTTTCAGTCGTTTTTCACGAAAGAGCTTTTTACGCTATTTAGATATCAAAATTACGCTTTTAAGTGCTTTTTTTAAATGTTGATGTCCCGTTAGAGCCAAAAAAGTTGGCATCACTGATAATAATATGTATGCATGCATACATACAAAAGCTCATAAAAACAAACACTTACATATACATACATACATATGTACGTGTAGTAAAATTTTGATATAAAAACGGTTTATTGTATTGACGTTTCTTTTAAGGGAGGAGAAATGGAGTTAAATGTTTCCTTTTTTTAATTTTCCACCAGAAAAATCTAAGAAAATTACTTAAGAGTTTATGTTATTTTACCATCCCCATCCACCTGCCACTAGGCCATCCCAATGTTTTTAAGCGTGAATGAGCGAGTATGCACACAGACAAACAAACAAACACACACACACACACACACACACACACACACACACACACACACACACACACAGCAATAAGTGTGCCAGCCATTAACTATCCAAATTTTTTTCTAACCATTTGTAGTTAATGAACAATACAAATAACTTCCAATCTAACAAATCGTGCAGTAAATTTGTCACTTTGAATTGTTGTGGTGTTTTATTTTTGAAGATTTTATTGCTAGAAATTTGATCGAAATGAACTATTTGACAACCAAATAATGACCGCAAAGCCATAAAGTGTTTGGGGGATACGAGTATAAACAACATTCGTTTCCGGTTTTCATTTAATACACGATAAAAACTTTTATTTATACTGCTTGATGACAAAAAAAAAACTTTGCACTAGAAAGAATAAAATAAATGCTTTAGCTCTTTGTTATAACCAACTTCTAAGTTTTTTCAAACAAAAATATATTTCTGTATTCACCCAGCGGGAAAACTCAGAAGATCTTCTCACCTCAGGTCGTATCAAAGGCCTGCTAAGGCATTTTTTTTTTATTCAGTTAGTATTCTTACACTAAATATTATTTTACTACTAAATATTACCTTAGAGAAGCCCACATTTACTTCTATGAGAAGGAAGGAAAGAAGGGATTAAGTTTTTTGTTTTATTTTTAGCCAAAGCGAAAGAAACCATTAAATGGAAGGTAGTTCAGCATCTCTGGCGAGAGCGGAAGTGCTACCACACCATCACGTATTTAAAAAAATACTATTATGGAATGATCAAGACCAGTACAGATGCCTTCTAGAAGGCATTCGTACTTCTCTTTCCCGCTGGGCATGTTACAATATGAGAGAAAATTTAACAATCTGCAAAATTAATGCAAATATTAATAGACTAGCGTATAGACAAGTCCTGGGAGATTATAAGAAGAAAAAGCACTTGGAATAGAAATTGATTTCTCAAACGCAAATAAAATATAATAACTTTTTGCATAAATTTTTAATTTTGCAACTTTGAAAGAGAAGACACTGTTTAAAGTGTGATTAGAAGGTTTTTAGATCTTATATACACAAGTACGAGTAGGACTTAAAAATTCAAGTGCGAATATCACTAAAGGCTAGGACTCACTATCCTACACTATCGTACGACCTTTCAGAAAATACAACCCTGGTATGATGGAGTTTATAGACATTTTCAAAAGACAACAAGAATTCATTCGATCAGGATTGAATTTTTTTCAAAACTCGTTCGATTGTGTGGGATGATGAGTCCTAGGGGTATACTCTGTAATTGGAAACGAAAGAAAATGCTTTCGAGTTTGCATGTTATTAACATACAAATTTGAAAGAATTTCCTTTCGTTTCAATTTGCAGAGTAGACTCCCTGGCATTAAAAAAACAGAAAGCGGGATTAATCACTACAACTCTGAAAGTAATTTCATTTATGCATATCTTGATATGGTTTGGATATGCTTGCAAACATGTTCATTAATTCATTTGTAGGAATTGTTAGAGCCCCATAATATTCATAAAGACCGTGGTTGATAATGATATTAAACAAAAATCTTAGATTGTTTTGTGGAGGTTATATCAGATATAAATTCCAGCACGATGTAGAACCATCCTTGTCTTTCCTGGTAATTTTTTTTATAATTGTTTTCCTAGCATCCAGCTAGTCCAGCTTTGAAAATGGTTGAAATCAAGAAATTAATATTTGTAGAATGTTTTGGATGGTTTAAAAAAATTCTTAACTACGGCACTTTGAAACATGCATTGGCCTCATTTAAGTACATATGGCTTGATTTTTTTTAGTTTATGGGATTTAGCTATAGACTACACTACACTATATTAGACTAAGACATTGATAAAATAAATTTGGGTAGGTCAAGTCTGAACTCTGATTAGACCATGATCAGACCGTGACTATAGGTAGGGTTAGGTTAGTTTAGGTTTTACAGGCTGCCAGTTCCAGTAGAACCTGATCACTTGAGCCCTGTGCTGCCTGCGTGTGTGGGAAGGACATGAGCCAATTATTCCTTTCAATATCCCATTTGCTTGGTTTTAAAACAACCTGAGTTTTGTATGACGAGGTTTATTCTTCTTATGGTGCATTCCGATATTTTTGCAAGTTCCTACAGAAATTAAACGAATATGAAAAATGCTCTTTTATCACCAAGACCTGATTAATGTTTAACAGTTTCATTTTCCTCCACGTCCCGACAACTCTTACAACAATCATTTTACGGCAAATTTAATCATCAAGCATGTATACTTATGTGGCAGTTGAATGTTAGTACCTCCCGAGATGGCGGTGCATCTGGGATTACGTCGCCTCGCCACAAAATTTAATTTTGAGGCAAAGCAAGTAACCGCGCTTGACAATCTATTCTGCGCAACTATGAAGTGCTTCTGCTCTATTTGTGATTTCAATGTATATCATTCCCCGATAAATTGGTCGGAAAGTTTAGCAGTTGAGCGCCATCTTTGGCAAGCCCAACCACTGCATGGCTTTCGAGTACACCCCCGTTCACCGTCCGAATAACTCTAGGTTAGAATATCTCGCCATCACATTATGAGATACTCGGCATGTTGTGTATAAACCTGAAAGAAAATATCCTTATAGTATATTCTATAGAACCTTATCCAATCAACCGCCCTTTTTATCGCAGAATTCGTTGCCATTTGTTTGACCTTCGCCTTCAAATTAACTTTTAATACATTTTCGCGTAAAAATAAGTGAAAAACTACTCAAGTAAAATTGAAGCACAAGTCAGTATCAGGTTTTACCGAAAGAGATGTCAATAATTTATGGAAATACATAGTCTGAATTCTGAAACTTGCAGATCGCAAGGCTAGACCTACTTGAGATTGTTGGAAATATATTTAAATTTATTCTGCAGCATGTGCTGTCCAATCAAAATCTCGGCAGCAATACAAGCTTTCACAATATGATAATATGAAAAAGAAAATCCTTTTGTTTTGCTTTCAATTGTTTTAATTTGTGAGCGAGTGGGTGTGAATATGACATATGGAAAAATAATAATAATAATGATGAAGACAATATAAATGAATGCCTCAGTGAAAATGAAAATTAAATATTATTAATTATTAATTGTATTTTCAATGTTGCTTCTTAATGAAATTAAATTGAATGAAGTCTTAGGAAAACCACAATAAATCAATATAAAATCATTTTCATATGGCAGGCATCATCTAGGAAGCCTTAAATGAAATGAGATTTTTTTTTATAATTAATTAAAAACAAAGACATTTCTCTAGTCATCTTCAGTGTTTTATTATTAATTTATTATAAATGTGCCACACATAATTGTTAAAGTGGTTTAAGCCAAATTAAAATAATAAATAAATTTATCAGTTATTTAACACCAAAATCACAATGGACCCACAATTGGGTCTCCGACGAGTGGAGGTGCGTTTTTAGCAACAATTTTCCTAACCTAACACCACAATGGCTTTTAATATAAATGAGGTTAGTTAGACTGATGGGTCTAAGGTCCTTCGCTTTGGTTTGATATGACTTTCCTGCTTTTATCGTGAATACCATTTACATTTAGTTCATTGTTCCGGTATATGTGACTGTGTAAGCAGGCTGAATAAGCATATAAATATATAGCTTCAAGGCACGGAATCATTACAGGTACTGGTATTCACAACTTTTTTTTTAAAAAAGAGAAGTAACACTCAGGCAATTAATGCCTACTACTATTAGTAGGTGTTACCTTCTTTCGGAAAGAGATAGTGATAGAAGATAGATGGTGAAGGAAGAGATAGAAGAAAGCTTCATTCTTTTACAACTCTGTTTTTTGCACTTTTTTTTTGTAATAATGCAGTGTTGCAGCGCCTTCTGGTGTCAAATGAGGCGTATTAAATTTTGAAGCTGTGTTTAGTAGCCATTTTATTGGTTATTTTACTTCGCCGATAATTTTGTTACATAATACCGACGAAGGAGGGCGCTCTGATGTTATATTAGGATTAGCATCTGCTGAAGTTGGTATATATATGACTTATATGACAATGCCTTCATCAATTGAACTTTCCTATAACAACTAATGCAAAGGGACACTGATGCACATCAGAAAAATGCGTGGTGTTGTTATTTAATGACTGTCGGATACAGGGATTGAACCCAGGATCTTCGGTTTTGTAGTCACCCTCACAGTTCCCAATTATTGAGTTTGCCATAACATTTTCAAGTAACAACTAGTTATGAATCACAATACTGAAAAATAATTGAGCGGTTTGAAAGTTGGATTGACTCTCAGATGACCAAACTGAGGTGAGTTGAGAACCAAAATAGGAGCTGATAACAAACATTTTTACAGTCTTTTCAATAACTCATATTGTCCTGGCATTCCACCATAACTTTTTAATATATGTACTAAATGCTTTCAATCTGAAACTATTTCACTTACATAAATTGCTTTAAAAATATTTAAAAAAATTGTCTATATGAAAACGGAAAAATAGAAAAAACCCTCGTGCTGTTAACTACAAAAACTGTTACTCATTCTCTGTAATGGAAACCTCAAGAATTTATTACTTTGAAAAAGTTTTATTTTAAACCAAAAAAAAAATAGAAGAATAGGAGTTAGCACTAATAAACACTTGGCTTAGTGTTTAAATTTAACGAGGGTAAAAAATGATCAAAATTTAGAAAATTTCATATTATGCTTTTGGCTCGTTAGTATGATACACAATGCGAAATAAAATTATATAGCATGAATATGCAGAAAATAAATTGTTAAAATTGTTATATTTCGCAAATTTCTAATTAAAATTCATAGTCTAGTTTAATTTTATTCTAACCATAGTACATGTGAAATCTACAGCAGCAAAATGTTATTAAATATAATGGAGGGGCTTTAATGGAGTATGGAGGTCATTAAAACAAAGTTGTGTAAGAATTCTAGTGATATGAGAAGGCAAAAAGAAGTCTAATTTTTAGGAGTGTTATCATATAATACGAGTAACTAAATAGAAGATTTTCTTTCCAGTAATATTTCTCAGATCGATAACAAGAAAATCTTTATAAAATTTACAATTTTACTTGCACATAAAATAATTGGGAAATTAATACATTCGCATCTGCATCTGGCTCAATTTTCGGTTCACTTCACATTTTGTTTTATTTAAGCAAAAATAGATATTTATCATATTGGCAATAAAAATATAAAATATTTATTCTGCCTTAATTAAGCCTGGTACTCTGTTCACAATTTCGTGCGAAATGCTGTCAAACTACATGTAAAAGTATTTGGTGTGAAATAATTGCGCAAAAATAAAAATAAAAGTATTACTCTGTTGCAAAAAACAAGTAAAAGCTATCTGGCAGCATGTTTTTCCATGCAAAATGAATCTGGCATCATTTATTTTCAGCTGCGAAACAACATGAGCAGTACTTTTTTCGCACGGAATTTCAACAATGTTGCATACTTTCAAGCAATAAAATCGAGAAATTAATAAAAAAAACGAGAGTTGGGCTACATTTAGTACATGTCAAATTTTTCACGCGAAACAATGTTACGGAAGTTTTTTCACAACTTCGAACCGAGTACTAGGCTTTTGTGTAGAATAAAATGTAAACATTAAACAGCTGATGCCGATTTTTCCCGAATACGGGATTTGTTTATTTCCCGGCAATTTAAAGTAGCAGGAATTTTTTCCGCGGGGAACAAATGATTGGGAATAGAAAAAACTCCTCGGGAAAATTCTTCATAATTGGGCTGATTGAGTTTCTTAATGCAATTATTAGATTAATTTGTTTTGAGTTGAATTTAAATAAATTTTTTTTATTCACATTCCAAATTGATATCACATTTTTAAATTTTTGTTTAATTAAAATTAAAAACTGTAATAATTTGAAAAAATATATTTTGGGTCTAATTATTCATTCCGTTTCGCGATTGAGGAAAGCATTTTTTGTGCGGAAGCGAAATTTGCAATTCTTCATTCCATTGCTGCGGTATATTTATCTATTTTGCTTACGCTCAAATTTTATGACGGAAAGCGTACGGAAAGAACAAAATTGTAAGGAAAATGTACAAATAAATAATAATAACAAAAATTAAAAATTTTAAAAACCCCCGATATATCCAGAAGAGATGTGATATCTTCCAAGCGCCTGGACCGAATTTTTTCAAACATAGCTAAGAACACTCTCGATCAAGTAACCTTAACAAAAAGAAAAAACTAAATCAAAATCGGTCCAGCCGTTTGGTCTGTACGAGTACTTGTACAGACACACAGATACACAGACACACACTACAAACTTATAAAACCCCTTTTTTTGGTCGGGGGTGAAAAACAGGGACGTTGAATAAATTTCACGCAAAGCATGTATCGCAGGAATGAATAATTGCAATTGAACAATGAAATTTTTTAACAGTTCCGTGACTTTATCCAATCCAATTCATACGAAACATCCCAGTGAAAAAAAAATTGGAAATAATAATTGAGGAACTTCTATTTTGAACTTTTCGGGAAGTGATTATCAAAAATATCCGGATAATTAATTAAGAAGTTGTTTCTTAAGATTTGTAGGCAAATGAGTAAATGAAATCGATGCCAGGAAGTTTTCAAAAAGCATGTCGACTGCTCTATAACACAATTATTTTCCGGCTATATTTCGTGTTTCCAAGGGTGGTGGTGAGTTTCTTCGAACTCTTCAAAAGTAATTAAAAACTAGTTCCTTTGAATTTATTATTATGTTTTTACCTTCTCCTGTAAAATTACAGTTATTTAAGTTACGGCCTTTCTACTTGTGACCATCGATATACAAAAGAAACGAACTTAACATAATGAAAATGACTTCGAAATTCACTGAATAGGTATCAAAAAGGAGAACTCCTTCCATTGAAACCCCTTTGTGCAAATCATTATAAATGATCCAGATTTATTGACTTTATCGGAAGCTATTTTTTTTTAATGGAATTGCTTACATTAGTAAATGGCACAATCTCGTCTTTTAAAAGGTGGGCAGGGCCACAGCCGTTAAGATTTATATTTATAAATATTTCACGTGTCTATGCCTAACTGAATCATGTGAAGGCTTTAAACGCGCCTTATGGCAAGAAAATTTGTTAATACTCGTATGTGATCTTGCAAATATACTTCATATCCTTCACGAGGTCTAGTCAGTCTTATCACACCTGGGATCTAATCGTCGCTTTCGATAGACGATCACGCTTTTTTAACTCGAGATTATGATATTCGCTATCGAACTATATAATAATATTGTTCGATATCTTGCCCTTCTCATTACACCTGGGATCTAATCGTCGCTTTCGATAGTCAATCACACTTTTTTAACTCGAGATTATGATATTCGCTATCGAACTCTGTTATAATATTGTTCGGTATCGAATGTTATAATCTCAAATTGAAAAACAGTGATCGAATCAGCTCGTTATCGAAAGCGTCGATTAGACTCCTGGTTTTATTCTGAGTTAATTCTAATGCTAAAGTTAATGAAAGTGTAATCTAGTGGAAATCATGTGTGTTGCACAGAAAAAACTAAATTTCATTTTCAGTAACCAAATTCGTTGAATCAGTAAATATTTTATTTGAATGCGGTCCTACAAATAATAAGTGCGTTCGAGAACTCAAAAATTTGTACAAATTTTTACTATTTTTTACTGGATTGCGTTCGAGTACACAAAATCCAGTAAATGAGAGGGCGAACTGAGAGCGAAAAATGACAGTAAATTTACTGAGTAAATGCAAATTTTTACTGGACAAATTTTTGCCAGTAAAATCCAGTAAAATGTAACCATATGTTTTTAAATATAAACAAACAGTAGCAAAGGGAAACAAAAGTTTTTGGTTTTTGATGAAATTTTAAAAATAACAAAAAACAAATGTATTAAGTTATGAACAATATTGCATTTATTTAAGTTTGATGCCAGAAAAATATAAGGGTATGTTTTATGTATTCCACGCGCGATGTCGGCAAGTAAGCTATAGAAAGTTTCTTGTCGACATCGTGGGCCAGGCCCGTAAGTTCAAATAAAAACATATGTATCTATTACTTTTATTATTAAAGAAAATATACTATGCTGTATTTTTATAAAACAAATGAAAAAAACATTTTTCATCGATTTTCTCAAAACCATATAATTTTTCCATGCGGCTAGCAAGTAACTACCCAGAAAAAAAATCTGATTTGGAAGCACTAACAACTGAGGGAAGCAGTGTACTGTTGACTTGATCACAAAAGCTTAGAAAACTGCTTCTGAAAAGAACTAACATAAGGCAGGCTATCTAACAAAATAGAGGAAAAAGTAAAAAAAAAAATTGCAAGTTACTAGCTTTTTGCATCTGAGTACATTAAAACTATAGCCCAATTCACAATCTTGTGCAAATGGTCTTGTATCGTTGCATGTGCAAAATGGTATAGTACAGGGTGGGCCAAAAGAAACCAAGGGGTGTAAAAGTTTAATAACTTTTTTGTTTATTAATTTTTTTTTATTTTTTCTTTCAGATTATATAGACAACACTTGGAGAATTTATAATGGAGAGGTTCACAACTGAACAGAGAACCAGAACAATAGAATTTTATTATTTAAACCAGAGATCAATTATTTTAACGCAAAGAGCATATCGTCGACATTTTAACGTCAGAATTTTAAGCAGAAATGTAGGTTCTGGGGTTCTCAAAATCCAAGAGCCATTCATCAACGCCAATTGCACCCCATTAGGTGTACAGTATGGTGTGGGATCACATCTGAAAATGTCATTGGGCCCTACTTCTTCGAGAATGAAGATGGAAGTGCTGTAACCGTAAATGGAGAGCGGTATCGGTTTATGATAGAAAATTTTTTACGTCCTGCTCTTGAAAACAGACCTGGTATGTGGTTTCAGCAGGACGGAGCCACTGCCCATACTGCCCGAGACACAATGGCACTTTTAAGTCAAATTTTTGGAGAGCGAATAATTTCTCGAAATTCGGAAATTATTTGGCCAGCGCGATCGCCAGATTTGACAGCACCCGAATATTTTCTTTGGGGTTTTTTGAAGGAGCGAGTGTATGTGAACAAGCCAGAGACAATCCTTGAACTCAAGGCAAACATTGTTGCAGAAATTCGAACGCTACAGCCACAAGTTTTGAAAGATGTTATGGAAAATGCTCTAAAAAGAGCCCATCAGTGCGAAGCTGAAAACGGTGGTCATTTAAGAGACATCATTTTTCATACTTAGTGTAAAAAAATTTCCATTTTGTATATTATATAATCTGAAAGAAAAAATAAAAAAAAGTTTATAAACAAAAAAGTTATTAAACTTTTACACCCCTTGGTTTCTTTTGGCCCACCCTGTATATTGATACTCACCACTTAACAATTCTTAGAAGTTAATGTTAAAGTTAGCTATTTTATATCAGGTGGAGACCGCGAGTAAGGGAGATAATGTTAGAGAATCACTTGGTGTTGCGCATGAATAAGGAGATTTTTCCAGCCAGCTGGAAGCAATTTATTCAGCTTCCAAAAAGGCATAATTTTTTGCCTTACCAAAGTGCTTACCAGAAGCAATAATATATATGTATATACAGTTTTGTATATTGTCTGCAGATAATGCGACTATTCCATACATGTATGTAAATACTCCAAAGAGGAGTAGGATAAGGCCAAAATTACTCCAAATATGTGAAAAAGGAGGTTTATGTCCTAGGGTTGAACTAAATGGTCCAAATTTGCATTACATCGGCCTAACCCCAAAACTACTCCATATTGCATTGAATGCTTGTGTGAAAACGACATGATCCATGACTGCATTACATGGACCATGATGTAACTAGTCTGTTTCATCTCGATTGGACCACGTAGTACAATATTATATTGTTTTTTTTTTTTTTTTTTTTTTTTGAATATACATTGTACATACTTATGTATAATTTTTTTTAGCGCCAAATTGTCTATCAGCTGTTGTGTATATTTTACTGGATTTTACAATTTTTCCGTTCGCGTACTTTTAGCTGCAAACTTTTTTATTGAGAGTAATTTCTTTAAATTACTCAGTATTTACTCAGTTACTGGATTTTACTGGTAAAGTACTCAAACGCACCTAATTTTGTAAATTCTGATAAAAATTTTGTAAAAATTTAAATTAATCATAGTTCGACTGAGAGAAAATGTTATTTCAGTGTGTTGGTGTTTATCTTGCTTGTTGATAGGAACAACGAGCTGTTGTGCGGTTGTTGTTGTTTATTTTGTTTGATCGTGTTGTATACATGTAAATGCCGAAATGTAGCCGACAAACGTCGTGGCCTGTTTCTTCTCTATACAGTGTTTTGGTACAAATTAATTTAGTGGAACAGTACAGAATATTTACTGAAACTAAGTTAGATTTCAAACAAATATTTGTTTAAAATTTTTTTGGGAATAATTTTTTCTGTGTGCTTTTAACTAATTCCCATCACGCAAACTAATTTTATACATTAAAATAATTTAAAAAATATATTAATCTATCTAGGTATAACAAAAACAAAACAAAAAATCTACTCTATAAATCATTATATCTGCTACTCTTTTCTATGTCAGTATATTGCTTTCAATTTGTCATTTCATTTAATATTGACAAATTATACATGCATTTCATACATTTATTAATTTATTATCGTTTGCCATCCACAAAAAACATGCAAACATTTGTTGCTATTTTTCATTCTTCTTTTATTTTTATCTTTTAGGTTTGGTTTGCTGCCTGTTTCTGTTTCTGTTCAGTTTTTCCTTTTGTTTTATTTTCAATACACGAGTATGTGTGACACAATATTGAATAATATATGAAAAGTTTTGGTAAGTGATTGAGAGTGTGTGTGGGTTTTGAACATCGAGGAGATGTGACTGTTGTACATATATATGTATGTAAGAATGGATGTGTGTACATATGTAAGTATATACACAAGTGCGTGCAAGTAAAAAGTTTTTGTTTAGATGTCTATTACAATCATAAATCTATAACCTCCCACCCCATCCAACAAGTTTCATTCGTATAAATTCAATTTAATTTCATGAAATATTTAATCGGAAGTTGTATGAAAAGATATATATATATTTTCTAAATATTTATATGGCTTTAAGTAGAAAGGATTGGAAAATTTATTAGAAAATTCGTTACATCGAGTACATTATAAAATCATTTGCTATATAATGTACTCAATGAGAAAAACAAAAATACACTTAAGTTAAATCACGAATTCTTTCAACAGATTATTCGTTAAATCGGGATATCACTGTAGTTGCTTTGAGACCATTTCAAAGGAAGTAGTTTAGTAATTTTATAAATAATTTTCTATCTGAAAAATTGTTGCAAAACAGTTTTTTGCCATGAAATTTTTATAAAATTAGTTACATAGATGAAACTTTTTTGTCAATAGAAGGAGTAGAGCAGATCAAGAGTTAGTTTTTCAAACAAGATACTTTGTGAAAGAAGAATATTTTTCAAACAATCCAATTTTTCGAAAGGAAAATAAAACTTTTTTTAAAAGTTAGTCTTTTGTAAAAATGTACCCTGTGGGGTAAGAAAGTACTTTTTGTATAAATTTATATTTGAGGAAAAATGTACTTTCTTTTAAAACACAATTTTTGGTAAAAAAAGTAATTTTTTTTAAATTAAATTTTTTGTATAAATGTAATTTTTTGAAAAAGGTACTTTTTTTAAAATATACATTTTTTGTAAAAATAAAGTTTTTCGTGGACGTAAATTGGTTTTTGTCAGATAGCCCCAGTTTTTCCCAACTTCTTTTTTAAATGTACTTTTTCGTGAGAAGGATTTTTCTTTGAAAAAACGGTTTTTTGTAAAAATTTACTTTTTTGTAAAGATAATTTGGTTTTTTTTAGAAGTAACCAATTTCGCCAAACTACTTCAAAATTCTTTTTATTTTTTTATTTTTGTAATGAGAAATTTTTTGTAAAAGTAAATTTTCTGTAAAAACTTCTTTTCAGTAAAAAGGTAATATGTATGTGTTTGGCAAAAAGGAAAATTTTGAAAGGTACTTTTTTGTAGAAAGGTACTTTTTGTGAGAATTTATTTTCTTTGAAAATTGCACTTTTTATACAAATGAAATTTTTGGGAAAAAAAAGTACTATTTGTAAAAATTTACTTTTTTGTAAAGAGATAATTTGGTTTTCGTTAAGGCCGTGATACACTATCATACAAAGTCGTGCGATCTACGAACAAGTACAACGATGGTATGATGTAAAGGGTGTTTTTTATTGAGGTATAGAACTTTAAGTTGGCATCACTTTTTTAACTGGCGGCCATTTTGTCAGCTGTCAAGTGATTAATATTTAGTTTGGTTTGCCATTTCATCATGAACAGGTTGACAAAAGAACAACGCTTGCAAATCGTGCAAATTTATTTCGAAAATAATGGTTCAGTTCGCGAAGTTTACCGCAAGCTCCGTCCATTTTATGGTCGACATAATCGTCCATCGCATAATTTCGCGGAATGGACCTGTCAATTGGCCACCAAGATCGTGTGATTTGACACCATTGGATTATTTTCTTTGGGGATATGTGAAGTCGCTCGTCTACGCCAACAAACCAGAAACGTTAGGGGACTTGGAAGCCAACATTCGTGGCGTTATTGCCAACATACGGCCCCATATGCTCGAAAAAGTGGTTGAAAATTGCACCTGTAGAATTGGCTTTATTCGAGCCAGCCGCGGCGGCCACATGCCCGAAATCATATTTAAACATTAATGGCAAAAAATTATCCTTTCAATAAAGCCAAATTGATGGACATTAAAACGATTTTTTTGTGTTTTATTTCAATTCGAAGTTTTATACCTTTAAAAAAAACACCCTATAGTTTATGAAAATTTTCAAAAGACAATAACAATTCATCACACCAGGGTTGTATATTTTCGTAGATCGCACGACTTTGTATGATAGTGTATCACGGCCTTTAGAAGGACCCAATTTTTCCAAACTACTTTTATAATAAATTACTTATTGTAAAACGTTACGTTTTAAAAACGGACTTTTCTAAATTTTTTTTTTATGCAAATAAGTACTTTTCTGTAAAATGGTACTATGTATTTGGCAAAAGGTACTTTTCTTTAAAAGGTACTTTTTCTTAAGTGTACCTTTAAAAATTAACTTTTTTTTAATGTGCTTTTTTGGAAAAATTTGCTATTTTGTACAGATACGTAATTTGTTTTTTGTAATGTAAGTTCTCAATTTTTCCAATCTTCCTTTTATAAAAAATACTTTTTATAAAACGTTCATATTTTTTAAAGCAATATTTTTCTAAAAAGTGAATTTTTTTCTCAAAAGGTACTATTTGACAAAAATGTACTTTTTGTGAAATGGTACTTTTTAATAAAAAAAATAATTCAATAAATTAAGATACTTTATTATAAAAAGGTACGACTTTGTATTATGGAACTTATTATAAAACTGTAGTTTTTATAAAAAGTGGTTTTTTAAAAAGATATAGTTCTTATAAAAAATACTTTTTTAATGCGATACTTTTATTAAAATTCAACTTTTTATAAAGTTACATTTTATGAAAAGCTACTTTTTGCAAAAATTTACTTTTTATGGGAAGATACCTTGTTAAAAGCAATTAAAAAAATGATTTTTACAAAAAGTAGTTTTATAAAAAAGTACTTTTTTAAAGCTTTTCTTTTTATAAAAAGTTACTTTTTATGAAGATGTATTTTAGACAAATATTTAACTAACTTTTTTTAATTAAAAAGTTACATTTTACACACAGAAACTTTTTAAAAGCACATTTAGTAATAGATGCTTTTAATTTTGTATAATAATATAGTTTTAATAAAAATTCGCTTTTTATAGAAAAGCTATTTTTTACAGGATTTTTTTTTTCGAAATAAGTAGATGCTCTTTGCAAAATGATTCTTTCTTAACGGTGATGAAAAACTGGAGTATCACACTACCACAATATCACTACAACGAACCCAAATTGTTTAAAACAAAGCAAGGGAAAAAACTGATTCACAATGTTCCGTTCCACAGAAGATCACGTCCACGGGCATGTTTGATCAATATAACTTATGTTCGAAGAAAAAAATAAGTTTCATTTTTTATAACAAATATAAATGATTTATAACAAATAAAAATAAATGAATACCGGGATTCAATCATTTTAATTTTCGAATTTCCTGTGATAAAGAAATCCGCTATATCAATAACAAAAATTGTAAACGAATAGTATTATTTTTTTCAATAATACAAATATTTGAATTAATAAAATATCTTATTAATAATTTGTAATTTTTCAATAAAGAAATTTAATGAATCAAGGAAAAAAGTTGTTGAGTGAAATTTTACTTTCAGTGATGATTGTTATTGTGTTGTGTTGTTTGTGTGTGTATATGTCACATTTTTCAACCCCTCTTTGTTTGTTTTTGCTTGGCTGCAATTAAAATTGAATGCGTTTCGGATGATGAGTTGAACCGGCAATCTCTTGACTAATAGACTAACGTACTTACCACTCACCTAAAGAACAAATCGTTGTTGATGACGCAAATAATGTATACACGCAAAACATAATTTCTTATGTTTCTTCTACATGTGCACATTGCGTTGATATAATCTAAATATAACTTTGTTGAGTAAAAAAAAAACAAGCCACGATGTTTTTCGGTTTCTTGTCGGAATTCACACGTATATAACTCGAGCAAACAAAAAAAAAAAAAAACAAAAAAAAGAAAACAACAACATCAGCACATGACCACGTTGAGTCGATCGACAAGCAAGGAAAACACCAACACAAACAAATGAAATTAAATCACTGCTGGCCAGAGAAGCGCTAGAGTGCCGAACATCAATTGGCTTTTTGTACAAATGAATGCACATACGCTTATACATTACTCTCGGTTTTCTCTCTGTGGGCAGCAGTGAATTAAATGATATTTTAAAATGCGCGGAATTGATAAGTATAATATTCAAGTTAATGACAAATATTATTGAAATTAAAAATTTTATTCATCAACATGGTTTTATTGAAAATAATTCTTGTCTATTTTTTTCTGTGATTATAAACTCATTCTTCATGAAAACATGGATTACGTGTTGAAGTTTCTCTGAGCAAGCTTATAAATCCGTTCCAACGTCGTCGCGAAATAAATGACACTGACAGCCAAACACATTTTTCATATCTAAGCAATGTACTTCTCCGAAAATATTTCAACTTAAATTTTATATGGCAAGTGATGCCCCTGAATTTACTACTAACAGTTCACGTTTAACTTAAAAAAACTGAAACTAACATTTTATTTTCAACAATGAAATTGTCAAACTTTTGTGCTGCAATAAAAATCTTTAATCTTTTCTTTTAATTTTGCATCTCGTTTACAACACAATAATCACTTTTTAGGCTTTTGAGGTTTCTTTACAGAGAAAAGTTTTCTTTAAGTTTTTTTTTTAATAGTTTTTTTCGCACTACACCAAAACAATTCTCAAGTGGGATAACTAACAGCAGCTGAGTTTTAAGTTCATTGAAATAAATTCTTTGCTTTTACCACCAACCATGCACATTTGCATACAAAAACTGAAAAGTTGAAGCATATTATAAAAAAAATATTGTATACCATAAATGGAATACAAATTATTTTTCTTAATTAATACAAGAAACTTTCAAAGTCAAAAGCTACGAGTATATTAAAATGTTTTTAATGCAAAGCATAATGAAATTGTGGTTTCGAGCAAATAATTATCACTCATAAAGTAACAGACTAGACAAATTTCGAGTGATAAAATAGTTTATAATTGGAAAAGTTTTGAATAATTGCAGTAAGAAAAAAAATATTTGCATAAAATTTTAAGGCCACAGTCAGCTCTCGATAATTTGACACTCAAGGGAGCATATAAAAATGCAACTAACCGAGAACTCTCAAAGTACAAAAGAGATGAAAATTGAAGAAATTTAATAATCATTTACTTCAGTTTTGTTCACTGTTGCTTTGATATATATAAAAATAAATATATGCACATACATATGTATGAATGTATGTAGTGGAGTTAGTTTATAAGGAACACCGGTTATGCGTAAACAAAGAACTTATCCACTTCCAGCTGTTTCGTATTAACAGTTCAAACAAATTAGTTATAGCGAATTTTTGCTTATTATAAAACTACGTTTTAAGTTCTATAAATAAAAGGGAAGTTTGTCTGCTTATAATGAACAAAATATAATAATAATTTTTTTCTTCTTTCAATTAGACAACAGACAAATTTGAATTTTTTAGGATAAAATAATTTTTTATTGTAGAAATTATTCGAACACCATGCGTAGTAGTTCGTTATAACCGGGTCCTACTGTAGTTTATTTTGGGAATTGAAGACAACATTCCTTTAATTCCATTTATTTTATTATAAATTCATCTTATAATGGGTGTTTTTTATTGAGGTATAGAACTTTAAGTTGGCATCACTTTTTTAACTGTCGGCCATTTTGTCAGCTGTCAAGTGATTAATATTTAGTTTGGTTTGCCATTTCATCATGAACAGGTTGACAAAAGAACAACGCTTGCAAATCGTGCAAATTTATTTCGAAAATAATGGTTCAGTTCGCGAAGTTTACCGCAAGCTCCGTCCATTTTATGGTCGACATAATCGTCCATCAGAGCAATTAATTCGGTTAACCATGGATCGTTTTCGCACTACGTTTACTCTATGTGATGATACGCATCCGCAGAGACGTCGAACAGTGCGCACCGAAGAAACAATTGCCGCTGTAGAGCAAAGTGTTGAAGAGGACCCGAATGAATCGATTCGCCACCGTGCACAGCAATTGGAGCTTTGTCCATCAACTTTATGGAAGATTTTGCGCAAAGATCTTGGCTTGCGACCTTACAAGATCCAGCTTGTGCAAGAATTAAAGCCGTGCAATGCGTCGTGATTTTGGTGTATGGGCCGAAAATGAGATTGATCTCGATGCTGATTTTCATCGCAAAATTTTGTTCAGTGATGAGGCTCATTTTTGGTTGAATGGCTACGTCAACAAGCAAAATTGTCGCATTTGGAGTGAAGAGAATCCACATGAGACCCTTGAGACGCCATTACATCCACAAAAACTGACTGTTTGGTGTGCTCTATGGGCTGGTGGAGTCATTGGGCCATACTTCTTCCGAAATAATGCTGGACAGTCAGTTACCGTTAATGGAGACCGGTATAGAGCCATGATAACCGACTATTTTGTTCCCGAATTGGATGGCATGAATGTGGATGAGTTGTGGTTCCAATAAGACGGCGCTACATGCCACACAGCGCACGTCACAATCGATTTATTGAAGGAAACATTCGATGAGCGCATAATTTCGTGGAATGGACCTGTCAATTGGCCACCAAGATCGTGTGATTTGACACCATTGGATTATTTTCTTTGGGGATATGTGAAGTCGCTCGTCTACGCCAACAAACCAGAAACGTTAGGGGACTTGGAAGCCAACATTCGTGGCGTTATTGCCAACATACGGCCCCATATGCTCGAAAAAGTGGTTGAAAATTTAACCTGTAGAATTGGCTTTATTCGAGCCAGCCGCGGCGGCCACATGCCCGAAATCATATTTAAACATTAATGGCAAAAAATTATCCTTTCAATAAAGCCAAATTGATGGACATTAAAACGATTTTCTTGTGTTTTATTTCAATTCGAAGTTCTATACCTCTAAAAAAACACCCGTTACCAGGGTAGTCAATTACAGGAAGATTGTCGCTAGAGGACTTGCAACTACATGCTGACTTTTATTTTAAACATATGGCAACCCTCTTTTTATCGTCAGAGAGATATATTGTGCAGGGATGGAAAAATTTGTACTATCACAATTTTTATGATAATAAAGGCTGGTTTTAAGCGAAATCATGGGATGTTTATTTATTTGTAAAGAGAAGGGTACTCGCATGTCCTCATTAATAGAAGAGAATATCTGCCAGGAGTTATTGTGTTAACTGAGCTTTCAAAGTCTTAAGACCTAACTAAGTCCCTATTTACGCTATGCAAGTCTTATTGCTAAGCTTATTAGTTTATTAGGACTTTGCTATTCCCCTCGTCTCTCTCTCCCTGAAACTAATCAGCTTAGCAATGAGACTTGCACATTGTGATTTGGGACTAACGTGGGTATTCATAAACGATCATTAACGTTAAGTTAGTTTAACATACGAATTTCGTATCTAAAAACCATTTTAAAAAATACATTAATTTAAACAATCGTTTATCGCTGAAGTTTTTCTGAAAAATGTGGTGTAATGTCGTTTGTAGAATGCTCAATTCCAAAGATCGACAAGAAATTGACAAACCTGGCTTTTCCTCAACAGTTTAGGCTACATAAGCGACGTGCATGAGTTCGACTCTTCACACCAATAAATTATTCCAATTTTTGTTCACAATTGCTGGCTGATAAAGTGCTTCACGACGTCCCAGAAATGCTTTAATTTTGTGAACTGTGACCGTGAAATTTTCAGCATTTTTGCAGTGAATTTTAATGATTTCAATGCGTCATTCAAACAGATTATGCACCATCATTTCGGTGTTATCTCACGATAGTCTGGCTACGTTTAAGAGGGCATTAATGCCCCTTTTGGTTTGCCAGGCAGACTGGTCAGGTCTATGTGAAAATCTTCCGCTGATGATTTCAGATGATATAAAAATCATCTCGACATGCCATGTAACTTATAAACGAAAAATTCCCTTCTCCTGAAGTTTATGTTTAAACACCATCTATCATGTGCGTTCCAGAAAGAGAGCTCACTAGAAACTAGCCCACAGTTTGGGCTAAAAAATAGTCTGGCAAAAGACTTTATTTAGACTACAAGTAGGTAAGCGTTTTATTTTTACTACCATAGGAAGATAATGAAGTTGAAGAACCCGTCATAAAAGTGAGGGTTATTTTTTAACCCGTTTCTCCATGGGGCTACTCAATATTGGGATATCAGTGAGCATCAATCTCTAGTCAAACTACGAAACTTTTAATCCTCTTCCAACTTCCAAACTTGATTTAGAACGTCTGGCGGTTCCTTTCCCAGGTTTCGTTAGTATGACCCAGCATACCCTGGTGGAAATTGTTTACAGAATGAAATTCATCTAGTGCATCATTACATATGTACTTTGTCAAAACATTCTTTGTATTATCTGCTCACTTATTTGCTTATTTTATATAACGATTGTATCCCCATCAGCATATTTTGTGTCAGCTATTTATTGATGGTTTATTGCAACCATTATTTTTATAGCCCATTTTAGCGTATTTGATTGTATTTATTTAAGATTGTGTATCCCTTTTTTAAGTCAACAAATATTCTCAAGTCTATGAAAAATATGCAAATAAAGTAAATCTCCTTTTTAACAAACAAATGTGAAAAATCAAAGAAATATTTTGAGAACTATAATCTCCTAAAAACACACACACACTTGTTTCTTTTTCTCTTTCTCTACAGTCTGCCGTATGCTTTGATTTTGTTTTTAACTCTTTGTAAATGGTACGATTTCACACACATTTTTATTTCTAAATCCTGAAAGAAATTGTACTTTTAAAAGCAAATAATTGTAGCTCTAAATGTATTTCATAATAAGACTTAAATCCGTCTATAAGATGTTATGCAATGCTCAATTATTGTATACTTAAACTAAAAGAAACATACGATTTGTAAGAACTGACTGACATTTGGCCAAAGATTAAATTTTCCATAATGGAAAAATTTTTATTTTTCCATTGCAATGCGTAATGCAATTTTATTTATTTTAACATAAAGTCATAGACAATTAATGAAACAACATATGAACGAGTAAGTATGCCGCCGCCACCCTGAAGCTAAATTTCTGCTGGTGAATAAAATTGTGTTCTTGTTTCACAGCAGCACCAGTGAAAATCCCATACTCATAATATGAGAATTAGGAGAAGAAAAGAGGATTACCTAACAATAAAATTGGTTTCGAATCAATACAAATGAATGACAATAGAAACAAGTATGTAGTTTTACTTGTTTATTTGTTGAATGTAAGTCTGCCGGAGGCCACACAGGAAACGATTTGTTGTTTGTAAGCCCTTTTTACCTATACGATATTGCTGCAATAATGTTTTGGCAGCATAAAACTTAGAAGTTTATATTTTTTAATTTCCGATTTATATTTAACATTAAAAAAAACTATATCCAAAGTATTTTAGTGGCAATTGAGCGCACAGCAGCAACTAGTCCAAAGGAAAGCCATGAATGAAAGAAAAGCACAGCAAATGTGTTATTATTTAAAAAATTAACTACCAACTAGTTCTTCCATTTTAAAGGCCGTGATTCACTATCCTACACAATAGTGTGACTTTTGAGAAAATACAACTCTGGTATGATGGAAATTGAACATTTTCAAAAGACAACAACAATTCATCAGATCAGGGTTGTATGTTTTCGTAAGCCGGCTGCAGCGATGCAAATTTAGTGCCTTTAGCACTAGATTTAGTGGTTTTTAAGTCATGATAGTTGGTGCTTTTTTAACTTTGATTTTAGTGCTTTCAGTGCGTTTTGCAACTAGACTAAATAATAATTTGTGATAGTCCAGTAGCTTCATAAAAAACGCGAAATCAGGATTTTCCACTTTTTTTAAACTCTAAATTTAAAACACATACTCAATGAAAATCTAACAAGCTGACTGTACTTGCTTCCTTGACTATAAGGTGTCTCCATCCCAATTATCAAATTTCCTATAAAAACACTGAAAACCCATAATAACAATATTCTGTTTGCTTTTTAGATACATATGAAGTTTAAGAATTGTACGTAACGTCTTGGTTCTAGACATGAAACAATAATATAAATTTTGTTTGTCAAAAAATATTTGATTAGACAGACCCCTATTAAATACGCTAAGTTTTCTTTGCAAAGCCTTTATTCAATTGGACGAAAAACAGATAGGGAAATACTTTCCTATTCATAATGCGCAAAAATGGCTATCGCGAATAAATTAGTTGATTTTAGAGTTAAATCGCTACATAATTTCAAAATTTAAAAAAAAACTTTAAGAAGCGTTAAGAAAATATTTCTAGAAATTGCAGATGACACATAGACGTTATAAAATAATATAATAACGAATACGGTGAAGTTGAAGAAACACAGAAGAACGAATCATTACAAATTTAAGGCTTCATATAGAAAAATTTGCTCAGAACTGATAAATTTTGGATTGAAGTTCATAATTATAGAAATTTAGCTTTCGAAAAGTAAAGTTTTGCTCTATTACTATTACCATTAACATTACCATATTCAAATGCTGAGGTGCAAGGAAGTTTTAGCGTTATGAATTATTTTAAAAATATAACTAAAGGGACCAAAATTTCAAAACATTTTCACATAAATTTTATTCAAGTGTTTTAATATTTCGACTATACTAGATGATTTGATTTAATATATAAAAGGGGAATAATTAAATTTGAATAGAAATCCTTATCCTGTACATACAATAAAAGTTATTGTATTTAGTGCTTTTTTCATGAACGAACAGTGCTTTCTGCTCTGAAAAAGTTGGCATCACTGGTCGTGTGATTGTGTTGGATAGTGAGTCATGGCCTTAAGTAATCGTATGAAATTGCACGAATAACTCTGGTTAACACATCTGGCAACTTTTCGAGTTGTGGCCATGAGATCTGGCAATTTTAAGACACCATCTTATTATAAAGCAAGTATCTATAAGCGCTTTTATTTTCATATGAAAGCGAAATAAACGGATGTTTATGTAATTGTAAAGATAAGGGCATGAAATCAAAAATGAAACACAATATAAACCAAATGGCCGCTACGGCTACGCTTGCAGTACTAAATTCTTTTCATGAAATTTTCCATCACCGAGTCGCTAAATAGGCTAACTCACCAATACAATTATTCTA
This sequence comes from Tachina grossa, assembly GCA_949987645.1. NCBI lineage: Eukaryota > Metazoa > Arthropoda > Insecta > Diptera > Tachinidae > Tachina > Tachina grossa. The sequence goes on from OX465276.1 coordinate 152,469,027, forward strand.
AGTAGCCTGGAATTTAACAAACTGAGGGAAATAATTTTCGTTTTAACTGCGTTCGGATCACAACAACTGGATCTTCTACACACAGAAAAGATACCAATGTGAAATCAAAATGAAAAGATTTTGTTTTGAAATCATATGTTGAGTTAAAGTTTAAATCATGATGGTATGTATTTAGGGTGTATATAAAAAATATTTAAGCTTGTTGTAGCTTGCTGCAGTGGTAAGCACGTTGACTACCACGTGATAAACTCCGAGTTAAAATCTTGGCCGGGGAAGCCTATTATGAACATACAAACATTTCTCTGATGCCTGTTCTAATGTACACACGTTAGTTAAATTATTAACAAAATACAACGATTAAATTGGAATAACTTTGATTCAACGTTGTTCAAACTTGAAATTAATTTAACAGTATGTATGTATATGGGGATGTTAAATCAACATAAAATAAAGGAAAATTTTTCTCTGAAGATTACTGTAGGTAAATCGTGTTAGATTAACATGAAACACATATGAAACAAAATCACTGCCGAAAAAGGTAAAATTAACCTTGTTTACGTAGATATTAAGTAGAAAAAGTTTTTCTATGTCTAGACTTTATTGTTTAGCTCTATTTAAACTGGGAAGTGTATATATATAAAAATCTTTTGATTTAATTGTTAAGAAAGAAAGAAACGAAGTTTTAAATTTTTAAATTTTTTTTTTATCCTACAAAATACATTATTTGTAAACTAGAAATATACATATATTATATTATTGCCTCCTTTATTCTTTGGTTTGCTTTAGATTTTAGTAAAGATTTTGCAAATTTGTTTTTAATAGTTTAATTATAAATTTTTAAAAATATAGCAAATATTCATTCACGCACAAAAATTTATTTAATTAGCCGGAATTGGTTACTTTGTGTATGAATACATATATGTACATATGTATATGTGCATATAAATTAGAGATGAGCTACCCAGTAATTTTTTTAATAACGTTATTCTCAATAAACGTACTAATGTATAAATCACCATCTTCTTAACATTGGTTGTGATCACGGTTTAACAGGTATGAGGTATTCTATAATTCAAAAGAATTATGTTGCAGAGTTCTGTTATTTAAGGAATGTTTATGCTGAGAGAGAGAGACACAACAAAAATTCTAAAACAGAAATGCTAGCGTTATAATTGCCAGATAAGACAATTTGCTACAAATTAAGGAATAAAACTATAATGAGGCATTTATATATCTGCCGTAATGTAATTCTACATTAATTTTTAGTATATGAATGAACTACAATAGGTGTTACTTAATAATTCAATCACAATAGTTACTAGTTATACCTTTTTCAATCACTGTGATTCAGTAGCAGTTATGGAATTATCGCTCATCTCTAATAAACAAATGTGTTTGTGCATGTGTGTGCGCTTTAGTTTGGCATTACAAAAACCAAAAGGGGAAATGTTATGAATTTTAGATTATGCATTTGAAATTCATGTTTTGTTGTGGTTGCTTTGAGCAATATCAATTAAAATTTGGTTTATAAATATTAAATATTACTACAAAAAAATTTTTGCTACATAGTGTAATACAGAAGGACAGTGGTACAATCTTACAAAAATTTTTATATGTAGTTCAAAAGGTATTAGAATATTCTATATTTAGGTTAGTCTAGGTTGCGTTAATTTATTAAGATAAGATTGATATCTTGAAGAAGCCAAGTGAACATGTTTTGATTTTTTAGGATTATTTAATTGTTAGACATTCACCCTTATTGTGATTGGCGATTTTGCGGCGAAAGTCAGGCGTATTGTACTATATTAAAGAAAAATTTAGCTTGTTTTCTTTAGATTAAAGAACAATTTTGCTTGTTTTCTTTAATCAACTACAAATAGTCCAATTTGAAGTCGGAAAACGCCAACCACGATAAGGCCCATTATTATTATTATTACTATATATAAACTATAACAGATTTTCAAAATATAAAAAATTATATTGTTCTTGAAGTATTTATAACATATAACATGAATCTTTGTACATCTATGGCCATACACGCATGCGGAAGGAAAATAGGGAAGACCTGGGGAATGAACCTCAAAAACTCCAAATGGCTCAATATGGTAAAAGCCCATACTTACGTATGGTAGACTACATTGGACACGACCGCATACTATCGGATCACAGAAAGTATCTTGCGCACATCCTGACCGCGTGCCACCTCATCAAAAGCAATCTTTTTAATGATGCCAGTTGATCTCATGATGAAAAAATTAGTCTGAACTCTGCCATCAGACAGTTCGAAATTCGTAACTGATCTGCCGGTAAATGCTCCATTATTGCTCAAGCATACCTCCGCCTGATCACGGATTTACTGTAAACCTCTTGGGCACGCCCTATTATCATAATATTAACATGGTAGTGATCTACTCGTATACGGATGGATCATAGTCAGACTTTGGATTGGGCGCAGGCGTGTTTATTCTCCGTTTCCAAAAGAAAGATGAGATTTAAGCTACAGAATCAATGCAGCGTGATACGGGCTGAAAAAATAGCCCTAAACTGGAAGACTTGGTTTGGTTTAAGCGGCTGGCCGCTCCACGCAGGCATTTAAATAAAGAGAGAAATAATCTAGATGATTCCTTTTTGACAGATAGCGAGCCCACACTTTTGGCAGACTTTACGTAGTCTTCAAGGCCGAATCAATTTTATGAGGTACTTTAGGATATACAATGAATATATCCAACTTTGTAACGATAGCAAAGCTTCGATCAAGTCCCTATCGATGTATGAATGCCGTATATCTCTAAAAGAGATAGCAAGACAATAAAATCTGGATCAACTGTGGGCTCCAGGGCAAAACAATATCCGGAAAAATATCCTTCCGGATGAACTAGCAGAGTTTGAATGCACATTCGTGAGACGGTTTAAATGCTGTAGGATTCAAATTCAGCAGAATGTATTTGGGATTGCACCTAGCAGACGGTAGAACGAGGCCACTTGCTCGGCAAGAAGGCAAATATGTCCCCTAATATGATTGTAGTAAATTTGCAATCCTGGAGGGGGTACCTAACGAACATATACGCTCACTGGTTGCGGTAATTACAGATCCCTACTTCATATGTGCGCATGCTACGAGACTAAACCTACCGTTTAAAGATTTCTGAAAGAGCAAACATAATAAGAAGGAGGAAGAGAGTATAGAAAAAAACTTCATCAGTCTTTACTCTACTCTCTCTGGCGAAGAAGTGGTTTCACTGAAAGAAAAGTGAGAAGTGCACACATAAAAGAATCCCCTTATCGTGTGTGACATAAGAGTATTTCGACTTCGAACGTTTTGATAATAGATTGAAACACATCGCAAAAAAAATTTTCTTTAATTTAGGACCAAAACTTCGACTACGACGAAGTCGAAATACGCCAATCACGATACATCCCAATAAATATTTTATTTGAGATACTTCAATTCAAACAATTTTTAAGAAGATTTTCACGCACGTGCACAATTTTGATACCATTATGAGGTTAGAAAAGTGGGCAGTGCCACCACGCCTACAGAAGAGAATTGTTGCTTTTAAGCTCCTTAAAGGCTTCTTACACATGCTTTTTAATGCCATGAAAAGAAATGTGTGTCAAAAACGTAAATCAATAAATAATGCACTGTGTCATATAATGTTTCTATAGAAGTGTAATAACTTGATATAGGTGCTTACGCAGTAAATAGCTTTCACGTTGTATTTAGCTACTTTTTTTATATACTCAGAGTATTTTTATTTTTCTGGAAGCGAAGGAGATCATTTATTGATGATTGACCGCGAATTGTATTGTATCTCTTCTATCGCTGCGTCTATTGCTCCCAGTCAAAATAACATCATTATCAATTGAATTTCTTAGTTTTGCGCTTTGCTATTAACCCTCTGATACAACTAGGATAATTATACTTTTCTCGACTTCTGAAAAAGCCGGCTTAGAGCCTTTGATCTTTTTGTTCTTCTTAACAACATATAATGACAATATTTGCGGTTTGGATCAAATGCAAAGAAGGAAAACAAGCCAGAAACACTACAGAGCATTGTCGAGAAATTTGCTACAAATGCGCAAAATTTTTTGAGCGAGAGTACACAAATAATAAAGGAAAAATAACTAATACAAACAAAAATTTTTTTTTAAAATAGAATGGGAAATAAATCCGGCAATGCCACAAAAGAAAATACACAATAAATCTGCCAAAAGGGTTAAGATATTGCTATTCTAAACAATGAAATCGTTGCAAAAATTCAAACATATGAACATACTCACACACACTTAAATACACATCCTTTTTCTGCGTGTGTATGAGTCTAATGGAATGTATTCAAAAAAATTATTCTATCAATGGATTGACTGATTGTATGCGAATATTGTTGCCTGATGACGTGTTTGATAATGGTGATGATGATGCCTTGGGCCACATGTATTGCACTGAATTCCAATTGAAATGAATTGAATTGTATTGTTTGGCTTGTTAATGAGGCAAAATTATACTTCAATAGTTATTTGTACATAGAAAACAAAGGTGTAATGTGATGTATTTGTTTAATTTGAAATGATAAATAATTTTTATCGAAGAGGCAGAAAAATCAGATTAGCTTAAACAATACTCAAGTTTGGGTCTGGTTGTTATAAAGTTTTTTAAAATTGTGAATTAAATTTTGGCTTATTTCAGCCGCCGAAAATTCTCTACGCATGTCGCCGCTGGTCACAAAACTACTGCACCGCCGCCGCCAATAATTTTGCTCGACTTGTTTCTATATCGATTTAACCATGTACGTGAAGTTTGCCCTTCAATTACCTCGAGCTAAATAATCTGTTAAAATTTTGTTTCCAGAACTTTGTAATAAAAAGGTATCGGTCCATATTATTATTACTATTAGTAGTTCTCAGTATGAGGAATTTCTAAGGTTAAATAGATAAGGTTAGGTTAGGTTAGGTTAGGTTAGGTTAGGTTGAAAAGAGGTGTAATAAATACTGACCCAATCCGTTTCGGATTACACTCACGCTTTTATAGCATGTTGTGCGCTTTTCAAAAGATATATTGGGGAGAAACCCAATAGAAAACCATAAAAACCTATCAAACTTACTCAGGTTAGGAACATAATTTTCTCAGTGCACTTTATCTTTTTCCAGCGTGAATCCCTAAGACAATTCATATCTGGTATATTTTCCAGATGGAAGATTTGTCTTCTAATTTGACTGAATGCTGGACAGTGACACAAATAGTCTTCGAAAGTTTCTTCATCTTCCTGGCAAGCTCTACATGTTGTACCGGCCCAGGTGACTTTTTAACTCTGTATGTTCTGTTATTATGCTAAACTTCTTAAAAAAATTTCTTCTTTAAATAAGTAAATTCACAAATATCCTCCGCACAGAATAATTTATTGTTGCTCATTTGCAAACTAAAATGGCAGTTGTGGAACAACATACGCATAAGCTATAGAAAAGTTGTTAAACAATTTGACCAACTTTTTTTTTTAGCAAGTTATGCAATCAGTATACAAAGTTAAAACTAATTATGCAACTTTAATTAGATTTAAATTTCTATTAGATATGATTGCATGATATTCCTCAAACTTGTCGCAATTATTTTACAAGTTTTTCTTTCGCACGTTCCAACATGAGCAATATCACGGCAACGTTATTCTATATGAATATTTATTATTATTATTATTTGCAATTGTAGAGTTTCAGATTTCACACTAATAGAATTTGGCCAATAAACACATTTTAATTTTCATTTAAGCCTGATACTTGCAAAATGCATTTTCCAACTTGTTGAAATATTTGAGAAATGTAAACAAGTGGTCAAATTAATATTTAATATTAAATCGAGAAAACCATTGACCGAACAACGGTGGTAGCAGAATATTAATTTTTTTAGTGTTTCCTCATAGCGAATAATTTAACATATTCTAACAAGTATTTATTGGATAATTCTGAGTAATTTGGTGTTTAGTCAAAATGCAATTTATTGCAAAGCACTAATTTATCATTTACCCATAACAATTTTTCCGTAGAAAAGAAACTTATGGCAAAGTTTATTGTTAAACTATAGATGTAGGACTTTTCAACAACAGATCAAAGGAAAAAACAAATTCTTCAATATGCTTGCCTGTACAGGCATGAGTTAATAAATACAAGTAATTAAGTTTAATTTAGTGATGTTTTGTGAATAGAAAAAAATCATCTTCATCTATTACCAGTGCGAAAAAGGAGTAATGATCCCTTCTATAAGGCCTCTGTACTCCTTATTTTAGATGTACAATTCCTGTTTACTTCATTCCCATACTCATATCTTTTTACACACTTTGTCATTGCGGGGTAGGCCTTCCGCTCTCGCATCTTTCGCCAGCAATTCTATAAGGCCATCAAATTAATGAATTTTGTTTTTGCTTTGCTTTAAAAAAAAACTTATTTCTTCTCTTCTGCCTTCTTATAGCAGGCAGTTAGGAATGTGTATCTTATCTTTTATGCGAAAGAGTCAAGGCGTTCATCAGTTAGAGAAGAAGAAATTGAATCAAAAAAATTCCTAAGCTGGACTTTAATAAAGACTGAAGTAAGAAGGTTTTCTGAATTTTCCCACAGGGTTATTTTATTTTCTTTTAAATAACTATTTAGATGAGATTACCAACAAGTTTCAAATTATTCTTATTTAAATGGCAATAAATACAAAAATAAAAACTAAATAAAATAGAACACAACAAACCCTACACATAAAAATCATAAACTTAAATATATAGACAACTCTTGATTACATAACGTAAACACACACCACCATCATCATCATCGCCTCAACCGAATCCTCAATAAAAAAAATCATTAAATTATTCAAACAACATAAAACGAAAGCGATAGATTGAAGTAAAAAATGAAAATAAAAAAAACTTATACCGACACACCCTTTTTGCTATTACTGTATTTAGGAAACATTTAAAAAAATATATAAATATGTGTGTGTAAGTTTGAATCCTTGAACACAAATAGAGAATCTTGTTAGCACATACTTTTGAATACGGAAGCACTATGTAGCTTCAAATCAATTGTACTCTACACTACTGCGCCCTTAAATAGGGGTTAATAAAGAGTTTCTATATTTGTTAACCTTCGCAAACAAATACGGAATAGTGACAAAATTTCCGAATACAATTCAAGAACTTGAAAACTGATAATATTGAAAATAAGTACTGAATACAAACAGGACATTCCATAATTCTGAGATCCATTGCTTCCAATAAAACTAGGAATTTTTATATTGATTTCCAGTGCTAATTTATCCTTATCATCTAGCTTAATCCTTTAAAAGTTTTGGATTAGCATGAGTACGTACCATGATGATCTTGTCTCAAGATGATCATAAGATCTGATGAACTTCGGTACTGGCCACCGACACTATGCCTACCACGAAACTAATATATAAGATGCGAGGAGCATAGAGATTACAAACTTTGAACTCTTCTGAGGTCCTTTGAGATATCCAATCTCGCACTACTAATGGGAGACAGCATTAAACCAAAAGGCATGGTATCTGGCTGACCGCCTCCCACCAATTACTAGCAGTCACTATATAGGCCTCTCCGCAGCGACTATGGCTGCTCATAGTCGCCATGTGACCAAGAAAAGAGCCCATCAACCACCGGACACATCGTCAGTTCTCTTGCGGGGTTGCAACGTTGCCCATACCACAGAGAACTTAGAATAATTACTTTCCATGGTAAGCATCATATATATACAAAGCACCGCGGAGTTCGCGGAGTTAGAACGAAATCTAACATCTTCTTTCAGTCGTTGAATGATGCCGCCACGACATCATTCATTAAAGCTCAGAGACAGATAAGGCGTTGAGCCACCGCTGTTCATAGTACATATCAGAATTAAGCCACTGGTTAGACTTCGAAACTCCACGCTAAAAGACTTAGTTTCTATTGTGTTTTGAACTCAAGGAAATTTGAGGTGACGCTTCTTCACCTTTACCAGGCACGTAGCAAACCTACTTCCTTTAAATAAATCTGTGCTCATCCATTCCTCTATTCTTTCAGAGATTGTGTAGCAACATATATATTATATGAGTAACCAGCTTAAGACAATCCCTGCAAAGCTGGTTTACCCAAACTAGAGTCCGTGTTATTGTTACACCCATTATCTCAAAGAGATACTACTTCAGGGTAAAGTTTTTATCTTCAGCCAGTCCCTGGGTTCGAATCCGGTCACCGACAATTTCATTTAATAATAACACCACACATTTTTTTCTGATGTGCATTAGTGTTCCTTTGTGTCAGTTATTGTAAGAAAGTTCAGAGCGCTCTCCTTCGCCGGTTTTGTGCAGCAGAATCACCGGCGAAGTAAACTAACCAATAAAATGACTACTAAACACAGCTTAGAAAATTTAAATTATATGTATTTCTTTGCTAAAGGTACCAACAGACGACATGTTTTTTACATGTGTTTTTTAAGTTTTCGACTCGTATGTTTTTCTTTATGCTTGTCAATATTGGTTAATTTACATAAGGTTTATAATTTTTGGTCACAAACGTACATGTAGTATCACTTCTTCTTTTTCAGTACATAAATATCCACGTAGTTTGTTTTATAAATGGCTTGCAGCCGTCGAAATATTTTTGGTTCCGTCGCTGTAGTACTGGCGACGCAAATGTGCTTTTTAAATTTTTTCTTTTTTAAACAAGACGTTGAGGTTGTATATAAAAATCTATACATTTTTGGACTCATTTTAATAAAACTACAACGTTAAATTAAAAAAAAAAATATATAATTTATTTGTCTTGCAAAATACTTCATTCAGACGGCTAATGATAGTGCACATAATCAACCGCCGACGAATTTGTTCGCATGACATAGACATTTGGAGCTGTATGTTTAACATAAGAAAATAGAGCACGCTCTATTTCAAATAATGTCTTATGTCTTTTGTCATGTTTTTTACACAAGCAATGTTTTAAAGGTAACACACGACATGTTTCCGTTTACATATGTAAATTCTGGCACATACTATGTGAAAAACATGTCGTCTGTTGGTACCTTAACACGTTAGACTTTGAAATGAGTATACTCGTAAGTTGGCAGGTTGTCAATTTCCTCTAATTGATTACACTAAGTCGTTGACTTCATTTATTTATTTTCCTTTTTGGTTCTCAGCCCGCGTATTTTGCAAGGGTTAATATGTCATTGCTATTGTAGCGCTTCCACTTTTTTTAATGTTAAATCTCTGATGTATTAAATAAATTAAATCAAGCACGTATGACGAATGGCATAAAATGTTAAGAGATTTTTTCCTTTCCCCTTTGCTCAAGGGATGGAGAGAGTTGAATAATAGTAATTTCTTTAAAAGTGTGCAATAAATTTGAAATTAAAAAATTCTTTCCATTCTTTCTAACGTTTATTACAACACATTTGAGTTAAATGAATTAGAAATATTTTTGTATATTATAAATTTCGTGTTAGGTTTATATGTACTCGTCGTATACTTATCGTGTTTGTTGGCTGCTTTAAGTAGCGATAATGGTATCGATATGATAAACTCATTTTTGCTCGAGAATTGTAAAATCATATTAAAGAGTATTTTACAGTTAATTAGTTAAGGATCATAAATATTAAGAGGTAAATAAAGGATATACATATGTATGTAGTTATGTAAATTTTAAAAGAGCACATGATGAGAGAAAGAGGAGGAGAAGGAGAAGGATAAAGATATTCACCCCTATCGTGAATAAAAGTTCAGGTCAAATGTGTTCCCTTTCCCTGAAATTGTGATCACCAATGTTTGCGTTGTAGTTGTGTCAATATACTATTTTCTAATTTTTTTTCACCCTTTTCTATTCACGGGATATATTTCACATGAGCAAAATGTTCGCATTTTATTCCCGATGAGGTTGATTGATAGGCGTATATTAATAATAACACTATCACTTTTCAAGTACATAATCATACGATTGGTAATTGAAAACAAATTTTTTTAAAAATTATCAATTTCTTGACATTTGAATTTCAAAAAAGAATTTTTTTCTTTTAAAGAGAAGTAGGACTCAGGCCATCAATACATACATATGTATGTGTGCCACCTTATTTGGGAAGGACATAAAGAAGAGATGAAAGATGGTGAAGTATTAAATAAATTATAGAGCATAAATCGTTTTACAACTCTGCTATTGTGAGTTTTGTTAATTTTTGCAGCGCCTCTGGTGTTAAGTAAACGCATTACGTTAAGGTATATTGCCATTTTATTAGCCAGGGGTCTATTCTGTAATTCGAAACGAAAGCAAATGCTTTCGCAATGCAATGTTAATAACATACAAATTGGAAAGCATTTTTTTTTTCGTTTCGAAACATAGAGTAGAACCACTGGTTTACTTTGCCGACGATTCCCTGCTACAAATAATAAGGACGCTGTGTGATAGCCTAGACACTAATCAAGAAAAATTTATTATATTCATATGACTGGGTCTGGTCAGGGATTGAACTCGTCCTCTCGAATGCCGTCATTTGCTTTGTAGTCAACGCAACAAGTAACTTCAGCCTATAGCACTCCCTCAAATAAGAAGAATTTTATTTTAATTTTATTGTCATACGCCACGTCTTATGGCATCTAAACAGAATTTCACTGAACGTGTCTTTAGATTTAATTGCGAGAGCTTTTTAGGTCATGTAAATGACGTAAACTTTACGTCACAATGTTAACCTAATTTCAGCTTCATCCCTAGAGTGTTACTCGTATATATACATTCATACATATTTAATATTCAAACGTGGGATTTTTTCATTTTGTTTTTAAATTAATATATAATTTTGAGTGATGAACTTAGTAAACAACCACAAGAATTAATATTTATGTTTACGACATCCATCCCTACAATTCGTTATTTTTGTACCAAAATTATGCTTCATTTTATCCCATTAAAAACGCCTCCAACTCAGAGAACTTGAGATACGATATATAAACCATAATTATCCCTAATTATGCTTATAAAACTGAACTTTAACTAACCCTCACAACTCACAATTCAAGCCAAAAACACACACTCTGTATTTTACCAGTATTAGACTACAACAAACATAAAATCTCAGGGCAAAAAAAAAACTAACCAAATACCATAAAAACTAACCAGGACATTGATCAATTATATGTCCTTTGACTAATTTTAGATGCATTAACACACACACACAAAAAAAGCATCAAAAAAGAAATGAATTTTTCGCATAAAAACAATAGTGAAATATAAAAAAGAAGAAAAACGCATAAAATTGTATAATTTTAGGTGCTGTAAAAGGGAGAAAGCAAAAAAAAAAAATTAGTGCATGAAAAGGGTGTATGTATAGATGGAAACGCCCTATAAAAGGGATTTTCCAATATTACAACGGATTAAAATCACCAACTATTTATTATTATTGTAAATGTTATTAATGATGCCGTTGTAATAAGAGCGCTAGTTAATTTATGCAACAAATAAATTGGAAAATGGAAAGTGTATTAACACATTTATTAGGGCTGTAGTTAATTTTGTTTTATAACTGTGATAAGGTTTTCTATCATGGAAATTACAATATTAAGTAAGGCAAACAATATGGAATGACAATCATTACTTTTCGGTAAGAATCAAAATCTTAGGTTAGAAAGGGTAATGCCTAGGCCACCCAGCCAGACGCCTACATTATTAATCTTTTCTAAAGCAACGATAAAGTCGCTTGATTAACGTGATGAAACGATTGATATCCTCGAATTTTTCACTTCTTTAGTCTAAAATGGAACCCTTTACTCAGCCATCTAGGTATGTTGAGTTGTAGTCTCACGGAATAACATATAATATCCTCTACGATCCAAACCTTCTACATTCTGAAATATCCTTCAAAAATCCTGATTACCCTTCCATTTGCTGATCCTCACTCCGACCGAGCACTAACCTCTCAATATACCTATCAGAAACCTTAGAGCTCTTCTATTAATACACACAAAAGTAGTTCTTCTCCCGCAAATTTAAGCCTGGCTCATTAAGGCCCAAATTCACAGTTATTAGTAAACTAATAGCAATAGTTTAACCAACAATATTTGATTCACAGCTCTTTGTTTACTTTGTTAAACCGCCAAATATCACTGGTTAACAAATAGTTAGACAACAGCTGATTCGTTGTGCACACTTTATTAGTATTGTTGTTTGTGAAAAATTTTATACACATTTCACACGTACGTTGTCAAGCATCTTTTTTGTATTTAGCTGTAACACATTCTCTTTGTTTATTTTCTATTATATTTTGGTTTTCCCGAACCAATTTCAGCACTTATTCAATATTTTGCACGGTAAAGTTAGACGAGCGGGCACTGTTTTATCAATTTTTAAGAAATGATATAACAAATGTAAACAAAAACCATATGCTATAGCAGAGCTGCCAATAGTGAAACTTAAAAGTTTTATAGGGTTACCATTCTTTGCTCATATTAAGAACTTTAGTTAAACAATATACTGTGAATATGGAGTATTAGTTAAACAATTGTTATCATTTTAGTTTACTAATAATTAACTAATGACTCTAAATTTGGCCCTAAGTCTGTGGCAAAAAGGAAAAAGTGCTTAAGTCGAGATAAGCTAATTTTGAGTTAATGGTACCTCCTTAATCTGCATATTCGAAAGTACCCCTGGGTAACATCTCAATCAATGTGTGTGATTTTTCAAGAAGTTATAGCACTATAACTTGGGACTTATATTTTTTAGACTTCTAATATCATTTGGAATAATAGCTTAATTGAGGTTATACTTTGGTATATTTTAACTTAAATGTATCACTTACTTACTTACTTATAGAGTGTAGAACAATGTTTGATTAAAAAAAATTAAGTTTAATATAATTTCCCAAATTAACTGCAAAAGAAATAAATTTCTGAAAATCGAATTGAACGCTTAAAAGTGCTCTCCTGGAAAACTTTTTCCTTATTGCCACAGAAGTTATCGATATCCTTCAACGTTTTCTACTACACCCGAAATGTTTCGCTTCAGCTAAACCTCAATTAGTAGCTACTCGGCGGTTTTATACATGCCTCCCCTAACTGTTCCATCTAATATTAATCCCAATATTTCCAGCTCTTTGCTAGTTTCCTTTCCTTCAATATTGAAATAACTACAGTCTTGCAATATAGCTGTCCCTTAGCCCGATTAGCGCGCTCTTACCACCAATAGAGAGTATCTTCCACGCATTCAGTCCCATATTCGGTCAGCAATCTTCTGGCCTTTACAATCACTAAAATATCGGTCTGGAAAATAGTCTAAAGAATCTACAACAAAATTTCTCCTTACAGAAAATTTTGGTCTTTTAAGAAATCTCATCAGTCGAAGGACACACAACAACTTTTAAGTTAAGCAAATTATGAGCTTATAAATGAGAGAAGCATATATGATACATACATATTTCCCTCCCGCTTAATTCTCTTCTCAACTCAGCTGATCAGCAAAAACTGCTGCGTCTGGACCTAGTGTAGGTGATTCAATGCGAATTGTATGTCTTTAAACACAGCTTCAAAAAAATTTAATACGGCTCTTTTAACACCAGAGGTGCTGCAGCACTGCATTATTAAAAAACGTGGAAAAGCAGAGTTGTAAGAGAATAAAGCTTTTCTCTGCCTCTTCCTTCACCGCCTGTAAGGGTAACACCTAATACTAGTAGTAAGTATTCATTGCCTAAGTGATACTTCTCGTTAAATGAAAAAATATTAAAAAATACTAGAGATAGTTTTGATTAAAATTTCTTTAGTTCATACTACCAGCTGTTGTCCTTCCTTATTCAGTCTTATTTAAACAAAACCTTAGGTTAATCTACGATAGCTTAGGATGAAAAAAGGGGCAATAAATATTGTGCCAATCCATTGTTTGTAGCACGTTGTTTTTGTTTTTATATTTAACTACAAAGCCGAAGGTCTTGTGTTCGAGCCCGGTCTCCGGCAGTAATTAAAAATAACAACACCGCGCATTTTCCAGATGTACATTAGTGTTATTTTCTAAAAGTTGTTGTAAGAAAGTTTAAGTAATGGTCACTGAACTACACCGTCTCCAGCGGATACTAATTCTAATGTTACATCAGACCGCCCTGCTTTGTCGGTATTGTATAGCAGAATCATCGGCGAAGTAAAATAACCAATAAATAGCTACTAAGCACAGTTTCGATAATTTAATACGCCTCATTAACACCAGAGGCGCTGCAATTTCGCATTATTGAAAAAAACATGAAAAAACCGAGTTGTAAAGAATGAATCTTTTTAATTCATTATTAAAAGTTATTTTTTTCTCGTTTGCAAGTTTTACTCAGATTTTGCCAAAGCCCTTAGCACACTGACTGACTTACGTTACAGAGACCTCCTCGACTTCAGTCACACATTCGCTCAACAATCATCTGTCTCTTACGATCGCTCAGATATCAGCCTAGAAAATAGTCTGAACCATTTAAAAAAAATTTGTCCCCTAAGAAAGAATTTTGATATTTTAAGAAATTTCATCAATCACAAAACAGACATCAATTTCTGTTAAGTAACTCTTAAGCATATGACTAAGAGAAAAACAATGTGATGTCGCCCCTCTTCATTTTCTTCTTTCGCTCTCATAAGCTCAAAACGTGCTCAACAAAAATTTGGTAAGTAGGTAACCAGTTTAAGAGATGGTAATGTAAATTGTAGGAAAAAATCCCTTTAGAAACAAACTTGCAGAAGTTCCTCCCTAAAAACCAATATTTTTTAAAAGAAAATAATAGCCCAATTCACAATGTTGTGCAAACGGTCTTGCATCGTAACATGTGCAAAACGGTATAGTATGTTGATACTCATCATTTAACAATTCTTAATGGTGAATATTAATATACTATACCATTTTGCATATGCTACGATGCAAAACCATTTGCACAAGACTGAATTGGGCGAATAAATTTTATTCTAATAAATATTGTCATTTGCAATAACAAGAAACTCACTTTTTACTCTTTTGAGAGTAATTTTTTTTAACAACAAATTGCACTTACCCTAATGCTTGTATAGGAAAACTACATTTATTCCTTGCAACTACATTGCAATTTGTAACTTCTGGCAAAAATTTATCACAAAATATGATGATAATAATTCCTTGCGCACACACTTTAAATATTTTACAAAGGCAGAGAGACGGCAGCACAAACATCAACGACAACGACAACAAATAACACAAGTCAAGGAGAATAATGACGATGATGATGATGATAGTCCCTAAAGAAATCATTAGAACACGTTTCAATGTAACCTCAATGAATGAAAGCATCACAACTAGGGTGATCGATTATTCGACTTTTTCCAGAAACCGGTTTTCGAATAGTTCGAATATTTGAGATTATGAAAACCCCGGTTTCGGTTTTTACAATTCAGGAAAACCCGGCCAAACGGTTTTTTAAGTAAGAAAATTATTATACAAAAGTTTTGATTTTAAATTGCTTTATAAAAAAAAGGGTTAACAGTTCATGTAAATACTATAAAACAATACAAAAATTAAAGGTAAAAGACAAAAATTAACTTCATATACTTATGTATATTACATAAATATTTATATATAATATACAGTTGAGGAATAAACTCTACATACAACCATAATTTTTTGGGTTTGTGGAAACTTGGGAAGAAATTCAAAAAAATTCATTATGGCAATATTTAGGTTGCTAATAAATATGTTTATACAAATAACAAACAAATAATTATAGCACCTACAGTAGCAAAAATATTAAAAATACATAGGAGAAAAGTCTACATACAGGCATAAAATACATGAAAAAATACGTGCAAAATGTTTGATGTCGTCAACTTGTTTGAAAATTCTGTGATTTCCGGTACCAAGTCATCAACAAATGGCATCCAAATATGGTCTATTATGTTGTTGTTATTATAATTATTTTTTATTTTTTGTATAATCATATATATTAGCAACCTAAATATTGGCATATTTAATTTTTTGAATTTCTTCCCAAGTTTCCTCAAACCCCAAAAATTATGGTTGTATGTAGAGTTTATTCATTAATGTAATATACATTATAGCATTGCACAGATACATCTATTTGCACTAGTTTTGCGTGTTTTTGGTTCTGGTATGAACAAATATGTTATTTAGCGTTTTCTGTTACTAGTTGTAAATGTTGATTTTTTAAGCAATTATTGTATGGTTGGGCAATGAGCAAATTTGTTTTTCTAAAACAAATAAGATACATAAAACTGCTTTTACCGTAAGTGCCTTATGATGTGTTGAGAAAAAATATCCATGGCTGATGAATGAATGAATGAAAGCAAAATTTCACATACACATGTAAGTAAATGATACATGTACATGAAACACATGCATTTGTAATTACTCTCAGAGCAAAATTGTCTCTTTGTCTCTGTATACTTGGCTGCGCCACAAAAAAATATAACGAACGTCCGCATATACATCTGCACATCATGTATTTGTTTCAATAGTGGTTTTTTCATATATTTGTATTACAATATGTATTTTTGAGCAAAAACTTATCAAACAGTTGCTCAGCAGCAATACAATAAGCAATTGTTATTTGTTTTCAATTGTATTGTAATTTGGAAAAGCACACACACACAATAACTCTTATACTAGTTCTGTCGCTCACACTACAATTATATGATACATACCATGGTATATTTGATTTGGCTATACAAACGAGTATACAAATGCAACCCTTTAATATACATATGAATATATGGACAAGGTGGATATCTACCGCTATTTCAAAATATGAAAACAAAACTAAAAAACACTTTTTGCAACTGTATTTTGACATCCATTGCACACCATAAGGCCAACTAAATTTGCCTCTGATATTACCTCATAAAATAATTTCTCTTAATTGCATCTTTCAGTAAAAAAATACTTACGAAAATCAACAAAACATGCAAAATGTACAAATCGAAAAGTATTCGACTTAGCCGGTTTTTAAATGGTAAAAAACCGGATTATTCGACATTCGAAAAATCAACATTTTGAAAAAACCGACAACTGTATTTTGAAAAAACCCGGGTTTTAAAACTGGTTGAAAAACCGAGTCGATCACCCTAATTACAACCAACCATCGCTCAAATATAAAAGGATCAATATAATTAAAAAGGTTGTTTAATAGTGAAAGGTTTTCCCTTTTTTTGACGATTATTATATGTTATATTTATACTAAAAATCTGTTGATTAAAGGGATTAATAGTAATTGTTTTTTTGCAATATTATCTTGCAACATTTATTTGTTGTTTTTTAGAGATTTACACATAAATGGTATTTAATTGTTGTACGAATAATTATAAAATGTTAGAACAGTGTGCTGCACAGACGACCAGGGATAGATAAGTGGCTTTTTGTTTGTTTTTGGGGGGGTATCAAAACTCAGTCAACGAAATAGTAATTACCAAGCCTGCGAACTTATAACTGCAGTCGGTTGTTGGTTGTTTTATTTTAAGTGGCAACCAACAATTGAGACCGCAATTTAATTTTAAGTGAAATAATTATTTCAGCCTCTGCTTTGGTATCTGCAAAATATTTTTAATCGGAATATATTTTGCCGGATTTCAATGAAAGCTTAATTTTCAGGCAAAAGTTTTTGATTTATTTCAAGCCTCGTCCTAAGTTTTGCCTGAATTTTCTATAATACGTATTAAAACTGACTTCCAATGGAAAATTCACGCAATCTTTAATATTTATGTCCTACTACGGGTCATGGCAACAAATGTAAACTTAAACATAAAAAGTTTTTGCTTTTTATTCATTTGAAACTCCCCCCCCCCCCCAAATCTTTCATTTAAGTGCTTAACAACATGCTCCAAGAGCATAATTATAATATAATAATGTATCTGATTTAATAAAAACGTAGATTTGTTAAACAAAGAAAGTAAATATTTAATTGATTCAATTAAAAATTCAATTAATTGAAATAAAAATTTAATTGATTCAATTAAAAATATAAATGTCTGGCAAGTTTGTTGTTTTTTTTTTTTGGTATGTAAATCAAATTAATTACCATGTGGCAAATTTAACAGTATAAAAATATTGCAATATGGTAATGTTAAACTAAACATATTTAAACTGTCAACGCAGATGTATTTGATGAAAAAATATTTGTATTTTTCGCAGAACAAACGTTGTTTTGATAAATTATTAATAATAATAGTTTCTAATTAAAAAAAATTTGTTATTTCAATATGTACGGAAGAAAATAGTTGAGTCTCTCATAAGCATTTGCACAAACATGCATTTTACTCTCTCTCTCTCTCTCTCTCTCTCTATCTATCTATCTCTCTCTCTCATATTATACACTTATATATAAATAATATAAAGATGTATGTGTGTTTGCGTGACTTTGATATACACAGTATGTGTATGTATATCGTTGCCACACAATCAAAATGTTAAGATGGCACAATATTGCCACATTAAAATTTTAATATAATCATTGTGAATTCCCTAATTAAATTTGTTAATCTTTTTTTATCATCCTCAATTCGAAACTAAACTCTTATGTTTGCTGGGACACTCACTATCATGCGTAAATGTAATTATGATTACTTTTACTTAACTGAAAATTTATTTATTCATTAGTTTTACAACGTTTTTATGTGTCTGTGCAGCAGCTTTGTTTGCTTGCCGAGTTTGGATTACTATTTTAGTTTGACATTTCTAATCTCATTTGTTTTTTCTACTATAAATTTCCTATTGTCTCTCTTTCAGCATTTAATTATTTTTATCATTCACAATTGTTTGCAATAGTAATTTTGCATATTGCCACAGTGGTAAAAACTGTTGCCTGGCAAAGAATAATGGAATATTTCAGAATTATATTTTTATTTTCCCATGTTACATAAATGTTACAGTTTCTTTGCTGCTTACACAAATACGTATGTATGTAAATACAAAATAGTTTTAAGAACTTCTGGGTAGATATAAACAATATGTACTTTTATAGTAAATGTCACTTTTTAAATTACAATATCTCTTTTGTCGTTTATTGTTGTTGTTGTTACTAACGTAGTAGCTTTTGTTTTAGAGTTGTGATGACAACATTGTAATTGGTAAAATGGTTGCTAAGGCGACAGGATGTTAATAAACGGAAATAGAAAATGTAAGAATTTGTTTAGCGTGTGTGAGAGTATGAATGCATTTAAATATGTGGGCTTGTTGTTTCTAGCAAAGTTATGGATTGTTAAGAGATTAAAACCAAGGATTTAAGGATTATTTGACAATAGAAGAATAGAAAGAACGTTATTTGTTTTATGTATGTATGTATATGTATGTATCTATAACGGAAGTCAATTCGAGTTTGACTTTTACATTTGAATTTAGAGGCACAATGTAGGAATTATTGAAATGCTGACCATGCTTAAGTCCTTGATATACATACTAGCCTACACAATCGTGTGATTTTTGGCAACTGTGGTATGATGGAGCCTATGAAAGTTTTCAAAAGACAATAAATCATCACATCAGGGTTGTATTTTTTCATAAGTCTTGCTATTGTGTAGGAAAGTGAGTCATGCATGGCCTTTAGTGAAATAATTTTATTCCAGAATAAACACTTTTCTACAGAAATTAGCTAACAATTAAAAATTATGAGAACAATGCAGCTTAAAATCCTAACGAAACGTACACCTAAAATCGTTGTCTACGAAAAGGATGGCGATAATAATATAAAGGGTCATTTTTAGATTTTAATTGAACTATAGTGAATTTTTAATCAGAAATAATTTTTAGTCAGGCTTAAGTTCAGTGATTTCAATTCTTTTATTGAATGAAATATTTTTATTAATTAATGTGAGTTTCTAAAGAAGAGAAGAAAAATTAAATTAGACTTTTAAGCTGGGGGAAATACCGATATTTTTCTGTGCAGCAACGCACTTCATCAGCACCCTAGTCTATCTACTTGGGTAGATGATTGTTATTAACATCACCTATTTAACGTAAATTCTAATGAAACGGAATGTGAGAAATGATTCTTGTGTACAATTATTGATTTACCTTTGGTAAATACATATGTAAGTATCACTATTTATTTCCCCTGTTTTTCCATATTTTCATTTTTCTATTTACCTACGTATGTTTAACTATTCTTGCTTATCTTTTACGATCATCACATTAAATATTTTTACTTATTCGATGTACCGTCGGTACATACATATAAGTATTATAGTAGTGGATATTATGTTACTTTGTTTTTGATTTTTCTACCGTTTATTTGGTATTCCAACATTTGTGATTGCCAAGTGAACAAGTGAATTTAATATTGCCAATCTTAACGAAAATATTAAATAGGCTGCTGAACACGCCACTACCTCCTATCCGCAGACCGGCTTTAACAGAATTTATTCTACGGAAATTGAAAGTCTTGTATGTGAAAAAAAGGAGAGCTAGAAGAGAATGGCAACAACACAGATCACCCCTAAATAAAATCAGACTTAAAGAATGTACTAAACGACTCAAAGAGTTGCTATCATCGGAAAAAACTGCACTACTGGAAAAGTATTTAGAAGGTCTTGATGTAACGTCCGCATCTAATTACTCTTTATGGCGCGCTACTAGAAATCTTAAACGACCCGTTGATCTTAAATCACCATTGCGTACTGCGACCGGAGGCTGGGCAAGAAGTGATAGTGAGAAAGGTAACTTATTTTCTGAGCATTTAAAATCTGTATTCACTCCCAATTCATGTACGGGTGCTGCTGATTTACCGAGTGTAGTTTCTCTACCCCCTCGTCCCTTAAGGTTTAAGATGCGTGAAGTAAAAAAAGTAATTGCTGAACTCAACCCGAAGAAAGCTCCAGGTATTGATGGCATTAGTAACAAAATGCTCATGAACTTGCCTCATATTGCAATAAGAATCCTGCTATTTACTTTTAATGCTATTTTAAGAATGCAGTATTTTCCACATAACTGGAAACTGGCCAAGATCAAAATGATTCCAAAGGCGGGCAAAGATCTTACCAAGACTGAGTCATATAGGCCTATAAGCTTATTATCTACAATCTCAAAGCTTTTCGAAAAGCTGCTCATGACTAAATAGTCCAAAATTTTAACTGATAATGGGTGCATCCCGGACCATCAATTTGGCTTTAGAAGTCAGCACAGCACGATTGAACAAACGCATAGACTGGTCCAAGTTGTAAGAAGAACATTTGAAGAAAAGAAGTATTGTTCTGCTCTCTTTATTGATGTTTCTCAGGCATTTGATAAAGTATGGCACGAAGGCCTAGTTTTAAAATTGAAGACATATCTGCCAATAAACATTCAAAAGCTTTTGGAAAGTTATATTATTGATAGGAAGTTCACTGTTGTGGAAGGAGAGTTCACGAGTGTGCCCGAATCTATATCTTCTGGTGTGCCCCAGGGTAGTATTCTGGGTCCTGTCTTGTATTTAATATATACTTGTGATATGCCTGTGAGCAATAATATCCATATTTCTACTTTTGCCGATGATACAGCCTGTATGAGTGTGCACGAAAACCCTTATGAGGCATCCCGAAATCTCCAGGAACATATCACTCAGCTGGAAATATGCTTGAACTTATGGAGAATTAAAGTCAATGAACAAAAGTGTGTCCATATAACGTTCACCCTAAGAAGAGATACTTGCTCCCCCATTCGAATCAACAATCATAATATTCCTCAACATTCCCAAGTGAAATACCTTGGTATACACCTTCATCGAAGACTTACATGGAAACATCATATTGACTCGTAAGTTAACTCAGATGAAACTTAAGTTAACTCAAATATATTGGTTGATTGGCAGAAACTCAGCTTAGACTGCAAACTTTTACTGTACAAGTCGCTTTTGAAGCCAATATGGTGCTACGGAATTCAGTTATGGGGCACTGCTTCAGCTTCCAATGTCGAGAGAATCCAACGAAGGCAAAACAAAATTTTACGGTTAATAACATCGGCTCCATGGTACATCCAAAATTCTATTATACATCGTGATTTAAATATGCCACTAGTGACTGAAGAAATTGCAAAATACGCAGGCAAATATTTAACAAAACTCGAATCACATCCTAATCCGCTTGCTCGTAATATTTTGAACTTTACTGGACACATCCGTTTAAAAAAGAGGGACACACGGGCTCTTACACCTAACACTCCAGATGGGACTACTTGAAAATACTTTCCCCCCCCCCTTTTTTTTGATTATCACTACTAATGTATTATTTATAACTACCACTAAGTTTATGTCCGACACTGGTCGGGCCTAATAATTTTTTTTTTTTTTTTTATAGATCTAAGATTTGAATACTTATTGTTAGTTCACATATGAAGATACAATAAATAAATACATGCATTATAAAAAAAAAAAAAAAAGTGAACAGTGATTGCCAAGTGAACATATTTTTGTCACGTGCCCTTGATGAACTGAGACATTTTTAGATTTTAATTGAACTATAGTGAATTTTTAATCAGAAATAATTTTTAGTCAAGCTTAAGTTCAGTGATTTCAATTCTTTTATTGAATGAAATATTTTTATTAATTAATGTGAGTTTCTAAAGAGAAGAAAAATTAAATTAGACTTTTAAGCTGGGGGAAATACCGATATTTTTCTGTGCAGCAACGCACATTAATTAATAAAAATATTTCATTCAATAAAAGAATTGAAATCACTGAACTTAAGCCTCATTAAATATAAAGGGTCTTTCAATAATTATTTTGTAAAAACCGAGTATTTAAAGTGAAATCATCAGTTCTTTATTTAATTTTAAGGAGCAGAGTATGCCATAACGCAATACAATAACAGCCAAATGGCCGTCACGGTCACGCTCGAAGGACCATATTCTTTTCAAACAAATCTTCCATTTTGCGGAATTGTCAGTAGTCTAAAATATCAACACAGAGTGCACAAGGCTGTCAGATGTGGCGATTTCTCGCCAAACGTGACAGTTTTTCAACTTGTTTGGCGTACAAATTTTTGGTTCGGCGACATGGCAATTTTTCTGGCGATAAATAAATTCGTTGGCGAATTTTCTGCCGATAAATAAATTTGTTGGCGATTATTATGGCTATTTTTTTTAACGAAATTGAACTTCAACATTTTTCTAATTCAGGAAAAATAGTTTGTTGAAGGAGTAGTTTCAAAAATAAATCCTACCAAAACTCGTCTGCAAGAAATGAAAACAATTTGATTTTAATGATTTTTCTTATATTAATTATAGTCATTATGCGGTTTGAATTTGAATGAAAAAATTTACCAGAAATATTTTTTGGCGATTTTACGATAAATTAAAATTAATGGAAATTGCACGTCTGGACGGGGACCATATTTGTGATGCATTTGAAAGTTACCATTACTTATTACGAGTGAACAAGTAAAGCATTGGCCAATTGACCATCAAAATGTGCCCTCTAGCTATTGCAATAAAAAAAGTCTTCATTCCTTATTAAATTAAATTTTCGAAAATTTTTAACAGAACATATTTGAAATATTTTTTTCAAATTTTTACTTCAACTTTGACATCACTTTCAATTGTTTTTATTAAACATATTTGAAAAGACCAAACAATGCGACTTTCTAAATTAAAAACTATTTTTAAAGTATTCCTTCAGAGATGACATACATTTCCGAGACTTCGCAAGAACTTTAAAGCTTTAACACACATTCCTTTAAAAATTAACTTTTACCATTTCTCTCACGTATTGTCATTTATTTCTTCGTGTTTAGTTTTTAATTAAATTCTTTCTTCAAATTGCAGAGCTAAAGTTTTATTTTTACGATTATAAACTGTTTAAGGCGTTTGTCTTTTACATTTTCTAATATCTTTCATTTTAAACATCAAATGAAAAAAAAAGAAAACAATATTAAATAAAGTTGATAGCCATAGTAAAAATAGCTAGAAGTTAATAAAGACATACATACAAACATACAAGATTCCAACAACACATAAATGACGTAAAAAAATTACTGTCCTTTTGGATCATACACGTACGTATATCTTGATTTTTTTTCATAACGAAACGAAATAGTTTAACCCTTTAGCTGAGATAGAGCGAGTAAAAATTATCTAAGAAAATGCTCGCATTTGTCATGAAATTCTATTATACTCGCTAGTCTTTGAATACAGCACACTTTGAAATAAAATTTAAACACCAGAAATCAGTCAAAACGAAAAATGCGTTTAAGAGTTTATTTCGTATTTATTCACGTTTGCATTTTAGGTACACCCAGAAAAAAGATTGGTTGGAAAACGGTTAGTCCAATAAAATATCATTTGCATTAACTATATTTCAGTTCACGCTATCAATTTTCTGTTAATCCAAAAAACAATCCATGTTAATTGCCATAAGGGCATAATTGTAACAAAGATATGATTGTGACAATACTTAAATTGATTGCATCAACCGAGCGTATGCTTTTGTCATGACTAATTAACTGATTGGTTCACCCAACCGAATAAAATATTACGAATTGAATTTTACTACCAACTTTTGGTATTAGCAACTAAAAAACTGTCGATCTATATTAAAATTAAAATAAAAACTTTCAATCAGTTGCTGCAACTAACTAGAGGTTGAGTTTACTATCATTTGTTTATAGCAGCAAATTAAAAAATTAACAGGCTAAAGTTCGTATCGCTTTTTAAGCCAAATTACATGTGATAATTATTAATGAACAAATAACACCAAAGTTAGTTGTAAATATTCTTACTAACAACACATAGTTGAACGGAACAGCCAGCCGTTTTCGAAGGCCACTAAACCTTCATCATCAGCGTTCTTTTGTGTTTGGTCCACTGTGTGTGGTGTCAGTTGATGTAGATTTCTGCTTTATATACTTAGCATTTTATTGCAAATGGAATATGTGAATTGTTTTGATTCATCGTATTTCAATTTGCTGAAAGCTTTTTTGTATTGTAAGCTCAATTTTACCATCTCTATATTTACAACAGTCTTACCAATGTCGTTTTGTTCTTTTACTAATTATACACATGTTAGTTAATTTGCTTATTTTTTGTTCTACTTAAGACAAACTTTTTTGGTTACAACCAAAAAATTCAAAATAGACTTTTTGATTGATTATGATGTGACTAACCAAAATACATATTTTCCTAAAATTTTACTCACATATGTTCAAAAATACCGATTTTATTCATTATTCAATTTGGCACCTAACATATAAATAGTATTAACATATAATAGTATTTATGAAGTTTTTTGCTTCTCCTGTAAAATAGTAAAAAGTGTACTTACCACCTTTTGGATTTTAGGTGACGATATGTAGAAATTTTAACCTCAAACAAAGTCAAGTTAATAAATTTCCAGAATTCAAAAGAGACAAAGATGAAAAGTTTCTTATCGTAAAAAATATAATCCATAATGCAAAGAATAATTAAAAAAAATTCCATTATTGCAGTTTAAAACAAAACCTTAATAATAATAATAATAATACTATTTTAAAACAGACAAGACTAAATGCTTTTAAAAAATATAAAATAAAAACTCCAAATATAATACATACATTTAACTATTGTCCCATAATTTTTGGGTTAAAAGTCCTGCCATTATTTAATAGTTGCAATTGATCAAAATATTTTCACAAATAATGAGCGGTTTGGGACCGGCAGCTTGTTGGCTCGCCCACAAACGTATCGAATCATGGTCACGCATGGCTAAAGAACGTGTCGGTGCTGTAAGAAAAATAACAATAGATCGTAACTCGGAAGACTTGCCATCAACTTCAAATCATACGAATAATAGCACAGCCGCAAATGCGGGAGCAGCTACATCGGCTGCCAGTATAGGGGGAGCAACCGGATCATCTCAAACACCGCCGTTGTCACAGCCAATGACACCGCCACCATCAGCGTCATCCATTACATCAAATACTAGCGGCATTGGTAGTGTAACTGATAGTTATGATTTGCATACAGATTCGGAACAGGTGAAGTATTAGGAAGACCAGCAACGAATATATAATTTTTCTCTAATAATGCTAAATCCAAAAATATATTCAACTGTATAGTTTCAATTAAAGTCGAATTTTGTATTAATTAATCTAATTATCTTCTTTTCATCTTTCTAGGAGGTTAATTTTGCCAGAGAGTCTCAACCAATACAACCTCAACCGAATCAAGGTTCTACACATACTGTAAATGCGGACGTTTTAAGAGGACCAGCTGATGTTTTACACAGTCCTTTGCATTTGCATCACCAGTCGAGATCATTTCCACCGCGGCTACAAAGAACACCTTCAATATCAAGCCAATCAAGTATTGATAGTGCACCATCTAGGCAATCAGTAAGTAACTTAAAATCCTGGCAAAATAACTCTCAACTAGTTACGTACTTATACAAAAATAACAAAACTTTTACTTTTACAGTGTCATCGTGGCTCCTCGCCACAAATTCGCACTTTTGGACCGGATGGCCGTAGTTCTTTGCCCAGTGAATCGGTGTTCCCTTATTATGTAATTAAAAGTCTTACTTAAGATCTACATTATCAATATTTAATTTAATATATTTTAAACATTTATTCCTTAGCTTTCGCGTACTCCTAGTCCTATGCGCACTATATCTTTGGATGCTCGTAGTGCCAGTCAAGTTGCTGCCGAGGTGGCTGATTTGCGTGCCTCCAGTCCCTCGCAAAATAGCTTAGCTTCGATGTCCAGTGTTTCAAATACTCCTCTCTCTCCACATTCACCTCATTCTTCCAAGCATGGCAATAGATGCATTTCACCTTTGTTAATACCACCACGAATACAGCCCAATGTTGATCCCAGCATGGGTCCAGCTTCGCCCTTGGGAGCCATACAACCGGATTTATACAGAGGACCAGATGGCCCTATTTATTTGAATGCTCCTGATAATAGTCCAGCATTTGGCCGTTTGCACTTAAGAGTAAAATATGATTATCATTTGTTTGATTTAACCGTACACTTGATTGAAGGTCTGTATTCTACCACTCAGGCTAATTTAAAGATGTAACAGCGAATTATTTATACTCATTTTCCTTACAGCTCATAATTTGTGTCCCATTGAGGAGGGCGGCTTCAGAGATCCTTATGTACGTTTGCTGTTAGAGCCCGAAGTAGACAAACGCAAACGTCAAACTCTTATACATCGTGGTGAAACGAATCCCTATTTTGATCAACATTTTAAATTTCCGGTTTCACGCGATCAGTTGCAAGGCAAAGAATTGGTTTTACAGGTTCTAGACTATGATCGCTATTCGCACAATGACATTATTGGAGAAGTGCGCATACGTATTGATGAATTAGATTTATCCAAATCAGCAGAGGTATGAAAAATTAAGCGCCTTTAACATAAAATCCTTATTAAAAGAAATCAAATTCATTTTTAGATCTGGGGTGATTTGTTACGCACCAAGAAGCCACCAGAGGATCGCCCTGAGTTGCTTTGTTCCTTAAATTATTTACCCCAGGCCGAACGCTTAACTGTCGTCATAATGAAGGCCAAGAATTTGGACACAGTTCAAGAAACTTATGTTAAGGTATTAACATGCTTATATCTTTAATTATTCCTTTTTATTAATAGACTTATCTTTCTTACTCAGCTTTATTTGATACAGAATGGCAAACGTGTTAAAAAACGCAAAACCAGTATTAGTAAATCTGAAGATCCCACGAATCCCACTTGGAATGAACCATTTACTTTCAATTTACAATCATCCTATTTGCACAATGCAGCCATAGAGGTAAGAACATGTTTTTGTAGTTATTAAGAGATACGAGAAAATTGTATTTTGTATAGTGCAAAAGCTTGTACTTCGCTCAAAGCAGATCTGTAAACGAGAGTTGAGTGACCTTCAGCTTCGTAACGCATTATTTATTGTACAGAGTACAGTTTGGTGATCTATCATACCTTAGTCTTGTGGTTTCTGGGTAAATGCTTTTCATCGTTTTCGAGACCTTATCATTCAGCTGACTACCAATAATAATTTGTAATGTTTCTATCCTGTCCGTGAAATAGTAGGCACACGGATGCACTTAAGTATTATGAAGGAAAAGGTAGACCTCTCTGCTCGTCTTAGAAAAGTGCAGCATCACCTTTAATGGCTCTAAGTTCAAAACACTGTAGAAGGGATGCCTTTTGGGGTGGAACTTCCAGTTCTGACCAGATTTTGATTACTCGTGATACGGGCACCGGTTAAGCCAGAGATTTAATGAACATTGACACTAGCACAGGGATACCATTCATAGTTACTGGGAGCCAATGGTGAACTTCTTTCTAATATCATGGGGTTTGATTCATGATATATGCCGATAACAAGATGAACGGTATAGTGGCTGGTCAGGTCAATCTGTATATGCTGTTAAAAGTTGTGGGTATTTGTCATTCCATATTCTATATATACGTTTGGAACCAACAGTTTACCAAGCATTCTGACACTTGTCTTAGGACTTCCTTCTTTATGACACCTTCTATCTACATTGGCCCATGATGTTGAGTTGTAATGTTATGTTTGTAATTACAAAATATTAAGAAGATTATAAGTATAATCTCTGAAAACCACGAGCAGCAAGCAATCGCAATGAATTTACAAGGAAGAGGAAAGTATTGTGAATTGTGAGGTATTTAGAGACCAATATGGCTTTCTAAAGATCCATTCTACAGGAGACATGCCTCCCCTTTTTCTTCTTCTTCCAGTCGCTTAATTCTACAAAGTTTATCCAGTCTATTCTAAAGGATGACTTTGCTTTAATCGCGTTGCACGATATGCAGGTAGTTTTTGGTTGATCGGTTTTTCCATTGCCTTATGGATTACATTCCAGCGCTTGTCGGCATATTTTATCTGTACACCCAGAGAAAAAACAGGGCATCTGTTGCCAAATGTGTCTCACAGCTATAAAGGAGTACTGACAATACATTTGATTTAAAAATGTTGACTTTTGTTTCTGTTGTTAATATTGTGTTTCGTAGATGGAATAAAGCCCTATTTGCCTTCCGGATTCTGGATAATTCATCTACTTTTGCACTATGTTCTGATGCAACCATACTTTCAAGGTAATTAAATTTGTAGATGAATTGGACTTGTTCTTGTTCAATAGAAAACAGTTTATTATTCGTTGCTCGCATTCTTAATGCTTTTGTTTTGGCCACATTGATTTATAAACCAACAGTCGCTGAGTGGTACGACTACTCTAAGAAAAATTCATCCATTGCATTGATCACCTCGGTAGTAGAGAGGTAACAAAAATATTTTATATGAGACTTCATGAAACTAGCCTGCAGTTGAATCGAAGGATGTGCAAAGTTCTGTCCTATTTCTAAATTGCATTCCATATAAACCTCCAATCCATTTATAATATTACATAGGTAACAGCAGCACTTACCATTCGTGTTAATTTAGCAATTAGCCGAGCCCGTTTGAGTAGGCAGCAAGAAGCGAACTCTACCTGAATGCTCTTCTCTGTATATTTCCTTGATATTATTGGCACAAAACTGCAGTATAATGTCAGTAGAATTGAACATACAACTATTTCGGTTAATCACTTAACTCTTTCGGCAAAAGATTCCAAATCTGGTTTGAGTTTGCTGAACACGAAGAAACTCATAGGATTTCCAACTCCATTGATTAACTGAAGCATAGACATGATTTTGGGGTATGTTTTACTGTTGTGTCATTTACACAGTGGACAGTGTTCCAATTTTCATGAAGCAGTTGTTGAATACAGCATATTTCTATGCACGAAAGGTTCTTCATTAAGAGCGTGTTCATTTGTGCTCGTTCGGCGCATTCCTTCAGAAGTATTTCATCTCATTTTCCATGCAGGAAAATTTAAATTGAGTGATCACAAAGGCCGCCTCACTTATTGTTCGCTGCATAAAGTACTTGTCTAGGTCTGTTGTTGCTTAAGTAGGAGTAGTTGTTCTGGAATTTTTCTACTTTATTGCTTTGGAGACAGCAGGCAACCGCTCAAACCATCTTCTGATTGATGGCCTCATATAAAAGCGTTGGCTGAAGTAGTTAACACGTTGACTACAAAACGGAAAGTAATAACACCACGTATTTTTCTGATGTGCATTAGTGTCCCTTTGTGTCAGTTGTTGTAGCAAAGTTCAAGTGATGAAGGCATAGTCACTGGTCACTGAACTATACCGACTTCAGCAGATAATAATCCTAATATAACAACAGAGCGCCCTCCTTCATTGTGTAGCAGAATCATCAGCGAAGTAAAATAACCGATAAAACGGCTATTAACCACAGCTTCAAAAAAAATTTAATACGCCTCATTTAACGCTCTTAGATAGTTTGAAGTAGGGTTTGTATTAATATGCAGTAAATCACAAATTACAGCCGTACATATGCAGCAAATTAATCGAAAAGTGGAATCAAGAACTGCTAAATAAAAGAAACAGTTTCTCAGCTCATAAACATTTTACAACTAATGTTTTTTAAACATCACATTCCTTTGGTGCGCTCAATCACTCGCGTCTAGAACATATTTAAGTTCCAGGATATACAAGGGTTGATTTTCAATACAATACATACTTCATATATCGATGCAAAGTTGCAGAACATTGCAACAAACAGCATCAACTTTTGGTGCGATGCACTGCTTGCTTGTTTGCGGCGTTCTTAAGACTTGTCAAAATGTTTTTAATATGTGTGCATTGTTTGAGTCTTGTAATGCGGCATTATCAAACACAACACTTTGTTCGAAGAAAAAGCAACTGACTTTTAGGAAGACAGCCTAACATACGCTTGATTCAGCATTAGTTTTTCAATTATTAACTCTCTCGCTCTCTCGCTCTCTCGCTATATATATATATATATATATATATATATATATATATATATATCTTTATTCTCTTTCAGATTTATGTTGTGTCCGTGGGAGGTGAGAGCCAAGAAATTGGCAACATTGGCCTGGGTCCTCAAGAAAGTGGCACTGGCTGCCAACATTGGCATGACATGATTAATAATGCCCGCAAGCCAACAGCCATGTGGCATTATGTGCGTTAATCAATATTCAAGAATACAAGAATAGAGCAAAATTGCATATTCATATATATTAAAATTAATAGACATATTTAAATGTATATTTAATATATGAACTATAAACTAACAATAAATTATACAAATAAATTAAAAAGTGAAAACAAATTATAAATATTATTCAGAGAATATAATAATAATAATAATTATAAATTAAACTAAAAACAATACAAACAAACAACTGCATTAAACAACAGAGAAATTAAATAATTTAAACATAAACACAAATTATATTAAACATTAACTGAATTCGCAAAAATAAAAATAAAACAAACTTTAATGAATTACGACACAAGTTCAAAATTCACAAAGCAAACATACAACATTCACAATTACTTTAGCTTTTCGTAAATATTCACAATAGCGCCTAACAGAGAAAAAAATACACCAATTTTAAATCACAATTTATCAACCTTAGTGGGACACAGCGTGTAAAAATGGTAATAAAAGGCTGCAGTATAAGATAACTTTTCGCAAATTCGCCATGAATAAAATTACGCGTGAAATTTTTCACGGGGAACAGTTCCAACTAATAGCAAGTAATAGGGAAAACAAATAAATTCTATTTGGAAAAGGGAGAAATTTCACGTGGAATTTAATTCACGATAATCCTGAATATATAGTAAACATTTCACATGAAATTCCTTTAATATATTAATAGAATTTAAGATTACAAAGTACCTGGATCATCCAGGTAGTTTCGAAACGAAAGAAACTGCTTTCTAATTTAACATTAGAATACGAAAGCGTTTGTTTTCGATTCGAATTACACAGTAGACCCCCAGCATTTGGACATTATAGTTTTGGTGTGGCATTAGGCTCTTGCCTAATTTTCATCCTCAAGGCAACATAGACTTATTGGAAAAATGGAAAGCTAGTATCCATCGGAAGTTCTTCTGGATATCACACCACAAAAACATGTCATGTCAAACTAAATTAAATTTTGCAAATATTTTCTACACAAACTTTACTTACGTCAGGTACATTGTACGTGAAAATCTTCTTTCGCATTTTGATTGCATTTATCATTTCCTCTGACCACCTCAATACTCCTCAATTCAATAAAATCCTTTTATTACCACTTTTACTTTCCGTCCCACTGTGCAGCAGTCTGTTACACAGCAGGAAAATAAACAGTTAACACTTTATATTACATTGCATTCAAAGTTATAAAATAAGTTGCATGCCATCAATAACGGATACTTGGCATTTTAAATTCTATTCAAATTTTATTTCTTTAACTTCAAATGTGTCACATAATCTTTTGACATATAAGAGAAGTCTCTAGTGGCCATATAACAAATTGTGCTTTTCGAATAATGAACCACAAAGGAACAACAACTTGACATCTTTAGGGGCAAAAAATTATAACAAAAAATTTTATATTTTGTTCTTTCAACATCAGCATAATTGTCATAAATTTATTTATATTACAAAAATTGTTAATGGATTGATATGTATGTATGTATGTACTCGTACGTATGAATTTCTATTTATTGTGCATAATTGATGCTGTTTTCTTAAATATGCATTTACTTTTTTCTCCTTTATAGCTTTAAGTACTCTCAATCATATGCCCAACATTTTGAAAGAGAAAAATTTCTAAAGAAGAAATTCCACATCAGTTGATGACGGACGAATTTTGTCGTCAATCAAAAACTCAAGCAAAGTATTATATGCGCACACACAGGCACACTCAAACAAACACACACTTAAAGATGCCTTTGATTTTGCTAAGGCAAGGATTTTTTTCTTTGTAAAATTGACAAATTATTGCTTGTTGTTGTCTCAATAATGCGATTATTTAGGTGACTTATTACCCTTATACTATAGGGGTGCACAAGACTCACTCTTTCGTGCAATTTTCTTGAGTCTACATGTGTTGTATAGAACATTAGAGGTCTGCTGATCTAAAAATAGTAGTTAAGACGGAGCAAGGAAATTTTTATTGAGAATGCTTAAGCATCAATGAATGAATAGTCATATTCCTATTAGGTAGACTTGCTTTAATTCACTTTGAAAAATTTAAGATGCCAAAAAAATGTAGCGAAAAATATGTGTTGACATCTGAGACAAATCAAATTCGTATAAGGTATGCTCGGCTCAATTTGCTTTAAGAAATTTATACTTTTAATGTCAACAAATTTACTGAAAAACGTGTGTTGGCATCCAACGTATGTATGTATATTCAAGTTACAAGAGGAGAAAATAGTCACCTGTTCGGTTGCCTCCACCTCCATCTGAGGGAATTTCAAATTACCTGCGGCGAAAATAGTCAGCTGGGCTATTGATATCACCTGATATGAATTCGACTTGGGTAAAAACAGTGTAAGAAGAGTTATGGCATTTTCTTTTCTGGAAAAAAATGTTACACTTATTGCACTTTTCCATGAAAATTCGCAAGCAAATGACTTTCTGAAACATACATTTTATTAGAAATTATTGTATCATCCCTTCCCTTGCGAGTTTAAATTTTTTCTTTAAAAGAACGTTAAATTGTATTTTTTTTTTTATAAAAAGTTAAAAAATGTTACACTTTTTTCAGAAAAGAAAACGCCATTAATTATTTGAAAATGTCAGACGGAAAATAATACACATAGAATTAAATTTTAGAATACATCTATCAATAGATTTTAAATTGGAACATTTAGAAATTTCATTGCATACATTTGATTTACTTTCTTATAACGGCTAAAATAAGCGATAATTAAAGGACAGCAATAATACTTGCTTTTTTTTATGGTATAGAACTTTAAGTTCGCAATATTTTGCAGTTTATTTTAATTTGTTTTATTACTCCAAGAACTGAACCCAACCGTATACTGAGTACATCCCATATGATGGACTTTATGAAAATTTTCAAAAGACAATAACAATTCATCACACCAGGCTTGTATTTTTTCGTAGATCGCACGACTTTGTATGATAGTGACTCATGGCCTTTATAAGCAAAACTGACGCATTGTTGCATTCTGCAATATGTCACTGTTTGGTAATCAGGCCAGAACGTTGCCACGATTGAATGTCGTTTTGATATGGGCGAACTGCGTTCTCAACCAAACAGTTCAACATGAAATACATATTATACATGAAATGCATACTATTTATGTTCTTATTTAAGAATATTTAAATCATTCAATAAACTAAAATTGATAAATACGTGTTAAGCAGTTCTTCATGACAATGGTATATTTTTAGATTTAGAGAATAGAATAATGTAAAAATACCCAGGGATGAAAACATAGAAAATATCCCAAGACATATTTATAACGAGTGTATGTCTTTGCCCATGAAAACATTTAAGATATTTAGCAAGGCCCTAAACCTTTTAACAAAAAAGTGATCGACTTATTCCCATTATAAGAGTGTGTGTGTTGGAGAAGGTAAGAAACAGTGTTACCAGCAGAAAAATTCAAAATTACTTTACGATTTATAACTGAAATTACACTTGATCACAAATGAACGTTCTATTTTATAAAAAAAAACGTTTTCAAAAGAGATAATTTAAAACAAACATCAATATTAGTCACACTATTGAGATTCACAAAGAAAACTTAAAATAAATTAACAAAAAATAAAACAAGATAACTGAAAATAATGAGTCCTACTTTCAAATTTGGCTGCATATATGTATCTAGGAAAGGTTCAAAATGTCTATTGCCGTTCTCTAGCAAATAAAATTTCTGTAATGGTTTCAGGCGACAGTGTATTTCTCAAATCAGTTTAGAAAATGTTATAGGTGCTCTTCTCTAGAGAAGCACATATTTGAAAATGGCAAAAGAAGAATTAAATTTATTACTTTTTGTAATATTGCAAACATAAATACTCGTATATATCCTCCCCCAGCTTGTTTTTTAGTTTGAATACACTTCTCTAAT
The DNA here is from genome assembly GCA_949987645.1 of Tachina grossa. Classification (NCBI taxonomy): domain Eukaryota; kingdom Metazoa; phylum Arthropoda; class Insecta; order Diptera; family Tachinidae; genus Tachina; species Tachina grossa. The sequence goes on from OX465276.1 coordinate 152,503,911, forward strand.
AAACTTGGGGTTCACTTTGAAGCTCACATTTAATGAAATCAAAGCTAAGCAAACCTCAATTATACGATGGGAATATTTTGCCATTTTCGTTTTGACTTTTGCACCTTGTCTTACATAAACACATGCACGTATACATTGGGTGTTTCCACGTGACTTTTTTTGAGACACACTCAGCTATATAACAGAAACGTAAGAGTTCAGAAGAGAAATGTACAAACATATGCCAAAAATAGAACCGAGCCCGGATTTTGAACATGAAAATGTGGCATTATAATTCATACTCCAAATTAACTTAAGTAGAGAAATATGGCACACAGATTTTACAAGAATAAAAGAGTTAAAGAAATGTACAGCCTGTCCTCAAATATATGATTCCGTGGTTGCTTGGACCCACCACGCCTCCTTTATATATTATTTAAGAAAAAAAAATCAAGTACAAAAATCAAAGGGTTTCAATAAAATTAAAATTTGTGTGTTAATATTTTTTTTAATCAATCCCTGAATTTTATTTTAAGAGCTCATTTGGAAATTCAGAAAATTTTCGAAATTTCAAACGTTATGAAAGATTTTGTTTTATAAAATGACTTTGGTTCCTTTTTCCACTGAATTATGGAAAGTTTTACTATTTGATTTTATTTTATTTTCACTGAATTGCTGAATATTACGAGTATTGTGTAATAACAAAAAAATCAAAAACTGTTTGTAGTTGTTTTACAAAAATAAATAAAAATTACGCTTAAATATTTTTAATAAATATTGTTAAAACAAATAAATAAACAACAAATGAAAGTCCTATATAAATTAACAAAATAATGTATACATACATGTTAAGCAAATAATTTGCATATAAATCTAAGTAAAATCTCAAAACTAATTTATACTTTTTACAAATACATATGTCTATATAAATTAAAAAAAAAAATGTAATAAATAAAATTTATTATATACATACATATATCTCCATAAATAATCTATTAACTAGGATCTGGTTTTGTAAAATGCAGCTTTATCAAACGATTAGTTGTTGTAATAAAATTGTAAAAGAAAAAGTTATAGGAATATTTTTTGTAGTATAACATTTAAAATCTGTGTGTGAACAATACTGGGAAATTGTATAACATGTTATTTCTCCTTGCCCCAAGGTTGCATTTTACAAAATCAGGCCCTTATACCACTATGTACACGTATCTATGTATATTTATATATTGAATTATTTTAAGTTAAATTTTTAAAAATAATATACAATAATTATATGACATTTGAAGGGAATTTAAATGAAGAAAAAAATTCTAAAGATACTAAAAGCAACTTTGTAAAATGTTTCCTATTATATAGTATAATAAACTATTTTGAAAATACATATTTTTTATTAATAAAAAATTACACAAAACCTAACACTAGAAGTCCAATTTTTCCAATACAAAAAAAAAATATTTAAATTTAAAATTTAAAAAAAAGAATACCATTTGAAAAAAAAATATTGTAAAAAGAGAGATTTAGTTTAAGGATAATAAAAATGTAGAAAAGATATAAAGAGAAAAGTGTCATTCTACCAATTCATCTCCAACTTTCTGGTTTGTTCTCATAAGCCAATGACTTCACCTAGTCCTATAGAAAACTAATCAAAAGCGCTAAATCATTAAATGGAAAATTGACCAAACGTCAGCATAATCTTCATTTTATAAGTGAGAAAGTACTTTACGAGCTGTATGGCATGGTTGCTTGAAAAACGTGTTTTAAATAAACATCCTACTCAAATGATGCCACAAATAATTAGAAATCACGACTTTAAGCTTCCCACCGTTTCTAAGCTATTCACACAGAAAAAATTCACATTAAAATCGTCGAAAACAATCGATAATGATTTTGCTTCATATGTCTTTCATGTTAATTCAACATGATTTGCAATAACCTTGAAAGATAACTTTTCCTTTTGAAATAACTATAGTTCATGTTGATTTAATATTCCAGTACTGTAAAATTAATATGAAAAATCATGTTGAATTTAAGTTTACTTTATGTTTATGAAAAATACTTGTGTGTCAAGACTCCAATCTTGCGAAAACAATGTATAGGTTAGGTTAGGTTAGGAAGGGTGGTGCTTCACTCGGAGTCCCAATTGGGTCCATTGTGATTCCCTTCTGTTGCCCAAAAATTAATATTTGCCCTCCCATTTGTAGCCAGAAGTGGCCCTATTATCCATCACTAAGCCAACGAATTCCCATAATGAAGCCCCTGATGTTCTCTAGTTTACACTTCCCGGCATCATTAATGCTTTCATGGAAACGTCTGCTGAGCAGCCATCCAAGTCTATGACGTTGCAGCTTCGGGCAATGGCAGATAAGCAATGTATAGCTGTTTACATTTATTTTCATTACATACTTACTTCTTACAATTACAATTCGAGCTGAAATAAAGTCAGCCTATCTCGCAATGGTAAAGTAAGAATATAAAAAACATGTTGATTATTGACTTCTTGTTTCAACTTTGGCATTAGTGACATTAGTTGAACTTCTTATTTGTTTAAATAAAAGTTTAACAAAATATCTCCAGTTGTTCTAAAAAATTTTGGGCAAAGGTTCCGTGATTATTTGCATTAGCAACAGGGAAATGCGCATAGTATCCAGCTAAACTCCTGATTAATCAAAATAGTTAAATGCATTTGCACTGAATAAGTAAAATAATAATTTAGGACTATTAGTGCGTTAATATTAAACTTGATTGTAAAAATTCTCAAAACAAAATACCATTTGATTTATCTAAATTTGAAGCAACAGGATTTTAATTTATTATAGTCAGTCATTTAATTAATTATGGGAGTGATGTGTATTGACTCAGGCTTCAAATTAAAGTCATAGTCATGTTGTTTTTAACACTAAAAAATATTAAATTAAAGCATATAAACACCAACCAAGAGACTTAAACAGCATATTATTTGTAATAAACTTAATATATATGATTTGCAATCAACATTTATGCATTTTGATTTTACATTGGTATTCTTTTCTGTGTCTTCGTTTCTACAACTATTTTTTAACGTGGAAAAGATGAAAACTGTGCATTCAGATGTTTTACAGACAAACTGTTTTTTCTTTATCCCTTAAAAAATCTCTTTTTATTAATACAATGTATATTTTAAATATTAAAATTTTGTAATATTTAAAATGAATCAATTTAACAATGAACATAAATTTATTTACATAACCAAATACGAAGTATGTATAAATAAATTATAACAACTAAAGAATACTGAACTGTATATACAGACATACATTCATAAGTACACATACTTTAATCTATTTCCAAACAAATAATAATAAAGATTTAATGTATATTTGTGTATAAATGTGTAATTAAATAACAAAAACAAAAAAAAATTATTTAAAATAAAACAAATTTAACAACAACAACAAAAAAACAAAGATATATTGGGTATCAAATTTATTGGAAATTGGAGAAAGTGTAAGTTGGAGGGTTTAATTTGTAGGGTTACCAAAATACACAACTGGAATTAATTGCATTTTCCCATCAATGGCTGATTTTTGTTCTGAATTTCAGGGTTATAGTTTACAAAACTTTTTTTATAGAATTACAAACTTTCATTATTTTCAATTATTGTTAAGGTCGATCGCAAAATTGCTGACAAATAAATAAATGGCAAGTAAAACACACAGATAATGTACACTATCGCAAAAAAGAAATTACAGAATCACATTATCGTTACCGTAAACTATATATCTATAAAAATTCACCCTTATCGGGTATAAAAGTTCACGTAAAAAGTGTTCCCTTTCCTAAAATTGTGATCGCTAATGTTGTTGTGTTCGTATACTATTTTCTAGTTCACCATTTTTTGTTCACGGGAAATATTTCATGTAAACAAACTGTTCGCCTTTTATTCCCGATAAGGGTGATTATGACTTTCGATTCGCAAAACGTTAGTGAATCCGGGTATTGACATATAGGTGGCGGCAGTAGTTAGAAAAATATAGCTTTTTTTCGAATTAGTTAACATGGAAAAAATTATTCACCACTATGTAATTCAGTTCTTTCAATTGTAAGATCTCAGTCGTACCAAAATTAAGGTAGAATTAGATTCTATTGGTAGCAGAGTTTGAAAGAGGTCATACGAGTTGCCAAGATGAACTGCGTAGTGGTCGGGACTGAAATAGGATTATCATGTCCAAAGAAGGCGAAAACAGTTTCGTCTAGAGGTAAGATAATGGCATCTATTTATCATCAAAAAGGAAAAACAACTAACGGCAACTATTATGACAGCGTTTAAATGATAAAATTGAGAGAGAAAAATCCTCATTTGGAAAAAAATAAGTGTTGTTTCATTAAGCCAATTCACAATTCCACTATTTCTATGGTCAAAATCAATTAATTAAAGTTCGAATTGCTTCATAGCGAAAACTTGAAAAATTAAAGGTGGAGTCTGCGGTTGATGGCTACTTTAAGGAGCTATATATATTAGCTATTGAATATCGCTGGAAAAAATTTTCCCTTGTAATTTAAAATCAGGTTTGTGTCAAAAACGACCGACTGAATGAGTTCGACCCATGTCAACATTTTTTTCTTCCTATTTCCCCCACAACACAGACAGCGTTGCCATAAACGTTTGAGGAAAAACTACCCATATCAAACAGAAAAAAAGAACTGTTTTCAGAAGAAAAAAAACTGCTCAAAAAAATTCTAATTAAAATCTGAACGAAAAAACAGATTAATCTGCACAGTTGGCAACGCTGCTCACACAGTCATATACAGGGTATATGACTGTGTGGCACCAAAAGAGGATTTATCAAAAAACAAAAGGGACAAAATTAAAAAAAAACGAGAAAACTACACTAAACTTTTTATTTTTAATATATTTTTATATAACTCACTCTAAAAAAAGGAAGACAAAAAGTGGCAAGGCAGTTGAAAAAGTGGCAAGGCAGTCGAAAAAATGGCAATATCCCACTTTAGTCGGTCAAACGGTCGCGCTGGTCATATAAACCAAGGCTGGCCACTGAGAGAACATCGAGAGTAATGTTTTCGCATATGTGCATTCATTTGTATAAGAAGCCGATTGATGTTCGGCACTCTGGTGCTACTTTGAGCAGCTCAGATATTAAAATTGAGCGGCACCAGGGTTAACAGATATGGCAATTTCTCATCAAACGTAGCGATTTTTCAACTTTTTGTCGTCTAAATTTTTCATTTTCATTTTATGGCTATTTTTTAAACAAAATTGAACCTCAAAATTTTTGTAATTCACGAAAATTAGTTTGTTGAAGGAGTAGTTTCAAAAATAAATCCTACCAAAACGCATCGCAGAAAAAATTAAAACAATTTGATTTTGATGGTTTTTCTTATATTAATTATAGCAAATAAGCATTTTGAATTTGGACGAGAAAAATTTACATAAATTATTTATGGCGATTTTATTTGTACTTTTCTGCTAAACTTGTATATGATTATTTTGTAAAAATTTCCATTAAAATAATTTAAAAAAAACAAATTTATTCTCAAATACAGTCAAATCCCGATAATTCGTACCCCGATAAATCGTAATTCCCGATAATTCGTAATAAACTGTCGGTCCCTTGAAAAAATCTCGTTAATTCGTAAAATTTCCATACATTTTGGTCCCCACGCTAATTCGTAATATTTTCTTCAAATAAAATCTTCTTTACCTCTTATAAGTCGTAATTGTTTGCTAACTACCACTTATAATTCGTAATAAAAACAACAAAAACATGGAAAGAATGATTTTTTGTTTATCGCTATTTTTGCGTTGGTTTTTGCTTCTGCTTGTTTGTGTGTGAGCACGCATAAGACACTGTCGGTGTTACAAAAACAACAAATTTTTATTTTGTATTTTATTTTTAACAATTTTTTTATGCTTTTTTATCATTTTAGTAAATAAATTGAAAAACCCCGTTAATTCGTATTTATTTTATTTTAACCCCGTTAAATCGAAACCCCGCTAAATCTAAAACCCCTATAATTCGTAAGACATGGCCGGTCCCTTGCAATTACGAATTATCGGGATTTGACTGTATGTCTATTATATTAAGAAAAACTACAGAAAATTGAGTTTTGGCGATTTTTAATATTAATTCGGCGAAATAGGCCGGAAAAAATCTGACAACCCTGGCCGGCACACAAGTTTGAAGCGCGCCTTTTTCGTTGCAACATCATACTTTGTTGCATACATATGGAGAAGAACAATAACTGCCACTTGTTGTCATGTTTTTATTTTTTATTTACTTTTCTACAAAAGAAACTGTTGTGTAAAAATATAACGGAATTGAAACGCCGCACACAAATGAGCACAAGCAGAGATACAGAGAGCGAGATTTAAACAAAGTGGAAGTGGGAGAAAAATCATAACAAATTTTCCTATTTGAAAAACTACAAAAATAATTTCAGTGTTTCGCTGAAAGCGGACGCGTGTATAACATTTGAATAATAAAGCGGATGCGGAAAATATAAAATACATAATTAAATGAAAATTGCTGAATAAAATATAAAAAAACAAGATACAATAATAATTGTTAATACAAGAAATATAATGGCCAAAAATAATTATCTGTTAAATATAATAAGTTAAAAAAAAAATCATTAAAAGTTCAATTTAAAAAAGTTAATTTTCTTTCTGACTTGATTTAAAAAATTAATTTAACAAGCAAAAACAAAAATAACTACATAAGCACTTGTGTTTGATGCTCTCCTCCCAGCATCCAGAAACCGCCGGTATCTGTCGTACTGTCTGACTCTTTCCATCGGCAAAGAAATAAAAAAAAAAAACACAAGGGAATCTCCATTCGCAGTAGTAGGAGTTAAAGAGGAGTTTATGTATGTTTAAACATTCGTGTCATTTACATTCATAATTAATACGCTCTATTTTTCCGTTAACATAAAAACCGTTAAAATACTCATGCACTTAAACACACACACACACACACAGCCAAACACAAACTTACAAAGGAATATAAAACAAAAATGCACTTATATTTCACTTTGTGCGCGCCGGAAGTGGTATCCTAACGGTATTTGTGTTGTATGAACAAAGCAAAACAAGTAAAAAAAAAGAAAATAAAAAAAGAAGTTTAGTTATAAAAAAATATTAAACGAAGAAAAAGAGCATAAAACTCATGTCGGTAGTGTTAAACACAGAGGATTATACACATTTGAGAAGAAAAAAAAAAAAACAATAAGCGAAAACAATCACTCACACATACAGGGTGTATCAATTAGTACTTCTATTCGAAATTAAATTGTTTTGATTTCGGCTTTTCCCCGCTTTAAATATTGATAATGGGGAAATGAAATGTTTTTTCTTTATGTTGTTGAAGGTGTGACTTTAAGCCGATATAAAGCGCTTATGCAAGCATGTCAGGCATCAGATTATATATCGCTTTAATCTTACAACAAACTTAACTTCATTTGATCAATGAATGAGAATGGTAAGTGATTACAAGGTATTTTTTTATATTTTTCATCATCAATTCATTTACATAAATTTCCATACCTATAACCTGAATTAGAAATAATTACCCAATCAAGCTCCATGACTGGACATGTCTTCTGCCAATCTAAGACTCATGCTGCCACCTCACCAGTAAGAAATAAAAAGATATATGTATAAAGACCACATTCACCATCAGTAACGAGATAAATAACAAAGTCATGTTTTTTTTTAAAGAAATTTCTTAATGCATCACCCTTTTACACACACACTAAACACGAAAGGAAAAAGGATTCATTTTATTTTTAGTACATATTGCCTGCTGAGTACTCGTATCTGTCTATTTTCAAATGGATGCAAGCCTGCTCTGATGTGCAAAATAAAATGAAAATTTGTTGCCATGATTATGAAAATATTGTACTTTTACTGAACATTTATAGTACTTTGAATAAAGAGTTTTGAATAACATGAATTTTGAGGAGTAAAACAGTTGCAGAAGAATTTTAGTTGGGAAATATGATATGCCCTTTTCGCAGGCAGGCATTATGTACTATTCTTGCATTATGTATACTAGAAACTACGCTTTCATCTGTATGACAGTCATTGCTATACTTTTTCTTACACTTTTTTTTTGCATTTTTGACATAGAACCCGAGTAGAGATTGGGAACTGAAATAAATTAAATTTTCTATCTCACTACACTCCAGGGAAGGCATTGAGAATTTTAAAATTGTACCAAAAACTTTCAAAAATTGTACTGTTTTGACCTTAATTGTACTAAAAGATTATTTTTGGTTCAAATTACATAATTTTATTTATTTTTATTGAAATAATTAACTTTGTTCGGACTACACAAATTTGTTTGTAAGTTGAAATGTTAAAGCATATGGTTACACCTGTTTAAGTTGAATTTTAAAATATACAAGTTATATATACAAGAATTTAAAAAAAAAATGATTTGGAAAAGGACAAGTTCAAATTTTTTATTTTCTCGCTGCGTTTTGCTTTCACAGGACTGTTTTGAAGTGAGAATAATATGAGTTTCATGGTTCAAATGGTTAAATGTACTTAATTCGTCATTGGTGTACTTTTGTACTTTCCGAGTTTGAATAGTACCAAAAAAGGTACAATTGTACCAACTTTGCTATCTCTGCTACACTCTCACTCAGCATTACTGGCATCATAAATTTCATAAGTACGTTTCATGTAAGCCTGCCTTACTTACACTCGTGCACACACTTTCTCCTAGGTTTGTTGATACACCATCTTGTCAACTATTTGGTGTCCAACAATTTACTAAGCGGCCGCCAGTATGGCTTGCGCAGTGCGTGACTGGCTTTCCTTTATGGTTTCGTTTCGTTCACTATTTTGGCGAAAATAAAATGGTGTTTATAGGAGCCACAATATACTTAATTATTCTCCATTATATATATATATATATATATATATATATATATATATATATATATATATATATATATATATATATATAATATATATATATGTAAAATTGAGAATTAGTGAAAGAACAATCTATGGTGTCTTGAGGATGCCTGCTCTAGGTATTTCCTTTAATATAATGTGTTTTTAAGTTTTAAGTACTTTCATTAAAACTTAGTACATATTGCTTTCGAGGTTGATTATAATTTCCCTCGATTTACACATTTATTTATTTTTATATTATGCAGCAGTTTAATTTAGAGTTCTACTAGTCTCGATTAATATAAACTTATTTAATATTTATTAAATATTTAATGAAGTTTTTTAAGATACATTTAATATTTAGAAGCAAAAATGCATATGACCTAGACCACTTTCATTATTGAGAGCACATATAACAATCTCTGAATTAGTTCAGGTCAATAGGCTCGATTTTAATGCAAATTGTTGTATGCCTTCAACTAACTGTGTGTGCTTTACATACAACTTCAATGTTATTTATGTATATTCGTTGGACTGAACACATTTTTCAGGTAACAAAAGAAACATTCAATATAAAAGATATTTGACTCCATCCTACTTGCTATTTATTCCAAATATATCCGACCCAGAGTACGAGGGCCGGTCATTAACTCAGTGACTTTTTGAAGAAACACAATTTTTTATATAAAAAGATATTTTATTTTTCAACATAATCTCCTTTGAGTTCTATACACTTAACCAAACATTTCTCCAATTTTTTATCCCTTCCGAAAAATCACCCCTATTGTGAAAATTTTTTTCCTCGAAATATTTCCAGTTTTCACCAAATTGCAACCGTGAATAATTTTTCCCTTGAAATTGTTTCCTTTGTTTTGATTCTACTTATCGTGAAATATTTTTTCCTTGGTTTTGTTCACTTTATCTTTGCAGGCAAACTGAATTATTGCATCGAATAATTTCGTTATTTTCCTTTTAATTATATATTAAAAGTTATAAGTATTTATTTTTAGGACAAGATTGGTAAGTAAAGTTCATGATTCTTAACAATAATTCCCTGCAACACCTCTTTTCATGGAGTATGAATCTCTTTGGTTCACACACAGTAAATTTTATGGTGGTGCAAAGCGGAGGTACACAGAATTTTTCTCCACTGGACCTAGAATATTTAAAAACACAACCTTAAAGTTAAAAAAAATTCATTTGGAACCTAAAATTTGTGTATTTTTATTTATTTAACTTAAATTTGTCTGATTTTGAATTCATTTTTAAGCATTACGAATCTTCTTTTCTTTTTTACATTCACTGAAACTGATAGCGGGGAAAATTTTTACGGGAGATTCACGATAACATTTTTCCCTTCGAGGGGAATAAAAAAATTTCACGTGAACAAATATTCCACATGTTATTCACGATAAGGGTAAATATGATTTGTCGAGGTCATCAACATAAGAATTTGTTTGTGAGATAATTCGTCGTTCCATTTCTTCAAGTTTGGGAATAAAAAGTAGTTACTCATGGCTACATCAGGAGAAAATTGTGGATCTTTGCCATAGAAACTGCACATGCGTTTGTGGTCTATTGTGAGCAAACGCGGCACCCATCTTGCGGAAAAAATTAAACCGCTAAGCAATGTGAGATGCCTATGGCTTCCACAATCTCTATCACCTTCAATCTCTGGTCGGCTAAAACCATATCGTGAATTTTTTCAATTGTTTCGGATGTAGAGACCTCAACTGGACGTTCAAAATGTTCGGCTTGTATGGTCATAACGAAATATATTAAACCACCTTTTTATATATGTATATTTTCCCGTTGTTCCTAAGCGGAACATAGGGCCACCTTTTTACCATTGAAATTTATTGGCTTGTTTCTATGGTCAGTAGACTTCAACCCAAAAAAATTTTTAAATTCAGTTAACAAACTCCGTATGTTTATAGTAACACTCTTAATACTATATTGAGAATCACAATATACAAACATAATAAGTTTGAAAACCGCAAGAGTCTTACAAGTACTATAAACATACGGAGTTTGTTAACTGAATTCAAAAATTTTTTTGGGTTGAAGTCTACTGACGAGTTCCACAAGCGGGAACGAAATGCATATAGACAATTGCTTAACCATAAAAACAAGCCAATTTTTTGAAATTAAATAAAGACATTATGTCAAATAAATATACTTCAGTATTTCACGTATTAAGTGTTTCATGTGTTGAAATTTAGTGTGAAGAGTCCCCATAGTATTAATCAAGCTTACGTCTTGGTTTCAGTGATGGTTTTTTTCGCAAAAATAATGCTTAATTAGCACACGAAATTCACTTTTTTCCATTTTCTTCTGAAAACGCAGAAAAGTCTAGTATCAACAGCTGCTGCCAAATACAAACTAAATGACGCAGCTTGTTCAAATTTAGAGAGGAATCAACTGACAATTGCCTGTTGATAGGAGCGTGTTGCCATTTCAATTAAGAGGCGGGAAATTCAAAATGACACTGAGTAGAATATAATCTCATAAATGGGCCGCTTCTTCAAAGCCTATTTTGAAGTTACTCGACCGCATAGAGTAGAGGGCGAAGGTTCCCATACGCACTCTCTTAAGCAACGTCGTAATGTGAACTACACCAAACGTTTTTCTATTTGTCGTCATTTAGCCTGTGGAGCATATTATAAAAAAACCCCCGTTTTTTGACAGCATTTTTCTAATATTGAAAAAGCTTCCTGTCACTTCCTTTTCACTCTCTCTCTTTCTCTCTCTCTCTGTCTTAATGTTAAATAAATATTTTCAATTTGTACTCTCTTAAGACTTCTTCCAATAACTTCATTATTATTTCCTGAGTGGTGATCCTATTGCATATAATGAAAATGTCACTCACAATAATTTTAGCGCTTGACGTTATCACAATTTTTTTTTTTTTTGTATTCGCTAAGGTTTTTCAGCATTTCAGCGTTAGGTTTCAGTTCAAAGGAGCATAACTAAATGTGCAATCAAAGCATAACTGAGAAATTAACCATACTTTATAAAACTATTAAGGGAAAAGCTTTTATTTTTTATATTTATTCAACTTAAAAATCAGCAGGCTAGTTAGAGTATTGTACATCGAACTAAATTTCGCGACTTTTCGATTTAAATTATGTTGAAACATTTTTAAATTTGGTAACCTATCTGCAAATAAGAGATGAGACATTCGAATAAATAACCCATTAAAAATTCCCTTAAGAAAAACTTCCCTTTTCGCGTTCCATAATAAAATTTTCTTCTAGAGCCGGGTTTCCATCTGTGTGCCATGTGCCACACAAGCGTAACCACTAATTACTAATGAAAAACTTTTAGATTCAGACATGTATTTATTAAGTTAAATAGTTTCATAGATAGTTAATAGACAATTTTATAGAATGCAGCATGATTGCAAACTGTTTAAATTAATTAATTAATGTTTGAATCAAACAGTTTTTCATTAGTAATTAGTTGGTTACGCTCTTTTTGGGCAAATGACACACAATAAATGCCAGATGTGAACTCAGCCTAAGAAATAGGATAAAAAGATCTCCATTTTCAGAATTTGCTTTATTTAAAATAAATTTTTCCTTGTTTTTCTGATAATTATCAGCATTTTAAAAATATAGATTTTTCGGAAGCAATGAAATGTAGTTCCTTAATAATGACTTCGAATTTGTTGTCACTCCAAACGGATATGGACTTCTAAATAAGCTCTCTTACAGAAAAATATGCATAATTACAAAATTAAACTTTCATGTGTGCAGACAATTTTCAAGTCAATTTGAGATGAAATTAGCACTGTGTGGTACATTTTAGAACAGCTCCGGAATGGGTTCAATTTTATCCTTTGATTTATTCCTAAACGAATAATACATGTTGGTGTTGTTGTCGTTTGCAAATTCCTGACTTTGAAGTTGCTGTTAGTGAAGATGTTGACGATGGTGATGATGATGATGCTGGCTGCCTGGCTGCTGGTGATGGTAATAATGATGTTATGATGGTTTTTGGGGTATTTATTTCCAAAGAGTACTCATCGTTTGATGTTTGTTTTTGTCTTCGTTTGCTCTTGTTATCCTTTGAGGGAATAATAAAACACGACAACTCTGTGCTCTTTATGCTTTTTGTGTACACATTTTTGTTTTATTTATTTTTGCTTTTTACCACACTACTGCTGTGTGTGGGTGTATTAAGCTGTTTCTGTTTCTGCATGTGAAACAAAGTGTCCCTTGTTTAAAAGCAAGACGGGCAGAGAGGGGAATATCAAAGGCTTTTGAGGCAATGTTAACGAAACCTTTATGCTGCTAACAAAACAAATACTCTGTGGGATTTTGAGGACTAAGATTAAGCAGTTTGTTAATGTTATTGCAGGTATATTGACTTTTAAGCTTCATCCTTCACTCTTAAATAAGAAACATCTGTTTTATGTTACACCAATTCCTCTTCTCCTCGTCCTTATATTTACTAGGATGCCAACTACCAAAAGCCAATGTTAAGCCAAAAAACATACAAAATCAAACACAACCAAACCAGCTAAACTAAAATCTTTTTGAAATGAGCCAACTACATTTCTCTTTTCAATAAGAACTCACACTTTCTCATATGTATGTATGTATGTAAATATTTTTGCTAAAGCTCCCTGTAGCATTCCACGAAAACTATTAAACGGTTGTTTCTTCACATATATAGATTCTCTTTTTTTCTCCCACTCCTTATTTAGCATTTGTTTCACATCGTCCTTTTTCCTTAATGATTTTGTTGTTGTTATTTCTGCCGCGCTGAAAGGCCTCTTAGTAACTAGTTAGTTTTTTTAATTTTAATTTTTTTGCTTCAACATACGAGTACGAGCACAAACACGGGGGATATGCTTTTAAAACAGCAATTAAAGTACATGCAGCAACATCAAAGCAAAAAAGGAAAAAAAATCCTTTTTCACAGTTTTTTATTTTCAATGTTTTTGTTATTGAAAAACTACATACGTTTTTCCTCCATTCGTGTATATGTGTTCGACCCCTCAAACCCGCTAGGAAAACCCCAAGCATTACAATTGTCCGCAAACAAGGATGCAAAATGTATTTATATTTCAAATGCAAGATAAAAAGATTTGAAACAAATTTGATTAATCTGATAGGTCTTTGTGAATGCAACCACAAATTTGTTATGGAAACAATTGTACGAGGGTTGCAAAAAAGTTGATGGAAAGATGAATAAAGAGATTTAATAGTCATTATAGTAGACAAGTTTTTAAAAGGGACGACATTTTAATTTCCTTTCTTAATTTTAGAAGAAATAACAGCTAGATTAGAAAAAATGCTTTTACGTACACATGACTTACAAATTGCCTTGAAGCAAGGTTATGTTAGGTTAGGTTAGGTTGAAAATAGGATCCATTACGCTCATTTCCGGAAATATACACATAAGCTAGTATAGACCTATTGTGCACTCTCATATGAATTAAAAACGAATCCCACCTCAGCATCGTTCACGTAGTACCTCAAAATTTTCCAGTCAATACCTATAAGGTGGGTAGCGTTCGGTAAGGTTTCATCCCCAAAATAATGGGATCTCGGTTGGGGGAAAGCTGGACAATGACAAAGAAAGTGCACGAAGGACGACTGCAAGCATCGTCATTCGTATCTCCAATCCGTTACAAATACCCTCGTTAATTACAGTGCCCCGCTGAGATGCCGGTCAACTTTCCCAGCTCGGGCTTGTTTAGTTTCAGCAGCCCCCTTGTTTTGTCTTCGTGCGGGTTGCACTATAGAACCTTGGTTAGATTACCCACAACATCACAATTCCATCGTGTCCTGTTTACCATCTTCTCCCAATTTGGTAACTCAGTCTTCGCTGCATTGAAATCCTTTGCGTTAATTAGAGTTACTGTCCGTAACGTTATGGCATTTTCTCAAATTCATTTGCACATTCATTTCCGGCTATGCCGTAGTCGGCCGGCATCCATACAAGAAAAAAATGTTGCCATGTACTGCATAATCTTTAAGCATATTCTTGCAATCTTAAACGTTCCTAAATTTCCCAAATTGCCGACTTGCTGTCAGTAAATATATTCACTTGACTTCTGTGGCGCTAATATTCACAATGATCCACTTTAAAACCTACGTGATCGCACAAACCTCCGCCTGGAAGACTGTATTATAGTCAGGCAAGCGGAAGTAAGTCTCGTTCTCCGGTTCTATCAAGAAATCTAAGTCCGTCCTTTTCCCTAGTTTCGAGCAATCCGTGTAAATGCAAATTCCTCAGGTGTTTGTTCTAGGGTTCTACTGACCCAGGAGTGTCTTTCTGGTATCAATTTCTCGCATTCAGCTATAACCCTAGTCTCACGTACCCGATCGTATATCTGCAAAGTCTGGTCGCATCCGTCCACCGTTCTGATGACGTGGTAGGATCTCTTGTCCGATCTATTCCCCTATCCCCTGTAGGCGTTTTGTAGCAAGAGCTGTTTCGTATCTAATATGAATGTTTATAGGTTGGACATAAAGAATAATGGTCTCCAATGCCCTGGTGGGTGTAGTTCTCATAGCGCCACTTATACCTAGGCAGCACATTCGTTGATGCCGATAAAGAGTATACAAGTGACAAAAGTTACTGTCGTATTGATGTGACGTCGACGACGCCTTTCACAATAAGGGGGAATATCGAGACAAGAACGACGTTTAAATAATTTGTCTGTCAAACTAAAAAAGTTTTAATTATAAATTAATCCCCCTTATTCCAGTTGTCGGCTCGACGTAATTTTAACACAATACCAAAAATTGGGGCTTGTGTCGAAAACAACTGACTCTTGTTGGCAGGTTTATGCTATTTTCTAGACCTTAGGGAACGGAAATAGATTGTCAGTTGCACAAAATTATTCTCGAGAGCGAGTAAACAAGCCCCAAGTTTTCGGTATTGTGTTATAGTGACGTCGATGCCGACAACTGGAATAAGGGTGATTATGAATAATTAATTTTTTATAATAAAAAAATAAAGTATACATTTTTCAAAAGAGTATTTTTAGATGTTCACATTTTTGAGTTGGCAACACTGTTTTTTGACAATTGAATACACATATTTAAAAAAAGAAAAAGTAAGTGGCATTCATAACAACATTTTTTAAAATCTTAGTTTGCGTTCACAATTATTAGACTTAAAAATCAAAATTTTTTATAGTAGGAAATTTTTGAAAATCACTTACCCGTCAAATTAATGAGGGCAGCTGTTGCGCCTCTCATGCACCCAAAGCTTTTTTGCAGAAATTGGTATTCAGAAGAAATTATCCTCAGCACTGACTTTCATCAGAAGATTCATGCCGATTGGATTAGTTGTTGATATATGGCTTAATAGATCTGGTATATAGACCAGTGAAACAGATAAATTGACTTAGAGCAGCATCGTTACTCTTCTTATGGGCCCAGGGTTTTTTATGCCTTATGTTCTACATGTCCTCTGTATTGACTTTCAGCAGGAGAGTCATGCAGAGATCGAATTAGTTATTGATATATGGCACAAAAGGTCCGGTATTTGGTCCAGTGAAGCAGATGATAAACTGCCCAAGAGGAGCACCGTTACTCTTGCTATGGGCCCAGAACTTTTTTGTGGCATAAATTGGCCTTTCACTGCAAACTTCTGTAAGGCAGGTTTCCCACATTCTCTATATTGACTTGCATCAGAAGAGTCATGCAGAGATTAGATTAGTTATTGATATATGGCCCCAGGATCCATCAAGTGTCTAGGTATCGATCTTTCGACCAGATTTGATCTTGAATGCTGAAAAATCTTGCAGTTATTTCATTGGATGGATGTCTGAAATCAATAGAAATGAGTTAGGTTAGTAAACAATTCATATTATTATATTTTTAAGGTTGAAATCAAAATCAAGTCCTTGTGAGATGTCCTAAAGCAGCTACGTCTAAGCCATATGCACAATGCGCAAACTTTTACAAAAGAACTTTTGGGCTTTCACACCGACGACAGTACAACAGTCAAAACAACAACACACCATACAACAGTGCTGGCTCTTACTTTTCAAGGAAACAAGAACAAATTTAAGAGCTTTCAAAGCTGTTTACCCCAAATGCAAATATCTGTGTATGTGTGTTTGGACGTAGCTGTCCTAAAGCAATTTTCTGAATTTCTAAATCAGTTAGCCTTAAATTGAGATTTTCTCTTGTAAAACTAAGCAAAATGGTTCACTAAAAATATGACCAGATTGTGCTTCGAATAAGAGCTAAAGTTATTGGACCTACATAATTACGAGTGTCGTATTTGGACAAAATACCTATCGGTATATAAAGGTCTTCGCAAGCCCTAGTTCGATCCCTGAACAAACAAAGTCATATCAATATCATAGATTTTCTTTTATGCACTATTATTATCTAAGCTAATGCATAACTCACAGCCCTTCTTCGTAAATAATGTGCCTACTCAACACCAGAGGCGCTGCAGCGATGCTATAAAAAATAACAAAACTCATCATAGCACGAGTTGTAAAATATATTTATTAAGCTTAATTATGTACGCTTCTTCATTATCTGCCCTAACTTCTCTAAGACTTTCCTAAAGAATGTATCACTTATACAAACATACGAGTGCGTAAATAAGTATGGATATTATAATGTAAGTGTTACTTCTCTTACAAAAAATAAAATCAGAAAATGTGCAGCTTAATTTTATATTTCTGAAATCCCTTTCCTAGCAGGGATTTTCCATTTAATAAAAATTTTTACAATACATACTTTTGTTCGTTCGTACATACATATGTATGTAAGTATGTATGTATATAAAACTAAGTATTGTGTGTAGTATACATATGTATATACTCGTACATATGTATACATGTAAAAAAAAGAAATCATTTTTATATTTTAAATATTCTCTTTGATGTTGTTTTTCCACAAACTATACAGAGAGATTTATTCACATCATCGTCATCATCAGCATAGTTTTCTTTTTGTTTCACATGAAAATAAAAGGAAAAAATATCTGACAAAAAAAAACATTCAACTTCTGTATGCAAATCTTTGTTGTTGACTTCTCTTTCGTTTTAATTTCTAGTTTCATTTTATTTCGTGTCTTGTCACTTGTTTTAACAAAATATTGCCTCAAATTATTCTTTATCAAAAAGAAATTTGCTCTCGAAATCTTGTCAAAAAAATCTTAATACTATTAAAACATAAAAGTACAAGCAAGAAATACTAAATAGAAAAAAAAACAAGAAACTGAAACAAAACTGACAAAAAAAAAACTTAAAAGAAAATGTATTCTTTGAAATGTTTTGAACTTTGCATAAGTGCAGGTCAATTGGTTTCAATTAATGTTGCTGGTGGATACAACTTTCATTTGATGTTTCACCGTTTATGGAAATTTGCAATCTCCTTTGTGAGCCAACGAAAGAAAGACTTAATGACTAATAAGAAGCGAAAAATAAAAGAAGCTCAAAAATATGTTAATATGTATATTTGTTTCTTTTAGTTCTTACCGGCAATTTGCCAGTATATATTATACTTTTAGTTATACTTCCCTGTGGAAAATATTTAATTATTGATTTTAATGATGTTTCACTGAAACAAAAATCAAAGAGTGAAAAATTCAAATATCAAATGATATAAATTAAAAACTGAAAATACAATAAGAAGAGAACATAAATAACATCTTGTATTCAAAGGATGTTTGAAAAGAGCCTTACAACAATAAAAAATTAAACAAACCTTTTTAAGAATTCTTAACGGTTGAAAAAATTGTAATTGCAAAAGAAACAAAGATAAAAGCAAATGTCCTTTTAAGTACACCACTAATGATAAAGGGAAAACTGCACGACTTTGACGAGGGAGGAGAGTTAAGTGATTCCAAGCATACAGCAACATGGGGTAGACGGATATAAAAGATATGCAATCCAAACGTAAAATACATACAGACCAGGCACAGATAAAATATACAAATCACGGAAAAACAGAGAGGAGACATGAAGTAAACCTGAAGTTTTTTATTTAGTTAGGACATATCACGGGCTGCTACTCTAGGGAAGAAGCTTCTGGTGGTCGTTCTTATATTCCATGATCCAAATATAGACCTTGTTCAATAGCACATTTCTTATTAATTGTATCGTGTTATTGATAATGCTTTTTTTGGTTTCGAAGGAACACAATTATTTTACTCAGGACTTGGAACTGACAGACTAACGCCAGTATGTGTATTAAAAGCAGGTTAATAAGTCTGTACTTAGACTTAATTCAATCAATAGACTAGACTATGCTGGACTAAACTGTAATAGACTAGTTTACTAAGCTAGATTTAATAATTAATCTTGGCCTTAGGATTATACTTAAATTTGGACCAGACTTGGAGTCATTGCCTGTTCAACGATGGCGAAGGTTGTATACGTTCGTTCAACATTGAAAAGAAAAACAAATTTTCTTATTTTTTGTTGTCTTTCATATCTTCAATATAAATTACAAGAGAATTCTTTCCAGATATTTTGCATATGGAATAAATATTATTTTTTTAACCATATGATAACCTCGCTTCTGGGATCTTCTAGGTTGACCCGCTTTGTGAATATAGCTACACGACAGGGAGCAGGTCTTTTGCCACTTATGTGGAATCTGGCTCTATGCCCACTGCTTTTATCTCTAAAATTGATTGGGTGCAAGCTCGCTGCTCAAGCTGATTATGAGACAATAACTGTTAGAGAAAAATGCCTCTCTTCTCTAAGGAAGATCCTACAGGATGGTCTCTCTTCCTATGAAAATAGGTGGAGAAGCAAGGGCTTGCTTTTAATTTAAGCAACACGGAGTTAGTTCTCTTTTCGGGGAAGTATAAGATACGTGATTTCCAACCCATTACCCGTAAAAACATGGAGGTAAGAGTGCCCTGCACTGTCAAATATATCGATCTCATTCTGGACTCTAAGTTGAGTTGTAGGGTATTTGTTCTAGAGAGGGTGAAGAAAACATAAGTGTTAATTTATCTCTACAAAAAATCCATTTCAAAAGTTGCGGTAGCAGCCCAAAGATATTTAACTGGATCTATACGGGCATTTTGAGAAGAAGACGGTTCAAGGTTCAAAGACTTGCCCTACTGTATAGAAACAGTACTCTTTACACTTACCCTACGGATTCATTGAGTGTGCTTCTACATCTGCTGCCATTGTATTTCGTAGGCAAGGAGATAGCAACAATCTCTGAAATCTGTCTTCGTTGCATTTCTCTATGGAGTGGAAACGGGATTGGCCACTGCTGAATAATGGTCCCCGAAGCTTGGAGATGGAGGATTAACCACACCTTCTCTGCTCTACTTCATGAACGTCTTTATAGGACCTGGATGTTAATCCGAAAAAGCGTGAAGAAATGCCATACCTCCAGCTAGAAGGATGGTACTCCATGTAGGAGTGCTGAATTTCATGCGGATTGCTCCAAAGCTCCAATTAAGGAGCTTACTTAGGGACATTAAGTCTTCGTATTGTAAAGCGATTACCAGAGCACTGTAGTATTCAAGAGGCACTTCAGCAACCCGTGTCTTGGCCTTGGAATCCCCGCTTCTAAGAACCACATCATATCTAAATGATTTGGTATAGCAGTGCAATATAAGGATCACACGGATCCTGGAGCATAGATGCTTTCAAGGAACTTCTTATACTGATGAGCTTGCAACAACTGAGACAACCTTACAGTTTCCACTAAAAATGTAATGTCTAGATACAACCCTACTCTCGTCCAAAGTCAGCCTTCGACACAAGATTATGGAAGAAATAAATAAATTGTGAGCAACAAGGAATGACTGCAGCATCACAAGGCAGTTATGGACTCACCTAAATAAGAAAAATGCAGTTTCTCTGACTTCAAGAAATAGGAACCAAATCTCGATTTTAATGCCCGTATTAATCTCACACGGTCATGCTTTAGAGTTGAATATAATGAATTTGCCGTAGCTGCCATTGATGAAGAGGAAAACGTAGAATAGAACTAGTCCTGAACTAGCAAGAAAGAGGATGGCCACCATAGACGCTCTTAACTTCAGGCAATATTCTGTCATTGCAACGTGTTAGTAGCTTAATATTAAATTCTGGTGGGGACTTCCCTTATGCAGTCGCCATGGTATCACAATGAATACGAAGCTCTGTGTGGGGACTCCGGGACCTTACATAACCTAACCAAAATATAATCTCCCTCATTCCATTTCTCGACATAGACGTCACTTTAACACAATACCAAAAAATTGGAGCTTTTTTAGTCGGTCTCGAGAACAATTTTGTGCTACTGACAATCTATTTCCGTTCCCTAAGGTCTAGAAAATAGCATAGGAGTCAGTTGTTTTCGACAACGGGTACACAAGCCCCAATTTTTTTGGTATTGTGTTAAATTCCAGTAAACTCCTAAGAAACTAGTTGAGCAACATTTTCATTTACTGCCCTAAAATTTCACCATGCTCTTTCTTTTATAATTAATTTATTTTTTGTTTTTCTCTTTGCAGCTGGAGGAAATATGAACTAAATTAATAAATTAAAAACCAGCCCACAAACATTTACAAATAATTTAGTTTAAAAAAAATATAGTGACCAAGTGCCATAAAATACGAATAAAAAAATTTATAAAAATTATGAATGAGACAATTAAAAGTAATAAAAATTAATTAAAAATCCACACTGGAAATACAATAAAACAAATATTTAGAAGAACAATAAAATGCAGAGAAAGCAATCACACAAAAAAAAAAAGACTACGTAACGAATTAAAAACTATATAAAAAAGGAAATAAAGAAAAAAATGCAAAAAAGAAATATTTTAATACAAAAAAAAAAATATTAAAAAGATAAACTTAAAATAATGTGAACAAACAAAAGCGCTTGTCGTTTAAAATTCAGCTAGAAATAATTAACAAATTATCAGCAGAATATATATAATAATACATAAAACTTGTCCCCCTTGATTGAAAATTAATGTAAAAAAGCAAATAGGGAAAATGCAGAAATTACACTTAAAAACAACTATCACGTCCTCACTGTCGCTGGGTAATCTTCCGTTGCTAATAGTTGGACTGACATTGTTGTTGTTTTTGTTGCCATTAATGCCTTCGGTGACATCCGTTCGCCATATTGATAATGATGAATACAATTATAATGATGACGGCGAGGTTGCTATAAGTCACAACAGTGGCGGTGGTGGTGGTGCTGGTGCTGGTGCTGGTGTTGCTACTGGCATAGCAGTAAATGTAAATCAAGAACAGCAACACTTGAAACAACAACAGCAACAAAAATCATTTTTAAGTCGGCGCAGTAGCAGCAGCGGCTCGAACACCAATAAACGAACCAATCATAGACAAAATGAATCACAGCATTGGAAACGTTTTAATAAACAATATTACTCGAACAACAACAACAACAACAACAACAACAACAACAACAACAACAACAACAATTATAATTATAATAAACATAATTTATACAATAACAACAACAAACTATCAATGGCACTTACAAAATATCAAAGCAGTGAAACTCAATACGCCGATGATGAAGAAGACGCTGATATAAATGATAATAATTATCATGCCCTAGATAATAATGATTCGGACGATGATGATGACGGAGGCGATAATAATGATGATATTGATGGCAATGATAATAACAATAACAACATGGATGAATCTATGGATTCCAGAATGTCTGCAGATGTTAAACAACAACATACACATCCTCCCTATGGTGAGTTTTGTTGTGAAAAGAATTTATTTGTTTCAAAATCTAAAATAACATAAGCTGAGTATTAAGTATGTGTTGCTATTTACATACACACACACTACATACCCTGCAGAAAGTTCGAATAGTGAAATTGTAATAATTTTCTAGTGACTTTGTCAATAGTACTACTGACCAGGTGTACCCCGGCCAATGTAATCATCTATTGACATTTAACATTAGCTTGTCATTGAAAATCCATCACTAGACTGTAGCACTACTGAATAAGTAGTTCTTTTGCGGCCACATGGAGACATTGTCACCAAAGATTCACTAGTAAATTTTTGGGGCTTTAGTCTACAATATCGATATTTCCTCGCTCGTTGTCAATAGTAAAATTATAGTGATTTTCTAGTGACATTGTCAATAGTGCTACTGACTAGGTGTACCCAACCCAATGTAATCGCCTATGGACACATAACATAGGGTTGTCATTGAAAATCTACCAGTAGACTTTAGCGCTATTGAGACCATTTGGAGATATTTGAACCAAAGATTCACTAGTAGATTTTGCTGACACTCGTCTACATATACATATATATATATTTAATATTATTGCATAGCATAATATAAAAGAAAAATAAACTATTGACGCGTTCATTGACAATATCACCAGAAATACACTTGAACTGTTGTCTCTAACATATCTCTACTCGCGCATAAAAGGAAAGTTGTCGTCATTTTAATTAGTGCAATTGTCGCTGGATAAAGAGTATTGACATAGAGACATATGGTTCTATGCTGACTAGAGGGTACATATATATTCACATACATAAAAACATACACATTTAGTTTGCAAAAGTTTAACACAAAGGTTATCACAAAACTATAAGTTTTTAATAAAAAAAAGTAGCGATTTCCCCGCGCCTCAATATATTTTGTAGCAAATATGTATGCCATTTTATTTTTATATTTACATATTCTTTATTTAATTGCAATAGTCAGATGTTTTTGCAAGGAAACAGAACGCCACAACACTGAACAGATTGCTAAACAGAATACAAGCTCACGACAAAGGTCGACTGTAATGGAATGTAACTGCAACAGTAGGAAACAGCTTATCACCCTTATTCCCGTTGTCGACATCGACGTCACTTTACGCAATACAAAAAATTGAGGCTTGTTTACTCGCTCTCGATAAAAATTGTGTGCTACTGGCAATCTATTTCCGTTCCCGAAGGTCTCGAAAATAACATAAACCTGCCAATAGGAGTCAGCGGTTTTTAACACGGGTACACAAGCACCAATTTTTTGGTGTTGTGTTATGAAAAGCAGGTTACGTTGCATTACATCTCTATAACCATTTTATTGCTTTTCGCCTAACAATATCCTAAGTTGCAATTGCATTCCATTACAGTCGCCTAACTGAGACTTAACATTTGCAACAATACAAATCTATTTTTTGTAGTGTGACGCTAAATCATCTAACAGAACTGCGACGTGATCACATTTTCAATACAAATTGACACAAAAGAGTGGTCACGGAAAGCAGTCGAGAGATAAAATCTATTTTTTTTGGCGAGCGTTTTTTTCTTTTCTCTCACATAAGAATACTCGTTCTTTCAACAATACTACCATACACCCAGAGAAAAAACAGCTTAAAATCAATAAAAACCATATTAGCCCAATTCACAATCTTGTGCAAATGGTCTTGAATCGTTGCATGTGCAAAATGGTATAGTATATTGATACTCACCACTTAACAATTCTTAGTGGTGAGTAAGAATATACTATACCACTTTGCACATGCAACGATGCAGGACCATTTGCACAAGATTGTGAATTGGGCTATTGAAACTTCTTATTTCAATATGCAAAAATATTAATTTACAGTATTATTTTTTAATTTTATTTATTTTTAAGTATCTCAATAGCCCAATTCACAATCTTGTGCAAATGGTCTTGTATCGTAGCATTTGCAAAATGGTATAGTATATTGATACTCACCACTAAGAATTGTTAAGTGGTGAGTATAAATATACTAACCATTTTGCACATGCTACGATGCAAGACCATTTGCACAAGTTTGTGAATTGGGCTAATATACTTTTTCTATTATATTGAAAATTATTGAATTAATTTGACGCATTCTTATTTTTAAGCTGCAGCTTTTCCATGAGTGTACTTTCAATAAAATTCAAAAATTTTGTAAATAAAACTACTAAGCAGAAAAGAAACGTAAAACAAAACTGCGGGAGCATTTGAAGTTACTGCCGTCGATGTTATTATGGGATTTATTAATTTGACTGGGATTTTTCCTGAAGTCGCAGTCTTATTCTGTTTGATATTTAGAGAATCATTTTGAATATATATCTTCAGTTCTTGAATTCCTAGATGGAAAATAGGGTGTGGGCAGGTCTTTGGTTTTTCTGACATCTTAGGGTTTGAAGTCGATGATGATGATGTCTGATGATGTAATAAGCAGTTTTCTTATTGTGTGTCCCAGCCATTTAAATTAGCGAGAGCGTATATTTTTTTAGAGATTGATATATGCTCTTGGTTTTGGTATTGGAGAAGTTGTAGGCCAGAATATTTCTAGTAGACGTCTGATACAGCAGTTTACAAATGCTTGTTGCAATCACTGAATTTCGTGTTTAGACACTGAAAACTAGAAAGATTATTCTTTGTTGTATTTTTTTTTAACTTTCATATACATACATATTTATATGCGTAAAAATAACATTTATTTTTATTTACATATTTCTGGAAACTATAATGATGTGAAATTTATTTGCTTCCCTTCAAAAAAAAAAAAAAAAAAAATACATAAATTCCTGTGGTCTTATCGCTAAGAAATTTAACATAAAAAATGCAAAAATATATATAGTGCAAACAAATTGTTATCAGTAAGAAAAAATTTATTGTAATAAAAACGAAAAGGCAAAATAAAAGCAACAGTTGCAGTTCATGTAGAGAGTTATCGCAGGCATAAAAATAAGTTACAATTGGGTCGACAAACTGCCAACAGAAATAATGAATCATAATGAATAAAGGCTAAGCGTATTTACAAGGATCTACAAAAATGATTTCATTTCTTAAACTATTTATAAAAACTTTGCAGTACTAGTACTGATATAGAAGACAAAAAAAAATCTTGCGATTGCATTGGCATTTTGAAAATTTGCGTCTGGATTTTTTGTAGAGGGAGGTTGAAGTCCTCTTTTCGGGCGAATCAGCACAGGAAACTATGAAAATCCTTGCATTTGAAGTATAGATTTGATTTGATGTTAAATTTTATGAGTAACATGTTCACCCTTCAGTGAACTCTTCTCAGTAAGGGCATTCTTTTTGTCTCCTTGGCAAAGTAGAGTCAAATAAATGCCCTTAACTGGTATCGTGGGGTCAAAATGGACCCCAAAATTTATATATTTTGTTATAATATAACAAAAGGCTACTATTTATGTAAGAAAAAAATTATGTTATATACAAAATGAATTAATAAAACTTTTATTTTTATATAAGAAAATGTCGTTTAATTAAAAATATATATATAAAAAAATTGAAATTATGTTTAGAACAGTAAATATTTCATTTCTTCAATGGGGTCAATTTGGACCCCCGATACCAATTACGTAACTGGAAATAGCGACACCAGTTAAGGGTTAAACGCTAGAACTCACTATCCTACATAATCACTCAACTTACGAGAAAATACAACCCTGATCTAATGATTTGTTATTGTCTTGTTATCTCAAAAGTCGTACGATTGTGTAGGCTAGTGAATTCTAGCCTTGAACGGGGATATTATGGATTATTTCAGGTTAGGTTAAACAGAGTGGCAACTATGTTAACCCATTCCCAAACGACATTACACTGTTCAATTTATTCATTTAATTTCATAAACGAAGAAGAGTGAAGACTGCCAGCAGATGCAACTCAGTTTATTTGATTAATGTACCCTCCTATTGCGGCGCATAAAACTTCTTTTCCGACATCTAACTGCCACTGTATAAACACATTCATATATTGCCGGCTAACAAGCGTCTGTCTGTACATGTTTCTTTTAAGTGTAATTTGTTTGTTTATATGCTACGTTTGTTTTATTTTATTTACATGTTTGTTTGAATGTTTACTAAAACATTAACGAACACACTTACACACACACGCAGATAAAAAGTGGCTCATTATTTTCACACGCGTTTGTTTACAAACATCATTAACAGCAGCAACGACTAAATTTGTATATAATAAAAATTATGGCCGTTTATAAAGCAATTAAAAAAACAAATTAACAACAATAATAATAATTAAAAAATAAGAATAATAAAAAAAGGGAGCAGAGAGAGAGAGAGAGAGAGAGAGAGCAGTGGAATCAAGACTGTAACAGTAAAAATGTAACAATTAAAATTTTTTTATACATACAGTAATCTCCTGATAATTGCCACGCCGGAATTCATATTTTTGGGTAGTCATGCGTTAAACGAATGCTTTAAATTAATAAGCAATTCAGAATTTTTGTCTTTTACAGTTAAATTGCGAAATTCCCTGTTTAAGTTTATTTTATTATTAAGCAAACATCGTTCTACACACTATAAGTAACACATTTAACTGGAAATATACCAAAGTATAACCTAAATTAAGTTATTATTCCATATGAGATTAGAAGTCTAAAAAAGATAAGTTGCAAGTCCTAGTGCTATAACTTCCTGAAAAATCACACAAATTAATTTGAGATTTTGACCAGGGGTACTTTCGAATATGCAGATTACGGAGTTACCATTAACTCAAAATCAGCTTATCTCGATTTAAGCACGTTTTCCTTTTTGCCACAGAAATAATAATTTGGGATAGTTAGTACGTCATGAAATATTAAACTTAATTGTAACGCTTCCCAAAAAAAACCAAAAAAAAAAATAAAAAACTTTTATTTACGAAAATAAAAGAATTAAGACTAAGGTGAACATAAGTATGTTGATTTTTAATGCCCTCTATTGCCGTACTCAACTCAACTATATTTCGGCGTCGTCTTTGAGTCAACCCAACTTTCGCACAAACCAATAATTTTTTTGTTATTTTGAATCTCAGCCAATTTTTACTTGAAAATATGTTACACGAGTTCGTAAAATCAACTTTTATTTAAGTTGTAAATGCCTACGCTCAACTGAGTTGAGAACTGTAAGAGGCGCTTAATTAAAAAGTTGATGAAGGAATATTTAGTTATTAGACAAACCTTAGCAGAACGAAACAAGAACAATATCCTCCAGACATTTAACCGAATTACAACTTGAGATAATTAATTGTAAAATTAAGCGTAGTGTAACTATACAGGGTACACTGTAATATTTTTTTTGTTCGTCATGTTTTTGATGAATTTATAAAAATATTTCATGGGAAAATTTCAAACTGCTGATACAAGAAGAATTGAGTATACATACTTTGATCCTTAAAAAAATATTTCTTTTATATTTTTGTTGTTGCAATGTACAAAATACTACATACATACATATATCGAAAAATAACACAGACCTTACAGAGGGGTTGGACTAATATAATGGCATATCATACTACTTACTAATCACCAAGAGTGTCGATGTTGCGATTCTTCGCTATCTAGGCTTTCTACAAATGAATTATCGAACTAAGTTTTTTGCTGTCACTGAAACTGCAAAACTATGCATTCGATCATTGTCTTTTTGGCAATTCACTCTTTTTAAGTGAATTCGCTTTTCCTTAAGCTTTTGATCTAAAGGGGGCCAATATAAAATTATTTGCTATACCAGCCACCTGGAAAATTTTTGCTTCGAAGCACAAACATATCCACAGACTTTACACTATGACAGCTTTCATGAGATTTCATGAAAATTCTTATACGAAATTTTTTTAATTTGATAAATGACAGTAATAGAGAAAAATGGCGAAGCATGAATCTACGGCACAATTTTTGGTAACTTTTTTGCCCAACTTATTTCATTAACAATTTCATAATGTAAATTAAGTCATAAGTAAAATCTTGTTAAAAGCTGTTGCTTCATAAGACTCATACAAAACATTTATATCGCATCGGAAGATTTTTAAGAACCTCGCGGATGTTTCACCAAACATGATGGTTTAATCTCACGCTAATATTAGCAGTGCGTACACTTGAGTGCTTGGAAGTCTTTCAATCCTGAGTTGGCAATTTTAGTATCAGCTGTCCCCATAAGGTGTTTCATTTTCAATAGCTCGCCGTTTTGACAGTTGTGATGACTCAACATGTAAGTGCTTGACGGATGACAATAAAATAATAACTCCGTTAATAAAAATAGAGCGATATGTGCGAGAAATTTCAAGGTCACAGTTAGCAAAGCTAAAGCATTTTAGGATCATCGTAAAGTATCTTCTCGGCCAGCAATTGCGAAACTGGTGGAAAAATTTGGGCTGTTGGGACAAGTTAGTGATGTAAAGACTTCAACTTGTGCATGTCGCTCACAAACAACTGATACTCGTAATATTGTTGTCAAAATCGACGTCACGTCAAAACAATACCAAAAAATTGGGCCTTGTCTACCCAATCTCGAGAACAATTCTGTGCTATTGACGGTCTATTTATGTTCCCCAAGGTCTAGGAAATAGCATAAACTTGTCAAAAGCAATCACTTGTTTTCGACAACGCGTAGACAAGCCCCAATTTTTCAGTATTGTATTCATGTGATATCGATGTTGACAACTGGAATAAGGGTGATTGCTTTTTTATCCCATACTGTTGAGTAAAACCAGGTTTATAAATTTCTCATCGATATTTGGAATTGGGCATTCCACAAGCGACATTGCAACGTGTTTTGGATAGAGTATCGAGCCTTAAAGCATTTTAAGCTGACTTAGCACAAAAACTCAGAACTACAGACCTTCAACAAGCTCGCGTCTTTGCTGATTGGATCCTTACAATTCATTAAACTGGTTTGATCGACAAATTATCTTATCAGAGGTTACATTGAAAAGCAGAATTGTCGTTAATGATGATATTCAGGGCTATCAGGGCTATCCCTTTTCCAATTAGAATATTTTGTTTTCCCTATTACTTGACATTAATTGGAATTGTTCCCCGGGAAAAATTTCACGCGGAATTTTATTCATGATAGCCCTGATTGACGTGGACACGTTTATTTCCAACAAGACCATCGCTGTTTTGTGTGAAAAGCTTCCGCACCGTGAGATTTATCGCAGAGGCGATTACAAAAATTGGCCCCGAGATCTTGTGACTAAACATCTTTAGAGATTTTTTTTTTGTCTAAACGAAAGATAAGATATATGCCAATGATAATTTGTCAAGTTATCTAGGACCTACAGCAAATGTACAAATTGGTGATGGAAAATTTCACGAAAAGAATATGGAATATGGAGGCCATTACTGTTTCTTATTATTAATTACGCTTGCTCTCCTTCCTTACAAAAAAAAATCCGGTGATTTCATGGTAAAATAC
This sequence comes from Tachina grossa, assembly GCA_949987645.1. NCBI lineage: Eukaryota > Metazoa > Arthropoda > Insecta > Diptera > Tachinidae > Tachina > Tachina grossa. The sequence continues at coordinate 152,533,909 of OX465276.1, forward strand.
TCGTTTTTATGGTTCCGTACACCAAAGGTGAAAAGGAACCCTATTGTTTTCGATACACAGTCCGTCTGTCCGTCACACGGTATTTTCTCAGGAAGCGTAAGAGCTACGGACCTGAAATTTGGACACAGTATGTAGAACCTTGGCCGCTACAACAACAAATACATGAGAATTAAAAATTAAAGGGTGTTCGAAAACGAGCAACGAAAAATGTTAAAATCCCATGTAATATACATAAAATTGTATATTGAAACTTGAAATTTGTAAAATTAGTGTATTTTTATACAAACTACAACAATTAACACTAAAATTTAAAAAAATTAAAATTAAAGGGTGGTCCATCAGTTAATGCAATTTTGACTATGTAATTTTGACAATTTGCTATATCTTGGAAACCGTAAGAGGCAAACACTTGAAATTTTCAAAAACGGTAAAAATAAATAAACCGAAAATTATAAAATCGCCAAACCAAAAAAAATCGCCAAAAATTAAAAAAAAATCGCCAAAATTAAAAAAAAAATTCTAACACTAAAATAAATCGCCAAATTCGAAAAAATCGGCAAAATTAAAAATAACGCCAAAATGAAAAAAAAAAACGCCAAAAATCAAAAAAAAAATGGCCAAAACGCGAAAATGTCGCCAAAAGTAAAAAACAATTATATAAAAAAATTGCAAAAATGAAAAAAATCCCCAAAAATAAAAAAAATCGCCAAAATGAAAAAACGCCAAAAACCGAAAAAAATCGCCAAAACAAGAAAATAAAGTGTCAAAACTAAAAAAGGAGCCAAAACTTAAAAAAATCGCCAAAAACTTGAAATTTTCGAAAACGGTAAAACTAAAAAAAACCGAAAATTATAAAATCGCCAAAACGAAAAAAATCGCCAAAATTAAAAAATAAATTTCTTACACTAAAATAAATCGCCAAATTCGAAAAAATCGCCAAAATGGAAAAAAAAACGCCAAAATGAAAAAACGCCAAAAATCTAAAAAATCGCCAAAACGCGAAAATGTCGCCAAAACTAAAAAAAATTAAATTAAAAAAAATCGCAAAAATGAAAAAAATCGCCAAAAATAAAAAAAATCGCCAAAATGAAAAAACGCCAAAAACCGAAAAAATCGCCAAAAGAAGAAAATAAAGTTTTAAAACTAAAAAAAGAGCCAAAACTTAAAAAAAATCGCCAAAACCGAAAAAAGCAAAAACCGCCAAAACAAAAAAGCCGAAAAGATCCCAAAAACGAAAACAAAATGCCAAAACTATATATTATATAGGATGAAGTTTGTATTAAATTACATATCTAGTGTTCGTACGGAACCCTTCGTGCGCGAGTCAGAGTCGCACTTTGCTGAATTTATTTACATATCAAAAAGAAAGCGCTATTTCCAGTTATCATGTGCCCTCACGCAGGAGACCTCACCAACAACTCTTCAGAAAATCAGGCGAAAGTTCAGAATAGCGAATTTTTAAACACGTAATATATACAGAGGCTATCTATCGTTGGGCTACCGACTTCGTGGGTAACAGTGATTTGAAATCATTTATCCGACTTTCAAGGGCTTCAATTTCCAGAAAATTTTCTCTAGCATCCTATAGATTCGTCAAACTCGTTATCTTTTTTAAGGCATAGTCCATGAGGTGCGCCAATGCAAGTTCTTGGAATTCTACACATTAATATTAATTGCGGGGATGATATGTTTGAGAGAGCCATCATCACATCCTAAATCTTGAATGAGGTTTAGTGTAATATTGGCATTCTTACCAGAAGAGGTAAATGGAAAACCTGACATAAACTACATACAAATCCCAAATTATTGTATATATGTATGAGGAAAACATTCAATTGGTATTTAGAGCAGAAAAATATTGCTTCACATGGATTAGCAGAGGGCGTAACTTGCTCCTAAGCAGATAAAAATAAAAATGGACTACTTTTATCATATATAATTTTTAATTTTTTACTTTCTTGCTAGGTCGTTATGTCCTTTAGTACCTAAAACTTTAGAGGATATTACATATTTGCAAATTCCAAAACCACAAGTTAGAATTATATACATACATTAAAACATTCATACGCTGGTTCGAAGGACCATGAGCATTAGCCTTGTTGGCATTATTTTGAAAACCAAAGTTTATGGATTGTAGACAACCGATAAAAATAAAATATTTTCCCTGTTGCTACATATTTCTTTGGCATGCCTTATGCTTTATATTTGAACCAAGAGATCCACGAACCGATTTTACTTGGCAAAAATATGACATACTCAGTTTTTGCTTTCTCCTACCCATTGTTCGTTTTCCTAACATTCGTTCCTTTATTTCCTATAAGGAGCATATAGCAGCTGCGTGTTTAATTGAATAGTATTTGTAAAGCTCCTAGTTGATATAGCATTCAACAACATTTTTGAAAGAATGCCAAAAAGACAGACTCTTTTTAATGTAACTATAATTTAGTTAATCCTCCCATTAAACTATTCCCTTTTTTTATTCTTGGCAACCTTCCTGCATTGTTTTGTTTGTCTGGCCCGCACTTTCGTGCATATTAAATTTCTCTCCCTCTCTTATTTAATTAGTATTCATTTAAAACAATTTAGTAAGATATAATAACACAAAAAAAATCCTATTTAATTGGAAAAATTTAACAAAATATACTCAAACATGAACACAATTTAAAAAAAAGAAGTATACATATTTAACTATAAGCAACGTGCTAAGAAATTATAATAATCTAAATTTTTATGTACATTTTTATTATCATTTTATTTTACATTTAATACAATAAATAAACAACTGAGGAAAAAGGCGCATTGACGTTGGGAAGAACGTAAAGATGGCAGATTTCTTTCGGATTGGTTGACTGACAGTCATTCAATATTTGTTAGTATAAACTTTATTAGAATTTTAATTAAAATTCTGAAAAATATAAAGCCTTGTTTATTAGATCTTTTAAAGAGTAGAGATATTCGTTTTATTAATATATAAACACGGCAACAAACAACTCCTTTAAAATATGTATTTATGTATGCACTCGCTTTATTTATGATAATTTTCTTTCTCTGCAGAATACGGAAAACTTTTGTTTCTTTAAATTTTTGACAGGTGCATTAATCATTTATTAAAAAGTTTAAGTAACGTTTGACATTTATACGCTGTCATTGTGTCAATGTAATTAGTGAAAATGTCAACAGAAAGGAAAAATATTTTTTGTATAAAAAAAATTAACTTTTTTGCTGTATTCATTTCAAAGGAATTATGAATGAATGAAAACGTTTTCTTTTAAAAAATTATATGTATACATGGAATGTACAAGTGTTAAATATTCTAATTTACTGTAGTAACTACATATGTAAAAGTCTTTTTAATTGACAAATGACACAATGGGGCGGACTTCCCGAAATTCATAAAAAAAGATTTAAGCTTTTGCACTAGTTTTTTTTTAACAATTTCAAGTCATAAAATATCAGTTGTCTGTGTGACTCATGAATTGCAATTTCTGTTATGCTATAAACAACTTCGAGGGCACTCTATGTGCACCAGCTCGTATTTCTGTGTTTTATTGAGACTCAGTCCCTTTAAATTTGCGCATACTAAGGAAATGGCAAGGCTTTTAATCGCCAAAGCAATGGATTGAATTGGACTTGCATTAATTATACTCTGGTTCGACCATAACCAATTTTTTTTCAATTCCACATAGAAAAAATTATTCCCAAAAAATTTTCAAATAGACGTGTGTTTTGAAATATAATTTAGTTTCAGTAAATATTTTTTACTGTTCCAGTAAATTATTTGTTCCAATTTTATTTTATGTAAAAAAAAACTGTATACACGCAAAGAAAAGATATGGTTGTAGAATGGTTGAGAAAACAATATTATCTTCTCTGAAACAAATGTGTGGTCGTCGAAAACTAGTTATTGTTATTTTAAACATTTATTTCGTTACGATAAACAGAGTAATGTTTGAATTTAATAATTACATTATAACATCCATAAAAAAGTGGGATATGGTTAGAGCTTAACAATATAGTTTTGTTAAAAATTTATGACAAACACATAATTTGTATTATTTTTTAAAAATAATATGATGTAAATAACAATATAATGTTATCCAAAACCATACTATGTTAAATATTTAAAAAAATCTTTTTCAGAAACATCTGTCAGTTCAGTATTTCGTTTGTAAGCTATCGGTAGTGTTAAATAAATGAATAAATAAATAAAGTATAAACAAAAGGGTAGATCAATAAAAATATATAAGCATTTGTGTATCTTTTTATACAGACATGGCTGTATGTAGTGTAAGTATACATTTCTATATATACATTTTATGTCAATAATATTAATTTATAGTTAATTTAATTATTGTTCGAACTCCATTTGTTTCTATATTTATGATTTTAACAGGCTAAAGTTCGTATCATAAATATAGAAACAAATGGAGTTCGAATAATAATTAAATTAACTAAAAATTAATAGCCATGGGCCTGTGGCAAAAATTAAATAAAAAAATATACTTAATAGTAACAAACCAAAAAAGTTTGTCTTAAGTAGAACAAAAATAAGCAAATTAACTAACATGTGTATAATTAGAAAAAGAACAAAACGATTATGGTAAGACTGTTATAAATATAGAGATGGTGAAATTGAGCTTACAATACAAAAAAGCTTTCAGCAAATTGAAATACGATGAATCAAAAACAATTCACATATTCCATTTGCAATAATGCTAAGTATATAAAGCAGAAATCTACATCAACTGACACCACACACAGTGGACCAAACACAAAAGAAAGCTGATGATGAAGGTTTAGTGGCCTTCGAAAACGGCTGGCTGTTCCGTTCAACTATGTGTTGTCAGAATATTTACAACTAACTTTGATGTTATTTGTATATTTAATAATTATCACATGTAATTTGGCTTAAAAAGCGATACGAACTTTAGCCTATTAATTTATTTTTATTTCGAATTTAACGCACAGCTGTTTCTACAATATATATATGATTAAAAAATAAAATAGTATTATTATATTAAATAATACTGTGGTCGTATTTAACAATATTAATATAATATTAGAACATGGTATGGTGAGTCTCAATTATATTTTAGTCACATCTAACAATAGTGTTGTCATATTTACAGTACTAAGATTATAATATAATTAACTCAGATAATATTATAATTAACTCAGATATTATTATAATTAACTCAGATAATAATATTGTCAAAGTTTTTTTTTCTATTAACAATAATATGATTTGACTGCAACCATATAATTCAATCATAGTATGTTGCTGTTTGATTATGGTTAACTCAACCATATTTTTTCTTTGCGTGTAGAATAAAAATTATATATATAAAGTAAAATTTGTAAAAAAAATTTTTAGATTGATTTTTTTTATATTTAAGCATTAAACACATTCACCACAGCAAGCTACCGACTACCAAATGTCAAGGATAGAATACACATGCTTATATGAGAATAATTCTTCTGAAGACAGCAAGGCAACATGGCGGCAGGTTATTGTCTATGCTGATTTTGTTCTTGTAGTCCAATTAAACTAATTTCTATTTTCTTGGCTACAATGATAAAATTCAGTATTGCCAGTGCAATACAAAATGTTGAAGAAATGATTTTGTACAATTATTTCATATTATTTAACAGAAACAATATCCAAAAATTGATCTAAGGAATAAATTGATTCATTTTTGTACTTTTACGTGAAATAAGTACATTTTAAAAGAGTAATTAATTTTTATAAATGCGAAATGTATAAAAAATGCAATACTGAACAATGTATTTGTACTTGAATATCAGCTGCAGATGGTGCTGCTGCCGTCTCCAAAATAATTAAGTAGCCGGCTACGAGGCGACAAATGCTACTAGCGGAATGTGTTTAATGCATTAAAGTTGTTATTTTCAGTTAAATTTATTTTTATATACTGTAAAAAAATTTGTCTGATTTTTTTTAATTTTTTCAGTTAAATTTATTTTTATATACTAAAGGTATTCACATCAGTTTTTTTCTTGTTGGAAAAATGGAAAAATGTAAATTTTTTACAACAAACACAGGCACGGTTGCCAGAAATGCAGATTTATCTGGATTTTGCAGATTTTTACCCTCCAAAAAGACGAAATCCAGATTTGAAGATTTTTGGCCTAAAAACGCAGATTTTTCAACTCCAATTATAGTGCAATTTTTTTTACATTTTTCGTAATACTGCTACTACTTCTTGTTTCTTTTGTGTGAATGACTCATAGTTTAGAGAGTTACAATATTTGAACTTAGAAGACATCATTAAAGAAAAAGAAGAAGTAACTTTGGCAAGCTTCTGGAAACAAATATCTGATATAAAACGAGCTTATTCTGATTACGATTTTGCAGCCCTAAGTTTATTCAAAATGTAATGTCTTTACCACATTAGTTTGCAAATCTCGAAAGAATTTTCAGTCAAGTGAACTTGAATAAAACAAAATTTCGCAACAAATTAAATGACTTTTTGTATAATTTTTTATATATCCGATTCCATTTCTCATTCATTTTATATTAATTGCACATAACTATAAAGAATTTTTATTTGTTTGCTGGTTATATGCATTTCGTTTCTCCTAAAGAAATGCAGGTTTTCTACACGCAAAGTTTAATTTGCAAAGTCTTGTTTATAATAGAGAAGAGAACAGACTTTGCGAATTAAACTTTGCGTGTGGAAAAGCCGCCAAACTCATCAGTAGACTTCAAACAATGTGGCAGATTAAAAAGGTAATGAGAAAAGAATAGTGAAATCAAAATCGAAGATGTTGGCTTGTAGAAAATATTTTTGCTTGAAGCTTTTAAGCTTATTCTGCCGTATTCATGCAAAATAGTTTTGGGTTATAAAAGGTTTAAAAAACAAACTGCATGGAAATTTCTTTGTTAAGCGTTTTGTAACCCAAATAATGTTTATAAATATTACCTTTTATGTGTACGTAATTCTTAATAATATATTGATACTCGTATAAACATATGAAGTTTCTTAACTTATTTATTTTTTGGTTGAAGTCTGCTGATGAGTTTCTTAAGCAGAAATGAAATGCTCATTAGTTATACATTAAAGAATTATGTTTACAAAAAAATAAAATGTGATTGAAAGTTATTTTAAGAAATTTTTTCTCAAAAATTTAAATAAAATACATTTTAAGCCGAGTTTAAATTTTATGAATATGGGTTCATGAAAAATATTTACATATATTACACATGTATATTCATATTTATGTAAATTTTTTGAACAAAATATAAAAAAAGTTGTTTTAAAAATTGCTTTGAAGGTTTTTTGAAGATTTTAAAAATAAAATGCAGATTTTGAAGATTTTTTCGTGAAAAATTGTTAAATTTGGCAGATTTTATCTTTAAAAATTCTGGCAACGTTGAACACAGGAAAAAAAATTTCACCTAAAGTTGAGTTTTTAAATTCAACTTTTGGTGAATTTGTTTCCCTGTGTTTGTTGTAAAAAAATTACATTTTTTCATTTTTCCAACAAGAAAAAACTGATGTGAATACCTTTACTGTAAAAAAATTTGTCTGATTTTTTTTAAATTTTTTCAGTTAAATTTATTTTTATATACTGTAAAAAAATTTGTCTGACTTTTTTAATTTTATTTTATAGATATTAAAAACATTTTATTTTTTTTAAAGATTTTTGTTTGCGGTTTTCAAACTTATTATGTTTGTATATTGTGATTCTCAATATAGTATTAAGAGTCTTACTATAAACATACGGAGTTTGTTAGCTAAATTAAAAAATTTTTTGGGTTGAAGTCTACTGACGAGTTAAAAAAGCGGGAACGAAATGCTTAACCATAAAAACAAGCCAATTTTTGAAAGTAAGAAAAAAATAGTTGAACCTTTCATTTGATTCAGTTATTTTTTTTTCAAATAAAAGTTTTACTAATTTAAAAAAAAAATTTAAGAATTGTTATTGATTCAGTTAATTTATTTTCTGATAATACGAAAAATTTTAGTGAATGTGTTTGTAAATTATAAAAACAAAAATTTGCTGAATAATACAAAAAAAAATCTGCAAAAATGTTTTTCTGTTCCTATTAATAAATTTGACTGAAAACATTTTGAGTTTCAGTTAACATTTTTCTCTAATGCCATAATAAGTTAACTAAAAATAAAAAAATTTTTTCCAGTTAAATTTTTACAAATTTCTTTGTAGGTCCGCATTCACACAAAAAATTTACTGATTCAATGAATTTGGTTACTGAAAACGAAATTTAGTTTTTTCTGTGCAGTTGTTTCAAATTCTCAGAACCATAAAACACTTTAATTACAATGAACTACTCAAATGTATTCGCTGTGCAATATGGAAATAAATCAACAATTGGAGCCTTTTTGGGTCTAATGAAAATATAAGGCTTGGCATTTCCATTGCAGAGTTCGTGAAGGAAGGTTCATGAAATATTATATTACAAAGACTTTATATAATCGAACATAAGAAACTTTTTAGTGGTGCATACCTAAGATGGTTACTTTTGCGTTCAGAATTTTAAACTGCTGTTAAGTACATAAGCTGATCTTTGTTATACTCAAAGCTAAACATTTTATAGCTAATCTCCATATAACTTTAGTTAAATAGTTTTGCTGTAACTGATCGATCCCATTGTGCTTTGTTCAAGTGTTTTAGCAGAATTCTGGACATTTTCTAGAAAATGGAGAGGTGAAGTTTTTCACACTGTGGGAGTTCATCAGTATTAAATCTGGTGGGGACCTTTAGAGATACCATAATTTTTTTAAGGCCAGGTTTTTAATGTGATTGAAAGTTAGACCTGGTTTACACACATCAAGTTTTCTTGGTCAAGTTGTGAAGAAGGGCATTATGTTTATCGAATTCTACTATACTCGTATTTATGTGTGTTCCTTTGCGCCACGTGGGCCGCGAGTGTCACTAAAGATATGTTAATAGTCAAAATTAAATATGGCAGCAAACAGATGAGAACTGTGTGAAAGTGGGTAAGTATCATTGAACAGGTATTTGAAAATAACCTTTAGGATTTTCTCATAATTTGTCATGAAGGACCATTTAGAATAATTAACGCTTAAAAGTTAAATTAGATTTTACAGACTGCCAGTGCAACGAGAAATTGCTGACATCAGGGTCCATATGTGTGGCGTTGCATTGTCAGGGCCTTGAGGATATGAGAAAAACTATTCGATTTAACATTTCATTTTCTCGGTACTAAACAAACTTCAATAAAAAGCGCCTTTTATCAGCATGAGCGGGGCAGTGACAGAGTAAACGTTTCTTCCCTACGTGGTTACAATGTATCAAGCTGATTCCTCAGTAGAGCTGTGCCAAATCGTTCTTTTCAGTGACCGGTCATTTTCGTTCAATTAGCAAAAAATTGACCCGTTCGTTCAATCGTTAACTTTTGAACGACAGTATGAAACAATGCTATTTTGTAAGAATAATAAAATCGGTTGTATATACGAGTATTTAAATAATGCGAATGAATTAATTGAAGAATTTATTAAAAAAAGTTGAATTATTTATTTGAAAAATAATATTATATATTAAATTCATTTTATAAATAATTTCTTGTTCTTTCGACTAGAATATTGTACATTTTATTTTGGCTCAATATTTAGTTTAATATTAAGATTAAGAAAGGTACTTTTGTTTGGTTTTACTATTTTTTTTCTTCCGGTAATTAATAAAAGCATTGTAACTCTTTTATCGTTATTTATATATATGAAAAGCGCATCAATGTTTGAATGTTACTTCTCAAAGTTTAAGTTAAAATTTTGTCCTCAAAAATATTTTACCGGAAACAAAAAAAAATATCTCAAGCACTACAAATTCATTTTAGATTGAGGTAATGAAATGTATGTATAAACATATATACAGTTAAGTATTTTGTAAAAACACTTCATAAAAAAACTAGTAAAAATACTTCTTGTGAAAAGACTATTAAATCAAATTATAAAAAGAATGATGATGGCAGTGCCACAGCGATGCTAAATAGAATTTAGTAGACACATACCTAAACCTTTTAAAACACAAAAACTCAACTCAAACAAAAAGACATAACATAAATAGCAAACATAAACGAAAGCAAATTTGACATAAAAGACTTGAAACACAAACTGAATGAACGAAAACATCGAGCTGTACACTACTCATACAAAAGCGTTCAGTATAATCACCGGATCAGTTCGTTCAATTAAGTGATTCGTTCAATTTAACCCGTTCGTTCATGAGCTACACAGCTCTATTCCTCAGAATTCCTTCCTGAATGGCGGACCATCTGAGATTGTACCGTGGCCAAGTTAACCTCGTTGGACGACTTAGCCTGCACAATTGTGAAGACTATTCGATTTATTTCAGATTTGCAGTATTTCTATAGAATTCCGAGGGAGGGGTTCGAAATTTATTTTTTATTTTTAACGAGAAGTAATAGCAGCAGGCACTGAATGCCTGCTGCTATTACTAGATGTTACCTTCTTTAGACTAAGGATAGTGATAAAGAAGACAGGGGGTAAAGAAAGATATAGAGAGAGGAAAGCTTCATTCTTTTACAACTCTACTTTTTGAACGTTTTTAATAAAGCAGTATTTCAGCGCCTCTGGTGTCAATGATACGTAATCAATTTTTTAAAGCTGGGGGTTATTATGTAATTCGATTCGAAACAGAAACTGTTCACATTTGAATGTTATTAACATCACAATTCGAACACATTTCCGTTCGATTCCGATTACATAATAACCCCCCTGTGTTAAGTAGCGATTTTATTGGCTATTTTACTTCGCCGCTAAAAAATAGCGGTGAAAGAGGGGCTCTGATGGTACATTAAGATTAGTATCCGCTGAAGCCGGTGTATTACTACGTTTATACGCGCACTATTTTCAAATAAAAATATTCGCAAACAAATTAACTCATTGTTTATACAGCATACCTAAAGTACACAAACTTGGTAGCACTTCTATACTTACTTATGTTGACAAAAAAAAATAGTGTAAATGTACAAACAATCAAATAATTTTTTGTGGCAACCTCAAGCATTTTATTTGCAAATAGTGCGTTAATCGTGAATAGTTTTCTGAACTAGTAAGTCGCAATAGAAACAATAATATGACAACAATTTACAGTTTTATTTGCAAATAAGCCCTGAGTATAAACGTAGTATATTTCAGTGACCAATGACTATGCCTCAATCACTTGAACTTTCCAACAACTGATACAATACAGGACCCTCAATTTTGTAGTCAACATGCTAACTGGCTCAGCCATGAGTAGGGATCATCCCTTGAGTGCTGGTCCTATCCACAACATAGCGACTTTTAGAAGTCGGAAGCATTAAAAATCGAATCTTCACATATCCGCGACAATGATTATACATAGGATATAAAAGTGTCTAAGTTTTTAATATTTTTCTTTGTTTTTTAACAAATTCGGATTTTTTTTTTAATTTATTTTATATTAAATAGTGCAAACGCTATTACAAATTTGAATATCAAAAACCTCCTCTTAAAAAAGCTCCGCTCATGACAACCTATTTTTTCCTTTGCAAAATCCGCAACAGAATATTTAAAACGCCCTCATTTTATATTAAAAATACCAAAAAGTAAAAAAAAAACACATGTTTGTCATGTCAAGCCCATGACAAATGTCTAAACTATATCCCGCCATCATAATGATGACAACGGCACATGATAATGACAATAGCGATGGCAATGAAGATGGTGATAAAGACTATTATAATGATGATACTCTTGAGGGATACAACAATTATATGCGAAATGAAAATAATAAAAAAAAACTAAAACTTAAACTTAAACATAAGCTGTAGACCTCATATAAATTTTGTCACTTCTTTCTCATCATGGTTCAGCAGAAAATACACCAAATATAAAAGAACAAAAACTTAAATCCTGAAAAAGAAACAACTTTCCACATCAGATGCATCATCCTCCATCCCCATCAGCATCATCATCGTCGTCGTCATCGTCTTGTTCAACATTCTTCTGCTTCAGATCAAAAACCACTCATTAATTAAGTGTGTAATTCTTTTACGTGTTATAAGAGTATGAATGTGTAAAGAGTGTGTGTGTCTGTTGAAAATATGCCTGCATGTTGCAAGTTGCAATGCTAGTTGCTTGCAACAACAGCAACAACAACTAAAACAGTGTAACTTTGCTCCCTTTTATATAAAAGAATATCTTTAGTATGAAAAAATTATATATGCATGTACACATATTTAAATTCTGCCACAACACAGAAAAAAAAGAACTTTCTTTTGATGTCTACTTAAAGAGTCGCTTGTTATGTTGCATCCACATGAGGGTGTTTGCTTTATATATTGTTTTATTTTCTCTTTGTAGATAGACTCTTTTTTTTGAAAATTTGCCTCTTGTTATTCTACAATGATTAAATATGATTTAATGTGGTATAAATTTTAAAAACAGCCAACTATGACACCGCAAAAAAAGTGCCAACTACTCGTACATGCATACGTACTTAGTTAAGCAAATCCATAAGTAAATATGTGTGTCTGGCAAATAGCAGACGCAAGGTATATCGCTAGAGAATATGCAAACCGCCCTTTCTAATAAAAATATGTTTTTGTGCATGCCAGGCTGGTAAGTCAAAATACACATCGCTCTTTTATTGCAACATAGGCATAACTCTAAAAAGCTAGTTTTGTCGAATATAATTTTAAATTAATTAATTGTAATTAGCTACAGTACGTTCTCTGTGAGTGCTTCCACCTGAGTGTAGCTTACGAAGTTAAACGCGTTTTTGACATCCAGAGTACTGACGATGCTGAATTCTTTCTTACCTTCAAGCCAGCACTCGTTGTTGATGTTTTCTTTCGCCATAGTTACGATCGCTTCTATGTCGTTTATCATAGAGCATGCTTTCCGAAAAAATATTGGCAATACGACAAGCCTTCTCTCTACAATGCCGTTTCCACTCTTCCTTCTCTAGTAGTTTACAGAGCGGGCGATATACCGACGCATCTTGAGCATCAATCTATACCTTTTCCATATCCTTGAAGCACTTCTCGTAACGATTCCGAATTGTTTTCAATAGTCTTTGTAAGCGCATTGTTTGGAATTCCATCAAATCTCTATGATTTCATCAATTTCATCTCTTTGTAGACTGCTTCAAGTTCCTGTATGTTGAACTCTAGTATTGCATCGTGGAGAGCACGATCTTGCACGTAATATGTAATTTCGGCCCTCTGCGGGAAAAGTCAAGTTTCAGCTTCGTTACACATGTTGTGATTTGTGGGCGAAAGTTGTTCAGTTTCTCCATCTCCACTTTGTACCCCGTACCCCAAGGATTGTTTTCAACATCGCCACACATCTTATTGCAGCATTTTGGGTCTTTCTATGCGCAATGGCCTTTTCAGATTATTCCTCAACGTTCTCTATCTCTATTGCAGGTCAGTGATGTTGTCACGGCCCCTGGACCTTTGACATGCACGCATACCACCATTAAACTTTAGACTTAATTCGGCTATATCTGCATTCCTCAAACATAAGTATTTTCTGCAGGGCAGATGATGTTTCTTTATCATAGATGCATTCATTACAAGCCTCTATGACACAGCACATAAGTTTGCTTGTCTTTGTTATTGTACCTACCGGTTAACGGAATGTTTGCCCCATTACGATGATAAAGGTTTCCGTGTCAAAAGTGGAATGACGTCATGGGGGATAAGGATGAGCGGCCGGAATAGTCGATCTTGTTGATCCTTCAGGAATATCGAAAATAATAAACTGAAGTTCATGGATTAGAGCCCGGTCTCCGTATTTTTCTGATGTACATTAGTGTCCCTTTGTATCAGTTGTTGTAGGAAAGTTCAAGGCACAGGCACTAGTCACTGAACTTCTCTTGCATCAGCGGGTACTAATCCTAATGTAACATCGGATCACCCTCACTCGTCGGTATTGTGTAGCGGAATCATAAGCGAAATAAAATAACCAATAAAATAGCTACTTAACACAGCTTCAAAAAATTTAATACGCCTTATTTGACACCAGAGGCCCTGCAATAATGCATTATTAAAAACGTGCAAAAAGCAAAGTTGTAAGAGAATTAAGCTTTCCTCTATCTCTTCCTTCATCAACTATCTTCTCTAGTAATAGTAGTAGGGTTTCATTGACTTTAAGTGGTCAAACGAGGTTAAAATTAACTAGGAAACGATAAAATCTCAGATGGTCCGCCATTCGGGAAGGAATTCTGAGGAATCAGCTTGGTAGATTGTAACCACGAAAGGAAGAAACGTTTACTCTGTCACTGCCGCGCTCTTACTGATAAAAGGCGCTATTTATTCAAGTTGGATTAGTTCCGAGAAAATTGAATGTTGAATCGAATAATTTTTCTTATATCATCCTTACGGCCCTGACAATACGACGGCACATCGCTGCTGAATGTTAAATCGGTCTTAGAGCTTCTTCCTTTTCCTGAAAATGTATCCTTTTGTTCGCAATTCAGTAGAACCACTTCAAGTGCTGCAAATGTCTCAAGTAAACGTTCTTCTCTTGGGTCCATGCGTGGAAAGTTTCCGGCAATCACTGTCAATCTTAAATTCCTGACTTCATTTACGAGGCTATCTAATCTGCGTTCATAGTCTTCAATCGATAGGCTACGGGAAGCAACTGAAGAAATTTACTCCATTAACAATACTTTTGGCAAAGCCTTTCCTTCTGTTGACAACATTTTCTAATGGAATTTACCACGGGCAGTGGTTTAGGTTCAGCTATAAAATTTTCATTTTCTACCGCTCAATAACTCCCGTCCGGCTGCCAAATAGTGAGGACATTTTGATCCTCCCTTGACATAATCGGCGCAAGTATTCAGGCCACTTCTGCAGAGTAGGCGTTGCTATGGCAGGTTTTGGCAAGGTAGTTCCGTTCCCTTCACTCGGACCAATCCTTGTCTCTCCGGCAGTTTCTTGCAGCATGCTCAAAGTTTAGGAATTTGTATCATCTCCTTGGCATCACCTTCTCGGCTTTGTAAACCTGATTCATGGGTATTGCAGTTATAGCCGTGTGCGTGTCTGTGTGTGTGTCTGTATGTGTGTGAGTGTGTTGTAGCGAATATGCGTGTGGCTATTGTGTCTGTTTAAACCTCTCATAACTAAAGAATGGCTTAACCGGTCGGAACCAAAATTACATCATTCTAAAGACATTGACTTCACTTCGATTTCTTTATATAACAAATCGACTCGGTTTGATTAGCTAAATTTTGAGAATTTTTCAATTGCTGAATCGTTTTTCATAAAAAAAATGTATTTTCGATTTTTCATTCAATGTTCTACAACTATATAAAATTGTTTTCATTGGCCTGAAAACATTATTTTTGGAGGTGACTTATGCTCTTTCTTTCTCCAGAAATTTGAAAACTTCCATTCATCTATTCACCCCATAGAACACAACAGACTCAAAGCTACACCAATAAGAATATCAAATGAAAGTACTTAAAAGAATTTATTACTGAAAAACATTTTGTACACAAACTGAAGCGCCCTTAGGGGGCACAGTTGAATGATAACTATGACTTTCCTTTAAACTTATACGAATGTAATAAGATTATTCTCACATTATCAAAGCATACGAGTATGTGAAAGCATATGTATTTATATATCTACACAAGGAATGGAAATTTAAAATTTGTTCACTTTTCATCACCTTAAATTTAACAACTATAACAACAACAGTAAAACTCATTTATTATTTAGCCGACATTAGCAAAACATTGCTTTGATCTTTCCCTATGGAAATTATTATTTGAATGTAGTATAAACGAGTATTCGAAAATGTCATCATTATGAAACTCGAGTACAGACAGACAGACAAACAAACGCGCACTAAAATAAACATCATAAATTTCTAATTGAAATTCCCTATAGACAACTGAAATAGTTTTTTTAAAAAATAAAATATATGTATATTCTAAATAAAAACAACAAAAACTTAACAAAATACGCACAGCTGTCATCAACACTTGTCATCTGTCATACGTTGTACTCATACTTGTCAAAAAAAAAGAGAAAAATCTTAACAGCATATACTATAACTACACAAAATGTTGCAGATAATGTTTATGTTTAAAAAAAACTTAAGCAGCAAAGAACATAAAATTTAATTTCTTATACCCGTATCATAATTTTGCTGTTGTATTGTTGAATTCGTTTTTTATTTTTATACTCGTACTATTTAAAATTAGCTGTCATTGAGATGATTATTTTAATATTAGAATAGAACTAAAATATTATGATTATTGTTAATTTATAAACAGAATTTTAAATATGTATTTTAGATTTATGCTTTAATGAAAGTCTTTTTATGACTTTTTAATGCCGCCATTTGCTGTTGCGTGCTCAAGTCTTTTATTTTGTTTTTTATTTGATGTGAAATGTGTATTGGAAAATGTGAGTTAAAACTGTCATATTTAATAATTTGGAGAAAATTTATTAAAAATTTAATTCTTTGTAATTTTTTTAAAGACATATACACATAAGCAATCATATACATATGTATTTATGTATGAAAAAGTTGTGTTTTATCATTAAAATATTAAACGCATAGCGACGACAGTGACAGGTCTATGACTATACTCTGGATGTGACTAGACTAAGACGTGGTTATGACTAGACTATGGGCCTTAACGTGGTTGGCGTATTTCGACTTCGACTACGACATTTTGGTCCTAGATTAAAGAAAAAACTTTGCGGTATTCTTTAATCTGTTACAAAAACGTCGAAGTCGAAATGCGCCAACTGCGATAAGGAGTTATAACTTCCCTGGGTGGAAGTTTTTGAATTCAGGCCATATATTCCCTACAATACTTCCTATTTAAATTGTTGTAATGCAAATATAGCGTGATTTTCAAATATATGGATTGAACATACGAGAGCAGGTAAATAAGTCAGTGTATTTTTTAATTTCCCGCCTCTTAATTGAAATGGCAACACTGCTCCTGGCAACAGTCCACTGTCAGTTGATTCCTGTCTAAATTTTAACAATCTGCGTCAGTTTGTGTTTGGCAGCCGTTGATAGCAGACTACCGAGCGTTTTGAGAAAAAAATGAAAGAAGTGAATTTAGTGTGCTCATTAAGCATTATTTTTTGTGAGCAAAAAATTATCACTCAAACCAAGGCTAAGCTTGATAAATACTATAAAGACTCTCCATCATAAATCTCAATGGTAAAAAAGTGGTTTACTGAATTTCGTTGTGACCGTACAAGCCGAACGTTCAGGACGCCCAGTTGAGGTTTCAACATCCGAACCAATTGAAAAAAGTATAGATATGGCTTTAACCGACCGTAGATTGAAAGCGAGAGAGTTTGTGGAAGTCATAGGCATCTCATATGGCTTAAAGGTTTAAATTTTTAATGCTCATTTGGGGTCTGAGACAGCTTTCGGCAATATGGGTGCCGTGTTTTCTCACAATCTACCACAAATGCAACCGTGTGACAATTTCGCTGGAATATTTAGCGTTGTTTAACCGGAATGTGGACGAATTTTTGCGCCGTTTCGTAACAGTGGAAGAAAGTTGTATCCACCGCAACACACCAGAGACCAAATAGTGGTAAAAAAAAAAATCGGCGCCAAAGAAGACAAAAATGGGTGTGTGAGGTAGCCTCACAAGTCCACCAGCTAAACTCATGGCGACCGTTTTTTTGGATTGCACGCGGTATAATCCACATTGAAAAACCGAATAACAATGAATGGCGAATATTATACCAACTAATTCGGTCGATTCAATTAGGATTGAAAAAAAATAACGACCTCATTTAGCCAAGAAAAAATTATTTTACACCAGAATAATGCAAGGGTGCACACATGCACAATTTCCATGGCAAAAATCCATGAATTACGCTACGAATTGCTCTTTCATCCGCTCAATTCTCCAGATTTAGCACTGACTAACTATTTCTTGTTCTCAAACTTGAAGAAATAGCTCGGTGGAAAAGGATTTGACTCCAACGACGAAATGCCTTTTTTGATGACCTCGACAAATCATATTTTGCGGAACGGATAAAAAATTGGATAAAAGTTGGACTAAGTGTATAGAACTCAAAGAAGACTATGTTGAAAAATAATGGCTCGATTATTGATGGCAACCGAACTTTAGTTGCCGAGTTAACTAGCAACGCAACTGAACATAAAATTTGTATTATGTATGGCAACTTCCTCCAGTTGCCAAGAAGTTATCGAAAATACGATTATGACAGATTGGCAACTGAAAATAATATAAACAAATATTTAAAATATAAGAAATACATGTGCTAAAAAGAAAATTATTGAGTAAATGTGCTTAAAAACGTTACTGATCATAAAAATTATTAGTTAAGTGAAATTAATTATTGGTGAAGAGAAGGAAGTTCAAAGGATTAATCTATTAGACGACTCTTTAGAATTACCGCCTCTGCTGTGAGTAAATGTCGTTGCCTAAAATAAGTTTGAACAATCTCTGTTTTAGCTGTAAAGCATATTTTCCTTAAATATGCAGAAAAGAAATTCAAAAATGAAAATAATATTGGAATTACTGTTTAATTTTTAAATTTTTTTTGCTTTTAAACTATGCAGCAACTACAAATTTGTGGTTGCCAATATGGCAACTGAAATTACCAGCTGTTAGTTGCCAGTTGCCATCCGTAATATCATTTCGGCAACTAGCAACGCAACCAAAGTTCGGTTGCCATCCATAATCGAGCCATAAAAGAACTTTTTATTTAAACACTTGTGTTTCATTCAAAGAGTCATGGACTTATTTGACCCGCCCTCGGACATCATTCTAAAAGCCCAATTTTCGTCCAGTTTTCCAAACATTTGTGATTATACAGGGCGACGCAAAATTAATCATCCAATTTTATTTTTGAATAACTTGCTTAACATATAAAAAAATATTTGAAGTGGAAAGATAATATCCGCCTCCAGTGTTCTTCTATTTTCCATCTCCCTTTGACACCTTTCATAGCTATTCTTCCTCTTATTTTCCTGTTCTCTTTTCCCAACTCTGCTTTTAAAAATTAACCTTACCTGTAATGCAAATCAACACTTAGAGGTGGCAGACGAGGAGCACAGGCTGTCACACTTGCAATACGGTTGCTATAAGACACCGTAGCAAAACTACTAAAGTTGTGAGCAGGAACTATTTACGACACACTGCCCACTAACCCTTAGCAACAACCATTCCACTCAGCAAGAAATCGCTGTAGAGGAAGGTTTTATAAAAACTAACCCAAGCATAAGAAAACAACAGATAATAAATATACATACATACCCAGTAAAAAAAGACACTCCAAAGAAGTCATGAAAATGTAGAGTTTGCAGTCTGGAAGTAGTTCAAATTTCGATCCGATCTAATGATTTTTACATAGGGTTGTCATTGCAAGAAGTTCTCTTTTTCGATGCCTAGTCACCGAATTAGAAGCGATTTTAAGAAAAATTTCCTTTTTTGTGTTCTATGGTAATATTTTCATCTAGGAAAAACTTTAAAAAGTTACATATTTTAACAATTCGTTTCTTTTTATACGAATTTAAGCGGGAAAAAGTGTTTTCATGTAAATTTAAGCAAATAACTTCTAAATTTTAGGCCAAAATTAGTTCATAAATTTCTTTCAAAAAATCGATTTTTTGAACATTTTGGTGAGTATTTACCAAAACTATGGAAAAACTACAAGGTTTTGTGTGATTAAAATAAACTTTTACTTGGTTTTCTGCTAACTATCGGCAAATTAAAAATATCGATTTTTTGGAAGCAATGAAAATGTGGTTCCTTCAGAATGACTTCCATTTTTTTTACTGGGTATGTATGTGTACAAAAACATCAAAAAGAGATACCAGATTTTTTTTTCTAAATCATCGCAAATTGTCGCTGGGATCTCATTATTCTTATCAAAGCATTTGTAAAGGGTGTCCCAAAAAGAACGCAATATTTAAATTTGGCGCCAATTGTTATTGTTTGATAGTAGAAGATACGAGGGTAGTAAAAATAGCGCTACACGAATAAACAACGCATTCTCATTGTGAAATTGTTTTACCAAAATGGTGAAAATTTTGCGGCTACAGTTCGCAAATTTGCGATCAATTTGGGGTCACAATAATGCTGCAAAAGTGTCAACTGTAAAGAGATTAATGGATAAATTTGCCGAAACTGGGTCTGTTAGTGATGTAAAGACAACAACGCCCCTTCGACCAGGTCGATCGACCGAAAATGTCGCAGCTGTACGTGATGATGTCGCTCAAACGCAGGTCAAGCGCAAACAGTCAATGGTGTTCGGTATCGTGAAATGATAACCAGTTTTTTCGTGCCTAGAATTGAAGAAATGAATGTGGAGGGCATGTGGTTTCAACAAGACGGCGCCACATGTCATACAGCCAGAGAAACAATTCAATTGCTAACATCAGTCATTTCCCGGTCGTTTTATTTCGCGTTTTGGAGACCAAAATTGGACGCCTAGATCGTGCGATTTAACACCATTAGACTTTTTTCTTTGGGGTTTTTTTAAGTCGATGGTTTACGCGAATAAGCCGACGACGACTCAAGCCTTAAAAGAGGAAATTGGACGCTGCATTAATGAAATACCGCAGCATTTATGCAAAACGTCCATTGAAAATTTCATTAAAAGATCGCGTGTGTGCCAGCAAAGCCGCGGCGGCCATCTGCCCGATTTGTTGTTCCACACATAACCTCATTTTGTCTACTTTACGATATAATAAAGTATCACGATTTTTTTTAAATATCTGTGTTTTATTTAAAATTTAAATCTTGCGTTCTTGTTGGGACACCCTCTATTTCTGTTTGTTGCAAAGAAAAAAATATTTACATTTTCATATAAATTCACAATTTCTTTTGTAATCCCTCAAAGTTATTTTTCATCTTAGATCTTTTGCCGAAAGACAAAAGCAACTGCAAATAAATATAAGTATGTATAAAGCAAAAATAAAAAATAAATAGAAATATATGTATAAGCAGCCTCTCAAAAGTAGAAAAAGATTTGCTACATTCTTAACTTCAGTTTCGTTTTGTTTGATGTCATTATGTCAAATTCTAAAGAATTTTCAATTCCTCATTCTTAGATCTACATTTACATTGTTGTTTGTAGTGGAGGAAGAGCTCGCTCGTACTCTCCATGTACAAGTATTTTATTTATAAGCGTATTGTTTGCTGCTTAATTTTAAAAATCTATTTTTATTTTATTTATGTAAATAATAGTATTGTTGTATTTTTGTTTTTTTTTTTAGCAAACAAGTCATCCAACATATATGTACATACATGCATAAATAAATTGTGCGAGGTTTTTATCGAAGACGCACTCAAAAGCCAACATAATATTTATAGAAAAACAAATTTTCTATGGCTGGCTTTTATAAAGTGTCAAACGAAATAAATTTAGCGTTAAATTGGATTTTTAGCTTTTTTTTTCAAAAAATAAAATTAGAAAAAAATAAAATATTTCAAATATGTTGTACAATATGTTCATCGTAATTTATGAGTGTTTAGGTTTTTAATTAGGTGGTTTTTGGAACTAATAAAATTTAAATTAACACAATTTCATAATTTTAACCCATGGACGCGTACGTATGAATTCATAATATTTTACGAAAATGTATGTAGTAAAATGTTATTGTGAGGAAAATTTCTTTGAGTTTCATTTTAGTGTAAGATGTTAAGATTATAAGCAGCAGAAACAATTAAAATATCATGATGGCAAAAATGTCACGTGCGACATGTCACGTGCGACTGTGCTTTTTGCGCAAAATTAAAACCATTTTAAAGAGTCATCAGTGCACAACAATATAAAATTAAAATATTCCTTCAGGTTTTTTTCACTGAAACCAGCGTTTTATTTCTGTTTTTGTCACATGCGAATGCAATTATCTTGAAAACGAAAAATTGCTCATAAGCAATCTTATCACTAATTAAAGAGCTAAAAGTTACGCTTATTGTCAAAATAAAATTCCGTTTTAATGATCAAACAGAAATTGCGGCATTAACGCATTTTCCATACAAATTGACACAAAAAAGTGACACCAGAAAGCAGTCGAGAGATAGAATCTGTTTTATTTTGACATCGATTTTTCAAATGCTCCCACATTTAAATACTTATTCGCTCAACAACGCTACCATACTTTCAATAAAATTCATACATTTTAAAAACAAAATTACAAAGAAAAATAAGCACAAAAGAACTTAAATCAAAAATTAGAAGGTCACGTTCGACATCATGGAAATGCCCATATATAAAGCAGGAAACCAATTTAAATTTCGACCTTACAAATTTAAAATCGTAATTACAGTAACAATTAAACGAAGCAGCAAGACTTGCTAAAATATTTTTCATAATCAGCAGAAGGAACAAAGTCGTATGTCATATAAGAGCCCATTTAGTTTAAGGGTGGCCTCGCTGCGGCAACGCTTACTTTCTCTTTTGGAGTCCCTTCTTAAATCCACGCGCGTTTACATAAAGATTTTTTTGTCGCAATAGTCAGGCGACTTTTTGATATTAATTTGTTCAATGTTTTTTATTCGTTCATTCGTTTATAATTTTTATATTATAACTGTTTCTTTGATGCATGTTATAAAAAATTTGTCTAACTGGCAACACTGTCTGTACATAGCACATAAAAAATACGAGAGAAAAAAATTTGTGAGAGAGAAGAGATAAAATTGTCGCTTCAATCCCCAGTACGTGCGACTTTTGCTACCCCGCAAGCTTCTCCTCACTTCTCGCCTAAAAACAAGACTCGCAGGCGACGTGTCGCAGCGAGGCCACCCTTCATCTAAACGGCCTCTATCTAACTTTAATTTTGCAACCCTGTCCCAATTTTTCTCTTTTTGAAGCTTTTTTTCTCCTTAACAGTTATCACTCGAACAACTAATACTGTTGTTTATTGTTTTAAATTAAACTTAATGAGAATTTATTACCCTTTAACTGTCTCATCTGAGACAATAAATAATTCAAAAAAATAATTATTTCAAAATGAAAAAAAAATGAATTTGTCACATTTAAATCATCATTTCATTGGTGAGCAAGCGCTCTTTGAGCTTAATTTCCATAAACATGTTTTTTTCTTCCTAAATTTCTTAAAATGCTGGCGCCTGCATGAATGTGGGGTATTAAGTTCAATTATGAAAAGCTACACCAAACAACAAAAGCAACAAAGAACAAGAAGAACTAAAAGCATCTTTGAAGCAGCTCAAAAGACTACTAAAACCATCCTTGAACACAATAGTCGTACAATTCTGAATCTGTTGAATTTTATTTTACCAAAGCGTATTTCCATGTATTCATTTGTATGATTTGGCGCATACAGACTATAAATTTTTCTCATGGAATTCAGCACTTTTAATTAAAATTGCTATAACACTTTATAAAAAGCAAAAAATGTAAAAATGCGAACAAGCATTTAATTAATAAATATGTATATTCGATTGCAAGAGCATATTTATTGAAATATTGCATTATTTACTATAATTACGAGTGTTTGGCTAAAAGGTGAAAACACATGCTTTTGTTTTGCTTATCAGCAGCAAAAAGGAAAAAGTTTTTCTTTTCAAATTTAATTATTTTCTTTGAAGTAACAAAGAACGTTTTAAAACTGTTTTATTGAAAAATCAGGCAATGTACACTTAAAAACACAATGGAAATAGGGGAGATCGAGGTTAATATTTTGATGAAGAAGAGATTGTAGACTCATAACTCCTGGGCAGAGAAAATTTGGTTACCCATTAACAAAGCCATCCAGCTCAATTTTATGGTTATTATATGGTTCTTCGCATGAACTCAATGTATTTTCCAATTTCGTACAAATGCATGCCATATACATACTTAGTTAAAGTTAGGTTAGGTTGCACAGGTTGCCAGCTTTCAAGGTGAAAATCAGCACACTTGGGTCCCAGTTGGCCCCGTTGTATTACCGGGAACGAAGACGTGAACATTGATGATTTCTTCTACGTCTCTCTATTAGGTTCTGCTTAACCAACCTTGGTTGGTCCTTCTTCAGAGAGAGAGAGAGCAGGACATATACAGATGAGGTGTTCTACGGACTCTTCCTCCTCCTTATTAAGACAACTTCTACAGAAATCGTTATATGGTTAATCTTATCAATCTCCTAGCACGCGCACCTATAAAACAGTGACCTGTAATTACTGCAACTAGTGTGAGTATTCGTTTACGAGATGTCCCCTCCAGGATTGCAGATCTACTACAATCATATTAGGACCATAGTTGCCTCTTTATTGAACAGCTGAACTCGTTACACTATCTAGTCTGTGCGGTCCCAAATAAATCATGCTAAATTTGTGTAAGCATTTTAATGGGTGTCAACCATTTGATCCGCGAAACGAATGTGTATTCGAGTTCCGGATCTGCCCAGTTCGTTAGCAACGATATTTTCGGGCACATTGTTGCGTCCTGGAACCCAGAGTAGATCAAGATTTGAATGTCTCGCTATCTCGGTTAGAGATGCCCAGTATTCATGTACCAAGTTGGATGGTGCGTAGACACCTAGCGCCTTGATCATAGCTTTACTGTCAGTACGCAAATGGATATATTCATTATGTATCCCGTAGTACCTCATGCAGTTAGCTTTATCTTTTTATAGCTGATATTTCAGCATATATTACGGTGCATTGATTTTGTAGCCTAAATCTCATTCTCTGTTGAAAACGGTGAATAAAGGCGACTCCACCCCGCACAAAAATCTGACTTGGATCCATTCGTTTATATCTCTAAAATACTCTCATGTTGATATAAGGGTACGTCCAAGAGCTTTACTGCAAATCCTTTACCAGGCAGAGGTTTGGGTGAGCAATAATCAATAGTTTCCGGCAGACCAGTTACAAATTCCAGAGTTTTTCTATGTCCTCTGGTAGCCTTCTTCCACGAACCTGCTGCCTTCTGATCGCAGAGTTCGTGGCTAGTTGTCTAACCATAAGATCAGTTGACAGCCAGTGCATCATTGTAAAGAGTGGTTTTGATGGGATGGTGCGCGATACACCTGTAATCATTACAGTGGATGTGCGCAGCATACTTTCTATGTGGGCTTTATTACCATATTGAAGAGCCATTTGGAGTTCCTAGGATTTATTCCCCAGCTCTTCTGAATGCACATATAGCCACAGCGGCCTTATCCGCCCTTGACTAAATCAAAAAGCTTTTGCCCTCGAAATTCAGAGAACAAAAGGTCATTGCGATTGAGGTAACATAAAAGCGACTAAAATATCTTATTGTCCAGTGTTTTTGCCTGTAAAGTGGCATGCAATCTTTAGTCAGTCTAGTACTAAAGCAAATCGGTTGAAAACAGCTCTATTTGGAGAATATTTGGTAAGCATGGGAAGCAGATACAATTATCAGACTATCTAGTAACGCATAAAAATCAGAATAAGACGTTGGATACAAGTATGTCCATATCAACTTAACATAATCTAACCAAAGTTAATCCAGTAGGTATGAATAGTATCAAACTCCGCTATTACGAAGAATAAAATCTTCACCTTCACCACATCTGTTTGCTATTTTTCGCATATCACAAATCTGGAAATCAGGTAGGAATGGAAAATGATTAAAAATTTACTAAAATTTCTTTCCCTTTCTCTCTCTTATCTCTCTCTATCG
This sequence comes from Tachina grossa, assembly GCA_949987645.1. Lineage (NCBI taxonomy): Eukaryota > Metazoa > Arthropoda > Insecta > Diptera > Tachinidae > Tachina > Tachina grossa. The sequence continues at coordinate 152,559,518 of OX465276.1, forward strand.
CTATGTCTATCTTTATATCTATGCCTATGTCTATCTCCCTCTCTCTTTCTATTTCTCTTTCTCTCCCTAAAAGTCCATTAGAAGACTTCCCAATAAGTCTTCTGAAAAATACTCAAAAAAAACTTTAGTAATTCATTGAACTGCATAAAATTTCTTCTTAACTCAATACGTATTTGGAGAAGTCTTTTCAGAATTCTATTCATTCGCGTTAGGAAAGCATTAAATTTTTTGGACATTTTTAAAATTTATTGACTATGTTATGGGCTCTGCCAAACTACAAACTGGATAACATTTTTACATGCAAAATAAATTTTATAACACTTCGGTCCACAAGGAGACAGACAGACGGACATATTCACATAAACCATAAATCTATACCACCATTCATTCATTCATTCATATCAATTTATGTATTTAACTGAAATGGAGTACAAGTACTTAAATTTCTTTTTTTTTTATTTATACTCTGACATTTGAATGAGCAAAAAATCAAATCTTTACAACATGATTGCGAAATGGATACACGAGCTTAATGGGGACAGTCTGCCTAAGGAAAGATATGGATATGGTAGATTGTTTTATCGATCGAGGTTGTAGCTGAGTTACAGAAAGGGCCTAAATCATTATTTTTTTGAATTATTTGGAGTTTTTGATCATGCTCTGCAATTACCAATCGTCTGGCTCACCCAAGAAGTTATAATTTCAAGCAGTTGTCTAGTGTTTAATTTTATTTCTTTAACTTTTTACATCACTAAATTTTTTAACCTTTTTTCAAAATTGAGACTATTCCTTTTTTTTAATTTCTCTTTTTAAGTTTTCTCAATAATTGTTCTAAATCCTTAACTGCTTTTTGACGTTACTTCCCTTTACTAAATAGTTTCAGCACACTCGCTGCGACACTTGTAATGCACAAAATAAATACAAAACATTTATTTGCAAGCTGTATAGATTGGTTGGTTGGTTGTACAGCGTGTATGCGGAACAAGAGATGAGAAAGACGGCAGAACAGAAAAACAAATAAATAAATTTATTACGCATATAACACTCTATAAAAGATATACAACTAGTTTGAGATTTGATGATGTTCGAAAAAGAAACAAAAAATCCCATGGAAATTTTAAGTCAATAATGGAAGAACTTGAAAACACCCTGCAATATGGAATGAAGGAAATACCTGAAATACCTTCAATTTACTTAAGGCCAAAGAGTGACGAAACCCAAATAATGAAAATATGATTGAGATTTCAAGTTTAAAAAGGACAAAACTTGGGAACTTGGTTAGCATAACAACAGGACATACAGAGTTAAGAAACCACCTGTCTCGTATGATTTTTATTGATGATATAATATATGCAGCTTGCCAGGAAGATGACGAAACTCCCGAATACTATTTATCCCGCTGTACAGCATTAAGTCAAATTTAAGACAAATCTTCCGTCTGGTAAATATAGCAGATATGGAATATCTTAGGGGTTCAGCATGGAAACCCCTAAGAAAGCATATTGAAGAGAATTCCTATTCTGACTAAGTTTAATAGGCTTTCATGGTTTTTATTGGATATATGTATATCTTATAAAGAGCGCAAAACATGTTATAAAAGCATAGGTGTAGTCCGAAACGAATTAGGTAAATTTTTACTGCTCCTCTTTTCAACCTAACCTAAGCCCCAAATTCAAAGAGTTTTATATTTACATACACTCAACGCGAAACGCATCTGATACCATCGGAATTAGTTAGCTACCAGTATTGTCCACTGCACTACTTATTTACGATACGTTTCAGGAGTCATTGCGTTGGTGGCTGTACCTTAAAGGCGGTACTTGTCGGTAGTTCTGTTCACGTAAAAATGTTACGTAAGTCACCCGTATTATTTCTATGGCCTACATATTGTGGGTTCTTTTCAAAAACATAAGCATGTAGCACGCCTATACGTGTTGCAGTTGTGAGAAACTTAAGTTGAACTTTCAACCGTTTGAAACCGTTTGAAGAGTTAATGCTAGAGCGTGTAACCGCACTAATGTGCTTCGAAGGACCACAAAGATTTGCGTTAGCACCTGCCATGACAGCCTAATCTCAGAGAGATTTTGACACGAAGTACAATTTTATATAACCCGGATTAAGGGCAACATACACTTACCCTTTGAGGAAGGGTAAAGCTGATCTTGAATTCATATTAAAAAAAGATTTTTAAGTGGCTATGCAACAGCTTGTCTCAGAAAGTGGACAAGTTTCCACTTTTTGAGTGCAATTTCCAAAAATACTTTTTTTAGGCAAGTAACACTCAGGCAGCGAATGGTACTACTATTACTAAACGTTGCCTTTTTTTTAGGAAACGGATAGTGATAGAAAAGACAGGTGGTGGAGGAAGAGATAAAGAGAGGAAAGTTTCATTATTTTACAACTCTGCTTTTTTTTGCAAGTTTTTTTAATGGCAGTGGTTGCAGCGTCTCTGGTATCAACGAGGCGTATTAAATTTTTTTAAGCTGTGCTTAGTAGCCAATTTGTTGTTTATTTTACTTCACCGACCATTCTGCTACACAATACCGATGAAGGAGGGCGCTCTCATATTACATTAGGATTAGTATCCGCTGAAGCTGGTGTAATTCAGTGACCAGTGTCTATGCCCTCATCACTTGAACTTTCCTACAACAACTGACACAAAGGGGCACTATTAATGCATATCAGAAAAATGCGTGGTGTTGTTATTTAATGACTGTCGGTGACCGGGCTCGAACCCACAACCTTCGGTTTTGTAGTCAACTAACTACGTCAGCCAACGCCACCCTCGACTATAACTACTAACGTTCTCCTCTTATTTTCCGGACTTCAGAGAATAGTATTAAATTATTTTTCACAAGGAATAGGCAAGTGCAAATTTTTTTGCTGTTGTATTGAGGTGACACCAACAAATAGTTACAGCATAAAGAGAAATATCTGCATCACTTCTTATTTAAAATAATGCTGCCCTGAGAAATCCAAACCTTATGTTTAACCTAAATTACTCTTCTAACAATAGTTCTCTGTTTAAATAAAAAATGCAAAGACATTTATCTTTATTCAGTACAGAAACACATATTTAATTCGTTATAAGTTCATTTTCAAATGGAAGCATGTGTTTGTTTGAATTCCTAAATATGTGTTGAATACTCCATCACACTCTTCTAGCGCGTGAGGATCATTGCTCTTTAGTATAAGGGAATTTTTTAAAGCAAAACATTCATTATCTTTTCTTGATACATTCTTTAGCATGAGAAGACTGAGTAGACTGTGTGATAAGCGCAATAAATGAGGCAAAAATGATATATAATGATAATGATGATAATGAACAATAATATTTTAATAAAGTCATGTCAGAAAAGAAAGTGAGACGACTATTGAGAATAATTACTTCAAGACACTTTACTAATTTGTTTAAATTCTTGCTTTAACTAATACAATAATTGAAATTTTCTTCATTTTTAATTGCAGATTTCTATAACTGCTGCAACGAAGTGTTCGGTTCATGTAGGACTTCTTGTGAAAATGTGAGTACATGAAAAATGAAAAAAAATATATAATAAACCTGATCTGTGTCTTAAATTTAAATTGAATCTGTTGTAGAAGATAAATTAATTTGTTAGAAATATATGCAGATACATACGTTAATTTTTTTATTTTTTTTATTTGTAGAGCTGTCAAACTGACATTTTAACTGATTAATGTGAAGTAACTACTTGAAATTTGTAACCAATATAACTGTTGGAAATGTATATTTTAATGTAGAAACTAACGAAACATGAACTATTTTGTCATGACGTTTCGATTTGCCTTTTGCTGGTTTAGCAAATGGTAAGCAACCGCCTTTTCAACACATGCCGGAAGGTTGAATTTATTTGTTTGGCAAATGGACTAGTTTTTGGCATAATTTTGTTTTTAATGTGGCCTTTTGTAAACACAGCATACGAGTATATATTTACATAAATATCAATTACCAAGATTTTACCATAATAATGAACAATATAATTGCATCTCAAACAAAATTTGTTAGCCGTCTTGCAAATCCAAAAAAAAAATATTTTTGCTGCTTTACTCGTTTTAGCTTTCTTAGTTTGTGCAGCAAAAAAACATGTTGCAGCAGTGTCAGTGTTTTATTGCAAAGTCTTCAAAATCATCCGTCATTTTCGTATGACAGTTAATTAAGTGAACTCGCAATTATCAGCAAGCATGTGTGGGGTGGTTTCAGTTTGTATGAAATATTGTGTAAATTAATAATAACAATAATGTAAATTATGAATGGAAATTTTAAAAATGAAATTTAAAATGTTTTACAATGCAAGAGTTTTGTCGTGAAATACGACTACAAAATAGAGATGGGCGCGTATCGTTTTCTTTTTTCGTGTCACCAACACGAACGTTTCATACACGAAGTGTTCGTGGCAGAAAATCTGTCTGCTTCATACAAACACAATTAAAATTGCATACAATTTTATTATATATCGAATGCCGTATATTACCCCCTCGTACCTGGTCGGGTCGTATCGTGTTAAGCAAAATTCACGCGATAAAACACGAAACGATTTTAGGTGTAAAATGTATATGCATGAATTTCCCGTAAAGAAAATATTTATTATTTTGTATCGTCAAACACGAGCAAATTTGTTGATCGTGTACAGGCCTCTTAAGCTTAACATTTGTATAACGTATTACCAACTCTTGGCAGTGCCAACCTGGCGCCTTAGATTGCAAAAATCTACGCTCGAAAAAAGGAATTACTTTTTGTGATTTTCAATACCAATTACATATCGCCACTAGCGAGCGAGTATTCCTCACTTCTGGATTAATCCAAAGCGAACGACGCCAAAGACCATTGAGCGCAAATCTTGCTAAGTTACTATTTCTCAACAATAATATGTAAATAAAAATACAAATAGAACACATATATTTATTTTAATATAAAAGGGTGATTTTTTAAGAGCGTTCGAATTTGATTTATTAAAAATACATAAAATTTAAAGACATGTATGAAATCTTTATTTGAGTCAATAGAACGATCTATATAATTCAATGTTTAAAGATTATTTCATGTAATGTTGAACGCGGCTACGCCTGAAATGATTCATACATACGCTGGGACCAATTTTGGCATACTCTCTTCACCATGTCGGCCGTTATCTCACGAATAAATTCTTCAATATTGTCTTCCAGTGCGTCAAACGGTGCGAGCTTGTCTCTATAGATATGAGCCTTAGCATAATCCCACAATCAATAGTTTAAAGGCGTTAAAACGGCCAATTGACCGGCCCCAAACGTGAAATAAACTGTTCACTGAAATCGCCCACCAATTGGGCCATAAATTCGCGTGCTGTGTGACATGTGGCACCGTCTTGCTGAATCCACATGTCAGCCAAGTCCATCCAGCTCTTCTATTTTGGGCAAAAAAAAAAGTAACAGAGTCCCAACAGGTCATCAACAACACTGTTTGATACAGCTGCGATATTTTCCTATATACGCACTCTACATATGCGTGTTGGTGGTATAATATGCAATAATGTAATTTCGGTGCGAACTTTAGTCACAAGACTCCGAATCGCCGCCTCAGAAGGTCGCCCAACTGACAATAAAATGGAAGAAATGCACGATGCACTTTCTTAACCGAGAATGAATTTTGATAACAAATTTTAATAATCTGCAAGCGTTCATTTGTAAGTCGATTCATGGTTAAATTACAGACCAAACTGAACATGTTTGTTTAACAGTAATATCATGGTACAATTATACTAGGTACATGCACGACTACAACAAAATTACAACACCAAAAAACACATGCATTTCATTGGTATAAACAAACGAATAATTGTCAGAAACAGATGCCTTTTGTTTTTAAAAATAACAATAACAGGGTAACAAAACTACAATTGCAGACGCGGCATTCATGAATGATGATAGTCATTCAGTGTTGCCAATAGGTGTGTACTTACACAGAGTTTGCAATTACTCTCATGTGTAGGCCATGTAATTACATTCATGTATAATCTGTGTGCAATTCTACTTTATGTTCATTTTTATTTTTATTTCAAACTACAAAAAACATGTACAGTGTAATTTTCTTCAATATGTAATTGGAAACACAGCCATGTGTAATTTCATTGGCAACACTGTAATCATTTTATATACACACATACACTTACAATTATGTAGCTTGTAAACAAAGTTTGACAACTATTCGTATTGTATACATTAACAGGCTGGGATCAGAGAAACAAGTCGACCGGCTCGAAGCCGACGGCGCGCCGCCGCCGGTTATTTTTCTGTATATCAAGCCGTTGTATCGGGTCGCATCGGCTCAAAACCAGCCGAAATTTTGTCTGCTCCAAAAGACAAATTTCCGAAAAAAAATTTTGAAAATCAATTTTCAGTTTCAATTTTTATTTTCTCTTTAAATTTCCATATAGTTATTTGCGCCGCCGAAAATTCTCTCGGCGCGCCGCCGCCGGTCACAAAACTACTGCGCCGCCGCCGCCGATAATTTTGCCTCGACTTGTTTCTCTGGCTGGGATTGTGCATGTACCTGTTATAATTGTATCATGAGTAAGATGATACACGAAAACAGCTGATTTGCCAAAAACAGTGTTGCCAAAAAGAAAGTTTGCTAATATAATCACCCTTTAGGAAGGTCCTAACTCATTAAGTGTTTGAAATGGAGTTTTTTGTATATTTCAACAAAAAAATAATATTAAGGTGAAACGATATGTTCATACACAAAAGTCTTGCATGAAACGTTAAAATAAAACAAAAAATATGTATTTGAATACAAAAACAAATATTATTTTTCGCTGCACAATTTGATTTAGTGCGTGTTGTGTCGATTCGTGTTGGAAAAATTCGACACGCGCCCATCTCTAACACAAAGTGAATGCAATATCGAGCCATAACCGCTAAAATAGCTTAAGCGACATATTTTTTGGACTTCGTTTTTTTGACAAAAATCGACTATTTACGTTCGCAAACGACCGGTTATTTTAAAAAAAATTGAAGTTTGAAAATTATGTCGCTTAAGCTATTTTTGCGGTTATGGCAAGATATGTTCTGCAATGATGCTGCCACATTAGACTTGTCATTCGAACAGAATTAAATAAATTAGTGGAGGATTTTTTTCTTTTTCGAATGGATACAATTTCACAAGCAAATTTAGTTTTTCAATGAAGCTAATTTTTGGTTGAATGGATATGTCCGTCAATAATCAAAACTAGCACAATTATAGTGCAGATAATATTCATGCTATTGACTAAAAGGTCACAGTTTCTCAAGTGTTATGACGTGCGGTCATTTAACCAATTAATTAAAAAAAGGGTTCAAGTACCGTGAAAGCTGAAAGTACTCTTGGTATCAGTTGTTGCAGGAAAGTTCAAGTGATGAAGGCATAGACAGTGGTCACTGAACTACGCCGGCTTCAGCAGATACTCATCCTAATGTAACATCGGAGCGCCCTCCTTCGTTGGTATTTTGTAGCAGAACGATCGGCGAAGTAACTAACCAATAAAATGGCTAATAAACACAGTTTTTGAAAATTTAATACGCCTAATTGACACCATAGGCGCTTTAACACTGCATTATTAAAAACGTGCAAGAGGCAGAGCTGTAAATGAATGAAGCTTTCCTCTATCTCTTCTTTCACCACATGTCTTCTCTGTCACTATCCCTTTCTTAAAGAAGGTAACACCTAGTAATAGTGGTAGACATTCATTGCCTGGGTGTTACTTCTCTTTAAAAAAAAAAGTAATTTTGAGAAAGTAATAAGTCTAAGTTAATGTATATGAATGTACATACATACATACATACATACGTCTATCAAAGTTTTATAAAGAGTCTCAATTAATGGAATGAATTTTGAATGTTCCAATTGTAAAGCGTTGCCGCCGCGTTGTTTCGCTTTGCATGACACAAATTGTATGGACATGAGAATTTTTGATGACTAAAGAACGCTTGCCGCTTTTGTTTAGGTAATCGGACATCGGGCGTTTTCCAGCACACCCACGATGATTGTCTTATACCTAATTTGTCGTAAATTTTGTTTTTTCTAAGAAATTTGAAATATTTAAACACTCTAAAATCACGTTATATTTAAAATACTCAAGTACTACACTAACACCTAGACAAAACAAAATCCATATTTAAAACCTTAGAGAATAAAATTAATTCAAAGCACTTTTATTTTGCATTCACATACAAGTGTGTCTCTCAGTATTTTCCATTAAGCTTTTGAAGTTTGTTTGGTTTTTTTCTCTTTTTCTTTCTTGCTTTTCTATAAAATGCTGCCAGATTGTTTTTGGTTTCCTTTGATATCAACCTCATTAAAATCCATTCATCTTATCAACGTCTCTGTATTTCTCTCATCCTTTATTTTTTTTTTCTACAAATATTCATGTACTTTTGATAATAATGCACTATATATATTTTTTATGTTGTTTTTTATTTTTTGCAGCCAGCTTTTTGTTTTTATTTAGTCCGCATTTTTTTTTTTAATTTTCCTTTTTTTATAAAATAAAAATGTCCCCTTAATACCTTCTTGTATCAAAAATAAGAAATAAAAACAAACTATGTGCAAGCAACAACAAAAAATCAGCGACGAAGCTGTGAAAAAAACATTAAAAACGTGACGCTCCATTAAGTGTCAACTGTCAAAAGAGGCATAAACAACACATGTGTTCAACAATGAAATTGAGGTCATTATAAAATCAAATCTGTACATAATTGAAGGAAATTAAAAGAAAATGAATAATAAAATTCTTTAATATGAAACAAGTTTTAATGAGTTGAAGCGTTTATTAAAAAAAGCATAAAGCTTTAAATATAATTGTACTAGTAACTAGTTATAAATAAATGTAATATAATTCAATTGAAAAAATGAATTTTCTTAGATGTTACATACTTTATGGTGTAATAAAGAATTCTACAAACGCATAAATACATACATGTACATGCGAGTCATTTATTTCAAAAGCTGCATAAGTCCCTCTATTATATTATTTTAAAATAAATTTATAACGGTACAAAGTATATTCACTTAAAAACACTTAATATCACAAACTGCTGTATAAATATTATCTGCGAAGCGACTTATGCCATTTTGAAAACAAACGGTTCTTATGTATGCATCATGTGTGTATGTGTATGTATATTAAGCATTAAATGAAAATTTCGAGTAGAGATCAAAGGAAATGCAACAAACTCATATTTTGAAATCATTTTGGACGTTAATAATACTTTATTCTATTGAGAAATGTTGTGTGAAAATACAGGATAAACAAATTGTCTCTTTCGCGAATATAAAATTATCGGACCATTGTTCTTTCATAAAAGCTATAAATTATATTTTTAGAGCTCAAAGCCTAATTAAGATCAATTGCTTGCTCGAACGTTTGAGTGCAAGTTCGAATATTTTATATTTAGTGATTAACTTCCGCCATTAATAACAAATATGTACATATGTATGTATATAAAAAACATATATATCTACATAAATTATGTGTTTGTAAACTTAAGCTCTACAACAAACTAAAAATTCATTCTTGCTAAAAATTACAAAAAAAAACGATTATTATTTTCGCTTTTTATTATATTCGAGAATTCAAATTTGCGTTAGATATATTTTTTTAATATGTTATAGTAATTTTGTTCTTTAATGTTTTGTTGGAAACATACTAAAAATTCTTTCTACGAAACATTATAGTTTTACTATTTCATAATAAAAAAATATATTCGAATATCACTCTTAAAAATTGCTTTTTTTTGGTTTCATAATAATTAAAATTTAAAAAAAGTGCATTATATTCGAATTTGAGTTCGAATTTTCGAACTTAAGTTGAAACTGTTTTATAGTTAACAATAAAGTCTTGAATTTGATTTTTAATGAAATTATACCTTCTTTTAATTGATTTTAAAAAGTTTAATAAAAAAAATTTTGAGTTCGAAAATTGCAACTAAATAATAGTATGTATACATATTCGAATATCTTCAAAACAAAATTCATTTCCAAATCTTTCTATTTTTTCTAAAGTTATAAATGTCATTGAGAAAATATTCTTGTTTTTTTAGTTTATCTTCCACAAGTCGAATTTAACCCTCTTATGCAAAAAAATATTTTACTTTAGCTTTAAAGTTCATAGTAGTTGATAAGCACTTTAAGGCTAACATAGCTTTATTAAAAAATCACATGCAAAAGACAACTTTAAATATTTTGTTATTTAATAATAAATACTGGTAACACCACCGTGTTCAACAACCACTTCACAGCTTATGATGTACAAAATTGAATACAATTTCATTCGGGTATTCAAATATTTTTTTTATTTTATTAAATAAATTTTTATTATCTTGAAGTAAAGCAACCTAATTTAAAAAAATATGAGCTTCTGACTTAATAGGAAAACAGATAAACACAACCATGAAGTAAAAGTAAAAAAGTATTCGAATGAAACGAGTTTTTGAATATCCAGCTTTTTTCGATTTGCTTTGATTGTATGTACATCACTAAAACATTTTTGTATAATTGTATTTATTTTAATATTTTTTTATGGATTTTGCTATGTATTTCGAAGCAGTTGGATAATTTGGTGATGTTTCCCATTACATGACACAAATAATAAATTTAAGATAAGAGCAGGCACTTCTAGCTTCATTTTCAGATGTAACATGAATCAGTATGTGCTATATTAGTAAAAATATTTGAGGTACAAAATACACATTTTGGAAATATCAACTTAAAGTAGTCTTAACAAACGTGGGTGCCTCCTTTAGAATTTTTATACAATAATTTTTTTAGAATACAACTTTACTTGACATTGCTTGGCAAGGCTTTATTAAGTTTTTTTGCATAAGACCCTGTGTCATTAAATTTGTAGTATTTGGCCTTAATTAAATGTCAAAAGTTTGATGTGTTCGAAAATTATAATAAAGTATCGAAATATTCGAATATCAAGGATATTCATAAAAATGCTAATAACTGCTGTTATTAATGAATTTGTTTACTTTTCAAAAATTCGAATTTCAGTAATTCATAATACAAATTGTTCATCAAAGTATACCTTCTGGGGTGATCGACTAGGTTTTTCAACCGGTTTTAAAACCCGGTTTTTTAAAAATACGGTTGTCGGTTTTTTCAAAATGTTGATTTTTCGAATGTCGAATAGTCCGGTTTTTTACAATTCAAAAACCGGCTGAGTCGAATACTTTTCGATTTGTACATTTTGCATGTTTTGTTGATTTTCGTAAGTATTTTTTTTACTGAAACATGAAATTAAGAGAAATTATTTATGAGGTAATAGCAGAGGCGAATTTAATTCGCCTTATGGTGTGCAATAGATGTCAAAATACAGTTGCAAAAAGTGTTTTTTAGTTTTGTTGCTATTTTGCTTCATATTTTATATAGAGGTAGATATCCACCTTGTCCATACATTCATATGTATATACCATTAAGGAATAAACTCTACATACAACCATAATTTTTGGGGTTTGAAGAAACTTGGGAAGAAATTCAAGAAATTAAATATGTCAATATTTAAGTTGCTAATATATATGTTTATACAAAAAATTAAAAAATAATTATAATAACAACATAATAGACCATATTTGGATACCATTTGTTGACGGCTTGGTACCGGAAATCACAGAATTTTCAAACAAGTTGACAACATCAAACATATTGCACGTATTTTTTCATGTATTTTATGCCTGAATGTATACTTTTTTTCTATGTATTTTGAATATTTTTGCTACTGTAGGTGTTATTATAATTTTTTTTTATTTTTTGTATAAACATATTTATTAGCACCTTAAATATTGCCATAATGAATTTTTTTGAATTTCTTCCCAAATTTCCACAAACCCTAAAAATTATGGTTTTATGTAGAGTTTATTCCTCAACTGTATATTATATATACATATTTATGTACTATACATACATAAGTATATGAAGTCAATTTTTATGCTTTACCTTTAATTTTTGTATTGTTTTATAGTATTTACATGAACTGTTAACTCTTTTTTAATAAAGCAATTTAAAATCAAAACTTTTGTGTAATAATTTTCTTACTTAAAAAAAACTGGTTGACCGGTTTTTCCTGAATTGTAAAAACCGAAACCGGGTTTTCCATAATTTCAAATATTCGAACTATTCGAAAACCGGTGTCTGGAAAAAGTCGAATAATCGATCACCCTAATACCTTCCCAATATTGAAGTTTAGTTAATATCTTGTATGTTCGAAATATTCGAACATTGCTGCCTAGCATAAGTCGCTCCAAAATATTTGTAATAATTGTAGAATAGTAGAAAATTGTGATTTTTGTTATCTTCGAAAATTCGAACTTGAGTTCGAAATTTATGAATATGTAATAAATAATTTGTAATATTGAGCTTTTATCAAACTACATAATTTTTATGAAATATTTTTATAGTTTCGCAAATTCGATTACTTTTGAATAGGAAATTACGAAACATATTTGAAATGTTTATATTATTTTATAGGATTTTACACAATTTCGAAGATTAATTTTTTATTAAAGAAAAATGTATAACATGAGCATCTTAACTAAACTATTGACATTTTTAGAACTTTTTAAACTGAAGCTTAATTAAAGCTCTAACTAACTCTTGATCTTCAACAAATAAAATTTAACTTCCTTCTTTGCAAAAGAAAATGCAAACATGATTTAATCATCAAAATTCAATTTATGAAGCACCTAAAGCGATTGTATTCACTTCTGCTAATGCACAAAGAAAACAGGAGAAAGACTTACGAAACCAAGAAACACTCAAGATTTATGTTTGAATTAAATCTTTAGTCTACCTGCTGCGCGCATGCGCATAGAATTGTTTGCGTACACTTAAGTTCCTATTGTTTACCATTAAAGCTTTGGCACACTAAAAACACGCACGTTTTGCATATAAACAGGCAGTGTACGAGTATTTGTAGAAATACCTACGATGTCAATGTCATTTTAACTAAATGCAAACAGAATGTTGCATAAATATTGAAGCCAGCAAGTGGTAAGCAAAACAAGCTAAGGAAACTCCTTTGAATGTTGAGATTTTAAGCCAAAAATGTATACAGTACAACTTCGATAGTCCGGACATGCGCCAGTCCGGTCACTCCAGTAATTCGGACGCTTCTACATTTCGGACAATTTAAAGTTTTTACCTTCACAATCCGGACAAATTTTTTTTAAGCAGGAACAAAAACTGAAATCCAAGCTTAACATGTGAGTTAACAGGAATTTTTGTTTTGTTTTGTTATTCGTAATTTGATTTACATTTTCCACTGTTATTGCTTCAGTTTCGGTTCATTATTTCGCAAGCGTGTTTGTTTAATTCCATTCCAAGTGCCATATTTTTAAATAATAAACGCAAACATAAAATACTAACCTTACATTAGAAGTGTGATATTTTAAAATGTCTTGATGAGGGAAAAACTATTAGGCATGTTGCCGAAAACTTCCATGTTCCTAAATAATCGATTTATGACATTAAAAAAAGTAGAAATGGATGCCAAAATAAAGATCTCTAATGCAGATGCAAAGAAGGCATTTCACATTTGCATTTAGTGGGCTGAGGAGAATAAGAGAGACTAGAGCAAAAGGCACAAATCAACCACCTCAACAAAGTTAGTCAGCACAAAATAACGTCGTCTTTTTATATATCATAGTATGTATGTGTATATGTACATATGTATGTATTAGTGATGCACGAATATTCGTATTCGTATTCGAATTGTCGAATATTCGGCCATTTTCAGGCGAATACGAATGTATTCGTATTCGTCAAATTCAGGCGAAATTGAAATAAATGACTAAAAATTTTAGTTTGTACAAATACATTAATTTTTTATAGAAATTTGTGCTTTGTATCATTTTCAAATATTATTTAATGACGATCATTAAAATTTTGCGTACTTTTTATTAACTTTAAAGTACGCCAACAAGAGTTTGAAGTCCTTTTTCATAACAATTTTTTAATATTTCATATTGCATTTAATATTCGTATTCGCGAATATCGTTTCAAATATTCATATTCGTATTCGCGAATATCAAAAATTGACATTCGTTACATCACTAGTATGTATGTATGTATTTAAATCACTTAGATTATTTTAATATTTTCAACTGCTATAGTCCGGACAACTCGTTAATCCGAACTAGCCTAAAATTATATGTGTCCGGATTGTCGAAGTTGTACTGTATTTATAATAAAAGAGCCGAACCAGCAAGAACAGGAGAAGTTTGGAGTAAACAAATCATACAAGTTTTCTGTTGGTGTGGCTCAGTTGTCTTTAGATGTTTTGAATAAGTATCTATAAAGATACATACTTATATATATACTTAGATACATACATACATACATATGTATGTATCTTGAAATTGTATTGTATTGCTGTGTGGCAAATTTGTAGGAAAAATAAACATTTTATCAACTTAATTGCTTTTGAAGTCGTACAACCTTCAGGCAATATCGACAAACATTTTCAAATCAAAAGAAACTGGGAAAACAAAAAAAAAATACTACCAGGATTTTAATTTCCTTTCTTAATTTTAGAAGAAGGAAGAGCTAGATTTACAATTTGCTTTGAAGCAAGATAGCTATAGAGAATAAATGCATGAGACAGACGGCACACATGCAGCCAGATTTTATAAAACAATGTGGGTGTCACAACGGACAATATTAATTGTTTATTGCAAGTGTTTTAAAACAAAAATCTACATGGATTAATTATTTTTTAATTAGAAATTGTTAATACAAAGCCAGTGAAAATATTTATAATATTGAGACTTGTTGTCTCTTGTTGTTTAAATAACATGTCAAACTACAAAAAGTTTTAATCATAGATAATTATGAATAAGTAATTTTTTATAAAAAAACAATAAATAAAGTTGGCAACACTGTTTTTTTTGACAAATCCTTTGACAGCCGACTGCCAGTTACTTTATATCGAATTCGGTTTGCACTTTATTGAATATTTTATTGCAAATGCTTAAAAACGGCAACTCAAGGAAGTGAACGTCTAAACAATGTGAGTATCAAGCCGCAAATCCTCGTTTGGAGCAAATAGACTCCTGAAACTTCCCTAGCAACGCACTCTAAACATCTAGCGCGTCAACAATAGGGTCAATTGCAAACTAAAAGTAATTTTCCTCCTATTTTAGTGTTAAAACCGGCAAAAAATATCACAAAAATAAGTTACGAGTAAGCAATTTCTTAGAAGTCGTAAATACTAACTGCCTTATTCATAAATAAACAATAACAATAATTAAAAATTTTAAAAATAATTTTTCGACAAATATAGGTTAGAAAATATTAGATCAGGTCACCTTTCAACCGAAAAAAAAACAAATTAAAATCGATGTAGCCGTTTGGAAGCTACTTCGGCAAAGACAGGCAGATTCAACAGGATATATCTAGAAAAGATACGATATCTTCTAAGCCTCTGAACCGATCTTCTTCAAGCACAGCTAAGAACAATGTCGATCAAGTCACCTTTCAAACAGAACAAAAAAAATAAATCAAAATCGGTCTAGCCATTTGGTCAGTACGTGGACAGACACACAGGTACACAGCTACACTCTACAAACCCTGTCGGCAACTCAGTTAACTTTAAACTAACTTTAAGCTAACTATTTCGCAACTGTGCTGATTGACACTTGTATTACCTTCCCCCCCCCCAGGGGAGTCTGTTATGGACTACGGGTGTGGCAACCCGTGGGCCCCAGCTAGGTTAGTGTAGCTTTTTCCGCTGGCGGACCTTTGGCTCATTAGCCGTAAAACTTATGTGTTACTACCCAATCTCTGAATATAAACAGAGTAACGGATGTGCACATATTTATAAAAGGAAAACAAATATTGTACGCCCGTTGTTGTCAGCTAGGTGCAGCGTCACCTAGAACTGCCCCTGAGTTCAAAAGACGATAGAGGTGAAGCCCTTGTGGTGGAACTTCGAGGTCTAACCAGAGGCTACTTCTGGTACCACGGGTGCCGGTTGCCCGACAGCTGGGCTGCTTAGAGATAAATGCATTGCGGTTGTCAAAAATTCTGTGCTAAAATGGCTTTTCGTCCTGGATACGACCTCAGGACACTCTCACTTTTTAGTGTCGGGTCTTAGTAGGCGCAGAAGTTTTGGTGGCGAGCTTGCGTTCTTCTCGCGTGAGTGGTCCTCGCTGCTCTGAAGTTTTGAGTGCATGTAGCGGTCGTCAGTTTCCTTTGCTAAAATGTTGAGTTCGTCCTACCCCAAAGGGGTAGACCCCTAAGGGGTTAAAGGGATGATTTTGGTAAGTGTGGAGTAGGCACTGGTTATTTGGCGACACAGGCATGCGTTCTTTATGGATGAGTGGTTAGCTGTGCCGGCAATGGTTGAGGAATTTTCTTGGGGACCTCGCTTAGGTGTATACACAACACCTAAGCGGGGAAGCCGGAGAATTATCGTGGTGGTTGTGGTTTGCTACCAAACATCGCTGGGAGAATAGTCTTGGCTTCCCAGTGTTAAATCAATGCTAGTGGTTGGTGTGACGCGGTCAGCCAGACACTATTCTAGGTGCTGTTGCCATTCAACAGAAGCTGCTATGGGCACGGACATAGCAGCAGAGTTTAGATAGCTCAAAGTACCTCAGCAAGGTACTTGAATATAGAACAGGGATAACTATATTCAAAGATTGCAACCTATGTGCCTTATGGAGTGGGCCATAGGTTCATTCTAAAAGGGTGCATGTGGGCGTTGGTCTGGCGTCTAACCCACACCCGGTGCTTTGGCACACGTGAGATTAGGCCGTAACGGCAGGTACTCACGTAAAGCGATTGCACATCTGTATTACTTTCCAAAGGAAGCAACTAACTATTTTAACATTCCGATGTCCTAGGCGGTAGTCAATTGTCCCACTCTGGACTAGTTTTCAACTAACTTAAAGTTTACTTTATTTAAGTCACCTGGTAGTCAGTAAATTAAAAAAAAAAAGATGTCAAACTCTCTACCAGCCAGCTAAGTTACCATCTCAAATAATAACAGAAAAACGTTAATACAAAATTGAAATGAGTTTCAAAGTAGCTGAGAGTAAATTTTTTGCCTCTCACCAAATCCGATTAGGAATTAATTTTGGGTGAGTTCTCGATGACATCGAGAACTGTTTCCTATCGTTGCAGTTATATTACACTACAATCGGCTAACTGATCCTTAAAGTTCGATACTATTAATTATATTCTTGTTCTTAATACAATTTAGCTATCGAGCAATTTCTGTCGATCTCGTGGTCCTGCAAAAAATCTATGGCATTTAATTTCCTCTTAAGTTCCTCATCAAGCTCTATTTGTATCTAGTGAAATTTCAATCAGTGTTTCACTCTTAAGGGACAATAGTGGGAAAAGAAGTACATATTTTGATATGCTGATGAGACTTACTTTAAAAATGGCGTTCAAGGCACCTTTTCTTGTTTTTTTTTCAAGAGGAGTTTCTTTTGCAACTCTACTAATATTCAAAATAATGCTTTTGATTTTTGTAAAATTTAGGTGACATTTACACATTAATGTTTTTTAATTATTCAAATGTCTGTATTGCTTAAAATGCACTTCAATTCAATACGATGACTATTTTAGAACACATTTTGAAAAAAAGAAGAATTGAGTGGCGGTGACGACAATATTTTTTTTAAATCTTAATTTGTGTTTCCAGATAACAATGGACACAAATGGGTCTCCGAGTGTGTTCCCACCTAACCTAATTACCTAATTTGTGTTCACCATTCTTACACCTAATTCACACGAAGACTTTTATGAAGTCCATTTTTCGACGTCACTTTTTGTTTGTTAGCGAACGGGGTAGAGAACAAAGAGGGGTAGAAAAAATGACTCGATTTCTGTTTTCCATGGTTTTTTTCATATTTCTCTTTACATTGCTCTTGTTGTTATTGTTGTTACGTTTCAATGTTACTCTTCTATCTTATTGTATTTTTTTATTCTTGCTCTTCTAACTTATTGGCTATATGGGCGAAGAGAAGCAAAATTAGACGTCAAAAAAAAAACATCGTATGAATGCAAGGAATTTTTGGTAGCAACTTCAAAAGAGAATTAAGAAAAATAGACGTCCTTAATTTCACCGTGTGAATTAGCACTTAAAGTTAACAATAAAAATTTTTTAAAGTGAGAAATTTTTTAAACACTTACCTGTCAAATTAATGAGGGCCGCTGTTAAGTGTCTTAAAAGCTCTGGGCGTAGCTTTTGTGTGGCGTTAATTGGTATTCAGAAGAAATTATCCTCAATGCTGACTTTCATCAGGGGAGTCATGCAGAGATTGGATTAGTTGTTGATATATGGCTCAAAAGATCTGGTATTTGGTCCAGTGAAACAGATGAATTGGCTAAGAGCAGCAGATTTACTCTTCTTGTGAGTCCAGGGCTTTTGTGTTTCGTCAATTGTCCTTTCACTGCAACCTTTTGTACTAAGGTAGGCTTCCCACATCATTTATATTGACTTGCCTCAGGAGAGTCATGCAGACATTGAGTTAGTTATTGATATATGATACAAAAGATCCATCAAGTGTCGTGGTGCCAATCTTTGGACCAGATATTATCTATCTATCTACTTGTTGAATTAATCCTGAATGTTGAATAATCTTGCAGTTATTTCATTGGATGGATGTCTGAAATTAATAGAAATGAGTAAGGTTAGTAATTTTTTTTTTCTTTTTTTTTTTTTTGAGAAACAATTCATGTTTATGTCAAAAACGACCGAACTGAATGAGTTCGACACAAGTATATATTTGTCCTCTTCTTGACAGCTGAAGCAGAATGTATTGTGGGGAAGATCTAGCCTACCAGCCCATCACCCAATGACCCGCCAATAACACGACCAAGCGCGATTTTCTCTTCATATTTTTGTTTACTATTTATCGACTGAATATAATTTTAATGCGTTTGGTTTTTTTTTAAACTTAAATGAGTTTGATCATAGCTTTGTGTCAAAAACGACAGACTGAATGAGTTTGATCCAAGTCTGAGGACAAGGAAGAGACAGTTTTTCACCAGCTCTCTGAGTGGCCAGTATTGCACACTAGGCGATAGAAAATTCTGGGAAAATACATATTAGAAGACTTATTAGAGGTATCACTGATTGGTATACGAGGCCTCATGTGGTACCTCAACGCAATGGGTTGGATCTAGACGACTGATCACTGGATCTAATATTGTATCCAAGCCTGTTTCATAGGTTAGAACTCGAACGTCTAGAGTTGTATCTATCAAAACAGAATCTCATGATTCCACTTGATTACCGTATACCCCATTTAATTGCCCATCGGTTAAATAGCTTTATTGTATATATACCTCAAATATTGAATCCCCGTTTTTAACACTAATTTTCACACAAAAGTCCACGCTTAATTAACTTTCGTTTAATTACCTATTTCGGGTAATTACCCACAAATATTTTCCCAAAAATGAAATTTACCATAAAATATCTTCGTTTATTTGCCCCAAACTAAAAAGTATATATTTATGCAACTCTGCAATCGAATATATATACTACATATGAACCTTATGTATTTAATTTTTGTAATATGAAGTGTTTTTGTTATTAATAAAATATTTGATTTGAAGAAATACAAATGCATGTGCGTTTTACTTCAAGTAATTATGTATGTACAGTCAAATCACGATAATTCGTACACCGATAAATCGTAATTCCCGATAATTCGTAATAAACTGTCGGTCCCTTGAGAAAATCTCGTTAATTCATAAAATTTCCATACATTTTGGTCCCCTCGCTAATTCGTAATTTTTTTCATATAAAATCTTCTTTACCTCTTATAAATAAATCGTAATTGTTTGCTAACTACCACTTATAATTCGTAATAAAAACAACAGAAATATGAAAATAATGATTTTTTTGTTTACCGCTATTTATTTTTTTGCGTGAGTTTTTGCTTTTGCTTGTGTGTGAGTTTATTTTCTTAAGATCAGTTTGTTAATGAATAATAATCAAAAATGTTAAAGCGCGCGCATAAAACTCAGTCAGTGTTGCAAAAACAACAAATTTTTATTTTGTATTTTATTTTTAACAATTTTTTGTTTTTTTTTATCCTTTTAGTAAATAAATTGAAAAACCCCGTTAATTCGTATTTATTTTATTTTAACCCCGTTAAATCGAAACCACGCTAAATCAAAAACCCCTATAATTCGTAAGAAATGGCCGGTCCCTTGCGATTACGAATTATCGGTATTTGACTGTACTACATACCAAACTGCGTTCAGATAAATGCATTTCTAAAGGTATTTAAGCGTATTCTCGGAATTACCGTCTTCGCTTTAATACTTTTCTCGGATACTTACCCCAAAAATCATGACATTTTTGATGAGGCAATTATCCGAGGTTTACTGTAATTGTAGGTAGCAAGCTGCCACTTAACTAACCAAATCTTGTTTTCGGTCTGAAAGGCTGTATTGTGCTTCGGTAAACGGAAGTAATATACTGCGTAAGGCCGTGAAAATTGCCGTACTGAAAAAAAAAACATTTTTAGAGTCCATTATTTATGGAAATGAACCAGTTAATTCACCACCAAGAGTGCGCGAATTAAAGCCTATTTCCCAGGTTTTAATTTTTAATAATTTTTACACAGTACAATTTATTTGCATTTAACTTATATGTATGCACAAATTGTATTAAAACAAATTGTTGGACTAATTTTTTTTAACTGCTTGTCATTAGTTATTTTTACCAATTTCATTGAATCCACAAAATTTGTTAGATTTTCCTATAAATTTGTTTTCTTCGCGGCAAATAGGGAAAAAGCAGAAATTGTACTATAAAAAATTGTTGAATTACATTTTTGCTAACTGCTTCACGTTAGTGATTTTTAACAATTTCATTGGTTGGTGCAATTTTTGAATCATCAAAATTGGTTACATTTACCTATTTATGACCTATTTCCTACCTGCGAAAGAAAACGTTCGACTTACAATTTATATTGAAAACAACAATAAAATACGAAAATTTGTTTTTGTTTTCAATATAAATTGTAAGTGGAACGTTTTCTTTCGCAGGTGGGAAATAGGCCATTAGATTTTCTTCCTTTTAGCAACCTGCAGGGAGAATTCAGAAATTTTACTATAACTAATTGTTGGATTAAATTTTTTAACTGCTTCACGTTAGTGATTTTTACCAATTTTATTGGTTAGTGTAATTTGAATCTTCAAAATTGGTTAGATTTGCCTATAAGTTTTTTTCTCTTCATAACAACCAACGAAATCTGCTCGCCAACTGTATTGATATTTTTCATTGCAAATTTGTATCTGGGGACAACGGACTAAATAATTAAAAAAATATATACGAGTATGTTCTACAATCCACGTGAATTTAAAACGAGTAGAATTGCCATAGCATTGTTGTTATAATTACATATTTCCAACAACAATTTTATGGCAATTCCACTGATTTTAATTTCACGTGGAATGCAGAACATACCCGATAGTCTTTTTAATGAAAATTCAAATATTACATGCTTGTAAAATAAATACCCGTTGAAACTAACTATAATTTAAATTTTACTATATTATAAAATATTAAAACTTGTCACCATGAACTACGGTGCACTTTTCTAAAGAATTTACATTTACAATTTATTTTCTAATGCCATTAAAGTTTTGCCCATATTCTAAATCTAAAACACATTAAAGGTATTCACATCAGTTTTTTTCTTGTTGGAAAAATGGAAAAATGTAATTTTTTTACAACAAATACAGGGAAAAAATTTCACCAAAAGTTGAATTTAAAAACTCAACTTTAGGTGGAATTTTTTTTCCTGTGCTTGTTGTAAAAAATTTACATTTTTCCATTTTTCCAACAAGAAAAAAACTGATGTGAATACCTTTATTATTTCTTCAGGCCATGTGTTGTTTTGTCTATAAATATTTGGTTATTTAAGATTTAAAATGTTGAAAATCATGTTTGTATGCAATTCAACCTATAAATGCCAGTTACTACTTACTATCTTACCGTTGAAACGATAAAAGCAAATTTTTACATTTGCCAGAGCAATTATTTACATATTTATTTCTTTTTTTTGCGAATGGGTGCGATTGAAATCATAAATAAATGAAATATTACAATAAATAATAAATAAACATATTGCATATGAACAAAGAATTTCAACAAATAAAAACAAAAATATTTTAGAATTTCAATAAGTAAAAAAATTTAAACTAAAAAAATTTAGTCAAAAATATATTTTTTAAATTTTTCATGCAACTGAAGTTTAGTTACTAAACTATTCGTATCAGCAGCCCTGCAGGAGAATAGGCGATAATTGTCTAAAAGCTACTAGTATAACTACTAGAATAGCAAGAACTAGTGCAAAATGGGTTAAAGTTGTTGTGTAAAATTACTAGTGCTGATGAGTACTAGTATATGAAGTAGTCCCAAGGCACCATATTGCAAAACAAATTTTAACTGTCTAACAGAGCTCTTGCACTGTATGAAAATTGGTATCATATAATTACTAAAATTTTAGCTTGATTTAAAAATAATTATAATTAAATAATTATAATTACCCTAGTTCTAGTGTATTTCTGGTGATATTGTCAATGAACGCGTCAATAGTTTGTTTTTCTTTTTTATTATGTTGTGCAATAATATTAAATAAATATATGTAGACGAGGGTCACTAAAATCTTCGGTTCAAATATCTCCATATAATCGTAAAAGAACTACCTTCTCAATAGTGCTAAAGTCTACTGATAGATTTTGAATGACAACCCTATGTTATTTGTCAATAGGCATTTGCATTGGCTGGGGTACACCTAGTCAGTAGCACTATTGACAATGTCATCACTAGAAAATCACTATAAGTTTACTATTGACAACGAGAGCGATATATCGATATTGTAGACTAGAGCCCCTAAAATTTACTAGTGAATCTTTGGTGCCAATGTTTCCATGTAGTCCCGAAAGAGGTACTAAGTCAGTAGTGATATAGTCTAGTGGTGGATTTTCAATGACAAGCTAATGTTAAGTGTCAATAGATGATACCATTGGCTGGGGTACACCTGGTCAGTAGTGCTACTGACAACGCCACTAGTAAATCGCCACAATTTCACTATTCGCACTTTCTGCAGGGTAAGTACATACATACATACATACACACATGCACATAATCGTATATACATACATACACATAACAATTAAAAGGTGTCTGTTCAATTAAATGATATGCGATCTCCTTGACACTAAGTAAGTTCAGAAAAAAATAAATCGCACCTTTTGATTGATAAACTGCTGTAATGGGGCAAGTATCGATTCACACTTTATTACACCATGAACGGCAAGAGTCTGAAAGCAAAAACTACACATCTTTGTAAAATCAAAAATTTTTTTTCAAACGCCCACACGAACACACAATTCAATCCCGTATTAAATACTTTTGAATTTGTATGAAAGGCTGACAGACTGGCTGGATAAATTCAGGTGCACACAAACAAACACAATTTTCATGACCAATAACAGACTTACATATCGTTACCTTAATATAGAAAGACCCTAACTCCTTATTTATTTTAAATCGCTTTTTTGTATATTTCGATAGAAGAACATCTAATGTATCGAAAAATGTAAAAATCTCGATTTCAAAAAAATAATGAGTTAGGGCCTTTCTATATTAAGATATCGATATGTACATTCATAATTACTAGTGCATTCAACATTGTGTATTTTATTGAGGTTGTTATCTTACCAAAACGATCTTCCTTCCTTCCAATAACAACACCAGGAACACAACAAAAAATTAAAAAAAATAAAACATTGACAATTAAAATACAGGATTATATTACACATGGTGAGATTTGTAATAGGTAGAAGACCGAAATACTCTTTCAGTAATTATTTTTTTATCTCGATCATTCATGATCCGCTGTTACACTTAAAATATCTTGAGATTAAAAAAATAATGATTATAATTAAAATTTAATTTCATTCTGTTTAATGCGTGATATGAACCCTAGGAAGTCTTGCCCTTTTCAGGAATAAATTTGATTTTCCAAAATGAGTTTGGTCAAAAATATTTTACGATTAGCTAAGAGAATACTATATATTTGATATAAAAATAAATACATGTTAATCATATTATCAATTAAAAATTTAATTGCTTTAATTAAAAATGTAATTATTATTATTAAAATTTTCACGGATTTAATCAAAAATTTAATTGATTTAATAAAAAATTTAATCGATTCATTTATTAAGTCAAATGTAAAAATTAATTGATATCGAATCTAAAAAATGTATTTGTTGATGGTTCAGCATATCGAACTTAAATTTTTGACTAAAATCGATTACTTGCGATCGTAAATAGTCGACTTTCGTCAATAAAGCAAAGTCCAAAAAATGTGTCGCTTAAGCTATTTTAGCGGTTATGGCTCGATATCTTCCCTACCATGTCAAGCTATCCAATATGCAAATTTGTAGAAGAACTGTCAATTGTGAATTTAAAGTCAGCGTATTCCTAAAACTGCCAGTCTTAAAATATTTCTTATTGAGTTATCTATCGTCCATGAGAACTTCAGCAGTTTGAAACGAGTCATATGTTGTAAATTAGGGTACCAAGATAACGAATTTAAAAAACTATTTTTGCATATTCGATAGTTTCACGTGGTACGGACGATATCTAGTAGACCCCTGCACAAGATCACTCACAAGAACTTTTAAGATGAGGGATTTTTAAAAAGCTGTACAACAGCGAAATCTTATAAAACAAACGCTAAACAACAATGTTTGCAAGATATTTGTTTGAGTTATTGCAGGTATAGGAGTAAAGAAGAAGTTACTTCGTGACGGAATAATTTGTGATGCTTGATTCTTCATACGCATGGGCGCGTATACAAACGTCATGCATGTACATACGCACGCACATTGTATGTATCATCTTTTATTTTTCTGAGCACATACAAACGCACACACATGCATTGACATTAGTTGTATGCGCTTGTTTAAAAAAAACCACCCTTAAACACATAACAGCTTGCCATCTACATCTTACACACACACACTCAAACGTACAATATGCAAAATAACAAGCATACACGCATCAACATTACTTTTTTTGAGTGTTTGTAAGAACAAGAAGTCTCCGTGACATCGCTTAAAAACACCCATATATATGTATAATGCATGCTACGACAATACATTTAAAAAACAAGACGTATTTACATTTCAAGACTATTTACGCAGCCCTCTATTATCTAGATGCATTTCGTTGCAGCTAAAGCCCCGTTCAGACTATTATACTTTCATCACATTTTACGATACAGAAATCTACATACATTCGTTGCGACTGTCAAAAAAATCTAACGTAAAATCACATACTGTGTTCAGACCATCACACTTCAAATCAAATGTGTAATACAAGTAGAAAACAAAACAGCTGTTCAATGAAAATGTCTGCGCTATTCACTTACTAGCGGCGGCAAAACGGTTTCATGCAGGCCGGGACGTGCCGACACTTGAAAAAATTCAGCAGTTAAAAATATTCTATGTAAATAACAGAAAAAATTTAAGAAAATATATTACAAAAACGTTAAAAAATTATGTCAACGAAATATACTTCCATACGATTCACTTATTCAAAATTTTGAGCCGATATACATATGACAAAACATTACATCAATGACGACACGCTATCGGCGGCGAAACAGCCGACTTGGAAGTTTGGTTTGTGTGAAAATGCAACCCTGATCTAATGAAAAGTATTATCGTTTAGAAAATTTTCTAAAAACGAAAAAGTCTTATGGGATGTCAAAATTTGTATCGTATTTGTATTATTTGCCACTTTGATGACATTTTGCGTTCAGACTATAACACTTGCACGTATTATTTGAATTTTTGACAAGTATAAATACAAAGTATAATAGTCTGAACGCGGCTTAAGCAACACCTCAATTCAAAAGGAGTGCAATTCTCAATAGATTATTGAGAATTGCAAAACAATTATAATAGGCTAACAAAAATCAACAAAATAGGCAACATATGCGCCTCAAATGCGCCTGTTGGTGATGGAAAATTTCATGAAAAGAATATGCTTGTGCATGCGTAGCCTTGGCTAACATGGCTTTCCATTATTAATGACATTCCCTCCTCCTTTAGAACTAAATAACCCTCCGATGATTTCGCTTAAAAATACTCGCTTGTTACTTATCAAAATGAAACCTCTTATTGCAAGACCCTTTACAAAAATAAATGGTTAAAAAACTTCAATAAAAATTAAAAATCGCAACAAACATTTGCCTGTTTCTCTTAAACGAAACACCAAAAAAAAAACATTTAAATGTTTTCATTGTTACTGCTGGTGCTGCTGCTGCCATAACCCACTTTTAATTTCTCATCCCCATATGAAACTTGGAAAAAAATATGTCTTTGTTTTTACAACCAAACCTCCTGTGTCTTTCAATATAAGGATAAACATATTTATATATAAAAAAAAACGAACATCATTTATATGTAATAAAAAAACATTTCGAATGTTAAAGAAAAAACATGGTAATAAGATATTTTTTTATTGTAACATGTTGAGGATCAGCAATCAGTAAGATCTCTGATCGCAAAATTTTAACAATACGCCTGCCATGTGCATTTTTGGCTCACATATACTAAAAAGGAACTTCTGGTCTTATAGAGGACGTTTAAGGTAGAAATGGGAAATATGAAGAACAGGCATCTACTCAAATGTGCACATATTATTAAAATATGTATGTATGTGTAACAAAATCAATGTTGAAAATTTTTTAAAAGGTTAATTCAAGTGTTTAAAATTAATAACTTCCTTATTGTGAATTATCTTCAATAAGATATAAATCGATAACGTTACCTTAAATGAAAAATCAAGAAACTAAACTTGTTTTAATTTTCCGCTATCAAAATAGGAAGTTACTTCATTTCATTTTCGTTATCGTTTCGGAATATATTCTGACTAATTTTAAAATGATGCAAGAAAGTCGTAACGCAAAAAAAGCACATTTTGTATGAGAGAGATAAAAAAAGAAGTACAACACCAAAACTTGATAAAAAAAAACCACAATTTTCGGTTTATGACATAAGTAAACGTACTGAAATCCCATTCAGTTTATACGATTGACATATTACTTAATTTGTTTCCGTACGATTGTCGATACGATCACGGATGTGACGATTTGAGCCCTGTACCTGGATTCACTAGCTTTTATTACGATAATCGTATCGTTATAATAAATATAACGAAAGTTTATCGACTTTGCTATTCATTAATATATTTAAACGATATTCGCTGTCGGTTGGAGAACAAAAAAATTAAGTCACAAAATCAAACTTGCTGAGTTTTTCTTTATTATTCTTTGTGCCTTTCGCTTATTTTCAAATTTTCTATACAGAGCTACCACATAATATTGAATTAAATGGTGAATAAGATAAAGCAGGAGACTATCGTAAAAAAGAAATTACAGAATCACGTTATCGTTATCGCAAGCGAATAAATATGTCGATAAATATAACGATTTCCGGTTCGCAAAAAGTTACAGAATCCAGTACCTGGTCTAAGTTAAATAAATATGTATAGTAAACATTATTTTGAGAAAGCGTGTAGAAGTGGGATTATACAGGGTGGGCCAAAAGAAACCAAGGGGTGTAAAAGTTTAATAACTTTTTTGTTTATTAATTTTTTTTTATTTTTTCTTTCAGATTATATAGACAACACTTGGAGAATTTATAATGGAGAGGTTCACAACTGAACAGAGAACCAGAGCAATAGAATTTTATTATTTAAACCAGAGATGAAAATTTGATTATGAGTGATGAAGCTTATTTTCATTTGAATGGCTTTGTTAATAAGCAGAACTGTAGGTTCTGGGGTTCTCAAAATCCAAGAGTCATTCATCAACGCCAATTGCACCCCATCAGGTGTACAGTATGGTATGGGATCACATCTGAAAATGTCATTGGGCCCTACTTCTTCGAGAATGAAGATGGAAGTGCTGTAACCGTAAATGGAGAGCGGTATCGGTTTATGATAGAAAATTTTTTACGTCCTGCTCTTGAAAACAGACCTGGTATGTGGTTTCAGCAGGACGGAGCCACTGCCCATACTGCCCGAGACACAATGGCACTTTTAAGTCAAATTTTTGGAGAGCGAATAATTTCTCGAAATTCGGAAATTATTTGGCCAGCGCGATCGCCAGATTTGACAGCACCCGACTATTTTCTTTGGGGTTTTTTGAAGGAGCGAGTGTATGTGAACAAGCCAGAGACAATCCTTGAACTCAAGGCAAACATTGTTGCAGAAATTCGAACGCTACAGCCACAAGTTTTGAAAGATGTTATGGAAAATGCTCTAAAAAGAGCCCATCAGTGCGAAGCTAAAAACGGTGGTCATTTAAGAGACATCATTTTTCATACTCAGTGTAAAAAAATTTCCATTTTGTATATTATATAATCTGAAAGAAAAAATAAAAAAAAGTTAATAAACAAAAAAGTTATTAAACTTTTACACCCCTTGGTTTCTTTTGGCCCACCCTGTATATAGAGTTGCCGTATTTTTATTCTATGGAAATACTACCCCCAAATTACTGTAATTATTGTACGGTTAACATCACTGGTTCAAGTGATTACACTTCAGTGTTGTCGGATTAGTAAAATTATACCCAAATTGAAGGTATTTTTCTGAAAAATGGGTATTCAAAATTGATTTGAGATGGGTAATAGGCCGGCGGCATTTTTCATACTTTTATTTTCCATTTGAAATTACTGCAACATTCATACTTCTCTTAAAGAAAAGGGCAAACATTTTATTCCGCTTAAATTGTTCTTTACAACGAAATACAATTTGCTATCGTGAATTTCCCAGGAATTTTTGTTCACAAATAACAAAAATATATGTATATGAAAAATTGCACCAACAGTAGGGTTTGCAAATAGTCGCAGATTTTCATAATCGAGATTACGATTAAAAAATATGCGATTAATCGCGATTATCGGTTAAACGCAATTAATCAAGAAAATATACTATTATAAGTTTTTCTGAAACCAAAAGAAATTGCGTCATGAGTTTTAGTCGAACTGTATGGGTTTAGTCAAAGAAATTTATTTATTTTGTCTCGAGTTCGCGTTTTAATTTAATTTTTCAATTATATTATATTTTTTTTTTTTTTTTTGAGAAAATTTGTAAAGGATGTAAAATTAAATCCGTAAATCAGAACTTCTGGGTATCAAAAACAATACGAATTGTGAGTAATCAATCTTTTGATAGGAAACTTTTTCTAGGACGAAGTATATCGATGGTCTCCTCGAAATTGAGGTTTTCACTGATTCTAGTATATGTATTTCACACAAATACACCTCGTCGCAAAAATTTATTGCAATAGTGTAAAAACTAACGTTTTTCCAAGCAGTTGAACAAAGCATGCAGTTGTACTGTGCATTATTATGTTTTTACATTCTCCTGTTCATAATACCTACTTTTTTCCCTGGGGAGTTTTTATTCCCGTATTTGTTAAAAAGAGGGAAAAACAAATTCATAATAAGAGAAAAATTAAAAGTGAGAAAACTCGTGCGGAATTTTTGTTTATGATTGGGCGGAATATTTTTTATACCGTTTTTTAAAATGTTTAAAATGTCACGTGCGCACACTTATAACTAGGGAAAGGATTTTCATGCATTTAAAATCACGTTTTATGTAAGTACATAAAATATGCAATAAAAATTTAAAAATTTGTGCTTAAAACTAATAAAATATGCATTTATCAACTTTTTTTCAACATTTAACAGCATTAAAAACTTTAAAAAATTAGCTTCATTGCTTTCTTAACAAACATTTTGTCATTAAAAACTTAAAAAATATAAAAAGCTTAGCTTCAATGCTAAGCTTTAAACTTTAACTTTAAAAAATCAGCTTCATTGCTTTCTTAACAAACATTTTGTCATTAAAAGCTTAAAAAATATAAAAAGCTTAGCTTCAATGTTTTCTTAAGAAATATTTTGTCAAATTATGTGGAAAACAAAATAAAGTTAAGTCGAACTTTTACTTAGTACGTTCATGAATGAATAAATTTGATTAAATTGTCAAAGGTAAATCTTTTAAAATTTTTTCTGAAAAAAACTTTTATGTTATAAATATGAATGTTGCACTTCAGCAAAATTTACTTAAGCTGGATTCACCCATTGTTTCTGAACACAATTTTTGTCCAGACAAAATTTTTTTTTATATGTAGTTTGACTTCTCTCTTCTTGAGAGAGAGAAAACATTTTTTAGGAACAACTCTCAGTTTGAATTGGTTAAATTTTATATTTTGTACGGACAAAATCAAACAGAGCTGCCAAGTATTATAATTTTTCAGCAAAAGTTGAACTGAGCTGCCACATCATGTTAGTCCCGGTTCACACGTTTCAACTTTTGTTGGTCAACTCGTAATTCAGCTGTAAGAAAAAAAAAAATATTTGTACTTTCGTCTCCGTCTTTCTTACAGCTGAGTTGCGAGTTGAGCAACAAAAGTTGAAACGTGTGAACAGGGACTTATATGAATAGAAATAAAGAAAATTTAAAAATAAGACATATACATATGAAGTTAAAAGAAAGGATTGCAATAAACAGTTAAAAAGACACAGCGAATTGTAATCATTTGACGATGTGCTGCCACTTGTAAAATTAATACGCATCGTTTGCACACGTATTTCATATGGCAGCTTTGATTTTCCAGACAAAATGTTCGAAATGGAAGAATCGTGCTTCAGAAAACTATCAGTAAAAAATTTTTGTCTGGACAAAAATTTTGTTAGGAAAAAATGGGTGAATATTTAATGAAGCTTTAAATGCTGCTATATCGTTTGTGGAATATTCAGTTTCTAAATTTTCATTGTTAGAACTATTTATGCAATTTGTTGCATATTTTTTAAGTCCATAATTTTTATTGTATAGCTATTTCTAATTTATTTTTAATCTCTTCACTTGTTTTGCCTTTCAAAGCACAATTTTTTTTTTTCATTAAAGTCTGCAACATGCAAAGGAGCTTTCAAAAACACTTTATATCCACATTGAATTCATGCGAAATGAGTAGAAAGCGCTGAAAAAAATACACAAACATTTTTGGGTTTAAATGGGCTATTATCCCATGCTCTAGTTTAGTTTTTTAATTTTCAATGGCATTGGTATTCTTGACTTAAGCCACGGTATTGAACTTTTCATATGAGTTGAAGGAGCCATACGGTGTTTTTGAATATCGAATAATATCACAAAAAAATACGATTGTAAATTTTTCCTCTTTTTTGTTCTTACACAGTCGTAAAACCTGCAGCTTTTAAATACTTTGTAACTAATCAAAAAACCAAAACTTGATTTATAGCATGAAAAAACTAAAAAAATTTATTAAAAATATACATTTATAATGAAATATGCAAAAATATGTATTTATTATAAAATATGCACTAACAAATCGATGCCATTTTGTTGCAAATTTGTTGATTCGCAAAGATATTTTGTTTACGTTGATCTACGACCAACGACAGAATATATGTATGTATTTACATGAAAATCCTTTCCCTACTTATAACTATACCCTGTATTAGTATTTTTTTTTTTTTGTTTTGGTAATAATGCGACGTCCCAAGATACACAAGCTGCACCTATCTGCCAACCGAATGAAAAATTTGAGAAATTTTTGCGATATTACGACATTTTTGATATAAAATTGGAAGAATATTTTTTTTTTAATGCATGTATATTATTTATTGCATCTTCAAATATGAACTAACAATAAGTATTCAAATCTGAAATCTAAAGTATAATTATTAGGCCCAACCAGGGCGATTTCTCGCCAAACGTGGCGATTTTTCAAATTGTTTGGCGTCCAAATTTTTGGTTTGGCGACATGGCGATTTTTCTGGCGATAAATAAACTTGTTGGCGATTATTATGGCTATTTTTTAACAAAGTTTAACACCAAAATTTGTATAATTCAAGAAAATTAGTTTGTTGAAGGAGTAGTTTCAAAAGTAAATCCTACCAAAACTCGTCTGTAAGAAGTTAAAACAATTTGATTTTATGATGATTTTTCTTACATTTTGGAATTTGGATGACAAAAATTTACAAAAAATAATTTTTGGCGAGTTTATTTCCAATTTTGGCGATTTTCTGATAAATTTTGATACGATCATTTTATAAAAATTTATATTAAAAAAGTGTTATATAAAAACAAATTTATTATCAAATATTTACTAAGAAAAACTACATAAAACTGATTTTTGGCGATTTTTAAAATAAATTTGGCGAAATAGGTTGGAAAAAATCTGACAACCCTGGGCCCAACCAATGTCGGACATAAGCTTAGTGATAGTTATTAATAATACATAAGTAGTGATAAGCAACAAAAAGAAAAAAAGTGTTTTCAAGCAACTTCATCATCTGGAGTGTTGAATATTAGAGCCCGTGTATCTCTCTTTTTTAAGCGGATGTGTCCAGTAAAGTTCAAAATATTACGAGCAAGCGGATTGGGATTTGACTCGAGTTTTGTTAGATATTTGCCTGCGTATTTTGCAATTTCTTCAGTCACTAGTGGCATATTCAAATCACGATGTATATTTGAATTTTTGATGTACCATGGAGCCGATGTTATCATACGTAAAATTTTGTTTTGCTTTCGTTGGATTTTCTCGATATTGGAAGCTGAAGCAGTGCCCCATAGTTGAATTCCGTAACACCATATTGGTTTCAAAATCGACTTGTATATTAAAAGTTTACAGTCTAGGCTAAGCGTTGAATTTCTACCAATCAGCCAATGTACCTGAGTTAATTTAAGTTTCATTTGTGATAGCTTAGAATCAATGTGGTGTTGTTTCCATGTAAAGGCCCAACTATAATATGAATAAGCTGGCTTAAGCTAATGTCAGAATTGAACGATAAGTCTGTCAAATGCTTAAACAATTCAGATGTGACTTTTAGGTGGCTATAATGTACTTACATGCACTTAAGTATTATTTAGCCACAGCTGCACATCTAGGTATTGTCAATAATTTTGTAGTAATTTTGTTTCTTCTCATAACTCCTAAATGAATGCAATTCAATCAAACTAACTTGAAAGAATGTCCTAATCTATTAAAAATTCACATATAAATATATCCATCACCTTATTACTTGTTTTATTTGTTTTGCCTACTAAAAAGTACAACAGTGAATATACATAAGTAAATACATGTGTATGTGTGTATATGTGTATTGTAAAACAAACAATGAAAATAAAAGTTTTGCTTTATTTTCCGAGTTTAAAATAAGAAACAATAAAAAAATATTTAAAATCAATGAATATTTTCTGCTGCTGCTTGTTTGAGTTTAAAAAATGCACAAACAGTTGTTTCCTTACGGAATGTGCGTTCAGTTTGGCACTTTACTTAAGCAAATGACATTTGGCGAAACTTGACGAAAAGTTTGTTAAGTACATTATAGTTTGCCACATGCGTTTTATATGTAACCGCACAGTTGCTTAAGCTAGCTTATTCATATTATAGTTGGGCCTAAGTCGTTGATCAAGGTGTATATCAAGATATTTCACATATGAATGTTGAGAAACAACTTGATTGTTAATCCGAATGGGGGAACAAGTATATCTTCGTAAGGTAAATGTTACTTGAACACACTTTTGTTCATTTACCTTGATTCTCCATAAGTTTAACCAAAGCTCCATCTGGCTAATGTGTTCCTGGAGTTTGCGGGATGCCTCATCAGGGTTTTCGTGCATACTAAGGCAGGCTGTATCGTCGGCAAATGTGGAAGTATGGATACTACTGCTCACAGGCACATCACAAGTATAAATCAAATATAAAACTGGTCCCAGTATACTCCCCTGTGGCACACCGGATGAAATAGCTTCAGGCCTACTCGTAAAGTCTCCTTCCACAACACTGAACTTACGGGAAATAATGTAACTTTCCAAAAGATTTAAAATGTTTGTTGGTAAGTAAGTCTTCAATTTTAAAATTAGGCCTTCATGCCACACTTTATCAAATACCTGGGAAATGTCAATAAACAGCGCAGAACAATACTTCTTTTCTTCAAATGTTCTTCTTATAACTTGAACCAATCTATGCGTTTGTTCAATGGTACTATGCTGACTTCTAAAACCAAATTGATGGTCTGGTATGCACCCACTACTAATTAGAATTGGGGACAATTTTGTTTTGAGCAGTTTTTCGAAAAGCTTTGACATAGTTGATAGTAGACTTATTGGCCAATATGACTCAGCCTTGGTTAGATCTTTGCCCGGCTTTGGAATTATTTTAACCTTGGCAAGCTTCCAGCCGTGTGGATAATACTCCAGTCGTAAAATGGCATTTAAAATGAATAACAGGATTCTCATTGCAATACGAGGCAAGTTCATCAGCATCTGGTTACTAATTCCATCAATACCCGGAGCTTTCTTCGGGTTGAGTTCGGCAATTAATTTTTGTAAATCACGCATCTTAAACTTTATGTGTTGAGGGGGTAGAGCAACTACACTCGGCAAATCAGCAACACCAGTACATATGTTTGGCGTAAAAACGGATTTTAAGTGCTCAGCAAATATTTTACCTTTTTCAGTATCGCTTCTTGCCCAACCTCCGGTAGATGCGCGTAGAGGTGGCTTATACTCAGCGGGTGTTTTAAGCTTTCTAGCAGCGCGGAGTAATTAGATGCTGGTGTGACATTAAGACCTTCCAGATAATTTTCAAGTGATGCAGTTTTTTCAGATGCAAGCAACTCTTGGAGTCGTTTAGTGCACTCTTTAAATCTGATTTTATTTTGTGGTGATCTGTGCTGTTGCCTGCCATTCCCTTCTAGCTCTTCTTTTTTCACGTACGAGACGTTCAATGTCTGTAGAATAAATTTTATTAAACCCAGTCTGTGGATGGGAGATAGTGGCATGTTCAGCAGCCTGTTTAATATTTTCGCTGAGATTGGCAATGTTAGATTCAATATCATCGGGTGTTCTAAACGTTTTGTGTTCCGTACAATGACTACTGAGATATTTTTTGAACCCCAGCCAATTAACACGATTGATCATCTTCACATATGGGTCTGCTAAGTTACTTCTTAATGGGCTACAAATTGTAATGATCGTCGGAGAGTGATCGGATGAGAGATCAAGAGAAGCTTCAATTTGTATTAAATCCCTAGAGATATTTTTTATGACGCCGAAATCTATAACATTCGGAATTTTTTGTATGTCAGTAGGCCAATAAGTGGACTATGTATATGGAAGAATATAGTAAAATAAAATAATAAATTTAATAAGTCCTTAATTTAGATTTTAATTATCGTTTTACCTTATAATACTTTTATTGTATTAATGTGTAGGAAAATAAAATAGATGCACATCGAATATAAATAATTTCTTGTTTTGTATAAGTTTCTGAGCATACTTGCTTATTCTATTGGAATTTCCAAAAAGCTTTATGTAAATTCTCAAATGATTTTTGAAAGTATGCTCTTAAGATAATAGGTTTATAGACATGTTTATTCCAAATATATCGAACTATAACCGTCAAAAAAGCTTAAGTGACATATTTTTAACTTCGTTTTTTATGAAAATCAATCATTTATGATCGTAAATAATCGATTTTGGTCAAAAAATTAAGTTCGAAAATTTTGTCGCTTAGGCTTTTTTGGCGGTCATGGCATCATATATTTTGTATTAAAACTTTAAATTTTAATTTTTTATGAGTTGAATTTGAACTGTATAAATTCTTTGCTTAAAAAAGGGAAAAATTTTTAATCGTAATCGAGCGATTAATGGTTTCGATTACGATTACGATAAAAAGGTGCGATTAATCGCGATTAGGATTACGATTATAATCGCTGTGCAAACCCTAACCAACAGGTTTACTTTTCATTGAACATTTTTATTTTGGTTTAAACAATTTTATTTTGGTTTAAACAATTTTATTTTTATACTTAATCGTGTCTGTCACGACTTTCGAACGTTTTCAATTAGAATGAAAATTTCCGAATCGCAAAAAAAAAGATTTGGTGTCTGCATACTTCCGAATATTTTCGCAAAATTGGTTGCTAATGTGGGCATGTTTTTCATGTCCCCTTTTCTATGTATTAAAACCAAATATATATTGGTTTAAATTTCCGAATTAGGTAGATGAGATATCAAGCCTAATTTCAAAAAAGATTTCGTTTAAATTAAATTAATTTTAACGTGGAATAAAGGCGATTCTATTTACTTTCACATTGCTTGGTGCAGTCGAAAGTAAAACGAAAAAATTATTCGGAAGTGAATGTTAGGACACCAAAATATGCGGAAAAGATTCACTTTCACACGGATGTGAAAGTCATGACAGACACGAATAACTAGTTTCACGATTCCGAAAGAAAACGTTCGACGGAAAATTTATATTGAAAACAACAATAAAATATGAAAATTTGTTCTTCCACCAGTTCTAAATATTTTTACTCTTTTTAGAAGAATTTTATTTTGTTTCAAACAATTTAATTTTTATATATTGAATGGCCTGTTTCACGATATCGAAAGAAATTATCGACTGAAAATTTATATTGAAAATAACAACAAAAATATGAAAATTTCTTTTTATTCGTGTAACAGGTCATTAAATATGTAAAAATCAAATTGTCATAACCAAAATAAAATTGTTCAATCAAGAGTAAATGTATTTGGAATTGGTGCAATTTTTTTATTACAACTGGAAGAAGCAAACAAATGGAAATTAGCGCAAAGAAACAGAAAGAAACAGAAAGAAACTAATTTAAATATAAATTTATTGTATCCAGATTATTTACGCATTATAGAGGTAACAAGAAAAATACTCTTATTCCTCTCTTCTTGTTGGAGGTTTTTCGTTTATGGTGGGCTTCGGAAAGATGTGGTCCGAGGTTACGAGGTGGCAATTGCTCAATGAACGTTCAGCGAATTGTTTTCAGAAATATTTTTAACATGCAAGAACACAGAAACACTTCTAACCATTTGTACTATTTCCTTAGAATGTTTGGTGTAACCTCCAGCA
Organism: Tachina grossa; assembly: GCA_949987645.1. NCBI lineage: Eukaryota > Metazoa > Arthropoda > Insecta > Diptera > Tachinidae > Tachina > Tachina grossa. The sequence continues at coordinate 152,596,529 of OX465276.1, forward strand.
ATGGAAGTATTTTACCGCATTCTATTTTTGAAATAATAATTAATATTGACGTTACTCACATATTTTTCTAATAGTTCGCCGCTTCAAATCAAAGTGAAAAACCACCACACTTCATGGCGAACACATTCCCATAAAATAATCATTCACGATAAGAGGAATATTTTCCGAAGTTGCCATATTGTTCGTTTGCTTCAACACTTTCAGAACTAAAAAAAACTAATTTAGCAGAAAACGCGTTTGAAGTTTTAAATTTACAAGCTATTTATATGAAATTTTTACATAATATGAAATAAAAAATAGCGAAACAATTTTTTTTGAGTTATGACACTATTGAAGTAAATGAGCGATATGTAGTTGATAAACTAAAATCTAGGCAGCCACGCAGAGAAAAAACTGCCTCATAGAATCAATAAGATTTTCTCTATGAAACGTTTTTAGGCTAAGGGGTATCCCAGCAGAAAGAAGCGAAGATTTTTTTCATAGAGATTCCTTATTGTTTTTATGTGGTAAATCTTATTAATTTTATCAAGAAGAAAACCACATAAAATCAAGAAGAAATCTTATTATTCCCAACTTTTTTTACTCAATTTCCGTTATTTTTGGCACCAAAAAAAAACAATCCATAGAGAAAAACTTCTTGATTCTATTAGGTTTTCTTATAAATTGTAAACTATATGGATTTCTTATTGATTTTATTAGGTTGCCTTATTGATTTTTTTAAAAAGGTTTTCTTCTAGATTTTATTAGGTTCCTATATGATTATGTGTAAACCATCTTATTGATTTTTTTAATAAGGAAATCTTCTCGATTTTATTGTCTTGTTATTTCATATCTATAAATAGACACAGACAATTTTTTTTCATGATCTTTTTTGTTTTTGTATAAGCATGTTTGCAAAATTATTTCAGTGGTTATTCAGACTGCTTGTTAGCATATTGGTTAGAGTGTTTGTCTATCAGTCAGAAGTTTGCTGGTTCAATACTTGTCTCCTTTCCAGTAATAATATGTATGTATGGTGAGTTAATTAATTAAGAATACAATATAACATATATCGTCACCTTAAAGACCAAACGACCTATCAGCAGTTTTCAAAAGTTTACAGGAGAGAGAAAAAACGTTATAAAATTGAAACTATTTGCAATATTGAAACGAAAATTATATATTCAGATTAAAAAGAAACCAGAAGTATATATCGGTTGAGAAAGCTCGGTTTTTCTAAACACAGCCTATGATATGGAGCTTAGGTTATTTGGAATTGTAAAAATCTGAAACCAAACAACTTATCAGCAATACTAATTAGTATGAATAATTAAGCATTCCTTTAAACACATGAATATTATTTAAATTAAATATTAACAGTTATAGTTTATTTTACTTGTTTAAACAAAAAAGTGCCTAATGTTTGCTTAAATTACACTATGCAACAAAATTAAAATTTTATCATGATTTTTGATGATTTATTTTGCTCTTTTTTAGTACGTCACGGCCTTCTAAAGTATACATTTTTTATTTTTCCTAAAATTTTTAATTTTTAAATAAAGTTATTAAAAGTTATTAAAGTTAATAGAACAATGTCGATTTGAAGCTTTTTCACAATATTTTGATGTGCACCCAGGTTCCATTTCTCTTGCCTTTCTGTAAACGATTTTGCCTTTTGAAAAATCTTCATATTCCTTACCGTTCATACGATTTTTATTTTTTTTTTCTTCTTTTTTGTTGACTTTTTTAGGAACTTCCATATTTGCCCGTTTTCAGTCAGTCAAAACGCGAAAAAAAAATTTTTAGCCCCAAACTAAAAAAGGCGCAAACCTAGCATTTTTTACAGTAATCTTTTAGCCCCTTTTTAGTTTTTGCTCGATATGGCTACATTTAAACTTTTGCGATTTTTTTCTATCTTTAATCTAGCAAAATAAAATGAGTAAAAAGTTGATTTGGCTTTACCAATTTAAAAAAGAAGAATAATATAGAGTAATCTTTTATTTTTTCCAAATTTTTTATGCCTTGAAAGTTATTCAGTACAGACAGATAATGTATGTTTTTAGAAGAGCGAGAAATCGAAATTTTATTTAATAACGGCCAATTGTATAATATTGTATAATAATATAATATGTATATATATTATGTATATATATTTCTAATATATATATCGGGTGTTTTTTATTGAGGTATAGAACTTTAAGTTGGCATCACTTTTTTAACTGGCGGCCATTTTGTCAGCTGTCAAGTGATTAATATTTAGTTTGGTTTGCCATTTCATCATGAACAGGTTGAAAAAAGAACAACGCTTGCAAATCGTGCAAATTTATTTCGAAAATAATGGTTCAGTTCGCGAAGTTTACCGCAAGCTCCGTCCATTTTATGGTCGACATAATCGTCCATCAGAGCAATTAATTCGGTTAACCATGGATCGTTTTCGCACTACGTTTACTCTATGTGATAATACGCATCCGCAGAGACGTCGAACAGTGCGCACCGAAGAAACAATTGCCGCTGTAGAGCAAAGTGTTGAAGAGGACCCGAATGAATCGATTCGCCACCGTGCACAGCAATTGGAGCCGACTAACCGACTATTTTGTTCCCGAATTGGATGGCATGAATGTGGATGAGTTGTGGTTCCAACAAGACGGCGCTACATGTCACACAGCGCACGTCACAATCGATTTATTGAAGGAAACATTCGATGAGCGCATAATTTCGCGGAATGGACCTGTCAATTGGCCACCAAGATCGTGTGATTTGACACCATTGGATTATTTTCTTTGGGGATATGTGAAGTCGCTCGTCTACGCCAACAAACCAGAAACGTTAGGGGACTTGGAAGCCAACATTCGTGGCGTTATTGCCAACATACGGCCCCATATGCTCGAAAAAGTGGTTGAAAATTGGACCTGTAGAATTGGCTTTATTCGAGCCAGCCGCGGCGGCCACATGCCCGAAATCATATTTAAACATTAATGGCATAAAATTATCCTTCCAATAAAGCCAAATTGATGGGCATTAAAACGATTTTCTTGTGTTTTATTTCAATTCGAAGTTCTATACCTCTTAAAAAAACACCCGATATATGCTAACTATTTAATCTACGTATGTATGAAATATGTAAAATATTGAAGCTCTCAAGCTATGTATGTGTTGATCTCATGATAGTTATTTTTATTCTAATAAATTACTTTAAAAAAATTGATTTGATGTTTTTATTTTCAACAGAAACATTATAATACTATCCCCTTTTCGCGCTTTTTCGAAAAATTTTACTATTTTTTTTATTTTTTAATATTTTTTTCAATTTAGCCCTTTCTAGCCCTTTTTTCAAAAATTTGTACGCGTTTTGAGTCTCAAAATTTGGCATTACTGCATTTTATTGCGTTTTAAAACTTTTTTATTTTCTTTTCACTTCTAACAATAAATAAAATGTAATAAAAAACAAAGAACAACAAATCAAAAGTAACTGTTTCTCAAAAAGAAAAAATTCAAATAGTTACTCTGATTTCTTCTTTAGCATGAGTGCTGATAGGTTATTTGGTTTCAGAAATTTTGTACACTTGCTGATAGGGTATTTGGAAATTTGGTAATAGCTTGTTTATTTGTAATATTAGGCGTTCAAAATTTTGCATATATATGCGTTATGATATACGGAATAATATTAAATAAAAAACTCAATTTTGAAATTTTTGCTGATAGGTTGTTTGGTCTTTAAGGTGACGATATGTATGTATCTATGTAAGTATGTATAGTATAAATAAATAACATCTACATATACTACATACATACATAAGTATATGGTATAGAATTTAAATGAAAATACATAAGCAAAGCACAAAGAATAAAGACATATTTTTTTTATTTTATGAGGTCGCCTCATAAAATCAAGAAAACCTTTTAAAAAAATCAATAAGATAACCTCATAAAAACTACAAGATTTCTTCTTGATTTTTTCAAAAAGGCTTTCTCTATGAAATTAATAAGATTACCTTATTGAAAAAAAAAACATAGAGATTTCTTATTAATTTGGTTCTATTTTATGAGGTATTTATTAGGCCCTGTTTTCTCTGTGCATGTTATAAAATTTGTAAAACAAAAAAGATATAAAACATGAATAATTTTGGAATTTTTTTTAGCACCTTTGAGGTACTAGATACAGTTTTTTAGTTGATTCAACAGTACTATTATGTTAAATCAATATGAAATGAAGTTATTTCAAAAGGAAAAAATTTTTGTGTACGAGTAAAGTCTTTTCAGCTAAAAAAAATATTGCCAGAAAGTTGATTTAATTAAATGAGGAGCAAGAATAGATATGGAATGCCAAATTAGGTCTATAAAACGGACAACCTGTTCCTTGAGATTATTTCATTTTGTTAGATTCTGTTTCGAAATCTTTCACTACTAATTTAACTTGATTATTAGTATAAATAAGCAATATACTCGTAAGTTCAGCCAACTGAACTAACATTATCTGAGCGTAATTTAACTTTTCAACATTTCAAATGCCAAATGTAGTAGCTGAATGCCAACCAACACTTGTAGCTGGCATATGTTCGTTTGTACATATAAATTTTACTCATATTAAAAGCAACTTGGTATCCTTTAACATTTCACAATTCTTTTTACATAGAACCGCCCCATTTTCAAACTCGTTTGACGTTTACAAAGTTAACTTTCAAACTAAATTGCATTTTAAGCAATGCCAAATTAAATATTCTTATCTAAATCATTCCAGTTTCCACATCAGTTGTTTGTTATACTTAATGAACTTAAAATGTCTTTATTAATTACAGCCAAACAAACATAAACAAACCTACAAACTGGAAGGCAAACAAGTTTGAATAAAATCCAATACGCAAAGCGAAAAAAATACATAATACTAAAATAAAAACAATTCTAAAATATTTATATTTTTCCTTGCAATTAGTTGGATAAGTTTTGTAAATTTTTAATTCAAATTTTGTTAAAAAAAAAACATTTAAATACTTAATGGATGACAATAAAGAAACTAAAAATATTAGGTGGATTTTAAAGATAAGAAATAATACATATATTTTTGCATTCAAGCAGGCTACGAAAAACCAATACTGGTTGCAGAAGAAATGCAAGCAAAATAAATAGTAAATAAGTGAAAAAAAATAAAAACCTGTAACCAAATTAAATTCGCAACAATTTCATATTTTTAATCTCTGACAGATTTTTTCCTTCCTTTCAAAGGAAATCGAATCACAAGGCATTAACACTGACTGCCATAAATGTCTGTCTCATTCATTGACTTAAAGAGCAAATGTGTGGGAAATTAAGGTGGTACGTATCATTTTGGAAATTCATTTCACGTTCGTCGCATTGGCATACATTTTCTCTTCTCTGTAGCCTTCAGTTACGAACAATCAACAGGAAAACGCCTGTTTTTTGCTCTACAATTACTTGCAGTAATTGTATGTAGAGAAAGATGAAAATTAAAAAAAAAATCTATGGAAATTTATGTGACAAAAACTGTATAAATGTAAATTATGGAATGTTTAATTTTTGTTATTTTTTGTCTTAAAACAGAAACTTTGTTTAATCTAGGAGAGGCGTTTAAAGACATAATTGCTTTTTATGAGATTTTTATCGAAGATATTTATAAGAAAAAAAAAATACAAAACAACATATTGACATCCCAAAATAACCTGATTTTGTAGATGAAAGAGCGATAGTTTTTTTCTCTAATAAATAAAGTCCAAAAAATAAGTTAACATAAAAATTTTTAAAGGAAATTTGTAATTTCCTACAAGTGCCCAACCGTTTAGAGATTTTTTTTTCATAGTTCAACTTAAGTAAGTTATGGGAATATATACTACGTTTATACACGCACTATTTGCAAATAAAAATACTCGCAAATAAAATAACTCACTGTTTATACGGCATATGAAGGGTACACAAACTTGGTAGCACTTCTATAGAAAAGTTACTTTTTTGACAAAAAAAATTGTGTAAATGTACAAAATATCAAATAATTATTTGTTTTAATTGTCATTAATGTTTTTTTGTGCAATATTAATCCATTTATTGTTTTTTGTTACCAAACATATGTAAGCGTGGCAACCTCAAGGATTTTATTTGCAAATAGTGCGTTAATCGTGAATAGTTTTCTGAATTAGTAAGTGGCAATAAAAACAATAATATGACAACAATTTACAGTTTTATTTGCAAATAAGTCCTGCGTATAAACGTAGTAATAGTGGCCACAGCCAGATCGGTACTTGAAAAGAAAGATTCGTATACTACACCGAAAATAATCCATGCAATATTTTATGAATAAAGCCTTTCGTATTTAATTCTATCGCAACATATAGAAATTTTTTAACATATAACAAATAAAAAAGTACTCAACAATTTCATAATATATATATATATATATATATATATATATACATATATATATATATATATATATATATATATATATATATATATATATATATATATATATCTATATTTCATAAAAAGAAAACTATAAAGTAGGACCAAGAGAGGGCCAGGGGACAATATCTGCCCTCCATAAATAATCAACCAAGTTTTATTAAATTAAAAACTTAGATACATCTATGTACATCTGAAAGGACACACTGTCTGCTTCATCTTTTTTAAACTAGGATCAATAGGTAGCAGATGGGGCGATTTCTGCCTCTCCGAAACTATTCAACCTATTTTCGTAAAATTCAAAACATACATTATACCTGCATCTAAGAGAACGCGAATATTTTATACTTTTTTTTAAACTAGAACCAAATAAGGGCTAAGGGCAATTTCTGCCCCAAACGATTTTTATGAAATTCAAGCTACGAAAATAGCGTTATGTAATATGTAAAAGGCCCCTTACGTACCATTTTTATAAAATTATTATTGTACTTGCCTCATTAAAATGATTATTTTTTTTAATAAATATGCATTAATTTATAATCATAAAAAATAAAATGCATTTGAAGTCCAATTTAACAATATTTTTTATGAAAAATTTTAAATAAAATACATTTAAAACTTTACATTTAAATATGGTGATTAAATATAAATTTTTTTGCAACAACTAGAGATATTATGTTAAGCTTTACTTTAAACACATGAGAAGTTCAACTAATATCATAGTTGAAACAGTAATTCAGTAATCAAAACAAGTTCGTACCACAGCAATTTTTTTTATTTTTTTCCGGAAAACTGGCGGAAATTAATGAATACTAAGCTTTATTCTTACAAATGAAGATTCAGAAAGAAAATTTATTTAATACTATAAAGGATAGTACCAAATTTATAGTACGAGTATTTTTAAATTTTTTGGCCATACACCTCAATTAAATACAATTAAATGATGTTTATTCTCTTTATACAATTTGCTCTATTCATGTTTTAACTATTCGGCTTGTTTGTTTGTAATTCAGCAAAAAGAAAAGCTGATTAATACAGCTGATTTAAATGCTACTGAAAGCTGATTTTTAGTGTCAAATTCACAATATTTTGCATTTTTTCAATTCAGTTACTTTAAGTGTAATTCAGCGGGAATAAATTCAGCTACTTTAAGTATTATTCAGCGAGAATATTTTTGTTGGGAATTTAGCATACTCTTATTTTCCAGCTATTCAGCTCATTAGCTTCAATTTACTTATATTTTTTCGTATTAGTAAGTTCACGCAAAGTTTACTTTGCAAAGTCCTAATTCAGCTGCGAGAAAGAAACAGAAGGCATTCTCACCTGTCTTTCACACTGCTGAATTAAGACTTTGCATGAGGAAAAGGTGTCTTACAGCCAAGCATGTATCATGGTTATAACATTTTCAATATTCGTAATGTGCTTTTCAATCCAGTTTGTTTATTTTTTGCATTTTCTTAAGTATTCAGCTAACTTCAATGCAATTCAGCAACATGTTTCTCTCAGTAAAAGATTCATTATATTCGTGTTTTAGCTATTCAGCTTGCGTAAATGCATTTCAGCAAGACCTTAGAGCTATTAAAGATAGCTAAATTTATTATTAACTTAAAAAGTTGCAATAAAACTAATATTCAGCTATAACAACATTTACATTTATACAGCCATCATCAACCCAATTTAATCAATACAACTACAAACTTTAATTTACTAATATTTTGCACTGACATTTATTCATTTAGATTTTGTTGAAAGTTAAAACTAATTTTGTGCAATATTTAATGAAAAAAAACAGCATTTACTAAAGAAAAAAATATTTTAAACATGAAATCTAAGACACACAATTACTAATATATTAATCTTAACAGACATTAAAACGTTGTAACTGAAAAATCATCCTAATCTGCAGACAGTAGCTTGTCGGTAGTGTTAAATATGTAGTAGCAAATACAAGCCAACACGAAATACTATAAGAGTTTCTTAAGTCAGTGTCTCAAATTGTTCATGCAGATTTTAAAATACATTTTTATTTTCTATGGAATAGGTTTAAGACAAACCTGTCATTCCTGTCTTCACAGAAATTTTAATATATTTTTAACCCCTGACTAAAATAAGGGGTGTTATAAGTTTGTAGTGTGTGTCTGTTTATCTGTGTGTATTACGCGTACACGTACAGACCAAACGGCTGAACAATTTTGATTTAGTTTTTTCTGTTTGAAAGGTGAATTGATCGATAAGGTTCTTAGCTATGTTTTAATAAAATCGGTCAATCCGCTTAGAAGATATCACATCTTTTCTAGAAATATTCGGGGGTTTTTAAAATTTTTAATTTTTGTTATTGTTATTTGAAATTACTGAACTTAAGCCCGATTAAAAAAAATTATTTCTGATTAAAATTCACATTTTTGTTTTGATTAAAATTTTAATAGATTATGAAGTTTGGTACAATTGAAATATTAATTGTTTTTAATTAAACATTTTGAATACATACCTAGTACATATTTTTTCTTGCTGTTTCAGTGTGATATTTTATATGTTATTACCGTAATATAGAAAGGCCCTAACAAACTCATTGTTGTTTTTTTTTAATAGAGATTTTTGAATTTTTCGATACATTGGAGGTTCTTCTATCGAAATATACAAAAATGATGATTTCCAAAAAAATGGTTAATTTTTTTTAAGGTAACGATATGTACGTTTATAAAAAAATTTAATTTGCAGTTTATACAACTTTTGAACATTTTTGTGAATAGATATGTATATTTTTTGTAGGAATTTATCGCTGTACTTACAGCAGCAGTCTTTGGTCAGCTGTTAGTATTAAATATTAGTTTATAAAGTGTTTAATCATTAATCGTGTATGCAGATTTAAATGGTAGCAATTAAAAAAAAAATTTAACATGTTAAACGGCGCCTGTTGTGCAGAGAAAAAACAACGTAGAAATAAGAAATCATAAAAGTTAATGAATAGCAGCATTATATAAATATACAAGATATGAGAGTATGCAAGCGATAACCCAGTAAGCATTCAGTTTTGTGCAAAACAAGTACATATTTGGTACCGATGAAGTTAGCACATATATAATTTATAAAACACTGCCTATCTAACCTGTTGCCAGTGAGCTGCTACATTAGAACATGGTGAACAAATGTTTAGTGGTAAAGAGTGGCGAGCTTGCCCATGAAAAATACATGTTTATATCGTCACCTAAAATCCAAAAGGCCGTAAGTACACATTTTACTATTTTACAGGAGAAGCAAAAAACTTCATAAATTTAATACTTTTTATATGTTAGGTGCCAAATTGAATAATGAATAAAATCGGTATTTTTGAACATATGTATGTGAGTAAAATTTTAGGAAAATATGTATTTTGGTTAATCACATCATAATCAATCAAAAAGTATATTTTGAATTTTTTGGTTGTTACGGCCTTTTGGATTTTAGGTGACGATATGCAACATACATACATATGTGCATGCATACGAAAATATTACATGACGTTCTTAATCCATGTGGCAGCTAGGTTTATTAAGAAGCATGGAGGCGATTTTTAGGCTTGATAATATTTATGCTAATTGAGTAATTTATTTATGAGCACATAAAAAGTATGTACATATGTATGTATGAGTGAATATTGTATTCATATTTTTTCAATTTAATAAATTTTACACAAATTTGGTCAATACATAAAAATTATAATTGTTTTATTTTTATTGTTAAGCAGGAGCCATAAACTTCCGTTTAACTGTTAATTTAAAGTGACAACATTGTTTCTCTTTGTTTAAACTAAGACTTTCTAACAATTTGTTTGTCTTATTCCTTCTTCTATATATTATTGTTAATCATCAATCATAAAATTTTCTGTGAAATTTATGATAAAATCATACTTGCATACATACATCCATACATACAAATGTATTATTGACTGTGTATGAGAAGAACACCAAAACAGTAATAACAAAAAATTAATATTCTTTAATAATATGACTTAATTAAAAATTCTTAACACATCAGATATAAAGAAAAGTATAAAAGCAATAAAATAAATTCATAAAAATAAAAAAACACACAACAGGAGTTAGTAATAAACAAAATAAGAAAAATTCTGAGAATAACTTAAGGAAAAAAAAACGTTCAACATTCAAACCCAATGGACGCACCTAATCAATAACAATAAGTAATAAACACTTGTGCGTTAAGCAAAAATATTTAAAGTCAAGAAGCACATAAAATAAAATTCTCAAATCGAAAAACATTTTGTGAAATTTGTCACAGAATACGCTAGCGTTCCAATAAGATGGATCACAACATGTAAGCAGCGTGACCGTTTGTGCTACTAAACTTTAGTAACTAAAGTATCAATTTGCTACTTTATTTTTTTTTTAATTTTTGATACTTTTAGTGACACTTTTTTAAAATCAGCTAAATCTGCTCCTTTTTGTTACGCTTTGACCCTTTTTGCAGCAATATGCTTGTGCATTAGTATTATTTCTTATGACAGACAGCGTTGTCAACTCGGTGCTTTTCACACCGTTTTTAGTGCTTTTTGAAATTTTCGACGCGAAAAATGCTGAAGTTAGTGCTCGGTGATTTTTTAAACTAATTTTTGGTGCTTTTTATTTCTTGGCAGAGGCACTATAAACCCAAAATTGAAAAATAATTTTCCTTAGATAATATAACGAGAGACTATTTTCAAAACACGTTGGCAAATAGGTCCCCTATGCGCTACTAAAGTATCAATTTGCTACTTTATTAAATTTTTGATACTTTTAGTGACACTTTTTTAAAATCAGCTAAATCTGCTCCTTTTTGTTACGCTTTGACCCTTTTTGCAGCAATATGCTTGCGTATTAGTATTATTTCTTATGACAGACAGCGTTGCCAACTCGGTGCTTTTCACACCGTTTTTAGTGCTTTTTGAAATTTTCTACGCGAAAAATGCTGAAGTTAGTGCTCGGTGATTTTTTAAACTAATTTTTGGTGCTTTTTATTTCTTGGCAGTGGCACTAAACCCAAAATTGAAAAATAATTTTCCTTTGATAATATAACGAGAGACTATATTCAAAACACGTCAACTCCAATTTCGTCAAAATGAGTTTCCGATGGCAAATAGGTCCCCTATGCAATATTCATCTGTGGTATAAATTTTGAATCAAAAAAATTATATTTTCCCCGTTTTATATCAATTTTTCTTATTCTGCTATCTCAAAGAAAATTTTTTTTGGTGAAAATAAATGTAAATTTCGATTATTTTTAAAAAATTTGTAATTTATAATAATTCTTTCTCATATCTGATTGCATTTGGCATGCTGAACACGAATCTGGTAAGGATTTTAATATCCTATGGCTAGTTTTTGAGACATGGTCACTTTTAATATATTAGTATGGAGGGGTTCCGAAAAAAAAAATTGGTAATACATGTATAACTTTTAAACTGTTAAACGAATAGAAACATTATGTATGGACCGATTATAGTCAATGACATAAGCTTTCGAAATTGATAACTTGTAGTGACCCTGTTACACTAGAGAGTGAGTTAGAGAATGCTAAAGCTGTCCACCTCGAGATTGAAGAGGCTTTCAGTTAGGCTTACGTTATTGTTTTTAAGGTATTTTAAGTTTTTTTCTTTTAGCTTTTCAATTCTTATATCTAGTATTGAGTAAAAGGTTTCTTAAATTGATTAAAAAATAAATATATTTAAAAAAAAATCATATTTTTTTCTGCCAAAATATGCTAGCTCTAAGAAAATATTTGTTTTTTGATCGACTAAAACATGCTATCTCATAAAAATATGCAAACCAGTGCAAAATAAAATATCTTTTGTAGACCTATAAATTAGTAAGTATATTTAAACCATATTATGGAAGGCATATCATTTATTTTTACAATTATGAGCGAATTAACTAGTTTTTTCGCTCTACTGAAAAGTTAGCTTGAATATAGGCTCTCGATATATATATATATATATTTTTTTTTTTTTTTTTTTTTTTTTTGAAGAAGTCTAACATTTAAAAAATATAAGCACTGAAGTTAAATGGAACATTTCAAAATATGTATTCTAATAAGATTGTACAAAACTTGGTTGAAGAAATACGTGCATTTTATTCTCAAACTTTCACATTTTAAGCACAATTAATGGAAACAGTGTTTTGCCACACGACAAAGAAGACATAATGCAAGTATAGTCAGTCTAAAGCCTAGTACTCTGTTCAAAGTTGCGAAAAATTTTCAGCCCCATTGATTATTTCGCGTGAAAAATTTGGCATGTACTAAATGTAGCCCAACTTGCGGTTTTTTTATAAATTTCTCGCTTTTATTGGTTGAAAGTATGCAACATTGTTAAAATTCCGTGCGAAAAAAGCACTGCTCATGTTGTTTCGCAGCTAACTTAAGTTATGCCAGACTAATTTTGCATGGAAAGACATGATTTTAAGTGTTTTTCACCACAAGAACAGAGTACAACTTTTGCGAATTTATTTCGCAAATATTTCATACTAAATACTTTTACATGTAGTTTGACAGCATTTCGCACGAAATTGTGAACAAAGTACCAGGCTTATTAGCGAAATATTTTATAGTCAAACTTAAATGTTTAAACGCAGAAGTTGATCACGTTTTTACATTTATTACTTTATTTAAGTCTAAAATACGTAAAAAATTGTCCTTACACTTGGCTTTATATAAAAGCGGTCTGAAACGAAAAAATTGTGTTGTAAATAGAGCTGCCGGTTTAGATTACATATTTATAACCTACTTCGTTACTTTTTTCTAAAATAATAGTACATATAATTTAAGTTTATATAACTTGGTTAACTTGCAAATTACTTTTTTTTTAAATTTTGTAACTTTGTTATTAGTATTGCATTTGCTGTGAAAGAATGTTTCCACAGCATTGTTTAATAAAAATCAAATTTTGAAAGTCTTGATTAAAAAAAATTAATTACTACTCCCATCGAGTTCAAAATCTAATCAGCAAGTCAAAAAGACTTGCCAACTGCTGCTAGTTTGACTAATTTCAGGTGATTTGTTTCTTCGTTGACAAAAAAAATTAAATTTTTTATAATAACTTAAAAAGGTTTGTTTCGTCATATTGATTTTAGAATTCACTGATTCTCATAGATTCAAAATGTGTATCGGATGCTTCAAATTTGAAGTTTTAGGGATAAAATGCAAGGTCAACCGATTTCTATATTTTTTATATACAAACTTTTTTTTAATGAAACAAAAAATTTTAATTTAGTGCTTTTTTACTTAAGTTACGCGTTTTTTTCTGGTTTCAGTGCTTTTTGAAGTTTAAAAGTTGACAACGCTGATGACAGACTATTTTTTTATATCAACTTATACGAAAGCTGACATTATTGTAACAAAGTTTGAGTTGATTAGAAGAAATAAGCAACTGTCTATGATTAAATTTGTTGGAAGTTGATTTGGAAGATTGGAGTCCAACAGAAGATCTTGTCAAGAAATATATAGCCACATTTCCAAAAAATTTAAACCTCAGAAAATTTTGCATATATTATTTATTTAAAGTACAACAATTTCTGATTATATTATACATCCATATCGTTACCTTTATATAGAAAGACCCTAACTCAATTATTATATTTCGATAGAACAATTATGTTCGAAAAAATGCAGAAATTTCCATTTGAAAAAAAAATGAGTTAGGGCCTTTCTATATTAAGGTAACGATATGTATGTACTACATGTTTATTGTTTTGATTAAGCAACGTCTATATTGATTTCTTTCCTGCTTAAAAAAATCATGAGTAGATTTCAACCCGAACATTTTTGAAATAAGCTAAAAAACTTCATATGGCACACAAAATAATGAACATTATTTGAAAAAAAATCCCCTTTTTTGTGCCACTTTTATTTCTTAAATCCTCTTTTTGTGCTACTTTTCGAAATTTCTCAACGGTCACTAGAGCTGTGCTAAATCGTTCATTCAAGTGACCGCTCATTTTCGTTCATTTTCTAAAAAAGAACGAGTTCGTTCATTTCGTTCATCCGCTCTTTTCAAGAAATAGAATGAAATAAAAACAAAAAAAAAACAAAAGCTGATTCGTCAAATAAAAAGGGCAGTTGTCCAGTGAGTTTGTTATGAATTGTTTTGGAAACTAAGCAAAACAAACAATAGAAAATATAAGAAACTAAAAAAAAAAAAAAATCAGCAAGTAAAATGTTTAAAATATTAAAGGAATAAGAAATCGAAAGATTCATATTTGCAAAAGAGCCACATATAAAGAATCAAAATAGACTGTTTATAATATTATTATCTACATAGGTAAATTTGTTTAAAAAACATATTAAGGTTCTAAAAACTTAAGAAATATTAATGGCAATTTTATTAATTTATTATTTAAATTAATGGTCATACTGCTACTAAAAGCAGGCAAATGAAAACCAGAATGTGACAAAAAATCTCGCACGAATAAAGAAAAATCAACAAAAAAAACAAAACAAAAACACCCAAGTGCGCTCGTTCGTTCATTTCGTTCAATTGTACTTTTTATCAGCACTGCTGAGCCAAAACAGCTCAGTAAAGTGACCGGCTCACTTCGTTCATTTTACTGATTCGTTCATTTGTACTCGTTCGTTCATGAACGACACAGCTCTAACGGTCACACTGCATGTAAAGGAAAAGCAAAACAAAATTTGTAAAAGGTGATAAGGGACATAGTGGCCAGTGTTGCCAGAAAATGATGATGAGAGAATGCTAGATCTGTAAAAAAATTCTGCTAAAATGTTCTACAGAACAAATGTATAATGCCAGTTTTAAATTAAAATTTTTTTATTGAAATAGCTTTGAATTTCATGTTTATACAAACTTAGTATTTACAGGTGTTTTTATAGCACATACATACATAGTATGTATGTGTTTGATATTATCCATAGATAAATATTTATGTATTTTCGGACTGGGACCAAGTGTCTTTATGTCAAAATATTGTCTACAGTTTTTCTTCTATTCATCAGTATAAAGGTAAAAGAGAAAACATATGTGGTGTATTTCTGGTGAATTTTTCAACAACTTGTTAATATACATAAATTTGCATGTACGTAAAGTATAGAAATGTACCAATAAAGTCTGGTTGGTATGTCTCCATAAGAACTACGTAGTCACTACCTAGTCAACTGTTTTAGTGTTACTGGTAGATTTTCAATGACAAGCACATGCTAAATGTTATAGCACAAAGTATTTCATGGGGAATAATTAGAGAGTTGTACTGTCTGTATATCGAGACTTATTTTCGGTTTAATTATAAGCAAGATGTTGTAAAAAATAGACTTTTGTAATTGAAATTAAAACTATGGCTTACCCATAGTTTAGAATTATCAAAATGTCGAAATGTTTGATATCATATAAAATGCAGGCTGTAAAATTTGTACTTAAGCGACAATTTATGTATGGCAAAATATATTTGGATACTATAAAAATCTGTCTTCTGAAAACTTTAATTTTTGTCGCTTACGGATAATTGAAAATAGGGCTCTATATACATATGTATGTATACAATACATAGCATATAATACATACATATGAAGGTATTCGTTGCATCTACATTACGAAGGAAACACATAATTATAAAAAAAATTTACATTTATTAATAGAAATACTCTGTACATTAAAAAAATTTAACAAATTAACATTTATTATTTTAAGCAAATTCTGCCAAAAAGCATCTGGCAGAATTTTTTAAAAGTTGAATGCTTTTCACATAATTAAAATGCCAGATCTGGCAGTGAAAATGCCAAAATGGCAACAATGATAGTGGCATATGAAACAAAACAAACTGAAAAGAGAAACTGTGTGAGAGCGAACCGTGTTGCTAAATAAATGTAGTTTTCATGTTTATATACAGCGTTGTCAACTTTTAAATTTCAAAAAGCACTGAATCCAGGAAAAAACGAGTAATTTAAGCAAAAAAGCACTAAATTAAAATTTTTTGTTAAATTGAAAAAAAAGCAATGTGAGTCCGATCACAGAGGAGATGTGTAAACATCTAGTAATGAAAATTTTTTTTTAAGTTGGAAGTACTTATGCTTTTAGTATCTTTTTTTAAATTAATTAATTAAAAGTATCAAAACTTTCAATATTGTAAATACATATGAATTAGGTTTTTGTTTGTTTTATTTAACTTATTTGGTTAGTAAATGGGCACACTGCAGTATGTGTATATGTACTGCATTCTAAATATCAGTAAGCAGTAAATTTACTGATTACTAAAAAAATTCAGTAAATTTTTACTGCTAATGTACCAGTAAAATCGTAGGGCCATAATCATAATAAAATTGTAGCAAGTGGCAAAGTTTTTTCATTCAAATTTTTAAACTTTTGTATGAAAAACATTTAGCCACTTGGTAGAATTTCATTATGAATACGGGCATTACTGATTACTGAAAATTTAATGCACCTCATCATATAACAAATCATTTAGGCAATTTATAAAAATTGTAGAAAAAATTTTAGTAATCAGTAAAAATTTACTTGTTAAAAATTTTTTATTGTTTTTACTGAAACTTTAGTGGTACTGCAGTGCTCATCTATGGTAAATGCCTTTACATTTACTTTTTAAATTTTAATTCCTGTTGTTCATCGTTTAGTTGTTGCTGTTCTTGTTGTTGTGTACGCATTGCAATTAAAATAAATTCAGTAAAGTGCGACTTTGACTCGCGCACATTCAGTTTTGATAATTTTTTTTGATTTAGCTTTCTTCCTTTTTTTAAGTTTTTTCAGTTTAAACGATTTTTTTTTCAGTTTTATCGCTTTTTTCTCGTTTTGGCGTTTTTTTTTCTTTTTGGGTTTTTTTAATTTTCGCAATTTTTTTCATTTTGGCGATTTTTTCATTTTGGCGATTTTTTTCTGTTTTTTGGGGCTTTTTTCATTTTGGCGATTTTCTTCTGTTTTTGGGGTTTTTATTTAGGCGATTTTTTCATATTGGCGGCTTTTTTGTTTAAGGATTTTTTTTCATTTTGGCGATTTCCCCGGTTTTTCGTATTTGGCGATTTTAAATTTTTTGATTTTTTAGTTTTACCGTTTTTGAAAATTTCAAGAGTTTTGCTCTTACGGTTTCCAAGATACAGCAAGTTGTCAAAATTACAAAGTCAAAATTGCATTAACTGATGGAACGAACACCCATTGATTTAAATTTTTTAAATTTAGTGTTAATTGTTGTAGTCTGTATAAAAATACACTAACTTTTAAAATTTCAAGTGTATATATGTACATACAATTGTATGTATGTATATTACATGGGAATTTAACATTTTTCGTTGCTCGTTTTGGAACACCCTTTAGTTTTTAACTCTCATGTATTTGTTGTTGTAGTGGCCAAATGTCTACACATTGTGTCCAAATTTCAAGTCCGTAGCTCTTGCGGTTCATTTTCACCTTTGGTGTACGGAAATATACAGAAAAATAACCGGCGGCGGCGCACCGTCGGCTTCGAGCCGGTCGACTTGTGTATCTGCTTGGTATTGCTTCTTTCAAACACTAATACACTCATACATAGCTCACACCGATTTGACAATGCAAACAAATCTCAGCAAAGAAATCAAAGTCAGAAGATTTTTACCCGATAGCGTATAGATGTTTACACATCAATAATTTGTATAAAAAAAAATATAGCAATCGGTTGACCTTGCATTCCATCTCTAAAACGTCAAATTTGATGCTTCAAGCATGCGATACACATTTTAATTCTATGAGAATCAGTGAATTCTAAAATCAATAATTTCTTACAATGCCAAACCTATGTAAAAATCATTAGAAATTATCCAAATTTGCACTACTTCCAGATCACAAGTTCTGTGACTTATTGACTTCCTTGGAAGTTCCTTTTTTACTAGGCATATATATGTATATCTTACACATTGGTTATCCGAGCAATTGCTACTCGACTTCAAGGCAAGAATATAAATCTGATTTGGAAGCACTAACAACTGAGAGAAGCAGAGTATTGCTTACTTGATAACAAAAGTAGAAAATTATCACAGAAAATTATCAAAACATTTTAGTAAGGCAAAAAATTCATGGCTTTTTGGAATCTAGTTAGCTCATTCATGCCGCAACAGCAAGTAATTCTGTAACATTGTCTCCCTTACAAAAACGCTTCTGAGAAGTAGTAATTTTTGCTGGGTAGCCATTCGATTTCTTTAAAACTATAAGGGTTTCATGAGAACTCTTAAAATTGCCATTTGTGCATTTAGGCAAACTTACGAGACTTGTTTCATGAAGCACTTTTGAAACAAACGCCAAAAAGTTCAATTAATAAAAAAAAGTAATACATATAACAAAATTTCAATAACAAGGTGTGTGTCTGTGTGGGTGTGTGTCTAAAAATACATAAAGAAAGCCAAAAAAGCAAGAATTTGTTGTTTACAAAATGCACAATTGCACAGCTTAAATTTACTAGTTAAAATTATTGGGCAAACTTTACAGGTTTGTGTAAATAAATTTCTATAAAATTTTTGACAATTTATTTACGAGAGCGTAAAAGTGCGCAATTGCACAGTTTGCGATACTTTTAAACATTCTCATGAAAACCCTTTATATGTTTTCCATTAATCATTAAATTATGGCTCAAAAATAGCTAACAATATCTCTAATATTAGTTCATAAATCACCATACCATGTCGCTGCATCGAAAATCGCCTACACATGACAACCCTGTCCTTTTTCTTGAGTTGGAGGAGTAAACTTGCCGCAACAAAAAAGTGTTTTGGAAAACTTGTTTGTACTAATTCTTAGCAAAGTTTCCTATAATTCCTAAAGGTGGAAGTACATACCACGCGTTACGCGGCAACGCTTTTCTGGCTTTTTAAACGTTTAACGCTATACAAATGGAAAGTTACACAACACGCTTTTGAGGTTTTTTTCGTTGTAAAATTTAAAGCCTATGCCGGCTATTTTTTCGTCTTGCATTTACGTTTTATATTTCTTTAAATATTTAATGTATTTTTTATCCATTGTTTAATAAAAAAATTAATTTCTAATCATATTTGTGTATGTTAGCTTATGAATCTGGCAACACTAGCTGTAATTTTGCATACAACGCGTGAAAGTTGAAGAATTTTCAACTTTTTGCGAGGTACGCGCGTCGCAAACTTCACTGTGTAACTTACCTTATGAAAACACACCATTTCAACTTTTTTGACAGACGCGTGTATCGCATTAGCGCATTGAACGTGAGTTATGTACTTCCACCTTAATGCACTTATGTACTTCATTAGCTTATTTATATGTAAATTGCAGTGCACTTATTGTACAAAGTTATCAATTACGGAGTGAAAATATTTTTGGTTAAAAAGAAACGTGTGTCGGGGCAAAAAGTTAAAAGGGTTTGAAACAACTTTTGTTTCGAACATGATCGAACTAGTTCAAACAGAACTGTTGCATTCTAGACTTGTTTGAAACAGCACTGGTTGAATAAATTCGCTCACGTTTGAAGCGAAAGTTGTTTCAAACCCGTTTAATTATTATTAACGTTTTTCCGTTTTGTTTTGGTTCAAAATAAAATATTCTATGTCTATTAATAAAAATCTAGTCAAAGTATAAAAAACAACACGATCTTTCCTTAAATAAATACAAACTGTTGCTTATACCTGCTTCTTGAAATGCAGTCAAAGCACACGCAACGAACTGACAGCGCTGCCCCTCTTTAAGGAATAAAAGTGTTTGCTTAACTAAATTCCCTTTACTTTTCAGTTCTTCATAATTCTCGTATTCTGTATTCAATAAAAATTAATACAAATACCTCAATAACTTGTGAAGTTTTCGTCGGTCTTAGTTTCTTCCAGAGGAAAGGTTGTTCACGTTCCATAATTGTGAAATCTTAAAACAAAATTTAATTATCTAAAATTTGAATATGAATTTAAACAGTTCGAATAATGATGCGATATCTACCAAAAACACCCATCGAAATTTCTAGCTTTGGGACGGTGGTGTGTATAAACAAATAAATACAAAGCTAAGGGAGAAACTTGAAAAGTGATCGACATTTTTTTTTAACCGACTTCAAAAAAAAAAGGAGGAGGTTAACAATTCGACTCTATTTTTTGTAGGTGTTATTTCATAACTTGGTACGTTTTAAACTGATTGTAAAAATTCTTTTTTTGTCTGAGAGGGTTTAGTTTCCTCTTGGTTCCATTGTAAGAAATTGGGTGGGGACTAGGGTGATCGATTATTCGACTTTTTCCAGAAACCGGTTTTCGAATAGTTCGAATATTTGAAACTATGAAAAACCCGGTTTCGGTTTTTACAGTTCAGGAAAAACCGGTCAACCGGTTTTTAAGTAAGAAAATTATTATACAAAAGTTTTGATTTTAAATTGCTTTATTGAAAAAAGAGTTAACAGTTCATGTAAATACTATAAAACAATACAAAAATCAAAGGTAAAACATAAAAATTTACTTCATATATGTACTTATGTATGTATGTATAGTACATAAATATGTATAAATAACATACAGTTGAGGAATCAACTCTACATGAAACCATAATTTTTAGGGTTTACGGAAATTTGGGAAGAAATTCAAAAAATTCATTATGGCAATATTTAAGGTGCTAATAAATATGTTTATACATACATACATATACAGTAGCAAAAATATTCAGAATACATAGAAAAAAAGTCTACAAACAGGCATAAAATACATGAAAAAATACGTGCAATATGTTTGATTGTTTGAAAATTTTGTGATTTCTGGTACCAAGCCGTCAACAAATGGCATCCAAATATGGTTTAATATGTTATTATTATAATTATTTTAGAATTTTTTATTTTTTGTATAAACATATTTATTACCATCCTAAATATTGATATAATTAATTTTTTGAATTTCTTCCCAAGTTTCCTCAAACCCCAAAAATGATGGGTGTATGTAGAGTTTATTCCTTAATGGTATCATATGAATGTACGGACAAGGTGGATATCTACCTCTATATAAAATATGAAGCATAATGTCAACAAAACTAAAAAACACTTTTTGAAACTGTATTTTGACATCCATTGCACACCATAAGGACAATTAAATTCGCCTCTGCTATTAACTCATATAATAATTTCTCTCAAATTTCATGTTTCAGTAAATGTCGCCATGCTCAAAAAAAGCTTAGATCTTTTACACTAAAAAAACTTATGAAAATCAACAAAACACGCGAAATATACAAATCGAAAAGTATTCGACTCAACCGGTTTTTAAATTGTAAAAAAACCGGACTATTCGACATTCGAAAAATCAACATTTTGAAAAAACCGACAACCGTTTTGTAAAAAAAACCGGGTTTTAAAACCGTTTGAAAAACCGACTCGATCACCCTAGTGGGGACACATCAACAATTTTTTTATTTCATTTTATGATATTTTACTTATTTGATCGCTAGGAAACCTATAAAACAACTTTGGTTCTTGTAATTACAAAATTCCAAAGTTGAAAATAATGGGCGGGGTTATGCCCATTAAAATTTATTATATTTCATACGGTTCTACTTAACCGATTTTTACCAAACTTACCACACACCTTGAACTCTAAAATAGACACAATCCTCCATTTAAAAAATGGGCGCAGTCACGCACATTAAAATTTACGGTCTGGCCTACGATGTCGACAAAAAATTATCTGTCGCTTAGTTATATTAAAAACAAAAACAAAATAAGAAAATTTGTTTTCAATATAAGTAAGCGATCGATAGTTTCTTGTCGACATCGTGGGCCAGGCCGTTAATATTTTATTTTTAGTGGTTCCACTTTAGCGATTTTTACAAGACTTAACACGCACCCTGGGCGGAGGCACGCCCATTAAAATTGAATTTTATATTTCATGTACTTCTTATCTTCTTCTATCAGATCTTTGTATTGACGTCGGTTTTTTGGCAGAAAGAATTATTAGGTGTAAAGTGTATCGAGTTGGGGTAGGATAATCAATAATAGAATTATATAACTTTGTGTTTACGAAGTGGGCGGGTCTAGCCCATTGAAACTTAATATTATATATATTTCACGTGTTTCTACTGGGCTGATTTTTACGAAACTTGGCACACAGAAAAAGGAAACTACACCGAGAATAGACCCCAAATTTTTAAGGCTTTTCGAACCTCAGTTGCGGGGTAACTTACTAAAAACTGTGTTGTCAGCGGCAATTGGCAGATAATAGCTGTCATTTCCAACAGGTATTTGGTGATTTCTGCGTTCACTTAATTTTGTTATCGATATTTTTACCACCTGGCAACCGACAATTTATGGTTGGCGTATATTGCAAAGTATCTCAAAATTTATTTAAATTCTTATTTACTTAATTTTATTGTATTTAAAAAAAATAATATATTAATTTTCAGAGAAACTGTACTTTTTTCAAACTATAGATTTGGGATGTGTATTTAAACTTTAGTCTCTGACTGTATATTAAGAATGAAAACCGATCAAGTTAGTGAAAAGGTGTATTTAGGAACATTTATCTATACCATTACAATTTAAGAAATTAAATAAAATAAGTGACATTTGCTGCAGTATATTTTAATACAGTCGAATCCTCATAATTCGTACCCCGATAAATCGTAATTCCCGATAATGCGTAATAAACTGTCGATCCCTAGAAAAAATCTCGTTAATTCGTAAAATTCCCATACATTTTGGTCCCCTCGCTAAATCGTATTTTTTTTTTTCAAATAAAATCTTTACCTCTTATAAATGTAATTGTTTGCTAACTACCACTTATAATTCGTAATAAAAACAACAGAAACATGGAAACAATAATTTTTTGCTTTTGCTTGTGTGTGTGCACGCATAAAACTCTGCCGGTGTTAGAAAAACAACAAATTTTTATTTTTTTTAACAATTTTTTATGCTTTTTTATCGTTTTAGTAAATAAATTGAAAAACCCCGTTAAATCGAAACCCCGCTAAATCGAAAACCCCTATAATTCGTAAGAAATGGCCGGTACCTTGCGATTACGAATTATCGGGATTTGACTGTATTTGTGCATTAAGTACAGATTGATCTCTGAAAACCCATTATGTAGTTTTTTGCACGTAGGCTTTAGTTTACTTGTGTTTTTTTATTTTATTTAAAACTTCCTTTTCATTTTTATTATTTCAGTTATCTCTGGTACAATTATCACCAACAGATACAAATGGCAGAAGCATGCGCTTGGAATTGAAAAAGTATTGCCCCTCAATGCAGCTGGAATTTTGGAGTTGTATGAACAAAACTATTGAAGGTTAGTAATTCATATATTATTTACTCGTACGGCATCGCGTTAAGTGACCTAAAAACGATCAAATAAGCCCATCAATCAGCGCATATGTGTGAGTGTTGTATGATTGTCTCTTAAAAAGAGACGTACAAAAACCACGTCAATCATCATTTGTATTGTGACTGCGTAGAGCAATATTGTTTTGTTCGAGATGTCAATACTACACGCACAAGACTATGAGATTGATGAGTTTATTTGATCGTCCCCAGGGCGTTTTAATGAAGAAAGCAAGCTGATTGGAGCTTAGTATTTTTTAGAAACATGCTTTTTCCTGATATTAAAAATAAGTAAGCTTTGAAAAATTACTTTTTAATAAGTGTTTTTTTTTTAATTTAAATTTTGCAAATATGAAACTTTCCAAAATGAAACTTGTGGCCAAAAAAAAGTACTTTTCAAAATATATTATTTTCTTTTATTTCTTCTATTAATTTCCTATACAATACTTTTTTGTAAAATAGTACGTTTTTTTAAGTATCAATAATACTTTTTAAATAAAGTATGTTCTAAGATATTTTTAATAATAGATATACATATACACGCATACCAGAGATTGGCAATGAGTAGTTAAAAAATATACATATGTATGTACATAAGTAAATATTCTTATTTTTAGCAACTGCATATAATCATAATTGTAGCGCAAATAATTCGTTTGCTCATATGCTTTCTCTCAACCAGCTATGACTATAGCCGATTCCAACATACCAGAGCATCTCTATATCTTTTATGCAAACAACTAACACACGCTGCAACTAAAAATAAACAGAGTACGTTAATATTCGGGCTATGGATATTTAATCGG
Organism: Tachina grossa; assembly: GCA_949987645.1. Lineage (NCBI taxonomy): Eukaryota > Metazoa > Arthropoda > Insecta > Diptera > Tachinidae > Tachina > Tachina grossa. The sequence continues at coordinate 152,620,974 of OX465276.1, forward strand.
GCAAAAAAAAATATACGTATGATACTCGCCACCATATAATTACATACACTTGTGTATATAAAACGGAATGGAAAATGTGTGGGAATATGTTTTAAAACCCCTGTAAATAATGCGACTAGTCCATACATGCATGTAAAGACTAGTCCAAAGAGGAGTAGGAGTACCACAAAACTACTCCAAATATATGAAAAAAAGGTGGTCGATTTAACATTGCGATGTCCTAGGGTTGGACCACATGGTCCAACTTTGCATTACATCGAACTAACCTAAAAACTGCTCCATATGGAATAGTTATAGACTACTCGCATACAATTTATGAGTGCCTAAGAAGAACGATCAAATTCGTGTAAACACGAACATTTATCGTACAGCATTGAATGCTTGTATGAAAACGACTTGATCTATGACTGCATTAGATGGGACCATGATGTAACCAGTCTGTTTCATTTAGATTGGACAACGTACTCCAATATTATTTGCAGGGACTTTATTCTTTATGGGTGTGTGTGTGTATGAATAAATCAGCCCTGTATATACGCATTTGTAGCCGATTAATAGTGAGAGTATTTTTATACTCATACTCATGCGTGTGATTGTAGTTCACACAGTCTATAAATTTTAGTTATAGTTGTTTGTTTTTTTGCCTAATTTAACAAATGTTTATGAATATAGTTGTTGGATGTTTATAGCTATACGAATGTGGTTTAAAATTAATGCATGTGTTTGCATATGAGTGTATTTTTTTTATTTTTAGCTGCACGCATTCATAGTTGTTTGACGGCCAATACTCAATGAGTACTTAAAACGATAATTTTGTCATTCTCTGATACATACTCGTACCTCTTGAAAATACATTTTTTGTTAAGTTTTTTAAAAACGGTGCCCTAAAAATTGTGCCTTTGATAATTACGCATTGAAAGCAAAATTCAATTCTATAGAAAATTATAGTCTCAATTCGATTGGGTTATAGCGGTCTCGAAATGCAAATTCAGCACTCGTTGTTCCTAATAATGGCGAATAAAAATCATACAAAGAATGTCATAACTCAAAAATTTTAAAGAAATCACTGCTCGTAATGAAGCTGATACTTTTTTTTTTAATTACATTTTACCAAAAATATTAAAACAAATGTTGGAATAAAAGGTAATAAATAAGAACTTTGATGATTTTATTGTTAAAAATTCGTTTTTTTTTTGTCTTGAAATGATATTTTACTTTCAAAGTTTCTGGCAATCTTGGTTGATCTCAAATATCAGAGTTTAATGTGCCGTGAGCTTCTGCATTCACCGTTTGAAATTTATTTATTGTTTTGCTATTTTTGCACCTTATATTTTATACACATTAAAAAATTAATAAAATTTTTCAATAAAAAATCGTCCGTATAAATGCTAAACATTTTAACGCACTAGAAAATAAAACATACGAGCATATATTTAAACTTGAGCAATAAAAACTAATACAAATTTTTGTTAATATTTCGCCATAAACTTAAAATGTGACAAACAATGAAAAATACATAAAACGAAAATTGTTTATGAACAACAACAAAATACCGCCAATGAAAAATTGTAGACAGGCACAGTGCCAACATCAAAAAAAAAACAAGCAAACATATGTACATGTATAAATATTTATTTAAAATCCCGAAATTTCTCATAAAAACTTCATTTTAATAATCATTTTTAATAGATAAATAAACAAAATTTGTAAAGGACAGATCATACCACGGAAAGCAGGTTTAACAAGAATTAATTAGATAGGTGTCATTACCTTAATATAGAAAAGTCCTAACTCATTTTTTTTGTGTTTGTCGATAGATGAGCCTTTAATTTATATAAAGGCTCAAGGCTCAGTTAGCCGACTGTAATGTAATGTAACTGTAACGTAGAAAACAGCTGATTGATATTTTTATATGAAAAGTAGGTTACGTTACATTACATCTCTATAACCATTATCATTACTTTTAACATAACAAAATCGATCAGCTGTTTCTTACTGTTGCAGTTACTTTACATTACAGTCGGCTAACTGAGCCTTAAGACTACTTCGATAAATTGAGACTCTAACCAAATATGCAAAAAGACTGAACTTAAAAAAATAATGAGTTAGAACTTTTCTATATGAAGGGAGCGAACGAAATGCGTATAGTGTGAAACACATAAAAGTACACGTCCATATACATACATACATATCGTTACCTTAATATAGAAAGGCCTAAACTCATTTTTTTGAAATCATGATTTTTGAATTTTTCGATACATTAGATATTTTTTTTTATCGAAATACAGTGCACTCGGGAAAACGTCAACACTAGTTTACGTCAACATCCCAAAACGTCAACCCTTAATTTCTTACATTGTATACTCTAAAACGTCAACCAAGGCATATCAAACAGGTACACGTATCAGGCATATTGCTCATCCGCTGATTTTTTGTTTACAAGTTTATAACGAAGAATTCGTTTGACAATTACTTTTGTGCCTTGTTTGATGCATACAAATTTTTGACAATTACTTTGTAAAGCTATGTGAGAAGCACAGAGTTGCCACAGAGTTTTTCCTAATGCATGTACCTGTAGTAAATGTGCCTTGACGTCAACCAAACAACCAAACCACAAAGCTCTAAAACGTAAGCTTTAAATAAATCAAAATTTTTAATTAAGCAACAGTTAAAATACACAGTTTTGATCACACACACACATTTGTTTTATGAAATTAGTTCAGAATTTGGGTATTCCCCTTATAAGTATGTAGAATAGAAAAGAAATTGCATCTCTATGTGTTGTCTTTTTTATGTTCAGTTGCTTTTTTGTTCTCGTAAGTATCACATTACCAAAATGTGTTCCTTTAGTTTTAGTTAGGCTGAAAGCCTTTTTTGTTCTTTTTTGTATTTGTTTATGTTTCGTTTTAGTTTATCTATATATGTATATAAAAGAGGATGTGTGTATGTATGTATGTATATAAAGTATGGACTCCAAAACGGCTGGGCCGATTTTGATGAAATTTTCAGGGAATCTTCAGAATATTCAGGCGGATGACACTGTGAAGTTTGATTTTTGCTCTGCGGGCGGAGGGGCGTGGCAAAATCCATTTTTCATATTGCCCCACCAATGCCATATATATGACGCGCAAAATAGAAAGGGACCTAAGGGTAAAAACCGGTTTTGTTCAGGAGAGCCATTTTAAAGATTTAAATACGTGTATCTTTGGTGTACCATCACATCATAAAACGCGCATATTTCTGGGAGGGAACACTTTTGGGGCATGGGATCGGTCTCATTCGATGCTCAGATGTTGTCCACATCAAAAACAAAAGTGAAAATTGATTTTTTTTTTACCCTTAGGTCCCTTTCTCTATGCGCTGTCACATATATATATTTATTTTTTTTTATATTTTTTGAAATGGTCCAATATCAAAATTTTAAAACTTTCGAAATGTTGAATTAAAAAATCCTAGTTTTCGGTTTATTTACAAAATATTTACATCATTCGATAACACGATGGGTAGCGAAGCACACCGGGTGTAGGTAGTAGTCAATAAAAACGTTTGAAAGCACACTATCAATATGTTTTTTATTAAAAGTTTCTACATTCATAAACGTCAACAATTTGTTAAACGTCAACACTCGCGGTTTTAATTAGTTGACGTTTTTCCGAGCGCACTGCATACAAACAACTCGATTTAAAAAAAAATGAGTTAGGGCATTTCTGTATTAAGGTAACGATGTGTATGTATGTACATTTGAGTGGCCGTTATTTATTTTTTTTTTTTTATTTCTTATGCTCTCTCCCCCCAAATCGGTTCAGTTTTATGTAAAAAAAAAATACAAAAAATTTCATAGAGATATGTTGTGTTTTAGGGGGTGCGTCCGCCCCTCAAAGTTGGCCTTCAAGCCAATTTTTCATTGTAATTTTTTTTATATTACTATCTTTTTAAAAAATCATTTTAGTTGAATATAATATATCGCAATATTTTAGCTCTTCTAGTCAACAACATTACATTAGTCTCAAAGAAAGTTTTTTGCTAAAATTAATATTTTAGAAAATAATGAATAAAATAACCAACAAAATACCAAAAATTTTATACACCAAAATTATTTATTTATTTATTTATTTAGTACATATTATACAAAGTAAATTAGGAAGTAGCAACGTGATTGTTAAAGAAATTCCACAAAAAACCGCAAGATTATACGGTTATCCGTGGCAGATCAGTCAACCAGTGCGAGCGAGACGAAAAACTCTCGAAGGCCAAACAACAGGCACAAGCCTGACCGCACTTAAGAAATAATTACGATGACGCGAGAGATGTTCCTCAACCCAGAGTTGCTTTACGACTGTACACCAAAATTATATTTATATGAAAATCTCTACATATACACTGCGCGTCATCAGGTTAGCGCCCCCTCTTTCCATAATAGTTAAAGTTAAATATTGTCTGAACCAACCAATCTATAGCCTTATAGTTTATATTCAGTAAACTCCTATAAGTTCTCTTAGAAATAAAGTAACAATGACTGCTGTAACATTCACGATAATATTTTAATATATTTTTGAGCAAAACTATATATAAAAAAACTTAGTGAAAATTAGTCAACATGATAGCGCCATCTGTCATAATTTAATTTTAATTACTATTTTTAGCAATTATATGGTTTTTAACTACTTATTTATTATATTTCAAACAGTTTTAAAGATCACTAGTAATGTGTAATGCCGCCTTTGTTTGAAATCACTTCAAAAATTCGATTAGGAATTGAATTGTATAGTTGTTCAATGTAATTCAACGATATGGTGGACCAAGCGTGTTTGATGCCTTCTATCAATTCGGCTTTTGTGCTATATTGTTTTCCGGACTCATACACTTTTCTAGCCAGACGTTCTCGATGATATTTAGGTCGGGGGAGTATGGTGGCAATTCAAGGAGGTTAACTTTTTGGCTCTGAATCCACGATTTTACGGATCGGGCAGTGTGAATTGGAGCATTATCGTGCTGGAAATACCACTTTACATTTTCATATAAGTTTTGAAATTGGGGAAGAGCCGTTTTCAAAATGCTGATGTAATTCTCCGCATTCATACGCGATGTTAAAAACTGCAACTCACATGTGCCATAGTAGGATATTGCTCCCCACACCATCACACCTCCAACTCGGCTGTGCAGGCGGTCCAAGTAATGTTCCTCCTTACGAAGGTCATGAAAATAATAATTATACCCATCGGGCCCTTCTAAATTAAATTTCTTTTCATCTGAAAAGACAACGTAATGCTACTGAGTAGACCACGTCATGTGCGTTCGAGAAAAATTTAAGCGCATTTCCTTTCTAAGCATATTAAGTGGTGGTTTTTTTTAAGTTTTTTCCGCTGTAAGTGGGCAGCTTTCCTAATAACTCTTTGAATCGTTGACAAGCTAGCATTAACACCAGTTTTTTCTCTGATTTTGGTGGACGAGTCATGTGAATTTGATGCTTGCATCAGTATAGCTCGCTTGTATACTTGGGAAATCACTCGGTTATTACCACCTTTGAAGTTTTTACCATAGTTTTCCTTGTTTTTAAGAAAATTTGCAATCGTTTTTCTGTGTCTTCCAATTTTTGCAGCAATTTTATGGAAGGATAGTCCAGAATCATAGTACGCTTCAATCTTTGCTCTTTCTTCCAAAGATAAAACAGTTCTCTTTCCCATTTTATGCGTTTATTTAAAAAAAATTCTAGATTAATCTACACAAAAAATTTGATAACCGTGGTTGCCAAAAGAAACGAGATAAACAAAAATGCATTTGGTGGCGCTAATCTGATGAAGCAAAATTTATATATTATAACGGCTCTTCTATCGAACTTTAGTTTTTTGTTTGAGAAATGGGAGAAAATTATTGCAAAATGAAAACAAAAATTACGAATTTGCGTGCAATAGGAGAAGAGAAAAAAGCGAAAACAAATGAGTAAAAGAGGAGCGCTAACCTGATGACGAGCAGTGTATGTATATAAATTACGTGTATGTTCGTGATCGCTAAACTCAAAAACTACTGAACCCATTTTGACCAAATTTTATATGCATGCTCTATGGGGCGAGAGGAGTGTTTCTGTGTAGTTTGAAGTTCGTCCGACAGATGGCGCACTATTTAGTTTTTTTGTGTTTTGTCCGATAGAGATTAGCGCGATAAGCCTATGCTGTGTTTCGCGAAGGCGTTGGGTCCTTAAACAGCGTGTAGTGGCGTTAATTAGCCCGATACCGCAGACTTGCAGTGAAAATAAATTTGAAGGCAAAACAACGTTTGCCCGGGTCAACTAGTTATTTATATTAAGCATCTACAATAATAGCTTATATCTATTAAATTATTTCATACATATACATATAGTCAAAAGAAAACTAAAAAAAAATTACATTGAATACATGGGCTTGAGAGCCAACTTTAAGGGGCGGACGCACCCCCTAAAATACAACTTATCGCTTTTTTTATATTTTTTTACATAAAACTGAACCGATTTGGGGAACAGAATATAAGAAATCAAACAAAAAAATTCTCCATAGAACTAACGGCCACTCTAATATACATACTATTCGAGTCTGGAAGTTATTTTTCTTATGAATTTATTTTAGTTTCTTATTTTATATTTAGGGATACGTGACAAATATTATTATCAAAGAAATGTTTGATATTACATATTTAGTATCGCACGTGCAGACTCGTAAATACCTATATTGCGCTTTTATTTATTTTTTTCTTAAGGAAAATCATCAAAATCGTAAAATCTGTAGCAAAAAGAAACAAGCTTAAGGCGACTTAAGAGAAATTGATATATCGTTTTTTTTTCAATTTAAAATTACTCCTGGGTGAAATTTCAACTTATTTCTATTATGTTTAAGAAATTTATAGCAAAATTACTTATTGCTTAATTAATTTCAATGTGCAATTTGTTTTGGAATAATAAGTCGAAAAGCTGGTATCATAAAAAATGTCAAATATGAATTTTCGACTTTTGGGCATCTATAAATTAGGGGTGGAATAGTGTTATATGGAAATCTTTACCAACAGGATTTGGATACGCTAGGACTCCTAATTTTGTAAATTTTAGGAAAAAAATGCATGAGGAAAAATTTAATGGGGGTGGGATGGGGTTAAATGGGATCTCATCGGGGTCATAACTTGGGAAAAACGAGGCAAAATCCACTAAAAGCTTCACAAATGTCCTTGAGTGGCTCCTAGAGAGGTAAAACTTGAGACTGACCCCTGCTAATATTTCCCCGCCCCCTACATTTTTATGAACACACCAACATCCTATCTGGTGGCCTTAATGGGATCCCATACAAAATATTATTTTTTATACAATTAACCCCATCGCCCAAACTGGCCCAAGAGTGCCCCCTAGAGGAGTCAAATATATTAACAACCCCCAATATTTTTGTTGCCCCAACATTTGTTCAGAACACTCCTATCCTCTATATTCAATCATTAGGGTCGTACCCATACAAACATTTTTAATTTCTAAAAAATGTTTTATTAGGAAGATAAAAACATATTTATATATTAAATAATGTTAATTATTTGCAAAATTAGGAGTTATAGCATATCGAAATCGTACACTATTCCACCCCTAATGTACATACATATTCAAGGCAGATCTAACAAGATTACTCCATGTGTTTTTGTGAGTGTCAGCTCTTTCCTTTCCAACTGTCAAACGCCATATGAAAACAGTATTATGCTTGCTTTTAGACATGGTACAATTATACTAGGTACATGCACGACTACAACAAAATTACAACACCAAAAAACACATTCATTTTGTTGGTATAAACAAACGAATAATTGTCAGAAACAGATGCCTTTTGTTTTTAAAAATAACAATTACAGGGTAACTAAAGTACAATTGCAGACGCGGCATTTCTGCATGATTATAGTTATTCAGTGTTGCCAATATTTGTGTAGTTAGACAGTGTGTAATTTCTACTCACATGTGTAGGCCATGTAATTAAATTCTTGTATAATCTGTGTGTAATTCTACTTTGGGTTCTATTTTTATTTATTTTTGTTTTAATTTTAACCTACACAAAAGATGTGTAGTGTAATTTTCTTCGATGTGTAATTGGAGACACAGCAATGTGTAAATTCATTGGCAACACTGTAATCATTTTATTCACACACATACACTAACATTTTCGCAGCTTGTAAACAAAGTTTGACAACTATTTGCATTGTATACATTAACAGGCTGGGCTTGTGCATGTACCTGTTATAATTGTATCATGCTTTTAGATAAGAAGTTTGACAATTGGGCATAACGTCTTGGTTGTATGTTTGAGTTTCTCAAAAAAAAAAAAAAAAATCGTACAACATAGAAACAAATAGGGCACCCGATATCGAACAAAATTTCAAAGCATTTTCACACAAATTTTATTGAAGTGTTTTGATATTTCGTTGATACCACGGCGAATTCACACTAGAGGTGGTCGCCGCTTGTAATTTGAATATAAATATGTGACGCGCAAAATAGAAAGGGGCCTAAGGGTAAAAACCTGTTTTGTTCAGGAGAGCCATTTTAAAGATTTAAATACGTGTATCTTTGGTGTACCATCACTAAATAAAACACTTTTGGGGCATGGGATCGGTCTCATTCGATGCTCAGATGTTGTCCACATCAACAAAAAAAGTGAAACTTTTTTTTTTACCCTTAGGTCCCTTTTTCTATGCGCTGTCACATACATATGTATATGTATTATAGGGTTGCATTTGTATACTCGTTTGTGTAGCCAAAACAAATATACCATGGTATGTACCATATAATTGTAGTGTGAGCGACAGAACTATATAGTATAAGAGTTATTGTGTGTGGGTGCTTTTCCAAATTAAAATACAATTAAAACAAATAACAATTGCTTATTGTATTGCTGCTGAGCAACTGTTTGATCTATTTTTGCCCAAAAATACATATTGTAATACAAATATATGAAAAAACCACTATTGAAACAAATACATGATGTGCAGATGTATGTGCGGACGTTCGTTATGTTATTTTGTGGCGCAGCCAAAGTATAGAGAGAGAAAGAGGCAATTTTGCTCTGAGAGTAATTACAAATGCATGTGTTTCATGTACATGTATCATTTACTTACATGTGTATGTGAAATTTTACTTTCATTCATTCATTCATCAACCATGGATTTTTTTTTTCAACACACCATGTGGTACTTATGTTAAAACCAGTTTTATGTATCTTATTTGTTATAGAAAAACAAATACATACAAACGTGTTTTTCTCATTTGGTCATTGCACAACCATACAATAACTGCTTTAAAAATCAACATTTACAACTAGTAAAAGAAACGCTAAATAACATATTTTTTCATACAAGAACCAAAAAACACGCAAAACTGCTGCAAACAGATGCATCTGTGCAATGCTATAATATGTATATGTTAACACACATTTTTCAGTAAATTTGTAGGGTTCCGTACACCAAAGGTGAAAAGTAATGATTCCTTTGTTTTCGCTACGATGTCCGTCTGTCTGTCTCACAGGCTGTTTTCTCGATACACATAAGTGCTACGAACATGAAATTTTCACAAAATATGTAAAAGTTTGGCCGCTACAACAGAAAATATATGACAGTTAAAAATTATAGGATGCTCTAAAGCGAGCAACGTAACATGTTGTAATTTTGACAACTTGCTGTATCTTGGAAACCGTAAGAGGCAAACACTTGTAATTTTCAAGAACGCTAAAACCAAAAAATCCCAAAACAAAAAAAAATTGCCAAAAACCAAAAAAAAAATCGTCAAAATGAAAAAGTGCCAAAACTAAAAAATCGCTAAAACTAAAATAAATCGCCAAAAACCGAAAAAATCACCAAAACGAAAAAAAAAATGTTAAAACTAATAAACGCCAAAATTAAAAAAGCGCCAAAATTAAAAATTTTTAGAATTACAAAAACGCCAACGTTAAAAACGCCGAAAATCGAAAAAATCCCAAAAACGAAAAATGCGCTAAAACTAGAAAATCTCCAAAAAACCGAACAAAAGTTTACAGAGTAATTATTTTTTTTTTTAAATGTCTACATCAGATAAAAATTCGATTATATAGGCTAAAGTTCGTATAGTATTGCATGTATGTGCCCTTAATTATGGAATTGGTCTAAGTTGTATATTTGTTTGGTAGAGATATTTATTACATTACATTTGAACAAATCGAAAAATATTTTTGATGTGTTAACATCTATACGCGCGCCTCTAGGGCAGTAAACTATCAGTTTCAATGCATACGCAAGTGTTAGGTATGTAAGAGTAAATCATCGTTTGTTTGTTCGTTGCTTGGCAGTCGGTATTGAAAGTGATTATTGGGCGATTTTCATATAATTTTCCCACGCGATTTTCTCCGGAAATTCATAGCCGATTTTATTAATTTTAACCCGCTAGTGCGGGTTTCGACGAAGAGTTTAGGCCAAAAATTAAGGCGATCCGATATCGGCGAGCCGAGATTTAAGTGTTTTAACTTGGAGTATTAATTTGGAGTAATATTAAAAAAGTGTTTTATGTTGATCTTCGGTTTTGTCTTATGCATAGCAAAGAGAATAGTGACGTGGTTATACGTACATATGTATATAAAAATGAGATAGCAAGACAGCAACGTATGTAGCTTATGTACAAACATAACAATGTATGTATGTACATTTGTCTGTTGCTTTGCATTCTCTTTGTTTTTTGTGGGTTTAATATAAAATAAATAAAAAGTATTAAGCAAGAAAATAATGAAATCATTAGCACTTCTGTTTAATTTTTTTCATTTTGAGTGCATCTACTAAATTTATATATATATATATATTATATATATATTATATATATATATATATATATATATATATATATATATATATATATATATATATATATATATATATATATATATATATATATATATATATTATATATTAACTGTGCTGAAAACATAACATTAATAAATTATACAAAGTAAAATTAAATTCAATAAACTATTCTTTTTCATTAAATACTTTATATTAACTCTACCTCCGGGTTTGTGGGTCTGTGTTCATAGAAATCGAACAGGTACCGTGTAACAAAAAGGTGTTAACACATCGCCCGTGAGTTCGAACACTCATTGTTTTTTTATATTATGCAACATTTTAATTTAGAAGAGCCGATAGCCAATGTTGCTAGTGCTCTCAATTTAAATATAATCTTACAATTTTATTCCTTAAGATTAGACACATAAATAAATAAATAATTTAGAGTTACACTAGTCTCGATTAATATAAATTTATTTAGTAGTTATTAAATATTTATGAAGATTTATTTCATATTTCGAATGCGAAAATGCATATGACTTTGTAGACAACTCTCCTAATTAAGTGCACATACATATGTACATATGTATGTAGTATCCGTACGGAACCCTTCGTGTTCGTGTCAAAGGCGCACTTTACTGAATTTATTTTGACATCAAAAGTATGAATTGTTCAAATCGAATTGAGCTGGGCTGAGTATACATGAATACGAACTTGAAATTGGTTGATACACAATCATTTAATTTGGACAGTTATTGCCAAAAGTACAAATAAAATTATTACATTTATTGCATTTTGGTGCGTTTTTTATGAACAAACAGTGTGTTTTGCTCTAAAAAAAAAAGTTAACATCACTGTATGCGACATGTGGCATTTGTGTATAGAACCTTGATGTGATCGATTTTTATCAAAGCCAGTGCAACAGTTTTTGAATGTATCCGTTACGTACAAAACACGTCCTGTACAATTACAAAATATGTGCTACTTATAATAAATATAACAGATCAGATACCAAGTGCCTATTTTCCTAATCACTGGCAACCAACTGCATACAGTCTGTCAACATAGATAATTAAAAAAAAAACTTTATATTGAATGTGGATTCATTTAAATGAATTGTCTCACTTTATATTTGTTCAGTTAGTCCCAAATCACACTGTGCAAGTCTTATTGCTAAGCTGATTAGTTTCAGGGAGAGAGAGACGAGGGGAACAGCAACGTTTCTTTCCCCCCCCCCCCCGTCTCTCTCTCTCCTAATAAACTAATCAGCTTAGCAATAAGACTTGCATAGTGTAAATAGGGACTTATGGCGTTAATAAATCATTTAACGAGCTCTTTCAATTCAATTCAATGTACAAAGATTATCCAATCACATATGTACATACATATGTATGTATGCAAATCTGGCGAATGAACTAATGAAATCGAACACTTGTAAGAGAGAAAATAGCAGCAAACGCCTACTTATAAAGAAAACACTTGCAAGTGGCAACCAATTGACTGACTAAATGACTGGCGGTCGAGATGGCACTTGTGCTTTAATTTTTTTAAATACTTACATACATACATACATACATATGTACGTAGCACAATCAATTGAAATGTGATTTATGTTGTGGCATACAAACGAATACAAATAATGGTTCAAAATAAAAATCATACACAAAACAGCCACTTTAAATGATCGTTGTCGGAGACACAAACTTAAATCTAATTGCCTGTCATCAATTACAACGACAATTTACACACACACACACTAAAAAAATAAACAATATTAACAAGAAAGAAAATAAACCCATGAAATTTTAAAATAAACAAATTATACCAGTTTGACAGGGATTTTCTCTTTTATTTTAGAAAACGTGCATTTTCCTCCATCTCTCTTTGGCAAATAAATTAATTTTCATTTAAATTTTTCCAAGTTTTTTTCTTCTATTTACCTAAATGCATATTTATTTATTTTTCATTTAATTACAGCCGTTACGAGAGGTTCTCAGTGGTCTGGCCGTCGTTGTTGTGCGTTGGGTGTTTCACCGCGCTGCAGTAATGCTTGTGCAACATCATCGTCAACCGGTGAATTGATCAATGCATGCCGCCAAAGTGATGAACAACACATGTTTGCATGTTTCGAACGTCAGGAGGCCGGTGATCGTTGTTGTGGCAATGCACGCACCTCAGAATGTTTACAGGTATGCAAGTGTATATGATAAAAGCATCTGTGTATGTATGTGTGTGTGTGTGTGTGTGTGTGTGTGTGTGTGTGTGTGTGTGTGTGTGCAGAACGTAAGATTGCTTATAAGTCAGTAAGCGCTAGTGCTTAGATTGTCAATATAGACCTGCTGTTTGTCTATTTTAATATTTATAAATGAGTAAATTTTAATTTAGTGGGTGGATATAATAAAAAATACTAGCTAGGTACCACCCCCTTTTTAAATATTTACTACAAATATCTTAATTTGAAATAAATTTTTAAAAGGCTTTCAAAGAAAACTATCGTTTGAAAATGTAGATTTTTCAATGAACTGATTGTAATTAAATTGCTGGAAATTAAATTTTATAAAATTCATAGGCGTGAAAATTACCCTTTGGGAGTCATTGCCCCCCCCCCAAAATTGCTTCCCCCACCACGCTATAGAATTATTAAAAATTGCCTGCAACTATCTAATTAAAATTATTCATTAAAATCAGCAGTCGTAAAGCAGCTCTGGGTTGAGGAACATCTCTCGCGTCATCGTAATTATTTCTTAAATGCGGTCAGGCTTGTGCATGTTGTTTGGCCTTCGAGAGTTTTTCGTCTCGCTTGCAATGGTTGACTGATCTGTCACGGATAACCGTACAATCATGCGGTTTTTTGGAATTTCTTTAACAACCACGTTGCTACTTCCTATGTGAAGGCATAGGTCGTGTACAGTCAGTCACAAAACCTTTTAAAATACTGTTGGGCATATGGTCTAGTTACCCCGTCCATATTTGTTCAACACCATATTATGCAAATTTACTTTGTATAATAAATAAATAAATAATAAAATCAGCAGTCGCAGCTTGTTCAAGTTCAGACAGGAGTTGCCTGTTGACATGAGCAATGTTGTCATTTTAATTAAGAGGCGGGAAATTAAAAATGACCCACCCTCGTATAATCTGAACGTGCCTAGTAGACTTGTATCCAACAGCTCTTTTAGAACTATGTAGTTTGAGAGCGTTTGAGTCAAAAGTTGTTTTAAACCCATTTAATTTAAATTGATGTTTTTGACCGGACTTGTGTCCAACTGAACAAAAAGAACTTTTGGACACAAGTCTAGTGTCTAGGCATTTTATATACCTCATTAAGGTCACTGCACTTTAAAAAATTTGGTAGTTAACATTAAGTCTATTAATAATAGCAAATATTGGGTTTCTTGTAAATCTCTACATATCGTTACCTTAATATAGAAAGGACCTAAATAATATTTTTTGCAATGGAGTTTTTTTTTTATATTTCGATGGAAGAGCATCTAATGTATCGAAAAAATACAAAAAAAACTCGGTTTCGAAAAAAATAATGAGTTAGGCCCTTTCTATATTAAGGTAACGATACGTATTTGTAAGGATTTTTAGAACTTCTCAACTTTTTTGGAAACGCCAATTGTTTTTAGCTTTTTATTAAAGCATAGAAGTTTTCATTTCCCATGCCTCCAAATTCTCTTTTTCTTTCAGACTTGTCGCGACATCTTCGAGCCTCATACAGCCCATAAAAGAAATAATCGTAAGCACTTGCATGAAATGTGCGGCGAAAGGAATAGCGATGTGTTGCAGTGTGTTAAAAATGTTACGGATATGACACCCGTTACTAATTCCCACAAATGTAAGTCTTAATTAAGTAATAAAAAGAATTGATTTTTATTTTCTTTTAAAACAAAACTAAGAACATCTATTTTTACTTTTTTCAGATCTGCCTTGTTGCGACTTTTCCGATAACGAAAATTGCCGTAACACCTGTCGTTCCGTCTTAAACACCACCGAAAGTACGGATATTATTATTGGTGAACTAGAGGCGGGAGACTGTGGCACAGTTTTACCCCACTTGCCTTTGTGGCAGTGTTTTTTCACGGCCGAACGTAAAATCTTTGTACCGGCTGTCATAACAAGTAATCAGGAAACCGAAGTGTCACAAATCAATCGCTTGGGTATAGACGGCGCTAAATTGCACTGCTGCGAAAAGGCCTTGTCAACGAAATGCCGTCGTTTGTGTTCACAAACGTACAGCACAGACTGGACAAAGACAATGAACAATTTTGAGACAGCCTGTCTAATGCAGCCTAATGAATTGGAGTTGCGCCAGTGCATTGATGAAGTAGACGAACCGTGCGAATTGGGTTGTGATGGTTTAAGTTTCTGTACAAATTTTAATAATCGGCCGACAGAACTGTTTCGCAGCTGTACCGTAGAGGCAGACATGGCGGCGAAATCCGATTTAATGATGTGGCAGCAAAGAGGTTTCGTTAGCTTGCCTGGCGTTAATTTGCCCATTAAAAATATGACTCGTTGTTCGCCGGACAAATGGAAGGCTATCGCTTGTGTTTTGCAAATAAAGCCTTGTTCAATTCAGGGCCACTACAACCACATATGCCGCGAAAATTGTTATGAAATATTGAGTGAGTGCATGGATTGGACGCGCATGAATACCTCGTTAAATGCCGATGCCATTTGTGCCCGATTGCATCCGGAGGGTGAAGGAATACCCTGCATTTCGCTAAGGCCTTATTTAGAGGAAAGTGATGCCCCTAAAGAGACCGGGGGTCATCATAAGATCACCTCTGCTTGCAGAGGACATCCGTGTAATGCCAGTGAAGTGTGTTTAGCGGCTCGTAATGGCACTTCAAGTTTTAAATGTATACCGGGCTGTGCTTTGGGCGAAACATCAAATTATTTAGTGCCTCTTGGCGCATATGTGCGCATACCTGTGCAGCTGACAGCCAATCGTGGCGGTTTCAAAGTGTGCCGTTGCGGTCCACAAGGACGCATCGAACATTGCCAACCTTTACCGAGTGTTTCTTATGAAAGCTGCATACTGCCGGGTGGCAGAAAAATTAAGCACGGCACCTCCTTTTATTTGGAATGTAATCTATGTACGTGTTATGCAGAAGAGATAACCTGCACCAAGAAGCAATGTAAAATGCCCGGTATGTAGGTTGGCGGGGTTAGGGCGGGGTGACGTAATGAACGGCAAAACGGTGTGCGGTTAAGCGGAGAGAGTCAGAAAATCAAAACATACCGAATACTATCAAAGTGACCACGTTAAGTGGCAGTGTGTGGCATTTTTAAGAGGTAATAATTCGCCTGTAAACGCCGTTCAGTAATAAGCCATTTTTTTAGAACTCAGGCAATGAATGCCTACTACTATTACTAAGTGTTACCTTCTTTAGGAAAGGGATAGTGATAGAGAAGAGAGGTAGTGAAGGTAGAAATAGCTTCATTCTTTTATAACTCTGCTTTTTGCACGTTTTTAATAATACAGAGTTGCAGTGCCTCTGGTGCCAATGAGACGTATTAAGTTTAGTAGTAATTTTATTGTTTATTTTACTTCAATTCCGGCGCCCTGATGTTAGTGATGTGTAGTTCATTCAGTAACCACGTCTATGCCTTCATCATTTGAACTTTCCTACACAAACTGATACAAAGGGACATTAATGTACTTCAGAAAAAAGCGTGCTATTATTATTTAATGCCTGTCGGAGACCGGTCTCGAAAGCAGGACCCACCGCATTCCGCTCGCCACTTTGACGCACACCGCCTGGCCTCGGCCTTAAGAGTTTTTCCTATAAATTGTTAATAACTTTTTTTATACTAAAACAGGTTACACGGATGTTTCTTACACCAGCTTGCCGTGCAATTGTCCCACGCACTATGTGCCAGTGTGTGGCAGCAATGGTCGAACTTATCCCTCCCTGTGCATAGCTCGTTGCTTGGGTGTGCAGGATAGTGATTTAGAATATGGAGCCTGTTCGGTGTGGAATCCTTGTACTCCAGGCACTTATCACTGCCCCAGCGGCACTCAATGTTTGCCACATAGGCAAATATGTTTGTCTGGCATGCACCGCCCCTGTTTGCAGTATAAATGTGGTAAGCATATGGTATTTCCTCCCTTTATAACTCTTAATGATTTGGTGACATTTTAGTTAATCAGACGTTGCCTTGTGCCAAAGCCGAACATTGTGCGTGCGATTCTAAAGGTGTCACTTATAAAACTGCTTGTGATTTATTAAATAGCAAATCCATCTTCTCCTCTTGGGGTTCCTGCAATCGTGGCTGCAGCTGGAAAGGACCTGTATGTGCCATTAATGGCGTAGACTATCCGCATGAATGTGCTGCCTGGGCGGATTATGTATTGGTAGACTATAAGGGACGCTGCCGCGAGGTGGGCCTATTAACTAATGAATTGGAACGCAAAAGATGCCGACAGGTCAAATGTGCTAATATTCCTTCGCCCTATTGTCGTTCTATTATACCACCCGGAGCCTGTTGCCCAATTTGTGCTGGGGCTTTTCGCATTATCTATTCGCGCAAGCAAATCGATCGTGCTTTATATGCCTTGAAAGGCCAACATAAGGATTTACTTACACTGCACAGTGTGCTCAGGGAATTGGACTCTTTGATACAAACAAGTGAATGCCAATTAACCGGTTTCCTCACCATGGAAGTGGGCATATTTGTAGGCATTGTTCCTAGAACTAATGCGCCCACCCGTATGCAAATCGAGGCCTGTATACGTGAGGCTGAAAAAATTTCAAATTTAATAACAGCTCAAGCGCACAAAATAACCACAAATCTGGTATTGTCGGGCCTCACGGTATCTAATATGCTGGAGGCAAATGTCGAAAGTAGCACGAATAGAATACTTTCTTTAACGAATATCAAGCAAACAATAATACTAAATATAATTATAAGTTTGATATTTAGAAAAATTTGGAATTTATAGTTTTAAAAAGAAGTTGGTTGATTCAAACACTAGTTAGTTTATATAACAAAAAAAATCTTGTAAACCGTTAAGGCTTGCACTCACTATCCCACACAATCGTACGACTTTTGCAAAACTACAACCTTCATCTAATGAAGTCTTGTTGTCTTTTCATAAAAAAATTTTCATAAACTGCATCATACCAGGGTTGTATTTTTTAAAAAGTCGAACGATTGTGTAGGATAGTGAATCCTAGCCTTTAAAGAGAAGTAATGTGGAAGCATACTTTTAAACTTTGTTTAAGAATCTACTTTTGGGCTCATCTCATCATTGAATCCTTTCTTCCATGAATTGTAATATTTTGATATGATCAAGTGAATTCTTGGTGCCAATAATTTAGTTATTACATATGTACATATATACATATGTATATTTTAAATTGAGATTATTTATTTATTAAGTTTATATTCTTAAGTTATTATTATTACTTGTTTTATCGTTTTAATGCTCAAATCAACAACAACAAATGTGCCTTTAATTATTTGAGAAGACAAAAATCAATATGAATAAGAACTTTAGTTTTAATTTTTTTTTAAGATTTTATAATTATTTTTTACCATTATTTTGAGTTTTCGTTTAACTCAATTCTGTAATTATATATATACATATTTCTCTTTTATATACGATCTCCTTGTGATATTAGCAACTAAATTAGGCCATACATACGAGTATTTAAAGCACATAAATACAACAAACAAAATATTGTCATACAATTACAAATACAAAATAAACACAAAATAACATATCTTGTATTTATATAGTTATTATATACAATCTTAAGAGTCTATTTATCATACTAATTGATTTAATACACATGTATGGAAAAACTAAAAATTAGAATTGCAATCTTTAACAACAACAAACAAAATTTTGTAAATAAACATACTCATCTTTAATATAATTACATACAAATATACAAATTTTTTAAAAGAACAAACAAATACGAATCGCCAAAGTTGTTTATCCCTTTTAATCATCCCAAATATTAATAAAAATATTCATAGTCATTAAGTACCTTATGTAAAGTTTTCTTTTGAATTTTTAATAAACATTATATTTAATCGTATCAAAAAAAATTATTTCGAAAGAAAAATGGGCACCATCGCCCTGCATTTGTAAACAAAAGACAATTTGACTTCTCTGGATCTACTCTATAATTCGAAACGAAAGCAAATGCTTTCGAATTGTATTATTAATAACAGAAATTCTAAAGTATTTTCTTTCGTTTCGAAATACAGAGTAGACCCCGAACAAAATCTATTTGATAAGTCGTTTCTTTTTTCTAATATGGGAATTGGTTGAGAAAGCTCGACGGAAAAAATTTACTGAATGAAAGGATCGCGAGCAGAGGAAAATCTCCCAAGTAACAAAAATTGCTAGGTCTAAAAATAATCACAAACCCTATTAAAAAACTCGAAAACGAAAATAAACATAAATACGAGTAAAATTCATCAAAAGAGAAAAATCGCAAAAAAAATTAAAAAAAACAGTCAAACCATCACCCATGTTCTGTAACTTTCTTGCGTCGGAAAGATGTGAAACTTGCGAGTATATTTGAAAGTATATACAAAGGGGAAAATTTTACAGAAACACTTTTTTGTTAATTGTAGAGTAATTTCCTTACGTGACAGCTATTATATATACATACATATATTGGTCCTTTGGCTCCTTATAAGGACCATAGGGCCTCTATTTTTACTTGAGGTTTCGTTAATCTTTGCTTAATTTAAGATGAGTAGGTGATTGGGATTTTGCATCCGATCCTGGATCTGGGGCTGCCAGTACGTCTCCAGGAAGACAGTCGACAGTGGAGATTTATCCACCACCGTTTTTGAGGGTTATACCGCCCATGTTCGGTCGTCCAAGCCTCGTCAGCTAATAACAGGATACGCCACGTGTAGGGGAGGTTGATAGTTGTGCAGGAGAGGCTGTGGGGCGCATCACTACACCATTACTACCACCGTGACAGCTATTACTCGCCAAAAAAAAGACACAGGTTAGTGAGAAAAAGAGCTGCATGTTTCAATTTATAACATTTTTGTTTCATTTAACATGTTCCAAGTGAAAAATTTCACGTGACGAGAGTTACAGAGCATGGGTTTAGAGTTAAAAAAGAGAAAAACCACCAGAATAGAGAGAAATCGCTAAATCCGAAAAAAAAAATTATCACAACGAAAACGATCGCCAATATGGAAAAATTTTAAAAAAGGTATGGATGGCATGGCCAAGTGATAAAAATCGCCAAATCGAAAACCAGAAAAATTACCCAAACGGCAAAAGTAGCTAAAACCGAAATAATAGCCAAAACGGAAAATATGGCCAAGGGATTGTTCATATATTACGCAACGCTTTAGTGTTGTTACGGTTTAGAAAATTTATACTGAAAATTTTTTTAAAAGCGCTACTAAGGGGGTGGGGTATAAAAACTCCAAAAATAGCGTTACGTAATATGTGAATAGCACAAATTAAGTATATAGTTTTTCAAGTTTATTTTTGGACAAGTACTTTTTGTAAGAACATTTCGAAAAGGCACCTTTTTAAAAAAAATGTAGTACTTTTTGAAAAATTAACATCCAACCGTTTTGGAAAATGCAATTTTAAGAAAAAGCAGTTTTTGCTTAAAAGCTTTCTGAAAAAAACGACGGAAAAACGATATTTTGAAAGAAAGAGGACATTGTGGAAAAATAACTTCTGGAAAACAGTCTTTCTCAAACGTATTTTGTTGACAAATTGTTTTTTGGAAAAAGTATTATCTTGAACTTTTTTAATGAATATTTTTTATAAAATCTGCTCAAAAAACCTAACGAAAAGGTATTTTTTTAATTAAAACTTAGGCCAAATCCAACCCAACAACGTTCGACTTGTCGCGCACGTACATTCAAAACAAAAAAAAAATTTTAATATTTTGTTGGCCCATAACAATTTTATTTTTTTTTATTTCCAATATTTCGTTTCCACAATGAATAACTTCTTCAGGGAATATATGTACAACAATTGACTATGAAATTTTTTATAAAATGGCGGTAAGTATAAAGAATCAAATATGTATTAAAAAAAGTTTTGCAAGACATGAAAATAATATTTTAACTCAAAAAAACAAACCACAATTATTTCAAAAAATTATTGTGTTTTACATTTAGTTTACTGATATCTTCTTTATAAGTTCCTCCTTTGTGTAAAACATTATGTTACGAAATTGGAAATAAAACAAAAACAAACAAAACAGCTCCCATTCGCCTACGCCTTGAAAAAAAATGGTGGTCACTTCTCAAGTTTCTCCTTAGCTTTGTATTTATACACAACCACCTGCCAAAGCTAGAAATTTCGGGGTGTGCCTTAGTGTAACTATCCAACCTCAAACAGAATCTTAAATTTTCTTCAAATCGCATACCAATTTACCATTACATTTTTACTTCCACAGATTTTACAATCAAGGAATGTGTAACCCTTTCTCTGGAGAAACTAGGACCACCGATAAGTTGGCAAGTTGTTCAGGTATATGTACATATTTTTAACAAAAAAAGAATACGAGAGTTATCAAGAGAGATTGAAACCACTAAAAGAAAATAGATTTAAACAAACATATTTTTTTCAAGAACACATTTGATACACACACTTGTATTGAACGGTGTGTTTTATTAATTGTTATTTTTGCTTATTACCAGGGCTCGGAATTTCATGCAAATGTATGTTTTTTTTATAAATTCCTATCTCAATTATCAAATTTAAGCAATTTGACATTGATTTGTGTGCATATTTCTACATATTTTTGAAGTAAATTACCTCGTTTATACGCAAATCTTATTTGCAAATAAAACTATTTGCAAATACTGAACTCACCGTTTATACGTAGATAGAACACATCAGTATCTGTGAATGATATTGCCACACATTGTAAAATTTGTATTAATAAATTTCTTACAAAACAAAAATAATTGGCAACAAATAGTGGCGCTATTTGCAAACAGTTTTCGTGAGTTATTATAGGTTTTATTTTAGACAGTGATGCCAATTTAGCTATTTTCTGGCTAAATTTAGCCATTTTTCATCCGATTTAGCCGGAAGAAATGTGAGTTTAGCTATTAGCTATTTTTTAGCCATTTTTATTTTAATTTAGCTATTTTTTTTTAGCTATTTTTCCAAATTTGAAATTTTTTTGTGACTTTTCATAAAAAATGTAAACTCGCAACAAAAGAACATTTATTAAATACCAAAAAACACAACAGACTAATATGGTATTGTTTTCGCATTAATATAAATGAATTCTGGTTCAAACTTGCCATTTTTATTGGGACAGTCTAAAGGCGCTTACATAAAAGAGATGACTAAATTGGCATTAATAAGATTTGCACTCCGTTCTTATAATCGCTGCAATGTTGTTATAAGTTGTCGGGTCTAATCATCAAACAAGAGTAATTTTTAGGGTTCCGTACACCAAAGGTGAAAAGGACCCCTATTTTTTTCGCTACGCTGTCCGTCTGTCCGTCACACGGTATTTTCTCAGGAACCGTAGGAGCTACGGACCTGAAATTTGGACAGAGTATGTAGAACCTTGGCCGCTACAACAACAAATACATGAGAATTAAAAATTAAAGGGTGTTCCAAAACTAGCAACGAAAAATTTTAAAATCCCATGTAATGTATGTACATACACACAAAAAAATCATAGGTTATATTTCCTAAAATAATGGTATAATTTTAACTAAGTGAAAGGGTAGAATGGCATTTACAAAGTTTTTTAGGTAATTTAACAAAAATTTTAGTTGATTTCTATGTTCGAAAAATCAACTAAAATTCTAGTTGAAACTCCTTAACGACTAGGTAAATTCATACTTTTGTTTTCTGTGAACTATCTAAACAGCAAAGTAAATTTATACATATATAATGCGGCAAATTATCATGGATTTTAGTTATATTAACTATTTATAATTCGACAACTGTCATGGATTTAAAGAATTTTTGAATTTTTAAAAAAATTTGTTATTTATTTAATAATTTATTTATCTACATACATATAAATAAAATAAAAATAAAAAAACACGACGAAAATAAAACATCTAAAGGTAATGCTAGGAACACAACTGGGACGAACGACGAATTTTTTCATAAAAAATAAAACGCATTCATGCATATGCAAATTAACACAACACTGCCGTAGAACGAAACTCGTCGTGTGTGACGAACACTCTGATACATTTATTTATATTCTTTTAACCAGGAAAAAACAGTTTTCTCCTTCTTTGCACAAACAATAAGCAACTTTATCAGTTATAAGAGCTCTTATTTATTCGTCGTTGTTGTGCTTCACACGACGAATTTACTCAGCGAATTATTATAGATGAATTCGTCAGCGTCCACGAAATTCGTCGTTCGTCCCAGTTGTGTTCCTGGCATAAGACCACGTTTGCCAGCATTCGTAAAGCAGCTTTGAGTTGGTGGAGACCATTAAAACTTGGGATGGGGATCTTCCTGTGCGAAGGTATAGGTCGTCTGTGGCTTCCGATGGAAACCAGCGATGCCAACTTGGTGCTTTTGGCACTATTTTTAGTGCTTTTTGAAGACTCAAAACGCCAAATTTTGAGCGTTAGTGCCAAAATAAGAAATAGCACTAATTAGTGCTTTTAAGAAATTTGTGAATTTGTTAAAATTATTTTAATAATTACTCGGCGTATTTATTTTTTCAGTGTAAAGCATAAATTTTTCGTCTGATATATTTCATTAAATGGAGAATAGCTAAGAAATTTTTAAACATTATTAAACTTCACATTAATTCACGTTATGGATTTTCAGTCGTTTTTCACGAAAGTGCTTTTGACGCTATTTAGATATCAAAATTACGCTTTTAAGTGCTTTTTTTAAGTGTTGATGTGCCTTTAGAGCCAAAAAAGTTGGCATCACTGACGGAAACACCTATGTACATATATGCAGGATACACTGGCAATTTGCGTACATGCTTCTATACCACTAAAAATTAAAAGCGGACATCAAGGAAGAGAGAGGACGTTTGCCGGGCTCAGCTAGTTTATCTATAATAATTAAAAAGAATTATTTTACATAAATTTAAATATTTTAAAAATTTAATACATACAAACCTTCTTGCTCAAAAATTTACTTTTGACAATAAAATATAAAACATTTGAATAAAAATATATATATATAAACATACAAATTGCCAAATTACCTAACTGCATAGTTAATAAAACCCAAGTTTTTTACTTTCATATAAAAAAAGTTACCTATGTAAGCTTAGTTAATATTACCTCTTATATTTTTTTGTGTGTACAATTGTATGTACATATGTATGTATATTGAAACTTGAATTTTGTAAAATTAGTGTATTTTTATACAGACTAAAACAAGTAATACTAAAATTTAAAAAAATTTAAATTAAAGGTTGGTCCATCAGTTAATGCAATTTTGACTATGTAATTTTGACAACTTGCTATATCTTGGAAACCGTAAGGGGCAAACACTTGAAATTTTCAAAAACGGTAAAACTAAAAAATCCGAAAATTATAAAATCACCAAACCAAAAAAAAAATTGCCAAAAATTAAAAAAAAATCGCCAAAACGAAAAAAATCGCCAAAATAAAAAAAATTCTAAAACTAAAATAAATCGCCAAATTCGAAAAAATCGCCCAAATGAAAAAAATTGCCAAAATGAAAAATAAAAAACAAAAAATGGCAAAAAATTGCCAAAACACAAAAAAGGCGCCAAAACCAAAATAATTGTTTATATGAAAAAAAATCGCCAAAATGAAAAAAACGCCAAAAACTGAAAAAATCGCCAAAACGCGAAAAAGGCGCCAAAACTAAAAAAATCGCCAAATTGAAAAAACGCCAAAAACCAAAAAAAAAATTTCAAAACTATATATTATATAGCTGAAGTTTGTATTAAATTACATATCTAGTGTTCGTACGGAACCCTTCGTGCGCGAGTCAGAGTCGCACTTTAGTGAATTTATTCTATATATTTTTTTCTGTTTTACACGAGTGAAAATAAAAAATAAATTAAAGTTTAATGTATAAACCAAAATTTCGCAAGGAATGGATTAGTAACCCAAAAATTTAAAGATTAAATAGCAGAATGTACAAATGAATAAAAGGCGTACTTCAAGTATTGCAAGTTTGCACTATATGCGCAGTTTCTTGACTATAAA
Organism: Tachina grossa; assembly: GCA_949987645.1. Taxonomy (NCBI): domain Eukaryota; kingdom Metazoa; phylum Arthropoda; class Insecta; order Diptera; family Tachinidae; genus Tachina; species Tachina grossa. The sequence continues at coordinate 152,645,925 of OX465276.1, forward strand.
AATAATTTTATTTATTACTTCAATTTATAATTTTTATTTAATTTAAATAAGTTCCCGATTTGCTTTAAAGAATAATATATGAAATACATTCTGGGTTTTGCTGAAGTTCTTGATTTTTGCATTCGATGGCGCTTAGCAATTTTTTAGCTAGTTTTTATCAATTTTTAGCCATTTTTTGTCTACATTTAGCCATTTTTGTGAAGGAATTCTGGCATCACTGATTTTAGAATTTACTTTTTAATCACTATCTGTTGAGTTTTATTTCTTCCTCACAAAATAAAAGTTATTATTATTAATTTATTTTCTGATTTGAATTTATTCCCTAGAAAATAAAAGTTTCTTTTAGTTTTATGTGGGATTTTGGAACCCTGATACATTTTTATAAAAAGAGTTGTTTTTTTTTATTATACATATTTTTTTTTAGTTTAAAAAATCGTCCTAAGTGTGAGCTCCGCTTCATTACTGCCAGCAAAAAAAAAACGTTTTAAGCTGTTGAAAACGGAGATGACTTAAAGAAGGAGAAACAACAAAGAAGGCAAAATTTTATTGCTACATCTGCATTTTTACTTTCGACATATGCAAAATGAAATAAGCAGCTAGAAACCGAAAATTGCCTTCAATAGTAAATAACTATTAAAAATAATTGAATTATAAAAACTAACTTTTATTTTTTAAATAAATTTGTATTTCTTTTACCATAAATTCTGTGGTTATAAGCGAAAACATATTTTCGAAAAAAGAACTTTTAACTTACGAAGGCTTTTTCGAAAGAATCGGAATCGGCATATTAAAATAATTTTGTTGTTAAATAAAGATTATTACTGTACCAACACAAAGATTTTATGAAAATGTGATTTTTAGTATTATCTGGCGCTTGTTATAAATTTTATATAAGACTTATCTGCCTGACTTGTAGAAGCTGCACATTATTTATTCATTTGAAAATTAAAATTATTACTTAATTATTATTTATTCCTTAGAAAATAAAAGTTATTTTTCGAGTTTTATCTATTTCTTAGAAAATAAAAATTGTGTCTTAACTTTTATTTATTCCTTAGAAAATAAAAGTTATTTCTTGATTTTTCTCTATTCTGTTGGAGCTTGCTTTAAATTTATTTCCACACTTTTCAGTATCTTTTGAGTATGAGGGCAGAGTTTTGTGATTTCGCCCAAGTTTCCGATAGGAATATCTTTGGACAACGCTGAACAAAGAATATTTTAAATACATTTCTTTCCCATTTTTCAATAGTATTTAGGGGTCATTCACATATCACGCATTCACATTTTCGGAGTTTTTATACACACTCCTCCTGGCAATGCATTTTACAAAATTTTCAGTATAAATTTAAATAACCCCGTCCTGGAGGGTTAGGTAATATGTGAACAGCCCCTCATAAGAAATTAATGTTTTTCTTCTACTATTAGTTTAGCGTATAAATCAAAGGTCCTTACAAATTTTTAAAATTGTTGTTATTTACTTTAATCTTAAGAAACTGTCAGAAAGTAGTAAAGTTTTAGCAGTAGACAAAAAATAGTAAAAACAGAAAATTAAGTGGTTCTAAGCATATGGGTATCTACTCTATAATTCGAAACGAAAGCAAAAGCATTCTGCATTAATTTAAAGAAGTTTTCTGTTTCATAATTACAAATATCTACTATTTCAAATATTTGAACGTAATATTAAATTTCTTTCAGTTTTAAAAAATTTTTGAATATTTTTTAGTACCTACCTTGATAAATGTCCTTTCACATTTTCACGTATACATAAATAAAAACAAACATAAATAAACAAAACACACGCGTGAATGTTTTATGTGCTGTTTATCTTCCCAGCAAGGGAAATAAAAAGTTGATGGTCACTTCTCAAGTTTCTCCCTTAGCTTTGCAATTATAACAACACCACCTTATCAAAGCCAGAAATTCCGGCGGGTGCTTTTAATGGTTACATACGAATCATATTTAAACTTCAATTAGTAGAGTAAATCTTAGATCATTAATCTTAATAGTTTCACAATTTGGGGATGTGAACTACCTTTCCTCTGGGAGAAACTAAGACCACCGAAAGCCTTATAAGTTCTCTGCGTATATATAGTGATTTTTAATAATTAAAGAATACGAGAATCACAAGTAACTTGAAAAGTAAATGAACCAATGCATTAATGTACATTTATTAAAGGAGACACAGTGCTGTCAGATTAGTGAAGATTTATCCCCGAATTGGGAATTTTTCTGGAAAACGAAAATGTTGCTTTTGGAATTGGGGAGTTTATAGAGGATTTGTTTTGAGACTGAATTTTTGCTTCGAAATATTAAATAAATCTTAAAAAACTTCAATAAATATTAAATAAATTTATATTAATAGAGACTAGTACGACTCTAAATTAAAATGTTGCATAATATAAAAATAATTTTTGATTTGTTTAAACATAGTCTACTAAATATCTCGACACAAAAAATATATGACTTACACCTCTTTCATAATTCTTTGGGCAAATCACGACATTCGATACGACTCGTAATTTAAAAATATTTCCATATAAACTCTATTGAAATATTTTTAAATTACGAGTCGTATCGGATGCCGTAATTTGCCACCAGGACACATACATAATTCACAGCTGGTGAATTGCGACCACGCTTAGGAACCAAAGGGAAATTTATTTGTATTACTCTTTCACAGTAAAGATTTTGATTAACTTTATTACCAAGCCAATGCATGTATGTATGTGGCAATATGGAATAGTAGCTTAAGTAGACTTAAGCAAATTTAGCTTTGTTATGCTGTATTATGTTCCAGTTGGGATTTGCAGTGGTTAAAATTCTACATATGGAAAGAAAAAATCACACGAAAATAAAATCATGCATTAATATATTTTAATAACAATAATATATTAATAATAATATATTTTAGCGTCAAAAATTCCGAAAAGCACTGATTTGCTTAAGTCGACTTAAGCTATTACGGGTATTCCATATTGGCAGAGATATTTATATAAGAATCCAAAAAAGAATTAGATTTATCCCAGAGAGATTTATCTCTCGAGAACAATTTTGTACTACTGAAAATCTATTTCCGTTCCATAAGGACGAGAAAATAGCATAAACCTGCCAACAGGGATCAGTTTTCGACAATAGGTACACAATTATATTAAAGTTGCGTCGAATTAGCATTATTTCATCTAGAGGTTATTGGGGATGTAAATTAGAGATTTGGGAATATGACTTAGAAAAAGTCTGGCAGCTCTTAGAAGACAACTTATATAAAAGGGTAGCTTTTTTATTGTTTTCTACTATTAAATGTGTGTGTATGTAAAATGCAGATGGATTAATAAAATAGAAATTATATGGAAGTAAAACGCTATTGGCACTGTTGCCATATTTGTCGATTTCTCGGCATCTTGCCGATTTTTATCCAAAATCATAAGAAAGTGCTATTGGAAGACTTTTGGTCGTAAAATTACGATTAATCGCCAATTTTTACATAATTTTTTAAATCATACTTTGATTTTTTCCCTAATCAAAGATCTGAGGGTTTTTTTATTACTCGTTTAAAAGATATAAACAAATCCCTTTTTTCCATAACTTTCTTAATAATAAAATGTTGTTTACAGAAAAAATAGCAACAAAAACATTCCAAGTATTTTTGATTCAGATTTTTTGATTTTAAATTTGGAAGTGAGTGCATTCTTAACATTTTTGAAAAATTTTATATTTAATTTAAAACTTCTATCCACCCAACAACTTTTAAGCCCGGTCGTAGTGGATATTCCATAACTATGATTTTTTTAGATTTTTGAAAATTTTAAAATATATATAAAAATTGTTGTCGTTTTAATTTCACGGGGAATGCAGAGCATACACGACAGTACATGTGAAAAATAAATTAAGCCGCTAGTAGCAAAAATTTGAAATGTGTTTATAAAAGAGGGTTTTAAAGCTACATATGTATATTTATATGTAAATATTATCATAATTCTTTCATTAATTTTCTCGTTGGAAATTATATCAAAAACTTTGCGAAACAAATTGAACCCTTCCAAGATATATATATATATATATATATATATATATATATATATATATATATATATATATATATATATATATATATATATATATATATACTAGATATACCAAACGGACGACACACTCGTCCGTATTCTAGAATCAAAATGTAAATAATTCAAGATTCAAAGAAAATGTATCTGAACGTCATAAAAAAAATCATTAAAGCACAGCCACACACAAACTTAAATACATATGCAAGCATAATTAAATAATACATGAAATTAAAAAAACATAAACAAAATCCCTTCAACCAACCTAATTCAATTTATTCAAGTCTTCCTTTAAGTATTATGCCTTTGATACAACAACAAATAAGAGAAAAACAATTGTAAGGTCAAGAGAAATACTACAAACACACACACACACTCCTGTTTTGTTTCTTTTTTTACTTGTAAGCTAATAAATGCGTGTGTAATATGTGTGCATGTAGTAGTAGCAACTTTAAACGCTTATAGCTCCCAAAATACTGAACCGATTTCAATAAAATATAGATTCTGCACATCTGTATAAAAAATCCTTTAAAACCATATAAATCTTTTTAATATCGGTGCAGTGGTACCAGCGTAAAAGGGATTACAAAAAACATGTTCGCCTATTAATTATATAGATATATATATATATATATATATATATATATATATATATATATATATATATATATATATATATATATTTGTTATGCCAACTTATAATTAATTAATCTTTACAATGGATCTCCTATAGAAGTTGATGACAATTTCATTAACCCTAGACACATAACCTTCGTCGAAACGACGAACACCGGACGAAAAATTAGCTATTTCTTTTTAACACGTGCACCGATCGCCGCTAAATTTCTTGCCAACTTAGTTTTCGCTGAGCTTTTGCAGGAGACAACCAAATTCGGCGCGTGAGCACGTAATTATTGAGATATGATAAACTTGTTCGTCGCTTTCACGAGTGTTGGCGAGCATAAAGTTGATTTCTGCACACAATGCGCTTCAAAAAATTAATTTTATATATTTTTTTAAATGACAATAGTGTTATAGTTAAGTTTTGCCAAAGAGAAAAAGGCTTTTTTGTTTTGTTCGTTTATATAAATTTTATAACAATGTGATCTCAAAAAAAAAAATGCTTTTTGGAAAAATGGATTATAATAAATATCCTTGTAACAGAATAGAAATATATAGTTGTATTTACTAAAAAAGTACTTGCTAAAGGTATGTATGTGTTGCAAGTACAAAAATATATATGTTTAGAACCGATATTATACGCCCCAAAAAGTGCTCGTCGAAACGACGAATGGTTAGGTTTAGAGGGATACGTTCGAAGGTTATGTGTGCAGGGTTAACATACATATTTAAATAATAATTATTGCAGTTTATTGCCGTAACACTTGTGAATTATGAATATTATCTACTAAATTGCTATCCTCCCAGATATAGACGATTTTCTACTATATCCTGCGTATTTAGTCTGGCAACTATCAACAACTTTTTCTTTATTTGCTCTTTATTTCTATTCGTAACATCGCAGGCAGGGTGACCGATGACATTTTTCAAAAAGTGGCACCAAATAGAGGATATATCAAAACAAAAGGGGCAAAATTAAAAAAAAAAACGAGAAAACTGCACTAAACTTTTTATTTTTAATGTATTTTCATATAACTCACCATAAATAAAGGGAGTCAAGAAGTGGCAAGGCAGTCGAAAAAGGGGAAACGCAGTCGAAAAAGTGGCAAATTGCCACTTTAGTCGGTCAAACGTTCACGCTGCTCGTTTCTTGCGAATCGCAAGAAAGGAGTATGAGGTAAACGAAAAAAGAGAAATGTCAAATAAAAAAAAAAAACATTTATGTCTACTATGAGTAGACATTTATGTGTTTGTATACTGCAAATTACAAAACCAGTGGTTCTCAAAGGTTTTCAGAAATGAAAGGTATATTAGTTTTTGTGGCAAAATTTTTCACAATTTTATGTACAAATTTCCTACAAAAAACATTTAGTCCAATAAAAAGTCTTGGGAGCTTATTTATGCAATTTGATCCAAAAAAAACCTATCCGAATTGGTATGATACACAGTGCAACACGAAGAAATATAGCCATATACGAACACAAGTATGATAAGAGACAAAAAAAAAAAGACCCGTGTCTCCCAGTTTTGCCCCAAGTCATGCACTTTTTTATGGGCCCCAAAGATTTTTTGCTTTTTCTTACACTACAACCACACCAGCAATTTGATGTATCTTAACACAAGCAATAACGCCGGCAGAATGATGACGTCAGATTGCTTGTGTTCAACAATGTATTTGGAGGTGGTGAACACGTATATTCAAATATATTTGCTTTTTATTCACATAAACACTTAAATTGTCAATAATTTTATCCTTTTCTAATTTTAAATTAAACTTTTATTGGTTTTATGTAGTTAAAACTTTTGTTTTCTATTTTTGCGTTGAAAAAAATTTAATATAATTTGTATTTGACAGCATGTGTTAAAAGATTGTTGCTCAGCAATGTATTTTAACATTTGTTGCTGAATATATGTATATTTGAACACATATTCATACGGTCCACACGCTAATATCTTGTGTCGGCAATCGAATTTGACAGTTGCCATGGCAATAATTGCCACGATTATAGCTCGTGTGGTCGGCATGTTAGGCTCTTATCTTGCAAACCGTTCGGAATTTTGATTTGCTCTCTGGGGCCAAGTTGTAGTAGGTCTTGTTATAAAGAACAAAAATTGTGAACATATAAAATCAAAAAAACTTCGTTAGGGTAAAAAGCTTAGAAACTTTAACGGCCTGACCCACGATGTCTACAAGAAAGTTTCTATCGCTTACTTACATTTAAAACAAAATCAAAATAAGAAAGTTTATTTTTGTTTTCAATTTAAGTAAGCTATAGAAAGTTTCTTGTCGACATCGTGGGCCAGCCAAATAAGTTCAAATAAAAACATATGTCAATATCTATTACTTTTATTATTAAAAAAAAATATTCTATCGTGTATTTCATATGCGTATTTTTTAGCGCCAAAATTGCTAAGCAGCTGTTATATATATTTTACTGCATTTTACAATTTTTCCGTTCGCGTACTTTTAGATGCAAACTTTTTTATTGAGAGTAATTTCTTTAAATTACTCAGTATTTACTCAGTTACTGGATTTTACTGGAAAAGTACTCGAACGCACCTATTCATTGAAGCTACAAATTTGAGTTGTTTCTTCGTAGGTGGCATTTAAAAAATGAAATTGACTACCAATTTGTGCCACAGCTATCAATTTCAAGGAAGTTTGACACACAGTATGTGTAATGAAATTGAAAGCGATTTATTGAACGTATGGCTGCAGCGTAAACTAAAGTTATTATCAATTTTATTTTAAAATTTTTTTATTCATGTTGAAATAATTTTCAAAAATTTTCTACAGCGAAAACATCCAAAGCCATATAAATTAAATTACTATATTTTTAATGCAATATTATAAGAAATTTGTTATTTTTCTTTTGTGATTTTCCAAAATATTATTATTTGTGAATTGTCAAATAGTTCTAGAAAGTCTGTGTATAAGATAAGAGGTTTGTAATTATTCAAAATGTATGGTTGAAGTCTACTGATGATTTGTTACAGCAACAATGAAGTGCATATAGACAAAGCTGAACCACCAGCAAATAAATTTCGCAATATCAAAAGGCAAAAAAATTAATTTAATTAAATTTAAATCATATGTCGCGATTTTTTCATCATTAATTATTAATGGTTCCATCACAAAACATCTTTGCAATCAATTTTCTACAAAAACGTACCAACAAATTGACTGCAGGAGATTCCGTTCTTTACTTATGACAATCAGAATTAATAAAATCAATTCATACCATGTAAATCGTATGGGAAATCGAAAAGTGCGCACATCTCATCATTAATATTATGAGCTGATATTTTGGCAGGCCCATTTTTTAACCCCCGACTAAAAAAAGGGGTGTTATAAGTTTGTAGTGTGTGTCTGTGTATCTGTGTATCTGTATGTCTGTCTGTGTCCACGTACAGGCCGAACGGCTGGACTGATTTTCATTTAGTTTTTTCTGTTTGAAAGATGACTTGATCGAGAGGGTTCTTAGCTATGTTTGAAAAAAATCGGTCCAGCCGTTTAGAAGATATAACATCTTTTCTGAAAAAAGTCGGGGGTTTTTAAAATTTTTAATTTTTGTTATTAACTAAAGAAAATTTTGAAACCTAGTTCTGAGAAAAAAACGAATTTTTTTATTATATTTATTATTATAAACAAAATAAACGAATTTTTTTAAATCACCCTAATGTACCTATACAAAAGGCTTAATATTTCGTTTACATTTGAGCAAAATCTAGTACTTAAAAGCTTTCGGACAAAATCTAGTAGTAGATTTTCCATACAAAACAAAATCTACTTTGCCACTAGATTTTGTCGAAATCTATTGAAAATATAGTCGAGCTCAGTGATGCAACTACCATTTTTTCAAAATTGTACTAAAACGTATGTTTCTCTACTCAAAAAGGTTTGTGAATTAGATACATTGCAGTAGTGGTTTTTCTTATGGATAAGAAATCTTGCTATACATACATATGTGTGTATGTATGTATTTATGTAAGAAAAAGCTTAAAAATTTTAATTCATATTTATTAGATTTCGTGCAAGTGTAAATATCTTATAAAATGTAAACAAAGAATTAAAAAAAATCTTATACCTATCCTTAAAATGCCAAAATCTGGAAAAATGTATCCAAATTCGACATGCATATGTATTAGAAAATGTATGTATGTATTAGTGATGTACGAATACTCGTATTCGTATTCGAATTGTCGAATATTCGGCCATTTTCAGGCGAATACAAATACGAATATTTTTCTAAAGAAATTAAATAAATAAATGCATAAATTCTAAACGAAATTTAAATAAATGACTAAAAATTTTAGTTTGTACAAATACATTAATTTTTTATAGAAATTTGTGCTTTGTATCATTTTCAAATATTATTTAATTACGATCATTAAAATTTTGGGTAATTTTCCAATAAGCACTCAAAAAATTAAAATTCAAGCACTTGAAATTGAACTGGAAACAAAGTTGAATTCAAGCATTTTATTCAAGTAATTTTCAAGTTTGAAAATATTTTTAAATAAAAAATCAAACAACATACATATATGCTCAAACCTTGTCAAATACGTAATTTATTTATTACTAGATATACCAAACGGACGACACACTCGTCCGTATTCTAGAATCAAAATGTAAATAATTTAAGATTCAAAGAAAATGTACCTATCTAAACGTCATAAAAAATTCATTAAAACACAGCCAAACACAAATTTACATACGTATGCAAGCAAATTAAATAATACATGAAATTAAAAAAACATAAACAAAATCCCTTCAACCAAGCTAATTCACTTTATTCAATTCTCTTCCTTTAAGTATTATGGCTTTCATACAACAACAAATAAGAGAGAAAAAAATTGTTAGATCAAGAGAAATACTACAAACACACACACACTCATGTTTTGTTTCTTCTTTACTTGTAAGCTAATAAATGCGTGTGTAATATGTGTGCATGTAGTAGTAGCAACTTTAAACGCTTATAGCTCCCAAAATACTAAACCGATTTCAATAAAATATAGATTCTGAACATCTGTACAGAAAATCTTTTAAAACCATATAAATCTTTTTAAAATCGGTGTAGTGGTACCAGCGTAAAAGGGATTACAAAAAACATGTTCGCCTATTAATTATATAGTTTATTTATTATTAAAACTGAAATTGTGGTGAATATATCAAAAACAAATAAATAAAAGTGAATTTGGAAAAGAAAGGTGAGTAAAACGTGAAAACAATAGCGAAGGCAGATGTGCAGAAAATAATTATTAGAAAACAAAGGAATTGCATTATGCTTTCCATTTTAAAAGCCTTGTTTTTGCAGCTTGAAATACACTTGAATTCAATTGTAATACAAGGTTGAATTACAGTATAATTCAAGGCTTTAACTAAACTGTACTACAACTGAATTGTTCGCATTGAGTTCAAGTTCCCATTTCACTGGAGAATGCTATTGAATTAAAGTGTGAATCAAGCATAATTCAACCATTGACAATTGATTGTGTGGCTTGAATAACACTTGTTTTACACTTGATTTCAAGCAAAATTGCTTATTGGGTTTTATTAACTTTAAAGTACGCCAACAAGAGAGTGAAGTCCTTTTTCATAACAATTTTTTAATATTTCAAATTTCATTAATATTCGTATTCGTATTCGCGAATATCGTTTCAAATATTCGTATTCGTATTCGCGAATATCAAAAATTGACATTCGTTACATCACTAGTATGTATATGTATAAGAAAAGATATTCATACATATAATTTAAAATTGAATTATTACACTGCTTTGATTATCGGTTTGTGTCATAAACAGCTCCTGAGAGATTTCGATAAAAGTCTTTAGGATCCCCAAACGTTTGGGAATTGCTCTAAATTATACATATGTAGTATACTTATATGTAAGATGTACATAAATATCGGGTGTTTTTTTAGAGGTATAGAACTTCAAATTGAAATAAAACACAAGAAAATCGTTTTAATGTCCATTAATTTGGCTTTATTGGAAGGATAATTTTATGCCATTAATGTTTAAATATGATTTCGGGCATGTGGCCGCCGCGGCTGGCTCGAATAAAGCCAATTCTACAGGTCCAATTTTCAACCACTTTTTCGAGCATATGGGGCCGTATGTTGGCAATAACGCCACGAATGTTGGCTTCCAAGTCCCCTAACGTTTCTGGTTTGTTGGCGTAGACGAGCGACTTCACATATCCCCAAAGAAAATAATCCAATGGTGTCAAGTCACACGATCTTGGTGGCCAATTGACAGGTCCATTCCGCGAAATTATGCGCTCATCGAATGTTTCCTTCAATAAATCGATTGTGACGTGCGCTGTGTGGCATGTAGCGCCGTCTTGTTGGAACCACAACTCATCCACATTCATGCCATCCAATTCGGGAACAAAATAGTCGGTTAGTCGGCTCCAATTGCTGTGCACGGTGGCGAATCGATTCATTCGGGTCCTCTTCAACACTTTGCTCTACAGCGGCAATTGTTTCTTCGGTGCGCACTGTTCGACGTCTCTGCGGATGCGTATTATCACATAGAGTAAACGTAGTGCGAAAACGATCCATGGTTAACCGAATTAATTGCTCTGATGGACAATTATGTCGACCATAAAATGGACGGAGCTTGCGGTAAACTTCGCGAACTGAACCATTATTTTCGAAATAAATTTGCACGATTTGCAAGCGTTGTTCTTTTGTCAACCTGTTCATGATGAAATGGCAAACCAAACTAAATATTAATCACTTAACAGCTGACAAAATGGCCGCCAGTTAAAAAAGTGATGCCAACTTAAAGTTCTATACCTCAATAAAAAACACCCTCTATGTATATATGTATATACTTAGAACCAGATAGAAAAGTATTGTTTGTGTTAAAAACAGTAAAATAGAATAAAAAAACAATAAAGTCAAATAAAATTCAACAAAACAAGTTTCAAGATAGGATTACTTATTTGGAAATTAATTTTATAATTAAATTTAGTCATGAGCTAGACCTCAAACCGCAGCGGTTCGACAACAAAAAAGAATAGTTTTATTTCATTGTGGGGCATTTTAAATTTGAAGAGATAACCAAATAAAAGAAAGTAATCATTAGTGCACAAAGTAAAAATGCATTGTGCATTGATTTTTTCCATAATTGCATGCATTGCAATATCAGGTAGAGTATACATTTTAATAATTACACACATTCCTACCCTAGGTAGAATTATTTTAGATTTAATTTATGAAGTACATAATAATTAAGAAATAGATCATGATTTTGAAATGTAAATTAAGTGAGCGGCATACTATACGTTCTCAGACAAATGTAATCCTAAATTTAATTATTTAATAATTCAATTTAATGTACATGCATATGTACATACAAATGTACATTGTATTTATTTACAGTTTTATTTTAACGAAATATTTAAGTTGTGTAAAACAAAAACAAAAAACCTTGCTCATCAAATATTTTTTAATCTATAATATTATGTACATATGTACATCTAAGTATATACATAAGTATACATACAATATATACTATATACATATGTAGATATATGCATAAATACATACATGCATATGTACATATGTATTTATGTACATGTATAATTATATAAAACTAAATTCAATAAAAACAATTCCACAGAGCAAAATTTCTTGAACGTTCATATGTAAATAATACCTATTTATTTATTTAAAGCCTTGGCCACAAAACCCCCTCGTTGGGATGCCAACTACATTGTGAAAGGCACTTTGTATATACCTTACGCAGAAATAGCAGAACCCTTCTACGCATGGTACGATAAAAATACCAGACGTTCGCGTATTGATTATTATGGTGGCATGGTAAAAACTTATCAACTGGCGAATGAACATCCTTATGGAACTTCCCTGAAATTGGCTCCCATCACCACAAAAGCGGAGCTGAACAAGGTAACTTGTCTACAACTCAATGGAACTTCGGAGAGTCCCATACAAATTCAATCGATTTTGCCCAATGTGAAAGATTTCCAGTTGATAGGGACGGAAACCTTTTTGGGTTTCACTTGTGACAAGTTCCGTCTGGAGGAAACAATAGGAGATAAGAAAAACGTTTATACTTTGTGGGTGCGTTATAAGAAGTCACCGCATTATCCAGGCTCTCGAATGCCTATACCAGTGCGTTATGAAATGAGAGGTTACAATACCTTATTGGGGTCACATTACGATCATTATTATTTGGATTACGATAGTTATGAACATGATGATATACCCAATGAAGTTTTTGAATTGGATGATAATATGAAATGTGTGGCATTCCCGGGACCTGGCAAAGGTCATTATGCTACCTTTAATCCTATGCAAGAATTTGTTCATCCAACCTCTGAACATCATGTAGAGCATGAATTCAATCATTTTAAGAACAAACATGGAGTCAATTATCGCAACGAACAGGAGCATGAATATCGTAAGAATATTTTTAGACAAAACTTGAGATTTATTAATTCGAAAAATCGTGGCAAATTAAGTTATACTTTGACCATTAATCATTTGGCTGATAAAAATGATGATGAACTGAGAGCACGCAGAGGTTTCAAATCATCGGGTGTTTACAATACCGGCAAACCATTCCCCTATAATGTGGAAAATTTGAAAGACGATATACCCGACCAATATGATTGGCGTTTGTATGGTGCTGTTACACCAGTTAAAGGTAAGTTTTACAAAAAAAAAAAAAAAAAAAAACAGTATAGACTTGGGCTAATGAATTCATTTCTTTTACAGATCAATCGGTCTGTGGTTCTTGTTGGTCTTTTGGTACAATTGGTCATTTGGAGGGGGTATTTTTCCTTAAGAATGGGGGAAATTTAGTGCGCTTGTCCCAACAGGCTTTAATTGATTGCTCTTGGGAGTATGGCAACAATGGTTGTGATGGTGGCGAAGATTTTCGTGCATACCAATGGATGATGGAAACGGGTGGCGTGCCAACTGAAGAAGAATATGGCCCCTATTTGGGTCAAGATGGGTTTTGTCATGCCAAAAATGTTAGCCTGGTCGCTCCCATAAGTGGCTTTGTTAATGTCACTTCCAACGACCCCCAGGCATTCAAGATTGCATTATTAAAACATGGCCCCCTATCGGTGGCCATTGATGCCTCACCAAAAACATTTAGTTTTTATTCACATGGAGTTTATTATGAACCTACCTGTAAGAACGGCTTAGATGAATTGGATCATGCCGTATTGGCTGTTGGTTATGGCACAATTAATGGTGAAGATTACTGGTTGGTTAAGAATTCTTGGTCCACTTACTGGGGCAATGACGGGTACATTTTAATGTCTGCCCGTAAAAACAATTGCGGTGTTATGACCATGCCAACTTATGTGGAAATGTAGTTTCACAAACACAACGGTCTATTCAAACATTTCTCTCACACAAATTTTTCTTTAAAGTTTTTTTCCTTTTATAAATTTTTTGTAATTATCAATAAAACACTACATATAACTGAACTTTTTTTAAACACTAATTTTTCACTATTTAAAAGGATTTGTTGAACTCATGTAAGCACGCGTCCATGATGTAAATGTCTGTCTGAGCATGTTGTAAGTAAAGATACCGTTTTTCAATTGTATCTAACAACCAGCGTTGCCGATGTGCGACTTAAGTGCCTTTTTTATTTTTAATGAATTGCCACTGCATCCCCTTTTTTAAATTCAGTTTTGTATTATTTCGTGACACTTTCAAAAAATTTAATTTTTACTATATATTATTTTAGAAATAATTGTACGTCGATTACTAAAAGTTCTCAAATTTTCAATACATTGTTCAAACAAAAGTATTCACTTTTTTAAGGATTTATATCGTTGGTCTCAACTAGAAAAGAAATAACTCGTATAATTTACGAAATTGAGGTTTTCAGTGATTCAAACATTGAAATTTATTGCAATAGTGTAAAAAATAACGTTTATTTTACGAGCAGTTGCGCAAAAAAGTCACAGAATTATACAGTTTATATTATGTTTGTACCTTCTCCTGTAAAGTTACTGTTATTTGAGTTAGGGCCTTTCTACTTGAGACCAACGATATATTGTTTAAGAAGAGGAGCTAGAAATATAGTACTAAAAGTATTTCTATGACTGATATAGACATTAATATCAAAATATTGCCTTTTACTAAGCTATACCACACTAAATAAAAATAAATTAATTATGAAAATATGTATTATTTTTACTGATATATTTAGTGAATCAGACTTTTATTTTTTACACTACTGTAATAAATTTTTGTGACGTGGTGTATTTGTGTGAAATGAAAAACTCAATTTCGTGACCATCGATATGTATGTATGTATAGACAATTTACAGACTGATATTGTATTGTATATTCTCCCCTTGAGAATCGAATAATCAAATTTTTATCAAAATTTTAAATACAACCAGTTGGTTCCATGCAAAATTCCAAAGTTTCATGTAAACAAAAGTGTGTCTGTAACTTTATTGAAGATTTATGGCCTGACCCACGATATCGACAACGTTCGACTTGTCGCACAATTACATTCATAACAAAAACAAATTTTAAGATTTTGTTGTTGTTTCAAATGTAAGTGTGCGACAAGTCGAACGTTGGTAACATCGTGGGTTTGGCCTACAATAAGTACTTTTTATGTTATATTATATTGGCGCTCCCTTTTGGAATTTCTCAACGGCAATACTGGTAACAACATATTTTTTTTCCAACTATAACTATGTAAAAACACTATAGTGGCCTTAGCTATAGCCAAGATTATAAAATTTGTAACCAAATAAAGTACAAACAACTATTTCACATGGAATAACATTTATACAAAACATTATTCAGCATTTTGTCAAAATTTCTTTGTTAAAAGGATAAAAGGCAGAATTTGGGTGCATGAAAAACTTTCAAAAATGCAAATTGTTACATTTCTGTATTTATAACAGGTAACAAGTGATACTGTCATATCAATTTGTTTAAAACAGTTTTAACTTCAAGTTAATATTACTACATATGTAGTTAATTATATGAACTGTTTTAATTTTTACATGCACTAAAGATTTGCAAATATGGCGGCACTTACTTACATACATGCTTATTTGATAGTAATTTCTCATTCCATAAATTTCCCTCTGCATTTGATAGTTTTTGTAACCTTCAAATTATAAGAACGAATTAAAGCACTATTATAACTTA
Source organism: Tachina grossa (assembly GCA_949987645.1). Taxonomy (NCBI): domain Eukaryota; kingdom Metazoa; phylum Arthropoda; class Insecta; order Diptera; family Tachinidae; genus Tachina; species Tachina grossa. The sequence continues at coordinate 152,661,781 of OX465276.1, forward strand.
TTTGAAATTGTTTTAAGTTTTAAAATTACACAGTTTAACAAAACAAACCACAATTCACTAATTCATAACTGGAAAAACTTTATCTAATGCAGATACGCCATTTCGCCACAGTTGGATTTCAAAGGAACAAAAATCAAAGAAAACGATCTGCCGTTATTTTTGGTTGTACCAAAAGGTACTGACCGTTAATAAATTTTTTTGATTAGTATACATAATTGAATTTGGTTTAATAGAAAATTATTTAAAATGGAATATACACATTTTATAATAGCATTTTTTATGTTATACGAACTATTTTAATATATTCTGAAGGGTTACTAGCTCCAAGCGGAACAAGATTTTGATTTTAACCATATAACTATTACATGAAAAAATGTTGCCTCAGCAAAAGTCAATGCTTCAATTTAATTATCAATACAATAGAGTGCAATGTCTCTTATTACAAGTTTAAAATGTTATTGCACTTTCTGTATAATTTACAAAGTTATATTTAGAAACACTGATTGTCTTCTGTGTTTGTAAATATAAATATGTGTGTATGTATGTATATGTAAATATTCATCTTAGCAGTATTTACTTTCAAAGCAATTATACATATGTATGTATATAATCAATCAAACATACAAGTATTAATATTTAATACAACAGTAGTTTTTATCGCAGTTAAAGCAGTTGTTGAATACACAACCACGCATACTAGTGATTTAAATTCTAATTGATAACCCATAGAGTATTTACCGGATAATTTCAGTTTATGGATTTTTTTAATAGAAAATATAATAAAAGTAGTAAAATAACTCATTTTTGGAACTGAAATAAATACATGTATACGTGCACAATATGAGGGCAATTATGAATAAAATTCAGCGAGAAATTTTTGCAGGGGAACACTTCCAACTAATAACAAGTAATAGGGAAAACAATAAATTTAATTGGAAAAGGGAGAAATTTCTCGCGGAATTTTATTCATAATTACCCTGTATATGTAAATATGTATTGTATATTTATTTCATGTTAAGTGATGTATGAATATTAATAATTTTTAATTTAGTTATTATTTTTCGAACTTCATTTGTTTCTATATTTATGATTTGAACAGGCTAAAGTTCGTATCGCTTTTTAAGCCAAATTACATGTGATAATTATTAATGAACAAATAACACCAAAGATGGTAAGGTGAGCTTTTATTACAAAACATCTTTCAGCAAATTGAAATACGATGAATCAAAACAATTCACATATTCCATTTGCAAAAAAGTTTCGTATATAAAGCAGAAATCTACATCAACTGACACCACACACAGTGGACCAAACACAGAAGAAATATCAAATTTTCCAATTTATCTGTAAAAGAAATAAATTTATGAAAATTGACTTGAAAGTTTCAAAAAAAAGTGGTGTACTTCAAAACAGTAAAATATGACTTAAGCACTTTTTCCTTGTTTCCACAGATATTATGTACTTATTTGATAGGCGAAAATTTATTTGAGATGTTTTGTTGAAATTTTTCCGCAGAACTTATGGGAATTTAACAACTTTGCGAAACTGCCAGTGTTACTATTATTTGCAAGACGGCAACCCTTGCAACAGCTGTTATGGAAATTTAACGCTGTGCAAGCCCAGCGAAAAATATGTTTTTTGGCAATTATTTTTGTTTACATTCTGCATATGTTGTAATATGCATTCATTTTTGAACTACATGTTAAAAAATAATTTTTATTAAAAAATGGCATCCAACGGAACTGAACTCCAGCCACCCAGCCAGGAAAGCAATCAAAAACGCATACTTGAAGCTGACGTATACGACAAAGTATGTGAGTTTATAAATGGTCATGGTGGCCTGCCCATAGATTGTGAAATGGATTTGTGGGACAGTTTTCCTGATATTTACCGTTTAACATTGAGGGCGATATTGGAGACAGAAGAAAACTTTAATAAACGCTCCTTTCATTTTCGATACGAGGCGAATGTTGAAAAATATTGGGAAAAGTAAGTTAAGTTGCACTTATACTTATATCTTTGGGTTAAATGTTGATATTATTTTTTCTATTTATTTAAGGTATGAAAAACTTTCTAAAAATAGTCCCTCGGATACTACTATTTTATTGAACATAGCAAGGAATGAGAGAATCGGTCCAGTTATGATGTGTCGAATAATGTTAAAATTTAAGTATAAATTAAATAAAATTATGTTATCCAAAATGATGCGTTACCCGCATCTGATATCAGAACCGCTCTTGTCAGCTAATGTGGCACAATGTTTGTGCAGTGATTTACAAGATGGTCCCTTAATCGATATGAGGAGAAGAGCACTGGGCGAGGAATACGAATTCAAGGTAAATATGTGCACAAAATCATCTGAAATATTTTATATGTAGGGTGTATATTTAAGCATACGAACTGTTATACAATTTTATAATAAAATATCAAAGGCTTTGCTTTTCCATACCCATTGATTCACAAACAATTTTGAAGGATATAGTGACTATAGCAACACCTCGATTAATACTCAACTTTATTTATGATACAATCAAGAGTTGGGAACGAAAAGCAAGCAATGTGAAAAGGTTATGCGTGACACTTCTTTTAATATAAAACATCTTATGCCCCTATCACGGTTCTCAACTAAATTCAGTTTGGTCGTCTAAGAGTAGACCAAACTTACACACGACCAAACTGTGTTTTAGTATTATGAACCACAACTGTTTTTTGTTGAAATTATCATCGCGTTGCCAACTTAAAATATTTAGTTTGACACGAAAAAAAGTCAGTTTTAGAAAAATTATTGTTTTTAATGTTTTAGTTCAAAGAAATTATACCAAATGGTCGTTTAATGTTATTAAGCATAAGAAATATTTCTAATTACGATTCTTCCACATTTTCTGCTTTTTATAGCGCAACAACCTGCAACTAAAAAACCCAACCACAGACCCAACTACTAAAAAGCAGTTGTGTATACTCAACGTTTTTCTCAACCAAACTTACGCACAGTTGTAAATAAAGTACCAAAACACAACTGAAAAGTCAGCTTTTAATTTAGTGGATAATGGCAATGCAAATTTCTCAATCACAACCAAACTTTTCAAAGTTGAAAACCGTGATAGAGGCATTAGTGTCTGGCTGCCTTGCGAAATACTTGAAAAAATTTTGTAGGGAATAACACACACAGTTTTGTGCGCAGTAAAGGAAAACACTATTGGCTGTTTGGCTTGTTAAAATATCTTTTTTGTTAACAAGCCGAAGAATAAATTAGACACTAACTAAGTAACGGCGGCTATTAATACTTACATGCATTAGAAATTTGCAAATATGGCGGCACTTGTTATTAGCTAGTAAATAATTTGGTTTTTCCCAAATTTCCCGTTGCATTTATGTATTTATTTTTGTTGTCTTTAAAAGACGCCAACGAATTTATTGCAAAAATAATGCTTTTAACTTTTTAAAATCACACACTTTAATTACGCAAACTACAATTAACTATCTCACGCACTTTAAAAATTTTAAGTACAAATACGGATACGCCATTTTGTCACAGTTGCATTTTAGAGGCACAAAAGATAAAAGAAAAAACTGCCGTTATTTTAGCTTTTACAAAAAGGAATGAATGGAATGAGTGGAACATTCATTATATGAATTTCACTAAGAAAATACATACATACGTACATATGTGCATATTGAGCTTAAACGGCATAATTTTCGAACTTAATTTTTTTAAACAAAATCGATTATTTGCGATGGTAAATAATCGATTTTCGTCGAAAAAATGAGTCGGTTAAGCTTTTTTGGCGGTTACGGCTCGTTAAACTCTTATTTTATTTTTATTTTGTGGCAAATTAATTTTTACAACACATATTTACTGTTTATTGCAGCTTAAACATATGGCGAAAGAGGCTGGTATGCATTTCTATGATGAAAATGATTTAAGACGTTTGGGTTATGACAAGACTCCCGATATTAAAATGATTTTGCCATTTCTGTTCAAAGGGGAAGTTATAAATTGGATAGAAAGTAAAGCAAATTTTGGTGATATAAAATCGCACAAACGTTATATACGACAGCAGTTGACTAGCTATTGTAATAGGTAAATCAAAAACAATATTTCTAGAACACGCATATAAATCCTAGCATTATCTGGCACTAAAAAAAATAATCTCTTAATTAAATAAGAGATACAAATTTACTTCTAAAAGTTCTCAAATATAAAACGAAAAATAATTCCTTATTACAGATTTGGTGCTGGCATTATTATATACTGGTTTGGCTATCACGAAAACACACCCAAACTGCCTGATAACTCTATAGGCGTTGTAGTTTTAGCTGATTTTCCGTCTCAAATTGATATCGAACTTTTAGATATAAGTGAAAAAATCGAAGCTGAAGAAATTAAAGTTACAGAAGAAACATGATACTTATTTTATTTGCAAGACTTGTAAACTTTTTTTTGTGAGTTTACGTACGTACGTGTATTTTTTAATCTTTGTTGGCAGAATACTCCAATTTTTAATAATTTATGTTAGTAGTAAAAAAAATGGAAATTTTAACTATATTATTAGGTAAAATGTGTTATTTATTACTATGTCTATTTGACAAAATATATTTTTATTGCGAATTATTTTTTTCTAAGTAATTGTAATGATTTTTTATGCAAAAAATGGCCTTCATTATATATAAAAATGTTTTCAAAAAATACTTAAGTTTGTGTTTCATTAAGTAAATGTAAAATTAACTATACGGCATATACTCTTACATAATCCACTTCTAAGGAAGGTTGTGTCCAACGGGGGAACCATTTACCGCGATTATTATAGAAATTCAAGCTGCCACGTGGATCTGTATTGCCCCAAGGTTTATCTTCTATATCAGGAAAATCACCGTTGCCACCCGCTGCTAATCCCAGTGTAATATAAGACTGAAAACAATTTTATGCAAAATTATTTAGAAACCCCTATGCTGATGCTTATCACAGAAAACAGACCACCGTAAAAAAGGGTAAATATTAAAAACTTAAAAAAATCGATGATTTCGCAGTACTGAATTAAAATTCAATTAAATGCAAATTAAATTTTTACAAAACATTTTTTGCCAGAATCTTCTTGCTTATTTACAAATGGTTTAAAATAAAGTTAACGTAACCTACCATTAAAAAACATTTCGATAAAGAGATAAATACTGCTACATAGAAAAGGCCCATATGTACCATATAGTCGGCAGTATAAAAATTTGTTTCTCCTACTTACCATTTGATCTAACGGCGCATTCTTTTCACCTTTATTCCACATAGGTTCATTAATATGTTTTTTGAAGTCCGTATCAATACGCCCATATTCGTTGCCATCCACATTCATTATCAAATTATCGGGAGTCCATGTAAATGTATACAAATGAAAATCATCACCAAAATGTTTTACATTTGGCAGGGTGACATCTTTCATAAATTGATATCTCAATTCGGCATCTGGCTTGACGATGGCACCAGAGTATAAACGGCTACCATTGATATTTTTGTGCTGCCACACTAACTCGCGATTGCCATGGATATAAGCGATACGCATCTCACCTGATTTATAGTAATCGCCATACGAGTGTGTTGTAGGTTGTAAAGATATCACTATGTATAGAGAGAGAGATAGAGTCAATATGGTTTTATTTTTAATGCACATGGAAACACAGTGAAAGTCTTACAGGGAAATAGCCAATCGCCAATGGGCATCTTAGCTCTAACAACAACCCGTCCATATTTAAAATTAAAATAGTTTCGAGTAGATAAGCGACCCGAAATTACAGGAGGCAAAATTAAAACTCCACCGGGAACAAGGGAGCATTCCTTTTCAACATCCAAACTGGTACATCTAAAAATAAATGGGAATTTTTAAATGTATTAAAGAGGAGAAATAACCAGTTCAAAATTTGCTCGACAGAAAAGAAAAGTTTACTTTGGAGGAGAAAGATAGAGGGAGGAATAATTTCTTATTCTATCCTTTTTCCACCTGAATTAAGACCGCAAAATAAACGTTGCGTCTAAAAGGGGTCTAACCAGTTTGTAAGCGAAACCTTTAAAGAAAGCCTATTGCAAAAAGTGAAAAAGTGAAAAGTTATCAATAAGACTTGTGTAGTGTGAATTGGGACTGAGGAAAAGTTCTTAAATCATATTTTACTGTTTTGCAGGAGAGTACTTTTAATTCAGAAAGTTATTTCTCTTGCAGTTAAATCGTTATACACACACTATAACTATTGCATTAAATTTTGAACACACCAAAGTATAAACTAAATTAATCTATTATTCATTATCAGACTATTAAAAGTATTATTAAAAGATAAGCCACAATTCAATGAGCTATAGCTTCCTGGAAAATCGCACAAAATAATTGCGATTTTGCCCAGCTGGTAAGAGTAAGAATATTGCAGAAGTGCCACTAATGCAAAATTAGCTTATCTCGACTTAAGCACTTTTTTCTTTTTGCCACAGAAACATATGTTCAGGAAGTCAGCGCTCCTTTCTGTGAGACATTTCATATATTTTATAAGAATAAAAAAAAATTAAGAAAAGGTTGTGGTTAATGAAACTTTAATTACATAAAATATATTTTTAACCCCCGACCAAAAAAGTGATGTTATAAAATTTTAATTCAGTTTTCTCTGTTTGAAAAGTGACTTGATCTGAAGAAAATCGGTTCAGCCGTTTAGAAGATATCACATCTTTTTCAGATGTATTCTGATGAATATGTGTATCTTTCACGCCTTGGGGCCCAAACGAATAGACAGATTTTAATTTGCTTTTTTTCGTTTGAAGAAAATCGGTCCAGCCGTTTGGTCTCTACGTCGGGGCTTCCTAAAGTTTTTAATTTTTGTTATTGGATAGTAATTTTATAAGAAAATTAATTTTAAATACGTTTTACAAATCATGATCAAGTTCACTTTGAAAAGTTTTGAATTCATCGGAATGAATTGAAACAAATCACAAAGTTGATTTCGTCTTCGTTTAGTTTTTTTTATCTATCTGTATGTGTATTTACTTCCTGGTATAGTGAAAACTGTTTTTAAAGTAAGCTTTCCAAGTGCAGAAGAGATACAAAGTCCTAAAAGAAATGTTACATGAAAGCTGTCTATATATCGTCGGCTGCTAAGTCCACTTTCAATAACATATGCAATTTTATTGCCGTTCGAAAGAGAAAGAGATGCCGTATCAATCGACTGTTAAAGGCAAGTGTTTTAAAAAACTAAACACAACCGTTCACATTACATTTGAGATGTTTAAGGTTGACGTTTTGCCAATAAATTATTGCATTTGTAGAAAATTACGAACAAGAGATGTTTAACAAAACAAGTCAATGTATCGTAAAACATCTCAAAATCGTCGTGTTTAAGCTCTTAAACACGAATGAGACGTTCAACACGTAAGTGTGAACATGGTATTAATCACGAATGAGACGTTAAATAAGTAAGTGTGAAACATGGAATAAACAAAATGTCCATACAAATTTTTACTAAATCACACTTGAAATACAAATGAATTTCTTTTTTAGAATACGCTCGTCTCTTTTTCTGGAGCTTCTGGCAACACTGTTGACAAACGAAATTTTTTTGCTACTTTTTACGGCAGAGATTTTTTTTTTTTTTTGTTTTTTTTTACCTTGATCCCAAGTCAATGCTATCCTTTTTTAAATTTTTACGATTTAAGTCGGCCTCAATTTTCAGCACACCATTCTCCACGCCCACTGTACCATTGTACAAAACAAATTCTGCATCATCACGTGTAGACGGCAGGCGAATTTCATTTGTCCAATACTGGCTGTTAACTGTATCGAAGTTGTCCGAAAATATTAAATCATCCCGACAATAGGGACCACCAAATGATTTAGGCACCTTTGTAACAGTGGGTCGACAGATTTTATTTGCATTAGTAACAACAAGTGGTTTTACAGGTGCGTCTGTCACCACACGTGGCTCCGTGACACTAGTAGGGGTAGTTAGTCTATAATTGGGATTACCGTTTTTAAAGGCTTCCACAGATATGGGTTCTTGTTTGTCGCGAAATATTAAACGATTATGCTGAACAGCCAACCACACGTAAACAATATCACTGTCTCTAAGTGATCTATCGAAATCATAAGACCACTTTTTATCTATTGGCATACTGGTTGTACCAGTTAGTTGGCCAGACTCAAAAGCTTCAAATGCTTTGTTTATATTAACATGAAACGATACCCATTTTATATCAGGATCATCTACGTATATTAATAGAAATTCATTGATCTTAGTTCAATTTATGTTGTTTTTGCAATATTTTTCTTTCTACTCTTACTTGGTATGGAAAGGCGAAATTTTTCATCCAATAATTCAAATTCAATTGGTTCTATAATAAATGAGCAGCACCATCCTGTTAAATTTACCATCAATAAAATTGATAATAAATATTTATAATACATAGTATTTGTTATAAATGGAAACCTCTTTAGTAATCTTCAATTGAAAGCACAAAAAAATAAAATATTAAGTCGCGATGAAGCGTAGCGTCTACCTTTAAGCTTATTGATTGAACTTAAACTAAAGAGATACGAGTAATTCTTCGCGACTGATTATGTGTGTTGTATTAAGTAGTTTATTCTGTAAAAACTGGAAATTCCTCATTTTTCGGTAATTCAAAGTGAAACGTATTAAATAAAGATGAGAGCAATATATTAAACGCAATACTCACAGGTTGTATACAAAATTGATTATAAGTATGTACATATATTGTTCTAAGCGATGTTTGAATACCCTACACGAATATTTAAAGAACAATCCTCATACGCAGTGTTACCAATAAATTAAAAAAATACATATACTTATAAGTAACCGGATTTTCCCTGCACGATAAAAAAGTTTCCCCTTCCCTTTCATAGCTCGAAAAATTTAATTTTTCAGTTAATGATGCAAATATTTTGTTTACTCAACTCTTGAAAGCCAAATAAAATTTTTTATTTCCACCTGCGAAAGAAAACGTTCGACTTACAATTTATATTGAAAACAAAAACAAATTGTCATATTTTATTGTTGTTTTCAATATAAATGGTGAGTCTAACGTTTTCTTTCGCAGGTGGGAAATGGGCCATAAGTTGTGTGTAAATTAAAAACTTTAAACGCGTTTTCTGGCAAAATAGTTCTTTTTGAGTTATGACGTTGTTGTGAATGCGCGGTATATGTATCTACATGTAGGCAGTTCGCTTGCTTCTGGCAATACTTTTTATACGTTAACGACAAAATCGCTTGAATTTGCCGCCATTTAGTTTATCTAACCGTAACTGCATCTTTTTTTATAATTTTACTATATATAATATCGGTCTAATTCATAAAAAATATTTTAGTTTTATTACATGTTTATTTGGAAAATTTCCCATAGAAATATGTATGGCAAATAAGCGCTTAATAAACCTGAAATATTTTTTATGAATAAGGCAGCATATATTTATAATTTTTTTTTTTAGTAGAATTTTTCTTCCCACTTTTTTTAGACCGAATTTAGACACGAAAACATTTGGAAGGGAAACATTTAGTTTGGTAGCAATTTACGGGTGGGGAAGAGAGAATCATTTTTGTGTTCGGTAATCGGCGACACGCTTTGTTTTCATATTATTTGCTACATATGTATACACGCACACATTTACAAATATGCTTGCTTTTATGCAGTAATATTGGAATGTCGCCGGCAACATTTTCGCCTGTGTGGACGCGAAGGAAACAACAAAAGAGAATTCCAGATGTTTTCCTTCCAAATGTTCGTCCGTCTAAATTGGGACTTAGGCAAATCCCGGTATAACGAACGATATAATGTCATGCCCTTATACCGAAAAATTCGTTATATCCCAAAGATTTTTTTCAAGTGTTATTTTAATTATTATTATTGTAGACATGATACAATACAATAAAAGAATGAGGGTTATTTATTTTAAAATAAGCTACCAAATAAAAACTAACTGAATCACATTTTTTTTTTGCATTTACATTGCTGTAGATTTTGTTTAATATTTTTTTGCCGTTCGTTATACAAAGCACACATTTATCAAAATATTCGCTATACAAAGTAGAACAAAATCTTAGAAATATGTTCCTAGCAAGTTTTTGTTTTTTATTTTTTCTTCATAATTCGTTATATCCAGTATAAAATTAGGCTAGTCTTCGCTATATAAGGTTGTTAATGTAAAAAATTTGGACGTTCGTTATATCGGATTTTCGTTAAAACGAGATTCGTTATACCGAGATTTACCTGTACTACAAAATGTGCACAAGCTTTCTTTTTATCTATCTACATATATACATACATACATACATATATACATAGCATATATAACGGAATGTGTGTTTCTTTTTGTTTGTTTGTTTGTCTGTATCTTATAGGAGACCAGACCTTTGGGCCAATCTTCCCTAAATTTTTACAACATTTAACTCTGGAATGAATTAAAGGCTACTTTTTGTTCAACCAATGGAGAGTGGGCGAATTGTGCCCACCACACATTTTTTGGGAATTGGGATGGGGGAGGGGGGTGTGGAAAGGAAAGTGCTTTTTCATTTGTGCGCCAATTTTCAAAATTTTGTTTTGTATATGGAAAATGTTCACTTAAATTGGTTTTTTTAATGGGGGTGCAAAATGCAAACCCCAAAACTTTATTAGCAAATATTTTTGTCATTTGTGGACAAATTTAATTTTTTTTGGGGGGAAGCAAAATGCCAACCCCAAAAATTGATTATCAAATATTTTTTTCATTTGTGGACCAATATAAAAATTTTTTTAGCTATGTAAAAAGGTTTTTTAATATGGGTTAAGCTAGTTTAATATAAAACAAAATAGTACACGAAAATTCGATAAGACTTAAATAATCCGGATGAACAGTCAGTGTGATAAAAATCGATGAAAAGGACGTAACGAATTGTTCACAATATTATAGGAGGAATAAAAATTTTAAGAAACAATCTTATAAGGAAAATTCATTTCGATCTTAAATAGAGTAAGAAAATTTATGTAGAATATATACTCGCATACCACAAATTCCATACTTACTTATGCGAATGAATTTATTTCAAATTCTGTAGTTTCCGTTCATTTAACCGGAAAATATTATTACAACACTAATTATGTATGTATTGAATATGAGGATATAACTAAATATTCGGCAATTAGTTATTGTTTCTAAAAAAATCCGGAAATGTATTCAGTTCCGCTTTCATACGGAATTTATTCTGTGACATGACTAAGGAGCAATTTCACCAATTCTATTTAAATATCAACTCATATTTAAAAAGTTTTTGTCATTGTAAAAAAATAAAATAAACTTTTAAATATGAATTCATATTTAATATATGTACATAGTTGGTGAAATTGGCCCTAATAGTGGATTTGAGTTTTTACGCACTTAAAAACTCGTAAAGCTGCGTTCACCCACTTTTTTCAGATAAAATTTGTATCTAAACTATGTTTTTTATATATGAAGTTCTCCTCTATCCATCTTTTAATTAAATATACCTCCCGACTATATAAATTTTGTTCGAAACAAATGGGTTGGATAAATTTGAATTCATTAATAAACACTTTTCTAGTTAAAATGCTAAAGCTCGCTATAAAGCCTTAAGTAGAGAGCTCTAAAAGCTATTTGAGGAAAAGGGTACAAGACTCAAAACTAAAAAAATCGAGTTAGATGCAGCAATCAATACATAATGCTAATATTATGCATGTATGATAACCTCAAACTGAACTGCATTGACGGAAAGTTTCACTACTACTAGCAGCAACTTAACAACAGGAAAATATATTGAAGCTTAATTACTCAGAATTTTTTTTGTACTTGTATCTCTTTGCATTTAAAGCTTAAATTAGACGTGACATAGCCATAACGCCATAACCATAACCATAACCAAACCAAAATTCAATTGGTTTCTATGGTGAGAGTTATGGCGTTATGGCGAGTCACGTATAATCGAATATAGTGTTGCCCATTAGTTTGGTTCGAACGGCTGCTCTCTATGGCTATGGTTATGTCACGTCTGATTGAGCCTTAAGCCCCTCAATTGAATTCGAAAGAAACCTCACTTAAATTGGTTTGCAAGAAAAAATGATAAAGATACTTCTTAGGGGAAGTTATATCGTTTACAGTTTTTGCCGGCATGTACTAAGAACTCATTTTAAGAACACAAGATTATATTTTACCAATTTTTAATCTAATGATACTTTACTTTGTGGAGAACTTAAAAAACCGAAGAGTCTACTACAGTAATCCCCAATTAATTGCCACATCAATATGTAAAAGATTTCTGGATAAAGTATTTGTACGAATACGTTAATTAGAAGTAATTCGAAACTCGATTAATCAATTAACTCACATAATACTCGTAACATAAAAAAATATATGTAACCATAAAAATTCATCTAATAATTAAGCGAAGAAAGTTTAAAAAACTTTTATTTTGAGAATCAAATATTTAAGGCAACTATCCCAATCGGGCAGCTAAACGTATACAAAATTAACAAAAAAAAAAAAAAGCGAGGATTGAAAAATCGAGGTTTTTAAGCGTGAAATGTAATTTGGCCTGGAGTGATTATACAGAGTTTACTGTATTTTCAGACGTAGTAAATATACATATTGAGCTTAAAATGTAATCAAATCACAAACAAAATATTTTTCCGTAAAGACATGTATCTATTCATTTCCTCCTAGTTCATGAATACAATACAATACCAGTGAATAAAAATATACTGCTAATTAAAAAAAAAATTATATTTACAAATTTTATTTCATCAAATTATTCTAATTGATTATTCTTAATTCTGTAAAAAAAAAAATTAAACAAAATACACATGTACATATTCAATAAATGTTGCCAAAAATCCCCTATTATTAAATTGTTTTCTACACTCTTGAGCGCCAAACACTTGAGATATTTCTTTGAATGGCTTCAATCTCACCCAATGTCAAGTTTAGCTCTCCAGGTTGTATGTTTAAACTTTCAAGCTGGTCCCGTCTTCTCTCTGTCTTTCTCTTTTGTCTCAGCAGTAAGCAAACATCAATTATCTTTTTTTTCAGACTTGCTTTAATTAGTCTCAATTTTCAAGTCTTCAATAGAAGACCTCTGTAACGTTTTAATTTTCCGCTTGTATAATTTATTAACTTTTAAGTTCACACAAAAAAAATCAAGAATGATAAAGTTTTTAATATTTTTAATTACAAATATTTTTTGGTTTGCAATTTGTTTATGTTATGAAGTACCTAATGTCGAATTAAATTTGTTAAACAAAGGTTTTTCTTTAACTATACCAGGTAAAAGCAAAAATTATTGCGATTATAAAAGAAACCGGGAACCGGATACCAGCGATGCAGCTTTTCGTAAAGTTTTGCTAAGCGATCAAAAATGCAATTAAATATTTAAGATAACATAAAAAAAATAATAATCATTTATATTTCTGGGGGACTTACAAACTGTCCCTTATTGACTTGTCTAAAAATAAAAAAGAAAAGTAATTGTAAGGAAGGTTTTTTTTTGAAGTACATACGCCACAACCCAACAAACATAAAGCTTGTGTTTGACATCAATAGCCCTTTTCGCAATGTAATATTCAGGGATGGCATTGATAATTTTAAAATTGTACCAACAACTTTCAAACATTGTAATTTTTTGACCTTAATTGTACTAAAAGATTTTTTAGTTAAAATTACATATTTTATTAAAATAATCGACTTTATTCTGGCTACCGAATCGTTTTTACAAACTCGCTTGTAAGTTGGGATGTTAAAGAATATGGTTACACCTGTTTAACTGGAAACTTAAAATATACAAATTAATAATATGTGCTCTAGCATCCGAGTTTAGAGGAAAAATGATTTGGAAATGGACGAGTCCACATTTTTTGGTTTTCTCGTTGCATTTTGCTTTCACAAGAATGTTATCAAGTAAAAAGAATATGAGAGTCATTTTTCAAAAGTGAAAATTGACTTATACAATCGTTTGAAAAGAAATGCGGAGTGAAACTGGGTAGATTCCTTAAATGTACTAAATTAGTCATTGGTGTACTATTGTACTTTCCAAGTTTGAATAGTACCAAAGAAAAAGTACAATTGTACCAACTTTGCCATCCCTGGTATGATTATTTTATTCTTTACGAATAATTAACTAATTCCCAGTTTAAATCACGGTTACTGATTTCCATTTCACCATCCGTCTGTTAATAAAAAAAACATAAATACGATAGAAAAGATGGCAATGTTCTTCTACTTGCTTGAAAGTAGTGCAATAAAAATATTTATGAACAAAATTTCAAATATATTTAAATCAACAAGCACCTAGAATCCCTTCTTCTAAGAACAACAAAAGCCCTCGAATGCCGATCATCTCCGATCGATATGGCAAAGCAATTTAGTCCTCGTCCAGACTTGCAATTTTTGTTGCTGCAATTTCTTAAAATTCTGCTCTCAAATTGCATAACTGTCCACATTACGAAATTATAATATTTCAATTATGTATTAAAAACAATTAAAACACCACAAATTTTCTTGAAAAATTAACAATTATATTTACTTTTTGTTATATTTTTTTTATTTTTCATACAACTGAAGAAATAAAATTATAAAAAACGTCAAATACAAACTAACAACTTGAAATTAATAATTACGAATTTCAATTCAAAAGAGAATTGTCGAGCACATGAAACTGTGTACCCCTCCCCAATCTTCTCACCTCTCTCACCAATAAACTCAAGAATTGCTGCAACAAAAATTGCAAGTATGGACAGGGACTTAGTATTAAGATCATCTGGATCCCGGGTAATAGAGGCTTTCAAGAAAACTCTAGGGCTCATGAGGTTGCAAGAACTGGTACAACCTTGCAGGTTCCACTGAATGAAATGACTGCATAATCACCAGCCAGTTATGGACTCACTCACCTAAATAAAAAAAATTCCGTTTTCTTGATTTCAATAAATAGTAAAGAAATCTCAGTTTCAGTGTAGTATTGATCGGACACTATCTTTTAGGCAGGCATGTATGGAAGTTAAATGTTGCCGCAGTTGCAATGACATTGAAGAAGAACACTTAGAACATTTTATGTGTCATTGCACTAGTTTAGCAAGAAAGAGAAGGATCATTATGGGCATTCTGGAATTCAGCAATTTTATATTGAGTTTGATTGGTTCGGCTGGGGGACACTGCTTAAGAATAGTCTCCGTGGTGTCACAATGTACTAGAAGGGTCTGAGTGCCACACTTACCTTACCTAACTTAACAAAGAAAGTGTTATATGGAAAGTGGTATCCTGAACCTCAACAGGAATGATTTACGCCTTGTTACAGGTTTTCTTTCTGGTCACTTGGACTGAACTATCCTCTGTAGGAAAGTAACCAAGTTCGTTCACGCTTGTGTCGTTTATGTTTAGAAGATCCGGCTTACATAATAAGCCTCCAGAGCATGATTTAATTTACAGATTTGTCTCAGTGCTGATCTTTGGACCAGATCTTTCCCCTATTCTATCGATCTTTACAAGCACTGCGACCATTCGCAGCTTTGAGACCCAAGTTCGATTAATGGACTATGATTCCTATGGTAGAACAAGGGCAACTAAAATTTACTTTCTGTAATCAGTTTAATTTAAGAAGAATTGAGGATTAGCCAATGACATCCGATTCTGGTACCGGGACTACCGGTTGAACATCCAGACATGCCTCTACGAATCATTGGTAACTCGGATATTTGATGAGATCGTTGAATATTACCTACGAGACTCTCCCGTTAAAACGGCTAAATTGATGTCCGCGACTGTTTTTTTATTTGCAGTTACCCAGCATATTTGCTGAGCTTTCCACTATCCGCAAACCAGTGGACGCGTTAGGCAGAATTTCAGCTGATGCTGCCGGAAGGACTTAGTATAATATATGTTAATGGCTCGATTATAGATAGCAATCGAACTTCAGTTGCATTGTCAGTTGCCAAAAGCTATGTTATTGACGACACTTGGAAACTAAAAAATTCTGGTTATCGACAATAATGTAATTTTTCATTGATATACAATTTTGCTTCAAGCCAAATAAAAACAAACAGCTGAGGCCGATGGAAGTATAGACAGTCATAGCAGTTATAAGATTTTACATTCGAAATTGATTAATAATTATTAACAGCATTTAAATCTTAAATTAAGTTCATATTTCCCTTTCAATTCCATTTTCAATTACTCTATTTTTTAGATGAACCAGGTCTAAAACAAGTCTTTTATATTATTAAGTTAAACAATGAGTGCCCTACTTTAATGGATATACTATTTGAACCACAAACCGAATGGACTACGATACAAACATCCAAGGATCTTAAAGCCAAAGATAAATTAAATATTTCAATATTAGTAAATCATCAAGGAGAGGCTTATAAATCATACCAATATCTAGTAGTTGGGAAGAGCAATATTGGCGCAAAATTAGCGCCGCCAACAATGAAATCTCACAGTCAATGCGATGATACTATGATAGAAGTACAGTGCAAAGAAGCAATAACCGTAGTAGTGGGCATGACCCAATTATGTCAGGGCCAATTAATATTCGAGGACAATTTTAGCAACACTCAACTTGATGCCAACAAATGGTCTTACGATATACGACACCGTTTGATAGGCACTGAATCTGAAGAATTTGTATTATTTGATAATCATCGGGAAAATATTTTCATACACGATGGTTATTTGAATATACGGCCAACTTTGACAGTAGAAAAAATGAGACAAGCTAAATTGGATTTTGGGCCACGCTGTACACCAGTTTCGAATCGAAAAAAGGAGTGTGAATTAATACCTCAATCGCCATTTATATTTGTACCACCATTTAATTCATCGCAAATTCATACAACAAATACGTTTCAATTTAAATATGGTAGAATTGAAATTAAAGCGAAACTACCAAAAGGAGAATGGATATTACCGTGTAAGTGAAAAAAATATTTCTCATGGGTTCGCAGGACAAATATTTTTGAGATAATCAGGAAGAGTTAAATTTTCAGATAGTAAAGAAAATAGTTTGAGTACGTGTTTTGTATGATGTGAAGAAGAAGCAAGATGCTTGGTGAGACGATTTTATTGTATATAATGTTGGCAATAACGAATTTTGACATCGCCACCACTCATAAAATTAATATGGTTCGGTGCATGTAGAGTACACCCTCGCCTTATACTTATACAAATCTTCGTCTATTGCAACAGATAATTTTTTACAATTTGTATTTATTAATATTTTTATAAGAAAATCAATAGTTTTGCTACTTAATCCATGCAATATTTACTTGGATTTTGTAACAGGCCCCAGTGCATTACTCGAAGGCGTACTTAGTTTATACCGTAAACAAAAACATATATTATAATAATGGGACTGTTTCTTTACTCTACAAAAGGGCGTGAAATCAGTGATACCAACTTTCTTGGCTCTAAAAGCACATCAAAATTTACAAAAAGCACTAACACCTAATTCACACGAAGACTTTTATGAAGTCTATTTTTCGACGTCATTTTTGGTTTGATAGCGAACGGGGTAGAGAAGAAAGAGGGGTAGAAAAAATTACTCGATTTCTGTTTTCTATGGTTTTTTTCATACCCTGTCGGAAATTCGGTTAACATTAAGCTAACTATTTCGCAAATAGTACTGACTTTGGATTACTTTTAATGTAATCAACTGACTATTTTAACATTGCGATGTCCTAGGCGGTAGTCAATTGTCTCACTCTGCACTACTTTCAGCTAACTTAAAGTTGACTTTTTTAAATCACCTGGTAGTCAGTAAGTTAAAAAATTTTTTCCGGTGTTCGAACATGTATCATCACACGTTGTGTACTCAATGCGCTACCACTCGGCTAAGGTACCATCTAAAAAAACAACAGCAAAAAATGTTAACATAAAACTGAAATGAGAAAGTAGCTGAGAATAAATTTGTTGGCTCTCATCAAATTTAATTACGTACTCAACTTAAGAATTAATTTTGGGTTTGTTCTGGATAACATTGCAGTTACATTTTAGTCAGTCTAAGGGCCATTATTACAACTTAAAGATAGTTAAAAGTAGGATTTTATCTGACGTATAAAAACTTTATCATTTGCAAAATTTTACTTAACCTAAAGTGAGCGATAAATTACAGGCAAGTTTATCCTACCTGGTAAGTTAAATCCAATTTGCAATAATGGAAAGCTTTTTATACGTCCGACAAAATCCTACTTTTAACTATCTTTAAGTTGTAATAATGGCCCTAAGAAAAGTTAACTACAAGTTAACTATTTTTGTAGTCAACAACACATTCTCCGACAGGGTATGTACTGCAAATGTGTGTATATATGTACATAAGTATGTTTATGTATACGTATGTTTATCGCATAAACTTTATGCATACATACATGCATTGACTTTTCCATTTATGTTAAACATTAAAGGTATTCACGTCAATTCTTGCAACTGTGCAAAAATGCATAATTGCACTTTCTGACGTGAGCAACCCATTTTAATTGTCTATAAAGCAACACAATATGTGCGTAGATAAATTGTACTCGTATGTTTGTTTAAATGCTGAAACGAAGTGTTGGACCTTCACTGATTAATTTTGTAATCAATTCACTAATAAAAATATCAATATTAATAATATTGGTATTATTTACCAAAATTCTAATAACTATTTGAGCCTCAGTCTTTTGAAAATAACAAAATTATGTATTTGTTATCTTAAAATCGAATTTGAAGATTTCTTTATAATTTCTAGCTAAGAATTTTTAAATATTTTTTTTTATAATTTTTTAATTTTATAATTTTTTAATTAATTTATTTTTATCGAAAATATCTTCAACTTGTTTTTTCATTTAAAAGAAAAACATTTCTGGGTTGTAATTTGGTGTATGGTTGATTTTATAAGTACTTTTTGTAAATTTTTTTTGGATTGGCAATGCCATATAAAGTTGCACAACTTTGCAAAATTTACCCTGATAATCTTGCACTTACTCAGACCCTGACAATTTTGCATCATTTGTGCAAAATAATTTTCTATGTGGTTGTTGTTATATTTTTTGAAAATTTTGCAATTTTGCTTTTCTGCAACAGTGCAACTTTTGTCGTGAATACCTTTATTGTGATTTTTCGCTCTTGCTCTTGCGAATATTTATATTTGATTAAAAGAAATGATAGTTTGTTTTTATTTTACTGAACTTTACCCCAAAAAAATAAAGAAACAGACCTAAAACTATTACGGTGTTACCACCTTCCTAGGTCGATTTGAACACAGTGAACATTCCGGCTAACTATTTTATAGGCCACTCTAGTTTAATATTAAAATTTTCATTTATTTCTCACTTATAGATATTATGCTGCAAAACTATGGCGTTTATGATGAAAAACAGATACGTATTGCCTTTGCCCGTGGCAACGAAGAGCTGCTAAACTGCGATAATTTAGACTTGAGTGGAAAAATACTATACGCTGGCATTGTTAGAGATGTGGAAAGTAATAATATAAGTTTTGAACAGAAATCATCGAAAGAACATTATGGCGATGATTTTCATATATATACATTAATTTGGAAATCGAATGAAATTGTAATGGAAGTAGATGGTGTTCAATATGGGACAATAAATGAAAACATAGATGATTTCAATAGATTTGTAAGTCAAATATGGACAATGAGTATGAGTAGCCCAAAGTCTGTCAATCGACATTTTTTTTTCTAAGTTGTAAATTCATAGTTTTGCTATAGTTTCAACAGAATTTTTGAAGTTTTGAATAAGTTTTTTTTTATCATTTTCACCCTGTTTCCACAACGTAGACGGTTGACTTGAGTAGAAAACTTTGAGTAATTTTTATACAAATTTTCTAGACGAAGAAACAGAGTGTAATCTCCCGTGTGAGAACTGACGGATTTAATTTCCGAAGTATTCGAATTCCCAAATTCTAATTTACGATGGTCTACTGTTTATTGGAATTTCCACAGGAATGTCAACTTTTTATCGCGTGCGACATCAAATTAATATGCTTGTTTTTTTTTTTTAAAAACTAGTTTTTTCTACTTTTTTTACACATTTATGTAGGCCTGCTGGTGGCCTACGTCAGGAGAAATTTTAAGAAAAATCGAGTCACATTGTTCTGATATACAAGCTTAATTGCTTGCTGTCGCACGCGACAAAAAAGTGGATTTTCCCGTGGAAATGCATGTATGTATTTTGCGTTTTATGTAAACATATATATTTAACAACGTACGTTCCATTACTGTTTGATTCACAGAACTGTTAGTTTCCATCTGTAGCGAAAGTTATAAATAGCATTTTCCACCATGTCGATAAGTTTTTGGGTCATGCTGTGATTTTAGTTTAATTTTTGAGTTTTTTTTCCAGTTTTTTATAACACTTGGCGTTTCTGTAGGCGGTCACTTGCAATTCCCTGATAACTTAAAACAACCAAATGTTAAACCCTGGTCAAATACATCGCCCCGATCGATAAGGAACTTTTGGCAATATATAAATGATGGCAAATTATTATGGAGTGGGAATGAAACTTTACAAATAGATTATGTTAAAGTTTATGCTGTTTAGACAATCTAAATACTCATGTACTGAAATATTTGTGATAAGATATTTTAAATAAAATTTTAGAATTAAACTAATCTGGCAACCGTATATATTTCTTTGTACAAATTAAAGGTTACATTTCCGCTTATGTCAAGGGCCAGATGGCAGTTATGGATATGGATTTAGCACACTTGTTCGCTGTTTTTTTTTATAAAAATTAAGGGCCAAACCCACGATATCGACAAAGTTCGACTTGTCGCACACTTGCATTTAAAACAAAAACAAATTTTAATATTTTGTTGTTGTTTCAAATGTAAGTGTGCGACAAGTCGAACGTTGTCGATATCGTGGGTCAGGCTGTAAATTTTGCTTTAATGGTTATTATACATTTTACTAAGACGCACACCATTTTATATCAGTAAACTATTCGCCACGTTTGGAAATAGCAGACCCTCCAGAATTTCTTTCGGGATGATCTAACGGAATAACTATTCTTCAGGGGCACTTCCCCGAATAAAAAAAATAAGCTAACTGATAGAAAATTTAGTTCTGAGAAAAAAAAATTAAGGGCAAGTATCGTGTCCAAAAAATTTTAAAGATCTTTTGGCATTTTCTGGTTAAAGTTTTAATTAAGTATAATGAAAGCTTGTCAAGAGTACTAGATGATAAACATATTTAAAAAAATTAACCTGTTTAGGAGCGTTATTTTCCTTTTTTTGTAGGATTTTCCACTGTGGTATTTAACGACACAGCTCCACCTGCCAAAGGTTTGCTGCAGACATTCAGCCGGGTTTAAGGATTTTCTTCATCATGATATTTCCTGACGCGGCGCCGCTTACTAAAAGTTTCCTTCATAACCTGCATTTGACCGGGCTCAAGGATTTTCTCCACCATGCACATTAACATCGGCTCTTAACAGATAATTCGTTATGCTTTCTAAAGAGAAGTACATTTACTTTGAAAACCTACAAATTAATAGAAATTAGCTCCCCTAAACAGATTAATTTTTTTAAATATGTTTATGTTATATGTATTCTCGATAAGCTTTCATTTGATAGCCATATTGTTATAATTAATTAAAAATTTACCCAGAATGCCGTAACTCCCATAACATGCGTTTCCGTTTTCTGCTGTGTTTTCTTAGAATAAAGTTTTATATTATTGGAAATGCGGTGAGTAGTTGCCAATCTGACGCAACACCCCGATGTACCATTTTTATTATATATACACATTCAATGTTTTATTTATTTTAAACTCTCCTTTCGTACAAAATTTTAAGAATCCTCAAATTAATTAATTTCTACCCAAAGTTCCAATAACAAATATAAATATATTTATTACATGCATTAACATTTGTGTGCAGCTCAAAATACTGTTGGAAAAAATATGTTTTATTTTCAAAATGCCATACAGTGAAACCTCTCATAACGAACACATCCCATAACCGGACACCTCTAATAACCGGACAAGTTTTGTAGAACCAAAATTAAAATAAAAGAACGTATACCACTCTCATAAGAGGACACCTATAATAACCGGATAAAAATACCACGACCACAAAACAAACAGAAGTGTCACGAGACGGAAGATAAGGATATTTTTCTATTTGTCTCGTTTTCCCTCAAATTTTGTAGGCGTTTTTGTTTTGATTCTTCATTTTAATGCAATAAAATTAAATCGCTTTTTATTAGCTGTGTTAATTGGTAAGTAGCAATGCACTACAGTATCAAATACACTATACCTTTCTCTATTTTCCACGAATTTTAAAAAACCTGATTGGAGCTTTTTTTACCTGTCACTTTCCAGTTATGAGAGGTGTCACTGTATCGGCCTGGCCCACGATGTCGACAAGAAATTATCTGTCGCTTAGTTATATTGAAAACAAAAACAAAATAAGAAAATTTGTTTTTGTTTTCAATATAAGTAAACGATAGATAGTTTCTTGTCGACATCGTGGGCCAGGCCGTAAATGTATGAAGTGTGCTAAAATTGTGCCCATCATTGTACAAAAAAATCAAAAACAATTGTAGTGCATCATAAAATCACTACAGTGTTGCCGGTCTTAAGCAATGCACCGAATTAATGTAAACCGTTATATTTTTATTTGCGTATACACCCCTTTTGCGGCAAATATCACTATGGCAGCTGAAATAAATGATTGTTCAATACAGGTGTAACAAAACAAAACTATTGGTAACCAGTAAACCTTTCAATTAAGTTTTCTTTTTGTAGTGAAACTGAAAAAAAATATTTATTTTTTAAATTTTCTTATATTTGAAAAAAAAACAAACAAAATATGCCCTGTTTTTCAGCCTCCAACGGACGTTTAAATCAGTCCTTATCTGAAAGATCAGCGGCAAGAGCTAACACCGCTCACCATTCGACTAGAAATTTAAATCACTCTGCATCCGAACGTGCCCGTCTATATGGTTCTGATGCCGGTTTAACAATTAATTCCTGCAAGAATCAGATTTCAAATAACAACAAAAAGCGTTTTAAAATAGAAAGAAGAGTTTCTCTACCCTTCCAAGAGTATCGCCGCTTGAAAACTGCCGCCAAAGTTGTCACCGTAGAAGAACGATTGGATGCTCTGGCGCGTAAAGAACAGGAAATGAAACGTTTAGAAGAGGAGACCGAGCGTACGAAACAATATTTCAAAGAAATCGATGACGCTCGAAAACAAGCCGAAGAAGCCAATGACAGAGAGATTACAGGAGAAGAGGCTAATGAAGAGCTCAAGATATTGGAGCGAGCCTTCTTAGCCAAACACGAACAAGAAGAGGAAGTGAAAAAAGCCAATCGTATAATACTCGATGCAAAATGTCATGCTGTGCGTGATGCTCAAGTGCAAGAGAAATATGAACTACAAAGAGAATTAAGGAAAGACGAGCAACGTTTGGAAAAGCAAGTAATCGACAGAGCTATGAAGGCCCTAAGTGAAGAGGATGCTAAATATGAACGTTTAAGCGAAGAGAAACAAAAATATGCGAATGAAATTAAGAAACAATTGAACGAACGGGAGACTGCCCGTTTTCTAGAAGCCGAACGTATAGAGGAAGAGGCTATTATGCTGCGTAAGGCAAATGAGGCCATTAAGCGAGACGAAGAACGCCAGGCTGAATTAGCCAAAGAGAGGCGTTTAAAATATCGCGATGATTTGGCTAAAGTAGTAGAAATGTCCAGCACATTTCGCCGTTTGTTATGCGAGCAGGAAAAGGAGGCTGAAATGAGAATAGCGGCCTATATGAGGGCTAAAGAAGAACGCTTGAAAGCCTTGCAGGCAGAACAAAAACTGGCCAAGGAAGAACTTGAACGCAAACAGCAGCGTATCTACAATTTGGCTGAAAAAATTTTACAGTCGAGATCGGATCGCGAAGAAATGTCTTATCTAACGGAACAGGAAAGAATTGAAAGGGAATATCGCCGCAAAGAAAAGGAAGCAGTCCTGCGCAAAAAACAAATTGAAAAAGAATTAGCTGAAGCTCGTGAACGACAGATGCAAGAAACTAAACATTGTCAAGCTCTTCAAATCGCCCGAGAGGAGCAAGAATTCAATACCCTCATTAAAAGCCTTAAGGAAGCCGAATTTAAGCAAAAGCGAGAAGACGAACAAAGAGAACGCCGGCGCAAATGCTATCGACGCGACATAATGCAGCAAATTGGTGACAACGAAATGAAACGTCGCCAACTGCAGGAGTTAGCAAAGAGGCAGGCTTCTACTTGGCTCGAAAGTGAACGGCAACGTGACGCAAATATACGAGCAATTATAACAGCTAAAGTGAATGCTATGCGTGATGCCTGCTTGCCGAATAAATACATAAAAGATGTGGAGAAACAGCTGTCCCGAATTGTCGTTAAAAATAACGCCTTACCCAAAAATAAATAAATTAAGCTCATGCATTCGTTTTATTACTAAATAAACTACAACGGGAAACGAAACTAAATTTCAATGTTCTTGTATTGGCTTGTATGTATTTTTTAGGGATGTAACCGATACCGATATATCGGCGATACTTCTGATTTGCCGATATATTGGTATCGGCGATATTTTACTGTCGATACGACGATACTTCTTAAATTTTTTAAGATCGGTTTTGAACAAACAATTAAATTTTCAACGCTTTCTTTTTGTATAACAACTAAGAGAAATAACATATTAAAAGCTTTGCACCATAGTAGTGGAATGTTCTCTCAATGCTAAATCATGTATGTATTTTGTTAAAAAAAATAATTAGTTTTTTGTTAATTTCATAATGAATTCAAATATTAATTTTAAATATTGAATTTTGTTAATTTCAACTTGAGTTCAATTTCAATATGCGAATGTAAATTTATTATATGCATAAACTTTTTATAAAAAATCATCTAAAACATTTACATACATACATACATACAAGTTAACGCTTTAATCTAGCTAAATAACACCTACACTCTTAATACAACACAACTGTAATCAGCAAAATGTGTCTTGGCATGTTGCATCGTAATCCTCGCTTAAAACTATTTACTGCAAAACTGTAAACTAAGCCTTTTTCTATATTATTAAATATTTATGTATGTATGTATACATATTTTTCAATTATACGAACTTTAATGAAGCCAATTCAATTCTAGGCGTGAAGCAATAAACATTTCGCTCTTAAACTTGTTTTTTATTTTCGTCAGTGGGTGGGCTAGTAGGCATACATATGTACATATGTATATGTATGTATAGCAGAAAAAAAAAATAACAAGAATAGTTTTCCTATATAATTCGAATATTCTCAATTATATTCGGATATACAAAAAATCTACCATATTTTAAAGATTCGATTAAAAACTTTGCTTTATTGAATATTTTTTTAAATAAGAATAAATATTTTCATTTCCAAGAATTCCCCACAAGAATAGTGTCAGTCAATTGACCGGTCATTGTGCAGAACACAGTTTCTATCACATTATTAACGGAAAAATTAAAGTGTGATGGAAACGTTTGTATACGTGTGATGTTGAATCTCTCTCTAGCTATTGAAATCCGTCGTCACTCTACTGCTTTTTACTAATCAATGATAGCATAAATATTAGTCAAGTTTGACTTATCATATTTGACTAATAAACACTCT
The DNA here is from genome assembly GCA_949987645.1 of Tachina grossa. Classification (NCBI taxonomy): domain Eukaryota; kingdom Metazoa; phylum Arthropoda; class Insecta; order Diptera; family Tachinidae; genus Tachina; species Tachina grossa. Next base: position 152,687,410 of record OX465276.1, read on the forward strand.
CGATGAAGTGATCTTTCAAACAAACAAAAACTAAATCAAAATCGGTCCAGCCGATTGGTCTGTACGTGGACTCGTACATACACAAAGATACCACCAACGCACCATGCATTTTACAAATGTTTAAAATTTGGAAAAGAAATATATATGTACATATGTACATGCATTAAATTAAACTTTGTAAATACTTTTATTCAATATTTTACTTACATTTAACTCTTTTAAAGGTTTTAATTTCCACAGACCGAATGAATTATATTTCTTTTTAACCCCGACCGACCAAAAAAAGAGGTGTTATGGTAGGTACAGACTTCTGTCTGTAGTCTTGTTTATGGTTGAGTTCGAAGTTGCATTCGAAGTTTCGAAAATATCAAAATGTTTCGATGTTTATGGGTTGCATGGACGGTTGCATTGTAGGTTGCAGTGCTTGTATCAAAATATTCGAAAACATGTTGCGTAAGCAAGTTGCAAAGTCTTTACCTACCATTACGAGTATAAGTTTGTAGTGTGTGTCTGTCCGTGCCTACGTACAGACCAAACGGCTGGACCGATTTTGATTTTTTTTTCGTTAGAAAGATGACTTGAGAGGATTCTTAGCTATGTTTTAAAAAAATCGGTCCAGCGGTTTAGAAGATATCACATCTTTTCCACATATCGAGCTATAACCGCACAAAAAGCTTAAGTAACAAAAACAAAATTTTACAGGAGAAGGTTTTTTTTAATTATCTTCGATCTTATTTAAGTTAATTCAAAATTTCAAAATTCAATGAAGTTTTACTATTTAGGTGTTATTGTGCTAAATATAAGTAACGCATCGAATTTTAACGAAATATTACCATAATAGCGGTATTTTTTGTGCCTTAACCTTTTTTTGCTGTCTCCCTAATAACCTCCTGTGTATATTTTTGTGTTGGTTAAGCTATAGAATTTTTTTAAGAAAAAGTAAATATCAGTTTTTTTACCTAAACTTGTCTCCAAATTGCTAAATTATTGTCTTCTTGATCGGCGCCATGTAGTGAATCTTCTACAGACTTATTACTTTTCGAATTAAAAAGTTCGCTATTAAATTTGTTGTATATAGTTTTACCGACGGAAAGTATTTCCAATTCCGTATACTTTTGTGAAGAAATTTTTAATAAATTGGTACGTACCGGAACTGAACTGGTGACTATCTCAGTTTTTCGCCAGGACTGCGTAATCAAATTCAAATCATAATAAATTGTTGCAGAGTTATCCAAATAACCATATTTAAGACTTATAGGTGATTTTTTCAAGTTGGAGAACATAGCCTTTAAAACAATGGTAACTCACTTCAATACAATCATATTTTTTGATTAGGCGTAGAATTGAATTGAATGGGCCTTATCGTGATGATTCGCGTATTTTAACTTCGACTACAAAAAGTTGGTTCTAGATTAAAAATACTGTATTTATTTATTTTTATTTTTTGGAAGAATTCTAATGATTTGTTGGTGAAGTTACATAATATATACAAGTATGTATGTACGCAGATTTTTTATGCGAAAATATGTTTTCCTCTATCGCCTAAATTTGTGTGCAGTAGTCTTGTGTAGTTTATGAACGAACTAGTTCAAATGAACGATTCAGTACTTTGAACTAAGTGAACTATAGGGTGTTTTTTTAAGAGGTATAGAACTTTGAATTGAAATAAAACACAAGAAAATCGTTTTAATGTCCATTAATTTGGCTTTATTGGAAGGATAATTTTATGCCATTAATGTTTAAATATGATTTCGGGCATGTGGCCGCCGCTGCTGGCTCGAATAAGGCCAATTCTACAGGTCCAATTTTCAACCACTTTTTCGAGCATATGGGGCCGTATGTTGGCAATAACGCTACGAATGTTGGCTTCCAAGTCCCCTAACGTTTCTGGTTTGTTGGCGTAGACGAGCGACTTCACATATCCCCAAAGAAAATAATCCAATGGTGTCAAATCACACGATCTTGGTGGCCAATTGACAGGTCCATTCCGCGAAATTATGCGCTCATCGAATGTTTCCTTCAATAAATCGATTGTGACGTGCGCTGTGTGGCATGTAGGGCCGTCTTGTTGGAACCACAACTCATCCACATTCATGCCATCCAATTCGGGAACAAAATAGTCGGTTAGTCGGCTCCAATTGCTGTGCACGGTGGCGAATCGATTCATTCGGGTCCTCTTCAACACTTTGCTCTACAGCGGCAATTGTTTCTTCGGTGCGCACTGTTCGACGTCTCTGCGGATGCGTATTATCACATAGAGTAAACGTAGTGCGAAAACGATCCATGGTTAACCGAATTAATTGCTCTGATGGAAGATTATGTCGACCATAAAATGGACGGAGCTTGCGGTAAACTTCGCGAACTGAACCATTATTTTCGAAATAAATTTGCACGATTTGCAAGCGTTGTTCTTTTGTCAACCTGTTCATGATGAAATGGCAAACCAAACTAAATATTAATCACTTGACAGCTGACAAAATGGCCGCCAGTTAAAAAAGTGATGCCAACTTAAAGTTCTATACCTCAATAAAAAACACCCTTTAGTTCAATTGTTTTACGTTCACTAGTTCAATTTTTGAACTAGTTCATTTTTTGAACTAAGAACTAAGACACAAAATGAACTAAATGTGTTCAACGTTTTGCTTTACTTCTTTCTGTTTGTGTGCTTTGCTTCTATACTCATTCATATGTATGCATATATGTATGTATATTTAGTTCTTGTTCATCGCTGGCTACTACCACAAATGCAATAAACAAGCAAACACTTATACTAACCTATTCAGAAAAATATTTTGGATTTATGAGATTTTTAAAAATGATTTTCACACTAAATTTGTTTTATAAACCCTTTATAAAGCAAATTTATTAATTAATTAATTTTAGCTTTCGTAAAGTTTTTTAATCACAGATCTGTGTTTTTAATACTGTCAAAAACCACAACATATCTACATACAAACATATGCATGCAGATGTAAAATCATTGAACTAAACAGACCTAACTAGTTCATTGAACTAAAAAGAGCGATTGAACTAAATGATCGAACTAGTTCATTTATAAATAATGAACTAAAATGACCGGTCACTGAAATGAACTAAATGGCACAAGTCTAGTGTGCAGTTTTGTTAAGATATACTCAATGGGTCACGAGCTGTAGGATAACTTCCAAATACATAACAAAGCTTATAATAAACTGGTATGTGATGTTTCATTTTTATATTATTAGGTGATACATATTTGGTCCAAATGTAATGCGGCTATATAGTATACGGATCTTACCTTATTAAATTATAAAAGCGAATTATAGTTATCACTACCCATTTTTCAGCGCAAGCCGTTGAAAAAAGTATTTCCAAAAAAAAAATTAGTGTCATAACATAGTTTCATCCCATTAAAGGGCCATGATAGGCCATTTTTGTGGGAAAATTATGTTGAGGAAAGATGTTATGGTATTTATTCTAAAAAATTGAATACAAAAGTTTTTCGGAAAAACGCCGCATTTAAAAGTTATGATGCCAAAATTGTTTATATCCAAGATAGGTTATTTTTTGGGTGAAAAATGCAATGCTCATGTTCGGTATGCACGCTATTAGTGTAATTTTTACACATATGTTATTTTTATTAAAATCACATGTGATTTGAAAAATGTGATTTTCCGAACATTCCTGTAAGTTCGAAATATTTTTTTAGCCTCATTTATAAAAAGTATTAAGGTTTTTTATAAAGGGGTTATGGAACAGATTTTCATAACAAGCATTTTTTTTATTAAGCCTTTGTATATAACAGCATAAGTTTTGAATTCTCTAACTATGGAAAGAATCCCCGTTTTTTAAATTATATGTCCAAAATTGACTTCATTACTTTTATCTATAAGTATTTTCCAGAGACCACACTCTTCTAAGTGCGTTCGAGAACTCAAAAATTTGTAAAAATTTTTACTATTTTTTACTGGATTGCGTTCGAGTACACAAAATCCAGTAAATGAGAGGGCGAATTGAGACAGAAAAATGACAGTTCATTTACTGAGTAAATGCAAGTTTTTACTGGGCAAATTTTTACGTGCGCCAAGATAGCGTCGGCGAAATAGCGTCGATTTTGGGAATTGAAAAACCAGGAAAAAATGGGGGAAATTTTGTGGGTATTTTTAAAAATCTAGCAACGATTTTGGGGATTAAATGGGGGAAACAAAACAAAAACCGTGGATGAATTTTCCCAGGATCAGGTTTTAATTCCCACGCCAAAATGTGGTATATTCTTAAAGTGGACACTTAGGAGAACAAAATGACCCAACCGTGCTAAAATTTCGTCGAGCCGTTTTCGAGAAAATCGACTTCATCGAAAATGGCCTAAAAAAACCGTGGATGAATTTTCCCAGGAGCAGGTTTTGATTCCCACGCCAAAATGTTCTTAAAGTGGACCCAACCACCAAAATGTGGTTGGGTCATTTTGTTCTCCTAAGTGTCCACTTTAAGAATATACCACATTTTGGCGTGGGAATTAAAACCTGATCCTGGGAAAATTCATCCACGGTTTTTTTAGGCCATTTTCGATTAAGTCGATTTTCTCGAAAATGGCTCGACGAAATTTTAGCACGGTTGGGTCATTTTGTTCTCCTAAGTGTCCACTTTAAGAATATACCACATTTTGGCGTGTGAATCAAAACGTGCTCCTGGGAAAATACATCCACGGTTTTTGTTTTGTTTCCCCCATTTAATCCCTAAAATCGTTGCTAGATTTTTAAAAATACCCACAAAATTTCCCCCATTTTTCCCCGGTTTTTCAATTACCAAAATCGACGCTATTTCGTCGACGCTTTGCCCGTAAAATCCAGTAAAACGAAACCATATCGCTCATTTGCTTCAATAGTGGCACAACTCAAAAAAACCAGTTTTGCAGAAAACGCGTTTTAAGTTTTTATTTTGCATACAACTCAATGGAGAAATGAAAAAAAATTCTTCTCTCAGGAGGTGATGGTATAAGCTATTTATATGAAATTTTTACACAAGATAAAATACAAATTGCCGCATCTTTCTGCATTATTAACTCAAAAAACTCATTTTTTGAGTTATGCCACTATTGAAGCAAATGAGCGATATGTTTTTATATATAAACAAAGGGAAACAAAAAAACCAACAAACGTTCAACTATGTGTTGTCAGAATATTTACAACTAACTTTGGTGTTATTTGTTCATTAATAATTATCACATGTAATTTGGCTTAAAAAGCGATACGAACTTTAGCCTGTTGAAAATCATAAATACAAAAATGTTTAGTTTTGGATGGAATTTTTAAAATAACAAAAAACAAATGTATTAAGTTATAAGCATTATAACATTTATTTAAGTTTGATGCTAGAAAAATATTCGGGTATGTTATGTATTCCACGTGAAATTAAAACGTGCGGAATTTCCATAGAATTTTTGGAAATATGTATGTATGTATGCACATATGTATGTATGTATGTATGTATTTATAATAACAATGCTATTGCATTTCCGAACGATTTAATTTCACATGGAATTCAGAACATAACCGATTGTTTTTAAACGTGAATAAAGTTAATAGATTATTATATTGAAATTTTTGTTTACACATATCGTCGGGTCCACGGTTCCTGGTTTGCCGTATGGAACATTTAAAATTAAAAATTACTTTGTGTACTTTTTTTAAATTCTTTCCCAGTTTTTCGTTGTCTTGAATATATCATCCTAATAACTTCAGGGCCTGACCCGCGATGTCGACAAGAAAGTTTCTATCGGTTACTTATATTTAAAACAAAATCAAAATAAAGTTTATTTTTGTTTTCAATATAAGTAAGCTATAGAAAGTTTCTTGTCGACATCGTGGACCAGCCAAATAAGTTTAAATAAAAACATATGTCCATATCTATTACTTTTATTATTAAACAAAATATTCTATTGTATATTTCATATGAATAATTTTTTTAGCGCCAAAATTGGTAATCAGCTGTTGTATATATTTTACTGGATTTTACAATTTTTCCGTTCGCGTACTTTTAGAGGCAAAATTTTTTATTGAGAGTAATTTCTTTAAATTATACCTGATTTACATTAAGCATTTTTTCATGAAACTTCATGAATTTTGTTGCACGCAACTTTTTCTATTTGCTAATTGCAGCGCTATATAAGAGAATTTTATATAAAAAAGGACGTAGAATAAATCTCTGATACATTTTTGGCAACTTTTTTGATATACGATGCTCCTCCAGGTCTCCTACTGACAAATAAAGAATTTTCATGCAACTAATTTCATGAAAAAAATGCTTAATGTAAATTAGGTATTACTCAGTATTTACTCAGTTACTGGATTTTACTGGAAAAGTAAAACACACCTTCTGTTTGATACTTTCAAAGTAATGTAGAACATAAATTCTGAAACTTATTTTATATAAAATTTATATTTTTTATAAAAGTTGTATTTTAAAAACTCTGAATTTTCGTCTTTGCGTAATACTACATTTCCTATAAGGAATGCAAACATTCAGTGATGCATTTTTCTTCCGACTGGGGTTAACTTCATTTGGAACTATTTTCCGTCATCCCATTGTTTATCAAAAAATTTGACTTGGGATGACAGAAAATTATTTCAAAATAAAAACCTTCACACTCTCTTAAATCTGGAGTAATAAATAATAAGCATTACTTACTACTATCTAATCTCGATTTCAACTTCCGACAATTGTCTCCTACAATTAAAGAATAGTCGAACATTTAATCGTTAATCTAGGACAAGAAGGACGAAGTCAAACATTACACTCCTAAAAACCAAATTTTTCACAAGATTGTGAGAAACAAAAATTAAAAGAATTATCGTGCTGATAAGCTCGATATATCCGGCATAAGTGCGGATGTCACATTTCCACTTGGACTGACATTATTGCCTTTTTTAATTCAAACGCATATCGTGCGCAATCGATTTATAATCCCCCTCATTCTGTAAATATCTGCCGACAACACTTCAATACAATACCACAGAGTTGACGCTTGTCTATTTGCTTCCAAGAACAATTTTATGCTAAGGTCTAGCAAATCGCATGAGCCCGTCAATAGCAGTCACGTGTTTACAACAAAGGGTAGACAAGCGTAATTTTTGTTTGTATTGTAATGACGTGGCGTCGTCAAATAAAGGGTCCGCCATCTAACGTTTTTTTTCAACTAGTGCTTATTTCGTGAATGGTAACACTTAGCTCATGTCTGATTTGACAGATAATTAGTTTTATCCTTCCGCTGAACGAGCCAACTGACCATCCAATGCGTTTTCGCTTCGCTACGTGGGCGTGCGATCGACTTACAGAAGATGCCGATTTTGCCAATAAAAAAAAAATCATCTTTTCAGATGAAGCTCATTTTGATCTTGGCGGGTATGTAAACAAGCAAAATTGTCGCATTTGGGGCACAGAAAACCCGCACGCATACATTGAAAAGCCGACGCGCCCAAAACGAGTCACTGTTTGGTGCGGATTTTGGTCCAGAGGCATAATTGGGCCATTGAGCAAGGAGTGGCCGTTACAGTCAATGGCGATCGTTATCGGGCCATGTTGAACGAATTTTTGTTCACAAAAATTGAAGAAGAGGATATTGGCAACATTTCGTTTCAGCAGGACGGCGCTACGTGCCACACAGCCGAAGCTTCAGTAGTTTTTTTTATAGCATTTAAAAAAAAAAGTTATCTGGCGGACCCTTTAGTTACTGAAAAAGAAAGAAATAATCTTCATACCTGTAATCGAATAACAAATATTGGGCCTATTAACGAGTGTCGTATTTTGACTAAGACAATTTAGTACTAGATTAAAGAATAAATGTTGCAATGTACAAAATCGTCGTAGCCGAAAAACGGCACCCGTAATTCGGGCCATTATAAAGTGAAAAAACAAAATTAATATTTATGGAAATTTTAATTTTAACAAGTTTACCGAAGTAACTTCCATGTCTTGTTTACAACTTCGAGTCGTTACCAAATATTTCTTAAAATGTATACATTTATGTATATGTAAGTCTAGTGAAAATTATTGATATATAAATATAAATATCATTTACAAACTAAAAAAATATACATTCATACAAATTAAACTAAATCGTAGTAAAATTAAAACAAGATATCAAATTTGTTTTTTCACTATAACATAATTAATTTATAGTACATTGTACATGGTGGTTGTTAGGAGAGCAGCAAAACAAAGTAGAATAGCTCGCACATAATACGCATTTGGCATAATATTGTTTAGAATGTTTTACCATTGTTTTTCTTCGAACCATTATTACGGGAATTTTGACTGGACTTCTTGCGTCGTTTTTCAGACGACCAGTCAACATCGTCCTCGTCATCACTGCCGGCATTTGTTTGCAGGTACGATGACGAGGAAGACGAGCTAGCACTGTTGCTATCCTTTGTGGCCAGACGCCGGCTTGCAATGCGGGATGATATACGACCCATGCCCATACACTTTTCCAAGTGTGGAGCAAATCGTGCAGCCGACACGGGCCTATCACAGTTGGGGCAGGTGCAGTCCATTGGTTTCTTGGCGGTGGAAATGCCAAAAATATCAAAATTTGGCATGTCAACAATACGAAATGATGTTTCAGCATCTTCGTCAGGCACTCCATCAATCGCTGTAAGATTTCCCGTCTTGCGTAAATGATGAATTTCAATAAAGACACCTACAATGGCGTCATCTAACAGCGATTGATACAAATAGTTGGCAGCCTCGTCAATACTTTTGGGATCTTTAACAATCTCTCGATACGATTTGAGAATGGCAGCTGTTGAGGTATTAGCATTCTGTGTTATTGAATTATTAGACTTTTCGTTTGCAGGAACTTTAGATGAGGACGTTGAATTTGTTGTTTTGTTACCACTATTATTAGATGCAATATTATTGCATCCTGCAATATTATTATTCGGAGCGCCGGTTGACATCTCTTTATTTCGTATGAATTTGTGTTTGCAATACAAATACAACGAAAGAAAAAACTCTACATTTGATAGGTGTTTTTTTCATAAACAGAAGCAGAAGCAATTGTGATGCCAGATTAAGGGGAAGAACAGCAGAAAAATCATATGTTCAATATCAACATGTTGAAGAGGGGAAATGTTTATAAGCATTCGGGCTATGCGACAAGTTTTATTGAATAATTAACGAATAACAATGCTGTACCACTCGCGTTTAAAAACGTTGTGTTAAAAATTTGAACAAATTTAACGGTTTGTTAAAATTTAAAAAACATGATTTCTTTAAATGTAATGTAATGTAATTAAATTAAATAAATTTTTTATTTTAATACGTAAAGGCATGTGCAAGTATCTGTTTTTTTACTTTATATCGTTATTTTTTGTTTCTTTTACATATCTACTGCGGTTTTCACCGATATGGACTACTTGGGATGACCATTATATCTTATTATATTCTGATATATGAATACATATTTATATTATATATTTATTTTTGTTTATATATATGCTAAAGAAATTCAGTATATATTATATTATTAAACATTTATTGTTATATTTTTTTCTGATAACAATTGTATTAAATTTTAGCCATAGAAATGTACTCTAGTAATACGATTTTGGCCTCGCAGGCAAACTGTATTTAAAAATATATTTGAATAAATAAAATAAAAAATAAATAAAAATAAATAAATTAATTAATAAGCATTTAAAAACTGTTGATTTATAAAGATAACTTGAGCGCAAATTTAAGCATGTTCTAATACTAATATCTAGCTTTGCGCTAATATTGCTTCAAAGAATATCATACACTGAAGATTTAGTATATGCATACGCTGATTAATTAACAAAAAATATTTGATTTAAAATTTATGTTTTTATTAAGCGAGCGAGAATTCCTTTCGATAATGCATATTGCATATCACAATAAAATATAATTTTTTCTGCGAAATTGCTCTTCAATTTTATTGCAACAGGTAATAAGTATTTTTAACTATGTATGTACATACATATTACTATTAAAGAATTTTTCCCATATTCATAAAAAAAATAAAATGAATTTGAAATCCATTTTAGGAAAATTTCGTATGAAATATTTGAAATAAAATACATTTGAAATTCATTTTAAATTTTATGAATATGGAGGCTTATAGTTTATTTTAAAGAAAATATGTTTTACTGGAAACCCTTTTTTCTTTCCTTTCATTTGCGTTCTTTAAAATATTAAAACCATATTGAAAATAAAACAAATTTTATATTTTATTCGTGTTTTCAATATTAATTCCCCCACAAACTTAAACGAAAGTCCGAGTGGAATAATTATTCTTAATTCATACGTTCTCGGTATAAATAATTTTTAAGAGAGAAGAAACTATATGAGCGCTATATTTCCTTTCTTTCTCAAATGTACCTATTATTGTAAAATATATTGGTCCCGGTCCATACTTGCAATTTTTGTTGCAGCAACTTTTTATTTTTTAGTTTAAAAGAGCGAGATATGAATACAAAACGTATACAATTTCTATTTCAGCACTCTCCCATATATTCAAGAATTGCTGCAACAAAAATTACGAGTCTGGACCGGGACTTGTAAATAATACTGTTACCTTCTTTCAGATGTGAGAATTTTTTTACACAATTTTATGTTTATAGCGAAAAAACTTGTCGTTTTTATAGAATAGCATTTAACATTAACATTTTTTTAAGTGAGTTAAGTCCACTACTAGACTTTATCCTCCATATTAATAAAAAATAAAATGAATTTGAAATCCATTTTAAAAAAATTTTGTATGAAAATGTATGTACCGTGTTCACATTTGTTTCAGTGCAATATTATTTTTCGGTCGATTACTTTAATAAGTTTTTAATTGACAACTCTGTTGCTCATATGCATACATGCATATGTATGAATACATATACATGAAATATTATTGCGCAACTTTTAATACACTGCAATAAAATTGACATTATGTGGGACACGTTGCAAGTTTGTGCAATAAAAACAAGTAATATCGAGTATTCTTGTTGCACAAACATTTAATTTTATTAAATCAGTGAACTTTGAAAACAAAATGACCACAAAGGATAAATTAGAAGAAAAGAAATTCATTTTAGAGTGTATTAAGTTGTACGAAAACTTGCCAGCATTATGGAACACACAAATCAAAGATTATTCAAACAGAGACAAAAAGAACCAACAATATAATATACTCCTGCGTAAATATAAACAAAGATACCCACATGCTGACAAAGGAGATCTTGTGAAAAAATTCAATTCCTTGCGTACAAATTTTCGAAAGGAATGGAAAAAGATGCGTGATTCTCAAACAGAGGAGCCGAAATCTTGGTTCTTCGACCATATGAAGTTCCTAATAAGCATTGACGGTCTATCTAAGTACCAGAACAGCACGTCCGACGATGCGGAATTAAATGAACCTGAGACAGCGGAGTTAGAGGTGAGTCAAAGCTTGCTTATTATGTGAATTCCATAATATATACATATCAATGGTCAATTTTTATAATCTAAATCAACTTTCGTTTGTTTGTTAATGTACTTGGTTTATTAAATATCCTTCTTACACCATAGAAAAATTATATTTATAAATAAAGAACTTTTTTACACATATGGATGCACATACATATGTACATATGTTGTATTTATGTATTACAATTCACTGATGTTGCAGTAGAAATTTAATGTAGCCATATTGATTTGATATGCCTTGAGTAAAAGGTTGGGAATTGTACCGAAACCTTTGAGAATTAAGGCAACGGAAAAAGGGGGGAAAATTATTCTCCCTTATTGTGATTGGCGATTTTGTGGCGAAAGTCAGGCGATTTGTAATAGATTAAGGAAAATGTAGCTTGTTTTCTTTAATTAACTACAACTAATCGAACTTGAAGTCGAACCTCGATAAGGGGGATTATCACAACGACATAGTGACGATTTTGGGAATTAAAACTAGAGAAACGATACAAAAAAACCTGCCCAAAGTCCCTATTTACACTATGCAAGTCTTATTGCTAAGCTGATTAGTTTATTAGGAGAGAGAGAGAGAGAGAGACGGGGGTAAAAGAAACGTTGCTGTTCCTCTCGTCTCTCTTTCCATGAAACTAATCAGCTTAGCAATAAGACTTGCACAGTGTGTTTTGGGACAAAGTAAACGAGGAAAAAAGGATAATCATTCAATCGTGATAACAATCAGCCAATATTATTAATAATATTTTACTTGTTTATGCTTTTTTTTATTCGAGAAGCAACATCGATTGATATGAACAAAATAAATTTCAATAAAAGAAGTTTACCGTCCTAGTAATAATTGATATTTCAATACTTTTTTGCAATACTAACAAATCGTAGCTGTGGAGTTAAGTAAATAATTTGTTACTGCTAACAGTATGACCTCGAATTGAAAAATCGTTACATTTTTTATCTATCTAGCTATTAGTGTACGGGTGTGCAGCAGTCTTCTGATTTTTTTAACAAGATACATACGTATGTAGGTATGTATAATTGGATTTGACCGTTAAGAATTGGTGCTGCGCATTTTTCGTATTGATGAAGCTTAAGAAAAAAATAAATTCATTGTAAATAGTTGACAAATTTCTTACTAATTATGTGTAATTTTTAGGAAAACGAGCCCAGATCCAAAAAACGGAAGACTATTAGCTCTACTGATGAACTTTTTCGTTTGGCAACTCGACGTTTAAAGGTTAAACAAAGTTCGTGTCATCAAATTGCTACAGTTTGGGGTGATAAGCTATTAAGTATGGATCGAAATCAAAGAATAATTGCTGAAAAAGTAGTAAACGATGTAATGTTTAATGGAGAACTGGGCCTTCTTAACTTCGACACGTCTTTATCCAATATAAGCTCCCCTTCCAATTTAGGTTTATCATCATCCGCGTTTAACAACAATGGAACCATAAACAGAAGTGAGCCATTACCAGAATCACCATTTCATTTAGGTTATACTTCATGTTCTCCAGAATCGATAAGCGCCGAGGAAATTACAGATCATGAGAGTAAACAGAAGGAGCAAAGCTATATCGCTTCAGAATATGATCCCTTAGATAATTAATTGAAATTTTAAAAATAACTAATAAGATTTTAATATAAATTAAATAAAACAATATTTCGATACAAGTATGTGAAATAGAATAAGCTATTTTTGATTCAGTGCCTGTTTTCTATATAACACGACTTATATTTCAAAATATAGAATTCTTTTAAAATAATTTCAGCTGCAAAAAAATATCTTAAGAGTTTAGTAATACGGTTAGATAAAAAAAGACGCTTTATTCTAACTTTTTGGTGAATTCCTACATTTTCATACATAAATATCGTTACAATTCTTTTAAAATAATTTCAGCTGCAAAAAAATATCTTAAGAGTTTAGTAATACGGTTAGATAAAAAAAGACGCTTTATTCTAACTTTTTGGTGAATTCCTACATTTTCATACATAAATATCGTTACATTAATATAGAAAGGCCCTAACTCATTATATTTTAAAATCTAGTTTCTTGTTTACTTCGATAGGAGACCATCTAATGTATCGAAAAAGGAAAAATCTCGATTTCAAAAAAAAAATGATTTAGGTCCTTCCTGCGTTAAGGTAACGATATAAAAAGTTTGTATTCTGCTTATTATGGGAGGTACACACTTTGCAACATATTTATGCAACCAGGCCTGTTTCGCTGGTTCGCGTAGTCGTGTTTATGGTTTCATTTCGTGTTGGATTCGAGGCATCAAATATACATATTTGGTTATTTTCTGGTTGCATTGATGTTAGTTGCATAGTGTCTATCGTTGTTTATTGTTTTTATTGGTTTAGTTCATTGAAAACAAACAAGTTGTGAGTATTTATAATTTTGTCAACCGCAGAAAAAATTTAAAGAGCTGAAGAAGAAAGGAAATGGCGATTGCAAAAAATGAGAGTTGGGTAAATTTTATTAATTTATACAAAAATTTACCAGAATTGTGGAACGTGAAATGTAACAAGTATAAAAGTAAAAATATAAGAGCGGCAGCTTATGAAAAATTGACTAATGAATATAAAAATATTGATGAAACTGCAACCATTGAGAAAGTAAAAAACAGAATAAGGAACATGCGATTCACATACAAAAGAGAATTAAGGAAAAAGATATTGAGTGAAAAAAGTGGAGCCGGAGTCGATGGCCCATACGAACCAAAATTATGGTATTTTAATGAATTTAATTTTTTAAAGGAATTCGAACTGCCAAAGGACGGTATAATCTCGGACGACGAAGTTGTTCCACAAGTAAGCTACATAAATATTTAATTCATTATTACTTAAATATACAAAATACAGATATGACGTTGCGTTTATGGTTCAATTGTTGGATGCAGTATGTTTGTCAAAATACCTATGCAACATGAATGATAAACGTGTTACGTAAACACAATAAAATAGATTTGGGTCGAACTCAGTCGGACGTTTTTGACACAACCCTATGATCAAACCCATGTAATTTAAATAGGTTTGATCATTGGTTTGAGCCAAAAACGACCGGCTGAATGAGTTCGACCCAAGTCTAAAGCGGGTGCTACACACATCAATATTCAGCGTCAATATGTGTGGTTGTGTGCGTTTTTTTTTTTATAAAAAATATTCACACCAATAGTACATGCATGTGTGACTATTTTTGGTAAACAAACGCACACAACCACATATATTGAAGCTGAATATTGATGTCTGGCACTCGCTTAAAACAAATCCCACAAATGGTTTGACCAACGAGACCATAAACTAACAATTATTCTGTGAACGAGATAATTGCACAAGCCAAATGGTTTGACAAACAAGTCTAGCACTATAAAATTTATGCAAGCAATCAGGGGGTCTACAATTATATGTATGTACATAATTAATTAACTGGTGGCACCTAAGTATTATGTGCTTACCTGATCATTTTTTGTTCAATTTTCTTTTGAACCTGCATTTGCGTTCATACATACTTACAATGTATCATATCAAACCAAGGTAGAATTGTCTTGAACGTTTTTGCTTCATTTCCAAAAATTACATACATTGTCAAAATGCACGTCAAGAAGCATTATTAATATTGGTATGTACATATATATTATAAAAAAGGTTTTCGCATGCGTAATAAATTTTTTTGGCATGCTTGACAAAATAACAGGTAGTTTAGACGAGAACAATTTTTAAGCCGCACAATTTTTGTTCTTTTCCAAATTACACGAGACTAATTCGTCTGGTACAAAATGTATACGTATACACAGCTGTGTGTGTGTTAGTGTGTTTAGTATTCATTTAATATTTGCTGTTTTTTAAGTTGTGTGTGTATTGGTTTTATGCTGCTAATGCGGGGTTGAAGCTGGTTGAAAAGTTATGCCAACCGCAAAACCTCTCTCTTTGCCTCTCTCACCTACAAACTGGCATGTTATGCCAGCACAATTATGCCCGTGTAAATCAGCGCACTTGGTGGTGTTGCGTTTTTTTTCAGCATGGTAGACACCATCAAAATGCTCATCAAGCATTATGGTGTACATGTGAAAATTAGTTTGTACGTGTCACCCGGTGATGATTGATGAAAAAGCAAAACTTTCTTTTTGGTGCAATTTGAGGTGTTTATTGTATTTAAAAAAACACACACACATTTTAAACTTAACCAGATTTTAAGTGGTTGATAAAACGAATAAAAAAAGAAATACATACCTAGACCACACACAAAAGAAAGTTGTGAAAAACAAGTCGTCCACATTTAAAGAATAAAAATTTATGTGACATTCATAAGGTGATGACAGCACAAAATCAAAATGCATGCTTGACGGGTTATCCAGCATGTGGGTATCAAACACGTACACGAATTTGACATCAAGAATTTTGATCATGTCTGGGCATTTTTTCAAAGTCAATAGTTAAAAAGATGTCGGACGATAGAAAGCAGGTGCTAGAACTTATTGAAGCTTACCGTGCGTTACCTGCCCTCTGGGACGTATCATGTAGCGAATATAGTAACCGCAGTATTAAAAGCACGCAGTATGATATGTTATTGGAAGTTTATAGAAAACATCAGCCAGATGCAAAAAAAGCAGATTTAAAGAAAAAAATAAATGTGCTGCGTACCAATTATAGACGAGAGTCGAAACGAAAAAAAGAGTTGGAAGCAATTGGATCTGTACTGAACGGCGGCTCCTTCCAAACGTTGTATTATTTTGACGCATTAAACTTTCTAAGTGATGTTAAAAAACCCAATTCGCCCATACCTCCAGCCACAGTATGTACCTAAAATCTAAATATTATGTACTAACCGAATAGAATAATAAGAAATTATAGTGTTAAGAAACAAATTTAAACCATTTAACTAATTATTTCTGAAATTGCGTACAGTTCCAAAGAAAATTTAAGACATTTTTAATACAAAACCAAATGGCTTGCATTTTGACCGTGTATATTCAGTCTTGCATCTTTCTTGATATGTGTGTGTGGTGTATGTATGTATGTATTTGTTTATATTTAACTTTTTTTCCCATTCACAGAAAATGTTGACACCTTGGTTTTTGTTTACAAAAATATCGACATAATTTTTTGAAGTTTGTTCATGCACATCGTAAGGTGTGAAATAAAGTTTGACAAACCTTTAAAAGATAAAGTGAAAAAAATGGCGACATATAAAGAAAAGCAATTTTGGATAGAGTTTTTTGAATTATACAAAAATAAGCCAGAGTTGTGGAAACTGAAATGTGAAGATTATAAAAACCGTGCCAAAAAGAATCTAGCTTACAATGCTTTAATAGAAAAATGCAAAGAAGTTGAACCAACTGCAAACAGAGATTATGTGACAAAGAAAATAAATTCATTTCGAACTGTATATAGAAGGGAATTGCGGAGAATGTGCAAACGTTTTAAGCCTGATATGGAAGAAAACAATGAATATGTAACTTCCTTGTGGTATTTTCCATATTTAGATTTCCTGAGAGAACAAGAAGATACTGAAGAGGGCGAGTGTGTTCGACAAGAGTCAGGGAACGAAGGCAATGAATTAAGAAATCAAGAGGCAAGTTTTAATATGGAAAAAGACAAAGAAAGAAATGCCTACATACATATACATACTTATAAAAGCCATTCATTTTGAATGTGAATCAAGTTCATTTTTGAAAAAAAAAATCAAGATAAAATAAGGACTTGTAATCTTTCTATCTGCACCCAATTTGCAAAATTGACTTGTGACAATTTTCAAAATGAAGGACTCAAATGTAGTGCTTACAAACTAATTTTAAGAACAAAAGATACATACGTATTTTACGAAGATCGTTTTGAAATCACTTATATTTTGAAAAACTCATTTCCGCATGTTCTGAAAACCACGCGATCTGCTATTTTTGAAGTTGTGTTTGAGCAATGAAAACTTATTTTTTATCATAAAACATAAGCAAGGCTTTAAAAAAGTTAAAACCAAAAGAAGTTCATGAGTAAACAATTGAGAGAACCATCGAAGCATTTTTTTTTAATTAATAATGTTAATTAAATTCATAAAAAAATTTTAAAAGTTTTTGTGGAAATGAAAAGAACCATATTATTTTCTCTTTAAAGTCCAGTTTAAATAAAATAGACCAGATCGCCTGAGTATGCACTAGCGTTTTCGTTTGTCAAAACACTATTCGGATTACATAATAATAATTTTAAGCGATATGCGTTTTTCAGAACATGGACGAAAAATTGTGTAGGTGCATTCACACATATCGTCAGAAGAAAAACCAAACCGTCTTATCTCACATTTTGAATTTTTTAAAGCAGAAACGCAATTTTTTTTTGTGAATTGAGCACACGGCTGAGTAGGGAATATTTATTATGCTAATTGAATCGGTAATTATTGATGGAAGAGTTTGAAATTTTCCATATTATATTTTAACATACCAGCATTGCAAGTTCAATAAAAAACAACATTTTTAACTTTGCTACATAGGCCGGTTTTTATTTTCTCCGACGATATGTTTTTGAGAAATTAAAAATAGGTACCATACATACATATGAACATATGTACATACAGTATTGAAAATTATTAGTATGAATTTTGCATACTAAAAATGCACAATTATATACATACATATATACTAAAGTTGTTCTGCTTTTTTTCTGTAAGATTTTGTGTATTGGAATTTGTTTTGATAAAACATTTAAATAAGCTGAATCCAATATTAAAAAAAAGTTCATAGGAATGCGAAAATTATTTTAAAAAAATTATTAGAAACTAACGGCCTGTCCCACGATGTCGACAGAAAATTTTCGATAGATTACTTATATTGAAAACAACAACAAACTTTATTATTTTTTGCTGTTTTCCATACAAATTCTCGATCAATCGTTTTCTGTCGACATCGTGGGACAGGTTGTAATACGTTTATAAAAGAAAAAATAATTCGTTTTTATACTACGAGTCACACAAGTTTTCAATATTCACCCTTATTCCAGTTGTCGGCATCGACGTCACTTTAACACAATACCAAAAAATTGGGGCGTGTGTACTCGCTCTCAAGAACAATTTTGTGCAACTGACAATATATTTCCGTTCCTTGAGGTCTACAAAATAGCATAAATCTTCCAACAGGGGTCAGTTGTTTTCGACAACGGGTACACAAGCCCCAATTTTTTGGTATTGTGTTAAAGTGACGTCGATGCCGACAATTAGAATAAGGGTGATTATTTTTGAGATTATTTTGTTTACGAAATCAGGTAAATCCTTCGAAAAAAAAATTGGCCAAAATATTAGCAGAACAGTAATAATAATTTAAAAGAAACCGAAATTTCAACTTGGCTTTTAATAATCAATATGGCAAAGATAAATCCTCGGATTAGATTCTTGAAAACGTAAATTAAACGTTTAAAAATTGTATTTGTGCAGAAACCGCTTTTGGGTGATTTGTTACGTGTTATAAATTTTCTATGCTGGAATTAATGCAAAAACTTTGCAGCTTCATAGTTGAACTCTTTAGCAGAGATTTCTTATTTTGAGTAATGAAATTTGAATAACTTTCTGAAGCAACTCTTTTTGTTTTTAATTATTTAAATTGCCACAATTCATACTCAATATTTTGTAAAATATGGAAGCTATGAAGCTAATATACATACATACATACATATCGCTCTTTTACTCAAACAACGTTACAACTAAAAAAAAGCAGTTTTCCAGAAAACGAGTTTGCAGTTTTCAATTTACACACAACTTAATAGAAAGATAAAATTTTATTTTGTTTTCAAGATTTGAGTCAACAGGATATTAGTATGAAATTTTTACACAATATGATGAGCGATATGTACATATGTATCTACATATGTATTTTATATTTTGCTAATTAATTAAACTCAAGTGTAAATGACCTACATAAATACATACAAAAATTAAAGTTATATTTTCAGCTCAAGTCAATAACATTTAACAAATTGCTTATTAATTTTGATTTACTTTCAGGAATGCGAACCAATATCCAAAAAGAAGAAAAAAAATAGTAGCTCGATTGACGAACTGGTTCGTTTGACAACACAGCGTTTAAAAGCACTGCCAAATTCCTACCAGCAAACTGCAATAGTTTGGGGCGAGAAACTTTCAAAAATGAATGTAAATCAAAGAATAATTGCTGAGAAAGTAATAAACGAAGTAATGTTTAGTGGGGAACTGAACCTTCTAACCTTCAACACTACTTTAGCCCATATAAATTCTGTATGTAATTTGGACCCATCATCATATGCATTTGAAAAAAATGTAGATATGGGTGGAAGTGAATCATTGGTAGAATCATCAAATACAAACCCTTATGCAGTAAGGTTCAATCAAATTGCAAATGACGCCATTCATGATCATATAAATTATCCTTCATCTTCTGGGGAATCGGTAAACGACGAAGTAATTACAGACCGTGAGAGTGAACATAACGAGCAAAATTTTGTTATTTCGGAGTATGATCCACTAGATAATACAATTAAAGTTGAAGAATAAAATAATAATATATTTATGCTAATTAAAAATAAACGAGTTTTATATAGATTAAAGTAAGATTTTTTTATCCCTTCTTAAAAATTGGTCTTTGGAGTAGAACAAATCGTTATATGTATCATAATTAATATTGTTAAAAAGTTCATACAAAATGCTTGTACATGCAACTCGAGAAAAAAATATTTTTATACGTACATATTATTTGTTTATTAATATAAATACAATGTAAGCTTTCATGGCCAATATAAAATGTATTGTAAGGAGAAAAATATAACTATGTAAGTATTTACAAGGATGAATTAGTATTATATAGATACGTTTGGCATTTAAACATAAATAGATATTTGATATAAATTTGCTATGATTAGGTTTGGCTCCCCAGCCATATGAGTATTGAATGATAAACATGGTTAAAAAAGGGTTGTTTACAAAAAAGAGATTTCCTATAGCCAAGGATAACAACATATTTATTTTATTTTTTGTTTGTTTATAAATATCAATACAATGTATAGTTATGTCCTTCAAAATAAAATAAACTATTATGCAGTTGTAACAGTAAGTTAACAGTTTCTTTCTGTAACTAGGATAAGAATAAGAAAAAAGTTTAAGCTCATTTGGAAGTAGACTCCACACATGGTGAATTCTTTTTACAAACGATCGATCGGAAATTTATAGATGTCCAAGAGGAACCGAGATTTGAGTATTGCGTGTAGAGTTAGTAAAGGAAAATTCATTAGCAATTAGTAAAGCTCGTCCGGATTTCATAATTTTGTAAAAATGAAGTAATAGTCGTACACTTAAATAGTCGTTAAATTTACATTTTAAAAATATGGGTATGAGTCATGAGTACGGCCGTGTTCCTCAATTCTAATATTAAACACAGCCAATTATCTTTTTAACAATTCCATTGATGATGTTTATGTTATATGTCAAAGTACCAGAAAAGACTTCGAGGCAATAGTTAATTCGAGACATGATAAGGGAATTGGCTAAGCGAAATCTTATGTGCTTAGGTGTATATGCTCTCAATGCGTTAAAGTCTCCTCAAAATCTGGCAAACTTTTGTTTGCTATAGAGTTTATGTGATCGTTAAAATTAAGTTTACTATCGAATATAACACCAAGACATTTGAGCTTATCGACGAAATCAATTGGCTGTCCATTTATAAAAACTCGCGGTTGAGGAGGTAGATAGCGATTTGACAGGAAAAAGTTTAAAGCCTTTGTTTTTTGCGGACTTTTGTATGGACAGTCATTAAGATAGATAAGAAATAAATATTGGACCTAAAACTGATCCTTGGGGAGCACCAGAAGTGACACTACCAATACTTGAGTCATACCCGTTTAAAGAGACATATTGAGACCGATCAGAGAGGTAAGAGTGTATTAATTTGGAAAAATTAAAATATCTATTTAATTTGTATAGAAGAAAATTATGATTTATTCGGTCAAAAGCTTTAGCAAGATTCAGAGAAACTGAGGTACAAATTCTATGTTAATTTTTTATGATGGATTCTGAGAGAGAGGGAGAAGTAAAGAAGTGGTGTTTAGATTTCGCTGGATAGCATATTGACTTTGATGAATCAGAGAATATTGCTCACAATGTGATAGTATTTGCAGTTTCATTATATTCTCGATAATTTTTGACATTGCTGGTAAAATACTAATTGGTCTCAAATTGTCAAGGTCGAAACGTCCATTTTTAGGGATAGGCACGACACGTCCAAGTTTCCAAGTAACCGGAAATTTAGAGCAGGTAAAAATAGTATTTATGATATGAAGAAGAGCAGAGGATATGAGAGGAAAAATTATTTTAATAAATTCAATGGAAATTTTATCATGACCGGCAGCATTAGATTTAATGGAATTTAAAGCTCTTTATCGCTTTTATCGTGTTCAGTTACTGGAGTAAAGGAGAACGAATAATGAGCATTCAGTCACTTTCACATCCAAATCATTTTGTTCAGCATTTTCAGAGCCACTACAGCCTAATGTGCGTATACCGTTCCATATCTGACCTTTATTTTTACCTGCAAATAGACTCACCAAATTTTCGACGGACCTTTCTGATTATGGATTTGGTTTTATTTCTTAGCTTGGTTTTCCAATTTATATCAGTACGATTTCTAGGGTACACTCGATCCCATTGGCATCTTGCCTGAGATATGTCTCTCGAATTCATCCATGAGCAATCACTCGATTTAGATCGGATACGGGTAGTAGGAACAAATTCATGGAGCCAGTGCACTAAGTTATCCAAGACATAGTTGTAGATCAGGATCATTTGTATTATATATAGGAGATATATCAAGCTCCATAAAAAACTGATTTATACAGGCAAAATTTGAGAGGTTGTAGTCCTTAAATTCAACATATGTGTTTCTTATTTGGTGTGAAAAACGGATTGAAATGTAAATAAGGCTATGGTAAGAGGAAAAGAACGGATAGTATAGCTGATTATGGTAAACAACATTTAAGGCTGCCTTAAAAGGAAATAATCTAATAGAGACATCCTATTAGTAGGCAAAAATAAATGCGTAGGTAGGCAATTATTTACACAATGAAGTCCGCATCTGAAAATAAGGCTGCGTAGATTGTTCGCCTTGACTTGGTCAAAAAGATTGTAATTAAAATCACCAATTATGATAATATTGGAAAAATGAACAAAAATATTAGTATGAACATTTTCAAAAGCGTTTATATCCCCGCCAGGCAGATAAACTACACCAACTAGAGCCGAAGAATCTTTACCAAAAAAATTCAATAAAAACGGATTCACAGACCCCATATCGTTTGCCACGAAAGACAATTTTGTAACGAAGTTTGTTAGATATGTATAGGCACACGCCCCTGCCATTAATGGGCCATCATTGTTATCTGAATCCCTAATGCGATCGTTTCTTACAAGATCGAAGCCCTGAAGGGCCAAAGAATCTCATAGCAAGTGAGGCTTAAACCAAGTTTCAGTAACTCCAATTACATCAAGATTAGAGTCATGAAAAACATCTTTAAATTCATCTAGTAATATGAAATTTGAAAACGTAAAACTTTCTGTAAAACTTGCTTTTTGAATTATGCTCTGTTGCGATAAAGCAGCGAAAATATTCGTATCGTCAGCTTAAATGAATGCAAAACCTCGTATTCAAAATCTCATTTTTAATTAATTGTTAGTTGTAGCACCGGGTTGAAATAATAACAATAAGTCAAGACCGTGCGCAATAATTTTTTTTAATTTCATCGGATGCTGGTTTATTGAAGCAATGGACTGCTTTCTGTTGCCGCGAAATGAACGTAAGGACATCGCAAATCTGTATGGAACACTTTAAGCCGGAGGATTTCGAAAACAGTTTGCAATTTGAAATGGGTTTTTATTAACTACTCCTACACAAAAAGTTTTTACCAAAAGACGATTTTTCAAGTTAATTTTAAAGAACATTGTGCATCATCTGATTTCCTGTGGTAAAAAAAAGCAAAAAATTTTAAATAGAACATTACAGCTAATTTTAGAAAATGTATCATCATTGAAACCAAATAAGATTGAAGTTTTTATGGAGCGACAGTTTAATGAATCTTAGGTGAGTTACATATTTTATTAACAAAATAATGATATAGATTTCGATAAATATTTCAAATCAAATCTGAGAGATTTCGAGACGTATTTACATGTGTAGTATAATGCAGTATAAAATTTATTAATCGTATATGGCCCTTTTGGCTCGATTAAATGAAATGAAATTCAGTATCAGACTAGTTCATAGGCCGAATATCACCAATTGTTCTAAAACAATTTTGGGTAAAGATTTCCTGATGTTCTGCATTAGCAACAGTGAAATGCGCATAGGAACTAGCTAAGAAGACTTGTACCGAACTCATTAATTTTGACACTTTTTTTTCGTTTCTATTCTGTTGCTCCCGCTAATGCTAAGGAGAATTATTTGGCCAGTTCGTAGAACTATTACGCCACCACCAATTCACACGATTTGTCGTGCTACAATTTAGGAGCCTATTCCAAGAATAACACGCCGATCTGCACCGTTGTGCAGAAAGCCGGAATCCTCAAAATCATCCTGTTTCAATGAGTTTTATTTGGTACTCCACCACGATTTAAAAGTACGCTTTCTTAGAATGCTAGGTTAATAAATAAGTTTTTGCATGCGGCTAGCAACCGACGCCACGAAACAGTAACTCGGTACCGTTAACTGACACCAACTACTAATCACATGCGGGGGGTGAGACGCAAAACCCTCGAAGACCAGTAAACGAACAGTGGCCTGGTTGCATTTACGAATTGCCAACGACGCGTGATGTTAACTCGCCCAGAGCTGCTTTACGAATGGGTCCTTATTTTACATTTACTTTTATTCCCTTTCTCATTTATGTATATAATACAAATTGATATCTTGAAAAACTATTCTCTTGTTTCCTTTTTGTTGAAGTTTCGACTAAGACAGTTCAATACGGTGCCACCAGTCCAGTCCAGTGTTCTCTTGACCAGCAGGCAGTATGCTATATTGGAGCACTTATTCTGTTTGTTCAATTCCTGCCGTAGACTCTGTGTGTTTCAAGCCAAAATAGCTTCGCAGTTTTTGTTTTTTCTTTTAAAGTTATCCAACAAAGTTACAACTTCAAAAAACACAAGTAGTTCTATAAAAATGTTTTATGTGTTTTCCTGTGTAGGTACACATGTTTTTAACTTAACACCATACAAAAAACACCGACTGAGCAAAATCAAACACACTGACACACTTCATGTAAAATGTGACATTTATCTGTCATGTAAACAACCAGCTGGGCTAATCTGGGTACCTGATTGAGCTGCCTCAGTTTCGACTTTGTTTATTTCATTACAATAATATTTTTGTGGAATAATTGAAATATGTATTAAAATTTTTGGTCACACCCGTCACATTAAAAATTTAAAAAGTTTAATAAAATTTTTACTGCACATAATACATTCTTGGTACATACATTCCAACAATAGAAAAGTAAGCGCAATTTAATAATTTTGTATTTCCATTGTAATATTCGATGTACTTATATACCACCACATAATTAGTTCTAGGAAATATTTGGTCACACCCGTCACACCAAGGCTGAAGTGCTGTTCCACATGGATTGCAAAAATAGAAAACGGGAACAAAGGAGAAAACTTAAAGAAAATAAAGAAAAATATGAACTGCATTTAGCTTTAGAAAGAGAAAGGGACTGGAAGAGAAGAAATGCTAAGAAAATTATGATGGATAAAGGCGCATTGGAAGAAAAAAGAAAACATGATCGAGAAAGAAAACGAAAGAGCAGACAACGGAAAAGGGACGAAAGTCAAATTGTAAGCGTTTTGAATACATCTAGAATTCGTTAGTTTTAAAAAGGTTCATTTCTTTAAACTTTTAGAGTTTTCATACTAGTCCACACCCGTCACATTTTCTGAAAAGTTTTATTTTATTTTATTTTTTTGCTTTTAACATTAAATTTTAGTGTTTTCGTTCTACGGCAGATTTTACGGAGGTAAAAGTTCTGTAAAAGCGAGATCTGCACGGTCACACCCGGTACTGCATTCTTGTCGCCATTCTGGGCAGAAATTGAGTCCTTGTAGTTTTTTTTAAATTATATAAAATCTGGCCATCATTGCCACAACCGTTATGATGGAATTACCCTTTAATGCTTATTTATTAAGGCAATACATTTCAAAGCGGAAGTAATTTCCATGGAAGCTATTCCTCATTTTTGATAGACAAGGGGTAATTGTCATGACTGAGGTATATCGACTTTGACTGCGGTGTTTTTGTAATAGATTAAAGAATCCCGTAACATTTGTTCTTTAATCTAGGACCAAAATGTCGATGACGAAATGCGTCAACCACGATAACACCCACAAATTTAGAAATATGTAATGTCCATTGAAATTTTCCAACTCGAAAATGGGCCGATATATGAAGACGTGAAAGAAAATATATGTATGGTTCTCTTTAACGTTCATATCTATTGCAGTTTCCACCTCGAAAATGTTTCCATATACATATGTAAGTATATATGAAGACGTCAAGGAAAACCTATGGCTCTCTTTATGTATTGCAAGTCTAAAAGTTAAAAAAAAATAATGGCCCTAAGTGATTTATTAAACATCAATAACCGTCTTTGTTGAAGCAATTTATAGTGTTGCTGTAGCTTAAACTCAAAGCAGTAATGTTTAATATGTTTTATACATTTTGCGCTATTTTCAGGAAAGCGAACCAAGATCAAAAATACCAAAAATTAATAACTTCAATGACGAACTGGATCGTTTGACAACTCAGAGTTTAAAAGTTCCTTCAAATCCCGGTAATCAAATAGCAATACTTTGGAGTGATAAGTTGTCTAAAATGGATAGAAAGCAAAGAATAATTGCTGAGAAAGTAATAAACGAAGTAATGTTTAATGGAGAACTGGGACTTTTAACCTTCAACACTACTTTAGCCAACATAGAGTCTGAGTACAATAGCAAACCATCATCATCTGACAAAAATATAGCGATTAGTGCATGTAAATCATTAGTAGAACCACCAGCCACAAATAGTTATGCAGGAAAGTTCAATCGCACTGGAAATGACTGTATTGAAGAAAAATTTCCCACGCTAAATATAAAATCCGAGGTAATTACGGATTATGCGAGTGAACAAAATGAGCAAAACTTTATAGTTTCAGAGTTTGATCCACATGATACTTCAGTAAAAGAAGAAGAATAAATATAATAAAAATATTTCGCTACGTACCTATAAGAAAAAGAAAAATGTTTTTTGATATTAAAGATTTGTATTTCCATGCAATTTAAATCAATAATAATCCGTTTTTCAAATTTTATATAAATTACAAGGGAATCGTCGGTTTGGTAGAACCCAAAAAATTATTATCGCATTCCCAAAATAAATATGTAAATGAAGAAAGTATGTACTTACTCAAAATAGTATAATGGATATTCATCAAATTCAACTTCATACTCCTAAACCAACTCAATTCACCAAGTGTTTAACAATTTCATAATTTTCAAATAGGAATCATGAATTTAGACGTGCTGGGATGTTGGTCAATTATAGTTTTATTTCGGTTCTGCATGTGGCGCTTTGCTCCAATTGACATTTCTATCCATAGCGCATAAAAGGATTTCAGTTTCTGCTATCTTGTTAAGCGTTTCGGCAATAGCTTGGCTATTAATATTTTTTGATTTTCATTAAACTTTGTTTTTGAAGGAAAGAGAAACGAAACAGTTTTAATATAATTTTCGCAATTCGAACTTAAAACTCTCATGAAGGAACGCGACTTCTCTTTTAGTTTCTTTTTACATCGGTGTTTTAAACTTTTATTGCACAATTTTTATACTTCCTTTATTATTTAACACACTAAAAAATTGATGCTGTGAACAGAATTAAAACGCGCGTATTTTTAACAACTAATGGTGCATAAAACCGACATGCAATAAATACAAATGCTACCAAGTTTACTTGAAAGCATATGCTTAAATAGAAATATGTTTGCATACTTTGTGGCGAGTGCAGAGATGGGACAAATATAGACTCTAATTCTTACTCATGTTTTAGACTCGGCAGTTTTTCTTGAAGCAAGTCTGAGTTTATGGGAGAGAGGAAAGAAGAGAGAATAGGGGTACTGACTTGCTTGTACAGAAAAGTTACTTCAATTCTCTTTTGTTATTTCATTCGCAGCATTAAGACAATAGGAAAATTTAACAAGAAACCGTCTGAGTCTAAACAAAAGAGCAGTTTTAAAAGAGAATTGAAGATAACTGCTTCAAGAAAAATTGCCAAGTCTGAAACATGGCTTAGCTTTTTATTAATGGGCCATTTATTATTTTTAAGATATACCCACATTGGCAAAAAAATTATCAGACATATCGAATCTGCGTGGATCTGCCAAATTAGAATTTATAAGCGAAATCGTGTTGAATTTTTCACAAAGCACAAACCTCTGCATTGAAGATCAATCGAACTGCCACTAAGGAATTCACGAATCAGATACATTATTATTTACTCTCCCCGGAGTTGACAAACGGTGAGAAGAGAATACAAAAGATTTTTGTATACGTATGTTTATAACTGAAAATCATATGTGCTGAAATCCCCTGTAATTTAATAGTACTGTACTATACATCTCTGATACATAAGATATGTTATCACTTCTGAGAGAATGCCTTAGTAATGTAAGTAAATTTGTGTCTGTGTGTGTGTGAATTGGAAAAACGCAAACAAACTCGTATGTATGAAAAAGTTCTCCAATAAATATGCTTTTGGAAGACAAACAACAAAAATATAAACAATTTGTTGATAAATTGTTAATGAGATGTCAGGAAATACAAACTGAAAACGAGCGTCATGTTTTAAGGTAAAGTCACATATGAATTTACATATCGCGCTTCAAATCAGTCCCATCAAAATCGGGTTTGCTTACAATACAGTTCATTAAACGAAAAGCAACTTTATACTGAGGACCTTTCGAATCGTCATATGTAATTATTTTTTAAATACAGTTGTTTGGAAGCTCAACAACGGTTTGGGTGTTGTTAATTCTTCAACTAACTGCACCGCTTACGATTCTTTGTAGATCTTGCTATTCTAACTTCCTGAAGATAGACGCAGTTCTCTTGCAGGCTATTTAAGGAAGTCTCTACTTATTAGTTAGTGTAAACTCCAAATTTTCTGATGTTGATATGAAAATTTCGTGGCTACCTCCTTTGCTAACGACATTTCCTTTTAGAACTGTAATTTCAATACGAAAATTTATAAACCAGTTCATAAAACAAGTCCTCAACCATCGCAAAAATTTAAGTTCCGTTGCTGTCTAAGTATTATGCGTTCATTATCTAATAGGCTATTGAATTTTTGATTTAGTGATTGTTTTTAATTTAGTGTGCGATAAGCATAAAAGTGATAAAAAGTAATATTTTTTTGAAATTCTTTTTAATAGAATCAATACAATTAAAAAACTGATACGTCGTCGTGTACGTGACGTAGAACTGTTAAAGCGGCGTTTGGACAAACACAACGACAATTGGCGTTCCCTTCCAATGGTAGCTCCACACCCAAAACGTAAAATTGAACAGAAACGTGGGCCTAAACCAAAGAATAAAGACGGCAATGCTATTGAACAGAAGGAGAAGAAAGTGCGCAAGCAACGTGCAAAGAAAAACAGTGAAGATAAAACACCCAATAATTTGTCAGAAGTACAAGATATGCTAGAACAAACACGCTATCAAGAAAGTCAGGCTCAACAACTACTCATGATGCAACAAAGACAAATGAATTTAAAAAATGATCAATTACTTTGATTGCTGGTGAATGTGAAAATATTTTATGTGAAGAATATACATTAATTTCTATGTTGGGCAAGCAATCGATTAATTTTTAATCGGATGGACGACGGTGTGTTTAGTTTAACAATAGAATTTTCTTAATAATTACATATCGTCAACTTATATTGTAAACCTGGGGGGTTATTATGTAATTCGATTCGAAGCGGAAATGTGTTCGAATGTAATGTTAATAACATACAAATTCGAACAGTTTCCGTTTCGAATTACATAATAACCTCCCTGGGGGTCTACTCTGTAATTCGAAATGAAGGAAAATGCTTTCGAATTTACATGATATAAACATACAAATCGAAAGTATTTTCTTTCGTTTCGAATTACACAGGCCCTTGCGAAATCCACTTTTTATAACACATGACATTTTAATGCCCTTCGAAAGCGAAAGGGACGCTATCGACAGGCTGAAATATTTATTTTAATTTGAAACCCTACGACGAAAAAAAGCTTAATGTATTAGGATAATATATATGTATATATATTTATATCATGGGTTAACTCATTAAGTTATGTATAGAAAATTTCAACAGTATTTTCTCTCCTGTAAAATTTGCTTGTAGTGAGCTATCAGGTTTACACTCTAAGCCGACGATATAGGTACATAAAATAAAGTATAATTCCCGATTCCTTAAATAATATAATTTTTCCTTGCTTGTTGATTAAATTAAATAAAGTTTTTTAAATTCGTCTTCATTTTTGCACGCGTAAAATAAAAATAAGATATTACAGTTTATATTTTTTTCAATATGAATTTTTTTAACGAAAACTCCTTTCCGTTTCGGAGTACCGGTAGTAAGATTGACTGAATGAAAAGTTTCGGTTTTTAAGCAAAAAACTTTAAGAAAGTCTCAATTTTCAATAAAATCGGTGAAATTTGCATTACAGCAAAATTTGTGCACTATTATAAAACATCAGTTCTACTTAAGATTCGATGTATAAAAAAATCATCACGTTTGCCTGCAAAATAGTAAAATGGTTGTTTGAATATTAATGGAATAAAGTTTAAGCAACTCGTTACTTATTTCTAAATAATCATTGCTCAGAAAAACTCTTTGAATTAAACAATTAGGTACTTATTTCAAAATAATATCTGGACAGAAAAAACCTTTGAACCGGTATATTTCAACCTTGTTTCAAGGGATTTTAATTTTACTTTAAAAAATGAATGCTAAAATATCCAGATGAGGAATACAAACTGTTGCATGGTTTCTTAAATGTTCTTAATATTAAAACATAAAACAAATTTTCAGAACAAGAATCCACTTTTTTCAAGAGGTATAACAAACTTAAAATTATTCGGTTTGTCTTAATCGGGCTAAACGTTGGGTTAACTCGTCTTGTTCGTGAGATACCTGCGTAGAGGCACCAATAGTCGACGACTGAACACCACTGGGTAGTTCCATATTGAGCTCCAATCTAAAATATTCAAATGTTATTATTTTGGACAGGTTTTCTTTTGAAATGCCATACCCAGCCTCATCTGCCACTTGTTGCAGAAGATTGTCAACATCTCCCTGGGGCACTGATGTAGTAGTGGTATCAGACATGGTATTTTCCATTACTGAGCTTTGTACATCCAAGTCTTCAAATTGTTGTTCGAACTTTTCCATTAAGGAAGAGATTTTTTCTAAATTCATGCCTTTCATGGCAGCATCCATAGCCTTGACTACACCGGCCATTGAGCCAGTAACTTTGCGTGTAGTTAAAGCCGATTGTACCCGACTTGCAACGGCATCCACTCTGGCGCTCATACGTAAGTAGTTTACAGCCTGATTTTTCTGTCGTATTGCATTTTCTGCATGTATCCGTGCTACATCCATGTTACCCTTTTGTATGGCCTTTTTAGCTTTAGCCTTTTCCAATTTCTCTTCTTTTTCACATTTCTTGCTATTGCGTTCAAGTTCTTTAACAGCGAATTTCAAATTGAACAAATGTTCTGAAAATTTTTAACAACAAATTAACTAATTTTTCATCAGTATGGTTTGCATTGGTCATACTTTCCATTTGTGCAGACGACATTTCGTTCCCCAGCTTGCCGTTTTTTTGTAAATAACACAGAAAAATATTAAATCGATGTAAAAATTCAAGATTTGGAACAAGGCCTTGATTTGGAATTAAAATGATTAATGATTAATTTTTTAAACAAATTTGTTTAATATTTCTAATTTTTTTTTGTATGTATGATTCACTTGTTTTTTTAGTTCTTTTTCCTCAAATATTCTTCATTGAAGAATTACGTATTTCTAATCATCTGTTTGTAGCGTTGTATTTGAGGTAGGATGCCAGACTGTCTTCGAGAATTTCCTGCAATCAATGTGTGTAATTACACCATGCCTGCAATGTAACTTTTTTCTCGGATGGATAGTGCTTCCTTATTTTTATCATCTCAATAGCATATTTTCATTATTGTATATTATTTGTTTTTATTATTAATTTCTTTTCACATCTACTTCTAGAGCTGTACATATTTCGGAGTGGATTAAACAATTGTTGAATAAAAGCAATTATGCCCGAGATATTTATGTCTCGATATATCAGATTTTGTTATGGCAATGAACTTTCATGTTTCAAACATGTGGCATGCCTTTGTTTATACTTTCTTGCTCTCTATTATGTTTCACTTTTACTAAATTTGCTTTTTATATGTACATACATATGTATGTATATACGTCGCAGTGATTGTTCCAAAAAAGCAATAATAATAAATGTTTGCACATAAAGTTTAAATTAACAATAATTAAGACAAAAATATAAATCCATCTGTATTGAACAAGTAAAATTAAAGCACAGGTGCAGAACTATAACGGAATTGTAAAAAATGAGTGACGACGATAGAGATATTGACATTGAAAGTGATGTAAGTCAAATATTAAAACGTTCCAGATTGGTAACATATTTTTATTTGTGACTTCCATTACTAGGATGATAACGACTCAGATGCTGGTGGGTCGCAACTGCACCGCCATACAAATACACAGAATTTTACCCAAGAAGAAAAACGGGCTCACCACAATGCTCTCGAGCGTAAGAGACGTGATCATATTAAGGAAAGTTTTACCAGTTTAAGAGAAGCCGTGCCGTCACTAAAGGGGGAAAAGGTAATTAATTACTGATGCATACTTTGTCAATATTTAAGGCTATGTTTTATTTATCAGGCAAGTCGTGCTCAGATTTTAAAGAAAACCACTGAATGTATACAAATAATGAGAAGAAAAATCCAGGCCAATCAAAAGGACGTTGAAGACATAAAAAAACAAAATGCTGTCTTGGAGGCACAAAGTAAGGAAATATGTTTAATTTTATGCTTAGAAATGGGGGCCTTAAAATACTTTCATAAGAGAACAAAAGGCGCATATAATTAATCACATAAATATGTATAGCAAAAAATATTTTAAAAATTATTTTAATGTTCAATATATTGGTTTTAGTTCGTATGCTCGAATGCGCGAAAAGTGGTTATGTAATCGATCCAACGGAATACCAACAGTTAACAAATGGCGAACAAACTTTACACCATGACAGCTCCGATGGAGATGAACAAGATTTTAGTCGTCGGAGTAAAAAAATGAAAACATCATATCAGGCATAGTAACTAATGGAACGATTTGATGATATGAAAGTTTAGTTTTAAACCTAACTCTACAACAAAAGAACAAAACCAAAAATGGAAAGCAACGTGGACCTGTAAAATAATCAATCAATTATCGTGTAATCATTGATAGTTAATATTTTTGCTCTTAACAGTTTATTTCATATTGATAAGTGAGAAAATATTTTATATGCTATATTTTTGGTATGAAACTGCATAAAGTATGTACAAAACTAAGTTTTACAACCAACTTGATTAATAGTAAATTTGCAATCAATAAGATTTCATCATTAGTATATTTATTACAAATGATTTAAAAACTAACTTTCTTCACCTGTTTATTTTTGTGTCTTTTATAAATGTTTAATAAAAAATATAAATGCAAAATGAAGTTTAACTTGATGTACAAAAACGAAAGATGAAACTTAATTCATTTATTTCGCTATTCGGTTATAAATATATATTCGATAAAGTCCATCAGCAATCGAGGAATAAATACAATAAAATTTCAATGCATATGTATACATATATGTATATGTATATTAAAATCTTTATAAGTAAAACCGTTTTGTTACTTTCATTTTTTCACACATTTTGAAAAGAATTACTTTAATATCACTATAATTTGGAATATAAAATTTCAGTTAAACGCTACCAATTACTTTATTTTCAATACAAGGTATAGTATTAAGAACACAAAAACAACAAACAAAAACATATAACACATATGTCTACCTCCAGCATTTTTTCCTAATCTTACAACACGTTGCATTGTATTTCCTAGAAAACCATGGGTACGCTCCATATCATCATCCATGCCCCGCAAAAGCTTATCTTGATAACGTACTTCATTTCCAATATCTATTGTTAGCGACTTAAGGGCTCCAATTTTTTGCTTTAATTCTTCTGCTGCTTTCTCATTTTCTTCCTCCAAATTATCGTGTGCTAATCTACTTGGGCCGGGATTTTGGTTAAGGGGTTGATAGGGATAGTTGTTGTTCCGTCTCATATTTGCGTTCGCCAGATTGTTGGAAGAATACAAATAACCAACTGTATGAATTGCAAAATACTGATGTAGTCTCGTACATATATCGCTCATTTGCATCAATAGTGGCATAACTCAAAAAACTCATTTTTTGAGTTAATAATGCAGAAAGATGCGGCATTTTGTATTTTATCTTGTGTAAAAATTTCATATAAATAGCTTGTACCATCACCTCCTGAGAGAAGAATTTTTTTTCATTTCTCCATTGAGTTGTATGCAAAATAAAAACTTAAAACGCGTTTTCTGCAAAAATGGTTTTTTTGAGTTGTGCCACTATTGAAGTAAATGAGCGATATGTATGTGGTTACAGGCGATAACAGCGTAAGTCGAAAAACATGTTTTAAGAAAACACACTAGAGTATGAACGTTTTTTCGAAAATGACTAAATTAAAATAAATTTGTTGTAAAATTAAGACTACAGTATTACCGAATGCACCCAAGATTTCATGAAGATGTAGTTTGAAGTATAATTTGGCGCTTATTATAAATTTTATTGGACTTTTTAAGACTTAGAACAATATTGGTTTATGTTTATTTCTCTAAAGAAATGAGGATTTCGCGTAAATATGAAGCTTCGTTTGTAGAGTTTTGTACCATATTTAATTAGATTTTGTCTTAAGTCGACTTATGCTGTTGTCACTTTTAAGCACAGATGCAGTGAAATATGAAAGCTTTACTAAACAGTGACACGTACCTCTATCGCTTTTTTGGGAACAAATGTTGAAAGGCTTAAATTGTGGCTTAGTAATTTATGAAGGAATGTAACAAGAGCTAGGAGAAATTCCGTGTAAAAATTTATGTTATTTATGTATTTTAAACAATTAATTAACTAATATTAGTTTAGATATTTCTTCTTTATTTCACACTATTTTTCTTTTACAAAAACAAAAATTAGACAGCTGTGCACAACTCATTCACAATAAATAAATAGCATGTAAAACATGCAAAATTTTGAATAGTTTCAAGGTAGCGTCGAATTTGCGGATTAAAAAGTGGATAAATCATGAATGAATTCCCCTAGGAGCCCTGTTCTACTGTCATGCCAAAGGGTCATATATTCTTGAAGTGGGCACTTAGGAGAACAAAATGAGAGAACCGCGCAATAAATCTGTCGAGCAGTTTTCGAGAAAATCGGGCAAACTCAAAGTGCCAAAAAAAAAACGTGGATAAATTTTCCCAGGAGCACTGTTCGATTGTCATGCCAAAGGGTGTTAAATTCTTAAAGTGGACACTTAGGAGAAGAAAATGCTCTGGGCACACGTAAAATTTTGATATCAAGAAGCACCTATCAGGTAATAGCACTACGTCAGCTGACTTATTTCTTTACTATGCATATGAATACTATCAGAACATGTAGGTTTGTGACCGAATATTATAAACTTTCTGTAAAACAAGACATCTGAGTGGAAAAGTGGACGTGTCATATGTAAAAACATTTCGTGTACGACCCGCTTAATTGGCAACGCCTATTAAAATATCTTCATTCACAATAGATTTGCGTATGCAAATATGCTAGTAACTTTTTACTTGTAACTAATTACAAGAGAGGAGATAAAACCATAAAGTATATAAAACGCTAACTTACCAGCACTGGATAAATTAATCCGTATCTCACCCGTCTGCAACAAAATTGTTGTTTTCGTAATCACAAATTGGAAAAGACGTACAAGAAAAATACCGGAAAACGTGGGAGAAATCAATAGCACAACATTAAAAGAGGCTGTGTGTCCTTAATTGGTAAATATCTATTGTTTCCAGTCTGTAATAAATTTCCACAAAAGTGTAAATATGTACTTAAACATCTATGTGTATACATACTTATGTATGTATGTATGTCTACATTAAATGTAAATTTTGTAAATTGGTCTTGAAAGAAATAAACTACAATTTGTAATGGGTAAACAATGAAGCTGATTTGTCAATGCTAAGAAGGTCACAACCTTTACTTTTCCTAATATTTGCGATTAAATTTTGAGCCAAATGCAGATTTGGTGTGAAGGTCGAGAAGAAACAGAAAATGTTTATAATAGTTGAAGAAACCACAAAACATTACATATTCATTTTATGATATTTATTTACATATACAATAAAATACATTGCAATGCTAAAATTCCAAATTAATAGTATTATATTGTATAGGGTAGTTAAATATCTTAGATCATAACACTAAAAATGAAATATGTAAATACATATATCATATTTTAAAGAAAGATTCTTATGTTGTCAACAATATACATATGTGACAGCGCTTAGAGAAAGGGACCTGAGGGTAAAAAAAATCAATTTTCACTTTTTTTTTGATGTGGACAACATCTGAGCATCGAATGAGACCGATCCCATGCCCCAAAAGTGTTCCCTCCCAGAGATATGCGCGTTTTATGATGTGATGGTACACCAAAGATACACGTATTTAAATCTTTAAAATGGCTCTCCTGAACAAAACCGGTTTTTACCCTTAGGTCCCTTTCTATTTTGCCCGTCACATATATACATACATACATATCTAAGTATTAAGAAACTTGCAATCCAAATACGCTGATGTGTCTCCCCAGAAGAAAGTAAAAACAGAAAATTATCTGAAACAAACTTGTTAGAAACATGATCCAAAATTCAAAAGCAATTCAATATCTAATATCAAAAACTATTAAGCCATCGCCCAAACAGGTGTTTTTTAAATCCACCGGAGCAAGTTGTGCACTGTCACCAGATTTTATTGAACAGGGCAGAAAGCTAACAACAACAATCACATAAACAAGAAATTTAATATAGTTAGTCAAAACGAACCAGCTAAATAGTTTAAGACGAACAACGTCATTTGTAAATATGGAAATAATGGGAAATATACGCAGTTCTAGAGGTAATTCACACCACAAAAGGTCTCTGAAAATTCGCTCTAAAGATTTTAGGGATAAAGACTTGTGGATTTTTCGAAGATCTCAAAAAGACAAATCTCTCACATAGGAGAGAAGGAAACAATTCTTCATCACCCTATGAAATAAAATCAAATTTAGATATTTATAACAAAATGTTCAAAATAACAAAAAATAAAGTTACAAACATCAGCATATTATAATTAACATATTATATATATTATATTATATACATATTATATATTAACATATTATAATTATACATGGGCACCTAGTTCTAATTATCTCTTAAAATATTAACAGAAAAAAACATTTCACTATCTTTGGGAAAAATTGAGGCATCATCAATGCGAACTAGTGGAATTCTAGAAATTTTTGGGTACAACGAATAACGTTGTCGATGATGAAGTGAAAATACTTGCACAAAGCACTTAAGTTATATACCGAATACAGTGTTGAATAATCTTAAAATATTAAAAATAAAAATACATATCGCTTATTTACTAAACCAGCGTCATAACTCAATGTATTTACGAATATATGTATGTATGTATATATGTATGTATGTATATATGTATGTATGTATATATGTATGTATATACTTAAAAGGAAGTTTTCAAAATCTTATTTATTTATTTAATTAAATTAAAATCTTGAAGCAATAGTATTTAAAAAATTTGTAGTTGTACAGTTAAAAAAAATTAAAGCATTGTAAAAAATACATATGTGCCCTTAATTATGAAAGTGGTCTAAGTCATGCGCATTTTTGATTCGAAATATCAAATAAATCTTTGAAAAACTTCAATAAATATTTAAACATAATAATAATAAATTTATATAAATCGAGACTAGAACAACTCTAAATTAAAATACTGCTTAATATAAAAATACTTTTTCATTTGTTCAAATGTAATCTACGAAATATCTCGACAAGAGCAATATATGATTGTGTGTGCTATGTATGTGCCCTTAATTATGAAAGTGGTGCAAGTCTAAGTCATATGCATTTATGTTTCGAAATATTAAATAAATCTTTAAAAAACTTCAATAAATATTTAATAATGTTATATGAATCGAGACTAGTGAAACTCTAAATTAACATGATGCATAATTTATAAATATATTTTTTAATTTGTTCAAATAAAATCTACTAAATATCCGGACCAAAGAAATATATGACTTATCTCACTTTCATAATTAAGGGCACATTACATACATATGGTTAATTAACCAGCCTAGCTAGAAGTGCACATTGCCGAAATATAAAATAAAAATGCTTCTTAATTTTTATTTAAAAAAAAATTTTATGTGTATGTATGTACATATGTATATGTATGTATGTGTGTATGTATATATTTATATAATTTTCTATTCAGTTGAATATAAAGTCCATTATATTCAAATAATTTTAGCCTAAATCTTATTTATTTTAAAAGTTTAAATAAGCTTTATTTACATACAATCGAACGATTCAAAAACACAATTAGAGTCGTGGTTTAAAAAGTTCAACTAAAATCATAAAAACTTACACACTTATGTATTAGTAGAGCATAGTTTAAAAAGAAAAACATAAATGATTGCTGCTCATAGGCAGTAATTATGTAAACATTATTCAATAGTTTCTAAAGCAACAAGCTAAAAGAAATATTATTTCGCGCAAATTATTTGTTTTAATTTTTTTTATAATTTTTTTTCAGCATTTGTTGACTAGCTAATATCGTTATCAAAACAAAAGCTAAATGACGTTGGTGGCAAGTGGTGGTGATAAGATGGTTAGCATTGGTTTTATAACCATGTTAGCCGAATATTTTGACGTTGGCGATGCTGCTATACGTTTGTTAATAACTTTGTTTGCCGGTAGGTTTGCAATTACAATGTTGTGTGCATTTAATTTCTTATATAAAATATTCCTTATATAACTTTCAGGTTACCCTATATCATTCATTTATCGTTTCTTAATACAACCGCAATCTTCTAAACCTGTTCATCATATTTTTTTTGCTTTGTGTGGATTTGGCTTATGTTTCTTTAACTATGGCTTTAATACTTATCATTCGTTAATATCCATATGGGTCACATATTTGTTGGTGCGTTTGTTGCACAATTCAACCCAATATTTGGTGACTGTAAATTTTATTTTTCACATGGTCTATCTCTTAACTGGGTATTATTTCACCGAAAGCAACGAATATGATATTTTATGGACTACACCACATTGTGTCCTAACCTTGCGGATGATTGGTTTTGGTTTCGACATTGCTGATGGGCGAAAGTCTCGAGATAAGCTTTCCAAAGATCAATTGGATTGTGCTTTAGAACAGATACCTTCGCTGTTGGAACTGTCAGCCTACGCCTATTTCCCTGGCTCGTTTTTAATTGGACCTCAATTCCCATTTAAACGCTATCAACGTTTTATTAATGGCGAATATTTGCAATACAAGGGCTTTGTCAAAGCCGGTCTAACAAGGCTGGCGGTAGGCTTGCTTTATTTGGGTATTCGCCAAATAGGTACCATGGTATTGCCCGATAATTATTTCCTAACTGATGCTTATCGTAATCAACCATTTGTGTGGCGATTGTTTTACTTGGGATTCTGGGGAAAATTCTCTCTGTATAAATATATTTCTTGCTGGCTGTTGACTGAAGGTGGTCTAATGTGTTTGGGTAAGTTGAAAATTATGAATATATGTATGAGCCGTTAGTTTTTAATGTGAGAAGTCAATTTTGCAAAATGTTTTCAAATAAAAAAATCACAAGTTTAATCTATTAATACTTTTAACTTAAATTAACTTGACTCACTTTCAAAATAAAGTATATACAATAAACAAAAAAAATTCTATAGATCATGGTGTAATTATACAGGTGAGTGGGTGCGTAAAGATTTGTTATACAAAAATACGGCAACCATAGCTGTGTAAAGAACCGAAGATTGTCAAAAGCAAAAAAAAAAAAAAATTACACTAAAACCAAAACAAAATCGAAGTTTTTGACATTCTTTAGCTACAAAGGACATCGAGCAAAAAATTATCAGCTGAAGTAGCGCTGCCACCTAGCTGCACCCTTCTATAGATTTTGTATAGAGATTTTTTCCTCAACTTTTTAAAATAAAAATATAAAATTATCTAGATCTTTTTGTAAAAAACTTCTTTCGAAAAACTTCGCGCCAATTCTACAAAAACTTTTCTTATATCCCTACTAATTCTGGAGAAGTTTTCTATTGAAAATTTATCCCAAATTTGTATGCCAAACATCTTTCGATTTTATATTGAAAATCTCTCGATTCTCTATAGAATACTTCTCTCGATACCTAATTGAAAATATGTATATATCTTTCAATTCTCTATAGAAATTTCTCACCAATTGTATAGAGATTTTCTATTTTGAAGTTAAATTTGTTCTTTGGAAATTTTCTATAAGAAATTTCGATTCGAAAAAAATTTCCTGTGGAAAATCTATAGCAATTTTGTATAGAAATGTCTAGAACAATTTTCTGTAGAAAAATTTCTTGCCAATTCTGGAAATATTTTCACTAAAAATGTTTAGTCGATTTTAGATAAAAAAAATTATAGAAAATATCTGGTAGTACACCAAATTCTAGAGCAATTCTCTATAGAAAATTTTTAATAGACCTTAGAAAAAATTTTCACCCTAATTTATAGCCACATTCTAAAAAAAATTTTTTTTAATCTTCCTTTGTTTTCAAACATTAATTTCCATGTTTTAGGTTTTACCTACAATGGCAAATCAGCAGATGGCACTGACGAATGGAACGGTTGTTCAAATGTCAAATTATATTTACTAGAAACTGGAAACACTATGGAGCATTATGTTAAATCATTTAATGTCAATACCAATCAATGGGTGGCCTCTTATGTATACAAACGTTTGAAATTTTTAAACAATCGCACCATAAGCTATGCTGCGGCGCTATTTTTCTTGGCCGTCTGGCACGGTTTCCACAGCGGCTACTATATGTCATTCTTCATTGAATATATGATAGTGACTACTGAAAAACAGGTGAGTTTTTTAAGGTCATTGCTGTTTTTATTATTTTGATTATTTTATGCTGGTTATATTTTTCAACAATAGGTGGAAGGCGTATACAATAAATCGGTGGTTACCAATTATGCTTCCGTTGTTAACTCATTGCCTTTTAAAATTTTGAAATTCATAGCTTTGAAATCATACAATTTAATTTATATGGGTTGGTGCTTAACACCGTTCATTTTCCTCAGATACGACCGCTGGATTGAAGTTTGTAGGGCAGTAAATTACTTCGGGTTTGTCTACGTAGCCATTTGGTTTGTTATCTATAGAGTGATTAAAACCATAAATTCGAAATCAAAAGATACACGTGTGGCCAGCAATGCAACCGATCTATCACCCACAGTTAATCCACAACGTACAACAGATAGCAAAGCCACTGATCTATCACCAATTTTACAAGATATTAAAAAAGATAATTAATTTATTATATGTACGTTAAGAAAAAGACAATTACACAGCTAAAAGCAGCGACACAGGCTGAAGAAAAAAGAGTGTTAAAGCACAGGGACATGACTAATTTTACCGATTAAACAGCAGTAGTATAATGAAGATTTTTACTCCAATTAATTCGTATTGTACGTGATTTAGACTATAGTTTCTTAAGAATTTCTTTTACTTTGTAACTTGTAGACTTTGTTAATTTTATTTATTACGAGTAGTTTTATTTAAGTTTCCTTTACTACAACTTTAAATGTATTATTATCTATGTTGCTCTTAAGTATTCTTTTTTTTCTTTTACTTTACAAATAATTATTCCTTTCTTTTGAACACTCAACATAAATAAAACTTCTTTATCTAGTCAAACTTAAAATATTTAAAAATCTTAATATCTTAATATTAAAGACAACTTATGTAATTAATTTAATAATAAAAAAAATATTGTAAATCACTTTCTTAAAAAACATATATAATAATAACAAAAATTAAAAATTTTAAAAACCCCCGACTTTTTTCAGAAAAGATATTATATCTTCTAAACGGCTGGACCGATTTTCTTCAAACATAGCTAAGAACCCACTCGATCAAGTCATCTTTCAAACAGAAAAAACTAAATGAAAATCGGTCCAGCCGTTTGGCCTGTACGTAGACACGGACAAACACAGATACACAGACACACAATACAAACTTATAACACCCCTTTTTTTAGTCGGGGGTTAAAAATTAAAAATTAAACAAATTATCTCAACAATATTATATATTTATAAACAAAATATATATAGCCATTTAAAAGGTTAACAAATTTATAACATTTATATTTGATAGTGGAATTAGTTCTCTTAATTTCCTTGCAGTTATCAGTCTCTGATGAAACAAAAAATTTATTGATTTAATAATCAAAATATGTATTTGAAATTAATGAGTTTAAACAAAAGTATTTTAAGCTACCACTATTTGAAACCGAAAATAATCAAATACGTATGTACGTACATATGTATGTATTACTAACAGAAAAAACTCACATAAAAAACTAAATTAGAATTAGCGTTCTTACAAAGAACAAAGAAAAAGTATTTTTTCAAATAGTACGTTTTCATATATGAATTTTCGGAAAAAACACTTGTTTGTTTTGGCGAAAAATAAACAAAAATAAAAAAATAAAAATATTAAACCTAAATTCAACAATTCCCAAAAAAAAGCACCTATTAATAATTAATGAGTGAATTAATAAAATTAAATAAATTAAAAAATATAATAAAATATTAATTACAATATAAAGAAACACTTCGAAATGATTTGTTCAAAACAACTTGTTTTGCTCATAATGGAAACGTGCTACACTATCCTACACAATCGTAAGATTTTTGTAAAAATTCAACCCTGATATAATGGAGTCTATGAACATTTTCAAAAGACAATAAAAATTCATCAGATCAGGGTTGTATTTTTTCGTAGGTCGTGCGATTATGTAGGATAGTGAGTTATGGACTTACATAAGCTTTAAAAACTGACTATAAATAAGTATTTTTTCTAAGTCTTTCAATTATTATTTTAAATTAAACTTTCAAGAACTGTCTCAGTATTTGGAACTGGTTCCATCCAGCGCGCGTATAGAGAACATTTTAATTAAAATTTTTCTGCATTACAAATATGCAACCGTGTATAAAGCAATAAAATTATTGGAAAATAAAACAAAACGCAAACGTTCTCTTTGTAGAATCGAAAGTGATACAGCATCACTATTAAATCTCTTAAAATATTTTGGCCAAAAAATTATTTATTTTATAAAAAATAGACTTTCATAAAAAAATATTTTCTAGTGAAAAATCAAGAACAAAATTTAAACTTACTACGACGTTTTTGTAATAGATTAAGGAACGCCACAACATTTGTTCTTTAATCTAGGACGAAACAGTCTTAGTCCAAGTCGAAATACACCAACCACGATAAGGACCTATATTTAAAAAAAAATCCCGGGAAAAAGGTTTATCCAAAAAA
This sequence comes from Tachina grossa, assembly GCA_949987645.1. Lineage (NCBI taxonomy): Eukaryota > Metazoa > Arthropoda > Insecta > Diptera > Tachinidae > Tachina > Tachina grossa. The sequence continues at coordinate 152,730,696 of OX465276.1, forward strand.
TTTTAAAAAATATTTTTTTTAAAGTAGAAACAAATTTCCCTACAAATTCTTTTCCTGGAAAAAATCTCTGAATAAGCTTAAAAAAGTTTTGGAAATAGATTTAAAATTTTTAGATTTTTTTAATAAACTTCAACTTTTTAAATTTTTTTTAATACTTTACGAAAATTTTTGTTTTGTAGAACTGGAGATTTTATCATGTTAGCGAATGTTTCTGATTTTAGGCGATTTATTAAAATTTGTAATTTATTATACATATTTTCTTTGTGAAAAAAAACATTCATTAATTTTTTTTTTTTTGAAAATTCTTGCTTGCGAATTTTCCGATTTTTTCAAGTTTTTAAATTTTTTATATTAGCGACCTTTTCTAAGCTTAGCTCGTTTTAGAGAACACTAAATATGTGTATGAAATCACTTTGAAAATGAGAATTTTACTCGAAATTTGTGTACTGAGTATGGAGCTATTGTTCCCAGTATTATATAAACCATAGTAGACATCAGTTTATTTATCTGAGGCAAAAAGATATTTTCGCAGCAAATACGTACTACATATTTGCTCCTATTGCTTCTATACTTTTCACTAAAATCAATTTAATTAATGTAATCATTGCTACTGCCAACTAAATATTTTTTATTATTAAATAAAATACTAGATATACCAAACGGACGACACACTCGTCCGTATTCTAGAATCAAAATGTAAATAATTTAAGATTCAATGAAAATGTATCTAAACGTCATAACAAAATTCATTAAAACACAGCCACACACATACTTACATACATATGCAAGCATAATTAAATAATACATGAAATTAAAAAAACCTAAACAAAATCCCTTCAACCAAGCTAATTCAATTTATTCAAATCTCTTCCTTTAAGTATTATGGCTTTGATACAACAACAAATAAGAGAAAAACAATTGCAAGGTCAAGAGAAATACTACAAACACACACACACACACTCATGTTTTTTTTTTTTTACTTGTAAGCTAATAAATGCGGGTGCAATATGTGTGCATGTAGTAGTAGCAACTTTAAACGCTTATAGCTCCCAAAATACTAAACCGATTTCAATAAAATATAGATTCTGCACATCTGTATAAAAAATCCTTTAAAACCATATAAATCTTTTTAAAATCGGTGCGGTGGTACCAGCGTAAAAGGGATTACAAAAAACATGTTCGCGTATTAATTATATAGATAATTTCCTATTATGCTCTTTTAAAAATGTTTATTTCACCAGATAACGGCACATATGTAAATGCACACATCTCACGCTCTCCGACAAGTTCTCTATTTTACGTATGTATATGTAAATTATACGCAAAATTGAGAACTGTTCGCCCCTGTTGTGAAAAAATAAGTGAAATTTTTGTTCCAATAAAATTTTATTCCCCTCGAAGGGAAAAATGCTATCTTGAATCATCCGTGAAATTATTTATTCCGATATCATTTCTCAAGTAATGTAAAAAACGTAAAGAAGCCTAAAAATTATTCCAAAATAAAAAAAAAATAAGAAATACATACAAACATTTTGGATTTTAAATTAAATGTTCTTAAGTTTAAAGTTATATTTTAAAATATTCTAGGTGCATGACTGCATGTGAACCAAAGAGGTTCATGCTCTATGCGCAAAGGTTTTTAAAGTAATTATTGTTAACACTTGGTGGATATTGTTTACTGATACTGTCATAAAAATAGATATTTATAACTTTTAATATTTAATTGGAAGGAAAATGTTGAAATTACACAGTCCAGAGGTCGTGGGTTCGATTCCCACCATTGACCCTGGGTGTTTTTCGCATATAAGCTAATCGCTTTGCGAGTTGTGTTTGTTACGTTTGTTAAAAAAAATTAAAATATAAAATTTCAGAGAAAAACAAAAAAAACAAGACAAAAGTGAAAAAAATTATTCACGATAAGGGTGATTATTAGGAGAACTTGCTTGTGCTGTGTTTTGAGGATGGCAGGCATCCTGACCTACAATTTGACCTTAAAAAATACAATGAAACATTTTCTCTGTAATTCAGTGTGATTACGTTTAAAAAAAATCAGAACTATATTTCACAAAATTAATTTAATTTAGCCTTAAGCAACTTTTAATATTTCTTTGATTATAAAATTGTGATCTTGCCTAAGTTAGGATAATGTCTGACTACATTAAAATTATGCATGTAAGTGATATTTGCAAGTTAAGAAGCAAACTCTAGTGATTAGAAGTCTAGATATTAAAAAAATATATATTCACTTATCTATACAAGAAACAGAAATTGTAAAAAAGGCATTGACTTAAAATAAGTTTTAAAAGGATACAGAAAAACAAAACGATTAAAATTTTGAAAAGCACTTAACATTGTGTTTTAAATTATGTATATTTTTGTAATAATATCGGCTTAAGAATGAATAAAATTTTAATACCAAAAAGAAAAAAGCGAATTCAAAATGCATTCTCATGAATTACAATTCATAGCGTTTATTTGGTTTTTCTATTATTGATACTTTTTTTCTGATGGGGAAGCTCTTGTGTAATGCCCTGGAAAATTTACGGTCATATTGACATATAAGCAAAAACTGGCATGAAGTTAGCATAAGTTGCAAAATTGAACATGAAACTTCGCAAACTACGTATTGCGACCATTTTGTCAAATTGTATAGAGGAACTCGTTAACACTTAATTCAATTTCATCACTTACGCCGACTTCATGCCCATCTTTTCTTATACATAAGGCCGTTAATTTTTTTACTAAACTATTTTTGCTGAATATATTGGCAGACATAGAAATGCCGTTCTGGGTGAAATTGTCCTTCCCAAGAGTTTATAAAAATTACATGTAATTATTTATTTTTATATTACACATGAAATCACCAGTCACAATGCACCCACCCACCAAATAAAAAATTATAGCTGCGCCAATTCTGGCAGAACATCATTTAGGAGTTATTGAGTTCGATTTCCACAAAATGCAAAACTTAATTGAAAAGCCAAAGTCAATTTCTTTTCTAAAAATAATGCCAACAGTTTTTGCAGTTTTAATGTGCAGGAACTAAATTTCATGTTTATCGAGAAGTTTCCCTCCTAACGGGCTCTCAAGTACATATACTATTATTACTATCCTATTAAATGATTTCCGAAAATTTATTTGACCTTTTGTTTTAAAAATAGTAACTATTTTATTGAGCTTGAGGTCTTTTTAATAAAAATTAACAGCTTTTATTTATCAATATTTCGACCTGAAGAAGACACACAAAGGCGTGTCGAAATATTGATAAATAAAAGCTGTTAATTTTTATTAAAAAGACCTCAAGACTCCTATTAAATAATAATAATTATTCATTTCAGCTAAAGAATTTCTTCAATTCCACGACATTTTGTTAAAAATAGGAAAACGGAGCTATATACTATTATAGTATATTTATAAAAATTTCCTGGGTGCTATGCAAATGCTTAAAAGTTCCGATTTTATATATAAACTCACAATAGTTGAGAATTAAAAATATAAAAACATAGTAAGATGCGACTGCGCAACTCAAAGAAGGGTATTGTGTTTATCATTCTATGTATGCATGTATGTATACGGCACCGAACCGAACGCGTGGACCGATTTTGATGATTCTTACGTCAATAGATTTTTTTAATCCCGGGAGTGTCACTAAGGATATGTTAGTTGTCAACATTCAATATGGCGGCCAACAGACGCCATTTTGTATTTAAGAAAAAATAAAAAGTCGCTCATTTACTTCAATAGTGGCATAACTCAAAAAATCAGTTTTTTGAGTTAATAATGCTATCTTGTGTAAAAATTTCATATAAATAGCTTGTACTATCACCTCCTGAAAGAAGAATTTTTTTTCATTTCATTGGGTTGTATGCAAATTGAAAACATTTAGGATATCTAACGGTTCACAGTTGGACGCAGTCGGGTTTTTTAATTTTTTTGTATAAATACTTGTTCGTCAATGTGAATGTGTACGTGTCCCAGCAAAAAATTACACATTACCATTAGAACTACTTGCCATATAATGACTTACTTTTCTGATTGCCAATTTTCATTACTCGCTTACAAATCACATTACCTAAAATTTTAAAAAATGACGTGCAAGTTGCTAAATGATTTTTTTAGACGAAATAGATTACGTGAAATGTTGACAAATAAAAAAAATGTAAGTACTTCTCAAGAATCGATTATTTTAGTCTCACGCCTTTTTAAAATCATTAAGTTGGTAATCCAGTAGGGAAGTGTTTCCACCAAAAATGCTTAATTCCAAACTCGATTACCTTTTTTGAAACTTTTTGCTGGGTGTATCATAAATTATCAAATTCATTTATTTTGAGGAAAACAATTAAATTGATTTTATGAAAACTTCTTCATATTAAAGAAAATTAGTTATACACACCTTTTTCATACATTTGAATGCATGATAATTTTAATATGTATGTATGTAATTTTTTCTAGCATAAATATGTGAAGAATTTTTGTTTTATAATCCCTTTGCAAAACAAAAATATTTTTAAAATTAATTTGAAGTCTATAGACATAAATACAAAACTAAAAATGTAAAGCCTTCGTTGAAGAGAATGTAAAGAGAAATGAAACTATTTATGTAAACATGTATTAGAAAATTGCATACCTTAGTCCCAATTTACACTATGCAAGTCTTATTGCTAAGCTGATTAGTTTGTTAGAAGAGAGAGACGGGGGGAAAAGAAACGTTTCTGTTCCCCTCATCTCTCTCTCCCTTAAACTAATCAGCTTACCAATAAGACTTGCATAGTGTGATTTGGGACTTATTGAAGGGTTCCTTATCCGCTAAATTTATTTTAATTTTATTGTATACATACATATATAAATAATTTTCATACGCTCTCCTCGATGTTATTTCAATGATATCTACACTTTAAATTTAATTTTCAATAACACATAATTTTATTTATATATTTTTTAACTTCTTCCTAATAAATATATGTATATGATTTAATATTTTACTGCCTTATTCACAAAAAATATTTCAGATTTATTAAACGTTTATTTGACATATTTCTATGGGAAATTTGTCAAATAAACCTGTAATAAAGCTTAAATATTTTTTATGAATTAAAATATACCGTTAATATTTACGATTACAAGCATATGCTAACATTTCTATAGACATTGCTGAAATCTTTTATCTTTTCATTTTAACTTAATTGCTTAACATGACACTAACACTAACACACGTTTTCTAGCAGAAATACCCCTTTTACACACGGAAAGTTTACTTTGCAAAGTCTTAATTCAGCTGGGAGAAAGACAGAAATAGAAAGTATTCTTACCTCTGTCTTTCACACAGCTGAATTAAGACTTTGCAAAGTAAACTTTCCGTGTGTAAATGGGGTGAAACGAACGATTGCACAACAGAAAACACCAGCAGTAAATGCATCAAGTGGAATTTAACACACTTTTTACACACTTTTTTCTTTACTTTTCGGTTGACTTTCTTCAAATATTTTTTAACTCACATAACAAGCAACACTTTACTTATATTTTTGTGGAAAAATTAAATAATTTCTTAAATTTTTTAAGTGCAAAATATTAATTTTTACTACATTTTTTGCGTCCGAACAGTGATGAAATTCCCCTTAAACTAAATTCTTTTCCTCTTGTATAATGAGAGGAAGAGAGATAAAAATATACATGCGCAAATAACTTTAATCTCAATTATAACGGAAATGAACAGTATACTGCGAGAATAGGATAACAATTGCTATAAGAAAAATCACATAACAATTAATTAATATACAAATGGCGAATACCAAATGCAATACAAAAATAGTTTGTTGGTGTGTGGACATATTGATTTAAAAAATGGTGGACTTATAAATAATAAGCGAAAATATATACACACATACATACATATTTATGAGTAGTTGTATGGTATATTTTTAATAAGTTTGACTAATCAAATATGCCAACAAGAAAGACAAATTAAGTATGTAGTACCTAACGGCGTTCTTTGTAATAATTTTTAAGAATTTAACTATAAAAATAAATATTTTTAAGTACAATAAAAAATTATCTACCAACGTTTCTGAGGCATTACATCTATTGACTTTCATAAGTAATATTTAAAATATATGTATGTATGTATGTATGTACCTATGTATAATTGTAGGCATTTTTTAATAATTCTAGTTGGGACAGTGCCCCCATCCACAGAATGGCCTCTCTACGCCTATGACGATCTTGGAATAATATCTAATAAACAATTCTTTTAAGGCTATTAATATTCTTACATCTTTTTCCGTACTCATCATTAGTATCTCACGGAAAATTAAATTTTTTGCCAAATATACCTACATACCTACTACCTATTATTGCATTATTTCAAAAAGGTTTATAGGTATTACAGGAAAATAATATATGTTTTCATCTCCTTAATGTTTTTGCTCAAAGACCTTAATTTTAACAAAATTGTTGTTCAAATCATAAATATAGAAACAAATGAAGTTCGAAAAATAATACTTACATTAACTAAATTAATAGTCATTGGCTTGTGGCAAAAATTAAATAAATATACTTAATAGTAGAGATGTGCACTGAGTGTTTTCTGACTCACGACACGCACGCTCACGCAGACAAATATTTTACTCACGCACTTTCACGCACGAATGATTTTGAACATTTTCACGATCACGCACGCTCACGAATAAAATGTTTTTAATCACGCACGAGTGGTTTACAACTTATCACGATCACGCATGCTCACGAAAAAGTATATTTATAATATAATTTGCATGTTTTTTGGGTTGAAAAATAGGTTCTTACATATACATATGTACATATCTATGTATATATGTATGCTCGTGTTTTGGTAAAATTTACAATGTAAATTAAAATAAGGCAAAGTCAATTTAATATCGTTTTAAATATTCGTATTCGCGGATATCATTTTCAATATTCTAATTCGAATTCTCGTATATCAAAAATTGACATTCCGCACATGTATGTATGTATACATACTAGGGTGATCGACTCGGTCTTTCAACCGGTTTTAAACCCCGTTTTTTTCTAAATACGGTTGTCGGTTTTTTCAAAATGTTGATTTTTTGAATGTCGAATAGTCCGGTTTTTTTACAATTTACAAACCGGCTGAGTCGAATACTTTTCGATTTGTACATTTTGCATGTTTTGTTGATTTTCGTAAGTATTTTTTTACTGAAACATGAAATTAAGAGAAATTATTTTATGAGGTAATAGCAGAGGCGAATTTAATTGGACTTATGGTGTGCAATGGATGTCAAAATACAGTTGCAAAAAGTGTTTTTTAGTTTTGTTGCCATTTTGCTTCATATTTTATATAGAGATAGATATCCACCTTGTCCATACATTCATATGTATATACCATTAAAAAATAAACTCTACATACAACCATAATTTTTGGGGTTTGAGGAGACTTGGGAAGAAATTCAAAAAATTAAATATGCCAATATTTAGGTTGCTAATATATATGTTTATACAAAAAATAAAAAATTAAAAAATAATTATAATAACAACAACATAATAGATCATGTTTGGATGCCATTTGTTGACGGCTTGGTACCGGAAATCACAGAATTTTCAAACAAGTTGACGACATCAAACATTTTGCACGTATTTTTTCATGTATTTTATGCCTGTATGTAGACTTTTCTCCTATGTATTTTTAATATTTTTGATACTGCAGGTGCTATAATTATTTTTTTTTTTATTTTTTGTATAAACATTTTTATTAGCAACCTAAATATTGGTATATTTAATTTTTTGAATTTCTTACCAAGTTTCCACAAACCCAAAAAATTATGGTTGTATGTAGAGTTTATTCCTCAACTGTATATTATATATAAATATTTATGTACTATACAGAAGTATATGAAGTTAATTTTTATGTTTTACCTTTAATTTTTGTATTGTTTTATAATTAGTATTTACATGAACTGTTAACACTTTTTTATAAAGCAATTCAAAATCAAAACTTTTGTATAATAATTTTCTTACTTAAAAAAACCGTTTGGCCGGTTTTTCCTGAATTGTAAAAACCGAAACCGGCTTTTTCATAATTTCAAATATTCGAACTATTCGAAAAGTCGAATAATCGATCACCCTAATACATACATAATATAAATGTGAAGGTAAGACGTATGTATGATCAATTAAATAAATGATAATCAAATAAATGAGAAAATCATATTATATGAGAAAACATAAAAATTTCTAAAATTTTTCTGTTACGTAACATTTTCAAAGACTCCCCCCACCCCCACCATAACAAATCATAACAAAACTCGAACCCCACCCCTCCCTCCTACAGCGTTGCGTAATATATGGACGGCCCCTAAAGCAAAAAACATTTTCTGCGGTACAATTCGTCAGTAGTATTGTTGACAAAGGCACTGTTGAATCAGTAGTGTTTCTCAATTGATACTTCCTACAGGGTATCTAAGAAACATACATACATACATACTTACAAAGCTGTATGTACCCATCAAACAAAATATATATTCATTATGTTGTAAGCTCATAAATACTACCATACATATTACTATACATATATGCATTTATAACGCAGGAATGTTATCTCGTGAGAGCGTGAGAATTCGTGCGTGATTATTAAAAAAATCTCACGCACGAGTAAATTTTTTTCAGTCACGCTCACGCGTGATTAGTTATAATATTTCATCACGAATCACGTGAATCACGCGTGACTCACGCGTGACACGATAAAATCACGACATTTGCACATCTCTACTTAATAGTAACAAACCAAAAAAGTTTGTCTTAAGTGGAACAAAAATAAGCAAATTAACTAACATGTGTATAATTAGTAAAGAACAAACGACAATGGTAAGACTGTTGTAAATTTAGAGATGGTAAAGTGAGCTTTCATTACAAAACATCTTTCAGCAAATTGAAATACGATGAATCAAAACAATTCACATATTCCATTTGCAAAAAAGTTTCGTATATAAAGCAGAAATCTACATCAACTGACCCCACACACAGTGGACTAAACACAGAAGAACGCTGATGATGAAGGATTAGTGCCCTTCGAAAACGGCTAGCTGTTCCGTTCAACTATGTGTTGTCAGAATATTTACAACTAACTTTGGTGTTATTTGTTCATTGATAATATCAAATACAATTTAGCCTAAAAAGCGATACGAACTTTAGCCTGTTCAAATCATAAATATTCAAAATTGTTTTTGTTTGCAAAACTTTTAACAAATGAATTTCCATACGAAAAATAATTGTTATGAATATGACTGTAAATAAATAAATACAATTTTTATTGCTCGATTATACTATTTATAATTTGCTGAGCCTTGCAAACGTTGTGTTACCCTCAATTAGTTTATTTTTTACCCTGTGTGTATTACAAATTTTTTTTTTTAGATATTTTCGCCGAGGCAGTAACTCTCCCTATGTCTCGCTCTTGGTTTAATTCAATTCAAATCAAAAATTTAGATGCCAAACAATTTGAAAAATCGCCGCGTTTGGCGAGAAATGGCCATATTTGACAACCCTGCTAAATGGTAGCGTTGGAAAGAAGTATCTCGCTTAAATATAAATATTGTTCTATTTTATAAAATAAAATGGAACGCACGTTCAACGTTAGCTGAATGTTTTATTAGATTTTCTACTACAGGCGTTTACGGTGAAAAAAAAACTAAGAAATATTCAGAAAAACTAAACGTTTGTTCTAATTTTTACTACGTAATTTTTTCTGTGTATATGTAAAAATTTTATGAATTGAATATCTAGTTTGCTTTTCTGCGCCTCCTATCTACAAGTAAAGAAAGTTTCATGGAACAAATTTCATAATGTAAATTAAGTTTTATTTTCGGACACGCAAATCGAACACAGTTTTTCCACTCGCAAAGTTTACTTTGCAAAGGTCTTGAACGGGAGCTCTTTTCCCTTCTCTCCACTAACTCAAGATTTCGCAAAGTAAACTTGGAGTGTGGAAAAGAAGTCTTACTTTTGCAGTTTACATATGTATCTCACTGGATGCGTACTAATCCCTTGTTTCTACAACCCAGGCAGGCGACTTGTCTAGAAAATTTTTATGAAAATCATTTAAAAAAATTATTGATTTTCATATCTGCGTTGTGGAAACAGGGGTTAACTCTATACACAGAAAAAATTTTAGCCAAAATGCTTCCAATTAAATCAAGTAATGCTGTTTCAAACAATTTTATAACTGTCCCAATTAAATTTTGTTGATTGAAAACAAAAAAGGTTAATTTTTAGTTAGTTTTAATTATTATTCGAACTCCATTTGTTTCTATATTTGTGATTTGAACGGGCTAAAGTTCGTATCGCTTTTTAAGCCAAATTACATGTGATAATTATTAATGAACAAATAACACCAAAGTCTGTTGTAAATATTCTGACTAACAACAAAAAAACAGGTTAATGTTTGTATGGATGTTACCAAATATGCACACATACAGACTAATATTAAACTTTTGTACGCATTATTAAAAACTCAACCAATTTTTTGATTGTTTGAATTAACTTTGTTTAATGAAAAAAAATATTTTAGTTTGTGTTTGTGCTTGTTCATGTTTTCATGGAAGTGTGTCAGCCTGTTATTCTAGAAGTACCAATTTCGAAGGATGACAGCACTGTAAGTTAAAAAATAAAATAAGAACACATACCTACATATATATGAGCAATAATTGAATGAAAAATAATTTGCCACGATAGCCTAGTGGATGTGTGTTAGCCTGTTAGAATGGAGATATCAGGTTCAAAGCCTGCAGCGCAAGTTACGGAATTAAACAAATAAATAAAATAAAATAATAAGTAAGTTAAAATAAATAAATAAATAAATAAAAAAAATTACTTTTTACTTTTTAAAATTTTTTTACTTTTACTTTTTGAAATTTTATGCAATTCAATTACTTTTATTAATTCATTCAACGAACAATTTAATTATTTAAAATCTCTAAATTCAATTATTAATTTAATTGGGCCAATTAATCATTTGTTTAAAATCTCAACAGCAAGAAAACCTCATTTTTACAAATTCATTAATTGATATTATCAATTTGTTTGCAGGAAGAAAATCAGTACAGAATTTAATTAATAGTACAAATTTCTAACTAAAATATTAACTAAAGTTGATTTTAAATTTTTTCTGTGTACTTTATATTAGTAAAATTAAAAAAAATTTTAAGTCTATTTTTTACCTTATTGATATTTTCTTATCCCCTTAATTTGCAGTTTTCAGTCATGCATATCAAACTTTCACTGGTAGAGCACTAACACTTGCACAGCTTTTGTCAAAAACGAGCCCACAATAGAAAAAAACGAACGTTGGATGCGTCGATTAGAATTAATTTTTAGCAACTTTACACGTTTATTTCATTGATTTTTAGGTTAATTTATAACGAAATTTATGAACACACATCTTAACCCATACTTTCAGTATACTCCTATCTAAAAATAAATGAATTTCCACAATTTCTTAAATAAAAAACATTGATTTCATAGGCACTTCGAGTACAAATAAGTCCGAACCGTGATTACATTCCCCTTCAACTAAATATGCAAAATCATTTCTTGTCAAAAGTATTTGCTTCATGCGTGTGTGATAGAGGGAGAGAGATAGTAGCTTGGTAGGCATATGCGAATAACTTAGGAGTTTTTTTATGTTATTTAAGGGGGAGGAGTATGAAACAGTAATATGCATGCGCATGCAAACATCTATAGTATGTATGTATACGTTCAGATATGTATGTCATATAAGTCTGTTAAAAATGAAAACATCAGTGTTGGGGCTCAATTGTGAATATTTTGTTACTATTGCGCTTTACTTTTATAATATTTTCCTTTAGCAATTTACAAGTCTAGTTAGAAGTTAAAATTTTATAAATAGATTCGTAATACCATTATTATCACTTCTTATTCTGATACCTAAAAGCGTTTTCTTTATTTTTTCTTATTTTATTTATTTTAGTTTTAATTTTTTTTTAATTTCTAGGTATGTAGGGAAAGTTCGTGAAAAGTATAAACTTAATCCTACAGTACACGGCATGTAAAAAGCCACATGCGTATGTGGCGATGACGTCACGAGAATTTTCAGCATTTTCGTTGCATTTTTTAAAATTACTAGTAGTGGCTAGATGATGTCGTAAAATTTTTATAGTATTTTTTTCAAAAATATATACGTGGCACATGTAGTCGAATCGAAGACATTTTCTGGGGCAGCTCATCTGCAAGGATGTTAATATATATATGTACATATGTTGCTAGTACATGGCATGTAGCAAATGTAGCATCGGGATGACGTCAAAGTTACGTCAGAACCACATGCGTATGTAGTTTTTTACATTCCGTGTACTATAGGCTTTAGTTTTAGAGTACGCATGTACATATAGCTCATTTACTCAAACAACGCCATAACTCTAAAAAACTACTTTTGAATTTACCCACAACTTAATGGAAAAATAAATTTTGATTTTGCTTTCAGGAGTTGAGTAAGCAAGATATTTGTATGAAATGTTTACACAATGTGAAAAACGACATGAGGATTAATTCTACATCATTATGACATTCTTCCAGTAAATGAGCGATATGCATTCCCTTAGTTTATAAATTACTATCTGACATGACCGACTTCGTTCTGTCCAAAGTTATTGAAATGTAACAGTCTAGACATGATCAAAATTGTCTTGTCTCTGACCGGTCTTCTGTTTGTGTTTCTGATCAGGTACATTGCCCTTCGATACCTCTCCATGCTCTCATATTTGCGGGCTTTAGAGAGAATTTAGAAGTCTGTAACATTACTCTTGTGCGCAGGGACTTTTCAGCAAAATTGACTGGGAAGGCCTACTTTCCTTTTTATCGGCGTTTGATATATCACCACAATTTTGAAGTTTCGCGGATATTGAGGAAATGTCTGATACTTTTCTACGCTTGTTCGAGGTCTTTTTTCATTTGTACCAGGGAAAAGGATAATCTGCTCTAATGATAACCATTGGATGAAATCTAGGGATATTGTGTTAGCTTTATCGATTCGTGACATGGCTTTTCATACTTACTTCTCGAACCCTAACGAAACAAATTGGAAAGTTTTTTGTAGATACCGTAATAGGGATAAATCTGTAATTCGCCGAGAGAAGAGGAAACACTATGCCAGGTAGTTTTGTGGTCTGGATAAAAGCGGTATGTGGAGAGTGCTTAAGGGTAGCGGATGTGGGACTTCAGCTAGTATTACATGTAATGAAGATGCTGTAAATTCTTTGTTGCTAGTGTCGGGTCTAGCTCTCAGACGGTAGTCGATTTTAATAGCTTCTTCGAAAGTGCTGGATCGTTCTCATTTCGTTGTATAAGTCAGGTTGAACTGCTTGAGGCTCTTATCAGAGTGAAATCTCAGTCAACTGGTACTGATGGGATTCCTAAACGTTTCATTAAAGCTATCTTCCCTTACATCTACGACATTGTACTACACTTAGTAAATACAATCCTGTCTTCTGTGTTCTCGACTTCATGGAAAACTGCGCGTGTTTTACCTATTCCTAAGACTAGTACCATTAGGAATCTGAATGATCTTAGACTCATTTCCATCCTCCCATGTTTGTCTAAAGTTGTAGAACACTAAATAAGAACCAAATCATTGATCATTGTGATCATCCCATATGCCTTCCGTCGTAGCTTCAATACCAACCCCTTGTTATTAAACTTGACGGATGACATTAGGGCTAATGAGAATAATAGTAAACTATCATTGCTTCTTTCACTTGACTTGACTAAGGCTTTTAACTCTATCTCCTTCTCGACTATCATCCTCACGTTAAGAGACAAGTTTGGTTTCTCTAGATCTGCATGTAAATTTATAATGTCTTCCTTGAGCGACAGGAACCAATTCGTAGAACTCAATGGCTCATATTCATCGTATCGTGCCCTTATCTCTGGTGTTCTCCAAGGATCTATTTTGGACCGTTACTGTTTATTTTATACATGAATGACCTTCCTGATATTTTAGACATGGGTACATGCCGACCGTTTCTTTTTACTGATGACATATTACTTCTGTTTACCTCTGAACGTGAGTGTGTAAACTCTTGTCGTGATAATATTTCTAGTTGGACTGACTTGAACTCCCTTGCCATAAATCCCCTTAAGACCAAAGCTATGACATTTGGATTTCTTGACCGAAATATGGATAGGACGGATCCAGCTAAAACCCTCAATAATGAATTTCAATGGCGCACAATCATAGTCAAAACAAAGTATACTTTAAGAATTTAAAACCAGTATTTTGTATGGTAATACTGGTTTTAAATACTTAAAAGTATACTCTGTTTTGACTATGAGTATGAGCCAATGTATTTTTAATTAAAAAAATAGTTTACTAAATAAGTAAAATAATAAATTTGATATTATTAGTGCATTAACAAATGTTCAACTTAAATTGTAACAATTAAAAAAAACTCTAATTCCAAAGATAACTGACCAGGAAACTAAAATTATAGTGTTATTCACTGGAATAATAATACATACATACAATACATACATACATATGTACATAAAAATTATGAAAAACTATTTGAATACATAGAAAAATTTATAAAATTGACTTATTACCTTGTTAACATTTCCTTATCCGCTCAATAGGTAGGTATAAATTTCTGTCCGGGTGGGTATACAACTTTATATTATTTCTTTATTTTTACTGATTTACTCTTATGATAGACCTTTTATTTTAGATAAATATATATGGATATTTGGATTCCTTTTTTATCATAAGGACTTCATTTTGATATTTTTATTTAATACAGCACTAACACATGCACAACTTTGGTATAAGCGAAGCGATTGAAGGCACAATAAAAAACCTACCGATGAACTAGAATTACTTTTAGCAAATTTTACACACTTTTTCCATGGATTTCCTCTTGACTTTGAAACGAAATTTATAAACACACATTATTTAACACTTGAATTATACTTATACGAAAAAATAAAGAATTTTCTCCACTTGTTAATTATAAAAAAATAATTTTCTTAAACAATTTCAAGATACGTCCGAATGGTATTGAAATTCCTATTGAACTAAATTCTTATTAGAAACCTTGGTACGGCGTGCTTGTGGGAGAGAAAGAGACCTATGTGCGTGTTTGGCTTTAGACTTTTTTTTTCAACAGAAACTAATTTGGCGCTTAAATGCACAATTGTGAATTTCTCTTTTACTATTGCACTTTTGGTGGTACTGTTTTTTTGTACATGTTTATAATTACATAGATGTGAATGTGTATGTATGTATGTATAATACTAAGTAAAATGAAATGTATTTAACATAGAAGTTCATGAAAGTTATTTGGTTTTTGGAAAAATGTATGTTAAGATATTAATAGCCGTGTCGCTGATTTACTAAAACATCAGAACTTTAAAAATTGGATTTTTGAATTAATTCTCATATTGTTATTCATATTGTGTAAAAATTTCGTACAAATATCTTGTATACTCAGGCCTTGAGAGCAAAATATAATTTTATATTTTCATTAAGTTATGTGCAAATTGAAAACTTTAAACCCTTTTTATGGCAAACTAATTTTTCGAGTTATGACATTTATTTAGTAAGTGAGCGATATGTATCGTCAGCTGAAATGCAAAGCCACGCAAGTAACAAAATAAGTATTTAAAATTGTATTTTGGAAACATTGAAACACATGTCCATACAATCTTTTAAGCCTTTATCAAAAAAATCAGCCGATTAAAAAACGAAAATAAAGAAATTTTACTTCAGTCACTTGAATAATTTTCTTAAGTTTTCTTCACTCTCTCCTATAAAATTAAAAAAGTACACTTGCGTGATTTTGTATTTCAGCTAACGGTATGTACATACATACATATATAGTAAGTACCGAGTAAATATTCCTTAAGCATAACTAACTAAATTGAACTAGTTGTTAACGAGTTACTCCATACAATTTGACATAAAGGGCTTTGGACACGATCAAAATGCTCGCTGTCAAGTTCGTGTACGTGTGCTTGTCGGCTTGATGTTACCATGCTTGATGCCCCACCAAGCATTCATTTTTATTTTGATTTTGTGCTGTTCGTTTGGTTGAAAAAAATATGTATAAAAATGTCTAAATAAAGAAATTCAATAACAATAATGGCAGCACTGCTTACAAAAAAAGAACAAAGCAAAATAAGAAAGTTCTAACACTTCTTTTTTCTTCACTAGTCAAATTTATGTTTTTTAATTCCGATATTTTAGGCAACCGTTCGTAATGGAAATATAATTATAATGAAAATTTGTACGCGCTTGATGGGGTAACAATATACACGCATTAACAAGTGACAGCAAGCATGCCGAAAATCAAAATTTTTTGATTTTCCATCAAGCATCGTTGGTGTCACACATACTAACAAATTTTCACTCATACTATAACCAATCTCAGCAAGCATTTCGACCGTGTCTAAACCCCTTAAATCATAAGCTGCTTTCACACGACCTGTAATTAAAGTCTGAATTTTCATCTGTACGAATCATACATACATATATACATATGTATGTATGTATATATGTAAATATGTGCATATGCAATTTGGTATGTTTATCAAAATCGCTGATTTACAGACAACTTATAATTTTTGCTTTCAAACGTACATGAGGATTCATTCTGCATCATTAAGTCAAAAATCCAATTTTTCGAGTTATGACGTTGCCTTAGTAATGTACATACATATGTATGTATGTATGTGTAAAAATTCCTGACACGGTTATTATTGAAATCTTAACAAACATTTTACCAAAACGCAAATAACATTCACGAGCTTCTATGTAAAATGCATTTAAAATAAATTTTTCCAAAAACCAAATAACATTCATGAACCTCTACTTTTAAATGCATTTCATGCACATGTGTACATCTATTTATGTATAAATATGTACAAAAAAAAACAGCGCCACTAAAAGTGCAATAGTAAAAAAAATTCACAATTGTGCACTTACGCGCCAAATTAGTTTCTCTTGAAAAAACACTAAAGTCATATACCCACATTGGTCTCTTTCTCTCTCACATGCACACCATACTAAGAGTGCTAACAAGAATTTAGTTTAAGAGGAATTTCATCACTATTCGGACGTATCTTGAGAGTGTTGAAGAAAATTATTATTTTATTATTAACAAGTGCAGAAAATTCTTTTATTTTTTCATATAAGTATAATTTAAGTGTTAATTGATGTGTGTGTTTATAAATTTCGTTTCAAAGTCATCTGGAAATCCATGGAAAAAGTGTGTAAAATTTGCTAAAATTTATTCTAGTTGATCGGAAGTTTTTTTATTGGGCATTCAATCGTTTCGCTTACACCAAAGTTGTGCATGGGTTAGTGCTGTATTAAATAAAAGAATCAAAATGAAAAGTGCTTCTGATAAATAAATGTATGCAATATCCATACAAATATGTACATATATGTGTCTAAAATAAAAGGTTAATATCATAAGAGCAATTCAATAAAATTAAAGAAATAAAATAAAGTTGGGCACCCACCCAACCAGAAATTTATACCTATTTATTGAGCGGATAAGGAAATGTTAGCAAGGTAAGAAGCCGAGTTTTATAAATTTTTCTGTGTTCATATAGTTTTCCATAATTGTTATGTACATACCTACATATGGTATGTACTTCGTATATTAAAATTAATTTAAAAGCCAACCATCTGATTGCATGCTATATTAAGCGACTAGTATTTCATTAATCCAGTGAATAGCACAATACTTTTGTTTTCCTGATCAGTTATATTTATAATTGAAATATATTTCTTACATGCCATGACATGACTTCCTTTTTTCATAAGTTTATTGATATCAAATCAAAAATAATACAAATTGTAGTGTATCATGAAAATGGAATAGTATTCAATAGGACAAAGATTTAAAGCTAATATATTAAATATATTAAAACTTAATGTTCCATTGGCTGACCGTCACCAGCACCATCTTCCTCACGTTTTGTTACTACAGGCACACCCTCTTTAATCTCTTCTTCGATCTCATTAAACATATATTCTTCTTGATATTCTTTTAAAATCTGACTTGATCGGTTTTCATCTAAGAACAACGAATAAACTTTTTTCACATCCTCTGTAGTCACTTCGGAGGCCTTCCGACGACGACAAACTAGATTCGCGGTAGTAATTAGTTGTATAGCATAGCGCAAACTAGTGTCGGTAGCAATTTTTGTTAAAATAGTTACCGCATCAGGATGCATGAGGCAATCTTCCTCTTCACATCGTATCTTAAGTATTTCCTTAATTTCCTTTTCAGTATAAGGTACAGTTCGTATTATGATCATGCGATCTAATAAATCAATGGGTATGCCGTGAGGACTGCGATAATTTGTACCCCTTATGCGTGTAATACCACGATTTGTAGCCATTACTACGACTGGTGCCATGTCAGACTCTAAGGCGCGATTGAGATACGAAAAACATTCAATATCTAACATGTGCGCCTCATCAATAAATAATACCCCAGGATTTATTTCAGCTTTACCCTCTTCTCGCCATTCCAATACTTTATTATTGATTTGGTCACGTACCTCCTGTTTTATTTCACCTGTATCTCCAGAGAATAAAGCTAAAAAACCATGTGTACGACTGTTAATAACATCAATTTCATGCAAGGTAACAGTGTGAACAACTTCTTTCCGTTTTTGCAATTCTCCCTCAGGGCATTGAACAAAACGAGTCTGAGCACCGGTAGCATCATAATCGCGAGCTCGCGTAAAGCTACGACCCAATTTGTTAACTTTACCGGATGCTTTGTCTATGGTAACCACATCACCAGCTTGAATTTTTTCTTTAATGAAGCATTCAATAATTTTATTGCCCAAATCATAATTGGTTTCCATTTCTGTGGTTTTCAAAGTGACCTTGAAATAGAAAAATATATATAAATTCCAGAATGTGGACTAAAGACTCCTACTTACTTTGCCTATTTTCTGTCCCGTGCCAGTAGCCGGTCGATCAATCTGTATTTCAACAACTTCGCCTTCAATAATCTCAGTTTCCTCTTTAATACGCACTCCAATACTTTTACGCAAAGCTTGTGACAGAGCCTCTGTCTTGCTCATTTCCAAAGAATAAATCTCCGAGCCTGACATGCTTGTAAAGGGGGTTTCAGTTCCCAAAGCCTGGGCCATGCCAACAGCTATTGCCGTCTTGCCAGTACTTGGCTCACCCGCCAGTAATATACAACGACCAGCTATTTTGCCCTCCCGTACCATTTGTACTACAATTCCAGCTCCTCGACGAGCATCTTTCTGACCCACCATGCCCTGGGAGACGGCACGGGCTTCCAACACATCATCTAAACCCAAACCACGAATGTGCGAATGAGCTCCAATACGTTCAATGCGTGTAATATCACGTACTTCAATTTTATCGCCATCGGCCATTTTCTTATTTCAGACAATTCTTATTTTATTTAAATAATGTGTATATTTGAAGCAGTGCTGTTTATATATTATTTATTTCACGTTGCTTTGGTTACTAGAAAATAATTTCCAATTAATTTCTTTTGTGCTTTGCCGGCTGTCTTTTAACTATTGTGAATGCCCAGAAATAAGCATGTTTTCTGACATCTGCTTTGTTTACAATGCACAATACAATGGTAGGCTTAATTAAGTTGCCACTCTTTATAGGCTTTTCACAGATTTTAAGGCTAAAAGATACGAGAGTATGGCAAGTTAAACTTCATTGGAGAAAGCTGTTGCATTGTTTATTATATTTTGTTGAGAAAAATTTAAAATTTCGGTACAATTTCTAAAATTCATGTGAAAATGTCTGTAAATGCACAAGATTGGTTGCCGGTTTTATTTTGTGGTCTTTCCATACCATTATCTCTATTTATGTGGCTGGGGAATGTTACGATTTCCAAGTTATTAACACAAGAGTTTGAAGGTAGCACGCACATACGAAGCAGGTTTGCTTGGATTTTGTCCTATATCTACAATAAGTTTTTCTATTAATGTTTTACAGAACCCAATATTGCTTCACCCACTCGTTGGTTGTTTTCCGTACTGATTTCCTTGGCTTTAATGTTTGTCGCCTTAAAGCGTAAGTCTGTTAATAAATCGGGTGCAGCTCTTGGTTTCGTCGTGGCCCTCATTTTGTCCGTGGCTAGTCATGCATTTTTCTTTAGTTTGGCCGCATTCTTTTTTACGTCATCAAGGGCCACCAAATTTCGGTCGCATATGAAAAGAAAATTTGAAAAGGATTTCAAAGAAGGTAAATAACAACGTATGCATGTATGTATGCATTTATGTATAAAAGAGTTTATTTGAAAAAGTGAAAGTTTTGGCCTAACAACAATAATTATGTTTAGTCAAATTGAAAATTTTTTAGTTTATTCTGATAACCAACTCGTAGAATTTTTAAAAACAATGCACAATTTTAGTGTTTTGGGGGGTCATTGGTTATCTTGAGAGTATTTTTTATACTAACGCTAGACGTTTAATTGCATAGGCACTTGCTTGTCTTTTCAGTGAGGTTTCACTACAGTACAATTAATTATAAAGTCTTACGTTAATTTTTAAGACGATATTTATTTATACATACATGTAACCCATATAATTGTGCAATTTACAAACTATTGATTGAGTTAATAACAATATTTATACAACAACATAATCTCAATGAACAAATAAAATAATAGACTAAGAAATTTCGAATTCCAAACTAGGCGAACTTCATGCATATATTAAATTGTTGACTTAGAACTTATGTAATGTTACTTTTCCTGTTTGGTTATAATTTCTATGTTGTTTTTAATTTTGCGACAATACTTTGGCACATACATTTTTTAATGTAGGCGAAGGTCAACGTAATTGGGTTCAAGTGCTTTGCAATGGTGGCATGGCTACACAATTGGCCATATTATATTTAATTGATGCGGGCAGCAGTGAAAGAACTATTGATTTTCAAAAGGATTATAGAGCTAGTTGGTTGGGCATTGCTGTACTGAGTAAGTTTGTAAAAAGAAAAAATTCAAATTATGTATTATCAAAGCTATGTAATTCTGCAACAATAAATTAGGTGCTTTTGCCTGCTGCAGTGGCGACACTTGGGCCAGTGAATTGGGTTGTGTATTATCATCAAGTGATCCTCTTCTTATAACAACATTCAAACGTGTACCACGAGGCACAAATGGTGGTATTTCGGGAATTGGTTTAGTAGTCAGCTTCCTGGGTGGTTTAGTTGTGGGCTTAGCTTATTATATTACCGTACGTCTGACAACTACAGCTCACATGTTAATGCTTAGTCCAGCACAATGGCCGCTGATATTGTGTGGTGGCATGGCTGGTCTCTGCGGTTCTGTTATCGATTCACTACTAGGGGCGACTTTGCAATACTCCGGCATCGATGAAGATGGTAAAATTGTTGACTGTCCTGGCAAAGGTGTTCGTCACATTAGCGGTTTGCGTATTATTGATAATCATAGTGTTAACTTAATATCTAGTATTGTTACTGGTGTTTGGATGCCTGTATTAGCCATAAAATGTTGGCCGGAAATTTAAGTAATTGATAATTATTTATTTACAAAAAAATACAGGAATCTAAGTTAATCATATTTATATTTCGAGTGCATTTCATTTTGGTGTGTTTAGTATGTAAAATTAGTTGTTGTTTTTGAAACGACTGATGCAATTTAATTATTAAAATTATTGTTACTGGTAAAAAATGTATTGTGTTTTGTAAACATGTTTTAAATAAAGAAAAAATAACAAAATGAAAACTTTATAAACTTCTTAAGTATTCAGTCTTTGGTATTCAGACTGCTTACGGTTAGAGTATTTCGATTGCGGCGAGTACTAGATTAAAGAAAAATGTTGAAATTTTCTTTCATCTAGTACTTGGTGTAGTCGAAATACGCCAACCGTTTTGTGATTGTTTTTTATTGCTGAACTTCGGCGATTTAATTTCTACATATATATGTATGTATGAAAAGTTTTCTAAAAATTGCTCATAGATTCATATTGCGCCATTTTTTTCTATGTCACCTCCTCTTATCGCCCCTATTCGCAAATAGATAAAATTTCTGCAACGAGTTTCATGAAAAATTACTGCTGCCTATTACATTCGCAATTTACTAAAATAGCAAAAAAGAAAAAAAGTTAAAATTTACAGCTTGTTATCCCAAAGCAGTTGAATTTCTATTAATTTTCGCATGGGGGCCAAATTACAGCCAGCATCGATATCGAACAAATTTTCATAAAACTTAATTCTGTTTGTATGGAAATTTCAATCGATATCTAACGCCGTAATTTTTTTATTTAATTTTTTTTATATTCACCCTTATTCAAGCTGTTAACACAATACCAAAAACATTAGAGCTTATTTACTCGCTCTCGAGAACAATTTTGTGCTACTGACAATCTATTTCCGTTCCCCAAGTCCTGGAAAATAGCATGAATATGCCAACAGGAATAAGTTGTTTTTGACAACATGTACACAAGCCCCGACTTGTTGGTGTTGTCTTAATGTGACATCGATGTCTACAACTGGAATAAGGTGGAATTTATTTTTTAATTTTTTCTTTATCGATAAACTTTAAGAGTACATACTTTTTACTATTTGTCCATAACATGGACGTAGTAAATTCGACTTTCTATTTTTTGAGTTTTAAAGATTTTCTCCCCTCAGTATGTCGAATAATAGATTCGCTGAGTAAATATTGTCTGTTTTGCTGGACTTTGGCCGGCTTTAAGGGTTTTCTATTCTTAGTATGTCGAATAGTCGCTTTGCTTTGCCGACCTTTGGCCGGTTTCAAGAATTCTCTCCTCTTGTTATGTCGAATATTGGTTTCTCTTTTTAAATAATGTCCATGGACGTTATTTAGATTTAGATTTAGATTTATTTATTTTCAATTCAGTAATAATAAAGCCTATAGGGCCGAACTATTTATTACGTAAGGGTAACACATAGAAAAACTACACCTTATTAAAATTAGTAGGAATGATACACCAGAAATATTTATTTATATTTTTTACGAACATTATTTCATATTCCATTAATATCTATGGACATTTCTGACTCTCCAGAAACAAATTTTTTTTTACTAAAATCCTATGCTTCTCTGTTTTAGTTTTCCCTATCTTTAAAATTCCTTTCCACAGGTATCACAAAGAGATCATTCCCCTGGACCCAAATGGGCTGGAATAATTTCTTCCTTGCAACAGCAACCTGCTAATCAAACCTAATCTAACATTTTCCGATTCTTAACATTTTGACTGTGCTTCAGTTTTTATAAAAACTCTATTTACGTTCAAAGTAAAGTAGGAAAGGGCGAACGAGCACAGTTTTGTGTTACTACAAAAAGCATGTGCTAAGTCTCCTAGTAATCGGTTGGATAGAAGTACATGAAATATTATAAAAATGTTAAGGGGCATGACCGCGCCCAGTTTTGTTAAAAAAAATCATCTATGTATTGATTTTTCGTAAAACCGAACAAATATAAGTTTAAAAAAGATTTAAACTTAAGTTCGTTGAATTTAATGCTATATTTTGATGGACCTGGTCCCGCCCATTTTTTAAATGTAAAATTCTGTCATTACAAGATCATAAGAAGTGTGCAAAGTTTTACAGAAATCGGTGGTGGGCGTGGTCCCGCCAATTTTTTCGATAATGAAACCAGACATTTTAAGCTATGAAGCAACAAACATAAAAAAATTCAATCGAATTGAGAACCTTCTACTTTTTGAAATTTGGGTTTCCAGTTTGAAGTTTGAGTTCCCATGACAGTCCCGAAGAGCAAAGCTTAACTTAAGTCTCGGTTCGAGGGCCACAGATGGCAGTATATTTACTGACAGCAAGTGGGCAATTAGAGCAATCACAACCGAAAGAGTAGTATTAAGACCGTTTTAGATTCCAAGAACATGATAAACGATTACGCAGTACATGACATCATTCGTCTTGTATGGGTGGCTGCTCACTACGAGGTAATGGGAAATGAACGTGCAAAAGGACTGGCGAAAGAGGCCAGAACGTTACAGACAGTAACTCTAATGAATGCAAAACCTTTCAAGGCAGAGAAGATTGAGTTAAAAAATTTGAGGAAGATGGCCAAGGTCCTATGGGGCGACCCACAGGAAGACAAAACAAGGGGACATTTTTACCGGATTGGAGCTATGTATGACAATCAATTCAGGACATGCATGGAGGACATCGAGACAATGGAGCACTTCCTTTGTCATTGCCTATCTTTCGCCCAGCTGATATCCCGTTCTTTTGGGGAGTTCCTATAAAGGTAATTCACATGAGAGCGTACAACAGGCCTATACTACCTCAGACGTATCGTTCCGGATATCAGCGCAATGGATCCTCTTTTCAACCTAACCTAACCCTAACATAAGTCGCGGTTCACATTGTGAACTTTATCATATCAAGTTTAGCAAGTCAAGACTTGATGTTTTGAAAGAAAGTGAAAAAGAGAATGGAAAAGTTTATGGACTTAACCGTACCCGCCGTGTTTGTTTTTTCCTTTTGTTTTGTCATCCCTAAAACTCTACGAAAACGCAAATTGATGAAATAAACTTGACGCAAACCCTTCTTGTACGAACGTTAACTCAGTTCCAAAAGAAATTTGAACAAAACCAGATCAGCTAAACTTGATGTGTGTGTACCATCACTAACACCTTAGAGGTTTTCATTTAACTTTTTGGGATGAATGTTGTGGCTGAGTGGTAGCAATGCTGGCCTTTCAGTGTAAAGGTCGTGAGTTTGATTTCTGCCATATACTGTGGGTGTTTTTTGCAGACAAGCTAATCGCTTCGGGGGCTGTGTTTGGTAAAAAACTAAATTAATGGAATTAATGGATCTTTTAAAGCTGGTACGAACGGAAAAATGTAAAAGTATATAGACTCCCTAAAGTGGGCCACTTCTCACATACACGAAAGTTTACCCAAGATGTTTCGTTTTAAATACATACACTTAATATATTATGCAAGTTTTTATTTAACTTAGAAATCTGGAATCTTAATCACTAATTGTTGTTTCTTATTTTAAAATCTCTTACAAAAATCTATCACTGTTTTAATTACAAAAAAAACCTTTAAGAAAGTAACCCATCATTCTTTAGAGTTTCTTTGGAAATATAGGTTAATGAAGTAATAAAACGAAATCAATTAAAATAAAATTCCCTCTAAATATAGAAAAATACAAGTCATTAAATTGAGTTTGTTTTTCTGTTAAAGCAAAATAAAAATTTCAATCATAAAACAAATTTTACAGAACATGCAACGAAAATACGAGTAGAACTAAATCAAAACTAAGACTTCAATACAAATTTATAATTTAAGTGACCGATTTCCTTTGGCCACACTATAAAAACCCATGCATTTCACTCTGCAATAAACAGTCAATACCTGTCAACGCACAATGAAGAGCGGAGAATTTAGTAAGCTCTGGTTATTTTCAGTAATATTGAGTAAGTGAATAAAACAAAGAAATTGGTAAATATGTAGGTGAAAAGCCATTAAACAGATTTTATTTGATTAAATCAGTTTGCTGTTACCAACAAATCTGGACAGAAGGGTTGGTTGAAGAATCTACAACTGAAAACAACAGTACTGCAGATAAGCAGGCAGCAAATCACGGCACAAAGCAGCCGAAGGCGGAGCTGAATGCAACTACAATCACTGCTACCACAACCGAATCTGAGTCTGAGGAAGAAGAAATAACAACTTTGCCAGCTGACTTTGATTTAGATGGACGCAGTGCTTTTATTAACAATCAATTTGTGGCCGAGGGTGAAGAGTCCTTGTCGGATATTACGACATCCATAAGCGATCCCGTGCAACTACCAAAGCTAACGATACTAATGACTTCGGATATCAAATCTCAGGACTCTAACAATGATGCAGTTGCACAAACTAGTGATGCCGAGATCCAAAAACTATCGCAAAATCCCATACTTGGCCATGATGTGAATCAATTCGATGAGTATGAAGAGGAGGAAACGGCTGAAATTTCGGAAGGTGCTTCGGAAAGTGATTCCATACCTCAAAATTGTGAAGATACTCAAGAAAGTCTAGAAGATAACGACGAAGGTAATGATCCTGCTGATCAAGAAAACTTGGATAACACTGATGCCAATAATTTGGAACCAAATGAACCCTATGATTCTCATTCTGATTATGAAACACAAACTAATACAAAATCCAACACAAATCAAGAATTATCGTATGAACCAGCTCAATATCCTTATGCAACACATCCAGCACAGCAACAGAATCCCCTCAAACCGGCAACACACTCAAATTTAGTTAAGCAAGATCACACTCAAAGTTACTATGAAAGACAGTATGCAGAGCAGCAACAAGATGGACCTAGTACCAATCAAAATTTTGATCACAAGCCCCACTATAACGTAGAAAAAAGCCCACGACCTTTGTTAAGTAAACCAACTAAGCTAGAAAGTAGTTTTTATAATAAACGCTTATATAATGGCACTCTGTTCCATTATGCCAACACCCTTCCCGAATCATCAAGCTCATTGGAGTTATCAAATTCCCTTAATCCTTCGATCGTGCCAAGTTTATCATATGACAACTCTAAAGTGGAAACATCGCCATTTTCCTCTACATCTGTTTACAGTAAAAAATTTAAAACCATCTCCTCATCTATTCAATATGTTTCAACACCTTTAGCCGATTTAGTATTCAAATACTCGATAGGCATGGCCAAGCATAGCAAAGGGGCAAATAATTCCTCAGAAAATAAACCGCAAATAATAAATGTGCCGTATGAAGTTTATGAAAATATTAAGGAAAAAATGTAACAAAAAGCTTTGATTTTGCAAAGAAGAGTTTAACGGCCCTTTTCACAATGTACAGTTAAAAGCTAACACGGACGCGAAAAAGGACGTAACCAGATCATCTTAATTGTTTTAAACTAGATTTACATAAATAAAGTCAATTGCTTTTTACACTTTTGATTTTAATTATCTTTTTTTTGGTTTGCAGAAAAGATAATCGCCCTTGTTGCAGTTGTCAATATCGACGTAACGTCAATACAATACCAACAAATTGGGGATTGAAATCAACTGTTTGCTATTGAGTGGCTCATGCTATTTTCTAGACCTTAGACAACAGAAAAGTAGACTGTTAATAGAAGAGCTAACGTTTTGGTATTGTATCGACGTGACTTCGATAGATAATTGCAGCACTAGGCTGTTTCATTTCCTCGACGAACAAAGAGACTGTATTATTTTTCTTTTCTTTAGTGAACTGTATTAAATAAATTTTCTTGAAATTTGATATAAAAATTATTTTAATAAATTCCTTACCATGTTTGATTTTATACTTCATTTTTAAAACACAACAGCTCTAAACATATGCCACAGGTTGTTACAACACTTAAAATAACCTACTCGATGTGGTTTTTATTCCATCACCAAATTCCTAATTTTTCGTTGTTGATCGGGGCCGTTACGTTAAAAATTTTCGTCTCAGACTTCTGGAACGAAGTGTAAATCTGTATTTTAATCAGTGGAAGGACACGCCTTCCTTAATTTTCAAAACATATTAAAAGTTTTTGGAATTAATAATACTACTAAATTTCATTACCACCGGTACAAGGAATCGCCCACCTAGGATCGCCTAGGTTAGGAAGGGCGGTGCTGTAACATACATCTAATCGGAGATCCAGTTGGGCTCATTGTGATTCCTTTCTATAAGTACCTGTTAATAAAAATTTAACCCCAATTGTACCCAGAAAACCCCAATTATTCGTCATTAAGTCACTGGATTCCCATGATGAAGAACCTGATATCCTCGCGATATAATTAATGCTCTCATGGAAATGACTGTTTAGCCATCTAACCCTATGGCTTTGCAGCTTCGGTTAATGGTAGATAATTTGTTCAGTGGTTTCTGGTTCCTCTTCATCCTCGCAAAACCTACAGAAATCAGAAGTCCTTAGTCTGAGTGACCAGCCAACGAGCCTATAAATATTCGCATCACCTTCCTATTCATAGCCAGTAGCGGTTTTTTATTTTTTTAATAGGACTAGCACTCAGAGGATGACCCCTTCTCATGCAATGCATAGTGCTAGAACTAGGCAAATAGGTTATGGGGAGGAGGATAGTAGGAATAGTGTCTTTGAACTTTCTAACGTTGAAAGTGACAGAAAAGACTTTCGCAGGTACGGCTAAAAAGAATTCGCTCTATAATGCTGTAATGCGTAGTACAATTTATTGGTAAATTGACCACAGAAAGATGTTCTCTGGTTGAAACACGTGTTGTGCGGATTTCAGGAACAAGTTCCCTAATTTCATTAGAACACATTCCATTGTAGTATCGATACATGCGTCGATGCTCCAATGAATCAAGAGAGCTGGATACTCTACTGTCACCGATGAGTTTCTTCGCCCTCTCCTGTGCGCGGTCGAGCAGCTCCAAACTAGACTTTGAAGCGCCGGCATATACACGAGAGTTGTATTCCATTTTCGGTAGGATATACATAAGTGGTATAAATAGTAAGGATGGGGTGAAGTATGGCTTGCGCCTTCTCAAAAATCCTTGACACTTGAATGCTTCTTTTGAGACTTGAAAAATGTATTAGTCCATCGAACATTACACTGAATTTTCTTCCCAAGAACATCAAGAGCATAAAATCGACCCTATTCGTATGATCCCATTCAGATTTTTTTGTTAAGTGGGAATCTTCCTGAATCAAGTTTTGGCCACATAACCTTCGATACTCTACAATCCTCACCACTTCCCATTGTACGGTTCCTCTTGAACACCATTCAATTACTGAGTTTCCTGTAGTAATGACCCATCGGTAATTAAAATGATCTATCACACATTCCCTCATCTAACGTCAACCCTATTCTGTAATTCCCTCAACACTGCTGTGGCTAGAACCAGACATAATCTGGCGCTAGCTTTGTCCATAAGCAAGTTGAAACTATAAAGCTAAGCTCTTTCTCGCTTCTTTCTCAGTTTTCACTCTTTGCATTAAATCTCATTAAATACCATAATTGTGTGTTAATTTTTTTTTATTAAAGTCTTTAATTTTATGTACGATTATTATTTAAATTCTTTACAATTTCACTTCACTAACAACACCTCTGGCTGTCTCAATGTCCTTGTATACATCTTTAGATTCTTCCATCTTTTCTAACGGCTTATTATCCTTTAATTCTTGTATCAGTAGATGTTCACTTAAAGTCGTAGATTCATCGCGAATATATTCGGCATAAGGTGATATTTCTGTGTGAAATTCTTCTGTTTTTGAAACTTCGTCTGGTCTTCTAAAATATGGACTGCTAGAAAACTTCATTTCTGCATATTTAACTTCTTCGGGATATTGAGTTTTACATTCTTCATAGGGGAAATTATACCAATAACCATGACTTCTACACTTGGCGATATTTAATTTGCATTTATTATAGAAAACCGCTACCTCGGAAGAAGTTTTGCCACAAATCGGCTCATAAGGACCGGAACAGTCATCGTCACAAAGAAAATCTTCTTCAGTTAGAGCATTTTTATTTGAGTTTAAGGCCAATGCATTAAGTTTTAAACAGTCAACATCCTTGCAGGGAAACCAGGCTATGGGTATGGCTAAAAACGGTGGTGACTTAAGGCCGGTAGAATTTTTACCATCAGAATCCAAGGGCAAGAAGGTACGTCTCACATAATAACCATGCTCTTCGCTGGCTACCATGGCATTTTTAGTTTGTGGTGTCAAATTTGAGGAAGAAGACCATTTGGTTTTGGTTTTAGTTTTGTTAGACTCTGAAGAGTCTTCAGAATTTCTGTGATGCTTCCTTTTCTTTGCCTCCACGGTAGTGGAGAAAAGTAATAGTGATACTAGAGAAATGAGAACAACAATTATTTATTTTCAATAGCATTTTAAAAGTACTTTATTTTACCTAAAACCACTGTTAACTGATAAATTCTCATTTTATTTGTATTTGTTTTATTCCAAAAAAATATTTATTTATGTATTTTTACAACCAACTAAAGATCGTTGATGCAGATCTTTCTACGTATTTTAAGCAACTGTTTGAGTTGGCTTAAAAATTCTTTGATTTTCTTCAAAGAATAAAATGAAAGTTTTATTGTTTGAACAAGACTGCAGCTTGAAAAACAAGTTCCTGTTTGTTGCTTTCACAGTGGCAAAAGTTGTTGGTCAGTACCAAAGCTTGTTAACTTTTTCATGCACATTTATCTACATACGAGTACATGTACCCGTGCCTTGCATCTTCCACTCCCTTATAGTTTCTTAAGTTATAAGTTGTTAAACAAGTTTTCGAAATAGGGTCATATGAAATTGCTGGGTGTGAAATTAACACTGCCAGCCAACCGACAACCAACCAGGGCATTTTAACTTGCAGGCCATCATAAGTAATCCAATTAATGAAAGATGTTCTTGTTGTTATAAATTTTACATTAAATTGAATATATCATCTTGATAATGCATACAATAAATCAATTAGCGGTTAAAAAAGGGAAATCGCAACTCATCTTTAAATGTACGAGTATTATATTGATTGATCTATAAAATTTGAAAAAGAGTTAATAATTTTAACCTACGGTATTGGGAATTTTTTTTATTTAAATTAAGTAATTAAATTTAAAATTGTATAGAAAGTGGTTTGAAATGAAATGGGAATATAAAAATTAATTATACAATGATTATTTGCATTAGTTTGATAAAGAAACATAGA
The DNA here is from genome assembly GCA_949987645.1 of Tachina grossa. Lineage (NCBI taxonomy): Eukaryota > Metazoa > Arthropoda > Insecta > Diptera > Tachinidae > Tachina > Tachina grossa. The sequence goes on from OX465276.1 coordinate 152,761,409, forward strand.
CCACTTTCCAACCAAACGGCCAGAGAGTCTAGTGGCACATCCTATATTAGTTATCTGTTTACCACAAACTTTAAAGGTATTAACTCTTATAAGGAAAATCAAAACTGCAGAGTTAAAAAAAAATATATCAACACCCGCATAGAAAACTGTTTTTCACAAATGATTAAAATTTGCCAGCGTCTAAAAAAGAAAATGGAAGATTATCAGAGCAAATTTTTTGTTCAGTCAAACAACAGTACAAAACTATATATTTCTCTTCAGTCGTAAAGCATCCCTGGCCTGAAGAGCAGCTCTCACGTTATCATAATTATTTCTCAAGTGCAATCAGGCTTTTGTTCGTTGTTTCACTATTGAAAGTTTTGCTTCTCACTCGCACTTGTTAATGGTTATCTCAACTAACTATATCGCTTACAGTTATTGTAATTGGAATTTTCCACTATCAAGTGTAAATGTGTTTAATAAGATTTATACCGGTGGAGACCACAAGAAACTCCCGTAGTGGATCTTGGAAATTAGTACTTTCCATACGAAAGTATGGGTCGTTTGCAACTCCTAAAAAAAGCTCCTAAACGCGGTATGCTTAGAGTTATAATTTTGTTTTAATACATGTATTTTTTATTGTATCTTCAAATATGAACTAACAATATGTATTCAAATCTTAAATCTAGAAAATAATTATTAGGCCCGACCACTGTCGGACATAAACTTAGTGATAGTTATAAATAATACATAAGTAGTGATAATCAAAAAGGAAAAAAAAGTATTTTCAAGTAGTCCCATCTAGAGTGTTGAGTATAAGAGCCCTTGTGTCCCTCTTTTTTAGGCGGATGTGTCCAGTAAAGTTCAAAATATTACGAGCAAGCGGATTAGAATGTGATTCGAGTTTAGTTAAATATTTGCCTGCGTACTTTGCAATTTCTTCAATCACTAGTGGCATATTCAAATCACGATGTATATTTGAATTTTTGATGTACCATGGAGCCGAAGTTATCATACGTAAAATTTTGTTTTGCCTTCGTTGGATTCTCTCGACATTGGAAGCTGAAGCAGTGCCCCATAGTTGAATTCCGTAGCACCATATAGGTTTCAAAAGTGACTTGTATATCAAAAGTTTCCAGTCTAGACTGAGAGTTGAATTTCTACCAATCATCCAATGTACCTGAGCTAATTTTAGTTTCATTTGTGTTAGTTTAGAATCAATCTGTTGTTTCCATGTAAGCCGTCGATCAAGGTGTATACCAAGGTATTTTACATGTGAATGTTGAGGAACAATTTGATTATTGATTCTAATGGGGGAACAAGTATCTTTTCGTAGAGTAAATGTTACATGCGCACACTTCTGCTCATTTACTTTAATTCTATATAACTTTGACCATAGTTCCAGTTGGGTAATATGTTCCTGAAGATATCGGGATGCCTCGTGAGGGTTTTCGTGCATGCTAAAGAATGCTGTATCATCGGCAAAAGTAGATGTATGGATTTTAGTGCTAACAGGCATATCACAAGTATAAATCAGATACAAAACTGGTCCCAGTATACTCCCCTGTGGCACACCGGCAGATATAGATTCGGGAACATTCATGAAGTCTCCTTCCACAACAACGAATTTCCGGGATAGAATATAACTTTCCAACAGTCTTAGAAAATTTATTGGTAGATGTCTTCAATTTTAAAATTAGGCCTTCGTGCCATACTTTATCAAATGCCTGAGAAACATCAATAAAGAGAGTAGAACAATACTTCTTTTCTTCAAATGTTCTTCTTATAACTTGAACCAATCTATGCGTTTGTTCAATGGTACTATGCTGACTTTTAAAACCAAATTGATGGTCCGGTATGCACCCACTATCAGTTAGAATTGGGGATAATTTTGTCATGAGCAGCTTTTCGAAAAGCTTTGATATTGTTGATAGTAAACTTATTGGTCTGTAGGACTCAGCTTTAGTAAGATCTTTGCCCGGCTTTGGAATCATTTTGACCTTGGCAAGCTTCCAGCTGTGTGGATAATACTCTAGTCGTAATATGGCATTAAAAATAAATAGTAAGATTCTAGTTGCAGTGCGAGGCAGATTCATCAGGATCTTGTTACTAATACCATCAATACCTGGAGCTTTCTTCGGGTTGAGCTCAGCAATTAGTTTATGTATTTACATCACGCATCTTAAACTTTAAGGGTCGAGGGGGAAGAGCAACTACACTCGGCAAATCCGCGACACCAATACATGTATTTGGGGTAAATACGGATTTTAAATGCTCAGCAAATATTTTACCTTTTTCAGTATCGCTTCTTGCCCAATCACCGGTCGAAGTGCTCAGAGGTGGTTTAAACTCAACGGGTCTTTTAAGCTTTTTAGCAGCGCGCCACAAAGAGAAATTAGATGCTGGTGTGACATCAAGACCTTCCAGATAATTTTTAAAAGATGCAGTTTTCTCAGATGCAAGCAACTCTTGGAGTCGTTTCGTGCACTCTTTAAATCTAATTTCAATGTCTGAAGAATAAATTTTATTAAAACCAGTCTGCGGATGGGAGGTAGTGGCATGTTCAGCAGCCTGTTTAATATTCTCGTTGAGATTGGCAATGTTAGATTCAATATCATTTGGTGTTCTTAGCTTAATATTTTCCGTACAATGACTACTACGGTATTTTTTTGAACCCCAGCCAATTAACACGATTTATCATCTTCATATATGGATGAGGTAAGTCACTTCTTAGTGGGCTACAGATTGTAACGATCGTGGGAGAGTGATCGGACGAGAGATCTAGGGAAGCTTCAACGTGAATTAATTCCCTAGAAATACTTTTTATGACGCCAAAGTCTACAACGTCCGGAATTTTTCGTACGTCAGCAGGCCAGTAAGTGGGCTCCCCACTCGAAATAATATCCAAGACCATTTTTGAAATTGTGTTGAACAACGCCCTACCTCTAGGCGTAATAAGACGCGAACCCCAGAAGGTCCAAGAGATTTGTAGAATTTCTCGTATTGATCCTCAGTGATTGAAAATCTAGGAGGGGAGTAAATTGAAGATATCAAAAAATTTGAACAAAAATTCTCAATGCAAATGTTTGTTGCTTGTAGATGTTCTTCACAAATGTTGTCAAGAATATAGTGCTTGAGTCTTGACTTTATTATAATTGCTGATCCACCGCATGCTCTCCCTCTAGGGTCCTTTGTATATATGCTTAGAATTATGACTGCATTTTTGTGTATGGTCATTCGAGTCGTATGGTAGTTGTGGACATTAATGCGAATGCTATATATATATATATATATATATATTATATTAGATCCTTTAGTTTCTACAGGGAGCATAGGACATCAATTGAGGTTTCCGTAATCAGTTAGTTTAAGATGAGCAGCTGATTGGGCTACCGTATTCGATCCTGGAACTGCTGCTGCCAGCATGGCGGGCTGGCTTAGAAGCCTTATCTGACGCCCGCTTCCAGCCGCCTCTAACTTGGGGAACAGTCGCTGGCAGCACAGTAGGTGGCTATTGCTTATTTGAAGATGCCAATCACTCGCCTTGATGCTTCAAGTATCGTAGGCACTCAGAATTTGTGAGGAGTCCAGCGCCACCCGGAAACCCTCTGAGACTTTCCACTCGGAATTGCTGATTGTCCGCGACTACTTTAGCAGCTACTCCGAATATCTACGAAGCTTTCCACTATCCACAACCTGTGGACGTGCCCGGTAGTATTCAGCTGTGCTTCCTTTCACTTGGGGTGCGACTGCTGACATGCTCTTTTTTATTTCCAATAATGTTTATAAAATTTCATTTAATTGAAAAAATATGGTGAATACTTTCACCAATAATTTAATAATGCTGAGCTGATCCTATATTCATAAAATATTGGCAAATACTGGTTAAAATATGTTAAAAACGTAAAACAGGAACTGAAAGGAGTTATATTTTTAGTTCAAAGCTCAGCACGTTTTTTAAGGCAAATACTCATAGAAGCGCATATGCGCAGGAGAAAATTGTGTGTTTGATATGGTCTGTACAACTATGTTATGTTCATCGCAGAAATGTATGGTTGCGCAATGGATTGTCACTTAGCGCAATCGCTGTCTACACGTAGGAAATTTCATGGACGCAATCAAATTTGACAACTGCCGCAATCGATATTGCTCGTGAAGATCCACTGTAAAGGGGTCCCATAAAAAATTTAACTTTTTCAAATTCTCTGATACGATTCTAACTGTCCCAAGGGTGGCCCTTACGTGATATCATCACACATACTGTTTTACACATGTGACTATGAGGACGTCACCGTATAGTGTTCTTAAGCAAACTTTGAAAATAGTTATTCCTGGCTTCGCAGGAGAGGAATTATAGTATAATGTAGAACACCCTGTAAGGCATCCTCCAATACCGTAATGCAACAACAAATAGAAAAGTGCCTGGTTAGCCATGATCGACCATTAACCACCATATGTCGCATACTACACATTTAAGATCTTTCTCCCAGCAACCACAGTCATTACGTGTGCTCCTTCGAGCTCAACGCCACGCTTTCTACTGGATGAAACCTGACCAATCACCGGAAGCAGCATAGTCTCCTTACTGGGGTTCCGAAAGAAGTGTGCAGACAGGCACCGTTCCAGACTTATTTCCAAATCGCAAGCATAATATCTTAAACCTCATGGGGTTAGAATGAAGTCCGCCGGCGGCTTTCGGTCACAAGAACGATATCGCCATTTTTGTCATCTTCGATTAAACCTCCAGAGGTGGGTTAGATGTTAACCCAATAGTGTCCATGGTGCCAGTAATAAGCTACTGGTCAAACGTCGAATTTTCTCCCTGAAAGACTTCACTTCTATGGTCTTTTGAACTCAGGGCAATTTAAGATGGTATTGAACTTTTACCAGGCAATTACAAAGCTACTTCCTTAAATAAATGTGTGCACATCCGTTGCACTGTTATTTTAGAGATTGTGTGTTAAAGGCAACACCTGCAAAAGAAAAGTTATCCAGACTGGGAACTGCGGAATTGTCTCACCCGTTACCGCCAAGTGATACCCTTTTGCGAACTAGAGATGTCAAATGTATAACCGTCCTGCAATACTTTTTCAAATCTAAAACTTTCGCAGAACTACATACTTCTCTTTTATTTTTTTAATTCTCAAGGTGGCCGCCAAAAAACCACAAAATATACTATCATCAATCAAAGTAACTTTAAATGTTTCATAAAACAAAAACTGTAGAAATGAGAAAAGATGTTCAAATCTAAAAAAAAGTTTCACTAGAATTTAAACAATGTGCTAAACATTTTAAAAGTTGTTTGATATGGACAAACATTTGTCTTTTAATATTTTAAATAATCTAATTATGATTAATCTCTTTCGTCTTTATTTGTCACTTAAAGAGTGGCCCAATTTTATAATTTACTGTCATTATATTGAAATTTAACCACAAATAACTTTTATACCTTTAATCTTTAATCTGATAATTATACTTTCGAAAATACAATAATTCTCAGAAACTCAAAAGCATCTTTTTTAAGAAAAGACATAATATTGATTAACAAACATAATTTAACAAACAATTTAGTGGAAAGTAGATTTAATATAAAAAGTCTTGACATTGATGGGATATTATGTAGTCTGACAAAATGTTTTCAAGTGTTAAATTATTGGGTAAGTTTTTCTTTTAAACGGAATGAAAAGGAATGCTTGAATTTCTTACCGAAATCCTTTAAATGTTTAGTGATTTTCCTGCTGGCTTTTGCATGCTGTCAAGGCTCTAGTGTAAAATTAATAAAACATGCTCGCTCAAATGGCAACACGGACAATTCTCCCCAAGTTGTTTATTATTCTCAAAGTGCTGACCATCATTTAAAAAAAGATAAGCCCAAGGAGCCTCAAATTATTGAGGAAGATTTTGAAGAAGCCGACGAACAGCAGGAAAATGATGCACGCAAAGTTCCAGATTATTTGTATCCTGCAACTGTGCCCTTGATGAAGGAAAATGTTAAACTCATGATGCCACCAATGCCTAATTATGCAATGTATGGTTTGGAAAATCGTTTGGCTTTGAATGATTTGGAGACTTCCTCCAACTACTGGAATACGCAACATATGCCTTGGGCTAATCCAAATTTGCTATTTGGTTTAAATTTAAATGCTAACACTGGTTTGTATGGCGATAAAAGGCCTTCGAAGAAGCCAACAACTGAAAAAGAAGAACCAAACCCAATGCCCATGCAGCCAACCGCCATTTTGCCGTTGATCATAGCTGGCCCACCAGGACCGCCAGGCCCACCTGGACCACCCGGACCTCAAGGACCTGTTGGCAGAATGGGAGCTCAGGGTAAGACTGGACCTCAAGGTCCTGCAGGCCCTCCTGGACCTCCTGGTGCTGGAAGTGCCTCAAATAATGCTTACGCTGCCTTAGGACAAAATCATGGTGTTTGGTATAGTGGAGGCAAGCCACTAATACCTATTTTACAGCCAAACGGTAACAATTACAACAACAATGAATAATAAATATTTAATATTGAATACAAAAGTGTTCTTAGTTTCTTTGAGTTCTCAATGAAGTGGGAATGAAATATTCTTTTTTTTTTGGAAAAACTCAAAGCCTTGTTTGTTGGGAATCGAAACATCAACTTTAGAAGTGACTATACTAACTACTAATTCGAAAAGGAAAGCCCTAATGCGGTTATATTACACTAGTTTTTTTTTGTGGAACGATTTTCCGGTTTGCGCCATTTTCAGTGATGCGCCATTTTCAGTGATCTACACTGAAAAAAAACCTTTGTGAAAATATTGATGTAAATACCCGTACATGTCAAATGGTGTATTGCGCTTGGATTACAATTAAAAATTCAAAGAGAGAATTGGGTCGGTATTTCGGGGTTTTGGGAATGCAATTTTTGAATTTTTAGTTATGTTGTAAACTAATCTGTGATCATAAGTAATGACAGGAGCATTTACTTTCTTTTTAAAGCACTTGCTTAAGTTAACACAAAATAAACTTTCGCAGATCGACAAAGAAATTTTCAGGACATATGTAACTGTAGTAGAAGCAACTTCAGAAGATGTGAAAGCCTTGTGTCAACTGGCCAAAGAAAATAAAAGATAAAAAAAGAAGCTTATAACGATTTTTGAAGGCAACCTCGAACCGTAGGTATCACTTGTGTTCATACTGAACTATGTAAAGTAAGAAGAGTTTGAGAAACTCTCATAATACGATATTATTCCATAGCCAGGCGTTTCTAAAAATCCTTTCATATAAGGTACGGAACATGCTCTAATTTATAATGTCTTGTCATTGAGAAGCTACGAGAATTATTCCCATTTTAAGCCCAGACCATTTTTATGTTAGTTGGTCATTGATCATGTCGCTTATACGGGGACACTCTGGAAAAATATGACTGAAAATATGTAACTTCTTCTAAAAAGGAGGTAGAAAGGTTTGTCCACAGTGGACATTTCCCTCATAGAACTTGAAGTGAGATTTTTTCAATAAGTTATATTTTTTGAAGAGTTTCTAAAAAATTTCACAAATTCACAATTCAGATATACAGTAAATGCAGTTTAATGATATGGTTTGTTGTCTTTATTTTCCACTAGGTTTGATTCGCTGAGCAAAAGGGATTTGGCCACAGTGAACATTTATATAATTTATAAAATTTATATTTATTTCGATACAAAATGCTTACCATATAAAAAAAATCGATGTTCTCTAAAATCCTTTCATATAAGGTCCGGACCAGACTCTAATGCTTGCTTTATAATGTTTTGTCACTGAGAAGCTATTGAGCTTTGAGCCCAGACCATTTTTATGTTAGTTGCTCACTAATCATGTCACTAATATCAAGAATTTTCAACGCCAAAAAAAGGAAGTTTGGCTTGCATAAGAGAGGTCACTGAGAGAACTGTCCTTTTATAAGGACAATCCGGGATTGTAGTAGACGCCAGCTACGACCGATTGGTTAATAGTTTTCTTTTGGGTTTTTTGTTGGCCAAACTATCTCTTGTTGATGAGTAACGAGATTCTTTCTTGGATCCTCGGTGTCTTGTTTTATTCAACAAATGTTGTTCTAAGATTTCATACGAGAAACTGCGACAACTTCTAATACTTTAGTAAGGAGATTTTTGTTCCTGCCTGTCATTCGTGGCTCAAGAAGCTTAAGATTTTCGATTTCATAGCATCACAAGCAAACACCTCTTTCCAGGACTTAAGACGAAGGACCATAAACAAGTATGTAAACATCATTTAATATGCTGTGAATTTCTCTCAAATCTAAGCAAATGTAAATAATGTTTCAATGTTCCAAAAACTTTCTTTCTTACTAAGAAATTGCTAGAAAAGTGAAAGTTGTTGTCAGTAATATTAAAAAATTCAAAACACTTTATAATTTTGAAATATTCTATATATTTTTTTGTAATAAATAATAAATAAATTTAACTAACTAAATAATAAAATTAACAATTTAGAAAACGACTAAGAGCTTAACTAAGGTTTTTTTATGCTGGCATCCTCCTCAGGCTTTTTCTCTGGCTGTGACAATTCTTGTTGAACAGAAGTTGCCTTATCAGTAGTAGATTCTGCAACAAGGGTACTATCATTATTGCCACTGATTTCGTTAACAGTTTCTTTTTCCACTTCAGGAATAACTGTTGTAGATTCAGCTTCAGCTTCATCCTCATCATCGTCATCGCCTATGACCTGTTCAATAGTTTGTTGCAGAAAATGTTCGAATAATTGGAAATATTGTTGAGCACTGGTGGCTACCTGTTGGCTATTGGACAACTCGGTCACTTTCTTGATAGCATCGCGTATTAAAATCAAAACAGAGGTGTTGGGAGCGACTGTGCTGGAGGATGTAATGGGGGCGATAGAAGAGCTGGGTTCTCTTTCAGAACTTTCCTCAATTTCATTATTGTTAACAGCTTCAGAAACTTCACGTCTGAGTCTGCGTCCAAAATATTCATCATCATCTTCCTCAAAATGTTCTTCGTTTTCTTCATCACTTCCCTCATGGGAATCGCCTATGGATTGCTCATAAGCCTGTTGGCGTGTTATGACATCTTGATGTTGTGATTCGGCATCATCTTCCTCATCATCTTCGTCAGAATCATCGCCCGAATCATCTTCGTCATATGCCTGGCGAGCACTTCTCACATTAGCCTCTATGCCTTCATAATCTAATTTGTGAACTATTGCACTTTTGTTTTCAGCTGCTCCGCGTAAAGTGGCTGCTTCCAATGAAGCATTAAGACAAATAATGGCACACAACACCAACAAAATTTTGCACTTCATATTTTTTATATAATTTAATTTTTTTGATCGCAACTCGTTCTTTTTACTCCCACAGTTTAAATTATTTAACTGAGTATAAACATTTATACGTATTGGCCTTTTATAGGTTTTTCTTTCTTTCTTCTCAGCCAAAAACGTAAAAAAAGATGAGAAAAAATACATGCATACAAAGTTGTTGAAGAAATTAACAACTAATAAAGATCATTATGATCATTTCAATGATGATGGAGCAAAATAAAAATGAAAGTAAAAACAAATTTTTATGCATCTGCGACGCTTTTACCACAAAAATTAAATAGTACAAACAAAACAAAAATCCATATTCATATTTTTGTTTGCTTTATTTTTAATATTTTTTTAAAGTTTTTATGAATTTTTATTTTTATTATCGATCGCTACTGTCATCACCTCTTTTAGTCATCGTGATCGGCATTGTGATATGAAATTGTTATTGCAAAGATTTATTTTTATTACTTTTCACTCTCTTGTTGAATTGTTCAACCAACGTTATCCAGAAATACAGAAAAAATGCTCTTATTTTTGTTCATTCAGCAATGGTTCAAATATAAAGGAAGGCGATTTATAAACCTGCTCAAGAAAGAAAGCTTTATTAATTGAATTCAATTGTTTCATTAGAGTCTAACGTGTTAGATTCGAATAACATTAATAGTTTGTTTGTTGTAATAATGTTGAATTAGAAGAACTTTTGTAAAAAAAAATTAAACCGAGTTTGAATAGTATTATAGGTAACACATACATATAAAAATGTTTTATTTAACTGAATCTAAATTATTTTTAACTCTTAAGTGCTTATTTTTGAAGTCAGTTTAATTTGTTTTACAAAAGTTTTATATTTGCATTTCCAGTGCCAGTTTCATATATCTAAGGGCGTGGGCACTCCCAATTTGGTAAATGTTAGTGTCCGCCCCCTTTCTGAATTCACAGTTCAAGGTGTGTGCCAAGTTTCGTATAAATCAATCATGGAGAAGCACGATCTTTAAGCACAAAATGATGTCAAACTAACAGGCGAAATTTTTGTCAAGTTTCGTGGGAATTGGATAAGTAGAAGTACATATAATTTAATACTAAGCATTTATAGACGTGGCCCGCCTACTTTTTTTTAACACAACATTATATATTCTTCAGAGCTCAAAGCGTCAAGTGCCAAGTTTTGTAAAAATAACTAAAGTAGAAGCCGTGAAATATAATATTAAATTTTAGTGAGCTTGGCTCTGCCAAAGCATGTGAAATATAATATTAAGTTTTAAAGGGTGTGGCTCTGCCTATTTTTTTATTTATCTTTGCGGGAGTCTAATATGTTGGCTAAGTTTCGTAGGAATCGGATAACTAAGATATCATAAAATCAAAAAAATGAGTGGGCGTATTTCCGCCCGCATTTTTTACAAGGGAACGAAATGGAAGCTATACCTACTCAGACAAAAAATTAGTTTTTAATATCGGACTAAAAGGCACTGAGTTATGAAATAAAAAATCCCAAAAAAAATATAGAAGAATTGATAAACTCCTCATTTTTTGTTGAAGTCGGTTAAAAATTTCCTCAAATTGCAATAGGGACGATTTCTCAAATTTCACTTGCTCGAGTTGCGGGTCTAGAGAAATCCTTGCGCACTCATGCTCATGCATGTCTCTGAAGATATAAAATTCCAAATTTGTAACACAAATTGGTGAGAATCGAAACATGACATTAATAAACTTACTTTTCAAAACTGTAATCGATTAGCGTTTATCAGTTTCTACATCACTGAACACAATTTCATTTCATTTGACGTGCAACAAAAGCTTGTGTCTCCGACTTTCTTATGATAATTTTTATTGAAAATATTGTTTGTTTTTTTTATTTTTATTTGTGTGAAGCTCGAACAAAAGGCTTTCAATTGTTAAGCCCTTTTTTAAGTTGTTTTTTAATTTTCTTAAGCAATTTTTTACTCATCTAGCATGTGCTTATTTTATGAAAACGAATTTCCATTGAAAAAGTTCATTAAAAAAAACTCATATAAAATGTTATATAACACTTTATTAGCGTTTGAAACTAGAAGCGCTTTAAATGAACACAAGATGTGTACGAATAAATCAAAGAGCTAGTTTGAAATTAACAACAGATTGTTATTAGTGGCTTTAGAGATGCTTTTATTGACTATAATAATGACTTTGTTTAAAATACACAAACAGTCTCGCCATAAGACCACAATTATAATATACGCGTCAAAGTGATAAGTTCACTTTGTAATTTTTTGTTTGTTTAGTGGGTAATAAAAGCGGGAGTTAATGTGTTTAATAAGGACGTATGTAAATAACACCCTTCCCTCACTGTGAATGAAGTCGTCGATGTAACTTCAAAGCAACAGTTAATATTATTGCTTGTCTTCTCTTTACAGGCAACAATTGGCTCTTGTTGACAATCTTTTACTAATCTCTAAAGCCTAGTACTCTGTTCGAAGTTGTGAAAAATTTTCAGCAACATTGATTATTTCCCGTGAAAAATTTGACACGTAACAAGTGATGACCATATTAATTTTTCGAAAAAAAATTTCGTTTTTATTGGTTAAAAGTATGAAACATTGATCGACTTTTTTAAACAAAATTATCAGCTGTCAATATTTCGCACGAAATAAATGCCACTTACATTATTTCACAGATGGCAAGAAAATGTTGCCAGATACATTTCATAAGTTTTTCACGAATTGAACAGAGTACAACTTTTGCCACATTATTTCATATAAATTTCATGTAAAATTTTTTATATGGATTATGTCAAAATTTCGCGTGAAATTTTGAGCAGAGTACCAGGCTTAAGAAACATGTTCATATAAGTCAATTGTTGTCGACAAAGAACAGACAAGTGAACACATTTTCTGTCGTCTTGATGTGACGTTGACGACGCCATTCACTATAAAGGGGACTATATATAACAAAATCAACTTTTTTCCAAAATAAGGTTTTAGTATCTGATCTCGGCAGAGGTGACCAAGAAAAAATATAAGCACGTGCATCGGCTTTTTGAAAGTTTACGTCTGAAGTTGTTATTAGTGTTGGTGGGGGGGGGGGGGGGGGGTTGATATTAAGCTTTCCATAAAATTTTTGCACTTTAGGCTAAACAAGTGGCAACAAGTCGCGATGTTGTTTTAATAAAAAGAAAGCGTCCCTATTACTTTTACGCGCGGTCTATTTACCTTTGAATAACAGTTATATGACTTTCGTTTCTTTTTTCTTAATTTAAGTACCGGTTTAAAGTTGTTTATGTTATTTTACAATATTTACTTATTCGATTTCTTAATTTTCTACTTGAGTAGAAATAAGTTACTGTTGTTAATCATTAGCGCGTAGATGATGAGAGTTTACACATTTTACCGCTTTAGCAAAAAAATGTTTGTAATGTTTTCAGGTTTGTATCGTCTCTATAGAGATTATTTTATAGTCTAATAAAAAATTAAAGGGTCAACTACCGGTAATTAATTTAGTGTTTAATTTAAGTTTTGTTTAAAGCTTTTATGACACAACATACATTTTGTAAATCTACTTATTATATAGGCTAGGAGACATTTGGGCTTAATGTGAGTATGTATGTTGTTTACATTAGTAAAGAATTAAAGTTGTATTTCTGCAATGTTACTTGAAAAAAATTCGCCTTTTATATTATGATATAAAAATCGACAAAGCTCTGATGTAATTTGACAAACGAACTGCATAGCCTTTCAGGCAGAGATATGTATATGTAAGGATTTTGGAGAGTAACATCTCTCCCAAAAGCCATAAGGTATTAAAGCCCCGATGTTTGTAGGTTTGTTCATACTTACTTCATGTTTTATCTACAATACATTTGGTAAAATAAATTATGTAGTTATAAAAAAAAGACAATAAAAATGTTTTTATTGGCAGTGAAATTTAGATTTACTTATTTCAGTTAAAAAAGAAAAGAAAGAAATCAAAATCAACTTCAATTAATTTTTTATAAATTGACGAAGTTTTCAATAACAAAAGTTAGTTCAAATAACTAAAATGAGGTTGGCAGTTGCAGCAACAATGTGCTTAGGTTGGTGAGAATTAAAGTAAATTTTGTTACAATAAAAAAAGAAAATCTTTCTTAGTTTTATTTGTGAATTATGAAATAAGTTCTAGTAAACCAATTACCAATATAAAATCCACGCAGTTGAAGCCACTTAAACACACAATCGAGGCAAGACAATTTCAAACTCCAGATGATGAATACTTTTATGATGATGAGCAAGAACAACACCAGCAGCAAGAAGTTGAAACACGGCAGCCGTTAAGTGAACTAAATTATGATGGTGCTAAAACACACGATGAGTTTTTAAGTGATGAAAATGATTTTGAGAGCGAGAGCGCGGAACTCGATGACGAGGAAGATGAGGATGAATCTCCACAGCTTTTAAGTCATGCTAATGGCAAAAAGCCACGAAATTCTGAAGAGGAACAAAATGGTGACTATAATCAGTCCGACGAGCAGAAAGATTATGAGGAAGCGAAAGAAGAGGAGGAGGAGGAGGAGGAAGAGGAAGATGATGATGATGTCGTGGAAAATGAGGACGAAGTATTACGTTTTATGGAAAATAGTGCCTTACTAAGCAATCTATTCGATATACTCTGAAAGTATTATGATTTTTATAGTTCAATGAACTATTAATTTCTTTTTATTTAAGTTAAATTATTTATAGTTAAATTATTTATGCTTTACTTTCCACCAAAATAAAATCTAAAGTTTTTAATTGTTTCCATGGAAGCAAACTTGCTTCTACTTATTTTCACGGGTATATAGTGTCTTGAGGAAATTACTGCGATGACGATTACTTTGTCGGATGCCAGTGCCCTCCTCATGGTCCTTCAGATGGCTTGTTGCTACTGCATTAGAGCTTGTGGTTTTTGATCTGTCTACACTATCGGTTGCTTTTATTTCACTGGGTAACGTTAAGGTAATATTGTGTCCATTTATTGTTAGAGAAAGCGGTAAACTGGACTGGCTATTTATAACTATGGGTATGGTGATATAAGTAGTTGCTAAAGACTGTTGCACGGCATCGGGTTTGATTTCGTCAAGCTGCTATAAAGTAAAAGAAAAATAAAATGAGTTTAATAAATAATTTTTTTTACTACAACTATACAAAATGAACCACAATAGATGGATTTTTTATATTGAAATAAAAAGAAAATTTTCTTATTTTATTATTGTCTTCAATACAAGTTGCCGATCGAATGTTTTCTTCTGTCGAGATCGCGGAACAGACCATAAGAAAAATCGTGTCCCCATGACCACTAACAATTTTATTAAAGATTATTTACAGAATTCTTATGTGGTTATGATTTTCAAATTTCGTTTTGTAGTGAACCATGATTACATTCCTTTATAAACACAACAGTACATGTATTCATTATTTTAAAGGCATGCATATTAATAACTAAAAGAATATCAAATATCATTTGCATGTGCAGCGGTCAGAATACACTTGACAATTTCTTTTGTTCCGCCAGCCGCTATATTAATATTTAAAATATTGAAGCAATGCATGTATGTATGTATAATTGTTTTTGTAAACATACCGTACATTGTTGTGTGTGGCGCACTTAACCTTCCACGATGGGAAAATAATTTATTGTTTTAAATAGATCATATAACATTTTACTTTCCCATGAAAATTTTAAATTTAAATTAAAAACCACTCAATCCTAAATTTTGGATAGCGCCTAAAATTTATGATGGACTGGTAAAATGTATGTTAAGTAGGCATAAGAATAGAAATAAGATATTGAGTGCATTTTAGCAAATCAATCATTTATGCAATCTACGTTATTCTCATAAGTAGTATATAAGACATAAAATTTTATTAATACAGAAAATATCAACTTGAACATTCTATGAGCTCTCACCGAAGAGATCTGGAAACAAATAAAGTTCAATTCATTAAATTATCAAAAGAGTTTTTTTTTTATTAATTTTTACAGTTTAATGTTTTTAGTTTTTGGAGAAATACTCGTATATTATTTTGTATAAAAATTATTCGCTTAAGTTTTTTGTAAACAAATTTATGTAGAAATTCAAATTTTAACTTCTCTCTATTTTTTTTAATACATGTATTTATTTATTGTATCTTCTCTATAAAATAGAGAAAGTTACTGATTTCCCCACTATTTTTGAAAGTTAAGTTTGCAACAAACCTTGACGTTTTAAGGTCAGGGAAATATATTCTAAATATTTTTAGAATGATATCAGTGTGTGTGCGTGTGTGCGCAATTGATAGAGATCGCTCGAGTTTGAGCTTGGAGGCCTGCAGGGCATACATACATATATTTTTATTTCAGTATATACCAGAATTTGTACTTACAATTCTCTTAACTTCTGATTTTTTTAAAAAGCTCCATGGTGTCGCCCCCTCTTTATTAATTTCTCTATATTCTTCATCTGTCAAATCGGGCATATGATGTTCAGGTGGTAAAAAGTCAATTTCAAAATCTTTTCCCTCTTCGGATTGTGAATGAATTTCCTCTATATCGATAACTTTCAACTCAGTATTATCTAAGACATTCGGTACTTCCAATAAATCTTTATTATTACGGTCTATGTCTTCTGTTTTTGAAGAATTATGTAATGGAAGAAGAGAAACTGCTTCCAATTCTATTTTCATGGTTTTTGGTATTACTTCAATTGTATTGGACTCGGCTATGTTTGCTGATGTTGTAACTGTTTCCATATCGGAAGAGGATTCTAATTTTGTTGGCAGTGCTAGACATGTAGAGCAGATGGTAAATAGTAGGAGCGCTGAAATTAAAAGTTATATAAGTCAAAATGCTTAAAAAAAAAAAAAAAAAATAAAATAAGCACAAAAGCCTTTTTTCTTACTAATTTCATTTAGAAATTCAAAACTCATAATACTTTTTTATGTTTACACGGGGATCAATTCTGTCATTTGAAACGAAAGGAAATGCTCTCGAATTTGCATGTAATTAACATATAAATTCGAAAGTTTTTCCTTTCGTTTCAAATTACAGAGTAAACTCCCTGGTTATATCACTAAAAGTACGGGTAAAGTAACAGTAGGATAGCTTGCGAAATAGATGGTGTTAAATAAATTATCCCAAACCGTTCGTTAGATCTAGTTGATGTAATATGTGGACTACTGGCATTATGTGGAAATACAAATAGTGCAGTGAAAATCTCTCGAGCCTCGTAATTTCTTTAAAGATTCATTTAGCTACTTGTCTATTTTTTTCTACTTGGTGCCATCATTCGAGACAACATAAATCACTTAATAGTCTGTTTGCTTATGGTCCTTCGAACCGTGCAATTGTTGCAAACTCTGAAGATGCAATGACACACCGAGGCAAATACAATTACAAAAAACCTCAGCATTTATGACTTTAGGCTGATCCAAACATCATAAACATCGCTACGTTAATACAGAAAGGCCCTAACTAATTTTTTTTTTTGAAATCGAGTTTTTCGTATATTTGAATAGAAGAACATCTAATGTATCGAAAAATGCAAAAATCTCGATTCCAAAAAAATAATGAGTTATATATTTGCTCATTCATTTATTTTTTACTCTCTGACATAATATTACAAATTTTACAAAGATTGAGCACAAACAATTTAATTCTCATTGCGAGTTTCAATCAAAATTTTTTTATAATGATATTTTTTTTTTAAATCAATATTAAACTTTTTACCTAATCCGCGTTTTTGTATCATTTTTGCTAACAATCGTAAATACTAAAGAAAGTTCGCTTAGTAATCTATTATTTATAGATTCATGTCTTTAGAGAAATTCACTTTCAGTTTGAGCAGTGATTTAAAATTAATTAATTTTCAGTTTATAATATCTTTTTGCCAATGAATTAGTTTTGTTTGTTTATGCAAAATTTAAATAAAAAAAAAAATTTACATCATAGTGTAGCGGACATGTGTCTGCTATAAGTTTTAAATTTATTTAATAAAATGTTAAAAAAAACTGAACCAGCGTTTGGCAAAAGTTCATTGAACTGTTAGCAAAGATGTTAACACATTCATTGGCATTTAAAAAAACTTTCGAAAAGCGGGAAGAATTATTTTTCAAAGTGCAGACGACGCACAGTACTTTGATCTTAAATAAAAAAAATTAGTAAAGTGCAACTTTGACTCGCACACGAAGGAATCCATACGGACACTACATACTCGTATGTAATACTATACGAACTTTAGCCTATATAATCGAATATATTAACTGATAAGAAATTTTTTAAGTTTTATAAAAATACTTATAAGTAACTAGAAAACTTTTTCGGTTTTCGCTGTTAGTTTTGGAGAATTTTCTTAGTTTTGGCGGTTTTACGTTTTTGGATTTTTTTGTTGGTTTTTTTTGGTGTTTTTTAGTTGCGGCGTTTTTTTTTCGCGTTTTTGACGATTTTTCGGTTTTTGGCTATTTATTTTAGTTTTAGCGATTTTTTTCAGTTTTGGCGATTTCTTAGATTTTTGTCGTTTTTTTTTGGAGTTTTGAAAATTTCAAGAGTTTGCCTTCAGTTTCCAAGATACAGCAACTTTTAAAAATTGCACAGTCAAAAATACATTAACTGCTAGAATATCATTTAATTCATATTTTCTTTTTAAATGCAAAAAGGCGTAATTAACAAAAATATAATTTTACAGGATAACCAAAAAACCAAAAAAATTAAACAAAGTTGTTTTTTGTGATTTTAATTTTTTTTTGTTAGTTACACCTTTTTGCATTTTAGCTAACGATATAATTGTCTGTATATTATATTAGCATGGGCAGACGGACATAGTAGCGAACACAATAGGATACATTTTCACCTTTGGTGTACAGAATCAAAAAACCCTTTATAAATAAAGTCGGAAATAGATAAGTGAAATATGATCAAACTTCAGGAAAATACAAGTTTCTGTAGAAGCAAATTTAAGCTGTGTGTTAAAATTTTCAAAACGGAAAAATCCATTCCATCAAAAACATAAAAAAAATTTTATAGTGTAATTAAATAAATAAAGAGGTTTTATAAAACAGTTTTCCATAAAATTTTTTATCAATTTTAAAAACCTCCGAACATATCTAGAAAACATGCGATATCTTCTAAGCGGATGGACCGAATTTGTTCAAACATAGCTAAGAACACTCTCGATCAAGTAACCTTTCAAACACGAAAAACTAAATCAAAATCAGTCCAGCCGTTATTTATAGAAAAAAAACTAAAAATTCCTACTGCGACCATCTTTGAAACGTTAAATATCCTAAATGGTCATTCGAAATGAAAAATCATAAAAGAAACCTGTATATACCTGTCGAATGATACCCATTTTGATATTTATAGTTCACTTCTTTTTTTTTCGTATTTACAAAATGGCGTTTGTTGACCGCCATATTGAATTTTGACCACTGACATATCTTTAGTGACACTTCCGAGACTAAGACAAATCGATTGAAGTAATAATAATAATAATCAAAATCGTTCCACGCGTTCTGTTTATATACTGCCGCAAAGGAACACATACATATGTACATACTTAGACCACTGCTGGGCAGCATTGACTATCGGCACAATGTACCGATTTTCGTCGGCTCACTGAAATAAAGTCATAATTAAAGCAGCAAAATGGCTTTATTTCTCAACTAATTGAAAAATAAGAACGTGACTACACTTCAATGCAGTGGCAATAAAGCCATATAGCCTTGTTTAAGAATTAATTAATAAATAAATCCGTTTTGGTTTGTTACTTATAACTTGATTACAGTGAGCCGACGAAAATCGGTACATTGCGCCGATCGTGTGACCTCGGCTTTAGACTGATAAACACAATACCATTCTTTGCGTTGCGCAGTCGGGTAAAAATAATTTACTTAAGATTTGAAAAATGTTTATTTGCGAATGGGCAATATGCCCCTGTACAAGCTTGTGCTAGACACATCAATATTCAGCGTCAGTATGTGTGATTGTATGCGTTTTTTATAAAAAATATTCACACCAATAGCATGTATATGTGTGACTATTTTTGGTAAACACACGCACACAACCACATATATTGAAGGTGAATATTGATGTGTCTGGCACTCGCTCAAGAGAATGAGTCGATATTTCGGTAATCACTATATCTTATTGTTTACAAACTTTTTTTAAATTATAAATTCAAAATTATGTGCTGTTATCAAAAGGAAAACTTTTTTTGCTTCTCTCCAATAACCATTGGCAACAGGGATGGCAAAGTTGTTACAATTGTACATTTTTTGGTACTATTCAATTTGGAAAGTACAATAGTACACCAATGACTAATTAAGTACATTTAAGAAATCGCCCCAGTTTCACTTTTAAACCATGCAACTCATCTTATTCTCACTTGAAAACAGTCATGTGAAAGCAAAACGCAGCGAAAAAATCAAAAGATGTGAACTTGTCCTTTTCCAAAACAATTTTTTCTAAATTCGGATGCTAAAGCAAATGCTATTTTATATTTTAAATTTCAACATAAACAGATGTAACCATACGGTTTAACATCCCAACTTACAAGCAAATTTGTGAAAACGATTCGGTAGTCGGAACAAAGTTGATTATTTCAATAAAAACAAATAAAAATATGTAATTTGAACTGAGGTACAATTAAGGTCAATAAAGTACAATTTTCGAAAGTTGTTGGTACAATTTTAAAATTCTCAATGCCTTCCCTGATTGGCAAATACCAAATGGTAAAACTAGTTTATTTTCAAACCATCTGACTTTACGGTAACAATTTGAATATAAATTGTTTTTTTTTATTTGAATCATTCTGTTTTATAACGTTTTAGCTAAGACACTCACCACAACACTTATAGTTCAGACATCTGTATGTGAGAATATTTTTAAGGTGCAACTGGAAGTTGTTATTTGTTATTTGAAAAAATAAATTAAAAAATTGAATCTAAATATGTAAAAAGAATAAATAAAAAAGTGCGTTGTCTGAGCCTGCAGAGCAATAAAACTGATATAGTATAAACTCTTGTTGTTGTAATCAAGGCGTATCTAACTACGTGGTCAGATACGCCCATGGTGTAATTATACAGGTGACTGCGATACACCTTGGATACGCCCTATTTCATATAATTTTTTGCTCCATGTGCTTTGTATTTGACGAATGTCAAAATCTAAAATCTAATATTTTTGTTTTTGTACAATTATTTTTGTGCTTTTGAAGTTCTTCGGTTCTTTACACAGCTGTGGTTGCCGTATTTTTGTACAAAAATCATTATTTAGTTATGGGTACGTTCGTAAAAGCATTTATAGTGCACGTCTGCAGCATCACGGGCATCTAAAGTTCAAAAATTCATAACTTGGCAGCACTGTTTAGCGTCAAGCGTTTTTTAATGCATGTAAACGGCATACCTGCCGCAAATATCTGCAAATGTCGCAGTAAATTATTTTAAGATGCAATAAGTTGCAGTGGAACAATAAGTTGAATTTATGTATGTATTTTGATATTTAAATTACATTTTTCGTCTTTTAACAAAAAATAAGATTGATATATTCGAAAACGACTTTGAAACACAAAATCTTGGTATTTTTTAATTTTTAGTAGACTTCCTTTTACGGTCAATTGTCTTTTTACAAGAAATAATCGCTTTGATTTTCTTTCCAAATTTTTTCTTCCAATAATTTAAAAGAAAATTGTTATTTTTGTTATCAAAATTTTCTTAAATAAAATTACTTGCCAACTTAAAATTGTTTGCAGTTCGTTCAAAAATGTCAACCATGCATAGATGTTGAGCAGTTGCAAAGCATGTGCAACAGTTAATCACGCATACGCAGTAAAACTTGGCAGAACTGCTGAATAGATGCATAAATTTGCGGAATTTACGAACGTACCCTATATTTTAATTAAAGTATGCGGAAAAGTAGTGAACAAACTCCAAAGGACTTGACAGTTTTGTTAGTTAGTTATAGGCGAAAATGGTTTTAACAGTAGAAAATATTTTCTACAAGTAAAATAAATTAGTTAAACATAACTTAAAATAAACAAAACAAAGCATGTTTTATCTAAATAATGGGCCTTATTACGAGTGTCGTATTACGACTTCGACTACGACGAAGACTAAAGAACATTGCAACATTTTTTCTTTAATCTAGTACGAAATCGTCGTAGTCGTTGTCGTAATACGACACTCGTAATTAGGCCCAATAAAAATCTCTTTAAACATACGAGTACTTTTATTAAGTCTTAAAAACAATTGAAAACTAAAAGGCGTTTAACTATTTTTGAGTTAAAATAACAGCTGTTTTAAAAACACCAGACAGTAGGTTGCTGGCTTGTAGCCAGACTTCGCTATAAACATGAGTATTAACGATCAAACAGAATTGCGGCATAAGCACATTTTCTGTACAAATTGCCACAAAAAAGCAGACTCAGAAAGAAGTCAAGAGATAGAATCTATTTTATTTTGACAGCATTTTTTCTTATGCTCTCATAATGCTACCATACTTTGAGTAAATTTCATAAATTTTGTAAACAAAACTACAAAGAAAAATAAGTACAAAAGAAAATAAAACAAAAATTAGAGAGTATTTGTTAATTTGACAGCGATTTTTCCTGAAGTTGTGGACTTATTCTGTTTGATCGTTTAGTATAAAATAAAGCTGCTTCGATCGATGAATAAGTTCATTATTCGAGATAATTTGTTATAACCGGCGTTCCTTATAACTTCCTTCTACTGTATTTAATGTTTTTATATCTGGTTTCTGTAAATTTTTTTCTTCTTAAGGTTAAATGGAAAAGTTTTTTAAAAGTTTTCAATGGCAAACCAAACGTCAATTATTACCTAACTGTCACAAATTAAATTGAATGTGTAAAAGAGAGCTTAGAGCTCAGAGAGAAATAGTATGCTTATGGCATAATTGTGGTTCTGACCAGCAAGATATGGTTGTAAGGAAACAATTTATTGTTATGTTTTATGTAACCGTAACATGATTAGAATACAACTGCCAAAAAAAAATTATTTTTCTGTAATCAATTGGCCAAAACAAAGGCATATAAGTGGCCATTCACATACATTCATTTGTCTTGAAGTATGTACAAATTTTCATTTTCTTAATACTAAACTTAATAAGAGCCTGTACAGTTCACTGATAGTCGATTGTGATTTTAACACTGGCTGTCTTTGATTATGAAACTTATATTATACCAGGTTAAAACGATGGAGGAGTTGTATGTAAGTTGATTCAAAAAATAAGGGCCTAATTTTGTAAAACGCAACGCTTGGCGTTGATAAATTTTGTATGTATTTTGTTTTTGTAATTTAAATTTTTTCCATATAAAATTTGACAACGCTTGGTGTTGCGTTTTACACAATTAGGCCCTAAATTCTTCGAATTTGTATGTTATTTATATATCACTTGGAAAAATTCTTCCGTCGATTAGAATTACAAGCCAACCACCTTGTATTACTATTCTTATGGCAATACTAGCTGAGCACACCCAAAACGGTGTCTTAAGATCAATTATTATTTTTTACTACAAATTACTTTACGCAGTGGTCACTTGTTGGGTCAAGAAGAAAACAAAAACCTACCCACCCGAACCCGTGTTGAAACTCTTAGGGCCATTATTACAACTTTAAGTTAGTAGGATTTTATCGGACGTGTAAAAACTTTATCATTTGCAAAATTTTACTTCGACCTAAAGTGAGCGATAAATTGCAGACAAGTTTATCCTACCTGGTAAGTTAAATCCAATTTGCATTAATGGAAAGCTTCTTATACGTCCGACAAAATCGTACTTTTAACTAACTTTAAGTTGTAATAATGGCCCTTATATATAGTTCCAGAGATCATGTGGTAACGCACAAACACACAAAACAATTATATACTCGTATATATAGATTTCATTATAAATTTAGAAAAAATAAAAATAATAAAATAATGTGTGTTCATGCCTGGAACTTCTTACCGCTAAGCTTAACCCCAGGGCGATCAAGCACTAATAAATTTTCCATAAATGAACCTATTTGAGAATAACTTTTTTAAATTCGACAACATTATTGGTCGTACCATTTAACCGATTGAAACATGAATTCGGCACTGTTTTTCAGTTCAAAAGAAAGTAATTAAAATCGGCTTGACATGGACTTTTGGAGTTATCGAAAAACCACAACGATATCTCTCGAACCATTAAACCAATTTATATATCTCCAGTATATGCAGTTGACTGTTGATTCTTTGGAGCATCGATATCTCTACCACAATTGAATTTGCACCAATGAAATCAGGAAATTTGTTTCCCAAACACTCATATTTTCATGCACAACACGGTCTTCATTAAAAGTACATCTATTTGCAGTCGGTTAGTCAGCAAATCACTCTACGCAATATGTTGAATAAACTACCTGCAGGAATCTTTACTATCACTATCAATATCCCTATATCCTCCTTCAATGTATTTCTTAAAAAAAAAATATGGTTGACTGTGCCAGTTTTTCAGGATTAAACCTTAAAAGTCAAGAAAACTTCCAACAAACTTATAATATTTTGCAAGTTTTTCTTTAAATAAAAAAATTAATAAGTACTCGCATGCATTTAAATGAACCGATGAAAGGCTAAACCGCAAAAATCAATATTATTATCGTTTTATTTTAAACTCGCCTAGAAAAATGTCTTACTCGCAACGCCAAACCATCAACTACCTCAACAGAGCATGTGAAATCAATTCATAATCAAACTGACTATGAAGAAAGTAAAAAAGCAAGAAATTAGTTTTTTTATTTTCCTTTTATTTTTATATTTGTAAAATAACAGGAAAGGCTAAAAAAATCAAAAACTATGATTGCTTTAAAAAATAGAAACGAAAAAAAATGTTTAAAATAAAATTCAATATCAATAGAATTCATTGCATTTTCTTGCGAAAACTTTTATTTTGCTCACACTAACTTCCTTGTCTTTATTATCTTTTACCAATTCCAAAAACCAGATGCTTGCATACAACGATAAAGAAACTAAAAAAAAAGTTAAACTAAAGTGTATATAAGATTCCTGCATAATTTTATTTAACGATAGAAAATACTATTCCAACTACCACGAGTGAGTTTTCAATGGTCTATCACCAGATGAGGAAGCAAAAAAGTAGTTAGATGAAAATTTCATGTAAAAGGGTCAGTTTACAAGTGATAGTTTAATTGGTCAGAATAATCAGATTCTCAGAATGAAAATAAGTGGGATATAAGTACTCTACTATGAAGTTAAGGAGTAATGTGTGACTAAAGAGTGAAGTTATTAGTATATTTCAGAGCCCTTAAGAAGTGATTTAATTGCACAGAAAATTATTGCACCTAATAAGAACTACTGAAAAGTTTGACGGATATAGATTAAAGCTATTAGAAGATCTTCGAAATATACTAAATCTAAAGATTGATCCAAGTGCAAAGGGTGGGGGGGGGGGGGGAAACTGAACTTGTTACGAAAAAAAATTGAATTCACAAATTAAGCCAGTAAATTTATACAATCACTTAAAATAAAATTCAGATTAAAATTCACTACAGTTCAACTGAATCTAAAAATGTCTCATAAAATATTAACAATATGAAATGACTAGATTAAATTAAAATTCGTGTTGTTTCAACTTGAAAACACTTTGATTCAACATGGTTTTTTCGTGTTACTTCAGTATCAAATTCACATTGTTTCAACTTGAAATAACTTTGATTCATTCAATATGATTCTTCATTTTGATTTAACAGTAGTGGAATATTAAATCAACATGAGATGACAGTTATTTTAAAAAGGAAAAATTTTCTTTTTAGATTGCTGTAAATCATGTTGAATTAATATGAAACGCATATGAAGCAAAATCATTACCGAAATATGTTAAATTAACTTTGTTCTCGTAGATTTTAATATGAAATTTTTCTGCGTGTAGCTTTTCTGTATTAAAACAAAATGAACGCCGAGCTTCATCAAAATCTGCCACGCTCACCGACAATGAAACCCGTGCAAAATATAGATAATAATTTTTTTTAAATATTCTGTTTTTCAATATAAGTATTTGGTTATTTAAGCTTGAGGTTTATCTTTCGAACAAAAATATTTATTTATTCTTTATCCATCGTTTCTTTGAGTACATCGTACATTTCAAGTCCTGTTTGGATGGCTCATGTCTTAAGGTGGTTACAAAAAAGGGCCCGATGTGCGTTTTAACTCTAGTGCATTTCCTAGAAAACATTAACCTATACTTCCGAAAATTGTTCACAATATTTTTTTTGTAATTCTCCTTACATTTAATTTTATTGAAAGAAAAGTTTGTGGGAAAGTGGGGCTGCATAATTGTTTCTACTGATTTCGACATATCTTCTTAACTGTTTATGACATCCCTATATATTAAAGTCAAATTTTATTAACAAAAAAATAATGAATGTATGGTCCGGTGAAAATGTGAGCCATTTCTTGCTTAGCACCCTTGCATGGACTTTACTTTAGTTTTTCAAAAATAAAATGAACTTTTACTAAAAAACCATAAATTCACATCTCATGCTTAAACATTTCCCTACGAAAAAGCATTATTAAATTTTTGGAAATTGAGTAGTAGAAAAATGGGGCTTTTGACACCAAAATCCCACTGTGTTCTTTGTATTGTATAATAGTAGTATATAAATAGGGGTTTGACACCAAAATCCAACTGTGCGCCTTTTATTATATAGTATAGTGTGCGGCTTCGAATCCGGTCACCGAAAAAGTCATTAAATAATAATACCACGCATTTTTTTTGATGTGCAATAGTGTCCCTTTATGTCAATTGTTGTAGGAAAATTTAGGTGATGAAGGCATGGTTACTGGTCAATGAACTATAGCGACTTCAGCGGATACTAATCCTAATGTAACATGCTTCGTTGGTACTGTGTAGGAAAATCATCGGAGAAGTAAATTAACCAGTAAAATGTCTTTTAAACACAGCTTCGAAAATTTAATGCGCCTCATTGACATCAGAAGCGCTGCAACACTGCCTTACAAATTAAAAACGTGCTAAAATCAGAGTTGTATAAGAATGAAGCTTTCCTCTATCTCTTCTTTCACAACCTGTCTTTTTTCGCTATATCTTTCCTAAAGAAAGTAACACCTAGTAGTAGTAGTAGGCATTCGTTGCTTAAGTGTTACTTCTCGTTTAAAAAAACTTAACCTTGAATCTAAATTATATAACGTTGAACAATATTTATGTAGGTACATACTGTGAAAAATCATAAGATCTGCCAATCTAGTCGTCTGAAAAATTGAATCCATATGTTTGAGGTTTTCGCAAAAACTTTTTAACACATTTGGCATAAAATAAAAATGTGTGCACTAAGGAGCCGTTTACATATTACGGAATGCATTTTTGGCTAAGTTTTTTTGTTACTCCAAAAATCTATGAATTTTCCAGCAGGGGATGACTTGCCAGGTCACCAGTATCGCATATTTTTTTAACTATATTTCGTGAAATTTGAAATCTGCCCTGACATAAAGCAAGCTTTATAGCTTTGGATTGAAAGAATAAAAGAATGATTTTAAAGAAATAAAGTTGTATTATTATTGAGTTTAAGGTTAAATTTTATATAGACTATTTGAAAACAAACCTTATTTTGTATACATATTTATATGTATCTACTCTTTCTTGTATATAAGATTATTACAGAAAACTTAACTCTTTACCTTAAAACCCATCCCTCTGTACATATTTAATACCCTTAAACTGTTTAAACAAAGTCAAACGTTAAAGAAATTCAATATTGTTTTTTCAATTCTCCATTTTTTTTTGTAACCAAGCAAGCCCGCATCTACATATCTTTCGCATTGATGGTGCAACGTTCATTCATTCATTCATTCGTTCATTTAATCATTCTCTCATTCATTCATGGCATGTACTGGCGCTGACAGTGTATGCATTTATTGCTTGATTGAGTTGACAAAATGCATTGTGTAGAGTGCTGACAGACGTCAGCCTTAACACAATACAAATAACTATTGAGAAAGTATTGGTTTTGGCAAACGATGGAAATTTATAGTAAAACAGAAAGAATAGTACGGGCAACAATACGATTTATGCAAAGAAAAGTTTGCATACAGACCAGAAAGAACACGCTGTTTTGTTTAAAACCACCAAACATCTGTAAAATGTGGTTGCACAACTGTCAAACTTAAATGTGGTACATACAACGAATGAATTAAGTTAAAGAATACACATACTCGTACAGAAATTTTAGGCTAGGTTAGTTAGCAGAACTGGGATAATGTTAGAGCAAAGAGTCTTAACACAATTCATTTTCGTAACAGCAAAATTTGAAGCAGAAAACTTCTTAATATGCATTACTGTATATATGTTTGTAGTCCTAGCCAATATATATGCAAATAGTGAATAATTTTTTTTTTTTTGCTTAAAATAAATCATAATAAAAAAATAAAACTCAGCACTTCATAGTTGTGCTTTAAATTTACCTCTTTACTTTATATCCTTAGTTACTTTTTTCCATTTCTTCAATACTTTTTATAAAACTTGTCCATATACTCAACAATTAGAAGATAAAATATTTCTCACAAAATACCGGAAAAAATAATAACGAAAAAAAGATGAAAATTGTGAAAAAAGCACACGGCTATTGGTATATAAAAGGCAAATCATTACAGCAGTTGAACACCCTGAATAAATAAGAGAAAAAAACACATTTTGCAAAAGACAATCGAATATGAAGTTATAGACAGACATTTTACAGACAAACTGGCAACCAAAAAAAAAAAAAAAAAAAAAAAAAAAAATATTGAGGAAAAAAATGCAAAAAAAATTTGTATTACAGAATAAAATGTAAAGAAAGGAGCATCCATTTATGCCTGAGTAAATACTCATGGAAATAATAATAATAATACAAAAGGAGAAAAAAAATTAAGGAAAATAATGTAAACTGAATGGTACAGAATCAATGAAATGAATAAGAAATTTCCAACTATAGAATTTTAAACATGGCCAGACAGTAGTGATCAAAATAAAGCATCATTTAGGAATATCTACTACACGATTTGGAAAAGAAGGTACTGCCCAACACTACAAGTTGGGTGTCAGAGTTTGGGAAAACTAAAAGACTTTGTAAGTTTCAAAGGATAGTTTAAGGTTAGGTTGAAAAGAGAGGCAATCGATATTTACCCAATCCGTTTCGGATGACACATATATTTTTAACTCGTATTTTGCGCTCTTGTTAAGAAATATTGGGGAGATACCCAATATTTTATTTTTATTTATTTAATGTAACAAATACAATTACAAATTATATCATAACTTAATTTAAACGAGAACAAAATAACAAAGACTTTCACTCGTTGTAGTGAAACAGACCAGACTCTATGGTGGGAATCGAACCAACAACCTCCACTCTGATAGGCTAGCAGACTATTCACTAGCCTACCGAGGCACCCAGATACCCAATAAAAACCATAAACCACTTATCGAACTTAGTCAGGTTAGAAATCTAGTCTCCTCAATATACTTTTCTAAGTTTATTGAGGAGACTGAATCCTATATCCTATATTCCATATCTGGTATATTTTCTAGATTTGTTTTATAATTTGACTGAATGGACTGGACAGTGACACAAGTAGTGCTCAAAAATTTCATATTTTTTTTTGCAAGCTCTACATGCCGTATGGCCAACAACACCTATACAAGCCAGTTGACTTTTAAACTCTGTATATCCTGTTATTATGCTAACCAAATTCCGAAGTGTTGGCCTTTTTCAACTTAATATTTCCATTGTCTTTTCACTACTTGGGTTTCCCCAGAGAATTTCGGTCACTCTGGAGCTCTGCAAATCTCTTGTGCGTTCTTCTATAGCCCATTGTTTAAATTCATTTTTAAATTCTTGAAAATGCTTGGCATTTTCTAGTGTAATGCTATTAAGTAATGATTCCATCTTTGCAAACCTATCTGCCTCTTTGTTTCCAGAGATATCCTAATGTCCAGGAATCTATATTATCTCGATTTCTGTACATATCTCATATTTGCATTTATGCAAATGATTTCTCAAGGCTTCGATAACTTTTCTACTAAGACAGGTTTAGAAGACTCTAAAACCTCAAACATAAGTGCGTTATTTGTTGAAATATGGAATCATGTAGACTGATGTAAGGTATGGACATGAAGTCGAAATATAGTTTGAAATATGTGACCTTTTCCGAGAAAAGGGACATAGTGTGTGAAAAAAAATCTATCTCATTTCATCTTATTCTACACCCTTTTAAGTACCCCAATTCACTCTTAAGTCCAAACCCGTTTTTTGACATACTAGGTCCCTTTTCTCGGAGAAGGTCACATATATTAAAAGCTGCAAAATTATCCTAACTATGTGAACAAACATAAATCAGAAGAAATCTGTAGATCTTATAACCTTCGGTAAACTGTTATGAAAGTATTACAACCATTGAGCGACATATCAGATGACCTTATGGTTGTCCTCCTTCAATATATTAGATGTTGCTAGCGAGAAGAGCAGAAAAGAAGCAAAGCCTAGAGCTCACATGATCCTAAAAAGACTAAATTCCTTTTATCACTAACTAGAAGCAGCTGTGGACTTGTAGGGGAGGTATTAACTGGGCAATGCTAGAAGGATTCGTATGCTAACCTAATAGGACAAACACTTGATGGTACCTGCAGGAAATGTAAGGAACGTGGAGTAATTAAGACAGTGGAACATCTAATGTGTCACTGTCCGGCTCTAAGTCACACCAGATACAACTGTCTTGATGCTCATAATTTTCAGAGTCTTGAACTTGTATCAAGAGTGGAAATGTGCAGACTGCTAAGGTTTGTTAAATCTGTGCGGGAGTCATTCGCAACGGGTACCACGAACTAGGTTGCCATACTTATAGGCTTCTTGTCATCTGCTGGTATCGCTAAGGATCAATCCCGGTGTATGCGAGGTCTTCTTGACCATCCAGATTATCCTAACTTAACCTAGCCTTGAAAACTATGAGGTCCATGCGAGAGTTGACAAAAATACCTTATGAATCTCTCCGCCAGAGTAAGATCCGTGCTAACAGAAAATACATATCTGAAATTACAGCAGAAACATAATTATGTCGAAATTCGAACGTTCGACTTTGTCTTAATGCCTTTTAGAGATGGAGAAATGAACAGCCGCGTCTGACCAGGGAGGCGGCTATTGTGGACACAGTCACGCCTGGGTTTAATGACATGGGAGTCCGCGGGGTTGTTAGTTCCATTATCCTTTTAAGACAATATGCTTGACTCTATGTAACATAAACTAAATTATAGACATTTAATTTTCCTTCGAATTTCTGTTCTTGTATAAACTAAGCAGCGCTAGTTTGCTTTTCTCCACTGTAGTCTTAATGGCACTGAAATAAGCACAATATATTCTATATTTAGTTTGTCTCTTGGTTTTTTATTTGTCTAAATTTTAATGAGTTGTTTCATGCACAGACACACACACACACACATACAATAAACATACTTATATTCATACACTAATACTGTCAATGCTTTACTCATACATTTACCACTTATTCTATTCACACACATTTATTTTGTTAAAAAAATTTCTGATTTGAATAGCTTCTTTATGCTATCATTATTATTTGATTTTTTGCTAAACTTTTATTTAAATTGTCATTATAATTTAATAGTTTATAATATAAAAATTTGTGTGTGGTTAAAACTATATAATAAAAAATATAGACATAAATTTTAAATAAATGCTTAGGCAGTTGTTCTATTATTAGAAATATAAAGGGTGATATTTTTGCTGCTTCTTTGTAGATGGATGGTTTTAGCCTTTGAATGATTTCATTTTTTAAAAGAAGTACGAGAACTGTAGCCTAGGATATATGGAGCATTAGACATATGTGGAACCTTGCGTGGTAAATCTTTTAAGTTGGAGCTATTTTATAATTTTTTTTAAGAGAAGTAACACCCAGGCAATGAATGCCTACTAGTAGTACTAGGTGCTGCCTTAATTACGAAAGGGATAGTGATAGAGAATACTTAAACTTATTTCTTTTACAACTCTGTTTTTTTGTATTATGTTAAAACCTGCTTCTAATCGTATAGTCCCGCTTTATAACGAAAATTGTATTTGAAAGCCTGGAGTTGCTTTCTGTTCACACTTGTAATTATAAGCGATATATTTTTGAGGGACTGCTCTAGAAAAATCACCCTCTGCATGTGTTAATGTTCTCAATACTTAGATTTTTTTGTGGCTTATAAAATATCTCCTTTAGTGTTTTTTATTTAAGGAATTACTGTAATTGGTTTTCCATTGATTATTTTCATTTCCGTTTCCTTTTATGTTTGGTTTTCATGTGACTACGTGAATGTTTATTTTTGCATTGAAATCCGGAATTTTTAGTATTATTTATTTGTGCAATTGCAGACAAAAAAAACAAGCAATAATTTTTAGAGATAAATCATTTTATTATAATAATTTTATATTATTATTTTTTGTCAACCTTAAACACATTTGAAAAGACAATTAGTAGTTGGGAGTGTGCTGAGTATGTGTGTTTGTGTATGTGTTTTTGTGTGTGTTTGTGTGTGTTAGCGGGTGGAGGTTTGTGTTGACATTGTGGTTGCAAAATTGTCATTACAGAAAATAAAAGCAAATTGCAAAATAATTGTCTGTTAATGTGTCTGTAGAAAATATTGTGAAATTTATTGCAAATATTTAAGGGAAATGTAGATTTGTACAAAATAAGGTAAAGTGTATAAAAAGAGTCCTTAAGAAGTATCATACGATTAAATATATAAAATTCTAGAAATAAATGGTAAAAAATATATATCGGAACGCAATGAGAACTGGTAACTATTTGTAAAATTATATGGTAAGGCTGCCAAAATGTGCCTTCCTCCCATATATCCTTAATTTTAAAAATTTCTCGAAAAAAATGGTCTCGAAAATTCGTGGAAGTATATGATTTTTTTGTAATTTGAAATACCTGAAACTAGTATCTTTTAATTTTGCAAATAAATATTTATATTATAGTAACACTGAACCCTCATAACAAAAGGATTAATACTTTAATAATAAATAACAAAAATTAAAAATTTTAAAAACCCCCGACTTTTTTCAGAAAAGATGTTATATCTTCTAAATGGCTGGACCGATTTTCTTAAAACGTAGCTAAGAACCCTCTCGATCAAGTCATCTTTCAAACAAAAAAAACTAAATGAAAATCGGTCCAGCCGTTTGGCCTGTACGTGGACACGGACAGACACACAGATACACAGACACACACACACACTACAAACTTGTAACACCCCTTTTTTTAGTCGGGGGTTAAAAATAGGATTCTAATTTAAAATATAAAAACTCTAACACCCGCCTAACTATCAATCAAAAGTTGTTGAGAGGCTGTAAAAAAAGTAAAAATACAAAGAAAAAAAATTAAATAAAAAATAAAGCACAATTCAAGATGGTTGCTAACATCCAATTTGTTTCACTACCAAATCGTCTTCAATATACCTTTAATTTTTTTTCTTCACACTTTTATATTACTTCCTACGCTTTAATACATCACTTTCAAAATTTCTGCACTCAGCTGTCACTTAAACAGATGATACAGGAAGTTTAGCACTGAACAACAATGACACCAATACACCAATACACACCCACAAGCACGTGTATAAAAATTACAGTAGCAATTTTTACTTAAGAACCGATAACAAAAGGTGAACATTTTTATAATCATCGACAAATGTTTCCAATTTCAACAAATTTGTTTTCTCTTTCTTTAGTAGTAGAAGAAGAAAAAAAAATAAAAAGCAGAAGTGAGGAAAACAAATAATCCCAGCCGTTTACTTTGACATATTTTTTATGCTTGGGAAATTTTTCATTTTAACAACAACTAACCAACCAGCTTTCAGGCTACTTTCATCAATATAATAATTCTCTGCTGGGTGTTGAAAAATGAAGAAAACTCTTCAGTTTTCAGTCACTTTTTTAATGATGTGAAATATTTTTGCGACACGTATGAGCTATTTTTAATAAAAAATAGTTTTTGATTTGTTTGCAGGACAATTATTTAACGGTTGCAGAGTAAGGAATTACTTAATTAACTTAATGATTTGCAATATTATTTAGAGTAAGGGACTCACGAAAGTCTTAAACCTTTCAAAAGAAACCTCACGAAAATCCTTAATCCCTCATAAAAGATTTCCCTAAATTTTTCGACATAAAATGATTTAAATTCTGAAAGCAATCAAGTTCACTCTCTTCCCCAAAGTGTTTAATAAACAATAACCAGCCATTTCATTGAAATATCATGCCACGACACAAACACACACACACACGAGCATAACACGGTGTGTATGTGAGAATTATGTCAAGTGTTTGGCAGACGGGAAATGAAAATAATATTTTGTAGCAAAACACAAATACATTAAGAAATTATATACATACATACCAAGAGAAGGAAGTGAGCTAAAATAAAATTGCTTATTGTTGTTGCACGAGGCATTAGCAGATGATAAATTATCTACGATTAAATGAAATGATTTTTCTTAGTTATTTTCTAGGCATTTTATATTTATTTTATTTTTTGTTCTCTTTCTAATGATTATTTGCCATAATTCATTCAGATCGATAGTTTGGTTTACTTTTTATTTAAAAGGAAATGGAAATAACAACAACAATATTAACAATAAACAAGTGAAAGCTGAAAGGATTTGTTTCTTAAAGTATGCAAGATTTATTAGTTGGACTAATAACACATCACATCATATCTAAAGGCAAATCAACAAGGGATAGAAAATTTTCTAATATACTGGCAATTTTTGAAGTGTGAGCTCAAATGGGCAGGCACTAAAATAATTTTTACATTATAATTCAGACTAATAAAAACGTATTTAATTTTTTTAAAGTTTTCCTCTTTACCAATAAGAGATATAGAGAAGTGTATTTAATAAAAAGCTTCCAAAGCCTCACCGATATTAATGTCATGATATTTTATCAATCATTCTCTATTAGCAAATAAAATGTTGGCATATTAAAAATTAAACAGGAAAAGTCATAGTGTAAGTCCCATCCGATTAATTCATACTGTAATATTTTAATGCAATATGACAGATTTTCTTTTCTCTCTTCTTCTCCTGCTTTGCCTTGTATTGTTCCGTTCGAAAACAAAATTAAATTCACCTCATTTTTGTAGAAAATGGCGTCTAAAAAAGAAAACTAAAATACGGGAATTTGTCAGGTGTGTCCAGATTTTTGGGGGCTCTGGTATGCTGAGTTTTACATCGGCTAAGGTTCGACACTTGGATTCAATTCCGTTTCCGATCAGAATTGAACCCTGTGACATGTCCGATTGTTTAGTCTTACCTAGTCTAGTCTAGTCTAGTCTAGTCTAGCCCCGTCTAGTCTCGTCTTGTCTTGCTTGTTATATCATGTCAAGTTTTATTTTGTCTGGTCTTACCTTGCATTTTTTTGTCTTGTCTTGTCTTGTCTTGACTTGCCTTCTCTTGTGTTATATTGTTTTTTCTTGTGTTGTCTTGTCATGTCATGTTATATCCTTTTTGTCTTGTCTTGTGTTATGTGGTCACGTCTTGGCATGCCATACCATGCCATGCCATGCCATTTCATATCATGTCTTTTCATGTCTTGTCTTGTCTCATTTTGTCATGCCATGCCATGTCATGTCATTTATTTTCATGTCTTGTTTTGTCTTGTCTTGCTTATCTTGTCTTTGTTGTCTTTTGTGTTGTCTGGTCTTGTCTTGTCTCATTTTGTCATGCTATGCCATGTCATGACATTTCTTGTGATGTCTTTTCTTCTCTTGTTTTTGTTGTCTTGTCTCATTTTGGCATGTCTTGTCATGTTATATCATTTCATGTTTTATCTTGTCTTGTCTTGTTTCATCATGTTTTATCTTGTGTTGTCTTGTCTTGCTTGTCTTGTCTTCTCTTATCTTGCATTTTGTTGACTTGTCTTATCCTCTATTATCTTTTTTTCAAGTCCCAGTTCTGAGATTTGTATAAATATTTTACAGTAGTTCTTAAGGACTTTTCAGTTTGACGTCGTAAATTCTTGCATTGTATGTATATTTACAGCTAATACTGTAGTAGCATTTGGTTTTTGATATGTCTAAATAAGTAATAAAAGTAAAACATTATTGAGAGATTCGCATATATTTAGGAATCTTTACAAAAACGAAATAAAAAGTATGTGGAATATTAATGCAACTGATGCAAAATTGATTAATTATTTAATAAAAGCTCTAGGAAATAAAATTGAGCAACAAAGAGAATAAAAATTAATTATTGACAGTAAAACGAAGAAAGCTTCACTTAAGCTTAATAAATATTTAACTGAATACATGTCAATTAATTATGTATTTAGAAAGAAGAAAAAAAAGGAAATTTATATATATGTATAGAAATCGTTAAGTTTTAGGAATAAAAACTAATAGTTCTAAGTAAGAATATTCAAATTTACTAGATTATTTTATACAGTTCAAAAGCGCTAATAAGCGCTATGAGTGCCGAGAGAATGCGAGAAAGTGTGAAAGGATGAGCTGATAAAGGATAACACACAAATGCTAGAACTGTGCTTATCTTTCGTGACTAATCGAAATAAATAATTGTGAAATTTTTACTGTAAAATATTAAAGCTGCATTACTGTAAGTGTTGAAAGTTCTGCGCGATTGTTTAATGAGAATTAGCAAACATTTCCCCTTCAAATTTTGAAATATCTGGTGTGATTTAATCTGACGTTTTTATGCAACAAATGGTAGAGACTTCTTCAAATAAATCAACTTTGAATCAGCTTAATTCCAGATACTTAATATCTGACATTTGCTATTTGCGTGAATAAATTCATAAAGCTCACTATAGCATATAAATTTTTATAAGTTCGTTAGAATGAAGGCATTTGTGTAAGTTGTAAAATTTTTCATTAGATTTTTCCTTTATATATGTATATCCACACGTGCCAGCGAGACTGACTATCTTCATAAGAAAAAAGGTTGTTGCTTTTGGCTCATCAATAAAAATATCATGTTTATGACACACACTTACTTCGGTATGAACAATATTCATGCTCATAAAATACTCGTTCATATAAAGAATAATAATTTTTTGTTTCACTTAGCCAAAAAGTTCATAATCCTACAAAATGACAACAGGAAGGAAATCTCAACGTACTAAAATTTCTAGATACAAATTCATTATCTGTATATCAAGTGATTTTGAAAATACGAATTCAGTAAAAGAAAACGTACACTCACATATGCACAACTACATACAAATGATGAGTGTAATTCGCATAACAAAATGTATTTTCAATATTCCAAACACATCAACGCATTTTGCTAATTGAAAATTAGGCTGGACTTCACTTTTTTTTTTTTTTGGAGGGCATTACAAATGTTATTGATGCATAATAATATATTAAAGTAACAAAGTACGAGGGATGTCTCGAAATAAATTTTTGTAACTGAAAATAACATTTCCTCTATAAATGTTTTTTTTTGATTTCTTAGCGGTTTTTTTTAAATAGGACCAGCACTCAGGGGATAACTCCTACTTATGCAACGCATTGAGCTAGAACTAGGGAACTAGGTTATAGGGGTGGAAGATAGAGGGAGTAGTGTACATTCGATTTAAACTTTCTCACGCTGGTAGTGACAGTAAAGACTTCCGCAGGTAGTTGGTTCCACATACGAACAGAGCGGCTATAAAAGGAATTCTCTCTGTAATGCGCAGTGCGATTTATTGGCCAATCGAGTACAAAGGGATGTGCTCTGAATAATGTAAGTGTCGTGCGTATAAATGTGCGGGTTTCAGGAACAAGTTCCCTTATTTCACTAGAACATATTCCGTTGTAGTAACGATAGAACAAAGAAATGTACCTCACATTGCGTCGATGCTCCAATGAATCAATAGAGTTGTATACCCTACTGTCACCGATGAGCTTCTTCGCCCTCTCCTGTACGCGGTCGAGCAGCCTTAAAATATACTTTTAAGTACCGGCCCGTAAAAAAGAATTATATTCCATTTTCGGTTAGATATAAGTGGTATAAATAGTAAGAAGATCAGATGGGGTGAAATATCGTTTGCACCGTTTCAAAAATCCGAGGCACTTGAATGCATCTTTTGCAACTTCAGTCCATCGCACATTACACTGAATTTTATTTCCAAGAACATGCGTCTACGGGCGTTAAACTCGACCTTATTCGCATGACCCCATTCAGAAACTTTTGCTAAATCATGTTTTAAAGTCTCATTGATTGTTTGTCGCATATCCCCAACCTGCGGCAGACTAGGTCTATTGCTGAATCAGAAAGAATGGCAGATGCCGCTGTCGTCCGCGAAAGAATATATAGGGTTGAAAGTTTTGCATAGAAGGGCATTTTGAAAGATAAGGAGTAGAATTGGTGAATGCACGGAACCTTGCGGTTACCCTAAATTTAACTTGACCTTATTTGATGAGACCCCATATAACTATAACAACTCTTATAGTGCGATCCCTGAAGAAACTCGATAAGAATCGAGAGAAGTTATCACAGACATCAAGGGCAATAAATTTTGACATTCTCATTCGCTTCATATTTAATTTTAATATAAAAAACTACTTCAAGTTTACTGACAGTTATTAAAAGATTACTACAATGACTATAAAACTTGTCACTGGTTTAATAATGTAGTATATATCCGTGATGAAGCACATCATGGTTGGAACCAATTTTTCTTATGATCATGTTAAAACTATAGTTATTAGTAAAGAAAACTTTATGCATTAAGAAGTCTATAATAAGATTATTTGGAATTGCGGGGTCATAAAATTCGGATTTTGTTGACTAGAATAGCGGGAAGATCTGGTCCATAGACCGGTATTGTGATACCTGATGGGTATTTTGTGCCAATTTGTTGACTAGTTTGGAGGTTTTTTTGTTGAAAGAAGGATTTAAGCAGTTAAAAGAAAGTAGAAAAAAAATTTGACAACGATGTAAAATAAAAAAGAGTTGATAAAAAAATTTAAAGAAGAAATGAAAGAGAAAAGAGTAGAAAAGAAAGACAAAAAGTGAACCAAGTTATGGTAAGCTAGGAAATGAAATTTGAATTCCAGTAAGAGTAAATGTGCATGTCATCCTGCTGGAGACGCTTTGATGTTGCCTTTCTTGAATCAGCTCTAAACATATGGCGCAATGAGCTCTTATCGGAAATGGGACTAAAAAATTTTATCCTTTATATTAGGAGCAGTGGCTGGTATAGCCGCACACGCACGCGCACACGCACACGACTCAATTCTCGACCCACTATCTTATGACTATATCTTTTCTACATCTACATCTACATCCCTCCCTCTCTCTCTCTCTCTCTGTCTTCTCTTCAACCCACAGGTAGCACAAATGGATCATTGTATTGGACTAAAGTGAACTGCACCTTAATTTTCACCCATCTTACCAGCAACCTGCTAATATAACCTAACCTTACCTAAAGGTACAATGTCAAGGAAAAACTTTTTGATTCCGACAACTGTTTATTAAGTTAAATAGTTTCCAATAATGTTGGATTCTATGACATTGTCTATTAATAAACACGTCTCTGAATCAAAAGGGTTTTAACAAGTAGGGCCGTACCTTAAGGAAAATTACGGCCTTTAAATGAAGCAAAAGCAACAAAGAAAACCCAAATCTAAAAACTTATTAGCCTCACCTCCTATTAGATATTCTATGATACTTCCAACAAATTGCCAGCCAGGTTTCCCTACATTCAATACCACAAAAAATGTCTAGAGGCACGTAGTCTCTAGAACTTATGTTTAGTCTTTTCCTGATACGTACGTGGGTATTATAAATGTGTAACTACTGACCCTTTACGTTTCTATACATACATACATACATATGTACATGAAGTAGGTTCTTCTGCGTACATTTGCAAAACTGTATGGTACTCAACGCTTACAATCAACTATAACATTGTGTCTATGGATTTTACTTTTGAAGTGTGTGTTTATTTTTTCGTTATTTGTTTTTTATTTTTTTGTCTCTGGGGGTGTCATATTACAATTTGCTTTGCGTAAAATTATTGAGGTCAAACCCGGTATATTTGGCATTAACAAGCAGATACTGCGAAGAAGAAAATGGTCTATGAGTATGCAAGGGCAAAGTACAACAGGGAATGAAAATATAAATTGAGAAGATTATCGTGATGCGAAAAAAAGGATACATTTTTGGGAAATA
The DNA here is from genome assembly GCA_949987645.1 of Tachina grossa. Taxonomy (NCBI): domain Eukaryota; kingdom Metazoa; phylum Arthropoda; class Insecta; order Diptera; family Tachinidae; genus Tachina; species Tachina grossa. Next base: position 152,800,857 of record OX465276.1, read on the forward strand.
TTTTTTTTTGCAAAATTAATAACGTTTCCTTGGGCGTTTAGTTAAGGCCATTGTAAGACAGCGTCTAATGAGAAAACCTAAAAAATTGCTGATAATAAATATTATTCTAAAAATAATGCGGATGGGGTTTCAATAAAAGAAAAAGAGTAACAAGTAATCGAAAGTTTAAATGGAAGAAATCATGTAGGTTAAAAAGATATTTTTTTAAGTAGGACAAACACTCAAGGGATGACTCCTACTCATGAAATGCAGTGTGCTAGGACTAGAAAAATAGGTCGATTTGATCTTTTTCACATTGAAAGTGACAGGGAAGACTTGTGCAATTTTCTCTGTTATGCGTAAATTGATGACAAAGATCTTAAAAGCAATAATAATAAAATCAAGAGAATAAAAAGAAAATTGGAAAGGTAAAAAAAGTACAAAAATACAAAGATTTGATGTTAGGTTAGGCTGACATGTTGCTAAGAAAAGAAAGTAAATTTACTTGAGAGTTGGGAAGAGATACTGTAAGTATATATGATGAAGTGACAGATGTGTCCGTGTCTACAGCAGCTTCTGTTGAATGGCAACAGCACATAGAATAGTGTCTGGCTTACCGCGTCAGACCAACCACTAGCATTGATTTAACAATGGGAAGCCAACACTATTCTCCCAGCCTTTTTGGTAGCAACCACACGTTTATTCTCCCGGTTAACACGCTAGGGTGTTGTGTATACACCCATAGCGAGGACCCCAAGAGAATTCCTCAACCATTGACGGAACAGCTCAACCACTCATCCGAGTTGAACGCATGCATGTGTCGCCAAAAATCCAGTGCCTACTCCACGCATACCAAAATCATCCCTTAAACCCCGTGGGGTAGGACGAACTCGGCATTTTAGCAAAGGATCCGGACGACATCTACATACAGTGAAAACTTCAAAGCAGCTCGGCTGTCGGGCAACCGGCACCCGTGGCGCCAGAAGTAGCCTCTGGTGAGACCTCGAAGTTCCACCACAAGGGCTTCACCTCTATCGTCTTTTGAATTCAGCTACACCTAACTGACATCAACAGGAACCTGTCTTCCTTTTATAAATATGTGCACATCCTTTGCTATGTTGCCAGAGATCGGCTAGTAACACATAAGTTTTATAGGTAATGTACCAAAGGTACGTCAATGGAAAAAGCCACATTACCCCAGCTGGGGCCCCGGGATCGCCACACCCGTGGTCAAAAACAGACTCCCCTGAGGTGATAATGAAGTGACAGAGAAAAAAAGATAGAGAGAAACCAGGAAAAAAGGAGAGACAAGAAGAAAAGGCAAAGATGAAGGAAAACAAAAGGCAAAGGAATGTGCCAACACCCCCAACTTGTGATGTTAGGCATTTATAAACCTAGTCTTCCCTATCGTAAGTATGTAAGCGTAAATGCTTAGAAATGGGTACAGAGAGAATAAGGAGAAATAAAGATAGAAAGAAAGACTGGAAGAAAAAGAAGAAGAGAAAAGAAAAAAGGCAAAGTTGAAAGAAAGGAATGGATAAGTATGCAACTAATGCTCCTACGATTCTAGTAGATACTTTTTCAGTTACAATGTAAGTATTTCACAATTCAATCAATCAACTATTTTACTAAAACTAATCCAATAAATTTCCATGTTAAAAATTTGACTTTAGAAAATATTTTGAATTTTATTGTTTTTCTTAAAAAAATAATTTCAATTTTATCAATAATAAAAAGCGAAGCATTTGTAATTACGCTTAGCAAACACTAAGAAACAATTTACTATTGTTTAAATAAAAATACATAAAAAAATTAAATTTCGATTTATTTGAGCTTCTAAGAAGAGATTAAGTTTTCGTTGTTGCTAATAATACAAAAAGTTGTTAATTTGCTTTAATACATCCTTCTGTGTAACAAAGCAAGTTTATAAAAATAATTTTTTTTTGCGCTGTTCAACACTATTCGATTGTTGTTGTAGAGTTTAAGTTTTCCTTTTGATCATTTTCCTGGTGGTACATTTTGGTTACAGGAAATCTATTTTTTTTCGTTGGTGTCTGCTTTTTTGTTGCACTGTTTCCTCCTTATTCTTTGTGTTTTATGGGTGTTTTTTTATATTGTTATTTAAAGTTTAAAGTAACGTTTGTAAAAGTTTAATTGAGAAAGTTAAAGAATTTCAATTAACTGTGGACATTTGTTACAATTTTCTTTTGTTGTTTCTGCCGCCACCAACAATTTATTTAGTAGCCACAGTCCTTTGTGGGAGTTGATTTGTATATACATATACATATATTTTTTGTACTACATGTAGGTAGCTGTAAAAGAATTATTTGTTAAAATTGGTGAAAATTATACAGTGTAAAAATATAATTTTATTCAGGCAGCACTGATCGACAAATGCTTACTTAAAGCTAGCACTCACTATCGTACACAACCGTACGATTTTTGACAAAATACAACCCTTTACTAATGTATAATTGTTGCGTTTTTAGAATTTTCATAAACTTCAACATACCATGGTTGCATTCTCTCCAAAGTCGTACGATTATGTAGGGTTTGTAAATAATCGCAGATTTCCATAACTGCGATTACGATTAAAACATGTGCGATTAATTGCGATTATCGGTTAATCTCGATTAATCAAGAAAATATACTATAATAATTTTTTCTAAAACCAAAATAAATTACGTCATGAGTTTTAGTTGAACTGTATAGGTTTAGCCAAAGAAATTTAATGATTTTGTTTTGAGTTAGCGTTTTAATTTAATTTTTCAATTAAATTGTATTTCTATTTTGAGAAAATTGTAAAAAATGTTAAATGAAGTTCGTAAATCAGGGGGCATATTATGGCACTCGTTATCGAACGAAATTACGAAATATTTCAATAGAGTTTATATGAAAACACTTTAAAATTTCGAACCGTATCGAATGCCGTAATTTGCCTCCTGAACTTATGAATATCAAAAACAATACGAATCAATCTTTTGATAGGCACATTTTTCTAGGCGAAGTATATTTCTACTTTCTTAATTTATTCTTTATTTAATTTTGCATCCACATCTGATGAATTTATATCATAATGAATGAACAAGTTCATATAAAAGCAGTATTTTTTTTTTGTTGTTCATCCATCACGATATAAATTCATCACGTGCGGCCATTACCTTATAGTGTTTTCACACTGAAAGTTAAAACCTGGTTTTAACGTTAAAACCATAAACAGCTGATTTTGCATTCACACTGCAAGTTTGTTAAATTCAGGCTTTAACTCACAGGCTGTCTAATAACTTTGCTCATAATAAAATGCAGAAATGCGTGTATTTGTTGTTGCATTTTTTCTGCTTTTTAATAACACTTGTTGGACATACTGTTCAACTGTTTTTGTTTGTATGAAAAACTGAGATTTCACAATGCGCTATAAAATGGGAATTATTTTATATTTTTTAAATAAAATTTTATTAAATTATGGAACTTCTTACACGGAATGAAGATGTGCTGGGAAATAAAGTTATTATATATAAAAATGTACAAATACATTATAAGATAAACCTTTTTTATAGGCAGATGAATGTCAGTCATATTGTTTATTTTCACTTTCCAGAGTTCAATGCAAATATTTTCTTTGTTTTCCTTCCAAAAAAACTCTTTTTCCAATAATTTTTTGATTATTGTTGCTGCTGCACCCCTTTTTAAGTTGAAAATCTTTCAAGCGCCATCTATTGTTATTCACTGGCATAAACATTAACAGCTAATGTCGGTCATTTCCACTGGCGGCACTAAATTTAACACAGCGAAAACAAGGTTGCATTTATTAAAACCAACTTAAAACCAATTCAAAAATGGTTTTAATTTGGTTTTAACAAAACCAATTTGTATGGTAAAACCAGGTTTTAACAGTTGGTTTTAACGTTAAAACCAACTTTTATTAAAACCATGTCAGTGTGAAAACACTATTTTTGTGTTTTTTATTGAGGTATAGAACTTTAAGTTGGCATCACTTTTTTAACTGGCGGTCATTTTGTCAGCTGTCAAGTGATTAATATTTAGTTTGGTTTGCCATTTCATCATGAACAGGTTGACAAAAGAACAACGCTTGTAAATCGTGCAAATTTATTTCGAAAATAATGGTTCAGTTCGCGAAGTTTACCGCAAGCTCCGTCCATTTTATGGTCGACATAATCGTCCATCAGAGCAATTAATTCGGTTAACCATGGATCGTTTTCGCACTACGTTTACTCTATGTGATAATACGCATCCGCAGAGACGTCGAACAGTGCGCACCGAAGAAACAATTGCCGCTGTAGAGCAAAGTGTTGAAGAGAACCCGAATGAATCGATTCGCCACCGTGCACAGCAATTGGAGCTTTGTCCATCAACTTTATGGAAGATTTTGCGCAAAGATCTTGGCTTGCGACCTTACAAGATCCAGCTTGTGCAAGAATTAAAGCCGCGAGACCATGCAATGCGTCGTGATTTTGGTGTATGGGCTGAAAATGAGATTGATCTCGATGTTGATTTTCATCGCAAAATTTTGTTCAGTGATGAGGCTCATTTTTGGTTGAATGGCTACGTCAACAAGCAAAATTGCCGCATTTGGAGTGAAGAGAATCCACATGAGACCCTTGAGACGCCATTACATCCACAAAAACTGACTGTTTGGTGTGCTCTATGGGCTGGTGGAGTCATTGGGCCATACTTCTTCCGAAATAATGCTGGAGAGTCAGTTACCGTTAATGGAGACCGGTAGAGAGCCATGATAACCGACTATTTTGTTCCCGAATTGGATGGCATGAATGTGGATGAGTTGTGGTTCCAACAAGACGGCGCTACATGCAACACAGCGCACGTCACAATCGATTTATTGAAGGAAACATTCGATGAGCGCATAATTTCGCGGAATGAACCTGTCAATTGGCCACCAAGATCGTGTGATTTGACACCATTGGATTATTTTCTTTGGGGATATGTGAAGTCGCTCGTCTACGCCAACAAACCAGAAACGTTAGGGGACTTGGAAGCCAACATTCGTGGCGTTATTGCCAACGTACGGCCCCATATGCTCGAAAAAGTGGTTGAAAATTGGACCTGTAGAATTGGCTTTATTCGAGCCAGCCGCGGCGGCCACATGCCCGAAATCATATTTAAGCATTAATGGCATAAAATTATCCTTCCAATAAAGCCAAATTGATGGACATTAAAACGATTTTCTTGTGTTTTATTTCAATGCAAAGTTCTATACCTCTAAAAAAAACACCCGTTATAACTATATCCTTTTTTTTTATTAATTCTATGTTTTTTTTAATAATGCAAGGTGCCAGAATAAAACAAACTGCATCTGTCTGCCAACCGAATGAAAAATAATTTTTGAGGTATTACGACGTTTTTTAAATAAAATTGGGAGAATATAATAAAATAAAATAATTAATTTAATAAGTGCTTAATTTGGGTTTTAGTTATCGTTTTGTCTTATAATACTTTTATTGTATTAAGGTGTAGGAAAATAAAATAGATACACATCGATTATAAATCGTTTCTTTTATTTTGTATACGTTTCTGAGCCTACTTGCTTATGCTATTGGAATTTCCAAAAAGCTTATGTAAGTTCTCTAATAATTTTTGATAGTATGGTAGTCTACTGATGATTTGTTAAAGCGCCAATCAAATGCAAACATAAAAACATGTCTATTCTAAATGTATATATTTTGTATTAAAAATTTTAATTTAAATTTTTTATGAGTTGAATTTGCCCTCTATGCAAATTTGGCATAAATTCTTTGCTTAAAAAGAGGGAAACAACTGTTAATCGTAATCGAGCTATTAATGGGTTCGATTACGATTACGATTAAAAGTTGCGATTAATCGCGCATACGATTACGATTATAATCGCTGTGCAAACCCTAGGGTAGTGTGTGCTAGTCTTACAGTTTCAGTTTGGGAGGCTTAGTAAAATTTTTGTTTTTGCAAAAGCTTGCATACTTTTAAGTTGCTGAATTAGGAGTTTGAATTTATAGCAGTTACAACGCTTAAAATAGCACTAGAGAGCTGCTGGAAGGAAAGTTGTGAAATCACACAAATACAAGTTAAGTAAAGACTTTGGTGAGGAAAGTATAAACACCATTTTTTATTATCAAATATCGCTGTTATGAATTGGATGCAATTCCATTAGCAAACTTTTTAGTGCATTATGCCATGCTAGTGGGTTTTTGATGTGTTGCAAAGTTGCTAAAGTCACGCCAATTCTCAAAAAGGGAGAGGGTAATATTCCTCATAATTATAGCCCAATGGCAGTTTATTCTGATATATCGGAAATAGTTGAAGGTATTTTAAGCAAACTTCAATTCTTTGAGGTACCTAGAGTCTAGCAATTTTCTTAGAGTACTCCATAGTGGCTTCCAAAAAGTACGTTCCACGAGAGACCTTCCTTTCAGAAAAATTGTGTCTTCCCGTTTACCACTTGGGGGAATTTTTCCAAGGAGTTGGATAGAGTGTTGCACTATGCTAGTTTTATAGATGCAATCTCATCAAGCTAGTTAAAGATTAATTAAGGTGTACCCCAAAGCTTAATTCTCTAATGATAGTAGCAATTTTCTTAGAGTACTCCATAGTGGCTTCCAAAAAGTACGTTCCACGAGAGACCTTCCTTTCAGAAAAATTGTGTCTTCCCGTTTATCACTTGGGGGAATTTTTCCAAGGAGTTGGATAGAGTGTTGCACTATGCTAGTTTTATAGATGCAATCTCATCAATCTAGTTAAAGATTAATTAAGGTGTACCCCAAAGCTTAATTCTCTAATGATAGTAATTAGCATCTGTTCATTCAGTTGAGCCTGTTCATTCAGTAAGAGGCTAAGTCAGTTGGATATTGAGGTCATATGTCAAAATATGAGTGACACACTAAAGCCGTTGTAAAATCTCTGAATACGATTATGTGGAAGGGGTCTTATTTCAATGCACGACCCAATGTTATTGTAATAATGGCAGGTATAAGTGGTATTGAATCAGGAGCTTTTGAATACTTTGGAATCTCATGTTCAATGGGCTGATTAGGTTTTTAAAATCACAAAGGAACCATTCGCGAGGATATTATCTGAACTATTTGCTATTATATATACCACTAATATCCGCCAAAACATGTAATACAACTCTTAGGTATAGGGCGGTGCTTCAAAGTGTATTTTGAAGTTACGGGAGCGTATGCAAGAGAGAGCGACGAAGAAGCTTATTTGCGACAGTAGAGTAACCAACTCCTTTGACTAGTTGGAGTATCAATGCAATGCGATGTAATAAAATCAGGAAACTCGTTTGCGAAACCTGCTCTTTATAAAGAACAACACATTGTTTATTAGGAGCACATCCATTTGTGGTCGATATGCCCGTTAATAGCGCAGCGTATTACAGAATAAGTTTGCTCTTTAAAAATCTTTTCTGTTATTGCCAAATTAAATTTCAGCAAATACTAGTATCATATCTTTCATAATCAGTTTTCCTACACGAGTAGGGCTCATTCCCTAACGAATGGTCCAATTAAAAAATAAAAATAAAAAACGCGGCCATCACATTTCATAAAACAGCACGAAATACACGAATTCCGAGCCACCGATGTATCTCTCTTCTCCTGGAATTTGAAATTATCATTGAAAAACTTACAATTTATTTTATATATTTTTTCCTATTTTTTTACAAAAACTTTAGAGTATTCTGCAAGCTCTACTTATTTTTTATTATAATTTTAATTTATTTTTTTTTTAAAGATAAGTAACACTCAGGCAATGAACTACTACTACTACTGGTTGTTACCTTTTTTTAGAAAGGGATAGTGATAGAGAAGATATATGGTGAAGAAAGAGATGGAGGAAATCTTCATTCCTTTTACAATTCTGCTTTTTTGCACGTTTCCAATAAAGCAGTGATTATTTTATGCGTGTTATTATTTAATGACTGCCGCAGACCGGACTCGAACGCAGGGCATTTGGTTTTGTAGTCAACGTGTTAACTACTTAAGCCAATGCCACCTTCAGCTCAATCGTTTATAAAATGTGGTCAGAATTCCAATTGAAATATATTCATCCGGTATTTGCATGTCTAACAGAGGTATGTTATCACGATAACAGACCTATGTTAATGCAGTTGGTTTGTGTCTTGGCTTATCAATTTTGAAGTTTATCTTCACACAAGTACCAAATTCATGATAACCACAACTTGCGGTGTTCACTTTCTTTGAACGTTTAAGAAGGAAGGGAATGGAATGCTATATAGAGTCTATAATCAGGCTAATTTAACAACCATGATGTGCAGATGTGGTTTTAACAAGAGTGCGCAACAGCTCGTTTCACAATTGATTTATTGAAGGAAACGTTTGGCAGCCGCATAGTTTCACGTTTCAGATCCGTGATTTAGGCTTCAAGATCGTGCGATTTAGCGCCGCTAGACAGCTTTCTGACGCCGCTAGTCTATGCCATCAAGCCCGAAACGCTTAAAAATTGGACGGCCAGATCAGACAACGTCCGAGTCAAAAGTGGTGGTCATATGCTGGAAGTCATATTTAAATTACAAATCCAGAAGATTGTCTTTATAAAGTAAATTTCAAATCAATTCAAAAAATTTATCTTTGTTTTTCTTCCATTTCAAAGTTCTATACCTCTATAAAAAAACTCCTAGTAAAATATGAAAGACGAAAATAAAATTAAAGAAAGCGGTCAAATTTACTCCTGAAAAGAAAAAGGAAACGAGAAGTAAAGAAAACTGCGCCTGATAGAAGTTGACGAAGGGAGGAGGAACAGAAAACAAATTGAAACAATTATGAAAATGTTAAATATATTTTCCAAAGCAGCCGTAATAGGAATAAAGAAATAAGAAAAGTAATGCAAATCTTAGAATATATATTCCTAGAATTGTTGCTATATTTCTACTCATCTGCACGAAGTTACATTTTCTTAAGCGCGTGTGAAGATGCTTTCACAATTTTTAATGTTCATATGTATGTAAGGATTTGTTTTTCGTTTTTCGTTTTTAGTTTTTACTTTTATCCTTTCATCCTTTCACTGCACGAAGCTACTGATGCTGCCTGCTATTAAAAAAAAATGCTTTTCTTTGGGAATTATAACAAGAAGTAAGAAGTTTTTAAGTATTTTTTCTTCCTTGTTGCCTTGAGCTACAGAATATTCTGCTGTTGTCTTGATCAAATGCCTTAATAACTTCATCCCACTCATGATGGAAGGACAGCAACAAGCACAGGGTATGGACGCGGATATTGGCAGCTACATAGAGAGAGAGAGAGAGAGAGGGATAGAGAGTAGTTAGTAGCCGGGTATTTAAGAACCTATTAGTGCTACTAAAAGGCTAAAGAACTGCAATGTAAGCAGTGGAATAAGAGGAAACCATTGTGAACAAAAAAAGCTGGCTGAACACCAGTATCACTATTTTATCAGTTGAATTTTTTTGTATATATAAGGGAACTGGATATTGCAAGCAGTATGAGCTATTTAGTTTTATTTCTTGTAGTTAATTTTATTTTATATTTTGATTTTTCCCCAATAACTTTGGCTTAAATTCTTAAATGACCTTCGTGTACATTGCTTTTTATAAAATAAACTTTATATCCTGATTTTATTTAATACACATGATCTCTATAAACCATCGATGATGATGTTTGCTTTTCTTTTCTTTTTTTTTTTTGTTCGTTTTAACTTTAGTCGTTTTATAACAGCAGATAACAAAAATATTGTTACTTTTAATTGCAACTTTTGTTCAACTTAATTGTTCTTTTTCAAATCTTTTTTTTTTTTTGTTGCAAACTGATAATGGAAAGCTTTTGCTTTTTTTCATTACCAGTATCGTTATTTATGTTCATCAAACACATTCTTTGAAATAAATTGTACATGTTTTATTAGCAATTACGTGATAGTTCCATTTTTCTTTTATCATTATCTATTCTTTGACTTTATGATGTGTGAAGGAACACATTGCAAAAAATAACCACACACATACACATACAATCATAAACACATTAGAGAGTTTTCTATACTTAAATCATGTGGGAGAGTTGTTATACATACGTGAAGCTAATGGTTATGTGTATGTATGCCTTGTATGTGTGTTTGTGGTTGTCAGAATGTTTTCATGTGTGTTAGTTAACAGTGTTCAATATATTATCAAAGAAAATTGAATAGGGATTTAATATTAATGAAATATGAAGTAACTAAGATGTTCACTGGAAAAGAAATTTTATTTAATGTGGTTTCTTTAAAGTGTAAATTGGCTGAAAATTCATAAAATATTAATAAATGTGTACATTTATTAAGGAACATTTCTGTTAAGGAACATTTGATATTTTATGTTATAACGAAGTATAAATTGTATATTAGATGAAAAGAAGATTATAGCAATAAACTTTAAGTCATAGACAAATGAACTAGAAAAGTTAATTAAAGGTTTCATTAAATTTCTAAGGAAGTTATTCTATGTACCAGGCTTAAAACACATAACCAGACAGGCTAAAAATTTGCGTATCAACTATACCAAATTTATAGAAATACATCTTGAGTTTCAGGTATGTGCGTTATCAAATCTACGTTTTGTTCAAAACTAGCTGAGCCCAGCAAACGTTGTCTTACTCTCAATTAATTTAATTTACTTATTTTGTGTGTTTTATTTACGCTGATCTATCTATTATTCAAATTTCATTAAAATTGGTTGGATATTTTCGGAGAGGCAGTAAATTTCCCTATGTTCTCCTCTTGATTCTTTGTGGCAAAATGAAGGCAGAAAAGCGTGCTTACGTTAAAATGCTTTGATTTTCTTTGAAGTGTGTAAACTATTGCTTTAAAATATCTCTTCTAAGACCATAATTAATATTTTTGAGTACAGTGGTCTAAGCAGTAAGCACTTTAGTGGAACTTGATATAGCCTATGTCCGTTAGGAGGATTCATTCTTAATTTTGTTGAGAAAAAAAAATTTCGTGAGCTTTTTGATGTTCACAAAATTTAAAAACTCCTGTATATAACAGAAAAAGAGGGAGAAGAGAAAAATAAAAATGCCCAAAATTATCCCAAATTATCCCGAAATACAATACGAAAGCTTATCTAAACCATGTCTTCACAGACTTAAAAGGCATGCCATCTCTGCCATAAAGAAAAGTCGCAATAAGAATTGCATTTAACGACTACTTTAGCAGAGTATCTGATCAAAAAACCTCCTCTAGTGGTGCAGAAGAACTTCGTTGCTCTAAGCTTTGAGGCAAACTACGTAGATCTGGCCAGGAGCCAGTTCACTGATGGTTTCCAATAAGGATAATGTTCAGCTATTCTTCTTCTAGGCAGAAAAACGTTCTTAATTAAAGATTTCCAGCGAACTCAATTTGGCGATGTGCAATCGCTTTACGTGAGTACCTGCCGTTACGGCCTTATCTCACGTGTGCCAAAGCACCGGGTGTGGGTTAGACGCCAGACCAACGCCCCCATGCACCCTTTTAGAATGAAGCTATGGCCCACTCCATAAGGCACATAGGTTGCAATCTTTGAATATAGTTATCCCTGTATTATATTCAATTACCTTGCTGAGGTAATTTGAGCTATCTAAACTCTGCTGCTATGTCCGTGCCCATAGCAGCTCTGTTGAATGGCAACAGCACCTAGAACAGTGTCTGGCTGACCGCGTCACACCAACCACTAGCATTGATTTAACACTGAGAAGCCAAGACTATTCTCCCAGCGATGTTTGGTAGCAAACCACAGCCACCACGATAATTCTCCGGCTTCCACGCTTAGGTGTTGTGTATACACCTAAGCGAGGTCCCCAAGAAAATTCCTCAACCATTGCCGGCACAGCTAACCACTCATCCATAAAGAACGCATGCCTGTGTCGCCAAATAACCAGTGCCTACTCCACACTTACCAAAATCATCCCTCTAACCCCTTAGGGGTCTACCCCTTTGGGGTAGGACGAACTCGGCATTTTAGCAAAGGAAACTGACGACCGCTACATGCACTCAAAACTTCAGAGCAGCGAGGACCACTCACGCGAGAAGAACGCAAGCTCGCCACCAAAACTTCTGCGCCTACTAAGACCTGACACTAAAAAGTGAGAGTGTCCTGGGGTCGTATCCAGGACGAAAAGCCATTTTAGCACAGAATTTTTGACAACCGCAATGCATTTATCTCTAAGCAGCCCAGCTGTCGGGCAACCGGCACCCGTGGTACCAGAAGTAGCCTCTGATTAGACCTCGAAGTTCCACCACAAGGGCTTCACCTCTATCGTCTTTTGAACTCAGGGGCAGTCCTAGGTGACGCTGCACCTAGCTGACAACAACGGGCGTACAATATTTGTTTTCCTTTTATAAATATGTGCACATCCGTTACTCTGTTTATATTCAGAGATTGGGTAGTAACACATAAGTTTTACGGGTAATGAGCCAAAGGTCCGTCAGCGGAAAAAGCTACATTACCCTAGCTGGGGCCCCGGGATTGCCACACCCGTAGTCTACAGAATTAATTCATACACTCCCCTGGGGGTAAACTCCATTTGGGGAAGTGTAGCCGGCAACTTCTACTGCGAAACGTCATGTATTCTTTGCCGAAACTCAGCAACCATTGCCTTGCAGATTCTGTTTTCAGCCGCCTTAGGTATGTCATTTGTTGGCCTCAATGTGTAATCTATCCAATAATATATTCTTCTCTTGATATTTTCATGAACTAGAGTTCGGTTTATTTCTCGATAAATGTTTGCTTTTGATATTGTGTTGGGACCCGAAGCATCGCACAGTTTGTCCTAGGCATTTCTTCGTGAAAGATGTTCAGTTAAGACACCATTTCTCACATCCTTTTTCAGGTTATTGATATATGTTTGCTTAAGACACCACTATTTGGGACATCTTAGGGGTTCAGACTGGAAAAACCTGACAAAGCATATTGAAAAGACTAGAATCCTAGTTTGATTGAGTTTAATAGATTTTCATGGTTTTTATTGGGTATCTTCCCAATATTGCTTATCAAAAGCGCACAACATGCTATAATAGCATAGGTGTATTCAGAAACGGATTGGTTCAATTATTACTGCACTTCTTTTAACCTAACCTAACCTAACCTGAGTAACCTGATGCAGGTGTTAAGAACTTTGATATTCGACTTCTGTAATATATAGTTTGATATCCATATTTCTCTAAGCGTGTACTTTGCATTTCTGGATTTTATATGACTGCGTCTGAGCCATTACCATTGGATATGGTATATACTAGAAAACAGAAGCTGTTAAGATCTTCGTGTATGGAGCTATCAAGGATTATATTGCAACTCCGATTGCTGTTAATTCTCATTAATTTCGTCTTTTCTGAGGTTTATCTTTAGGCAAACATTGAGTTCATTTTTATTTATATCATTTAACTCAATGTAGTCGAATTTATGGGCAAGGAGGTACAGATCATCAGCGGATTATCCATGTCATTAAGGTTGGTGAATGGCATCATGGTATGAAATTTGGTTCTTCGATATTGGTGACGTCGGGATCGAAGAGAAAGAATAAGGATGAGATAACGCCACTTTGTGTTTTACTAGGAACACAACTGGGATCAACGACGAATTTCGTCCACGGCAAGGAATTCGTCGATGAGAGTTCGCTAAATAAATTCGTCCTATGAAGCACAACAACGATAAATTGATAAAGTTGGTTATTGTTTGGTGGCTCACCAAGTAATCTTGCTTTTATCACTTGACCATGCCCCTTTTACAAAACGTTAAAGTGAGATTTTTTCAAATTTTTTCCTCGCATTGAAAACTATCAATTATTTTGTACTAAATATACAGAAAAATTTATAACATTTATTATTTAATAAATATTACTAAAAATTTATTTACAATATACTTAGAATACTTGAGAGCTCGTTAGGAGGGACTGTGTATTATAAATTCTACCTATACTTACTATTTGTTTATTTAGAGTTGACTGTAATATGCATTTGAATTAAATAAACATTATAAAAAAAAGCGAGAGAGAAAATAGTGTTTTCGTCGTTCGTTGTTTGTTCCACTTGTGTTCCCAGCATGACTCCGACATTAGTGCGGAATAGTTCAGATACGCAGCGTTTTAGTAAAACCCAAAATAATGATGGTTTTACAGATGAAAATCTGCGTTATCCTCATCTGTGTAAGTGTGAAGTTAGAGAACAGGGAAAGTCGGGCGGCTCTCGAGGTTCCGTAAAGGCTCTTGTAAAATTATCCCAGTAGTTTTTATGGAATCTACATAAATTTGGCAGTCATAATAGTTTCATGCTAGGAGATGCTATTGGCTGTAGTTGTGCCAACGACAAACAAATAACGCTGTCCAAGGGACCGAGTTCGATGAAGGGTCACAAGTTGCAAGAGAATGCTAATAAAATAATAATCTGCACTAATTTAAGGGCATATGAGGGAACTTTGACTAGCTATTCGGAATTCCGATTTTGCTTAAGCTTTTCAATTGTTTTATTATTTTTGCAGGAAACCCGAAATGATCTTTTGATCTTCCTTGATGCAAAAGTCAATAACTCTATGTGTGTAAAGATTATGCTAATATGTGTGTATGTAAGGAGCTAACAAAATGCTTCCAGCTTCTAGGAGCTAACAAAACACTTCTTCAAATAGAACATGCCGCGGTATTTCGTTATGTTCGAACTCAATATTACCTGCAATATATCGGGGGAATTAAAGGCCACCATCAAAGCTATGCCATTGATATTCCTATATATGTAGTTCTTATCAAGCAAAAGTATCTAATAAACCCTATTCCGGGATAGCACTATTCTCAATATTATCCAAGGCCAAGGTCAGGAAGCCGATTTCGATTCTACTGAAACCCGTTAAGGTATTCTGTTAGTTAAACCGTTATCCTGGTAATTTAATGCATAACCTTCATAAGGTATGATACCATCATAGTAGGAAACTATGGTTGGTATATCCCAATAACAAATCCCTTTGTGTCACCTGGAGTAGGAAAGGGATAGTGCAAGCACAAGCAAGAGGGTGAAGTGACATAGATATAGAAAAGAAAAGCTTAAGGCCCTGTCCCACGATCGATTGCTTATATTAAAAACAAAAAAATGTTCCTTTTTTATTGTTGTCTTCAATACATGTATTCGATCGAATGTTTTCTGGCGACATCGTGGGACAGGCCGTAAGTATTTTTTTCGTTTTGTTAATTTTTATGACATCGCTGCAGCGCCTCTGGTTTTAAGTAGACATACTACCTGAAGCCAAGTAGGCATTTCTTTAGTTATTTTACTTCACTTATCATTAATTGTTACAAATATCGACGGAGGAGTGTGCTGTGATATACATTCGCATAGACACTAACACATGTCAGAAAAATCGATGTTATTGATATGACTGCGTCTGGACAGGAGTTGAAGTCGCAGTCTTGAACACTGTCATTTGCTTTGTAATTGACACAGTAACTACTTCAGCCACCAACACACCTCTGCAGTCTACGTATGCACAAACTGTGTCACAGCTACTTTTTATTTTAATTTTTCCAAACTCAATTTTTTCGCTATGGGGCATGCCTCGCGATTTTAAATATAATATTGTATTCTTAAAAAATTTATTTGGCGTCACATTAAAATTAATGTGGCAAATTTTAAAACAAATTTACAAACAAATAAACATTGCAGCAAGTAGCGACAAAGCACAGTACAGTGTAAAAATATCAACATTAAAGTATAACACAACATGCAAACACCAACAATAACAATAGGCTGCATAAACAGCACACCAACATAAATGAAAAAAAAACAATAAGCCTGTATTTGTAGGAAAATAAACATACACCTGCACGTATACACACGCAAAGTGCTCGTAAATGTTTGATTGGTGTGTGTGTTTCTGTGTACACATAATGACAAAAACAACATTAATTTGCACAAATTGTAAAGATGCATTTAAATAATAAAAAGAGAATGTGGATTCAATGTATGTATGTGTTGGCGGAGGAGAGGGATATTGTGCTCATATAAACAGTTGAAAAGATTGGTTTAAAATAAACACATACATACATACGTAAATACTCCCACTCATGCAGATGCATGTACGTGTATGTATTCAGGAAAGGAGACGGACAGAGAGAGACAAATTCTTTATAAATACCACATGCAATGGCAATAACAGGAGTAAAACCAAGCACGTATGTAAAAAGTGGTAAATAACAAGGACATTCTTGTCATTTATGAAATAAAAATTAAAATCTTAATGTTAAATGCATGAGGCTCTGTGAGTGAGTGTGTGCACGAGTGGAGAAGGAAGGCTGTTGTGGTAAAAAATCTGTGATATTTCATATTCTCAAGAATGACCTAACATTTTTTTTCTTAAACATTAAAAATTGGAACGTTATTTAATAAAATAAAGCTGTAATAAATTGCAAGATAATTAAAAATTAACAAAAAGTAAATTGTCTGCATAATGCTGATAAGAAATGTAAGTGATAAAGAAGAAGTAAACCTGCAAGATAAATATGGAATTGGGAAATAAAGGAAAAGATTAATTCTGGAAAGCAAACTAAAAGTCGATTATAAAATGAAAATACATTGATCCAAGAAATCGAACTAAGATGGCTAAGTTTGAAATTAAATAAAGCGCGCAAAGAGAAGGAAAATTGGTGGATAAAGAATTGAAAATAGAAAACTCTGAAACAACAATAAATAATATAAAGAAAATGCTCAAACTACATTAAAGAATATAAAGAAAATAGTGAAACTACAATAATACGAGGATTAAATTCAAGAAAAAAAGTCAGGGAAAGGATAGATAGTCAAGCTTAGTAAAGAAAAGCCAATACGATGAAAAGTATTGAAAGAAAATGCAAGTAAAAGAAAAGAATAGAAGATCGAAATTTTATAGATGTAGCATGCAGTAAATGGTTAGGTGAAGAAAAGTATCTAGAAAAAACTGTTTGAAAAAGGTTGGAACAAAGTAAAGCAAAGGATACAGAGGGAAGGACTACTAGACAAGAGACTTACAGAAAAAATTAAATGTGAAATCAAAACGAAGGCAAAGAATATTTCATCGAAATAAAGAAGGAGAGAAATGACATAAAGGAAGAATATATAAATAAAAGAGGGATGAAGTGGTGATAAGTAGAATGAAAGAAGGGTGAAAAGGAGAGAGATTAATTATAAAAAGAAGCAAACAAGGAAGAAAGACTTGCCAGCGGAGGGAGTAAATGAAAGGAGGAATAGAAGAGGACCATAGACCTATAAAAAAATTAAATATGAAATTAAAACTAAGGTAAATAATCAGGTATGTGATGAAAAACAATTTAGACACAAAAACAATTTGAAAACGATAAAAGGTGTGATATGTTTCTTATAGTCGTTTTGTTAATAATTTTAAAACTTGTTTTTAGTAGTCTTTCCAGAAATTTTTGATAAATTCCTTTTCACAGTTCCAATATGTGATTTATGTTTTATCTTTTACTGTCAGTTTATAGAAGCCATGTAAAAATTCTCGGCTGTCTATTTATAATGAAAACTAAAACAAATTTTGAGTGCTTTGTTTTTGTTTTCAATATAAATAGCCAGACGAGAATTTTCACATGGCTTGTATGAACTGGCAGTTAGTGTGCTTTTTAGAAGTCAGTAGTTTAAGATAAGCTCAAAAATGATATTCAAAATCTATTGGAATTCATCACACCAACAATCGTTTTGAAATCGTTTTGAAAACGATCGTTTTCCATCACATACCTGAATAATATTTCATTGAAATAAAGAAGGAGAGAAATTAAAAAAACGAAAAATATAACAAATAAAAGAGGAAAGCAGTGATGGAAGAAACGAAGACAAGAAGAATGAAGGGATGAAAAAAAGGTAATTATAGAAAGAAGGAATGAAGGAAAAAAGATACACCATCGGAGGGAAGATAAGAAATAGGGAATAGTGAGAGAGGTGGAAAGGAAGGAGGAAAGAAGGAAGTGAAAGATGAAGTAAGGAAGAAAGAAACTATTTAATAAAAAAATTAACGAAAGAAAGAAAAAGGCGAGGAAAGAAGGAAGAAAAAAGGGTAGCGAAAGTAAGAAGAAAAAAGAGATGAACGAAGGGAGAAATGGAGGGATATGAAATGAAAGAAAAAACGAAAGGTAGAAAGAAATAAAAAGAAATAAAAGACGTTAAAAAGGAAAGAAGAAATGAAAAAATGGAAGAATATAATGAAAGAAGAAAAAAAAGAAGAGAGAAAGGAAGGAAAATAGGAAAAAGGAAGGTCGAAAGATAGAAACGAAGAGAGAAAGAAGTAAGCAAATATATAAATAATTAAGGAAAAAGGAGAAACGAAGAAAAGATGGGTGCAAGGAAAGAAAAAACAAGCAACACAAAAAGGAATAAAGGACGAAAATAAAAAAGGAATGAAGAAATCAAGAATAAAGAAAAAAAACGGAGTGGACATGTTTAAAAAAAATAATGAGACAACGATGGAAATAATGAAAAAAAAAAGGAAAATAAAAAAGTATGAGAGTGAAAAATAGCTGAAGAACTGAAAGAAAAAAATCTGAAAAAATATGGCGGAGTAAAAGACAAGCAAAATTTTTAGTGAAAAAGTGATTGATATAAAAAATAATATAAGTGATAAAAAATAATGCAGGTGAGCTTTAGGGAAACAAGGACACAAATAGATTGTACATCCAGAAGTAAATAAAAATAAATAAAAAGAATTGGCGAACATTGAAAGCAAGGTAAGAAAGAAAGTAAAGTTGGTAAAAGAAGAGGCAAGAGTGAGAAAAATTTTGAGTAAAACGGAAGGAGAACAGTAATTGTCAAATGTTAGTAGGGGCAGCGGTTCAATAAAAATAATAATCAAGTTATCACAATCACAGCAATGTGGTGAAAGAAATCTATTTAAAGAAAAATCAATTTAAAAGGAAGAACTAAATAAAAAGAATCATAGAAAATCAAAAAGCGATAAAAGTTGAAAAAACTTGTGCATAATTTCAATCATTACATTGCAGTAGTTTTCTGCTAAGCAAAATCCGAAGTCTTGCATTATTTTTGATTAAACGTAATTTCTATACGAACTTGTTATTCAATTTAACGAAATGAAAAACAATATTTCTTCCAAGTTTGTTGAAAAGAAAAGCAAAGTGCTAAGGCTGTCATTTTGTATTATTACAACTTTTATTTAATTTAGAACTTTATTTTCCAGCAATAATACAGCGTTTATATGAAAAGATAACTAGTTTGGCTCTTTTATATTTTATTGCATGGGTGGAGTACTTTTATATAGTTTATCTATTCCTTCAATTGTTAACAATATGCCTTCGTCGTAGTTTGTGTTGGAAAAGTAGATAAAAATAGCAACTACTTTTGCATTATTTTTTCTTCTTATATTTTTTTCTTTTTGATGAATTTTCGTTTTTTTTTTGTCGTAAGTGGCCTGGTGTATAAAATTGGTTTTTATGTTTGTGCTGTTTGCCATGATGTTGTTGTTGTTTGTGAATTGTTTTTCTCATCAAAATATTTTATGAATTTCGATCACGAGTTTTTCCACTTAACATATTCAATGAGTTATGAGTTGCTACAAGCTAACGCATGAATCCCAGTAACTTTTCTTTTCTTTTAATCTTTTTGTTGTTTTTTGTGCTTCAGTTCTGGTGCCTTAAACATCACAACTTCGCAATTTCGCATGTCCTTGTAGTTGCGATTTTTGTTGGTTCTTATGTTGGCTATATTGTTTATTTTGTTATTGTTTTTTTCTTCTCTTTTTTGGCGGCAAACTGAAAGAACTGTATAGAGTTGACTTTTTCTTTAAAGAATATTGAAACAGTTGTCACATGCTGTTTCTATAACTTTGCTATTGTTGCTCTTTGGTGTTACGAATAGTAGGAACAAAATTTAATTTATTTCTTATAGTTTTTTTTTTTAAATTGTAAGTACACTGAACGGGGTTTTTTTTAGAAAATTTAGTTGAGAGAAAAAAATATTTTTAAACTATTTTTGATGACTACGAGTATCAAGAGTTTAAAGGAAAAAAGTGTGTTTTTTTATTCCTGCTAAAGTTTCTGTATTATTTTTCGGTGTGTTGGCAAGAGCCTATAATAGTGTGTTAGAACTCTCAGTTGGATTATATAAGAAAATATTGACTTCTGTTAAAATTTATTTTTTCCTGCTGAGTTACTATGCCATAAAAATGGCGAACAACCTTATAACACTTATTGATTCAAAAGCTACTTTAATGCTTGTATAATATTTGATTACCTCGGCTTTACAGCAGATTAAAATTTGTTTGTTACGATTGATTTAAAGTCACTCAACTGCATTGGTGAGTGGGTGACTAATAGAAAATGCATTTTTCCATTAACTTAAAAACGAAAGGATTTAGCATTTCCAACAGTGACAACATATTGGTAACACAAAACAAGAAACAAAAACACTGTTTTGTGATTTAAGTTTCACAACAACATCACCAAGTAACAACGATCCAATATGTATGCAAGTCCGAGTGGAATGAAATGAAATGACAAACAAACAGCAACCATGGTCAACTAACAAAACGATTACATGTAGTCATTGAAATGTAGGTAAGTGTGTGTGGATGTGTGTGTGTGCGTTTGCTGTGTGTGTGTATGGGTACGTGAGTAATTTTTGTCCAGTTAACAAATTTTGTTTGGTATAGAACAAACTACTGGAAATACATCAACATCGTGATGATGCTGATGATAATGGTCTGACAGTGATAGAAATGGTAAGGCAGATGGTGCTGGCAATGATAACTATGGCAAATCTGTTGATGAATGAATGATTGAATGAGAGAAGAGTACGAGTGGTAAAAGATACCGGAAAATGGGCGAAAACAACTGTGTTGAAAAATGCAGTCAACCCAGCGGTCAGTTATTTAGCGAAACAAACGTTTTGTTTTTCTTGTTTTTTTTTCTTGGTTAAATTAACAACATAAACACGCTGTTTTGCTAACGACCACATATGCTGCAAAACCTAAAATGTCAAATAGACCAAAAATTGCGTATTTGCTGGCCAAAACAACATCTGGCGCTTGTCCATAGACGCATTAGTCATAATACATTAAGAGGTTTCGTTTGTTTGCTTTTAATATATTTTTCTTTATGGTAGACAGGGTGTTTACATAAAAGTTGCCACTTCTACTTTAATATTCATGAGTTACTTTAGTGAGTTTATAGAATTTTTGAATTAAAAATAATGTAAAGATGCGATTTATGGACATCAAGAAAAATAAAACTGTCTGCTAATACTTTAATGCAGGATTTTTTTTTCAAGAGAAAGCAGTTTTTTTATATATTTTTTTTAAAGAGAAGTAACACTCAGACAATTAATATGCCTACCAACATACATATCGAGCCATAACCACTAAAATAGCTTAAGCGGCACATTTTTGGACTTCGTTTTTTTTTTGACGAAAATCGACTATTTACGATCGCAAATGATCGATTTTGGTCAAAAATTGGAATTTGAAAATTATGTCGCTTAAGATATTTTTGCGGTTATGGCACGATATGTATGTATGTATGAGTGTTACCTCACTTAGGAAAGGGATAGCGAAGAGAGCACCAATAAATTCTTAAGCCTAAGTCGTTTTTAAACTCTGTTATTATGGGTTATTTTAATTTTTATAACATCCTTGCAGCGCCTCTGGTGTTAAGTAGACGCATTACTTTTCATTAGTGAAATATCATCGGAGAAGGGCGTTGTGATATGCATTAGCATAGACATCAATGTAAATTAGAAAAATCTATGATGTTTACATGACTGAGTCTGGTCAGGGATTGAACTCGGCCTCTCGGCCCGTTATTTGCCAACAGCGCCCTAAAATCTTTGAATAAAGTTTATTTAGTTTATAAAGTTGACATTTTTGAAAACCTCTCAGAGAAAATCTCTTTTATATTTTTTTCAAAATAATAAGGATATAACGGGTGATTCTACACAGAGAAAATTATGTGTGTTTGAAATAAAATTTAGTTTCAGTATATACTTTTTGCTGTTCCAGAAAATTATTTGTTCCAAAAAAACTGTATAAAGCATAAACATGCCACGACTTTTGTTGGCTACTTGTCGCATTTTATGTACATGTATACAACATGATCCATAAAAATAAACAACAACAAGAGCACAACGCACGTTGTATCCACCAACAAAAAACAAGATAAACACCAACACACTTAAATAACAAATTCTCTCATGTAAGAAAAAAAACTACTCGATATTTAAATAAGAAGCATGTTTCCATTCGTTTATTGCATGCGCTGCAGGTTGTAATATACGTTAGAACTCTCATTTAATGAATGTTAACATTTATACAAATATTTAAGTTTTCTGAAATTCGAATAATGAACCCTACAAGACTGCAAGTTATTCAGCTTTGAAGTCATTTTCGTAAATAGTAATTTCACTTCTGTCGTCATACGTATTGGAATAGACGGCAAAATAAAGGCGCCGCGCCGCGCCTTTTAATGTACTCTTCCATTACGTATGTGTACACACGCATTGTTGAGAATAAGTTTTGTGTATCTCATACCCTTAAGAATCAGCGTTGCCAGAGAAATTTTTTCAAAACAATAAGAAAATATGTTTGATGAGAATTTACTAAATTTTTTATTTTCAGAAAATTATTATGGCAAACCAGAAGGTTTTGTTTTTCAACGAGCGTTGTCATGCAAAGGCATTTTCAAACATATATTTAAACTATTTTAACGAAATTATCTTCAAAACCATCTTTTTACTCACTATTACATTGACGTATCAACAACAAAAGATGTCTTTATTTATAAACAAAACTTTAGTGTTTCTTCTGACCATAATAAAATCAAGTTTGCCTTTGGAGATTTAAAATTTCAAATTAGGGAAATGACACGAAATTTCACTGGCAACACCGGTTTGTGGTGAGATTATAACACATACAACCGTAAAAGGTAATGGTATAGGTTGCCGACCACAAGATTAGACAGATGCAATTAAAAACTGTTGGCCGAAAAAATTCCAGAAACTTAATTTTCTTCTACAGTTTTAACTTAACTTTCTGTCCAATCAAGAAAAAAGAACTTCCTACAAGGAAATCATTAGAAATGCTTTGAAGCTTTACTGCTTCTCGATCTTACAGATTTTTTATAACTTATTTTTTATCGGGTATTATTAAGTAAGGTTTAAGTGTCCCTCCTCGCTTAGACACATTCCGGGCATTCATGAATAAAATTCCGCGAGAAATTTCTCCCTTTTCCGATTAGAATTTTTTTTGTCTTCCCTATTACTTGCTGTTGTTTGAAATTATTCCCCCGGAAAAAATTTCTAGCGGAATTTTATTCATGATTGCCCTCATTATCATTACGTCATGAAATCTTTATATTTAAGCTGTAGGATTTATGTAAAATCTTAATAAAAACATTTTTGTGCAATATTTTAAAGCTTTAGTTTTCTTTATAGTGCTATTTTTGCTTTTCCCCTTTATAAAAGGATTCTAAAAGTAACCTCAAACTGGGAAAATAATGGATCGAAATATTTTACAAAAATTTTTTCTGTACAATTTTGCTACTATTAAAAATAAGTTAAAATTTTAAATACGTTTAAAGGTTAATCTTGTACCTATTTACAATTAGGTGTAAGGTGTGTTCAGCAGTTTTTTTACAAAATCTAATGGGAAATTTTTTTTTTTTTGGGGGAGGGGGACATTTTTACTTTAACGCTTTTCCGCATAAGAAGTTTTTTTCAGGCAAGTGACCTTAAAAGAGGATATAAAGAAAAACTAAACTTTGGAAGGAGCTTACTAAACAAAGCAAAAAATTGTTTTTGAAGGAGAAAGAGCTTTTGAGATAAAGAAACTCTCCGATAGCTATAGGTTTTTAAAAAAGTTCTTTTGTTCGATAAGGCGTATTTGAAAAATTATATGTAATAATTTTTAAAGATCAAGTTGCACCAAATGCAATTGTAATTATTCTGATAAACATTAGCATAACGGAATAATGTGCTGTTCTTGAAGGCCCTCATATTTAGCGTTCTTGTATGTGTGTTCACTGTGTATTAGACTATTTATAAGACCTTTCAAGACATGAGAGATTTTTTCAAATGCTTTAGTACAGCGAAATATTCTAAAAGAATCGCTAAGCAACACTGTTGGCGAGTAATTTTTATCGGTGGTTTGTCTTGCCAACAGTGTTGTTTAGCGATTCTTTTAGAATATTTCGCTGTACTAAAGCATTTGAAAAAATCTCTCATGTCTTGAAAAGTCTTATAAATAGTCTTGTGCAGGACACTACTGTGTATTTTGTAAATTAGTGCAAGCTTCAGCCCCATATGCAAATTTTTCAGTGCAAATAGAATATGTGAATTGCTTTGATTCATAAAAGCTTACAATAGTATTGCTGTTATGTTGTTTATTTTTATTTAAAAAGTAAAAAAAAATCACCTTATCATACTACTTAACAACGAGCTTTCAGTGGTTTTGGTTCCTTACACAGTAGTCAGACTGGTAAAATAAGAGGCCAAAAGTAAGATACGAATATTAAAAAAAAGAACATAAAAATATTGAAACATTTAAAACTTATATAAAAGTTTATGGAGGTCAAATTTGTTTACACAATGTTGTATATTTTTAGCTCTTGAAATGATATATATGGTCTTAAATGGCCATATTTAAATTTTGCAAGGAAGTAGCTGATATCAGAAATAAACTGCACTGAAGAATTTTAAAAATATTTTTTTTAGTTTATATTAAAGTTAATACAGATATCTTTAAATATTTGTCTCATTTGATACTTGTTATTTGAAAAAGAAACGGAAAAAGAATTTAAAAACATCCCCAGTAGCCTCATAAAACCAAACAATATGATCAAAAGCAACATTAAAGCATAATCGTCACTGGAATCATCAGTAAAACTAAAACAGTGACAATTGCATTGATATTGTTGACAATAGCTTGGAGAACACTTTATAATTTTTAAACAAATGTTTTATCGTACGACGACTCAGAATGAGTTTTTTCATTAAGTCGAGCACAGTAGGTACTACTAAACTACACAAAGACAATTTGCTTTTTAATGCAAAATAAAGCCTCATTCATGTTATTGTTGTGCATTTTCTCATCGAAATATTTAAGAAACAAATGATTATAGATATGCAGTAAGCATGAATGTTAGAAGTATGTATGTATGTGTAAAGTATATATACTTTGCACTTGAATGCTTTCGAAATGAAATGCATCATAAGCTGCATATTAATTGTGGCTTATGGTCTGACAAACAATTATGGCCATAAACATTAATTAGTGTGGACACACAAACTCATTATTGTAAATAGCTTTTTGTTTTGTTCTTTGCTTTATACGAGTTATACATACATATATAGTTATCTGTGAAATTGTCTCATTTAAGAGATTTAGAAACTTAAGACGAAATGGTTTTCTTCAGCGCTTGCAGTTATGGGAATTTGTCCCCAAATAAGGGATGTGTCTTTTTCATAAGACTTTACTGAAAATCTCCAAGAGATTTTTGTGGGGAAAAGCACATTTTTCGCTGGAAAGTTTTGGAGACAATGTATAATTCAAAACCTTGTTATTTAGTTTTGCTTCTTTATGGTTATTTCAAATTAAGGTGATCATATTTTTCTTATTGCTGGTGGTGGCAATGTCGTAAAAATCTTAATTTATGGTTGGCAAGTCTGGAAATGTGTGTGTTATTAATAATTCAAAATTTGATTCTCAATAGTTATAATTGTGAATCAAATTATGAATGTTAGTTAACTCATAAAAAAAAATTAATTGACTAATCAGAAGATTTTGACTCAGAAATGTCTGAAAAAAAATAATCATTGATACATAATTGTAATATTCTTGTGTGTTTTTTGGTTTTCCTTTTTTTTATTTTAAAATTGGGGATAAGATATAAAATAAACCTGGTAACCCTAGACTTCTTGGTGCTCTAACCGAGCTATTTTGCCAATTGATTTAAAAAATCGCCAAAAGTTGACAAATCAAAAATTTACACGCCAAACAAGTTGAAAAACCGCCATATCTGACAACCCTGGCTTTAACCACAAAACACTTGAGGTTGTTCTCTCTAACTCTCATTATCTCTCTCTGTGTCTCTCTTGTTATTTTTTATTTAAAGTGTCCAGGAGACGTACAAAAAAGCCATCAATCAGTAAGAATGTGTTAGTGTCGTTTAATTGATGATTTTTCGGAGACGTACAAATAAAATCGTCAATCAGCATTTTAATTTTGTGTTCGTTGTGTGCGATGGCATATATGTCTTCATCGGGTGATGATTTTTAGGGTTCCGTACACCAAAGGTGAAAAGGAACCCTATTGTTTTCGCTACGCTGTCCGTCTGTCCGTCACACGGTATTTTCTCAGGAACCGTAAGAGCTACGGACCTGAAATTTGGACACAGTATGTAGAACCTTGGCCGCTACAACAACAAATACATGAGAATTAAAAATTAAAGGGTGTTCCAAAACGAGCAACGAAAAATGTTAAAATCCCATGTAATATACATACAATTGTATGTACATACATACATATGTATATTGAAACTTGAAATTTGTAAAATTAGTGTATTTTTATACAGACTACAACAATTAACACTAAAATTTGAAAAAATTTTAATTAAAGGGTGGTCCATCATTTAATGCAATTTTGACTATGTAATTTTGACAATTTGCTATATCTTGGAAACCGTAAGAGGCAAACACTTGAATTTTCAAAAACGGTAAAACTAAAAAAACCGAAAATTATAAAATCGCCAAACAAAAAAAAAAAAAAAAAATCGCCAAAAATTAAAAAAAATCGCCAAAACGAAAAAAATCGCCAAAATTAAAAAAAATTTTCTAACACTAAAATAAATCGCCAAATTCGAAAAAATCTCCAAAATAAAAAAAAACGCCAAATTGAAAAAAAACGCAAAAAATCGCCAAAACGCGAAAATGTCGCCAAAACTAAAAAAAATTTTAAATAAAAAAAATCGCAAAAATGAAAAAAATCGCCAAAAAATAATAAAAATCGCCAAAATAAAAAAACGCCAAAAACCGAAAAAAATCGCCAAAGCAAGAAAATAAAGTGTCAAAACTAAAAAAGGAGCCAAAACTTAAAAAAATCGCCAAAACCGAAAAAACTCAAAAACCGCCAAAACAAAAAAACCGAAAAGACCCCAAAAACGAAAAAATGCCAAAACTATATATTATATAGGATGAAGTTTGTATTAAATTACATATCTAGTGTTCGTACGGAACCCTTCGTGCGCGAGTCAGAGTCGCACTTTACTGAATTTATTTGTTATTAGCGGCATTAAAACTTTATTAAATCTTTGTATATTCAGAGCTAAATAATAATTTTTCTATCTTCCACTCTAATTTTTCATCTATTATTATTATTGTTTATAATATACCCATTAAGATTAGAAAAATTAGAAAATATAATATTTATAATAATCATAAAACTGTTTGTAGTCTTTTGATTGTTTGGTTTTTTACAAAGATCAATGGTACATTTTCATAAAGTGCAAATTAATTTTTTTCATCCGCGCACTTCTCCATGTCGTCACAGAACAAATAACACAAAGCACGTTTTTTCGTCAATCAGATTTGGAGACGTACAAACAATCAGCCGTCAAATAAAAATATCAAAATTTTTTGATTCTCATCAATCAGTGCCGACAACGTGTACGTGTAGCCGAAAAGAAACGACTGCACGCACACAACTATGTGATTGATGGGTGTTTTTTGTACGTCTCCTGGGCACTTAAAATAAGTTGAATTTGATTTAAATGATCAAATAGAACAACTCCGCAACTTCAGGAAAAATCCCTGTCAAATTAACTAAGCCCATAATAAAATCTACAGCAGTAACTTCAAATGTTCTCTAATTTTTGTTTTATTTCCTTTTCTGCTTATTTTTCGTTGTAGTTTTATTCACAAAATGTATGAAACTTATTGAAAGTGTGGTAGCATTGTTGAGAGAATTAGTATTTATATTTGAGAGCATTAGAAAAAACGTTGACAAAATAAAATATAATTAGTGTTTTTTATGGGAATTGTTACAATTTAAGTTTAAAATTTTTAAACGCACTAATAATCCCAAATTAATATTTTACTTATTAAGTAAAATGTTTTTTTTTTATTAAAAATACATTGAAATTGATTATTGAGGGGTTTAGCTGGATCCTATGCGCATTTCACTGTTGCTAATGCAGATCATCAGGGAACCTTTACCCAAAGCTTCTTAGAACAACTAGAGTTATTATATTATAAACTTTCATTTAAACAAATGAGAAGCTCAATAACAAATAACAAAGTTGAAACAAGAACTCAATAATCAACATGTTTTTTATTTTCTTACTTTACTATTGGCTGACTTTTTTTCAGCTTCAATTGTAGTCGTAAGAGTATGTAAAAGAAAATAAATGTAAATAACAACAACAGCTATTTAAGAATAGAGTGTTGCCACACAAGTATTTTTTTGACCGGGTGCAGTCAAGTTAATAATTACCCAGCTAAAAAAATATGTATGGATCATATATGATATCACATATATGGTTCGGATCCGAAAATGAGGGTATATGGGCATATATGATTATATATATTCATACATTTTCATACATGAATGTGTAAATATTCCCTCCACATTATGCAGAGTTCATATTCATAATCTCTTGATTCAAAACAGCGCACTGCTGTGCAATAAATTAAATTACTAAAATTACTTTTTTTAGATTTTGAACTGCGAGGTTGTATTTAATGAAACATTTGTTTGGATAAATAATGAAAAACGAACTAAAAGTCATTTCATTCATCATATTAAGTCAAATGGCGAATCAATTATTTAAAAAACACAAAACTCATATTAGATTAAAAACTAATGCAATTAATTATAAAAGAAAATATAATCCGTCTAACAATAGTTTTCAATATAATTTTTTGCAGTAATATGAACTTTGTTTCTTATCTAGAGAATTCTGTTATCTTCTATAAAATTAATGACTGGAATATTCTTTTGATTATTGATTGATATATTAAATGGGGCCCACAATCATACAAGAATGTTTTTTTTTTTTGGAACAAAAGTTTTTTTAACGCATATAAACTTTGAATACCATATGTATTTTCCAATGGATTTCCAATTCACCAGTGATAAAATCCAAACATTTTTGATAGCAAAATCGATCTTATGTGAGATATCATGTATGCATACATTCTTATATAGCTCCATATATTAAATCTTATTTCTAATGGATCCACATATGAAGAGCTTCATAATGAAATTTCCATATACATATGAGCTCATATATTAAATACATTTCATATATTAGTCCATATATTACTTCATATATAATAGTTTTACAATGTATAATCCCATACATTTCCATACATGAATTCATACATATTCATATATAATTATATACATTCATATATTAAAAATATATGGACCATATATAATTTTTTTTAGCTGGATAGTGTTTTTTATGGGAATTGTTACAATTTAAGTTTAAAATTTTTAAACGCACTAATAATCCCAAATTAATATTTTACTTATTAAGTAAAATATTTTATATTTTACTTATTTAATAAAATATATTCTATCTCTCGACTGCTTTCTGTGAAAATGTGTTTATGCCGCAATTCTGTTTGATCATTAATACTTAAATGATTTTAATGAATTATTGTAACAAAAGAGAAAATTACTCGTAAATTTTTTTCAAGTCGCAAAAATCTTGCGAGTAAAAGGGGACTCAAGGGACAGCTGGAAATTGCCGTAGTAATAAATTGCAGAGTAGGAGTCGAATGAGGTTTCAAGCGCAAGTGCATAAAACAAAATATTTTTTTTTTTGTATTATTTGCTATGCAAATGCAAACCTTCTGCTTAATTAACATAATTTTAAAGCATCAATTAAATTTATACCACCTTCTATACATTTTTTCAATAGTAAATGGATAATAACCTTTGCACTTATCTTATTAATGCCAATTAAGAAACAAGAAAATACTTCTTTCTTTATATGAATTAAAAAAAAGGAAATAAAATAATAAAGATATTTTCGTATTCTCTACAAATGTAAAACCATAAAAATGTATTATAAAAGAAAGAAGAAATCTAAAATTTTCAAAGAAAAATATTACAAACTTTAACATACATCCTTTGAAAAATATAAGAAAAATAAAACAAGAAATACTATCTTACTTAAATATGTAATTCTTATCTCGAAGCTAAATAGAAGTTGAAAAAAAAACAAACTGTAAAGAAAACTTGCTGGCAATGCAAAAATGCACTATGTTTTATGTTTGCAGCCAACCAGCAGCATTCCATCTAAAAATTCAACTTCCTGCTATTGTCTGTCTATCTTTTGAAGCACTATACCGTCACTGCCTTAAACTAACCAACGGCCATTTCATCACAATTACAATCTCTCTTTAGCTGAACGCACCAGCATGTAACATTCTTGGCCAAAGAAAATTCCTAGAATAACAAAAAAAAAAAAAAAAGAACCAACAAAGAAAAATTTAAAGAAAAGTTCCAGCAGCGGCAGCCAGCAAAGTTCTTTCAGTAGTCAAAACTACTTTTAACAGCAACTACTCGTATCTTGCCCGATATAATGCCAACATTTGTTATTAACACTTTTTTTCTTCTCTTCTTATTCACATAATCCTTGAAGTATGCAACAAAATTGCATGAAGAAAAAAAATACAAAAGTAAAAAAGTTAAAGTTTTACGCTTGTGCTTATCCTGGTCAGTTTCCGCTACGCCATGGCAATTAAATAAGAAAACATTCTTTATTCTACTTTATACATTTACACTTCTACTCAAAACTATGATTTCAGCTGAAAAGTTTTAGCTCTAAATGGCATTAATCTCCTAAAATGATGCATTAGTCCAAGAATATAAAGTTTTATTTTTTATTTGAAGCAGGAGATGATGATAAGTAAGTAGAGCTAAGAAAGAGGAAAAGTATCATCAGGCTGTCTTGTATCCTGTTGACAAACGGAATATCAACAAGACGAAGAAAAACTTCTTAATATTCATATTCCATTAAGTTGTTTCCTTGGAAGAAGACCTTAAATAAATGCAGGAGAAGAGGTAGTAAGGAAAATGAATTTATTTCTAAGCACACCGCCTTTAAATGAAACCTTTTTTTTTTACAAAATTCTGTCCTAAAATAAAAGAAGAAAACGAAACTTTCTGCTACGAGGCTTGCTATCTTTGAAGAGATACAAGGAATTTTTTTTAAATTTTCTTTATAATTATTTAAAAAATTATTTCTTGTTGGTTAAGCACGTCTGGATGCATTTCATTGCTGCTCAAGCAATATACGTGAAATACGTTTTTTATACTCATAAAGTTTTTTAAAAGAAAAATTACATTTTCGGAGAGATTTTTTGTATAAAATCATAATTTTTTCCACGAAATTTTGTTTATAAACATTAATTTTTTGGCAAAAATTACGTGTTTAATGATTTACAAGTTCGTTCTATAATTTACATTGAAAAAAAAAACAATTTTATTGTGGGTTTTAAATAAATTGGAATGTTTTATTTCGAAATCGTTGAGGCAATTTAAAAATGTTTTTTTTTTCTAGCACCTCTTGCGAAATATTTTCATAAACAATTTTCTTCTAAAGAAAATATTTTCCCGTCAATTTCTTCTCTTAATTTTTTTTAGGGAAATTTTTTTTAAAAAAAAATTTTCATCACGAAAAATTCTATGGTGGATAATATTTTTACTTAAAAATGTGTCGCATATGATATTTTCTAAATGGAAACTTTTTTTTTCCAAAAACAAACGTATTTTGATAGGAAATAAATTTGGGACATAAATTACTTCTACAATAAAAAAATTTATAAATTGCGGAACATTTTTTGTTGTTTAGAAAATAGTTTTTGAAAACGAAAATTGTGAACATAGGAATAAATTTCGATAACAATTTTGAGTAGATTTTTTTATTACTAAAGAAAAAGAGTATTTTATAGAAAAAAATCGAAGTTTTCTGTATAGTTTTTTTTTATTAATTTTTTTTTATTAATTTTTTTTCTTAAACAAAATCTTTAGAGCGCACACTATTTTTTCTACGGAAAAAATATGTGTGTATATTGTATCCTCTTTTAAAAAAACATTTTGGGACAAACATATATGGAAATGGGTCTTTGGAATAATATATTCTATAAAAAAATAATGGAAGACAATTTTTGCAAAAACAAAAATTTTTATAAAATGAAAAATTTTCGGAATCAAAATGTTTGAATGGAAAATATTTTCTACAAAAAAGTTTTTCATTCACTTATTTTCTTCTCTACGAAAATTTTTTAGGACATTAGTTGTTTTAATAAAAAATATTGATATATTTCTTAGAAAAAAAATTTTTTATGAAAATATTTCAGAAAATTTTTTTTTCCTATAGACAAATTTTTTTGTCCACAGCATCATTTTTCTATAAAAAATATTTTTTCTATACAAGTTTTTTTCTATAGAAAAAAATTGGGATGTCTTTTTATAAAATATTTAGAACTTATATTTTTTTTTACAGAAAATAAATTTTTTATTTAAAGATTTTTCGGAAATAAAGTAAATTTAATTACGGAAAAAATTTTTAAACCAAATTTTCGCAACAAAAGTACTTTCTATAAAAATTAATTCACTCAAAATTATTTTTTGCTATATGAAATTAACTTGGGACATGAATTTTTTTCTAAAAAATTTTTCAGAACAAAAATTTGGGAGACAAATTTTTCATAGATTTTTTAATAGAAATATTTTTTCTTGCACAGTATTTTTCAATAAAAGAATATTGTTCGTATATAAGTTTAATTTGGGACAATTTTTAATAAATTTTTTTATAGAAAAACTATTTCAGGCAGAAAAAAGGAAAAAATATTGGTAGAAAACTTTTCGAAAAAAATTTAACTAATAAAAAATTTTCAAAACTAAATTTTCGAAACCAAAATACTTTTTATAAAAATTATTAACAAAATACCTTTTATAAAAATTATTAACCAAAATACTTTTTATAAAAATTATTTCACTCATAATTTTTCTACATGAAATTAAGTAGGCACATACAATTTTTTCTATAAAAATTTTTTCACATTCATCGGAGATGTTTTTTATAGAAAATATTTTTCGTACACAATATTATTCGTACATAAGTATATTTCCATCGGAAAAAAATTTTGAAATTAATTTTTTTCTTTAAAAAATTCTGGACATTTTTTTGGGAAAAAAATTTCAGTTATATAATTTTCTCTGTAAAAAAAAAAAAAATATGGAAACGAATATTTGTCTGTGAAAAAAATTTCCGCAGAGAAAATTTTTTGTCATTATCATATCATATTTTTAACCCCCGACTAAAAAAAGGGGTGTTATAAGTTTGTAGTGTGTGTCTGTGTGGCTTTGTATCTGTGTGTCTGTCTGTGTCCACGTACAGGCCAAACGGCTGGACCGATTTTCATTTATCTGTTTGAAAGATGACTTGATCGAGAGGGTTCTTAGCTATGTTTGAAAAAAATCGGTCCAGCCGTTTAGAAGATATAACATCTTTTCTGAAAAAAGTCGGGGGTTTTTAAAATTTTTAATTTTTGTTATCAAAATATTTTTAAAAAATTTGTTCTTCAAAATTTTTATTCTGAAAAATTTTAATAAAAAAATTTTTGTATATTGGAAATTTAAAAATTTTTTTTTTTTCAGAAAATGTTTCTATCAAAAAACTTTTTTCAGAAAATTTGTCTATCAATCAAGGTTTTTTTTAGAAAATAAAAAAAAATTTGGGGAAAGTATTTTTAATAAATATTTTTTTTTTTTCAGCAAAACTTTTTTTAATAAATTTTTTTTTGGAAATACATATATTTGTAGATTTTTTTCTTGAAAAAATTTTCGCAAAAGGAAATTTTTTCTTCAGAAAAAAATGTTTGCTCATATTTTTTACATGCTGTCATTTTTTTTTTGGAAGACAGATTTTCTTATAGAAAAGTTAGAAGTTTTATGATTTTTTTTATAGAAAATAATACAAAACAAAATGTGCATCAACAATTTGTTTTTCATAGATGTTTCAATAATGTCACGCCTTATTTGATTTATATTTAAAAAAATCTTGAATTTTCAGAAAATTTTTAATGAAAAAAAATTCTTTTTTGGAAAATATGTTTTGTGAAAAATAATTTTATCAAAATAATTTTTGAGAACATTTTTTGATCATAAAACTTTTTTCAAAAAATTTTTCTATCAAACAAAAAATTAAAAAAATAAGAAAATTTTTTACCACCAAATTTTTTTAGTAAAAAATTTTTTGGAAATAATTTTTTTCTAATATTTTGTCTGAAAAAATTTTCGCAAAGAAAAGTTTTCTGTCGAAAAATCGGAAGTCAACTTTTTTTTCCATATGTTTTATATACATTTTTTTGGAAGACAAGTTTTCCTATAGAAAAGTTAGAAGTTTTAAGCTATTTTCTTTATAGAAAATAATATAAAACAAAATGTGCATACATGTGAATAATTTCCTTTTTATAAATGCTGCAATAATATTGCATTTAAATATTTGATTTAAATTTAAAAAAGTTTAAATTAAAAAAAAACTCATTTTGGTGAACAATTGTTATATATAAAACTGCTTCAAAAACTTTACTGAATATTTACTGAAACTATTTTTGGTGTCATGAAATTTTCTATGATAATTTCGATATTAATCTTAACTCTTTCATGAAGAATAAAATCTAATAGGAATACCTTTAGATTTGCGTAAGCTGATAAATATAAATGTGTTTAAAATTTTTCTCCGGCATTCTTTGACAGCCACCTAATTGTGGCTTAAATGTTGCGCTCGTTATCATGAAATTACACCCTGCCGCCATCATTAAATGTGATGGGTGTCCGAGTAAAAGAAAATAAAATAAAATGTAACACTTAATTTAAGTTTGTACAAAAAGTTAAAGATCTTTTTATACTTCTTTGCCTTTTTCTCCCTTTTTTCGTACATCCCTTATACACTCTACACCATTTATTTATTTCGGCGCAAACACACACTAAATTGCATCCTGTTATAACGGCTGTAACAACAACAAAAGGCCAACACCATTACACAGACATCATTAACACGAGCACTGACAATCGTTGTAATGCTTGTAAGTGACTGGATGTGTGTGTGTGTGTGTGCGTTGGTACAATTGTGTGTTTGTTTCATTCTTGTGCATGAGTGTCAGTTTTAAAAACTTGTGAATAAATATATGTATAATAAAAAAGAGCCTGAAGCGTATTTTTCTTTCTTTTCTTCCTCCAGCTTTTTATACAAAAATATAAGCAAATATTTTTATTTCAGGAATATAATACAACACATAAGATGTGCCCATATTCATATGAGGGCGACATCGGCAATTT
Source organism: Tachina grossa (assembly GCA_949987645.1). NCBI lineage: Eukaryota > Metazoa > Arthropoda > Insecta > Diptera > Tachinidae > Tachina > Tachina grossa. The sequence continues at coordinate 152,836,147 of OX465276.1, forward strand.
TACATCATAACATTTCTGTAATGTACGATAACAATTCTTCTGTTAATATAAACATTTTCAAGCACTTTAGGATTAAAAGTTGAATGTCTAATTGCTCATAGAAACGCTCTTCTTGTCTGACTTTCTAAGTTAATTTTAAATTTACCCTCGCATTCTCTTGTATTCTTATACAATTTATTATTTTATGTATTTTGTACTTCGGTGTAACTTTTGATAACAAACAAACAAATAAAATAGTATAAAATGAAAAAAAGAAAAGTGTAAAATTCAAAAGTTTAGTTTTACTTTTCTCTGAAGTTTTATTTTTAATTTTCTTGTAAATAATGGTTAAAATTTTAACCACTAATGATAAGAATTTTGCGCAAACAACCCAACATTACAAAAAAAATTATAATTTCACATGCAAAACGGAAACGGATATGACACCATTTAAGGGCAAAACTTTGTGTACAAGCATCATGATAAATAATTAACAGAAAAGACAAATGGGGAAAAACATTAAGCATATGAAGAAAAAAAAAACACTTATGTGCAAAATGAAGATAAACGATTGTTTTAAAAAGTAAACGTTAACTACATGCAACTTTTTCTTTTTAAAGGAAAGTAGCTCATTTTTTTTTCTTGATAAACAGATTGAATACATAAATGTTTTTTATTAAAAAAATGTGGACAAATTTAATATTTTATTTTAATAAAAATATTCATGGCAAATACAAAGAAAACTTCGCTTGGTGCACTCGAATTTATAGAAAATATTAGTTAATGCAAAATTACTATAGAACACTAAGTGACACAAAATTTATTCTTTATTTGTTCCAATTTGGGACACAAATGTTTTTTACATTTACAGAAAATAGTTTGGGACACAATTTATTTTCTATTTATTTGGTAAAAATTTGGGAGACAAATAGGAAACAACTTGCAAGATAATTTCTCTGCGCAGAGCAAGGAGTTTGGGACACAATTTTTTCCATACCGGAAGCAACTTAGGGCACAAATTTAATTTCTATAAAAACAATTTGGCACACCATTTCTTCCCACATAGAAAGTATTTTGAAACACAAGTTTTTTTCCACATACAAAGCAAATTGGGACCCTAGTTTTATCTACATAGAAAATAATTTGTGCGCCAATTATTTTCTACACAGAAAGAATTTGGTACATACAATTTTTCTCTATATCCAGATAATCTGATGGAAATATATTTTTTCTACAAATCAAGAAATTTTAAACACATATTTTCTCACGTAGGAATCAATTTGGGACACAAGTTCGGAACACAAAACTTTTTATATACAGAAGAAAATTTGGGAACACTTTTTTCCTATAAAATTTTTGGGACAATATTTCTAACACAAAAATTTTTTGTACATAGAAAACAGTTATGGCTTTTTTTAATATTTAATATGCAGTAAGGAATTTAGGACACAAATTATTTCTGTATAGAAAACAATTTGCGACATAACATTTTTTCTATATGGAAAACATTTTGGGCCATTATTTTTCTACATGGAAAGTAATTTTTTTTCTACATAGAAATCAATTTGGGACAAAGTTCTTTCTATATGGTATATTTAAAAAGTATTTCTATGGAAATAAATTGATGGAGAATTTTTTTCTGTATAGAAAATAATTTGTGTCAAAATATTTGTCTATAAATAAACCAATTCGGGACACAATTTCTTTCCGCATAGAAAGTATTTGGGGGCAAAAGTTTTATTTCCACACAGAAAGAAATTTGGGACACATAATTTATCTCAACATAGATAATTTGGGAGACAACTTAGTACACAATTTCTTACATGGAAATAAATTTGGGACAAAAAATCGGGAACACATATTTTCGTTGCATAACATTTTAGGACACAATATTTTTCTACAAAAAATTTTTTCCTCACATAAAATAAGTTTGGGACACAATCTGCTTTTAAATAGATTGGAACAATATAGTTCTATATTTTTTGTCTAATGTACAAGAAAGACCTCAAAAAATGGAACCAAAATTATTTCTATTAGGAAAACGATTTGGGACACAATTTATTTTCTTTATAGAGACAAGTTTGGTTCACAATTATAGAAAATAGTTTGCTACGCAACTTCGAAATCAAGTTTATTCTACATCGAAAAAATATTGGGACACAAATTATTTCCTGCATAGATACATATATACAATAGAGTTATTTTTTTCTAAATATTAATATGAGCGATACATTTTTTCTTAATGGAAAGTAGCTTGGAACAGATTTGCTGATATAGGAATAAATTTGGGTTACAAATTCGGTACAGGAAATGTTTTGTATACAGAAAATAAATTCGAAACAAAATTTTTTATTATAGAAAATTTTGGTACACAATATTTTTCTACATAGAATGTATGTTTCGGACGAAATTATTTTAAATATAAAACTATTTGGCACAAAATATTTTATACATATACACATGATACACAATATGCAGAAAGAAATTTGGTACACAAAAACTTGGGACAAAAATTATTTCTCTGTTGAAAAAGATTTGGTACAAATTTTTTGATAGAAAAAAGTTTGGGACAAAAAAGTTTTGCATAGAAAATATTCGGGTCATAATTATTTTTATATGGAACACAATTTGGAACACAATTTTTTTTTTGTAGAATAGATTTTAATTTGAAATATAAACATTTCCTACATAGAACATAATTTGGGACAAAAATTTTTTCTAAACAGAAAATAAAAAATTGTGTGGTAAAATTAGTTGATTGCTTTTGAAAACATTTATAATTTGAAAATAATTTCATAATTTAATTTAATTTAATTTGATAATAATTTGAAACAAGAATTTAGCTATTTTTAGCTCTGACTTAATTAAATTGCAGTTTTTAAAGGAAGATGAAATATACACCCTTATCGTGAACAGCTTTTCCCTTGAAATATTTTCCCTTTTCCCCGAATCGCAATCATGATCCCTTTTTTAATTCCCCTAACTAATCGTGAATAGTATTTTTCACATGGATTTTTTCAAATCCAAAACTCAATTAATACATCGCGTAATTTCAATTTTATTCTTCCAATTAAATATTAAAAGCTATAAATAATTATTTTTGGGACGAGATCAGCAAACAATGTTCATGATTAATAACAATAATTCCTTGCAACACCTTTTTTCATTGAACATGAATCTCTTTGGTTTACATGCAGTAAATTTTATGACTGTGGTATCATAAAGAATTTTTTTCACGCCACCTAAAATATTTAAAACACAACTTTAACTCAAAAACATTTAATTTGAAACCCAAAATATGTGTATTTCTTATTATTAAACTTAATTTGTTTGATTTTCAATTATTTTTTAAGCTTTACAAGCCTTCTTCTCTTCTTCTTCTTCCTCTTCTTCTTCTTCTTCTTCTTCTTCTTCTTCTTCTTTAAGTAATGATAGCGGGAACAAACGCTATGCAATTCAAGATTGCGAATTTCCCTTCATGGGGAATGAAAATTTCATGGGAACAAAAATTTCACATTTTTTTGAATTAGGGCTGATATTGTTTGAATTTATACTGGTTGTGTTAAAGCGTATGATTGATATTAATTGTTCTTAGAATTGGTTGCGTATGATTAATTTTTTATACGCTTTTAGCAAAGTTATTACCAGGGAAACCAGAAATATGCTCTAAAAAAAGGGTTTTATGCGCATTCAATATGCGCTAAGAACTTGAAAATATGCACTAAAAACTCAAAAAATATGCTCTTAAAAATAAAACAAATTGATTTATTTGTCAACGAAAATACATTTTTTATTTAAAATTTCAACAACATTTCCATATAAAACAAGACAGAAATAAAATAAACAATAACAAAAATTAAAAATTTTAAAAACCCCCGACTTTTTTCAGAAAAGATGTTATATCTTCTAAACGGCTGGACCATAACATAGCTAAGAACCCTCTCGATCAAGTCATCTTTCAAACAGAAAAAACTAAATGAAAATCGGTCCAGCCGTTTGGCCTGTACGTGGACACAGACAGACACACAGATACACAGACACACACTACAAACTTATAACGCCCCTTTTTTTGTCGGGGGTTAAAAAAGGGAAACATTAAAATAATTAACAAAGAATAACTGCCGTATTAAAAACAATAATTTAATGGCGTTTTCTTTTCTGAAAAAAGTGTAACATTTTTTTACTTTTTATTAAAAAAAACAACTTAGCGTTCGTTGAAAGAAAAAATTTAAGCTCGCAAGGATTGATACAATAATTTCTAATAAAATGTACATTTCAGAAAATCATTTTATTGCGAATTTTCATTAAAAAGTGTAACAAGTGTAACATTTTTTCCCAGAAAAGAAAATGCCATAAGATTGAAGTGCACGTTAAAACAAAATTGCTTTAGGCAAATAATACAAATTAATTTATTTTATACTCTCGTAACAATTTAAAATTAATTAAATGAGATCACGAAATCAGAATTAAAACTTTGGAACTGTATTTTGGATAAATAAGACAAGATTTTAATTTAAAACTTTTTTTGGAATAAAAAACAAAGTATTGATCTAGCTTTTCAAATAAAAATCGTTGCCTGTCGCATCTAAGTAAATTTTTATACATTGACAACAAGGATGATACATGAGAAAACCAATTTCGTACAAATTTGCTCTTAGAATTGTACTTTTTCAACCCCAATAGTACTAAACTCGTTTTTTGTGTTTTAACTCTTTTTTATTATAATTATTTTTAGAACATATCGCTCATTTAATCAAATAACGTCATAACTCAAAAAAATAGTTTGCCAGAACACAAATTTAAAGTTTTCAATTTACACACGACTTAATGAAAAATGAAAATTTTGTATTTGTTAAAAAAAAAAACGATATGAAAATTAATATGCATCATTAACTTTAAAGTGAAAATTTATTATTAGATTTAGAGACAGTGGAATAGGCAGTAAATACATATCATTGGTCTCAAGTAAAAGGGTTCTAACACAAATAATTGTTATTTTAAAGGGGAAGGTAAAAAAAAACACAATAGAAACTGTAATATTCTTTTTGTAATATTTTTTGGTACAACTGATTGTAAAAGCGTTATTTTTGAAACCATTGCAATACATTTTTGTAAAAAATGCGAGTTAGGCCATTTCAACTTTTGAAAGCTACGGAAATATTAGCACATCCAACTAATTTTTCAAAGCGCGAAGCTCGTTATTAATACTATCATAATTTCCATTTTCTTTAGGAATATTTTTTGATGAAAAAGGTACGATACTACTAACATTTCTTTTAAAATCCGTAACTATACAACTTTTAATTTTATTTCTAGATAAATAAAGTTTTTCATTTCAAAGTAAATTCTAATCGTTTACATATGTATGTAGCATACCCAGCTTCATTTATTTTAATCACTTAAACGATTGATATGATATTAATATAGCAAGTTTTTTATTTCTTATAAATTTTATAATAACAAAATAGATAAAATAAATGGAGACAATGCTTTCACATTGAAAACGAAAACCCAAACAAGTGTAATGCATATCAAACAAGGTAGACACTCTCATCAACAAATAAAATTCGCCACTTTTGTCTCAAATTGGATATTCTTTATTGATCGCGATTTATTTTTTGTGGGAAAAAACAAGGGATAGTCTCACGCAAATTTTTCAAATAGTACTAAATAAGTCACGGGGTTACCAATGTACTTTTTGGGTTTGAATTGTACCAAAAAAAAGTACAATTGTACTAACTTTATCATCTCTGATTGACAATGTTCCTTCAGCGTCTACTGATGTAATCGACGCAGAGTCCGTCACAACTAGCAAACCGAAATTTTTATTTAAACTAATGTACATATACTACATGGAAGATTGGAAATGAAATGTAAATGGCGAAAACTAAAAATAAAAATTTTGACCAACAGATAAACTTGTAAGCATATTAAATAAAGTTCATAAAGTTTCAAAATATGTCCTAAAAGCGTAAATTATGCTCTAAAAGTTAGAAAATATGCTAAAAATATGCGTTTAAGACTGAGATATGCGAAAACATGCCTTAAAGGGTAAAATATGCAAAAATATGCACTAACAAATCGATGCCAAGATACATAAAAAGTTCTCAAACGGATAAATATCTTGTCCTCGCATTAATACGTCACACAAGAAAAAACATGCAATTGCATATTTGCGGTTTCCCTGGTTATTACATACAAAATTAATTAAAAAATTTGGTTTATTGAAAAATGTGTGCGAAGTGTTTTAATGCAAATTTTTGAACTGTTTTATTTCACCTGAAGGAATTAGAGTTAACCTGTATTGTAAAACTCCATAATACTTTCTAATTTACTTTATTGTTTGATATTGCATTGGCTAAATTCCTTCCGCAGTTTCTTTAATGAAAAGAATATAACTTTGTAATAAATTATGTAACTGAAAGCTAAATTAAAATACTGCAATTCAAAATTTGCTAAAAAGTCAAAAGTGGCTTCAAAAGACACTCGAAGCACGAACAGTAGTGGTAAACCTGGATTTAGAAATTCGTTAAAACACCTTTAAAAAGAGCGGAAGCATAAAACTCACCAAAAGTGCAAACAACAAAATATAATAATAAAAGTATAAAAAATTAATTCACATGCACGCAATAAAAAAATGCGAAAAGTTAAAACTGTTTCAATTTTTCAAAATATGCACGAAAATAAAGGGAAAGAATATCCAACAAATTGTAAACTTATGCACACAAATTGCAAAATAAACCTTTCGCAACAGTCTGCTTATTTTAAAATTTTTGTTACACGAAACATCTTCATGCAGCTGAGCAATTAAAGTTCTGGTGTACCATCATGCTTTAAAGCACAGCAGGAGCTGTGATGACAATCAAAGTAAAAGAAGTGAGGGGAGAAAAAAGTAAACTGCTGCATAAAACTAGGCTAACAGCCAGAAACTATGCAACAGCAGACATGCAAGTGTAATGTCAATCATATGGTGGCGCATAAGAATGCAGGCAGCAGCTACAGCATTTACATGCGCAGGGTAGAAACGTTTTCGGTTTTACATAAATGTGGTAGATATTTTACATGAAAAAAAAATATAATATTCATGAATTTTATTTTGCCCAGCAGTTATTTTTTTAATTTCAACAGATTTTGCATTCAATACGATATGTGTCGTCGTCGTTGGTGACTGCATGTTGTGGCAAGTAAGTAAGTTTTGTTTGCATAACAAAAACTACAGCGTAAAAGTTGTTTAATAATTCTCTTGCAGTGGTGGAAATAAATTAACAACTTTTTTTATATAAAATATATAAATATTCATAAATGACAAGGACGAGTTTGTGTCTTTTGGTTTTATGTATGTACGAGGGCAGTTCGGAAACTTCATAGTCTAGCACAAAAAGCGCGGTATAAACAGAAAAAAGTTAAGTGTTTTGGAAACTTCCATCTCTGCTATGAACACATGTTAAATTTTGTTTCGTTCTGGCAACTCCTTCATATAGAAACAGGTGTTCACAAAAGACGCATCCGCGATTTTTTTACAATCGAAAAATTAGAAATGCGTGGTGTCATTAAATATTTACATAAAAAAGGTTTATCAGGACAAGAAATTCATAATGATATGGTGAATGTGTTAGGTGAAAGTGCTCCTTCATATGCAACAGTAAAAAATTGGGTTGCTGAATTTAAACGTGGTCGTACAAGCATTGAAGATGAACCACGTAGTGGACGTCCAAAAACAGCAACAACAACAGAAATTGTAGCCAAAGTGCATGATATGGTATTAAATGATCGACGAATAAAAGTGCTAATATCATGGGCATCTCAAATGATCGAGTCCATTTAATTTCTCTTGAAGAACTAAAGCTTTCTGCAAGATGGGTGCCGCATTTGTTAACAGTCGACCAAAAACGCATAAGAATGAACATTTCTCAAGCTTGCTTGGATCGTTTTAAGCGAAATAACATGGATTTTAAGCGTCGTTTCATAACTGTTGATGAGACATGGATCCACCACTATACTCCAGAGACAAAAGAACAATCCAAACAATGGACTGAAGCTGGAGGAAGTGCCCCAAAGAAGGCAAAAACAATTCAATCGGCTGGTAAGGTTATGGCAACGGTTTTTTGGGACTTCAAAGGTATTTTATTGATTGACTATCTGCAAAAGGGTAAAACAATAAATTCAGAGTACTATTGCAACCTTTTGGATCAATTAAATGTACAAATTCGAGGAAAACGTCCTGGCTTACAACACAAAAAAATTATTTTTCATCAAGACAACGCACCAGCGCACAAGAGTGTTTTAACAATGGCTAAAATCAACGAATTAAAGTACAAGTTGCTTGACCACCCACCTTATTCTCCTGATTTAGCTCCCAGTGACTTTTACCTGTTCCCAAATCTAAAAAAATTCCTTGCTGGCAAGCGTTTTACCTCAAATGAAGATGCAATTACAGTTGTAAACCAGTTGTAAACCACTATTTTGAAGACCTTGAGGAAAACTACTTTAATCAAGGGATAGAATTGCTAGAAAAGCGTTGGACTAAGTGTATTGAAGTTTCAGGAGATTATATTGAAAAATTAAAATATTTTTGAAAAACTAACTGTTCTCTTTCATTGATAGGCTAAGAAGTTTCCGAACCGCCCTCGTATGAATGTATGTATGTATAATTTAAAGAGATTGTGTCTTAATGTTAAAAATATACGCTTTTTATATTAAAGAGGCTTTTTGTAAAAAGTTTTTTTTAAGCACAAAAAAAACAAAAGTTTTATAAAATTTTTATAGAAATTCTGAAAGCTCTTATAATGATAGTAAATATTTTTTGTTTTTGTGCATGTAAGGATGCTTTTAATGGCTTTTAAAAGTATGAACTTAATTAAAACAACTAAAACTCAATTAATGCTGTTTGTAGAAAATGAAACACACACAACTTACTTCGCATTGACAAATCAGTCAAAACTAGAAAGCTTATAACATACAGATAAAGTTGTCTAGAAAAATGATGTCAAGTTTAAAAGAAATTTGAAGTTTGGGGGATGTCGGTGCAGGTACACGACTATCTTCCTTAATTTTAAAAATTACTACTCAGCTTAATATATGAAATTTAGCTGTAAAACTTCTTGTTGTCAGCAAGGACAGGCCAAACGCTCATATATACTAGATTTTGCAAATTAAGTTTTTAATGAAATCATGAATTAAACACAAAAAATACTTGTAAGTCCTTAAGAATTGAATTTCAGTGCAAAAGGAGCAGGGATAGGGGAACCCGCCATATATCTTCGGTTTTCAAAACCAAATTTTTACTGTAATTATGTAATTATGAAAACGCAAAAAAAATGTTGTAACTATTTCTCAAGTTTTATATGTAGTGGCGCATTTAAAAGCGATATGTGCCATAAAAGGCCAATCTGCCATATATCCTTGATTTTATAAATAAAATTTTTTTCTGCAATTGTAATCAAAACGCCAAAAAAGTTTGTAACAACTTACAGAATGATATAGTTTAAGCCTTTGATGAATTTCAGTGCAATAGGTGCAAGGACAGGCCAACCTGCCATATATCCTTTATTTTCTAAATAAAAATTTTTGGTTGAAATTATTATCAAAACACAAATATAGTTCCTAACTACTTCCGGAATTATATAGCTTAGATCTTTGAGGAATTTCAGTTCGACAAAGTACAAGGATTAGGTAACCTGCCATATATCTTTCTTTGTAAATTAAACTTTTCGACTGCAATTGTTATCAAAACGCCAAAAAAGTTTGTAACTATTTTCGGTGCTATGTATATAACTTAGATCTTTGATGAATTTCAGCGCGATAAGTGCAGTATAAGCCAAACCGCTACATATCCTTGATTTTGTAAATTAAATTTTTTGCTGCGATTGTAATCAAAAGACAAAGTAAGCTTGTAACTATTTTCTGAATTATATAGCTTAGGTCTCTGATGAATTTCAGTGTGATGAGAGCAAGGATAAGCCAACCCGCCATATATCCTTTATTTTGTAAATTTAGTTTTTGGCTGCAAATGTAACTAAAACTCAAAGAAAGCTTGTAACTTTTGCCAAAATTATAAAGGTTCGGCTTCTGAAAAATTTTAGGATGATAGGTGCAAGGACCGGCTAACCCACCATGTGTCCTTGATTTTGTAAATTATATTTTTTGCTGAAAATACAATCAAAACTCAAAGAAAGCTTGTAACTATTTTCAAAATTATAAAGCTTAAGCCTCTGATGAATTTCCGTGCGACAGGTGCAAGGATAAGATATCCTGCCATATATCCTTGATTTTGTAAATTTAATTTTATGCTGAAATTGTAATCAAAACGCAAAGAAGGCTTGCAACTATTTTCAGAATTATACAACTTAGTCCTATAATGAATTTCAGTGTAATAGATGCAAGGATAAGGTATCCTGCCATATATCCTTGATTTTAAAAATTTAATTTTACCTACAACAATAATCAAAAATGCAGAGAAAATGTTCAATTATTTTTAATATTACATATTATAATTTCTTAAGGTTCTGGTTATTTGAAAAAAATTTAAGATCGAAAATTTTTATATATGATAACATTTATTTAAATATTTATGGCCTTATTTATAAAACTTATTAAGGCTTTATAAAGAGTTTTTAAAACAGATTTTCATACAAAATTTTTCTTAAAAAGCTTTTATAAAACCTTAATAAGTTAAGTTTTTAAATAAGGTTGCTAATTTTTATTTACCGCGTGTCAAAATTAATACGATTTTAAGAAATTTTAAATAAATTGATGTAAGGACATTCTTAGCCCCCATATATCCTTTATATTAAAAATAAAAGTGTAGCCAAAATGTTTACTAAAACAATACGAAAATTAATTTTAATTTGCAGAATTGCACGGTTTATTGTTCCGGCAAAGTTTATTTCGATGCGTGAAATAATACACTTGCCTTCTATGTGTATGTACATGTCGTGCCATAACCACCAGAAAAGCCTTAGCGACATAATTTTCGAACTTAAGTTTTTGTACCAAAATTGACCGTTTGCGATTGTAAATAATCGATTTTCGTCAAAAAAACGACGTCCAAAAAATCCGTCGGTTAAGCTTTTTTTTTGAGATTATGACACGATATGTATATCCTTATGCTGCAAAAACTCGTAAATATTCGTTAAATTTCTTAATCAAGTGTTTTGGTTAAAGTTATTTCAGTTGTTGCAAGTTCATGCCTGCCGCCTATGTATTATTTAATTTTTAAAATTAAATTTCAGCTATAATTGCCATCAGAATGCAGCAAAGCTAGATACAAAACTATAATTATAATATTTTACAGTTAAGTTTACTGCCGAATTTCGTTCCAATCAGTGCAAGGAATGTGCACCTACCTTATATCCTTAATATTAAAGTTTAAATTTTTTTTTTATCATTTGGGCCAGAATGCGACTTAAATTATGTATGTAAGCTCCTTAGCAAATTTTAAAGTCACAACAATTTTTCGAAGCCGGTATCTGTAGGCACAAGGTTTTAAAATAATTTAATAAATTTAGCAGAAAAAAAAACAAAAAAATTTAATTATGTATGAGTGAAATTCATTATGTATTAAATGGCAATTAAAGATATTTAGATAGGTTTGTAATAAGATTAAAATTAGAATTTACTGCAAAATTTTCAAAACGACCAGACAATTTTAGGTGTTTCAAAAGAATTATTATTTGCCTTATGTGGGAAAAGTCTTTTTGCATTGAATAAGTAATATAGCTTAACTATAAATAGTTAGATTTTTTTTACTTATAGATATGTATATTATATATATATTATACTGTTTCAGTATGCAAAAAAGATTCTAGATTTTGCTCTCAAAATTTTGTTTTCCGCCCCACAACACATATACATTTACATAAAAATTTATGATTTATAAAATAAGTTTTCTGAGCATAAGTTGCATTTCAAATATAATCGTTCATCTGCCATGAAGTTTTAATATGCAAAATATTATTTAAAACCTAAAAACAACAAATAAAAAGTATTTAAAAGTATAACATGCAAAATGCATGTGGTAACTACCACAAACAATAAGTCTTGCTTACGAGTTAGGAGTTATAAACACATACACATATGTATATACATACATAAACATATACATACAACACGACACCAACCAAATTTCCAAATAATTCAACTTGTAAGGAAACGGAAATACATACTAAATCAATACACAGACTAAGTTAGTCATATACATATGCACACATGCTCGCTCATACATTCAATTGTAAATAACAGTATTTACCAAATACTAAACTTAAAAGTTATCCATACAATTACAAGCAGACAAATTTCAGCTCTCATTCTCTCTGTGTGTCCGTGTGGCTGTGTTAGTATCTTTACACGTATTTGCAAGCAAACAAAACTGAGTGCATGGGTCAGTGTTGGTATCTCTACGAAGATCAAAAGCACATTAAGCTCCAAGTAAAAAAAGACACTCCAAAGAAGTAATGAAAATGTAGAGTTTGCAGTCTGGAAGTAGTTCAAATTTCGATCCGATCTAATGATTTTTACATAGGGTTGTCATTGCAAGAAGTTCTCTTTTTCGATGCCTAGTCACCGAATTAGAAGCGATTTTAAGAAAAATTTCCTTTTTTGTGTTCTATGGTAATATTTTCATCTAGGAAAAACTTTAAAAAGTTACATATTTTAACAATTCGTTTCTTTTTATACGAATTTAAACGCGAAACAGCGTTTTCATGTAAATTTAAGCAAATAACTTCTAAATTTTAGGCCAAAATTTGTTCATAAATTTCTTTCAAAAAATCGATTTTTTGAAAATTTTGGTGAGTATTTACTAAAACTATGGAAAAACTACAAGGTTTTGTGTGGTTAAAATAAACTTTTTCTTGGTTTTCTGCTAACTATCGGTAAATTAAAAATATCGATTTTTTGGAAGCAATGAAAATGTGGTTCCTTCAGAATGACTTCCATTTTTTTTACTGGGCTGTTGCAAAAAGGGTAAAAAGCGCAAAAAAATACGAAAAAGAGGGTAAAAAAGCACGAAAATATTTACCCCCATATTTATAAAAAAATAAAACGAATTTGAAATTCATTTTAGGAAAATTTTGTATGGAAAATTTTAAATAAAATACATTTCAAATTTGTTTAAAATTTTATGAAAAAGGGGGTTAGAGTGTAAAAGCTCAAAATATAATTTAAAATTGTTAAAATTGTTTGTTTAAAAATAAACAAAGTATTTGAGATGTAATAACAGAATTTATTAACATATTAATTAAAACAAAATCTTGATTAATTTAATAAAAATAAGTACGTAAAAACAAATAATAAAAAAATCAGGAGTCAAATAATATAGTAACATATACACACATACATATGTACATACATACAATAGTAGGTGAAGCTTAGGCTTAGATTAAGATATGTATGTCACTGAAAAATCATTTACACATAAAGAATGCATTAAAAGCGTCACTCTTTTCTCGAGTACTCTTAACCTAAAAGCTTTTGTTTTTGCGATATTCACCCTTATTCCAGTTGTCAACATTGACAGCACGTCAATACGATATGAAAAATTGGGGGTTGGCTACCCGTTGTCTAAAACAACTGACTGCTATTGATAACCTCATGCTTTCAATCGAAATCGGCCTTTAAAATTTAACCACTCTTGTGCGTTGAATACAAATTTACCTACATTTTGTTGTAAACGTGATCATTTTGATTTACTTTGGACTTACAAATTAACAGCCTTATGAAAAGTCCGAAATCGGCCCTTAAAATTAAACCACCCTATAGTACAGGGTGGGCCAAAAGAAACCAAGGACTGTAAAAGTTTAATAACTTTTTTGTTAATTAACTTTTTTTTTATTTTTTCTTTCAGATTATATAATATACAAAATGGAAATTTTTTTTACACTAAGTATGAAAAATGATGTCTCTTAAATGACCACCGTTTTCAGCTTCGCACTGATGGGCTCTTTTTAGCGCATTTTCCATAACATCTTTCAAAACTTGTGGCTGTAGCGTTCGAATTTCTGCAACAATGTTTGCCTTGAGTTCAAGGATTGTCTCTGGCTTGTTCACATACACTCGCTCCTTCAAAAAACCCCAAAGAAAATAGTCGGGTGCTGTCAAATCTGGCGATCGAGCTGGCCAAATAATTTCCGAATTTCGAGAAATTATTCGCTCTCCAAAAATTTGACTTAAAAGTGCCATTGTGTCTCGGGCAGTATGGGCAGTGGCTTCGTCCTGCTGAAACCACATACCAGGTCTGTTTTCAAGAGCAGGACGTAAAAAATTTTCTATCATAAACCGATACCGCTATCCATTTACGGTTACAGCACTTCCATCTTCATTCTCGAAGAAGTAGGGCCCAATGACATTTTCAGATGTGATCCCACACCATACTGTACACCTGATGGGTGCAATTGGCGTTGATGAATGGCTCTTGGATTTTGAGAACCCCAGAACCATCGCTTCAGAGGGCGAAATTCTGACGTTAAAATGTCGACGATATGCTCTTTGCGTTAAAATAATTGATCTCTGGTTTAAATAATAAAATTCTATTGTTCTGGTTCTCTGTTCAGTTGCGAACCTCTCCATTATAAATTCTCCAAGTGTTGTCTATATAATCTGAAAGAAAAAATAAAAAAAATTAATAAACAAAAAAGTTATTAAACTTTTACACCCCTTGGTTTCTTTTGGCCCGCCCTGTATTATTAAATATTTGTGTAAGCTTTAACAAATGCTTATTGCATACTAGTTTCAACCAATTATTATGCAGAGAATTATGTGGTACTTTCCAGTTACTTCTGTTTTTTATTTTGCAAAAAAAAATTAAATTTTTTAATCCCAATCATGAAAAGTTTGTTGTTTGTTTGTTTTTAAAATAGTTTCCGTTATTGTCATTAAAATCAATTTAAGAATCCTCAGTTAGAAGGTGCTGATATTAGTGCTTAAAAGTGTTTTAGTTTTATAAATTAAAAATATTTTTATTTAACAAAAAAGCACCAAAAGCACTGTAAGAAATTGTTAAAAGCACTGTAAATACCCGCTTTAAAAAAAAGGGTATTAGCCAAAATTCCGCGTTTATGAAGAGGCAAAAAGCACCAAAAAATACTCGAAACGCACCAAAATACCATCACTGGCATGGGTGTTACAGAGAGCATTATAACAGTGTGTATGTGTATGTGTGTGTGTGTGCGTGCGTGTGTGATCTATGTGTTTTTCAGTTTAAATGTAGTAAGCGCAAGTTTAAAGTCTACATGCATAAAATTTGTAGTCTTACATCCTGTATTTTCGTTTTTAATCTTTTTTGTTTTGTTTTTTGCTTTCACTCGTAGTTTATTTTATTGTACGTTTGATAAAAGCGTCTCCACTTTCCTTAGACCGACGTGACCTGCATTTTCAACATTTATCAGTCTCTTTTTGACTGTGAATGGTTCTGAATTTAAATTTTGCAAAACACATTCTATACTTTTGAAGCACTATGTACAACAAAATAACATTTTCATATGTAGATTAAAAATAAAATAAGAACCGTAGAGCAGCAAGAAAGCTAAATAAATAAAATTCATCTTAGGAAACTACAAAATTGTAGCAATAATGCTTGTACATATGTCTAAACATCATTTAAAAGCAGAGTTTAAAAGGAAGCGATTAGTCGAGTTCTTAAGAAGTCATAATAAGTGCGTGGCTGCACAGAAAAATATCGGTATTTCCCCCCATTTAATAAAATCAAGTTTAATTTTTCTTCTCTTCTTTAGAAACTCACATTAATTAAAAAAAATATTTCATTCAATAAGGATTGAAATTACTGAATTTAAGCCCGATTAAGAAATTATTTCTGATTAGAATTCAGTACAGTTCAATTAAATTTAAAAATGTCTCAAGACATACATAATAATAATTTTAAAATCAACAAATATAAATTCAGTAACGTGTAACTTTGACTTGCACACGAAGCGTTCCGTACGGACACTGCATATGCAATACAGGGTGGCGCACCAATTGTGCTACAATAAAAAAATTCAGAGACACACTAATTTAAATTCTATTCATATGCTTTGCGAAACTTTAACATTAGAATCTGATTGAACGAAACCCCTTTTTCAGTGTATACAAAAGCTTAAACATAAAACTGGGCCTTTTCTAAAATTTTGCGACAGTTTAATCTTTACTAAAAAGTGCAATATACTCAGCTGAAAGCTTTATTGCACGATTCTCACTGCAGCGTATTTTAGTGTAGAGAAAAAAGCTCTGGATCGTGTAAAAAAGGTCACCAAAAATAAATTACCATAACTCTTTTCATTTCTTAGAAGTTCTATTATCCTAAATGAATTTCTTCCTTTAAGCATCTGCCTTGAGTATATATGTGTGTATGTATTAAAATAAAATCATATAAAGGATGTATTCACATTTGCAAAGACTTTAACACACCCAGGCATTAGAAAACTAAAACGTTTTTCCATATTAAGTTTGAGAGAAGTCTTAAAAAAGCAGCAAAAAAACTTCAATCAAGAATTTTTTTAAAGAAAAATTGCATAAAAAATACATTAAATAAACTAGAGGTCACACAAATATACCACACCCTCAACTGGAAGCAAAGATTTTCCTTCTTTTTTCTGAACATTTCCTTCGTTAAAAACAGACACACACATACACACAACAGCAGTGGGAATTTAAATGTGTAGACAAAATAAAAGCCAAGAAAAGATTTTTATCATTTGCAAGATTGATGAAAATAAATATTGTCTACCTATTTTTTAAGGTTTTTTGGCTAAGGCAAAAAAATAAAATTATTAAAATAACACAGAAGCAGAAAACACACAATGTTAAAATCATATACATTATTTTTTTTTTGGGGTAAAAATTAAAGGACCAATCTCACTCGAACGCATAAAGTTATTTATAAAGACCATTTTAAGCGTAAGAGGAATAAATTGAAAATGCAATTTGTGTAATGATTTCTATTTTGCGATATGATATTGGATTGTCAATGGAATGATATGTTTGATATTTCCTGACAATAAATTGCTTTTGAAATCTAACGGATAGACAGAGAAAGGTAGAAGTTATAAGAAAAGTAATTTAAACAAAACGTAGCTTGTGTAAAAAGTACTTTTTAAAAAAAGTATATTTTATAAAAAGTACTTTTATAAAAATTACCTTTTATTAAAAGTACCTTTAATTAAAAGTATCTTTTATAATAAGTACCTTGTATAAAAAATTGATTTTATAATAAGTATCTTTAATACAAAGTAGCTTTTAAAAAAGTACCTTTTATAAAAAGTACATTTTAAGAAAATTACATTTATAAAAAGTACCTTTTAGGAAAATAAAAATTACCTTTTATAAAACAACAGTACCTGTTTATAAAAACTACCTTTTATAAAAAGTTCCTTTTGTAATAATTATCTTTTATAAAAAGTGCGTCTTAAAAAAGTACCTTTTATAAACAGTACTTTTTACAAAAACTTATTCAGATAAAAAGTACCTTTTATAAAAAGTATCTTTTATTAAAAGTACCTTTATAAAAAGTATCTTTTATAAAGAGTACCTTTAATAAAAGGTACCTTTTATAAAGAGTACCTTTAATAAAAGGTACCTTTTATAAAGAGTACCTTTAATAAAAGGTACCTTCTAAAAAAACTACCTTTTATAACAAATTTCTTATGTAAAAATTATCTATTATAAAAAGTACCTCTTAAAATAGTACCTTTTATAAAAATTACCTTTTACAGAAACTCCTTATTATAAAAAGTATTTTTTACAAAAACGAACTTTGATTAACAGTACCTTTTATAAAAAGTACTTTTCATAAAAAGTACCTTTTTCAGAAAATACCTTTTTTAACAACCTTTTATAAAAAAAATACCTTAGTTCTGTAAGAAAAAAATATCTTGGATAAAAATTTATTTTTATGAAAAGTACCTTTAGTAAATAGTACCTATTTTTTTATAAATAGTATATTTTTATGAAAAGTGCCTTTAATATAATATTAAGTTCTCTATAAAAAGTACCTTTGGTAGACAAGTTAAACAATATTTTTTTCTTTAAGGAAATATGATTTTTTTTTTTAATTTTTCAAATAAACAATTTAGCGAAGTATAAAGAAAAATTTAATGGTCTTAAATATATATGATAAAATTTATAAACAGCTTTAAGTACAAGAACTTATCGTTGAAATACTCCTCCTCCCTTCCGTGAAACCTAACACGCACTGGATACTTTTGCCCTTGTGTATTAAACGTGACCATAAATATAGTTCCGTTAAAAAGAGAACTGTAATAAAATACATGATTAACTGAATGAATGTCTGTTAGATTTTCAATGGCGGGAAAAATAAAAATTATAGGGTGTGAGTAAGAGGGAGCTTCATGAAATAATAATAAAGATGGTTGGGGCGAACGCAATGACTGCAGGGTCAAACTGTAAGGTGTGAGAATCACAGAATGTGTGTCTTTGTCTTAAAGCGTGAAAGACAATACAAATGCTCAAAATAACTTCTCTTAACACATACATAGAAACCTTATAAATTTAAGACTATTTATTCGTTAGTTGGCGAATTGAATTATGATAAAATCGGTATTTTTGAACATATGTGAGTAAAATTTTCGGGTTAATCACATCATAATCAATCAAACCTTCTATTTTGAATTGTTTGGTTGTTACGGCTTTTTGGATTTTAGGTATCGATATATCTTCCATAGTACCAGTGTTGCCAATTTAGACTGCGTGAGTTTTAAATAAATTTGTTCAGCTTTTGCTTATGAACTGCATAATGAAGTATAAATGGTTTTTTTTTAGAAGTTCTATTACTTTTGCACCAGTCTGTGCTGGAAAAACACAGCCAAGACAGGCTACATTGAAAATTATTAAGTTCATGAAGCTGTCTGGTAGTTCCTACAAGTCATTTTGTTTTAATTCTTGTACTGTGATTACACACGATTTTCTGTATCTTCTGTCACATCTCGCAAACGTATAATCGTGAGTCCTTTTGATACTAAGATGTTGAGATAATGTTCAATTTGACCTTCTTAAATTACAGGAATACATTAAATATTTTATCAATGTTAAAATTTGTGACAGTCTTTCTATTCTGGCATCCATTTATATGTACATATGTATATATGTATTTCTCTCTATATTCTGTACTTAAGATTTAAGTGACTGTGTGTATGCTTTTGTAAATTTATGTATAAGGTTAATGTATGTGTCTGGCTCGTCAAACAGAGCACACAATAAATGACATCCAGTGTCAAAAGAAATGATGTATGAAGCACATCACGTCTCAACTTGCCAATATTTTAAATACATGTACAAGAATGATAATGATGATCTCTGAAACCCAACAATACACAGCACGACATCGTTTAACGCTAAAGTATTCTGTTTGTGGGTAATGGTGATGCTGGCTGGAAGGCTAGTTGTGGTGGTGGTGGTGGTGGCACTAAAACGTTGGGGAAATATTAAAAGTATAAATAAAACAAGTACAGTGGGAACGAAAAACTGCTTGGAAAAGAAATGGAGATTATTTGGAAATATTTTTTTCACTCTTAGACTCTCAGCATAAAGAGCAAATTTTTGTATGTTTCAAATTCTTTCACGACTTCAAATGCCGCTAGCAGCATTTGTCGCCTCGTAGCCAGCTACTTAATTATTTTGGAGACGGCAGCAGCACCATCTGCAGCTGATATTCAAGTATAAATACATAGTTCAGTATTGCCACTTTTATATATATATTTTGCATACATAAGAATTAATTACTCTTTTAAAATATACTTATTTCACGTAAAAGTACAAAAATTAATCAATTTATGCTTTACATCAATTTTTGGATATAGTTTCTGTTAAATAATATGAAATAATTGTACAAAATCATTCATTCAGCATTTTGTATTGTACTGGCAATACTGAATTTTCTCATTGTAGCCAAAGAAATAGAAATTAGTTTAATTAGACTACAACGACAAAATCAGCATAGACAACAACCTGTCGCCATGTTGCCTTGCTGTCTTCAAAAGAATTATTCTCATATAAACATGTGTATTCTTTCCTAGACATTTGGTAGTCGGTAGCTTGCTGTGGTGAATGTGTTTAATGCTTTAGAAATGACAAATTATTTAGTTATTTAGTTTAACGACCAGACTGTCCAATAACTTATTTCGCTATTCAGAGCAAAGCCTTTGATATATAGACTAAAGGATTGCATTTGTATACTCGTTTGTATAGCCAAAACAAATATACCATGGTATGTACCATATAATTGTAGTGTGAGCGACAGAACTAGTATAAGAGTTATTGTGTGTGCGTGCTTTTCCAAATTAAAATACAATTGAAAACAAATAACAATTGCTTATTGTATTGCTGCTGAGCAACTGTTTGATCTGTTTTTGCTCAAAAAATACATATTGTAATACAAACAAGGCGCATTTATTAGATGGCAGCACTACACCAGGTGACTAATGTCATTATACCAATCTAAATGTCAAATTTGGATTGTGTGGGTATAAGCCTAAAAGCATGGTTTTAATTGCGTATCCATAAACACCTTTTGAAAATTCAGTTTTGTATGGTGTTTGACATTTCCTATAAGAAACATACAATCTGACGATGCTACCCTATTTTGAAAAGTAAGAAGGTAATTTATACCAACAACGAACATGTGGTTATTGCTGTTGTAATATTTGTTGTAGAAATGCGGGTACCTGATTGATGTGCCTTGAATACAAATATATGAAAAAACCACTATTGAAACAAATATATGATATGCAGATGTATGTGCGGACGTTCGTTATGTTATTTTGTGGCGCAGCCAAAGTATAGAGAGAGAAAGAGACAATTTTGCTCTGAGAGTAATTACAAATGCATGTGTTTCATGTACATGTATTATTTACTTACATATGTATGTGCAATTTTGCTTTCATTCATTCATTCATCAGCCAATTACATTTTTTCTCAACACATCATAAGGCACTTATGGTAAAAGCAGTTTTATGTATTTTATTTGCCTTAGAAAAACAAAAAAACAAAAAGTGTTGTTTTCATTTGCTCATTGCCCAACCATACAATAATTGCTTAAAAAATCAACATTTACAACATATTTGTTCATACCAGAACCAAAAAACACGCAAAACTAGTGCAAACAGATGTATCTGTGCAATGCTATATTATAGACTAGAATTAGTATGTCGTTTTTCTTCTAATTTTTGTTTATATCAGCCCACTGTTAATTATTGCTGGCCTCATATAGTAATCGATGTCATCATCATACTCATTATTGTTGTTGTAAACATATACTAAAACTTTGTGGTTGCTGTTGTCACTTCCATCACTAGCAGCTGTTATGCTGGTTCGAAATACGTTCATATGTACATAAAATCAGACTCATACACTCATCTGTGCTCGAGTGCTACAGTCTACTCCCTATAATTTTATACTCAGTAATTTACATTTTTTATTTATATAATTTTTTTTCAGCTGCTTGTTGACATTCTATAATTTTTCTTCTTTATCTATACTGATATAATAAAAAGGTAATGTTATTCGGGTATGTTTTATATTACATGTGAAATTAAAATGTACGCAATCGCACAGAATTGTTGTTGGAAATAGTATGTAATTATAACAACAATGCTATGGCAATTCCGAGCTATTAATTTCACTTGGAATTCAAGTCTTCATGTTTGTAAGAGGTTATTTCCAACAAAATGTATAATAGAGCCTTCTAGCGAACATAAAGTATTTAATGTTCCCTTGAAGTGCTTAAGTTAGGGTAGCGGGATGGTAATCCCTCCATACCAGGGATAGCAGGGATCTTGGCTAGAGATCTTTATCAGAGATCAAGCAAGAGTTTTTAGGGCTCCGCAATAAATAAAAACAGAAACCTATAAATATGAATACATTGTTCGCCCTCTAGTCCGCCCGTCCGTCATCTGTGCGAGTAAAAAAGTAACTTTGTTTATTACCCTTTATCAGTAAAACATCTGAACCGATTTGATAAAATTTTAAACCCAGAGATATCTGCGTCTAAAAAACATGTAAAGTAGGACCAAGAGTGAGGCAGGGGGTAATATCTGCCCCACGAAACTATACTTCCGATTTTTATGAAATTCAAAAGATAGAAACATCTGCTTCTAAAAGGACACACACGCTTCATAGTTTTCAAGACTAGGGCCAAGAGAGGAAGCAGAGGGGTAATACTATCCAACCGATTTATATAAAGCTTAAAACAAAGATAAACATGCGTTAACACGACACACATGTTTTATATCTTAAGCTACGCATCCACAAAAGATTTCCAGTTTTCACTGTGTTAATCGTCCTTGAAGTGATTTGGAAGAATAATTGAACGTTAAAAAATTAGCATGGCACTATATGCATGCGAGTAAAAATCGCACGTTAACGAATTTTTTGCACACAATAAACGCTATTGTAGTTAGACGTTGGCTACAAAACCGAAGTTCCTGCGTTCGAGCCCCGTCTCTGACAATCATTAAATAACCACCCTTTTGTCTGATGTGCATTAGTGTCCATTTGTATTAGTTGTTGTAGGAAAGTTCAAGTGATGAATGCATAGACACTGATCTACACTGGCTTCAGCGGATACTAATGCTAACGTAACATTAGAGCGTGCAAAAATCAGAGCTGTAAAATAATAAAGCTTTCCTATATCTCTTCCTGCATCACCTGTATTCTCTATCACTATCCCTTTCCTAAAGAAGGTAACACCTAGTGTTGGAAACTTCATTTTAAACTCAATGAATATATCAATTTATTATTTTAACATAAATATCCTTGACTTCATAATTCATATGTTGATGAAAAAACATACTCATATTTGTTTCTATATTTGTGATTTGAACGGGCTAAAGTTCGTATCGCTTTTTAAGCCAAATTACATGTGATAATTATTAATGAACAAATAACACCAAAGTCTGTTGTAAATATTCTGACTAACAACACATAGTTGAACGGAACAGCCAGCCGTTTTCGAAGGCCACTAAACCTTCATCATCAGCGTTCTTTTGTGTTTGGTCCACTGTATACTCATATTTGTTTTATACGTTAATCAACATACATATTTTAATTTTTTTTTTTCTTTTAATAAATGTGAATATATAGTTTTTTTTTTATTTCTAACAACGTTATTTCATTTTAAATAAAAGACCAAGTTTTAGCCGTCTTTTATTAGTAATAGTAGAAGGCATTCATTGCCTGATGTTGCATTTCTTTATTAAAAAAACAAAATTTCGAGCGGGTAACGCCCTGACAATAGCTATTAATTTATAATATAATTGTTCTAAATAAAAGAAAATAAAAGCATTTATTATAAAATTATTTTAGGTTCGTAATCTCAATGCGCTGATTTACACGGGCATAATTGTGCTGGCATAACATGCCAGTTTGTAGGTGAGAGATGCAAAGAGGGTGGTTTTGCGGTTGGCATAACTTTTCAACCAGCTTCAACACCGCATTAGCAACATAAAAGCAATACACATACAACTTAAAAAACAGCAAATGTTAAATGAATACTAAAAACACTAACACACGCAGCCGTGTATACGAATACATTTTGTGCCAGATGAATTGGTCTCGTGTAATTTGGAAAAGAACAAAAATTGTGCGGCTTAAAAATTGTTCTCGTCTAAACTATCTCAATGATTATTATTTTACTTACGTCCCTTTTCACAATTTCTGATTAAGAGTTAAAGTGAACTTTAACTGACAGTTCTACATACAAAACTTGCCGTTAAAGTCCCTGTTAGCTTTTAATTGTACATTGTGAAAAGGGCCGTTATTCAATGAAATAATTTTTTCTTGTTCCTATGCGCTTTTCACTGCTACTAATGCAGATCATCGGTGGACCTTTACCCAAAAATGTCTTAGAACAAGTAGAGATATTATGTTAAACTTTCATTGAACCAAATGAGAAGTCTTGGGTATATCATAGTGGAAACAAGAATTCAACAATCAATCACGTTGGGTTTTTTTTTCTCTGCAATTCTTTGTTAATTAAATTTCCCTTAGGTTTTCATTCCAAATAAAAATATTGGACACTCAAATAAATTACAAATTACTTGGGACTATATATGTTATATAGTACGAAGTTTTGAATTATCGAGAGCAGACTGTATGCATACATATGTATGTATGTGAGAGTACATGCTCATCAAATATCAACATTTACCTTTAGCGTATATTTAAACCATAATGGGGGGTTTTAATGCTTCCGGTTTTTTCTTTCTCTCGATAACAAAGAACAAAACATTTTTTGTTTTTGTCTTACAACCAGCTGCTTTTAACTTATTATAAGAAAATCTGTCTACAAAAGAAGGCCAATACGTGTTTGACTGGTAAGAGAGAGAGTACTCGTATTAAGTCAGTATGAGAGCTACAAAGAAAAACAATTAAAGGCCCTTGTAATTTTCTAAAAGTATCGTTAAATGCTGTCATGTGCGCTTTAAGTCCTTGACGATATGTTTGTGTTAGTATGTTGGAATATTTAGCGAAATCATAGCATACTTTTAAATATTATTAATATTTTATTTCATATAAAAAACACGTTTTGGCAACAATTGGCGAAAATGGTTTGTTAATGTTTTGCCATAAAATATGTAGCAGAGTTTATCTGTCTGCTTGTCTTTTCTGGATAATTTTGTGTCAGAAACTTTTTTAATTTTTTAGCTAGTTAACAT
This sequence comes from Tachina grossa, assembly GCA_949987645.1. NCBI lineage: Eukaryota > Metazoa > Arthropoda > Insecta > Diptera > Tachinidae > Tachina > Tachina grossa. Next base: position 152,860,788 of record OX465276.1, read on the forward strand.
TGATTTTTAATATATTTGCAATTTATTATTATTAACAAAATTAAAATCTACAACACTTGGTACATAATATTGTTTGTTTTTTTTTTTTGAAACTCTTTCTTGGCCTACTGTATTTGAGAGTTTTTTTTATAAGCATTGGGACTTTGGGAATTCTGGCTGAAGTCTACATGAGTAGCAACGAAATGCATCTAGACGTGCTTAACCATTAACAAATAAACTTCTTTAAATTGGTAGCTAATTTGACACCCGGAAAATAATAATAAGAAAACTGTGTTTTTGTAGTCTTGCACTTCTCAATAATTTCTTGGGAGTTTGGGCTTTTGTAAGCCTTTTTGAATTGTGGTTGAAGCCTAAGCATCTATGAATGTGCTTACCAACAACAAATTAATTTTAATTAATATTAACGGAACAGGTTAAATATTAATTTTGGCAAAAAGTGCCATAAAAATATTAAAACGTAATAGAACCTTTTTTTAAATTAATTTTCAATTTGAAAGAGATTACAATTGTTAAATATTTTTATGAAAACTATAAATAATGGGTGTTTTTTATTGAGGTATAGAACTTTAAGTTGGCATCACTTTTTTAACTGGCGGCCATTTTGTCAGCTGTCAAGTGATTAATATTTAGTTTGGTTTGCCATTTCATCATGAACAGGTTGACAAAAGAACAACGCTTGCAAATCGTGCAAATTTATTTCGAAAATAATGGTTCAGTTCGCGAAGTTTACCGCAAGCTCCGTCCATTTTATGGTAGACATAATCGTCCATCAGAGCAATTAATTCGGTTAACCATGGATCGTTTTCGCACTACGTTTACTCTATGTGATAATACGCATCCGCAGAGACGTCGAACAGTGCGCACCGAAGAAACAATTGCCGCTGTAGAGCAAAGTGTTGAAGAGGACCCGAATGAATCGATTCGCCACCGTGCACAGCAATTGGAGCTTTGTCCATCAACTTTATGGAAGATTTTGCGCAAAGATCTTGGCTTGCGACCTTACAAGATCCAGCTTGTGCAAGAATTAAAGCCGCGAGACCATGCAATGCGTCGTGATTTTGGTGTATGGGCCGAAAATGAGATTGATCTCGATGCTGATTTTCATCGCAAAATTTTGTTCAGTGATGAGGCTCACTTTTGGTTGAATGGCTACGTTAACAAGCAAAATTGCCGCATTTGGAGTGAAGAGAATCCACATGAGACCCTTGAGACGCCATTACATCCACAAAAACTGACTGTTTGGTGTGCTCTATGGGCTGGTGGAGTCATTGGGCCATACTTCTTCCGAAATAATGCTGGAGAGTCAGTTACCGTTAATGGAGACCGGTATAGAGCCATGATAACCGACTATTTTGTTCCCGAATTGGATGGCATGAATGTGGATGAGTTGTGGTTCCAACAAGACGACGCTACATGCCACACAGCGCACGTCACAATCGATTTATTGAAGGAAACATTCGATGAGCGCATAATTTCGCGGAATGGACCTGTCAATTGGCCACCAAGATCGTGTGATTTGACACTATTGGATTATTTTCTTTGGGGATATGTGAAGTCGCTCGTCTACGCCAACAAACCAGAAACGTTAGGGGACTTGGAAGCCAACATTCGTGGCGTTATTGCCAACATACGGCCCCATATGCTCGAAAAAGTGGTTGAAAATTGGACCTGTAGAATTGGCTTTATTCGAGCCAGCCGCGGCGGCCACATGCCCGAAATCATATTTAAACATTAATGGCATAAAATTATCCTTCCAATAAAGCCAAATTGATGGACATTAAAACGATTTTCTTGTGTTTTATTTCAATTCAAAGTTCTATACCTCTAAAAAAACACCCATTACAAGAATTTTAACATTTTGTCTGTTCAATTTTATTTTCTTTATTATGGGAAAGCATTTCAATGTAATGAAACTTTCTCTACCACTGAAAAATATCAGCTATTCCCTTAAATTGCTTTTAAACAAAATCTTAAAATTATAACTTTAAGCTTATAAATTGCAAAAAAATTTTAAGCAACTTTTTGCAAGATAAAACTTAAGTCTAAAACGTATTTTCTATATCAAAGTACATATACCAACACACACACAAACACACACTCATACACAATTATAAGAATATTTAAGCATTTAATAAATTGCACGTAGCATTTATCGTTATCATGACTTTATTTTCAAATCGCTCTACTTAAGTACTACTAACAGGGTCATTTGGGAAAAAGTGTTTTACTTGAGTTTGTGTGTGGCCAAAAACATGACTTTAATAAAACTTATGCATTGAAATAAATAGCTGTGCCACACGTATTTATACAGCAGCCTTTTACGCACACAAACTTGCAGGTAGTTTTCAGAGAATAAAAAAAATATATACTGTATTAAATTTGTAATCAAGACCGGAATTCTTGTAATTTGTAGGCACTAAATTTTGTGTTATTTCTTTCTTACAGATTTTCTTATTCTACAATACGGTTATCCCCAGCATCACTTGTAATTTCAACAATTTAGTATATGTGGGTAAGTGCGATAGTTATATGTATGTTTTTAAATTATTTGATTATAATGATTATAACATCTGCCTGCTGGTCAGAACGAGATGAGACATGAAAATGTCCTGGTCAAAGATGCTTATTGTCTTCCTAACACTGAATTTACATAACGAAACTTTTCATGAAACTAGTTTAATGGAACCTTTTCAAATCAAAAAAGCTGCCAGAAATGCTTCAAATATCATGAATATTCCTTCTAATTTTCCTGTCTAACTTTGTTCTCTTGTAAAATATTCGTACTACGTTTTGGAATTGTAACTTACCTTCTATTTCCACAATTTAGTCTGCCGATTTGAGTAAAAAACTAGTATGAAAAAAATTTTCCAGACGAGTCGACTGCCTGTCTTATTGAAAACAGGGGGTTAGTGGGTGCGAATTCTTAAAAAATTCTTTGGGTTAGAAGTTCTTAAAGCACAGCAATACAATTGTTAAAGGTGTGGTTGATTGGTTGCCGCTAGAACCTAGAGGATTTCTTTTTCACAGACCACTCCAGTCATCGGTGTCAACCACGTACTCCCATACGGAACTCAGACATGGTGATTGGTAATATATCCAACCTGTCGCATTGAGATATCTAATAAGGTCTCTCAAACAAATCTCTGATAACTCTTAAAGATCGTCTAGTGTGCATGGCTGCTTAAAAATTTTGTCTCGAAAGGTGCAAAGCTGAACATTCGCAAAGAAAGTAGAAAACTTTCTCTCTTCCTGGCTTTTTTCATGACACCTACAGCAGAACCATTATAGAACAGGTCTATCCTACTAGCATGTCCGCACTGTCATGACTGCGACCAGCCTCGAGATGTTCCTACTATTTCTACATGTTAATTTTAGTTATTGAGCGCCCATCATTCCAGCAAGGCCATATTTTCCTAGCAACTTTGCATGTGTATTTATTGCACAATATGTGTTCAGCCTTATGGATATAATGATTGAAGATGTAGTTTCTAATAGTACCAAACGTCATGGCTATCGATTCGGCATTGTATCCATTCATAGCGGAGCAAGCTCGTAACCTCTTCATTGACTGGAAAATTTCTGTTGCTGGAAACCAGATGAGAGTAAGGTCAGCCTGATAACCTAATCTAGATAGAACATTATTACACTGCCCAATTAGAAAAAAGAAATTGATATATGATACTAGTATTAGTGACAGAAATGATACCTGGCTATGGAAAAAATACCAATTTGCCCTGTCTGTATCTTCCTGTCATCAGCATCCTGCACGTTTCTCTACCAGCCGAAATTTCAGCCTGAGATACGCTGGCTTCGTTACGGAGATGGAAAGAGCATTCCATCCCAAGATTGTCTGAGAAGGTGCCAATTTCCAAGTTCGCTTCCAATTTCGCGTGGATGGAATTAAGACTACAAAAACTTCATACAGGCAGGGTATTGCGCACTTTTTAATCTGCAATATTATTTTGCAACACGTAAGCAAAATGTTTGCGAAGTTTCAAAAGATTCAGTTAAGTGAAAATAGTACGGCAGATCAACTTCCGCAGGAAGGCATTCTATCATCTCTAGTTACTATGGATGATAGCCATACACAGTCTACTGAAAACGCTGACCGAATAAGGATTAAAATTTCTTTGTTAGGTAGATGACGTGGCTATACTAATAAGAGCAAACCAGTTGAAAAATCAAAAGATATTCTGAATACTGAATGTCCGGCTGGATAAAACAGAAATTTATTTAATCACAAGAAACAGGAGGATTCCTGTACTTGAATACCAGACTTTCAAGAAAAAATTTATAAATCACTAGAGGAGCCAAGGCTCTAGACGTTTACACTAGGCTCGTAAAAAGAGACTATGTTGGAAATACCATACAGAGAATATATTAAAAAAGCTCGAAGGTTGTGGTCCGTTTTCAGATGAGCAATTGCTTCGAATACCCCATGTCGAGGATGACACACTAACTTTACACAAGCAAATTAAAACCAATTCTTACGTGCACATCATCAGTGTATTGTATATCATTAGATAAGGAAGTAAATATAAAGTCTCTTTAAAAAACTGCTGGGGGTCTGTGGAGCTATGAAAACCACATTAAAAAAGTCGATGCAGAACATTTTGTCGATATTACCGATTGATGTAAATGTTTTATAAAAATCAGCTCTGGCTTCCTCCTGTTTGATGTTGGTGGGAAATCGGTCAGAAATTGAGCATGAAAGTAGACTCCAAAGGATAGAAGACATCTTGTGTAATGCCACCACAAAAATGTGTTACAGAATCATGCAGTTAGTGTCATGCAGTTACACACTAACTGCATGACCACCCTATTACCGCAAAAGTGTGCAATGAGCGAAGCAGGTAATAATCCAGAAACCAATATTTATACAGGCTGTTCGAAAAATTTTGAGCGAGCAAGGAAATTCTTTCGTTTAACGGATCATGAGGCATTATTTCAGACTGAAATCATGGTCATTACGGAAAGCATTGAATGGTAAATTAATGGTTATTTTTACGGAAAGTAAAGCGTTTTTCAAACATTTGACGAAGGAGGAAGTTAAATCTGAGAACGTCCTTCAAAGTACAAATGAGATAAAATGATGAATCAGGCATTCCCTTCCTGAAGAAGGTGTTAACTTATTTAGGAAAGGGATAGTGATAGACAAGACATGTGATAAAGGAAGACATAGAGGAAAGATTCATTATTTTACAACTCTGCTTCTTGCACGTTTTTTTGAATAATGTAATGTTGCAGCGCCTCTGGTGTCAACAAAGAATACACAGAAATGAAGAAAGTGACAGGTAAAAAAAGCTCCAATCAGGTTTTTGTTAAAATTCATGGAAGAAAGAGGAAAGCATAGTGTATTTGATACTGTAGTGTATTACTACTTACCAATTAACACAGCTAATAAAAATGTATTGCACTAGAAAGACGTAGCAAAACAAAGCCGACGACAAAATTTGAGGGAAAACGAGACAAACTGAAAAATACCCGTATATTCCGTCTCGTGACACTTCTGTATGTTTTGTGCTGTCAATGAGGCGTCAATGGGGTCAACGAACTGTGTTTAGTACCGATTTTATTGGTTATTTTACTTCGCCGATGATTCTGCTAGACAATACCGACGAAGGAGGGTGCTCTGATCGTGGTTTAGGATTAGTATTCGTATCAGCTGATGTAGTTCAGTGACCAGTGTATATTCCTTCATCACTGGTCGGAGACCAGGCTTGCACCCAGGACCTTCGATTTATAGTCAACGTGGTAACTACTTCAGCCAACGCCACCCTCATACTCTAAATATCTACAGATAATATGAACACCACGACATTGAGGTATAAAAGAAAATAGAGAGGCTTATATGATTGCCAAGTTGGGATCATCTTTGAATAATACCACACTGCAGAATGTCAGACATTTTCAGAGGCTCAAAACCGAACTCAAACATTGCGCGATTGGAGAAAATGAGAGAATTCGGAAAAATGCTGCTATGAGTAGAGAGTAGAGATTCTAAGATCGCTTGGACCTACATTCGGAGACTGGTTAGCATAATAAGTGGACACACGAAACATTGGAACATTACCTGTTTCAATGTCCAGCCTTGAGCTAGTCTAGAAAAAAATGTTTCCAAAGTGACAACGTACCGGACTTGGAATGTTTCACGGACTCTGATTGGAGAGATCTAAGAGAATACATAGAATAGACGGGTTTCCTATAGTGACTAGTTTATGGAATAGGTTTTTCTAGGCAGATAAGTAATTGAGACTACCCTGCTAATTCGGGTAGACCCCACACCGTTCCTTATTGGGTATAACTGTAATCCCGTGTGCGTCAACTTAGTGGTCCGTCTTTTCAAACTGACCTAACCTAAGCCAAGTGAAAGTACATAAAATCTTAAAAGATATCACAAAATTGTATCATAAAAGGAGTTCGCTCAATGCGTGTGCATAATTTCATAAGAATCACTTGCAAACACATATTTAAATTTCAACAAATAATTTTTTGTGGGTGAGACATTTCCCACTTTTCCAACCATGAAATTGTATCATAGCAGAAGTTAAATGTGTACGCAAAGTCTGATAAAAATTTCTTGAGAAAAGTATGTGCTTAAAATCAAACATCATTTTGCATAGGTGTGGCACAGCCCACTTTTATAAACTTTAAATTACATCATATGAGCCTGTAAATTTCCATATGTATGTGTGTATAATGTTTCATAACTTTGGGCTTAGCAAAAGGACTTGAAAATTAGGTTATATCAAAGCTACTTACTGTCAGTAAATCAGCAACGTTACTTTTTTTTATACTTATGTATGTATTTACAAAACCGAATTTTTTGAAATAGAGTCCTCATTCGAAAACTATTAGCTTTATTTACATATTTCTTGTATCATCAGCATCACTTAAGTAGATTACGAAAAAGTTAAGCTTGAGATGTTTCAGCATTTTTGAGAAAACCATTATACGTACAAACATACACATGTACGAGTATTTATATTTTCTAGTCATTAAAATCAATGCTCACATGTTTTAAATTTCTACTTAAAGGATGCGTTAAAGTTTAATATTTCGCGTTTTAAATATATTTTTTATTTCACTGCGTGTGTGTATGCGTGTGGAGCCAATATTTTCCCATATATCCTGAATTATCTTTTTCAACTTCAGTGCTTATATCTATATATTTATATAGTGCATTTGATATATTTGCTTTGAGTATATAAAGTAGAATAAAAAAGGAAAATGTTTCCGAAGCAAAAGTAACAGGCGTTTTTTGCTCGCTTTATTTTTCTATCTACTTTATCAATGCAAGCGTGTATTTTTATATCATTTGCAACATTTTCTCCTATATAAACGTACGAGGGGCTGAGCAGTTAATAATTTGTTATTGAAAATTTCTAGATAAGATATAAGCTTTTAAGCACAAAACTATGTATTTAATAACAAAAATTAAAAATTTTAAAAACCCCGGACTTTTTTCAGAAAAGATGTTATATCTTCTAAACGGCTGGACCGATTTTCTTCAAACATAGCTAAGAACCCTCTCGATCAAGTCATCTTTCAAACAAAATGAAAATCGGTCCATGGACACGGACAGACACACAGATACACAGATACACAGACACACACTTCAAACTTATAACACCCCTCTTTTTAGTCGGGGGTTAATAAAAACACTTAAGACAATGTTGAAACATGATATCCTAGAGCTTGGCATTCTTTGGTCATCATAATTTTTGTCTATTCGACTGGTTCGCGATGAACTGGGACAACACATTAATTACAGCTGACCTATTTCATTATTCAATCTCTGATTCCAAAAGAACATATTTTAAGGATTTTAAAAGAGAGATAGAGCGATATAGTAGTAAATGAAGAATTAAAGATAGAAAAAGGTATATAGAGTTACACAAATGTTTAGCTTGAGGTAGATGGATGATAAGAGAAAAAACAGGAGACAGGTAGAGATGGATTAGGATATGTTGAGAGACATAATGATATAGAGGTATTCTGGCAGTTGAGTATAGGTAGTTAGCGATAGAAGGAGGTAGCTAAAAAATGGTAAAGAAATAAGGAATTCGTGGAAAATTGAGGCAAATGTAAATGGAGCTGGAGGTGGAAAGAAATAGATGTATAGAGGTAAAATGGAGAAATAGATATAAGCAGATCTAAATGGAGCTGTACAAATGGATAGTTTGAAGTAAATGGAGAAAGAGGGAATTGGAAGATAAAGCTAAAGAGACATAGCAAGCTAGTAGTAGAGAGAGTTAGAGAGATACAGCAAAAGATAGAGGAATATATTTAGCTAGTATAGAGACCGATAAAAATTCCTAAATATTGATATTATTAAGTAGAGAGATGTAGAGGTGTAGAAGCAGTAGCAGATAGAGGTAAAGGTAAAGATACGTAGAAGTGGAGATAAAAAGAGGTATGTAGATGAATGAAAATATCGATATAAAAAGATTTATACGAAGTAACTAAATATGGATAGTGCTAAGTAGAGAGGGGTGGAGGTATATAAGTAGAGAGTAGGTAGAGAAAGGTAGAAGCAGAGAGACAGGGAGCTATGGAAGCAAATGGAAAGATAGATGTAAACTGAGGCAAATAAAGCTATCAAAGATGAATAGTGTTAAGTATAGAAAGTTGGAGGTATATAAAAAAATTAAAGTTAAAGAGAGATATAGTTAGAGAGAAAAAGAAATATATGGGTAAATGGAGACATAGATGCTAAAGGGGTAAACGAAACTAGGCAAATTGACAGTTTGAGGTAAACGGGGAAATAGGGAAGTCGAGAAAAACAGAGACTGATAATGATATTCAAAGAGGCAGAAAAATATAAGGACATACTTAAAGATGGAGGTAGACGTAAAGATATATAGAGATGTAGAGCTAGGAAGAGGTAGGGAGGCATAGCAAAAGATAGAAAAATATAGATGATGAAATTACTAAAGATTGTTGATAAGAAAAAGAAGAAGATTGTAAGAAGAGAAAGAAAGAGATCTATAGAAGTAGAGGTAGATAGAGACAAAGGTAAGAACATATATAGGATGAGAGAAATGGAGTATGCTAAAAAGCTGGATGATAAGCTGTTAGAGATGAGGATTCATACAGAAAGTAAGAGGAAGATTAGAAGAGCATGTCAAGTGGTACGCAGTTATGAATGCTTGGAGCATATATCTTAACATTTATTCCTCTCTTCATTTTGAGTAGTTTTGATTTGTTAAGAAAAAAAATCCTATGAATATCTTTATAATTTGTCGCCAGTTTGATTTCCAACGTAATCCACAATCAAATAAACTTAATTTTGACAAAATTAAACTATAAATGAAGTCTTCAGCAAATGGTGTAGGTAGTTAGGGGCTAAAATTACCGATTTTATGTCGCTGATAGCGAATGTATGGAGTAGTAGATAGTTTGTCATGGAGGTTACAGACGTTTTCAATTTCTAGTTTCTAAACTAAACTGAAGGCTTGTTAGCCTCGTACTTAACTAAAATATATGAGTGTATTTAAGTGCATATAAATATTTTTTTTCTTTTAGTATATGTACATTTATTTTGTATCAGTAGAGTTAATTTTTTATTTCTATTTTTTTGTGTTGCTAAGCAAATACCATTGGTATGCCATTAAAAGGAAGGACTTGTTCACACATGCAGAGTACAGTAATCTTCATATGTATGTTTATATGTATGTATATGCATATATGTATATTTTAAAAATTTTTGGATATTAAATTTATTTGAATATATGTATGTGTGTGTGTGTGTGTGTGTGTGTGTGAATTCTCCTATAAAATGTTTATATATTCTTGCAGTTTATTGTATGTTGATGCAAATATTGTAGATCTCTATATTTTATTATGGTTTCATTTTTCTTCCAACTTTATTCGATTACTTATTTACTTGAATTTTACTAAAGTAAAAATGTGCCATGAAAGAGATATATGGGGCTTTTGTGAAAGTGAAAAGTGATGAAAGAGGTTTAGGGGCCTTAAATTATTAAGTTTTCAAGCAGTCAAGAGATTATATTTAGGTAACAAAAGGTAATATTGTTTGTGGAATTTTACACAAAAACACTGCGCTAGTTCTTTACATAAAAGCTACGAAATTAACCCTAAAACGGATATAAAATTCTGACTAATGTTTTATGTTTAAGTTAAACTTTTATATATCTTGTACTCAGAGACTTATAATATAATTTTATAGGAAATATTTTTGTACATCAGTTTAAGCTTGTATGCCTCCGTTCGAAGGTACTTTTTCACTCCATTCTTAGAAAGCTGGAAAAAATATCCATGCGGAGAGGAGCGACATTTTAACCCTTAAAATGTTCCCTCGTAAGACTTTGCATAAATGTGCAGTATATAAAACCAGATTCTCATTATTATCCATGTCCATTTATTATAACAAACTGCAAAAAGAGGAGCACTTTAACACCTCGCTTATTATAGCTTCAGGTTTATGTTAAACCCCTTTGATTTTTCTTGTATTGTACAGTGTTATTAGTGTTAATAACTTGTTAGAAGGCCTTCCTTTATTCCACATTGTTCCCTTGTTTCGCGTATCCTTTCCAAATGCAAATTTCTTTTTATTAATGTTTATAGATTTAACTTTAATATTGGATATAAAAACTTTTATTTCTACATACTTGATATATTTTTCTATGTCAAATATTTTTAAAATTGAGTTTAGTAGTATATATTCTTATAAGTTCACTCACTCACTGACTCACAAACACACTAGAATAAAAATATTCCCTGCACATACAAACTCATACAATCTCGGGCGAGTGTTTATGCTCGTAAAAGCAATGACTCTTTATAACAACATCCTTCTTTTACGATTTATTGAATTCTCTGTTTTCTCCAGCTATAAATTTTGTTGTAGCTGTATTGGTGCTTGTATTTGAATGTTTGGCATAAAACTTAAAAATAAACTCTTAAATGACTTGCTACTTATTTGCTTTTTTATTTCTTAAAAAATATAAAATTTCAAGTTAAAGTTGAAGTGAAAAATTTTCAAGTATTTGGGCAGGGCAAAAAAAAAAATTAATTTAATTGAGTTAAAGCATTTTTGAGGTTTTGTACATAAAGGGTATTTCATTAAGCGCTTTCTTTTTTAAAGTTTAGAAAAAAAAACTGTGTGTGAGATATAATTCAATTATTTTTATTCATTTATAATAATCGTGCAAATATCCCAAGTGGTTTCACTCGGTGGCGCTTATCGGAAATGTCCAATTTTTCATGAATCTGATACATAAATCAGGCTGAATTTGGCCGATCACATGAGTTATGTCGGCTTATTCGAATGGACCTGTAAGATAAGACAACCCTACAAGAAAATTCTAACCGGATCAAATCGTACGACTTCCATTTAAGCACTAGTGATATCACAAAGTGCAAACTGGAAGATATCGAGGCTTCATCTTGAGAATCTAATGGCTTAATGACATATGATAAGGTTTCATCTGGGTACACTTGGGGGTTAAATTACTACTAACGTTTATTAATAGAAAATAGCCACAATGAACCCAACTGCGTATCCAAGTGGTCGTGTATTGCAACACCAGCCTTCCTAACCTAACCTTACCTAACCTACGATATGATAAATTTTATATCAATTTAAAAGACCATTTCATTTGCAACTTCTTCTCTTACAATATTGACATATCTATATTAAATTACATCTTAGTTTTTTCCCTCCCCAAAATAACAAAAACAGATTGTAATAGTTTCTGTAAAATGTCATATTTATTATCAACATATTTATCATCTATTATTTGGCATTTGTTGTTGTACCAATTTTTATTATTATGCCCTCCAGTTCCAGTTCTACTGCAGCTACCTTTTTCTGTCAGCAACCATAAATAAATATTTAACAAAAATATTCTTTTAAGCAAACAATCAATTTTCAATTGCATTTAAGTATATAAAAGAATGTGTATTTGAGAAACTTAAAAATATAATAAAATGCACATTAACACATACTGAAATTTATAACTAAAAAATCTATATATAATAAAGTAAATAACAGCTGTATTGTACAATGGAATAATAAGTTCTAGTACTAATAGTAGTAGTAGTAGTTTTTTTTCTAGAAAGAAAATTGTGTGTTCGATGTTAAGCAACAAAATGTTGAGGAAACGGAAAAAATTTATATGTATGTATGTATAGTATGGTTATAGCAGCAAGTGTTCATAATGGCATCAATGATTATGGCGATGATGAGTTTTTGATGGTAGATACATACAAGTACATATGTATTATGTTCTTTATGTATGTTTCATATAGTTCACTACTTTTATATAAAGTTTTATGTTTGAAACAATAATAAATAAAGAGTTACACAGAAAATAAAGTTATAGCTAAATCAAGGGTGGCGGGTGGCTGAAGTAGTTAGCACGTGGACTACAAAACCGAAGGTCCTGTGTTCGAGAGCGGTATCAGACAGTCATTAAATAACAACACCTCTCATTTTTCCAATGTTCATTAGTGTCGCTTTCTATCAGTTGTTGTAGGAAAGTTCAAGTGATAAAGACATAAACACTGGTCACTGAACTACACCAACTTTACCAGATACTAATCCTAATGTAACATCAGAGCGTTCTCTTTTTGTGTAGCGGTAAAGTAAAATAACCAATAAAATGGCTACTAAACACAGCTTCAAAAATTTAATACATCTCATTGACACCAGATGCGCTGCAACTCTGCATTATTAAGGCCCCTATTATGATTTACAACTAAATAGATAGTTTAGTTGTAGTTCTAAAATTTTTGTTATGGGTTACAACTTTTTTCACCATGAGACAACTGCTTTTATCAGTTGTATTTAGGTTTTTATTTCGAGTGTTGCATTAGTTTTGCTTCATTATTCCAGATGCCAACCAATCCCATTTGTCAGCCAATATTGTTTTCACGTTCATAAAACATGAAATCTAAAAACATTCAAAGCCAAACTAAAACTATTTGCATAAAATGTTTTGTGATGGCTACTATGCTTTCAAAAAACATAGCAGAGATAAAACCCTTCTCTTTTCGAGCATTGTTTCGAATACAACTAAAATTATTTGTAATTCAAAATGCCAAAAAACAGTTAAGTTGTTTTAAGGTTAAGTTGTTACAATTTCAACTAAACTTGTAAACCGTAATAGGGGCATAAAAAAAACGTGCAAAACGCAGAGTTGTAAAAGAATGAAGCTTCCTTCACCACCTGTCTTCTCTATCACTATCCCTTTAATAAAGAAGGTAACATCTATTAGTAGTAGTAGGCATTCATAACCTGAGTGTTTCTTCTATTGAAAAATTAAAATTGTACCAACCAATAAAATTGACTAAACTAATGAGAAGCAATAAACAAAATTAAGCTAGATATATGTGTATATATATAGTTAGATTTCTGCGGTTATTATTATTACCCATTTAAATATATTCATACAATTACCAACCAATCTGTTCCAAAAACCACATGAATTTGGGGAATACATGTGTTTCATCAACTTATTATTATTCCAAAACTTTTACGAAGCATTTATTTGTTACTTTCGTAGCCCAACTCATGGATCTTCGTTTGAGAAATTGCACATGTGGGCATCCTTGCATTGTCCTGGTGAAAAATATTGACCAAATCCGGTAGATTTTTCTTCTTTGAAATCTTCATTAAATCGACACATAGTATTTGAAATTAAAAAAGTTTCCCTTTTAGAAGCAGACGATGTAGATTATTCCGCTTGTATCCAAAAAACGGTTGCCATGACTTAATTGGCTCTCAAACCCACTTTGGTCTTCTTTGGTGCCGGCTCCCCACGAGAAATCCACTCTTTTTACTGCTGTTTGATCCCTGGCGTGTGACACGGGAACAATGCCAAACAATCCTGCGAAGTTGTCACACTATAGTGTTTGTGGCCAGATGTAAGCAAACGCGGCACCCATATTGTGCAAAGATTTCTGGTGTGAAAATTCAGCAAACTACATTTTTATCATTGAAATTAGAGGTGATGGGTACCCAAAACATTTATCAGGCTTAGCCTTGGTTTGAGCGATGTTTATTTTCCGCATACAACAATATTTAATGATCACACAAATTAATTTATTTCCTGAAAATTTTCAATTCTTCATTTCTCAAAGAAGTAAAATGTAGTGGTATGGTGAGTGTTTTAAGCTGCGCACACACGTATGATTTGTGCAAGCCAGATGTGAACAATTTATGTACATATTTTTGCCATTTCACTCTGAAACATCAAAGTGAATGTTGTAGCAATCCAATTTTAATTGAATTTATTCAATATTTAGCTTTTTTGTATGTGCATAAATGAATAATCAAAACGTCAATTCTGTTCTCCACTTTGCAACTCATGTTCACTTATTGACGTTTGAGTTTAAAGTGATTCGTTCAATACTCTTAAAGACATTTTCCATGCACAAATCGCAGGCAGAGATCATACATGTGTTGAAATAAAGTTAGTAGTGTCAATAATTTCCGGAAAAATTAGTTCTACCAACACTGTAATAGTCCTCGAAGTTCTACACAAGGAAACCCCGGTTCGAAGGACCATGCCAAGAATAAATATATTTTGAGGCTGCTCACAAGTTTATATTATTTGGTATGAAAGTTTGCTAAATATACTTTTCAAAATTAATTTGCCGACGTATTGTTCCACAATTCTTCGTTTTTTTTTTTAAAGAAATAAAAATGCTTCGAAAATACTTCGGTTTTTCAGTTTCGTAATAATTATGATTCTCTTGATAAATTTTTTCCAAAATTTGTGTAAAAAACTTCCGTTAACATTAAAAAAAAGTGGATCTTGCATCATTTTCTAAATAACGAAGTTTTACACCAGTCTTTAGTCTATTTTTTTCCAATATATAAAAAATATGTGACCAAATCTTTTCATGAATAAAATATGTTACAAGACCATTATTTACTGACTGCCACATACTTGCCAGTATTTGTTCAACTAAGATTCACTACCATCAAACTAGCTACTGCATAAAATATAACAAAATAATAAAAAAGAAATTTGTTGTAACACTAAGTATAAAGTACTAAATAATACTGATAGTTCACAATTCCCATTGTGCCCTTGCCAATTTTCGTGCATTTGTACTAAAATATCACATAAAGCAGTAAGAAGCAAGCAACACAATTGAAAAGAACAAGAGGAATGCTGGAGATTGTGTGTTGAGTAAAACGAACACAATCTAATAATTCAATTATGTTTAAAAATCGATTTGTGAAAGTACAAATTTATTTAGTATGTTTCCATTGCCACCGCTGTCTTCGGTGTTTTTCTATTCAGTTTGATTTGTTAGTTACGAGTAGTATGTATTCTTGTCTAGTATGTTAAATGTTGCAACTTTAAATAGCATTAGTTTTACAAGCAAATAATGTGTGTAATGTTATTTGAATGTTTTTTTTTCTTCTTCTATGGAAAATATTAAGTTGGTGGCACAGCTATAAGTAATATTATTGCAATGATATGTTACCTGTCATTAGCGAATTTCTATGGATTTTTTTTGCAATCCTTTATCATTTTCATTGGGGAAATTTTAAGTTGTCTATACTCACAGACATTGTGCACAGCAGGAATGTAAGCGAGAGCACCACCCATATACAACCTTTTGTTATATACATATATATGTACAAACTTCTAAATATTCCTTTAAACTTCTTTCAATAAGGACAATTCGCACCAGGGATGGATAATATTAGCAGTCTGTAGCGGCCATGTTATTTTTGGCGGTATTCACTAAATCTATTTTTGATGCGAAATCAAGAAAGTACTCATGATTTAGTGGCGCTTAGTGCTCATTTTCAAGAGGTTTCAATGATCCGTAATTCTGGGAACATTAGTTTGGTAACATGAAAGAGCAAGGGAACCCTAAAGCCAGGAAATTGCTTTGGCATTAACTAACTTTAAATATTTTAAAAATGAAAAAACAATTTAGATCTTTTGAAAGCAGAAGCTAAACCAAAGGAATTGAAAATACCAAATCAAAAGAATTATCCGATTAGCTATAACACAGCTGAATATGTGGAGTGTAGTAATACTTTTCTTAATTTCTTAGCTGCAACACACTTCACTAGTTTTAACGGTATTTTTTTTAAGAGATGTAACAATCAGGCAGTTAATATGAATTCAAATAACATAATAAGAAAGGTATAAGGAAGAGAGGTCAGATTGTGTAGTTTTGATTGAATTTCGGCTCCCGAGCCCTTCCTTTGATTTGTAGTCAACGCACTAACTACTTCAGTCAAATGTGTGTACCTTGATGCAATTAAGAAGGGTGCTATTAAAAGCATTTTAAACCTTAATAGTTTAGTGCAAAATCTAGTTAGCAAAATCCAGTTCGAAGGACCACAAATAACGTATGTTATCAGTATTTATAGCGTTTTGCCCTTTTATAACTAACCTAATCAGAGCATTCCCTCTTAAACGACACCTAAAGACAGCTTTTTGGCTGTCATCTATTTATTCGAAGAACGGACACGCAACACACTTAATAGGGATCTATGGAACCTAAAGTCTTAAAATAATCCAAATTTTATGCTTGTTCTGCACTGGCTATATCTGGAGAAATACGAAAATAAGCACCACTTGATGTCAAATTAAAAAAAATTTTCCATTCAACTGTAAATATATAATTTCAGTTACATTTAGTTGTGTGAAAGGCAGAAGTTACGATCCGATTAGAACAACCTTAAACAGGTTGCATACGTGCTTTTCTACTTCATCAACATTGCTATCTTTTTGGTTCTGTTGCAGTCTCAAATGTTATTTCATCATTTTAGCCTTTGCAATCCATATAAAAGGGAGCTAGTCCTCTTTTCTTCAAATATGACTTCATCATCTTAACCCAATAAAGTAGAACCTTCTCCAGAAAGTTAAAGATACCTTATTTATTATTCTTAAAAGTGTCCAATACTGCTAAATATCTCGGTGTCATTCGTGATTCGAGGTTAAGTTACATTAGGTAAGCAGGTTGCTAGGTAAGGATGGATGAAAGTTAAGGGTTAAGCCCACTTGGATCCAATATAATGACTCCTTTGTGAAGAAAACAACAATTTCACTTTATTTGTGCAATAAATCCATTAGAAAAAGCTGAGGTCTCGTTCACTGGATCTATACTGCCAAAATACGCCCAATTATCATGGATTATCGTGTGACAGCCGCTCTTGGGGAAAATGCCGTATCTACATATGTTACACAAGGTTCAAAGACGTGATTGACCAAACCTCTCCTGCTCTACTCCACGGATGTCTTAAACCTGGATACCATCCGTAGAACTGTGAAAGAAGGGTACTCCAGGTAGAAGAAAAAATATATATTTTTATACGGATGGCTCCAAAACACAAGCAGGGGTGGGCTACGGAGTCTTTTCAGGGTTATTAGGTCTTCGTATTGCAAAGTGGCTTCCGGATCACTCCAGTGTTTACCAGGAAGACATCCTTGATATAAAGAATGTTGCGAATTGGTTGAAAGTTAAGGTCACTTCAACGACATTACTTAACATATGCACTGATAGCCGAGTCCTTGAATTCCCGCTTCTTAGAACAACAGCAGCCCTCGAATGCCGCTCATCCCTAAACGGGAGACGCCACAGCAGTTTAATATAAGTATCATCTGGATCCCGGGATTAGAGGCTTTCCAGGGCTAATGAGCTCGCTGGGAGTGGGACAGCCTTACAGATTCTACCGGAATCGGGATGTGAAATAAATAGAAGGTGGGCTTCTTTTTTGAGAAATAGGAAACAAAGCTCGATTCTAGTGATCGTCCTAACCGGACATTGTCTCATAGGAAGGCATGCACAAAAGTTAAATATTAAACACAAAGACTTTTGCCGTAGCTGCTAACACATCGATGAAGAGGAGAGTGTAGAACATTATGGGCCTGTTTGACAATATCGACAACATTCGACTTGTCGCAAATTTACATTTGAAACAAAAGCAAAATTTAAATTTTTTTGCTTTTTGAATGTAAGTTTGCGACAAGTCGAACGTTGTCGACATTGACAAACCCGGCCCTTAATGTGTCACTGCCCTGGACGAGTAAGAAAGAGAATGTTCACTATGAGCGCTCTTCAATTCCAGGCACTTTCTGAAGTTGCCAGTGTTGAACTGCAACGCATTAGTAGCTTTATATTGATCTCTGGTTGTTTAGACGGTGGAGACTACGCTTAATCAGAGTCTCTGTGGTATCACAATAGACCAGAGGTGTGCAAGTGAGTCCGGGATTCTGACTGCCATCCATACCTAAACTAAGCCTTTGCAGTTTTTAGAAGATCAGCTGGTGTTTGCGGTTTTATGAGAGTCTAATACGGGTGGTGCCAAATCTGTAGTAGCTAGACTTTGGTTCGTAGGACCACAAAAACTATGTTGCTTTCTGAAACAACAATTATGTAAATATTTTCCAGACATATGCTCATTTTTAAATTACAATAAATTTAGTCATGACTCATGGTGTCTGTATTTATACTTAAATCGATAGGACACATTTTATAACAGTGTAATTCGCTATACTAGCCACTTGAGGAACTGACCTAGTGTAAAAAAGAGGAATTTGGTTCCATGGACTATAAAAATTTTTATCCTGCCGAGAGTATAATTTGTAGTTTATTATCACGATTTTACCGAAAAGTTGTACACATGTAGAAGTCGTAATATCTGCGTCTTTGCTTCAACCCAAAGATACTATCTACTCTACAGAAGTAAAAATTTGGGAGATGCTTCAGGCAAAATTACAGATTTTTAGAGTCGCCAAGATGAAGGTTGAAGTTGCACTTGAAGTATCCGAATGTTTGTTCTGTCAACCGAAAATCGGTTGGAAAGACCACACATCTGTACGTACTAGATGTGAATTAAAACTTTAATTTCGATTCGCTCAAAGTAAACATTCTTTTAAAATTATTCCTTCTGGAAGCAAATTTTGTTTTTTTATTTTATTTTGGCATTGTACTAATGGTACACATATGTACATAAATGTATATATATAAATGTATTATGTCTCTTGTTCTGTGTTGTAAAGCACAAATCATTTAATTTATATTCTTCTCCATTATTTGCCAGATGATTCCTTTTCAAAACTCTTAATGATGCCAAATAAACTGTTCATTTTTTAAGTATCTCTTGTTGAGCCATTTTCCGACATTTTCCTTATTTGATTTTATAAATGAGTTTCTACTTAAACGATTTAACAGTTCAAATTATCAATCATTGTGTCAAATATTTATTACAGAAATCGCTTATTATTTATTACTTGTTAAGTATTTTAAAACAAACCCCAGTATTGAGACTTGGCCCGGACGACTGTAGTGAAAGTGTGTGGATATGTAGGTATATGTGTGCGCTTCTGTTGCTAATAGTTTCCTGTTAAATTTGTTATCCTTATAAGTGTGAATGTTTGTTGTTTGCGTGCACAAAAGTGTTTTGGACTTTCTGCAAAAAACTTTTGTTAGAAACACTTGACTGTCTTCATAAATTTTATTGTGTGCTGTCTGCAGTAACAAAAGGCAGTCATCGTTCAAGTAAAACAACGCATTATCGATTGACCATTAAGACCAGTAAGAGGTCATAAACACTCACATACAAATTAAACTGAATTTAATGGAAATAATATTGAAACACTTGGCGATAAAGGTAAGCTAAACAATATTAAGGAAACTTTTCAAATTAAACAATAAAGGCATGAAAACTTTGTGAAAATTTTACAAAATAACAGCTATTAGTTCTGTTTTGTTTTGTTTATATTTTGCTACTGAAATTTATTCTAAGGGTCTTTTGGGGGGTAAATTGGTATAAAGGGCTTGGAATATTTGACTAGAATAATTTAATTTAATGGCAAAGTAAGAAAATTAAAAACATGTTGATTATTGAGTGATATTAGTTGAACTTCTCATTTGTTTAACTGAAAGTTTAACATATCTCTAGTTGCTCTAAGAAACTTTTGGGTAAATGGTCCCTGATGATCTGCATTAGCCACACAGTGAAGCCCTCAATAATCAATTTAAATGTATTTTTAATAAAAATATTTTACTGCATAAACAAAATAAGAACTTTGGGATTGTTAAAGCGTTAACAAACCTAAAGTTAATAGTGACAATTCCCAACAAACACCAATAATTTCTTGAATTAATATAAAATTTTTAAAATGTGTAAGTTAAATTTCTCATGAAAAGTTATTAAATCTGGGCCACGATTCTGTAATGAATGTGTGAATTTTTCGAGTCTAAAAAATTGTTAGCAACCTGTAAAACACAGGATGAGTAAGAAAACCTTCTATTTGTTGATATTTTTGAAAGAAAAGGCAACAGTGGCCCTTTCAAAAGGCAACTCCTGTCAAAATTTGAACAAGCTACGTCACTTAGTTTGGGTTTGACAGCCAGTGATAGCAGATTACTGCGTAATTGGAGATTTTGGTGTGCTGATGCAGCATTATTTTTTTGCGGAAATAACCTTCACTCAAACCAAGGTTAAGCTCGATTAATACCATCAGGACTCTGTACCATCAATTTCAATGGTAACAAAGTGGTTTACTGAATATTGCTGTGGCCGAGGTGTCCTGGAGAAAATTTGGTGACTATTGATCCAAACGTACTCGTTCTATGACTTGAGAAAATGGATCGAGTGGATAGTGTGGAAGACTGTCATGCCAAAAACTGTCAGTTCGAATCCAAAAAATATATAAAATATCAATTAAACCCACCTTAGGCCATACTCATGTAAAACTGACTGATCCGCTTCATAGGAAGTGTTAGAACTCGGACTAGTTCCTATCACTTGGCGACCGATCACGTGACTAGTCTTGTATTAGTTCCATTTCCTGCAGGGTCTCTACATCTGAAATATTTTACAAATTCACTGATTGGTGATGGCCGATGGAATATTGAAGGTGAGGTAGATTGTGAAAGCCATAGGCATCTCACATAGCTCAGTAGTCTCAATTTTGAATGATCATTTGGGTATTTTTGCATTTGCTATAAATGAACTACAAATGCAATCGTGTGACGTTTTGTAGCCCTGTACCCTCCACAACACACCAGAGACCAACAATAGTCAAAATAGTGGGTTTTTGGTGTTAAACGACTCCAAAGAAGATCAAGATAGATTTTTCCGGCAATAAAATCATGGCGATTGTTTTTTTTTGGATACATGCACTAGGATCGACATTGACTTCCTTCCGAAAAGGTAAAACAATCACTGACAAATATTACAACAACTTATTGAGTCCATTTAATGAGGATTTAAACAAATATTCCGCATTTGGGCAATAAAAGAGTTCTCTTCCACCAGGACAATGTAAGGATTCTGGATTCAGGCCCGTGTGACTACTGCTTGTTTCCAAACTTGAAGAAGTGCTGCGGCTGAAAGAGATTTGACTTTAACGATGAAATCATCGCACAAACAAATATCAATTTTTTTAAGAGAAGTAACACTCAGACAATTAGTGCTTACTACTATTATTAAGTGTTACCTTCTTTAGGGAAAGGATAGTGATAGAGAAGGCACCTGGTGAAGGAAGAGATAGAGGAAAACTTCATTATTTTTACAACTCTGCTTTTTTGCACAAGATATTATTTATTAAGCATTGTTGCAGCGCCTCTAGTGTCAATGAGGCGTATTAAATATTTTAAGCTGTGTTTAGTAGCTATTTGATTGGTTATTTTACTTCGACGATGATTTTGTTACATAATACCGACGAAGGAGGGCACTCTGATGTTGCATTAGGATTAGTATCCACTGAAACTGGTGTAGTTCAGTGACCAGTGTATATCAGTGATGGGAAATGTGGCACAATTGTGCCATTTTTGGCACTATTGGATGTTGCCTGGCACTGTGGCACTCTCGCTCCTCTTTTTGTCCATTAAATATGGAAACTTTTCTTATTGCAATAATAACTACTTTTCTTTTTACGTTTTAAGTAATGAAAACTAGAATTTGAGGCTGACAACTGCTCGGATCTGATAGTTAAAAATTACGGTTTGTCAAAAGACATTGACGATCTATTAAGGCGGTGTCATATATAACTTCAACGCTTTGCGTAACGTTTCTAACTTTGGATAAAAAGCGTGAAGCAAAGTGTGCATGACACAATAAAAACTTTGATAACACTCACTGTTTGTTTCCTTATTCTGTTTTATGTATAAAACACAGCACAATTCAATTACTCTGATGCCACAAACTCATTAACCCCCGACTAAAAAAAGGGGTGTTATAAGTTTGTAGTGTGTGTCTGTGTATCTGTGTGTCTGTCTGTGTCCACGTACAGGCCAAACGGCTGGACCGATTTTCATTTAGGTTTTTCTGTTTGAAAGATGACTTGATCAAGAGGGTTCTTAGCTATGTTTAAAAAAAATCGGTCTAGCCGTTTAGAAGATATAACATCTTTTCTGAAAAAAGTCGGGGGTTTTTAAAATTTTTAATTTTTGTTATTTTTATGTAAATTTATCGACATTTTAATTTAAAAAAATTCATATTTACATGCCAGTTTGTTCAAACAAATTAAATAAAGTATACCAACTGATTGTCAAAGCACGCAAAAAGTTGAGAATTGCCTAACTTTTCGCTTCGCTTTGCGTTAAAAGTTCTTTATGTGGCATGTTTCATGTAAGCACGTACATTTCATCTTAGATGTCAAAGCGAATCTTCAACGCAACGCGAAGCAAAAGTTTTATCTCACATGGGCTTTAGAATTAATATATAAATTTGTTTGTAACAGCTCATGTCGTAGAGATGATTTTATAAATTTTTAGAAATATTTCAACTCTGAAATTTAAAAAATTCTTAAGTATTCCCCAAACCGTTGGTTGCCTCGTCAAGTTGTTGCAGATAGAGTCTTTGAACAGTGCGAGCCCTTGACATATTTCTTCACATTATAAAATTTTCGGTCATAATGCAATGATAAAATTTTAGTTATGTATAGGTATATTAAATAGTTAGTTTAACGGATAATATAAGCAAAATATATTTACATATATTTTTATCTTATAGTAAATTATCGAAATGCAAACTAAAAATGTGAGACTACATTTATTTTTAAAGAGGCGTTTTTGTTTCGTCATTTATGTCGAAATTTTTTGAATAAAAAATTTATATAAATTTTAATATACATAAATATATAAATTGAACTATTAATAATCAAAAACTAATTTTCTTAGCATAAAGTTGTAGAATTCGAAAATAGAATTAAAGTCTTCTTATATTTCTTTGGTGTCATATTTGAAAACTAAATATAACTTCAAGGACTGTTGTTTGAATTGCTTTCCAAAGCGTGTGCGTGCCAGAATATGTTCTAAGTGGAGACACAAATAATAAAATACTGTTCCTTTTGATGCAAAAAAATGCTTCTAAACGAAATAAAATACGTGAAAAAATTAAAAGTGAATACGGATCCATATTAGACTTTGAAGATTTTAAAAATTCAAGAGCTTAAGCGTGAGTGAGTTTTGGAAAGACGTGGTGATGTAAACAACAGTTTCAATGAACAATTTTTAAGTAATATTTATCGAATAGTTCAAGGTATTCTTTTTATTCTCTACTCTTCATCAGGAGTGGAAAGTATATTTTTAATTCGAAATTTTATCAAAAGTAAAATGTTAAATGGAGTGCAATTATAAACTTTAAAATATTTAATATATGGTAAAGATTTTTGAAGTCTAACAATATATCTTGTTATAATCGTAATAATTACATGTAAAATTATGAACCAAAAAAGCAACACAAATTCTACTATACCGATAAAATCTTTGTTTGATTAAAATAAATAGCTAAAAATTGTTATTATTTTTAACGTGCACGAATTTTTACAACTCGACAGTACGCTAATCAGAAAAAAGCACAATCTATAATTATATCTTAGTATACATATCTAATTAGAAAAAAATATTTTATCATTTAAATTAGTTTAGGGTTATTACAGTATTTAAGAATGTCCTTTAGAATCATTACTATAACGTAAAAAATCTTTTAATATTTGTATTTCTTGTAAATAAGTACAAATTATTAATATATGATGCATACATATCGAGCATTCACCCTTATTCGAGTTGGCGACATCGACGTCACTTTAACACAACACTTGTTTACCCGTTGTCGAAAATAACTGACTCCTGTTGGCAGGTTTATGCTATTTTCTAGACCCTTTGTAACGGAATAGATTGTGAGTAAAACAAAATTTTTCTCGAGAGTGAGTAAATAAGTGCCAATTTTTGGTTATTGTGTTAAAATGAAATCGATGTCAACAACTAGAATAAGGGTTATTATTTTCGATTTAGGAGAAGTTTTTCTTATAATATTAAAATATGTTTACGAGTACATACGTAAATTGTCGCTCACGATAAATTTTACAGCCTGTATTTTAAAAATTATCAACAAAAAAAAGGTTAAAAATTTTAATTTCTTTACTACATGTCGCTCACGATTATATCGAAAATAGGGCTCAAAATGTATTAATGTGTTTTCTTGTGAATTGTGAATGAGTTATCAGTCAAGAACCATAGTTTAAATAAACATCAAGTGCCAACATTAAAATTATATAAAAAGTGGTTTGGCACTATTCAAGTGATTTTGGTACTATTTAAAAGCAGATTTGGCATGAAATCAAGATTTCCAATTCCCATCACTGGTGTATATGCCTCCATCAGTTGAACTTTCCTGCAACAATTGATATAAAAGGAGACTAATGCACATGAGGAAAATACGTTTTATTGTTGTTTAATGATTGTCGGAGACCGGGGGGCTCGAACGCACAACCAACGCAAAAATAACTGACTGAATTTTTGCCTTATCTTTAAAAATATATTTATCCTTGCCTATTATTCTAGCACAAATTTTTGGTGATTATTATGAGAGATATAGTTTTTCCGCTGCTAGATTGGCTCTTTTCCCCATTGTGCGTATACTGTAACAAATTGTTTAACAATTAAAGTAAATTATAGCAATTAAAGTAAAAGTTGCTTAAGGTTCGCTTATAAAAAAATACATTTATTATTTCTGTTAAAATTTCTTGGTTGACTTGAGTGGCAGAAGAAAAATTAAACGAAATCTCTTCCTTTATATGTCTGCTGCTTTTTGGCAGACCACAAAAAGAATACATAAATAAACTGGAGGCATTAACAAATTCATTGCCTAGTAATTACAATAATTGATTGTCTTATGGCAATTTAAAGAATATAATATTCGGTTTTTACAATTCCAAATACAATTTTCTACCGCAGGAAAGCAGACCAAAGTGAAAACGATTATTGTTTGCAGTTGTAAGGCTAATTTTTATTTTATATAAAACATTAATTAATGATAATCTGAAGTCTGCTAAAAACAACTGCCGCCGTTTTTTATTTGCAATTACAAAAGTATTTGCACAAATATTGTGATAAATATTTTTAAGGTGACAAAACGAATCAAATATGAAGGACACAAATAAACATTTCTTGAACCGCTAAAATTTTAAAAAATAATACTCTTATTCAAATTAAAAATAATTCTGCCAAAAAAACGACTTCAATAAAAAGATCTGATAGAACATTTTTTAAAAAGTGTATGAGACCAAACTGGGGGAAAAAATTTAAATCTGTTGGTTAAGAAGAAGTGCATGAAATATAAAATTAAATTTTAATGGGCGTGACCCCGCCACCCGCACAACTGTGTGTTAAGTTTTGTAAAAATCGGTAAAGTAGAATCACTTAAATTAAAATATTAAATTTAATGGGCATTACTCTGCCCATTTTTTTAAATTTAAGATTGTGTCTATTTAAGAGCTCAAGATGTGTAAGAAGTTTTGTCAAAATTGGCTCAGTAGAACCACGTAAAATATAACAATAAATTTTAATGGGCGTAGCCTTGCCCATTTTTTCAACTTTGAAATTGTTTGATTACAAAAACCAAAGGTGTTTGCTAGGTTTCGCAGCAATTGAAAAAAATGTGCGAGTAATATCACAAAATCAAATAAAAAAGTTTGTGGCCGCCCACTTTCTTTTACAATGGGACCAATTGAAAGCTATACCCTCTAAGACAAAAAAGGAAATTATTTTTACAACCGGTTTAAAATGTACCGAGCTATGAAGTAACAATGTCAAAAAAAAAATCCAGTTTAAAAAATTAATTCTTTTAAGAAGTCTAAGAATGAAAACCCGCTTAAAAACGACACAAAAATCATGCCGAATCAAAAGTTAAAATCCTAGTATCGATTGTGGACTCATTTAGAAGAAATAACAAAAATTTGTAACTGTAAAAAAACTGTATTTCAGTCTTTGTTAGACTTCTCATTTGGTTTAAACATAAATTAATAGAAGTAGCCCAGCAAAAAACGGTGCTTCGCTGGAAGCACCTATATAAGTGCTCTTTTGGTATGCAGGCGCTTACCCGATGCATGAAATTTTGCATGATTTTTCATGCCTGCCGGAGTGACCTGAATTCAGCAAAAATATTCGTCTACTTAAAAAAGTTGCTCTTTATTTTTTTACTTTTTGTTCGCGCGTTGAATCAGGAAGCGATCCCAGGATTTCCGTATGTTAGGCTAGAACACTAACCACTGAACTACCGAAGCACATAATTATTTTTGTACACAATTCTACTTTGTATACAGGTAAGCGAGAGAGGATGATCTATAAAAAACTTTGAGAGTTTGAATAGAAACAGCCGACTGACTTCGTATTGTTTGTTTTAAATTTCGTGATTCATTGACGTTATTGCATCCTCGTAAGGCAGAGGGGATGCACTGTGTGCTTTTCTGCGCTTCCGAAGCGCTTATTTTTGTGTTATATTAAACTACACCTTCCAAAATGTTTTTATGGGAGGGGTATAAGAAACCAAAATAGAAAAAAAACAGAAAAAGAAGTTATAAAAATGCAAAAGAGACTTAATAATAAGCAATTTAGAAGCAATTGCTTCGAAATCTCCATTAATTTTTTGCTGGGAGTAGATCTGAAATATATTTAAATTTTTTAATGAAACTGGAATACGTTTTTAGGATACACCCAAAAAAGTAATATGAACAATTTTGAAATATCAATTAAAATATTTGTAATATCAATTAAAAAACTTTCACCTATAAACAATTTGATAACATCAAATAAGTTGTTACACTTTTATTAATACTTTTTTCTTTGTAGATTTTGCAAATACAAACGATATTTTCGTTTTGAAATTTCATTATTTTTCATAAAAATTTTAAACTTTTAAAAATAAAATTTCTTACAAAATCTGAATATTAATCAGGAATCGTATTTTCAATTCTTGCAGAATAAAATATTTTAATTAACTAATGTGATTTTCTAAAGAAGAGAAAAACAATTAAACTAGACTTTAGCTTTGGGGAATGACTACATTTTTCTGGGCCGCCACGCACTTCATCAGCACAGAAAAGTGTCTTCCACGCACTTAATCACTGAAAGATAGAGTAGCCAAGAAATTAAAAAAAAAATTGAGAATTATGTTTGCTTGCTTGTTCTTCGAAAATAGTGAAATAAAAAAATTAAGAAAATTATTATTTAAAAAGTATCAAAAATTAAATGAAAATTAAAATTAAGTTATTTATAAACTTGTTAAAAAAAAGTTCACATAAAAAATTTTGTTCAAAAAGTTTGTTTGAACGAGCGAAAAAACTTCTCGGTTTTCAGTTATTGAAATTATCTGAAATTTAAAAATTTATATTCCACTTAAAAGCTGCAACTTAAAAATAAGAACGCGTAACATTAATTCAATAATTTTCAATATAATAGAAAATGTACTTGAAAATAAGTAAAATTAGCAAACTAAGGCCGGGTTACGCGTTTTTGGGCCTTTGGCATACAAGAAATGCCAGATGTAAACTCAGCCTAATATAGTAACTTTAAAATTTTTAAACGCACTAATAATCCCAAAATACAGTAAATTAATATTTTTCCATATTGAAATAAGAAATTTCAACATGACTAGACTTTCGTTAATATTTCTTATTAATTCAATGTGTTTTTTATTGACTTTGAGTTGTTTTTTCTCTGGGTGTATGTATTTATGTATATTGGTTTGGATTCATTTTGTCTCGGAACATCCCTTGCAATTCAAACGAGTAATAATATTGGTATTGGAAATTACTTTAAACCACAAAACGTTTGAATAATTTTTTCTCTACAGGCCTTTACCAACATAACGCACACGCCCACACAAGCATACATACATACATATGTTTGTATACACTTTACATGCTGCAATTCAAACCTTAATCGTAATTCAAATAAAATAGAGGGAGTGAGAAAAATGCTATAAAAATTAACAGAGTGCCAAAAGCGGGGAAGAAAAAAAAACGAAACGCCGACATAAGCTCGTACAATTTCAAAATGTTTAATTTTGAATAAATTTTCCACATTCGTAATGGAGTTTATTACAATTGTTTCCATTTTTTTTTCTTGTTTTATGTGTATATGTGTGTGTATTTTTGTTTTGTATGTTTCGACTCCTTTGCTCTGGCGCTTAAAACCAGTGGGATTTAAAATTCCTTTTTTATGGTTTTGAAAGAAATTCTTGGGAAGTCTATTTTTGTAGGCAAATAACATTAAAATTGTGGGCTATTAAAAAATAATTAAACCATTTAAATATAAATCAATTTGGAAAAGAATTTAAATGTAGGGGAAATGGCACTTGCAGAAGAAATAAATAGCTTTTTTTTTATTAAAAAAATTCAATTTACTTAAGTAAATTTATCGGTTTCCAAACTGCTACTAAACCAATTATTGGAAATTTTTTTATAAGAATTAAGGATTAATTTAATTAAGTTGGTGAAAACTCAGTCAAACGAAATCATACTTTGTCGTATAAATAACTTCAATCCAATTTTATTAAGAATTTTCATGCATTTTTTAAGTTTTAATTTTTGTTACTACTTGTACTTATGAAATGTTCTTGCTTGCAACTATAACAATTGCATTTTTGAATTTATTCAATAACTTTGTAAATTTACTTCACTATAGCTAAACACCTTGTTTAAACTACAATATGCTGCAAGTCATAAGGGTAACAGTGAATGAAATTACTGCACACTGATTAGTAGTTTAATATTTCGCTCGTGTGTGTTAGTGTGTGTGTGTGTGTGTGTGTGTGTGTGTGTGCTTGCTATGTGAATATAAACCTTACCTTAACAAAGTTATTTAAGTATGTGTGCTTAAGGCAATATATTGTATTTTATACCAAAATCTTATATAAAAATTAAATGAAAAATTGTTAAGCAGCGAAACCAAGACGAACTCTGTTGAATGCTATGGATAATGGTTCAGTAAAGTAATAATAGTCAGTGCTTTATGTAACTAAAGAGTAAAAATTTAAGTTATTTAATACTGTAACAATGCTTTCTAAGGTTGGCGTATCATTCGCCCCGATATCCGGGTTTTTAATTATTTTAGACCATTGTGAGATGAAATTGAAATGATCTATTTACAGTATCTTCAAAAACCTTATTTCATTTAATCCAGTCTTTTTATTTACATTTAGTATCTTTAAGTTATTCGTAACAATACTTAAAGCCCGTGATCACCAGTAGAGCGTGACCAATTCCTTTGTATATGTGATATCCACTCACGAAAAGTTTTTCGTGTCAATTTTGCTCAACACGACACGACCTTATCACGCATGAAATCAAATTTTCTGTTACGAACACTTCGTGTTGAGTTGTGCGTGATTGCGTCACGAAAAACCAGGACACGCGTCCATCTCTAATTTGTATAGGCACAAATTGGTATTATACATATAAATACATATTTCCAACAACAATTCTATGGCAATTCCACTCCTTTTAATTTCACGTGGAATACAGAACATACCCGATATTGTGGGGTAAAAACGAGGTGCTTCGTTCCGTCTTTTATCGTCACAAGATATTCAAATATTGTATACTGTTACGAACTAGAATTGGAATAATATTAATTTAATTAATGCTTTTATTCAGCCGCAAGTTTATTTTAATTTGATATATCAAATATTTCGCAACTTAAATACAGTTCTTTGAACTTTTCTAATAATTTTATAGTATTTCATCTTAAAATGAGTTTCCTTTTTTTTACTCTTTTGGAAATATGTGTAATAAAATTGTTTACATAAATTCGTTACCAACGTGCCAACAAATTTATTTATTCCTTTCCATTAGAGTGTTCCATTTACAAAGACTAACGAAACAAATAGTAATAATATCAAGCGTATAAAAATTTTCACTCAAACACTTACACATTTGCACAAAACAAAAAAGGAAGAAACTCTAACTAATTTTCACTATGCAATACAATCAACAACATCTGGTTTAAACTAACTCAATGACTGAGAGCGAATTAATGTAATTTTTAAAATATTTATGTGTGTGTGGGTGTGTTATGTGGATATGTTTGTAAATGTGAGTTGGCGTTGTGTGTAAAAGCGTAGTTTGAAGTTACGTGTACAGAAAGGTTTTTTTGTGTGTGTGAATATGAAGTTTTGTTGGCAAAATATTGCAGCATATATAACTCAATTTTCCTATTAATCGATTTAGATGGTTATTGCTTCAAGCATCAAACTGTTCATGATGACATGCCAGAATGTAGTGAACATAAATGTTAGAAAGTGATCTTAGGCTATCACCATAGTAATAGAGAAGACAGCTGGTGAAGCAAGAGATAGAGGAAACCTTCATTATTTTAAAATTCTGCTTTTTTACACGTTTTTAGATTTTATCACAGGACTTAACAAGCGCCCTCTATAATCTTCTTTTTATTAAGAATTCGAAAAGATATTTTTTACCATGAAATTTTCAACTAAAAGCGAAATTAAGTTTATTTTAGAATGAAGACCGAAAGAAAATTATAAAAAAATTTGTTTGGCAACATTTTCGTTTTAAAATTATTCGCTATGATATAAATTTTATAGAATACAACAGTTTTAGGTTAGGTCAGGTAAGGGTGGCAGTCAGAATCACGGACTCAGACTATTTTGGTCCATTGTGATACCACGAATTCCCTACCGTCTAACCAACCAGAGTTCAATATAAAGTTACTAATACGTTGTAGTTCAACACTGGCAACTTCAAAAAGTTCCCGGAGCTCTAGAAGGCTCATAGTGAATTTTCTCTTTCTTGCTAGTCTAGGGTAGTGGTACAGAAAATGTTCTACACTTTCCTCTTCATCGATGTCTTGGCAGCTACGGCAAAAGTCATTGTTTTCGATATTTAACCTTTGTGCATGCCTGGTTGGG
Organism: Tachina grossa; assembly: GCA_949987645.1. Taxonomy (NCBI): domain Eukaryota; kingdom Metazoa; phylum Arthropoda; class Insecta; order Diptera; family Tachinidae; genus Tachina; species Tachina grossa. Next base: position 152,891,953 of record OX465276.1, read on the forward strand.
ACGGACACTAGAATCAAGCTTTGTTAAAATCAAAAAAGCTGTATTTTTCTTATTAGGTGATTCCATAACTGGCGCAACCATTTTTTGTGGCCCACCTTCTATTTGTTTCATCTTCTATAATTGCGCCTAAGTCTTAGTTTGCAAGGGAGTGGGGACAAACCTACACATTCCAATTCAGGTCAAACCTGTAAGGTTGTCCCACTGCCAACTACGAGTTTCTCATTAGCCCTGGAGTCCCTTGAAAGCCTCTTAGACCAGGTATCCAGATGATACTCATTTAGAGATGAGCGGCACTTTAGGGCTTTTGTCGTTCTTAAAAGCGGGCATTCAAAGGACATGATAACTGCTCGACTATAAGTGTATACGTATGTTAATAGAAGTCGTTGAAGTGACATTACCTCTCAACCAATATGCAACATCCTTTGTAGCAAGTATCTTTGCCTGGTAAACAATGCAGTGATCCGGAAGCCGCTTGCACTACGAAGACCTAGTGTCGCTGAAAAGTCTCCGTAAGCTATCCCTTCTTGTATTTTGAAGCAATCCGTATAAAAATCTAAATTTGCCGTTCTACCTAGAGTACCATTCCTTCACAGTTCTATGGATGGTATCCAGAGTTTATAAAACTACAACGAAGACGGATTGCTGAGGTTAGTGCTATCTTCTTTCCTACCAAGTCCAATAGTATCAGATGCAGGAGCATCCCCAATGCATCCGTAGGTGTAGTGCGAAGAGCACTAGTTTTGTGCGAGCATGCAATCTTTTGAACCTTGTGTAATATATGTAGATGCATCTTTTCCTACAGGGGCGGCCACCAAACGATGATCCCATGCATGCCAATTGAGCATGATATGGTAGTATAGATCCAGATTTTTTCCATAGATAAAGTGAAATTTTTGCTTTCTTCACCCTCTCTAGAATACTAATTTTGCAGCTTAGCTCAGAGTAAGAAATGACACCGAGATATTTTTCAGTGTTTGACGTTTTTATCTCCATGTTATTAAGAGTAAAAAACTGAAAATCATGTATCTTATACTTCTTGGAGAAGAGGACTAGTTCCATTTTATTGGGATTAACGGCAAGCCTTTGTTAATCCGCCCATGTAGTAAAATATGAAAGACCATCATGTGGGATATCCGTTATAGAAGATAAGAATTTTCGTCTGACACTTATTGCCACATCATCAGCATAAGCAAATATTTTGCACCTACGCGATTTTAGAGTTAACAGCTAGGAGCTAGATTCCACAATAGCTGCGAAAGAACTTATCCCCGTGGTGTACCCCTATTTACAAACTAGGTTTGCCTAGAATCTCCTTGAACCGAAGCTATCCTGCGGTAGATTAGTTAATTTTGAATCCACTTACATAATCCAGCATTAATCCCCAAATTCGACAGTTCAAAATGTATAAATAATTTTATTTTATTCCCCTTGCAATATGGTCACCTTAATCACACATTTTCTTTTTATGTGAATACCTTCTTAAGCTTAATTTTTACAAAATGCTTCAATAAAAATACAGGTGGAAAAAAAAGAAAACTAACAGCCACCTAAGAACTCTTGACGAAAGTAGTAACACAGATTTATGCTGATGCATATGGAAGTACTCTTCCATACAATCGCTGAGAGAGAGAAAAAAAAGCCAAACCTGAATACGACTATAATAATGCCAATCTGCTTCGAAAAGGATAGCAGTGATAAAAAAAATGAAACCAGCTTTATCACGTATATGTCACGAGTGATTTTGCTCACAGCACGTAATTGGCACTACATTTCTTTTATCAGATGCTTTGCTTATGTCCTCACTCGAACACTTTTGCTGTGTATTATACTCGTAAATATACATATGTATGTGTGTATGCTGTTGTATGTGTATGTGTATGTGATATTGTGGCTGTTTGTATTAAGGACTCTCGTGTACTTGTTTCATCTTGTTTGGTGTCAAAATGTCTTGTTTTCTGTTATTTTTTATATTTGTATTGCAGCTTTTAAATAAGTAGAGGACCTTTAAGCGATTTCACGTAATGCGTGTTTCTTTATGTCACTGTATACTTTGGTTGACTTTCCTACTTATAGAGATTTGATGGGCAGATATTGTTTTCAACGGCAGCCGTCTTAATAGTTTTCATTTATTCTATACTACAGTAGTTTCCGCCTAATTGCTCCCCGCATAATTGGTTTACACGGTTAATTTCTTATAAAAATATTGAATGCAAATGTTCCATACAATACACATGAAAAAATCCTCGTTTAAATGAAATCCGTTTAATTGCGTTACCCTTTTAATTGACTCTAAAATAAAATCCCATTTCCGCAATCCTAAACAAAAGTGGTAAAAGTAAATAAAAGAATATGGCAACTCTTAAAATCATATGATTTTACTTACTTTTTAAAAAAAGGTGGAGGTTATCAATTCGTCTGTATTTTTTTGAATTGTTATTTCATAACTCGGTACAGGTTAGACCGATTGTAAAAATTCTTTTTTTTTTTTGTCTGATAGGCTGTAGCTTTCATTTAGTCCATTGTAAGAAAAGTGGGTGGGGACAGACCCACTATTTTTTTTACTTGATTTTGTGATACTTTACTTATTAAATTGGTACGTAGCGACACAATCTTGAAGTTAAAAAATGAAAACTTAATATTATATTTAACATGCTTCTATTTGACCGATTCTTACGAAATTTGGCACATACCCTGAACTGAACAAAAGACACAATCTTGCATTCAAAAAAGTGGGCGAGGTTACACCCACTAAAATTTAATGTTATATTTCACGTGCTTCAACTTTATCGAGTTGTAGGAAACTTTGCACATACCTTGAGCTCTAAAATATACTCAATCTTGCATTCAAAAAAGTGGGCGAAGCAATGCCCTTTAAATTTTAATATTATATTTCACATGTTTCTGCTTTATCCAGTTTTACGAAACTTGGCACACAATTTGAGCTCTGAAAAATATTTCATTTTGAGTTTAAGAAAGTGGATGAGCCACGCCCACGAAAGATTAGTATTAAATTACATGTACTTCTACTTATAAGACTTCCACGAAACTTGGAAAAGAGTTTTGGGCTTTTAGAATGATATAATATTGTACTTAAAAACTAGTCGCCGCCATGCCCATTAATGATTAATATTATACGCATTTCACGTGCTTCTACCTGACCGATTTTTACGAGACTTGGCATGCACATGGAGGTCGAAATGTGATGCGATATTGAATTTAGAAAAGTGGGCTGACCCAAATATTTGCTAAATTGGGCGTGACCGCGGCAATAATAATATGAAATTGGCACCAAATATTTAAAAATAAAGATTAAACCAACTTAAAAAATAAGCACTAAAAAGTTCAAAATAATTTATGGCTCGATTATGGATGGCAACCGAACTTTAGTTGCCGAGTTAACTAGCAACGCAACTGAACTTAAAATTTGTATTATGTATGGCAACTTCCTCCAGTTGCCAAAAAGTTATCGAAAATACGATTATGACAGATTGGCAACTGAAAATAATATAAACAAATATTTAAAATATAAGAAATACATGTGCTAAAAAGAAAATTATTGAGTAAAAGTGCCTAAAAACATTACTGATCATAAAAATTATTAGTTAAGTGAAATTAATTATTGGTGAAGTGAAGGAAGTACAAAAGTTTAATCTATTAGACGACTCTTTAGAATTACCGCCTCTGCTGTGAGTAAATGTTGTTGCCTAAAATAAGTTTGAGCAATCTCTGTTTTAGCTGTAAAGCATATTTTCCTTAAATATGCATAGAAGAAATTCAAAAATGAAAATAATATTGCAATTACTGTTTAATTTGTAAATTTTTTTGCTTTTGAACTATGCAGCAACTACAAATTTGTGGTTGCCAATATGGCAACTGAAATTACCAGCTGTTGGTTGCCAGTTGCCAGTTGCCATCCGTAATACCATTTCGGCAACTAGCAACGCAACCAAAGTTCGGTTGCCATCCATAATCTAGCCATTAGATTCAGTGTTTTTTATGGGAATTTTTACAATTTATGTTTAAAATTTTTTTTTAATTTAGCTTCAGTTAAATAAAATATAATTAGGCGTGTTATCTATTATTATATTCAAAGTCGGTCTAAGTAATTTGTTTATAAAAAATTATTGCAGGCCATCGAATAAATAATAAATATAATCAATAAATATTTTCATGGTATGCAACTCATCACATATTCCATTGAAGAAATAAAAAATCAATTGTCTTCATTGCTCATGACCTCAGCCACCAAGGAAAATGGATATGTATATACAGGGCGGGCCAAAAGAAACCAAGGGGTGTAAAAGTTTAATAACTTTTTTGTTTATTAATTTTTTTATATTTTTTCTTTCAGATTATATAGACAACACTTGGAGAATTTATAATGGAGAGGTTTACAACTGAACAGAGAACCAGAACAATAGAATTTTATTATTTAAACCAGAGATGAAAATTTGATTATGAGTGATGAAGCTCATTTTCATTTGAATGGCTTTGTTAATAAGCAGAACTGTAGGTTCTGGGGTTCTCAAAATCCAAGAGCCATTCATCAACGCCAATTGCACCCCATCAGGTGTACAGTATGGTGTGGCATCACATCTGAAAATGTCATTGGGCCCTTTTTCTTCGAGAATGAAGATGGAAGTGCTGTAACCGTAAATGGAGAGCGGTATCGGTTTATGATAGAAAATTTTTTACGTCCTGCTCTTGAAAACAGACCTGGTATGTGGTTTCAGCAGGACGGAGCCACTGCCCTTACTGCTCGAGACACAATGGCACTTTTAAGTCAAATTTTTGGAGAGCGAATAATTTCTCGAAATTCGGAAATTATTTGGCCAGCGCGATCGCCAGATTTGACAGCACCCGACTATTTTCTTTGGGGTTTTTTGAAGGAGCGAGTGTATGTGAACAAGCCAGAGACAATCCTTGAACTCAAGGCAAACATTGTTGCAGAAATTCGAACGCTACAGCCACAAGTTTTGAAAGATGTTATGGAAAATGCTCTAAAAAGAGCACATCAGTGCGAAGCTGAAAACGGTGGTCATTTAAGAGACATCATTTTTCATACTTAGTGTAAAAAAATTTCCATTTTGTATATTATATAATCTGAAAGAAAAAATAAAAAAAAAGTTAATAAACAAAAAAGTTATTAAACTTTTACACCCCTTGGTTTCTTTTGGCCCACCCTGTATTATCATAATTTCTCGAATTTGGCCTATGGTGCAACATGAACTGCAATCCTTTTATTATATGTATGTATATATATTCTAATTTTAAATTATAGCATAAATTCGATTTTTAAATTATAGCTTTTCCTATTTTTCTCTCTCTGTCTTTTTATTATAGGCATTAATTCCCATTAACTCCATATAGGATTAATATTATCTACAAACAATTTTTAAAATAAAACTCATCCCATACTGGTTGCTTGATCTACTTTTAAAGCTGTTTTCAATACAACATCAATGTTATAAAATTTAATAAATTTCGGCTTACATACTCTATTTTGTCGCTTACATTTTTATTTAAAAATGTTATCAAGCAAATTCATAAATAAAATACTAGTACTTTGTATTAAAAACAATTTGATTTTTTCATTTTCAATTTTCTAAATTAATTTTATAAACTATTAAAATTATTTTTAAAAACAAGCAGTTGCCAAAATAAAATGCAATTTTCATTTATGATTCAATATGTACATAGAAATATTTTTTTATTCAATATAATATTTAAAATACTTTAATCTGATTTTTTTTGTATAAAAAAATAAATAAAACAAATCAATTATTAGCACATAAGTTTATTTATTAAGGCATTTTTTTTGTCTTTTTGGTTATTCAACAATTCACTATTTAAATTGTCATCATACGAGTATGTGTATTTTTGCTAAATTATAAACCACAAATGAAGTTTATAGTTTGTGTGTTGATACTGTTTCCAAATGATTGAATTTGATAAAAATTATTGGCCCATTTGTTGCTCCTACTGTGATTAGGTATATTGTTTAAAGTCTAGTTTGTTTTACATTTTATTAAATAGATTGAAGAGAGAAAAAATGCTAATCTCAGGGACGTAGATAAACTTTTAAGCCAGTGACTGAGGGGATCCTTAAGTGTAGATGCAAAACGAAATATTCATTTACTGAATTTTTGAGAAGTTTTAGAATATTTTATAAATTAAAAATATTTTTGCTTTGAAATTTCGGTTATTTGATAATTTTTTTTTGTAAAGGGTGTTTTTTTTAGAGGTATAGAACTTCGAATTGAAATAAAACACAAGAAAATCGTTTTAATGTCCATCAGTTTGGCTTTATTGGAAGGATAATTTTATGCCATTAATGTTTAAATATGATTTCGGGCATGTGGCCGCCGCGGCTGGCTCGAATAAAGCCAATTCTACAGGTCCAATTTTCAACCACTTTTTCGAGCATATGGGGCCGTATGTTGGCAATAACGCCACGAATGTTGGCTTCCAAGTCCCCTAACGTTTCTGGTTTGTTGGCGTAGACGAGCGACTTCACATATCCCCAAAGAAAATAATCCAATGGTGTCAAATCACACGATCTTGGTGGCCAATTGACAGGTCCATTCCGCGAAATTATGCGCTCATCGAATGTTTCCTTCAATAAATCGATTGTGACGTGCGCTGTGTGGCATGTAGCGCCGTCTTGTTGGAACCACAACTCATCCACATTCATGCCATCCAATTCGGGAACAAAATAGTCGGTTATCATGGCTCTATACCGGTCTCCATTAACGGTAACTGACTCTCCAGCATTATTTCGGAAGAAGTATGGCCCAATGACTCCACCAGCCCATAGAGCACACCAAACAGTCAGTTTTTGTGGATGTAATTGCGTCTCAAGGGTCTCATGTGGATTCTCTTCACTCCAAATGCGGCAATTTTGCTTGTTGACGTAGCCATTCAACCAAAAATGAGCCTCATCACTGAACAAAATTTTGCGATGAAAATCAGCATCGAGATCAATCTCATTTTCGGCCCATACACCAAAATCACGACGCATTGCATGGTCTCGCGGCTTTAATTCTTGCACAAGCTGGATCTTTTAAGGTCGCAAGCCAAGATCTTTGCGCAAAATCTTCCATAAAGTTGATGGACAAAGCTCCAATTGCTGTGCACGGTGGCGAATCGATTCATTCGGGTCCTCTTCAACACTTTGCTCTACAGCGGCAATTGTTTCTTCGGTGCGCACTGTTCGACGTCTCTGCGGATGCGTATTATCACATAGAGTAAACGTAGTGCGAAAACGATCCATGGTTAACCGAATTAATTGCTCTGATGGACGATTATGTCGACCATAAAATGGACGGAGCTTGCGGTAAACTTCGCGAACTGAACCATTATTTTCGAAATAAATTTGCACGATTTGCAATCGTTGTTCTTTTGTCAACCTGTTCATGATGAAATGGCAAACCAAACTAAATATTAATCACTTGACAGCTGACAAAATGGCCGCCAGTTAAAAAAGTGATGCCAACTTAAAGTTCTATACCTCAATAAAAAACACCCATTATATGTAATACAAAATATTTTTTGCGATTTTTTGAAATCTTGAAAGAATATTTATATTTTTGTGGATTGAGAGCTGAATTGATTTTATTTCGATGCCTTGATTTTTTTTTACTGAATCTTAGAAAGATATTTTTTTTTTTCAAACAGAACCCTTCTTCAACTGTATTTCCAAGGCACATTTACCAGGTAGTAGCGGAAACGCAGCTGAGCTATTTTTTTTTAAATTAGAGTTCATTCGAAGCTTCAAAAATTGTTTACGAAAGAGAAATTAAAAAAAAAATTTTAAAAAATTTTCAATGTGAAAAATATTTTGTTAAAAAAATTCTTTTGAAACAAATTTAAAAATATGAAAAAACTATTAAAAAATTGTGAAAAGTGCCTAAACGTTGCAAATTTTGTTAGTGGTAGCTGCCGTGAAGAAATTTTTTCAAATTTATGTGAATAATTTTCATTATTATTATATTACAACAAATTCTATTTTTGATATTTTGGATCAACTAAAAACCATGTTGTTTTTTTTCATTGTTGTATTTTTTCATTGTTCTTGAAATCCTGATATTACCTGGAAATAAATGTGCCCTGTGTATTTCTTACAATTTTGATAATTGTCGAATTTTCGTGGTAATCAATTTGTGAATTGAAAAATTTTGGCTTTCCTTGAATTTTGAAAGAATATTTGATATTCAAAGTAAATAATTTCTAATATACAAATTTATATAAAGTAAAGAATGAATTAATTATAATGATTTTTAATCAGGAATAATTTCTTAATCGGGCTTGAGTTAATTCAGTTTCAATTCTTATAAAATGAAATATTTTTACCAATGAATGGGATTTTTTAAACAAGACAAGAAAATTCACACTAGACTCCAGCTGGCGAAATATGCCGTCACGCACTTCATCAGCACATTGGTAAATCAATAATCTTATGCAACAGACAATCATTTCTCATATTAAATTTCATTAAAAATTTATATGAAATAGCTGATGTTTATGGAGTAGATGTAGTATAATATACTACTAATATACAACTCCATATTATGGAGTTGGGTACTGATGAATGCTTGGCGGCACAGAAAAATGCCGGCATTTCCCCCAGCTAAAAAAATCTACTTGAATTTGCTTTATCTCCTTTAGAAAATCACATTCACCCGTATTACGTATATCGAGTCGAATATTCGTCTACGAGACTTTTGTCATAGATTAAAGAAAACTTGTAGACGTTTCCTTTAATCTAGCACAATACGGGTGAATAGTTAATAAAAGCATTTGTTTCATTAATAATTATCACATGTAATTTGGTTTAAAAAGCAATACGAACCTTAGCCCGTTCAAATCACAAATATAGAAACAAATGGAGTTCGAATAATAATTAAAATTAACTAAAATTAATAGCCATGGGCCTGTGGTAACAATTAAAAATAAAAAATATACTTAATAGTAACAAACCAAAAAAGTTTGTCTTAAGTAGAACAAAAATAAGCAAATTAACTAACATGTGCATAATTAGTAAAGAACAAACGACAATGGTAAGACTGTTATAAATATAGAGATGGTAAAATTGAGCTTACAATACAAAAAAGCTTTCAACAAATTGAAATACGATGAATCAAAACAATTCACACATTCCATTTGCAATAATGCTAAGTATATAAAGCAGAAATCTACATCTACTGACACCACACACAGTGGACCAAACACAAAAGAACGCTGATGATGAAGGTTTAGTGGCCTTCGAAAACGGCTGGCTGTTCCGTTCATTTATGTGTTGTTAGTCAGAATATTTACAACAGACTTTGTTGTTATTTGTTCATTAATAATTATCACATGTAATTTGGCTTAAAAAGCAATACGAACCTTAGCCCGTTCAAATCACAAATATAAAAGCATTTCATTCTATTGGAATTGAAAATAGTAAGTAATTTCTTTCGAAATTTAGATTTTTTAATGTTTTGTTAACCTTCATAGGGTCTTTGGGTCAATTTTGACCCATTTCAGGAAAAAACTTTGATTTTTTCTGAAAATTAGTGATTGATCTATGTCATATTTTCTGACTTTTATCTATATAATTAATAGGCAAACATGTTTTTTGTAATCCCTTTTACGCTGGTACCACTGCACCGATTTTAAAAAGATTTATATGATTTTAAAGGATTTTTTATAGAGATGTGCAGAATCTATATTTCATTGAAATCGGTTTAGTATTTTGGGAGCTATAAGCGTGTAAAGTTGCTACTACTACATGCAAACATATTACACACGCATTTATTAGCTTACAAGTAAAAAAGAAACAAAACAAGAGCGTGTGTGTGGGTTTGTAGTATTTCTCTTGATCTAACAAATTTTTTTTCTCTTATTTGTTGTTGTATGAAAGCCATAATACTTAAAGGAAGAGATTTGAATAAATTGAATTAGCTTGGTTGAAGGGGTTTTGTTAATGTTTTTTTTAATTTCATGTATTATTTAATTATGCTTGCATATGTATGTAAGTTTGTGTGTGGCTGTGTTTTAATGAATTTTTTATGAAGTTTAGATACATTTTCTTTGAATCTTGAATTATTTACATTTTGATTCTAGAATACGGACGAGTGTGTCGTCCGTTTGGTATATCTAGTTTAATTTTATATCTTAACAGATATAGTAGGTTTATATATCCGCAAACTTGCCAAAGAAAATTGTATGCAAGATTTTACACCAGAGATCTTCGGGTCAAATTTGACCCGTTTTAAAGTTTGGTAGTGTTGTGTCTGGTATTTCTTGTAAAATAATGAAAGATAATGAAATAGAAAATGGCCTGCATACATTATCAGACGATTTTGAAAATATAACACGACTGCAGATAATTTTTTTACATCTTATCGGTTGAACAATAAATAATGAGATCACAAATCACTTTAGTTCAAACTACACATAAAAATATAAATGAGTTACTACCAGAGATAGTACATGTATTATTATCATGCGTGTTTATCATTATTTTTGTTTTACCAAAGATAGTACTCGTACCCTTCTTATATATATTCCGATAAAAAAAGTCTGTGAATCTTCTTAGTATAATATGGTCACTTCTGGCTGCAAATGGGAGGGTAAATATTACTTTTTTGGGCAGCAGAAGGGAATCACAATGGACCCAATTGGGTCTCCAAGTGGAGGTGCGGTAAAGCACCACCTTTCCTAAACTAACCTAACCTTCTTAGTACTTTGCATCATATCTCTAAAGTTAGTAATCTCCAAGACAAGAAACTGCAAATATGATTAGATTACAATAAATAAAATGGAAGGGTTTATTTGCTGGACAAAGTTATATCATGTTTTACTTGCAAAAGAAAGACTAATCAATATTGTCAAATGGTGGTTAGTAACATGGTAGATATATAAGCTTACAATGCTTTTGTGATATCTACATCAGCTAATAGCGGCTGGAAATAAACTGTTGTGCAAAACGTCGACACTTCTTCTTTAGGATTGCAGCTTACTATGCCTTATATAAAGAACCAAAAGAGGTTATCAATTTCAGTATTTTCACAGAAAGTTGCACTAAAACTACGTGAGGTAAATGAGTAGCCGTAAACTTCAACTAAATCCAAAGAAAAAATGCTTGAAGAGGGTAAAAACAGATCCAAAAGAAGTCGTTGCCAGTTAGGCCTCAACGCAGAAAATAAAACACCATTAGATACTATTATAACTTGCAAAAACTTGATATGAAAACTGCACTCTGAAACCATTACTTTATGCACAATTAATAATAATATCGATTTAATATTACGGTTTTATCTATCATATATTAATCGAATTAAATATATGAAATAATGTTCTCTTTCATTGGCAATAAATCAATCACAAATAAATGAAACCAATACATAATTTTCAATTTGGGTCAAATTTGACCCGAAGATCGTTAACGTCCACGATTTTAAAGACCCTATGAAGGTTAAATTAATTTTTTATATTAAAAAACTAACGGCTTTATTTATAAAACTTATTAAGGCTTTATAAAAGCTTAATAAGAAAATTTTTTTTATGAAAATTTGTCTTAAAATCCCTTTGTAAATAAAGCATTCACAATTTTTATAAATAAGGCTGTAAATTTTTTGCGACTTCGATTTTCTTTTGAATTTTAAAAGAATATTAAATTTGTTTCTGAATTGAAAATAAATATTATATTTTCAAAATTAAAATTTTTTGCAAAATTTTTGAAGTGTGATTTTTAATCAAAAACTTTTTTCCTAAAAAATGCATTTCATTTTTCGAAATTTAATTTTTTTTGGAGACTATATCGAGCCTTATTTTCGATTTTATCGTAAGCGACAAAAATTAAATTGTTCAAGAGAACGCTTTTTTAAAATATTCAAATATGTTTTTGTAAGTAAATTGTCGCTTACGATAAAATTTCACAGCCTGTATCTTAAAAGTTATCAACAATTTTGGTATTTTGATAATTCAATTGCAATAAAAAAGGTTATTTTCGATAACATGTCGCTTACGATAAAATCGAAAATAAGGCTCGATATCTTAGCCTATCTTTGTTATTGTTATTTTCGTTTTGAATTTTCGAAATTTTCGATCAAATCTAATACGAAATTACATGCAACTATTTCGAAACCTTTCTTGTTCAATTTATGACGAATAAATAAAGTGAATAAAGTGAATAAAGTGATTTTTTAAGTTTGAGTTTGTACTGGACTGTTTCTGTTGTATACTTATCGAGCCTTATTAACAGGCAAAAAAGCTTTTGGGAGATATTTTTAGAATTTCTTTTTTTCCGAAAATCGATTATCCAATATTTTAAATTATCAATTTACATCAAAAAAAAAAAAAAAATTAAGCTGTAAAATTATGCTGCTTAACCTTTTTTTTAAGCCAAAATAGCTTAAGGACCTAATTTTCGAACTTCAATTTTTGACCAAAATTTATTATTTGCGATCGTAAATAGTCGATTTTCGTGAACAAAACGAAGTCCGAAAAATGTGTCGCTTAAGCTATTTTAGCGGTTATTGGCCGATATAATAATCGCTTCTGTCGACTTTAGAAAAGCAGTGTTTTTCGGAAGTTTTGACGCTACGGCTAAAAGATTCAAACTGCCTTATTCATAAAAAATAATTCAGGTTTATTAAGCTTTTATTTGACATATTTCTATGGGAAATTTGTCAAATAAACCTGTAATAAACCTAAAATATTTTTTATGAATTAGACCGAAAGTCTATAACGCATGAATATACTTTTGCGTGATCATTTGCATAACTCATTATTTTCTTGAAATCTAGTGTTTGATTATATTTCAATGAAGGACATCTAATGTGTCGAAATATGCAAAAATTTCGATTAAAAAAAAAATGAGTTAGGTAGGGCCTTTCTATATTAAGAAATAGAAAATGTAGCATTTTAACCGGCTGGGATATAATATTGCAGTAATTAAGTTAAAATTTTTTAAGTCGAGTTAAGCCATTATTACATATGGCTAACGCATGATTATACTTTTGTTCATGATACAATAATATAAAGGTACAACCACATTTGACGTATAAAATTAATTCTGACTTTTGTCCCAATTATTTGATTACTGTTTTTGTTTGTAAACAGAGAGGAAAGCGTTGCCACACACATATAATGGCAACTTTTATATTAGGAATGCTTTTTGAAATGTGTAATTTGAGTTTAGAAATTGTAATTAAACATATATTTTTTTAATGTTAATTGAACATGAGAATAACGAAATCTGTGTGTAATAAGACCTACAAAAGCAAATATTTGATTAATTATTTAATTCAATAGATAACAAAAAAAGCCTCACGGCTTGGGATGCAACTTCGTTCTTAAAAACATCGATATAAAGAAACGCCGTAAATAGAAGCGATACTCGATGTTTTATTAAGGCCATGGTACACTATCATACAAAGTCGTGCGATCTACGAAAATATACAACCCTGGTGTGATGAATTGTTATTGTCTTTTGAAAATTTTCATAAACTCCATCATACCAGCGATGTACTTTTTCGTAGATCGCACGATTTTTTATGATAGTGTATCACGGCCTTTAGCGCAATTCACGGTTGTTTCATACATATAATACACATTCGCATATACTTCGTGTGCAAATTTATTGCTGGATTACATCAAGCACAACACACATACTGCGACATTTTCATTTGAGGTAAACACCTTTCAAATGTTTCAAATCTCTTAAATTTGTTCTTGTTTCTTTGCAAAGTAATAGCAAGCATTGTTGTCGCCGAGATCTGGTTGCCGGTTGTGCTCTCGTCGGTGTGAAAGTACAAAAAGCTCTTTATAAAAGTTTTCACATTGTGCATATAGCTTGGATGTAGCTGAATAAGAGTTAATGGTTTTTTGTTTGCTAAGGACATGGCCTATGATTAGACTAGGAACATGTAATTATCACATTTCTCCTTAAAATGGACCACGTGGTCTAATAGTGTTCTTAAGAATGCTACAACCCGTTAAAAATTTCATCCGAATAATGTAAGGCAGCTACGTCCAAACACACATACTCTAATATATGTATTTCAGATAAATAGCTTTGTTATTGTTTCTTTGCAAAGACCAAAGATGTCGCCGAGATGTGGAGGCAAGTCGCGGCACTCGTTATCGAATTACGAAATATTTCCATATAAATTCTATTGAAATATTTCGTAATTACGTTCGATGTTGGATGTTGTGCTCTCGTCAGTGTGTCTTTTGTAAAACTTTGCACCTAGTGCGTATAGATTGGACGCAGTTGATGTAAGGCAATACACCAGAGAGTATAAAGACAAAGTTCCGCCTTGATTCAGTTGGAAATTTCCTTCCTGTTGTATCTTGCTTGCTGCCGTTGTTGGTGCTGCTGTAACTTATTTATTTTTTATAAATTTATGAAATAATTAAAATATTTTTCATTATTTTTAATTTAATAAACAAGAACGTCAAAAAATTAATAAAAAACTCGGATTTCATAAATTAATAAGGTAGCATTAATTTTGAGAGTAAAAAATAATCGGGACAAACGTCAGAAGGTTAATATGGCGACGAAAAGAGAGAACGGTTTCACCTTTATATTATTGTATCATGCTTTCGTGTGATCCTTTGCATATCGTTGCCTTAATATAGGGCCCTTAATCATTATATTTTTGAAATAGAGTTTTCGTATATTTTTCAATAGAAGGAAATATATACTAATATGCGTAGAAATATGCAAAAATCTCTTTTTAATGAGTTAGGGCCTTTCTATATTAAGCGGACGTTGTGTAGTATTTTAACCAACTGGGACATAATATAGCAATGTTTAAGTTAAATTTTCTTAAATCAACTTATGCGTTTATTACATATAGCCACGGATATTATTTGCTATCGATCGGTTTTAAAGAATTTCCAATTTTTTAATCTCGAATATTTTATTTGAATTTTTTATATCTTCTTACGATTAGTATTTGATTTTTAGGTCAATTGAAATTTTTGGGTGAATTTTGTTTTTATTTTTTGGCAACTATTTTCACCTGATTTTTTTTTTATTATATTCAAAGACTTTACCTGGCAGTATTATGCTATAATTCGATATGATATATAGAAAAAAGAAAAAAAAAATACAGATGAATGAAGTTTCAGATTAATGTGAAAATAGTAGAGTGGAAAGAAATAACTATTAGCCAGAGTTGTTGCATTCAAGCAAATATACATTTCTACCATAAAATATGTTTTATTACAGAAAAAAATAAATATAATAAAATTGCGATTTTAAAACATGCAAAAAAAATTGTTTGGAAGAAAAAATCACATAAAGTTGGAAATATATGAATGGTTACTAATGCACTTCTAAATATTCATAAATTGTGTTTTGTGTGTGTGAATGGCAAAGAGATGCAGGGAGTGTATGAAAAAACATTATTCATAATTTTTCTTTTCTATATAATTCTGCAGTCATAGTGTTGTGTTCATAGAGTGATATTAGCTTTTGAATGACGCAGTAAAAAATTAGGTCAGCAGACGACGTATTGGTTCAGTGACCGAACTACTCGTATCAAAGAAAATTAATATCCCTTAAGCACAATAGCTCGAGTGTAATAAAGAAAACAGCTCCAGTATCAGTTTATAGGAAAGAGAGAGGAGAAAAAAAGAAAATATAATCAATTCTTATATGCTGGAAGTATGTATATGGAACTCTTTAGCCAGCAAAAACGTAGTTGTTTGTACATATAAATTAAAATCCTTTCGTAATGAACAGAGTTGGGAGTATTAATCGAACGGGAGTAAAACTATGTGTTGTTGTTATTTTTGTTGTTGTTGTTGAGGTAATGCCATGGTCGCAGTATTAGGCCTAACAAATAGAAATGTAAATGAATAAAAAAAGTAAATTTTTGGCAAGAAATATTGAAATTTATGGCATTTGTTAAACTGAGATAATGAAAATGACAAAACTAAATGCTTCAGAGCCATATACAAAATAGCCATCAAAGAAAGCTCTTTATGGCTATAGTTATCGAAACTTTATAAAAATATTATTTACAAAACTTTGCGCCAACAAAACTGCTTTTATTTTACAGAGAATACTGTCCTTCCAATCCAGCTCTCTTGCCAGCTCTGCTTTAAAAAGTTTTCATCGACTATCATGCATGCAAATGTACCCTGCAGGACATGTCAATAGTAAAATTATACTGATTATCTATTGACCATGTCACCAGTACTACTGACAAATAATACCCCAAATAATGCTATCTACTAATGACATTTAAAATAGGCTTGTCCTAAGAAATCTACTAGTAGACTGCTTCAATACTGACTAGGTAGTTTTTGTGGGACCATGTGGCGAAAATGTCAATAGTAAGATTGTACTGACATACTATTGACGATATCACCACACTGTGGGAAATGTCCGTAGTAAAACTGTACTGAGGGGATTACTGTGTAATTCGAAACGAAAGCAAATGCTTTCGAAATACAATGTTAATAACATGTTTCGAATTACAGAGTATACCCCTTGATTCCCTATAGACGCTGTCACCACTTGCAGGAAATGTCAATAGTAAAATTATACTGGGGGTTATAATGTAATCCGAATCGAACGAAAATGTGTTCGAATTGTAATGTTAATAATTCGAACAGTTTCCGCTTCGAATAGAATTACATAATAACCCCCCTGATTACCTATTGACGATATTACCAAAACTATTTTAATTTAGTACAAACAGGTACAAATATTTATTTAACCTTTATGTCAACAGCAGAAATGCTTTACGCACGTCCACAGCAGCATACTTGGGTATGTACATACGTTTTGTATGGGGAGTGGTACGTCGTTAGCATAAAAATGCTAATTACGTATCTACCTGGTTTGTTGGAATTTCCGAATTATTTTTTTAGTTTGTTAGAAATGGACAAAAGGCTAAAAAATTTTATGATAACCAATTTCATCCTCACAGTCATTGTTTGTTGAAAAAAGTGGTTGTATAGGTAGACGACATACGTATATAATAAATATATAATATAGGCAGGTAGAAACATTTATTGTTGCGGAAATTTCATTCTTTGTAGTATCGTCAGAAAATTTAGTTTACATTTGTGATTCGAAGTGAAAAGACGTTTCTGTTTATTTTGTGGCTTTAGGTGATATTGGTGGAGATGACTCAGACGTTGAAGAACCCATGTTACCAGAATATGACCCAGAGGGCGACAGTGATTCTGATGAAGATCTTGAAGATGCACCAATTGAAACTGGCGAAGTTTTTACTGCCAGAGATGGTAATGTTTGGTCCTCGATACAACCACAACCTGTAAGATTCCGTACGCACAACATTCTAAGAAGTGCAGAATCTGGACCAGTACGGGCAACGCAGGGTTTGACCATTGCAGAAACGTTCCAATTGATAATGTCAAACGAAATATGCGACATAATTATTCGTGAATCAAATCGAAAGGCAAGGCAATTTTATGATATTGACAACGCAAAATGTCCAACAAGAGAACCGAGATCATGGATTCCCATAACAAAAAGTGAATTTGATGCATATTTGGGCCTACTTTTGCTAAGTGGCGTTACACATTCTGGTTACGTGCATACGAAAGATTTGTGGAAAACTACTTCACATCCACTATATCGTGCCGCAATGAGTGTACGACGATTTTGTGAAATAAGCCGCTTCATACGTTTTGATAATGGAAACACACGCCAGCAACGAAAACAAACTGACAAAGCAGCAGCAATATCGGACGTTTTTTTGATGCTTAATAGCTGTCTTCGTAGATATTGCGTGGCTGGAGCCAACGTCACCGTAGATGAACAATTGTGTGCTTATCATGGTGGAACTGGCTTCACGCAATACATACCATCAAAACCTGCCAAATATGGAATAAAAGTGTGGTGGGTGTGCGACTCCATTTCTTCCTATCCATTGCAGGTACAATGAATATTGTTGAAAATTGTTGAAAATCTAAATAACTAAATTGAATGAAATTTTTCAATGCAGGGACAAATCTATACAGGAATGGCACCGTCTGGTGAACGTGAAAGAAACGTTGGCGAAAGAGTAGTAAAGGATTTATGTGTCAACATTTTTGCTGGAAGTGGAAGAAATATTGTATGTGACAACTTTTTCACTAGCTACAACTTGGCAAAAACTTTGATGTTAGACAACAATTTATCTATATTGGGTACTTGCAACAAAAGGCGTACATTCGTGCCAGCAGCATTTGCCAACCCGAAACGACGTGAGGCTGAATCATCAATGTTTGGGTTCTGTAATCACGTTACGATGTGCTCGTACGTTCCCAAGAAAAACAAGGCAGTTGTAATGTTGTCCACTACTCATTATACAACAGAAACGACCGGTCCTAAGAAGAAGCCATTGCTTACATTGGGCTACAACAAAACCAAGGGTGGCGTTGATAACATGGACAAGTGTTGTCCGAATTTAGTACGAAGCGGCGCACAAATAGATGGCCTCTGGCTTTCTTTTATAATATTGTGGACATTGCTGCGTTTGCTGCATACGTAATATACATTGACAACAACACTCACCTGAAGACATCTACAAGCCGCCGTAGGATGTTTCTCCATCAGCTTAGCGAGCAATTGTGCAAGCCAGAAATGGAAAGAAGGGCGAATAACAGCAGAATATCCAGAGATTTTTCAACGCGCAACGCCATCGAAGCCATGAAAGGTGGGCCCATCGGAGTTGTGGATGCTGAGGCACATGCATCGGAGGAACGTGATAGTACGGGCCGGCTAAAAGTCAAGGGGAATTGCTACATCTGCTCGAAACGACGCCCTACTCGTAAAGCATGCACATTATGCAACAAACCAGTGTGCGCAGAGCATTCCAAAGACTTACCTCAATGCGATAGATGTATTTGAATTTCAATAATTTTAAGCAAAAATAATTAAAACTGACATTATATAATAATAATAAAAAAATAATTACAAAACTTAGCTCAAAATAAACTATACTTTTATATTATATTATCATATTTGCATGCGTTTTACTATACATACCCAGGTATGTATTCTGTTGACTTAAGGGTGAAACTTTGTAAATGGGCTTTATCTTCCGAACGGATGATCTAGTCCTAACCAAACTTGGAACTATTGCGTAAAACAGTTTTGACTAGGATATCAAGAAATTTCAAGTCGATCCGGTTATCCAGTTTAGAGCTACAGCGTTTTCAAAACTAAAAACATACCCAGGTATGTTGCCGTTGACATAAAGGTTAAGTAATGCTTAAAAGTAAAATAAGGTACAAAATATTTTACAGCCCTTTTTAAGTTATTTTTTCTTATTGATAAATCATACAAAAGGAGTTTAATTCGTTTTCAACCGTCAATAATTTTCTCTACCTATCAAAAACAATAGCAAAAAAAAAAAAAAAAAAACTTCGTATCGCTTTTTAAGCCAAATTGCATGTGATAATTATTAATGAACAAATATTCTGACAACACATAGTTGAACGGAACAGCCAGCCGTTTTCGAAGGCCACTAAACCTTCATCAGCGTTCTTTTGTGTTTGGTCCACTGTGTGTGGTGTCAGTTGATGTAGATTTCTACTTTATATACTTAGCATTATTGCAAATGGAATATGTGAATTGTTTGCTGATGATGAAGGTTTAGTGGCCATCGAAAACAGCTAGCTGTTCCGTTCAACTATGTGTTGTCAGAATATTTACAACTAACTTTGGTGTTATTTGTTCATTAATAATTATCACATGTAATTTGGCTTAAAAAGCGATACGAACTTTACCCTGTTAAGATCATAAATATAGAAACAAATGGAGTTCGAATAATAATTAAAAATTAACTAAAATAACAAAACTGTTGACAGTGTCACCAAAAAGACACCATAATTGTTGACAAAAATATTGACATGGATTCACTTAACCCCATGCTTCCTTCAGGGTATGTATAGCAGTTCATTTATTTTTTTAAATGTGTATCCGTGTGTGTATTTCCCAGCTGACCATGTCTTTTAGACATCTTTCAAGACTGATAAACGGCAATCTTAAAGCGTGGAGGACGTGTTGGCAACAGCTCAATACAGATCATTGAGGAAATTTTTGAACAAATGGCCGCTAAGTTCAAACATGACAACAAGACCTACACTTTCGTTCATATGTATTTTCCTTGTCCTTGTATAGTTGACATTAACATTTTCATTACAGAAACTGTGTACTATTGCAATACCAGCTTGCGGACAATATCCACCAACTAGTTTAATGCATGACCAGTTGAGTAGTTTTTCTTTGACCCATTCTTAAGTACGGTCTCTGTTATTAAAAGAAAATTTAATCGAAAAAACTCGTGCATGGCAAATATCGAAATTTTCTTAAATTAGTCGTTGATGAAAGTGTCCTTTGCGACAAGTTGGCCAAGCGGGTTATAATGCAGCTACATAAATATAATTTTTATGTATGTGTAAAAAATTGCAACATAGTTAGTGCGTGTCTTATCGTGAAACTTGATGTTTGAATGTTTTCACTTGCTTTCGCTTTACTCTTTCGGTCTCTTAATTTTATTTCTTTGAGCTTAAAATGCAAAGTTTTGTTCTCGATTACGTACACTTACATCTATAAAAATACCAGTAACACTGTGAAACAAAATAAAAGAAATAAAAAAAGCTCTAACCGCTGATTCGCGCCAAAGAATATTTTATCATATTTCGACGTTTTGAGGTCCTGTCAGTAGATTCTGACTATTTTTGTCATGATGTTCGTACGTATGGATATGTGTCTGTGTGTGTATATATCTGTGTGTCTATGTGTGTGTATGTATGTGTGTGTAAAATATCAACAGTACATTTGCGCATTTGAAAGATGTTGAGCCCGCGTAGATTTGGTCCGGTAGATCTTGAAAATAGTTGAAAATAAAAGTTTTACAAAACCCTTTTTCTTAAACAAATTTTTTACTGCTAGGCCGACCGAGTTCGAAGCCTTATCAGCCCTTAAGACCTCAAAAAGACACGTAGTTCGAGAAATATCGTTGACGAAAATTTTTGAAAAAAAATTCTAATAAAAGAAAATTTAGAAATTCGCAGATTTTTTTAACTCAAAAAAATTTGACCGAAATCTGTGGCTAAGCGAGTCTCAGGTATGACTTGCAAGATCTACCGTTTCTCTTACTTTTTTGTCTCTTCTGCCAAAATAAATAATTAGAACTTCATTGTTTTAAAAATGTGTGATGTTGTACAGTGTAATTATTAAGGATAATAGATGTTTAACAAAACGACTTTAATTAAGGTATTGTTTTTTAAGTGAGCGTAGCTATTAATTTTTTTTTTTTCTAAGTAAAGTTGTTAAGTTAAAAGTCTTGGTAGTATTAATACTCGTATGCAAGATGTAAAATGTTCTACATTTTTTTTTCATAAATAAAATCATTTGCACAGACTATGGCAATATATGAAAGTGTTTCATTTCGTAAGAAAGAAGTAATTTCACTAGCTCAATTAAAATGTTAAATTGACTTCTTTTTTTTATTAAAGTCTGCATGGCTACATTGATATAACATATTTGGATTATTTTGCAAATAAATATTCTTGATGTTATGAAATATAGTGAGAGAAAAAGAGAAATTGATAGGGATATAGAGAGATAGAGATACAGATAGAGATAGAGATGGTAATGAAGATGGAAATAGGGATAGATATATTGATAGAGATAGAGATAAAGATAGGGTCGTGACGTCGATGATGTCAACTGGAATAAGGATGAATATTTTTACGAAATATTATGAATTTCGAAACAATTTATACTATTTTCAATGTAAGTCGTTTGCGCGTGTTTTCCCTGAGTCTTATAGGGCATTTACACCTGCACAAAATCTAGCAGATATTATTTAAAATCTTCATGAAAATATATACCATTTATATTATGTTTTTGAACATTCATCAAGATTTTTTTATCCAAAACAAAACCCATCAACTGAAATTTTTCCAAAACTAAAACCAAGCACCTGCAATGTAGCCAATTCACATACCTTTTTAAGCAGACTGTAGCTAATTCACTCATCTTTTTTTTATAAATATGTCGTACAGGGTGGTAAAAAATAAATAAAAATATTAGATTTTGATTAGATTTCCTACAAATCTACTGACAAAATAGATTTTGTTTTGTATGGGAAATCTAGTAGAAAGAAGCAAGATTTGGCTCGAAATCTCGTAAGTACTAGATTTCGAGATAGTGTAAATGCACTATTAAAACATTCTAAAATATGATATAAATTCTCTAAACTATTTTCTTCAAAAATGGCTGTTGTCAAGAAATAAGAATGTTATTGCCATGTTTTTAAAGCATAAAAATTAATTTAAAGTATTATACAATAGTTTGAAAAATATATGAAAAAATATGTGTTGGAAATAGTTAATGATTGGAACAAAATCATGAAGCAAATACACGAACCTTCTAGCATAGACAATAAATAATAATTGTTTTAAAGAATCACAACTGCGGCTTTTCTTCACAAGACTATGCAATAGTCGAACAGAATTATGGCATTAATTAAATCACAATGACTTAAAAAAAATCTTTTTAACGTAATAGGCCATATAATATATCAAAAAATAATCACATATGAAAATTTCTCACAACGAACATTTTTCAAATTTTTTGTTTACAAACAGACGTATTTTGCTGCTACAAACTACGAAAATAAAAATTGCACTTTTATCAGGCTTCAAACCAAAAAAAAAACTAAATTCCGTTTTTGGCAGATTGTAAGCTGTCAAGTATATGCAAGTAAGGGATATTAAATGCTGTAACATTAGAGATGAAACACGATGTTCAGATTGCGCTTAAAACTTTTGAGCGAGTCTCCGATCAAGTTGGTATATAATTTTTCGCATAATTAAGCAAACGTGTGAACTTTTTTTTTGTAATGTTATTCATAAGTACCAGAAGAATATTCCGAGGATCTTACAAATTCCACACAGCTCCCATATTCACACCAAGAAAATTTTATATGCCAAAATTTCAATTTGTATAAAATCGTGTTCTGTATCGGTTTTGAATTATATTTCCGACCTCTTGCAAATTTCTTTGTGTACATGCATACATCCCCTTAATGGCAGCAAGGAGTGAATGGAATCCCCACGGCTAAGCTACTATAGTTGACATTTCAAATGTACATATTTACATACAAACTTACGTATGAAAAGATGAATTTTTTTTCCGAATATGTACATGCTTTTATCGAAGACCGCCTTATACCTCGAGTTTGGCCAATCGTGAGAATATTTTGCGGAACCTTTCAAAATATTTAGTAAATATTTTTTCGGTTTTCGCACAATTAAGATACCAACTTACTTAATTGAAAAGATTCTGAAATGTCTTCAACATCTTATATCTGTGTCAGCCTTGTATGGCTCAGCATCCAGTAATTGCACATGCCTTTTCAGTGATTATGGATTGACTCGCATTAGCAGTTCAGATTTTCTGATTTTAAATCATTTCCGAAACGAATTTCGAATTATGTAATTTGTCGCAGCAAAATACGTCCGTTTCTAAATAAAAAATATGAAAAATGTTCATTATAAAATTTTTTCCATATTTGATTAGTTTCTGACAGGAAAATTTTTAACTTGGCCTGTTATGTTGGAAAAATAAATTAATTATGGAATCAAAGTACTTATAGCGATAAAGTATTTCTAATTTCTTGTTTTTATTTAAAGAGTAATAAGATGGTTTGTTTGTTGTTGGTTAGGCATGTGTAGGTGAATTTCGTTGCAGCTTTTTTTTTTAAATAATTAAATAAATTAAATAATTGGTGTCCAAGCCCAGATCCCCTTATCAGTGCAAGTTTCCGATTTTCGGCAGCTCATTGCAATAGTCATAAATAATTAGCCAAAACCATCTGAAGAACTCTTTGGTTCATAGCTTATGACTTTATTATAATGAGCCGACGAAAATCGGTACATTACGCGCCGATAGTGGGTCCTCAGCTTGAGAAGGAAAGATAAATATCTTAGATAATCAAAAATATTTTCCAAAGGTTTATTACTTATGGCTTTTTGCATGAATCGACGGGAAGCGTTACATTGCGCCGCCCCTAGTGGGACCTCAACTTAAGAAGGGAGAATAAATATTTCAGATAATCAAAAAATGTTTCCCTTCCTTTTTTAGTGAGTTTTTTTTAGCAATTTGAATAAATTTTGTGGAAACTTTAGACTTTTGAAAATATGCATATTAATCATTCGCGTTTTTCCGTATAATTTCAAGCTATTTTACTCAATTTCCAATAGTATTTTGCAGTGCAGTGCATAAATTAATTCTTAGTAAATTTTTTCAAATGCCACAAACTTCCATTGAATTTCAATTAATAAAGTTGAAGCTAAAATTCATTGCCAATTTGTTTACTCAATTGACAATCAAATGCAATGAAAATCAGATATACAATATATATATATATAAATCAGTGTTTACTGAAGAACAATAGTTAAAGAGGCGATTACAACTGAAGCGACAAGCGTTGAGCGAAAATGAAACTGAAATTGGGCAAATGACTTAAGAGCTGGTGGGGCCAGAATCCCGATTTCGGGATATGGGTGTGCCCAGGCCCCTTAAAGATTTGTGGAACGTATAATCCTTGTGGCGCACCATGCATGTAAAATGAAAAAATACTGGTAACAACTACATACTCGTAGCATAATGCTGCTGCATAATTTTCCTGCGAAATCCTGGGATTTTTGAGAGTTTAAGCCTTGTGGGAATCTCCAATATGCCTTGTGTTTTGCTCGTGGCTTGACTCTGCTAACTAATATATGTATAATCGCGAAAGTAAATTTAATGTTTGTTTTTTGCGCTTTAACGGATAAACCACGGAATAGATTATGATGAAATTTAGAGCATACATAGATAAATCTGGGTTTAAAAGAAGACATAGGCTATACATTTTTCCAAAATAGGACCACGGGGGAGAGTAAATTTCTTCCTCTTTTAAACTATCTATCCGATTTCTATTAAATTCAAAACAACGATAGATCAGAGTATAGGAAAACACACGGCTATATAATTTTTCAAAAATAGGAGCACGGGGAGGGGTAGGGGCAATTTATGCCTCTGAAATTATCTAAACGATTCTGATGAAATTCAAACCATGGATATGCCTAATTCTAGAAGGACGCTAACGCTATATATTTTATCCAAAATAAGCCCACTACGAAATTTTGCACGTTTGTCGGCGTTTTTAATGACAAAAGTCCGCGTTCAAAAAATTGAGCAGGGCCACGACTTTACAATTTGATATAAAACATCACCTACTGCAACTTATTTGATTTTTATGAGACTTGGCACACATCTCATGCTTAAAAAAATTGGCTTGGCCACGACCCTTAAGATTTTGTCTTGTACTTGACACATTTGTGTTCAACCGATTTTAATGAAACTTGCACTCAACTTGGGCTCTTAAAATATTCCAGTAAACATATGTGAAAGTGAGCTTATCTTTTGCTTTAAAAAATTGGCGAGGCCACGACCCTGAAGAATTTGTGTTGTACTTGATATATTTGGCAAAACTGGTTCTCTCGAAATCTTGCACTCACCTTGGACTCTTAAAATTCCCAATATAAAATTTATGAAAGTGGACAGGGCCAGGCCCCTTAAAATTCAACATAATACTTCATGTAATGCTAACCAACCGCTTCTTAAGAAACTCTGAAGAAGCGGTTGAAATCTTGTAAAGCCATAATCTGGTTTTTTTTAAAGAGGGCGGAACCAAACCTTACAAAATATCATGTTATATTGCATATGCTTCTAAGGACATAATTCATTCCCACGAAACATGCAAGCGTAACTGTCTTGTTATGGAATGAACCTGAAATAAAATGAAAGGCCAGTAAAGGCTCAGTTAGCCGACAGTAATGGAATGTAACTGCAACGGTAGGAAACAGCTGATCGATATTGTTATGTGAAAAGTAATGTACAGATTGTTGCATTCCAGTTACATCTCTAAAACAATTTTTCACATAACAATATTTTTCAGCTGTTTCCTACCGTTACAGTTACATTCTTTTACAGTCGACGAACTGAGCCTTAAGTGTCTTTACGAATTTCACCAGTGCTGCCAGATTTTCCTTTCAGTTACTTATGACAACATCAGGGAAAATAATTTTTTTTTTTTAAGTACATGAATAAATGTATAGAATTATTAAAATATTTCTGGGCTCCTAGGATCTATCTCTCTTTTCATTTTTATTGAATTAAAATTCAATTGCCTTCATGTCTGAATTTAATAGTATAACAATATTTTGTGCTTCTGGCTTCAAATCCCCCAAAAACTAAAATAACTTAATTTTAACAAGTGGAGCATCGCTTTTATTCCTGCAAACTACACGAATTTTATGCCTTTGAAATGGATTTTAATATTTATATTATCATCAGCAGCGCTCAACACTCATACTTCTCTGACATTTATTGGTATAAACTCTTCTATAGGGTCGTAAATACTACGCAGACAACTTTAAATCAACAGCACCGCACCGCACCGCACTGCACAGTTTTTCTCATTTAGAAAGTGGATTTCCCATACAAACACAAATACAAACATTCAGTTTTTCGCTTACTCAAGAAGCAAGAAAACGATAAAGAAGAAAACACAAACTATTATAAGTGTTTGTAGAATAAGAAGTCTTAGTGACTGTCGACAAAGTCTTCATAATTGTTGTAGTTGCGGGAATAATAACAAACAAAAAAAGCATTTGTTGGTGGTTTATTTGTCTTAAGTAGGTAAATAAATTTTGCTGGAAAATTAGCATTTTCATTGGCGTCATTGCATTTTCGATGGCACAAAAGGAAAAACGAGCAAAAATGATTTATAAAACACGAACGCAAAACTTGTTTAGGAATTCATTTGAAAAATTAATCGAATTTATGAATTGCTATATTTTCACTTTGGAGTGGCAGGCAGCTTAAGATGAAGTGATGTTTGGATAGCACAAACAAAACAAAAAACAACTTTTAAAGTCATAAGGATTGCAAATTGTTGTGTCATGACTTTAATTTTAATGTAATTGCGTTTTTTTGGTGGAAAGACGCCCCACAAGGGCACTTCAAGCAAAAAAGAAGAAGAAGAAAACAATAAAGAAAGTAAGTTTATGGAAATTCTTTGATATTTTACAATGTTTGGAATAATAGAAAAGAAAAGTTGTCGGTTTCTTTTTACGTAATCAAATAATACCGTTTTTTTTTTAATTTTGTTAAAAAGCAAATATGAGAAATCCCTGAAAACAAAATCACTTCTATTAATAACCAGTAAAAAATAAATAAATCTTTTTTAAACTGGAATTTTAAATCAAATATTTTTCTTCTTAAATACTCGTATAAAATATATATTTTTTTTTAATGTTTTAAATATTGTATTTTTCAATTTATTTAATTCCCTTTGCCATGACAGTTTGCTCCCTATAAATTCTTTTAACTAGAAAACAAATATCCCTCTGACAGGTTTGTCAATAAGGGTCTTTGAAAAAAAGAAGGAAAATTGTGTTTAATCTTTGATTTAATACTACCACCTGTGTTAAAATATTTTTGATTGTTTGTCAATAACTTTTGTCATGAAAATATGTTTTTTTGTTCGTTAAAACATTTCGACTTCAAAATAAAAAATAGCAAACAGCTGTTATTTATTATGATACCTTTTAATAAAAAGTTGTCGTTTTTCAAACATGTCATGTCATTTAATCAAGAGGGATTTTTAGTTTTTGTATCAATTACTTTTGAAAGGGAATTTTAAGTGAAAAGCCTGTTATAAGATTAAAAAGTTTAAGAGCAAACAGAAAAAAAATAAAAGTAAAGAAAAACTATAAATTTGTATATTTTTTGTTTGAGGCAAATGCCTCATATCGTTGTTTCCTTGTAATCTAGTTATAAATACAAATAAAGTAATTTTTATTTTATATTAAGGACATATGGAAGCTAGGCAAACCTTGATTTTTTTTTTATATAAAGAGAAGTAACACTCAGGCAATTAATGTCTACTACTATTACTAGGTGTTACCTTCTTTAGGAAAGGGATGAAGGAAGAGATAGAAGAAAGCTTCATTCTTTTACAGCTCTGCTTTTGCACGCTTTCTAATAATGCAGTGTTGCAGAGCCTTCTGGTGTTAAATGAGGCGTATTAAATTTTGAAGCTGTGTTTAGTAGCCATTTTATTGGTTATTTTACTTCGCCGATGATTTTGCTTCACAATACGGACGAAGGAGGCGCTCTGATGTTACATTAGGATTAGCATCTGCTGAAGTCTGTATAGTTCAGTGACCAGTGACTATGCCTTCATCACTTGAACTTTCCTACAACAACTGATGCAAAGGGACTCTAATGCACATCAGAAAAATGCGTGGTGTTGTTATTTTAATGACTGTCGGATACAGGGATTGAACCCAGGATCTTCAGTTTTATAGTCAACATGCTAACTACTTCAGCCTACGCCGCCCTCGAAGTTGCTAGCAAATTTCACTGCACAGCTGTCAAATTAAGGGTATACGGAAAGTAGAATGTTCTTGCAGCCATAGAAACAACAGTAAGAATAGATTCTGATCAGTAAGATAAATTCTGATCACAATGGAAATTGAAAATCAATATATAAAATTAATGTTCAACTCAAGTTAGGCACATTCTTGCGGTAATTTGAAGACATTTTAGAACAGATCTTCAATGCCCTTTTTGGGAATAAGCTACGAATTGGTGCTGAGAGCTAAAATTTAATTTTGAAAATAAAGGATATATGGGAGCTAGGCATGTCCTCGGACCGATTTCAATATTATTTGTCATACCAATAAGCTGTGTAATACTACAGGTAGTTACAGATTTTTGTCAAATTCTGATCACAATTGAAGTTGAAATTCAATGTACAGAATTTATGATATATGCAAGGTAGGTATGTCGTTGTGCCAATTGAAAGACATTTTGGAACAGATCTTAAATGCTCATATTTGTAATAATCCTGGAATTAGTGCCGAAAGCTGAAATTAAATTTTGAAAATAAAGGATATATGGGAGCTTGGTATGTCCTTGCACCGATTGCAATATAATTTGTAATACAAATCAGTTGTGTAATTATACAAGTAGTTACAGCCTTTTGTTAAATTCTGATCAAAATTGAAGTTGAAATTCAATTTATAAAATGAAGGATAAATGCAAGGTAGTTTTTCCGCAAATTTGAACACATTTTAGAGCAGACCTTGAATGCTCACATTTGGAATAAGCCACAAATCGGTACTGAGAGCTGAAATTAAATTTTGAGAATAAAGGATATATGGGAGCTAGCCATGTTCTTAAACCGATTCCATTATAATTTGTGATACAGCTTGGCTGTGTGATAATGCAAGTAGTTACAGATTTTTGTCATAATCTGATCATAATTGAAGTTGAAATTCAATATATAAAAATTAGTGATAAATGCAAGGTAGGCATGTCCTTGCACTTATTTGAAGCAATTTCAGGATAGATCTTCAATGCTCATAATTATTAAATTGTGAAAATAAAGGATATGTGGGAGCTGGTCATGCCCCTTTACTGTTTGAGATGAAATCTTTGGTAATGCTTTACCAGTTTTATTCTGCAAACTGTTTTGCATTTCGATCATAATTGCAGCAGAAATTTAAATTTTTAAATTAAGGATCAATAAAAAATTATTGAAAATCTTATCACTATTATTTAGTTCTAACGTTTTCTGTTTTATAATCATAATTACAGCGGAAACTAGCGATTAAAATCAAGAATATATGAAAAGTAAGAATATCCTGCTGAGTTGTTTAAGCAACAACGAAATGCATTTAGACGTATTTAACCAACAATAAACAAACTTTTTAAATTCACAACCCTACATCGTTTGAAATAAAGTTTGTTTAGAGAGCTTGGCCACGTAATTCTCAAAGTAGTTGTGAAGTTTTGCAACTGAAATTTAAATCATAAAATGATGTATATATGTATGTGAGGTTGGCATGTCCTTACACCACCAACCAAATTAAAATTAAGCCTATTTTCTCATTTTTAGTACTAATAAGATATCACTGCATTCTGCTAGCTGCAATTGTATTCTTAAAATAAAGGATGTTCGTGAGCTTAGCATGTCCTTGCACTGTTTGGAAATTTTTTTTCCAAGTCTTCAACTGTGTTATTTTGCAAGTAGTTAGAAAGTTTCAAGGCGTTCCAGTCTTAATTTTTGGCAGAAATTTAATTTTTAAAATTTAAGGATATATAGGTGGAAAGCATGTATCTGTTTTGATTGTAGTAAACATTTTCAAAAATCTTTTCTGAGAATTTTTTTTAGCAAAATTTTTAAAATTTCGCTTTATGATTTTCAAAATTTGAATAATTTTCCGAAAAGGATATATGAAGGATGAGTGTGCACTTATAGCAATTGCAATGGAATTGAATTTTTCGTTTGTGTTTTTTACTCCAATTTTGGGTATTTGTTACATTGGAACAATACCACTATGGGCCGTCATTAATTTTTTTTTATTCACAAAAATTCTTAAATAATTCACTTGTGTCGATTAGCGAAGATCCTTCTTTTGTTTTTAATTTTTCTAGTGGCATAAAAGAAAACAATGAAACAGTTTGATTAATTTTTGTTTCTGTATACAATTTAAAAAAATTATGCTTATTATTTTTGTTAATGTCTTCATGTTTATTTAAAACTTGTGTCTTCTCTTCCCCCGGTCTTTAAGACTGCACTAACTAAGCTCTTGCTTTAATGTGGGGAAATTTAGCTTCGCTGTTCATACAAACAAATGTTTTTCAATTAAACTCAACATTACCATCTGCCATAATTTAGATCATAATCTCAGAAATATGTTCTGCTTCCGGAATATTATCGCAGCAACAAATCAATTTTAATATCCTGTGCTGTGTAATGCTTTTATTAAATCTCAAATGCTGAAGTGGGCTTATCTGCACAAAATATTTATTGATTGTGTGACATTTCCTGCAAAAAAAAAATACTACAGAAAAATAAAATTATTTATAGCCTCTTAAACAAAGAACAAAATACCCTTGCTATAATTTTTCCCTATAGTCCCCCTCGATACTTGTTATTTTTCACGACTTGTAACTCACTCCCAAAATGTTTCATAACAAAATAATAATTTTGTTATAATAAAAACCCTATTAAAATTGGCCTTGGCTTAGAGGCTTACAAAATGTATTTGCAAACTTGGTAAAACGGATTGTGGGCAATAATAACGATAAGTCATAAAATTATAGCATATTGCTTTTGTTGTAAGTTAAAGTTTAAATCAATAATTTTACTTCAACCAAAAAAAAAAAAAAAAAAAAAAAAAACGAAACACTAGGCCCAATAAGGGATAGCATAAATAGCCTCAGTGATAATCACAACATTTTAATAATCTAAATGTATATGGATGTGTGCATATAAGTGTGGGAGAAATGACTGTGAATGAAAATGGTTTTAATATGCTGTTTTTGTTTTTGTTACTAAAATGTTGTGGTGAGGAGGGAGGGAGAGAGAGAGAGAGACAGAAAAAAGTAAACAATGCATTATAACAGAAATTTATATACATACTTACATTCATAGAAATAATCAAAATGTATGGAAGGAAGGAGTATTTACTATTTCAATGTGGAGACAAAATCCATAAATACATTTTCATGCATTTTATGTGTTTTATAGCATCATAATAATAATACCGCAAAAACCTTTTACCCCCTCCTAAAAAATATTATTGTAAACAATAGAAATGTTTGTGTAGTTGTGTGCAGCAGAAGCTGTAAGATGAGAATGACGGAGCGCCATTGTCATATTTACATGCATATTGTTTATAATAACTTTTACAAATGCTTTATTGTTTTTCGCTATAAGAAGTAGACAAATAATAAGTTTAACGCTAAATTTTATGCTACTATGGAAGCTTTTATTATTGGGCAGTAGCCTATACTCCAGTAGCCTATCCGAGTTATCGGAAATAGAACTAAAAGATGTGAGACTTTATATTAGGAGCAGTGGCTGGTATAGCCGCTGATTCCCGCCTATTCAATTCTATTACCACTCTCACCTCCTCTTTAACAACCATAGTTGCCAGACGAAAAAGTGTGAATTCATAAAATTTCGCGCGAAAAATCGTCAAAATAATTATTCGAAAACTTCAAAAAAAAAGCAAACACTTTTCTCAAACGAAAACACAGCACAACAATTATGTATATGTATTCGTAGCTTTTGTATAAACTCTGATTTTAAAAACAGTATAATTACATCTTACTTTGGTTTTGTCTTAGCGAGCCTGACTATCTGCTGAAGAAAATAAAATAAAAGACCAGAGTCCCGTTTTAACCCCCGAAAAAAGGGTCTTATAAGTTTGTAGTATGTGTCTGCGGATCTGTGTGTCTGTCCGAGTCTACGTACAGACCAAACGGCTAGACCGATTTTGATTTATGTAGTTTTTTGTTTGAAAGGTGACTTGATCGAAAGGGTTCTTAGCTTTGTTAAAAAAAACGGCCTAGCCGTTTAGAAGATATCACATCTTTTCTATGTAGATATGTTCTGGTGTTTTTAAAATTTTTAATTTTTGTTATTCATTTCTGAAATTGTTTTCCAAAAATCTAAAAGTTTTAAGTCTGTGTGAGGAAAATTTTTTTCCAATTTTAATTGTCTGAGTTCGGATTCAATTTCCTGTCATATTTCACATTCTTCAAAGAAGTGATAAAATTCTTTTAGAATATCGTAGAAAGAACTTGCATTTTTAACCCCCGACTAAAAAAAGGGGTGTTATAAGTTTGTAGTGTGTGTCTGTGTATATGTGTATCTGTGTGTCTGTCTGTGTCCACGTACAGGCCAAACGGCTGGACCGATTTTCATTTAGTTTTTTTCTGTTTGAAAGATGACTTGATCGAGAGGGTTCCTAGCTATGTTTGAAAAAAATCGGTCCAGCCGTTTAGAAGATATAACATCTTTTCTGAAAAAAGTCGGAGGTTTTTAAAATTTTTAATTTTTGTTATCTATAATAATATTGTGGGGATAAAAGGGAATTTATCATCGAAGTGAACTACTATTAAAATTCTATCATATAGTTCAATATAAAAAAAAAATACATTTGATTAACTTTAGCATCAGCAAATACATTCTTCGCGTACTTATATTCTCATATTTATAATACACCAAACAAAAGGTATCACATTCGAGCAAATCTGTTATTAAAAAATTATAGACAACTTTTTTAGTTTTTGCATTTGTTCATATAAATTCTGTGTTTCTGTTATTTTAGTTGCTAAATTATGTACAATAACAGGATTAAAAATATTTAATTGCCTTTTACTCCTTACTCTTACCGCATATTCAAGCGAAAGCTGCCAAGTTTTTGCCAAGTTCAAAATTGTTTTAAGTTTCTGAAAAATTGTGTCAATGTTAAAAATCTTCAAATTAAAGGCGAAAATCTTCCAGTCGTCAAAATGCTATTCTTGGCACCCAAAATCGTCAAAATAGAGGTAAATCGTCAAATCTGGCAACTATTATATGTTTTCTACATCTACCTTTCTCACCATTTTCCTCCCTCCCCATCTCTATCTGTCTCCCTCTCTCTCTCTCTCTCTCTCTCTCTCTTTCGCTCTATATCTTCTCTTCAACTCACAGGCAACACAAAGGGATTATAGTATTGGACGCAAGTGAGATGGATTCGAATTTTTCACCCATCCTTACCAGCAGTCTGCTAACCTAACCTAACCAAGGAAACTTATATATTTTTACCCAGCAAAAAATTATACATTACCACCAAAGTGGAAGTCATGTTCGAGGACTTCCAAACGATCTAAAAATGCCTGTCTTCGACTTCTGAGGTAGTCCTACTGAACTGAAAACTAAAAATATTCAAACAGGAAGCTATAATTGTATCATGAAGTACACTAATTATATAAAAATATTCTAATTTAGATGACGAAAGTTTCCTTGCGAAAATTTTGCATTTCACTCTCTCGACTTACATTTTCCTTTACACGAATGTATGTTTCTTGTCGAAATTTTTAATATATATTGTTACGTTTTTAACTTTTGAAAACGTTATTTTTTGGGTTCGAATATTTGCAATCAAATAAAAAGTCATAAATATATAATTATTCTTAAACCAGAGCACTTTGTTTACTAAATACTGATATTAAGAACTTTTATACAATGTTAAATAATTTACTGCTGGAGTACCACGATCTTAACTATTATGTTCCTTACACAATACTTTCTGCTTGGCGCCCGCATCAACCTTTTAATATTTAACATAAAGTTTTTAGAAGAATGTTAGCAATATCCAGAAACTTACAGCGTATTCAGCAGTTTTTTTACGATGAGCTCTTGATAAAGTCGTTAGTTAGTGTCAAAATTCGTTCCTTTATTTTGTGTGCATGTACCAGAGGTGAGCACAAAACATTTGTTTGCAAAACTTTCTTGAGGGTTGATTTTAAAAATCGTCAAAAGTGGACAAAATCTGATTTTTAAGCCGAACTGGTTTCTTTGTAAATAATTAAAATTCATAACAGACACAATATATTTGTAGAACTTACGAGCTCTGAAAATTTTTTCCAAGCCAAAAGCGTTCAACTTTATTGTCATATATGTATCTAAACCTGTACCTGAATAAGGTGATCACAGTTTACATATTCTAAAGCCATGCGATAAAGTGTGAAAATTTTTCTTCCTGAATCTCCTCTCTCGGCAAGGCAGCACAATGGGACGTAACAGGGCTCAATAGAGCCGGTTCTTGTAAAGCCCGTGAAATCTAAAACCTAATTATGTGACCTTTTCTACAATTTATTTGCAAAATCATATCACTAGCTTAGGATTATAGATAATTATACTTGTAACTCTTTAAGCTAACGGCTCTACAGTGTACTACCCATGGTAATGCACATTAAATACATAATTCATAAATTTAAGGCATCTGTCAATGCTCAGACCAGACTACATGTACCTACACAAAAGATCCAAAACATAAATGTCTATCGAAAAGGACAAAAAGAAAGTTATAAAACCCTACAACAATGAAAACAATGACAACACAACATTAAAAATAACAAACTAACAAAAGCCTTCATCAGGACTAACAAAAATTTTTACACGCTGCCATAGCAAACACACACACTTTTACACAACAATAATAACCATACAAACATTTGGAAGATATCTTGCCCAGAAGACATAAATACAATGTCTTATTTTTAACGTTTAGAAGAAAATCATCAAGGCAATACTTTTTCTATATTAAAATATTTTCATTTCAGTGAAACTTTTTGAATGAACAGTTCAAAATGTATTGACTATTTATTTTTTTCTTTAACAAGGTATTTTATGTCATTAAATTGTTGCATTTTTTTCAGCCTGGCGTTTTATCACATGCTCAATAAATTTATAATATCAATATGTTTTCAACTAGAAGATAAAAAAATATTTAATTTAAAATAAAAACAATCAGAAAATTTTCAAAACATTATGTCAGGAAATTTCTTTTTATACTGATGACTCCCGTGATGATAAATTGAATTTATTTGACCATAAAAAATTGCTTTAAATTTAATTTAATGGTAGTTTTATATATACGTACATATTACATACAGATAGTTTAGCAAAATTGTAAAATTGTACTTTAGGAGATAATCTATCGTTATAAATAAATTATCTTCCTAAAGATAATCTGGCAATATCATAAATAATTCTATTAGATGATTATCTAGCAATATTACAGTTTTATCTTCTAGAAGTATTGCATTCGTATTTCTTCGAAGTATCGCCCTGGCCGCACAAATTCTCCCGAAGGGGGAATCTTCCGCAATATGAATTTGATTGTTGCCGCAATAATATTTTTCTTCCAAGCAATACGATTTCGAATCATTTTCGTATTACTTTGCTTGTAGGGTAACAACAGCTCCAACACATAACCACACACTCACTAACATACATAAGTACATACGTATTTGCAACCACCATTATTATTTGATCATTGTTTGTTTGTAAAAATATACAAACATCATGACAAAAAGTTTTTAGAGATACATACTATTTATATGTGAAAATGTTTTGCGGATGTTAATATTTTATGAGGGTAAGAATTTAATAACAAACAAAGTGTTATAAATGGCACTTTGTGACCAAAAAAGGTGACAAAGAATGTCATAACTTTCCTCTGTTGTTTTTTGTTGTTGTAAGAAAAAATGTAAAACAATTTTATATACTTTCATATTGGCTTAAAACATTCTTCTATAAATTTATGGGAGTAAGCTTATGTGAATTAAAGCCGTGCAAGAGTATGCATTGAAGTAATGCTAAAACAGGTACATTGTAATCGGGATAGTTTGAACAGCCCAAAATATTAATAACTTTTTTTAATTTAAAATATTAACTTAGTGTAAACGTTTTAAAATAAATATCATAAAGTATAAGTCTCTGAATACAGATAAACTGGTAGTGCAACTTAATATCCATTTCAATCGCATTTTAGCTATGGGGTGTATTCTCCATATTGATGTAAAATGATAACAGAAAACCAAGTATGGGCGTTTATGTCTTTTAACCCTTCTCCATATGGGTTTTTGTCGCTTTTGTAAACAGAATTAAAATAAGTTATATAATGTGTTCAAATGTTCTAAAAAATTATTATGAGTCTCTAAATTCGGCTTTAATAGTTTGAATAAGTAAAAGCTTAAATTAGGCGAAATAAGCACCTTAAATTTTGCCTTATTTCTAGTTTGTAAATTGAATTTTGAGCTTTGGTCTGTTTAGGGTATATACTACTTTAAATTTCAACCAAATCGATTGGAAAGTTTAAATTCTGTGGCAAACTAAAAAAAAGCCTTAAGTCGAGATAAGGTGATTTTGAGTTAATGTTACCGCTGTAATCTTCATATTCAAAAGTACCCCTGGGCAACGTCTCAATTTTGTGCTATTTTTCAGAAAGTTATAGCGTAATGACTTGCTGCTTATCTTTTTTTCGACTCATCATCTCAAATGGAATAAAAGTTTAACTTAGGCCGGGTTTACATCTGTGTGCCAAGTGCCACACAAGCGTGAAAAAAACGTAACCACTAATTACTAATGAAAAACTGTTTGATTCAGACACGTATTTATTAAGTTAAATAGTTCCATACATAACTAATAAATAATTTTATAGAGTCCAACATGATTGGAAATTTCTTAAATCAATAAATATCGGGTATGTTCTGCATTCCACGTGAAATTAAAACGAGTGGAATTGCCATAGCATTGTTGCTATAATTACATATTTCCAACAACAATTGTATGGCAATTCCACTCGTTGTAATTTCACGTGGAATTCAGAACATACCCGTATATGTCTGAATCAAACCGTTTTTCATTAGTAATTAGTTGGTTACGCTTTTTTGGGCAAATGACACACAAGAAATGCCAGATGTAAACTCAGCCTTAGTTTATACTTGAACATATTTCATATGGAATGTATTATTCAAAGTGTCTAAAACGACGCTTTCTTTAAAAAAAAAAATTTAAAAGTGAGTACCGAGTTTCCCAATTCAACTGAAAAGAAATAAGTTTCTAAAAATCGACTTGAATGTTTAAAAGTGTTCTGCTAAAAAAACATTAAAACATGACTTAAGCGCTTTCTTCTTATTGCCACAGAATTGTTCCCTGCCCCTTCTTCGTCCTATTTTTTTTTTTAAATATCAAGAGTGTGTGCATGTGCCTTCTTAGAAGCAGATGTATCTATGTTTTGAATTGCATCAAAAGAGGTTGGTTAGTTTAGAAGAGCAGATGTTGCCCCCTGCCACCCTCCTGGTGCGAATAAAAAAAAAAAATATACACCCAATGTGTTCTTTTAGACGAAAATCTATTAATTTTTTAAATTTTTACCAAAATCAGTTCAGCGTTTAGCCGATAAATCGTAACAAACACATGCGCATTCGTTTATGGGAAGAACGGGCAGACAGACGGGCGGACAGTAGAGCGAAAAGTGTACTTACTCGCGGTATTAGGTCAAAGTTTATTTTTAGTACAAAACTCTAAAAAATTCTTGCTTTAATATACCTTTGCTAAAAATATAATAAAGTTTGAGGGACTACCTGAACCCGGATCCTTTTCTAAGCACTTTAATGGGGCAATATATACTCTAGGTCTTTGGGGAGGCTACATTTTGCTAAAATAACTTCAGAAGTCGAAGTGGTTGGTCCGCAGATTACACAAATTTTACCTCTCGATAATAGTATACATTAAATTGTTTTATTCATTCAATGAAACACTTTAATTGAAATCATACAAGTTTTCAATATTTTTTTAATTAAAAAGGAAATTTCTATTAATTGGAAAAATTAGTTTTTTCATTGTTAGGAATTTCTGATAATTGACTTCATTATTTTGGTAATAGGAACAAAATACAAAAAAGTTTCCGATTACCTTAAGCAATATATTTATGGCTCTATGTTCCTTAAAAAATTGCAAGAATAAATATTAAGCAATTTGTTGATTAAAACTATATTTTTTAGAGTATTTTCTACGTATAAATTTTGTCACGTTTCAAAAAATTTATACATACATATATGTATACGAGTAAATCCTGATTACATTGATATTTTGACACATTGTCTTGACTGAAATCTAAATGGAAAACCTCTTGTCTCTATATGTATCTTTGTGTGTCTATAAATTCCCTATCTCAATACACCTGGCCATAAATGTGAACGTCGTATGTGTATGTATAAACTTGCTATGGGAGTCTTTGTTTGGTAAGAGATGTTTTTATTTATGAAAAAAAAAAATCATTCTTGATATATCATGCTGTCTGTTGCTTCTACTCGATATCAATTTTATCCTGTTGCCTCCTCCTCAGACATTGATTTCTGTTAGGTCTTGTTACTGCAATGAATGTTTTGGCTTTAACAACTTCCACGTATTGAAAAGCTCCTCCATTGTATTTGACTAACTGCATTGTGATTTGTCTCTGGTGTATTATTTAAGCATTATTTCTGTATTTTAAATATTTTATGCTATACTCGTGTGTATATTTTTCATCAGGAATATTAAGGTAGATCACAATAAGGAGTACAATTTTTAAATATCTTTAAGTTAGAACTTTTAATATATGTCTGTTGCAAATTTTACGCAATCAATAATATTAATACTTACTTATATATATGATACTTACATATGTATTTACCAAAGGTAAATCAATAATTGTACACAATAATCATTTCTCACATTCCGTTTCATTAAAATTTACATTAAATAGCTGATGTTAATAACAATCTCTACCCAAGTAGATAGACTAGGGTGCTGATGAAGTGCGTTGCTGCACAGAAAAATATCGGTATTTCCCCCAGCTTAAAAGTCTAATTTAATTTTTCTTCTCTTCTTTAGAAACTCACATTAATTAATAAAAATATTTCATTCAATAAAAGAATTGAAATTACTGAACTTAAGCCTGACTAAAAATTATTTCTGATCAAAAAAGGATTTGTTGAATCAAATTTTATGGCGTAGCAGAGCTCAATTAGCATACTAACATGGATCCGTTAGACTAAAAGAATAGGTAATCCCAGCGAGAAAAGAACTTTTCCATCTTAAGTCCAAGTAATTCCCAATGATTTTAACACGGGTTTGTACTTCCAGGAATTATTTTTTATTTACTGGATTAGAGGTTATTTAAACTTAATACCTTCGAAGATTTTGTTCATCAGACGAAAGAAACAAAGTTTAAAGATGCAGCATAAATGAATAAACTGTTTGTAATAATATATAGTGAAGTTTTCTGGAAAATTTCATCACAATCGGTGCCAGGACATGACTAGCTTGCATATATCCTTTATATTGAAAATTATATATCACCAGTAAATACCATTATATTAAATAACTAAGCTCTGTCATAATTTTTTTTATTTTTTCAAATCGAAGCAAGAACACGTCTATTATCTACAGATCCTTAATTCCATAATTATAATACATAAATAGGTACATACACATAGAACTACATAAGGAAGCATCTTGACGAATTTCGTTACAATCAATGCAAGGACATAGGACCCTGCCATATATCCTTTATTTAAAAAAAATTTTGTTTCCAGCTGTAAATATGAATATAACGTAGAAAAAACTATATAACTATTTGTATAACTGCATAGCCAATGTCTCTGGTGAATTATATATCAACCGACGAAAGAACACAGCTGTCTCCCATATATCCTTTATTTGGTACATACAGTTTTTGTTACCGTCATGTAGCGTAAACTTGTAGGTATGTATAAAACTGTATAGTAAGCCTCGCTGGCGGATTGCATTGCAATATTTTCAAAGACAGGTGTACCTTAAATATATTCTTAATATAAAAATTCAACTTCAGCTATAAATATGATCAGGACGTGGTAACAACTCGTAACTATTTGTAGAACTGTAGAGCAAAGCTCGCGCAAATTTCATTATAATCGGAGTAAAAATACGTCGTTCTCCCATGCATCCCTTATATCATATGAAAAAAATGTCTTGTAATTATCTAGTGAAATCTTCTACGTATGTATAGAACTATATAATAAAACTCACTGGCAAATTTTACTGCAGTCTGTGCAAAGGCAGGTTTAACTACCATATATCCTTTAGTGTAAAAATTAGATTCCATCTATAGACGTGCCCAGAAGACATTGAAAATTTTTAACTATTTGTAGAACTCTATAACTAAGTTTTCTTGTGAATGTCGATGCAAGCGGAGCAATAACACGTGGTCCTCCCATATATCCTTTATACGTATCTTATGTAAAATTTATTTTGCAATGATTCGGTAATAACTTTCTCACAAGTATATAACTAATTTGAAGGTTATCTGGCAAATTTCATTGCAATCTGTTCAAAGACAGATGTATCCACTAGATATCCTTTCCTGTAAAAATTGGTTTCCAGCTATAAATGTGATCAGAACGCAGTGAAAATTTTTAACTATTTGTATAAATATGTAGCCAAGCTCTCCGGTGAATCTTCATAATATTGAAGCAAAAAAACATCGTCCTCCCATATATCATTTTTTTACATGTAAATTTTTTTGCAATTATTTATTAAAAACTTGTAGGTATGTACAAAACCATATTGTAAGTTTCTGGGGCGAATTTCATTGCAATTTGTTCAAAAGAAGATGTATCTGTTATATATCCTTTACTGTAAAATTTAGATTTCAGCTATAGATGTGACCAAAACGCGGAAAAATTTTTCAACTATTTGTATAATTATACAGCTAAGCTATCTGCCAATTTTTATTACAATCAGAGCATAAACACGTTGTCCTCTCATATATCTTTTATTTTATATATACAATTTTTCCACAATTATCTAAAAGCGAATTTGTAGGTATGTTTATAACTACATAGTAAGACTCCATGGCGAATTTTATTGCAATATGTTTCAAGACAGGTGTACCTAACATATATCCTTTACTTTAAAAATGGAATTCTAGGCATGAATGTGACCATAACTTACTGAACATTTTTAACTATTTGTCTAACTGTATAATTGAGCTGGGTGGTGAATTTCGATACAAGCTGAGAAGGAACACGCTGTCATTTCATATATCCTTTTTTTTCTTATATAAAATGTTTGCTTCAATTGACTGAAGCTTATAGATATTCCTAGTTGATTTCGTTGCAATTGATTCAATTGCAATTTATATTAAAAATGTAAGTCCAGTCTTAAGGAATTTTTATTGCGGTAAAAACTAAAAACTTATCTATATACATAAAAATTCAACAATTTTTTTTTGGCACGGCATGACGCTTGAATGGCTGGACCAAAATTTGTGCTTAATTAGGGTTTTTATGGGAATTGTTACAATTTAAGTTTAAAATTTTTAAACGCACTAATAATCCCAAATTAATATTTTACTTATTAAGTAAAATATTTTTTTATTAAAAATACATTGAAATTGATTATTGAGGGGTTTAGCTGGATCCTATGCGCATTTCACTGTTGCTAATGCAGATCATCAGGGAACCTTTACCCAAAGCTTCTTAGAACAACTAGAGTTATTATATTCTAAACTTTTATTTAAACAAATTAAAAAATTAAAATTTTAAACTTAAAATTTGTGCTGTTGGTATTTTTTTCTGCTTTTGATAAGATTGGTATAAATTCAATTTAAAGTCTACTCAATTTCTTTCTGGATAAAAACGAAGTCGAGGGAAAACTCTAGCAGAAAATTATATTGAAATTTGTAGTCTACAAGTAATAGAATAGTTTCCAAGGATCTTAACATCGGCTTGCACTTGCAAAAGGCTCTGTTTATTCATTGTATTGAAAGTTATTAAAAATTGATGCGGATGGTATTTTTTTCACTAGATGATAACGTCTAACTTTCATTGCTAAGTTTGAACAATAGCGCTATAATAAAAAGTGCCTGATCGTATAAAGTCAGTAGATTTGCTGCCTGTCCTTGTACACTTGAAATATCTATATACATATATGTTAATGTGAAGCAAATGAGAATTATATCATATATTTTGATTTTTAGTTAGTGCTTTATTTAAGAAATTTATTATTCGAAATATTGTCAGAAGTTTATTTTAATTTGAAATTTATTTGCTGGTGGTTAAGCGTTGTCTATATATTTTATTGTTGCTGTAACAATGATGATGATTTGTCGAATAATAAATTTCTTAAATGTTAAATTTAGATTTTATTTTTCATTTTGCCTTATAATTACTTTTATTGTTATCCAATGGATTTCTAATTGTATAAAGGTGTAGAAAAATAAAATAGATTCAAATCGAATATAAATTATTTGCTGACTTTTTTGTATTAGTTTCTAAGCCTACTACGCTTATTTTTCTTTTGTGATTTTCAAAAATATTATTATTTTTGAATTCTAAAATAGTTCTTGAAAGTCTGTGCATAAGATAAGAGGTTTGTGACTATTCAAAATGTGTGGTTGAAGTCTACTGATGATTTGTTACAGCAACAATGAAATATATAGACAACGCTGAACCACCAGCAAATAAATTTCAAGTTAGTGCTTTATGTTTGGATGTTTGAAAAGTTGTTAATTTGTTTTCTAACGAGGAAAAAATACGGTCAAATAGATTCTTCGGAAGTTATGAAAATGTCATTCTTTAAGAATAATGTCCAGTTTTTTTTTGCTGGGATTAACTTAAAATCAAACAATTAAACAAAAAGGAAACATGCGTGCATAATGTTAAATAAGGCTTATTTATGTTCAAGGCTGTTCTTTAAAATTTATGAGTGTCAAAAGCTATAATTGCGTTTTGTACAACAGTGTTTTGTCGAAAATTATAAACGTGCCTCGAATGCTTTGTTGAAGAATCAATGCGGCACAAGTTTCCCTTGCATAAGTAAAAGAAAATTTATATTTATGGAGCATAGTGATTGGCCTTTGATATGATTTATTTAATAAGTTTAACTGACATGAATTCCGTGACTGACTTTTGTGAATATTTTGTTTTCAACTTTTACCCCAGAAATATGAGCATCCCTAATAATAATCAATACTTAAAATTTTGTTTGTAAAATATTGTTTTTATTGTCAACACAATACTGTGTATTATTTGCTTGTTTCAATATCATTTTTATTTTTTATTCATAAAGGGTTCAATTGGATTAAGCACCGTACGTACGAGTATTACATATCAAATCATAACTGTAACTAAAGCTCATTCATTGTATGCATGCATGTATATATGCATATGGTATGTATGTGTGTGTATGTCTGTTCATATGTTTCCTGTCTGTAAAGGTGTCAATGCTTATTGTTCTTTTGTTTTAATACGATAGCAATATGTTAAAATCTGTCTGGCTGTATATGAAACTTTGTAATATATATCTTTCATTTTATTTATTTTTTGTTAAATTGATAATTTCATGATACGAGTATATGATTAGATGCGTATCAATATTCAAGTGAAACAAAACAATGTGACAGTTAAATTTGCTTGAAGTATTCTAATAACTTTTGTGTAAAAGCTTAGAAAACTTTTGTGCTCACATCAACTATTTAAAGTTCAATAACTATTTTTCATTAATATAATAAATATTTGAACAAAATTTTCATTTCACTTTATTTAATTTATCAAATATCAATAATCAATTTACTTTCCACATTAAACTATCGAAAAAAAATTCAAAAAGTTACCCCAAACTTTTGAATTTAGTTTTGCAGTTGACACACAAACACAAGAGCAACCAATGTGAAGCACACAGAAACAGCCCGACAACTTTTGTATTAATTTTCGTAGAAAACAAAAAACAAAAAATAAAGTTCATAATATGGCCAATATCTATTTGATAATATTTAATGAAAAAAAGTTTTTCTGTTTGAAAATATTTTCCTAGTGGTTAATTAAAAATTAAAATGATTTCCTGTGATACTCCATCAAAGAGCGTATGAAGTATTGTAGTATTCTACAAAAGTTTTTGTATATGACAAAAAGAATGGGATATAAAAGTATCTATGTAGCATTAGCAAGCTGAACCTTTAAGAAATTTAAGACGGCTTTCCCATACATCAGATGCCTGAAAGTTGTGCAAGATAACATTTCTGATAAAAAAAAAATCACTGAAAGGACGTGAGAGCTTCTGTTAAATGTATGCTTATTCTTAAAAAGTAGGTTTAAACTAGAACTCTCATCAGATTTCAACTAAAATAAGTTATTAAAATATGAAATTTTACTTTTACTTAATTTTCGCTAAAATGTTGGTCAATATGCAGGGAAAATGCATAACAATTTTTAAAATCACACAATGAAGTTGTCTGAAAAATGGCATTACAATCGGAGCAAGAACATGTCTACCCTTTATATATCCTT
This sequence comes from Tachina grossa, assembly GCA_949987645.1. Classification (NCBI taxonomy): domain Eukaryota; kingdom Metazoa; phylum Arthropoda; class Insecta; order Diptera; family Tachinidae; genus Tachina; species Tachina grossa. Next base: position 152,936,699 of record OX465276.1, read on the forward strand.
TATATTGAAATTAAAATATTAGCTATAAATTCGATTAGATTTAAAAGCTGTCATATGAGGATTTTTTTCCAATCAAAACAAGAATCTGTGTATTACCTGCAGATCCTCAAAAAAAACAATTTTTATTCCTGGATTATAAAAAAAAACATAGGTAGCTACTTCTGGAATTGTACAATGAAGCTTCTTGGAGAATTTCATGGCAATCGGTACAAGGATATATGAGCCTTTCATATATCCTTTATTTAAAAAGTTTTTATTCCATCTATAAGTTTGACCAGAATGTGGAAAACAATTGGTAACTATTTGTATAAGTGCATAGCTAAGCTCTCTGGTGAATTATACTTCAAACGAGCAAAAAACCACGCCTACCTCCCACATATCCTTTATTTGGTATATAAAATTGTAGCCAAAATTATTTAGCGTAAACTTGTAAATGTGTATAAAACTATATACTAAAGATCAATGGTGATTTTGATTGCAATCTATGCAAGAACAGATGTACCTACCTTATATCCTTTACTAGGGCACATTCGATTACATCAATAAATGTGACCAGAATTTAGAAACAATTTGTAACTATTTTTATAAGTGTAAGGCCAAGTTATCTGACAAATTTCATTACAATTGCTGCAAGCATATGCCTGCCTCCCGTATATCCTTTATTTAATTTACAAAATTTTTGCTATAATTACCAGCGAAAACTTATATACATGCTACAAGTACTTAGCATAAACTCATAGTTAAGTATAGAACTATATAGTAAATCTCCCCCAGGTGCACCTACCATATATCCTTTGTGATACAATTTGTATTACAGCTAAAATAAACTCGTAACTACTTGTAGAACTGTATAGCGAAGCTCTCTAGCAAATGTTAATACAATAGCAATAAGAAGTACGACTTCTTCCATATGTCCTTTATATGATATAAAATTTTATTGCTAGAATTACTAAGCGAAAACTTGTTGCCATGTATGGATCTATATAGTAAGGCTCCTTGGTGACTTTAATTGCAATATTTTAAAAGACAGGTATGCCCAAAATATATCCTTTACTGTAAAAATTTAATTTCAGCTATAAATATGGTCATAACGTGGAAAAAATAAATAAATATTTGTATAACTGTATATCTAAGCTTTCTAACAAATTTCTTTGCAATCAGAACAAACACACGACGTCCTCTCATATATCCTTTTTTTAAATATAAAATTTTTCGTACAAGTATTTAGCGTTAACTTGTAGGTATATATTAAACTATGTAGTAAGGCTTCCTGATGAGTTTCATTGAAATCTGTTTAAGGACAGATGTGCCTGTCATATATCCCTTGCTATAAAAATTGGATTCCAGCTACAAATGTGATCAGAAGGTAGTGAAAATTTGTAACTATTTGTATAAATGTATAAGTAAGCTCTCTGGTGAATTTCAATGCAATCGGAGCAAAAACACGTCGTCCTTCCATATATCCTTTTTTTCTTATATACAAGTTTTGCTGCAATTATCAAGTAAAAACTTTTAGATATGTTTATAATTGTATTGTAAGGCTGCCTGGCAAGTTTCACTGCAATATATTCAAGGACAGATACACATATCTTTACACACACATATCTTTTAATAAAAATTTAATTTTAGCTGAAAATATAAAAATAACGCAGTGAAAATTCGTCGATGTTTGTTAAATTATACAGTTAAGCTGGCTGTTGAATTTTATTACACTGTATATTTTAATATGTGAATTTTTTTGCATGTCCTTTATTTGAAATACCAAATGTCTGCTGCAATTTAGATAGCGATATCCTTTCTATATCTAAAATATATATTTGTAGAATTATGCAGTGAAGGTGCTCCGACAAATTTCAGTTCATTTCACAGAAAAAAGTATTCACTAATCAATATTTTCAATTAAGAATTTAATTGATTCAATTAAATTTTTAATTGTATTAAGTAATTTGAGTGGAAAAACTTAACTGATATTATCAAATTGTTTATAGGTGAAAATTTAATTAATTTTTTAATTGATATTACAAATATTTTAATTAATATTATAAAATCATTCATATTACTTTTTTATGTGTTAGTCCAAGGACATTGAAGTCTTCCATATATCCTTTATTTTGAAAGTTCAATACCAGCTCAGAGCACAGTTGAAATTCGTAATAGCTTGCAAAATCATTCAAATTTTTAACGAATTTGATTAGAATCTGGGCAAGAATATATCTAATTCTTATATATCCTTAATTTTAAGAATGGAGTTTCATTTGTAATTATGTTCCTTACGAACTCCTAGTGCTTTATTTTCTTATTTTGTCCATAAATTTAAAGCCGCCAACAAAAAAGGTCGTGGTTCTAGTTCAAGACTATATACTTAAATGAACTTTGATCCTGACCCTTGTGTTTGTTTTCAATTCATGTCTTAGTAGTTGTAATACCATTAGCGAGATTAAACAAAGAGTGTTGGATACAGGGAAATTGTTTATCTACGATGGTAAATAATCGAGTTGTCATAAAAAAAAACGAAGTTCAAAATATATATGTTGCTTAAGCTTTATGGCGGTTATGGTTCGATGTGTCTAATTTTTTATGTTTATAAATATTATTTTTAAAATGAAGATTGTTTAATTAAAATTTTATTGTTACATGAAAAAATTAATTAGTTCATGGGTTAATTTAATTTTAAAAAAGCTCTTAAGAAATCACCCTGTGGCTGGAAATACCTGCTACATTCTGTATAAACATTTTTGTTGCCTGGTTTTCTGTAGCAAGATTATCGCGCTTCAAGGCACAAAGAAGCCAATAAACGCCAGTGCAAGTTCACAAAACTTCTTAGCTCTCACAGCATACATAAGTTTATTTAGAATTAAGTCCTGCAACATAGTGCATGTGTGCTCAACTAATAGTTTTTTTTCTGCGAGTTTTATAAAGTCTCACCTCAGCTCTTTTCATTAATTTTATGATTGCAGCTTTAACGCAATTCCATTTTATTTAATATTTTATTATTTCTTTAATTTTTTTTTGCAGTCTTTCATATAAAAGAGCTTAGGGGTTTTTATAATCTTTAAAAAGCACTACAACACATTTTCATAATTAGCAAACATGTGCTACAATTTTCTGTGAAACTTTTTCCTTTTGATCTGATTTTTTTTTAATTTTATAAATTTTAACTTTATGCCATTCTATATTATTCATATTGCAATTTGTAAAACATATTATGCGCGATATTTCATAAAATTTTATGAAAAATGGCTTCACACACATCAAGTCTTTCAAGAATTTCAACCCCTTTCCATAACAGGTTTCGTAAGCATTTTTTTTTATTATATGAAGTATTTTTAAATTTAATTTAGCTTTACAATTTCAATGAAGATTTAATAAATATTCAAAGTTATTATTATGCCAGTCATTGCAAATGTAAGTGCTTAATAATTATAAGCTTAATAATGTTATCCTTGAGAGCAAATATTGTCATCGTCATGCTCTCACATACACATAACGTACCTACAAGTATTTTCACTCGTTTATTAAATGGAAACAAACAAAACGACGAAATCTTAACACAAGCATAATGTTTTTATAAAAAAAATTAAAAAAAAACAAACAAAAATTTAATGGAAAAATGTTGGAACCTTTAATTGAAGTGCATTTCAAGTGAATCGTGCTTTTATGCAAACATTTGATATTTTCCCCAGCGGCTTTTGGAAAAAAACACTTTAAAACAGGTTTTCCTAAAATTATAAAAACATGTTTAACTACTAAAAGCTTTGAGTGTAGTAATGCCACACCCTGTGTGTGTATTTGTGTGTGTGTGTGTGCTCGCTTAAATATAATAAGACATCGTTAAAAATTACGTGTATTTTCAAAAAGGTTTTAACCTGCACAGACATGCAACATGCAGCAGTATGTTGCTATTCTAATATGCTGAAAGCTACAAATGTAATTATGTACGTCTGCAGCTACAATATTGAAATATAGAAAACATAAATTAAGCGCATAGGTAAATTTTAGAATATGTTTTCTTAAGTATGCAAAATGCCAGACTACAAGGAATAAAAGCGTTAGAGGTTAAATAAACTATTACAGAAGATATAATAAAATGATGCGAAATTATTTTACAAAGTGCATTTTTAACGAATTCAAAAAGCCTGCATACATAGAATTTTATCAAATTAAATATAGACATTTTTTGTGTTAAATTTTTTGTGTGTGGTTTTTCTTTTCTTTTTTCTTTTAAATAGTTTGAGTTTATACATTCTGAATTTTATAAAAACAAATTTGAAATCATTTTCAAACCGGAAACAGAGAGGAAATGTTAAATTAATACGTTAGCATGATTTTACCGTAAACTTCATATTCCTTATATTTTTCAGATGGTGAATGTTAAAAAAATATGAGAGAATGAAAGTATGTACCTTCTATATTAATATCATCCCAGCGGGAACTAGAAGGAGTAGGGATGCCTTCTAGAAGGCCTCTGTACGCTTTCTTTTGGATGTGGAAGGCCTGCCCGCTCTATTCCATACTCATATCTTTTTTAAACGCGTTGTCATTGCGGAGCAGCCCTTCCATTCTTGCTTCTTTCGCCAGAGATCCTGGAAGGCCTTCAAACTAATAGGTTTTGTTTTTGCTTTGGTAAAAAAAACAAATCAAAACATGTTACTCCTTCTTTTCTCCCTTCTCATAGAAGCGAGTGTGGAATGTGTATCTTATATTTTATGCGAAAGAGTCCTTTAATAAGGCCTGCACCAAGAAGGTCTTCTGAGTTTTACCGCTGGGATGGTAGTTAGTAGTTAGTTATTTATTAATTTTTTTCCTTTTGCTAATTTTTTTAGTTTTGGCGCCTTTTTCGTTTTGGCGATCTTTTAGTTTCGACGATTTTTTAACTTTTTCCGTCCTTAGCACTTTTTGGTTTTTGGCGCTCTATTTAAGTTTAGCTTTTTTTTCGTTTTTGCTGGATTTTTTTTCGTTATAGAATTTTTTAAATTCTGTGATTTTTAAGTTTTCACTTTTTTTCGTTTTAAAGATTTTTTTTCGTTTTGGCGATATTTTTTCGGTTTTTGGAATTTTTTTACTCTTTTAGCGACCTTTTTACTCTTGGTGCTTTTTTGGAATTTGAACGATTTATTTTATTTTTGGTGATTTTAACATTTAATCGCTTTTTTGCAATTTTTCGTTTTGACAATTTTTTTATTTTGGCATTTGTTATTTTTAAAGGGTTTAGATACGGTCGAAATGCTTGCTGAGATTGGTTATACTATGAGTGAAAATTTGTTAGTATGTGTGACACCAACGATGCTTGATGGAAAATCAAAAAATTTTGATTTTCGGCATGCTTGCTGTCACTTATGAATGCGTGTATATTGTTACCCCATCAAGCGCGTACAAATTTTCATTATAATTATATTTCCATTACGAACGGTTGCCCAAAATATCGGATTAAAAAACATAAATTTGACTGGTGAAGAAAATAGAAGTGTTAGAACTTTCTTATTTTGCTTTGTTCTTTTTTTGTAAGCAGTGCTGCCATTATTGTTATTGAATTTCTTTATTTAGACATTTTTATACATTTTTTTTCAACCAAACGAACAGCACAAAATCAAAATAAAAATGAATGCTTGGTGGGGCATCAAGCATGGTAACATCAAGCCGACACGTACACGAACTTGACAGCAAGCATTTTGATCGTGTCCAAAGCCCTTTAGTGCTTTTGAAAAAAAGTTTGTCTCTTACGGTTTCCAAGATATAGCAAGTTATCAGGTGTACGCACACATCGTTCGCATCATACTAAAACTATTATTCGAATCATTTTGGTCGAATACTCGAATATTCGAACAGTTTGCTTACATACTTTTTACAAAAAGTATTTTACATTTCACGACTTTTTAATTTGTTAACAATATGATGTTAAGTAATGAAATTGCTCCAAATTATAAATACTTGTGTGAGCTTGTTTGTATATGTTCGCTAAACGCATCTTTTGCTTTCTTGCTGGCAAAAGATAATGCTTCTTTAATAGAATTAGAAGGTGTATTACATTTCCGGATAAAGAGTTTAGAAAAATATAACTGCTTTTCTCTAATCAAAAGCCTTAAGAATCGAATTATTGAACGGCGTAAAACAAAAACATTAAAAGAATTAATATTATTCCTCAGGTTTCTTATCCAATACTATTTAAACTACGGCACAAAAAGCGAAAAAAAGAGTAAGTAAATACTTTATTTTCATGATTATTTTGTAATCAAAATATCGCAAATAATCTCAAGTACGATGAAGTATTAAATGGCATTTCTGAAGTAACTGATAATATTTTATTAACTGATCTAAACAATTTTATGAATAAAGTAACAAATTGGTTTCAATTATTTGGAAACATCAAAGAAAGGATTACACAACCTGTATGTACTTTTTACTGATATCACCAACATTAACAATTTCCGAAAGAAACTTTCCTACTTGTTATTTTCTTAAAATTAAAAAAAAAAATGAATCGTCTGCAAGATACCAGCAAAATGTGGGATTATCTGGGGTTTTTAAATGATTTTTTAAAAGAAATCAATGACACATTACAAATGTTTGTAAATGTGTAAAAATACCTGTACTGTTTAACTAATTTCGTTTCGATTTTTAACCCCCGACTAAAAAAAATGGTGTTATAAGTTTATAGTGTGTGTCTGAGTATCTGTGTGTATGTACGAGTCCACGTACAGAGCGAACGGCTGGATTGGTTCTGATTTAGTTTGTTTGGCTTGTCTAATGAACAATTTTTTGCTTATTAATAAAAAAATTAAACTAATACATTTGGGTTTTTGCAAATTTTTTAAAATTATTCGCCCGTTCGAACAAGAAAAACGTCATGAAATTTCATTCGAACAAATATAAAAGACGAATAATTAACAACATTATAGGCTATACATTTAAAAAAAAGTATGGCTGTTTAGGCCTTATCGAAACTAGACCGATTTTGATGGAACTTAAAATATAGAAATATAGTTGCGTCTAAAAGGATGCACAAGCTGATTATTTTTTCCATTTGAATAAATGCAAATTTTTATGTATAAAAGCGTCTTTTCAGCGATTTGGAAGAACGATTGAACTTTGAAAAATTTAACACTTTCGCGGAATAGTATATTTTCCATTTTTTTATGAATTTCATAGCATATCAACAACAACTGCTTGCTACAAACTGGATTGATTTGATGTTTTAAGTACTTTCTTCAAAAAGTATTTTATTAAAAAGTACTTTATTCAAAAAGTATGTTATTAAAAATACTTCCTGTACTACTACTTTTATTAAAAAGTACTTTCTTCAAAAAGTACTTTATTAAAAAATACCATTTTCCAAAAGTATTTTTTAAGTATTTTTTCAAAAAGTACGTTCTATTAAAAGTACTTTTTTGGCGCCTCATAGTTTTAGATTAAGCTATTTTTTCATATATATTTTCTTATTTATCCTTTCGGGTACATTATTCAAAAAATCAAATAAACTAATTTTGTGTTGATTGGAAAGAAGACATGTCAAAAAAATAATTTTTTTTTGTTGAATATTGTTCATATTGTTTAAATTTATGCACGAGAATTTTCAGTTAACAACTTTTTCAACAAATTTGCTAATGCAAATTATTTAATGAAAATATGTATTCCTTTAAAAATGAGAATACTTGTATGTAAGTGTTTCTTCCGTACACACAAAATATTTCAAATTAATTAAGTAACAATGCATTATTGAACTCTTAAATTTTTTTAGTTACATACATATGTCTTATATTCAAATTTTTTGTATTATCGATCCGCAACTAAGATTTGTCATAAGCTTCCTTATAAAATATTTCTTATCGCAACGAAAGGTTAATTAACTGTTAAAAAATACCCTAAAATAAAAAAGTAGTAGATCAACCTCTTTTAAAATCTAAGAAATATTTTGGGTTGGCATCACTGCTCCACACTCTCATATGCATGATACAATTATACTAGGTACATGCACGACTACAACAAAAATACAACACCAAAAAACACATGTATTTTGTTGGTATAAACAAACGAATAATTGTCAGAAACAGATGCCTTTTGTTTTTAAAAATAACAATTACAGGGTAACTAAAGTACAATTGCAGACGCGGCATTCCTGCATGATTATAGTTATTCAGTGTTGCCAATCTGTATGTAGTTAGACAGTGTGTAATTTCTACTCACATGTGTAGGCCATGTAATTAAATTCTTGTATAATCTGTGTGTAATTCTACTTTGGGTTTCATTTTTATTTATTTTTGTTTTCATTTTAACCTACACAAAAGATGTGTTGTGCAATTTTCTTCAATGTGTAATTGGAGACACAGCCATATATAAATTCATTGGCAACACTGTAATCATTTTATTCACACACATACACTAACATTTTTGTAGCTTGTAAACAAAGTTTGACAATTATCCGCAATGTATACAGTGACAGGCTGGGCTTGTGCATGTACCTGTTATAATTGTATCATGCTCCTATGTTAAAAATTTTAAACCACGTTTAGTTCTTGTCGGCTCTTAGATTAGTGCACTTACTTCATTTTCTATTATCGCAAATGTAATAATGAGAAGTGATATTTTAAAACCATTAAATAAATCAAATTAATATTCAATTGTTATCTTATATTTAAGTTATTTAAAATAAGTATGATTTCAAAAATTTTCTTTTGTGCTAAAAGTCGTAATATAAAAAAGTGGTAGACGTTGTTATTGTTGTTTTTTTTAACTGTATTTTCTTTTCAATGTTTAATTGTGCATTTGTTTTTGGTATTTCTTTTTTATTCATTTGCACATATGGACTTATATGTACATATGTATGTATGTATGTATAAGCGAAGTGTTTTATTATGAAATCGGAGTGCAAGTCGATGCATTATTACAAGCTTGGTATTAATAGGTAATTTGTTTTTATTTTTTTCCTTGCATTTACTTTTATTTGTAAGAGAATTTCAAAAGGTGAACAAGATTTGTAGTTTAATCATGAATCAAGAAAACAAGATTGAGCATAGCTCAGGTCCGTTAATTTATTTTCTGCCTGTGACGTATGTATGTAGATGTATAATTTTGTTGTAAGCAAAGACCAAACATTTGTTTGTGGAATGCATTCTATATCTCTATCACACACTTTTTACAACAAACACACGTGTGTATTCTATATTGATGTAGATGCGCAGTAGAAAATTTTTTGTGCGCAATTTTATTTTCTTGATTCATGTAGTTTAATCAAGTTTTTAATCGAACTTATTTTCTACATAAGTACATATTATCATCGGCTTAAGCTTAAATTAGACGTAACATAGCCATAACGCCATAACCATAACCAAACCAAAATTTAATTGGTTTCTATGGTGAGAGTTATGGCGTTATGGCGAGTCACGTATAATCGAATACAGTGTTGCCCATTAGTTTGGTTCGAACGGCTGCTCTCTATGGCTATGTTTATGTCACGTCTGATTGAGCCTTTAGATTGTAAATCTGCTAAAGGTGAATTCACCCATTGTTTCGGAACAAAATTTTTGTCTGGAAAAAATTTTTTTTACTAAGAGGTTTTTTCAAGACGATTCATCCATTTCGAACATTTTGTCTGGAAAATCAAAGCTACCATATGAAAGACGTATGTAAACGATGAGTATTAATTTTACAAGTGGCAGCACAGCGGCAAATGATTACAATTTTCTGTGTCACACACATCTTTTTAATTGTTTACTGCAATGGTTTCGTTCAACTCCATATATATATGGATATGTTTTTCTTAAATTTTCTTTATTTCTATTGTAATAAATACAAGTATACTCTGTTCTTTTATTATTAATATAATATGATGTGGCAGCTCAGTTCAACTTTGGCTGAAAAATTAAAATAGTTGGCAGCTCAGTTCGATTTTTTCCGGACAAAAATTAAAATTAAACCAATTCAAGTAGAAAATGTTCCGAACAAATTTTGTTCTCTTCTTCTTCTCTCTCTCTCTCTCTCTCTCAAAAAGAGAAACGTCAAACTCCATGTAAAAAAAAATTTGTCCGGACAAAAATTTTGTTCCGAAACAATGGGTGAATCCAGCTTAAAGGCCCAACTATAATATGAATAAGCTAGCTTAAGCAACTGTGCGGTTACATATAAAACGCATGTGGCAAACTATAATGTACTTAACAAACTTTTCGTCAAGTTTCGTCAAATGTCATTTGCTTAAGTAAAGTGCCAAACTGAACGCACATTCCGTAAGGAAACAACTGTTTGTGCATCTTTTAAACTCAAACAAGCAGCAGCAGAAAATATTCATTGATTTTAAATATTTTTTTATTGTTTCTTATTTTAAACTCGGAAAACAAAGCAAAACTTTTATTTTCATTGTTTGTTTTACACTACACATATACACACATACACATGTATTTAATTATGTATGTATATTCACTGTTGTACTTTTTAGTAGGCAAAACAAATAAAACAAGTAATAAGGTGATGGATATATTTATATGTGAATTTTTAATAGATTAGGACATTCTTTCAAGTTAGTTTGATTGAATTGCATTCATTTAGGACTTATGAGAAGAAACAAAATTACTACAAAATTATTATACCTAGATGTGCAGCTGTGGCTAAAGAATACTTAAGTGGATGTAAGTACATTATGGTCACCTAAAAGTCACATCTGAATTGTTTAAGCATTTGACAGACTTATCGTTCAATTCTGACATTAGCTTAAGCCAGCTTATTCATATTATAGTTGGGCCTTAACTCACTTCAGCCAGATTTTACTGGATTACATTTTACATATTAACATTTTCTGTTTTTTTTCGTAGAGTTTCAATTGAAATAAATATTTCAGCCAGTCGATGCGGCGTCGCTTTCTCTTTCGTACACAGAGAAAAAACTGCCTAATAGAATCAAGAAAATGTTCTCTATGAATAGTTTTTAAGCTAAGGGGTATGTATCCCAGCAGAAAGAAGTGAAAATTGTTCCGTAGAGATTCCTTATTATTTTCATGTGGTAAATCTTTTTAATTTTATCAAGAAGAAAAACATATAAAATCAAGAAGAAAACTTTTTATTCACATTTTTTTACACAATTTCCGTTATTTTTGGCACCATAGAGAAAAACTTTTTGATTCTATTAGGTTTTCTTCTGAATTGTATTAAAAAAAGGGATTTCTTATTGATTTTATTAGCTTACCTTATTGAGTTTTTCGAAAAGGTATTCCCTATTGATTTCATTAGGTTCCTATATGATTATGTATAAATGATCTTCTTAATTTTCGTAATAAGAATATCTTCTTGATTATATTAGCTTGTTTGTTATTTCATATCTATAAATAAACATAAAGAATTTTTCATGATATTTTTAATTTTTATATATGCATGTTTGCACAATATTTTCAAGGCTTATTCGGCTGCCTGTTAGCCTATTGGTTAGAGTGATTGTTTATCAGTCAGAATATTGCTGGTGCAATACTTGTCTCATCTCTAATTAATATGTATGTATGCATATATGGTGAGTTAATTAACAATATAATATAATATGTATATATATAAATAAATAAAATATACATATATGGTATATTAGAATTTGAATCAAAATAAGTACAAAGAATTAAGAACATGAAAAACTTTATTTTCATAACTTTGCTATTTATTGCGCTATACAGGAATTAAGAAGTTTATTTTTTAACAAAAATAATCGACACTATTACAGCTATAAATTTATTTTTGTTTTGATTTCTTTGTACTTAAAACCAGAGTACGAAAATAAACTAAAGAACTTGATTGATTTTGCTTTGTTTCATTCCTGGAAGTAAGTGAAACAAAAACAATAGAAACAATGAGAACGATTGCTCAATTTGTTTTGTTTTTGCATATGAGCACAAACCAGAGAATAGAGCCGATTGGCTGTAAGCATGCTAACAAGCAATACATTAATTTAATCGTACGCCGCTAGAAAAGAAATAAATGGAAATGAAATGAAATACATATTTGCAGAGAATTTGACATCATCATAAAATATAATTTTATTGCATTGTTATTTCACACATGAAATTTGTTTTATATAACTAAGCAGCAAAGCCATAACCGGGTGTCCTAAGACACCTGTCTTGTTTTATTTTTTTATTTAGTGTCGCGTAATAAAATTAAGAAGTTACCCTCTTTGAAAAAATCAATAAGATAAGTTTATAAAAATTATAAATTTCCTTCTTGAAAAAAAAACCATAGAGATAACTTATAAATGTTGTTCTATTTTATGAGGTATTTATTAGGCACTGTTTCTCTGTGTACAAAAAAAAATCCACATAAAAAAGTACCAAAACGTGGTTGAAGGCTTCTCATAGAGAGAGAGAGAGAGACAGATAGATAGAAAGAGAGAGAGAGAAGAATGTAATATAAATGTTATTTTTAACTTTATTACTTTAGATGATAAATTGATTACATTTTTTCTCCCCCCCCCCCCCCCAAAAAAAAAAATTTACAAAAAATGACCAACAATCTGTTCAATTGTTTGTCATTTTTAATTAATTATGATATCTGAGGTGGTCCACTAATTCCAGCTACAGTGAAGTACAAAATAAACATAACTATATTATTCGTCTTATTCTGAAATTCTCAAATTTATACGAGTATAAAGTTTATATAAAACTGCTACCTGCAACAGATTTGATAATAACACTATTTTGCTTTACCTTATGGACCTACTTTTTATTTCTAGTATATTGTTATAAATTCATTTTGCTAGAAAAATTATTAATTAACATCATGCTTAAATAATATCAGCCTTATTTATAAAACTTATTGAGGCTTTACAAAGGCTTTTTAAGAAAAATTTTGTATGAAAATTTGTCTTAAAAACCATTTAATAAGTTTTAAAAATGAGGCTGTATAAAATTCATAAAAAATTCCCTTGTAACTTGCATTCATTGTTATCTAATAAATTCCCAATTTACATATGAACAACTGAATTTTTTTTCAAAGCTTTGATGCACTTTCTAAGTGATAGTTTCATGAAAACCTTAAATTTTATTTAGCAAATCAATTAAGGGTGTCCCCTTGCCCATAAAGATATATAGTTAAAAAAATTTTCCTTATTCAACTTGAATTTTTTTATAAAAAAAAATCATTTATAAGCGTAAAAAATTTATTTGTTTTCATTATTTGCAAAATTATTTTATTTCATTTAAAATAAGGGTCACCCTAACTAAACTCTTTTTATTCCTTTGAAATGCTGAAAACACAAAGCAACACGAGCGTGCATAAGCTTTAAAAGCAAAACAAGCAATTTTTTTATTTATTTTTTTCCATTTTAATATGAGGTGTAGTGCTGTATTTGCAATATGCCATTAGAGAACTTGTCAGTGAATGGAGTGAGTGAGTAGCTGAATTTGTTTGAATGCCTTTGGCATTGAATTAATTAAATTTTTTCTACTTCCATACTCATGCATATGCCTTGCTTTACAATGATCACAATACAGTTTCTTTAATTTCGCCAAAGAATTCACATAATTAAATCATTTATATGTAAATATCTAAAAATTTTATGTTACAAACGTTGTAAACGTAGAAAAGAGCAATTAAGTTTAAGGAATATGAACGCTACTACACAACAAAATTTAACATTTTTCCAAAGCAGCAATGTTCTTGCGACTGATTGTGACAGATTCGGCTAAAGCGTGAAAGAAACTGACGGCGGCTAATAACATTATCGGCGGCTCGCCTAATCTGACTCTTAGTCGTTTGAGGCGGGTTACTAGTTTTGGTAGTAAGTACTTCAGGGCAAGGAGTAATTTGCATAAAGTTTTTCCTTTTAAATTTTTAAAAATTTTTTATTTGTTTTCTTATTATGTTATTGAAATTTATTTATATAGAAAGTTGATAGCATTCTTTTATTTTTACATTTATACACCAATTGTAAACATTAAATAAAATTTGCACTTAAATATTCAATGAATTTCTTAAACTCCTTTAAAAAAAATGCAAATTAAACCAAATTTCCTTTATCGCTCTCTTTGCAGGCCTCTCCAATTTTCAACCACCAAAGAAATTGCTAGGTAAGTGCAAAAATTAAATATAATAAAAATATTGAAAAACATGAAGAAAACATAAATGTATTTCGCCTGACAATTACATTCCTTTAAGCAGTAACAAAGTCACCACCAGCGCACATGAATATTCAATTTATATCACTTCAGCACACATACGACTACATGCTCATACTCTGAAATTGAAGTGGTATGACTGTTGCTGTTCTTGAGGGAGTTATTCTTATATAAAAAAAAATAGTCCTTCTTGCTGAAAGAACTGACTTGTAATAAAAGTTTTCAATATAATTAGCTCGAGGGATAATGCTACAGCTACATGACAACTAACAAATACGAATACATGAGAAAAATAAGGCAAAAAAAAACAAAAAGGACAAATCACTAAAACATATACAACAGGGTATTTAAGAATATATACAAACATTAAGACGAAGGAACAAATATGCATTTAAGCATACACACATGTAGGGTGCGCTCTGTAAAGAAGTTTAAATTAATGACTGTTTTATCGTTTTGTTCAAATAACAAACAGCGATTTTTTTTAAAGAGCAAACAAAACGAAATATAAAATAAATGGTAATTATTTTATCGAAAAGAAAATTTAATACCGCAACTGTTTGAATGTGTTTTTACAACGAAGATAAATGTTTTTCACAAAATCTAAGAAAGTCAAAGCCATGTTGTTAGTTCTCGGCTGTTTTCGGTTTATCCAAATAAATTTAAAAAAGCCAGTGGGGTCAAATACACAGTGTGCTGATTTAGAGTTGTACTCCTTAATATAAATTTATTTAGTAATTATTGAAGTTTTTTAATACCTATTTAATTTTTTTTTAATCAGAAATGAATATTTATGGGCACAATTATCATTAGACTCCAGAAAAAACTTACTACTATTTATAAACTTATGCAGTTAAACCCTATAAAAAGTTTAGGCTCAATCGGTGCAAGGACATGTCTGCTTCTCATATATCCTTTATATTAAATTAAAAATTTTTGCTATAATCAAGAACGGGATGTACGGAAAATTGTCACTTACTTCTAAAACTATGCAATTGAGCACGAAAAATCCTTACCTCTCACATATCCTTCATGTAAAAAAATTTAATTTTAGCTACAATTATCATTAGATTGCAGCGAAAATTTACTAGAACTTATAAATCAATGCAGTTAAGCACTGTATTAAGTTTCAGATTAATCGGTGCAAGGTCGTGTCTACCTCCCATATATCCTTTATTTTAAATCTAAAATTTTTGTTATTATCATGAACAAGACGTAGGGAAAACTATCAATTACTTCTTAAACTATGCAATTAAGCTAAGACAGTGCTATCCTTATATATGTCCTTAATAAAAAAAAAATTAATTTTAGCTAAAACTATCATTAGACTCCATAAAAAACTTACTACTACTCATAAATCAATGCCTTTAAGCTCTATAGCAAGTTTTAGCTTAATCAGTGCAAGGATATGACTACCTCCCATGTATCATTTATTTTAAACTCAAGTTTATTGCTTAAATTATGAACAGGATTAATTACATACTTCTAAAACTATGCAGTTAAGCTTGAATAGGGCCTTCCTGACACATTTCCTTTATCATTTCAAACATCTGAGCACCTTCCGTATGTCCTTTATTTTTGAAATTTTTGTATGATAGTCGGAATAGAAAAAAAACCTCATTACTATATCTAGAATCGTACAAGTATTGCCTCCAGCGAATCTCAAGTTAATCAATGAAAGGAAATTTATACCTTCCGAATATCCCTTATTTTAAGTTTGATTTTTTCATAATTATCAACAGAATGCAACGAAAACTGTCATTTAATTTTAAAACTAGGCAACTAAGCTATCTAATAGTTTTCATTGCATGAATACGATTTCTTCTACTCTTTTGGTAGAAAAATTAGATTTAAGTTACACTTATAATCAGGCTGCTGCAAGAGTTTTTAGCAATGGCTTAAAACCAATGAGAAAAGCTCTATACTAAATTTCATTTCAATCTTGAAGACAAGTCTATCCCCCTTTTACATCGATTAGTACAAAGGCCTTTATTCCTTTAAAAAAAATATGCTTACTGTTGGAAGGACATCTTCCATATATCCTTCATACTAAAATTTATTTTTTATATCGAATCATGCTCAAATTTTAGTGAAAGCTTGTAGTCTTCTTGGTAATTTTATTTTTGAATAGGAGCCAGGACAGAGCTAGCTCTCATATATCCTTCATATTAAATTTAAACTGCTTGCCATAATTAAGACCAAAATGCATCGAAAACTTTAAACTATTTCTAAAATTATGACATATCTGAAATATAATTGCATTCCATGCAAGGACATTTCAACCTCCCACATAGCCATAAATTGAACAAATTAAACTGCATTTAAAATTATAAACAGACTTTCATATAAAGTTACTTCTATCTAGTATCCTACAAGCATGTTTCTTTGCATAGCTTACAAAGATGGCTATTTCCCACAATACCTTATTTTACAAATTGAATTTTTCGTAGAACTGTAGCCAAAATAAAGCGAAACCTTGTAACTTCAAGAATTATGTTTTTGTTCTCTATGAAAAACTTCATCCCAATCGATGTAAGGACATGACCTCCTCCCATATATCCTTTGTTTTTACAACAAAGTTTTGTTCGCATTTATGATGTGAAAATTATAAAAAAAACATTCAAATATTTTTTAAATTATACAAATAATATGTGTAGAATACTTTATGGCAATTAATGGCAGGACACGTCTAACTCTTATTTGTTCTTGATTTTGATACTTTATTTTCAGCTTTAACTACTGTCAAAATGTTCTAAAGGCTAATATCTATAATTATTTAGTTAACCTTACTAAATCATTTTAATGCAGTGAGGACAATGAGAAGTCTGAGTGTATATTTAATTTTAAAAATCGTGTTTTATATAAAAGACTGATCAAAATACAGCAGTTGATAGATTTTTATTTGATCAGTTTAAAGACATCTATCTCTACAAAGGGATCTAAATTAAATGGACCACAAAGGGACCTAAATTAAATGGATACAAGTCAGCCGGCAACATGTTCAGCTAAGGGCATCCCTGCCGTAATGTCCTTAATATTAAATTATTTAAAGTTTAGTTACAATTGTGACCATAATTTTGGAAGCGATGGTGATTATCTCTCGTATATCCTTGGAAATGTTTCTAGACATGATGTAACTTTATTGTATTGAAACACGATCAGATTTTCAAGTCAACTTCGCTCCTCGAATTAGTTTTTCTTTAAGCATTTTATATTTGAGGGATACCCTCATGGCCATTTTGATTTAGAGAAATAAAAGTCAAGCAAAGATTTTCGCATACCAGCCGCAAACAGTTGTTGATATAAACCAAACACTAAAAGAAAAACTCATAAGTCATCATATGCCTGGATGAACATTTGATGGGACGAATGGTGTTGTTTTACTTGCTTTCCTCGTTCGTATGCATTGATAGAGTGAAATAAAATGAAATTTCCACAGAGAATTATTTGTCGTATATGTAACATGCACACAAGTACACACACATACATGTGTAACTATCCATAAAGAGAGTGTGAGGACAAATTAGCACATACAGTCAGAAACATAAATTTATTTAACACATACATACATACACACACACTCAGACACCGACTTATAGATGTGCGATTTTTAATAGGGACATTACTGATTTCCAAGAAAAGTTTTCTAAACAAAATTATTAATTTTTAATAAAAACAAAAAATTACGCAAATAGCTAAAGAACATTTGCTTTGATAAGCCAGAATATTTATCTTTTGAACACTCTGAATGCTTGTGCCTTGAGCAATGTTCTGATAAGTTAAACTATTTGAAATTATTGTTAGAAGTTTTTTAAGCTGCGAAATTTCCACACAGCCGGACAGCTGTTTTGTATTGAAAAATTAAAATTAAAAACTGCCGAAAAATATTTCAAATCTAACTTTTCTCCCCTTAATATTTATTCTTCACAACATTTTTTTATGTTATTTCCCAAGCAAGCCAAGTAAACTGAAGACTTTAAATGAAAATTATAAAAAGGGAAAACTACATAGAAAGCCAAAGGAGAAAAAAATTGTAGAAGGACTTTTCAAGATTATTTTACAAATATCGAGGGAAATCGCTATTGTCAATGTTTTTGAGTTGGAACAACAAAACTTTGTCGTTTGAAATTAAGGTTAAAAATAATGACAAACAAACTTTTCATTTCACTGATATGATACACAAAAAAAAAAAAAAAAATTAAAAAATCGCACAAAAAATAATAATAGAAAAAAATGCTAAAGAGAAAATGTTGTACTCATTTTAAATTTATCCTCAACAGAAAATACCAGCTTGTGCTTTTATTGAAGTAAAGAAACTATAAAAAAGAAAATAAAATTTAATCAATGTACGATTAAGAATTATGATATCCGCTTTGGTGCGAAAATATCTCATATAAAAAATAATCATAATTCCATTTAAAGTTTTGTTAAAAAGGAAAGATATTTTATTTAATAATTATCTTAAACAAATATTAAGATTTCCATTAGTTTATATTAAAATAAAGAAAAACTTTAAATTGCATATTTTCAACAAGTTTGTTTGTGCCTCTCAATTGAAAGAAAAAAAAATTGTTTATAAAGTTCCTAGAAACAAGTCTTGTAATTCATACAATTAAATCTCATGTAAAAGCGTTTATCAAATATGTAGAACTCAAAACTGCAGTATATTCATTGCATTAACATGTGTGCATTATGCATTCAGGAAAGTCAAAAATTGTGTAATGAATGTTTCGTAAGTTGACGACTTGTGTATAAATTCATTGCGTATACTTAACATTTAATTGCAATATTGCTCATACGCATCAAGTAAAAGTGAAAAACTCTATATAAAGGGTGCGCCATCTAACGTTTTTTTTTTCAACTAGTGCTTATTTCGTGAATGGTAACACTTATCTCATGTCTGATTTGACAGATAATTAGTTTTATCCTTCCGCTGAACGAGCCAACTGACCATCCAATGCGTTTTCGCTTCGCTAAGTGGGCCTGCGATCGACTTACAGAAGATGCCGATTTTGCCAAAAAAAATGCATCTTTTCAGATGAAGCTCATTTTGATCTTGGCGGGTAAATTGTCGCATTTGGGGCACAGAAAAGCCGACGCACCCAAAACGAGTCACTGTTTGGTGCGAATTTTGGTCCAGAGGCATAATTGGAAAATAATTTCGAAAACGAGCAAGGAGTGGCCGTTACAGTCAATGGGGATCGTTATCGGGCCATGTTGAAAGAATTTTTGTTCACAAAAATTGAAGAGGAGGATAGTGGCAACATTTGGTTTCAACAGGACGGCATACGTGCCACATAGCCGAAGCTTCAGTATTTTTTTTATAGCATTTTCAAAAAAAAGTTATCTGGCGGACCCTTTATAATTTGAAAGCTGCATGACTTTTTCAAATCCTCTTGAAGATACTTATAGATTAACGCTGCATATGTTAAAATAAGTTTATATATCTAACCAAGCAGCCTGTAGTGCACTGATTTCTTATAATAAACCACAAGATTAGAAAGGTTATTTAAAACATACTAAGATATTGCTTAATATCGTGTTTGAAAAAAATATCTTTAAAGAAAATTGCAAGGATGTGGCGGCCTTGTATATGTGATCAATTTTAAACAAGTCGGCAAATACTTCTACAATTACACCGTTAAACTTCACACACAATTTTATTGCAATCGCTGTAAGGACAAAGCAATCTTCAATATATCCTTTATTTTTAAATTTCAACTTCTGACATTATTATAACCACAGTGCTCTAAGAAAATAAGTCATTAAATCGAAAATTAAATACTTGAAAGATATAGCTAATTTAATTGCCACCGTTGCAAGGATATAACCATTTATAATATAAACAAAAATTAATTTTAAGCTAGAATTGTACAAATATTGCCGTGCAATTGTATTACAATTTGTAAAATTGTGTAACGAACCTATATTTGTAATTTTTATTTCAATCGTAGCCAAAATAGAACTTCCTCCCATATGTCCTTTATTTCGTAAATGGCAATTTAGCTACAACGATAGTCAGAACTTACAAAAAGTACTTTCACACTATACTTAAAATCATATTAATTATTGATTTGCTGAGATTCAGCTTTAACGGTATGAGGACAAACATGTCTCTCACATGTCCTTTTTTCTAAAATATGACTATAAGTTTTAAGTGAAAGCTAAATTTGGCAGAACCTAGTAAACGTTTCTAGAAACATACAGCTTTTCTCTAAAATACATATGTATGTACATAGATCATTCTGAAAAAGGCCATCCACCTTACACATATCCTTAATCTAAAAAATTTATTTTATGCTGCAATTATTAAGAAAATGCTACGAAATTTTGTTGATTCATGAAATATTAGTAAATAAATATTCTCGTAGAATTTTTAATGCAGGGAAAGGACATTTCCATCTCTCAAATATCCTTAATTTTGAAAACTGAATTTTAAACTTCCAAATATATTTAATCTTACGAATTCCACATCAGACTTATTTCAGCTGAACAATTGGAGAAAAACATATAGTTAAGCCCGGTGCAAGGACATGTCAAGGAAATCCTCAATTTTAAAATTTCAAATGAAGCTAGAAATATACCTCAATGCTACGAAATGTCGTTATAATTTTTAAAATGTTCTACAGCTAAGCTTTCTGACAATTTTATACCAATCGGTGCAATTGTATGCCTTCCTTCCTCAGGTAATACATTAACGATGTGTCTAATTTCAAAAATAAAGTCTCAGCTGCAATTACAAGAAGGAAGCAGCGAAATTTTTATAAAAGTTCTAAAACTTTATTTTATTGAATTATTAATCTGTGCAAAAACATTTTTAAATGCTGCGAAATTTAAAACTGTTTCCTAAATTTTATAGCGCAGCAATGTCTACTTCCATATATCCTTTTTATTAAAACTTGAGTTTCATTGAAAATTATGATAATAAAGTAGCGAAAATTGTTCTAGGACTTGTTAAATTGTTCAACTAAGCTATCGGTCTAGTTTAATTCTAATCAGTAAAAGAACATTCCTACCTCCCATATATCCTTACAGGCTTATTTATAAAAATTATTAAGGCTTTACTTTTTAAGGAAAATTTTTTATGAAAATTTGTTTTAAAAACCCGTTATAAGTTTTACATATAAGGCTGTTAATTTTAAAAATTTAATTTCAGCTTTAGTTGTTACATGAAATCACCAAAAAAAATAATTGTATACAATTTATAGAAATATGTTGTTAATCCATCTAACAAATTTTATGCCGAACTGTGCAAGGATAATCTTAACTCTTCAGAAAATTTTTAATTTATAATTTACTATAGCAAAACGAATGAAAGTGTGATTAATATACATACATACATACATACATACATATACAATATTACTCATACGCAGTATGTACAAAAAATTTGAGTACGCGAATGAGTTGTTAGAATATTTGGCATCGTGTTGACGAGTTCTTCTATACAATTTGGCATTAAAAATAAATAAATAATGTAGATTTAACACACGATTACACCCTAGCATGATTTTTAATGTGAAATTAACACGTTAAGATCATGTTTAATTTTGCCACTTATGCTAACTTCATGCCAATTTTTGATTATTCATAGGGCCGCCATTTTCGCAGTTAAGGAAACAAATCACTAAAAAGCCGGAAAGTTTTAAGTTTTTCATGTAACCAAGATCATTTCGCACTGCCTTTAGCTTGGAACAATATATTTTAGTTTGAACATTTTTTTTAGCGCGAAATCGCCTCTTTTCCAGAACAAATTTTTCTTATTCCACATCAATCTCCTTGAAGTGCAAGTAAATGTTTTAAAAGCTTATCACAAAAATTTTTATAATCATTTTTACACATCAATAATTTTATTTGAAAATCACAAAAAATAACTTGCTGTGATTCACATAATAACTTTGCTAAAATAGAAAAAAAAGAAATCAAGAAAAAGGTCCCATTTTCAAACATTCAAATGAAGCAACTAACCACGACCATAAAACTTTCCGTCAATTGTATGTATATGAATATCCTTTTTATTTTATGTGTTTGATGTGTTTTTTTTTTGCTACCATTGTTCCTTGTGTCAAGGAAATTGAAAGGAAATCTGTAACTAATGCAAAATGGAACATAATTTTCTCAATGGCATAGAAATAATTTATATTTTAATATTCCTAAAGCATAATGATGTCTGATGGTTGTTGCATCCTTGCTGGAGTATACGTGGAATAGTACTTTCCTTTGCTGGTGATGGTAGGATAGGAGGAGGCAGTGCTATTAAATATTCTTGTCTCTACTTGATACTACCAGCGGGAATATAATTCATATACAAATCGATTTACAAGTGTATAGGAAGTTTAATAAAAAAACTGTTGAAATTTCGGATAAAAATTCAATGTTACAGTGGCACGGAAGTGGCAACATTTTGTTACTACTTTTATCGTACTATTTTTCTTTTACTTTAGTTCTCTAAGCTGCCTGGTGCTTGGCATTTATTCTAATTCATTCAATAATTTTCATTCAAGTTGTATTGAAATAATGTTACTTCGCTCTTTTCGCCATTTCGCTATCCTACTAAAACCTGCATAAGTTTAACTACCCGCCTATCTAATTTAGATTGTAAGCCCAATTTAAAAACAATTTCAAAGATTTTCAAAATATTTTAACTCCTTTCAATTGCTTTTATAGTGGCATACACAAAAATGTTTCTTTTTCTTAACCACTGTTGGCAAACAAAAAGCTATTTGTTTAAAATTTACAGCAAGGTTATGGTAAGTAAATACCATCTAGCTTAAGTGCTTTAAGTAAATGCAAACTTTACGCTCAAGATTTCCGTTAACATTAAACAAATTTCATATTTCCAAATTAAATAAAAAATAAAAATTCACCCCACTGCCGCACAGGAATACGTTTTCTGTGGAAGCAGTGAAGTTACCACCAATAGAGAGACTGTTAGCAGATAGTTGTAGCTTCTCTGTAAAACATAACATCCGGTTAGCATATGAAATAAAACTTCTCTCTTCCTTCCACATCACGAAATGTTCAAATTTCAACAAGAAAAAAAGAAAATCTAAAAATATAAATTCTGGTGGGTACTAAAAACTTTAGCATTACTCGTATGTCGATTTCGATGACGATGATGATGATGTCTTGACGGTTGGATGACTTTTCTGGCAATAATTTCTATTTTGTGCTCTTTTTTATTTTTACTCATTTTCCATTTAGTGTGTGATAAAATCTAGCGCACGTTATGCTGAAACAGTTAAAGTAACATTTGCTAGTAAAGTTATCAGAAAATAAACCATGTGTAAGATAATCAAAAAGATGCAATGAAATAAAATCCATATACGCGGCTAAATGTTATACAAAGATAAACAGAATGTGCAGTGGATAGGGATAAAGTGAAATTTGGAATGACGATATAAGGGGAACACATATGGTATGACTTATTTATTGGGTTTGGGGCGAAATTTAATGCGAAACTTTTCCATTCAAGATTAAATAAGTAAATGTGTTTTTTATAAAAGGTAATTTTTATAAGGAAGGAAATTCTTTAAATGTACATTTTACAAAAGGTACTTTCATGAAATGTACATTTTACAAAAGGTACTTCTTACAAAAGTTACTTTTCGCAAAAGGTACTTTTTAAAATGGGTACTATTTATGAAAGGTACTTTTGATGAAATGTACTTTGCATGAAAGGTACTTTCTTATGAAGGGTACTTTTTATAAAAGTACTTTTTAGAAAAAGTACTTTGTATGAAAGGTACTTTTTATGAAAGGTACTTTTTGTAAAAGGTACTTTTTATAAAAGGTATTTACTTTTTATATAAGGCACTTTTTATAAAAGGTACTTTTTATAAAAAGGTACTTTTTATGAAAGGTACTTTTTATAAAAGGTACTTTGTATGAAAGGTACTTTTTATAAAAGGTAGTTTTTATAAAAGGTACTTTTTATAAAAGGTAGTTTTTATAAAAGATACTTTTTATAAAAGGTAGTTTTTATAAAAGATACTTTTTACGAAAGGTACTTTCTACAAAAGGTAGTTTTTATAAAAGTTAGTTTTTATAAAAAGTATTTTTGTAGGAAATGTACTTTTTAAAAAAGTACTCTTGTATTAAATGTACTTTTTATAGAAAGTAATCTTTTATGAAATATACTTTTAGTAAAACGTACCTTTAATAAAATATATTTTTATAAAACTTATTCATGTTTTATTTTTTTGCAAAAAGAACTTGCACACAAGTTATTGTTTATTATAAATATTATTTTAAGAAAATCGCTTTTCTCCTCCCGAATACGTAGAGCACAATTTTGGAGGAATAGTCTTCCCTTCACGCTGACTGTAATAAAGTTAAACGAAATGTAAAAGGAATATATTGCAAAACTGACAAACTTTTTTAGTGGCTTGGTATGAGTGAGCTATTCATATATGAACACCTTGAGAGTTCAATGCAAAACTTTTTCCCAATACATATCGATAAGATTCGTATGGGTAGCGAAGACCAAAGGAAGCGAAATAAAAAATTGTTAGGAATATCACGTTCTTTTTTCTCATATTTCGTATAAGTTTGACGGTAGTAAAATTTAATCACAAATCAAAAATCAATTTCTCATAGTGAAACACACACACACACAAATGAAATCGAATTTCCAATTGATGTATTTTTATAGTCATAACCGCCCCTGGGTATTGTATATGCACACATAAAACATAGAAAGTTATTAAAGGATAAATTTGTTGCTTAGGAAAAGAAGTCAAACAATCAACCCCAGCCAAAGATTGCGCTTTAGTAACAAAGGAATTAGATTATGACTTTTTCGTTATGGTAAATTGATGACCGACGATTCCCTGCTAAAGAATTTTGGCTTTGGTGTTTGCAAATGTTTGGGGGTGGATATTCCAAATTATATTTTAATATTTAGTTGACAAATTTAATTATGAATTTAATTTCTGTAAAGTTCAATTGAAATTGTTGATGGAGATGGTAAAGAAGAAAAGTAATTTATTAATCGAACAGTTTACAGTACTTCTGTGTGACATTGTCGGGTATGTTCTGCATTCCACATGAAATTAAAATGAGTGGAATTGCCATACAATTGTTGTTATAATTACATATTTCCAATAACAATTGTATGGCAATTCCACTCGTTTTAATTTCACGTGGAATGCAGAACATACCCGTGTATGTGCGATGGAGTAGAAGTTAAAAGGACTCACGTAACTTATAGTTCTGTTCTTGTTGCTAGCAAAGAGTGTAAAATATATGTCACAGCCCACTTTTCTTATAGAAAATTTTATTGTGTCACACAGCACACTCTCTTTATAGAAAAATAGAATGTGACATACCTTACTTTTTCTTATAGAAAACTTGACTGTGTTACACAGAAAACTTTTTTTATAGAAAACTTGACTGTGTCACACAGCACACTTGTCTTATAGAAAACTTGACTGTGTCACACAGCACACTTTTCTTATAGAAAAATTGACTGTGTCACACAGCACACTTTTCTTATAGAAAACTTGACTGTGTCACACAGCACACTTTTCTTATAGAAAACTTGACTGTGTCACACAGCACACTTTTCTTATAGAAAACTTGACTGTGTCACACAGCACACTTTTCTTATAGAAAACTTGACTGTGTCACACAGCACACTTTTCTTATAGGAAACTTGACTGTGTCACATAGCACACTTTTCTTATAGAAAACTTGACTGTGTCACACAGCACACTTTTCTTATAGAAAACTTGACTGTGTCACACGGCACACTTTTCTTATAGAAAACTTGACTGTGTCACATAGCACACTTTTCTTATAGAAAACTTGACTGTGTCACACAGCACACTTTTCCTTTAGAAAGCTTGACTGTGTGTTTCAAACGAAATTTACAAGATCATTAAGTTGTGTACTTATGAAAATTGCTACAAGTTACTGCGTCCTGATCTTTTAATTTTTAAAATATAGGATATATTAGAAGTACAAGATAATAATGCCCTGAGTGAAATCGGATTTTTAAAAAAAATTTATTGTATAACTCAGTGACTTACTTCAACGAACCTGAAGCTACAACTCAACTTTTTAAATTAAGGATAACTGGGAAGCAGGTATGTCCTTGTAGCGTTTGTAACTAAATTTATCCATAAGCTTTTTGAGGATAATTGTTTAAATATTTTAAACATTTTACTACATTCTGATAATAATTCCTGCAAATATTTTGCTAATAAAATGAAGAATATATGGCGTTCATCTTGATGCCTATTAAAATTTTCTGGAAAGTTTAAAAATATAATTGTAAAAATATATGAAAAATTTCACTTCTTTTTGATCATAATTGAAGCTGAAATCACATTTCTTATATTTAGGATGTAGAAAGGGTAGGAATATCCTTGAAATATAATTGTCTAAAACGATTATTTGCACAGTGCAGTAAGTTAATACAATCTCATACGCTACGAGCGTATGAAACAAAATACTAAAGATTAAAGACATTATATCCTTGCATCGTTTGAATTAAAAATTTTGCACAGAGCTTAAATTAAGATCTAATTATGATTTTTCGGCGCGTGGTGATGGAAAACTTAAAAACTTCTTTTTTGCAAATAAAGGATATATGGGAGGCAACCATATTCTTGCATCGATTGTACAAAAATTTACCACAAAGTATTGTTGTATAGTTTTAGAAGTAGTTACAACGTTTTGCTACATTTCTACGAAAGTTCTGGAAGAAATACAAATTTTGATAATAAGGATATGTGCATTGTTGTAACTATTACATTGCGATTTGTGAGAAAACTTAGAAGAAACAAGTAAGAGTGCTATATTTGGCTGTGCCGAATCTTATATACCCTTTACCAAAGTTATTTTATGTAGTATAGAGATACATACATAAGCACATACATAAAGTATAAAAAAAAGAAAAAATAATTTGACCTAGTTACTTTTATGTACAAAAAAAAATTAATTTTCAAACCCTAAAATCATCATTTTAGATTTTTCTGATTCCTTATACCAATTTAGCAGTTCTTAAAAAAATATAGAAAGTGTGTTAAGTGAAAAAAGAAAATTCAAAAAAATGTTTTATTTATTTACTTTAATATCCAGAAAAAAAAGTTCAAAGTTTCCAGCTCTGAAGCTGTGGTTTTTATTTTTATAGTTTTCTACAAAAACCTTTTATTTCCAAAACGTAAAAGATATATAATTTATAAAGACAAAGATAAAAATTAATTAGACTTAGTTACTTTTATATATCACAAAAAGTGTAACTTTTCCAACCCTGAAATCATCCTTTTTAATTTTTCTGATTTCTTACACCAATATTTTTCTTTTAAGAATATAAGATATGTTTAATTTATAGAAACAAAGGAAAATTTTGTTTTAGTGAGTTGCTTTTGTATAAGAAAAAAAGTTTTCCAACCCTGCAAACGTCTTTAAATTTTTTAATTTTTTTTTATTTGAAAACCCAATTTTATTCGTGGTGAAGTATAAAATAAGTTAATTTAATAAAAATAAATAAAAAATTAGTTTACGGTAGTTAATTTTAAACTTCACAAAAATTTTAGGTTTCCAACCCTGGAATCATCCTTTTTGTTTTTCTGATTTCTGACATCAATCTCTTTCTTTTAAGAACATAAGATATGTTTAATTTATAGAAAAAAAGGGAAAATTCGTTTTAGTAACTTACTTTTGTATAAATAAATAAGTTAAAGTTTTCCAACTCTGGAAACGTCTTTTTAATTTTTTTAAATTTTTTTAATTTTTTTTTAATTAGAAATACCAATTTTATTCCTACTGAAGTATAAAATAAGTTTATTTAATATAAAAATAAAAATTAATATTCGGTAGTTAATTTTTTATATCACAAAAAGTTTCAGTTTCCCAACCCTGGAAACATCCTTTTTGACTTTTCTGATTTCTTGCACCAATTTTTTTTTCTTTTAACAATATAAGATATATTTAATTTATAAAAAAGGAAAATTTTGTTTTAGTTAGTTACTTTTGTATAAGAAAATAACTTAAAGTTTTCCAACCCTGGAAACATATTTTTAAATTTTTTTACTTTTTTTATTTGAAATACTAATTTTATTCATGCTGAAGTATAAAATTGGTTTATTTAATAAAAATAAATAAAAAATTAGTTTACGGTAGTTAATTTTGTATTTCACAAAAATCGTAAGTTTTCCAACCCTGGAATCATCCTTTTTGTTTTTCCGATTTCTTACATCAATCGCTTTCTTTTAAGAACATTAGATATGTTTAATTTACAGGAAAAAAAGGAAAAATTTGTTTTAGTAAGTTACTTTTGTATAATAAAAAAAGTTAAGGTTTTCCAACCCTGGAAACGTCTTTTTAATTGTTTGAACTTTTTTTTAATTTCTTTTAACTAGAAATACCAATTTTATTCACACTGAAGTATAAAATAAATTTATTTAATAAAAAAATAATAATAATTAGTTTTCGGTAGTTATTTTGTATGGCAAAATGAAGTTTAAGTTTCCCAGCTCTGAAACCGTCTGCTCGATTTTTCTGATTTTCAATACCAATCTTATTTCGACCATTTCTGACACACCAGTCCAAGAACGAAATCTCTAGCTTTTCTGGGAGCTTCGGAAAACCGATTTCACGTACAGACAGACGGACAGACGGACATCGCTTATTCGTCTTCCCTATGCATAAGGATCCAGAATATATATACCTTATGGCTCGCTTATTAATATTCTAGAAATTACAAACGGAATGACAAACCTATATATACCCTTTTACCATTTTTTGGTAAAGGGTATAATTATGGTTTCTCTACGCGTGGCAATAGTATACTATAAATAAAATAAATTTTTAAAATATTGAATTTTGAATTTTTGCAAATAAAGGATATATGGGAGACAAACATGTCCTTGTATTAATTGTACTGAAATTTTCCAGAAAGCAGTGCTGCATAGTTTTATAAATAGTTAAAAAAATTTTCTGCATTTCTGCAAAAATCCGGGAAGAAATTTAATTTTTGTCATTAAGGATATATGGGAATATGCATGTTCTTGTACCGATTGCAGTGCAATTTGTGAGATAGCTTAGAAGAACAATTTTAGGAGTAATTATTAAAGCTTGCTGTATCCTGCTGATAATATTAGCTGAAAAAAAAAATAAAACTAATATTTGTTTAAATTAATGATATATGTATGTGAGAAAAGTATGTTATTGCAAATATTGGTTTTAAATTTAATAGAAAGCTTAACTTAATTTAGTTATAAATTCTTTTCTGCACTCCGATTTTTAATTGCAGTTGAAAATTACTTTTTTTTAATCTAGGCGCACGGCAGTGCGCCAGGCCAAGTTCTGGCCAAAGCACGTAGTGTGTATTTACAGGAAGCCATTCGAGCTGTTTTTACCCCCCTCATAACTTTTTCCCTGCTACCGTAAAATCATAATTAGAATAAATTCATGTAACCTCATATGCAAAGTTTGAAAGTTTTACAATGAAAGGTTCCGGAGGTATCGAGGTGCAAAAAGTGCATATTTTAAGACATACTCACTCATCAATATTATGAAGCACTTCCGCTATAGCTAGAGATCTGAAATTTGGTACACAAGTAGATCTTGGTGAGCAATGAACTAGAAAAATCTGAAAACCCGAAAATTTTAACCAAGGGGGCGGGGCTACGCCCATAAAAATTAAAATGTGTGCTAGTGAGCTCAAATTTGCTACAGAACTAGGCCTGGGTGGAAAATAAACTAAAAAAAATTTAAAATCCAAAAATTTTGGCTAAGAGGGCGGGGCTACGCCCATAAAGGCTAGAATTAAAAAAGCAAATCCAAGGCGCTTTATGGAAGCTATTTTATTGAAATTCGGCATAAATACTGCCATATGGCAAGCCTAAAATTTGTTATTAAAAAAGTGGGCGTTGACATGCCCATACCATTTCAACTTCATATTCGTGTACTACGCCTCAGCATATTTAGATATACTATTTCTGTATGTATTCTTATCCGTTTGCAACGAAACTTGGCACAAATAATAAACACTGGCTGAAAAAAATCTTAAGTTTGGAAAAGTGGGCATGGTTACGCCCATAAATATTAAAAATTAAAAGTTGCGCTAAGGAGCTCAAATTGGATACACCAGGAGGTATAGGTGAGAAAACAACAAGAAAAACCTGAAAACCCAGAAATCTTACTCAGAGGGGCGGGGCTGCGCCCATTAAAATTAAAAATTAAAAGTTGCGCGTATGAGCTGAAATTTGATACACAAGTAGGTCTAGGTGAGAAACCAACTAGAAAAATTTGAAAAACCAAAATATATTACCAGAATGGGCGGGGCTACGCTACTATTGTTTGAACCTGAAAACTTACAGCCTTATTTATAAGTCTAGCCTTATTTATAAGTCTTATTAAGGCTTTTTAAGAAAAATTTCTTACGAAAATTTGTTTCAAAATCCCTTTATAAAGCCTTAAAAAGTTTTATAAATAAGGCTGTTAATATACAGCTTTTATTTTAAGCCATTTTAGTGAAAACTTGCATATATGTTACACGTATACAATACTTTAAACTATCACATAAAACAGTGGGCGCAATTACTCCCATAAAATTTTGGGCTTATGTTTAATCTACTTTGGTCTAGCATATTTTAGAAGACAATTAGCATGAATTATAAGCGCTGCTTACAGAAATATTGTGAGTTTAAAATAGTGGGAGGGGTGATGCTCATAAAATTGTAAGGTATAGTTCACGCTGGAGAGCTGAAATTTTATACACAAGCAAGTGTAGATGAGTAAGCCAATGGGAAAATCTTAAAACCAAGAAGTTTTATCCGCTAAAACTCTAATTCGCACTAGAGAGCTGAAATTTGGTACACAAATTAATCTAAATCAGAGATCACTAAGAAACCAGAAGTTTCAATCAGGGATTGGGAAAAAGCACTGTAAACTCAAAATTAAGTTAAATTTTATTGAAACTTTTCATACACATTGCACTTATCCAAAGTACAAATTTCCTGTTTGGAAAAGTGGACGTGACTTCACCCATAAATCTTAGGCTTTTCTTTCATGTACTTCGGCTTAGCATTTTTTAGTCTATTACTCATGTATTTCCCATTAGCTTTTTCATACTAGCAGATATAAAATTCGGCGGGGCCAGGCTCATAAAAATTTTACGTAATATTATACTATAGAGAGCTGACATTTTGTAGACAAATTCCTAATTGATTTATTCAATCGGAAAATCCAAAAATTAAAGCACCAGCTACCCTATTGAAACTTTGCATGCACATTGGGCATATCCTTTTGATTTATGTGCTTCGGCTAAGCAGA
Organism: Tachina grossa; assembly: GCA_949987645.1. Taxonomy (NCBI): domain Eukaryota; kingdom Metazoa; phylum Arthropoda; class Insecta; order Diptera; family Tachinidae; genus Tachina; species Tachina grossa. Next base: position 152,968,062 of record OX465276.1, read on the forward strand.
CTTTAATATGTAATAGAGAGCTGCGTAAACAGTCTTGAAATGTAAAAAGTCATGATTTTTAAATGTATTCACGTCGCCTGTATTATACTAAACCAATAATAAATGCTGTCGTACTATGAGCGAAGCACGATGGATGTATTGGTGTATGTGTATATCAGTTGTAACAACCCTGCAGAAAGTGCGAATAGTGAAATTGTAGTGATCTACTAGTGACATTGTCAGTAGCACTACTGACATGGTGTACCCAAGCCAATGTAATCATCTATTGACATTTAACATTAGCTTGTCATTGAAAATCCACCACTAGACTGTAGCACTACTGACTAAGTAGTTCTTTTGGGAGCACATGAAGACATTGGCACCAAAGATTCACTAGTAAATTTTAGGGGCTCTGGTCTACAATATCGATACATCCTGTCTCGTTGTCAATAGTAAAATTATAGTGATTTTCTAGTGACATTGTCAATAGTGCTACTGCCAATGTAAACACTCAAAAGAAGTACTGTTGATTAGTGTATGCTTGTTATTTTTCATATTGTACGTTTGAGTTTGTGTATAATATGTAGATGGTAAGCTATTATGTGATTAACCGCATACAACTAATGTTAATGCATGTGTGTGCCTTTGCATGTGCGCAGAAAAATAAAAGATCATACACACATACATGCATGACGTTTGCACACGCGCTTATGCGTAGAAAGAAGCTAGTATCACAAATTCTTCCGTCACGAAGTGTTTTCTTCTTTACTCCTATACCTACAATACTCAAAAAAATTCTTGCAAACAATGTTGTTAGCATTTGTTTTATAAGATTTCGCTGTAGTAAAGCATTTGAAAAATTCCTCGTGTCTTAAAAGTTCTTATAAGATATCTTCTGCAGGAGACTAATATGTAAATATATTGAGAAAATAGCCGGGATCACTCCCACTAAAATTGACGCTGTATTTTACATGTTTCTTTCCGGACGACTCTTAACAAATTACGTACACACTGGCGACCCGTTGTAATAACACAATAATTCATTTTTAAGGTATAAAATCCAACATTCATCATGCTCCAACCCATTATTTTATGTATGTAACTATGCCATTTTTAGGTGGCACAGTGATCATGAATAGAAATAAAATACACTACTAGAAATTTTAAGTTTTAAAAGTGTTATCATAGAAAAGTTTTCAAAAAGTAGTCAGATCCTCACAAAAACATAAATGTGAAAAAATGCCAAGTTCTTATAAAAAAGTTCGGCCATTAAAAGTAGTGAGATATAAATTTTGACCAAGTTCTTGTTTGATACAATACCTATCACTGAAATATGCTATGCATTATATAAATTTGTAATCGTAAGATTGTCATATAATTTCTAGATAATCTGCTAACTTGGCAATATTTTTAACTTTCTAGAAAAGGAGAGAAACATTTTTATTTGTTCATTTCTTTATATTGATAAAAATGTTGTCAAGTTAGCAGATTATCTAGAAATTATATGACAATCTTCCGATTACAAATTTATATAATGCATAGCATATTTCAGTGATAGGTATTGTATCAAACAAGAACTTGGTCAAAATTTATATCTCACTACTTTTAATGGCCAAACTTTTTTATAAGAACTTGGCATTTTTTCACATTTATATTTTTGTGAGGATAAAGATTTACGAGAGTTTGACGTGTCCTTGCGCCTAGTAAATATTTTCATTTGCTGAATTTGCATAAATTTTCTTTACGTACTGGGGACTTTCGATTATAAATATTACTTTATTACACTTGGAATTGATTCATGTTTATTTCAAAGTTATTTGTTATTGCGTCCTAAAAAAAGTTTTTGGTTTTACTTGAAAATTAGTTCCTTGCCACTTCCTTAAGTTTTGGGAGGGAATTTATTATTCTCTCTTGTTATCTAATATAACCTCTGCAATTGCCACACTTTCTTGTTTAAATAGTTTTATTGCATTTTGTTTGATCACGTACTAGAAAACCATTGCTATTTGAGTTTTCAACCAACATTTTTCCTTAAATCATAAACTGTCGATTTTACATTCACTGAAGCTTTCAATGCGTGATTCCGTTGGCAAATTCCTCAATGTCATACTGACATTTTAAACCACTTTATAAAAACTTATTCATTTTATATCAAAAAGGCAGAAAGAAAAAAGCAAGAAAGAAATAATGTATGTACGTTGAACATTTTATTTGTTGTTGTCATATTGAACAAGAAATACCTAAAGACTCTCTTTTGTTGTTTGTGTGTATGTGTTTGTATGAGACTGAAAGATTGTCTGATTGAAAAAGAAAAATGAGTACAATACAACAAAAACAAAAGTAGACAAGCGGTAACAAAACATTGCTTGGCTGGGCTTGGCCAAGACAATTTGTAAACTTAAACTCGAAGAGAACGTGATGAAATGTTACTACTAGTAGTAGATTCACATCCTTTCTTATATATTTTTTTTTTGTTGTTGTTGGTAGTCTTTCTATAACCTTATTTATTCGTACTACTGACAGTAGTGGTTAATGTCATTCAGTTTTTCTTTTGCCTTATTTTTCTTAATGCTGCAAAACACTTTAGATTGTTACCAACACCATCAGTACTAAAGGACTATAAAGGCTTTAAACACAAACACTTACATACATTTTACATTCCTACGTACTTACTTTGCCTTGACGAGGAAAAGTGTCAGCCAACAGCAGCCTATTGTTAATGGAGAAATCATGAAGCGTATTGTGTATAAAAAACTGGGTAAAAGTTTTAGCTTTTCCTTTGCATATTGTTGTTCTTAATAGAAATAGTTGTGGGCTAAAAGCAAAATGGCTTAGTTTCTTTTTTCTCATTTCAGTTCTACGAGTAGTAATGCAGTCACTAGTCCTCCTATTCATTTCTGTCTGTTTTATTGTTATTATTATTCTTTGTATTCTTTCTCTGTAGTCCATTGATATGAATTGTACGTGTTTGTTTGGCCAAGTTTAAGTCCTTGGAGGTGTAAATTGAAGAATCCATAAACAAAGGTATTTTGAAAAATTACAACGACGGAAAAATATAAGAAATAAATTACGACAAATAAAACAAGAATGTGATAAAAGGCATTTTTCGTGTATTAGGAAATGTATCAAAATATAATGAGAGCTATTCTGTGACTCGTAAATGTAATGCATTTTAAATTAGCGTGTTTCAGGGGATAAGGCAATGACGGACATCAGTTAATTTAAAAGTTTAAGCAATTTGTATCCCTTTTAAGTGTTTCCTTATTTCCTTTCCACTCTAAAAATTGCTCTTATAATATACATATTTTCTTTTAAAACAATACATTAAAAAATAAATTCTATAATAATGTCCACCATATGACAGTGTTCCCAACATACTCCAACAACACTCTTACAGTTTAATGTATTTTGTTGTTGACTTTTTTCGTTTGCTTTTAGTTTTGATATTTATTTTGCTTATTTTATGAAACCCACAGCCATTGTTACTATACTGTCTTAATTATCAAGACACTAAAGTGTTGGCCAAAATGATAGTGGCAATAAGGCGAAGAAGCTATAATTAAAAATAGAAAATTTGCTTGGTGTTTAGACCTGGCCTGAGGTTAATTGAGGCTCAGAAAATTTAATTATGTATATGGCGTATGAATTGGGTATATTAAAAAGAAATCGAACATACGTGTAGAGAAAGAGAAATTTCTTTATTTAAAATATTTAAAAAAACATCATTAAAAAATTAAAAAAAACATCATTGCCTGCCAGATATCCTCAAAATACATTTCAGCTAAACTGCGATCAGTTTACAGCAAAACCCTATAAAATTATAGTTCCGAGATCTCAAGGACATCCTTTATGCCAACAATTTAAATCAATAACGGAACGAATGTCGCTTAAACTATCAAGCTATTTACACGATTATACTTCAAGTCTCCTGCTTACTATCAAGTAAATCGGTGCAAGGATATGCCCACCTTACATATATCCTTAACCTTAGAAGTTGGATTTCTTCATAATTATTAACATTATTTATCAAGAAAAAAACATGTAACAATTTGTAGTATAGTTTTATTAAATTCTTTAGTAAATTTCTCTTCCTCCCATATATCCTTTTTTTTTTTTTGAAAAAATCATACCCAAGATTAATCATACCCAAGATTAATATAGTCCAGCAATGCGATGGTTTTTTTTAAATTCGTGTAAGGACATAATCATCCTGCTATATCCTTTAATTATATCCTAAGATCGAAATATAGCGATCCGAAAGTAAGTATGTATTTCTAAATATATATATATATATATAAATATATGTACCTATTACTGAGCTCACCAGTAAATTTCAGTTCAATTGATCTTAGGAATGCTCTAGCCCCCATATATCCTTTATTTTTAAATTAAATTTTAAGCTGCAATTATAACAAAAATTGTAATTATTACCATGAATTTTAAAGTTACGCAATATGTCAAACTTTGGTAGAGTTTTTAATTGTGGCCAGAATAGAGTGAAAGTTGATAACTATTTCCAGAATTATTAAATAAAATTGTCTGAGAAATTTCATCTCAGTATGTATAAAGATGTGTCTTCCTACCTTCCATATATCCTTTATTTTAGATATTAAGTTTTGATAAAAATTTTGATCATATTGTAGTAAAAATTTTGAACTTTTTATAGAACTTTGCATTTGGGACTTGAGCTTAACTAGGGCACACGTAACTCTCATATATCCTTGATTTTAATTCTAAAACTTCTACTGAAAATATAGTCTGGTTGTAAAGATAATTAGTTATTACTTCTGGAGTTATATGTACATATAACTAGTTCTTTGTAAGCAGAACTATATGTACATATAAATAGTTCTGCTTACAAAGAGTTTATAAATTTTTTTTATGAAAATATGTCTTATAATTTTACATAATCCTGAAAAATTTATTGAAAATTTTCTGCAAAGAATCTTAAAGTAAAAATTTTTGCTACGCAAATGCATTCTTTGAGTAACTTTTTAGGCTTTGTGATAATTTTGTAATGGTTTATAAGATACGTTCTTAAATGAGAATTTCTGAAATGCAATTTAAACGCTATTTTTATCTGCTGCTTAAGAAAATGATCAGCTGCATGTAACTATTTTATGATATAGTTTTTTTTCTATTTTTGTCTCTGACGGGGAATCTGTCTGCTCTTCCGTCAGCTTGCTTTAACAGTATTTGTTTGAATGAAGTTCTTTTGTAAGTGTAATTCATTATGTGTTAGAGTATGTTCGGCTTTATTATTATCTATTTGCTTCTTTCCAAATTTTTTTCTTCTTGTAAATATTATTCTGTTTATTATTTTTACAAGACAAAGAAACACTAATTTTACAAATAAATATACATATGCCCCTTATACCCGGTAGTTCCTGGAACGTAGAACACGGACTGGATAGTATAGGGTTCGATAGTGCTGTCAAAAGGAAGTAAAACCCCATACTCCGTTTGGGTGGCCAATTGTTATTATTTTTTTTTATTATTTTTGTTTTTTTTGCTGATTAGATTGATAGTGATACGCAAAAATATTCGAACAAACCTTTTTAATGTAAATTTGGTAAGCAAAAAAGAATTATCCAGAATTGTTTAGCTAAAGAACTGAGTACAGATGCCTTCACACATACAAACTTTAGCAGCAACAATAATGAAATAACTTCTGCTTGTTAAAAAGATACACATACAAACACACCCATGCATGATATTGCCGATAAAAATAAACAAAAAGATACAAAAGTAAACAACCACCATAAATTGCTTCTATAATGATGATTATAAGCACATATATACTTAATACATGAACTAATGGTGCTGCTGAGATTGTCTAGACGTTGTTGTCACATTCTGGAAGTCTTGTGTGAAGTGTAAAAAGGGTGACACATGTGAAGTTCTGTTGTGTACTGTAAAAAGTTCAGTTCATTATTGTGAAGAAAGTGTAAATCTCAGTTGGAAGCAGTTGATCGTCGGCAGAGTGAATCTTATGTGAAGAACAACAGAGAGGGCGCATTGCTTCAAGACCAGCGCAGCCACATTTGTGAAATGTTTATAAACAACAGCGGAGTAGACGTCGTGGCAATTAGTTGTGAATCATTCAAGTACTTTAAGTTGTGTGTGTGTACTTAAGCTCTTAATATGATTAGTATAATATTATTTACTGTGGTCTTTTATTCATTTGCAGAACTTCGAGTCCATCGAAAACCCCTTTTTAAAGGGTAAAAACGTAACAATATGTTCACAAAACTTATGCAGCTTTGCCGTTGCTACAACTTTGCCAAATATTGTTAGCAAAAATTAAGAGTACCTGCAAGTTAATCCAAAAAAAAAACGTGAAAAAATTAAAGTTATCAACAGGTCTGAATTCGCTGTTGGCCAAAACACTGATAACACCATTTTTTTTTAAAGGGGAACTGATTTTTCGAAATCTTTGGAGACCCATAAAAAATTGGTCACCAAAATTGCCAAACTTAGTATATATATTACTTAGCCTGAACAGACATCCCACTTTAAGCGGGATTATACCGCTTTTCATAGATCGGTCCCGCCTCGAATTTCTATCCCGCTTTATCGAGCTTTTTAGAATTTTGAAATGTTCAATCTCTTGTTAGGAGAAAAAAAATTGTTTATATTATATTGCGGATCAACATTCACTATTTTGTAGAATACAATTCTCATTATTAACATAAATAGTCATGAAGAGTTTCAAAGTTTTCACTGCATTAGTTTCCAAGAAAATTTTTTAAGTAAAGATTTTCTCTATTTGAGAGGAGCCACGGTCTCTTGCGCAATTTCTATAAAATATTTAATTTACTAGGAAGATGAAACACTTTCTACTCTAATTTTACACTCCTTTATAATACTATTCTTTTTATAATATTTGAAAATTTTGATTGTCTTGCCAACACCACGCCTACTTCTTCAATTCTGAAATTAAAATTTTCAACGTTTTCCCTATATTAGTTTTCAAAATATATCAAAGTAAATATTTTCTCTTTATGGGAAGTGCCACACCTACTGTTCAATTCGAAATTTTTCAATACAAAAAATTGTTACTTTCACAAAATTTCACGTTTCTTACTGCAAAAAAATTGTGTGTGCCGCCCACTTTTTTATTCAGATTTTTTTCTCTTTTAACAACTAATGAGGTCAATAGAGTAACTTCTAGAAAATCCCATGTTATTTACCGTGTTACTTGCCAATGTAATTCAAAATAAATATTTACTACATATGAGAGGTGCCACGCCCACTTGTCCACTCATGAATATATCTTTCTGTAAATTACTACGAATATTAAAAAACTTTACAAATCCGTCGAACCGCTCTACGATTAAATAAAAAAAACCGTAAAAACCTAAGATGGATTATGAAAAACATTTAAACAAAATTAGCAAAATCCATGCAACAATTCTTAAGAGAACGTTTCTTTTCAGTAGAAAACTAGTCCCATATGTTAGTGCGCATTTTATACATCCCGCTTTCCAAAATATATTTGTTTTTAATCCTACGTTTTGATCGATTGCGTCCCGCATTCTTCAAAAACCAGCTGGTCAGGTTAGGTGTACTCTATATAAGATATACTCGCCTCAATTCGATATGAAAAAGACCATTTGTTATGGATTCGCTTTGTAACTGGCCACGCAAGGCCAAGGCGAATTGATACTAGGTAGTCGCAACCGATTGGTTGACTATTTTCGCCGCTTGTAGTTTAAATGTACGTTGGATGTCAATACACAATTTAAATACACTTTTTTGACATAAAAAGTAAACATTTCTCAAAGCGAATTGAGCCGATGCGCAAGGCATATTGACGTGCTTACCCAACAATAAATCAAGGAATATTCATGTAAGATATACTGGGCTTAATTTGCTTTGAACAGTCTATACTTTCAATGTCGAAAAATTTTACTGAAAAATTTGTATTGACATCTTATAATTACAACCGGCGAAAATAGTCGTCACCTCATAGGTTGCGACCACCTAGTATGAATTCGGCTTGATTTATCGAAATAAGTTTGATACGCCTAAAATGAAAATATGAAATTATAAATATTTTCTCACTTTAAGCACTTTGATTCTATAATGTTTTTATTTTTAAACATAACAGGCCAAGTTAGAAATTTTCCTGTCAGAAACTAATCACATATGAAAAAAAATTTAGTATGAACATTTTTCATATTTTTTGTTCAGAAATGGACGTTTCTTGCTACCACAAATTAATAATTCTAAATTCAGTTCCAAAATGATTTAAAACCAGAAAATGTGAACTGCTAATGTGAGTCAACCAATAATCTTTGAAAAGGCATGTGAAAATACTGGATGCTGGGCCACAAAAGATCAAAAACGATATATGAGATGTTAGAGACACATACATATGAGAATTTCTCAGATTAAGTTGGTATGTAATTTCTTGCACAATTCTGCGTGGATCTTAAAAATATTTCTTAAATATTTATGTTAGGCTCCGCAAAAATTTCTGGGGACTTACCAAGTTCCAGCCGGTTTTAGCAAAACCAAAAAATATTTGGGAGAAAAAAATGTTTTTTTTTATATCCTTCATATGTGCATACCATAACAATGAGTTTTCATCATCCCATGCTGGGATTATTTAATAGCCTATATGCAGAAAGTTTTCAAAGAAATAAACTGTAAGAGTTTTGGAAAACAAAAGATAATCGATACACGATGTATGTATATATGTAATATAATATCGAATTGAAATTTTGTCTCTCAAAAGATATGCGAGATGCTTGGAATTTTTCAAGATTCTCAGAATATTCTTTCTGTACTCATCAAATATGTATGCTTTGGAACAAATTTCGGTCCTTTAGATAACACTGCAAGAAATTATTTGTATACAATACAAACTTGATCTGAGAGTCGCTCAAATGTCTTCAACGTAATCTTAAAATATTTGACCTTTAATGTTACATCATGGGTCATCCATTATTTTTCCACATACTACATATAAGTTGAAAGTATAAGACCTTCCTTCAAGATTGGATTTACCATTTTCCTAGTTTGTAGTCTGATGTGTGTGGCATATTAAGTTTCGTAATTTGTAGCAGCAAATACGTTTGTTTCTAAACAAAAAATATGAAAAATGTTCGTTCTCAAAATTTTTCATATGTGATTAGTTTGTTGACGGGTAAAAATTCTGAATTGGCCTATTATGTTGAAAATTTTTTCAAAAAAAAAATTATGAATCACAAAAAGTTTTTTATCATATCATATAATAACGAAAGAAAACTGAAACGTAACTTTCGACTGAAAATTTATATTGAAAACAACAATAAATTACGAAAATTTGTTTTTGTTTTCAATATAAATTGTAAGTCGAAAGTTTTGTTTCGTTATTGTGAAACAGGCCATATGTTTTTAGAATAAGCCTCTAAAAAACGATATAACCGTAAATCATTGAAATTTTTTTTTCGAAATTCAAAACATTTGTGAAAATAATGCGAAAACTTTTGACTGTGTTTTTCTTCAGTGTTTTTCCACAACGTTTTCTGCAGGGGGTTTTCGAATTATATGAATAAAGAATTTAATAAAATTCTGTTTTTTGCTGTAAATCTCTCCAGATTCAAAACTGCAAAAACTATAATCATACACGTAACGTTGTTCTATCTCATCAACTTTAGTGAGTGTTTTCGCTGCTTGTAATATAAATCTGCCTTCGATGTTAACATCCCAGAATGACAAAAGTATCATTTTGCGTACTCTTTTAGTATTGTCCCTTCAAACAACTACAAAAGTGTACAGTTGGAAGTAAAAACCTTACTCATACATAAGTAAAATTTACACACCGTATCAGCTACAATCCTACGTATAAGTACAAAAATACTCCTGAGTATTTATTCGGCTGCACAAGAGTATATACAAAAGTATTCAATTTGAACAATTTCAAGCATTAGTGCAGCCTAAAAATCTAATACAAATTCTAATTCTAAGCTGGCAGCGATTATATAGCTGATTTTATCTCAGGGGTGGGGATTTTATAATTATCGGCTGGGCACTTGTGGCCCTTATTATGAGTTGCATTCGATTTTGGATCTTCGCTGGCTATCGACGTATTTTAATATAAAAAAATGCAGTATTTTAATATAAAAAAATTTAAAAATCCAAGTGTTAACTGGTTGGTTTTAATTTTTAGGTACCGAAACACAAATTGTTAGCTATTTTTTTTTTCGATTATATTATATTATATTCGATTATGCCGATCTAAGATCGTAAGGTTTAAACAATTCGAAAGGTTTCACTTATGCAGAGAAATCTTAGATTTTCTGTGCAGGACCAAGTGTATTTTAATTTCCATTATTCTGTATGATTCTTGAGTTTAAAATTTTAAGGTGTTGCAAATTTTAATAATCACAATGAGTGATATTCACAATAACGATATTTTTTGTCAAGTGTTCGTTATAATACCAAATGGAAGTTCGTTCGATCACACTTTCGACTATAATCGAAGGATCATAAGTATTAAAATATTCCGAGTATTTATTAGGCTACTCATGAGTATATCGTTGACTTAATGTAGAAAGGCCTAACTCATTGTTTTTTAATAGAGTTTTTTGTATATTTCGATAAAATAACTTCTAAAGCCTCAATGTTAAAAAAAAAATAATGAGCTAGGGCCTTTCTATACTAGTATTAAGGTTATGATATTCAATTTGCACACACTTTCAGCATCAGTGTTGCCAGAAAAGCAAATTGGTAAAACGCTAAAATGGTAACGGTTATCAACTGATTTCAGGGATGGAAAAATCGATTTAATAATTCTCGGCTGTAAAAAAGCGCACGTTTTTAGAAAACTAACTCAGATAATAGAAACATTTTTCACACTTTTGTAATTTTTCTTTTATATAGAGCCTCAAATATTATATCTGAAATAAACGTATCGTATATGATTTTAAATGCGTCTGCGAGACCATTATTGATTTTAAAACTGTTTGGTTTACAGAACAGGGCCAATAACACTGTGCAACAGTGAAAAACCCACACAGTTGTGACAGTATAGGTTCGAAATGTACTACCAAAAGTTAGTAAAACCCTATACTCAATGTGGAGATTTTGCTGACCAATTTTTTTATAGGCCTCCAAAGATTTCTATTTACCAACAGCTAATTCAGGCTTAGTGATAACGCTTAGCTTTTTACAACAATAATGTAACTGAGAGTCTACCCAACAAATCTTGTTAACATCTTATGCCAAAAAAATTATATCTTTGTGCACTTTTTTTGGTGCAAAAATTAAGGAAAACAAACTTTTTTTATATTTTTTAGAATAACTTAACATTTGGCAAAGTTTTAGCTTCGGTAAAACTGAACAACTTTTGTGAACATATCGATACAATCTGGACATGTCTAGGCACCATAATAGCTCATAAAGGTCACACAGTTTGTGTTTGAAATCACCGTGATTGTCAAACAATTTAGGATTAGTTTTTGGCAAAAATTTTGTTTCAAATCCTTGTTATATTTTATCTTCTATAGTGCTTTTTAAAAGTTAGTAATTTTCCATCACATATCTAAATTTGTAATAATATCATGGGCATATACAAACTCATCCCAAAAACGAATTCTTTCAAAGCAAACTGAGGTGAGTCTACCTTGTATGAATATGCCTTGATTGTACTTTTTTTAGAAAGAGAAGTTACACTTAGGCAGTTAGTATGCCTACCAACATCCATATGTATGCGTGTTACCTTCTTTCGGATAGGGATACTGCAGAGAACACATTCCGTAACATATTAAATTATAAAGCTTAACTCGTTTTACGACTGCGATAATATTGTGAGTTTTGTTATTTTTTAACGTCTCGTCGCAGCGCCTTTAGTGTTAAATAGCCGTAACAATGCTTTTAAACTGTGTATTCATTTTATTACTTATTTTACTTGGCCAACGTTTCATTGCCTCAAATCTCTGTGACCAGGAATTTAACTTGGGCTTTCGAAGATCGTAAATTTTTTAAAAGTTACCACTAAATATTTTTTAAGTATTTCAGAAGAGATATGTAATTTGTTTCTTTGAAAAATAATTAAAAGATCAAAGCATCTTAACACTATAGGGTATCATTTTTTTAAATGTGTATATAAATTTTCAGTTGTACTGCTTTTAATATATTTTATGTTTACTTTCTTTAATTATTTTTATTTTCTTTTGCAATTTTGTGTTGCTCTTAAAATTTTTTTGGTGTAAAGTTATGAATTTTTATGTAGTAGAAACAATTTATGATGTTTGTTGTGTAATTTTGTTTTAGCAGCATGGGAATTAATTTGCTTCATTGTAGGAATAGACACACATACATGTTGAGGCTTTGCTGCAGTAGTGTTATAACTCAAAAATTTTGAATTTTTAATTAATATGAGAGAAGTAGCCGACATATCATTTTTATATTGTTTAAAATTTCCATACAAATATCTTACATACTCATCTCTTGAGAGGAAAATAATACTTTTGTTTACCATTAAGCTGCTAGTGAATTCAAAAACATGAAATTCGTTTTCTGTAAAACAAGTTTTTCTTAGTTAGGACTTTCTTGCACCAAAGGCTCGGTATGTATGTATGTGTTTGCTTCTGTGCGTATCTTGCTGCAGCAATACAACGTCTTGAGTAAATTCCTTATTGTTAGCAAAGTGCGAATACTTTTCAAGTTGGAAAAGAGAGTAAAAGACAAAGATTTGTATTGAGTTGTTGCTAATATTTGTTAGTAATTTAATACAGCAGCTCTCAAACTTTGAAAACTTTTTATATAGTATTCGAAAAGATGATCTTGACAAATCTTACTTTTTAGAAGGAATAAAAAACTGGAGAAGAGGAGAGAGCTCAAAGAAGACTACGTTGAATAATAAAATAATTTATCCAAAAACCATTCAAAAAGATACGGACTTATTGGCCCGCCCTCGTATGAATATCACAGATTTTTCTGATATGCATATGTATCTATGCAGAGGCATATCGCAGAGCCATCCTACGTCGAATCTATGGCGAAGTAAAAGAATAAATAGAGAGCAGGATATCCTAACCACCTGAGATCTTGGTGATCATCAGGTAACCTTCTACATCAACAGTCAGGCAGCGCTAAATGCTTTGAATTGACACAATGTCAAATCCAAACTTGTTAGTGACTGTAGGAGAGCCCCCAAACTTACTTATGGACAAGTATAGTGTCAGACTTTGTTGGGTTCTTCGCCACAGCAATGTTGAGAGAATGGAATTGCCTATGAGGTGGTAAGAATGGGGTCGGCGTTAGATGAAGGAATGTGTGACAGATCGGTGAAATTACCGATAGGTCATTACGACAGGGAACTCAGTAGTTAGGGAGCAGCACCAACAGTTCATGTCGAGGGAGGATTGTAGAGTCCTGAGAGCTACATATATGGCCAAAGCTTGACTCAGGAAGATCCAAACTTCTACTGGATATGAATAGGGCGGCAATGCGAACCGTGATAGGCGCGTGGACTGGTCATTGCTAGGTCAGAACAAAAGCCAGTATTTTGAAACTGGCACTCCAAATTGCTGTAAGATGTGCGGGGATGAAGATGAACCAAAAACCATTGAACATATTATCTGCCACTTCCCGAAGTTGCAACATCATAAGCTTACATGGCTGAGCAGACGTTTCCATGAGAGGTGAAGGATATCAGGGGCTTTATCATGGGAATTCAGTGGCTTAATGACGGATAAAAGGGTTACTTCTGGATACAATTGGGGGTAAATATTACTTTTAACGGGCAATGGAAGGGAATCACAATGGACCCAACTGAGTCTCCGAGTGGAGGTGCGTTATAGCACCACCCTTCCTAATCTAACCTAACCTAAAATAATAAATAAAATGGCTAAAAATAATTTTCCTACTTAACGCCACAGGCGTTGCACTGATGCTAGGAAAATATATCTTAACTCTCAATAAAAAAGTTGTAAAAACGATTGAAACTTACTTCTTACTCCTCTGCTCACTACCCCCTTCCCAGAGAAGGTAGTACACATAAATATGTGGATATGCTGCTAGAATATCACTTGTCTGAGGGTCATTTCCCTTAAAGAAAAATAAAATAAACAAAAATTACTGCAAAGCCTTAAAACTTACCTGCTGCTGTCCAACATTCAGTGAAATTAAAAGACAAATCTTTCATCTGAATAATATACTGGGTTCAGACCGGAAAAACCTAAGGAAGTATAAAGAGGGAATTAGGTTCCGAATCTGACTAAGCTCGATAGCTTTTACGGTTCTTTATTAGCTATTTTCCAAAGCTTACCTCCATTAGTTCTGTCTTTTCAAATAATCTTATTTAAGAAACCCTGCACTTGCAAGCTGCAGCAACACTTAAACAATTAAGCATTGTAATAATGTTGAGAATTTGTTAAAGAGTTAAATGTCCTGGGTAAGTAAGTATTCTCTAATGTTTATTATTCTTGTATAATTTTCATTCTTTTCTTCATCTTAACAAAATAATTTGAAAGCATATTGCTGGGCAGAATAAACCCAGCACGGTGAAAGAGAGTGCGAGAGAGAGAGAGAGCTAGAGAGCTAGAGGGAAAAGGAAATGCAGTTAATGTAAATTGCATTAAATGCAATGAAAAACTAAATATTTATATTTGGTTGTCCTGAAAGCTGTGTTAACACTACGAACAAGCACACACACACAAACACTTTTGTAAAATACGGGTTGTGCGAATTTATTTATTTTACTGCTTACCAGTAAAAAGAAAATTGCGACAGCAACATCAAATTCATTGTTATATAGCTTTTTTTTTTTTTTTTTTTTTTTTTTTTGAAAAATAAAAGAGCTGAGTAAAGTGAAACAACAATGCTGTGCCCGAATTCATTGGTCTTAAATAATTCCTGGCCAATTTGAAAACCAGCATTAATTTTAATGTAAATCTAAAGCAAAGAAAAGCCATTAGTTAAGAAAATTTGCCGTAGTTGCAGTAGTGGAAGGTGTATACACACAAGAAGTGTATCTTATACTATTGTACAAGTCATTTCTATTAGAATATAATTCGCTTTTCCTACTGCTGACGGCAAGACCGGCAGCCAGCCAGCCATCCAGTCAAAATTCATTAATATTCCACGTATTCCTTGTCTCTATTCTTTGTAGTTGTTTGTGCAAGAGGACAGTGTACTATTTATTTTCAAAAACCATTATTGCTGCTGGTATTTGCTTAAGATATTTCTTTAAAATTGTTTTGAAAAATAATACTTTAAGGACACACAAAAAAGGTATGAAAGGAAAAAAGGTTGAAAACCCATAATACTTTGTTATAACGCCTGCAAAAACATGAAAATGATTGTAAGGTATTCATGCCAAAAGAGGGATGTTCACAGCAGTTGTTTGTAATCTTTGGCTGTAATAAGAGCATTTCTTTAGTAATTCATTTGGTTATAGAAACTCATATTCATTCAACTGATTTTTTGTTTGTTTAGTTCTTATTTAATTTTTTTTTCACAAGAGGAAAGTATGCTAACAAGAAAATGGGAAATGACATATTTGTGGTGCTCACATTCATAACAATTATAAACAGATGATGGTAGAAATAAAAATTGAGAGAGAAGTCAGCTATTTTGTTTTCAAATGTTTTATTTTACCTGGAATAGGAAAAAAACTTCTTGGGAATTCTTATTCCTGTTAAGCTGACTTTAAATATTGTAAACATGATAAATAATACATTTGAAAGATACTGAAAAAAGTGTCTTACGCCAAAACCCCGAAAACATTTCTCTAATCATGTCGAAAATATTCTCTCTAATCATGTGAACCTATTTGGTTTTACGTCTTCTGAATTGATGAAGAACTGTTCAAATAGTCTTCTACTGTTCCAAACTAAAAAAATTCAAAACTAAACGATGAGAAATGCTGTTAAACGGTGCTTCTTGAGCCTAATATTTCTTGCAATATGTACTTGAACTGATATGATATTCTATTAATGTTAAGAACACATGTGTTTTTCAATATTGCCATACTTACTCAACTGCCTTCTTATTCCCAACCTCTTCTACCTTGCAGTGTAGAGCTATGATAAAGGCTTCCCTAGAGGCGTCGATTCTCAGTTGAGTTTCTTACACCGTTAGCATCAATACCATCCCCTAAAAGAGTATCTTTCATATTAACCCAAAAGTATACTCGTCTTCGTTTTCTTTGCCGTACTCAGTTTGGTTTTCTCTGAAACACAAGCTTCTGTATTGTAGAGTCTTACATAGTCATTACATGCACATGTCATCTCAGTTTGCTTTTGTTTTCATTTCTGATAATACAGGGTGGGCCAAAAGAAACCAAGGGGTGTAAAAGTTTAATAACTTTTTTGTTTATTAATTTTTTTTATTTTTTCTTTCAGATTATATAGACAACACTTGGAGAATTTATAATGGAGAGGTTCACAACTGAACAGAGAACCAGAACAATAGAATTTTGTTATTTAAGCCAGAGATCAATTATTTTAACGCAAAGAGCATATCGTCGACATTTTAACGTCAGAATTTCGCCCTCTGAAGCGATGGTTCTTGGGTTCTCAAAATCCAAGAGCCATTCATCAACGCCAATTGCACCCCATCAGGTGTACAGTATGGTGTGGGATCACATCTGAAAATGTCATTGGGCCCTACTTCTTCGAGAATGAAGATGGAAGTGCTGTAACCGTAAATGGAGAGCGGTATCGGTTTATGATAGAAAATTTTTTACGTCCTGCTCTTGAAAACAGACCTGGTATGTGGTTTCAGCAGGATGGAGCCACTGCCCATACTGCCCGAGACACAATGGCACTTTTAAGTCAAATTTTTGGAGAGCGAATAATATCTCGAAATTCGGAAATTATTTGGCCAGCGCGATCGCCAGATTTGACAGCACCCGACTATTTTCTTTGCGGGTTTTTGAAGGAGCGAGTGTATGTGAACAAGCCAGAGACAATCCTTGAACTCAAGGCAAACATTGTTGCAGAAATTCGAACGCTACAGCCACAAGTTTTGAAAGAGGTTATGGAAAATGTTCTAAAAAGAGCCCATCAGTGCGAAGCTGAAAACGGTGGTCATTTAAGAGACATTTTTCATACTTAGTGTAAAAAAATTTCCATTTTGTATATTATATAATCTGAAAGAAAAAATAAAAAAAGTTAATAAACAAAAAAGTTATTAAACTTTTACACCCCTTGGTTTCTTTTGGCCCACCCTGTATATGTTTTGATATTTCCTGCTACTTTTTCATATCTGTATCTGTGTATTCTCCTTTTTTACGAAGTCTGGGCCCAGTAGGTAAGAGTACGGGTATAAATTGCTAATTTACTTTAGTCTCGGCCCAGACTTGCAATTTTTGTTGCAGCAATTCTTGAATATGTGTGAGAGTGTTCAAAGAGAAATACATATATACTTTTTGTATTCCTCTCTCGCTCTTTTGCATTAAAAAATAAAAATTGCTGCAACAAAAATTGCAAGTCTGGACCGGCACTTACTTCTCATTTTCCTTTTCAATGCTTGTTTAGAGTATGGTAGATATTACTTGTTGTTTACTTCGCTGATTATAGCCTGCAGGTATTTAAAATATTGAACTTGTGTCACGGCTTGCGTTCTATTATACATTTTCGTGTTCCAGTGATACATATTACATAAAAATAAAGTCTAGTTTAATTTTTCTTCTCTTTTTTAGAAACTCGCATTAATTACTAAAAATATTTCATTCAATAAGAATTGAAAATACTGAACTTAAGCCCGATTATGAAATTATTTCTGAATAATATTTTCATGTTCTTTATTTTTTTTTAAATAAGATAGAACTAGAAAAATAGGTTGCCTGGAGAAGGATGGAAGGAAAAAAGTCAAATCACATTCTATTTAAACTTGTTTACGTTCCACGTAATATTGTCTCTATTGCGTAGTGCCATTCATCACATCCTGGTGTGCTCTTAATGAAGCATGCTTTACGCTCAAAAATGTGCAGGTTCAGGAACAAGTTTCCTGATTTCATTTCATTGTAATAATAATTGAACGAGGAAATGGAAACCACACCGCGTCGATGCCCCAATGAATCAATAGAGTTAGATACCTCACTGTCACTGATGAGCTTTTTCGCTCACTGCTAAACGCGGTCGAGTAGCCTCAAAACAAACTTTGAAGCTTCGGCCAATATATGAGAGTTATATTCCATTTACAGGCGAATATAGGTGGAATAAATAGTACGGAGATCAGATAAAGGAAGTGAATGCTTTTTTTTTGAGACTTGAAAAATGTGGTCACTCCACCGAACATCACACTGAATCTACATTCCCAGAAAAATATTTATATCACTTATAGTTACAGATGGACCGGCATTTTCGGTCATGCGTATATGAGTAAGCATGCGACCGTTAACTGGACGCTTTTCGCATGACCCCACTAAGAGATTGTTGTTAAATCATAATTTAAAGTATAGTTCATACTTTGCATCATAGCCTTAAAATCCGGCAGGGCTTACCTATTGCTGAATGAGAGTGAATGAAAAATACTACTCTCGTTTGCGAAAGAGTAGGTACAACACTTACTTTAAAAAATAAAAAAACACAGTAGGAGAATAAATTGGAGCCTTGCGGTACCCCTAAACTTACCTTGATCTCGTTTGATTTGATACCATTTCTAACAACTTATATAGTGCGATCTCTGAGGAAGATCATTAAAAATCGAGAGAAGTATTCTCTCCATCTTGCCGTGAATTGATATGATATATGACAGTTAAAATTTATAGAGTGTTCTAAAGCGAGCAACGTAAAACTGTGATTTACTATTGATGCCCCTTCTCTAATACATAACCACAAATTATCTTCACATTTTCCTGGAATGAACACGATTATATTCAACTGTAATTTGATGTGATGAATCCATAATGTTAGAGCATCAAAACATTAGTAACCAGCAAGAAGAGATTACACTCCAAGTGAACCAGGACTTAACAGAACTCACAATTCTGTCAGATATCATAATAGAATCTAATAGGCTTCAAGTTAAATGCAGACAGTTCAACCTTCACACAGATAATAAATTTTTGTTACCAAATGATTTACCTGGGCATACTTCCCCTTATCAGTTACTCAGCCAGCCATAAAAAAGGGGAAGACTTTTGATGATAATCTTTGACTGAATAGTGTGGTCTATACAAACTGAAAAAAATAGATATACATATATATATATACTATTTCTAAGGTCTTTTTTCATCGCCACTTAGGGTTGCTTTGTGAGTCAGAGTTTTAATAAATGTATGTCTGAACATGCGGATGTACATGTTGGCGAATGCGTTTCCGCATTCATTACGCTTTGTATAAGTGTGCGGTAAAAGTTTTTGAATAGAATCTCTCTAATTTCTAAGAAATAAAGCGCGAAGCCGCTACAAAAAGAAGAAACAAAAAAACACAAATTAAAAAAAAACATTCAATTACAACTTCATGCGGTCGATTTTAGCTGTTCATTTTGTGCGAGGGCTAAAAATAAATCCTTACAGCGTGTCACAACTTTACCCATAAGTTTCCAAAAAACCCTTTTTATATCTACAACAAAAATAAAATTCTACTAGTTTACTGGCACATGCTCACAAATAAAATGCTGTCTGTAACTTTTAATGTTTGCTGGCCAGCTTATTTAATGAAAGAAAAAAAACTGTTTCAAGCCAAGAAAATATCATTCATTCCTTTACAAAGCATTTTGCTGACTCAGGATTTGCGTATCATTTATTTTAATTCACTTTAACTTGTATTTAAAGAACATTATTTGTTTGCACGTGAAATACCCACATTCCCACACACATTATTGGCAAAAGAAAATTATCCTGGACAAATCCTCGCACATTCAATTTGAGGGGAACAAATAAACCAAAATGCCATTCTTTCATTCAACTTTTTCTTGTTATTGAATCATTCAATCTTCTCTCATTCGTTTATTTGTACCCTTGTCGATGAATGAGAAAAGCCAACGAAAACTTTTTCCTTTAGATTTAATTTTAGTTTATTTTAAGTGGGTGCATGGGTCGATGTCTGCCAGAGTAGTTCGAGGATATTTTTGGCTGTATTGCGACTGAATTGAATGAAAGTTCCTTTTTTGTTGTTTTTGATATTTTTCAATTGAGGTTGAAAGTTTTGTGTGTGTTTTATTTTTGTTTATAAAACAATTTCCAAATTATTGCATCAACGGGAGCAGCAAATTGAATTTAAACTAAAAAATTTTAAATAAATGAATTTAAGGCAATACTTTAAATGTTTGGCTTAAGAATTAAATAACTTTAATGAAATTTGTCTGCACAACATAAAAAAATTACTAGATTAGAATTGCTGATTTTTGCAGATTAGACCAACACACATACCTTTATTGGGCGTTTTGAAAAGTTTTACAAATAAAAGTGGCTTGAAGCCTCTTCCTTTTTTAAATAAATTCAGACATTTCTGGTGTCCTCTGCCAGGCTGGAATTTTAGGCACAAAACATTTCTTACTCGGAAAATTTTTGTGGAGGATCTCTCCTTTCCTCGGGTTACAATTCACACAAAAAAATTTCTAACCAATTTAAATAGTTAAGCTTACAAATTATGATTTTTTGGCTAAAGTAACTAGCTTGAAGGGGGCAATGTTAGCTGAAGTAGGAAGTCAAGTACAAAGCGAATTACGATGGTTGAGAGCCTGAGTTCAAAAATTTTTCTGATATGCGTTAGTGTCTGTGCTAATGTATATATATCGCAGAACACGCCCTCTTCTATATTTGTAGAAATTCATCATCAGTGAAGTAAAATAACAAATAAAATTGCTATAAAGGTTAAATTAATACGCCCACTTAAAACCAGAGGCGCTGCAACGATGCTTTAAAAATTAACAAAACAAAAACATGAATTTGGCATTTCTTCTATTCTACTTTCCAGTAAAATGAGCTGAAAATTTACCTTCTCTTCTCAGTAATCTGCCAACTTAATCTAACGAACTTGAAAGTTACTGAAGTCATACTGGACATTATTGTTACAGAAGAACAAATCTTTTAGATAAAACAACCAAAACAACAATTCGAAAACTTCTGAAAGCAGCAGGATCATGCAAAAGCAAGAAAACTGCTTACAATGCCAGTTTAATCCTTACGCTTAAATGTCATATGATTATTACTTGTGATGAAAAATGGATCCCTAATAACAACCCAAAGTGCAAGAGATTGTTTATAAGGCCCTACTGACCAGCCTAGTAATCACCAGCATTATAATCTAAATTTTTTACCATGAGCTGTTAAAACTGTGCCAAATGAAAACCTATCAAACATAGTCATGTTAGGAACCTAATCCCCTCAGTTTACTTTCTTAGAGTTTTCCAGTCTGAATCCCTAAGATATTCCATACTTGGTATGTTTTCCAAATGGAATATTTGCCTTCTGATTTGACTGAATTCTAGACAGTGACACAAGTAGTGTTCGAAAACTGGTTACAAATTATGTAGAAAGTAGTGCTTGGGAAATTTTTTCTCACCTAACTTGTAGTCCAAACCTTGCCCCGAAGGACTATCGTTTGTACTGTTCGATGTAGAACGCTCTTACCAGAACACTCCTCATTTCAAAACAGGGTATCAGAGCTTGGCTTGATGCGTTCTTGGCTTCTTTTGACGTGGAATCCTTTGATTCTTTAAATTATTTATTCTTAAATATTGCATGATTTATAACCGAGCCTTTAGTACCAGAAAAGCTTAAGCGGTACATGTTTTGGTCTCGTTTTTTTTATGAAAATCGATTATTGACGATCGCAAATATTAAATTTTGTTTAAAAAAAACTTAAAACGCTTAAGCTTTTTCGGCGGTCAAATTAAATTTGAAAAAATATTGTATAATGTTCTTAAAGTAACAAATCTATGAAATCACCGTCCCACTACGGTGCAATAGGTAAAGAGCATGAAAATGATCTAACGAAAAACGCCAGAATGTTGTGGACAGTAACTCTAATTAAAGCAAAGCCTTTCAAGGTATCAACGATTGAGTTATGAAATTAGGCGAAGATGGCCCACAGAACACGATCAAATACTGACACTGTGGATAATATAACTAAAGTTGTATAAGGCGACCCGGGTTGTTGAAACAAAACAAGCTAGGGAAGTTGGCCGGCATCTTAAAGGGGCACTCTAACTTACGAGGGCACTTGTACCGGATTTGAGCCACAGGTTACAATAAATTCATGCAAAGAGGATATCGAGACAATGGAGCACTTTCTTTGTTATGGTCCAGCTTTTACCCAGCCTAGATCACGTTACTTTGGGTACAACACCTTGCCGGACTTTATCTATCTTATGTCCCTTTCACAATATCTAATACAATCATACAAAACTTGCCGTGAAAGTCCCTGTTAGCTTTTAATTGTAGATTGTAAAAATGGCCGTTAAAGGTATTGACTGGAAAAGTTTGAGAGACTACGTCAATGGTGGGGGTTCAATTCAGAGCGCACAACATGCCTATACTGGCTTATGCTTATGTCCCCTGAGATGAGTGTAATGGCTCTTGTCATCAAACTAACCTAACCTAGCTTAATTTGTCTTAGAAGCTCGAAGAACTAAGTAAGGATCTGGATGCATCTCAAAAAAGTTGGAGCAGCTCCAAGAACTATCTTAGAACCGTAAACTGTCAAAAGAGTGGTATTTGATTACCATTAAAAAGTACTCTCCAGTATAATATATTATAAATGTACGAAAAAATATATGAACATGCATTGACGTATAAAAATTATCAAAATAATGAATGATTGGATGGTCATTGTGCTAAGACCTAACATTTCATGTTCTGTATGTTTGGGCGAGTGTTCGCAAAATTTTTTCAAATTAATATTTGAACTCCCTCAAAGGAACTTTGGTTTATATTGTCGATCACTGAGCTTAATCTTAGAATACTAGTGGAGTTTTAGATGTTATTAATTTGTTATAGGGAATATCGAGACTAAATGAGACGCTTGGAAATATTTTCGATATGATTGTTCAGCTCTAATATACCGCAGAATCATATGAGCACACTACAGAATAAAGTTATTGGAAGGAAGTTTGCTCACTACTATCCTGCTATTTAGAGCTGTTGTCTTTATCCGTTACCCTTATGGGTCGCAGAGAACTTCAAGGCTCTGTGCCTAACAGAGCAAAAAGATGAAGATTTGTTGAACCCCTCCCGTCAAACTAACCTAGCCTAAAAAATGTATTAAAAGTATTGAGTCATATCTAATGAAAAAGGTCTGGGTATAAATATATTGAAACTATTGAGCATGTGTTCAAAAACTCAATCCCTTATTTTAAGTTCTACACTAATACTTCTACTATTTTGACTAAATGTTTTCGGTACTAACGCCTCACTGTGCGCAGCAGAGGCATTTTATAATGGAGTGTCAAATATAATGTTTACTTAAGTTTATATATTGAAAGTTTTTAATGCATCTTAAGTTTTATCGGTAAAAATTATTCGTAGACCCAAACTTAATTTCACAAGTTATAATTTCTAATGACATACCTTTAATATAATGAAACAAAAATAGTTCATTCTTGTTGAGGGAATTATAGGATTTCAAAAATGTAAGCAAGCCAGCACGCCTACATAATTTTATCAGCTATTGTGAATTCACAACGATATTTGAATAATTTAATTTTACATGGAAGTCTCTTGCTATCAGAAAGGACTCACTCATGTGTGAATGGCCACACAAATACATGTTTAACATGCACCTACACCTAGACATACATATGTACAAATATTTATACATATGTATGTATGCATGTGTATGTGGGTTATATTTTTATACACTAGTTCAAATGACTTTTGAAATTGTGTTATTTAAGCTTAAATGGTTTAATTTTTGTGCAGACTTGTTGTGTATTAAAACCCTTAGAACACAAACAAATTTAACACAATAAACTAAACTTAAATAATAATGAAATGAAGCAGTAATATATATATATATATATGCTACTGAAATATATGACAAAATTTCCCATAGGAATTTTTCCAAAATGAAAAGAATAAAATATTTTTACTGACACCATTAGA
The DNA here is from genome assembly GCA_949987645.1 of Tachina grossa. NCBI lineage: Eukaryota > Metazoa > Arthropoda > Insecta > Diptera > Tachinidae > Tachina > Tachina grossa. Next base: position 152,992,033 of record OX465276.1, read on the forward strand.
ATAGCAATAGCGACAAAGTATAATAACAGTGACACTAACACCACAAGACAATCAAGCAGACCACTTTCCTCATAGGAAGTAAAACAAGTAATTGCTTACGCACTTACAAACACACACAAACCCCACTCATAAACTTTTTTTTATGCTTTTACTTTACTTAATATAAACAATAAATTTTTCATCAGTTTTATAATTTTATATTTATATGTATGATTATTACAGAAAATAAAAGAAAGGACAACCCTTTTAAATTTAAAACAACTAAAATTGTTTTATACGTCTGTGGTCGGCCCCATTTCTCTTGTGGGATTTCAAATTGAAAGTTTTTATTTACACATTTCTTTGCTGTTTGCGGCACTTTAATCCTTAAAAGTATGCCTTTATATTTTTGTTTTGTTTGTTTGTTGTATGTTTATTTTTTAATATTAACATTTTCAGAAAAGAACTTTTCTGATCTTCATTTTCTACACCATTTGAGTTTGCAAAGTTTGTTTGTCTTTGTTTTGTTTTTTTTTTTAGCTTAATGGTTCTTCTAACTTAAATTAGAGCTGGGAATTGAAATTTTATTGTTTGCTTTAGCAGAACAGTTAAGGTTTTAATTTCATTGTAAATACAATTTTATGAGACATTAAATTTTCAGCAATCGGTTTCGAAAGGGATTTAAATTTGTTAAAAATAATGATTTTAATGAAAATCCCCACACAATTAAAGGATTTGTTTTATATGGAAGCAAATATCACTATTCACTGTTAATGACGGCCATTTTGTTATGAGCCACCTTTGGGAAATCTATTATTTTAGTTATTGAATTAAATAGCGGGGGAAGCTCTATATTCTTGAATTATTGGTTGCACCTGTCGCTGAGTGGTAGCGATGCTAGTCTAACAGTCCAGAGGTCGTGGGTTCGATTCCCACCCAAGGTGTTATCAGCAGATAAGCTATTCGCTTCATGGGTTGTGTTTGTTAAAAAAAACATGGCAACCTGTTTTAAAACTGCTTAAGCAATCAAACCCGAAACTAAAATTAATTAACCAGCCCAAAAATTTGTTTTTCGGAAGAAAAAAACTCGAAATATAAAAAAAATCGGTTCCGAACCGGTTAAAAAATATCCTATATTTGACAATGGTAATGCAGCTTTCTATTGGTGAAAGAACTTTGAAGATCGGACTAGCGTATATTTATAATATTAGTAAGGATAGTAAGGTAGAGTTGGGAGGTTTTTTCCTAGGAAATATATTTTTGACATCCTGAAAAGGGCGTTACATTATGTAAGCCAAACTAACCAGCCTTGTAAGAAGAGTACTAATCAAAAAACTCATTACATCCAGTCTATTGCAGGCTACGATAAAGAAAGTATCAAATAGGCGAAGCCTGCAGGAGGAAAGTTTTATCCTCTTCTCCTGCTCAACCTTGCCTTAAATTCTATTCTCAGGGCGTTAAATTCTATAATGATCAAAAGTTTAGCACAAACCGATGAAATCACAGTGACTCTTTCAGGAAAATACCTATATAAAGTGGCACAAAAACTGCAAGCAGCATTGAAAATTATCAGTAAATGGAACAACGAAATCAGTCTAAGCTTTAACCAGCTGAAAACGTATAATGAGCTCTTTACGAAAAACTATAAGTAAGCACTTTTATAACTAATAGAACTGGAGCTGTCCAACAACGCGAAGCAGTTATTAACATACATTAATTTCAAACTAACACCTCAACGTATCCTAGATTAGGTTAGGTTGAAAAGTGGAGCCATTACGCTCATGTTCGGGGACATACACATACGCCAGTATGGGACTGTTGTGCGCTCTCATGTGTATTTGACGTAGCTCATCAAAGTTTTCAAGTCAATACCTTTAAGGTGTGTAATGTCCGGAAAGGTGTCATTTCCAAAATAAGGGGTCTCGGCTGGCCGAAAGCTTGACAATGACAACGAAAATGTTCAAGATACAAATGCCTTCGTCAATTAGAGTGCCCGTCAACTTTTCTAGCTCGGGCTTGTTTAATTTCAACAACCCCTTGTTTTGTCTTCGTCCGGGTTGCCCCATAGACCCTTGGATAGATTACGCAAAGTATCACTATTTCAACGTCTTCTCTGGGCCATCTCATTGCAACTCAATCTTCTCTGCCTTGAAAGTCTTTGCATTAATTAGGGTTACTGTCAATAACGTTCTGGATTTTTTCGCTAGTCCATTTACACGTTCATTTCCGATTACGTCTTACTGGACCGGCACCCATACAAGACGAATGTTGTATACATTCTTGCAATCTAAAATAGTCCTAGAATTTATTCTTTTGGTTGTGATTGGTCAATTGCTGTCAGTAAATATATTGACATCTGTGGTCCTAATATTCACACCGATCCATTTTAAAATCTCCGTGATCGCACGAAATTCCGCATGGAAGACTCTATTATAGTCAGGTGAGCGGAAGTAAATTTCGCTCCCCGGTTCTTCTATGAAGGAATCCAGAAAACTAACTTACGCAATCAATTATTGATTGTTCAACTTGGAACTGTACTAATGGTTGGATAAGAGTGTCGGATTTTATATTATTTAAAGAGCTTTCAATATCAATATAACCTGCAGGTGTATACAAGTCTTTTGATGTATTTAACTACCCTGTGAAGAGCAATTTCCACTAATGTTCTTTTGACATATGCATGTTGTCTTAACCTTAGAATATCGACCAATATCCTGATCTTAATTATGTCAGCCACAATCCGTTCCATGGTCTTGAGCAGAAAAGACGTGAAACTTGTTAGTCTATAAGCATTTGGAGTCACATCCTAGATATAGAAAATAAGTCAGCCGTTGCTATAGGGAAAGCTAATTCAAACCTCTATTGATGTATGTATGATGCGATAGTATGTTGGCCTGCATTATTAAAAGCACCCCATGACAGAAATATTCTTCCATACCTTCACCTAGCTGATAGCTGATACCTCACACACCAAACTCTCCAAAACTCTTTTCACAATCGTGCACTGGCTTCCAGCTGACCCTGGAGTCAATTAAATAGCAACGAATTCAGCACTAAGATTACAGGCAAGTAATGGCTGGAAAAATTCTGGCACTGGCCAATCGTATTCATCGGAATTCAAGTTTCGAACTGGATAGTGAGTGTAGAGTATATATTGGTGTAGTGATGCCCTCTACAGCCTCTCCTGCACAACTGCCAAACTCTCCTACACGGGACTTACCCTGTTGTTAGCTGACGAGGCTCTGACGACCGACCATTGGCGGTATAACCCTCACAAACGGTGGCGTTTAAATCTCCACTGCCAACTGTCTTCCTGGAGACGTACTGGCAGCCCCAGATCCAGGATCGGATGCAGAAGCCCAATCAGCTTCTCATGTTAAATTATGCAAAGATTAACGAAAACTCAAGTAAAGTATAGAGTACTATGGGCTAAAATCTCAGCAATAAAAAGTGCGTCTAATTAGATAGCTTAGGTAAATTAGCAGATTGCTGAGAAGAGGAAGTAAACTTTCAGTTTCCTTCGGTGCAAATAATAGCTCTGTTCGTGTTATCTGAGTGAAAATAATGCAAGCACAGATGGTGGAGTGACGTAGATAGAGAGAAGAATAGCTTGTAAATTTTTGATTGTTTTTACAACTCTGCTATTGTTTAATTTTATAGCATCATTATAATGACTTTGGTGGTAAGTATGCGTATTAATTTATTCAATTGTAGCCCTTTTATTAGTTATTTTACTTTGACGAAGGAGGGTGCTGTGATATAAATTAACATAGACACTAACGCATATCAGAAAAATATATGATGTTGATGTGACTGGGTCTGGCTAGGATTTGAACTCGGGCGCATTTGCTTTGTAGGTAACAAACTAACTACTTCAGCCCACCCTCAGCTATTTGGATAAGGTACTATAATATATGCAATAAGGATATTGGTATATGTGCAGACAGTAACGGCGCTATTGAATTTCTATCTATTCTATTAATGACATTTCGAGATGTTCTATCTTATAAACGTATGTAGGTATACTCCAACTGGCATACCGATTAACTAGTGGGTATTCGATTTAAATATTGTAAATCATAAATAGAGAAACTCTTCACAATTTTGCAGACTAGATGGTCAAGCAATAGACTGTTCGCCATCTAGAAAGAAATTCCAAAGGATAAGCCAAAAAGATTTTAATAAAGTAGCAGCATATATTAATAGTTTCAATTCCAGGTTAGCTTAATTCATTACTTGACCTTTTTTTACTTGCTGATAAAATTTTTTTTTTTTTTTTAATACATGTATTTATTTATTGTATCTTCAAATATGAACTAACAATAAGTATTCAAATCTTAAATCTAGAATATAATTATTAGGCCCGACCACTGTCGGACATAAACTTAGTGATAGTTATAAATAATACTTAAGTAGTGATAATCAAAAAGGCAAAAAAAAAAGTATTTTCAAGTAGTCCCATCTGGAGTGTTGAGTATAAGAGCCCTTGTGTCCCTCTTTTTTAGGTGGATGTGTCCAGTAAAGTTCAAAATATTACGAGCAAGCGGATTAGGATGTGATTCGAGTTTTGTTAAATATTTGCCTGCGTACTTTGCAATTTCTTCAATCACTAGTGGCATATTCAAATCATATATTTGAATTTTTGATGTACCATGGAACCGAAGTTATCATACGTAAAATTTTGTTTTGCCTTCGTTGGATTCTCTCGACATTGGAAGCTGAAGCAGTGCCCCATAGTTGAATTCCGTAGCACCATATAGGTTTCAAAAGTGACTTGTATATCAAAAGTTTGCAATCTAGACTGAGAGTTAAATTTCTACCAATCAGCCAATGTACCTAAGCTAATTTTAGTTTCATTTGTGTTAGTTTAGAATCAATGTGTTGTTTCCATGTAAGCCGTCGATCAAGGTGTATACTAAGGTATTTTACATGTGAATGTTGAGGAACAATTTGATTATTGATTCTAATGGGGGAACAAGTATCTTTTCGTAGAGTAAATGTTATCTGCCCACACTTCTGCTCATTTACTTTAATTCTCCATAACTTTAACCATAGTTCCAGTTGGGTAATATGTTCCTGAAGATATCGGGATGCCTCGTGAGGGTTTTCGTGCATGCTAAAGAATGCTGCATCATCGGCAAAAGTAGATGTATGGATTTAAGTGCTAACAGGCATATCACAAGTATAAATCAAATACAAAATTGGTCCCAGTATACTCACCTGTGGCACACCGGCAGATATAGATTCGGGAACACTCATGGAGTCTCCTTCCATAACAATGAATTTCCGGGATAGAATATAACTTTCCAATAGCTTTAGAAAATTTATTGGTAGATATGTCTTCAATTTTAAAATTAGGCCTTCATGCCATACTTTATCAAATGCCTGAGAAACATCAATAAAGAGAGTAGAACAATACTTCTTCAAATGTTCTTCTTATAACTTGAACCAATCTATGCGTTTGTTCAATGGTACTATGCTGACTTCTAAAACCAAATTGGTGGTCCGGTATACACCCACTATCAGTTAGAATTGGGGATAATTTTTGTCATGAGCAGCTTTTCGAAAAGCTTTGATATTGTTGATAGTAAACTTATTGGCCTGTAATACTCAGCTTTAGTAAGATCATTGCCCGGCTTTGGAATCATTTTGACCTTGGCAAGCTTCCAGCTATGTGGATAATACTCTAGTCGTAATATGGCATTAAAAATAAATAGTAAGATTCTAGTTGCAGTGCGAGGCAGAATCATCAGCATCTTGTTACTAATACCATCAATAACTGGAGCTTTCTTCGGGTTGAGCTCATGAATTAGTTTATGTACATCACGCATCTTAAACTTTAAGGGTCGAGGGGGAAGAGCAACTACACTCGGCAAATCAGCAACACCAGTACATGTATTTGGGGTAAATACGGATTTTAAATGCTCAGCAAATATTTTACTTTTTTCAGTATCGCTTCTTGCCCAATCACCGGTCGAAGTGCGCAGAGGTGGTTTAAACTCAACGGGTCTTTTAAGCTTTTTAGCAGCGCGCCACAAAGAGTAATTAGACGCTGGTGTGACATCCTTCCAGATAATTTTTAAAAGATGCAGTTTTCTCAGATGCAAGCAGCTCTTGGAGTCGTTTCGTGCACTCTTTAAATCTAATTTTATTTTGGGGTGATCTGTGGTGTTGCCATTCTCTTCTAGCTCTTCTTTTTTCACGTACGAGACATTCAATGTCTGAAGAATAAATTTTATTTTTTTTATGATTAATTATATAATATTTTATGATTAATTTATTGAAAGGAAATCATCTAAGAAATTTTAGAAACGTTTCATACTCTTCCGTCTGTAATGAAAAGTCCTTTACAAACATCAATTTTAATTCGTTACACCAAAATTCATTTAGTGTAAAGGCCACACAAATACTAAACAAATTTCATGATTATGGACATTTGCAAGTTATTTGAAAGTTTATGCGCGTATTTAAACAACATTTGAAATGCGTGTTTACAATTTGAATTTCAATCAAACAATACCGCCAACAACTGCTACTGTTGTTGCTATTGCTACCTTTGCACCATTGCTGTTAACTTTTTACTATAACAAGTGCATCATTGTGTTTGTAAACGATTTGGTTATTGCAATTGCAAATGACTTAAACTCAACCAACTGAAAATCAATTAAAACTTACCACAACAGCTATTAAGTAGCAAGTAAATAAGTATGTACATACGAATGTATAAATATGCATTTAGTTGCAGTTGCAAAAAAAGAAGCTGCTTGTAGTAAAATACATACACAAGTATTTAAACTTCTCACTTTAGTTTACGGCAAGGTAAACGATAATACGTGCATAATAGAAAATAAGTTGCCTTCAATTATATGTGAGTAGATGTGGTTGGAATGGGGCTGTTCAATGCAAAACTAAATGTGGGCGCCCGTGTGGCTCTGCTGGACTTGTGCATACAGACAAAGATGTTTGTGTCATGCCTTAGAGTGACTGCTTTGTGGTCATGGTAAAATCAAACACAATGCAAACATAAATGTGGCAGCTACAACCACTACGAATAGAATAGCCGCCATAATCCAAAAACAAGGGTTAGGAAGCATAATGGACTTCAAAGAAAAACAGAAATAAGACGAGCCTTGTGTAAATTTCTTCCCTAAAACATAATTGTACCCATCTATTATAAGCTTCAATTCACACCTTCTGTGTGCTTGTGTGCTTATACATACATGAAAATAAGCAACAAAAATAAATAAATGTATGCAATATGTGTCGGGCTTCATAGACTTTTATTTAGGGTTTTGCCTTTGTTATGCAAAATGAAATAGGTTTTGCCTTCATTTGTCGTATATCTTTAAATGTGTGTATTATTGGTATTGATAGGAAAGTTTTCTTTGAAGCACGGAACTGTCAAGCAATGAAGGATTGTTTTTTATGAACTTTTTTATTCCATTGTTCATAAAACCACCAGAATCTGGCCGTGACATAGACTTTGTATTTAGAGTAATAAAAAACCAACTGCCTTACTATTTTTAATAAAAATCATTTGTATATAAATGCTTGAGTAAATATCTAGCATTTTTTGTGGTGTCATTTGCAAAATGTCTGCAACGCCGAAAGCAATGCCACCGAACGAAAACTATCGGAAATGACAAACGTTGCCACTAGTAATCACTATTGTAAAGTCACAAAATGCCATAGTGTGTACTCGGTATATGAAATAATAGCTTAATTGGACTTAAGCAAAGCATTGTTTTTCGGTAGTATTGCACTGCAAATTCCAACTGGAACATAATACAGCATAAACAAGCTTAATTTCCTTAAATTTCGTTAACTCTTCCATATTGCTGTAGATATCATTAAAAATATATTAGGTTGAGCTAAGAACCCAAATACCCCTATTTACGAGTATGTACATATATTACTCACTCATAAGCATGACAAACAAAATAATTGCAAACATTTTCAAAAGGAGGCTTTCTGACTCCCTCGACAAAGAGTTTCGTCATACTTGTCCACACTACCATTTAGAAAGCACTTACCTGTAAAGGTGTACCTCGGAAATGTGAGATGTCGTATATTTCAGCAGAACTCTGTAAGCCATAAGGTTTCCGTTAAAGCTGGTGTACTTCAATGCTGCACCTTATCGCCGTTGCTCTTTAACGCAGTGTTGAACATTGTGATGAGAAACTCAATTAAAAAACTACTGAGGCATAACATGGGACCTGAGCTGTCGTCTGGCCAATTTTGACAATGCCGACGATATATGTCTTCTAACACACAGCCACTCCCACATGGCAGAAAGTCTCAAAATGATAGAGACAGAAGCTGCAAAGGCAGGACTCAAATAAACAAACAAAACGAAGGTAATACGAATAAACTCAAAATCGAACTGACCATTCTCTATCCAAAACATCCAACTCGAAGCCGCGCATCCTCAAATCGACTGGAGACTCTTCCCAAGACGTCTTAAACCGCACCGTGAGAACTCGGCAAGCGTTTAACCAACTGAACACAGTGTGGAAATCACCATCAATCTCCACCCGCACTAAAATAACAATATTCAATCCGTGCGTGAAGTCCTTTCTCCTCTATGGATGTGACAGATATAATGTGGGGTCAAAAAACGTGACGTGAAAGTTTTTACCAACAAATAAGGAGGATGTTAAGAACTTTCTGGCCTAGTAGAATATCGAATATGGACCTCTGGATATGCAAACGTCAAAGCGGCGGGCCGCTGGAATATATTCTGCCAAGGAAGTGCAGTCGGCAATCCTCCACAGCGGTCAAGAAACAGAGGAGATGCATAATAATTTCCTACTCCTCCTAGAACAGTATTAGTTGTATGCTATAACCATACGTTTGGCATGGATTCCGAAAACGCAGTAGCTGGTCGGTGTTTCCAAGAGGCCATTCCCAACTTTTACCCAACTTATTCTTGCAATTGGTACCCTTACTCCCATCCTGTTGTTTTCGCAACCTACTTCCACAAAGCTTGGCACGTGTAATAAAAATTTGGCAGAAAAAAAATTAGTATAGGATCTCATGTATGTGCAATTTTTTTTTTTTTGGCAGAAATAAAGAAAAAATTGATGAAAATTTAATAAATAAAAATAGTTTCTTAACGGCAGCGCTAGCCGGAATGGTTTTGCCAAAAGAACTCCACTTAGTGTGCTGGATAAATTTGAGTCTGCTGGATCAGTAAACAATCAACCAACACCCGTATGTCGACAAAAAGTAGGATCTTATGAAAACACCGACACTGTTCGTGACATTGCAGAGTAAAATCCGAGGCAGTTGATTTCGCGTCGCTTACAAGAACTTTTCCTTTCGCAGACCGTCAATTGGTAAATTTTACGTCATGGCTTGTGTTGCACCCATACAAAACTCATTTGAACCAGGAGTGGAATGTTCATTACAGCAATTTAAAACTGACCCTAGTTTTCAATGTCTTCATCAATAAACTTCATATCTGGATGACTGAGTACGCCAAAAAAACCAAATTTGGACTATGCCACTCCACTCAAGAGCGTCAAATGCATCCCTTAAAAGTTACTGATTGGCGTGAGTTTTCATAAAACTCATTATTGTGGATTTTGGTCTGGCGATGTTATCAGTCCATCGATCCCTTAAGAATGACGTTGGCCAGGCCATTACCATCAGCCGAGAATACTACAGGTCAATGATTACCAACCCCTTGTGGCCAGAATTAAATGATATGGACACCATAGTGGACATTTTCCACAAGCGTTTTGAGGGTCCGGTTACATCACTTGGAAGTCATGTGAATTGGCCACCGAGATCGCAAAATTTCACCCCGTTAAACTTTATCTTTTTATGCTTTCTTAAGCTGCGAAGAAGCCATAAACCAAAGGTGCCCTAAAGCTAACATAACGCATGCCGGAGCTCAAATTTGGTCTAATTTTGGATACGCGCTATGTTGCACACGTGATGACACCAATCGGCTTTGAAACAAATAGAAAATTTTCAAGATATCTAATACACACATTGAAGCGTTTTAATATTAAATGAATAAATCATTAAACAATGTCCACGATTTCATAAGAATTAATTGAGTACGAGTATTTAAAATTGTATTATAATTTTGGATATTTTAATTTTTTAAAGCCCCAATATTAATTGAGAATATAAACTGTTTGTGTCGTTAATTTCATTTAAATTCGTGCAGTCACCTTTGCGTGATTGTTAACAAATATACCGACATGCGAACTTTCCGCATCACAGGCTTATTATTACATGATAATGATTTAATGTTTTCTATTTTATTCCCTTGCTTTTTCTCCTTCAAGCTTGGTAAAAATTGCGAACCTGTTTCAACTAAAATAAGCTGAAAATAAACAGATTTTTTTTTGTAGAAAATAGTTCATTTTATACCATAAAATATGACATCAATTTTAGCATAATGCTATTGTTATTACAAACCGTAATAAAAATTGTAAGGCGCAATCTTTTAATCAGAAGAAACTTTTATTATTACAGGCAAACACAATATGCCAAGGCAGGAATAAGGTTTGAGAAAAAAAAAATTATTAGAGTATATACAGCAACAAACGAAAACAACTGCAATCAGGCAGGCTGGCAGGCAAGAAATATAATTTAAGTAAGCCCCTGCAACAAAGCAATCTAAACTTACCACTACAGGTGAGATAATCCTTTTACAATAGACATTTGACCATTTGTTCGTACGTGCAGAAATATCATATGAACATAAAATTATTATGGGCTTAAGAGTAAAATCTTACAGCAAAATTTTTCAATAAATCTATTTATTTATATTAAGAGTCTTATCCCTGACCATTTGCAACTTGGAACTAACACTTACAAGTAAGTTTACGAAACCATTCTATGCTGTTGGCTCTAAATATTATCTCAAAAGAAAGGAAAGGAAGTTTTTATACGATTGTATCAAGAATAAATATTCTTGATTTACTAAAGCGTACTTGTCTTCGATTGAATTCGAAATTTCTTCGCCAGTTAATAAATGAATAATCAGAACTGAACTTTGACTCCACATCTAATTTTATCCTTAAATAAATATCCAAGAACTACTAGGCATGTTAATGCTTAAGCTTTGTGCATGTGTGTGTGAGTGGGTTTGTGTGTGTAGGAGTGTGCACTAATTAAGTTATTGTACCACAAATACAACACAACATTCTTGTGTATAAAATCCATGTTCAGTTAATTGCATATGTGAGAATGATTTTGAGAATGTGTATGTGTATGTGCGCGTGTGTGTATGTGCCAGAATAAGACAAGCTGAGAGTATATGTAAGTAAGTTCGAAATGAATGTAATTTAAGAAAGAAACATATGAAACTGTGGTTCATAAGCGATTAAAATTTTTCATCGTTTGAGTGCTCAAAAGTCTTAATTTTACAAAGTACTTTGATATGTCATTATACGTATGTATCTAGAGATTGTTCAAATTCTTTGGAAAAATAGTGGATAGCATTATTTGTTTCTAGCATTGCATTAAAACATTCATTTGAATGTGAACCCCCGGTTCCTTACAGAATACACTCTGTCGGTCCAGGATTCTTACAAAAAAAAATTCATGAAGTACTATTTCTCTTAGTTAGTGTAACTTTCTTTTATTCGTTCTTGATTAACCATGATTAGTGGTTGCGCTAAATGACGCTCAGTGGTGACACTTTTCGATACCCTTAACACTCCTCTCCTCTTGTTTTTATTATTTATATGCTACGAATTTTATTCGGCGCTATTCTTTCCTTAAGTTTTCCGGGTGTAGATCATTGGGAAAAACTTTCTAAATCTTTGCCCCAAATCAGTGCCTTAGCAGTCCTTCCCAGTGGGATATCAGCCGGATGTGTTCCGTTTCACTGTTTTTCTATTCACGCACTTAGGATTAGTGTAACCAGTACTATTAATGACTTAGCACTGATTAAATTCACTTTATTATTTGCCGTCTTTTGTCAACTCGCCTTGGGGCCATTCACATATTACGTAACGCTACTTTCGGAGTTTTTATACCGCCCCATGGAGCGCTACTTTCACAACACATCAGTTCCTTAAGCTATTTTCGATCCGGTCGCAGATTTGTTGGTCACAATCTCCCAAATGTGGTTCTATCATTATGCTAATTATCATGATAATGAATAAGTAAAATAATAATTTGGGATTATTACTGCATTAACAAATATTAAATATTTAAATATAACTTGATCTTTTTCGTTCTTGGCTTTGCAACTACATTTTGTAATTTTCTTCTCTCATCTGTTATCTCCTCTTTTGCACTGCTTCGACTTCTCAACTTCTACTCTTTTGTTCTACCTCTGCCTAATTGCTTTGCTTCTGCCTCTACTACTCTCATCTCCTACTACTTTACATAAAGTAAAGTAAAGTAAAGTAGTACTTTGTGAGAAGAACGTACGTCAAGAGGTCCCTAACCTCTTCCTGGAATGCCTTGCTCCACCTATATCCCATCAGCCTCTGGCGTTGTCTTGCTGCATATAACAATGTTTTCTAATTTGGCCCGGAGCAGTTGGAAACTGAACTTAATTTTAATAAAAAATTTGACTTTAGATATGAGGCATTCTACGGGATTTCTGGGTACGTCAAGTTGTAAAACTTTTCAAAATTAGGACGCCATCAATCCACATGAAAATTGAGAGCGTCAAATGAATCCCGAAAAAGTTAATGTTTGGATTGGATTTTGGACTGGTGGCGCTATATTTCTTTGACGATGAAGTTTCTTCAGGCCATCGGCTCACAGGAGGATTTGGTGTCGAATACCCATTTTTCCACCACTTACTTTCAATAATCGAGTTTCTACACGGCATCACTATCAAATTTAAGCGCTATATTTCGATGACTACCAATTTATTTTAAACAAAAGTGAATAATATTGACACCAACGGCTTGTAGTTTTGACAGGGGGCTCACAGTAATATTTGGTGTCGAACCCCCATTTTTCTACCACTCAATTTTGTACACAGTTTTAGAGTGCAACGATGTAGTCAATGAAATGATAGTTGCAGACCAAATTTTTTTTTAGAAAAAATCAAATTGGATTGTATGGGCGGTGTACTGTGGGCGTGGCCGATTTTTGATGAAATTCCGTTATTTTCCCTCAATTTGATTGCTCGGTGCCACTCCCAGTTTAATGTGCATGGAATGTTTCATAAGAATTTATTGAATAATATTAAGTCTTAAGGGCGTAACACTGCTCACTGTTATATTCAAATGTCAAAATTGTTAAGTAAATTTTTGGTTGATTATTGAAGGGTTAACCAGATCCTACGCTCATTTAACTGTTGCTAATGCAGATCATCAGAAACCATTTACCGCAAAAAACAAAAATTATTTTTCACAATGATTGCTTTCCACTCCACTGTTTGCCTGACATGTGCACATTGTTCACCAGACATGAAGTTATTGCAAGTATAATTTTTTGCTTTTAATTTACTAATAATTTTGAAAACATTATTTATAATGATTAACTTTGGAAAACATATAAACACACATGTAAAATTTTTTACATATCACCTTAATTTATTTAACTATAAATTATTTAACTGCAATTCTTGCTTAATTCATGCAAAGAAAATTTTCATTAAACTTGTTTAAGAAAACCGCAAAATATTGTAGTTATTTACTCATTTAAATAAATGACATTAAGAAAGTAATGATTTATTAACAACACCTTAACATTAAGCAAAATAAATACTTATGTATGTAGTTTTGCACTCCAGAATAAAGTTTCTTTAAAAGCCTTTAATACACATAAGCAAATTTTTAACGTTAAATAATAATGTTAAAGATTATGAAAATTTATTGCGGTGACTGGTTACACTAAATTTAAATAGATTAAAATGGTAAGAAACTAATTGAAAGATGCAGCAATTAATTGTGGCTTAATGACTGGGAAGTGTGTAATTGTTAATTTGTTATATGGAAATATGTAAATATAATGCAAATTTTAAATTATTTGAATATATCTACATATGTATAAAATTTTATAAAACCCAAAACAATAACAAAAAGCTGTTTTGTTTAGTTTTTATTCAATTATTGCATACTTTTAGGCTATAATTTCAGGTTAAAGTTTAATTTTAGTTAAAGATTATGTGTGCTTGTGTGTGTGTGTGTGAGTGTTCATGCAACCTTATGTTAGTATTTTAAATATTTAATTAATTTTATGCATATGTATGTGGTGTATAACAACAAGAGTTATTTATTTTGTTTGTTTTTTTTATAAAAAGGGGAGAAAATAAATCTCCCTGGTCAACCATTTGAACCCTTAAGGTTGTTGGTTAATTTCTTTGTTTTGGTTTTTTTAATTCTATATGCTCTATCTATGCCGCCGATCTCAGCCGCATGTATGTCTCTTAAATTTGCCCTCAGAAAACACATTTAAATAATTTTTTATCTGCAGCAGCAAAAAAGCTTGTAAAAATATGTAGAAAATGCGTGTTTTGCATATTATTTTCTATGTGGAATTTTAGTTATAAACAACTGTGTTGTTTGTAAAATTTTTGTCTTTGCTTTAGAATACGTGACTGTTTAAAGCTTATTTATAATGTTTAACTTGTTGTATGTATGTTGTATGTGGTTATTTTACTGTGTCCATTTTTGTTTTTTTTTAACTAATAAATTATGCATAAATAGAAGAATAAGGTTTTTAAATTACCAACAAAGCACATATGGTCAATAACAGTGGGCTTCAAAAAAAAAATGCTTACTTCTTTGGTAAAGGGATGTTTTTTAGGTTTTAATATAAACCGTAACAGTATATGTGCTTAGGCAAATATATATTATAGTCCACTGAACTACAAGAAATGTTACACATTTTTTTGGCCATAATCAAACTTCGGAGGCCTGCCTCTTAACATCCTAAAATTTTTTATCATTTAATCTCAAGAAGAAAAATGTATTTATTTATTTTTACGCTTGACAAATTTTCACTAAAATTAATAATAGTCTCGCGTTTGACATTGATTTCCATTTCTTTAATTTTTAAAAAGCTATACATTTTTATTGTCGAAACTTTTGCTACACTCAATCCTTATTTGAAATCACACACAAAACACTTGATTAAGTGGCAATAAATGAAAATTTTCGTAAAATATTAAAAAGGGCTGTTAATTTCATTATTCTTTGTATATCTATTTCTTGGTATTGTTGTTGCTTAAACCAGCACCTCAAATTCGGGCTATGCGAAATCGAAATGTTCTAAACAACATAAATTATTGATTTAATTATTATATTTGTATCATTTAATAAATACAGATTTCAATTTGTTATTGGTCCTTCAAACCGAATACTGCAGACAGTTATTTTAATACTCAGAACAAAAACTTGTAGGTTAATCTAACCTCTACTGAATGTCAAGTTTATAGTTATTGTAAATTGTTGTTGAAATTTCAATATACTACATTTTGTCGGATCAATCAAACCAATTTGTATATGTTGTTTTATTTATAGCGTAAATTGTTGTTGCGATCTAAATGAAAAAAAAGAATTATTGGCAGGTTACCTCAACCGATATAAACAGTTAAAAAAACTGTAGATAATATAAACAATTTAATTTGTTAATTTTACTGAAAATAGCAAGTTTTTTGCTATTTATGTGTAGTTTCCACAGTGCAAGCAAAATATAGAAGTCACTTTAAAATTTAAACCGTTTGCATATATTTTTTCGAGACGAGTCGCTTGCTTGGATTGTGTAAACTACACGTTGATTAAACAAAATATCGAGCCATAACCGCTAAAATAGCTGAAGCGACACATTTTTTGGACTTCGTCTTTTTTACGAAAATCGACTATTTACGATCGCAAATAATCAATTTTGGTCAAAAATTTAAATTCGAAAATTATGTCGCTTAAGCTATTTTTGCGGTTATGGCGCGATATGCGTCTGCTGTTTATTTACCATTCACAGCAAATTGTTGTTGAGATTTGGTTAACAACAAAAAATACTATAAAACTACTTATAGACTACGCAACATTATAGTCTGTTGACAGCAGCAGTGTTGTCATATCCGTTAAGAGGCCCGAAATTCATGGAATTATTGACCTCCCCTCCAAAATATAAAATTTATTTCGGTATTAGAAATATCTTAATTCAACAAGTTTTGTATGTATGTTATTTTTTTGGCTTGAATGACAATTGTATGAGTGGGCTTATATGGATAAAGGATAGAGCTTCTAAAAGTATTCTGTCCCGCAATGATTCTTTTAACCATTTTTATTGATTTACTTATAATTTTTTTTAAGTTTTAAGCAAAAATCGTACTTCAAAAATTTTAAGTATTTAATTTTTTAACTGTTTCAAATTAGTTAGTTTAACAAATTTCGTTGGTTGGATTTACTACTGAATTTTTTTCTTTGCCTAATTATGTAAATAATACTAGAACTTCATCATTAGTTACTAAAACTGGTTTCAACACTTCGTTCTTCAAAATGCAACCAAGATATTTAGCTGGTGCAAGCAAGTGTCAGGCTCAGAAGAGAAAATGGAATAGTTCTTATCACATACACGCAAAGAAAATATATGGTTGTAAAATGGTTAAGAAAACAATATTATGTTCTCTGAAACAAATGTGTGGTCGTCGAAAACTAGTTATTGTTATTTTAAACATTTATTTCGTTACGATAAACAGAGTAATGCTTGAATTTAATAATTACACTATCTCATCCATAAAAAAGTGTGATATGGTTATAGTTTAACAATTAGTCTTGTTAAAAATTTATGACTACAACATAATTTATATTATTATTTAAAAATAATATGATGTAAATAACAATATAATGTTATCCAAAACCATACTATGTTAAGTTTTTAAAAAAATCTTTTTCAGAAACATCTGTCAGTTCAGTATTTCGTTTGTAAGCTATCGATATTGCACGGGTGGTGTTAAATAAATGAATAAATAAATAAAGAATATACAAAAGGGTAGACCAATAAAAATATATAAACATTTGTGTATCTCTTAATACAGACATGTCAGTATGTCATGTAAGTATACATTTCTATATATACATTTTATTTCAACAATATTAAATTATTTTTATTTAGATTTTGACGCACAGCTGTTTCTACAATAAATATATGATTAAAAAATAAAATAGTATTATTATATTAAATAATACTGTGGTCGTATTTAACAATATTAATATAATATTAGAACATGATATGGTGAGTCTCAATTATATTTTAGTCACATCTAACAATAGTGTTGTGATATTTACAATACTAAGATTATAATATAATTAACTCAGATAATATTATAATTAACTCAGATAACATTATAATTAACTCAGATAATATTATAATTAACTCAGATAATAATATTGTAATTTTTTTTTTCTATTAACAATAATATGATTTGACTACAACTATATAATTCAATCATAGTATGTTGCTGTTTGATTATGGTTACCTCAACCATATTTTTTCTTTGCGTGTATAATATACAACTTATTAAAATTTTGGTCAATAATAATTGTATAGGAAATGAAAAGGAATGTCGCGAGGTTTAACGATATTAATCAAAAGTTATACTTGAATTCTTAAAATAACACTTACTTAAGCCCTAATGCTTTCACATGCAGTTTAGCGAATTGCCTTTCATGTATGTATGTTAATACATTCACTTACAAATATACATGTTTAAGTATATTTGTGCGTATGTGTATTAAAATTATTTCAGTGGAGGTTCTTGCAAGAGTTTGAGTAAACTCCACTGAAAATCTCCTGGCAAATTTATTTTTGTATGCAGTTGACATAATTGTTGGTATATAAATAAATATGTACATACATACGTAAATAAGTATTTATTCCAATAATTTTAATATCCATATACGCAGTACTCATAAGTACATTTGAATACATACATGTGTATGTGTGGGTTGGTATATCTTGTATATACACTGCAATGCAATCTTGTGCATGAATGTTTGCTTTTGAGCATGTTTATAATTGTGTTTATCTAACAAAGAGTCCATATGAAGGTATTTGCCAATGGATTTGCATATACTATACTCGTTCGTACATGCTTATCTGTCTATATTATTTGTTTTACACAAATATTAGCAATGGTTTATATTTAATTGAAGCTAAACAACAAAACTGTTAAATCATTATAATCATTGCGATTATTATTGTTATTGCAATAACAAAAACAATTTCTACAAATAAATATATAAACACGTTAATTTAAATATTTAAATTTTAACCATAATTACATGTTATTGCTCTGTTACTACGGTTGTCGTTTGTTGCTGTTATTTGCTGCTTTTCGCTATTTGTTCAATTTATTTATTTATTTATGCAAATTACTTGGGTCATTGTCCACAACAAATTTGTTGCACGATAAAACGTTTATGGGAAAAATAAATAAAATTAACGTTCTTTTATAATTGCTTTCATTATTTTGCTCTGTTTGTTTTTTTTTAATTTCAATAATTTTAATAACAAAAATAAAATTAAAGGTTGCATATGAATTCATATTTGTTTTGGGGTTAAATTTTTACAATTTTAATAATTATTATTTTATTATTATTTTATGTAGCCAGGAAAAAACTGGCGTAGTTCAAAGAGGTAGTCTTTTCACTCCTTCTTAATTATTACATGAAGCGAATTCATGTTTAACGCTTTCCTGAGTCCTAATATATTCGTCGTTATTCAAGTATTGAAAATTAACATCCAAAAAGCTTTAAACTCAGTGAATATGCACGGGTTCATCACCGACTTAAAAAAAATATTTAGTCTTCGAACCAGAGAATATGCATTGGTTCGATTCATTAATTTCAATTAAAATAAATTTAGTTAAGTTTAAAATTTTTTTAAACGCACTAATAATCCCAAATTAATATTTTACTTATTAAGTAAATTGACTGCACCTCGTCAAAAAAATACTTGGGTGGCAACACTGTATACTTAAATAACTGTTGTTGTTATTTACATTTATTTTCTTTTAACATACTCTTACAAATACAATTTGAAGCTGAAAAAAAGTCAGCTAATGTATTAATGGTAAAGTAAGAAAATAAAAAAAAAAACATGTCGATTATTGAGTTTTTGTTTCATCTTTGTTATTTGCGGTTGAGCTTCTCATTTGTTCAAATGAAAGTTTATAAAATATTAACTCTAGTTGTTCTAAGAAACTTTAGGTAAAGGTTCCCTGATGGTCTGCATTAGCAACAGTGAAATGCACATAGTATCCAGCTAAGCCCCTCAATAATCAATTTCAATGTATTTTTAATAAAAAAAAATATTTTACTTAATAAGTAAAATATTAATTTGGGATTATTAGTGCGTTTAAAAAAATTTTAACTTAAATTTTAACAATTCCCATAAAAAAACACTAATTAAATTTATTTAAATTCCCGAAAAAATACAAGATCTCCAATGACATGCTAATGTAAAAATCATGCATGTTTCTCTTAAATCGAACCAGTACGTCACACAGTGAGACAACGCCGGCATTAAATACAAGGAGTCATTCTAGAGCTTTGAAATTTTGCACAGGTTATTTTTGAGACAATTCCAGTTTAAAAAAAATAAAGAAAATTCAATTCAACCTTCAAATTTGATATTACTGTAATTTATATCATTTAAAATGTTGCATGCAAAAATTACAATAACACTCCCACTATTACGCCCACCTCCCATTGAAATGCAATAAAAAAGAACATTTTCTTTTTCATTCTATCAATAATTTTTTAACATCATCATGGTATTCTAATTTTTAAACCCCCCACTAAAAAAGGGGTGTTATAAGTTTGTAGTGTGTGTCTGTGTGTCTGTGTATCTGTGTGTCTGTCTGTGTCCAAGTACAGGCCAAATGGCTGGACCGATTTTCATTTAGTTTTTTCTGTTTGAAAGATGACTTGATCGAGAGGGTTCTTAGCTATGTTTGAAAAAAATCGGTCCAGCCGTTTAGAAGATATAACATCTTTTCTGAAAAAAGTCGGGGGTTTTTAAAATTTTTAATTTTTGTTATTCAATTTAATTCTCATTCTAAATGAATTAATATTAGGATCTGATGATATTTGCAAATAGTGCATTACATCTTCATTCGCAGAAATACGTGAATTTTTACGAGAATGGAATAGCCTACAGTTTCTATACTCCTTATTCATTGCTTCTTGCGCTTCTTCGGATAACATTCCTGTAGCAAAAAAAAAGTTAATATTAAAAAAAAATTAAAAAAAATACTTTCAAAAATAAAAATTGCAAACAAACCTATTGGCAATATAGCCTCATTCATATACCATTTTGCTGCCGTGAATGATAACTTTATGGACAGTGATAGGCATCAATTTAACAGCCAGGCCCACGATACCGACAACGTTCGACTTGTCGCACACTTACATTTGAAACAACAACAAAATATTAAAATTTGTTTTTGTTTTGAATGTAAGTGTGCGACAAGTCGAACGTTGTCGATATCGTGGGCCTGGCCCTAAATTAAAAATTATGCAACTATCTAACCCAAAGTCAATGACCTTCGAAAAAAAATTTCAATCAAATGTATAATGTAAATAAAATAATAATAAACAATAAGTGAATAGTTGTAAACAATTAAAAAAAAAAATAAAAGTAAAAAGTTGTAAACATGCTATTGTATGCTAACATACTTATAGCGACAGAATGTGCGCGTTGCTTATTTTTTGTAGTTTTTTGTATGTTTAAAGTACTTTTGCAAACTTTTGCTATATGTCCTTTACTTCAAATGAAAGCTGAGACTTCAATCTTTCATTTGATATAAGTCTGCACCTAGGGCGAGGGGCTGCTCTATATTTCCTAGTCCATTGAAAATGCAAAATTTTCAATTTTTACACCACAATTCTGTTGTTAAGAAATTTTTTGTTTGTGTTTTTTTTTTAATTTCTTTTTTCATCTACTCATTATACAACAAATAAATTAATTAAAAAAATGCTTTAAAGTTATATTTATTATGTATTTTTTTATTAATAAGCTTTTGAATATTACATATTGAACTAACATATTTCATGCGCGTTGGCATACCTCAACTTTGACTTGCTCTAGACCAAATGAAGTTATGAAGCTGAAATTTCTGGGAATTGTTAGTCATATATCTGTTAATATACTGTGAAAATTTTATCCAAATTGGACGACACGCCAAAAACCATTTTTTGCGGTGGTTAATATAGGGCTGTCTCACTGTGCGTCATGACTTGAACCCATTATTGAACCCCATTTTTGTCATGTTTTTTTTTTGCTGGGTATATAAAAAAAAGTAATTTTACTTTGTAAAGTACTTATAAAATTTTTTTATGGAATTTTATTTTAAGAATCCGTTACAAAACAAAATTTTTATTAAAGAACTGAAGTTTGATTTGTTGGTTAAGCACAGTATTTATGCATTATGAATACAATAAACAAGCATCCATAAGGATAGATAGACATAGATGGATTAACATCGGGCAAAAAATTAAGTTCAAGCTAGACAATCAGTGTAGTGTAATGCAAGCTGAAATATCACCTATGAAAAGGGCTGCCAACTGGTTAAGGTACTGTATAATATACAATGAAGATATTCGTATATGTACCGACAGACAAATGCTTCGAACAAACCTCTATCACGTGTATGCACTAAAGTCATGCACAAGACCACTTATAAGAACTTTTAAGATATGAGAAATTTTTAAAATGCTTTACTACAGCCAAATCTTCTAAAAGAAATGCTAAGCAACACTGTTGGCAAGCCATTTGTTTCAGTTATTGCGGTATAGGAGAGTAAAGAAGAAAATACTTCGTGACGGAAAAATTTGTGATGCTTGCTTCTTCATACGCATGAGCGCGTATACAAACTTCATGCATGTATATACATACATGTTCTTATATTTTTTTGCGCACATAGAAACGCACACATGCATTGACATTACTTGTGTGCGCTTGCTTAGAAAAAACCTCCCTAAAACACATAATAGCTTACCATCTACATCTTACACACACACACTCAAACGTACAATAGACAAAATAACAAGAATACACTCAGCAATACTACTTCTTTTGATTGTTTGTTATGAACTATAATTTTTCACGACATCACTTGTTAGCACTCATATACACGAACACATATGCATCCATCTTGCCTCGCTTATTATATGACACCATTTATTATTGGTTTACGTCCCTTTTCACAATGTATGATTAAGAGTTAACGTGAACCTTAACTGACACTTCTTCATACAAAACTTGCCGTTAAAGTCCCTGTTAGCTTTTAATTGTACATTGTGAAAAGGGCCGTTAGTATAATACATGCCACGACAATACATTTAAAAAACAAGACGTATTTACATTTCAAGACTGTTTACGCAGGTCTCTAGTATACACTACATCTATTTTGGTTCAATAATCCCAGCTTTCTCTTAATGATATGGTGAGATATTCTAACTTACAGTTAATCTCGGTACCAGGGCATTGAGCTGCATACGGAAATGCCCAGCAAACATTCTCTTGCAAAATACCAAAAAAGGTATTAGAAAAAATGTTAAAAACTACTTACCATTCTACTTTTAATTCTTTACTTAATTGGAAGACTTAATAGAGTAATTAATAAAAAGGTCGAATAATTATTTGCATACGTACTTATTTTTGTTCCTGATTTCCAAAATCCATTTATTTTTTTGGTATAATATATGACAATGTTTACTTAAAATGCTTATACTTATTAATATTTTTATAAAACTACAAAATAATGAGTGCAGTAAGTCATTATAATTGAAAATGTATGCTCAGTTTTTGCTCGGTGATATAGCGGATGGGCTAACCAAGGATGCCGCTCGACTATTACAAATTAAAAATAAGGCAGCGGCTCTTTATAATTGCGGAAATTAAACGTTAACTGCTGTACTTCAAAGCTAGCTTGGCCACGTTACAATCCCAGATGATCTGCCATCAAGATTAAATTCCTGTGGATCAACTCTGGATATTAGTGGCTTACACAACATTGTCACATAGGTACACATGCCTATGATAATTTCTGTAGAAGTTGTCTTGATTTAGAGGAGGGGGAAACGATTGAACACTTTCGCTGTCACTACCCCGATCATGCTGATAAAAGAGCGACTATAGTAGGTATTCCATTTTTGCAGGAGCTTTCAAAGATATTCGCAAAAAAATTATGTTGGTTTAACACTGAGTAAGTGGGACGATGAAAGGCATTTACCTGTCATTTTTACCTGCACAGGTAGCACAACGTGACCCAACGGGACTCTCGTGAAGCTGACAGCTTGTAAAACCGAAGATAGCCTAATACACTAGACCCGTGGTCGGCAACCCATACCATTACATTTTACAATTGTGTGAGTTATACTCTTACCACGAATCGGTGTTGCCAGTTAAATTTTCGTCTCATTTCCCTTACTTGAAATTTTAAATCTGCAAAACCAAACTTGATTTTATTATGGTCAGAAGAAACACTCAAGTTTTGTTTATGAAGAAATACATTTTCCCTTCTTGCTACGCTAATGTAAAGATGAATAAAGATATAGTTTTGTAGAAAATTTTCTTAAAATAATTTAAATATATGCTTGACAAAGCCTTTGCATGTCACGTTTTTTCATGCATGACAGCGTACGTTGACAAACCAAATTTTCTGGTTTGCCGTAATAATTTTCTGAAAATATAAAATTTTGTAAATTCTCATCACACATATTTTCTTATTGTTGGGGAAAAATTGTTCTCTGGTAACGCTGATTTTTAAGAGTATGCGATACATACAACTTGTTCTCAGTAATGCGTGTGTACACATACGTAATAGAAGAGTATAAGAAAAGGCGCGGCGCCCTTATTTTGCCGACCACAGCATTAGACTGAATGTAAAACACATAAATATACCTCGGTATTTTATATTTATAAATAAGTGGTTTTGCTTTTTGTTCTTTCAACGAAGGCAGTAACCAAAAATCCTAGTAACTGTCAAAAGTTATGCAAAAGATTCAATACAACTTTGTGTGAAAAAATTTAACCTATTGGCAGTTCAACTCAAGTTTTCCCGGAAAAAAATTAAACCAATTAAAGCGGATAGTTGTTCGTAAAAAAGAGACATGAGAGACATGCCTTGTACAAACCCACCCCCCCCCCTCAACATAAAAATTACTTCCAAAAATCTAAAACGAGTGGTGAAAAGCTGAAACTATCATTGTTAATTACTCCCTTGAAATTTCGTTAAATGACATATTTTTAAAAACTTTTAATCAATTCTTAGAAAAAAAAAATAAGGTCACTATTTGATGTAACATGTTAATTAAACAAAACTCACTTCAAAAACAGTAAAAAAAAATTAAAACTGAAACTCGCATACATATGCAAAATTATTACTAAACTCCCAAAAGCTCTATACATGGTAAAAAAATAAATAAAAATACAAAAAAAAATTACTTGGGGACTGGCATATCAAAAATAAAGCTGAAATGCACTTTGCTCAAAGTGCTAAAAAAAATTACACATATAAAAAGAAAATTAAAAACTATAAACTATCTTTTCTAAAATACACAACATTAGAGCTCATGCAGAGAGTGTGTCTGAGGGTGTGCGAAGTTAAAATACGAGTATGTCCATGTTTAAAACCATGAATGCATCATGGTTATAGATATATGTATAAACTGGGAAACTGGGATCATAAGAACCACCCAGCTAACCAAAACATTCGCAAATAATATCGCATTCGAGTGTTACGTAAACGTTTCTCGATCAAAATACTTGAAAACGGCTATTGTAAACGGAAAGAGAAAGTGCTGCTAGAGATCACTAGTCGATCAGTTTTTGACAGCAAATCTTTCGATTTCGATGTTTAGCTCACGAATCACTAGCGAACCTTTAGCAATATCATTATGTAATCATAAACAACGTTATTAATAGTTCGATTTCATTGCTTCTAAATAGATAGGTCTGTTAATTTACTTTCCTAGCAGAAACTTGCAACGAGAGAGCAAGGCAGAAATTTACAAAATTACTCTCGCAGATACGATACTTTCAAAAATTTTTTATTCATATCAGAACCATGGATAGAAATCATGATACTATTATACATTTTCCAATGTATTTTCGATAATCTTGTTTGATAATATTTTATATTACAAAATGTTTACTGCCTTATTCATAAAAAATATTTCAGGTTTATTAAGGTCTTATTTGACGTATTTCTATGGGAAATTTGTCAAACAAACCTGCAATAAACCTAAAATATTTTTTATGCATAAGGCAGTTAAACTATGAAATGCTCTACACAGTTTCATGTATTATTTACTATTTTTATGAATTTTTCATTATTTTTTAATTCGGTTCTATTAATAAATACAAAAAACCCATTTTCCATCTCTGATCAAATGTTATAAACAAACAAAATTCCTCGACAATAAAATTTAATATATGTGGCTTAATGAAAGAAAAACAATAAATAGGGAAAATATGCTTCCTTTTTACATACGTTCACATATCTTTTTAATAAAGAAATTCGCATTTTTGAGTTTTCTTTTTTCAGATATTTTTGAAATAATTAATTTGAAAACAAAACACACAACTGGTTTTTCTATAATTCTTGCAAGTAAAAATTTTAGTAGCAATAATTTTTAAGCTTTTTTGTCTCTCAATTTTGTTCTCTCTTCAGACGCTCTGTAGTTGCAAATTTTTTGGGTTAATAAACACTTTCCAGTAACAATTGTTACAAATTTGTAACAATTTTTAGTAAATAAACAAACCTATTGTGTAATAAACTAGCCACCTAGGGCTGGATGCGCTATAAACAACGTCTCTAATACGTGGTCGGTCGCGGTGATATTTGGCACCATTAGAAATAATATCATAGAACACTAACTTTAGGAAGCCGAAGATAGATTATAAGCGTGCAAAAGCAATGTAAATACCCTTCCACAATAAACGGTCTTAACGAATAGTTAGTAAAAATAGGAAGAGCATCTCCCGGCTGATCGCGGAATGATTGACAGACGTGCTTGCAGGATAGCTCTCCCTTATAATATATTTTCCCGCAAGGGGATCTCCTCCTTGGAGATTACGGGTGTGACAATCCCGCTGACTCTAGTTGGGGTAAAACAACTTTTGTTGATCAAGTTTACTCACTCGTATTTGTTACTAACCAATCTCTGGAAAAAATGTTACATTTATTACAGTTTTCAATGAAAATTCGCAATAAAATGAAATTATTGTATCATCCCTTGCGTGCCTAAAATTTTTCTTTAAACGAAGGCTAAATTGCATTTTTTTTAAAATAAAAAGTTAAAAAAGAAAACGCTTTTAGTTATTACTGTATATAATATCAGGTGATAGCCACGATTCAAACTTCCTCAGCTTCTGGCGGAAAAAATTAAACAGCGATATAATGTGCAGTAGCGAGAACCCTTTAGCTACGCCTAAACCCCTACAGAACTAAAAACTTCATGAACTTCAGTAGAAAGCAATTGAGGAATCTCTTGGGCATACTGACGGACCACTGAGCTTTCGGAACCCATGCTAAACGTTTGAGTCTCCTGTTCAATGATTACTACTTCAGTTGTAATGATGAAGAGGAGGAGGAAATCGTTTTGCATCTCCTCTGATTCTGTCTTGCTCTGGAAGATTTCTGTCTACACTTCCTTGGCAGGTTATCCTCCAGTGGTCTAACCGAATTATCTAAAATAAAACTAAAAAATCTAAGCCTTTATACCAGGAGCAGCAGTTGGTATGGCCGCTGACTCCCCCTATGGCGTGTGTACGCACACGACCCTTTTCCCGAACCACTCTCTGCTCTCCTCTAGCAATTAATTATCTCCATTCCATATCTACCTCTTTCACATTTCGCATCACTCTCTCTATCTCTATCATCCATCCAACTCATATAGCATAAAGGGATCATTATATTCAACCCATGTAGGCTGGACCCTTAATTTTCACCCATCCTTACTTACCATCAACCTGCTAACTTAATCTAACTTTATGCTGAACTGTCTCAAATTATGTAACTCGAGGAATACCCAGGCGTCATATTATTTTTTAAGAGGTCTAGACACTATTGTATATGTATTTTCCAACAAAATCAATTTTTATTTTGCTTTTGGTATAATGGCCTTTACTTTTCCTGCCTATATACACTTTGTCAGTAATTTTTGCTATTATCTAAAAATCCATAAGAAAAATGTACAACATTCGTAGAGCGAAATGTTAGAACCAGAAAACTTTTAACTCAAATTTCAAAATACTCATAAGACCCTACAATATACAAGCTAACAAAAAAAAAAACGGTGCGGTTGATATATGGATAACCACCAAAGAACGCCAATTCACTTAATTAATTCGTAATAGAATTTTAATCATGTATTACTTTTGACTCATGAAAAGTGTTTGGTCATGCATGAGATTTGCTTTTGTAGCTCAGGATTATTCATGCTTACGCCAGTTTAAAGAAAAATTATTCACGAGCACAAAAATGCAGGCTCGCGAATTGCTCATGAATCTTTCTTTTGAAAAATTTTTTTATTATAAGCAAAACTTATCGGAACTATTTTTTAACCTCCATCCAAAACAAAGCGGGTGTTATAAGTTTGTAGTGTGTGTCTGTGTATATGTCCGTGTCCACATACAGACCAAACGGCTGGACAGATTTTTATTTAGTTTTTTCTGTTTGAAAGATAACTTGATTGAGGGGGTTCTTAGCTATTATTGAAGAAAATCTGTCGAACCGTTTAGATGATATCACATCTTCTCTTGATATATTCGGGAGTTTTTAAAATTTTTTATTTTTGTTATTAAAAAATTATAAAAATAGTTCAAAATTTTCTTATATATGTGTAAATTTTTTTACCAAAAATTTTAAATTATGTACATTTAAGAGCGTCTTTTATGCTGACGCGATTGCAACAGCAAGTTACTCTCGAGCATGTGCGATCGCTCGCTCGTGATGTAGATATATACATACCTATATTTTTAAAGCTGTAAAATGTTTACTCCTTATTTTATATGAACCCTGTTCTAATGCCAAGTTCTTGCAACTGAAATTTTGCATCATTTTATGATTTTCGTTTCTATTTTTTTTCATCTAAATAAATGTTCTTCACCAACATAATTTTATTTTCGCCACCAACTATTGTTGCTGTTTGTTACTGCTCCCGCAATTATTGTTGGAGTTGTTGGTGTGTGTGGTGTTTTTAATGTACGGCTTGCACTTCCGTTTTGGGACATTTTTTGTCTGTCTCTAGCAGTTGTAGTTTATTTTGACATTACATACTGTGACATGTTGATGGCTGGTCATTTGCTGCTTAGTTCCGTTTATATGTACTTGCAATGTTGTATGTAAGTATAAGCATGGATACTCATGCTCACACATTCACACTTGCATACATAGATAAAATATTTAATGGTGAAACAAAATTTTTAACTTACTGGTCATTTACACTTTCTAGCGCATTATGTAACACATACATACATATGTATGTAATTACAAACGTTTGCATTTACACACATGCACTCGTGTTGTAAATACTTTAGTTAGAAGTCGAAATCGTGACGAAAAATGCCACTATAGTTGATTCACACTTTCTAATTTATATCTGTGTGTGTGTGCATGGCAGGGTGTGATTGCTTGCTGAGTTATGTTGATATTTTTGTGTATGTGTGTGCATGTATGTGGTTTTTAATTTAGTCTTTATCCTGTTATAATGTCCTTGCTTTTTTTAATTGAGT
Organism: Tachina grossa; assembly: GCA_949987645.1. NCBI lineage: Eukaryota > Metazoa > Arthropoda > Insecta > Diptera > Tachinidae > Tachina > Tachina grossa. Next base: position 153,020,692 of record OX465276.1, read on the forward strand.
CAAATCGGTTGTAACAAGTGAAGAGGAAATGAAATAAAATGTAACTACAGTATGTTAAATTTTATGGTCTAATGGAATTCAACGTTTTTCATTGCGATTGAGGAGCATTTTTCTCTTTTTTTCTTCCTTCAAGAAAGTGTTATTTTATTCCATAAAAAATTGATGTTCTCCAATAGTACAAGTATTTCGAACTGAAATTAAGCCAAGCGTTGCGTTTTACAAAATTAGGCCCTAGGTAATTTTTTTTTTAAATCTTAGAGCAATTTTTTTTCGTTGACAAAATTTGAAAATTTTAGTTAATTTTAATTATTATTCGAACTCCATTTGTTTCTATATTTGTGATTTGAACGGGCTAGGGTTCGTATTGCTTTTTAAGCCAAATTACATGTGATAATTATTAATGAACAAATAACAACAAAGTCTGTTGTAAATATTCTGACTAACAACAACACATAGTTGAACGGAACAGCCAGCCGTTTTCGAAGGCCACTAAACCTTCATCATCAGCGTTCTTTTGTGTTTGGTGCATTGTGTGTGGTGTCAGTAGATGTAGATTTCTGCTTTATATACTTAGCATTATTGCAAATGGAATGTGTGAATTGTTTTGATTCATCTTATTTGAATTTGCTGAAAGCTTTTTGTAATGAAAGCTCAATTTTACCATCTCTATATTTACAACAGTCTTACCGTTGTCGTTTGTTCTTTACTAATTATGCACATGTTAGTTAATTTGCTTATTTTTGTTCTACTTAAGACAAACTTTTTTGGTTTGTTACTATTAAGTATATTTTTTATTTTTTAATTTTTGCCACAGGCCCATGGCTATTAATTTTAGTTAATTTTAATTATTATTCGAACTCCATTTGTTTCTATATTTGTGATTTGAACGGGCTAGGGTTCGTATTGCTTTTTAAGCCAAATTACATGTGATAATTATTAATGAATAAATAACAACAAAGTCTGTTGTAAATATTCTGACTAACAACACATAGTTGAACGGAACAGCCAGCCGTTTTCGAAGGCCACTAAACCTTCATCATCAGCGTTCTTTTGTGTTTTGGTCCACTGTGTGTGGTGTCAGTAGATGTAGATTTCTGCTTTATATACTTAGCATTATTGCAAATGGAATGTATGAATTGTTTTGATTCATTTTATTTCAATTTGCTGAAAGCTCAATTTTACCATCTCTATATTTACAACAGTCTTACCATTGTCGTTTGTTCTTTACTAATTATGCACATGTTAGTTAATTTGCTTATTTTTGTTTACTTAAGACAAACTTTTTTGGTTTGTTACTATAAGTATGAAAAATAATAATACGCCAACTTAACACCAGAGGCGCTGCAATGATGGTATAAGAAATAACAAAACGCACAAAAGCAGAGTTGTAAAAACATACCAAAAATTAAGAAGCTTTCTACGTCTTCCCTCTATCTACCCGTCACTCCACCATCTGGGCTTACACTATTCCTTTCTTACTTTCAAGTAGGACCTGTAATTTGGTTCCAAGTGAGCTGAAAGCTTACTTTCTCTTCTCAGCAACCTGCTAACCTAACGTAACCTATTGGAGATTTTCTGTTACAATTTTTTTCTTACATCTCATATTTCATCTTTTAGCATCAGAGTTATTTCATTATGAAATGACTCTCAGATATTGGGACTTTTTTCATTTCCGATTTCTTAAGTAATTTCATATTAACATATTTTATATTTTTAACTTCTCGCTATAGGAAGTTACTAAAATTGAGTTTTCGTCATATATCGAAGTTTTTAGGTCCTGGAAGTCGATTCTGTCTACTTTCGCGACTATGTCCGTGTGGACGTATGTATGTTTATTTGCTTGGGAGTGTGCCTGTAAACATCTGATAACTTAAGATTGGCTCAACAGATCGGAAGATGTTAAGCTCACTTAGATGCCGCAAATCGATTCGGTACCTTTCGAAAATTTTCGAAAGTAAAATTTTTACAAAACTGGTTTTTTAAGATATTTTTTACTACTAAGCCGACCGGGCTCAAAATCATCTCTTAACCTGAAGAAGGCACGTTGATTGCTGACATTTTACTAAAATCGGATGATTAGTTCAGGAGATAAGGTTGACGAAAAGTTTACAAAAAAATTTCCTAATAACTTTGAAATTCTTCGTTAAATCGATTTCACATGTTCACTGATTTTTATTGACTTAAAAAGTATATCGTAGCCTCAAATTTGATCGAAATGTGTAGCTTAGCTGGAAGTTTCAGGGATGGTTTGCAAGAGCGAGAAGGTAAGGTAAGGTGAAGAACCTGAGGTTTTTTCAACATGGTCTGGACATTTACTCACGGCGATAAAACTTTATACTCTACTGTGTTTCGTGCATTTGCTACACTTAGGGAAAATTTCCTCCAAAATCTTCCTCTCATATCTCATTATTGGGACTAATTTTATACTATTTGTTGACTTATTTCTTTAAATTCTATATCGACTTATTTAATTTTTCGAGTTCCAGTTCATTATCTGGTTAGGATTTATTTCATTAGATGTAATTTGATTTATATATATATATATATATATAGAAACGTCAATTAAAAGATTTAATTTAGCCTTTAAATATTCTCTTCTTATTACTTAGATATTTGTCATCTTTAAGAAAGCAAATACAGCACATTCATTGGCCAATTTATGGGCAACACTTTCAACATTTCATTTCTTTTTATTTGTTAGTTAAACCAAGCCAATGACTCTTATAACCACAAACCAGTGACCTTTTAAATCTTTTTTGCTATTTACTATTTAACCCCCATATTCATAAAAAAATAAAATGAATTTGAAATTCATTTTAGGAAAATTTTGTATGGAAAATTTGAAATAAAGTACATTTCAAATTCGTTTCAAATTTTATGAATATGGGGGTAAATTTTTACTAAATTTTTGTATCGAAAGCAGAACATTGAAGCCAAATGGTAAAATAAAAATCACAAAATTTTAATATAACAACAATAGGACGATTATTAAATGATTTTAAGTCCAACAACCATCTAGAGACCTTTTATATCGAAAGGGGTCATTAAATTTTAAACTGTTGCCATAAACTTGATAGCATTTGGTTTTTTGAAACAGGCCAGACAAACAGACCGACAGACAGAGAGACTCTACGTTTCAGTTCATTTTAAGCCAACAAATTTGCAAAAGCCAATTAATTGTAATTAAAACTGTTAACCGCCAAAAAAAAAGGGTCCGTTAACATTAAACAATTAACGAAATAAAAAGGTTGATTAAGACATACAATGAAGAGATTGAGAAAAGTACTCGGAAAAGATGTGGAAATGATTTTTTTCTACTGAAAGTAAGAGTAGAAGAAATTATCAAAAGGCATCGATTTGCATTATTTAATAATTTTGTAATTTTCTGGTTATTGTTGTAACAAATTCAAATACTTGTTGTAACAAATTTCAAATACTTTGAAATTTTAATAGGCACTGCGATGACAGCAAAGCGGAAATACCAACTATTAGATATGGGTGAAGGAAATGAAAGACTTAACATCAAAAACCCAGGACTACCAGCCAGGTAGTCTACTAGTAAGAACTTCCGAACTTTGACAGTTTATAGCGTTCATAATATTGAAGGTTTACCTATCGTATTGGATGTCATTTATTCACTCTGTTTTAGCAAATCCCAGCAAATGGATATAGGGTTCAACAACACTTACAAAGGATGAAATTTTGCTTTTAAAATCGATACTCTCCATATGCCTCTACCATCCTGCGATCGTCATAATCATTCTACTTAGAGGACTCTGCGATGCATAAATTTGAGTCGACTTGCTCAGTAAACAACCAACCAACACCCATATGTCGAAGAAATATTGGACCTGCTGACAACATCCCCGCTGTTCGTTAAATTTTGCGGAAGAATCCCACGCAGACAATTTCGCGTCGCTCACAGGAAATCTTCCTTTCAAAGACCAAAACCTCGTGACTTAATTCTGATCCCGTACAAAATTTAATTCACCCAGTAGCTAAAAGCAAACGACATTAGACAACGACATGTGTTCGCTGAATGGCCCCTGGAGCAGTTGGAAACCTTATTTTTATCGAAAATCATCTTCAGCAATGAATGCATCGATACGTCAACAATCAGGCTGTCGGATTCGGCACGAAATCAATCCACATGTGATCCAAAAGCGTCCAATGCATCACGAAAAAGTCACTGTTTGTGGTGGATTTGGGCTTGGTGGTGTCATCTACCTATATTTCTTTGAAGACGACATTGACCAGGCAATCATCATCAATGGTAAGCGCTATAGATCGGTGATTGCCAACTGATTTTAAACATAATTCGATGATATAACATGTGGTTTCAAATAGATGGCATTACGTGAAACACTGCCACATTGTACTTTTTCACGCGCGATTTGAGAGCCTGGTTATCTACCGTGGAGGTAATGCAAACTAACCACTGACTTCTTTGGATTTGACTCTGTTAGACTATTTCTGATGGGAATTTTCTTGAGTCGTAGGTCTGTACAATTAAATCCACAGTGGCCCTCAAAGCCTACCTAACTCATGATATCTATCAAATTCAGCCGGATTTAGGCACCACAATCATGGATGGGCGCCACCCAGCGAAGACGAGCTGAACCCTTTAACTATGTCAAATATCGAAGAATGATTATATCTCAGACACAAACTTTATTTTATTTTAGTTTCAAGTTAGGAAACGCTTAATGAAAGACCCTTTACTATTATTTCTGAACTTACAATTCGGATTTCTGTGCATTAAAATTTAAATAAGTAGAGAGAAAAAAATCCTCACTTCATTTCAATCTGAGGTCTCCTGGCTGACTGATTGTCCACAAAATTTCTCCATACACAATAAATATGTACATGTTTAAACACTCATACTATAAAAATCCCGCTTAATGTTGGTGGCCTGGTTAGCGACTGGCTCGTGTATTGTGTCTGCAACATCCAGCATTAAAATGCTATTTTCAATTTGTTGGCTATTTTATTGTTAAGATTTTAATAAAACGTATCTAGTTTATTTTCTCCATTTCGAGTCGTTTTTTCCCAACATTTTTCTTCAGTTTCTGTTGCTTGCAACTGTCACTGTTGTTGCCTTGTTTCCTCTACGGCATTACGGTCATTGTGAGGCCATTAACATATCTACGGCAATAACGTTGTGTTATTGTATTGGTAGCTTTGGTCTGAGAATGAATTTTAAATGAAATAAAAATGGAAAAAAAGAAAACGAAATAAATACGAAGCGGTAATAAGGAAATCTTAATAAAGTTAAATAACTTTTATGGACATAGAAGAAATGTGGAAAAGCATAAAATAAAAAAAACGAAAAAGGAATAATAACTTAGAGACAAAAAAGCAGGTTAAAGCACGATGTAAATATGATATTAAAAGTTAAGTAGAATTAAAGGAATTGTCGTTGCATTTAGCTGTTTAAAATTTAACGAGACACTTAAGAGAACAGAAAATAAAAGGTAATATGGTTTTTGTGTGAACTGAAGCAAAGTTAAACAGGCTTAGAAACAGAAATAATGTAAAATCAGGAATTTATTTGAAATTTTTTTTTGTGGTTTCGAAAATTTATTTGAAGTTCGAAAAATAATCTGAACTAAATTTTTTTAATAAAAATATTTGTAAAAAAAAGTCTGGCATTAAATAATAACAAATAAATAATACATTTAATTTTAATTAAAAAATAATAATATAATGTAATGTAAAAAAATAATGTTTGATATACATATATATATTTTTTTATGCCCCTATCACGGTTTTCAACTTTTAAAATAGTTTTGTTGGGATTGATAAATTTTGCATTGCCATTCTCCACTAAGTTAGCAGTTGACTTTTCAGTTGTGTTTTGGTACTGTAATTTACAACTATGCGTAAGATTGGTTGAGAAAAGCGTTGAGTATACACAACTGCTTTTTAGTAGTTGGGTTTTTCTAGTTAAATGTTGGTGCGATATAAAAAGCAGAAAAAATGAAAAAATCGTAATTAGAAATTTTTGTTATGCTCAATAACAATATTTTTTAACAATTAAATTTAAAGAATTCGCTCCCTATTTTGATTATTCCTTTCCTTGCATTGGGTAGTTCAAGAGGGTTGGAATCATCACGAATTTTTCTTCTGATACGTAGCACATCTATAATTGCGACTTCGTTTTCATTGTCATTAAATAAATCTATACATATTTGTGTCCATTTGGTATGATTTCTTTGAACTAAAACAAAAAATTATACTTTTTCTAAAACTTTGATTTTTTTCTGTCAAACTTGATATATAAAGTTGGCAACGCGATGACAATTTCACATAAAATGCAGTTTTGGTTCATAATACATACACAGTTTGGCCGTGTGTAAGTTTGGTCTACTCTTAGACGACCAAACTGAATTCAGTTGAGAACCGTGATAGGGGCATTAATTGAAATTTTTTAGAAGTAAGACTTTTAACATTAACATCAAAATCCATAAAAACAATTCGAAAGTGTCTTTAAATTTTTTTTATATTTAATAATATTGTAGCTCAATTCACAACCTTGTGCAAATGGTCTTGCATCGTAGCATGTGCAAAATGGTAAAGTATATTGGTACTCACCACTTAACAGTTGTTAGTGGTGAGTATCAATATGCTTACCATTTTGCACATGCTACGATGCAAGACCATTTGCACAAGTTTGTGAATTGAGGCTTGTATATACATACATGGCTCTAAAACAAATTTCAGTGCTTCAGTAGTTTTGAGATGTTTTTTCTTGAACTCATACATTTCGAACATAGTTTCCAAGTTGAAATATTCTTAAAAAAATAAAACTTTCTACACTTTCATATATATTAAAACCTTGGAATATTTTTATAAGTTAGTTTAATTGCTTCGAATATTTTTCGTATGCCTATTAGAAGCTTAAATTTTTTCAGGAACTTCGCAATATTTTCGAACATAAAAATTACTGAGTATATAAAGTATGTTCGCTCTATTTGAAAAAAGTGTTTGAAGATAAATTTTTTCGAGGTTTGGAAAACTGATTTCGAAATAAAAAAATTGCACTTTGGGTTATATGCCAAAACTTTGAAAATATATACTGAACTTAGCTGAATTGCTTCGAATATTTTTTCGAATCTCTATTTTTTTTTCAAAGTTGTCGTTATATATTCAAATTTAAACAAATCAGGAATAGTTTTACTTTCTTTGTTTATTCGAGTGCCATTGTCCCCTGATTTCTAGTCTGATTGTATGGGTACGATTCACACAATTCACGTCAAAATAAATATAATTTGTAATTGTTTGTTGTATATTTTTTAATAGATTTGAGTTTTCTAAAGGTTCGAAAATTTGATTTTGCAGTTCGTAATGCACCTTAAATAGCTTAAGAAAAATACATCACTAATAGTCTTATCCGTTCCACTCTTTTACGAGTATTATTCTTTCCTTTAATTTTTCATTATTCCTTTTTTAATTTTGCATGCAGCAGAGAAAGAAAAGCTTTGGACTAAAATATAAAAGAGGAAATGCGCACATGCACACATATAAATATATAAATATAACATTACTTCCGCTAAATTGGTGTTGACTGTGGTCGTTGTGACGGCATGGCTCTATACATAATGACACTCTGGTTACTATGTATACATCTGTTGATGGGACAGAAGGGGTGTTTAAAAAAATGTATAATAAATAATCCAATAGGACTGCCTGCCATTAACTGTATGTTAGCCTGAAAATGTTGTTCCCAATTTTATGCTGCAAATTATAATTTGCCTGCCTGCCTGAGTGGCTGTTTGCTTGTTTATTTTGCATAAATGTCCTTGTGGCTGTGTGAATGTTTTTTATTTATGCATATTGCCATTCTTTGTTCCATTTACAATGAATGAAATATTCGTGACAATCTAAATCTGGGTTGAAGCCATAATGATTTACTTCAGTTTTAAATGGAGCACAGAATTGATTGTAATTTAATTTTAGCGATGAAGTGCGATTTTAACTTTTAAAACAAACCGAAAGTTTACCTTAAGTGGTTAAAAAATATGTCTACTTGCAATTTACTGATATTGCATAACATAATTATTTAATTAAAGAGATAAATTAATAAAAAAAAATTTAGAATACAAAAAATTCCGATGATATTTTATTTATTTTTCAGTTCAAATATCATCGGAGTTTTTCTGAGTTCAAATTTTTCCGTTAAGGTACCACCGGTATTTAAATGTACAATTTAGATTGTAGTGCAAGTTTACTTCAAGTGGTTTAAAAATATGTCTAATTTAATTTAATTTGTTTCGGTTTAGAAAATTTATACAGAAAATTTTGTAAAAGCGTTACTACAGGGTGGGCCAAAAGAAACCAAGGGGTGTAAAAGTTTAATAACTTTTTTGTTTATTAATTTTTTTTATTTTTTCTTTCAGATTATATAGACAACACTTGGAGAATTTATAATGGAGAGGTTCACAACTGAACAGAGAACCAGAACAATAGAATTTTATTATTTAAACCAGAGATCAATTATTTTAAGCTCATTTTCATTTGAATGGCTTTGTTAATAAGCAGAACTGTAGGTTCTGGGGTTCTCAAAATCCAAGAGCCATTCATCAACGCCAATTGCACCCCATCAGGTGTACAGTATGGTGTGGGATCACATCTGAAAATGTCATTGGGCCCTACTTCTTCGAGAATGAAGATGGAAGTGCTGTAACCGTAAATGGAGAGCGGTATCGGTTTATGATAGAAAATTTTTTACGTCCTGCTCTTGAAAACAGACCTGGTATGTGGTTTCAGCAGGACGGAGCCACTGCCCATACTGCCCGAGACACAATGGCACTTTTAAGTCAAATTTTTGGAGAGCGAATAATTTCTCGAAATTCGGAAATTATTTGGCCAGCGCGATCGCCAGATTTGACAGCACCCGACTATTTTCTTTGGGGTTTTTTGAAGGAGCGAGTGTATGTGAACAAGCCAGAGACAATCCTTGAACTCAAGGCAAACATTGTTGCAGAAATTCGAACGCTACAGCCACAAGTTTTGAAAAATGCTCTAAAAAGAGCCCATCAGTGCGAAGCTGAAAACGGTGGTCATTTAAGAGACATCATTTTTCATACTCAGTGTAAAAAAATTTCCATTTTGTATATTATATAATCTGAAAGAAAAAATAAAAAAAGTTAATAAACAAAAAAATTATTAAACTTTTACACCCCTTGGTTTTTTTTGGCCCACCCTGTAGTTGGGCGGTAGGGTATAAAAACTCCGAAAAAGCGTTACATATTTGAATAAGTTTACTACATAATATTTTTGTAGTCTTCCTTAAAATTATTTTCAGAGTTAAAATGCTTTGCAGGAATTCATTTGGTGTTCAAATATTTATTTAAACAAATTTCGTAGATAAATATTTTGTTTTGGAAAATTTTTCGGAGATAATTTTTTTTTTTTTTTTTGCTAAAATATCATAAATTTTTATTTAAAAAAATATTATTGGAATTTAAATAGATATTTGAAATTCATACGGCTTCTACTTGAAAATTATTTCAGTACAGTAAAAAATAAAAAAATATAAAAATTAATGAAGAAGAAGTTTTAAATTTTTAAATTTGTAATTGTGAAAAAATATAAATTTGACAGTTGAATGAAAATCTTTCAATTCAGTTTATGAAGTGTGTGGCAAAGAATCAATTCAATTGAAAGACTCAATTCACGATTGAATTGAAACGTGTATGGGGTGCTTAATAAGTCAAATACATTTTTTTAAAGGAATATTTTATTTAAGAAGTTAAAATTTTGAGTTATAATATTTATGTAAAAAATTTTCAAGAGATAAATTTTGCTTTATAAAAATTTTTGGAGCTAAAATTTTTCAGTTGGAATATCATCATAACCTCTTCGTAGTTAGAATTTTTTGTATGAAAATATCACTGGAACTTAAATGGATATTTGAAATTTATAAGACCTTTCCTTGGCAATTTTTTCCGTGCAGCAATAAATCCCATGAATTTTTTCTAAAAATTTAACATTTTATTCACAGAGTTAAATTTTTTTGAAATAAAAATTTTTTGGAAGTAAAAATTTTATTTTTGAAAAATTTTCGAGGCTACAGACTTTCTGTTAAAATATCATCAGAAGTTTTTCGGCGTTAGAAATTTTTATACTAATGTATTAGTAAAACTTTTTTGGAAATTTTATCAGCGAAATATATAATAACTTGTGCTGCATCAGAAACTTATACCTTCTATCTAAAGGCTATGGGGTTATTGTATTTAGAATAATCGCTGTTTTAAAGCTGTCAAGCATTTAGTTAAGCTAGTTAATTTTAGTTAAGCTAGTTTATTAAGTAACTCTAGGTAAATAAAAGTTTTTTTTTTGCTAAGAAATTATTTTCACTCCATGGCAGATATTTCTTATTTAAGTGGACCGACCTTTTTTAAAGTAGAAAATTAAAAAAATTGAGAAAGAAAAAACAAAAAGGAAACCACTAAATCATTCATTCTTTATAATTTAATATTTGCATTAAATTTTTAAATAAATCAAGATCCTAATAAGGACCCTAAAAAACCCACACATAAAATTAAATTCAAACCATCATTTATTTCCTCCCTAAAATCCTTAAGAACTTAACAAAAATGTTCAGCCTTCTGTCATGTTACTTCCTTCTGCCACCATTGTTATGCTCTTAACTCAATCAAACAATATTGCCATGTTACATTATGCAAGGGAATTCATTTAAAATTAACCATAACCATGAAAATCTGTTTTCTTTTATATAATTGCTTCATCATCATCGTCGGCATTATCATTGTTAATCAGCAATCCAGTCAACACAATATTTTTTTTTGATTGCCTGCCATCAATCTGAACGTCAAATTCAAAACCAGAACCAATTATTTAAAGATATTTGGCATAAGGAATTTGCTTACAGCCCAAACGCTTCTAGAGTTGTTAATATAATGAAATAAAATCAAATTTTGTTTTATTTAACAACAAATGGAATACATTAAATTGTTTTTCTAAGGGCATATTTTTTGTATTATAAAAAATAAGGAAAGTATGGTAAATAAAATTAGCATTTATTCAAAAGTTTTAAAATAAAACCAAGATAAAATTGGATGGTTGTAAGAAATGTAGATAATTTATTTCAATATTTTATTTTTATTTAACGCGTGTCCAAATGAATGCGAATTTAAAAAAAAATGGGGACATTAATAAAATATATAATTAAAACAAAATTCCAGTCCCGTGAATTTCAAATGCTTCCTGTAGTTAGTACAGCAACTAGGTTAAACTTCTACTACTGGAGCTGAACTCAATAAATGCACAAAATTAACTTACGATATTTCTCGAAAAGAAGAGACTATTATATCTAAACCCATATTTCCACAATCCAGTCGGTTGACTGGAGTAGAAAATTTGTATGAAAGGCACTAATTAATAATTTATGGAGTGACTTCCATACAAATATGCTTGAAGTGAATTACCATTTTAAAAAATTTTTACGTAAACTAAATTTTACTTCATTTTTGCTACATAACTTTTTCCAATAGGGCAATGAAATATTTATATTTATACAATTGTATGTATATAAAAAGTTAAAAAAAATAAAAAACTTTTCGACTTTTTCGGAGTTAAAATATTTTCATAAACACTTTTTTAGAGTTAAAATTTTTCGCTAGAACGTATCCATAGAATGTTTGGGTCACATTATTACATATTTAAAACGTGTTTACAGAAGTTTCTTTCAATAGAAAGTTATGAGTACATCATTACACATTTGAAATTTTTCACAGTTAAGGTATTTCCGTAGAAAATTTTTTCGGAATTGACAATTTTACTAAAACTTATCTATTAAAAGTCTGAAGCACACAGTTTCCCATTTGAAATTTGCTTACAGCTATTTCTCGGTATTAAAATATTTCCATAAACGCGTTTTTCGGCTTACCCTTCTATTTAAAAAGTATGGAGTACATTATGTTTTCACATTTGAAGTTATTTATATTAGTGTTTTCGGAGTTAACGTATTTTTATATAAATTTTTCGGAGTTAATTTTTCTTATAAAACTTATCTTAAGATAGTTTGGAGCATATTATTTTCCATTTTCTAGAAAAGTTTTTTCGGAGTCAAAATATTTCTTTAAAAACTTTTTTCGGAATTAAAATTTTTGGCTAAAATTTTGTCTATGGAAAGTTTGGAGTGTTAAATATTTTTTAATAAGGCTTTGAACATTTCTGTGAACAGTTCTTAAAAGTTAAAATTTTCAGCTTAAAATTTATCGGTAGAACCTTTGAATCTAGAGTTTTTCAACCGTTTTAGGATTGTAATATTTTCAGTCAAGTGTTTCGGAGTAAATAGTATATTTACTTAGAAACTATTTTACATTTAGCACTTTCTTATGTACATATTCTCGTAGTTAAAAGTTTTCCATATAAATTTTTTCTGATGTTTTTAAAACTTTTTCAGAGTTAACATTTTCTGCTAAAACGCATTCGAAACTTAGGGCCGGTTAATCAATGTCGATAACGTTCAAAAAAATTTGTTTTATTTTGAATGTAACTGTACATACGTCCAGTGTTTTTGATACCGATAAACCGGCCCTTGAAGTTTTAATTAAGACTTGTTTTTAACTAAAATTTCTGTAAATATGTACAGCACTAAAATAAATATTCCGAATTTTAAATTTTGTTAATGTTTTCGTTGAGATTTTGTCGCGTTTTAAATTTTTTTCCGGTCATTTTTCGGAATAAAACTCGTCGTATGGAATTTTTCGAAGCCAAAATTAGTCTATATTAACTCTATCAGAATTAAAATATTTTTATATAAATTTGTTCCTTTTATGTCTCTTTCTCTTTTGCTAATAAAAGAAATGAAATTACTTTGAACTAAATACAGTTTCTTGCCTTAATTAAATTAAACAGAAAGGAGATTGGATAATAATATTTTGTATTTAGCCTGGGGGCTGTGCTTCTTTGAAACTGTATCATGAAATTAAATAAAAAACTAGAAATTGAGCTTATTCTAAAATCACAACAAATTTTAAACATGAAGTGTAATTCATTGAAGCGTAATTCTAAAAAATATTTTTTTAAGATTCATTAGCATTGCTGATACTCTAGGCGCCATGAATATTTCTTTTTTGATATTTACATACAGGTATTTAGCCTAAAAGCATACAATATGTTCCACGAAATCATGTCAAAACCATAAAAGTTACAACCTAAAAGCCAAGTCTTGTGAATAATAAAAAAGTTCATTAAATTGCTAATCAAGTACATACTTAAATGGCTAAAGTATAATGGCAAACATGCAAAAAAATGCTTCAACAGATAATGCCTTAATAAAATTTTTAGAAGAATTAAATTTTTTTTTAGTTTTAAATTAAAGAACGTGATTAATTGATTGAAACTCTACCATTACCAAAGAGTAAATACGAAAAACTTTAACGTAAATAAGCCTTTACTAACTCCAAAAAAAGGTATGCAGAGATTTTGATATTTAAAAAAATTCATCAAAACGTGAAATTATTATAAGTAAGATTGTAGTTGAAATTAAGAACTAAATTTTTTACTTTAACTCCGAAAAACTAGGAACTCCGATAAACATTACGACTATGAAAAAACTGGTTATATAAAAAACTCAAAGGTTGTTTATTTAGGCACTGGTAAAAACTTGAAAAAATCAGGAGATTTAAGGCCGAATATAAACTACAAAAAGGTTTTCACGGAAAAAATTTCTCCGAAATTTTTAGTTTGTAAGACCTTTATTCACCCTGAAAGAAGAACGTGATTAATAAAAAAAAATTACCGCAGCTACGATAAGCGAAAAGAAAATACTACAATAAACTTTAAGGTGAACAAGTTTTTGCTAATTCCGAAAAAAAAATAAAAATGCACAAAAATTTAGTCCACAAAATTTAATCAAGAATTAATAAAAATATTGTGAGCAAGGCTGTAATTGAAAGTGAGAACTAATATTTTTCTCTTAATAATTTTACTTTCTCTCCGAAAAATTGAGGACTCCAATAAACCTTTAAACAACTCCGAAAAAATGCATATACATATAACAAACCTCCAACTTATTTATTTACCCACTGATAAAATGTTAGAAAAAGTGTGACCTTGAAAGCGCCATATAAACTCCGAAAAGGTTTCCATGAAAATGCACTCCGAAAAAACGTTTAACCTTAAACACTTGGACCTAGAAACTAACTGCAGTTACTCCGAATAAAATTTACTGAAAAACTTTAGCTCCGAAAAAAGTAGCCTACATATTTACATATAAGTTTACGTCTGAAAAAAATTGGCAGCGTCTTTAGCTTAAGAATTCTTCAAATTTGTAAAGTTTTGCAAGGTTCAACAAATTTACTGTTCAAGTTTAAATAATTCTTTTTTTTTAATCTAAATAAATACAATAACAGACATTTCAAAAATAAAACTAGCAACAAAACTAACAAAGCAATTAGCAAGAGAAAATTAAAACATTTAATTTGCATAAAATTATTTTCATCCTTAATTAACAGCAAAAACTAACAAACAAATGAAACGCAACAACAAAACTACAAAAAGGGAAATGAAATTCAAATTAATACACACCAACACACATATCCATACATACACACTTCCATACATACATATGACAAATAAACTATTTTGCATGCATAGAATGTTAGGAATGATATTTTCATTTCTGTGTTTTTTTTTGCAAGGATTTATTTCAATTCGGTGGGTGTTGGGATTGGAAAAAGTGATTTTTAGAAAAGGCTTTAGGAGTTAAGAAATGAGATAAAGAGTTGAAGCTGTTTCAATGTTCTTTTGTATCATTTATTTATTTTTATTACAATTTTTATGATTTTTATAACTCACGCTGTCCATAGCGATAATAATTACCAACAGCTTCAGGCTTATGGTAACCCGTATGTTTTCTGACATCAAAACTACATCATAGGTGTCACTGGCACTGGTGTCCGGTACCAGTGCCGCCTATTTCGCTATCATATGTTCCAGTGCCAACAGTTCCACTGCTACCTGTTCCCGTACTAATGGCCGTACCACTATCGCCTATTTCACTGTCCAAAATTTCACTACCATGTATTCCACTACCACCAGTTTCACTACTAGCTGTTTCGCTAACAGCTGTTCCAGTGCCGACTGTTTCATTAGAACTTGCAACAGCATCAACTGCTTTCTTACAATCTGTTTCAGTGTCACCTATTTCAATACCGATTGCTTCATCTCTTCCTCTTTCAGTAGCAAGTTTTATACAACCCTGCGTTCGAGTAGAGCGTGTTTTATTAACACCAGTTGCAACACCACCTGTTATAGTACCACCTGCTCTAGTGCTGCTGGTTCCAATACCGCCTTCTATGATACCTCCTGCTTCAGTGACTTCTGCTGCAGCAACAGAATTTCTAACAATGCCACCTGCAACAATATTGACTGCAACAGCGCCGTTAATATCAGTTCCCACAACAGCATCATTAACAGATGTTACTGCAATAATCCTTACGTTAGCTGCTAATGAGCCAGGGGGTCCAAAAAGACCTGTTGGACCAGCAGGACCTTCGGCACCACGCGTTCCTACGATTCCCTGAGGAATTCCTCTTGAACCTGGAGTTCCAGGTGGACCCATAAGACCACTTTTACCAGCTCTACCAGGTGTCCCAACAGGACCTCTATTGCCACGTACGCCTTCTCTACCCTCAGCGCCACAATCACCAACTTCTCCCTTGAGTCCACGAAGACCGATGGGACCTGACGGACCAGCTGGACCAATCTGGAAAACGAATTGCAGGCGCGACCAAGTAAGGTCACAAAAACCTTTATAATTAAATAAAAATTAAACAATGCTTTCAGTTTGCAAATTAATTTTCGACTTCAATTCAATACAATATCAAAAAATCGTCAATTGTAGCCTTTAATAGTGGGCAAAATTCAGCCGACAATTTCTTACTATTGTAATGTTTGAAAAAAGGTAGGGAATTTCTAACTTACCAAATAGAATTATTAAAGCCAACTTCATTAGTTTTTTTATAACTAACTTAGATTTGAGTAAGAAACTACAATATATAGGCATCTGATTCCTGAAGTTTTTATTTATTATACACAATTTTTATAGCTCTCAGTCTCTCAAATTTTAAAATTTATTTATTTTTTGGGAATAACTTCAAACTAAGAGGTACAGATTTTTAAACTAAATTAAAATGATTTGTTGGCCTTAAGTGCGTGAGTGTGAGTAAAGAAATACCTAGTTGATTTCCTGGCTGTCTTTAAAAGTGAGATAATTTTCTTTTGAAAATCATCTTTCAAAAAATAATAATTCAACAGCCAAGATGACAATAAAACTTCTCCTGAACCAACAAATTTAAAAAAAATTATACATATATATCACTTATTTTATTGATAATCTTTTTTTAATGAAATGTGATTTCAAACTTTAATATGTTTCTCTTTGAATTTCATTTCATAACCAAACAAAATAGAGCTTCTAGCAAAATTTCAAATAATGTCTCCTATTTCTCTCACAGTTTTTATTTTTCGTTGAATTTTTCAAACATTCTAAATTATATAAAAAAGTAAGGTATATGTCGCCATCGAATCCTAGACGAGTTTGTTATTAGCCCGTGTTTGAAGCCACTGTAGTAGTGGTTGTTGTAGTAGTTGGTGCACTAGTTGTTGTAGTAGTTGTTGTGGCAGGCACTGCAGGCGCTGCAGGGCCACGAGTTCCAAAGGGTCCTCTAGGACCAGCAGGACCCTCTGGACCACGTTCGCCATCATAGCCACGTGGACCTCTCAAGCCGGGGGCACCGGGAGGACCAAGAAGACCAGGTTGTCCAGTTTTGCCACGTCTACCAGTAGAACCTGTAGGACCAGGAACTCCCTGCCTACCCTCATCACCACGATCACCCACTTCGCCCTTGGCTCCAGGAGCTCCAGTAGGTCCTGGAGCACCTGGCGGTCCGGGAGGTCCTATCTGCACAAACTGGCACCAAGTTAAGGTCAAACAGCAAACTCCTTTTGAAATAAAAAATTAGTATTTTTCAAAACTTTTTTTTTAAATAAAATTCACCAAATAAAAACACAAACGCCAACTTCGTCATATCTGCCAAAACTGACTTCACTTCCAGTTTAAAGCGCAATTTATACAGACTTTAATTTTTAGCACATTTCTTTGTTATTTTAAAAGATCATTATCGATAAACATTAAATGAATTTGATGAGTTTGCAAATTAAAGAAAGGTTTTAGCGTTTGAACTCAATTCGTTTAATTCAAAGATAAAGATCTTTCATTTGATATGTTATTAAGAATCGCAAATAGAATTGAAAAGGTATAAAAACTGTTAGAAGAATAGCAAAAATTTATAGTTAAGTTAAAAATTTCGCAATGAACACAATAAAATCATTTTTAGTTCTTTTGGGTAAATATTTAAATTTTCATATAAATTTCTTGGCAAACAAAAATAAAGATTTTCAGGTCTTTTAAGTATTTTAATTAGTGTAACAGCCAAACGCTATAGGGATCGTGATGAAGCGAGAGGTTTGTTAGGGCAGCATCAGCAGCCTTCCCTTATACTGCCGCAAAGCCAATGTATTTGTCAACCAGGACCTCCTGGTCCCCCAGGTCAAAGTGGCTTGCCAGGTGTGCAGGGTGCTAAGGGTGATAAGGGTCCTGAAGGTTTACCGGGACGCCCTGGTCCTGCGGGACCTCCTGGCCAAAGAGGTGCTGCCGGAAGGTCTGGTATACCAGGACCTATAGGTCCGCCAGGACGCCGCGGCCGTCGTGGTTATCCAGGTGAAAGAGGCCCAACTGGACCGCCCGGTCCAATAGGTCCTATTGGGCCACCAGGACCACCAGGATCTGCCACCGCCACCGGTCGTTCTTTGAATGATGGTGTTAGCTTAAATTTACCTGACTATGATGCAAATGTTGATCCCAATGCTTTCAGCTCTGACGAGGAAGAAGCCGATGATGAAGAAGACTATGATGATGATTATCGTAAAAGGAAATAATTTTAGATGCACAGAATCAATGCCATATGATTAAATAAAAATTGTCTGCAATCATAAATTTTTTTATTTCATGTTTCAATTTAATTTTCGTAATTTGCGTTAAATATCACTTTATTTCAATAGCGCACACATCATTGATTCTTCTATTCATAACACCG
This sequence comes from Tachina grossa, assembly GCA_949987645.1. Lineage (NCBI taxonomy): Eukaryota > Metazoa > Arthropoda > Insecta > Diptera > Tachinidae > Tachina > Tachina grossa. Next base: position 153,038,826 of record OX465276.1, read on the forward strand.
TGCAGTCAGTAGTCTTTTTTTTTGTAGCTGTTCAAAAAGTACTTAAATATCCAATCGATTATTGTATATTTTTTTGTTGTTGTTATTTTGCTGTTTTTATGTTGCAACTTATTTTACATGCAGCTTACAAGCACATCCTGTTGTAACAAGTGTTTTAAACGAGTCATATCCTATATGGATTCTCACACAAGCTTTAAATAGACGGATACAATAAACGGAGCACCAAACTGTTGTATGAAAGCAAAAAAAGAATATAAAATTAAACATAAATTGAAAGATGACGTCACACTTTGAACGTGCGCCAAAAATAACAACGATTTTTACCCTTTATTTAATACGGCTTTTGGAAGTTCTTTCTTTGTTGCTATCATCACTGCCATAGTTGTTAGTAGGCCAATAGTCGAATTTATTGCTACGTGTTTGTTGTTACATCCAATGGTTAAAGACTGAATCATTACACTTACGTATGTGGTCATATCGTCGCTGTTTTAACTAACTGACCTAACTGACATTTTTTTGAAAAATGAGTTAAGTCCTCTACTAGACTTTATAAGTCATAATACACATTGTCTACAATTTTCATGACTGTGAGCATTACTTTTGTGCATATATAAGTAAAAAGATTTCTGACGTAAGAATGAATGTATAAAACAACCATAAAAACTGCTCTCCTGTTAAATTATTAAAATGTTAGTTAGGTCAGTTAGTTAAAACAGCGACGATATATACTCGCATGTGTGTTTAAATTAAAGAGTGATTTTCATGAATATAAATACTTAACTTTCATAAAAAAATTTAAAAATTTTCGAAAAAGTAAAAAATAAATTTAATTTAATTTTTGCTCCGAAAATTTTGAAATCGAAAAATTCAGCTCCAAAAAATTTGTACCTGAAAAGTTTTACTCCAAAAAATTCATTAGAAATTTAAAACTGGCTAGTTTTACTCCGAAAAATGTTTTCCAATTATTTTGACCTACAAAACTTTGCATGTACAATGTACGTATTGTGAATGGCGTCGTCGACGTCACATTAAGACGACACCAAAAATTGTCACTTGTCTACTCTTTGTCGACAAAAATTTACTACTACTAACATGCTCCATTAATTTACAAAGCCTTAGAGATTATTAAGAGATTCTCAATAAGATCGAATTTTCGCCGATAAAGAGTATACAAGTGACAAAATTTACTGTCGTCTTGATGTGACGTCGGCGACGCCATTCGCAATAAGGGGGATTTTCAGCTAAAAAATTTTAAACTGAAATGTTTAACTGAACAAATTTACACCTAAATAATTTAAACATTGAAAACATTTGCTGCGAAAAAAAAGTTCAACAAATTTTGCTATACCAAACTTCGTTGTAAATATTTTGTGTATAAAGTTTTAAAATTTTTTCTAAAATTAATATTTCGGAGGAAAGATTATTTTATGGGTAACTAAAATTTTACTTGAAAACAAGCAAATTAAGAACTTGTTAAAAAATTCAAAAGTAAAATTAATGGCAAATAAATTTTCGGACCAAATTTTTTTAAACATGATTTTTCGAAATAAATGTTTTTTAGGAATAATGAAAATTTTATTAGAAATTTTGTTAAATTTTCTTTACGACTACTTAAAAAATTTTACATACATATATTTTTATAATTGTTTTTCTCTTAAGGCTATACAATATTTGGACTATTTGGAGTGTATATACGTAAAATGTTACATGAAAAATTGCATAGTAACAACTTCTTCAACACAGAAAAAAAGCAAAAGCAAAAATTTTTCGGATTAAATTTTTTAAAATTTAATTTTTCGGAATAATTTTTTTAAATAACTTACAGCCTGATTTATAAAAATTATTAAGGCTCCATAAAGGCTTTTTAAAAAAAAAATTTGTATGAAATTTTGTTTTAAAAAGCCTTAATAAAGCCTTAATAAGTTTTATAAATAAGGCTGTTAAATTTGATAAGATAATTTTTAAGTTTTCTTTAGGGGTAGTTAAAAATCTCTTAGAAAATTTGTAGAGTATACAACATTAGGACTCCGAAAAAGTGTATCGAGAAGGAATTTTATTAAGGCATTAACATATCTTAAGGGAAAAAAGTTAGTAAAAAAGACATTGTACCATAAAATATATCAATGTCAAAGAATTTGTTTATTAAATAAGTTCATTAGGAAATATTTTCTATTAAAAAAATTTTAATGACGCTAAAAAATTTTTATATAATATCGTCATGTTTTTTATAAGAGCTTCTTTTAAATTTTTCTGAGGAACACTTGATTAAAAATCACTTATAAACACTGGTCTCCAAAAAAAAATAAATAAAAAATATTTAAGGAGATTTCATAATGAGAAAACAACTTTCGAAAAAAATATTTATTGTTTATTTTTAGAGCGGGTACATGAGCTGAGCACTAATAGTCCTGGTTCCGTTTCAATCGGACCTTTTTGATCAGTCATTGTTTTGCTGGTGGGTATCAGAGTTGTTCATTGAGCCCTGTGCCACTATCAGCTTTTGCTGTAGACTTTTTGAAATTAAATAAAATTAAAAAGAAAAATCTCGTGATTTCATTTCTCTTACTTTTACTTTCAGACGTTTACGCATGTCCTAATATTTCTTAAATTTTGCATTAGTTATTAGTGGAATTTTTAGCCTCATGAGTTATATAAAATTTAGGAAATTTTGTTTTGAACATAGAATCATTTTTCGTTAAGTTCAACTAAAATTATGAAACTGGCTTTAATGACAGAAAATAAAAACTTTTTGATTTATGGTCCTTTTCTAAAATGCCTTAAATTTTCAAACATTTGTCACAGGGTATATCCTAAAGGGACTCTCATATCTCACTACTTAATACGTATTTATTTCGTACTGCCCTCTTTTATTAGCTACTGATCTTATATTTAATGAAAACTTATTTTGTACGAACAAAAGCGTTTGTGTTCTTGTAATTTTTTTATGTTAGTCTGCGTAAATTTAATCATCAACAGGTTCAATCATCAACAGTTCATCAAGCGATAATGCCCCTTTAATTAGGTGCCGATCAAAATTGATTAACTTTCATCAGCCTTTTTACAGACACCAACATGCACGCACCACAAATACGTGCTCATATTTACTTACATATTAACATAGGCACATAAGCACATGAACGCCTAAAAGTATGCAGCACTCAGGTATTTCATATAAACCCTTGAACACACTACATTAAATATACATATATACATACATACATACGAATATAGGCTATATAAAGGTATTTTACAATTATTGTTATTACTGTTGAGTTTTTATTGCCATTGTTGTTGGTTTTTGGTGTTTAAGCAATGAATTAACTCGCCATTTTACAATTCTAGCCAGAACACAGTCGCAGCTATTCAAACTTACAACCAAAAATTACGTGACAATTTTTGGATTATAGTAATTTTATAAATTGTCCTGCAATTAAATATTTATTGATAGCATAAAAAATATATATGTGCATGTATGTGTGTACATATGAATGTATGAGTGTGTGAGGTGTTATTGCAACAGAAAAGAGAGCAATAAGCGATTGATTGTATTTGGTCTGTTTTATTTTGATTTCTTTTTTTTTAATGACAGTTTTAATAAACATTTACTCGTTTATTTTTATTAATGAAATGATTAAGCAGAATTGAGTGTTAAGTAGACTAACTGCTCCGTCCGTGCTGTAAAAATTAATTTATTTAAGTAAAATAAAACAAACAAAAATGTAAGTCGGATATGATAACAATACAAGTAAAAATATCAAACTTTGTGAATATGTTGTTACATTGAAATATGGCCAATTTTTCTTTAAGTGTCAGAAACAAATATATTATATAAATATGTATTGTATAGTGGAGGCAGAAATATATTATATGTAGTACAAATTAGAATCAATTCTTAAAAAATGGGCTGTATGTGAGGAAACTCAAGAGTTAAAACTGGATTGGGAATCGTGTCTACATTTTGGAATTTCGTAAGTAAATACTAAATTGAATTGAATTGATTTGAATTGCATTGAATTGAATTCAATTCAAGTTTAAAATTTTTAAACGCACTAATAATCCCAAATTAATATTTTACTTATTAAGTAAAATATTTTTTTTTTATTAAAAATACATTGAAATTGATTATTGAGGGGTTTAGCTGGATCCTATGCGCATTTCACTGTTGCTAACGCAGATCATCAGGGAACCTTTACCCAAAGCTTCTTAGAACAACTAGAGTTATTATATTATAAACTTTCATTTAAACAAATGAGAAGCTCAATAACAAATAACAAAGTTGAAACAAGAACTCAATAATCAACATGTTTTTTATTTTCTTACTTTACTATTGCTACATTGGCTGACTTTTTGTCAGCTTCAAATTGTAGTCGTAAGAGTATGTAAAAGAAAATAAATGTAAATAACAACAACAGCTATTTAAGAATAGAGTGTTGCCACACAAGTATTTTTTTGACCGGGTGCAGTCAATTGACTTGAATTGATATTGAATTGAGCTGAATAGATCTAAACTGAATTGAGTTTAATTGAATTGATTTGAACTGAATTGACTTGAATTTAATTGACTTGCTTAAGCTGCAGGCACATGTTTAATAAATCTCTTTCAAGTTTCAAGTTGATAGTCAATTTTATTTTAAAAATGCCTCCGACAGAGAAAAAACTCAAAATATTAGCTTCAATCCTCTTGCAGCTTTGATCAGCTGTTCAAATTGAACATAAATTTCTGGAATAAATGGAAAGGTGAAATGAAAAAAAGTTTTTGTATTGCAAATTGAAACAAACTGAAAATCCAATTTTTATCATTTGGCTCCCAAGTTAATCAAAACAAAACAAGCATGAATGTTACGTTCGGCAAAAACATTTTTGAAACGAAGCAAACATAAGTAAATTGGATTGCATAACTGTAAGCATAATCGTATCCCAGACCAGTTTACTGATAGTGTACGATAATTTAATTATAAGTAAATAAGTCCTACTTCCTGTTTTACAATCCAAATTTATATGAAAAGCATTAATTTTTCGAGTGATTTTCATACAAATTTTCTAGACAAGTCAAACAGACTTGTGGAAGCAGGGTGGGTGTTAGGAAAATGTTTTTTTAATTTGAAGCTGGTTTAGAAACATCAAGATTTCTTGCTCTAGTTTTTTTTTTCAAAATCAAAACATAGACCGAAAACCATGATATAAATATATATTTATATCATGCCGAAAACTGTCTATGGTCTAAAAAAAGAGGCTGAAATCAATTCGTTCAATAATTTATAAGTATTTATTTTTTTCAGGGAAATAATAAGTTATTCAGCTCCAGGAGTTATAAGTGAAGGAAACCAGCCCAACTGACCGATAGCACTTTGATTATGTACGTTTAAAATGCATTTTTATTAATATAGAAAAGAAAATGTGCAAAAGAAAAAATTTATAAGGTTGATACCAAAAGATTTGCAAATGTTTGTGAAAGTATTATTTTGTGAGTCAGTTATAAAGAGGGACGTATTGAGGAAGGAAATCGTTTGATAAGGTCCAGAGATGGGATTAAGTTGGCATCAAAAGTGCGTTTAGTTGCACTTCTCACAACTCCATTTGCTGCCCTTCGGAGGCTCTATAATGAAAAATGAGTTTGAGTTGAGCTTTTCGAAGCCCAAACAAAAATAAGGTTATTCTTGCTGGACTTTCACGAACCCTGGCTTCACGGCCAGGACTTCTTAATTAGTGAGGACTGATAGTCTACACGAGAGTTAAGATTTCTTCACCGTCGAGTGCCTGAACTCAGATGAACATTGTTGGGACGCCCACTGGGATCTATATTTACATGTATACATATGTATGTATCAGAGCCGGTATAGTTCAGGGACTAGTTAATATGCCTTCATCACTTAACTTTCCTAAAACAACTAACACAAAAGGACACTAATGCCATTGTAATGTGGAGCGGAATGGGACCACCAACAAGTTGACAAGATGAGGGCAAATGGCAGATGAGGCAGAGAGGAAGCTTCAGCAAAACTACCAAATAGCCTTTTATTTAAGGAACACACCAATTAAGTTTTTAGAGATACGATTGAATTTCTTGGAGAAGCTTATGAATTAGGTATGACCTAATGTACTCCGAGCTACTATTTGACTACTACAAACCGAAGGGTTATAAGGGTTACGATATACGTTTGGACGGGTTGACTGGTGAGGATCAGTAGATGGCAAGCATAGCTATGCGAGTATAAAGGTTAGTGGCAACATTGCCCAATAATAAACCGCCATAGGCTAAAATTGCTTAGTTGTACATTTCACAAGGTACCAATGATGGATACCAAGGGTTCTAAATGAGAACACATCAGCTGGTTTTTCAGGAGAGTCAAGTGGCAGTCTTAAAGTATATATGTATTAAAAAATAGCTCAAACATCATCGTAAATATTTCTTAAGTGCAATAGGGATTCAGAATCACTTTGCACTATATAACAGTTAGTTCAGCTGTATAGCTTAGAGTTAGAGCTGTATAACTTAGAGTTATTTTGCGGAATTTTCCATTATCTCCTACAAACGTTTTTAATAAGAGTTATACTTTAGAAGTGTATCTTGGAGAACAATATTTACATACATATATATATTTTATTGCAAAATTCATCTATTGTTCTATGTTTACTGTTAACAAACCTATAAATCAAATCATTTTACAAATTCCAATTAAAATTTTATTTAACAGAGCACCAGGTTAATAGCGTTAAACAGTCATAATAAAACTTTCTCAAGTTTCAGTATTTAAAATTTTTTTATATAACTCTTTTTTTAATGAACTGTTGCTAACTAATATTGATGGCCTGGCTACAGCTGTTGTTGTAAATGTTGGTGCTGTGGCTGTCGTGATGTTCGTTTACGAGCCATAAAGTATTGCCAATGCTAAATTGCGTAAATGTGTTAATAGTCAAGCCATTAAAAGCTGCTTAATAGTAGATAGCAGCAATAGAAGCAAAAACAAGAAAGTTTATTGAAACACATACATATATATACATGCACACATACATACATATTTATTGTAAACTGTGTACGTAATTTTGTCATGACTTTTCTATATAAACGTTTAACGTAATATCGCGCATTTTATAACTGTAGTATATGGTCGTTGGATTTTTTGTACTTTTCAAAAGACTTCAGTTAAACTCACACAGCTCATTAGACACTTCATTGACTATGAATGTTAATGATAATAAATACTGTTTGCAGAAGTGCACGCACAGTTCAGTGAAAAATTCTATTGAGAACTTTCATCGATAAAAGTTTTGTTATGCAGAAAATATTTACCTACTTTTAGGCGCCAAAATGCACATTCATATTGCATAAAAAATAATTTTTGCAGCTAATTATTCTTGTAATAGTCAATATCGTAAAAAAGATGTCGAGATTTTTATTTAAATTACACCTAATTTACGTTAAGCATTTTTCATGAGAGTGATATAGAAATGAATTCAGTAAAGTGCGACTATGACTCGCACACGAAGGGTTCCGTACGGACACTACATATATAATACTATACGATCTTCAGCCTACATATATAATCAAATATCTTACCTGATATAGATTTTTTTAATAAGTACCCGGTAAACTTTTTTCGTTTTTCGGCGATTTTTCTTATTTTTAGAATTTTTCGGTTTTTTGCGTTTTTTCATTTTGGCGATTGTTCTTAATTTTGAGATATTTTTGTTTAGCGTTCTGGAAATTTTCAAGAGTTTGTCTCTTACGGTTTTCAAGATAAAGCAAGTTGTCAAAATTACATAAGCAAAATTGCATTAACTGATAGAATACCCTTTAATTTTGATTTTTTAAATTTTAGTGTTAATTATTGTAGTCTGTATAAAAGACACAAATTTCAAGTGCCTATATATAATTGCATGTATTTGTTGTTGTAACAGCAAAAGTTCTACACATTTTTTCAAAATTGCAGGTCCGTAGCTCTTACCACAGAATACATAGAAGTGAAGAAAGTGAAATCAAAACAAAGAAAGAAAGAAGACTCAAAACAAAAAAAAAGAAAAATGCCCTTATCTTACATCTCGTGACCTTCGGTATGTTATGTGGCTCTTACGATTCTCTAGAAAACTGCCCGTGACAGACAGACGGACTGCGTAGCGAAAACAATAGGACAAGGCCTATTTATTATGTCTATGCAACTCTACAAAAACACAGCAACACAAAAAACAACTTTGTGTTTGAGTTGTCAGAAACACACACAAACATGAACTAAAGTGTATGGTGCAAACAGCATTTGACAGTTTAAAGACGAAAACACAGAATATCATCAGGACGATTGCATTGACCTGATAAATAGGCCTTGCAATAGGATTTCTTTTCACCTTTCGTGTACGAACCATAAAAAACAGGTGTTTGTCAGCGTTGTCAACTTGGTGAGTTTCGCACTATTTTCGGTGCTTTTTTTAATTTTTTGGTGCGTGGGTTGCTTTTTTCAAGTTTCGGTGCTTTTTTAATTTTTGGTGGCACCAGCAAGCAAGTTCAACATAACTTTTTGTTTCAGTATCAGAAAAAAATCTTTGTACAATAATATACGCCTGTTTCAATACTATTTCATTCAACAGTGCAAAATTTTCAAAATCAATTTTACAGACCATGCAGGGCTATTATTAGTTTTGAATCTTTTCTTTAATCGTTGATCTCTTTTAAAAAGTTTTGTACAGAATTTATGCAATTAAAAGAAATATTTTATCTAAAAAGAATACAAATTTGTCTAGTTTTTTATTTGTTTATTTTTCTAAAACCCCTGAATCCTTTAAAATACTTTTATTGTTAAATTTGTAATTTGTATGTAAGATTATTTCAATAAACATTTTTAAATAAAAGATGAATTCTAAAGCTGGTGCGATGTTTATTAAATGGCGCTTTTTTCCTCCATTTCGGTGCGTTTTAAAATTTTAAAGTTGACAACGCTGTTGTTTGTGTTTATGCTTGTTCAGCCAATGGTTTTCAAACCTGTAAACAAATCAGTTTGGAAAGCACCAGCAGCCAAAAAAAAAAGATGGAATGTTGCTGCTTCTGAAAATTATTAAAAAACACATGTAATAAATAAACAATTACAGAAACCATTGAAAAGTTACATATAGTGCAGGGTATTTAACATAATATGCAGAAACAATCGTGTATTTAAGTTTGATAAAAAAGTGAAAAAATAAAACATGCAACCAAGGAAAGCTGCAGGAATTTCCCAACAAATGTACAATAAATAAAGGCAGCGCATTGTCCAAGTATTATTATATGTTACAAACAGCAGTAAGTGAAAAGAGTGAACAATATAAAGGTTTTAAAACAATAGCATCAAATTAAGCAAAAAAAAATTCAGGCAGGTGATCGAACTACAACAGAGATGGAAACTTCGATAGGCTAATGTATTTTCTAATAATAATTTGCTCAAGAGGAATTTAAGACAAGATATAATATGTATCCTAGTTTAATTTAATAACCGAAATCCTTTTTTTTATTAAAGAAGAGATCAGAAATAAGCTAGTACTCATAGAATTTTTATGTCAAAGAAAACAGCATTTTCTATCATTTTTGTTGCTCAATGAGCTGATTTACACGGGTATAATTGTACTGGCATACAGCGATGCCAACTATTTATAATCCAAACGAGCTACTACCCTTAAAACGCGCTAGAACGCGCTAAGTTACAGCATTGTCAAATATTTATAGCAAAAACACGCTATTTTCTACGCGCTAAATTAAATTTCAATAAAAGTCGATGTATGTATTAGTACTCGTATCACAATTAATTTTTAAGATTTTGCAATATTGCTTCCTCGACATTATGTTTTAATAAACTAAAATCATTTAATACAGAATCAGAATCGCATTCCAAATAATCGAAATCCTTCGTTTTTACTTTTAATTTATTTCTAAAACTTTGTAACAACATATAAATTGAACATATAAATTGTCGAATAGTTTTGCGATTAAAATACTTTTTGTACTTCAGCTATAGTAGATGCTTTGTAAGTTATGTTAATTTCTTGGGTCATTGTATGTAGTACATATTTTTAGTTGTAAAATTTCAAAATATTTGCCATTACAGTATTAAAATGCGTTTTTAATTCTAACCAAGGTCAAGCGAATTTTGTTTGCTACAGCTGAATCATTAACTAATTTAAAAAATTTTATCAGAGTTTTTGATATTAGAAAATTGTTAAATTTATACAAAAAAATTCAAAAAATATGGAACTGAAATGGTATTATTGACTTTATTCAAAACGAGCTAGTTTAGCGCTATTTACACTATGCAAGTCTTATTGCTAAGCTAATTAGTTTATTAGGAGAGAGAGACGGGGGGGGGGGGGGGGGGGAAAGAAACGTTGCTGTTCCCCTCGTCTCTCTCTCCCTGAAACTAACCAGCTTAGCAATAAGACTTACACAGTGTGGTTTGGGACTAAGACGAAAAAAAATCGCGCTTGGCATAGTTAAAACGCGGTAAATCTAGCGCGAAATGCGCTTGATTGGCATCGCTGCTGGCATAACATGGCAGTTTGTTGGCGAATTCGGTGAAGAGAGTGGTTTTGTGGCTGGCATAATTTTTCAACCAGTTACAACCCCGCATTAGCAGCATAAAACCAATACACACACAACTTAAAAAACAGCAAATGTTAAATGAATACGAAAACCACTAACACACACAAAGCTGTGTATACGTATACATTTTGTGCCAGGTGAATTAGTCTCGTGTAATTTGGAAAATAAAAATTTTGCGGCTTAAAAAGTGTTCTCGTGTAAACTACCTCATTATCCAACACCAGTCGGCGAAGTCGAGTTATAATTGTTGGCGGCGGTTGAAGATATAAATATCGACGGCTTGCAATACACTGCTATTACATACCATTTACACATGCCACTATAGTGGCATGCCATTTCGAAAAACTCAATACACTCACGATTTTTCACTAACACACTCAAATTTTTCGCAATGGTAGCCCCAGTGGCAGCAAAATTTGCATGCGAGTGAAAATTTGGCAGTTGCATGCCATTGAATGTCAAAACGAAGAAAAGTGTTACTCTGTTAAACATTTGATGCAAATTTATTGGATTACTGTGAAAATTAAATTAATATTTTAGCTTGTTAAATGTGTTATTATGATTTGTTACTTGATTTGTGTGTGAAAAACTGAAGTTAGTTAATTATAAAGAACTAATATTATTAAATTATTATTATTAGAAAGAAATGCAGTTTAGCGAAGCAGCTCCAAACAAAATAAAAAGTAGCCTATGTGCTAGAAAATTAAAAAACAAGAAAAAATATTAAATTAAAAAGTTGGCGGCGGCGCCTATTTTCCGAGTTATGGGGCTCTGAACTTTTCATAGGAAACTGCGAAAAATCTCAAAAAAAAAGTTTTCTTGTCTAATAAGGTTTTTCTGCACTGTCGGTCATCCATTTTCTCCATCATTGTATTTCCCAAAACAGCGCTGCTTATTAATTATATTCTGCACAGCTCATAATTGATTCAAATATTGGTCGCATTCATAAGACGTAGCTGTTGAGCTAAACAGTTGTGAAACTGTTGGCCCCAACAGTTACGTCTTAGAAACGGCTTGATGGATAAAATTTAATTTCGTTTCTTCATCGCATTTGTAATGTAAAATTTGACAAATATTTTCTCCTGCCACTTAACATGGCATAGAAAAGGCACAACTCTATTCGATCAGCTTTTGAGGCTGAGCACATGTTGACTATAGGTAGCGAAAAAATTTTGTGATGGAAAATTACTCAACTGTTGAGTGGAGCGGAACCACTCAACTATGCGTTTCTAAGACAAACACTCAACGGTTGCGCAATAGCTTTGTCTTATGAATGCACCCGTTGACCCATCATATTCATAAATGCAAAATCACAATCGTCTATGAAAACTTTAAAGTCCAATAACTCAAGAAATAAGGGTCGCAGCCAATTTTTTTACTTAAGTTTTTTTATATTTTTTAATTTCCTATCACATAAGCTATTTATTTCCTATGAAAAGTTCAGAGCCCCAACTCGGAAAATAGGCGTCGCCGCCAACTTTTTTATTTAATGTTTTTTCTTATTTTTCAGTTTTCTATCACATAGGCTACTTTTTATTTTGTTTGGAGCTACTGCACTAAACTGCATTCAAGCCTCCGATTTTTTACTACTGAATCAGAGAACATCAGGCTCTAATACATTGAGATTCAGCTAATTGAAAATTTAACCAAATTTGTACTAGCTTCTGATCACAAGCTATAGAACTTGTTGACTTCTTGTGATGTTTCTTGTATGCAGGACTCCAGGTAAGGTAGTCTTAACAAAAAGTAATTTGCTTTGAATTAATTTTACTATTTTAATTTTGTTGTTTTCACACAACATTCACTACATATATACTTGAAAACAAATATTTTTCCGTTTATGTATTTAAAAACTTCTTATATAACCCTGAATTTCATTTACAAGTGATCCACAATGACTTTCTAAGCCATTATAATTTATTGCATTTTTTTTAAATAAAATTTAACCTAATACCAGTATCTAATAAATAAAATAATATTAGAAATGAAAAAAATCTTCCACGCGTGCATTCTACAATTTGAATATTTACAATACCATTAACAATAATAAATTATATTTTTTTTACGCAAACCATTTATTATCGCTAAAACAAATCCACAAAATATAAATAAATATGAAAAAAAATAATAATTGTGTAGTATTTCAGCTTGATATTTACTTTAATTTTAATACCCTTCATTCGTGAAGCAAGAACTTTTTATTCGCATAACTTTTAAGTGATGCCGCCAAAAAAACAAGAAAAAAGAGAACAATAAACGTGAGTAATATAAAACCTTAGAACTGGCCCGTCTGGCAACAAATGATGCACAAGCATAAAATATTTTAAAGCTCAATCTAAACTTCTTAAGGACGTTGTTGTTTATTTGGCTGCAACTTGCAACACATTCTGTCTTTATTCAGAGAAGTTATCATTGATAATGTTTTTGAGTGCTTTTAAGTAGAATAGACCCGTGAGTGTATGTATGTATGTCTGCTGATTGTCTTAAATGTGTGGCATCGTGGAATAATCGCTTAAGTCGACTTAAGCAAAGCAATGTTTTTCCACAGTTGTAACGCTACCGTTAAGAAATTAAAAGGCTCTGACGCAAAATTCCAAATTAAAGATAACTCCGTCGGAAGAAAAGCACACCACTTTCGTGTAATCATTTCTTTGCATATGTAGCATTGTAACCACTGCAGCTTTCAACTGGGACATCATAATAAAGCTAATTTTTCTTAAGTCTACTTAAGAGATTATTCTATATTATCACATGGATATTTATTTTATAACAGAACAGCAAGCAAATTTTTGGCATATGTGTATGCAAAACAAATGCCGGTCTTTCGGATTATTCAGACAGTTGGGTTCACACGCAAGAGGTTCAAATACCAACAGCGATGTGTACACTACAGGCCTTTTTTATTATCGAGAAAGCTGGATGCACATGCAAGGAAGTCCAAATACCAACACATACATATTTGTGCATTATTATCCCTTTTGTGCTAATTCTTAAAACTTTATATCTTTTCTGCTGTCCCTATCTGGCTTCACCCACTTTTTGTTGTATGAATTGCGATAATATGGATTCCAGGACATCGGGTGTCTGTGAAAACGAAGAGGAGTATAAGCTTGCAAAGATAGAATCAATAATGAATAACACAACATTAGAAAACGCTCAACCTTTTCAAGAACTTAAAAATTAACTGAAACAATGGGCTATAGAACAACAGAGCAGAGATTGGCAGACCTCCACTAGAGCTTGCCAGGAAGATGATAAAACTCTGGGGAGCTATATGTGTCACTCAGGTGTTTTTATGGTTCTGTGTTGGGTATCTCCCCAGTATCTCTTCTTAAGAGCGCACAACATGCTATAAAAACATAAGTATAATTCGAAACGGATTTGGTCAATATTGATTGCCCCTCTTTCGACTTAACCAAACCTAACGTCAGATATCATTCATTCAACACTTCGTTAAAATAAGCATTCTCATATGAATATGTATAATCTATCCTTCACATTTTGAAGGCGGTAGCTTGCTGTGGTGAATGTGTTTAATGCATTAATATTACAGTAGTTTTCGCTTATAGTCACATTTAAAATTGCATAGAAATTGTGGACTACATCGTTAATGTGACTATAAGCCCAATTTTTTTTATATGCCACGCAGAGGTATATATTTAAAAGAATCTCCATACAATCCAATTATGTCAATTACAAAACAATGTTGTATTTAAAAGGCACATTTGTGTGGCCTTTTATGCAACAATGTTCTAAGGACATGTTCTTCTACTAAACAGTAGATGGAGGTTGAAATTTAGATATAGTCCCAATTCATACGATGATTTAAAAATCTTGTTTTATTTTTGATGCTCTTTTAAAAGTTGCTACCAAAAACATTTTACATTCATACGATGATTTTTTCCATGTTTCTAGTTTTTACTTTTTTTCTTCCAAAAATTGTATCATTGTTGCCAGTAGCTTTAAAAAACGCCGTTTTTTCCTTTCCCTACATGTTAAAAAATTTCCCCCATACGAAAATCTACTAATTTTAGTAATTTAATGTAAAGAAAGATAAATTAAAAACATTTAAGGCCTTAATGATCAAACAGAATTACGCCAGAAAGCAGTCGAGAGATCTATTTTATTTTGACAGCTTTTTTTCTTATCCTCTCACATATAAATAAATATTCTCTCAGCAATATTACCAAAGACAGGCACTGCGACACCAAACTAATTGGATAAAAGTCTATGTAATTTCGAGCAAAAACAAATTTTGAAACGGTTTATGAGCAAAAATATATTTTTGGTATAGTTATTTTTACATTTATGTATAAAAAATGCAATATGAGAATAAAAAATATCTACATTTTGTTCAAAATAAAATATTTTTCCGATATTCCCTATACTCATATATTAGTGACAAAAATACCTACAGGTAACACTTTTTTGTATTAAAAAAAAGCTGTTGGTGCATTCAATGAAAAAACAAAATAAAGCAACATTAAAAAATTAAAATATGTGTAAAGAAATTTTGAAAAAAACTCGTAGAACGGAAAATATGATTTTTTTCTTCCCCTTTTGCTTTTCTATACCGTTCGCCTCCAAACTCCAAAAATCGTGTTTCAAAAAATCATTGAAAAATCAACGTGTGAATTACGTGATACTTTTTGGTTTATGACTTAAATAAATAACTAAAAAAAATCTGTTGTTTTGTGACTCTAACGCGAATTGTTTGCATACAATTTGGATTTTGACTATCACAAAGTTGGTGCATATATGTCAAATATGACTATGTAGTAAATGGACTATATCGTCAACGTTTTGAATGAAATTAAGTTCAAAAGTCACAAAAAACATTAAATATGGACTATATCATTAATGTGACAATAAGCGGTAGTGACTATAAACGAAAACTACTGTAATTGTTGTCTTGCTGTTTTTTACCTAAAATAGCAACAAAAAAAAATACAAATCTATTGTGTGCCATTAGGTTGACATTTCCTAGGAGAAACCTCCTACTCTTAAGATAGACCAAAGAAATATTTAGAGTAACATGGGCATTAAAATTATTTAGCTTTCCAATTCGATATATTGCAGATGTTCAGAGAGATCGTGTTAGCAGATATTTTATTCTAAATAAAGTTATGTTTATGCTATAAACTGATTCTGATACTGCTTGGAATCAAATATATTAAAAGCGCCATCCAGTTTATGGTACTTCGAAGATTGGTAGATTGGCTCGCATTTGTGTTCTTGCCAGGAAGATGAAACACTTGAATACTTCTTGTGCGACTACTCAGCCTTCACTTGTCATTGGAACCATTTAAGAAAATATATTGAGGAAGATAGGTTTTTATCCTGACCATGTTTGGTAGGTTTTCGGTTTCTTATTGATAACTCGCCCCATATTCCTTTTTAGAGCGCACAACATGTTATAAGATAATAAGTGAAAATTCGAAATGTGATTGGGTCAACATTGACTGCTTCTCTTTCAACCTAACCTAACTATATTATATTTGAATTGTTTAAGTTACGTGAAGTTAAATGAGGTTAGTGTAGGAAAGTTTAGGATAGATGTATTCAGGTCCGGTGCTAGATTTTCCACAACTGGTAACTGTAGATAAAATCGGTATCTTCTGCATATCCTCTCTCAATCAGGGGTGAAATGTAGTGAAAGAAGAAATAGAGAAAAGCTGCATTCTTTTACAACTCTGTTTGTTGCGCGTTTTTAATAATGCAGTGTTGCAGCGCCTCTGGTGTCAATGAGGCGTATTAAATTTTCAAAGTTGTGTTTATTAGCCATTTTTTATTGGTTATTTTACTTCGCCGATGATTCTGCTACACAATATCGGACGAAATGGTTTCGCTCTGATGTTACATTAGGATTAGAATCCCCTGAAGCCGGTTTAGTTCAATGACCAGTGTCTATGCCTTCATCGCTTGAACTTTCCTAGAACAACGTGATAACTACTTCAGCCAACGCCACGTCGACGGAAGAACTGTTTTTTAAGAAAATGCAAGAGTTATTTACATTTTTTTTCAAAACCCTGGTCAGCGGAACTTAATGAACCTGATACCCCTATCAGTTCAGAAATCAAATGGCTCTAAGTTCTCGATTAGTACAACAAATTTTCATTTCTTAGAATTATTTCTATACCTTCAGTAAGTAAAGAAAAGGCACATTGGTTTACATGACTGCCTGTTGCTCATGAGCAATAACTTAGAATCGAACTGAAAGCGCTCCGTCACTAGGAAAATGTCCCTAGTGACCCATAGTATTGCCATAATTTCGTTCTACTTCTTACTTCTTTGTAGGGATGGGTGTGAATCGTTATTATTTGTACAACTCCGCCATATCCAAGTGCTCTTAGGTAGTGCAATAAGTAGGTTCATATAATATTCCTTTTTCTCTTCATGTCAATTGTTACAATATTATTTACTTCTATTCACTTATTAAAGATATTATAGATTTAAAATAAGAGAGCTATGAATCTCAATGATTTTGCTGTTCAATATTAATACAAAGAATTTTATAAGTGCATTAAAATCGTATGCTTTTCATTATGTGCAAAAAATTCATATAGATCGTGCACTTATTGCACAATAAAAGTCACTAAAACAGCAAATAATGCCCTTAAGTCAAGTTGATTCATATAATAAACCAAAAATAATAGCAAACAATTGTAACATAAAAAAGGACAACAAAACAATAACATCTTTAAAACAACTAAACATCCAAAAAGATGACGATAACATCTACATTGACTGAGAGCAAGCAAGCAGAAGGACGAACGATAATGTTGTTGATGCTGACGATGAGGAAAGAATATGAAAAGTTTTGAAAATTATAGCTTATCTTTTATCCAATGGCAGTGATATATGGCTTTGAAATCTTCCTTTCTAGCAATAAAAGTTCATTTCCCTCCTTTTATTTCATATGCTTTTTTTTTTTTGGTGTTGTTCGGTTTTCATCTATTCACTGTAAATAAATGACCTTTGTGCTCAAAATTGTCATGATTATTATTTATATGTTAAAATATTACAATAAAATATAATAAATATTAAATAAATGTTCAGCCATATTCTTTTATCCACAACTCGTATGTCATTGTTAATGATGATAGTAATAATAATGGCTGAGTGGTGCTTATTTCATTTTAGATTTTCTGCATTCAATTTCGTTTCAAATTATTAAAAATTCTCCTGTGATTTTGTAATTGCTTTTGGAAATAAATAAAAATTCCATTACATGTAGATATTTATTTTGTTGCACGTGTAATTTGTTAACCCTTTACTTGTTTTGTGGCTTTTATATTTTTTATATTTTCTTTTTTGTGAGAGGAAATCTATATTAGGGGTAAGTGAAATATTTTTAGAACTAAGATTTAAGGCCTGTGAAAGAAGAGCTTTCAGAGATAGCAATATGGCTTATACGAGGTCCTCTATACCAATCTGTGATATGTCCAATCGGTCATCTAGTATGTATTTTCCTAGAAATTTGTATTGCAGAGTGTTTGAGAAACTGTACCTTCTTTGTACTGTTATTGACATCTGCAACAGAATGTATTACAGGGAAGACCAAGGTCTCCGACAGTCATTACATAACAACACCCTATGTGTTAGTTGTTGTAGAAAAGTTCAAGTAATGAAGGCATAGTCACTGGTCACTGAACTATATCGACTTCAGCGGATACTAGTCCTTTGTCGATGTTGTGTAGCAGTTATCGGCGAAGTAAAATAACCAATAAAATGGCTACTAAACACAACTTGGAAAATTTAATGCGCCTCATTAACGGAGGCGCTGCCTTAAAATAAACCTCCCAGGGGGATCTTTTAGGATACTACGGTTGTGACCAGCTGGGGTAATTTGAGTTTCCCTCGGCGTACCCTAGGCTTTTTACCCATAGAACTTATATATTACTACCCAATCTCTGGCAACAGAAGAACGGATGTGCAAATATTTATAAAATGAAATAGGTCTGCTATATTGTGGAGCAGGTGCAGTGCCACATGGAACTGCCATGAGTTGTAAAGACGATAGAGGTGAAGCTTTTCGGGTGGAACTTCGAGGTTTAACCAGTGGTTTGTAACTGGTGCTGGTATCCCGACAGCTGAGCTGATCTAGAAATTGAATGGATGTAACGTGTCTGCATGGTCCTTTACTAAAAGGTCGATTTCGTCTAACCCAACGGGGTTCAATAGATAATGTTGATCTCTGTGGAGTAAGTAGTGGAATGTGTCGACTCAGACATTCGTCTGGCTCTGATGAGTGGTTGATCTGTACCGGTAAATGGTGAGAAATTCTCTTCGAGACATTTGCTGTGGGTGCAAGGAATTACACTCGCGGTGTGTGATCACGTATAATTGTACATGGTGGCTGTGGTTGCTACCAAAAACGCTGGGAGAATAGTCTTGGCTTCGCAGTGTTAAATCAATACTAGTGATGCGTGACGCAGTCAGCCAGACACTATTCTAAGGGCCATTGCAATACAACAGAAGAGTTTAAATAGCTCAAAGTACCTCTGCAAGGTACTTGTTCATAGTACAGGGATAACTATGTTCAAAGTTTGCAACCCATGTATGTGTTCTTAGTAAGTCACATGGTGCATTCTAAGGGTGCATGCGGGCGATTGTTTTACGCTTATCTTCATCCGCCGTTTAGACCACCGTGAGATAAGGCCTTAAAGGCAGGTGCTTAGTTAATCTGAAACACATCTGCCTTAAAACAAATTAAAAACGTGCAAAAAAGAGCAGAGTTGTAAACGAATGAATTTTTCCACTATCTCTTCCTTCACCATCTGTCTTATCCCTTTCCTAAAGAAGCTGACACCTAGTAGTAGTAGTAAGCATTCATTGCCTGAGTTAATACTGTTTGTATAGTAAAAAGAGATAGTTTGAGGATATTATTTTTAATGGTGCCAAACGCCACTTCGACCGACCACGCATTAAAGACGTCCATAACGGATCCAGCTCTGGTTAATTCTTCCGTCCGCTCATTGTAATGGGTGTTTTTTATTGAGGTATAGAACTTTAAGTTGGCATCACTTTTTTAACTGGCGGCCATTTTGTCAGCTGTCAAGTGATTAATATTTAGTTTGGTTTGCCATTTCATCATGAACAGGTTGACAAAAGAACAACGCTTGCAAATCGTGCAAATTTATTTCGAAAATAATGGTTCAGTTCGCGAAGTTTACCGCAAGCTCCGTCCATTTTATGGTCGACATAATCGTCCATCAGAGCAATTAATTCGGTTAACCATGGATCGTTTTCGCACTACGTTTACTCTATGTGATAATACGCATCCGCAGAGACGTCGAACAGTGCGCACCGAAGAAACAATTGCCGCTGTAGAGCAAAGTGTTGAAGAGGACCCGAATGAATCGATTCGCCACCGTGCACAGCAATTGGAGCTTTGTCCACCAAATTTTGTTCAGTGATGAGGCTCATTTTTGGTTGAATGGCTACGTCAACAAGCAAAATTGCCGCATTTGGAGTGAAGAGAATCCACATGAGACCCTTGAGACGCCATTACATCCACAAAAACTGACTGTTTGGTGTGCTCTATGGGCTGGTGGAGTCATTGGGCCATACTTCTTCCGAAATAATGCTGGAGAGTCAGTTACCGTTAATGGAGACCGGCATAGAGCCATGATAACCGACTATTTTGTTCCCGAATTGGATGGCATGAATGTGGATGAGTTGTGGTTCCAACAAGACGGCGCTACATGCCACACAGCGCACGTCACAATCGATTTATTGAAGGAAACATTCGATGAGCGCATAATTTCGCGGAATGGACCTGTCAATTGGCCATCAAGATCGTGTGATTTGACACCATTGGATTATTTTCTTTGGGGATATGTGAAGTCGCTCGTCTACGCCAACAAACCAGAAACGTTAGGGGACTTGGAAGCCAACATTCGTGGCGTTATTGCCAACATACGGCCCCATATGCTCGAAAAAGTGGTTGAAAATTGGACCTGTAGAATTGGCTTTATTCGAGCCAGCCGCGGCGGCCACATGACCGAAATCATATTTAAACATTAATGGCATAAAATTATCCTTCCAATAAAGCCAAATTGGTGGACATTAAAACGATTTTCTTGTGCTTTATTTCAATTCGAAGTTCTATACCTCTAAAAAAACACCCGTTAGATGAAGCTACTATGTGCAGAAAGCCGGATAAGATTGGGGTCAGTCCTAGCACATCCTTATATTGCTTAACTAAAATTGAGTAGGTTTCAAGTCATCTTAACGCCAGAAGTGCTGCGAGGATACCGAAAAAATACCGATGTCCCCGCGAGTATTTCTTTCACGCAATATATGTACAGGGTGGGCCAAAAGAAACCAAGGGGTGTAAAAGTTTAATAACTTTCTTGTTTATTAACTTTTTTTTATTTTTTCTTTCAGATTATATAATATACAAAATGGAAATTGTTTTACACTAAGTATGAAAAATTATGTCTCTTAAATGACCACCGTTTTCAGCTTCGCACTGATGGGATCTTTTTAGAGCATTTTCCATAACATCTTTCAAAACTTGTGGCTGTAGCGTTCGAATTTCTGCAACAATGTTTGCCTTGAGTTCAAGGATTGTCTCTGGCTTGTTCACATACGCTCGCTCCTTCAAAAAACCCCAAAGAAAATAGTCGGGTGCGGTCAAATCTGGCGATCGCGCTGGCCAAATAATTTCCGAATTTCGAGAAATTATTCGCTCTCCAAAAATTTGACTTAAAAGTGCCATTGTGTCTCGGGCAGTATGGGCAGTGGCTCCGTCCTGCTGAAACCACATACCAGGTCTGTTTTCAAGATCAGGACGTAAAAAATTTTCTATCATTAACCGATACCGCTCCTAATTTACGATTACAGCACTTCCATCTTCATTCTCGAAGAAGTAGGGCCCAATGACATTTTCAGATGTGATCCCACACCATACTGTACACCTGATGGGGTGCAATTGGCGTTGATGAATGGCGCTTGGATTTTGAGAACCCCAGAACCTACAGTTCTGCTTATTAACAAAGCCATTCAAATGAAAATGAGCTTCATCACTCATAATCAAATTTTCAATAAAGTTGATTTCATTTCTGGCCAACTCTTGAAATTTAATTGCAAAATTTAGACGTTGCCGATGATCTGCGGGTTTTAATTCTTGGACCAATTGCACCTTATATGGGTATAACTGTAAATCTTTTTTTAAAATGCGCCGTAGTGACGTACGAGACATTTCTAGCTGAGCAGAACGCCTTCTGCCAGATGTTTCTGGTGCTTCGTTAACACTTTGCTGTACTCGTTCAATATTTTCAGCAGTGCGACTTAAACGTGGTCTACCGGTTCGAGGCAAATCTCTTACGCTGCCATGTTGGTGATGACGATTAACTAAGCAAGCGTTAAAATAATTGATCTCTGGTTTAATTAATAAAATTCTATTGTTCTGGTTCTCTGTTCAGTTGTGAACCTCTCCATTATAAATTCTCCAAGTGTTGTCTATATAATCTGAAAGAAAAAATAAAAAAAAAATTAATAAACAAAAAAGTTATTAAACTTTTACACCCCTTGGTTTCTTTTGGCCCACCCTGTACTACCTGTCTCTGTTATGGCCAGAATTTCAGAATGAAAGACACTTGTACTATCGGATAGATGATATGATTGCTGTAGATCGCTAGTGAAAACTCCAGACCCAACTAAGATCACTCTTGATCTGTCAGTGTAATCAGTAACATTTCGCTCTTTGCCATTGCTTTCTAGATGGGAGAAGGACTTTAAAAGTTCGATCAAAGTCAGTTTTGAGTACCATATAGTTTGAGGCTTTCCTTAGCTCTGTAGTTAGCGGAAGTAAGGTTTTTGCGCGTTCCCGTACTTTATTCACCAGACAGATGCGTAAATTTTCAGCTGCTTGTGGCTGTTGTGTAGGTTTATACATAGGAATAATAACCACTATGACATTCAGGGTTTTTGAAGGACTCGCACGAAATCAGGCCGTAATTCAGATACAGGCGGATCCTTGAATTCTGTATAGTTATTCTATATATCTCTGATGTATTGGTAATTATTTTTAATTTTCTTACTTTGAATATACTAACGAATCAGATGCCAGCATTTGGCGTATAACTACTGTGTACATATTATTTAACATCTTAAGGTTTAAGCCGCAGTTGGTATCGAATGTTCTACAACAATCGTGGTATACAACCGTGGCGTCTTTGCCTCTATATTGCACACTTTGCTTCCATGAGACACACTTTGTTTCCATGAGACACAATTTGTTTCCCCGATATTGTGCATCAGCTGACAGTGTTAGTTTATGTAGCCCTGGAAGTTCAAAATTCTATGACTCCTTGACTTTTGTGGTGAATAGTACCAGTTCTGTTTTTTTTTTGCATTCACTTCTAAGCCAAAGTATGTGGCCCCGTTGCTGAGTGTGCTCAAAGCATTAGTGATGACAATTGTATATCACGGCCATGGAGATTTCTAATATTACTGTTATCAAATCATCCACTTACGCTTGCAATACTTTTATCTTCTTCTTTTCTATTTCAAGGAGAATTGTATTAACTACGAAAATCTAGAATAGAGAGGAAATCAACCCACTTTTCTATGTTCCTCTCCCTGCCCATTTCAATTCCTCTCTGTTTTTAGCCTTGCAGAGACCTTTCTTATCTCCAGCACAGCTTCTATCCTGTTTCTGACATATTTCTCCGATTCACAGATTTAGACAACGTTTGGTATAGCAGCAGTAACTACACTGCACTATAGGTCAAATCACCACGTTTTCTGTGCGAAATTAAAACCGCTTCAATCCAAATTCTGAAAAAATTCTTCAAAATTTAAGTTCACCCATTATCGACCAAAAATTAACCCTTTAATAACAACAGTACATATATCTATATATAATCGTAGTGTGTGTTTGTTCCTAACGCATCATCTCTGAACCCATAAGAGCCATGGAGATGAAATTTTCAACAAATGATCGGATTAATACCGGGTAGGTTTTCGTTTTGTTTTTACCCGACAAGTGACTGCTGTATGGAGTAATTTGTAGTTAAAAAAATAAATAATTATTGACTGCATGACAACGTTTGCCGGGCTCATCTAGTGCATTAATAAATTTTAATTTTAACAAAACATTGGCTAATTGTTTAAATATAGTTCATTTAGTAAATTTAAATTTAAAAATCATCTTATTCATTTTTATTAATTTCATCAACAGTTCAATAAAATCTATTGAATTTGATGCACAAATATGTGACAGTGCTTAATATTTTTCGAAAATTAACATAACGTGTCCTTATTTTAAAGTATTGACAGTTGACAACAACGATGAAAAATGTTAAAGGTCACTTTTGTTTTTCTTACTTTTGCACAGAAAAAGTGATCATTTGACCTAAAGTACACTGTTAATATCTTTTACATATATCTAGAAAGACAGCTAGCGTGTATTGTTTATATCTTCGTGTAGAGCGACTCCATAATGTTTGCAACTTTCATATTAAAAATTAATAAATTAATTATTTGAAGTCAAAAAGTAGGGCAAAAGTTTTTTTATTGTTCGCTATAGGACAGTGATATCGTTCTTTCAACTAAATTCATTTCTTAACACCTAATATAAAAATGCCTGATATATTTAGTGAATACTCAGTTTAATAAATTCTTATTTGTTTTTATTTTTCTGTTGAATTTTCAAATAGCTCCCCAATGCCTCATCACATAATACATATTCTCCATTTTAACGCCATCAACCGCATTCGCTGAACGTTCTCATTCCCACACAAATCTTTCAAACAGCAGATAAAAAAAATAAATAATTTTATTTTCATTCATCTGACAATAAGAAAAGGAATGCTGTACGAGTACATGCAACATTCCAACTCTTCCTGCCCTTAATAATTCCTTGTTCGTTGGCACTTTGTACTCATCATTACCAACATCCATATCATTTTTATTATTTACTCTTTAGAGCAGCGGTATTATGTTCAGTTTTTTCCTTTTTGGTTTTGCTTCAATGTTTAGCGTAATAAAGAAAAAAAAAAACAAAACAAGTAAAGTAAATGGCAGCTCTGTGCTGAAAACAACAATACTCCGAGGTATACAAAATACATTTACTGCACTTCACTTCAACTCCTTCTAGTTCGTTTGTTTTATGCCAGTCAGTGGAAAATATACTATTCCTATTTGATAAAAGTAACAAGTAATACGGACGAACAGACAATGCTGTTAAGGGATTTTTCTGTACTGCTCTCTACTATTCAGATTCTTTTTGAGCCACTCGCATTATTAAAATAAATAATTTTGAACAATTGTTTTTAAAGTGACATAAATCCTTTAGGTTTACGTGTTAACTCAAAGCACTTTTAACTCAGGATAATGCCAAAGGACAGCAGTAACAATGAGCTAGAGAGTAATTCTAACATCGATGCTGTTTAAAGGCAACTTGATTGATGACTATTTGTTGAGAAGGGTTGCTGCATGAAAATACAATTTAATCTAGTGGTGTTGATAACTTTAATTCACGCATTATAGTATTAAGTTGTAATGAACAAATAATATTGATCCCATCAAGCCAGTGAATTCTTAATTCAGCGCACAATTTATTATTTTTTAGTTATTAAGTTGTAATGAACAAATAATATTGATCCCATCAAGCCAGTGAATTCTTAATTCAACGCACAATTTATTATTTTTTAGTTATTAAGTTAAAGTTTTGAATTTTATTTCTGCTGGAAGGTAAAATTGTATTTATTGATGATTATAATTATACTCATTGTTTCCTTCTTTTGGTACTGCTACTGTTGCTGTAGAAATAAATTCAGTAAA
This sequence comes from Tachina grossa, assembly GCA_949987645.1. NCBI lineage: Eukaryota > Metazoa > Arthropoda > Insecta > Diptera > Tachinidae > Tachina > Tachina grossa. The sequence goes on from OX465276.1 coordinate 153,064,180, forward strand.
GTGCAACTTTGACTTGCACACGAACGGTTCTTTACGGCTCTTGTTTGATTTTGGCGATTTTTTCGCTTTTGGGATTTTTTTAATATTGACGGTTTTTTAAGTTTTTTCGTTGTATTTTTCCGGTGATTTTTTCGATTCTTGGCGTGATTTTCTTGTTTTTTCGTACGATACATATTTTTAGCTTTATCGATTTTTTTATTTTTGGCTCCTTTTTCTTTTTGGCGATTTTTTCGGTTTTTTTTTGTGATTTTTGAGTTTTTTGCTAATTTTTTTTCTATTGGTGATTTTTTTTTTTAGTTTGAGCGTTTTTTGAAAATTTCAGGAGTTTGCCTCATACGGTTTCAAAGATAAAACAAGTTGTCAAAATTACATTAACTACTATATACACTTTAATTTAGACTTTTTTTCATTTCAGTCTTAATTGGTGTAGTCTGTAGTCAAGTGTCGATATATATTTGTCTGTATATTAGAATAGCGTTTCAACGTTTTTCGTTGCTCGCTTTACAACACCATTTAATTTTTTAATGTACTTGCGGCGAAAGTTTTACATATTATGTCCATTTAGGTAGATAAATTAAGGATTTCATTAACAACAGCATATGATGCGTCTTAAGAAAAAAGAGGATATTTAACGATCATATCCGGAATTTGAGAATTAAACAATGGAGCATTAGTTTATTGAAAGAGTTATAATAAAATTTTATGTTGTTCAGTGATACTTATTTGACTCCTTAATAATAAGAAGTCAACAAATATCCTTACACAAAAGTAATGAATACGCACAAAAAAAATATTTCTCCAATGAACACCTTCAATTTAAAAAAGGATAAGAAGGATCCCTTGGTGCCAAATTATCCTAAGCGTCTTTTTTTTAATCTCAATTTATGCCTATTCCTAATTGTAAAATTATCTATAAATCACAATTAATATACAGCCTTATTCTGCTTATTTTCTGAGAAATAGTTTCAAGGATTTTAATTTTTTCTGAGAACTAAATCCTCCTATTTGAAACAGGTGTCGATGGAAGTAAAAAGAGAAGGAATTTTAAGTTTTTAAAATCAGCTTATTTTGCTTACAGTTGCTTTATTTTTCTTGAAAGATGGCAAATGAATTTTTAAAATGGTGGAACAAGAAATAGGAAAAACTCTTTCAAGGGATTGTTATTCAGAATAGGGCGAATAATAACTTCCAAAATATATCGTTCATTTATTTCAACAACGTCATAACTTAAATTTTATTTTTCTCTCTATGAAATTTTTACACAATATGAAAAAGGATTCGAAGATTAATTCTGCATATGTATCTCAAAAATCTAATTTTTATTCAGAATAAGGCGAATAATAACTACCAAAATATATCGATCATTTACTTCAACAACGTCATAACTCATAACAAAACTAGTTTTACAGGAAACTAGTTCGGTTTGGTTTTCAAAATACACACAACTTAATGGAACATTTTTTTTCTCTCTATGAAATTTTTACACAAGATGAAAAAGGATTGGAAGATTAATTCTGCATTTTTATCTCAAAAATATAATTTTTGTGAGGTATGACGTTGTTGAAATGCATGAGCGATATGAAATTCAGTAAATTTAAAGAAGATCTATGCCAGCACTTTCCACATACGGATAACTTACTTAATCTTAATAAAGAAATCATGTGATTCAATTTTTATGTTTTGGCGGTAACGATAAATTGGCTTTGAAGGGTCGCTTTAAGAAACAAAAAGCACTTTAGTTACATCAACCGTATTCTTGTCCTGCCTGAGTTTCATAACAGTCAATAGCTAACAGCTGAAATATTCAGTTAAGGACTGCAATAGAATATAAAGAGACATTGTGCTGAATTTCACAAGATTTTCAGGACAAGACACAGAGATATATAATTAATTTCAGAAACTACTGTTAATTATTCGTCCTTTGCTATTGTATGCAAGTTTATTGTACATTAAAAAATTTTTGTATTTTGTGCACTTCTTTACACTATTGAAAATTACTCATACAAAAACCTTTTATTATAAATAATAAGCCAACAACTGAATAAAGTTTTAGCAACAAAAGAAATTGTAACAACTCCATTTTTCTATTTAACAAGTGCATTTCCCTTTTGGCAACTTGCAGGATATAATTTTTCTTTTGGTTACCGACTGATAACGACTGGTAACAATGGAAACTTGCCACAATCTCTGGAGTAGTTAGCGAGCAGTGCTTGCTCTCATTGCACTTTTATTATTCCCATTACATTGTTTAATCTCTTCATATTTTTTTGCTCATATCTCTTATTCCATTATTAAGTTTAATGATTAAGTTCTTTTATTAAAAGTTGTTCGTATAGTTGAGTGCTGCGTTAATAAGTTTAGTAAAATGTAAATAAGTGTTTAACTTTTAATAAGAACCAGCTTGTAGCATTTTTTTTTGGAATTTCTCCCAAACTTGCAGACATAATTTACCTGTGGCAATAAATTTTTTTTCTAAAAGATAAATTAAGGGTTTCATTAACAATAGCATATTTTGTAATGCACCTTAAGAAAAAAGAGGATATTTAGCGAACATATCCGGAATTTGAGAACTAAACAATGGATCATTGGTTTATTTAAAGAGTTATAATGGAATTTTATGTTGTTCAGTGATACTTATTCAACTCCTTAATAATAAGAAGACAACAAATATATATAGGGTTATATATATATATATATATATATATATATATATATATATATATATATATATATATATATATATATATATATATATATATATATATATATATATATATATATATATATATATATATATATATAGGGTTAAAATGTTGTACATTGTATTGCTGATCACATCCCAGCAAAAACTACTTCTTCGGCCGAACCAGGGTTATAAGCGAGACAATCTGGTTCCAATATAATGATCCCTTTATGCTAGCAGTTAAGCTGGAAGAAAATAGTGTAGAATGAAATATAGTATATTGACAGATAATTAGTTGTTAGAGGAGAGCAGAAAGTAGAATGAAAATGGGTGATGTGTGTGCCATACCTGCCATTGCTTCTAATATAAAGACTCAAATGCTACTTAAGTATAATCTGCAAAGGAAGTGCTTACGGCGATCCTCCAAAGCGGAACAGAGGCAGAGGAGATGCAATATGCTTTCCTTCTCCTCTTCATTAAGGCAAATAAATCAGTATTCATTGCACGGGAGACCCTGCGTTCAGCATGAATTCCTAAAGCTCAGTGGCCGGTCAATGTGGCCTAGAGAATCCTCAAGTGCTTCCTAGTAAAGCTGTAAAGTTCATAAGGTTTTTAGTTCTGTGAAAGTTTTAGGCGAGGCCAAAAGGCTGTCGCTATTGCGCAGGTGGGTTCATTGCGCCATCTGTATTGAACTGATTTGAGAAAGGCGAAATCAAAGCTTCTCCAGCAGAATGAGATTGGGAGTCTACAGAGATTATCGATATCGACTCCTCTGAATAGGATTCCGCTCTTTGCCAAGTCATTCACAATAAGTATATCATTGGTCTCAAGTAGAAAGGACCTAACTCGAATAATTGTAACTTTACAGGATAAGGTAAAAACATAACAGAAACTGTAATATTCAATATATAACTTTTTTTGTACAACTGCTTGTAAACTCTTTTATTTTCTATACTATTGCAATAAATTTTTATGACGATGTGTACTTGTGCAAAATATATTGGAATCACTGAAAAACTAAGTTTCGTAAAAATACGAGTTAGGGCCTTTTTACTTCAGATTATCGATATGTAAAAAGCAGACAAATTTCTACCAGCTAAACAAACAGATATTACAATGGACCCAACAGGGTCTCCGAGTTGAGGTGTGTCATAGCACCCACCTTCCTGACCTAGCAAAAGGAAGGCAGGACACCGCTCTGCAGAGCAACAATTTTTACTGCTTCCAAAAACGTTATATTTTTTTGCTGGGATATTGCGGCAGAACACAATGCTTATCTATAGTGCAAGAATTTAATACTTTTATATTCCGACCGTAACAATGTGCAAAAGGGTGTAAGTTCAAGCCCTCTTTTATGATAGTTTCTGGCGAAAACTTTCAAATCATAAATTATATTAAAAAAATGAGATATTATGAACTTTATGCCTCTTAATTATAAAGCGTAGCCTCTATTTTAGCCGCCTTAAGCACAGCTCACTTGGGCAAATAACTGGTGCATTTTTCAGCCACCCAGTTAGTTTAACAAAATTGTGAGTCCTGTTCTATCTGTAAATATTCTTTGACTAAACACTTTACGTCTTAAGTTTCCGAACCTGAAAACTTATTTATTGTAGCATCCTCCGCAAAAGTCACCTTTGGGCGAGCGCTCTGAATGTCCAGTGATTGGATTTTATAGCTATGAGGTGTCTTAGTTTGGAATCTAGGAAGGTTTATTGCAAATCGCATTTTCTGTGAATTTCTTTGGCAACTTGTTGTAATTTCTATGAGATTATCTTCTTCACCTATCAGTCAGTGAATATTTGGATGGCATTTACTGGAAGTAGTAGACCATTTTCATAAACTGGTCAATCAGGCATGTTCGTCACAAGACCTGGGTTGGAGGTAGCTTCAGACATTGCTTTCCATGTTGATAGTTTTAGAAAGCCTTTCATGACCATAATTATTTTTATGCCAAAAATATTTCTTGGTAGCCAGTTGAGAAAAGTTAATAGAATCTTAGACGGAGTAATTTCAATTACGACTGTTATCATGCTAGCTGCTGTCTTGAGGTTTCGAAGATTTGCATTTAAATAAAAATCCCCAGTATACTATCCTTATTAAATCAGAACATTTTGTTTACTCTGCACTGTTATTCAGAACTTTTAATACAATGTTAAATATCTCACTGCTGGCATACCACGATGTTACCTTCACTGTTTTTTTTTCAGAAGAATGTTAGCAATATCCAGAAAGTTACAGCAATTTTTTTTTTAGAGAAAAGTAACACTCAGGCAATGAATGCCTACTACTATCATTAGATGTAACTTTCTTAGGAAAGGGATAGTGATAGAGAAGACAAGTGGTGAAGGAAGATATAGAGGAAAGCTTCATTCTTTTACAACTCTGCTTTTTGCACGTTTTTAATAATGATGATTTTGCTACACAATACCGATAAAGGAGGGCGCTCTGAAGCTACATTAGGACTAGTATCCGCTGAAGTCGGTGTAGTTCATTGACCAGTGTATGTGCTTTCATCACTTGACCTTTCCTGCAACAACTCATACACAGGAAAAAAATCCGTGGTGTTGTTATTTAATGACTGTCGAAGACCGGACTCGACAGGACCTTCGGTTTTGCAGTTATCGTGCTAACTACTTTAGCCAACGTCACCCTCAACATTCAACAGCTTCGTTCGTGTTACAATTCATACTGTTGGTTTGCGTGTATGTATGTAAAGGGTGTTTTTTATTGAGGTATAGAACTTTAAGTTGGCATCACTTTTTTAACTGGCGGCCATTTTGTCAGCTGTCAAGTGATTAATATTTAGTTTGGTTTGCCATTTCATCATGAACAAGTTGACAAAAGAACAACGCTTGCAAATCGTGCAAATTTATTTCGAAAATAATGGTTCAGTTCGCGAAGTTTACCGCAAGCTCCGTCCATTTTATGGTCGACATAATCGTCCACCAGAGCAATTAATTCGGTTAACCATGGATCGTTTTCGCACTACGTTTACTCTATGTGATAATACGCATCCGCAGAGACGTCGAACAGTGCGCACCGAAGAAACAATTGCCGCTGTAGAACAAAGTGTTGAAGAGGACCCGAATGAATCGATTCGCCACCGTGCACAGCAATTGGAGCCGACTAACCGACTATTTTGTTCCCGAATTGGATGGCATGAATGTGGATGAGTTGTGGTTCCAACAAGACGGTGCTACATGCCACACAGCGCACATCACAATCGATTTATTGAAGGAAACATTCGATGAGCGCATAATTTCGCGGAATGGACCTGTCAATTGGCCACCAAGATCGTGTGATTTGACACCATTGGATTATTTTCTTTGGGGATATGTGAAGTCGCTCGTCTACGCCAACAAACCAGAAACGTTAGGGGACTTGGAAGCCAACATTCGTGGCGTTATTGCCAACATACGGCCCCATATGCTCGAAAAAGTGGTTGAAAATTGGACCTGTAGAATTGGCTTTATTCGAGCCAGCCGCGGCGGCCACATGCCCGAAATCATATTTAAACATTAATGGCATAAAATTATCCTTCCAATAAAGCCAAATTGATGGACATTAAAACGATTTTCTTGTGTTTTATTTCAATTCGAAGTTCTATACCTCTCAAAAAAACACCCTATACATTGACAAATGAGCATGGATTTAAAAGTATATATTATCGTTTTTTATGCTATGTATCTGGCGATCTGCATTGGCTTGTATGTTTGTGTGGATGTTGTTTTTTTTAATAGGCAGAAGGATTATGTATATGTATCTGGTGATCTGCATTGGCTTGTATGTTTGTGTGGATTTTGTTTTTTTTTTAATAGGCAGAAGGATTACATTATAGTTGTTGTAATGTGTTGAATGTTGGCTTGTATTTTTGAGTGCTTGATTATTAGTCTAGTCTTCTTTTTTTATATTTTTGTCATGTTTCACAACAGTTCATAAAGAAAGCGCGTGCTGCATAACGTATATATTTTTCTCTATCATTTTGTTTTTATTAAAAAAGGAAGTGCACTTGAATGCATCTATACTATCGACACGTGATCAACCGAAAGAGTTGAACTTGCTCACTATGGATTATTATTATTATTATTATTATTATAATTTCTTTTTGGGTAAAAGGGTGTGTAAGCACCATGGGGTAGATTCAAACAACATTTATGCGATAATGCAATTTTTAGCTTACATATTTTACAGTTTTTTGTTGTTATTTTGGTAATTGACTCTTTAGACTCGTACAAGCTCATCTTTATTCTCCATATTATTATCATTGCCATTGTCATAATCGTGTCTAAAAGATAACAGCAGTATAAGAGTCACGCCAAAAAAGCATGAATATTCAGACATTATTGCAGATGTTAATACATACGTGCAAACACACACACAGCTGCATAATTTGCCAATTATACTTTATGATTGTGCATATGTGTGAGTGTGAGAGTGTGCGTGCTCAAATTGGGGTTATGTGTTAACTCATATACATTAGCATGCACGTATATCCATATTAAAATGAATAATTTAAATATCATAATCGTTTAAATGGGGTGGTATTTTCAAAGTGTGCGTGCATACACTTCACTTTCATGTAATTCTATACACAAGATACAAAATAAGTTTAAGTGCATTTTAACAAGCAATAGCAATAGGGGATAATTTTACTTCTATATTGCTTTCGAGAGACTGTTTCTTAGCTCCAATAAATGCTGAAAGAGAACTTACAGCCAGCATCTTAATTTTAACAGCATACAATATTTACCTCGGCATGGGATAAGAAACCGTGAAGCTCATCATTTTCTAAAAAAGATTAATGAAATGTTTTTATAATGTAACTCTTAAACTTTATGCTCATACTTTAAAGCTTGGGAAAAACCAAGCAAATGTATTAGTTTAAAAACTCCCCACGTGCAAAGACAAGAACTGTTTAAAATTTTTGAATCGTTGTTGACATGAGCAAAAGCAAATTAAATACGTTAGAAAACAGACTCACATCTAGAGAAAAAGCATCCAAAATTTTACGAAATAATCAAAATGTCTATACTGATTCGATACGCAAAGGGGAGAGATCTTCGTATTCCTCGATAGCCTCTGCACCACGTTGTACCACGCTGGTGAGCTTCGAATGTGCTGGAAGGTTGCTAATGAGATGCCAATCCCTAAAAAAGAAGAGGTTAATAACCCTGAAATTTACCATCCAATCGCAATATGTTCTGTACTTTCCCAAGTGGTAAACTTCTACTTGCGTAGAGGCCTCTCTATGGGTGACCCACTTGTCATCCTCTCGGAGAAATTGAGTAATTCAATCTATAATTTTGGCAAAAGTAAAGTAGGTAGTGGTTCTAGATATCTCTAAGACGTTCCAAATAATACCCTTTTGCCAAAGGGTATTAGCTTCGGTGTCGATGATAACTTCTCTCGATTTTTAACGAGCTTCCTCGGGGCTCGCACTATATGAGTTGTTAATAGTGGATGTCATCAAAAGAGTTCAAGATAAGTTCATGGGTACTGCAAGTTTCCGTTGTTTCTCCTACTTTGATCCATATTTTTCTAAATAACATTTTCTGTCAAACTTCCAGTCCTGTCTACTCTTTCGAGGATGACAGCAGTATTTGCTATTCACTCTCATTCAGCAATAGGCTAAACCTACTGGAAGCAAAGTATGAATGATACTTTAATGGAATCATGCTAATAGCGTCGATTTGAAGGCTCGTAAGAACCAAACGTATCCCCGCTTCTAAGAACAACAACAGCCCTCGACTACCGATCATATCTAAACGAGATGGCAGTGCAGTTATATTTCGGGGCATGCAGGCTTTTAGGAGAATTCTAGGGCTGATAAGCTTGCTAAAACAGGGACAACCTTACAGGTTCTACCGGAATTGGAATATGTGGATTTACCACTACTCTCTTGCAAACACAGACTTAGGAGCAAGACAAAACATGATACAAATAGAAGGTGGACCGCAAGAAATTATTGCGCGATCGATTATAACGTCTTTGATTTTAAGAAAAAGGAAACAAATCTCGATTCCAGCGTTCGCGCTAACCGTGCACTGTTTCATTGGTATGCATGCTCAAAGGTTAAACGTGAACACAATGACTTTTGCAGCTGTCAAGATATCGCTTAAGAGGAAAGTGTAGAATATTTTCTGTTTCACTGTCCTGGACGAGTTCCGGGAACTTTCTGACATTGCCAGTGTTGAACTGCAACGCACTCGTATTGGCAACTTTTTATTGAGCTCTGGTTGGTTCGACGGTCGAGACTTCGCATAAGCAGCCTCGTTGGTATCATATTGGACCGAAACGGTCTGAGAGTCCGTGTTTCTGACTACCACCCTTACCTAAAAACCAACTCTGTATTCTTACTCATAGCCGCATGACCGAAAATGCTGCTCCATTTGTAACTATGGGTGGTATAACTATTAAGGGCGGAAGCTTTTGATGTTCTTCTTGGTATGAAAACTGTGTGAGATGTTCGGTGGATTGATCACATTTTTCAAGTGTCAATATAAGCATTTAAGTCCATTGGTTCTTTGAAATGGTGTAAGATATACTGCACTCTATCTGGGGGTCTACTCTATAATTCGATTCGAAAGAAAATGCTTTCCAATTTACATGTTATAAAAATACAAATTCGAAAGCTTTTTCATTCGTTTCGAATTACACAGTAGACCCCCTGATATCCTTATTATTTACACCATCTATATCCGTCTAAAAATGGAATACAACTCTCATATATGGGCTGGCGCTTCAAAGTTAATTTTGGGCTACTCGACAACGTACAGGATAGGGCAAAAGAGCTCATTACTGCCAGTGGGGTATCTAACTCTATTTATTCATTGAAGCATCGACGCAATATGGGGTGCATTTTCTTTTTATATCAAGAAGATTGTTCATGAATCCCGCACATTTTTACGCACAACACGTACTTCACTAAGAGCATAATTAATCGCACTATGCAGTACAGAGAGACGTCGTTTTTAGACGTACTGTTCGTATGTGGAACAAACTACATGTAGACGTCTTTCCAGTTCGTCTTTTCACAGACACCACTCCACCTTACTCCACACAAGCCATTTTACTAGTTCTGGCACTGCATGAGAATGGGTCATAAGTACTGGTTATATTAAAATAAAAGTGATTTAACTAAAAAATGTCATTGCGTAAAAAGTTCAACAACAAAATCCTAGAGCCTTTGTAAATTAACAAAGAGATTTCACATTTCTGAATAAAATTTCCATCAAAATCCTAGAGTATTTTGTGTAACATACAAATTAATCATATGATTTGATTTCATTTCCTAATGAATACAAAAATTGCTTTTACAAATTGTGTAGTGTGAAAAAAAACTTATAATCAAAATACACATGTTTCCACAGATAAACAGATGAGTATTCCACAAAAAGAATTAAATGTGGCACAATCCAGACGTACATACATCAATGTGCAAAACTTTCTCTCATGCTTGAAATAAATGAATGGATCCGTATCAAATGTGTTCTTACGTGTCTTTGCATACGCCTTCATAACCAGCAAACATGCAGATTTTATACAAAACAGAGAAAAGTTTCTTATAAATTTTATTTACAAAACTTTCAATAGAAATTGCGATATTTTGTTCCTGATTGGGACTTGTTTGAAAAGATTGTCCTCCATGAACCGGGTTATAAATAAGCTTGAGTGAAGTTTATTTGTTTTAATCTTGTTTCTATTTTTAATCGAGTATATACACTTACATCTTGATTTTATTGCTATCTGGGGCAAAGACTTGCTAGATTGTACCGGCAACAAAATCATATTTGACCAATTGTGTCGCATTTGGGACCCTCGAGACTACTTCTCAGATATAGTGTAGTAATTTTGCAATTTAGTACTTGGCCAAAATTGCCATCAATCTTCTCAAGGAAATCATTCTTTTAATCTAATTGCTTGGCTTTAGCGGACAACGTTCCAACATTCTATTATAATTGCATTAAGCACATCTTAGAGCGATATTTCCATAATTTGTTTTATTGATCTCGTCCCACTTCCAAGGCTTGTGGTTTTAAATACATTCTACAAAATAACTCTCCACGCGGTCTTCATATTTTTATCCTGGACTAATTAGTTATTAATACGTGGTGAATGCTTGAGAAATATTTGTGCCCTCTGCTGTAGCTGGTTGTGTACTAGCTGAATAGGGTCACGGGATCGATTCCTGAAAAAATTTCAAAACGAAAATTTTTCATATTTTTTGTTAAGAAACAGACGTCTTTTGCCGTCACAAATTACGGAAACGAAAATCCCAATCACATCAGACTTTTAACCAGAAATAAACCAAATCCCATTTTTGAGCACGTTATGAAATTACAATTTATAGAATATGGAAATTAAAGATGACCAATGCTGCAGCATTAAGGTTCAAACACGATTTTAGGTTACGTTGAAGACGTTCGAGCAACATAAATAATAAATACATAATTTCTGGCATAGTTACCAAAAAGTCCGAAATTTTTTTGGCAAAATATTCTTGATAGAATATTCTGAGGATCTTGAAAATTCAGTATATCTTCTGTATGACAAAATTTCAATTCGCTTTTATACATATATAGATACATACATGAATATAAAACATGCATACGTACATATGGATTTATACAAATGTACATGCTGGTCTGTATCGATTATCCCTTGTTTTCCAGAAGTCTTGAAATGAAAACCCTTTGCTATGTATGTATGTATTCATATTTATGCATAGAAAATTCAATTTTTTCTTCCAAATATTTTTCTGTTTTGATAAAATGCGACATGGCTGGAACTTGGTAAACCTCCAGAAATTTTTCCAGAAGCAATGAAAAATATTTAAATATTTTTAAACTTATCTTCGCATTATTATGCAAGATATTACATACCAAAGATTATGGATTGACTCGCCTTATACCCTTTTCACACTCACTCACATCTTTGAGGGATGCGTGGAATATGTTGAAAATTGAAAAACCCTGTTCACATTACAATATCTTTCATCTGTCATGTATTATAATACCATTTTTACGAGTGTGAGCAACTAAAAATTAAATAATAAAATGCAATTTAAAAATTCAGTAGAATTTAATTTAATTGCTGCTTCTGAGGAGAAGAAACAAATAATGCTACAATATGCAGAATTAATAGAAATTATGGCAGCGGACAATGGTGATGAAGAAATATTACAAACTTTATCCTCAAAGATTTCGCGTAGACATTTGCCACTACTTTTATGTAATTTATTTCGATTTGGAAAAATATATAACAGATTTTATTATATGCATACATATACGTACATAAGTATATAATAAAATCTTAGAGTAATTACGGATATTTTTTTTGCGAAGGATATTCCAAAATGTAGCCTTGAATGTATGTACATATGTACATTAGGGGTGGAATAGTGCACGACGACAAAGATATGCTAAATAATGATTTAAGCCTGTACGTAACACCCGAAGCAGCCAAATTCTTCCTACGCTTGGGATTATCAATGGACTTTATGCTTGCCGAGCCAGAATTCTGGAAAAAATGCGACGATTACCAGAAAGCGATAGAAATGTTGCATACATTACATGTTGTTAATGACGCTGCCGAAAGAGGAGTAAAATTAATAGAAGAATACAACAACTTATTGTGTCGTAATGTGGAAGAAAAAATATTTTTGCTTCAAGTTGTCGCTGAAAATAGAAAGAAATTTCCCTCCCATAATAAAAACGAATTAATTAAATAAAAAAATATGTTTATAAATATATATGTATATTAAAATAAATATTTTTTTTTAAATTTAAGTTTTTGTATGGGGGCCGCCCTAATGGTTGAAGATAGATGCTAGGTTTATTTAAAAAAAATGTTGGGTTAGCAAAAATATTCAAAGTCGGTCATAACTTCGGCTCCTCTAGGGGCACTCTGGGACTAGTTAGGGCAGTTGACTCTCATTTTGTAAAAACTAATATTTTGTATGGGAGCCCCCTTAAGGATGGCAGATAGGGGGTAGGTATGTTCACACAAAATGTAGCGGAGGAATTATTAGGGGGCCGGTCTTACATTTTACCCCTCTAACAGCGACTCAGGGACAGTTATGAAGCTTCTTGTGAATTTTGTGCCGTTTTGCCCTACCTTTGACCCCGATGCGAAGCCATTTACCCCCAATCCATCGTCCTAATTTTTTGGCTCATGCATTTTTTTTTTGCTAAGCCCCAAAAATTAAGAGGTCTTAGCGTATCCAAATCTCGTTACTAAGAATTTCCATATAACACTATTCCACCCCTAATGTACATGCATATGTAGTTATACATACATATGTTTACATTTTTATATTATGTATGCATGTATGTATATAGTTGTATACATTTTTTCTAGTGATGACACTAAAATAATCGAAAGATGTTAAACGGAACAAAGTGAGATAGGAACATCTTTTGAAGATGTTGAACATTCAGCCCTGTATAATTCTTATGGGAAGATGTTATCATCTTGCCAAATTGATGAAAGATGTGAGTAAGTGTGAAAAGACTATTAGGAGTTCAGATTTTCTGGTTTTGAATTGAAATGAATAATTTATCGCAACAAAAAACGTCCCTTTCTTAATAAAAAATGTGAAAAATGTTCATTCTCAATTTTTTCCATATGTGATTAGTTTTTGACAAGAAAAATTTGAACTTGGCCTGTTATGTTATGGAAAGTGTTTAAATTTAATAATAAACTGTTCGTTTACACACAGACATTCTGTTGGTAAATTTTCGTATTGTCTTAATACAGCGAATGAAACAACAAAATAAAATTCGGTACCTCTCTTCTTTCTTCTTTTCTCTCTCCTATAACGCTGCAACCACAAATTCAATAAATCACTTTCAATTTCATTACACATACTGTGTGTCAAAATTCTTTGAAATTGATAGCTTGGACACAAATTGATAGTCAATGTTATTTTATAAATTCTTGATAGTGATTGTATTAAAAACTAGAACATTTTCCCGCTTAAGAGTAATTATTTTACTGACCACTTGTTAGGAGAGCGAAAGAAAGACCCATGCGGACTAAAGTTAGATGATTAAAATGTTCCTCATAGGATTACATAATATGTACAACTTGGCACGTGTTATACCTTAAATGCACTCTTGTTTTGACTAATTTTTAGAGCTTCAGTGTATTCAGAGAATTAATGTAGAATTTTAAGTGGAATATTTTTGTAGAAAATTTAGAACCGAGAGATTCCCGTTTGAGTGATCTTCTTTGTCTTCTTTCTTAAAGATACAAACAAGATATACATACGAAGAAGAGATGGTTTCACAAGAATTTTACTCAACCACAATTTTGTAATTCAGACGTAAAGTTGTTTGCTTCTTGTGCCAGAATAGGTCATTAGAGCAACATATCCGGTGCTATAGGGTGGATACTTCGACGAAGTTTTATTCTTCGTCTGGTTTCAAAGGATGGCACATTAAACTTACTAGCAATTTTTTATATGGCTTTTTGTAAAAAAGCGTAATTTCTATCTTTTTTTTCAGAAATATTGGAGAAGTTGTTATTAAAAATTAACGAAATCCATCTGCTCCTAATGTGCAAATTTTGAGATTGAGAAAAAGACAAGGAATATAATATATATATGATATAATGACAGCTTTTTTTAATTGTTGCTTACGATAAATTTTTACAGATTGTATTTTAAAAGTTATCAATAATTTTGCCATTTTGATAATTATAAACTTTGGGTAGGCCCATAAAATTTTACTTTTTCCGAGAACATTGTAAATTAAGAAAGCGCCATTCGCCGCAAGAAATTGTTATTTTGATTGAATGAACAAAAACAAAATATTTCAAACATTTACTCAAAGGTTTGTGGGGTATCATCACTCTACGTTGATATGTGCATATTACAATAATTTTTATTAAGCATCACAACAATAACAGCAACAAAAACTATAAAATATTTGTGTGTGCTAGAAATACTTAAGTTTGTAGTAAAATAAAAATTTTTGCTCCTAGTATTTTAATATTTTCCATATTTATTTTCAAAATTGTAACATTGACATTGAACATTTTAAATCTGTGTTGTCTATTTAATGGAACTCGTAAGACAACATTAAAACTAAAGGGCTCTCTGTCTGCTGGCCTTATTATTATTACAAAGGTTTTGAATTTCATTTTTCTATTCATACTGTCTATAAGAACTCCCTGAACTCCCTCTTTTGTCATTGTGGCTTAGGCTTTTCGCTCACGCTCCTTTTGCTTGGGCAAAAAAAAAAATTACTCCTCTTCTCCTTTCTCATAGAAGAAAATTTGGAATGTGTATGTTATCTTATACACGGAAGAGTCGTGGCATTCTTTAGCAGATAAATAAGAAAAGTATGTAATTTAATAAAAAAAAAAACTCTTGGGCAGTCCTTTAATAAAATATGAAGTAACAAGGCCTTCTGAGCAGGGCTTAATTTTGGACAATATTATTTACAAGAAATAAATTACCAAATTATGTATTTAAATAAGTAAAAACAATTGTTCGCTAAAGGGCCTACAATTTTTTAATCTACTAAATTTAAACTTTCTTTTGAGAAATACTATGCATCCACATTTTCTTTTTTGCGAGCATTTAAAGTAAAAGAAGAACCAATAGTTTGTTCATTTGAGTTTAAAACTGTGCCAGAGGCTTTCGCGGATATAGTAAAATACTTAAAAGTCAAGACCATTTAGAAAACCTTTGGCGGCATTTCAAAGCCTTTAGTTTTCGATAGTCGAAGTCAGAGAGACTTGTCTGTGCTGTAGTAGAGCAAGCTTGTACTTTTACTTATTAAGGCCCTTTTGAAAGGCCTTCATGCTCCCTCTATTTACTATTGGGGTTCCAAGAGCAAAAGTAACACAAATTTGGGCGTTTTAAATTCTAAACACACATAAATTTACAATTTTCCCTAGTAAGCACGAAGATTAATTTTATTGCTGACTTTATAAAAAATGACATTAAAATTCCAGATAGCAATTCAATGCGTATAAGTGTGAAATTGAAACAGCAATATTAAACCAAGTATATGATGAACATAATGCTAGTGTTGAGAAAAATCAAGTTTGCTGGAAGATGGAAACACACATACTTCAACAGAAATATTAATAAATATAAAGGAAGGGAACAAAATAAAATTGTATATAGGGAGTCATTCATTTTGGAAGTAAAAAGGACAGTCAAAAGAGAGTGCGTATGTGAGTGTGAACATCTATGCTAAATTAAAATTAAACTGCAAACAGGACCTCAGCCAGAAGGCAATCTCTTGGACTAACAGTGAATCAGTTCTCTAGGAAAGTTTAACTTTAATCGTCTCCCTATAGCCAAAAGTCTATAGCTAAAGTCTGCAAAACCGACCACAGACTTGACAGATGTGACTGTCGATTACTCCAGCAATCACTACGATCCGAAGAGGAGCCAAAAGACAGTCGATATAGAAAGCCAAAGCAATTCGTAAAAACAAAGGCTTATACACTGTTTCCACAACTCAGGCAGGCGTCTCACCTAGAGAATTTTTATGAAAATCACTCAAAACAAGTCCTACAGAGAAAAAAATTAAGAAAAACAAACTTTTATTATTTGTTGATAAAATGAACTAAAAAGTTAAATATGCAAAAAAAATATCCGCCATCGTCAGATCAGCTCTATGTCATAATAATATCCCATTGCCATCCGATTTATACATGCATGCAAAATTTCAGCTCAATCGGAAACCGGGAAATGGATCAAATTTAATTTGCAAGATTTGATTACGGACAGACAACGGGACATGAAACTAAATAAAATCTTGTAAAAATTAGTGCTTTTAATATAAATTTTCTACTCAAGTCGACCGTCCCTATTGTGGAAACGGGGAGTTAAAAAGTTAGCAAATGTTTGTCATAATTAGGTTAGCGTTAAAAATGTTTCGTTACAGCCACACGTTTATATATGGCATTTCCATGATGTCGAACGTGACCAACATATACATTTAAAGTGGAAAAGTCATATAATTTATAGGTCTGAATCAGCCCTATAATTTGTGTAAAATTTGATTCTGAAAAGTTTTTCGTTTTGAGGATAATTGCGAAAACCAAGGCATTCGCATTCGCAACGATTAAATCGCTTATTTCAGCGAAACCTGAAGCAATATTTTAATGTGACTAATTTAAGAAGGTTCTGCACTCATGTCTTATGTATAGTTACCACGTTTTCAACTTTTTTTCAGCAAGGTTTTCTTTATTTTAATGGTATTAAATATCTCCGGTTTTACGGAGCATTTGCTGAGCTTTCTGCTTGTTCTTTCGAAGCAGTGATAAAAAATGTTGTTTTTCAATGTCGCACTTGACATCGAAATATGCGATTATACAAGTTAACTTTTTCTTATGCAATTTTTTTGATCCTTTGCAAGCTTATAAAAATTTTAGAGAGGAAAATTCAATCATGCTGAAGTACTTAGCACGTTGATTACAAAACCGAAGGCCTTGGGTTCGAGCCCGGTCTCCGACAATCATTAAATAACATCTCGCATTTTTCTTATGTGCATTAGTGTTCCTTTGTATCAGCTGTTGTGGGACAGTTCAAGTGATGAAGGCATAGACACTGGTCACTGAACTACACCGGCTTCCGCGGATACTATTCCTAATGCAACATCAGGCTGCCCTCCTTCATCGGTACAGAATCATCGGCGAAGTAAAATAACCAATAAAACGGCTACTAAACACAGCTTTGAAAATTTAGTAGCCTCATTGGCACCAGAGGCGCTGCAACACTGCATAATGAAAAACGTGAAAAAACAGAGTTGTAAAAGAATGAAGCTTTACTCTATCTCTTCTTCACCACATGTCTTCTCCATCACTGTCCCTTTCTTAAAGAAGGTAGCACTTAGTAAGAGTAGTAGACATTCATTGTCTGAGTATTACTTTTCTTTAAAAAAAAAAAAAGCAAAAGATATATCCAAATGAAAAAAGTTGCGCTTAGTGACTTTGCTTTCGAATTTCTTGAAATCGGTTACATATAAAAGTAAATTCTTTTATAATAGTTAAATTTGATTGTTTCTCTATGAAAATATGATAAAACAGTTTTCAAGAACTTTTAATTTTTTTAGTGTCAGTGGACCTTTCGGTGGAAATGCCAATATACATATTCAGGGCTTTCATGAATAAAATTCCGCGTGAAATTTTTCCCGTTGAACAATTCCAACCAATAGCAAGTAATAGGGGAAACAAAAAATTCTAATTGTAAAAGGAAAAAATTTCACATACAATTTTATTCATGATAGCCCTGATTTTCTTTTAAAATCTTTTTTTAACTATTCTAAAAATTTCACTTTCTCTTCATCTAAGAATTAATGTTTCAATGGGAATCAAAGAAATGATCCATCGTAATAAAATTGTGCAAATTTCAAAACCTATTAAAATTAACAAGAAATTCCTTTAAAAAAATATGTGAATGAAATTTATTTTTCTTCTTGCAATTTTTCACTTTCTACTACAAAAAGAAAGTATTATTTCATGTTAATTTTGATGAATTTTGCCAAGCACAAAAACAGTTTCCTTTCGTTTTAATAAATACATATATTTTTATTTTTTTTTACATATGTATATACCTAGATAAATAAGTATGTATGTATATCTCATGCTGCAATACTTTGAATAGATTCTGCAGTAATTCCATGTATTCTTAAGCATAAATATTTTTTATTTTATTACTTTGCTGTGCATGTGTATACATTTCCATTAGAAAAAATATATAAAAAAAAGAATAAAAACACACAATGTAATTTATTTTGAGGGTTTTACTCAAGAAACCAAATTCTGAAGGCAGACGAACAGCTGCGGACCGACCAAGACACACAAGCATTTTCATTCAACTCACTTTAACCGAAAATTTACATATAAATTAGTAAATTTTACAATAACAACAAAAACAAAAACACAAAAATAAGAGCAAAATTTTTATTAAAACAAAAATAAAGAAATTAAATAAAAGCGAAAGCTTAGAAATTTAGAGAATAAAAATACTCGTATTTACTTCTTGGAAATTTTTTAAGCAAACATTCTTTCATGATTTCATTAAAGAAAATTAAAAAAAGTTCAATCGAATTTGGCCTTCAAAAATATACCACAAACTTTTAATTGTTGCAAAGAAAATTTTTTTCCAAATTATTTTTATTTTTGTAGACTAGAATCTACAACTTAATGCAAATTTGGTTGGGCAAAATCATATTTTTTACTTTTCTTTACTTCGCCATATTGCTGCTAAGACCTCAAGCATTTTTGTGTTGGGTTTCGTAACAATATTATTTTTCTAAAATAATCTTTGAAAAAAATTAAAGTACAACAGCATAATTACAACACATAATGGATCCTTAAAGTATGCAGCAAAAAATAAAATTATGTTTTCCTTGAAGTATGCTTCGGATAAAAAAGTATTTACAAAATGTGAGGTTGTATGGAATTTAGCGAAACACTTGAGGATGTTTATTCTCTTTATTCTCAACCTTGATTGCTACTCGCTGACGTCTTGCACTCATTGGGACCAGTGTCACAACTCTATTTTCTTTCCTATCAGTTGGTCTTTATTTGTACCGTGAGCATGTCGTGCGTAGGTTCAAAATGTGACTGACGGATTGTATAAGAGATGTACCTGGTGTGCGTGAGGATTTTGGTGCGCAAAATGCCGTAGTGCAATGCCATTCATTTTGAATCAGCACAATACGAGTACAAGAATTTTAAACTTAGAAAATTTTCCTGCATGTTTTTGTTTATATATATATATAGTCCTTTAACTCCCAGTGGAACATAGGGCCGCAACAAATGTTTTCCATTGTATTTTATCATTACACAACAATTTCATCTCACTCCAGGATACACCATGCTCATGCAACCAAGTATTTGCAGGTCTGCCAGGTCTCCTATGATCTTGGGGGGTTATATTCGACGGATTGTCTAGTTAAATCGCTATCTGGCTTTCTCATTGTACGTCCCAGCCAGCCAAATTTACGCAAACGTATGCTCAAAGCCAAAGGAACCTGATTTGCTATATCCCACAAATCTTTATTTGATATCGTGGCTGGCCAGAATATTCTAAGTATACGCCTGAGGCAACGGTTTACAAAAGATTGCATAGTATTCAATTCGCAACTCGATATACTCCATGTTTCACATCCATATAGAAGCACAGATTTCACATTGCTGTTAAAAACCTTGACTTTGGTGTGCATTGAGATATTTTGCGACCTCCTTCAGTCTATTTTGAGTATCTTCTTTGCTGTCCCCACTTTTTGAAACTAAACTCCCCAGATAACAAAAGTTTTCAACATCATCAATGCAATGCCCCGAAAGCTGAAAGTTCATGTTGCATGATGAATTTATGCGTATAGATTTAGTTTTGTTAATATTAATCCGTAAGCCAGCTTTAGCTGCACGTTTGGCAAAGGCTTCAATCTTAGATTGCATGCTGGAGAAACGGTGGGATAGAAGAAAGACGTCATCTGCATAATTAATATCATCTAGCCTATCTTGAACGCACCACGAAATACCATGTTGCGTATCCATAGAATGGTTCATAACTACGTCAAGTACTATGTTAAACAGCAATGGAGACAAAACACAACCTTGACAAACTCCGACGTTTACTTTGATGGGTCTGCTTGCTGAACCCTCATGAACTATAGAACAGTAGGCGTTATAGAGTTCCTTAATCAGTTTGATTATCTTCTCGGGAACTCATTTGCATCTTACAGCTTCCTAGATCGCATTGTGCTATAATGTGTCAAAAGCACGTTTGAAGTATACGATAACTAAGTAAAGGGTTGAGGTCCATTCGACCGACTGTTCAACGATTATCCTCAAGCTATTGATGTGATCAATACACGACTTGTCCGGCCTAAAGCCCGCTTGTTCCCGTCTTAGCTGTGGTTCTATGATTGTTGAAATGCGACTGTGAAAGATGTGAGCTATGATTTTATTTGTTATGCTTAAAAAAGAGTTATACCTCTCCAGTTGGAACACTCCTACAAACTGCCTTTTTTGGAAGTTTGATTGTAAGGCCTTCTCTTAAATCATCTGGAATTTTCTCATTTAACCAGAAACTCGAAATTAAGGGTTGTAATAATGTTGTTAGAGTGATGTCTGCTTTTAGAATTTCAGGAGGTATTCCATCAGGGCCTGCAGATTTACCGAGCTTCAGGCACTTAATTGCAGCTGCTATTTCTTCGGATGACGGTGTTGCGATGTTTATATCGTTATTTATGTTATTTATGTGATGCAATGGCTCGCAATCACATATTTTTGTAGATGCTGTCGGATTGACCGACAACAATTGAGAGTAATAGTTCTCCCACAGCTCCCGTTGTTGATCTTTGGAATAGATCAATTCACCCTGATCATTCCTCAGAGGTTTTATAATGTGCTGGCTATGAACGGAGATCTGTTTTGTAATACGATATAGGTCTTCGGATCGACCAGTTTCGCTGGCTATTTGGGCATCTCTGGCTAAATTATCAGCCCACTTCCGCTTATCTCTTGCACTCCGTTTAACTTTCCGGTTTTCCTCTTGACATTTACGATGTTCAATTTGTTTAGCTTGTGGGGTTTTTGCATCATTTACTTTGGTCTTAGCTTGCTTCCTGGATTCTATTATTTGCCATGTCATTTTAGATATCCACGGCTTATTGGTTTTCTTAGCATATCCGATTTCACTTTCAGCTGTTTCAGTGAATGCGGATTTTACATATTTCCAATATAATTTTATACTTTGTTGGGGGAATTTAATAGTATCTCCACCGTGTTCCTCAAAACGTCAGAAAACTGAGCAGAGACCTCATAGTTATTTAATTTTCGAAAGTCAAATCTTCTGCCGCGGGCTGGTTCATGCTATACAGCTTTTAACTTTAGTCGGACTTCCTCTATAATCAGGTGGTGATCACTACCCACATCAGCGCCTCTATTGTTCCTCACATCCTGCAGTGACCCTCTCCACATTTTGCTTATCGCAAAATGGTCGATCTGGTTTTCGGTTATATGATCCGGGGATACCCAAGTAACTTTGTGTATATTCTTGTGAGAAAACAACGTACCGCCCAACACCAAGTTAAAATTTTCGCATAGTTCAACAAGCCTTTGTACGTTGTCTGTCATGCGGCCGATACCATGCTTGCCCATCACGCTCTCTCTACTTGCGTTGTCACACCCGACCTGCGCGTTGAAGTCACCCATTAGTATTTTAATATCACCATGACAAATAGTGTTAATCACATTTGACAACTTGCTATAAAAACTATCTTTTTCTACATCTTCAGCGCTTTCGGTTGGAGCATAGCATTGAATGCAGCATAAATTTCTTGCACGTGTTCTAAATCTTGCCACAATAATTCTATCCGTGTGTGGTTGCCATTCAATAAGAGCGTTATTTGCCTCTTTTAAGAGAAGAAAACCAACACCACTTGCTCTCGTTTGACCGGATGCTTTGCCAGAGTAGACTAGTGTTAAACCGCTAGGTGTTATGTGTTTGCCGCTATCTGGCCAACTTATCTCACTGAGTCCCAATATAAGTATGTTGTAATTGTTGAACTCATTTTCAATTTCCGCGAGTTTAGTAGTCTCCATCATACTACGCACGTTCCAGAATCCAAATCGAACCCTTTCTTCATTCCAATAGTCGTCAACGGGGGGTTAGAATTGTTATCCATATTATTTACATTTGTATTGGTTTCAGTAATCATTAAAACTTCGGAAAGAATAGCTGATTGGCCCATAGCTTCCCTAGACTGGTGCTGGGGCTGCCAGCTAAGCCACCAGCCTGGCTTAGTCAATAGTCAATAGCAAACTTAGCAAGTATGCCTTCTTCCCGAGACGCCATATATTAAATAGCCATTCGGATATGCTAAAGACCGTCTCTCGTATTCGCTTCCACCTCAAAGAGGTGGTCTCCAGGGAGCACCGCGAGGAGGCCAATGCAGAAACAGTCAGCACGCTGGTCTACGAGTCGACTTGGAATGACTTACTAAGGATAGTGGGAACACTTTACCTTATGATTTTCTTTTTTCAAGATGAGAAGACTTACTAAGGGACGCTTTAACCATTTTACCTTACATACTCCCTTGCATGTTTTTGTTTGTTCAAACAAAATTTGCCTTGCTATCATAGCACAAAAAATATAACCCTCCTTCTTCCATCCCTGCACTGTACAAGAAAATGGAATGATCTTTGGCGTCGATCCTGGAATGAAAAAATAAAGTAATAAGTAAAGATGCTGGTCTACAACAAAGTTCAAAAAAAAAATATTTATAAAACAACAAAACAATGCCTATCTTTTATATATCCTTTATTCTAAGAATGATGTTTAAGATACAACTCAACGCAGAATGCAATGAAAGTTATTATTATTATTATTATTAGTTAATAAGCAAAAAGTTCACAAATTGCAAGGACATGCCCATCCTTAACTCACTCTTAATTTTAAAAACTGTATTTCTGCTAAAATGTACAAAAGAATGCAGCAAAATCTTATAACTACTTGTAAAAATATGCCATTAAGTACTGCAGCAAGTTTCATTTCAAACTGTCCAACAACATGTCCACCTCTCATATATCCTTTATATAATATAATTTATATAATTTGAATTTGTATTGCGGCAAGGACATACCTACTTTTCGCATATCCTTAATTTAACCATTTGCATATGTACAATTCAAGATAAAATGTATTGAAAATTGGTTACTATTTCTAGAACTGTACAATTAATTATTAATTTCCTGCGAATTGAATTACAATCGATGCAAGCAAACGCCTACCAATCATGTTTTTTATAACATAAATAGCATTTTAGCTACAATTAAGACAAGGAAACCAGGAAAATTTATTGCTGCGTCTAAAAATTACGGAATTAAGTTCTTTGATCAATTTCATGTCAATTGATGCAAGGACATAACTATCATCCACATATACTTAATATTAAAATTTTTCTTTCAACTACATTTATGAGGATAATAACAATTTATAAAATTTTACATTTAAACTCTGTATGAAGTAACTGAAGTAACACTTCAATCGTTGCAAGGATATGCGTAACTCCCTGATGTCATTATTTTGGAAAAATTTATTCTAATTAAATTGAATTCCTTTCAATTAATGGAAAGGCATGCCTAGCTGGTATATATCCTTTTTACCAAAAATTAAATTTCTGCTATAATTTTAACTAGAATGAAACAAAATTTCGTTAATTTTTTAGAATTGTGCAAGCATTATGATAAATTTCATTAAAATCCCTGCCAGGATATCCCTACCTACCATATATCCTTTATTCGGAAAATTTAATATCATCTACAACTACAGTAAAAACTGGCCATTATTTTAGAAATCGTAAATTTAAACTTTCTAGTAACTTTTTTAAATCTATGCAGCTATACATATTTTGGACCTATAACTTTTTTTTAATATGATGGCAAGATATTGAATAATATTTAACCTACTATATATTTATGTTAATATTGTTAGAAAGTATTAGATGAAGGTCAATAACAATAGCAAAAAAAATTAAATTTGGAGAACTCCTGAAGTCTAAAGCAAACGTATATTAAGAAAATCTTTCTACAAAGCATCCAAGTAACTAATATTAGGTTAGGTTAGATTTGGTTAGCAGACTGTTGATAAGGAAGAGTGAAATTCAGAGTCTAGCTCATTTGGGTCCAATATAATGACCCCTTTGTGCTACCTCTGATTGAAGAGAGATTAGTAAGGGAGGGTGGTAGGGAAAGGATAGTGATAGAGAATACAGGTGGTCAAGGAAGATATAGAGGAAAGCTTCATTCTTTTACAACTCTGCTTTTTTATACGTTCTTTCATAATGCAGTGTTGCAGCGCCTCTGGTGTCAATGAGGCATATTACATTTTTTAAGCTGTGTTTAGTAGCCATTTCGTTGTTTATTTTATTTCGCCGATGATATTGCTACACAATACCGACGAAGGAGGGGCTCTGATGTTACATTAGGATTAGTATCCTCTGAAGCAGGAGTAGTTGAGTGATATGCCTTCATCACTAGAACTGATACAAAACGACTCTAATACACATCTGAAAAATAAGTGGTGTTGTTATTTAATGACTGTCTGAAACATGGGCTCGTACCCAGGACCTTCGGTTTTGAAGTCAACGTGCTAACTACTTCAGCCAGCGCCACCAACGGCGTGGCTAATATTAAGTAATGAGAAAATTTACTCATACTGCAATAAAAAATTTTAGATACTTTAAGGGCCATTATTACAACTTAGTTAGTTAAAAGTAGGATTTTATCGGACGTATAAAAAGCTTTCCATTATTGCAAATTGGATTTAACTTACCATGTACGATAAACTTGCCTGTAATTTATCACTCACTTTAGGTTAAAGTAAAATTTTGCAAATGATATAGTTTTTATACGTCCTACTTTTAACTAACTTTAAGTTGTAATAATGACCCTCAGGAATTTAACTTTTTTAGTAAGAAAAATTCTGAGATAGTATATGTTAATCGAACAAGTTAAAAAATATAAATTGTCCATATACAGATTCCCACAAATAACCTTTGAAGTGAGGAAGGTCGCATTTAAATCCCTTATCCTCTATTAATTTGTAAATTAATGAACGCGTACCCTAAAATTCATAGTAAACAGAAAAACAGATATACGAAATTTTAAAAAACATTTTATTGAGAAACCTTTTTTTCACATTCTATTACATCATCAGGCTCATCTTCATCCTTACTTTGGCTTTCGATGGATGGAATTTCATCCATTCTTTCGTGAGGAAGTGCTTTGATGAATTGGTGAAATATGGCAAGATTCTGGAGGTTCTTGAATTACATGAACTCCAACTGCTTAACAATGTTTTTTGGAGAAGTTGTGGGAGTAATTGTATGGCTCGGCGAACATTCCGAGCTTTCATATTTACTTTGCTGAAGTTCTCTTGTTCATTCATAAGATCATCCTTCTACAAATGTAACCATTGCATTTTTTGGATGCCGGCTGTACTACTTCTGAAGAACCTTTGGATGGGCTCAATAGTTATAAAATCCTCACTTTGCATTGATGTTATAGAAAAATTTTTATTTGAATTCGTTACAAGCTTTTCCCAACCTTGATGTACATAAATTTGGCAAATTTTTTTTTAATTTCTGTAATTCCAAAATTTTGGTCACAGTCCGTCCAAAGAATGAATGCCCAGAGTAAAAACTTGTGATTCACTTTTTAAATTGAGTATTTCGAACAACACACAATCAAAACTGATGAATGTAGTGACTCTTATTCTGTACACCATTGGCTATAAGGCGGTTCGGTTCACATTCTGATTCAAAGAATTAATAAATTTCAACAGCAAGAACTAATTTCGTGGCAGCCGCATATAGATATTAGCTTCCCTTGGTACACAAGGGGTATATAATAGCTTAAACCCCTTGTACTCCAAGCGTAACAGGTTTTTTAATGAGAAGTGCTAGAATTGTTCTCCTTATCTCGCCATCGGATGTAAATTGCATTTTGACCACATATGCCCTGAATTTATCTGAACTTTACCTGAAAATTCAATTTAACTCTATTTGGAAAAAATGCACTTGAACCCCTTGTGCTTTAAGCCCCTCATATACATATAAGGCTTCCAGCACTACGTGTACATATAAAAAAATTTCTATCAAAGCTTAAATTAAAATTTATTCCAATTAATTTTATAAAAATTTTCCGCCAATAGGAAGTCATAGCATATATTAATATTTTATGCCAGTTAGCAGCTTTATGCATTTGTTAACGCACATTGTCCTCAAATCATTTTTTTAAATTAATTTTCACTTGATATATCTACACACAATCTATTTTTAATTTATAAATAAAAACAATTCATAAATTTATATAATTTTTATATTTTTCTTTACATCTGTGCTCACTGACGGAATCAGTGAACTGAGCTGTAATTTATTGTTAATTAATTGATTTTGTCTTTATTATTTGATTGAACGATTTACATCAACGATTCCTTTTAATCTTTTCTGCTATTGTATTTTTTAAAACAACTTAAAAAAGAAAAAATAGCGATTGTGTGCAAAAAATAATTTGAAATTTTTAAACACTGAGGCATATTGATAACAAATAATTTATGTATTTAAATATATAAAACATAGGGTGTCTTAAAAGAAATTTTATATTTAGTAGATCGATAAAAAATAGGAATGCCTTAACAAAATAAAGTTTATTACTTATTTTTGTACACAATTTAAGCATTTTCTTGCCAATGATAGTGCCGAGCTGAAGGCAACCGGACGGGTCACAGGTTGCGGATAGTGAACGGTCTTACGATATAAAGGTTAGCTGCGAATACGTGTTTTTCACAAATAAGGGGCGCTTATCATGGTTGGCGTATTTCGACTATGACAATTTGGTCCTTAATTAAAGAAAAAAAAAAGCAATGTGAGTCCGATCACAGAGCAGATGTGTAAACATCTAGTAATGAAATTTTTTTTAAGTTGTATGACATTATACATATTTGGGGTATTCACAAGGGTGTCCTAAGTGTCATAAAGTCATAAGTCCTAACATTTTAAACCAGTTTAAAATTATTTTTATTTTCTTTCATATAAAAGAAGTACTATATTAATACAATTCTTCACTCTATGTATTTGTTACTGTCATAACTAATTATTTTGCTTTTTACTTTTCTTTTTCGACAAAATGTCCATTTACGTTTAAATAAGTGGCATTTTTCTTTAGCAAATTTCTACTCAAATCATTATATATTGCAAAAAATATAAAAATTCGCAAGGGAATAAAATAATGGAAACAATCTCCCAAAGCTGATTATATAGACCGCAAAAAAAAAGTAATAACTCGAGTATAGACTTACAGCATATAAATCGCGAAAACTTGCGAAAATGTGAATATCTTCAAAAAATTTCCAAAGCCTCAAAAACTGTAAACGAGCAAACTCAGTAGATTTGATGAATCAAAAATTATCTCACGTGCAAAAAAGTTGCGAAAATTCGCGAATAGTTTTTTAATTGAAAAAAAGCCTAAAATTTATTTTAAAAAATTCTTAAATTGTAAGGAATGCAAAAAACTTTTAAAATTTCGCAAAAGTTACGAAAATTCGCAAAAACTTGGTAACATCAAAAATATATTAAAGTCTGATACTTATTAAAAAAAAGTTTGAAACTGTTAAAAGACAAAGAATTGGGAGCAATCACTTTTATTGCAAAAATTCGCAACAAATTGCAAAATTGCAAACAAGCTCCAAAATTACTTACAAATACCTAAAGATCTACGAAATCCAAAAATCGCAGAAAATTGACAAAATGATGAAAATTCGCACAAATAGATAGATGTATTGAAAATCGGTAAAATGGTAAAAAGTCAAGATTTGGCTAAAAATCACTTTAATCGCAAAAATAGCGAAAATTGGCGAAAAATTTCAAAAATTATAAACAATCCCTAAAATAACACATAAATACCTAAAGATATAAGAAATTCAAAAAAATCGGAAAAATTCGCGAAAATTAAAATTTGCATAATCTTGCCAATACCAAAATGATAGCAAAGTGTGTTATAAATTAAAAGTCGCCAAATGTGTAAAAAAAGGCAAAAACTGCAACAACAAAAATACTTCAATCAGACAATGATGTGGTTTGATTCAATCCTAATTTGTTAAAATTACACACAAGAGCAATAAGTTTTATCAAAAATTACCTGATCGCAAAACTTAAGAAAATTTGCAAATAAATTCCAAAGCCTTAAAATTTTAAAAGGTCAAAAGCTCGAAAAAATTTTGTTTTACATATTGCAAAAATTCGCAAATAATTTTCGGAAACAGATAGAATCCGTTAAATAATTTTCTCATAGTTTTGCATATTCGTACCAAATATTATTTAATTTTTGTAATATTTTTTCTCATTTGTTTTGTATCATATTGTTTATGTTTCAACTAACACATTAAAATATGAGGGGTTGCTCACAGCAGTCGTATTTTAAACTAGTTTAAAAGTTTAGAACATTATGACGTTATGACCTTAACTCTACCGTTTGAATACCCCAATTAAGTATTAAAAAATTAGTTTTTTTTCAACATTTGACATTTGATTTCATGACATGCTTCTTTTGTTTTTTTATTTCCTTTTCATTTACTTATTTTGCTTTTATTTATTTCTTACGTGTGCTTTTATTCAATATGTTTGGTTGATATCTGCATGAGATTTAAACCAATTTGTAGTCACTTGCAAAATAATTAATTTATAAACTAGTTTTTTTTTGTCAACTGACTATTTTATTTACTACAGGGTAACTTTACAAATTTCAAGTGTATATACATATGTACATACAACTGTATGTATATTACATGGGATTTTAACATTTTTCGTTGCTCGTTTTGGAGCACCCTTTAATTTTTAACTCTCATGTATTTGTTGTTGTAGCGGCCAAATGTCTACACACTGTGTCCAAATTTCAGGTCCGTAGCTCTTACGGTTCTCGAGAAAATACCCTGTGACAAATAAATAAGTTTGTATTGCTTCCTTTAAACACTAATACACTCATACATAGCTCACACCGATTTGATAACGCGGTGTGCATCTTACTCAAAATTTGTGATTGTATTGTGAAAAAGATTTTTACCCCCTAGCGTATAGATGTTTACACCAGTGATGCCAACTTTTTTGGCTATAAAAGCATATCAACATTTAAAAAAAGCACTAAAAAGCGTAATTTTGAGATCTAAAAAGCGTAAAAAGCACTAACGTGAAAAAAGAATGACAATTCAAACGAGTGAAGTTTAACAATATTTAATATTCTCTAAGCTTTTCTCTATTTAGGCAATATTATCATATTAACCTACCATTTACACACGAAACTAATTGCAAGAAAGTAGCAATACAATCACATTTTTTCACTACCACACTCACATTATTTTTAATTTCCAGTCAGCTTTCAACGATTTTTTCAAGAAAGTAACGCTACATTTACACATGAAATTACTTTCTTGAAATTTCTGTATACGTATTATAAATAAAATAATAATGAAATAAATGACTTGAAAATGAAATGACATGAAAATTTCTTGTTAACTTTCATAGGAAAGTGAAAGTTCATTTTAAAAATGTCGACGAAAAGTAAAGTTGAAAAAAATTGTTTTGTTCACTTCTTAATTAGAGTTACCTAGAATGTCACATACACAAATTCATAAGGCAATAAATTGGGAACAAGTATTACTGTTAAAATTGTAACAATATTATTGTTTTCAAAAGGTATGAATTGTCTTCTTCCTGTACATTTGAACGTAACATATTACAGTTATTTAAATACCCAGTAAAAAAAATGGAAGTCATTCTGAAGGAACCACATTTTCATTGCTTCCAAAAAATCGATATTTTAATTTGCCGATAGTTAGCAGAAAATCAAGTAAAAGTTTATTTTAATCACATAAAACCTTGTAGTTTTTCCATAGTTTTAGTAAATACTCACCAAAATGTTCAAAAAATCGATTTTTTGAAAGAAATTTCTGAACTAATTTTGGCCTAAAAAACTAATTTTTGGTATAAAAAGAAACGAATTGTTAAAATATGTAACTTTTTAAAGTTTTTCCTAAATGAAAATATTACCATAGAACACGAAAGAGGAAATTTTTCTTAAAATCGCTTCTAATTCGGTGACTAGGCATCGAAAAAGAGAACTTCTTGCAATGACAACCCTATGTAAAAATCATTAGATCGGATCGAAATTTGAACTACTTCCAGACTGCAAACTCTACATTTTCATGACTTCTTTGGAGTGTCTTTTTTTACTGGGTATTTATACAAAATAAGGATAATAATATAATAATAATCTATTTACCACAATTCTGTATATATTTGTACAAATCTTTAAAGGGGGTAACACTGTTAACCTTTTTTTCATTTTACTTTCTGAAAACATCAAAAATTTACTTTCTTGAAAAAATCATTGAAAGCTGACTGGAAATTAAAAACAATGTGATTGTGGTAGTGAAAAAATGTGATTGTATTGCTATTTTCTTGCAATTAGTTTCATGTGCAAATGGTAGGTAAATTTTTGATGTTTTCAGGAAGTAAAATGAAAAAAGGCTTACAATGTTACCCCTTTTAAAGATTTTCATAAATATACAGGATTGTGGTAAATAGTTATGATAAATTATAAGGATAATTTGTATAAATATTTAAAGAATTATAATATCGTCCCTACCACGTCAAACTATCCAGTATACAAATTTGAACTTTTAAGAAGAGCGCGAAGACCCATCAATTATAAATTTAAGGTCAGCGTGTTCCTAAAAGTGCCAGGCTTAAAAAATTTCTTATTGAGTTATCTATCGTCCGTGAGAATTTCATCATTTTGAAACAAGGCATATCGTAAAAATTAGTGTACCAAGATAACGAATCTAAAATACCATTGTTCAAATATACATGGAGAAGACACTTCATGCCTTTTGCAAACGATATTATTACAATATTAACAATAATATTTATTCCCAATTTATTGCCTTATAAATTTGTGTAGGTGATGTTCTGGGTAACTCTAATTAAGAAGTGAACAAAACAATTTTTTTTCAAATTTACTTTTCGACGACATTTTTAAAATGAACTTTCACTTTCCTATAAAAATTAACAAGAAATTTTTATGAGTCATTTATTTCATTAAAATTTTTATTCATAATACGTATACAGAAATTTCAAGAAAGTACTTTCATGTGTAAATGTAGCGTTAATGAAATATATCAGATGAAAAAGGTAGGCTTTGCACTGAAAAAATAAATACACAAAATTTTTGTTAAAGTAATTTTAAGAAATACAAATTTCTTAAAAGCACAAATAGTGCTTTTTCTTAGTTTGGCACTAACTCTCATAATTTGGCGTTTTGAGTCTTCAAAAAGCACTAAAAATAGTGCCAAAAGCACCAAATTGGCATCGCTGGTTTACACATCAAAAAAAGTTTGTTGAGATAGCACAGTCGAATGTTCCATTAGAAAAATGTGCTGTGATGACACAGTCGAATTTTCTATCAGCCCAATCATGAATATTCCCACGGAATTTATTTTTCACCTCCAATCATAAATTCCTTGGGAACAAAAAACAGTAACAGTTGGCATCACCGCATTACAAAAGCCCATTGTTTTACTCCTTTGTTTACATATTGTTCTCTCTCGTTTTCCACGTGCAAGCAGGGCTGCCAAAAGTGCCGATTTTTCCATTAAAAACCAACAAATGCCGATTTGCCGATTTTAGGTCAAAAAATGCCGATTTAAATCAATACAACTGAAAACACAATAACTCCGTGTTCAAACACATAAAATACATGATTTATATGAATAGATGGAAAGAGTGTTTAAAACAATATTCTATAACTTTATAAAAAAAAGATCATAAACTAGTGTATATAATCTTTGATAAAACATTTCTGAAATAAAGCGACGAGATTAGATTCAACAAAACTTTTTTCAGTTTTAACGGAATTTGTGAAACATCTTACGGTTCTGGCACATTCGTCCGCAAATGTCGAACGAATTTTCAGTGCCACCAATTTAAATAAAACGTAAGTTTTTATGTTCCTTAGAAAATGAAACCTTAGAAGGAATTCTGTATTCTAAAAATTATTTGACACTTAATAAATCCGATTGTTTCGGCACTCATTTCAAATATGGTTTAGAAAGAAATTTAAATTCTGAAATGTATTCATACCTGTATATGAAATATGTACTTTAGCTTGTAAAATCCGGTTAAATGATATTAAAATCTACATATACAAACGTTTTGTGTTTATATTTATAAAAATATATAGTTTATGCTTCTAATAGTTATGGCGTTATTCAATGTTTGATGCGAAAAGGTGTTGCGCAAGTGCAAATGCAAAATATCGAAGCATTTCTTTGGATTGTGTGTGTATTTTGTTGTTGGATTTTAAAGAAAAACTACGATATTTTGCATTTACTATGACGCAAAACAATTTGCATAAAACACAGAATACCGCCTATGTATTATTATGTTATCAAATACATGAAATTACAGATGATTGCTCTTTTTCTCATTAATAAAAATTAATGAAAAACTTAAATATTTTCAGTTTTATTTATTCCGATTTTCTTGCCGATTTCCGAAAATAATGTGCCGAAAATGCCGATAATTTTTCGAAAAAGTGCAATTTTTCATCAAAATCTTCTGGCAGCCCTGCGTGCAAGCATAAAAAAAAATTATGAAAATATATTTAAAAAATTTGCAAATGATGTATTTCCACATTATTGGTGTTTTTGAAATAAAAGAACTATAAAATATTTTAATTATATAAATTTTTCTTTAATGTTCTAACTCGCACAGAACCAAGGTGTATCTAACTAATCCTTACGCAGTCACCTGTATAATTACACCATGCACAGAACTTTTGTTTATAATTGGGCTGTATAAAAAGAGTGTGATGTGATGGCAGAATTGAATTTTCTATGTAAGTACTTGTAGAATTGAGTAGAATTTTATGGCCATTATTTTGAAAATAATTTGAACTCGTTATATCCCCGTACTATTATACTCTTGCTTTGTTTTGCAAGAGAGATATTAATATTAAAATGTTACACAAATCTATTCCTTTTCAATAAAAAAATATTTCCATTTTTTCCTGTTGCAGGTACTTTACATGAAGTCCGCGAAGTGATAATGATCTTGCTGCTGAAATCATTATGTACAATGCAACTATTAACGACCGAGGTGGTCTAGTCTTTAATTTGAAATGAAGGAAAGTGCTTTCGAATCTGAATATTAATATCACTATGTCTTTACGAGTTATCGATTTGACATGACGCCGGCAGAGCAACTGTGAAAAATTCATCAACTTTTCTGGAGTGAATACGTGCGGTGTCCACGTTTAGGTATATAAAAGTATTTTGCGGTAGTGCAATAGAGATGGGTTATGTACGAGTATTAACCAATTTTTTCTGTCTCTTTTTCTTTTTATTGCAACTGGTTGCAGATGGCGAATCTCATGGCCAACATTGTTTCTCAGTCATATCGTCCTTACCACGTCAAACTATCCAATATGCAAATTTGAACTTTTCAGAAGAGCACGCAGACCCGTCAATTGTGAATTTAAAGTCGGCTTATTCCTAAAAGTACAGGGCTTCAAATATTTCTTATCGAGTTATCTATCGTCCATGAGAATTTCAGCATTCTTAAACGAGGCATATCGTCTAAATTCGGGTACCAACATAACGTATCTAACAAACCAATTTTGCATATTGAATAGTTTGACGTGGTAGGGACGATATGTTCGGACATCGATGTCAAAGCATGGACGAAACATGGACATGGACAGTCTCGATTAGCCATTTGTGATGTCTGATATGATGCCCATACCAAGTTAATGGCTAGTGGAGACCTCTAGTAACGTACGAGACGATATGAATATGGAAGATATATGTTTATGACAGTAAGGTATTTAGTGCACATTAACAAAGATGTTATCTACAGTACACATGAAAGATTTCAAAAGTACAACCGACTTGGCTTATGAATTGGTTCCGCAACATTTTCTTATGGTATTTCGTGCAGTTGAAAGTCTGTGCTTCTGACATCGGTCCTGCGTAGTCGGATCTATGCAAATAAGACACTCGCAATCGAGTCGATCCCTGAAGCAGTGAAGCAGCTCTAATTCTCTATCAAGATCCAGCCATCTCTTGTTTCCATAAAATTTTTTAATAGGATTTCGTAAAATTGAAAGTGAGTGAGCAGTTCTAATTCTATATCAAGATCCAGTCATCTCTTGGTTCCGTAACGTTTTCTAATGGGATTTCGTGAAACTGAAAGTAAGTGCTTTTAAATTAAATACAAAGTCTACAACTTCTGATATCGCTTCCTGCGTAGTAGTATCTCTGCAATTACACCACTGAGAATTGGATCGACCCCTGAAAACCCGGGTTTATTCGAAGCAGCTCTAATTCTATATCAAGATCCAGCCATTTCTTGTGAAAACCCTTTATAAGTCTTGGTAAGTTACACAATTGCAGAAAAATTAAAACAGCTTTCTTACTAATTTTATAATAACTTTTTATTTGTTTCCTTAAAGTTTTGTACAGTCAAATCCCGATAATTCGTAATCGCAAGGGACCGGCCATGTCTTACGAATTATAGGGGTTTTAGATTTAGCGGGGTTTCGATTTAACGGAGTTAAAATAAAATAAATACGAATTAACGGGGTTTTTCAATTTATTTACTAAAACGATAAAAAAGCATAAAAAATTGTTAAAAATAAAATACAAAATAAAAATTTGTTGTTTTTGTAACACCGACAGTGTCTTATGCGTGCTCACACACAAACAAGCAGAAGCAAAAACCCACGCAAAAAATAGCGATAAACAAAAAATCATTCTTTCCATGTTTTTGTTGTTTTTATTACGAATTATAAGTGGTAGTTAGCAAACAATTACGATTTATAAGAGGTAAAGAAGATTTTATTTGAAGAAAATATTACGAATTAGCGAGGGGACCAAAATGTATGGAAATTTTACGAATTAACGAGATTTTTTCAAGGGACCGACAGTTTATTACGAATTATCGGGGTACGAATTATCGGGATTTGACTGTATTAAATAATTTTTTTGTTTTAATATGTTTAAGAAATTACTAAATATTTCAATAACTTTTCATATTTGTTAGTCGGTATTTGTTTCAAATATTTTTTTTCTGAAGTTAATCTTGTTTTTTTTTAATAGATATATCAGTATGTGTACATGTTACTTCTTTTCTTGTTAATTATCCTTGTTTCGTGATATCTTCTCAGTTTGTATAATTGATTTTCTGTTTGTGAAATTTAAATAGAGTACAAAAACAGGCAGTTAATATGTGTTGAAGAAGTGAAAGCTATCCTATAAAAAAAGATATACGTGACAGCGCATAGAGAAAAGGGACATAAGGGTAAAAAAAAATCAATTTTCATTTTTTTTTTTTTTTTTTTTTTGATGTGGACAACATCTGAGCATCGAATGAGACCGATCCCATGCGCCAAAAGTGTTCCCTCCCAGAGATATGCGCGTTTTATTCAGTGATGGTACACCAAAGATACACGTATTTAAATCTTTAAAATGGCTCTCCTGAACAAAACAGGTTGTTACCCTTAAGGTCCCTTTCTATTTTGCGCGTCAAAATTCAAGAAATTTAATGAAAAAATGCTTAATGTAAATTACGTAAAAGCCAAAAAAATTTTTTTGTAAGCTTATATTTTTTTAATTATTGCAAAAGCTTAAGCACAAACACTTGAGTGGGTCGGAAAAAAAGTTGCGCCAGTCTGCCTGTTAAAGTGATAAATATTTCAATGACGATTTTAAGACTAAAGATTTTTTCTGTCACGACTTAAAATACAGCCAGTCAGTCCATTTGGTTTTTATTTATTGGGCAGCCATTTTAAGTTCGATCGTAAAGTTTTGAATATCGTTATTAATAGTTAAAGCTTTAATTTTGTCCTTGATGGTCTTTTGATCTTATATACAGTGAATATCGCATTTTTATGTTATACGCCCAATAACTGGGCTTGTTTTGAAGTGTGGCAAATAATTGTTTTGCAGTTTCAGAATCCTCATTGAAATATCTATCATCCTGGGGACTGACGGCAGGCATACCTTCGTTTTGTATGGGAGTCGAGCTGTAACTCGCTAAATCTCTCCCGAAATGTTAGTGTATATAAAACATCGCTAAAAATTTTTTACTTTTGTATTTGTTCAGCATTTTAGCGATCGAATTTAGCTACCTTTTATATATAGTTACATACAACTGCCATTCGTCTTTATTAGGGGAATAATGTTGTGAAACGAAAACGCTAAGCATTGTCAAGTTTTGTATATACATACATATGTATGTATTTTGTTATTATAATTTATATTTTTCCATATAAAATTTGTCAACGCCTTAGCGTTTTTGTTTTACAAAATTGAGCCCAAATTCTTTTCACAACGAAAAATGTTTTTTCAATTATTTATGTTAGAATTTTGTTTGTAGTTTCTTTGTAATAATTTAGTTTAATTCAATTTAATTTTCTTGTTTGTCTTTACTTACACTTCATTAAGAACTCAATACATTCCTTAAATTAAATAAATTTTTAGGCTTTCCTCTTAAATAGTTTGTTTTTGTTTTCTATTATATACTTTAAAAATAATTGTTATTTACTTCTCTTTAATTTTTTTTAGATTTTTTGCTTTTGCTTTCTTTAGTATATTTTATCCCTTGTATTGGTTTTTCAATAATTTGTTCCTTATAATGGTTTTATATTTTGTCTTACTGCTATACATTTATTTTTTATGTTTTATCTAATAGATATATTTCCTAAATAAAAAAAGAAATAAATTTTCTTTATTTTTTTCTGTTAGTTAATTGTTTAGTTTCAATATGAATTTTGTTTGTATACCTACAGAATAGTTTATTTTAGAAGAGTATTTTATTTAAATTAAATTTTTCTTGTTGTTAGTTTATGTCTTTCATGATTAAGTATTTTTATTGTAGTTTTTATATGTTTGTGACATGTGCTGTAGCTGCAATTGCTCTCGCATGTTAAATAATTAAAAAAAATAAAAAAATAAAAAAGGGAAAATTAAAAAGTGTTAAATTGAGGCCAGATGATGGCTCGTTCTGTGCAGCAAGTGTAATGAAAAATTGAAAAATATATTTGCAAATAGAAATACATACGTACATATGCACGTATTTTTTAATGAAACACAGAAGATGTAATTGTTTGTTAATAGAGATTGACCAAAATGAAAACATTTATGCAAAGAACACTTAAACCATTTAATGGCTTTAAAAAAATGAAGTTGTACACATAAAATTTTTAACTTTTTGTATTATTTTTTACAAAACTGTTCCATAATTTCAAGAAAAAGAGTAAATGTAAATTAGACTGGCTATATATTCTAATTTTTAAAAAAATGTTGAGTAGTTAATATTGATCAACCATTCGATGCGTGTTGCAAAAATCTTTCATATGTCATGTTTTACACTCAGCATTTTTTGCCTAAGTTTAAGGGAGAGAGAGGAAAGAAGAGAGGTACAGACTTGCTTGTACCAAAAAGTTACTTCAATTCTCCTTTGTTATATCATTCGCTGCATTAAAACAACAGGAAAATTTAACAATAACGCCATTTTTCATGCAAAAAATATAATACTCTGTATACATATAAATCGTAATTTTTTATTTAAAAAATTTAATGGACTATATATACATCGTCCATTTTTCACAAAAAAATGGACGATGTCCATTATATTTTTCGCATAAAAATGGAATTTTTCACATAAATAACAAAAATTAATAAAAGGCTAGACCGATTTTCTTCAAACATAGTTAAGAACACTTTCGATCAAGTCACCTTTTTAACAGAAAAAAATCTAAATCAAAATTGGTCCAGTTCTTTTGTCTCTAAGCGTGGACTCGTACAGACACACAGACATACACTATAAACTTACAAAACTCCTTTATTGGTCGAGTGTTTAAAAATAAACTAGAAAGGTCAATAAAAATATAATTCCAGTTTATTTTATTTTAATAAACTTCAAATATTTTCATGTTTTTATTTTTCAGTTGATTACACCTACAGCGGTTTAAATACTGATGAAACGAAATGAAATCTGCATCTACAGGATCTGTACTTCAACTTCCGTACTTGTATTATAACAACATATGAACGTTACAAAAACTCGAT
The DNA here is from genome assembly GCA_949987645.1 of Tachina grossa. Lineage (NCBI taxonomy): Eukaryota > Metazoa > Arthropoda > Insecta > Diptera > Tachinidae > Tachina > Tachina grossa. Next base: position 153,102,525 of record OX465276.1, read on the forward strand.
ACAAAATCAAAAACAAAGTGATATGCATACATACATTTATTTATTTTATATTATACGGTATTTACACGTATTTTAAAAATTCCAAAATTTGAATTACTGCCAGTTTATAGAAGCCATGTAAAAATTCTCGGCTGTCTATTTATAATGAAAACAAAAACAAATTTTGAGTGCTTTTTTTTTGTTTTCAATATAAATAGGCAGACGAGAATTTTCACATGGCTTCTATGAACTGGCAGTTAATATCAAAAAAAAATTGTGTAGTAGATTGTGTTACATTAATACAATTATTTTTCATAATTTTAAAATTAGTATTTTAAAAAATTTAAATTTAAATGCTAAAAAAATATTGGGCCAATCTCACGATGTCGATAACGTTCAACTTGTCGCACACTTACATTCAAAACAAAACCAAATGTTAATATCTATGTAACTGTCCGACAAGCCTAACCGTTGTCGACATCGTGGGATTGGCCTGGCCCACTGTTTAGAATGTGTTCTTTTACTACAATTATTATTATGTACTCATAATTTTGAAATTCCTATATTTTTAAAATATATGCAAACATTTTTCTGTTTAAAATCTTGTTTCTATATTTTCTCTGACATTTTTGGTAAGTAATATTAATTAATTAGTATTTCGAAATTTCATTAAGTTTTCTTTAAAAAAAAAAATTTAATGTTGTATGATGTTTCATGCTAAGCAGTTTTAAAACCTATTTCCATTCTTAAACACAAAATGGAAAATTTTAGTTTTCTCTTTGATTTATTATTTCATTATAAAAAACAAAACAAAATTTGTTAAATTTTTTCACTTTCATCCCACTGTGCTAGGTTATGCGCCTTGCTAGTTGAATTTTAAAAATCGACTTTTATACCAGGTCATCAGAAATGATAGCAAGTACATTTTAAAATTTTAAATTTTTCATCACATACACACGCACACACATCCACGAAAAAAAATCCAGCCAAAAACCAAATTTGCTTGCTGTTGGAATAGTGAAATACCAGGAGCCCAGAAAAATTAGCAGGCATATAAAATAAGAAACATTGCAACGAAAAATTGAAGGGGGAGGAGCCAATTTATAATGGAAATAATTAATATTTGGAATATATATATTACCACGTAAACAAGATGAATTGATTGATTGTTGGTGATAGACGTATCGCCGTAGTGTCTTCTGGATGATAGGATGTTTGCTATGAAAATAATTTTCTTTCAATTTACCGCTTTCCCAAGCGCTTGGAAAATATGTTTTAAGTGCGTAGAGCCCTATACATTTATACCTATTATATTTTTTATTAATTCCCTTCCAAACACGGACTCTTTGTTAGTGGCGGTCCAGACTTGCAATTTTTGTTGCAGCAACTTTTATTTTTTAGTGCAAAATAGCGAGATATACATATACAAAAAGTATATATTTCTATTTCAACACTCTCACACATACTCAAGAATTGCTGCAACAAAAATTGCAAGTTTGGAACGGCACTTAGTTTGTTTTTAGGTGAAATAAATAAATGTTTTAAACAATGCTTATTATATTTAGAACATTTTTAACTCATTCAATATTTTTCGCCACCAACATTTATTTGGAGGAATTTTTTTGGTCATATGTGTATTTAGTAGTGTCACCTGTATTTATATGTCGAGTTAAATATTCGTCTACGAGAATTTTGTCCTGTACTAAAGAAAACTTGTACACGTTTCCTTTAATCTAATACAAAATTATCATAAACGAACATTCGACTCGACATACGCAGTATCTTTATCTATCGCTTTAATTTATTGTTGGTGATAGTGTCTTCTAGATGATCTATTTGCTATGGAGATTTTTATTTTCTTAACTTCAATGTTTTTCCAGGCGATTGGAAAATATGTTTTAAGTACAAATAGGACTATACGTTTAGACCTATTATACAGGCATGTTCGGAAAATTACATTAATAATGTTCATGCAGATATTTTTTCACTTTTTCACTAATTTTTCTATTATGTAGAGCATCAAATATCATTTCTGAACGAAATTTATCGTATATGATTTTTAAAACGTCTGTAGGATCATTATTACTTTTAAAATCATGTGATTTGAAAAATGTGATTTTAAGAATATGCCTGATATGTTTTATTAATTCCTTTTCAAACACTTTTTTGTTAGTTTTTTTAGGTGTATATAAGTACATAAAGAGCCATACACATTTAGGGCCTTATGCATAAGAAAAAACTGGCATGACGTTAGCATAAGAGTTTTGCCATAAAACTTCACATTAAAAATCATTCTAGGACTTAGAATTGGGTTAAAACTAGGTAATGCACCGATTTTTAATATCAAATTGTATGGAGGAACTCCAACACCTACTTAATTCAATTTAGTCACTTCTGCTAACTTCATGCCAATTCTTTCTTATACATAATTCCGTTAGACCTATTATACATTCATGTTCTGAAAATCACATGTGATTTTAAAAGTAATAATGGTAATGCAGATATTTTTTAATTTTTCTATTGTGTAGAGCATCAAATATCATTCCTGAAAGGAATTTATCTTATATGATCATTACCATTATTACTTTTAAAATCACGTGATTTGAAAAATGTGATTTTAAGAACATGGGTCATATTTTTTTATTAATTGCTTTCCAAGAATTCATGTTTGCTAGTTTTTTTTTAGGTATATATGTATAAATAAATAGTAATTTAAGAAAATGCTTATTACGAGTAAATTAAGATCATTTGTAACTAACCCAATTTTTTTCGCCACAATTATTTATTTGAAGGAATTCGTTGTACATAGGACGTCTGAGTATTTAGCAGTATCTTCTAACTATCGCTTTAGTTTCGTCTGAATGACAAGAGCCATGCGCGTGTTTGCTGTGCGTTTTTTTTTTTTTGGTTATTTTATACTGATAACATTTTAAAATTGCACTTTTCTATCAGGCTCACAGACAGAAGTAGTGGAATATAGCAAGTGGATTATTTACAAAACACGTTTTTTTATTTTCTTATGCAAAAAGTAAACGCCTCCAAAATAAACTTGCTTTATATCGCCACCAGAAACACAAATGGGATGAACAGACAACACTATAACAGAAGGCATGAAAATGAAATTCAAAAAATATGAGAACAATTGTAGCGCACAAAATGCTAAATATTTGTACATACAGGGATAATAGATATAGAAAAAATATTTATTTTATTTGCGATAACACTTTCTAAATAAGCATAAAACTTAGTTATAACCTGTTGTACATTTAGCTGCACTAATTTTTTGTCCTTCATAAACTAAATTTTTAAGTGATCTGAACCTGACCTCATTTTAATTGACCATATTTAGAATAAACCACAAAGGAAAATATAAAAATATTTTTTTCCATTCTCAGAGTGAGCGAGCCAGGCTTTTTACTGTTATTGCTTACATTGTATGTATTTCCCCGAAACATTTGTGTGTGTGATTATTGTTTATAGACTTATCGCTATAGAATCTTCTGGACGATAATCTAAAATGGTCGTCGTATATTTTTTTTTTCAATTTTATATAAAACTGTATTGGTATTTGTGATTTCAGCAATTTTGATGGCTCAAAAAAATTCCTTGCGCCTTAATGGCCTATTGTCGTTCTCAACTCAATAAAGTATAATCGTATTGTATGAACTCGGACGTTTAAAATTTTTTTTAATATGTGAATCAGGAAAACATTTTTACTAGAAATCGTTATGGCGCAAGACAACTGAAAACCTTCACGTTATCGTCATTCACCTTAACGTGGTCGTCAATCACCATACTGATTTGAATTGAGTTGAGAATCACAATAGCAGCGGCATACAATTATGTATGTTAATTGTATGTATGTTAATTATGTATGTAAATTTCATAAGATAAAATACATCGATATACAAATACATATATGAATATTTAAAAAGTCGGATGAAACGAAATTTAAAAATAAGTTGGAAATTTTTTGCTACAATTAAAAAATAATTATGAAAGTAATATCGAGCTCTATTTTTTATTTAATCGTAAGCGACAAAAATTAAAGTTTTCAGTAGAAGATTTTTGATAATATTCAAATATATTTTACTTACGTTAATTGTATTTTATCAACAATTAAGCCATTTTGATAATTCTAAACTATGGGTAGGCCCATAATTGAACAAATCAAAAAATATTTGATTATTATGCAACATTTTAATTTAGAGTTGTACTATTTTCGATTAATATAAATTTATTTAATAATTTTTATTGGAGTTTTTTTTAAGATTTATTTAATATTTCGAAGCAAAAATACATATGACCTTGGACCACTTTCATAATTAAGGGCACAAATATCTTTCTCATTTAATTTTTTACCAAAATACTAAACAAAAATTTTAGAGTTTCTGGCAACTGGCAACGCAATTGAAACTTGCTTACATTCCATTCATTCTGTTTTGATCGCAAAAATATCAGCCAAATTTTAGTTTCTAAACGGAAAGATATATAGGTAAAATTTTAACTCTCAATGTTATGTTTTGTTCTTATTACAGAATATGCTAAACTATATATCACAAAAACATTATCGGTCTAATTCATAAAAAATATTTTAGTTTATTACAGGTTTATTTGACAAATTTCCCATAGAAATACGTCAAATAAGTAAGCGCTTAATAAACCTGAAATATTTTTTATGAATAAAGCAGTAAGTTTTTAGTTATTTAGTATGTTGCAATATAAAAAGTGTTGCAAGGTCAATTATAGATAGCTTTTGTATTATTACCATTTATGTAATATTGCGTTACGGTGAAGAAATTTATTCCTTCAATGCGATGATTCTCTTCGGCTATCGTCCAGAAGATACTATAACGAGAAGTCTGAAACCAGCAAACCTGCATAGAAATGTTAGCTGGATGCATAAATACTTAAATAACAGTAAACACATTCTTTCTTAGACTGCAAAAAAAAATTGGTTTTATTTTGCATTCCTTACTTTTGCTTTCTCATTTCCCTAAATATCGTCACTTAAAATGAGAGACAACGTGAGTTGAAAATTTAGAATATTATTCTTTTCAAAATAATTTTATTTACATACATACATATTAAAAAATAGGAAAATAACTATTTTAAACTATATATGTATGTATACTCACTGTTTTTTACGCCATTGGTTTTTATTTACTGTGAATTTTATAACTTCTGTTGTACTTGACCCAAAAAAAGCAGGTTCAATGGATTTATTGTGTTTCAGGTGGCGATATATTACAAGTTAATAAAATACAATTTCTGTAGGCACGTGCAAGAAAACTAAAAATTTTAATGATCTACTTACTATTTCTGTTCGCCTGGTAGAAATATATCAGTTTTAAAATATCACAGCAAACCAAGCAAACAACAAACAAACAGTGTTTGTTGGTTGTTTGGTTGGTTAGTGAGTTTTATTATAAAAATTAAATAATATAAATAAAATATTAAAAAAATATATATTTCAGAAAATTTGCAATAAAAATATCAATCAATTTTAATAATTAATTGCATTGCATGCAATCTGTAACAAAAAAGATATTTTATTGAAAATGTGTGAAATAATTTGGGTTAAATATGGGCAATTCCACAGAATATCACGTACATACATACATATGTACATACGTTGACCAATCAATTAAGCTTGTATTTCAGATAAAACTTAAATTTTTCTTTATTTCTTTATGTACTTTTGAGGAAAATATAAGGAAAAATCTAACTGCATTGATCTGAATGAAATACAAGCTTAATTGATTGGTCAACGTACATACATACTACGTGACATTTTGTGGAACTACCCATTGATTGTAAGACTTCCGAAAAAAGCACCAATTATGTACATACTTACATACATACATATGACAAAAAGGAAAAAATACATCAGTCGAGATAAGCACATTCTGAGTTAGTGGCACCTCTGTAATCTCCATATTCAAAAGTACCTCTGGCAAAAATTTCTATTATTTTGTGCTATTTTTCAGGTAGTTATAGCGCAATAAATTGGTGATCTGAATTTCCAAATTTCACTGCAAACGAAGTTAGTTAAACTGCTCTCCCGCAAAACAGTAAAATACGACTTAAGAACTTTTTCCTTATTGCCACAGATACATATATGTATCGCTCATTTACTCAAAGAACTTAATAAATAAAAAAAAAGGAATTGTGAAGTTTCCATTAAAATGGTGCACCGTATTAATTTAATATTTCCCCTCTGTTTCCTGTTTGTTTGAAAATTTTATTCAAAAATTATTTCAAAATTGTTTTTATAAAACACAGAATTTGTAAATTAAACAATTAATGTCCTAATTCTGTTGGACGATTGTATCGTCTTGTCTATCTATGGACGAAAAAAAGCCGCAAATTCTTTAAAACAATTATTAGTTATTGTCTATGCTAGAAGGTTCGTGTATTTGCTTTATGATTTTGTTCCAACATTATATCCAACACATATTTTTTCATTTATTTTTCAAGCTTTGTATAATAATTTAATTTAATTTTTATGTTTTAAAAACATGGTAATAATATTTTTATTTTTCATTATGAAATACAACAACCATTTTTGAAGAAAATAATTTAGAGAATTCAAAAAAAAGAAAATTATTTTCAAACAAAAAAGCGTCCTAAATCTTCTTACTAAATTAGGGCATAAGTAAAAAATAAGCCTGTATTATTTTTTAAATTTCCTTAATTTCCTGGTGCTCGCCAACAGTGCCTAAGAGCCTATAAGATCTGTGAAATAGACTTGACAAAAGATCTGACCGATTATTAAACCAATTTTTTTAGAAAAGGATGTTACAATCAACAAGAAACATGTTATGCAGAATTAATTAATCATCAGGAAGGAACAAATGCAGTTTAGTGAAGCAGCTCTAAAAAAATATAAAGTAACCTACATATTTGTGATAGAAAATTAAAAAGATAAGAAAAAATATTATTATTAACCTACATAATTATTTGTGATAGAAAATTAAAAAGATAAGAAAAAATATTAAATAACAAAGTTGGCGGCGACGTATATTTTCCGAGTTATGGGGATCTGAACTTTTCATAGGAAACTGTGAAGAATTCCAAAAAAATATTAAATAGCTTTTTGACTTGTCGTACTTTTCAGAAAAAGGCCTATAACTCGGTAACCAATAGACCGTTTAGCATAAAATTTGTATTGGCTGAAAGACGACATTTGACGTAATAAATGCAAGCAGGAAATTAAATTTCTACACCTAGTAATAGCATGTCACTTTGTCTACATGATGCCGTCATGCTTCTACAATTTGTTTGTATTGAATTCCTTTACATTTTTGCTAAGTCCATCTTTAAGCCGAGATCGAGTTCTATCATTACGAATGATGAATTTACATGTACATGTGTTTCTTGCCTCTGTATTGATAAGTTATGGATTGAATGTTTTCGACTAAGTGTTTTTTAAGATGAAATTTATTTTCATATATGTATGTATATATTTTTTTCTCTTTATATTTATAAATATAATTCATTTTTGTGGTATGTATGTATATTTAAGTTAATATATTGCATATGTATGAAGTTTTGCTCTTTGTTGTTTTTGTGGTACATTTTTATTTCCATAAACAATATATTTTTATTTTTTGTTTTCTATAGAAAATAAAAAAAATTAATTAAAAAACTAACTATAAATTTTATTGATTGGTTTTATTTATTTATATGTATGGATTTGTGTTTCTTCATATATGCAGCACTTCATTTATTTATAATATTTTTTGTTTTATATATTTTATAAAGTGGGCTGTTGTTAAGACTAATTTAAAATTATTTGCTTTTATTGCATCTGTATTAAATAAATAAAGTAAAATAGAAATTTAACTCAAATTTAAAATAAATAAAATAATTCACTTAAATACTTATTTTTTAATGACTGATAATCCCATTAAGAAAAAAGAAATAAACGAGAGGATTGATTTACAGAGAAAAAAATAACAATCACACAATTCAAGCCAATCAATATTGAGTGCTGAAATATAAATAATTACTTAATAAAAAGACTTTAGACGGGCAGGTGTTATTCTTGAAAAGGGCACATTTACATAACCCTTATTAGGAGCTCCATTCGAGTTTCGCTGTCTATCGGTTACATTTCAATCTTTGTATTTTAATTTTTTCTGTATGTACATATTTACTTTCAGGCAGATACAATATTTTGAACAGTGAACAGTTGAATTCACAACAGTGGAATTCTTCGTCGAATACACTTCATAATACCAAATGAAAATTCGTTCGATGATCAGTATGGGACTACAGTCGAAAATCTAAATTAGCTTATAATAAGGAGCTGGGTCTAACCGTCGTTTTCGATAACAAGCTAATTCGATTGTTTTTTCAGTCTGTGATTATGGCATTCGCTATCGAACAATTTAATATTGTACCGAATGACATAAACCAAAACTGAAAACAACGCGATGAAATCAGCTTGTTAGCGAAAGCAACGATTAGATCCCAGTATTTTCTTATTTATTCTATGACAAAAGAAAATGTTTTCGAAATCATTTGCTTTAGTTTCGAATTACTGAGGAGACTCTCTGGTTCCCAGACATCAGGTTTTCTTGCTCAGAGGTTTTGACTATATATTTGCTGAGCAAGAAAACTTAATGGTTGTGAACCACGTGTACGATTGATTGGTTGGATGCTTGGATGTGTATTTATGTTGGTAAGAATTTTGTGTACAAAAATTTTTGGTCTGAGGGCAAGATTAAGCATTGGATATAATTTCTAATATTTCATAACTAAAAATTTTAACTCGTTTTATTCATTCCATTTCCTTAAGGGATTTTTTTAAATATTTTTAATATTACTTGTTTTTATATTAAAAGAATTGACAAACGTGTACTACTAAAGCCTGAATCACATTATCGGGACAATGTACCCAATTTTCGTCGGCTCAGTGGAATAAAGTCATAAGTAATGAGCTAAATTTACTATATTCCACTAATTAAAATATAAGGACATAATTGCACCACCCTAAATTGGTAACAAAGCCATATAGACTTATTCCAGAGTTAATTGAGTAATAATGCCATTTTGGCTTATTACTTATAACTTTAATACAGTCAGCCAACGAAAATCGGTACATTGTGCCGAGAGTGTGATCCAGGCTTAACGCTGTAACCATTGCAAGAGCTAAAGCTTCACAAAATATGTTGCTAGTTTTGTACAATCTTCTTTAATTTTTTTTAACTTTAGCGCTCACAATCTATACAACCAGTTAGTATACACATGTTGTGAACTCTTTTATAATATTTTACCTTGTTTCTTTATCAATTGCTTAAATTTTATACAAACTATTTTTTGAATTTTATTAAAATACTATTTATACTCATGTATTGTATACACTTTGTTTTGTTGTATTTTTCTATTTATACTTGTTTACTGCCTTAACTTAAAAATAATTTCTGTTTTTTAATTGAATTCTTTTTTTTCATAAGTATGTACAATGCTGTAATGTTTTTAGCTTAAACTTAAATCACTGGAATTTTTGTGTGTGTCTTTTTATTTAAAATAAAAATAAAATAATGAAAACTATTCTTCCTTTCAATATTACAGTTATGTTATAAATTATTTACAATTTTTTTTTTGATATTACAAACAGTTTTTCAAAGTTTAAGATCTTAAAATTTAAATATACAATCAATTGCTTAACATTTCCCTTGGCAAAGTTTTCTACATCAGGTTGCTTGCAATAACTTAATAAAAACAAAAAAATTAAACAAAAAATGGTATAAATTACATACTGTTGAAACGATTATTTATATATGTAAAGAAATATTTATAAAAACTTTCATTTTAGAAAGAGTACACAAATTTTAATGTCGATGAAGAAATATAGTTTTTAATAAATCTTATTGATAAAATTTTGCAATAAATGGCAATTTTCTATGACTGTCTCTGTTAGAGGATACAAAAAAGTACATATCGATGGCTTAATATAAAAAAGGCCTAACTCGAATTTTCGATATTGTACAGGAGAAGCAAAAAACTGAAGAAAAAATAAAGCATTTACATGCAGAAATAGTTTTTTAAGTTGCCATAAGTCCTTGATTTCGAATTGTAACGTACTAAGATCTCCAAGGAGGATGCAATTATACGTTGTCGCCCAGAAAACATTAAAAACACGATTTCGAAAAAAATGAGTTAGGCCCTTTTTATATTAAGCCATCGATATATTCGTGTATACGTCTGGGTTTCATTTTAAAGGAGAGTAGAAGTTTCCCCTCTTGTGCAAATTTGTTGAGGTTAATCGGATTCGGAAACTATTCAATCCTTCCATTTCAGTTATTAAATGTGTTGTGCATTTTTGAATAAAATCCTACGAGAAACATTTTGATAAACATTGAGCAGGAAAAACTACTAATGATTATGACTAAAATAAAACCAAACGATATTGACGTTGATAATCACAAACCGAAATGAATTAATATTTAAAAAAACAGTTTTTGTCTTAAATCAAGTTTAGGGATACCTCTCAAATATTAAAAAAAAATACTCTATCCTATAGAAAATTTAAAAAAATATCGCCGAGGCTAATTTTCCGAGTTACGGTCCTCTGAAATTCTAGTACAATATTGCGATTATACGGTGTTTTCCGACGAATATATACAGTATTGGCTATCATCTTAAAGATTTTGAGAATACCTTTCATGAAATGGTAAACTGCAGTCTTGGTCGGCCATGCATGAAATCTATGTATATTAGGCAAGAAAATTTGATGAGGCAGATAATCTTCATTAAGCTGCGCCGTGTCGGGAAACACAATCGTGGAGAAAATCCTTAAGCCCGACCGAAGGCCGGCAGGGCCGAAAAACTTTGCGTGGCAGAAAATCAGAAAGCTGGCAGTGCAAGAAAACGCTATCTATTAAGCAGGAAAACTTTGTCAGGCAGAAAAGAAAATACACCATGTAATAAACATTTTGTACTACAATTTCAAAGGCACATATGTAACTCGGAAACTAAGTCTCGCCGACAATTTTTTTCTTATTTTTTAATTCCCTCTCGGATAGCATTTATATTTTTATTTTTGCAAGGTGCCCATAACTTCAATTAAATTTAAAAAACTCAGATACTAAGCCTAGCCACCACTTTTTTCTTATTTTTCGATTTTCTATAAGATAATATATGTACCTTTTAATTTTTTGGATTTGCGCCTAAACCACCGTTTTTGACACATTTTCAAGAAAACTTTACATTGTTGTGAATGAAGTTAGAAGTTAATATTACTTTATTGTAAGTGAAATACACTGTTTGTGCCTAGTACACAATTTATTTTTTAATAAGTATTTTTTTGTGCTCGATATCACAAAATATTTACTGATATGTATTGAGAAATTTGTCACTTTGTGAATTTGTTCTTGAGACGAAACTGAATGCTTGAAATTTATTTTTCTTGCTGACTAGAGCTGCAAAACTATCGATAGTACTATCGATAGTATCGATAGTTTTGTTGTAAATGAAATATCAATAGTTTTTTCCACTATCGATACTATCGGCAAAAAAAAAACAAGTAATTGAAAGAGTAAAAATAATCGAAGTCAGTAAACAGTAGCCGGCAGCTTTGAAGCAAATTATCCGTAGTTGATTTATGCTTTTGTACAGCGATGGAAAAGTTGGTACAATTGTAAAATTTTAGCGCTATTTGAATGCCAAAAGTGCCGTAGCACCGCAATGACCCATTTAGCACTACTGGAATCTCTTTATATTATATTACATGCCAAAAATAGCATTAAAATATATTAACCCCCTTATGCAAAAAATAATGCGTGCTTGAAGTGTACATTAAAAAAAAAATTTCCATAGAAAAACCGGTGTTAACGTTCACTTATTTTTTTGCACAAGGGGGTTAATCTTTAGCTCGAAGGTATTAGAAAATTAATAAAATTCATCTGCAAATGTGGAAATTTTATTTTCCTACTAAGGAGAGAAGCCGACTATTTGCATCGACTGTGAACAATCGAATAAAAAAAAAGGTTATAAACGTAGTATATCGTAAATGTTACTTTTATATTCAGATCCCAGCAACTAATATTCTTTGTGCACCTTCTGGCGTTTTGTTAATTGATTTTTAGTTAATTAAAAAGTATAAGTATTAAAAAAATATAAATAAAGAATTAGGTACAATCGTACTGAAAAAATTAAAATTTTTTTTGAAAGTTAGTACAATTTGTAAATATGACATCGCATCCCTGCTTCTGTATCGATAGTTTTACATAAAACTATCGAAACTATCGAGTGGATCGACTATCGATAGTTTTGCAGCTCTATTGCTGACCAGATAAATAAGTCGATCGTTTAACGCCGACCAAGAAGCCGCCGCCATAATCTTATTAACTTTCGATCCGCTTAGTCCCAAATCACACTGTGTAAGTCTTATTGCTAAGCTGATTAGTTTCAGGAAGAGAGAGAGAGAGACGAGGGGAACAGCAAAGTTTCTTTTCCCCCCGTCTCTCTCTCCTAATAAACTAATCAGCTTAGCAATAAGACTTGCATAGTGTAAATAGGGTCCTACACAAGAAAATCAAGTAATTGAAGTTTATTTAATATAAGGAATGAAATTAAATGATTTCTGCTACACTCAAACATGCATAATTAAGATTTATCTGATCTTATCTTAGCTTTTAATAAGTTTATATTAAGACATATAAGTCCCAATTTACACTATGTAAGTCTTATTGCTAAGCTGATTCGTTTCATGGAGAGAGAGACGAGGGGAACAGCAACGTTTCTTTTTCCCCCGTCTCTCTCCCCTAACAAACTAATCAGCTTAGCAATAACCCTGCGTTTACATATGCAAGTGCCTTGCATGCAAGCTCTGTGTACGTATTATCAACGAAAATTTCTCACAAATGCCCGACTGTCTTGCAACTTGCATGTTTGCCTTTTAGTGCAGAGTTGTCCATAACATAAACAATTTTAATTTTAAGGGAACCAGATAGTGTTGAACTTTATTCGTATTGTTTCAATGTTATTTATGTCTAAAAAATTAATAAACTGCTCGATTTATGAATATTTAAGAAAAAAATTATAAAATTAGCTTTTAAATGTATTTAAAATGAGTAAAATCTCACTTAACACTACACTGAAATCCAATTAATTTGTGCTAAACTATTAATAGGGCAACACTGTTAACTAACTTTCCATTTACTTGCTACAAGTTCAACAAGTCACTGTCTTGTAAAATTCCTTGGCAGTTGAGTTGGAAGTAGGCTGCAAGTGCCGAAAGTGTAGATGTGTTAGTAAAAGAGTTTGAGTGTATGAGTTTTTCGAACTTACACTTGCACGTGTAAACCCTAGGTAAGACTTGCATAGTGTAAATTGGGACTAACCGTCGGCTGCATCTGGGTATTGATCTCAACCATCGCCGTTGAATTTTTCTTACGGCACCAGCGTGACCATTTTAGCATTTTTGCAGCTAAATTTAGCATTTTTGCAGCTAAATTTAGCATTTTTTGTTGTTGATTTAGCTGCAAAATTTTCGATTTAGCAGTTAGCATTTTTCAATTTTTTATTTAGCATTTTCCAGCATTTTTCATATTAATCTATATAACTTTTAACAATATCTCTTATACGTAAAAGAGGCTGACTTCCAAAACGTCAACTGCCTTCCAACAAAGTGTAGTGTTTCATAACACTGCAGAACAAAACATTGACAATGCATACCCTTTCAAAACGTCGTTGACAAGTATTTAGAACACCGCAAACAATCAATCAGCGCATCGGTTGCAAAGTTGGTGCTCATGGTTACAATGTTTCGCAACTTTCGATCTGTGCACGTTATAAATACCGTATCCTAAGACTGTACAAACTTTGTACTTTTTACGTAAAAATTGAATAGACAAGCAACGGTGGGAAGCATATGATCGATGTTATGTGAAAATTAATGTACAGATTCGAACATTCCGGTTACGTTACATTATATCTCTATAATGGCACAGTTAGCCGACTGTAATGCAATGTAACTGCAACAGTAGGAAACAGCTAATTGATATTTGTTATTTGAAAAGTAATGAAAATCAATAGAAATGTAACGTAACCTACTTTTCATATAAATATCGATCAGCTGTTTCCTACGTTGCAGTTACATTACATTATAATCGGCTAACTAAAGGTGGAAGTACATAACACGCGTTCAATGCGCTAATGCGATACAAGCGTCTGTCAAAAAAGTTGAAGTAGTGTGTTTTCATAAGGCAAGTTACATAGAGAAGTTCGCGACGCGCGTACCTCGCCAAAAGTTGAACATTCTTCAACTTTCACGCGTTGTATACAAAATGACAGCTAGTGTTGCCAGATTCATAAGCTAACATACACAAACATGATTAGAAATTCATTTTTTTTTTATTAAACAATGGATACAAAAATGCATTAAATGTTTAAAGAAAAATACAACGTAAATGCAAGACAAAAAAATAGCCAGCAAAGGCTTTAAATTTTACAACTAAAAAAATTTCAAAAGCGTGTTGTGTAACCTTCCATTTGTGTAGCGTTGAACGTTTAACAAGCCAGAGAAGCGTTGCCGCGTAACGCGTGCTATGTACCTCCACCTTAAAGGTGTAAGTACATAAAACGCGTGCGCTAATGTGATACACGCGTCTGTCAAAAAAGTTGAAATAGTGTGTTTTCATAAAGCAAGTTACATAGAGAAGTTTGCGACGCGCGTACCTCGCAAAAAGTTGAACATTCTTCAACTTTCACGCGTTGTATACAAAATCACAGCTAGTGTTGCCAGATTTATAATCAAACATACATTAAAATGATTAGAAATTATTGTTTTTATTAAACAATGGATAAAAAATTGAATTAATTATTTAAAGAAAAATAAAACGTAAATGCAAGACAAAAAAAAAACAGGCAAAGGCTTTAAATTTTACAACTAAAAAAGTCTCAAAGGCGTGGTGTGTAACTTTCCATTTGTATAGCGTTAAACGTTTAAAAAGCGCGAAAAGCGTTGCAGCGTAACGCGTGGTATGTACCTCCACCTTAAGCCTCAACCATTCTCATTACTATTCCCATAAGAATATCTATCAGCTGTTTCCTACAGTAGCAGTTGCATTCTATTACAGTCGGCTAATTGAACCTTAAAGGTGGAAGTACATAAAACGCGTTCAATGCGCTAATGCGATACACGCGTCTGTCAAAAAAGTTGAAATAGTGTGTTTTCATAAAGCAAGTTACATAGAGAAGTTCGCGACGCGCGTACCTCGCCAAAAGTTGAACATTCTTCAACTTTCACGCGTTGTATACAAAATGACAGCTAGTGTTGCCAGATTCATAAACTAACATACTCAAACATGATTACAAATTAATTTTTTTACTAAACAATGGATACAAAAATGAATTAAATGTTTAAAGAAAAATGCAACGTAAATGCAAAAAAATAGCCGGCAAAGGATTTAAATTTTACAACTAAAAAAACTTCAAAGGCGTGGTGTGTAACCTTCCATTTGTGTAGCGTTGAAAGATTAACAATCCAGAAAAGCGTTGTCGCGTAACGAGTGGTATGTACTTCCACCTTAACTCATCCATTACCCGACTGCGCAACGCAGGGCAGGGTATTATCAGCCTACATATTGCATGTTTGTATTTGTATTTCTTTGCGGCACTATATAAACCGAACGCGTTTACCCATTTTGATGATTCTTACATCAAGTCATGTTTTAGACTGTGCAGTTTTTCTTGCTCAACTTCTGATTTTATAATGACAGGTGAACAAAAGATATATATTACTTTCTGAACTCTCTCATACAAAATTAAAAGTTGAGCAAGAAAAACTGCCGAGTCTAAAACATGAACAATCGATTCGTCTATACCTGATTTAATATGAAATATTTTCTATCAGCAAACGTCAAATTTCCTAACAGAGAGAATCATATTACGTGTGGACCGCAATATTAGTATAGTATTAATATTATATCAGATGTTATATTTGTTTTCATAATTGGGGTATTCACAAGGGTGTCTTAAGTGTCCTAAGTGTCATAATGTCTTAACATTTTAACATAGTTTAAAAAAATTGTTGTTGTGGCTCAAACAAAAAGGTCATAAAGTAATAACACTTTCTCAGCTATGTTTATTGTTTGTCATAACTACATGTAAAAATGCGTGAGAGTTTACCAAAGGAATTGAGAGAGAGAGAGAGTAAGAAATGTACAAGGTGTTAAAACCAAAATACAAATAAGTACAATATTTATAATTGTAAATTATAAGGGATTGCTCACAGCAGTCATATATTTTCGTTTTATAACTTTAAAACGTGTTAATTTATGAGTACCATTTGAATACCTCAAATATATATTTAGAAAACAATATGATATCAACTGTCAAAAAACGCACATACATAGATACGCGAAGAGAATTTTGTGTATTAAAATGAATATTTTATGATAAAAAAGTGAGGAAATGCTTTAATTATACACGATGTATTAAGGAAATGCCAAAATTTTTATAAAATACGCCCTACTATTAAAATAAACTAAGATGTTCACTGCACGGTTGCCTGAAGGCCGTCGCACAATGAATCCGTCAGACAGATATTGGTTGGTTTTTTTTTGGTATTTTCTGATTTAGAGTTTTGTGTTTTGTGGCAGCAAAAATAAAATTACACAAATAAAATAAAAGTAATAAGTACAAAAAGTTGAATTTAATATTTAAAATAGGGAATCGACCTATTGAAACTGTTCAAATACTTCCTTCAATAATTGATTGCGCCAAACTTCTCATTCGTTGCGTTAATGTTAGTTGAAAAGGCGAAGTATGATGGATGCATTATGCCCCGGCCTTCATAGTTATGAAATACTATGATATTGAAAAGAGTAGATTTTCCCCAACATAGAATTAAATTAATATAAATATATTTTTCTTTAGTTGCTATGTTAATGCTGGGAGTGTCACTAAATGTCACTATATGGTGGCCAACAGACGCCATTTTGTAGATACGAAAAAAATAAAAAGTCGGAAGAACTATATACATATATAAAAATAGGTATCATTCTACAGGTATTTTAAAATCATCTTATGATTTTTTCATTTCGAATGACCATTTAGGTTCAAAGTTGGTACCTGTTTCATTATTCATTTCTTATAGAAATGAAAAAAGAGAGAATAAAGAAGAATTAATCACTACCATGGAAAATGAATAGCACCCACGCAGAACTCACGTAAATTAAAAAAAAAATTCTATTTACTTTTCTTACATTCATACAAATGAGTTTTTAAATATTTTAACAGTCCACGTTTGCGTGACAGCGCTCGATCAAACAAAAGTAAGTTTTATTCCCAGCTAAACTGAGTGTTAACCACTATTGTGGGAAATATGGCTCATGTAGCACACACGCAAACTTCCAAAAATATTTTTCAAAGTTTTATATCTATTTTTCATAAACTCAAACTCATTCACCAAACAGTTCATCTGTCAAGCCAATCCTCACTCACGTGATATTTAGAAATTTTAACCTTAGTCAGGATTATACTTTTTTCCGCCTTTAGCTCTTAAACTAAAACTACGTAATAATAGGAAATTTAGAACGTTCCATTGAAAAATAAACAAATTTTGTGTACAACTTCTAAAACTTCAGCTTTCAACTTCTGTAAAATGCACAAACGAATTGTCCATAGTTTTTCTTTACACATTTACCTGCTTTTTACCTAATGCAGAAAAGCTGTCATTTCAATAGTCTCAAATGCACCCATCTTACCACCCTGCCATATAAAATCGCTCCGGGAACTGGAACCGCTATGCTCCCGGCACTTTTTCAACGAATATCAGTGATATTGATGTCTCAAACTACCCGTGTGGTTGTTGTTATTGCTGATATTTAAGGTGTTGCTTTTATGCAATGTCGCTGCTGACATGTTTGTGTTGCTGTTGTTGTTATTGTTGAGAGAATTGCCATTCATAGAGCTTAAAGTTGAACGTCGTCCCGTGGTATTGCAACTACCATTACGCAAAGGCAAGGCTGGTGGTGGCGGTGTGGGAGGAGTAGGTGAGCTAGAAGGGCTGGCATTATGATCCGATGGATTGATGCCGTGATCGAGGGGCAACGAGTAGTGCGAATTATTGTGCAAATAGTCACCATCCAAAGCTTCTGCATATAACTTGGGATACTTCAAGGACGTGGAGTTGTTGTGATTGAAATGGTCTTGTGTCAGACGTATGTGCCGATCGGTTGTATTGAATTTGGGTGTGGTATTGATAAAGGATCCGACTCCATTGGGTACTATGGGTTGACTGTAGATGTGATTATTGGTTAACGAGCTTTCCTGCTGCTGCTGTTTGCTGCAGTTATTGCTGTGACGTGGCAGAGAGGTGATATTAGGATTTTTGCCATTAGCCAATTTGCGCATGTCCTGCTGAGAGTGATAATTGTTGGGCGTACGTGTATTGTTGGTCATGTACTTGACTTGATTTAGCTGGTTTACGAAGGTGGTGGTATTGGTTGCGGGATTATCAGGTAGAGGAACACAGCCATTGTACAATGAAGCACCGCCATTGGTTACTTGTAATTGTTGCAACGTATTATTGGCTGAGCCCCGACCTCGGTGGTGAGGTGGGGGTGGTGCTTCTAGCTATAGCTCTGTTACGGGTATGGGACGTGTGCCCATGTAGGGCATGGCATGCTGTCCATAGCCACTAGTCGTGGTGGCATATGGTGCTGTTGAAGTCATGGCACATGGTATTTGTGGCTGCCGGTAGTCCTCATCTGAAAAAGTTTTTTGATATTCACGTTCCTTGCGTCCCAAGGCAGAATTGCCCCAACCACCCTTAAGCAGCTCACGTATTCTCCTGCGGCAGGCGTATATACTCAAGGCCAAAATGGTTATGGTAGCAGCAGTAGCCACCAAGAGCACTCCTATTAAGGCTTGCTGCTGTGGATCATTGTGCGAGCAGCCCAACATGGCAGGGGTGACAGATTGCAAAGTTTCGCCCTTTAAATTAGCCGGTGAGTCACAAATTACCCCTTTAATTTGCTCATTAGTGCCATTGCGTGTCATTATTAGCGACCTTAGCCACAGCAAACGGCAATCACATATCAAGGGATTATCGGAGAGATCCAAAGTCTGCAAGTCCGACCAGGGGAATAGACCCTCCTCTAAAGAAAGTATTTGATTTTCTTTCAATATGACATGTCTCAAATGTGGCAAGCCCAAAAAGGCATTTTCTTGTATATCACTTAGCATTTTATTGGCCGACAGATTGATAAGCTCTAAATTGGTGTTACTGCCAAAAGCGGAATTCTCCAATTTCCTCAAACGTTGAGCACCAACAATCTGTAAGTTCTTAAGATTCTTCAAACCCAAGAAGGCATTTGCTGCTATGACCTCAAAATCATTTTGACCCAAGGACAAATCTTCCAATCTCTCCAAGTGGGATAAGGCCATTTGTGGTATAAACTGCAAGCGATTGTCTGATAAATCTAAATATCTGACACCTTCCAAACCTTTCATGGCCTCTAGAGAGATATTATGCAGACCAGCTCCTTTTAAATCCAAACGTGTCAGACCTTTTAAATCGGCAAAGGCTTTATTCGGTATAGACATAAAAGAATTGCTGCCCAAGTACAGTTCAGCTAAGGAAGGCATGGCTCGGAAATTTTCCACAGCTGGTACTGTGGTCAAGGTATTGTCATCTAAATACAAAACTCTTAGATTCTTTAAGCCATCGAAAGCATGGGCACCTATTTTACTTATACGATTTTGTCCCAAATTCAGCTCTTCCACCTTCAGCAGAGGGGCAAAGGTTAAATCCTCCAATTCGGCCAACAAGTTGCCTCTTAAGTTCAACACTGTCACCGCCGACAGGCCGGATAAGGTTCTATTGCTGATTTGGCCAATTTTATTATGATTTAAATGCAACTCCTGCAATTTGCGTTGAAAGGCAAATGTTCTTTGGGGTATAGTGACCAAATCGTTGTAAGACAAGTCCAGGAAAGTCAACTCCGCGTAGAATTGTATGCTAGAATCGATGGTCTTAATTTTATTGTTCTTAATAATCAAACGCTGTATGGAGGGATTTAAAGCAATGGGCAACACATCTAAAGTGCCTTCGCCACACTTTACCACCAAAGTGTCATCATCGCATTGGCAACCATTGGGACAGTTGGCCAGGGCATTTGCCAAGGGCAGTTGGCAACTTAGGCTCAATAATGCAAACACAGAAGCCAGCAATAGCCAGACTAAGGAGTATGATGTTGTCACTAGGCTGGTGTTTGCTTGCTGTCGTCGTAATAACGATGAGTTTTTGTGTGTTGTGGTGAAATGTTTATGATGTGAAAGACTGACATCAGCCATCAAACGTTGCCTCAATTCATTACTCATGATCGTATTGCTTAAAGTAATTTGTTGCTGATGACCTGTTAGTGACTCCTGTGTGACCTTCGTTAGTTTGTTTAAGAATTTCGTTTCTATTTGCTGCTCCTTTCTTTTCGTTGTAAGTCTCATTGTTTTTTTTTTTTGTTTCCCTCAATACTTGTTTTTGTGATATTTTTTGTAATTTGTAAGATTTCTATTTGTCTTCTTTACTTTGGCTCGTGTTTTCTTGAATGTTTTTGTTAAGCTTATTACAGTTTTATTTCCATGTAAGGCTCTGTAAAATTGCGGCGTTTGTTGCCCATTGATAGGCAATGCAACACAAGTAATTGAAATCTGAATGCAATTGACTAAAACGAAAAGAGAGAAATTACAAAGTTAGTATGTAGAATAAAAGTATAGAATTAAATAAACATTTTAAATAATAAAGTAGAAGGTATCTCAAATGGACGATATTATGTACATACTTAATATGTTCATATTATGTATGTATTTGTTATGCTTTAATGAAACCAGTTTTATTTGTAAATAGGGCACCTTTGGGGCTACTCTGTAATTCGAAACGAAAGAAAATGCATTCTCTTTCCCCTCGAATTACAGAGTAGACTCCCTGGAGAAGTAAATAAAATCAAATTATACTTCGCCTTTTTTCTACATAATTCTTTATTTTGAAATTTTCATATATTTTAGCTTCCACTTCCACCTTTTTTAATTTTCGAGTTTATTTCCTTTGTGAATCTTTTTTAATTGTTTTAATAAAATATCTAAATATTGAAGGCACAAAAAGGCTTTTCAAAGTATTTTCTAAAGTGGACAAGTTATTCCATTCAATATTCATACAGCAGCTTGCAGGCGAAAAAAATTAGAAAAATCACTTTCTAAAGAAATCGCTTGAAATTCTGTAAGAAAATTTTCTTAGATATTTAAATAACTTAAGTTTCTTAGCACCTTCAAGCGTTTTAGCATTAATTTTGATTTTCTTCTTTTTTGTTCGTTTTTTTTTTTCTTCTCCTTTACTCCAGTTTTATATTTTTGTGATAACCTAAATAACTACTGGCAGAGAAGAAAAAGTAAAAGTTTTTCTTAAAACTAGTAAATAACTTTAACATGTTTTTGTGTTAAACTTTTAGTTAAGCATAATATGTTTCCGTGTTATCTATTGTTTCATGTTTTTTTTTCTAAATAAAAGACTGTACACCACTTCTTTTAATCGATAACTTTACAGTTTGGAAATAAGCAACACATACTTTAAAGAGTAGTAGGTGTGATGAGGTCACTAAAGCCAAAGGATTGGAGCAAATGTTTCACTGAAGCTGAAGGCAAAATGTACATACACACATACTAAACTTGTATATTAATATGTTGGTATGGGAGTTTTAAAACAAAATTTACGGGTATTCATTTATTTTTTGTATAGAAAAACTGGGGTAGCTAGTTTTTAAAATGTACCCCAATGGTCTTTTGAATTTCATTTATGTCGATTTGAAAGTGTCGGAGGAGCATAACTTAGGTACCTAGCCTATGTCTTCTTCTAATGCCCGTTATTTCTAGCCATAGATATCTATTAGTGTACAGATATCTGCCGTGTAAGTTAAATTTTATAAGACAAACTCGAAAGTAAAAACCATAGGTAAATTACCTGCTTAAAATTTAATTAGAATCGATTTCAAAGTTTTGATGGAGCAGTTTTTTTAAATTCGTGGTTTTTTTAAATTCGTGGAAAATGGAAAAAGTATAGTGTATTTGATACTGTAGTGTATTACTACTTACCAATTAACATAGCTAATAAAAAGAGTTGTAATTTTATTGCACTAGAAAGAAGAATCAAAACAAAAACGCCAACAAAGTTTGAGGGAAAAAACGAGACAAACAGAACTTCCGTCTCGTGACACTCGGTATGTTTTGTGGAGCAGGACTCATCCCCTTCCACCATGCTTTTCTTACTTTTGAGAAGGTACATAAATTATGTCTCCTTCTAAACGAAAGGGTATCAATATTTTAAATTTCACCGAAATCGAGTGGAGACTCAGAAATGGTCCCACTAGCTTCCTCCTAGCCCTAATTAGGACTATTAGTTAGTTGTGACTATTTAGACGCAGATCTATCTATGTTCTGAATTCCGTTAAAATCGGTTGTAACATTTCGCAGAGACAGAAATTTCCCCCCTATCGCCCTCCTGATTGTAGTTTTGAAAATATACATAGTCTATGTGAGTTTTTGATACAGAAGTATCTATGTAATATGTCTATCTAAATTTCATTAAAATCGTTCTGATTGTTTAGGAGGCAGAAATTCCCCCTGTCGCCTTCCTGGTACTACTTAAACAAATTTACACAGCCTATGTAACTTTTTAGACGCAGATCTTGTTCAAAATTTCATTGAAATCGGTTTGAACGTTCCTAAGGTGCAGAAATTTCCCCGGTATCGCCGTCCTGGTCCTAGATTTAAAAATGTACAGACCCTATGTAAACTTTTAAATGCAGATCTATGTTCTAAATTTCATTAAAATCGGTTTGAACGTTTCGGAGAGGCAGACATTTCCTCTGTAACGCCCTCCTGGTCTTAGATTTAAAAAAGGTAATACCTTGAAAACCTTACCACAGTTACACAGACTAAGTGCACCAAATTTTATCGCGAACGGATGAGCGGTTCTGTCGCGCATAAAGGACATACAAACATTCATTTTTATATACATACATATGTATATAGATTAACGTGCTGTACATCGTTTAGTTTTTCGATATGACGATGACGCTTGACAATGTAAATCACGTTAAATTTTCCTATATGAGAAATGGACGACGTATCTTTTTTTTGCATGGAAAATCGACGATGTATATATAGCACGTTTAATTTTTCGTTACGAAAAATGGATGATGTGTAGCACGTTTAATTCTATATTTACTTATATGTATGTATTTATTTGCGTTTAGTTATCATTGTTATTGTACCCGACTTTGAATATCATTGAAGATAACACCTAATTTTATTTAACTAAATCTAAATTATTTTTAACTTTTTGTGCTTATTTTTGAAGTCGGTTTAATTTTTAAAAAAAGTTTTATTTTAGATTTTAGTCTTAAACGAAAAAAGAAGAATGTGTGCTATTTATTATATACATATTGCGATTGTGCTAAAGTTGTGACATAGAAACAAACAGAAAAATTAATACTTTATTTGTGAACTTATCTTATTTATTATGTTCGGCTTGGCGCCAAGGGTAACTGAGGCAACACAACCATTATGGCAAGAAGTTAGCAAAAATGTTGGGGGTTTCCTTTTCACTAACACACAAAAGAAAAGAAGAAAAAATCACCATGTTTATGTTTATGGTATTTGCAGCCATAAAACCCTTATACGATTACTGGAAGGGGAGAAAAATTGCAAAAAAATAGACGACATAAATTTAAGTCTAAAATAGTGAAATTGCTTCCTTTAGTACAACACCAGCTAAATAGTAATGTAACCAACAACAGGAGACCATTTTATATGGAGTTTTATGTACGTATATGTGCCGGCATACACATATGTGAGTCGGTGTACACTTACAGAAATTGTGGTAAGTGTTGTAAATTAATTTGCTGTAGTAAAATTGTAATGATGTACATTGAAAGCATCCGAGAAGCGTGGAGGAATAGTACTTCAGGGGACATTAAGTCTCCGTATTGCAAAGCGACTTCCGGATCACTGTAGTATTTACCAGGCAGATATCCATGCTATCAGCGAAGTTACGGATTGGTTGAGAGTGAATATAACATCTCTAGACGAAATTATGATATAAGGATCATCTGGATCCTGCGGCAGAGGCTTTCAAGGAAACTCTGGGGCTGATAATCTTGCAAGTATTTGGGTGTCCCAATTACGGTTCCACTGGATATGGAATGTGTAAGTTTACCCTCACTTTTGAACAAGTTAAGACTGAGAGGTGCCAGACTGAAGAAGAAACAAATAGGAGATGAACCACAAAAAATGACTGCATGATTACCAGGCAGTTGTGGACGGTTTCTTTAATTTCAATAAACACGAAACAAATGTCGGTTTTAGCGTTCATCTTGACATGTACAAAGGTTAAGTGTTGAATATAATGACTTTTTTTCGCAGTTGTCAAGATGTTGACGTAGAAGAGAATGTAGATTATTTTCTGGATTAGGAAGAAAGAAAATGGTCACCTTGGATGCTCCTAACACGTTGCCAGGGTTAAACTGCAACGTGCAGGACAGCGTTTAAACAGTCTCCGTGGTATCACAATGAACCAGAAGGGACTAAGTCCGTCATTCTGACTGCTAACCTAAAGGTATACGTTTTTAGTTGCTTCTTTCGTAAAAGGAAGCTAAAAATTTTAAAATTTTCCAACAAAGTAGATCAATTCAAGCACCAGGAAGTAGTTAAAACTTCAAGAGTTTAAGGGGTAATTATATACTTATTTGCAATTTCGTTTCAGGTATGGAGTGTATTTTTTCTTAAAAGGTGTCAAAGAAGTACTTTTTAAAATGGTTTATAATATATTACCGTGAAATTCTACTGCAGGATAACTCAATTTGCAGCGTTACTCTTAAGAATAACGTCGCTATGGAGCGCGTCCTAGGGGCGGATGGCACATGTTGCATTTTTTAATTTTACAAAAATGGTAGCTCGGCGATTCCATTTTGTAAAAGATTAAGCGTTGCACGATTAACATGATGCACCAACCAAGCCTTTTATTTGAAAATATATCACAAAGTTCGAGACCGACACAACATTAAAAAAACCAAATCGGAGTGACTTGAACATCAGGAACGACAGAAAATTGAAAAAAAAATTTTAATTTCAGGAATCCAACGTTTCAATTATGAAGCGCGCAAGTGCCTTAATTGTGCATATATGTCTCTACACCGCAATTTATTAAAAAGGTCGAAATCTGCGTCCCTAAAAAGTACAATTGGCACAAGAACTTAAGCCTCAGGATGTCACTCACTAGCTTGACTTCTCTGGAAAATTTATGTATCCCCAGAAGAGCTGAAATACTTGCAAATTTGCCTCCCCACTGTTCAAATTATACGCCTTTCAACTTTTTTTCCAATCGTGCTACCTCAAATCAAAAGATCGCGCCAATAAATCAGCATCCTTGGCGCTTCTTTTAAAATCAAAAATCTGTCACGAAAAGACAGCAATCACATAGCCCACCTACCGTCATAAAAAATTTTACTACTCGGTACCGCCGACGCAGTTGACATTTGGACGATATTAATTTAAGAAAAAGATCCTACTTATATATAACGGGTGTTTTTTTAGAGGTATAGAACTTCAAATTGAAATAAAACACAAGAAAATCGTTTTAATGTCCTTTAATTTGGCTTTATTGGAAGGATAATTTTATGCCATTGATGTTTAAATATGATTTCGGGCATGTGGCCGCCGCGGCTGGCTCGAATAAAGCCAATTCTACAGGTCCAATTTTCAACCACTTTTTCGAGCATATGGGGCCGTATGTTGGCAATAACGCCACGAATGTTGGCTTCCAAGTCCCCTAACGTTTCTGGTTTGTTGGCGTAGACGAGCGACTTCACATATCCCCAAAGAAAATAATCCAATGGTGTCAAATCACACGATCTTGGTGGCCAATTGACAGGTCCATTCCGCGAAATTATGCGCTCATCGAATGTTTCCTTCAATAAATCGATTGTGACGTGCGCTGTGTGGCATGTAGCGCCGTCTTGTTGGAACCACAACTCAACCACATTCATGCCATCCAATTCGGGAACAAAATAGTCGGTTATCATGGCTCTATACCGGTCTCCATTAACGGTAACTGACTCTCCAGCATTATTTCGGAAGAAGTATGGCCCAATGACTCCACCAGCCCATAGAGCACACCAAACAGTCAGTTTTTGTGGATGTAATGGCGTCTCAAGGGTCTCATGTGGATTCTCTCACTCCAAATGCGGCAATTTTGCTTGTTGACGTACCCATTCAACCAAAAATGAGCCTCATCACTGAACAAAATTTTGCGATGAAAATCAGCATCGAGATCAATCTCATTTTCGGCCCATACACCAAAATCACGACGCATTGCATGGTCTCGCGGCTTTAATTCTTGCACAAGCTGGATCTTGTAAGGTCGCAAGCCAAGATCTTTGCGCAAAATCTTCCATAAAGTTGATGGACAAAGCTCCAATTGCTGTGCACGGTGGCGAATCGATTCATTCGGGTCCTCTTCAACACTTTGCTCTACAGCGGCAATTGTTTCTTCGGTGCGCACTGTTCGACGTCTCTGCGGATGCGTATTATCACATAGAGTAAACGTAGTGCGAAAACGATCCATGGTTAACCGAATTAATTGCTCTGATGGACGATTATGTCGACCATAAAATGGACGGAGCTTGCGGTAAACTTCGCGAACTGAACCATTATTTTCGAAATAAATTTGCACGATTTGCAAGCGTTGTTCTTTTGTCAACCTGTTCATGATGAAATGGCAAACCAAACTAAATATTAATCACTTGACAGCTGACAAAATGGCCGCCAGTTAAAAAAGTGATGCCAACTTAAAGTTCTATACCTCAATAAAAAACACCCATTATATAAAATCGCATTGTATGTTTTTTCCTAACGCATGAGATCTGGATTCACAGGAGTTGAGGAGCTGAAATTTTCAACACAGATTCGGGTCAATACCTGATAGTTTTTTATTCTGTTTTTGACAGAACAAGAGGCCACTTGGCAGAGTAATTTGTAGCCGAGCTCACCTAGTATATATATCGAGAACCTATATTCAAAATACGTCAACTCAAAACAGCTAACTTTTCAGTAGAGCGAAAAAAACTAGTTAATTCGTTAATTTTTGTAGAAGTAAATGATGTGCCTTCCATAATATGGTTTAAATATGCTTACCAATTTATAGGTGTAGAAAATATATTTTATTTTGCACTGGCTTGCGTATTTTTACGAGATAGAGTATTTTAGTCGATCAAAAAACAAATATTTTTTTAGAGTAAGCATATTTTGTCGGAAAAAATATGATTTTTTTGAATATATTTACTTTTTAATCAATTTGTGAAATCTTTTATTCAATAGTAGATATAAGAATTGAAAACCTACAATAAAAAACTTAAAATACCATAAAAAATAACTTAAGCCTGGCTGAAAGCCGTTTCCATCTCGAGGTGGTCAGCTTTAGCACTCTCTAACTCACTCTCTAGTGTAAGAGGGTCACTCCAAATTATAAATTTCGAAAGCTTATGTCATTGACTATAATCGTTTCATATATAATGTTTCTATTCGATTAACAGTTTAAAAGTTATACATATATTAAAAGTGATCATATCTCAAAAACTAGCCATAGGATATCAAAATCCTTACCAGATTCGTGTTCAGCATGCCAAATGCAATAAGATATGAGGTAGATTTATAATAAATTACTAATTTTTTAAAAATATTGGAAATTTACATTTATCATTTATTTTCACCAAAAAAAATTATACTTTAAGATAGCATAATAAGAAAAATGTATATAAAACGGGGAAAATCATTTTTTTGATTCGAAATTTATACTACAGATGAGTATTGCATAGGGGAGCTATTTGCTTTCGGAAACTCATTTTGAGCAAATTTGAGTTGACATATTTTGAATATAGGCTCTGAATTATCTAAAGTTCAGCAAAAACACTTCTAATAAACCAAAACTATTTTGGTATTCAAGTTGAATTTGGGATCAAATATATTCAGAAGCTTAGCAAATAATACCACGCGGAATATTTTTTTGGCACATTTCCACCCTTTATCTCCAGTTTTAAGGGTAATTTTACTGTCCCATTTAAAAAAGAAGGGGAAAACACCCATAAAGAGAAGAGTTGAAGGGTGAAATTTTCCACAAAAATTTTCCCGTAAGATCTATGCCATTCCTCAAATGCAAAGATCTTATGGTTTCCTTTCATGGATTCACAATTAGGCTTAGATATTTTAACTAGTGAAATATTTCTAAGTGTATTTGTCATGGATCTCTAACTTCCACCTTTACCTTTTCAAAGTCATTATTTTTTTTTTGGTTTTGTTTTTCTGTGCACTTTCTTTTTTCTCCATTTATTTTATTGGTTGCCAAAGTTCAATAGCAAGAGTTCTTGAGCTTAAGATTTATGCTTTTCAAGTTAACTTCTAGAATTTTTTTAATGTTTTCCTTGGGTTTTAACTTTCAATGACCTTGAATTGATTTTCTTTCCTTTTCACTTGCATTAACTTTTAAATACAAAAATACTTTTCATTTGAAAGTTGCTTGGCTTTTAAAAGTTTTTCTTTTCAAGTTAAAAGTGACATATACGAAAATTACAACTTTTTGCAAGAAAACACCATTAAAAAAATGCGTCACCATTTACAAAAGAAATTTTTTCTTTTTTAAATAAATTTTAACAATACAAAAAATTAAAACAAAAACGACCTAAGGTATGCAACAGCAAAGCAAAGTGCGCATTTGAAATAGAGCTGCTGAAAGTATGCACAAATCTTAATTAGAAAATAAATATGTAGAAACCTTAATTTTCTAGCTAAACTAAAACAAATTAAATATCACTTATTTGTCCCTTGAAAATACCTAAAATTGTTGCCTTAACACCTTAACTAATAGTTTCTCTAATACTAGCTAAAAAAAAAGCTGCAAAAGTTTTATATGTACATATATGTATGTGTAACAGAGTGGATGCATGTTGTTTAAGTTACTGCCAGCATTATTTCCTTTTTCCTCTCTCTCACACTATTGCCAGCCTATAAAAATATTTTCTTTCGCAAATGAAACAAATTCTTATGTTTTGTGGCTTTTTTATGATACATAAGTTACAGCAAATTTCTAATGTTATGCCAAAAAAGTAGTTTAAGAATTTAGGCTCTGATAAACGACCCATAACAATAAAGTTTAAACAAAATATCGCAAAAATTTTAAACAATTAAATTTTTTCTTCTTTTTTCTGAAATTTACAACAGTTCTAAAATTGTTGTGCTTTATTAAAAGCTCCCCGTAGGTTAATAGTATACGAGATGGTTTTCAACCCATACACAGACACATTTACAAACATTAAACGCACACTCAAAATTATACCCTCACTTGGCCTTAAGGGAAATTAAAATTTGTTACTTTGTATGTATTTTTGTGTGTGCGTCTGTGGTGTACACTGTCATCAAAACTTTGTATTATTTTATGACAGAAAAATTTTAAAGTTATTTTTTTTTAAGAAAAAAAACATATTTGCTACAAATTTAATTTTACGAAGGCAAAACTCCATTTAAGCGGCAAATTTTTTACCTTAAAATATTTTAAAATAAAATAAAATATTTCATTGCTTTAGTGATGCAAGAAGGAAACAAAATATTTGTGAAAAACTCGTCTCTAGAGAGACCTTTAAAAAATGCCACAATTATTCCTCTATAAATGTGGGGTTCTATCTTAAAAAAAATTGCCTTATAGCACAGACCTTCCCAACCTAACCTTGATTAGACATATGAACTCTTTAACTACTCTCCCTTTCTCTTTCGCAGAAAGAATTACATCATTACCGCTAAATACGAATCTAACTGTTTAATTGTACTATTAAAGATGAGGAATAAAAGAAAACACAAAATAACGGCCGGACCTACAAAGAGGAAGAGCAAATCAAAATTGATACAAATAGAAAGAAATTGATTTTTTTAACTTTTATGGACATCAGTTGATTTCTATTAAAAATGAGTAAATTATGATTTTCCTGTGAAGGATCATTTAGCGTTGAATTGCTCATATATAGGGTCCGCCATCTAACGTTTTTTTTCAACTAGTGCTATTTCGTGAATGGTAACACTTAGCTCATGTCTGATCTGACAGATAATTAGTTTTACCCTTCCGCTGAACGAGCCAACTGACCATCCATGCGTTTTCGCTTCGCTAAGTGGGCCTGCGATCGACTTACAGAAGATGCCGATTTTGCCAAAAAAAATCATCTTTTCAGATGAAGCTCATTTTGATCTTGGCGGGTATGTAAACAAGCAAAATTGTCGCATTTGGGGCACCGAAAACCCGCACTGTTTGGTGCGGATTTTGGTCCAGAGGCATAATTGGGCAATTTTTTCGAAAATGAGCAAGGAGTGGCCGTTACAGTCAATGGCGATCGTTATCGGGCCATGTTGAACGAATTTTTGTTTACAAAAATTGAAGAGGAGGATATTGGCAACATTTGGTTTCAACATGACGGCGCTACGTGCCGCACAGCCGAAGCTTCAGTAGATTTTTTTATAGCATTTACAAAAGAAATGTTTGCGGAATGTTTTACATCTTCTTTTCATACACTGCCACAAACTGACCTAAGCAACTTGTTTTGCAAATAAGGCTCTAACAAAGTGAACCAATTACCAAACTTATTTAAATTTATTTCCTTTTCATAAAAATATTACCTTTATTTATCTGTAAGTTAATAAAATGAACTGCTTTAAAATCCATTTTGTGTATGTAATAAAAGTAAATTCGTTTCTTATTTATCTCTCTCTTAATTTTGTAAAAAAAATGTTAATACTTATTTTCAACATACATTTAACACATGTCACATCTTTTATTTAAACAACAATTTCATGTTTTTTCCTTCAACTTTTCTCAAAGAATTTATTTTGTTATATTCCATCAACCATGTTATGGAAAATGCTATTTTTTTTGTTAATGTTTCGTTTGAATGCAAGGAACAAATAAAAAATTGAACAAAAAACATGTTAAATTGCTGTTAAATATAAAAATCTATACATATATGATGCCAAGGCACAAAATTTATACGATATTGTATAAACAATCTAAAAACGAAAAAAAAGAAAATAAAAACAATTTCAAAAAACGAAAAAAGTAAATACTTATAAAGCTTCTTTGCCAAATGAATGGATAAAATGTTTTCCATGAATGAATGTGTATGACAAAAATTAAAAAAAAAACAATTTTATTGACTATAGGACTTTTTAAAACTAAAATGTTTTAAGGAATTTCCAGCATTACAGGAAGATTTTTTTCGAGTTGCTTGTTTGTTTGGGTAAATAAAACTCTACCATCTAAAAATACACCCTATAAAAGGAAACTATCATTTTAGAGAAAGTTATCAAACGTTGTAAAACTAAACAATGTATTGTGAAATTATTTTTTTCTCTTAGCATTTACTATACATATATTTTTTTTAGAATAACATAGAAATAGAAAAACAAAAATGTTTATTTATCTATGATTTAGAATTTTAGATTTTCATATTATCGAACTACACAAAAAGCTATCAGTCTTCCAAAATGACTTCTATGTCAACGGCAAGGGAGGAGTAAGGAAAATTGGAAATAAAACCAATGGTATAACAAGACTGAGAGAGAGTGCTTGTATATGTGCAAGTATTTGTGTAAATATTTAACATCTACAACAGTCGAAACTAGGATTTTATATAAAATAAAGAATGCAAATATTTCTGTTTGCATCAATAAAATTTATATATACAAAAATGTAAACACACCATGCAAAGGAGAAAATAGTAGGAACATTCTTTTTTATATATGTATATTGCTCTAATGTCCCTTTTTCACAATGTATGATTAAGAGTTAACGTAAACTTTACCAGCAAGTTTTCCATAAATTGTGAAAAAGGCCGTAACTCCCTCTAAAAATAGAGCAACAAAATGAGTAATGGGATTTCTACAGAGGTGTAAGCGTTGAGGAAAGTCTCTGACTGTCACTCAATTGGGAATGGCAAGAAATGTTTTCTCTGTATGTCTGTTCAAGCAGCTTACTAATTCTAGTCGTAGCCCAAGTATTTTCAGGGCAATGACCAGCTAGAGTGGGAAAGCTCTTAGTCATGTTGCCTGAATGGTCAAAGAACATCAGGACGTCTCAGGAAAGCAGGAAAATAATGAATTAATGTTCTCCGAAGTATAACTATAACAGGATAATGCCTGCAAACGCAAAGCAGCTCTATCACCGATCTTAGAAAGGAGGGCTAGCAGCGCACTTCTCTGAAATCAACCCTGCTAATGAATCGCAGAGTTCTGAATTAAAAAAAAACTACAAATATTCTGACAGATCTACGATATGGTGATTTCTGAAAGTAATCTGGAAAAAAATACAATGCCAAAGCTTTGCACACAGTATAGCGTCCCAGGAAGCCTTTGCGTTCTTTAGGTACGAGAGTGTGAGAATGAATAAAACTCCAACACCACGTTAAATAAGGTTAACTAACGGACGTATTGAGCTCAAAATTTTGACCAAGAGCAATAGAGGATCTTCCTAAAAGAAATCGTCACAATTAAAATAACCAGGGGACGAATCGTCACATTCGTGAACGTACAACTCGTCACGTAAAAACACCATTTTCGGATTATGACATACGCGAACGTACTGAAACACCATTCAGCTTATACGATTGACGTATCACTTAATTTATGTTCATACAATTGTCGATACGATCACTGATGTGACGATTTGATACCAGAACGTATACTTCGGGAGTTTACGGAGTGATCAGAATTCACTCAAGAACTCCTTAAAGAGAAGGTGATGTTTAATCTTCCGTTCAGACCGGCAGTTTCATCTGTCAGTCGTCAAACCCAACAGTTCTTCGCTGAATGCTCTTCAGCACTACAGTGAGAAAAGTTTTCAAGACCGCAATAGTGCAGAGAATCTTAGGAAGATATTCACAATAGTTAGAGATATTAAGGTCTTAATGGCCAAGGTGGAAGAAGACCTCTCTGCATGCCTACTCATGAGATGTTCGGTCAGAATTGACACAAGTATCAAAATATATTGCCAATGATAGTGCAGTCGTTCTTTGTGGAGCTAACCTATTATATACTTAGTCTCGAGTTGCTTATATTTATATGGCCACAACAGTGGATGGACAATCGGTGCATATGTTTGTTCTTAAAAGACTTTTACTCTCAGATAATACTTCTCTTCCTGAAGGGTATGACTTTCCACCTACAAAACACTACAATTATTCGCAAGTTCTTTTAATATACAGAGATCTAATGCCACTGAACTGAACGCCATAATCTTTGGTATTTTACATTTCTTTTATATCTGCAGTATCAATTCCTTCATGGGCCACGGGGTGATCTACATAGAGGTACTGCGAAAACAGATTGTGCAAATTGTTGCAACAGCAGATATAGCAACCTTCACCGTAGAGAGGAAAGCACTAGTTATATACAATGAAACAACTGATTGTATGACAGTCCAACAAACCCTAACCTTACACAAAAGAATTCGACGTATCTCAATCTGTGCCACACCAGCTTAGCAAATATTAGATTACTTTTTCCCTTAGCCAATAATTTAAGACAGACAAATGTTAGTCGTTCACTTACATTTTTTACTTTTATGGTATATATTACATTCTATATATATAAGTGGATATAAAATGCAAATACTTGACGAATCTACTATAATAAATAAATGTATTGCCATCAAAATAGACAAAAATATAAAACGTTTTATATCATGCATGTGTTACATTTGTAGCAAAATTTATTTTTTTATTAATTTTTTTATCTATTGAACATTCACTCGAATCTATACGAAACGCGGATGTTGTATACGCGAATTGCGTTGTATAACATACTCACATGACTTTCAACTGAAATTGACATATAAATACATACATGTACATATGTATATACAGATGTGCTAAAAAAGAAACATACAATTTCACAAAATTACTGAGAAGTTGATATACAAATATTTACTAGTGTATCCAATCCATACCGCTCATCCTCACAAACTGGCTACAATACTAAGCATAAAAAAACAACAACAAAGAAAAAAAACAGTTGGCGAATTGTAGAAATCTACGAGGGTTAGAAAATGTTAGATAAAATGGCAGCTGCCCTAAGCGTGGCTCACTTGACTCAACTAATTCTGAACCTGAAACACTAAAAGAGATGTTCGGTAGTTTCTCCTCCTATTATTAACAGATTCTTCAAAAGTAGTTATAAGGTATTTTTAACTTTTGGGTGTATGCTCCAAATTTTTAGTGAACAGTAGCAACTGTTATAAGACTTCGTAGTGGGAATCTAGGAAGGCTTAACACAAATCGAAATTCGAAGCCCTTGCAGATCCAATTATTGTAGTCTCATTATACGTGTATAACTTTTCCCCTCGTTTATTCCAATTTGCTGAATTTTGTGCGATACTATTTTTAACTTCTCTAGATATGGAGAGAGAGAGAGAGAGATTGAAGTATCACAGATAGCTTCATTTATTTCTTTAGTATTAGAGGCTTTGGGAAGGGTATCCGTCCTGTTATTGCCATTTTCAGGAACCCATCCATTAGTTTCAGCCCATCAGATATAAAAGGAGTATAAAAAATCATGGTTTGAGTATGACGTATATCAAATGGACAAATGTCCTTCAACCAGCTGTTTAATCACAAAATAAAAGCAATACAGTGTTTATAAGACTATTTTGAGAAAGTGGACAAAAAAGTGGAAGTCATGCTAAAGAATGGAAAATTTTGAAACTTTCAAAGGAATCATAATGGGCCTAATTGAGTGGAGCTGCGTTATAGCACCACCCTTCCTAACCTAACTTTCAAAGGATCTTTAAATGTATATTTTTGATTCTTAAGAAGTCATATTAACTCCTATCATGAACATTTTTTCCTTGGAAGTATTTTTCCTTTTCCAAAAATTTGCAATCCTGGATATGAAATTTGGCACCTTCTTTTTAATTCCCTTATTATGAATAATATTATTCACGGGTTTTTTTCCAGTGGTTTTTTACTTTATTTTTGCAGGCAACATCAGTAAATAATGTTCACGATTGTTAAAAATAATAAGATGAAACATCTTTTGCACAGAGTATGAACCCGCGCCTGTTCGGAAATGCATCACTGCGCTGCATCATACAAGACTCATCATACTTTAATTTAAAATGCAATATAAGTTCGCTGATAATCTTTTTTAGTAGTGGCATGTTTGTAGTTACCTGGTATTTGGCATTTACTTGTGCATTATCTACTTTAGCGAAGTATTTCAGGACATTGAAATTTTCATTTGCAGCATAGTGATGCATTTCCGAACAGGGCCCTTACTGACAATCACTGCAGCATCCCTCCAAATTCCGTCTGAATGTGCATAATTCATGCATTTTCTGCAACAGCCCGCGATCACGAATACGAGACGTAGTTGCATTCATTACGGGACACTGCCCAGCCTTTCGGCATCCATACAAAAGGATGTTACTCCCACATAACGATTTCTAGATGAGCAAGAGGAAGAGGTAATATGTAACTCATTTTATAAATATGTAACTGACACTTAAAAACCAACGCCTTCTCGCTTTAGGAAGGGAGGTATTCGATGTTCTTTCTGAACTATCAGCGCTTGCTGTTAACGATCTGCAATCCTCCTTAAGTGAATGCTTCAATTGCTAGTTCGAGCTCTACAGACGTATCATCTAAATTCCTTTATTTCTGTCTTATTTCTATTTCTCTCTTTTTTTGTAGGTAAAGCAAGGGGACCTAATGAACTGAACTCAAGTAAGTTGAAACACTCTTCTTTTCATTAGAAACCTGTTAACCTAACTTTACCTAGCTCTTTGGCTTAAACAGTAGTAAATTTTATAGCGGTAGAACATTAAAGAATTTCCACCCTGCATCTAGAACATTTAAAAACACTAGGTTACAATTAAAAACATTTCATTTGAAACCCCAAATTTGTGTTTTTCTTTATTATGCATTAAACACATTCACCACAGCAAGCTACTGACTACCAAATGTCAAGGATAGAATACACATGTTTATATGAGAATGATTTTTTTGAAGACAGCAAGGCAACAAGGCGACAGTTTGTTTTCTAAGCTGATTTTGCCGTTGTAGTCCAATTAAACTAATTTCTATTTCTTTGGCTACAATAAGAAAATTCAGTGTTGATTCATTTTTGTACTTTTACGTGAAATAAGTACATTTTAAGAGTAATTAATTTTTATAAAAGCAAAATATACAAAAGTGGCAAAACTGAACTATGTATTTGTACTTGAATATCAGGTGCAGATGGTGCTGCTACCGTCTCCGAAATAATTAAGTAGCTGGCTACGAGGCGACATATTCTGCTAGCGGCATTTGAAGTAGTGTGTTCGTGTAGCCTGCTGTGGTGAATGTGTTTAATGCTTTACACTTAAATTTGTTTGATTTTCAATCAGCCTTATAAATCTGCTTCCCAGTTTTTAGATTCCCTCAGAATTGACAGGGAGAACACGAGACACGGGAGATTCATGATAACATTTTTCATTTCGAGAGGATTAACAATTTTAAGGGGCAAAATATTCGACTTGGGGGTCTACTCTGTAATTCGAAACGAAGGAAATGCTTTTGAATTTACATGCTATTATCATACAAATTCGAGAGCATTTTCTTTCGTTTCGAATTACACAGTAGACCCTCTTATTGGAAATAAAAGGCGAACAGTTTGTTCACGTGAAACTTTTGTATTTTGTATGAGAAAAAGAAAAACGTCACGTGAGCAACCTGTTCATCATTTCTTTACTCCCATAAGGGGGAATTATGATAAAACTTTGATTTGATTCGTTCAAACAAGACAGTTTGTCAGAAAATACTACAGGATTGAAAGCTAGTAAGCATATGAGTTTATTTCATTTGATTAAAATCAGTTCCAAAAATAAAAATTTTCAGCAGGAAAACGCCTATACGTTATTGTAAATGTCTCAAATTTGCAATATTTTATTTGCTTTATATTCAAGTAGCATCCCTCGCATTTAGAATGACTATAGTGGTGTGCGTTAATGGTTTTTTCTTCGTAAATGCGTTGTGTTACAATTCTAATATATACAACACAAATGACAAATGTGTACAACGAACAAGATGTATGACGTAGGATTTTTGTTTGTTTATTCTTGTAGAAAAAACAAATAATTTTCGAGGAAAACGGATATAAATAATTTTTCAAAAATGTGACTTAACACGGAAAAGGAATTTGAAAAGTAAAAATTTACTCTTTAAGAAGAATGAATTTAAGAAATTATTTAAGTAAATCTTATGATATAGTTTGTTATGTTCAATTATTTCTACTAAGAATTTCTATGAAAGCATAATTGCATTTTCTTTAGATACTCGTAAAAACAATAGAATATTTATTGATTTCTTCGAGAGAACATAAAGTTGTTAGATAACGATATCAAGTGATATTTCAATTTAAAATTCAAAACGTTCAGTGAGTTAAAACAAATGAACTTAGGGAGAAAAGAATATGCCTAAAACATTTAAAATAGCTCATCGAATAAAAAATAAATAAGAAATATACTTCTTCCAAATAAGTATCATTCACATAAGGAAAAAGCTTGCAGGAACTTGAACTTTTTTATTTATTTGATAAATTTCTTTTTCAAGCATTTTTTCATAAGTTTGCAAATAATCTTGCAGATGGTCCGCCATCTTGGAAGGAATCACGAGGGATCCGCTTTGCACGCTAGTGGCAACAGGCCATTGCCATAGAGGTATTCATGCCAGAAGATTAAAGCTTTTATTATCGTTCTCAACTCAACTCAGTTTGTTTTTCTGAGAGTCCACCCAACTTTCAGATACACAGTGCCATTCACAACTTAAATAACGGTTGCGTTTATAGTATTCTTGTCCCATAACCTGTTCAAGTCAAAAATCAGTTGTGTTTTCCAAATTGAGTTGAGTAAGGTAAGAGTAGGAAGGAGATATACGAAAAGGGTTGAAACCCGACTCTCTCAGTGTCCCACTGCTGCTGATAAAAAGGCATTTTTCATAGGCTTTTCATTTTCGCAGTAGCTTGCAAAGATATCGCAATACGATATAAGATAAACTTATTCGTACAAAACTCAGATTGCTTTAGTACCGACAGCCTATGCAGCACAACGGGACCTATTAGGACCCAAGAGCCAGTTCTCGTGGAACTGGAAGCCTGTAAATCTAACCTTTTTTACTACAGGCTTTATTTACAAAAATATTTTTGATTTATAAAAAGTTTATAAAACAAATTTCCATACAAAGTTCGTTTTATAAAACATGAACGGCCTTGGCTGAAATAGTTAGCAGGTTAACTGCAAGACCGAAGGTCCTGGGTTCGAGCCCGGTCACCGACAAAGTCAATAAATAACAAAACTACGAATTTTTCTGATGTGTATGAATGTTACTATGTATCAGTTGTTGCAAGAAAATTCAGGTGATAAGGGCATAGACACTAACCACTAATCCTAATGTAACATCAGAGCACTCTCTTGCGCCGGTATTGTGTATCAGAATCATCGGCGAAGTAAAATAACCAATAAAAAAAATTAGAAAATTTAATGCGCCTCATTAACACCAGAAGTGCTGCAACACTGCATGACTAGGTTAGGTTAGGTTAGAAAGGGTAGTGCTATAACACACCTCCACTCGATACCAGTTGGGTTTATGGTGATTCCCATCTATTGACCCTTAAAAGTAATGTGTACCCCTCATTTGTACCCAGAAATTACCCTTTCATACGTCATTAAGCCACTGAATTCCCATGATGAAGGAAATACTCCAGTTTACACTTCACAATATCAGTAATGCTCTCACGGAAACGTCTGCTCAACCATCTAAGCCTATGATGCTGCAGCTTCGGGCAGTGGCAGATAATATGTTCAATGATTTCTGGTTCCTCTTCATTCTTCATCCCCGCACATCATACAAAAATCTGGAGTGCCAGTCTCCTAAATGCTGGTTCTTGCTCTGACCGAGCAGTGATCATGATTCGCATCGCCTTCCTGTTCATATCCAGTAGCTGTTTGGATCTTCCTAAGGCAAGTTTTGGACAAATTGGCCCAATCACTGAGTTCTCTGTAGTAATGACCTATCGGTAATTTCACCGAACTGTCACCGAACTGTCACATCTAACGCCGACACTATTCTTCTATTCTTGCCAGATCATCGGCAATTGAATTTCCCTCAACACTGATGAGGGCCAGGAACCCAACATAATTAGTCTGACACCATATTTGTCCATAAGACAGTTGAGGGCTCTCTTACAGTCACTTACAAGTTTCGAATTGACATTGTGTTCCTTCAAAGCTTTTAGCGCTGCCTGGCTGTCGACGTAGAAGGTTACTCTCCACCTTCAACTACATTCCTGTCCACCATCAGGTCAGTGGCCCTGAGGATCGCCAAGATCTCAGATTGGAAAACGCTGTGTTCATTCGGCAGTCTGAAAGAACTACGAATGTTCGTTCCCAAGATATAAACAAAAGCACCAGTGCCTTCCTATTTTTTACCCGTCTGTTAGGACCGCACTACTCTCATATGGCTTATAAAATTTGACCCAATAGTCCCTATCCATAATTACTAGTGAGGGTAAAATAAATTTCAACGAACTTACAGTCCGTAAGCCCAGTTATTACGGATCGCTGATCACCAAAACTGATCTCATTTAAGATTAATGTATGACCTGTTATTCTTGTCCTCACCAAACCTGATTATACTAGTCTAAGGAGACTTCTAGTCGCCGTTCTTACCACAAAGTCATCTATAAGAAGTAGGTGAAGAATGACGTCTAAGGCAGCCTGAGGTGTGCTCTTCTGAGCACCAGTTATGGACACCTCTGAACCTTAGCTAGTAATCTCCTGTTCCTTTCTTTCTTCAATGCCACACAACCATGGGAAATAACCGATCTGACAACAGATGTGTAAATCCAGTTTACTATCTTCGGTTGGAAACCTCATTTCCTTCCTATGGAGTTCCTACATGCATAGTAGGCATTAGTCTTTCCTGAGTGTTTCTTTTCCAAGAAAGCTTGCTATCTAGGAAAAAAAAACCCAGGTATTTCGCTCCGTCAGCTGTACCCCTCCCATCCTGCGCAGTACAAAGCTTTCTACTGCATTATGAAAAACGTGCGAAAAAGCAGAGTTTTAGAAGAAGGTAGCAGTAGTAATATCGTCGCTGTTTTAACTAACTGACCTAACTAACATTTTAAAAATTTAACAGGAAAGCAGCTTTTATGGTTGTTTTATACATTCATTCTTGTGGCTGCGTTAGAAATCTTTTTACTTATATAGGCACAAAAGTAATGCTTACAGTCGTGAAAAATGTAGGCAATGTGTATTATGACTTATAAAGTCTAGTAAAGGACTTAACTCATTTTTCAAAAAAATGTCAGTTAGGTCGTTTAGTTAAAACAGCGACGATATATAGTAGCAGACATTCATTGCCTGGGTGTTACTCCTCTTTAAAAAAAATGTTTTCATTAAAAAACTTTTTAAACATTTTGTAAAAAAGCCTTACGCTTTAAAAAAAAGTGAACAAATATTTTTTTTATTTTACTATCATTATAAAAGAAAATATCCTAAACAATAGAAAACTAAAATTGTTTACCTGCCAAGCACCACTGTACGTTTTACTGTTGGCTTGCATTGAGGATAAATAATATTGAACCGTTTTTTAAGACTCTTAAAGTGTCTGTAACAATGAGTGGTTTAATGCATGTTTTATAATGTTTTTCCCGTTTTTTGTTTATATAGAAAATACGAGTACATAAAGAAGTAATGTTAATATCCTTCCGTCGCAAGAATTTTTGCAGGAAATATTTCTGTTGTTTCTGATTTTTTTCTTGAAATTATTATTATGTAAATATCTGATAAACAGCCGGAAGCACCTAAAGTTATGCTACAATATATTTGGCTTTTAACAGTAAGAGGGTTTGCATTTTTTTTTTACCTAAATAGCATTAAGGCTGTATAAAGTATACAGATTTGTCAGACTTAAAAAAATAATATTTAAATAAATACGTTTAAATGTGCTTGTTTGTGCTAAAAATCTTATATCTTTCATAACAACTTGTTGTTTTTCATAAACATTTTTCCCCCTTAAAGAGAATGTACACCTAAAATCTGAGATTATTCATACAACGTATGTATGGGTGCAAATATATGTAAGGGGTGTTTTTTTTAGAGGTATAGAACTTCGAATTGAAACAAAACACAAGAAAATCGTTTTAATGTCCATCAATTTGGATTTATTGGAAGGATAATTTTATGCCATTAATGTTTAAATATGATTTCGGGCATGTGGCCGCCGCGGCTGGCTCGAATAAAGCCAATTCTACAGGTCCAATTTTCAACCACTTTTTCGAGCATATGGGGCCGTATGTTGGCAATAACTCCACGAATGTTGGCTTCCAAGTCCCCTAACATTTCTGGTTTGTTGACGTAGACGAGCGACTTCACATATCCCCAAAGAAAATAATCCAATGGTGTCAAATCACACGATCTTGGTGGCCAATTGACAGGTCCATTCCGCGAAATTATGCGCTCATCGAATGTTTCCTTCAATAAATCGATTGTGACGTGCGCTGTGTGGCATCTAGCGCCGTCTTGTTGGAACCACAACTCATCCACATTCATGCCATCCAATTCGGGAACAAAATTTGATGGACAAAGCTCCAATTGCTGTGCACGGTGGCGAATCGATTCATTCGGGTCCTCTTCAACACTTTGCTCTACAGCGGCAATTGTTTCTTCGGTGCGCACTGTTCGACGTCTCTGCGGATGCGTATTATCACATAGAGTAAACGTAGTGCGAAAACGATCCATGGTTAACCGAATTAATTGCTCTGATGGACGATTATGTCGACCATAAAATGGACGGAGCTTGCGGTAAACTTCGCGAACTGAACCATTATTTTCGAAATAAATTTGCACGATTTGCAAGCGTTGTTCTTTTATCAACCTGTTCGTGATGAAATGGCAAACCAAACTAAATATTAATCACTTGACAGCTGACAAAATGGCCGCCAGTTAAAAAAGTGATGCCAACTTAAAGTTCTATACCTCAATAAAAAACACCCTTTATGTCTGTTGTATGTAAAAAGAAAAAAAACAATTCAGACATAGTATCTCAGTTTCTACAAGCTTTAAACTTTTGCAAACTTAACACATTTGTTGAAAGGATCCCAGAAGAATTGTTTTCCTAGTATTCTACCATAATTTCAAATTGACCAACACTGACCCTTACAAAAAAAAATCGTTTTATGTGAGTGTGCATATGTGATTTTTAAGTATGTATGTATGTATATTATAAACTAAAAAACCATAGTTCATTGTTTTGGCAAGTGTCAGTTTACATGCTTAACAAGTTTGTGTAGAAAACTAAGCCCAAAGCAACCAAATTTACATAAAAGTTGTATATGCCATATAATTTTTTATTTCCTGTTCCGTAACTGTGAACTGTTTTTTCCAGATTTATTTTTAAGTTAAACTTTTCTTTCGTATACATATATGTACAATGTACATACATACCTATTTTTTATATTTTTTTTATTTTGGCAACTTGTTGTGTTCAATAAAATATACACTTTGTTGTTATTTTGGGCTTGAATTACCTTTAAGATTTACCACAGTTGCCAGCCTAAAGCCAAATTTCAAATGAGTATGACAGAAGGCCTGCCATTTGGCCTTCAACCAAAAAGGAAAAGAGATAAGCAGAAAATGTGCTTTAAGAGGTTATGCATCAGGACAAGTGAATATCTCGTTAAAGTTATTTTAATGGATAATATAAACTGAATCAATAAAAATGTTGAGTCAAAATCATTTTAACAAATTTTTTTCTTTAGG
Source organism: Tachina grossa (assembly GCA_949987645.1). NCBI lineage: Eukaryota > Metazoa > Arthropoda > Insecta > Diptera > Tachinidae > Tachina > Tachina grossa. Next base: position 153,145,396 of record OX465276.1, read on the forward strand.
GAATTTTTCACAACTACACTAAAGCCTGGTACTCTGTTCAAAGTTGTGAAAAATTTTCAGCACCATTTATTATTTCGCGTGAAAAATTTGACATGTACTATATGTAGCCCAACTCGCGGTTTTTTTTTATAAATTTCTCGCTTTTATTTCTTGAAAGTATGCAACATTGTTAAAATTCCGTGCGAAAAAAGCACTGCTCATGTTGTTTCGCAGCTAAACTAAAATGATGCCAGACTAATTTTGCATGCAAAGACATGATTTTACGTGTTTTTCACAACAAGAACAGAGTACTACTTTTGCGAATTTATTTCGCAAATATTTCATACTAAATACTTTTATATGTAGTTTGACAGCATTTCGCACGAAATTGCGAACAGAGTACCAGGCTTAAGGGGAAAAACGTGCTAAAATCATGATCTTAATAGTCTACTAAATGCGAAAATTCTTGATTCAATAATGAAATCTTGATTTTTTTTTAAATCGCATTTAAAATTGTAATCTTGAATAAAATCTAATTTTTAGATGGAATTCAAGATTTTGTTCCTAATAAAAATCTTAATTAAGATCACATTTTTAAAAATTTAAGAATACGATCTTTTTTTTAAACAAACATAACCTGCGAAGCGATTAGCTTGTCTGTGGAAAACATCTAGGCTCTATAGCGGGAATCGAACCCACGACCTCTGGACTTTATTTAAAGAGTGCATTTTTAAACTGTAGATAACAATCTTAAAATTAAGATTACGTTCCTGATTTTTAGAATTCATTCTAAAAATTAACGGCCTTATGTATAATGAAAAACTGGCATGAAGTTAGCGTAAGTGACAAAATTGAACAACGTGTTGACGAGTTCCTCTATACAATTTTACATTAAAAAATCGCCAAATAATGTAATTTTAACACACGATTACATCCTAGCATGATTTTTAATGTAAAATTGTATGGCAAATCACGTTAAGACCATGTTCAATTTTGCCACTTGTGCTAACTTCATGCCAGTTTTTGATTATACATAGCGCCGTAAGAATTTATGCTTAAATTTAAGAATGTCAATCTTACTGACCAAATTTCAAGATTGAAATCTGAAGATTTCTGCAATCCAATTCAAGAATTTTGTTCTCAATATTTAGAACATCATTTTTCTTTTAGTGTAACTTAGAAAATGTTTTACAATTTATAAAAAAAATTAAAAACTTTTCTTAAGAAATTTTATGTACAAAATCTGTTGCATTTTGTAGCAATAACTTTTCTTATATACTGGGATTTGTTGAACAATTTTGAATAGAAAATTCACTGCATGTAATACAAAAAAAATATGCAAAACTTATTACAATTTGTATCAAGAAATCTCGCGGTTTCACAAATCTAATAATAGCCAAATAGGTGTTTTGTAAAACGCACGATACCGTGAAATCCAATTTAAGTCCGAATAAAATATGTTAAACCTTAAAAACGATCAAAAAACATCATGTCAATATTTTAGTGGAATTTATTTTTTGCAACTGGCGCCATTTTAAATCGATTGATTTCCATCGAATATTAGACTTTTTACAGATAATTTGCAGCATAAAAAAATTCTAGAAAATTTGCAACAATTTGCTAAAAAAATTATCTATATTTTTTTATTCATAGCAAAAATTTTCTATAATTTTTTTTAATATTATGTAGCAAAAATCATCTGTAAAAATATAGCAATTCATAAAAACCAAAAACTTTATATTAAAAAATGTATATTAAAATTTGTAGCAAAACAATTTTGAGAAAATTTCTATATAATTTCCTTCGATTTGTGACAAAAAATTTTTTTTAACCTTTATGTCAACAGCAGAAATGCTTTACGCACGTCCACAGCAGCATACCTGGGTATGTACATACGTTTTGTATGGGGAATGGTACGTCGTTAGCATAAAAAATGCTAATTTCCAACAAACCAGGTAGATAGTTTGTTGGAATTTCCGAATTATTTTTTTAGTTTGTTAAAAAAATTTTATGATAACCAATTTCATCCTCACAGTCATTGTTTGTTGAAAAAAGTGGTTGTATAGGTAGACGACATACGTATATAATAAATATATAATATAGGCAGGTAGAAACATTTATTGTTGCGGAAATTTCATTCTTTGTAGTATCGTCAGAAAATTTAGTTTACATTTGTGATTCGAAGTGAAAAGACGTTTCTATTTATTTTGTGGAAATAAAAAAATATTAAAAGTGAAATGGCTGATGGTGAATGGCTTACTCCGCGACAACTAAGCGCACAAGCACGGCAAGCGCTTGAAGAGAGCCAAGAAGAAACAAGTGACCACGATTCAATAGTTGGTGACGACTCAGACGTTGAAGAACCCATGTTACCAGAATATGACCCAGAGGGCGATAGTGATTCTGATGAAGATCTTGAAGATGCACCAATTGAAACTGGCGAAGTTTTTACTGCCAGAGATGGTAATGTTTGGTCCTCGATACAACCACAACCTGTAAGATTCCGTACGCACAACATTCTAAGAAGTGCAGAGTCTGGACCAGTACGGGCAACGCAGGGTTTGACCATTGCAGAAACGTTCCAATTGATAATGTCAAACGAAATATGCGACATAATTATTCGTGAATCAAATCGAAAGGCAAGGCAATTTTATGATATTGACAACGCAAAACATCCAACAAGAGAACCGAGATCATGGATTCCCATAACAAAAAGTGAATTTGATGCATATTTGGGCCTACTTTTGCTAAGTGGCGTTACACATTCTGGTTACGTGCATACGAAAGATTTGTGGAAAACTACTTCACATCCACTATATCGTGCCGCAATGAGTGTACGACGATTTTGGGAAATAAGCCGCTTCATACGTTTTGATAATGGAAACACACGCCAGCAACGAAAACAAACTGACAAAGCAGCAGCAATATCGGACGTTTTTTTGATGCTTAACAGCTGTCTTCGTAGATATTGCGTTCATCATCAGCGTTCTTTTGTGTTTGGTCCACTGTGTGTGGTGTCAGTTGATGTAGATTTCTGCTTTATATACTTAGCATTTTATTGCAAATGGAATATGTGAATTGTTTTGATTCATCGTATTTCAATTTGCTGAAAGCTTTTTTGTATTGTAAGCTCAATTTTACCATCACTATATTTACAACAGTCTTACCATTGTCGTTTTGTTCTTTTTACTAATTATACACATGTTACTTAATTTGCTTATTTTTTGTTCTACTTAAGACAAACTTTTTTGGTTTGTTACTATTAAGTATATTTTTATTTAATTTTTGCCACAGGCCCATGGCTATTATAGAAACAAATGAAGTTCGAATAATAATTAAAATTAACTAAAATAAATATAGTTTGATATTTCTTATATGAAAATTTGTGGCAAATTTTAGAAACTTTTTATAGAAAATTTAAATCTTTTCTTCCTCCTACAATTTGCAGCTAGAAGTTGCTATAATATTTGGCAGAATTTTTTTTATACAATTGATAGCAACATTTTTATAGCAAATTTGTTAAAATTGTCTGCAAAAATTTGATAGAAAATTTGGTAAAATTTATAGTAAAATATTTTTTATAAGATTTGCTACAATTTAAAAAAAAATTTCTAGAAAATATTTGTGGTAATTCTATGGAAATTTTACTTGCAAAATTTATTTTTTTTAGCTGAGTTTTAGTTAAAGATTTTGCTTCTCTTATTGTTATAGATTATTGTTTTGAGAACTTTCTTTTCCGTGTTTTCTTTTCTGCTTCAGTCTGTGATTTAACATATCGCACACTAAATCATAAAGAGTCACAACTCAAAAAATTTCAGATGCTGAGTAGTGACAAACAACTATTGATACCGTACATATGAAGCAAGTATATAAAATAAAAACAAACATAACATAACATTAGAGATTTCTTCAATTAACTGGTTCATAAAAAAACAAAACCATGATCATTTTGAGTTGTGACTGTTTATGATTTAGTGTGCGATATGTACATATGTATATGTTTTATTTTTTTCTTTCTTGCACCTTTATATCAGTCTGGTTAAAATTTCACAGACGATATTTATTTCTTGAATAGTTTTTTTTACTCTTTTTTATCAGAAGACTGCAGAAAAGTTACAAGCCAATGCAAAAAATGAAACGAATGTTGACAATTCCCAAAATACTCTTTTTGCTCTGAGTTTTTTTTTTTGCTCAACTCCTGTACCAAAAAGAAAAATCAGGCACAAAAAAAACTGTAAGACAGCATATATGTACATTATTAATGAGTTTTACCTAAACAGTTTATTCTTTAGGTTAGCTCACATTTTTGTTATATAATTTTGCATGAAATTTCTTTTTGTTTAAAGGAAATTTTCCTCATTTAGTTACAGAAGCACCACCCTAACTTTTTAACTAGGGCTTTGCAGCCAATGCAATGTAAATATATTTCTTTTTATTTTTCCTTTTTCTTCTTATTGGAAAAAATTATACACGACTGTGTACATGTTGGTTGTGCGGTGATGACCTTACCAATGCATGTGCCAAGTGAAATAAATCTTAGGGAAAAAAGAAAAACCGCGTTAAAAGTTTTCCAATTTTTTTGTTCTGTGGCAACTCAACACAGAAAAAGTGAAAATAAACTTGCAAAAATTCCAGTCTATAAAGTTGAAATAAAGTAAAACAATGTATGATGACACATAAGTTGGTAACATAAAACTAGAAGTTTAAAACAAAGAATTTGTTTTTTAAGTAAATTTAAAGATAAAATTGTATGAGAATTATAATACAAAATATATCCTTCTTCTGGAAGGATTTTATTTAATTTTTATAGAAAGTCTACTACGGTTACTTGTATGACATTGACAGAAGGGGTTTCGCCACTGAACGGAGACATACAGGTCTTCAGACGGCTCAAAATAGGAGTAGAGTTGGTAGGGGGGTTTATATTCCGGAATACGGAATGAAAATGTCCTTCAGACTCCCGGACGAATGTAGTATATTCCAGGCAGAGTTATCTGTCATTAAAAGAGCTGTACACTGGATAAGGTTCTAGTGGATTTCAAATAACGATATCCATATTATAACCGATAGCAATTCTGCTATTAATTCCTTCATAGAGGTGTACATTCTTATCCAAGAATGCCGCAAAGCCCTTTATGGACTTGCGCAGCACTCAAATTACTTACCCGGCAAAGAGGGGAACCAACCATACTAAGAGAAGTCGACATCGGCAATCTCTGTGGTATTTCACTCTCATCTTCCTGGAGACGTTTCGATGTTACCTTTTTTAAATTAGCTCAAAGCAGATGGCGCAATGACCCCACCTGTGCAATAATTTCAATAGGAAGCACTTGAGGAACCTCGTGTCCACGTTGACCGGTCACTGTGTCTTCGGAACCCATGCTAAACTTATGGGTCTCCCACATAATGAATACTGCTACAGTTGCAATGACGAGGAAGAGGAGGAAAGTATCCTGCATCTCCTGTGTCTTTGTCCCGCTCTGTAGGATCTCTGTCTGCACCTCCTTGGAAGAATATCCTTCAGCAGCTTATCCGAGTTATCGGAAAACGAGCTCAAAAACTGGAGCCTTTATATAAGGAACAGTGGTTGGTATAGCCGCTGACGCACTCTAGCCAAATTTTTATTTTGACCCACTCTGACGTCTCACCTGCCTATACAACTATTATCTCTTTTCTACTTTTACCCTTCTCACCCTCCTCCCACTTCTTTCTCCATCTTCTCTCAACTTACAGGTAGAACAAAGGGATCATTATAATGGACTCAAGTGAGCTGGACTATAGTTTTCTACTTTCCTTGCCAGCAGCCTGCTAACCTAACCGAACCTCTTTGTATGACCCTTACAATGACCGCTCTGCCTCTGTGGCTGCCTCCTTCTGGTTTAAGCCATTTTCATGTAGTTTCATCCTGAATATCAACAGGAATGATTTACGGCTTGTTACAGATTTTCCTTCTGGCCATTTTGTACAGAACTATCCTCTGTATAAAAGTAATCAAGTTCGTTCACTCATGTGTTCTTTATGCTCAGAAGATGACAAGGCAACAATACACATTCTTTGTGAGTGTATCGTCTTGTGTAACAGTAGAAGGCGTGTTTTCCATTCTGAGCTTCTCCAATCTACATATATGCTGAATTTCATAGCGTCATACAGAGCTTGATTTAATTTAAAGATCTATGACACAAAAGATTCATAAATTGTCGCAGTGCCAGTCTTTGGATCAGATCTTATCACTATTCTATTCAATTCTATGACACTCTAGTGCCCTCAATGAAAATTATGACTTACTCAAAAACCCTATCATCCTTTTTCCACATCAGAACTGCTGCATGATATCAAAACAAATATTTAAATATTTCACTGAAATTCCAAATTTTAATAAAATACAACGTAAATGTAACAGGTGCTTAATGTTTTTTTTTTTTTTTTTTTTTTTTTTTTTTTTGATAAATTTTATTAAAATTTAAAAATTTTTAAAACTAGTTTAGAACTTTTGGTTTCCACAATCAAATCGCATTAAAGCATACAACTCTTGATCTTATCATAGAAATACATCTCTAAATTCATAACATTATGTGGCTCTTACAAGTGACCTGCAGTATTTAGCTAGCATTGCAGCTGCCATCATTTCAATTTCCATTTCAACAATGAGTGTTAATAATTCCCAATGGGGAATTTCAAAACTTATTTAGAGTTTACTGACACAATCTAACAGATAAATTTAAACAAACACAATCATGTACCACTACACTACACTGCACTGCACTGCAACTCACTCAATCTCTGGTGGCTGGAAAATTATGCTTTACAACAACAATAGTTACGGTGGCAGCTAATGCTATAACCAGCGGCAGCACAATTATTAGTAGTAGCAAGTAGTAGTTGCACGAGTTGCAGCAGCTTTTGTACGATGCCACACAAACAAACTTCATTTGTTGCACATACTTTCAGTATTATATAAATAAGCGACAATTTAATTAATGACATTTTTTTGTTGTTATTTTACTTCCATTACTTTACTGAATTTAATGAAAAATTATGAAGGAATTTAATTTTGAAATATTTATGAGACAAATGTTTTAATAACGTTGTTTTTTTTTTAACAACAACAAAAAAAGCTCACGCAATAAAAACGATAATTGCGTTGACATAAATATTTTTATTAATTATTAACAAAGACATGCACAGCAACACAAAAAGTCAACGAGAAAAACTGTTGGCAAAGTAGAGTTTGAAAGAAACTTTCTTATGAAATTTGTTTTAAATGGAAAATTATTTATGCTTGTATGTCAAATAAAAATTTTTGCAGTGATTTATTTGCAAAAAAAAAACTACACATTATCACAAGAATTGCCACAGAAAATTTCATGAGCGATGTGCGCATACACAATAACACGACTACTGCAAATTTTCAAATATATTTGCACAAGCAAATAGCTATAAAATAAAAGAAGTTTTTAAGCAAAATTTATACCAATTGTTTACAAATTTAAATAATTATTTATTAAACAAAATTTGGAAACATTTTGTAAACATGTAAATGTAGCCAGCCAACATGTTTTATAAAACAAACAGAAAGATGCTGCAACTTTTAGCAAAAGCTTTCCATACAAAATTTATAAGAATTTGTGGCAAAGATTTTTCATAAAAAATTTGCTAAAATTTGTAGGAAATTTTTTCAAGGATAGCTTAAAATATTTTTATAGCTATGCTATTTATTGCGCGATACAGGAGTAAGGACGTGAGTTTCGTAAAAAAAATAATCGACACTATTACAGTTATATTGGACCCAAGTGAGCTGGACTCTAATTTTCTAATTACTTTTCTTGCCAGCAGCCTGCTAACCTAACAGTTATAAAATTATTTTTGTTTTGATTTCTTTTTACTTAAAAGCAGAGTCAGTGACCTGAGCCGAGACGGCTTAGCCGACTCAAAGCGAGCCGCCGACGATTTTTGGCAGCCGCCGCCGCCGCCGCTAATTTCTCGGCTAAAAATCGGCTTAAAAGTAGCCGCCATTCTTTTTATTTTGACTTTTTTTATGCTGAATGTACTTTAAATAAGCTTTTATATGGAAGATAAATCAAAATCAAATGTCGGAAAAAATGTTGGCACTACAGTTCGGCTATAACGATCATCGACTAGAATTTGCCGTCAATTTTTGTTTACTTAACTATTATTTTTCGAACTTCATTTGTTTCTATACTTATGATTTGAATAGGCTAAAGTTCGTATCGCTTTTTAAGCCAAATTACATGTGATAATTATTAATGAACAAATAACACCAAAGTTAGTTGTAAATATTCTGACAACACATAGTTGAACGGAACAGCTAGTCGTTTTCCAAGGCCACTAAACCTTCATCATCAGCGTCCTTCTGTGTTTGGTCCACTGTGTGTGGGGTCAGTTGATGTATATTTCTGCCTTATATACGAAACTTTTTTGCAAATGGAATATGTGAATTGTTTTGATTCATCGTATTTCAATTTGCTGAAAGATGTTTTTGTAATGAAAGCTCACCTTACCATATCTAAATTTACAACAGTCTTACCATTGTCGTTTGTTCTTTACTAATTATACACATGCCAGTTAATTTGCTTATTTTTGTTCTATTTAAGACAAATTTTTTGGTTTGTTACTATTAAGTATATTTATTTAATTTTTGCCACAAGCCAATGACTATTAATTCAGTTAATTTAATTATTATTTTTCAAATGTAATTTGAATTATCACATGTAATTTGGCTTAAAAAGCGATACGAACTTCAGCCTGTTCAAATCATAAATTTTTGTTTATTTTTTAGCTGATTTACTTTAAACAAATTTTTATATGGAAGATAAAAGAAAATCAAACAAACGAGCAATTGAAAAACCGCATGGAAATATATTCGCTTAAATATTTACAGTTAGGTTCAGTTGTAACGAGCAAGTTATAACATTCAAGTTTATTTCTAGTTATTTTTCACTATTATGTCACAAAAGCCTCAAGTACTTGCAAGATTTCGTAAAAGTCATCTGGATAGGCGTGTCTTCGTCTAATTTTCTAAATATGTTAAAAAATTAAAGCCTGCTTAGCCGAAGTACATAAAACAGAAGGTTGGAATTTTATAGACGTATGCATGCTCACTCTTGAAAACGCAAAATCATTGCTTTGCGTAAGTGCAATGTGCACCCAAATTTGTTAAATTGGTAACTCACTTAAGACTATTTGTCCACAAAATTTCAGCTCTCTACCGTATAATACTATGTTAAATTCATAAGAGTGTAATCCCTCCAACTTTTTACACTTAAGATATTTTTACTGACCCTAGGTGATTACTTAATTAGATCTAATTGTGTACCAAATTTCAGCTCTTTACCTATAGCAGAAGTGCTTCGTTAATTTGCTGAATGAGTCAGTGAGTGTGTCATATAATATGCAATTTTTGCATCTCAATATCTGAGGAAGCTTTCATTGTAAAACTTTCAAACTTTGGATATGAGTATTAATTCTAATTATGGTTTAAATTTTATAATTTTACGATTGAGGAGAACAAAGTTATGATAAGGTAAAATTAGATCAAATGGCTTTGTGTAAGGCCAGAACTTTGCCTGGCCCACTACCGTGTGTGTAGATAAGAATTCATAATCAACGAAATATTATTTAGTCCCCGTTTGCACTATGCAAATCTTGTCGCAAGGCTGGTTAATTTAACGGAGGGAGACGAGGGGAAAAGAAACAAGTACTCATGTACTGTTAATGCGTTTTGCTTTCTCATTTGTAATGTTAAAAAAAATATTCAGGGCTTTCATGAATAAAATTCCGCGTGAAATTTCTCCCTTTTCCAATTAGATTTTTTTCCCCCTATTAATTGCTATCAGTGTTTTCAGATTTATTTTCAGCCTCCTCGCCAAATGAAAAAAAAATAAAATAACTAAATAAAGAAAAATTACATAAGCCGGCTTAGCCGTCTTTTTGTACTAGCCGTGCAAAAAACGGCTAGTCGATGTAATTGTCGGCTGATAGCCGAATTTGAGCCGCCGCCGACAATTTTCGTGCCAGCCTCCGCCGCCGATGAAAACCCTTCGGCGCAGGTCTCTGAGCAGAGTACGAAAATAAACGAACAAATTTTTTTGATATTGTTTTTTTTTTCGTTCTTTGAAGTGAGTGAAACAAAAATAATGAGAACGATTGCTGAATTTGTTTTTGCACATAAGCACAAATCAAAAAACACAGCCTATCGCCTGTAAGCCGACACCGGCCACAAAAATATATTAATTTAATCGTACACAGCTAAAAAAGAAAATGATGGGAAATAAATGGAAACGTTTTGAAACATTTGCAGAGAATTTAACATCATCATATAATATAAATTTTTTGCATTGTTATTTCACATATAAAATTTGTTGTAGCAGCATAGCTATAACCGGGTGTCCCAAGACACCTTTCTTCTTTCATTTATTAAAATTTATTTGCAGAAACTAAAAAAAATGCTACAGTTTTTTGCAAATTTTTTTTTAGATAAATTGCTACAAAAATTTTTTAGAGAAAATTTAAAAAAAAATTTTTATATACATATATTGCTATTCGTAGCGAAAATTTTCTATAAAGAAAATTTGCATCGCCTTCCTTTTTTTTTTTTTTGCAAGTAGCAGTTGGCTCTTCCTTGGCCACATAGCCCTCGAGGTACTCTGCAATACTCCACACTTCGACCTATCGGTAATTTTACCGATCTGTCATGAATTCCCTCTTCTAACGCCGATACTATTCTAGCCAGCTCATCGGCAATTTTATTTCTGTCAACACTCCTGTGGCCAGGAACCCAGCATATAACCGATTTACATTAAGCATTTTTTCATGAAATTTCATAAATTTTGTTGCACGAAACTTTTTCTATTTGGTAATTGTAGCGCTATAAAAGAGAATGTGATATAAAAAGGGACGCAGAATGAATCTTTGAGGCATTTTTGGCAACTTTCTGATACATGTAAGTTGCGCTTCCAGGCCTCCTATTGACAAATAAAAAATTTTCATGCAACTAATTTCATGAAAAAAATGCTTAATGTAAATTAGGTAATAGTCTAAGGCTGAGTTTGCATCTGGCATTTCTTGTGTGTCATTTGCCCAAAAAAGCGTAACCTAGTTATATATGAAACTATTAACTAAATTAATAAATGTCTTAATCTAAAAACTTTTTCATTAGTAATTAGTGGTTACGCTTTTTTTACGCTTGTGTGGCACATGGCACACAGATGGAAACCCGGCCTTACACTATATTTGTTCATAAGCAAGTTTAGTTTCGATTTGACATTGTGTTTCTTCAAAGCCAAGATCTGAGCTTGGAAAACGCTGCATTCATTCGGCAGTCTGAGAGAACTACGGATGTTCCTTCCCAAGATATAGACATCAGCCCCTGTGCCTACCTCCATTTTTAACCCGTCTGTTAAGACCACACTACCCTCATATAGGTTATCGGATTTGGCTCAGTAGTCCCTATCCGGAATTACCAGTGAGGGTATTCTGCTAAAATCAATTTTAACGACCTTATAGTCCATGAACCAAGGGGTTACGGATCCCTGATCACCAAAACTGATCTCGTTTAAGATTGATATGTGACCTGTTATTCCTGTCCTCGCCAAACCTGATTCTATGAGTCTGAGGAGACTTGTAGTCGCCGTTCTCATCACAAATTCATCTATAGGAAGTAGGTGAAGAATGACGTCAACGGAAGCCTGAGCTGGGCTCCTGTGACTTTCCTTCCTCAATGCCTCCCACCATACCACACAAGCATGGGAAATAACCAATCGGTCTGGCAACCGATGTGAAAAACCAGTTCCTTCCTATGGACTTCCTGCATGTGGAGTAGGTAGTGATCCCTCCCTTTAGCCTTTCCTGCATCTTCCATTTCCAAGAAAGCTTGCTATCAAGGAAAACATCCATCTAAAATGCTGTTAAAATTGCTGTGTGTGAAACCAGTCATGGTACATTTTTATTTTTATTACATTTACTTCTATTTGTATCAATATTTGGGAAGTACACATGGACATATATTTTTATTTTCTAGAAAATATTTGAAGAATTGACAAAAAGCTTGTTCGTGTATACTAAAATATTATTCATAACGTTTATTTTTAATTGCTGGCAATTGACATAAAAATGACAGATACAAAAGCTTAAATTAAATAATAAATTCTAAATTTTATGCCGTCGCACGAATATATGTAACAGTACAATCAAAATTAAAATGTCTGCATGATAGATGCTAAAAATTCCACGAATACGTACACACATACAAAAATAAAAATACAAGCAAATGTGCAAACATTATTTCTGTTTGCAATTATAATTGTCACGCAATTGTCAAATTGATATTTCAAATAAACCCAAATGCATACAAACATGCACAGACAACATGTCGGAGCCAATAGACAGGATGTCTGATTGTCAATTTCGGTGGGGAAGGTCGGAAAATGAAGTCTGTTAATAGAAACTGTAGTGCTCATGGATAGCACATCCTTAAAATTAAAAACCAATCTTATGTACGAACATGCATATACATGTTTTGATGTACATACATTCATATGTATATACATATGTATGTATTTTTATAAAATATAAACTTAATGTAATGTGATGCATTAAACCATATGGTTGCATATCATTTTACAGTTGCCACGCTTAATGTAGTTCTAAACACTGGCAACAGCAGCTTGTTAAAGTTGATTTGGTGCTGAAAATGCAAAGAAAGCAAAGCAAGCATCAACAGATAGATGTTTGATATACATACATATATTTCTTTTTGTCAGTGCCAATTTCTTTCCTGTCACATTTAGAGAATCATAAGAAAAAAAAGCGGCCTGGTTTTTTTCATGTTATCACAATGACTGTTGTCATTGCTTGCTTTAGCGGGGTAAGAAAGATGTGCCTGACTTTTTTATGTTTCCCATTTACTTTAATTTACTTTTGTTTGCAGCCAGTGATGAAGCATGCAACTCAGCAAGTTATAACTAACTTGTCATGCAATTAACACAACGTTTTGCAACAAGTTTTAATTTGATTTTTTTCTTACTTGTATATTTTTATAATTTATTTGTAGGTTTTCCGTTTTCTCTTCCAGTGCGTATGTTTTCTTATATTGTGGCTCATTGTTGATGTTGCATGTAGTATTATAATTCTTTGTTGCATGTTGGGCTTGCTTATTGCGAGTTTTGTCGTTCGTTTCTGCTGCTGCTGCTGTTGTTTATTTTTCTTTTCAACGTTCCGTTAAGTTAATGTATTAAATGGTTGTGCAACGTGGCAGATATTAAGGAGGGCATTATTTGTTGTATTAAAATTTTAGTAATAAAAAATTAATATGAAATCCAGGACTCTTTCCCAGTCTTTCTTTAATTTAATTTTGGATTACTATTCATTGTCTGTTTCTGAGATACGGGTTTCTCTCAGAGGCTGAAAGTTCTCTGTTTGCTATCCACGATTACTCTGCTCGAAATTTCTTCTAAGTGAGAAGACTTACAGTAGTGAGTATCCAGAGTGCATGGTAACAAAGATGCGTCTCTGGAAACTAAGTGGCAATCCTATAGTCACTGAAACTCTACTGTATTTAGCCAGCCCAGCGGTATGTTGACAGCCGCAACTCTAAGATCAGAAGCTATGGCCTAATCAGTCAATCTTTTTAAATTCAAACGATTAGATAAACGTTGACGGCTTGTGTTCTTCATGAGCATTTTATTTACATAAATATTTGATTTTGAATTTTTATATTATTTTAAGATAAAATAAACACACACATATATAATATATATTTCCCATGTATGGATCTCCTTTCGTCGTACACAATACAATTGAAGTGCTTTATTCATTAGCACCTCCAATAACGACAGTACCAGACGAGCACGATCGAAACCGCAGCATTCGCCCAGCTCTTCCATTCGTCCTAACAAATCATCCTCACTCCATAGGAGAGGTTCCAACGACGGATTGCAGTCATTACTTTCGGAGTCATTCAATTGTGGTGACGAATTTTTGTGGTCACTTGTCGAGGGTATTTCTGATGTAGATTCCCCAGTAGATGTATCTACCACTAAATCATCTTTAGTGAGTACTTCGTCTTCTAAGACTCTCTGACGTTTATTTCGTACGAGCTCTCTGAATTGTTAATGAAGTTGATTGACAGTTCCTTTGTCAATCAACTTAGCTTTGCGTAAAATATAATATATTATATTCAACTTAATGAGTCGGTTTGTAGCGTATTAGGTCCTATTTCGTTGTTGTGTCCGTCGCCCGATCCAAGCAGGTGACACGGAATATGGGTTTGCCACAGGATGTGACATTGGAATCGGGTTCTTCTCGGGCACAAATGAATTGATGTCAAGGTTCCTGTCATCTTCTGAAACTTACCCTATGGTAACTTTTTTTTTATCAATTGTTCCTTTCGCGGAAATTCGAGTGGTGGACAAAATTCCGAACTTTTCGGGAGAATAGTTAGTGAGTGTGAACAACGATAGTCAATGGAACAATGTGACTGTGGTAACCTACAAAACCGAGTCGGATAGTGGTCGTGGATGTGTACTGTTCGGCCAATGCTAGTGGTTGCACTGTCAACCACAACATCAGTGATGTTGCCATTCAAAAGATGTTGCTTCTGATGTTTGCAAAAGGTATTTATATTTGAAAGATTTCTTACAGAGTGCCCAGCTACATAATAGAATTCTTCTTGTTTGGCTAATCTCCTGCACTCAGTCCATTTTCCGTAAGTCTCTTCAGCAGTATGAGATAAGATGGCTGAAAGCACCTCAGGTTTAAAGACTGCAATAATGCTAGCCACATTAAGCTTTCTTTGTAAAGATCGGAATGCTTAAGTTCGCCCAAAGTGAAAATACCGTGCGGTAAGGCCGTCATAACAATCACTCATGCAATTCGTTAACGCATCTGTCGTTTGGTCTCATTGACAAATAAAGGTATAAACTGTACTTATCAAATTTAACTATTATAATGGGTATCCTAATAAGACTTTTCATTTTGAATATCCCACCATTGAGACGAGTTGCAGATAGATGACAAGTAGGATTTACGCCATTAACGAAATTGAATCAGCACATTGCAATTACATATATACATATTAAAATTCACTACAAAAATTGTGAAAAATTCGCAGTCAATGCTGGATAAACTAAAGCATTTTCAGCCTAGCAATTGTGTGAAACTTTTAGAAAAATTGCAGCCATTGGGACAGAGTAGTGATGTGAGGAATATAGCTGTAGTAGCCCATATACATATATAGCTTTAGTAGCTCATAGTGCTGAGGAAAACCCAGGTTTGTCCGTTTCTCTTCAATCTTTGGAATTTGGGCACTGCAAAATCGGCATTACATCGTATGTTGCATTACGACTTCTAAAGTTCAGTTAATGCAAGAACTCCCATTTGCTACCTTCAACAAAATCGTGTTTTTGTTGTATTTCAAGGACCCAAATTGCAAACTAATCCGAAACTTTAGGTTGAATGATGAGGCCCATTTCCACCTCTCGGAAAACAAGCAGAATTGTGCATTTGGGGTTCGAAAACCCAAAAACTATTCTGCGGTTTTTGATCTGGCTGGGTCATTGGACCTTACTTCACCGAAAAACGTACTGAAATCCCATTCAGCTTATACCGTTGCTGTATCACTTAATTTGTTTTCGTACGATTGTCGATACGATCAAGGATGTGACGATTTGAGTCCTAGTTCCGTATCGATAGTTTCTGTAGTGAGTCAAAGCACATTAAAACAAGCTTCGAACATAATTCCCATAAAAGGTGAGACTTAATAGCTACCTGACTATCAGAAAAAATATATGAGCGCCTTTAGTGCCCCTACTTAAATTGATAGGAACACACTTGGTGGCCGAATATATTTTTGCCTGAAATACCGCAGCCCATTTACCCATCCGCACAGAGATTTTCTTCTTGGATCAACAGACTCCAGCGCAAACTTCATCTTCCGTTTTGGATTTATGGGTGTGCCAACATAAACATCTGCAATCAACAGTAGGACCGCTTTCCTCGTTCACGACTCTAAGCGGAATTATGACATTGAATCTCTTGTGGAACCTTAGCCCTCTCAGGACCAACGAGTAAGCA
This sequence comes from Tachina grossa, assembly GCA_949987645.1. NCBI lineage: Eukaryota > Metazoa > Arthropoda > Insecta > Diptera > Tachinidae > Tachina > Tachina grossa. The sequence continues at coordinate 153,161,464 of OX465276.1, forward strand.
ACAAGCAGTCATTGCCGCAGAGGATCTCATAAAGATTTGTTTGAATATTAATTCAATCAAGGCCTCAATGACCAAGGTTTCACATGACCACATTATGCCTGTTGTAAGAAGACACGCCAATCTCTGAACCTTGCAAAGTTTGGTTGTCATCGCATGCTGTCCAATCGTCCTCCACCATATAATAGCGTCATATTGACCTAACTATCATTCTCATTCAAAAAAATATTTAACTGTTACGCTTTACTACTCTTAGGGCCATTATTACAACTTAAAGATAGTTAAAAGTAGGATTTTATCGGACGTATAAAAAGTTTATCATTTGCAAAATTTTACTTTAACCTTAAGTGAGCGATAAATAACAGGCAAGTTTATCCTACCTGGTAAGTTAAATCCAATTTGCAATAATGGAAAGCTTTTTATACGTCCGATAAAATCCTACTTTTAACTATTTTTAAGTTGTAATAATGGCCCTTAGTAAACTAAAATCTTTGAATATTGAGTTTACCCTAATACCTCTATATTTATTCACACACACGCACACATACATTTAACAGAGTCATGTTCTATTAGTTAAAGTACCATGGTTTTATTTAAGTCTATTTGCTTGCTTTTATTTTATTTATTTAATATTCCTTTTATTTAATTGTTCTGTTCTTACATGTGCATGTATAAATTTTGTACAGAAAAAAAATTAAATTATTATTATACATTGCTGCAAGTACGGACGACGACTATGCAACAGCAAATGCGTTCAAAAGTACTTTTGCAAATACTTTCTATGATTAAACAGTAAAGAACATAAACTAATTGACTGGGAAATTTTCAAAAGCAGACTGTATGCTACAATTTTAGTTTTATGCTTTTCTTTTTTTTTTCTTTTAATATTAATTAAGCTAAAAGGAAAGGCGACTGTGGGGTGGCACTATGCAACCAGGAAGAATAATAAAATATTAAATTACAAGTTATTAAAAGTTAAACAATGGGTCATATAAAATTAAACAAATAAAGTTAAAGGTGATAATGGTCAATAAAAAAAGTTAATGTAATGTATTAATTAAATTTTGAAAATCTGTGTCAATTTGCTTTAAAGTATGGCACAGGTATTTAAGTTTTTTAAAGCTGCTTTAAAATGCTTAATTAGCAACTTAATGCAGGATTTGTGTTAATACCTTTTTCTTTTGTACATAAGATCTGTTTTTTTTCTAAACCACAAATGCAAAAGGAAATCGTAGGAATTTCTCTCACAAATCCAGCTAATTGGAAGTATTTTCATTTTAAAATTTTCTTGTAGTTTTTTGTGTGTGGATTTCACTTTTGTTTGTCTTTAGCGGGAAAACACCCTGGATATAACTATTATTCTGAGAAATTTGAAAGCAACTGAAATGCATAAAGTACAAACAGAATATATTCGTTTTACTTAGAAATACATTACTGCTGATTTAAATCCCTTTCATCCTCATAAAAGATTTGTAAAGAAAAAGAAGTTTGTACCCTTGTGAGCATTACCAGCACTCTCTATTTTTTGTTGTTGTATAATTTTAAAATATGTAGTAGGAATTATTGTCAAGGATATAAATATCTGTTTATTTATGCTGTTAGTTTTTGTTAGCAGTTACGCTTTCCTGTCGATGCGCATGTTTGTAGACGTGAGCTCAATGTTGCATGACATTAATTGCCCGTATTAAATATTATTTAATCGTTGGTTTGAGCAAAAAAATTTTTTGGATGAGGAATTTTTAAACTTTAATTAAATTTTTGCTAAGGAAAATAAATAAATTCCTGAAATATATAGGTTAGGTTAGAAAGGATGGTGCTTTACCGCACCTCCAATAGGAGACCCAATTGGGTCCATTGTGATTCCCTTCAATTGCCCATTAAAAAAGTAAAATGAAAATTTATAAGAAACACGAAAAATCTTTGGAAAGTTTTAAAAAAGACATACTCATTCTACACTCTTGATAAATCGAATTTTAATTTTTTTTTAACTTACAGCTATAGGAAGTTATATATTCATTTTACCCCAATTTTCGAAAACCGAGTTTACACCATAATTTTTTATATTAATTTTTTTAAAAGGACCAGCACTCTGGGGTGACCTCTATTCATCCAATGCATTGTGCTTAAACTGGGAAAATAGAGGTGGCGAGTCTAGAAATGTTTTTACCCACCGAATGGCTTGAATTTTGATGCCTCTCGGCGGGAGCTAGGTTTTGATTTTGGATCCCTAGTTTCTTAGGGTAATATTCTTATAATTTTGTGTAGATTTCATTGTTTGCTAGACGCCTGTTGACAGAAAAAATTTACCCACTCTAATGTATATACATATACAATAGGGTAATCGACTCGGTTTTTCAACTGGTTTTAAATCCCGGTTTTTTACTATACGGTTGTCGGTTTTGTCAAAATGTTGATTTTTCGAATGTCGAATAGTCCGGTTTTTTTCATAATTTAAAAACCGGCTGAGTCGAATACTTCTCGATTTGTATATTTTGGAATAAAATAAGTTTTTACTATATTAAAGCTTACACCGACGTGTTCTGTCGATTTTCCGGATTATTTTTTTTTTTTGCGTAAAAGATCTTGGCATTTTTTGAGCATGGCAACACTTTCTGAAACATGAAATTAAAGCGAAATTATTTTATGAGGTGGTAGCAGAGGCGAATTTAATTGGCCTTATGGTGTGCAATGGATGTCAAAATCCATTTGCAAAAATTGTTTTTCAGTTTTGTTGTCATTTTGCTTCATGTTTTATATAGAGGTAGATATCCACCATCCATACATTCATATGTACGAGTATATATGTATATTATATATCTTTGGCAAAAAGTAAAAAGTGCATAAGTCAAGATAAGCTGATTTTGATTTGATTGTACCTACGTAATCTACATATTTGAAAGTACCCCTGGTCAAAATCTCAATTAATTAGCGTGATTTTTCAGGAAGTTATAGCACTATGACTTGCGACCTATATTTTTTATACTTCTAATCTCATTTGGAATAATAGCTTAATTTAGGTTATACATTGGTATAGTTCAACTTAGACATATTACTTATAGTGTTAGAAATGATGTTTGATTAAGAAAATAAAGATTAACAAAAAATATCCCCTATTTAACTGTAAAAGAAATAAATTTCTGAAAATCGACTTGAACGCTAAAAAGAGCTCTCCTGCAAAACAGTAAAATATGACTTAAGCACTTTTTCCTTATTGCCACAGATACATACATATATGTATATACCATACATAAGTATGTATATGAAGTTAATTTTTATGTTTTACCTTTAATTTTTGTATTGTTTTATAATATAATAAAGCAATTTAAATCAAAACTTTTGTATGATAATTGTCTTACTTAAAAAAACCGGTTAACCAGTTTTTCCTGAATTGTAAAAACCGAAACCGGGTTTATCATAATTTAAAATATTCGAACTATTCGAAAACCGGTTTTTGGAAAAAGTCGAATAATCGATCACCCTAATATACATATATAAATTATTTTATCCAAAAATTGCTGTTAACACAATACCACAAAGTGTATTTAATCAATTCTTTTATGTAATAAAATTAAAAAAAAATTGACTTACCTTTAGTATTTAAAACTCCATATGATGAAATTGCTGTTGTTATAAAATTTCAATAAACAAAATGGCGTTATATTGCTGCTACTTTTGGTGATGTATGATAAACTAAACGTTTGACGGACAGATTTTCATTTCACATTTACAGCTACATACATATGTATGTACATACAATGTGCGATTGGGAGTGTGCGTGTGTTTGTAGTGTAGCTTGTAAATTTTGATCCACTTTATAAATTTATTTAATTAAAATACGCACTACTGTTTTCATCATTATTATTTTATTGTCATGTTGCCTTTGCTGTTGTTGTTTATGTGTGCTTTTCTTTAATGTTTAAATAAAATAATGGCGAAATTGTTTTTCCCTTGTTTCCATTTAGGCTTATGGTCATTTTTTGTATCGTTGTTGTTGTTGTTGTTATTGTTGTCACTATTATTGCAGAACTGTTCGATGCTTGTGGCAAATTGCAATAATTATCTACAATAAAATTAAAATAAATATCAGAGAGAGTATTATTATTATTATTATTATTATTATTGCGGCGCAAAAAAAACATATTAAACAAATACAACGAGATCAAATAAGTGTAAAGCAAAAGTATTATGTATGTAAAAGTAGTGAAATTAATGAATTTAATTTTCAATTGTACATATTTAAAAAATAAGTAATTATTTTTAAGATTTTTTCTTTATAATGCAATTAAAGCACACATACAACCATACTTTGTGTTTATACATGTACATACATACATAAGTATGTATGTAAATCACTGCTGGCCAGAGAAGCACCAGAGTGCCAAACATCAATCGGCTTTTTGTACAAATGAATGCACATACGCTTATACATTCTCTCGGCTTTCTCTCTGTGGGCAGCATTGATGTAAATAATAAATAAAATAAAAGGTAGGTGTGTACTTATGTGTACTTTTAATTACACACAAACACACACCCACTTAAATTTGTAAATCCTTTTGAAATTAAACTGCTAAACAGTGTGTATTAAAATAAGTGCAATCAGCTAAGAAAATATTTATCTAGAACTAAGGCCAAGAAGTAAGTTAAAAGCGAAAAAGATAGTAAGGAACCAAAGGTACACTACCAATTCACCAATTCTATTTAAATATGAATTGATATTTAAATAGAATTGGTGAAATTGGCTCTAAATCTTTTAAGAGATCAAGTTCGTTTATTATGAAGCACACAGAAAAAATTACAACTACTTTTAAGTTTAAAATTTTTTAAACGCACTAATAATCCCAAATGAATATTTTACTTATTAAGTAAAATACATTTTTTTTATTTTATTTGACGCTTTAAAACTTATTACGTTTGTGATTCTCAATAATATATGGAGAGTCTTACTACAAAATTTTTTAAGTTGTTTCAAAACTTTTGTGTTGAACTCTACTGATGAGTTTCAAGTGGGAACGAAATGCATACATACATTGCTTAGCCAGAAAACAAGCAAAAATTCATTGAAAAATATTTTTATTGATTCAATTGCTTGTCTGATTATGATTATTATCAAAAATAGTTTTAGTGATTTTTTTATGGAAATTGTTAAAATTTAAGTTTAAAATTTTTTAAACGCACTAATAATCCCAAATTCATATTTTACTTGTTATGTAAAATATTTTTTATTAACTTTGGGTAAAGGTTCCTGATGATCTGCATTAGCAACAGTGAAATACGCATAGGAATAAAATAATATTTTACTTAATAAGTAATATATTAATTTGGGATTATTAGTGCGTTTAAAAATTTTAAACTTAAATTGTAACAATTCCCATAAAAAACACTAATTATTAACTTGACTGCACCCGGTCAAAAAAAAGATACTTGTGTGGCAACACTCTATTCTTAAATAGCTGTTGTTGTTATTTACACTTATTTTCTTTTACATACTCTTACAAATACAAATTGAGGCTGAAAAAAAGTCAGCCAATGTATTAATGGTAAAGTAAGAAAATAAAAAACATGTTGATTATTGAGGTAGTTTAGACGAGAACAATTTTTAAACCGCACAATTTTTGTTCTTTTCCAAATTACACGAGACTAATTCATCTGGCACAAAATGTATACGTATACACAGCTATGTGTGTGTTAGTGTTTTTAGTATTCATTTAACATTTGCTGTTTTTAAAGTTGTGTATGTATTGGTTTTATGCTGCTAATGCGGGGTTGTAGCTGGTTGAAAAGTTATGCCAACCGCAAAACCGCTCTCTTTGCCTCTCTCACCAACAAACTGGCATGTTATGCCAGCACAATTATGCCCGTGTAAATCAGCGCATTGAGTTCTTATTTCAACTTTGTTATTTGTTATTGAGGTTCTCATTTGTTTAAATGAAAGTTTATAATATAATAACTCTAGTAAAATATTAATTTGGGATTATTAGTGCATTTAAAAATTTTAAACTTAAATTGTAACAATTCCCATAAAAAACACTAATTAAATTTTAACAATTCCCATAAAAAAATCACTAAAACTACTTTTGATTATAATCAAATTATGTTTTTTGACATTTATCAAGATTTCATATCCAAAATAACAACCATTAAAAATCTTTTTTTCTACACTACAACCCAGCAACTCTAATATAGCGAATTCACACATCTTTTTAAGTACCATAGTTGCTTCAATTGCATCAAGTAAATTTCAACAAAATCTAGTGACGGAGTAGATTTTGTTTTGTATGGAAAATCTACTCGAGATCTACTAGATTTTTCTCGAAAATTCGTAAGTACTAGATTTCAGATATAAACTCACTATTAAGGCTCAGTTAGCCGACTGTAATGTAATGTAACTGTAACGTAGAAAACAGCTGATCGATATTTTTATATGAAAAGTAGGTTACGTTACATTACATCTCTATAACCATTTTCATTACTTTTCACATAACAATATCGATCAGCTCTTTTCTACTGTTGCAGTTACTTTACATTACAGTCGGCTAACTGAGCCTTTACACTCTAAACTAACTTGAAATACGGATTTACTTAAGGTCGTGATCGTACGATTTTTGAGAAAATAAATCTCAGGAATGCTGGAGTCTATGAAAATTTTCAAAAGAAAACAACAACAATTCATCAGATCAGGGTTGTATTTTTTCGTAGGTCGTACGATTGTGTAGGATAATGAGTTATGACCTTTACTATGGACTTGATGTCACATTTTTTTCAATGGCAATCCTTGGAGGATGACCAGTGAATATACAAAGTAAAAACTTACATAATTATTTATTGGTATCATTTCTTTGGTATCTTTAAGGTACTTCTGTCTTTAGTTAGTGGATATTTTTCCCCATTAACAGTTTTCCTGATGATTTCATAAACATAGAAATTTTATTTACGTTATATTTACTTCTAAGTATCGCTAAAATTTAAAAGCTTAGCACACTTTTTGCTGAAACTGTTTGCCTTTTTATTATATATTATAATTTTATTATATATTATATACACACATACATATTGTGTATGTTATTGTTTTAAACAAATAACGATTTTATAAATTATTACATTTTAACATATCATTTCCTTTTTTTTTAAATAAACATTTATATGTGGAAAATGTTTTCACAGTGCTTTCGGTTTTGACAGGCATATTTTCCTGTTAAAAACCATGTCATGAGGCGTAAATAAATGAGAAGAGCAATTTTCGGTACCAGGAGATAAAAACTAAATAAGAGTTTGGTTTGTTTGCTGGAGTGGTTCTTCCATGTATTAATGCTATTGATGAAACGAAAGTTTTTATTTAATAAGCAGATTTTTTAAAAAATTTCGCTTCTTAACGTTTAAAATCTGTATGAAAAATAAAGAAAATTCGTTTCAAAAACTATTTTTTTCTGAAAAAAAAAAAGATTTTTCTAAGATTTATCAGTAAAAAGAAAAAAAAGTCATTCTCACTGTTTTAAGTAAATGCCTTGTAAAAAGCCATACTAGGAACTACCTGATGTTTAAATTTGAAGTTTTCGCTATTGCGTGTTGCACTGTATGCAATGATGTTCTTAAGAATTCTCATGTTGTTCATATTGAAATTAGTATAAATATTGTAGAGTTTACATACAGCTTACTTGGTGTAAGATTGGAAGACACGAATTTTTTCCTAATTTGGTTTACGTATTATAAATGTATCAGTCAAAATGTTAAGTAAAATTATTCTAATTTCTCTGATGGAAAAGAGCATCATCGAAATTAATTTCAAATAACTTCAAACCCAATGAATAGATATCAGTAATAAGAAATTCTTGCAAATATAAGCTTGTGTTAAAATCATTGGAAATGAGGCGCATCTAAAATACTTTCAGTAAAAAATATCTGCACTTAATTGATTTCTTTAATTACTTTTTTGTAAAATTAATATGAATTTTTCAAAAATGGCAATATTCGAGTTTTCTAGCAAATTTTCCTGAAAAATCAAAACTATTGTCAAAATGGCGTGCGCCAGAGTTAAGGTCACTAAGTTAGCATCTTTAATATATGCAGCGTTTATTTTATATAAAAAATTGTATCACCGCAAATTCTTTAGTATTCAGTCCTAAAATTTTTTTTATTACCTCTTCTTTAAGAAGGCAACAAATTAAGCCTACAGATGTTAAGATATTTATTGCAACCAATTTTTTGTCTTAAAAAATGTAATTCGTGGTAAATTCATAAGATATTATTTTTGATAAAGAAATTGCAAACGCAAGCAAACAAACAAAACAAAAAGTTAAAATAACTTTCTTTAGCGTTACCTTGAATTGCCCTTCTCTGTCTTATACGTTAATTTATATTTATGTATTTATTTACATCTCTTCATTAATATATGTAAATTAAAATATTTTCACAACAACTACTTCAGTAATTTATTAATAGATATTTTCTATAATTTGTGCACTCTGTACTTTAACTCTTTTTTTTTTTGCAGCCATAAATCAATATTCAAATGAGCTTTTAAATAAAATTAAATAAATATTAGTTCTCAATGATTAATAGTATTTTAAAAACTTTACTTTTGTACTTTAGCAATAAATAATTATTAAAAATTAATTAGCAATCGAATAAATTTTAAAAAGTAGAAAAGTCCATTATGCCAATATTAGTATATATTGATAAAAAAAAAGTTACATGTACGTGTTACAATGTAGAGGGAAGGAAGCTTTTCACTGACCTTGACAGATATTTCTATAAAATTTTATATATATGAGAGGAATATTCTTCACAGAGCTCTATGCCAATGATTAAACAAGTGGACCGTGATTTAGTCTTGTTTTTCTTTGCCTTCAGTTCAAAAGACAATATCGAGTATTTTATGAATAATTTTGCTAGTTGGATAATACTGGATAATTATTTACCTCCAAAGGATGATGAGGTACTTTGCTGGTACTTTAATCGCTCACTAGAAAAGGCATTACAATTAAAAGGTATAAAAGGAAGACAAATCAGAATCAATTATATGTATATCTCCATTAGCCATAACGTTAGTATGAGTGACTATCATGTTGAACATCGCGTAAAGTTAATGTAGACCGCTCATGTCCATGTTCGTCCAGGCATCAATGTTTGCTACGAGGATGGCCATCAAACGAAATTTTCCGTTTGACAGTTTCATTCTCATAAAAAATACTGCAGACAAGGAACAGACGATGTTAATCGTTTTGTACCAAACACTGCACAAAAAAACCTCGAAAACCACAAACAGTACTTTTACATGCAAAAATCACTAGAAAAATACACAAAACAAAACGTGAAACCAAAACTATTAACTAGGCGAATATTTTGACAAACCAAAAATTATCGTTACTCCGAACATAAACGTTTACACGTATTCTCCACATAACGAGTGTTTTTTTTAGAGGTATAGAACTTCGAATTGAAATAAAACACAAGAAAATCGTTTTAATGTCCATCAATTTAGCTTTATTGGAAGGATAATTTTATGCCATTAATGTTTAAATATGATTTCGGGCATGTGGCCGCCGCGGCTGGCTCGAATAAAGTCAATTCTACAGGTCCAATTTTCAACCACTTTTTCGAGCATATGGGGCCGTATGTTGGCAATAACGCCACGAATGTTGGCTTCCAAGTCCCCTAACGTTTCTGGTTTGTTGGCGTAGACGAGCGACTTCACATATCCCCAAAGAAAATAATCCAATGGTGTCAAATCACACGATCTTGGTGGCCAATTGACAGGTCCATTCCGCGAAATTATGCGCTCATCGAATGTTTCCTTCAATAAATCGATTGTGACGTGCGCTGTGTGGCATGTAGCGCCGTCTTGTTGGAACCACAACTCATCCACATTCATGCCATCCAATTCGGGAACAAAATAGTCGGTTATCATGGCTCTATACCGGTCTCCATTAACGGTAACTGACTCTCCAGCATTATTTCGGAAGAAGTATGGCCCAATGACTCCACCAGCCCATAGAGCACACCAAACAGTCAGTTTTTGTGGATGTAATGGCGTCTCAAGGGTCTCATGTGGATTCTCTTCACTCCAAATGCGGCAATTTTGCTTGTTGACGTAGCCATTCAACCAAAAATGAGCCTCATCACTGAACAAAATTTTGCGATGAAAATCAGCATCGAGATCAATCTCATTTTCGGCCCATAAACCAAAATCACGACGCATTGCATGGTCTCGCGGCTTTAATTCTTGCACAAGCTGGATCTTGTAAGGTCGCAAGCCAAGATCTTTGCGCAAAATCTTCCATAAAGTTGATGGACAAAGCTCCAATTGCTGTGCACGGTGGCGAATCGATTCATTCGGGTCCTCTTCAACACTTTGCTCTACAGCGGCAATTGTTTCTTCGGTGCGCACTGTTCGACGTCTCTGCGGATGCGTATTATCACATAGAGTAAACGTAGTGCGAAAACGATCCATGGTTAACCGAATTAATTGCTCTGATGGACGATTATGTCGACCATAAAATGGACGGAGCTTGCGGTAAATTTCGCGAACTGAACCATTATTTTCGAAATAAATTTGCACGATTTGCAAGCGTTGTTCTTTTGTCAACCTGTTCATGATAAAATGGCAAACCAAACTAAATATTAATCACTTGACAGCTGACAAAATGGCCGCCAGTTAAAAAAGTGATGCCAACTTAAAGTTCTATACCTCAATAAAAAACACCCATTACAAGTACATGGACGTATTTGCACTTATCGTGGTTGACGTATTTCGACTTCGACTACGAAAATTTGATCCTAGATTGCGCTACAGTTACACGACCAAGATTTGCTTTCAAGTTTTTCACATACACTGGTTGTCAAAACTCAATTAAATTGAAAGCTGTGACGTAGGCCGTAAGCAATTTCCAAGCAAATTTATTTTCAATATGCAGTTGATAAGAAAACAGTTTAAAACAAGACAAATTCATGGCTTCTATATAAAGTCCTGATTCACACACATCAGGTTTAGCTGATCAGTTTTTGTTCAATTTTCTTTTGAACCTGCGTTTACGTTCATACACACCGTCAAGTTTGGTTCATCAAGTCTCATCAATTTGTGTTGTAGTAGAGTATTACGAATGACAAAACAAAATGAAAAAACAAACTTGACTGGTACGGTCAAGTCTGTACCCCTTTCCATTCTCTTTTCCTCTCTCTCCTAAAAACTCAAGACTTGACGACTCAGACCTGACGTGTGTGAATCAGGAAAAAGTCACAATTTACATTTGAGACATTTCTTGCCGGACATTTTTTCAATTCTCTTTTGTTCTTGCCCGAAGCTTTTACATATTGGAAATTAATAGACAGACAGAAATTTTGTAGTTTGTTTACTTCTTCTTCGCGTTTGCTAGTTACACACATACACATACATACCATATGCCTTGATAATACACATCAAATATCCATACATGCGTTGAAATGAGAAAAATCATATGAAGCAACAAGAATAAATTGCGAAAAGTAGAAAAGAGAAGCAAAAAATGTCCGGTACAGAGGGCCATGTACTACACACTCTGCATCTTTACCCCTTCTTCAACAAACCTCGTCTGTCTGTCTTTCAATTTTCCAAATGTAAAAGGGCACAAACGAAAAGTGTGCTCGTTGAAATTGCTGTCAGTTGTTTTCTTGTCAATAAATTTGAACACACTATTGGAATGAAAATTTGAAGTCAAAGTTGCATCAAATTCTAAAAGTATGAATGTATGTATGTATGTATGAAAAAGTGTAAATGTATTGAAATTTGAAAGGCAAAACTTGATCGTGTAATCCTCAAGTTAAATAAAAAATGTTGTGTTTATTAATCTACTACAAAAACGCCGCAGTCGAAGTCGGAATGTTGCCCTGACGGCGTCATATTTAAATCGACGGGTTGTAAAGACGTAGGGTTAGCTGACTTTCTTTCAGATTGATTATTGATTAATCAAGGTTAGCCCCAAAGCAATTTTAAAACTGAACGAATTCCTATGAAATGAAAACTTTCATTGATATTATAAAATAAATATGTAAACGGAAATAATCGCTGCAAACTGCTGGTTCATTAATTGCAAATGTAGAAAACCAAGAATATCGATGGTTTATTAACGCAACCTCGTAACTTAAAAACTACTACTTTTCAGGGGAGACAAAAAATTCTTTATAACAAGTATTTAATTTTTTTTAATAAATGTTTTTTTATAATCTAATTACTTGGATGATTTTTGTTAAATTTGCAATACAAAAGTTGTGTTAAAAATAATGTATCATTATTTATTCGCATTTTTTTGAGATACACAAAATCGGCAAAAATCGAGTTACGAGGTTGTGTTATTAAACCATCGATATATGTATGCTGCAACCTGCAATGCTACAACAGAATTGAAATTTTCTACTAATTCCTATATGCATGTATCATAAGAAACATTGCAGACTGAAAGTACAAAAATGTTTGAAAAGCTAAAACAGCTGTTTTTCCTTTTGCTTATATAAAAAAGCCTGTTCGAAAATGCATCAATGCACTGCAAATGGAAATTTAAATGTCATAAATTGCTTCAAATAACGCACAAATAAATGTCAAATATCAGTTAAAAACATGGCAACTACTAAAAAAAATCATCAGCGAACTTGTATTGCATTTTCAATTAAAGTTTGCGAGTATAATGCAGAGCAGTGATTTATTTCCGAACAGGCAAAAAATCAAAACAAACTAAACTAAACGTTTCTATGAAAGCATTAATGATATTGCGAAGTGTAAACTTTAGGATATCAGAGGCTTCATCATGGGAATTCGGTCGTTTAGTGACAATGATAATTGGGGTTCTTCTGGGTACAATTGGAGGTGACATTTTTAATAACTGGTATTAACTGAAGGGAATAACAGTAGACCCAACTGGGTCTCCGAGTGGATGTGTGTTGCAGCACCACCCTTGCTAACGTAAAGTAACTCCTGCGCTGGAAAGGTTTCCAGGCGGAAGTTGCGCCACGAAAACTGCCGCAGACACTAAAATTATGTAGATTTAAGAATTTTCAATAAAAACTGTTATAATTTAAATTGTAATTATATTAATTTAGCTAAATTTAATCAAATGAGTAAAAAGTTGAATGCTTCTGTCAAATAAATATTTCAGCGGCAGCCTTGACGTTTAAATATTTTGGCTGTGGTTTTAACTTATGAGAGCTTTACTCATTTATTGTGTACTTTAATATTTTTTTCCAAAGTAAACTACATATTACAATAAGTTTATTAAGCGTTTACATAGTGTCTATACCTGGTAAATATTTCTTATGACAACTGACAAAACGTCGGCAGAACACAAGTCAGTTTTTTTTTTGTTAGTGGTAGTATACACGCCAACACGATGTGGTTTTTTGTTATGATAAATCACAATTTGTTTTTCATCGTGAAGGTAAGTTGTCACAATTTAATTGATAAATATGTAGAAATATTTACCATATATTTCTTTGTAGCAAACAAAGTAGATTTATTTTATTTCTGCTATTTTTTAAAGATAAAATGCCGAAATAACTATACTTTTTAATACAAAACTAAACGTCAATACGAATATGACAGTTGATGGTCGTTTTTTTTTATCAAGACAAAGTTGTTTGAGCTAAACTTCTGGCAAAATTGTCAAGACACTGCAACAACACTAAAAAATGCAGTATATACCTGAAAAAATTTTCTTCTGATAACGATTTGGCTTTTATCATAACAAAAATTTAAGACTGTTAAAAACTACTCTCACGTTTTTTAGCACAAATTTATTATATATATCCTAAAATTGCAGATATGCAATGAAAGAGTTATTTCAGCCACATACTTTTTTCCTTTTAATTATTTATTTTACTAATAAATTGTTTGTATTAAATTATTCAGCTTTATGCTGACTGCAAAAATGATTTCATCGTTTGTTTTTTTTTTGTTCATTTATTTATTTTCCGCCAAGTCAACGAATTCGTTTTAATTGTGAAATTTGATATAAATTTTAAACGTTCTTTACAGTTAAAGTAGTTTTTCATTTTATTTCTTGCTAAAGTAAACAAATAAATGTCTTTTGCATACAAAAAAACTTGATCTTTGTACAAAGTTACGTATTGGATTTACGAGGTGCAATGGCGAAATGCTTTAAAAACTGTAGCAACATGAAATTAGCAGCAGGGACCGTAAATAACGAGTATTTTACAAATTTAGGGTAAAAAATAAATCAAACTAAAAGAGAAGTGCTACTACGTGCACAAGAAATACACCAAGATAATTCTTATTATATCCCATTAAAAAAAAGAATTTCAGAGAAAGTCAATACAACATCCCGAACTTGTGATGCGAAAGTCGTGTAAATTTGGATAATTTCTAATGATTTTTACATAGGGTTGTCATTGGAAAAAGTTTCCACTTCTCAGTGATTCCTAGGTCATTCATGTTCAGGATGTTATGTAAATTTGATTTTTTGTATTTTCTTTTTCTCTTTCCCTAAATTTCAATTTAAACCAATACATTTTTTGTAAATCAAAATTTAATACTTTACGATAATGACTTCTTTTTCCTGAAAAAATTAATACAACTGATAAGAATTTGCGAAAACTGCAAATTATCACCAATTTTGCATAAGTAAAATAACTTCTTCGTCTTCTCCTCTTTTTCTAAATGTTGTTAACAATTGATTCCTGATTAAGTAAAAAATACACATATTATGATACTTTGGAAGTAGAGAAAAAGTAGTTTCTAAATAATTACTTCCATTTTTTTTTCTTCAAAGAAGTTTTCTGATCCATATTCAGTGAATAGGAAGTCATTCTCACGTGTTCAGTAAATCTGAATGTTTTTTTTTTTAATAAATTCAAAGGAAGTAATTTTTCATTGCTTTTGCATAGTTAGAAATAGCTCCACTACCCTTGTAAGGTCAAATATAGCCGGAAAATTATAGTGTTATAATTTTAAAACGTGTTTTCTTAAATTTCGTGGCATCGATTTCATTTGCCTAAAAATAATAAGAAGTAACTTTTTAACTATTTATGATTTGATTAGGCTAAAGTTCGTATCGCTTTGTAAGCCATATTACATGTGATGATTATTAAGGAACAAATAACACCAAAATTAATTGTAAATATTCTGACAAACACGTAGTAGAAGGGAACAACCAGCTGTTTTCGAAGGCCACTACACATTCATCATCAGCGCCCTTTTGTGTTCGGTTGATACAGATTTCTGCTTTATATACTCAGCCGTTATTGCAAATGGAATATGTGAATTGTTTTTATTCATCGTATTACAATTTGTTGAAAGCTTTTTTTTCAATTCAATTTAATTTTACCATCTCGAAATTTACAAAGTTTTGCCATTGATGTTTATTCTTCACCATGTTACATGTTACTCGTAGTTAATTTGCCTATTTTTATTCCACTTAAGACAAACTTTTTTGGTTTGTTAAGTATATTTTTATTTAATGTTTTGCTAGATTTTTGTGTAGATTAAGAATCCAGAAAGTATTTTTAAGTTTGGAGGACTACTCGTGAAATATGAATGAAATAATACAAAAAGTAGTGTAAATTATGCAAAAGCTAAATGTCACTATATCTTTCAGACTAGAGCTGATTTAAGTTAAAGATTGTAGTGTAGTGTGAAATTAAAGTTGACGATCGATTTCCCTGCACCTGGGTTCAGTAACTTTTATTGCGATAATCGTATCGCTTTAATAAGTACTCGTATAATGAAAATTTAACGATTTTTCTACCCAGTTACGTATTTTAATAATAATCGCTGTCGGTTGATGTAAAAGAGTAAATTCAAATTCTCAAATTTATTTACTTTTTCTTTAATTCTTCTTTGTGCTTTAAGCTTATTTTGAAATTTTGTTTGCAGAGATGCCACATGATATAGAACTAAATGGTGGGTAAAACACAAATGTATACCATCGTATAAAAGAAATTATAAAATCACATTATCGTTACCGTACACGAATAAATATATTGATAAATATTAAAATTTTCCCTTCCCAAAAAGTTTATAAAATTAGCGAACAATTTTACCAATTAGTGTTACACAGAAAAAAAAAATAGTCACAATTTGGATTCGATAACTATAAGTCGTTGGCTACGAAGATGAATGTTGACAACTTTATCCTTTAATTCAATAATAATATTTATCAATTCAGCGAGTTGTCACAATACAACTCAAAAAAACTATTTGATAAATAAATTATCAAATATATTCATACATTCAAAAAAATAAATATGGATTTGACAAGAGCATGTACAACAACAACATTAAATCTTATCAAATTTTACAAAAATCGATTTGAAAATTCTTTGCTTTTTGAAAAAAATTCTCTTTGTTTCAATAACTCATTTTTTTTAATTGTACTTATAAGTTCTGGAATTATTTTTTTCACAGGAAATTCAAAAAAAAGTTGTTGAATACCGGCATTTTTGTTATTGAAACTGAAAAGTATTTTTTAGTGTGTAGTTAATATTTTACTGGGAAAGAAATGTCTATTCGCTGTTTATAAGTCATTTTAAAAATTCCCTTTCCGCCCCAGCTTCGATTTACTGTATTAAATTTGGATTTTAAGCTAAATAAATTTTTATCTATATAACTTTGTTTTCTTCCTCTAAACATCTATTTTTTAACCACATGAAAAATTTTTTACTGTTTATTTACTTTTGTTTGTCATCTATGGAACATAACTCTGAATATAACTGATTTTTTCCTTCCCCAGTAGATTTTCTTAAATAGCAAATAACATACAACTGTGAGTATAAGTGAAGAATGACTGTGTTTAAATTCAAAATACACATTCACTGTATTTGTACATATACTTATTTAAATTGAATAGCATATTATTAGCTAAGAGTTTTTATTTTTTATCATGTCTGCTTAAATTTAGCTTGAGTTACGAGTAATATTTAAATGGGGTTTAGAAAAAGCAAATGAAAATTAAAAATTTATACAGATCAGAAAGCTGTTTATGTTAACATTTTGTTTTATTTTTTAATAAAGCAAATGAAAAGCAAAATGAATGTGCACAAAAATATGTATTCACATACATATGTATGTATCACATATGTATGTAAATAAATTTGAGTTTTAAGGACTTAAAAGTGTGTTTTAACTTTGCTTTATATCCTCATGATTAATGTAGAATATTTTAATTTTTTAAAAATGGAAGTGGAAAGCGGTGAAAGCGGACCTCAATGCTGGGTTAACATTTTTGTTAAGTTCTTTTAATCTCTTTGCAAGGAGAATATTGCATAGTTTTGAAATTAGACCGCCATCTAAGAACAAGTCTAATTGTAAGATTTAAAGCGTTTTCACCAGTTGAAACCTGGTTTTAACATTAAAACGTTAAACAGCTGATAAATTCAGGTTTTAATACACTGGCTGTATAATTTAAAATTATTTTCAAAATAAAGTAAATCTCCTGTAGAAATAAGTGTACTTGTTACTGTACTTTAAAAAGGTCACACAAAATCAAAAATTTACATTTGAAGAGTTCAGATAATCTACTAACTCGCACTGAATCCGTGCTAATAGATTTATACGCACTAATTTCTTACAAGAAGCTCCCTTAGTCGCTGCACCAGAAATTTTTGAAGAACCGAAGAGTTTTAGGAATCGATGGGAAATATTGAAGTCTCTACACTACCATTTCGTTGCAACGCTGGCAAGATGAATATTTAAGAGAACTACAACGGCGGTACAAATAACAAAATTTCGAGAAAAATTTTAAAATTGGACAACTTGTAGTAATAAAAGACCATATCTTCTCGTCCATGAGAATGGAGACTCGGAAGAATTACCAAGGGAATGTACGTGTCAACATATAAAGCCATTTGCATCCTTCCGGTCAAACTTTAATCTTAATATTCACATTGGCTAATTTCTCCTTTTATTCACTTAGATTTCCTTATCCCTCACGTCACACTAACACGTTGCACTAACTTTATTCAAGTAGAAGAAATAAGCTAGATTTCACTAATATTAATTATATTTCACAGGGCTCCCAGAAACACAGCTCCATATCTATCAGTGTCAAATTTGCAGAAAATATCACTCATTAACATATTGCAAGCGGTTCTTGGCGATGAGTATTGACTTTCGTCAACGAGTTGCCCGTCAACATTGCTATTGAAAAACCTGCTTGGCTCGATCGCACTACACGGATGATTGCACCTCAGCGGACGTATGCTACAACTGCGGCTGTGGGCACCATATCCCCTTACATATGGGATCTAAGAACGATGTTCTTCGTCACCCGTCTCAGACTAAGAGATAAGCTGTACGTAATAGCAGCAATAAAAACGCATCTCAACAATACAAACGCAACCAACAACAACGTATTCAGCTACAATCAGGTAATATAGAACATCCTGGACGTATTCAACAAAAATCATCATGGTCTGAAAGACGCAACCACCCTTATCAGGTAAATTGCTCTAGTAACACAGCTAGCCCTCGTCTCGTTCTAAACGGTATTTTGCGTGCACGCGTGGAATATTGCCTATAACTTTTTAATATTGGTCTTATAGACCAAGGACGCCTAATTGATGTTGATTTCATATTTTCTTTATATTTCCTCATATTGAATTGATTTCTAAAACTCGGGTATATTTTTATGGTTTGTTATATTGTTAAATATGAGAGTTCCATCTTTGCTCGGCCATAGATTAAGCTTTGTTTAGTTAACAAGTTAATAATATAACAAGTTAATAATATAATTTTTTTATTCCAACTTCTGTGTGATTTGGCTCTGATTAGGAAAAGAAACTCATTTTTATTATTAACATACAGTAGCCCAGCCGGCACAGTACGAAGACTTCATATATATATATATATATATATATATATATATATATATATATATATATATATATATATATATATATATATATATATATATATATATAATTCGAATTTATACATAAATAAATACATGTATGTAAGTTAAGCACTTTAATAATTGGTATAGAACCTGGTTCCCCTTCCTTTAACTTTAACACTTTCGCAACCTTTGTAAAGAGTGACATAAAAATTCAATCCTCCCTAATTTTATCCAATAACACTTATTTGACAAGTTGTACAACAGTTTTTGAATATTTCAAAATTACGAAACTACTTATACAAAATAAAAAAGTGCTTGGAAACCAAGTTGTTATACATGCATGTTAGAAACGTAAGCAGATTTCGAAAGAAAAAATTCCCTTGTGTCTAAATGAATTAATGAAATCTAACGAGTATCGCACTGTTGGAATTTTTTTTTTTTTGGAATTGGGACATAATCAACTGCTTGTGCCGTTTTGATTGGGTTTTGTGAAGAGGTTTGCAGAGTACTTTATATGAAATATTTTCCTCTTGAGAGTTAAACTATAGAACATTCTGCAAACTGTTTCTTGGAACTCGGATTTCCTTAGAAGCGATTGGTTATATTTAATTTAAGTGAACACGTAAATACATTATAAATTAAAGCTTTGTTTTATTGACAAATGTATGTCAGTCATATCGTCTATTTTTTCCTCCGCGACGTCAAGAGAACTTATTTGACTGTTGTTGCTGCTGCATGCATTTTTAAATTTGAACTGTTTCAATCCGCGTTAATTATTTTTCACTGTCATAGACAATATCAGCTGGTTCAGTCATTTCAACTTGGTAGCATTGAATTTAGTACAGCGAAAAGAAAACAAGGTTGCAATTCATACCATTCATGTTCAGTTCACAAGAACTCACGCCTACCGACCGTCAATATTGTCGTGTTTTTGTTGCCTAAATATTTTGACTTTTTTGGCCACGTAAACAAAAAGCATTATCGCATTTCCGCTTGGAAATCGCAAGAATAATTGCTGAAAAATCTCTCCATCTTCAATGTGTGGCTGTTTGGAGCGGTTTTAGCCTGGAGGTTTCATTGAATCTTACTTATTTCGAAAATGAGACTGGATCAGCTGTAACGGTGAATACATTGCACTATCGAGCGAATATTAATGATTTCTTATGGCCGAAATTGAAAGATACTGATGTGGACAATCCTCATTTTCAACGACACAACAGTACCTGCCACACAAGTAATGATACCATCGCTAGTTTGCGTGAAAAGCTCTCTGACCTTATGATTTCTCAAACATGTGATTATAATTCTTGTGACTTAACTCTTAGACTTCTTTTGGGGCTACCCGAAAGATAAAATATAAGCCAATGCTCAACAATCGATTTAATCAGAGATGGAATTCGTGAGGTTACCGAGGAGATACGGTCGCAGCAAAGGAGCTAATTGATAGTGGAAAATTTAATGAAAACAATATTGCAAGCGTAGTCATACTATAGCCCAATTCACAATCTTGTGCAAATGTTCTTTCATCGTTGCATGTGCAAAGTGGTATAGTATATTGATACTCACCACTAAGAATTGTTAAGTGGTGAATATCAATGTGCTATACTATCCCAGCAAAAAAAAATAAGCATTTTTGGTGGAAGCACTTCCCTACTGGATTACCAACTTAATGATTTTAACAAGGCGTGAGACTAAAATAATCGATTCTTGAGAAGTACTTACATTTTTTTATTTGTCAACATTTCACGTAATCTATTTCGTCTAAAAAAATCATTCTCTTCATTTAGCAACTTGCACGTCATTTTTTTAAATTTTAGGTAATGTGATTTGTAAGCGAGTAATGAAAATTGGCAATCAGAAAAGTAAGTCATTATATGGTAAGTAGTTCTAATGGTAATGTGTAATTTTTTGCTGGGATTTTGCACATGCAAGGATGCAAGACCATTTGCACAAGATTGTGAATTGGGCTTATATATTGTTTTCTATATCTCTTCCTTGCAAATATCGAGTCATAACCGCTAAAATAGCTAAAGCGAAATTTTTTTTTGGATTTCGTTTTTTTTTCCGAAAATTGATTGTTTACGATCGCAAATAATCAATTTTGGTCACAAATTTAAGTTTGAAAAGTATGTCGCTTAAGCTATTTTGGCGGTTACGGCACGATATATAAAACGATGATTTCGCTTAAAAATACTAATTTTTCGCATTTTAAAATTAAACCTCTTAAAACTTGGAATTTTTTCTATTGCACTTAGTCTTACACTCAATGTAGTATGTCCATCTATAAAACACGTCACTTGGCGATAAATCTAATTAAATATGTAAGCCAATTACGAAAGAAAATATGCAATACATTTAAATAGAAACGTGTTAATTTTAAATTAATTTATAACAAGACTTTACAAATTTCCATATTTTTAGAGTATGTATTTCAATTATTTATGATAACTTCATCTTATTGTTCAAGTTAATATTTAGCAAATTATTACAGTTTTCCGCAAAATTTATGGCTTCCACTTAATGAAAATGGCACGTTGTTGTTTATATTACTGGTAAATTGAGACAAGTGGTCTCACTGGAGTTCAGGCTAAAGTAAACAGCGATAATTACGAAAATGCGACTATTTGTTTTCTTTTTGTTTGTTTTATATTTAGTTTGCTGGTGTGTGAGTGAGTGTGTGTGTGTGTGTGTGTTAAACAATCAGCATAATTTCATTGTCAAGCGACGAAAAATAAACATAAAGAAAGAGGAAAATATTTCAGCAATAAAATGTTTGGCAATTAAAGCACAAACTATACTTTCAGCCCAAAATAAGACTCATTAATAAAGTGTATGCACAGACAATTTAAAGCTATTTCACTGTAAAATTTCTTTAACGTTAAGAGGCACAGAGAAATCGCTTTAAATTGTCACTGTTAATACCTTTTACTGAAATCTGATAAATTTTAAATTGTTTGATATAAAACATAAAATTTGTTAACTATTCAAATCATGTATTTTTCAAATAAAACATCTGCCTGATGATCATGTTCTTAAATTAAACACGCACGTCACTTTAAGCGCCACTTTCTTTGAACAAGAAAAGAAAAACGTTTTTTTTTTTTTTTTTTTTGTTTAATTTACTATCTCTTCACCATCTCTCCTTATGTAGTAAGTGTTTATTCAATTTGCTTTGTATAAGGTCATGTCAGGTTCCAGTCGTTGTTTGTTCATTTGTAAATGCAAACACTTGTGCTGCATTTACCAGAATGTTTATAATATGGCTTCATATATGTATATAAAAAAATTCTCAGACTCACACTTTAATTAAATGCTGTAACGTGTGTGTCTGTTAAAGTTTAATTACAACTGAATATGTGTAGCAAGGAGGCCAAGCATCCCAGTAAACACAATTAATAGAGACAATTTTACCAAAATTTAACTGATTTAAATCATAACTTATACTACTGTAAAGACTTCATTAGTCAACACTTTCTGTTGCTGTGCCGTTCTGTAATAACTTATCAGCTGTTTCTGACCAGAAATGTCATAGTGTTACACTAAAGTGATGAGCTTTGCATCGTTCATTGTTATGTTTCAATATAATTTTTTTCTGGTAAAAATTGAATTTTTTTTAAATTCTTATAATATAATTGAATCTTTGTATTAATTAATGTGCATTTCTAAAATCTAATAACGTTAGAAAAGAAAATCTATTCTCTGACCTCATAAATTTCTATTTTACCTTAACATCTATTTTCAAACTATTATTACTTATGCAACAGTCTCATAGTTTTAGACAATACTTCTCATTTAAAAAAAGCAAACTCTGTTATACTAAGACATAAACTTGCTAATAGAGTCATTTCCTTCAGACTAATACATTCCTTTTAAATCTTATTTTTTAGAGAGTTGCTGTAAAAAATTATTCACTGGCTTATCGTCTCAAGGTATCTTCTGTATAAACTTACGGCTTATATCTTTTGTCCTTTACAATGTACTTTTCTATTTATGCTCTTCTCATATTCTTTACTATATTTTATTTGTTGCTTAACTGGTAAATATTTCTTGTTCATATTAAAAACTTTAACATGGCGTGTTTGAAATTGCTCTTAATTTCCGGTCACATAAGTTGTATGTGTAATTATGACTTAAAATTGCCAAAGACTTTAATTCTTGAACTATTCAAGAACTTTAAAAATGGTTTAATTTAACGTGAAATAAACTCACATAAGAATATTAATTTTATACGGGTATAAAAACGTTCCAGTATTTGAGGAATGCAAAAAGTATTTTCTAATTTTGAATAAACAATTCAGAAAATTTTATCATAAATTTAAATTTTCTAATTGATTAGTAATCAAACACTGCTTTTAACAGATTAAAACAAACACCAAAAACATAATGAAAGTATTACATTCTGATATTAAAATTAATAGCATCAAGTCCATCAAGACGAAACCATTTTTAACACAAAACTGATTACTTTATTTTTCAATGTTTCTGTTTCCTTTCAATATTTTACAACGATAATCAATAAAGATTATATCAGCAACGGTAAAGTAAAATTAAGCCAAGTGTTCGTTACAAGAAATACACACGTACATATGTACATTTGTAGGTATGTATATACTAACATATGAACATGCATATTTACTATTTACAAGACTGCTGATGGATTGATTTCATGCAACACGTCACACACGATTAAACTTCACTCTCAACGAATGAGAAGAATAATTTATAAAATACCAACAACAAAAACAAAAAACAAAATGCGAAAGAACAACAATATGAATTAACAACTGCAATATTATGAACATATTATTATTGGTATATTAAGAAAAGGGAGCAAAAAGGAGGTTAAATGCTTAAGCAACAGCATGCGGATGGAAGATTAGGTACAGTACATTTCGCTAGTATCGCTAAAATATTTTAATTTTGCATTTATATTAAAATTATAACACAGAGATTGGCTTTAATTAAATTTTTTAGTTTGAGTTTAATACTCAGAGCATTGCCCCGTATTAGTCCCAGTAATCTCAAGCGAAAACATAAAATTTTTTAATTTATCTTCTATCTTCGTCTTAGAACTACAAACTAACTATAAAACAACCATCATATACTGAAATCCTTGTCTTATATGTACTAAGATTGCTGTCTTAAAATAGGACTAACGTCTTATAAATATTAAGACAACCGTTTTACACTAAGACTAGTATTATAAGACTAAAGCCTTATAATAAAACTATTATCTTATAACAAGACAACCATCTTACACTTAGACTACCGTCCTATACCAATTATACCGTCATATACTTTTGTCTTATACTGACATTCGTCTTATACTAATACTTTCGTCTTATTCTAAGACTATCATATTATAAGACTGTCGTATAACACGACAAACGTTATCTACTTAGACAACCTCTTATACTATGACTGCTGTCTTATACTAAGACTTTCGGATTTATACTACGGTCTTATTTTAAAAAAAAACTCTCTTATACTAAGAATACTGTATTATGCTAAGAATTGTTTCTTGTTGGTTGGTCTGTTTATGTGGCTGCCCGCTCCACGCAGACATTCAAGTAGAATATAGATGATCACGGCCTGTATGCAGGACCTTATCCAAGTACTCGAATACAATGATTGGTACTAGATACAAGAGGGTGGTGTTGGCTGAAGTAGTTAGTTAGCACGTTGACCACAGAACCGATGGAGGTCTTGGGTTTGAACCCTGTCTCCGACAGTCATTAAATAACAACACCACGCATTTTTCTAAAGTGCTTTAGTGTCTCTTTGTATCAATTGTTGTAGGAAAGTTTAAGTGATGAAGGCTTTACCGGCTTCAGTGGATACTAATTGTAATGTAACATCGCGACCCGCTTCGCCGGTATTGTGTAGCATAATCACCGGCGAAGTAAGATAACCAATAAAATGGTTACTAAGCACAACTTTAAAATTTAATACGTTCCATTAACACCAGAGGCGCTGCAACACTGCATCATTCAAAAAAGTGCAAAAAGGCAGAGTTGTAAAAGAATGAATCTCTACCTTCACCAGCTGTCATCTCTATCACTATCCTTTCCCGATCTCGCCATTTCTCATTATCTTCTCTTCAACTCCAAGGTACCACAAAGGTATCATTGTATTGAACCCAAGTGAGCTGGACTCTAAATTCCATCCTTCCTTACCAAATACAATGATCCCTTTGGGAGAGAGAAGGATGAAGGAAAGGGTGAGAAAAGTAGATGTAGAAGAGATAATAGCTGTTATAGAGGAGTGAGAGTGCGTCGAGAAATAGGCTACTGAAGGATAGTCTGCCAAGGATGTGCAGACGGAAATCCTCTAGAGCGGGACAAAAGCAGAGGAGATGCAAGGTACTTTCCACCTCCTCATCATCATTGCAACTGAAGCAGTAGTCATTATATGGGAGACCCATACGTTTAGCAAGGATTTCGAAAACGCAGTGACGTGTCAGAGTGGCCACAAGATTCCTCAAGTGCTTCCTAGTGAAGTCTTGAGGTTTTCCGTTCTGTTGGAGTTTAAGCGAGGATCTCGCTATTGAGCAAGTGGGCTCACTGTGACATCTGTCTTGAGCTAGTTCAAGATAGGCAATATTGAAGCGTGTCCAGCAAGATGATGGGAGACCACAGAACAGGGGTCTTACTATGCAATTCGAAACAAAAGAAAATGATTTCGAATTATTAAGATACAAATTCGAAAGCGGTTTCTTTCTTTTTGAATTACAGAGTATACACCCAGAAGAAAATGGTATATGCTCTCAAGGAGAAAAGTACTGGTGGCTATAGGCAAAGATACCTACTTTACCCTGTACCTCCCTATCGATCAGTACTCTAGCCACTGCCCTTACAGCCAAAATTTCAGCCTGAAATTCAATGGCTTCGTTAGGTAGATAGAAGGAGCATTTTATCCCAAGAATGCCCGAAAAGACCACAGAGCTGACACCGCAGACCATTCTTGATCCATCACTGTGTACCTTGACATTGTATTCTCTTACTATTTTGCCAACCTTCCATTCCCAATTGCATGGAATTAGGACTTTATCAATCTTATAAAATTCTTAATGATGAACCATGTAATGAAAAGATATCTTCAGTTTAGGTCGTAATTGATCCAGGATTCTAGCATGAATATAAGAACTTGATCCTCAGCACTGAGACACCACTAATATTGCCCCACTTCTAGAGGATACTGCCCATACATGAAGGTCAATCAGAATAGGGTTTAGTACAACATGTTAAAGGACTAGTACGCAAACATTCCGTGACCTAGGTGCGATGGTGGCGTTGTCTGAAATAGTTAGCCGTTGACTTCAAAACCGAAGGTACTGGGTTCAATCACTGTATCCAAAAGTTCAAGTGATGAAGGCATACTCACTTGTCACTGAACCAAACCGACTTCAGCAGATAGTAATTCTAATGTTCTAGACCACCCTCATTCGTTGTGTAGCAGAATCATCGGCGAAGTAAAATAACCGATTAAATGGCTACTAACCACAGCTTCAAAAATTTAATACGCGTCATTTGACACCAGAAGGCGCTGCAACACTGCATTATTAAAAAGTGTGCAAAAAATGCGTGTAAAATAATAATAATATCTCTTCCTTCACCACCTGTCTTTTATCACTATCCCTTTCCTAAAGAAGGTAACATCTAGTAATAGCATTCTGTTTTCTGTATTCTGTAAAAATTATCTACTTGAGCCGTAAGTCAGTATTGGAAGCACAACATTTTAGGGCTTAGGATCCAAGCATCCTATGCCAGGAGAAGTAACCAACAATTACCTTTGTATCTGTGTTGAATATTTAGTTTCCATGATTGTTTTGACTCCTAGATATTTTTCGCTATCCGATAGGTACAGTTCATGATTTCTCTACCGAGGAAGCCCAAATTTCTGTACTTTGGTATTTGTATAAATAGTATCATTTCCGCTTTGCCTCAATTAACTGCTGCATCAGTCTGTAACCCAGTTTGCTAAGAATGCCCAAAGCGTTTGGAAATGATTATTACCATGAGACTGTTATTACATAATTCTCATACGCTACAACTTTGTAATCCTCGTAAAACTACACTCGTATACTGCTAATGTCGGCGTGTATTAAGATTAGCGTCTTTTAATACAACTTAAATTTTATACTTGGACTACACTCTAATGTTGACACTTTCACCTTATTTTAGAATTACCGTCTTAAAAAATTCTTATGAAAAGTGTGTCGTCATTTACTACTCATGAGATAACAGCGTCTTACTTTAGACTACTTAACAAAAACTACTGACTTTTAAAAAGAATATTTTAGACATTCATTTACAAAAAGACTGCAGTTTTCATTTCTTTAAAAAGAATTAAAGAAAATGTAACATAAAGTGAGTTATAACCCATAAATTTATAATAAGAAATAAATAAAATAAATTTCCTAACTAAATTCGGATATCTGTGCTTTATTTATCTCCTATTACGAGTATAATACTTTTTATTAAAAGGTCGCTTTTATTTTTTTTAGCCTCTACTGTTGTTGCCAATAATGATCGATTTTTTTTACAAACGTAGTGTTTCTTTTCTTGTTAAACTTTACAAATGATTTAGAGTCAAGAGAAACAAGAAAGAAAAAAGTTAAAGTCAAACTAACAGCAGCTGCTTGTGTCAAACTAGATGTTACTGCTGTTGCTTGTGCTGTAAAGTACATATTATATTCAACAGAAATTATGCTGATGCTATTGCACATAATTTAATATAAGCAACAACATGTTGTGTAAAATAAGACGGACCACTGCAACAGCAGCAAAAAACAAAACGAGAAAAAATTTTTTAAAAAAACCCCTTGCTTTTTCCTGACATAAAGATTTATACGATCATCTTTTGATCCCTGCTTACTTTAAAGCAAACGATGAGGGGCACTTGTGAATTCATAAAACACATACACTCGAATGAATGCTTTGCTTGCCTTTAAATTGGAGCAACTTGAAAAAGCACAACCATTAAAAAAATTAAATAATAATTTAAGATTATGGGGCTGCTGTTGCAGATGAAATTATGATATTGTTGCATCAAGCTGAGAGTAGAATACGAGTAACAGCAAATAAAGTTACTTGTTAAAGTAAATAAAAAATGCATGTGGTGATGATCACTTTTTATTTCGTCTTCTTACACGATTTCTTTCAATTATAGTGGTTTAAGCAATTTTAAAGTGAAGGGACCTGAAAATCAACCAGCAATTGTTTCCTTGAATTAACAAAAATTCATTCTTTGGAAAGTTTCTGCGGAATGAAATGTAAGCTACGTTAATTATACGAACAACAATGAATGGGGATTTGTATTTTTTTTTCAAATACTCTGCACACAATTTCAAGGAACATTTAAATTAAATCAAAGTACGTATTTAGTAACAGTGAAACATTTTGAAAGTAAGTCTGCATTTACATAAGGAAATTTGTCGTGAAATTAGTTGCTTGAGACTTTTTTAGAAGATTGTTCAAGAGAAGGCTTAGAGCGAATATCAGATAAAAAATACGATATTTATTTCAAAGATTAGTACTTTTCCATTTTCTATAAGTTACTCTCTTCTCTAGCGCTTCTATTAGCAATTAAAAAAGATTTTTTTTAACAAAAGTCATGAAATTTCTAGCAAAACAACAGCATCATCTAATGCAAAGCCATGATAGTTTTAGTGAAATTTTTTTGGAACACTCCATAAAAAGATTCTAATGGGAAGAGGATAAATCCTTATACCTCATGGTACTTTAATACATAAATATATCTTATTTTGCGACTCAGCTACTCCATGGATTAACAAACTTCTATGTATGTTAACCCCCCAAAGAGTTAAATAATTATTCCTTTGTATATTTACCGTCTTCCGTTTGTTTTTTAAATTCTTATTGCTATTTTTTTCTTCTTAGTAATCTGTTCTTTTGCAGACCAATTCAAAGTCATGATCATTTAACATCACTTCACAAAAAAAAAAAACATGTTTTCTTAAGAAATTTTTTGTCTTGCCACATCCAGTATTTGCTTATTTTTTCAACGTATGATATTATATCCATCACTAATTTTTTTTGTTTTACTGGCTTTTGAGTATTTGAAGTTGCTTTGGTCCACTACAGTTTGACAAGCAACTTCAGTTTGAATGAAGAAAGCTGGTCAGTGGAAAAAGAAAATAAACGGCATTCATTACAATCATCAAATGTGGATTATTTCATTCTTGTTTGTTTTTGTTTCTTGCTAAGAATTCAACACTATTTGTTTCTGATGTGCTACACTTTGCTGTTTTTTGTTTGTGTAAAATATCAGGAATTGCAAGAGAATTTATAAGAGTGCAAACAACTGTATATGTAAGAGATACACTGAAAGAAAAGTGGCAGAAGGAAAAAATTTCTGTAAAGCAAAGGTTTGCGCTGTGGCCTAAAGTAATAAGCTCGTCAGGTTAGGAAGGGTGGTGCTGCAACACACTTCCACTCGATGACCTCAGTTAGCGCGTCAACTACAAATTAAATGACCGTGTGGCGGAAGCACAAATTGAAACCCTTGCAGACCCAGTCATATCATTATCATAGATTTTTCTGGTACGCATTAGTGTGTAAAATCACTAATAGCACGCCTACATAGCCTAAAATAATACTTCTACTTAACACTGGAGGCCCTACAACGATGCTATAAAACTTACAAAATAACTAAAATACTTCTCTTATCTCTATCCATCAGTAACTTCACCATCTATACCTGCACTATATATTTCCTACTCTCAGGTAACACAAAGGAAACTGATATTCGGACAATTATAAGCTGAAAATTTAGTTTCTCTTCTCAATAACCTGCCAAAATAACCCAACCTAGAAGTTTGGACAAAGATTTAAAAGAATCGAATGAGTAACGATTTTGTTATTGTAAAAAGAATAACCCTCTGACCTCAATATCTTTGATGAACGAACCAAAATAGAGAATAGCTTCTTGTTTGTTAGTTTGCACAAGTATTATACTCTTGAAATAGGGCAAATAAATTAAATTAATTCCTAATGATATTGTAATTGCTTATTTTTATTTAACGCAAGTCATAATAAATACGAATTGAAAAAATTTAGTTTGGGGTTGGATAAGCATATCTAGATGCATTTCGTTGCTGCTTAAGCAACTCATCAGTATACTTCAACCAGAATAAAAAAGCTTATAAAACCTTCATGACTATAGGCAAACTCGCAATAAATTATTGAGAATTACAAACTGATGAACTGCTAAAGCAGCAACAAAACGCATCTAGATGTTTTTAACTTTTCTTACAACTGTACCTTGGATTGGTAGTCATGAAAAACAGGTCTCTATACGGCCTTTTTCACAAGATGATGTACAAAATTTGCATTGTTACTTGAATATGTAAAATTTTGTCCAAATTAGCAGAATTATTTGAAAAAAAAACGACAGGTTTTAATAAATCAATGATATAATTATAACACGAACCAAGTGAAATAAGCATGTATGTACTGGCTCCCGAGTCGTTTTGACATGTTATCTTTTAAGTTCGGATGTGAAAACACATGCCATGTCGAAGTTGAAATTTAGAAAATACAAATTAAACAAGTGTGTTCTAGCATCTCAATTTAGAAGGAAAGTACGATTGGAAATGAACGATTTAAAATTACTGGATTTTCTTAAAATCAAACTTCTTAATAAATAACAAGATTCTAACAACTGATTTTGGTAAAGGAGTCGAAAACAATATAAAAATATAAAGTATTCGTCTGATTCTTAAAAAGAAAGGGTTGAAAAAGTCACTCTTATTGTTTCTTTAGCACATTGTTAAGGCGAATCGGCATAGAAAACTGTGAAACACAGCGCTTTGATGTAAAATTTTGGGAGGAATATTTTCACTCTATAATTCTTCTCCATATGAACGAAGGAGCATCTCGCAGCCCAATGCATGTATTTTGACCGTAGAAACTGGCCTTGAATTGTCCTGGTGGAAAATAATTTGTTTCTTTGCCAAATGCTGAGGTTTTTTCAAATCCTCATTAAATCAATCCACAAAGTTGCCATAATGGCCCTTATCAGGAATAACAGACGAATAGTTGGTTCACGTGAAAAAAGCAAAGTTTCACATGAGAAAACTGTAAGTTGAAATATTTGCCATTGATCGTTTTGTGCTTTTGAAGGAAACCAACGTGGCTTATACCCCTTACATCCCACAAAACGTTCGGCATGACTTAATTGGCTGACAAAGCCATCTTGGCTTTCTTTGAAGCCGATTCACCGGGGGAAACCCTCTGTTTTGTTGACTGTTATTTGTTCTCTGTTGTCTTGTAGTGGACCCACGGTAAAGACTGGCATACACAATCGTGCGACTTTTAAGAAAATACAACCCTGGTATGATGACGTTTATGAAAATTTTTAGAAGGCAACAATAATTCAACAGATCAGGGTTGTATCTGATCAGGTTGTACCACGATTGTGTAGGGTAGAGAGCCAAAGTTTTAATGAAATGGTGTAAAAACTCGTCCATATTGTGGTTGAACAACGTCAAACATTATTGCGAGGTTGCCCGATGATTGCGCTTGTGGTCGAATTTGAGAAGAAGCGGCATCCACATTGCGGAAAAGTTCTCATATCCAACTCATCATTAAAAATTTATAAAACTGAGCTATGTGAGATGCCTATGGCTTCCACAACCTCTTAGTTTCAATCTCCGATCAGGAAGTACCTTATATATAGTGAATATTTTCAATTGTTTGACTATAAACCCAATAAGAATTCTACCATGTGTGCATTTGACTTCTATAGAAGTTGAAAATATGCACACACAATTTATAAGTTATGAAAAGAAAGTCTTTCACTATTTTAGCTGAAGGACTAAAACAAGTTTATACTTTGTTTGGAAAACAGTTTCCATGGGTCGTTTTTAGTTTCCCATTCATTTATTTTTCTCTTAGTGCAAATTGACAGCCTTTTTAGCAGTTTTTCTTTTTTTAAATTTCAGTAATTTTCAGCAATAGCAGTCGTTGCTGTAATAATGCTTTTAATATAGATTTCCACATCATTGGCTTTCATGTTTGCTGCTAAAGCAACAAGAAAAAAAGGAGAATAATAATTACAACATGTAGTGCATAGAACTCAAACAAAAAAGAAGAAAAAAAAGAGTTACTAAATGAAACAGGAAAAAGAGTATCTTGTGTGTCTATGATTGTTGGATTAAAAGTGCTTAAAGTCATTAATGGTTTCCGTTCTCTACATAGAAGTCATTTCAATTCATTTCAGTTAAGCTAAAAATTCTATTTATACGAGTACGCGCTGGTCATCATCTTCAGTTCCTAATGTTACAAGTCACTTTTTTTGTAGCATTTCACCGACTTAGAAAGCAATTATGTAAGCATATGTTAGTGAACTTTTTTTTTTGATACTGGTGCACACGATGTCTAATGACTGTAATGTAATTTTTTTATATTTGAGCTTTAGTTTTTATGCAGGTAGTAAGGTTTTATTTTAAGGTCTTAATAGTGTTTCATATAAAAGAGACTGGGTGATTTGTAGTTAATTATTACTTTCTTTATATGACTCACTTTTTAGTTACTCACTTGTAAAAAATTAAGTTGAACGAGATTGTAAATCAAAGAGAAATAAATAACTATTTTTAAAAATTAAACTAACTTACTTTATACTTATTTAGAAATTTGTTTAAGCTTACCTTGAAAATATGATATGATTACTAGCCTGAAATCTGAAACGAAATAAATAAAATTGGTTTTAGATTTTGAAACGTAAATAAGTGATAACAAAAATAAATTTAAGTGATAAAATAAATGCATTTGGAAACTTGGAAAATTTTCATATCGTACGAGTGCAAATTATTCGTAGTAAGAGTATAAAAGGGTGGTCCCAAACTAGTCGACTTAATAAAAAAACTAATTTGGGAAAATATTTTCTTTATTTCTCAATACAAAATCCTTTTAGCACGGTACACTTTTCCCAGCGATATTAAATAGCTTTGGTAACCTGTTTATAGTAGGAACTGTCTAGCTCCTTAAAATAGCCATTAACCGTACCCTCAACCTCTTGGTTGTTGTTAAATCTTTTACCACCGAAACGTTTTTTCAAGTTTGGAAATAGAAGCTAACCCGAAGGAGCTGAATCTGCGAATAAGTTGCGTGAAGAAGCAATTCGAACTATAATTCATTGATTATGTCCATCACAATAATGGTGCACTGTGTTTATAAAAAAATAATAGGTGTTACCTTCTTTAGAAAAGGGATAGTGATAGTGAAGACAGGCGGTGAAAGAAGAGACAGGGAAAAGCTTAATTCTTTTAATTCTTAATTCTTTTCTGCTTTTTACACGTTTTTAATAATGCAGTGTTGTAGCGCTGCTGGTGTTAAATGAGGCGTATTAAATATTTTTGCTGCTGTAGTTAGTAGCCATTTAATCGGTTATTTTAATTCGCGAATGATTCTGCTACACAACAAAGGAGAGCGGTCTGATGTTATATTAGGATTAATATCTGCTGAAGTCGGTATAGTTAAGTGACCAGTGACTATGCCTTCATCACTTGAACTTTTCTACAAGAATTGACACAAAGGGACACGAAATGATCCTTTTTTTCGTAATTTCTTCACTTAAACGCTGCAACAAGTTAGCATAACACTATCCATTGATTTTTTCCTTTTTGAAGACTGTCATTAGACACTATCTCACATGCATCCCAGAATGTAGACACCATAACCTTATCTGCAGGTGTAACTCTCTTCGACTTCTTTGGATACGACACTTCCATTCCGGTCCACTGCTTTGACTATTCCCTTTCCTCTGGTGGATTCCGATTCTATAGTAAGTGAAGTTGGTTGTAGAAAACGAAAAAGCTAACATTGCCCAAAAAACATTCAGTTCAGTTTCATTAAGACATTCCTTCCTGTTATTAAACGATTATTAATTAATATTCAAAATCGACACTTCAAACTATTATTTATCGGTCTTTATCAAAGACTATTGATGACTGTAAATACATGATTTGCATTTGGGCAGAGTTGGCTGAAGTAGTTAGCACGTTGACTACAAAACCAAAGGTCCTGGGTTCGAGTCCGGGCTCTAACAGTCATTCAATATCAATACCACGCATTTTTCTGGTGTGCATTAGTTTCCCTTTGTATCAGTTGTTGCAGGAAAAGTTTTAGTGATGAAGGCATATACACTGTTCACTAAACTAGTCCGGCTTACGTAACATCAGAGCGCCATCCTTCGACGGTTTTGTGTAGCAGAATTATCGGCGAAATAAAAAAACCAATAAAATTGCGACTTAGCACAGCTTTCAAAAATTAAATACGCCTAAATGACATCAGAGGCACTGCAAAACTGCAGTATTACAAAAATAAATTGCAAAAACCAATGAATCTTTCCTCTATCTCTTCTCTTTCTTTTTGTCAAAAAAAAATAAATAAACCACGCATTCGAATATTTAAAGATGTGTATTGCACTTGTTAACATAAACGATAAATAGTCAACGTCGTCGCCATCTTGTTATAGAATGTTAAATTGTTATTGAAACGAACTTAACGACAACAAATGGAATAAGGATAAATGTTTATATAGAATCTAGCTAATCGTTAATATCAAGCCATAACTGCCGAAAAAGCTAAACAGACACATTTTGTTCATCTCGTGTTTTGACTAACACCGATTAATTAAGATCGTAAATGATCGATTTTTATTAAAAAAAATCAAGTTGGAAAATTATGCCGCTTAAATTTTTTCGGCGGTTATGGCATGATATAGGTTGGGCTGACGCTATTCAAATGAAAGCATTGAATTGCATAAGGATTTTCAATTTTTTCATTTTTTGTTGGCTCAAAAAAAAAATAAATAAGGTGGCGCCTTGAGGCATAAAACATATGTTTTACAAGGTTGCCACTTTTCACCAAAATAACCTTTTTTTTCAAAGTACTGCCGCCATCTATATGCCAGGTCGGCTAATTTTGGAACCGCCGTAAATGTTTTCGTAAAACATCTATAAAATTTCATTTCTCCAATTGGATGAAATTGGCAGATATAAGGGTGAATCATCCTTATTCCATTTATCGACGTCACGCCAATACAATACCAAGGAAATGAGGATTGTTTAATCGCTCTCGAGAACAAAAGCTAAAAAAAAACCATACACCTGCCAAACGGAGTCAGTTGTTTTCGACAACGGCTACATAACCCCCGAATTTTTGATATTGTATTAAAGTGACGTTGATGTCGACATCTGGAAAAAGGGTGATTGTTTAATATTAAGGCTCCAGAATATCAGAAAAGAAATAGGCAAGTCGACAATTCGTTGCAAAAAAAAAAAAACAGAAAAAATCGCCTTTCTTTATATTAACAAATATCAGAAATTTAGATTCCAAGAAAATTAAATTGTTCTGGGAATTGACGCATCTGTTGATTTACAACTTTTATGTTATTCAAATTAAACCAACTTGGTTAAATCATTTTTGCGTTCTTTTTTCTTCTATTTTTTAATACTTGTCAATGACACTTCTACCAAAAATAATTGCTCAACTCTATTGAATTTTCAAGATATTCACACTCTATCACTTTCTCTTCAATAGAAAATCAAATTTTACACAACTCATTTTAAAAATTATATTTTCAGTCACTTCCCATGGCCTCTTAAATAAAATTTATTTATTTGTTATTTTTTTTTGCCATGCCTAAGTTTTTGTTAATTTTGGTATTGATATTTAGTTGTGCCTTTAGCAAACAACAAATTCTGTATTTTTTTTTTCAAAATGTAAGAGGAAAAAACGAAATAAAATAAAATTATTTTTTAATTTGATTTTCTATGGCTGATAACAGTCATACACACCAACATCAGCAGCCAGCCAGGCAGCACTTCTCTGGCCAATGTAACAGCAACAGCAGCAGCATTCAACAACAACATATCAAGCAAATAATGAAATATATTGAAAAACATCTATATCGAACACAAGTTGAACTACTTAATTTTTTTTACCAAAATTTATAAAATGCTTGTAAAGAGAGAATAAAAATAATAAAATTTGTTTGTAGTGAAAAAAAAACAGTTTAAAGGCGTGAACCCATTGAAATTTAGCCACTCAACAAGTTTTCATCTTTAACAATTCTTTAAAGTTTTCCGTTTATACTCGTACATAAAATTGTAATTTAGCTTAAATTCATACTACAGGTAAATATAAATCAGTTCACTTCTCTTTTCCCACTTTTAAACTGATTTGTTTTTGTATTTAAATTTAGTAAATGCCGCTGATTTTGTGGTTTAATGCTAATGTTATTTTTTCTGGAAATTAAATTTATTTTTAAGTGCTCTCAAGCAGAAACTGCAATTACTCGTTATCGCTTTAAATAAGTAAAGTGAAAAAATAAAATTGTTTAATAGCTAACAAACTCAATGAAATTTTAAGTTGAAAGAAAATTTAAACTAATAAAAAATGGTCTTAATAATTGTAAACAATTGAATGGAAGAAACTAACTTCAGAAGTATAAATATTGCCTTTTATCGTAGTTGGTGTATTTCGACTTCGACTACGTTTAAGAGAACATTGCAGATTTTTTTCTTTAATCTATAATGAAAACGCCTCTTATGAAGCTTAATATTCCAATATGAAAAATATATCAAAGTATAAGTAAAATATTTTTTATAAGAATTAAACACTTTATGTCTTAAAAATAAACAGATTGGAAAGTTCGAACTTAATTTAGAACATAAGCTAGAACATAGTTATAAAGGTCTCATATTAAATTTTAGTGGTTTCTTTATGATGCATTTGAAACTAAAAAGTATAACAATATGCTAATATGGAATTTCGCAAATTCGAACTTGATTTTGAATATTAATTTAAACTGCGAAGGACTTATCTTAAGAAGAAATATCCCTCTATGGGCTTTTCGATAAAAAATAATTTCAATATTATTTAAACACTTAATTTCGATTATTCGAAATTGATTTCGAAGACGAATTTAAACAGACCAGGTCTTTATACTAAGTCAAATTAGTTTCTGTATTAACAACTGCGACTTAGAATAATACCTGTGTTTAAAAATATTCAATTTCGGAAATTCAAACTATATTTCGAAGATTAATTTAAACTGCGAACGTGTTATATTAAGTCAAAGTATTCCTGTATGCTTTTGGGACTAATATAATTTCAATATTTTTCAAACATTTAATTCCGATTATTCGAAATTTATTTCGAAGATGGATTTAAACAGCGAAGTTCTTATAAGAATCGAATTCGTCTCTCTATTAATAACTGCATCTAAAATAATTTGAATATTTACAAATATTGAATTTCGAAAATTCGAACTTAATTTCGAAAATGAGCTGAAACTGAATTTTAATTAAGCTGAAGTATACAAAGTCATTCAATTATTAATTAAATTAATTAAATTATTAATTAAAATAATAAATTATTATTTTAAGCAATTTCGAATATTCGATCGTAATGTGATTCAGGCACGAAAATACATAAATTATTTTTACCTTTTGCAAAATTTGACCTGTGATTCACTTAAACTTTATTAGCCAGAGCCAATTAATTACAAACTTCAATAAGAAAACATTGCACTCTTTTTAAAAGCTGATGCCACTTTCAGCAGTTGTGTGCACATGTGCAAACTTCAGCATTCATTTTATAAATGGGTTAAATATTGCAGCATTCACTTTTGTTTATTGAACTGATCTAGATTTTACAAAATATTTATATTTTTTCTGTATGCAATTTTATTTTATCTGTTGTCAATCATATATGTTGTACATATGTACATACGTTAAGAATAACAACAACTATAGCAGCCACATCAAACAAATTTATTTATTCTAATATTTATAACAAGACTATAACAGTCATGAGAAAAAACAAAAACTTATTATTAACATGCATTCGTTTAAAAATATTTTTAATACTATTTCGTATTTTACTATTCGTATTTTATTTTTATTTATTACATTCAAAATAAAAAACCAAAAAATAATACGTATCAAGCAAATTGTATCTATAGTATACAACAAAAAGATTTTTAAAATACACAAATACCACAAAATCGAGGCATAATACCTCAGAATGCACATGGGCTCTTGTTATTTATGAGTATGTGTATAAAATACAATATGATTTTTTTTTTCTTCTACTTTGCTATGGGAATATATTTTGATGAAAATATTAATAACAAAGGTATTAAAATCAATGTTGTGTATTAAATGATTTAAATTAAAAAATTATACTTTATGGAAATTTTAATAAAATGCAATCAATGTGTAATGAAAGCATTTAAGTCAATTTATTATGTTGGTAAATGTGAATACACAAAACCAAATGCATTATAATGAGGAATTTATTAACTGAAAATAAAGATTTAATAGTCATTATTTTAATATGAGTATTTATGAAATGCGTAAACAGGTGTTTTACAATAAAGCAACACTATTGCAAAACTTTTACAGAATATAAAATATACTTATGTATGTATATGTATGCATGTGATTTGTATATTTAAGATAAGACATATACTACGTTTATACGCGCACTATTTGCAGTCGACTCCACTTTACTGGAAATAAGCAAAACCCAATTTTTTTTTCAAATACCCGATTTTTTCCCTAAAACGTAGTTCGGAGTACTGAAATTTATTACAGTTAAACGTACTGCTTAAAATCGAAAATGTCTAGCCACTTGCATTGACAACATAATAGAAAAATACAATAAAGAGTGAAAAGGACAAATACATTTTGCCATTTAATTTTTCAGCCTTAAGTTATGCAATTGATTTCTAATAAATAAATTTGTCATTGTTTATTTTTTCACTAAAGCGAAGTAAGTTTCTTACAAAACGTAGTTGCGGGCTTGCTTTTGGTTTTCAGTAATACGATATTTTCTGTAAAGCGATGTTTCGATAAAGCGAAGTGAATGAGACTAGCTGCGTTCAAAATCAGTGCGGGGATTTGGGTCGCTTTCAAT
The DNA here is from genome assembly GCA_949987645.1 of Tachina grossa. Taxonomy (NCBI): domain Eukaryota; kingdom Metazoa; phylum Arthropoda; class Insecta; order Diptera; family Tachinidae; genus Tachina; species Tachina grossa. The sequence goes on from OX465276.1 coordinate 153,200,225, forward strand.
AATCCGATTTTTCCAGCGTGTTGCGCTGAGGCGGATTCGACTGTATTTGCATTTAAATTAACTCACTGCTTATACGGCATAGCAAATGTACAAAAACTTGGCAGCACTTCTCTAGAAAAGTTACTTATGTTTACAAAAAATTGTGCTTATGTGTAAAGTAGTGATGAGCAATAGCGTGATTTTTTAATAATGTTGCTCCTTGTGAACGTGATTTCTAAATCGCTGTTCTTTTAAACTGTGACTGTGATCACAGTTTAGTAGTATTTTGTTTGTAGCAGTTCTGTTAGTTTGCGAAAATCTAATAAGAAGAGCAGCAGTGAAATTAAACAGTGACTGTGATCACGGTTTAACACATTTCAGCTCTTCTGCTTTAAAAGTATTTATTAGTATTGGTGTTTTGATAAATACTAATAAGAAGAGCAGCAAGAACAAGCAATTAGCAATCAACCCGATTCAAATATTGAGAATAAATAAAAAAAAATATATAAGAGGCAGAGAGACAATAAAATTGCAAATATAAAAATGTGAGTTATACATAGTTGCCAGAAAAGATGATTTGACGCGATTTGACGATTTTTTTCTTGACAAAAGCTGAAGGTATAAAAAAAATTAATGTGGTAGCTTTATTTATTGTAAAGTAAGCATGCAAGAACAATCACAGTTTGTATGAAAGAACTATATTTTCAAAACCTGTTACTTGATAAATTCAGTTACAGTTGTGATTTGTGATTTTTCAATCGCTGTGAAAAAGTAACAGGTTTCTAAATATCGCTCAACTCTAGTGTAAAGTAAGAAATAATTATGTGTTTTTATTGTCATTATTTTCATCTTTCAATGTTATTTGTGCAATATTTATATATTTATTGTTTTTTATTAGAAAACATTTGTAAGCGTGGCAATATCAAGCATTTTATTTGCAAATATGTAGTGCGTTAATCCTGACTAAGTTAAGGCCGGGGCACAACGAATCCGTCATACGTTAAATTTCGTCTATTTCAACTGACAGCTAATTTGAAATACATGGTTTCTTATGAGGTCTGTTACATTCAGTACGTGCCCGTCAACGCAAAGTACAAAATTTGGTCAACTTTTAACTTTTTGCTTACGTTGAGTAGTTTGGCAAATGTTGGTTGTTTTTTTTTTTTTTGGTATGTTCTGATTAATTTTTTTGTGTTTTGTGGCAGCAAAAATAAAATTAAACAAAAGAAGTAAACGAAATAAATAAAAAAGTTGAATTTAATAAAAAAAAAGTGGAGAATCGACCTATTGAAGCTGTTCAAATACTTCCGTCAATAAAGTACTCATTGTGCCAACCTTTTCGTAGTCGCAATAAAACAGATACTATATGGCAACAATTTACAGTTTTATTTGCTAAAATTCTTGCGTATAAACGTTGTAATAGTGTGACTGTGATTTAACTCTAAAAAGTCTCAAGAATGCTTTCTAAATTTTTTGCTGGGTTATTTCTTAGGCTCTCTCTTAAATTTTGCATTATTATTCCTCTAAATCTTCAGTTTTAATTCGTTTATGGCACAAATGTAACTAATAAAATTCCATTCGAAAAATACATTTATTTGCCATAAAAATTTGCTGTCATAAAATAAAACAGGCAGGCAAACAAAATTTTGCTGGACGAAATGGACAGCTGTTAAGCAAACATACATGCTCGTAAATTGTAAACAATTACCGACAATGCAACTGGAAGTATGAGTGCCATTAAGGCACTCACTCGCATTCCACACACACACACACCCTCCTCCATTGATATAAAAATGCATTTATGTATTTTTAATTTTTTTTGTTGCTTTTTGTGTTAATTTTTCATTGAAAATGCGCAGAAACGTATTCAAGTTATGCATAACTTTTTTTTTGTATTTTAATTATTTGCTTTTTTTTTGCTGCTGTTGTTATTGCAACAAAATTTGCAACATTTTGTATTTGGCGCATATTTCAGAGGGTGTTTACAATGGTCATTATCTTAAAACTTAGAGCGAATGAAGCACACGCTCGCTTTAGCCTTATGCCTTAATTAGGCATACATTTATGCCCTGTCACATTTGATTTGAAACAAAAGGGACGAAAATATATATGAGAAAGAAAATTTTACTGTTTTTAATGATTATTGTTTTCGATAAAAATGTTTTAATGCAAATACTACCTACATACATACATACATACCTACTCATAATAATCGCTATTGTACTCGTAATGCACATTTCTGTGTTTTTAATGTTAAGGGCAATTAAAATGATGCTGGCAACAAATGCTTTCATTTGTTATTTGAGTAGCCATACTTAACCTCTTTACAATTAAGGTTATAATTGTTACATTTTGAATTGAACGAGGTTTAAAAAAAAAACAATCATATATCACAAAATATTTTTGTGCGAGTTAAATTTGTTATGGCGAAAATGGGTGGTTGTTTTTCCAATTTTAAGGCCTATACAAGGTGGTGAGTGAAAATATTTAATCGCCAGCAGTACACAAGAACTTGGTTGGTTTTTCATAATATAATTCCAACTATAATCCAACTATCCATCTCTGAGGAAGGATATTGAACCATTTCTAGTTCCACTGATAGCATGAATAATAAGAACTAAAAATATTGGTTGTATCTATTTGCAAGTAACTGGAAAGACTTCTGCAGTTAGTAATAAACTAACACATACTGAAAAACCAAATATTATATGCAGTGTGTAGCGCGATTCACTTGCAAAACAACCACAAATGGATGTGCTCTTAATGAAGCGCATATTGTGAGTAACAATGCACAGGTCTCAAAAGCTGGTTCCCGGATTCATTAGAGCATCGATGCTTCAGTGAATTCATAGAGTTGGATACCCTACTGATACTGATAAATTTCTTCGACCTCATCCTGAACTTTGCATACATAACGTCGATTGGTTATTGGTTTGTGGCACAGAATATTAAAAATACATTATGTCTGCACTAAACCAATAACCAACAGTCTTTTACCTACAACACAACATATATGTATGTATGTCAAAAAAAAACCTTCGAGGCAACTTCGCATACATAACCTTGCCTGTTACCCAAAGTGCAATAGTGAAAAGACCAGATTCAACTTTAAAAAGACTAACACAACGGAACTTGGTTACCATAATAAGAGGACAAACACAGTTAAGAAGTCACCTGGGTGTGTTGACGACATGTAGAACTTGCCAAGAGAATGAAAATTAATATCTCGAACACTACTTGTGTCACTGTCCAGCATTTACTCAAATTAGAAGATTAGTCTTCCATCGCGAAAACATACAAGAGATAAAATATCTTTGGTGTTCAGCCTAGAAAAACCTAAGAAAGTATATCAAGGAGACTAGGCTCCTAATATAACTAAGTTTAATAGCTTATCACGGTTTTTATTGGGTATCTCCCCAATATTTCTTATCAAGATCGCACAACATGCTGTAAAAGCATACGTGTAATACGAAACAGATTATGTAAATTTTTTTACTGCCATTATTTTCAACTTAACATAACCTACCTTACAGGGCGATAGATATATGAATTACATACTAGACCCCTGCACAAGACCATTTACAAGAATTTTTAAGACGTGAGGGATTTTTTAAATGCTTTACTACAGCAAAATGTTCTAAAACAAACGCAAAACAACACTGTCTGCTAGAAATTTGTTTCAGTTATTGCAGGTATAGGAGTAAAGAAGAATATACTTCGTCACAGAAGACTTTATGATGCCTGCTTCTTCATACGCATGGGCGCATATACAAACGTGATGCATACACATATATACGCACACACGTCGTGTGTATGATCTTTTATTTTTTTGCGCAAATACAAACGCACAAATGCATTGACATTAGTTGTGTGCGCTTGATTTAAAAAGCCACCCTTAAACACATGATAGTTTACCATTTTCATCTTACACACACACACTCAAACGTACAATATGCAATATAAAAAGCATACAAGCACCAACGCTACTTTTGAGTGTTTGTTACGAACAAGAAGTCTGCGCGACATCGCTTAAAAACACTCATATACATGAACATCAATACATCCATAGTGCTTCGCTTATTAAACGACATCGTTTATTATTGGTTTAGTATAACACATGCTGCTACAATACATTTAAAAAACAAGACGTATTTATATTTCAAGACTATTAGTAAAGTGAAAGAACTTATTTAAGAGCTAACAACCCAGCAAAACCTTTAATGGTAAAGTAATCAGTTAAATTGCTTACTTCTAATTTGGCTATTTAACTAATTATTTTAACATAGCGATGTCATAACTTCGAAATGTCAGTACTTAGAAGCTCAAGGTTAAGTTAGGTTAGGTTAGGTTAGCAGATTGCTGTTAAAGAAGAAATAAGAATCTAACCCACTTGGGTCCAATATACTGTTCCCTTTGTGCTTCTTCTAAGTAGTAGGAAAAAATAAGGCATAAAGGGGTTACAGGTTGAAAAAAAACTGGTTGGATGTAGAATAAATTTGCAAATTATAAAAAATTTTCGAGGAAAGAACAAGAATAAGCAGGCGCTGCTCCTAGTATAAAAGCTCAAGCTTTTGAGAATGAGGAATGTGTCAGCACTCGCCATGAGGAAGTAAGCTGCCTTGCCACCCGCTGCTCCCAATATAAAAGCTCAAGCTTTAGAGCCTCAACTCCGATAAACTCAGATAGGCTGCTGAAGAATAATGAATCAAGGAAGTGCTGTCGACGCACCTCCAGAACGTGTTAGAGACAGAGAATATATGATGTTTTCCTCCTTCTCTTCATCATTGAAACTGAACCAGCATTTATTGTACGGGAGACTCAAACGTTTAGCATGGCTAAGATATTCCTTAACTACTTCTTTGTGAAGTCCATGAGATTCTTAGTTTTAAAAGGATTTAGGAAAGGCCAGAGGGTTCTCGCTATTACGTAGGTGCATGCACTGTGTCATCTGTCCTGTTTCGATCAGACAATGTCAAAACGTCTCCAGTAACATGCGATCGATTTCAACGTCCCTGAGCAGGGTTTCCCTCTTGGCCAGGTCAACCGCAATTTCTTTGCCTAAAATGGTATCATGTCCACGCACCCAATTTTATGTGATATGTGAATGCTGCGCAAGGTTATCAAAGGAAGAAGTGGTATACGCATCTGTTAGGGACTTGATTGCAGACTGACTGTCAGTTATAATATGGATTACTCTATTTGATATCCGATAAAACCTTAGCCGTGCTCCTATAAGGCTAAAATACACAATCGTTCGACTTTTGAGAAAATGAGACCCTGGCATAATGAAGTTTATGAACATTTTCAAAAGACAATAATAATTCTAATGAATTGAGGGAATGAGGAATCGGGGTTGCAATATTTCGTAAGTCGTAGGATTGTGTAGGTTACTGAGTACTAGCCTGTAATTGCAGACCTGGGGTCTGAAGGACATTTCAACTTTCCCACCAACTCTTTTTCCGCGTTTTGAGGCAATTATGAATACCGGTACGGCTCCATACAGTGGAGAAAATCCTTGTGTCAATTAAAATCGAAAATTTCTATTGAACTAGTGTTTCGGAATCCACTAGTTGTTTACTGTATTCAGAATTTCAGCATGTCCCCATGGTCGTCTACAGCTTCATTCGCATGAAAACAAAAAAGCAATTAAAGTTCAACGCCAGCTGACAGTACTGAAGTCGTGCTTCCTTGGATCAAAGTGAAGGGTTTCATTTACTCGTCTATCGCACACTTACTTTACTATGCGCTTAAACTTCTTTTCTCGATCAGATGCGCATTTAAAAAAATACATGCCTTAAGCACGGTTGCAATACAGAATCATCTGCATGATAAGCACACGCTGTATTAATACGCCAAGCAGAAAACAATTTTTTTTTCATTATTTACTTTGCAGTCGTCATACAAATACTGTAAAGTAATAAACAAGGTAGGCAGTTTGTGTGTGAAAGTAATTTGTTCTTAATTTAAGTCTTTCATAAAATTTTGCTGGGGTATTACTAAAAATTTCAAGTTAAAAAAAATAAATATGTACGAACATACCACATACAAAAAGAACTTTATATACTATACACAAAATACTACGAAATGACATTGATTTCTAATCCAAATAAAACACATCAATTTCTTATGTAAATGAATAAAAATCAAATGCTCAATATACTGTACATAAATAAAAATAAATATGTTGGAAGAAATATTTTATGAGTCAATCATAAATTATACACCAGATCACATTCAAGTCTCAAGTGTTTTTTACCCTCCTCCTTCATGAGCTTTAATGCGTTTATAAAATAAAGCAAATAAAACAAATCTCTAATAATCATAATGACGATCACATCACAATATCGCTGAGCCCTATTAAAATCATCAACATAATGATGACGTTTATATTCACAAATATCTCAAGATCAGTGGCATACATTATGATCACCGAACACAATACAACATAAGAGTTGTAATATGCCACCGCGGCCACACATTTTGTAAAAAAGAGAAATAAATAAAAAATGCTGGTTTGTGTGTGGCTTTAGTTTTCCATAAATTATTACACATGTTCAGATGACAGGCCTGTGGGCATTTGTTATAATTTTTCTACCGAAACTCCATTAAATTGCTTACTTTTGTGTATGTTTAGTTGGAGGTGTTCCCTCCAAAAAGGCAACACAATCACTTTCATTTTCTTTTGTTTTTTTCGTAATCCACTTAAAGCTTTTAATTTGTTTGCTTTCTGCTGTCTATTATTTGCCTAGTAGTGACACTGTGAAAATTGTAAAAGTTTTTTCTGGGGGTTAAAAAATATATATAAATAAATTTCAACTGTAAATAATACCAAAAGCGCCAAAAGACAGAAGTGCTTTTCATTTGATCGTGACACATGTCCGGCGTATGTGTCATCGTGTTTAAATATTTTATATGTTTTTTGTTGCTTTTAAAACACATCAACTTTGAACTTTCGTTTTTAGGTACTTAAAAGTTTTATGGTTTTATTTTCCATTTGATTTTTTTTCATTTCGTAGGTAGTTTATTTATGTGTTGCACTTTAAATCAGGCGTCATTAAAACTTACAATTTCTACATAAAATTTAAAACTAGTAAGAGAATGTGAACTGTTTTGGAGAGGCCGGCTGTTTTAAATGCAGGTTAGATTATGCGTGCCAATTTCTTTAGTGGTCTGCAAATTTCAGTAAAACCTATATAATTTTAATTATTGTAATTACCAAATTTAAAAATATACTTAAAGTATAATGTAATCTTTTTAGATAAAGTTAGAAACTTTTTATGACAATATTTATCTGAAACATCTCCTAAAGGACATCTCCCATAACCGGACACCTCTAATAACGGCAAAAGTTTTGTAGAACCAAAATTAAAATAAAGGAAGATATACCACTCTCATAAGCAGACACTTCTAACAACCGGAAAAAAATACCACGATGGTGAGTGTCCGGTTATGAGAGGTTTCACTGTATTCCTATTACAAGACACAAATTTCAGTTATATGTTTGCTTTTGAAGTTTAATTTCGAATTTTCGAACATTTTATTTAAATTCACTTTTTATATACATATTCTAACAACTAAATCTTGTTAATTCAATAAAATAAATTAAATTTTAAAAATTATAGTAACTACTTTGATTAAAATTGATATTGGAAACAAGTTCTAATTTTCGAAGTTAGACAATCACCGTTATTCCAGTTGTCAATATCGACGGCATGTCAATACAATACCAAAAAATTTATGCAAAAAGCAGAATTGTAAAAGAACTAAGCTTTCCTCTATCTCTTCCTTCACCGCCTGCCTGTCTTCTATATCCTAAAAGAAGGTAACATCTAGTAACAGTAGTAGGCATTCATTGCTTTTTAAAACAATCAAAAAAGAAGTCAGTGTTTTCTTTGTTTCTGACCAATGAATTCTTTTAGTATTACTAGGGGTTACCTTAGGCTCAGCTCAGCCTAAGATAACCGATAGTAATACTAAAAACAAGTCCTTTTAAGGATATCTATTGCATAAGAGGACTTCACACATAAACAATTTGACATATTTTGAAGAAGAAAAAAATATACAATCCTTATTCCGAATATTTTTTAACTGTAATTAAAATGAAATATTTTTAACACATTTTAATATCACGAAGGATATTAATATTGCCGAACAACAACCCCATTAATGTATCGCTTGCATGAAATTGTCTTAAAGGGGTATATGTTGCCCACCAAGTATTACGATATTATTCTCAATAAATCTCACCAACTTATCCTTAACAACAAGGGACACCAACGGACCAACCAACCAATTTAAAAGTATGGTAAAGTTTAAAATCATTCCAAAATAAAGTAAACCCCGTCTAAGAAAAATTCATCTGTCATTAAAAATTCGACTGATCAGCACTTTCAACTATAGTCGAAGATCGAATGGAAGTTATAATAATAGCATGTGAATGAATGATCTAAAACAGGACACTGCAGCAGATAGGATCTACTATACTTGCCAAGTGCTAGAGCACCTCATCTAGACCTGCTCTCCTGAGGAATCTCAAGATTGACATAAGTTCTAGTATTGGCAGTTCCTAATCTACCAATAGGTACTTGCCCAAGTAGCTGTATCTTCCGTGTCATAAAACTGCAAAGTACTTCAATTACACTCAATGTCAAGTCTGTTGAGGTATTTTCCTTCCTTCCTGTCCTTTTAACAGGACATTGTAGGTAAATATTGTAAGGTAATTTTTACTTAGGAACATGAGAGTTTTAAAACGATTTCGATTATATGTACGTTCCAATCATTAGCTTTGCAAACCTCAATCCAGGTAGACTTAACCAGAGGATCTCCATAAATATAGGGTGTTTTTTTAAGAGGTATAGAACTTTGAATTGAAATAAAACACAAGAAAATCGTTTTAATGTCCATCAATTTGGCTTTATTGGAAGGATAATTTTATGCCATTAATGTTTAAATATGATTTTGGGCATGTGGCCGCCGCGGCTGGCTCGAATAATGCCAATTCTACAGGTCCAATTTTCAACCACTTTTTCGAGCATATGGGGCCGTATGTTGGCAATAACGCCACGAATGTTGGCTTCCAAGTCCCCTAACGTTTCTGGTTTGTTGGCGTAGACGAGCGACTTCACATATCCCCAAAGAAAATAATCCAATGGTGTCAAATCACACGATCTTGGTGGCCAACTGACAGGTCCATTCAGCGAAATTATGCGCTCATCGAATGTTTCCTTCAATAAATCGATTGTGACGTGCGCTGTGTGGCATGTAGCGCCGTCTTGTTGGAACCACAACTCATCCACATTCATGCCATCCAATTCGGGAACAAAATAGTCGGTTAGTCGGCTCCAATAGCTGAGCACGGTGGCGAATCGATTCATTCGGGTCCTCTTCAACACTTTGCTCTACAGCGGCAATTGTTTCTTCGGTGCGCACTGTTCGACGTCTCTGCGGATGCGTATCATCACATAGAGTAAACGTAGTGCGAAAACGATCCATGGTTAACCGAATTAATTGCTCTGATGGACGATTATGTCGACCATAAAATGGACGGAGCTTGCGGTAAACTTCGCGAACTGAACCATTATTTTCGAAATAACTTTGCACGATTTGCAAGCGTTGTTCTTTTGTCAACCTGTTTATGATGAAATGGCAAACCAAACTAAATATTAATCACTTGACAGCTGACAAAATGGCCGCCAGTTAAAAAAGTGATGCCAACTTAAAGTTCTATACCCCAATAAAAAACACCCTTTACATCTTCTAGGATTTCATTAAATTCGAGTCCGAAAAAAGGTTCTGGTCTCACCAGACTGGCCCTGACGGCCAGTTTGTTAGCGTTTTCGTTTCCTTCCACTACGACGTCCGCGGAAACTCAGTAGAGCGGGACCTTAATCGTGCTGCTTAGCTTAGTTCGCTTTATAAGACATTCCCGAATTAAATTGGAGGTAAGTTTATATGAACTAAGTGCATTAATGGCAGCCTGACTAGCCGAGAAGATAGATATTTCTCTTCTCCGGTGGCCTCTGTCGAGATTAAATTTGTACGCATCTCTAAACAATTGTTAGTGGCTTTGATTTCGACAATCCTTACTCTAGGATATAAGAGGACATGGACACAGCAAAAAAAGTTTGCATAGTGTTTCTAGAAGTTAAAACTGTCATGTTTCTCTAGTGCGAAGGTGTGAAATGCTTTCGGGGATGCTAGAAAAGGAAAATATTTTTAAAATCATCGGCAGGAATAGTTACAAAAAGAAATTTATTTGTTGAACTTTGATTATCACGGAGACCGGGCCAACCAGGAGTAATCGAAGAGGACAATTAATAAAGGTTTTATAAAAGCACAAATAGTATATACTTATTATATTTACTTATATAGAAATTAACCCTTTTATTTGACACGTCATCACGCGTGAATGGATGGACCAATACCCCTATTCCTTTTTGTTTTGTTAGTTATTCTATGGAAAAGAAGAATATGATAGAAAAATTAAGAAGGCTGCGCAGAGTAGGGTAAATCGGGTAAAATTTGTGCTGTTGGTATTTTTCTGTTTTTGATAAGATTGGTATAGATACAGTTTTAAGCTTACTCCGTGTCTTTCTGGATGCCAACGAAGTCGCGGGGAAATTCTAGTCATTAATAAAACATACAATTTTAGTTTGTACTAAAATTTTAAATCTAATTTCTTGAACAGATAATAGAGGTATAGAACGATTAATAGAGGTAAAAAATGGAAGAACGTATAATAGAGGTAGAAGCACTGATAACGGAGGTTAAGAAGCAAAGTGACAGCCGATTTCGGCCCTTAAAATTTAACCACTTTACATAAGGCTGTTAATTTGTAAATGCAAAGTAAATCAAAATATTCACGTCTACAATAAAACGTAGGTAAATTTGTATTCAACACACAAGTGTGGTTATATTTTAAGGACTTATTTTTCTGATTGCCAAATTTCATTACTAGCTTACAAATCACATTACATAAAATTTTCAAAAATGAAGTACAAGTTGATAAATGAGGAGACTAATTCTTTTAGCTTTAATAGATTACGTGAACATGTTGGCAAATAAAAAAAAAAGTAAGTACATACTTTTCAAGAATCGATTATTTTAGTCTCACGCCTTATTAAAATCATTGAGTTGGCAATACAGTAGAGAAGAGCTTCCACCAGAAATGCTTAATTCCAAACCCGCTTACCTTTTTTGAAAAGTTTTGCTGGGTAGATTTAGGTAAACCTGCTTTGGTTTATTTCTTAATAACTAGTGTTAGCAATATTTCAACTGTATTAATTATTTAAGCTGTTGCAACATAAGATTATAATGATTTTGATGGCTTCAAAACTAAAATTTTTTAATTAAGAGAAAGTATTTCATTAGGCTTAATCTTCGATGTTAATCCTAACATATACTTATGTACATATGTATATAATGGGTGTTTTTTATTGAGGTATAGAGCTTTAAGTTGGCATCACTTTTTTAACTGGCGGCCATTTTGTCAGCTGTCAAGTGATTAATATTTAGTTTGGTTTGCCATTTCATCATGAACAGGTTGACAAAAGAAAAACGCTTGCAAATCGTGCAAATTTATTTCGAAAATAATGGTTCAGTTCGCGAAGTTTACCGCAAGCTCCGTCCATTTTATGGTCGACATAATCGTCCATCAGAGCAATTAATTCGGTTAACCATGGATCGTTTTCGCACTACGTTTACTCTATGTGATAATACGCATCCGCAGAGACGTCGAACAGTGCGCACCGAAGAAACAATTGCCACTGTAGAGCAAAGTGTTGAAGAGGACCCGAATGAATCGATTCGCCACCGTGCACAGCAATTGGAGCTTTGTCCATCAACTTTATGGAAGATTTTGCGCAAAGATCTTGGCTTGCGACCTTACAAGATCCAGCTTGTGCAAGAATTAAAGCCGCGAGACCATGCAATGCGTCGTGATTTTGGTGTATGGGCCGAAAATGAGATTGATCTCGATGCTGATTTTCATCGCAAAATTTTGTTCAGTGATGAGGCTCATTTTTGGTTGAATGGCTACGTCAACAAGCAAAATTGCCGCATTTGGAGTGAAGAGAATCCACATGAGACCCTTGAGACGCCATTACATCCATAAAAACTGACTGTTTGGTGTGCTCTATGGGCTGGTGGAGTCATTGGGCCATACTTCTTCCGAAATAATGCTGGAGAGTCAGTTACCGTTAATGGAGACCGGTATAGAGCCATGATAACCGACTATTTTGTTCCCGAATTGGATGGCATGAATGTGGATGAGTTGTGGTTCCAACAAGACGGCGCTACATGCCACACAGCGCACGTCACAATCGATTTATTGAAGGAAATATTCGATGAGCGCATAATTTCGCGGAATGGACCTGTCAATTGGCCACCAAGATCGTGTGATTTGACACCATTGGATTATTTTCTTTGGGGATATGTGAAGTCGCTCGTCTACGCCAACAAACCAGAAACGTTAGGGGACTTGGAAGCCAACATTCGTGGCGTTATTGCCAACATACGGCCCCATATGCTCGAAAAAGTGGTTGAAAATTGGACCTGTAGAATTGGCTTTATTCGAGCCAGCCGCGGCGGCCACATGCCCGAAATCATATTTAAACATTAATGGCATAAAATTATCCTTCCAATAAAGCCAAATTGATGGACATTTTCTTGTGTTTTATTTCAATTCGAAGTTCTATGCCTCTAAAAAAAAACACCCGTTACATATGCAAACGTATGTTTAAGTCGACAAAACTGGTTGCAACTTCTAAATGATTTTTAAAGCATTTGGTATATTTCTCATACCATCAGCAGTTTTATGTTCAAATTTATTTGAATTTATATAAATCTTTTATTTTAAACTAAAGAATATTTTCAATCTATTTTATTTTGGACACTTGTTTTCTTTCAAGTTTCTTTTTCCTTGCAGCGGCCACTCTCTTCTTGTATTCAACTCCCTGCCAACTATTAAGATTAAGATTAATAGTCGCAACGGGTTCTAAATGGCAACAATTTTATAACGCTTTTTGTTTTAGAAATAAATAAATTTTGTCTAGGCAAAAAAAAACAGGTTAAATTTATTTCCATTTAGTTATTTAAATTTTTATACATTCTAAATCTGCTTGAGATAAATTTTGTTTGCTTTTTTTTGGCCACAGCAAACGTAATGGAGGGTCATGATTATGTTTCTCACACTTACTTAAATGGACTGTAAGCAAATGATTGAGGGGAAAAAGTAGCTAACAAAAACCTGTTAAAAATAATTATAATAAATTATTAAGTTTTATAAAGATAAATACAAGCTTTTAAAGCTAAAATCGTGATAATTATTAGCAATTTATTGCCAAGTTTTGAGATAATTTGCGTCAAGTATTTAAGGTTTAATATTAAAATAAAATTTACAACAACAGAAAAAATAAAGTCTGTTTTCTTATGTTTCTTCTTACTTCATATATGGGAGATTCCATCAAAATAGCACAATAATAATAGCAAGCTTTTAAAAACAATTCGTTTTTATTGCCATTTTCAATTTTTATATTATGAGCTTATATTATACGAGTATTTAAGTTGCTCTTGCAAATAAAGTTAATCTTTTAAGATGGCAACATTTTTTTGTTAAATTTCCATTTCATGCAAAAATTTATTATAAAGTGTATTTTTATCGACTTTTCCAAACAATAACTCATTGTTTTCAAACAAAACTTTAAACACTTGTAAATTTCTCACGTTTTGCATAACAAAAACAAATGAAAAAAAAACAATTTATTTTAGAAAAATTTAAGAAAAATATATTAACAAGCAACTATGTACTAAAGAAATAAGAAAACATTTAAATGCATAATATTTCAACATCAAGGTATGTATTTGTGTTTTATTGTCTGTCTGTCTGTCTGTCTGACTGCCTTTCGATTTTCCCCCAACAACTAAACATTTGTTTCTTTGGCTGGGAGATTGAATGAACGACTGAGTGAGTGGCATGCACCAAAAACAAACCTTCAACCATACATACATATATCCATTTGTAGGGAATGTACATATATTAAAAATACACACACTTGTGAAGCAGAAAAAAATACAGAAAACAACAGCAACAACAACATCAAAAACATACATAAACAAAAGTGTACTTTACAACATTGCAACCATTAACAAAAAACATTTTTTTTTTGTATTTATTATTCTGTTATTATTTTGTCTTCGTACATATATTACATGCAACCACTATAGCACAACCATTCATTCATTTATCCATTTATTCATTCATCCATCCACTGCATAACACACACACACACACACACACATTGAATATGAAAATAAAAATATATATATTTTATATTGTTTTCTGCTGCCACATTTATGCATTTACATGTGTACATCTCTTGTGTGTTCATAAAAGGCTAAAAAGAAGTTTTGTTGCAAAGCCATTATACATTCACGCATTCCCTCTAAATAAATATACGAGTGTAGTCTTGCGACTACTGCATGCTGCAACTGAAATTGTTTCTATTCTACAGGGAAAATTTGTTTATGCACATCTAATAAATACAAACACAAAAATATATATATTTCTTTATTTTCTGTAATTTTTTCACCGTTTTCCGCACTGAAACTTGTTATAACTCTTGCTTATATTTAAAAAAAAATTATGGTCCTTCGAATCGCACTGTAGTTGTAAGTATTATACAGTTTTTCTGTTCTTAGGCTACCTCTTATTATAAATTGCATCCCATCTTCTCTGACTATGTAACATAGTCTACCAAACGTTAAATTTCCATTATGAAATGCTAAGATTATCGGAATTTTCTTTGGGCTTCAAATTCTCTATCGAAAACAATAAGAAAATCATAAAATCTTAGGGCCAAACCCACTATGTCGACAACTTTCGACTTGTCGCACACTTACATTCAAAACAAAAACAAATTTTAATATTTTTTAGGTATAAGTGTGCGACAAGCCGAACGTTGTCGATATCGTGGGTCAGGCCTTTAATGTAATATATAAACAATTAAATGAAATATATCACAAAAAATAAAATAAATCGCTATGATAAAAAAACACCAAAGTAAAAAAGTCGCCCACATTTTAAAATCGCCAAAACTCGAAAAAAATCGTCAAAATAAAAAAAGCGCCAAGACAAAAAAAGTCGCCAAAGCTAAAAGAAGCTAAAATTAAAAACTAAAAAAAGTCGCCTATATAAAAAAAAAAACATCAAAATTATACAAAGCGTCAATTAAAAAGAAATTTTTAAAACCGTAAAGATCTCCCGAAAAAATAAGCGCTATATGGAACCCTTCGTTACGCACTTTACTGAATTTCTTATCATCTTAAACAGCTTCAAGCCATTAAAAACTTCGGCTGACTTTCAAAACGTCAAATTTTTTTGGCTTCCAATAATGTGTAGAGTTTCATAAAGCAATTAGAGCATCAGTTTCAAAGTTGATTTTCATGGTTACAATGCTTCGCATATTTCTATCTATACACGACATAAATACCGTATTCTAGAAGTATACAAACTTTGTTTTGGTTAATTTTGGAAGTCAGACTTTTATAATTATATTATATTTTGAGCAAATTGCTATAAGTGATAAATATTCAGTCTCATAGCACTTAGGTTAAACCGAACCTGATAGAAATATTTATAGTAATTCTAGTGCACTTCTTCAATTTATTCTATATTTAGAAACGAAAGAACGTGGTTTCGAGTTGGAATGTGAATACGAGTAGAATTAAAATTGGAAAGCATTTTTTGTTTTATTTTTTTATTTTTATTTTTTTTTAATAGGACCAGCACTCAGGGGATAACCCCTACTCATGCAATGCATTGTGCTAGAACTAGGGAAATAGGTTATAGGGAAGGAGTATAGAGGGAGTAGTGTCTGTGGACATTTGATTTAAACTTTCTCACTCTGGTAGTGACAGGAAAGACCTCCGCAGGTAGTTGATTCGACATACGAATAGTGCGGCTAAAAAAGGAATTCTCTCTGTAATGCGTAGTGCGATTGATTGGCCAATCGACCACAAAATGATGTGCTCTAAATGAGGCACGTGTTGTACGTACATATGTGCGGGTTTCAGGAACAAGTTCCCTAATTTCATTAGATCACATTCCGTTGTAGTAACGATAGAACAATGAAATGCACCCCACATTGCGTCGATGCTCCAATGAATCAATAGAGTTGGATACCCTACTGTCACCGATGAGCTTTTTCGCCCTCTCCTGTACGCGGTCGAGCAGCCCCAAAATAGACTTTGAAGCGCCGGCCCATACATGAGAGTTGTATTCCATTTTCGGTCGAATATAAGTGGTATAAATAGTAAGGAGATCAGATGGGGTGAAATATCGTTTGCACCGTTTCAAAAAGCCGGGGCACTTGAATGCTTCTTTTGCAATTTGAAAAATGTGTTCAGTCCATCGAACATCACACTGTATTTTCATGCCAAGAACATCAAGAGCATCTGATTCCTTAATATTTATACCCCCCATAGTCACACTGGCAGCAGCATTTTCGGCCATGCGTCTATGTGTAACCATGCAACATTGGGTCTTACGCGCATTAAAGTTGACCCTGTTCGCATGACCTTGCTTTCCTTTCGATTTACAGAGTAGAGCCTCAGGATTTGCGACCTGATTAGAAGATAGAAGATACTTTTAATAATGGGCTAAGTTATAATCGCACTCGCTTCTTAGACACTTATGGTCCTTCAATTCGCACTAGATTTGAAAATCAAGAGCCCATTTCTAATTATTCATCGGGACATAAATCCCAGGGAATTAATTTTTTTCCCAGAATAAAGTCCTCTCATTTTAAGCAGATGGTGAGAAAATTGATTTCCTCATTAATTATCAATTTTTCATCTTTATTATTTTTATTTGCTTTATTTTTACCGATAGTTTGCAAATTATTTGTAAGCAAACTATAAGAAAAAAAGTCCCCGGGGAATTGTTTTTCAAAATAAAGTCCTCTGTTTCCTCACTTAAGATGCTTAGAGTCGCATTATAGTTGTGAGTTCGACAGCTTTAAAACCTAGACCTGTTTAAAAGCAGATTTGTAAAACAATGAAGCTTTTATCCGTCTCTTCCTTCACCGCTTGTGTTATCACTATCACTATCCTTTTCCTAGAGAAGATAAAACCTTCTGAGTAGTATGTATTCATTGCCTGTTACTTCTCTTTAAAAAAAAATCGGCACTGAACTTAGTTATTTTTGATCTTTAAATTGCACCATTCTCCACACTAAAACCTCTTGTAGTATTTGTTGCTGTTCTGCATCTGATACAATACTCTTAGTCGCATCCAAGTTTTCAAATGTGATGATGATATGATACTCAAATGGGTTATGATCTTCTGACTTTTTTTAAACATACGAGCACATATATGATTTTGTCGTTTTCACGGTTTAAACCAAAAATAATGTAGTTAGAATGTTTGATACGGCGAACTAAATTAGCAACAATTAAAAATTTTAAATGCGCCCGACATCTAGAAGAAAATGTGATATTTTCTAAACGGCTATACCGATTTGCTTCAAACACTCGATCAAGTTACCTTTCAAAACAAAAAAAAAAAAAAACTAAATCAAAATCCAGCCATTTTATCTGTACGTATAGATACATAGACACACACTATAAACTTCCCTGCAAATAATATTGGACTACGTGTTCCAATCTAGGTGAAGCAGACTAATTCAAAGTCAGGTAGACACATACATATATACATTATATAAAGTGCCAACGGGCGGCCTTTTGCATATCTTTGGACTAGTTACATCATGGTCCCATGTAAAGCAGTCATGGATCATGTCGTTTTCACATAAGCATCCAATGCTGCATGAGAATTATTCGTGTTTAAACGATTATGATCGTCCTTTTTAGGTACTTAGAAATTGTGTGCGAGTAGTATATAACTATTCCATATGGGGTAGTTTTGGGTGTGGTCCAACCCTAGCACATCGCAATGTTAAATCGAACATGTTTTATCCATACAGTTTTGGACTAGTGCTGGTCCTTTATGGAGTAGTCCTTGCATGTATGTATGGAATAGTCGCGTTATTTGCAGTGACTTTTTTTGGTCGGAGATTAAATATTGAGTGATTTTGATTTTTTTTAACCAAAAGAAAGAAAAAAGAGTGAATACCATCACACTATTTTTTTTAAACTAACGACGTATTTAAGATAGAAAAATTTAAACAGTTGTTGACTATTTAGATTTAGCAACAACTTTTCTATTTAGTTTCATCACACCTGATCTCTTAACTACGGCACCACCCTCGTACAAACAAACATGCATAAAAACATTGTTTTTAAAAACTATTTACAAGTGTAAGTATTAAAAATATGTTTATGTTTGTTTTATTATTATATGTATATATGTACGTATGTACATAAATACATACACACATATATGGTAATATTTTTCATATTTTTGGTCTTAACAAACTATCACTTCACTTGGCCTCATTTTCTATTACATTTTTCATAAAATAACAAAAAAATGGTGTGCAATTTTTGGGTAAAAAAACCAAAGATCTTCTTGCTTTTACTGTTAGCCGACTGAAAGCATTTGTTATTGTTTGTGGCATGTGCTAGAATTACTGTGGCAAACTATTTGCTATAAAGTGTGGCAACATGAAGAGACATGTTTCTTTTTGTTATGGCTTTGCATCCACTACTGCTGGTGGTTGCTAAAAATAACAATGGCAAGAAGAAAGGTTTTAGATGCAGAAAATGCGGTTTTTTGTTGTAGAAGGATATAATAATAACACCCTACTTATAAATAAAAAGCAACGTTTTACGTTTTACGGCATATAGTTCTGAAAAGTATTGATAAAAAGGGATTTAACAAAAATCTGTACATATTTACATTTAGCATTATTTCATTTCATACTTAGCATTATTTCATAAAGATTTAGAAAATTTTTTCATTTGTCAATAAGATACCTGGTGAAGCAATAAGATAAATTTTTATAAATCACTATCTTCTATAGCGCTGCAATTACCAAAAAGAAAAAGTTTCGTACAAAAAATTTCAAGATAAATTGCATAATGTAAATTAGGTAATTGTATATCACATACCTGTAGCAGTATGCCAGAATTTTATATGTCAATCTTGCCTTTTTTAACTACGATTTTACTTTCACAACCAGTGCTGCCAGAAAAATTTTGACTCTTGTCCCCAATTTAAAACTTCATGTCCCCAAAAATCCCCATTTCAACAGAAAAATCCTAACTTTTGTCCCCAAAAATATATCATTCTTAAAAAACGATTATTAAGTCCTATGCGCAGGGATGCGAAATAAGATTTTCACAAAGTTACAAGAAAAATTTTACTTTTTTCATTAAATTGCAAATTTTTAAAAAGTTTAAATTTTTTCATATTTTCTGGGAATCACACATACATAGTTTTTTTATGCGAAAAACAATAACTAAGATAGAATCGTGCGTACAACAGTTGCACAATCAAAACTTTCAACAGTCATTTTTCTTTTTCAAAAGAAAAAAAAATGTTAATTGCCAAAGAGCTTGTTCTGCATCTGCGAGCACGGTTTTGCCTATGTACATATCGTTAACTTAATACGAAAAGGCCCTAACTCATGTTTTTCATAGTTTGCAGGAGGACGAAAAAACTAAATCAAAAAGATGCAATATTGATACAAAATTTTTTAAACGCAATTTTTATTAAAAACACTTCACATAAGCATATAATATTGCGTTTAAAAAAATTTTGTATCAATATTGCATTTTTTTAATTTAGTTTATTCCTCCTCCTGTAAACTATGAAAAACATGAGTTAGGGCCTTTTCGTATTAAGTTAACGATATATGTGTTCGCGGTATTACCATGATGGTAACATCATCTTCATTATAGAGTATGATTACCACACTACTCTACGAGATTTTTAAAAACTGAAATGTTACCAGTACTAATATATTATGTCAACATCCACGATTATTTTCCTGACACATGCAAATTGTTAGAGCTCAAAATGAAAAGTCGCCAAATCCCTCCCCACGAAATTCTGCCCCCAAATTAGAGGCAAAATGCCCATTTTGGGGACAAATCCCCTAATCTGATGGCACTGTTCACAACGGATATATCGGAACTTTGCCAATTTGAAGAATTGTACTAAATGATATATCAATTGAAAAACCAGACGTACAAGGTTTTCCTTTGCTTTCACGGGTTTAAAGGGAGGGGTGGCCAGAAGGGAAACCTTAGTAAACAAAGTTTTACATGTATTGGGCTTGATGCAACAGTAAAACTTAATTGGAACAATCAATTGTAGCAACTGAAGGCTTGTGCACTTCGTGGTAAAAATGGTCAGGAGTTACATCAAACTTAACTTAGCGATGGGAATGACACTACTATTATTATTAGTATTAGTATTTATTTTACAATAAATAAATTAAATAATAATAAAAAAAGAACAGACGTACTAGTATTATTGAAGCATAATGTCAATAGTATGTAATAGCAGTAATAATACTAATAGCAATAGCAGCAATAGTTATATTAGCAATAAGAATTTTAGTACAAAATTTAGTTTTGGTAACAATAATAGTTGAGGTAGCAGTAAAAGTATGATAACAATAATATTTGCAGTAGCAAAAATATATTAGAATTAGCAAAAAGTTGCTAAAATACGAAATTTGTAGTAGCAATATTTTTTAGTAGCAATGAAGATTGTAACAGCAACCATATTTATATTAGCAGCAGCACTTGCAGATGTAATAACAGCCTTAGTAGTAATAATAACAGTGGTGGCAATAGAAGTTCTAGCAATAATACTTGCGGTAGCAATAATAGTCGTAATAGCAATAACATTTGTAATAGCAACAATAGTTGTAAAAGCAACAATAGTTGCAATAGCAATAAAAGTTGTATGTAGTAACAATAATATTTGCATTAGCAACATAGTAGTGGTAGCAATAATAGTCACAACCAATAGAATTTTTGGTAACAATAGCAGTTGTAATAGCAATAATGGGTCTACGAGCAAACATAGTTGTAACAGTAATAAAAATAATAATAAAAAATTAAATTAAACTGATAAAAGTTACGGTAGGAATAACAGTTGTGGTTGCACTAATAGTTGCATTAGCGAGTTGTAGGAAAATATAATGACTGTAATAGCAAAAATAATTCTAGTAGCAATAATAATACAAGTAGCAATAACAGCTTTAGTAACAATAATATTTGTATTGACAATCCCCTTATGTGGTTAACGTATCTTTGAGATAAAGGAACATTACAAAATTTTTACTTTAATCTAGCACGAAATGTCGTGGTCAAGTCAAAATATGCCAGTGATAATTGCAGCGTAATAATAGATGCAGTAGCAATAACAAACATAGTTGTAGTAATAATAATAATAATAATAATAATAATAATAATAGTTGAAATAGTACTAAAAACAATAAAAGTTGTAATAGCAATATAAGTTGTAGTAACAATAATAGTAGTGGTAACAATATAAATTGTATTAGTAGCAACGAAAGTTGCAATAGCAATAAAAATTTAAATAGCAATAATAGCTATGGAAAAAAATGCCAGTAACAAAAATATTCATGGTAGCAATCATGGTACAATTATACTAGGTATATGCACGACTACAACAAAATTACAACACCAAAAAACACATTCATTTTGTTGGTATAAACAAACGAATAATTGTCAGAAACACATGCCTTTTGTTTTTAAAAATAACAATTACAGGGTAACTAAAGTACAATTGCAGACGCGGCATTCATGAATGATTATAGTCATTCAGTGTTGCCAATAGGTGTGTAATTACACAGAGCGTGCAATTACTCTCATTTGTAGGCCATGTAATTACATTCATGTATAATCTGTGTGTAATTCTACTTTGGCTTGCATTTTTATTTGTTTTTGTTTTCATTTTAACCTACAAAAAACATGTGTAGTGAAATTCTCTGCAATGTGTAATTGGAAACACATCCATGTGTAAACTCAATGGCAACACTGTAGTCATTTTATTCACACACATACACTAACATTTTTGCAGCTTGTAAACAAAGTTTGACAACTGTAGGTATTGTATACATTAACAGGCTGGGCTTGTGCATGTACCTGTTATAATTGTATCATGGTAGCAATAATAAGAATGATAGCAATAGTAGTAGCAATAATAGGAAACGCATTGGTAGGAAAATAGCAATAATAATAATAATAATAATAATAATAATAAGAGTAACGATAAAAGTTATAATAGCATTAGCAGAAACTGAAGTATAATAATAAAAATAATATTAATAGCAATACTACAATCCGCAAAAATATTATATGTACTAACAGATAAGGTTTTAAGCTTTGCAGAGCATAGGGCCATGATAGTAGGAATTGTATAAGACATGAAAATAAGAAATATATAAAATTTCAAAAAAAGATAGTTTTTTTTTCAAATAGTTAAAAAAAAACTACAAGTAGCAATTTTTTTTAATTACATTTAAAGTGTGTATTTTAGTTCACATTTCTGAGAAATTGGTGCAGTTCTTTGCTACTACAGCCAATTCAGTAGAGTGCATTTTAAATTTTTTTACTAACAACACCTCCAGGACAATTTTTATTTACCACCAACTGTTAAATTTGTGCGCAACAATTTTGCGTGTACATTTTATACATTTTTATTGCTATCTTTTCTACAACTTTTCTCTGCTGCAAGTGTGATCTTGTGTTCATGCACAAACAAATATTTGAAGTGTCGTTATTTCAATTTAAATATTTTTCGACAAGTTTTATTACGCTTTTTTCTCTCCACACTATTTAATTTTTTTGTACTTGGCTCACTGTCTGTATGGTATGGACAATGATATGAAAAAATAATTGAAACAAAGCAAAGTTTTACATACATATGTAAAGGGTGTTTTTTATTGAGGTATAAAACTTTAAGTTGGCATCACTTTTTTAACTGGCGGCCATTTTGTCAGCTGTCAAGTGATTAATATTTAGTTTGGTTTGCCATTTCATCATGAACAGGTTGACAAAAGAACAACGCTTGCAAATCGTGCAAATTTATTTCGAAAATAATGATTCAGTTCGCGAAGTTTACCGCAAGCTCCGTCCATTTTATGGTCGACATAATCGTCCATCAGAGCAATTAATTCGGTTAACCATGGATCGTTTTCGCACTACGTTTACTCTATGTGATAATACGCATCCGCAGAGACGTCGAACAGTGCGCACCGAAGAAACAATTGCCGATGTAGAGCAAAGTGTTGAAGAGGACCCGAATGAATCGATTCGCCACCGTGCACACAAATTGGAGCCGACTAACCGACTATTTTGTTCCCGAATTGGATGGCATGAATGTGGATGAGTTGTGGTTCCAACAAGACGGCGCTACATGCCACACAGCGCACGTCACAATCGATTTATTGAAGGAAACATTCGATGAGCGCATAATTTCGCGGAATGGACCTGTCAATTGGCCACCAAGATCGTGTGATTTGACACCATTGGATTATTTTCTTTGGGGATATGTGAAGTCGCTCGTCTACGCCAACAAACCAGAAACGTTAGGGGACTTGGAAGCCAACATTCGTGGCGTTATTGCCAACATACGGCCCCATATGCTCGAAAAAGTGGTTGAAAATTGGACCTGTAGAATTGGCTTTATTCGAGCCAGCCGCGGCGGCCACATGCACGAAATCAAATTTAAACATTAATGGCGTAAAATTATCCTTCCAATAAAGCCAAATTGATGGACATTAAAACGATTTTCTTGTGTTTTATTTCAATTCGAAGTTCTATACCTATGGAAAAAACACCCTATACATACAACATGTCAGGTATGCAATTTAAACTGATATTTTAACAAATGGTATAAAAATATTTACTAGAACAAGCCCAATTTTATGTATACAGCAATTTAATTGAAATTTGATTTTTATTTTCTTAAATTCATAAAATAACGCTTTACTATATTTTTTTAAAAGCTTTTAGTAGAAGTATGTACTTGTTTTTTTTTTTTTTTTGAAAATAATCTATTGACACATTTAAGCCATCAATTTTTATCAAGTTTGCTATACAATAAATTTTCTTTGATGTCAGCCAATACATAAGTAGTCTCGATTTCACACCTGTTGGTAGCAAACTTGTTGGTTTATTTTTTTCAGTTTTTTTAATCTCATTCCTAAGGCAACAGCAACCAATAGACTTTCTAAGGTTCTGAGCGCGACACACCTTTCAGAATTAAGAGCGACATGCTTTTAAATCGGGTTACAAGGGCAACAGCTGAACGAGGATTGAATAACAGACAGTGAAAAAAGCATAGATTGAAAAATAAAAAAAAAACAAAAAAATTAAATAATAAAAATGCTTAAGGTAACAGGAGGGCACATTAATTGACTTTTTTATACCTAAAAAAAATGAGTACATATAATAACATTCAAATTAAAAAAAACTGGGTGTTTGCTTTACTTAAAAAAAATTTACATTAACTTGACCGTGAATAAAATCATGATTTTTTATTTAAAGAGCTTAAAAAAGAGACGACAGCATTTCCTTCAAAAGGAAATAAAATATAAACGGAAGTATCCTGGGCAACTTCAAGCATATGCTTGAGTAATTCTTTAGCAATAAAGAATTTAATTTGGTTCTTTAGGAGAAAAAATTTGAAATATTTAAAAAAAGCTACACAAAACGCAATATATTTATAAAAAAAATTATTTAAATTATATTAGAAAAACTACGAAATTTTCCTAAACCATTTATTTAAAATTAAGAGTTTCATCGTTTTTTACTGCTTGTTAAACTTTTTTGCGCATTTCTTTTTGCTATACAATCAACAGCTGCTTGCCAATCATTGCACATTACATCATGTCTTTTTTTATTTTATTTCTTGTCTTTCAGTAACTCGATTTTTTGTTTTGTTTTGTGAAATTACAATATTCCTTGTTTAAGTATGTATCACAATAAACCTTCTTGTTGCAACAATTGTTTCATCAAAAAAAAAAAAAAAAAAAAAAAAAAAAAAAAAAAAAAAAGTAAGACTAGGAATGGAAAAACTAGTAATAATGAATCTAAAAAGTATCCAGTAGGAAATATAGAATTATGATATTGTGAGTTATTATCTCATACATATTTCTACGGAAAAAAATAATGAAAAGATTTCAACAAGTCCATTCATATTTCGCACATATTTAATAGCCTGAATAAGAAAATCTTAAACGTTTAATATCAATAATGTTCTAACAATATTGAATGTGTTCAGTATTTTTATGTAATTAAAAACTCCGAGACTCTGGAGACACTATAAATATTAAGGGCCCAATTCATAAAAAATATTTTGGTTTTCTGAAAGGTTTATTAATCCAATTTCTATAGAAAATTTGCTTTTAAACCTCTTATAAAACAGAAATATTTTTTATTTTAGTAAGGCAGAAAAATATACAATAACAAAGTTGCAAAAACGAATTTAATTACTTTAAACTTCACCATGTGTCCTCTCCTCTTCTCCTCCTCTTAATTGTCAGTGTTGGGTTAGATGTGACAAGAGACAGTAACCTCATTGGGGTGTAAATAACAATGCTTTTTGTATTACTTGACAATTGGAAAGGGAAAAAAATCAACGCTCTACTTTGCATTTGTGGACTTTGAGAATGTCTTTGATACCCTGTCACATGAAGCAGTATGCGAGGTATTAAGATGTAAGGACGTTCCATGTGCTACGATGACATCTGTTTACTTACGAATAAGGTGGATTTAAAAATAAGCTACCTTAAGATGAAAACAATGCGGATGAACACAGAAAATATCCAACTT
Organism: Tachina grossa; assembly: GCA_949987645.1. Classification (NCBI taxonomy): domain Eukaryota; kingdom Metazoa; phylum Arthropoda; class Insecta; order Diptera; family Tachinidae; genus Tachina; species Tachina grossa. The sequence continues at coordinate 153,225,979 of OX465276.1, forward strand.
TTTGCGCTGATTGATGGCTCCCTTGAAGATAAAGGATCTTTTGTATATCAAGGCTCTGTCATTTAGACGACGGGAGACTTCCCAAGATATAAAGAACAAATTTGGAGATGCAAAACTTGCATATGGTTTACTAAATGCGGTATGGAGTTTCTCCTAACTCTCCAAAGGCACTAAAATCTGAATCTTTACCAGTAATGGTAAGTCAATATTGCTTTAAAAGATGTCGGCACTATCCAATCATTTGTTACCCCATGTCTGCGCAGAATAATTCGAATTTTCAACCTGCATGTATCAGTACCGAAGATATCTAGGCTAGTACCCACCAAACCCCTTTAATCGCCACAATCTGTACTCGCAAATGGCGCTGGATAGGACATACCCTTGGGAATCTATGCGGCGATAGCACCAGAACTGCCTCAGACTGGAAAAGCCTTAAGACCCAAGTCCAGATGCGTTGGCAGACCTGCGCAGCAGGCAGCTTGAGAAAGAATTCAGGCCAAACTAAGACAACTAGCTGATGATAGGATTACTTGAAATAACTTTGGAATGGCCCCATGTTCTTTATAGGCATTTTAAGAACAAATATAACGCGTGATTCATTTCGAGGTTCCCTACTTTTTTAAAGAAAAAAAAAACACAGAAAATTCAATTCAATTAATGGAGAATGTTTATTATCATTTGAAAAAACATTCTTTGGCATTTATTTTTTGAAAATTATGTCTATTAAATATTGGCCGTTGCTACATTGCAGAGGGTCCATCCGCAGATGGTCCGAAATGTTCTCTCAATAAATCCATTGATTGATGCGATGTGTGGGAAGTGGTGCCGTCTTGCTGAAACTAAATGTCGCCGAGATCACGAGCTTAAATTTCAGGCATCAAATAGTCGGTTATCATGGCACCATAACGGTCGCCATTGACGGTTACTTTCGCACCGGCATCATTTTTAAAGAAATATGGGCCGATGATTCCACCCGCCCACAAACCACACCAAACCGTTGTTTATTCTGGATGAAGTGGCTGTTCTTGAATCTCTTCAGGTGGCTCTTCGTCCCAAATACGGCAATTTTGTTTGTTTATATACCCATTGAGCCAGAAATGGGCCTCATCGCTAAACAAAATTTGCCTCGAAATCGTTGGATCACAGAACGTGAATTTTCGTAATAAAGTTGAACGTTTTGTAAACGTTGTTCAGGCGTAATTCTTTCCATTATGAAATGCCAAACAATACTAAACAAAAATAATATCACAGCATGACACGACTCACACGTGATCTGTCAAAAAAGGCTATTGAAAAAAGTATTTCTACTTGGATCACCCTTTGTATACGAGTATACATATATATATATATATATATATATATATATAGTGCAAGTACACATGCTGAAGTTAGGCGACAGATATAGAAAAATGGAGAAGTAAGAGAGATAGTGGAAGCCATAGCCATCTAACGTGATAATTTTTTTTCAGAGAAGTAACACTCAGGCAATGAATTCCTACTACCACTAATAGGTGCTACCTTATTTAGGGATAGTGACAAAAGACAGGTAGTGAAGGAAGAGATAGAGGAAAGCTTCATTAATACTCTGTTTTTTGCACGTTTTTTTAATAATGCAGAGTGCAGCGCATTAAATCTTGGAAGCTGTGTTTAGTAGCCATTTTATTAGTTGTTACTTCGCCGATGATTCTGCTACACAATACCGACGAAGGAAGGCGCTCTGATATTAAATAAGGATTAATATCTGCACAATTCGGTATAGTTCAGTGAGCCGTGACTATGCCTTCATCACTTGAACTTTCCTACAACAACTGATACAAAGAGACACTAATGCACAACATAAAAATGCGTGGTGTTGTTCTTTAATGAGTGTCGGATACCGGGCTGGAACCCAGGACTACTTCATCCAACGCCACCCATCCACAACAAATGCAAACGTATAGCAACTCGAAGGAGTATTTGGACGTAACGTGGATCGACCACAACACATCAGAGACGTTTGGCAGTCAAAACATTGAGTTTCCCGGGATAAATAGGCGTCAATAGAAAACCATGGTGGGTTTGCCAGCCAATAAAGTCATCGCAATCGTTTTTTGCGATTAATGGGGTATAATCCACAATGCCTACATTCAAAAAAGTAGGTCAGGATAGGTTAGGTTAGGTTGAAAGAGGACAATCGATAACGAATATAATGGCAACATATTGTGTTACTTTAATGAGGATTTAAAAAAAATGATGCATTTCGCATTCAGAAAAAAGTTTTTTCCAGCAGGACAATGCAAGGGTACACACATGTGAAGTTTCCATGGCAAAAGTCCGTGAACTGGGTTACTAATTGCTCCCTTATGCACCCTACTCACCGGATCTAGCCGGTTGTGTCTACTTCTTGTTTCCAAACCGGAAGAAATGGCTCGGTGAGAGGAGTTCTGACTCGAGCAATGAAATCATCACATAACTGTATATCTACTTTAATGACCTCGACAAATCTTATTATTTGGAAGAGATAGAAAATTTTTGAAACTTTGTACAACGTGAATAAAGCTAAATACAATGATGATGCGTCTTATGTCTTAAATATTTTGTCCTTCTATCACTCTCCACCGTGTGCACTTAATTTAGCATAAATGGCAACAGTTAAAGGTTAAATTGTTGCACAAATATATTCCTAGTAGGAATTAACATCGAAGGGCTGAAGACATCTCATATTTTAAATAAATGGTATACAATTTGAATATGGTTTACGGTTTGAATCTTATGCCAAAATCAGTTCGTTAGAATCTTCTTAATTTTTTGCTGTTTTACGTTGCTATGTTATTTTTGCTCTGGAGGTTGACGAAACAGAGACTACAGTTATTATTAAATAATTTAGTCTAAAAGTATACTTTTCGTGCCAACGAGCTTTAAAATCTGCGGTGTAAATAAACCATTTGAGTGGTTTATTTTGATATTATAATTCAGAAAAGGTTAGGTTAGGTTAACCTGGGTGGTCATGTATTGCAGCATAGTTTGTGGTACCTATGTATATCGAATTACTTCTACATAGATTTAACAAACCTTAGCAGTTTACACAGTTCCACTCTCGATACAAGCTTAAGACTACGAAAAGTATGAGCACCAAGAAAGTTATAACAGTTACATATATCTATATGTTCCTCATTCACAATTACTACAAGTTTCTTACATTTCCTGCAGGTACCTAAAGTATTCCTGCTATTTTGACGACATACGACGTCGTCCAGCAGTGTGCACTTAATATGACCACTAGAATTTTACAGTTGTCTAGTTAATGATAAATGGAATTTCGTCAATTTGGGATCACAGGAGCTCCACATGACTTTAGAAAATTTGCAAGTTGCTTCATCTTAGACTCTATTATCCCTTTCAGGTGTTGAATTTGTTTCGGGACATATACGTTTCCTTAGCCAGTAATTGAATTCCTCTTTTGGCCAGTGTATCCGCTCCTTCCCTTAATTCTCATGTATCCCCGGACCCAAAATAAATGTACTTGTCACCAACACATAATATATTTAGGGCAACCGAGGAATAGTTGCAGTCTGCTGAAATTGCCTTAATTGCTACTTGACTGCCTATACACATATTCACACGCGCAGCCATGGCTTGAGGGGTAAAAGTTAACTCTGCTGCCATTTTAGCTACATAGGTTTCCACCTGGAAGATGCTGAAGTAATCAGGAAGTTTATAGGATTCCTCTGTACCGAAATCCGGACAGCAAAACGTAGCTCAAACTCTTCCATCAATCTTTGAACCATTAGTGCAAAGTTTAAACTAGAACCACTATAGTTAAGACCTTCAAGATATAATTCTTCCCTTATAGTGCTGTGTAGTTTGGCAAAGACGTTCATTACTGGAATGATGTAGTCCGAGCTACACTTTTGTCCAATTTCCTACAAGGTTTTTTATAAGACAATTATCTGCAACAAAAGCTGTCAGTGCCTGTCTGACTGACATATTGAAGCAATCATTCCTTCTAGATATTTTTTTCTTTTCGCAATCGAAGAGAACAGCACAACAACAACAAAACAAACTCTTCTAGAGTAATTTCTAATACAATGTGAATCTAAGGGAAGGCAAGATATTGTTTTGATTTCTTACTACTTCAACAAACCCATTATGATTATTATCTCGCATATATCAGCTATTATTTCTAGTTTTTCCATTTCATTCTTTTTTGTTTATATCATATGTACAGTAGAGCAGTTCATAAAAGCTAAAAAGGATGAAAAAAAAACTGGAAAAATAATTTATTTGATACTGAGGTCCTTATTATGAGTAACTTTTGATCTTTGACTGTAGTTGTAAGTGCTGATCGAACAAATTTTAATTTGCTATTATGATGCGCATTCGAGGAAGAATGTCGCTATTGTAAGTTTCACTTAAGGCCGTGATACACTATCATACAAAGTCGTGCGATCTACGAAAAAATGCAACCCTGATATGATGGAGTTTATGAAAATTTTCAAAAGACAATAACAATTCATCACACCAGGGTTGTATTTTTTCGTAGATCGCACGACTTTTTATGATAGTGAGTCTTAGCCTTTAATGGGGTTATTCGAAGTGATTGTATCAGTTGGCAGTGAAGGTGAAATGTAATAAATGGATGTAACCTTATTGATAACGTCGTGCTATTTTGAAGTGGGCTAAAAATTAGAAAAGAATATAAAAGTACCTTTGCGAATCGAGCAGAAAATACAAAATCTAAATTAAGTTTACAATTTGTATTTGGGTGCCTAAAATAAAAAATCAACCGCTTAACTTTTCACATGAAAATACTGCATCTAGAGCAAATTTCCATATAAATTTTTTTGCTCAAATCGGAAGACGAATGAAACTCACAATAAGGGTTTAAAATAAAAAAAAACGCGCATCGTAAATGTAAGAATTTAAAGTGAGCACTGAATGTCAATCTCTTAAATCTTAAAAATAGCGATCAATTGTAAAATGTAACCTAAAAGGCCAATTAGTGAATATTTGCAAACTTGAACTCAAAACGAAAATCTCTCTTCCATTGCTGTAATTTGCACTCTTAATTTAAAAACTGAATAGCATAATTTGCTATACTTTCCACTGTGGCATATGATTAAAGCAAATAACAAAAACCACTTACTCATCATAAATGAAAACAATCATAACAAATTACAAAAAAAAATAAGTATATACAGTAAAACGCAACAAGACAAAATATGCTTTGGAAATATTCTTTTCCCTTACAGTTTAACATTAACAAAATTCTTAAATAATACAGGAGGGAAGTGGAGAGAGACTGTCATTGTTATACTCCTCTAGATTCCTATCAGAGTGTCTGGAAACGACAATTATATGCTGGCCTCCCTTTAACAGTTTTTCGTTGTTCTTCCGGCCACCCAGTTTGATGTCTCTGATTGTAGATTTTTTTGGTTTTTTGTTTTAGAACTACATTGGACAACGTTTTATGTGCACTTACAAGCCAACCATTAAAATATTTGTATTCTATAACATTTTTATGGTTTAACGCTTTTCGAAATCGTTTAAATTAGAAAATGTTTATCTTGTGGTTTTTATCTTGATTGTAAGCAAAGCAAAACAGAACAAAAAAAATAACAAAATAAAAAATAGAATTTTGTTTATATTTCCCTTCAAAAAAAAACATATTTTGCATAAATTTTTATTTGCATTTGTTTTGCAAACAATGTCGTGACCAACACAGAACCAAATTTTTTGAATAGAAAATTTAATAAAATTTTATTTTATGTGGCAAAAGTTGAGAGAGAAAAGTTTTTATTCTGCTGCTTTTAAATTAAATTTAATTTTCGAAAATGTTGTTTTTTCTTCGAGGAACTGAAAACAAATATTTGTTTAATATAGCGAAAGAAAAATATATTATAAGAGCGTAGAAGTTTTAATTTAGGTTGGCTTCAACAGCCTTTTTTATGATTTCGATTTATATTGGACTTATTGATCTTCGTTGAGTTCCATATTTCACATACTTTCACTCAAGCGATTATTACGAAACTTGGCATACACCTTGCGTGCTTGTTATGATAAACACTGGTTTAAAAAAAGTGGGTCCATCCTTCAAAATTAAGTACATAAAAAATTCCTATGAAACTTGGCACACACCGTATGCGCTTTTGGTGACACAATCTCTAATTTAAGAAAGTGGGCTGTGTTACGCCCCTTACAATTTAATATTAAATTTTATGTACTCCCAACCAATCAATTCCAATGACATTTGTCAAACAAATTGCGAGTTCAAAATAATAAAACCACGTGTTTGGATAAATGGCCGGAGTCACCCCCTTTAAAGTTTTGGCTATTTTATGTTCATCATTCCAACTGATTCCTTTATTTTTCCACAACCTTTTTCAGTGATTTTTTGATTGTAGTCTACTGATAACTCTCGTGAGCAGAAACGAGATTCATATAGACCTTGCTTAACCAACAGCAGACAAAATTTTGAAATTTTACTAAATATATTGGCAAAATATGGCAGCACCAAAATATTCGAAGTGACAATGGTCATGTGTCTATAATACTATTAGTGTATTTCTAATTCCTTTTAGTACCGATTAAACACGATAGAGAGTATCAGCGTGATTAACAGCGAAATATAACAAAAGAACCTCAAAATTATAAAGTTAGTTGAGGCAAATACGTTAAATAGTGCCAGTGAGACGCAACTAATTTTAATGACGGGAGAGCTGTAAACTTTTCTATAAGAAAAGTGTGCTGTGATGACACCAGCAACTATAATAGAAAAAGTGGAAATGATGACACAGTAAACCTTTCTATAAGTGAAGTGTGCTGTGATGACACAGTAAACTATTCTATAAGCAAGTTGTGATTTAAGAAAAGTGTACTCTGATGACACAGTCACGTTTTTTATACGAAAAGTGAACTGTGATGAAAAAGTCAGATATTCCATCAGAAGATATTTAGGGAAATCGAGCATTAGCACACCAAGAAAATTACCTCATTCTTATAATTATTCTATGCAGCCGATTCGTAGAATACTTTATACGCATATTGGACTCATTTTAATAAAGAAGTAGTTATAAAAGTTAATATTTGTAATAAGTAAAGAAAAATATATATCTTGCACAAAACATTTCCATTGCTATGGACTGACTGAACTACACAGAGAAAAAGCTGCCTCATAGAATCAAGAAGATTTTCTCTATGAAACGTTTTTAGGCTAAGGGGTATCCCAGCAGAAAGAAACGAAGATTTTTTCATAGAGATTCCTTATTGTTTTTATATGGTAAATCTTATTAATTTTATCAAGAAGAAAACCACATAAAATCAAGAAGAAAACTTATTATTCACAACTTTTTTTACTCAATTTCCGTTATTTTGGCACCAAAAAAACAATCCATAGAGAAAATCTTCTTGATTCTATGAGGTTTTCTTATAAATTGTAAACTATAGGGATTTCTTATTGATTTTATTAGGTTGTCTTAGTGATTTTTTTAAAAAGGTTTTCTTCTTGATTTTAGTAGGCTATCTTATTGATTTTTTCAATAAGGTTTTCTTCTTGATTTTATTTGGTTCCTATATGATTATGTGTAAAGCATCTTATTGATTTTTTTAATAAGGAAATCTTTTTGATTTTATGAGATGTCTTGTTATTTCATATCTATAAATAGACATACAGACAATTTTTTCATGACCTTTTCAGTTTTTGTATAAGCATATTTGCACAATTTTTGTTAATGTTTATTTAGACTGCTTTTTAGCATATTGGTTAGAGTGTTTGTCTATCAGTCAGAAGTTTGCTGGTTCAATACTTGTCTCCTTTCAAGTAATAATATGTATGTATGGTGAGTTAGTTAATTAAGAATACAATATAATATGTATGTATGTATGTAAAAATGTATAAATAAATAACATCTACATATACTACATACATACATAAGTATATGGTAAAGAAATGAAAATATAAAAAAAATAATAATTTTGTTTTCTTTTTATGAGGTTGCCTCATAAAATCAAGAAGAAAACCTTATTAAAAAAATCAATAACATAACCTCATAAAAACTACAAGATTTCTTTTTGATTTTTTCAAAACGGTTTTCTCTATGAAATTAATAAGATTTCCGTATTGAAAAAAACCATAGAGATTTCTTATTAATTTTGTGCTATTTTATGAGGTATTTAGTAGGTACTGTTTTCTCTGTGTAACAAGTTTTTTAAATTTTCCATAATATGAAAACAAAAATAACTTACTAAGCAATTTGTTATTAATATCCAAAGTTGAAGGGGAATGTGGAATTAAATAAAATTTACCTGAAAAGAAACGATAAAGAAATATTTTAGTTACATAAGAAGTCTTTAGTTTTGATTATTTTAAGTTATATTTAATTTTGTTCATAGTTTTTATGCAGCCATTTGGTTAGCAACATGTCAAGCAATACCTTCAAATTGCTTTGTCTTCGAACAGTATTTCATATAAAGAACGCCGTCGACCAGCAATCAGTGCCAGAGAATGACAAAAATGTCGTTTTAAGTACTCTTTGAATATTGACCGTCAATCCACTATTAATATGTGCAACTAAGGCTGAGTTTACATGTGGCATTTCTTGTGTGTCATTTGCCCAAAAAAACGTAGCCAACTAATTACTAATGAAAAACTGTTTGATTCAGACATTTATTTATTGATTTAAACAGTTTGCAATCACGCTGAATTCTTTAAAATTGTCTACTAGTTAAGACCATGATAATACACTATTATACAAAGTCGTGCGATCTACGAAAAATTACAATGCTGGTATGATGGAGTTTGTGAAAATTTTCAAAAAGACAATAACAATTCATCACACCAGGGTTGTATATTTTCGTAGATCGCACGACTTTGTGTGATAGTGTATCACGCCCTTTATGGATGAAACTATTTAACTTAATACATGTCTGAATCTAAAAGTTTTTTATTAGTAATTAGTGGTTACGCTTTTTTTACGCTTGTGTGGCACATGGCACACAGGTGGAAACCCGGCCTAAGTATAACAAAACGCTCTAATGCACACACGTATTAATACTGAATACGTATAACTATAAACATTCAACAACTAGGTTTACACGGATTTTTTTTTCAAGAACGCAGCACAAACAACTACATATCGAGCCTTTTTTTCGATTATATCGTAAGCGACATGTTATCGAAAATAGACTTTTTTTATTGAATTTAAAATGTTATGGGCCTATCCATAGTTTAGAATTATCAAAATGTCAAAATCGTTGATAACTTTTAAGATACGGCCTGCAAAATTTCATCGTAAGCGAGAATTGGCGTACAAAGACATATTTGAATATTTAAAAAAATCTTCTCCTGAAAAATTAAATTTTTGTCGCTTATCGAAAATAAGGCTCGATATAACTAAAATGTATGGACTGTATGAGCTGCAATTATATGCTTCAGTATAAAAATACTTTGACTTTTAATCGGCTACAAATGCGTATAAAAAGGGATATTTTCTTTACAAACACACACCTAAAGCATCCCTGTAGTAAATAAAATAATCAGTTGAAAAAAAAACACTAGTTTATAAATTAATTATTTTGCAAGTGACTACAAATTGGTTTAAATCTCATGCATATATCAACCAAACATATTGAATAAAAGCACACGTAAGAAATAAATAAAAGCAAAATAAGTAAATGAAAAGGAAATAAAAAAAAACAAAAGAAGCATGTCATGAAATCAAATGTCAAATGTTGAAAAAAAACTAATATTTTTCAATACTTAATATGTATAATATTTTCTATGAGCGGTTCGTACACGCAAAGAAAAGATATAGTTGTAGAATGGTTGAGAAAACAATATTATGTTCTCTGAAACAAATGTGTGGTCATTGAAAACAAGTTATTGTTATTGTAAACATTTATTTCATTACGATAAACAGAGTAATGTTTGAATTTAATAATTACATTATCACATCCATAAAAAAGTGTGATATGGTTAGAGTTTAACAATACAGTTTTTTTTTTAAATTTATGACTTGAACATAATTTGTATTATTATTTAAAAATAATATGATGTAAATAACAATATAATATTACCCAAAACCATACTATTTTGAGTTTAAAAAAAATCTTTTCCAGAGACATCTGTCAGTTCGGTATTTCGTTTGTAAGCTATCGGTAGGGCACGGGTGGTGTTAAATAAATTAATAGATAAATAAAGTATAAACAAAGGGGTTGGCGAATAAAAATATATAAACATTTGTGTATCTCTTTATACAGACATGTCTGTATGTCGTGTAAGTATACATTTCTATATATACATTTTATGTCAATAATTTTAATTTATTTTTATTTCGAATTTAACGCACAGCTGTTTCTACAATAAAAAATATGATTAAAAAACAAAATAGTATTATTACATTAAATAATACTGTGGTCGTATTTAACAATATTAATATAATATTAGATCATGGTATGGTGAGTCTCAATTATATTTTAGTCACATCTTACAATAGTGTTGTCATATTATTAATAATAAGATTAGGTACAACAAAGTCAATTGTTCTTGTAGATAATATTATTATTAACTCAATAATATAATTAAAGTTTGCTTTTCTATTAACAATAATATAATTTGACTGCAACCATATAATTCAATCTTAGTATGTTGCTGTTTGATTATGGTTGCCTCAACCATATTTTTTCTTTGCGTGTATGTATGGATGTATGTATGTACGTATTTTTTCTTTTTAGTGAATATAAAAATAAATATTTATATATGTATATGTATGTACATTGTACATATATTTACATAGATATATATGAATATATACATACATATATATATCTGTATAGTATATAATATATGTATATCATATAAATATACATAGGTATGTAGGTATATCTTTTTTTGCTATAATATTAATTAACAAAAAATTAGTTGGAAAATAAGTAGTTAGTAGTCAGTTAAAAACTCATGCAGAGATGGCCAATTGACTACCGCCTATGACATTCCTATGTTAAAATAGTGAGTCGGTTACAAAGAAAAAAGTCACTGAATCAACCAGATGTGGTTATTAAAAAACCAGTTTGAAGTTACTTACAAATGGGTTTGAGTTCCTATAGGGATGTTTTCAAATAGCCACACATGCACCCACATATTTTTCATTCCATTTTATACACACAAACGATGGCGAATGATGGATACTTATCCCGAGTATTATGTGTATATTTTTTTGTTCGATTAACTATCCATAGCATGAGTATAAATAAGCATACTCACACTATAAGAACGAAAGAGATTCCATGCGCTTAAAAGGCAAGTGCCTTTTATTTGTTAGTTGTAGCGTATTTTAAGTTTTCTCATAAACGAAGTAGATATGCTATTGTATGTTGCAATCGGCTATAGTCATAGTTGCTTGAGAGAAAATATGCGAGTGTACGAATTATAATTATATATAAAATTAAAATACTAAAATTAATTAAAATTTATATTTAAAACAGAAAAAAATTTTCATATTCTATTGTTGTTTTCAATATAAATTTTCGGTGAAAAGTTTTCTATCGCTATTGTGAATCAGGCTATAAGACTATTTACTTTTTTATATATATATATAATTATTTTTGACTACTCAGGACGTGTGTCAAAGGGTAGAAAAGTACTATGGTAAAAAATATCTGCCTCTAGGGAATCAATTTCATTTTTCTGCTGTGCCAAATGATATCTTTTTTTGACAATGTAAAATTTTGAAAAATTTACTTCAGCATATAAAGAAGCTGATGAAAAAAATTGCTGCGGCGGCGAATCAAAAACTTTGACTACAAGGCGCCGGCTACCAACAAATTTTTAAAAGTTCAGTTTTAAGCCTGGTACTCTGTTCAAAATTTCACGCTAAATGTTGACATGATCCATATAAAAAAAGTTTACGTGAAATATTAAAAAAAAAAAAAGTTTCGTGAAAAACCCAGTAAAAAAAGACACTCCAAAGAAGTCATGAAAATGTAGAGTTTGCAGTATGGAAGTAGTTCAAATTTCGATCCGATCTAATGATTTTTACATAGGGTTGTCATTGCAAGAAGTTCTCTTTTTCGATGCCTAGTCACCGAATTAGAAGCGATTTTAAGAAAAATTTCCTTTTTTGTGTTCTATGGTAATAATTTCATCTAGGAAAAACTTTAAATAAAAGTTACATATTTTAACAATTCGTTTCTTTTTATACGAATTTAAACGCGAAACAGTGTTTTCATATAAATTTAAGCAAATAACTTCTAAATTTTAGGCCAAAATTAGTTCAGAAATTTCTTTAAAAAAAATCGATTTTTTGAACATTTTGGTGAGTATTTACTAAAACTATGGAAAAACTACAAGGTTTTGTGTGGTTTTGTGTGATTAAAATAAACTTTTACTTGATTTTCTGCTAACTATCGGCAAATTAAAAATATCGATTTTTTGGAAGCAATGAAAATGTGGTTCCTTCAGAATGACTTCCATTTTTTTTGCTGGGAATTTAAGCATTTTTTTAAATAAATTTTAATTTTTTTTCAATTAAAAAATTATTCGCGAATTTTCGCAAATTTTTTGCACGTGAGATAATTTTTGATTCATAAAATCTACTGAGTTTGCTCGTTTACAGTTTTTGAGGCTTTGGAAATGTTTAGAAGATATTCGGATTTTTGCAAGTTTTCGCGATTTATATGCTATAAGTCTATACTCGAGTTATTACTTTTTTTTGCGGTCTATATAATTAGCTTTGGGATATTGTTTCCATTATTTTAATCCCTTGCGATATTTTTTTTTTTTGGAATATATAATGATTTGAGTAGAAATTTGCTTAAGAAAAACGCCACGTATTTAAACGTAAATGGACATTTTGTCGAAAAAGAAAAGTAAAAAGCAAAATAATTAGTTATGACAGTAAAGAGTGAAGATTTGTATTAATATACTCCTTTTATATGAAAGAAAATAAAAACAGTTTTAAACTGTTTTAAAATGCTAGGACTTTATGACACTTAGGACACCCTTGTGAATACCCCAAATAATTGTGAACTAATATACTAGTCTATCTCTACAATAAATTACCCCAGAAAATTCTGTAAATTAATACATACAGGATGAAATTGCATGTTACAAAACACCCTTGTTAATTTATTTCTGTTGCAATAAGGAAAAGTTGTTAAGTCCAATTTAGCAGATTTCCAGGAGAGCACTTTTAAAATTTAACTAGTGTTTTTAAAAGTATTCCCATTTATGTAAAAAATGTAACTTTCTTAAGAGAACATATTAATTTAAAGGTCTAAAATATAAATTTAGATGATATAAGATTGAAAATGAAGTTAGGTTATTATTCTAAAGGAAATCACATATTTAAATCAAATCAACAAAAACTAATGTTGCTGTAACTTTCTTAATAATACCATAGATAAACTGAAATTTTGCAACAAGATAATTCTAAATTAAATTAAAATTGGTGCCGTAATTATATCAATTTTAGCTTAAGTCGATATGAGCACTTTTTCCTTTCTTCCACATATTTTCTTCATCTCTTTTATCTGTAAATGCTGTCAATTTCTAAATAAGGTTAAAAAAATATATTTGCGAGCACATTTTTTTCTGCTGCTCTTGGCTCCAATCAACCTGACATTGAAAATTCTAAACAGATGCCAAAATAAATAAATAAAAAAAAAGTGTAAAAAGGAAAATAAAATTAAAACTAAAAATAAAACGGAAATGAAAGAAACAAGCAATTGTAGCAGCATTCTAGCAGCGACAAGTAAAAAAATTAAATGCAATAACCGTGAAATGCGACAACCGTTTAATAGCTTTGTCCAAGAGCCAACTCTCACAACGCCCCCCCCCCACACACTCAATAAAATGTTGGCTGAAGTGAACACAACAAGCCCTTGCAGCAAATGCTGAAGAACGGAATCTAACACCGTGAAATGACCAAATGTTCACGTTAAATGGCTGCAAACTAAAATTACTAAATAGAAACAACAAAATCATTGAAATTCTAGCAGAAAATTAAAAAAAAAATAGAAACACTAAACATGACCTATTTTCCCTAGAGTAAGAAAATAAAAGAAGCTAAATTTTTTTTCTACACACACATTCTTTTGCAAATCTAAAACCAACAAATTTATTTCACATTTTATTTTTTTCGTTTCTGAAAGCATTTTCACAGCAAATGAAAATAGAAATAAAATGGCACAGAAATATTAAAAAAAAACAAAAATTTTTGCTTTCCTCCCTACCTACCGTTGGCGGAAAAGGTCATTTAAGCAGCAGCTTTTTATTTTTTAAATATTACTTATTTTAGGAGAATAAAAGCATTTAGAAATAAACAGAAAAATATGCTTGAAGTAAGAAAGGAAGGATAAAGAAAAAAACTGAAAGATTAAATTACTTTAATGAAATTAGAAAAATAAAATAACAAGGTTAAAGTATTAAGAATTCTATATGTGTACCGGAGAGTAAATGCCACTTACAAAACTTAAACATACACTCAAAGCAATAAGTGTATTTACTGTAGAGTGTTTGTACAGCAAAACCAAAACTAAAATGGAATATTAAATAAGAGTAGCCAGCATTTGTATTGGGCAAAGACGAATAGTTCATGTCCTTCGACTTGTATTTACGTATTTATTATTGTGAAAAAAATTAGGTTTTGGGGAATAATATAATATTTTTTTATATTTTTTTCGTAAGACCTTATAGCACATTTACACTTGCACAAACCATTAACTGAAAAATTTCCTAAACTACAACTAAATAACTTTTATGTAAGTAATTCACAAACTTTTTTAATAGGATTACTTTTTTGTGCAAATTTGAAAATACCATACCATACCATACGAAAATCGTCAGTCGAAAAATTGTTAGTTCACACGATTGTCATATGCACAAATTGTCAGATCTGTTGTTATGCGTTGCCAGACTCAAAGTATTTGTAAGAAATTGTTAAATTTCAATCGTTTGTGTTTGTATTAAATGTAAAAAGTGAGAGTATAAATTATTATGGACCATAAAGAAGAAATTGCAAAGATTTTGTGTGCATATATTTTACTTTACATTTTTTTCTTTAAAATCAAGCGTATACGGCGTTGCCCATAGAGAGAATTCTCTTACAATGACGCTATTATCAGATGCATAAACTTTTCACATCTGACAATATTAAAATGTCTGACAAATATCTGGCAATAATTGTACAATGTGTTCACAGGATTGTAAGATGTCTGACAATTTGTTGTCAGCTGTTAGTCTTGCAATGGACTGACAATGCTTTTTCTGGCAACGACGTCTGAACGTCAACGTCAGTTCACACGATTGTAAGAAATATTGAGCACATTTTGTAAGATCTGACAACCGTTTGTACATAGCTTAAGTACTACTAAATTTTAAGTATATTTTGACAAAATCTAGTGACAAAGTAGATTTTTTTGCATTAGAAATGTACTAGATTTTTCTTGAAATCTCGTTAGCAATATATTTTTTATAAATGTAAAGGAATTATTAATGAAAAAACTTTTTTGTCGAGTACAAATATTTTTTTTTAATCCAAAAAAATGTTTTTTTTATAAAATTTTCCGAAAATACTTTTTTATTTGTGAAAAATTATTCGCTACTACAGAATTAAAAATAATTTTTTTTATCGAAAGTGTTTTTTTATATTTGAAGTTTTTCAACAAAAACTTTGTTTTTCTGAAAAATTTTTCCATTAGAAAAAAGGTACTTCCTCCATCTTTTTTAGGGAAAAATTCTTCAAACAGGAAAAAGGGATGTTTCTTATAAAATCTGTATTTTAAGTGAAATCAAAACTTCGAAATAGTCATGAAATTACTGTATATAATAAGCTCCAATTAAAATGTTAGAGCCATTATTACAATCTAACGACAAAGATCCTAAAAGTTAACCTTAACGTTAGTTAACGTGAGCAATAACGATCTGTAAAGTTTTTCCATTATTACACCTGTACGATAAAATAATAAATAAAATTTGTGCAAAATTGTGGGGAACATTGCAATAGATACTTAATAGCAAAGTTGTTAAAAATACGTTCTGGCAACAATTTGCTATTATTTATTTGCTCAAGGCAACTATTTTGTACATTATTTAGTTTTTTGTATTATCTTGTGTTAATTTTTTTTTATTTGTTTTTTGTCATATTTTGCTTAAACTACAAATAAAATATTTTTTTTATTGAAGTTACCATAACTATATCAGAATATATGACATCTTCAAATGCTTACGGTGCACTTTGAAAGTTACCATGGGAATAAACCTTATCAGAAAATGTTTAGTTTAATGTTACTTATAATGCTTAAAAATATATTTATATGTACGACAGCATCCTTAATTTAATTATTAGTGAGTTGTAATAATGGACCTTATTATTATGGTTGAAGTTTATTTTAAAATGTGTTTTTAATAGAAAAATTTACTTTTCGCAAAGAGGATTTCTTTGTTAAGAGGGGATCGTTTGGAAAATTAGTACCTTTGCAGGTTAGGTTAGGTAAGTGAGGGTGTCAAAAACCTGGACGCTGTTAGACCCTTGTGAACAATTGTGACAACACGGAAACTATGCTTGCGAGGAGTCTCCACCGTCAAATAAACTTGAGCTCCAAAGAAAGCTACTAACTCGGTGCAGTTCAATCAGAGCAAGGTTCGAAAGTTCCCTCAACTCAAAAGCGCCCATGATTGCCGTTCTCTTTCTTGCTAATCCAGGACAATTTTCCAGACAATTTTCTACGTCTTTTTCTTTTCTGCGTCTGATCATCACGGAAACTAAAGCCGATATATTCCAGCAAAATGTTCGTCTACCTGGAAGCAGCTTGGTAAGGAACGGAGAGCACAATTCTCCCTTACCGACCTGCTTGGTAAGGGACGGAGAGCACAACTCTCCCTTACCAACCTGCTTCGGTATCACATGATTTTTATTCGTGATCCATCTGGTAGCTTTCCAAGTAAGAGCTTCTGAATGCACATGTGCAGATGTACAGAAAGAACCCCATACCTCATGACTTTTTTACATGGATATGTTAAAAAATTTTACTCTTTAGATCAGAATTTTATCTACTCTTAGATTAACTCCCAATTATTTTTCTATGTATTTATTATACTATGTTTAGACTACAACGTACATTTATCAAATACTTTTTGTTCGCGCATTGAATCAAGAGTCGATAATACGATCTCCGAATGTTAGGCAAGAACACTACCCACTGACCTACCGAAGCACATATTTATTTTCGTAGACAATTTAATTATAAAAAAAACAAAAAATAAAAACACGAAGCAAAAATTTCATTCACATCTAAATTTGTAAGCACGTAAGCGAGAGCGGATGAACTATAAAAATTTTTGACTATAAACAGCCGAACAGCTTTGTAGGGTTTCTGTTAAATTTCATCATTAGCTTACGTTACTGCATCCTCGTGAGGTAGAGGGTAGGCACTAGTGCTTTCCAGCTCTGTTGAAGCACTTCTTTTTGCTTCAGTGCTTACTTGTACCGACTGTATTTTTGCCGAATTATTTCCTATTTCTCGAAATCAAGGAAACCACATTTTTCTTATTTAGGTAAAGCCATAAACGCCTCTTGATCATGCTGCCATTTCTTGTGGTACACCTGCTATAATTCTAGTTAACAAGTAGGAATTTTTGTCAAAGAGTTAATTTTACTAAGAAAAAGTACTTTTGGTAAAACAAATAATTTATGCAAAATTAAATTAAAATTAGGCAGCTACAAATGCTACATGTAGCTTAGAGGACTAACACTATTGCTGCCATTTAAGCATTTTCATTGCTAGATTAAGCATATTCTTTCGTAAAAAAACATTCAAGTTAAAAAAAACTACCAAAAAAACTTATGTAAATTTACGGCCTTATGTATAAGCAAAAATTGGCAAAGAGTGACGAAATTAAAATGTGTGTTAACGAGTTCCTCTATACAATTTGACATTAAAAATGGTCGCAGCAATACGTAGTCCTAGCTTGATTTTTTATGTGAAATTTTATGGCAAATCTCTTTAAGATCATGTTAAATTTTGCCACTTATGCTAACTTTGCTTATACATATGGCCGTTAAAATCTAAAATTTAATTTTTTTTTCCCTGTATAACATTTTTGCAGATATTTTGCACCGACTTAGCACTCTCCAATCATAATTTTCTGGCAACACTATCTAACACTGTGTACTATCAATTTGATTCAATTTCATAGTGAACTTCATAGTTCGAAGGACCATAAATAAGTCATCATCTGTAGCCACTATTTTGCAGAACTTTTTGTCTAGTAGCAAATGCAAACGAGTTGTTCTCTGCATTTTTCCTGACGCTTAAGGGCTACTCAGACTATTATATAAGTACAAAAAATTCGTCAGATTTTACGAGAAAAAAAATTAATATTTGCCTCGACAGTCAACAAATCAAACGTAAAACAACATTTTGTGTTCACACCATCACACCTCCAGTACAGTTAATTCATGCCACAATTGTGGAAGACGTTTTAAATAAATGTACTGGCTATATTGTTAAAAGAACTTTCTATATATAGAAAGGCAGCCAGAGTGTAATGTTTGTGTTCCAGTGATCTCTATTTATTTGGTACCACCTCGTGTAGAGCTGTATCTCCACATTGACTGCTTAGGTGGGCTTCCTTGACTCCTTGATAGTGTAAACCTACACGTATACTTTCTGCTCAATAATTTAGCTGAAGCAGAAAGTTCCAGTTATTTTATTTTTCTAACGAGAATGAAATATACGTAAAGAAAACCATTACGCATTTTATCGAGCAAATTTAAAAATATTAATTAATTTCAAAATCAAGAGCCTAATTATATAAACCACATCATCCCTCCAATTATATGGAACACAACAACAACATTTCAAAAATATCTTTAATTTTTGAATATCTTACAATGTGTTTACACGATTGTAAGATGTCTGACAATTTCTGGTCAGCTGCTAATCTTGCAATGGACTGACAATGCTTTTTCTGGCAACGACGTCTGACAAAAATTGCCAGTTCACACGGTTGTAAGAAGTTTGGAGCACACAATCGCTTTACGTGAGTACCTGCCGTTACGGCCTTATCTCACGTGTGCCAAAGCACCGGGTGTGGGTTAGACGCCAGACCAACGCCCCCATGCACCCTTTTAGAATGAACCTATGGCCCACTCCATAAGGCACATAGGTTGCAATCTTTGAATATAGTTATCCCTGTATTATATTCAATTACCTTGCTGAGGTAATTTGAGCTATCTAAACTCTGCTGCTATGTCCGTGCCCATAGCAGCTCTGTTGAATGGCAACATCACCTAGAACAGTGTCTGGCTGACCGCGTCACACCAACCACTAGCATTGATTTAACACTAGGAAGCCAGGACTATTCTCCCAGCGATTTTTGGTAGCAAACCACAACCACCACGATAATTCTCCGGCTTCCACGCTTAGGTGTTGTGTATACACCTAAGCGAGGTCCCCAAGAAAATTCCTCAACCATTGCCGGCACAGCTAACCACTCATCCATAAAGAACGCATGCCTGTGTCGCCAAATAACCAGTGCCTACTCCACACTTACCAAAATCATCCCTTTAACCCCTTAGGGGTCTACCCCTTTGGGGTAGGACGAACTCGGCATTTTAGCAAAGGAAACTGACGACCGCTACATGCACTCAGAACTTCAGAGCAGCGAGAACCACTTACGCGAGAAGAATGCAAGCACGCCACCTAAGCTTCTGTGCCTACTACGGCAAGACACTAAAGAGTGAAAGAGTCCTGGGGTCGTATCCAGGACAAAAGCCATTTTGGACCAGAAATTTCCGGCAACCGCAATGCATTTATCTCTAAGCAGCCCAGCTGTCGGGCAACCGGCACCCGTGGTACCAGAAGTAGCCTCTGGTTAGACCTCGAAGTTCCACCACAAGGGCTTCACCTCTATCGTCTTTTGAACTCAGGGGCAGTTCTAGGTGACGCTGCACCTAGCTGACAACAAGGGGCGTACAATATTTGTTTTCCTTTTATAAATATGTGCACATCCGTTACTCTGTTTATATTCAGAGATTGGGTAGTAACACATAAGTTTTACGGCTAATGAGCCAAAGGTCCGCCAGCGGAAAAAGCTCATTAACCTAGCTGGGGCCCCGGGGTTGCCACACCCGTAGTCCATAACAGACTCCCCTGGGGGGTGTAAGATATGACAACCGTCTGTACATAGCTTTACGGATAATTTTTTTTGGAAGCTGACAATATTTTCTATTTAATCGTGAAACGTGTTACCAACCCAGCCACAGTTGCTTACAATTTTCTTACTTTAGTTAAGAGTTTTTCAGACTATTATAGAAGTATTAAGAGATTTTACGAGAGAGAAATCTAAAGACGTGTTTCGACTGTAAAAAAATCTAACATAAAGTGACATTTTGTGTGCACACCATCACACCTAAAATTACATTACAAACACAAGTAGAAAGCAAACAGCTGTTTACAGTTTCAAGCAAGTTGTGGACGTGCCGGCTTTTGGAAATGTTCGGCTATTAAAGTAATCGATTTATTTGAGAGAAATAAAAGAAAAATAATATATTTCGTTTACGAAATATACATATTTCAAACATATTCAAAATTTAGAGCCGGTTTAAAGCACACCATACACGTTTCAATTCAATTGTGAATTGAGTCTTTCAATTGAATTGATTCTTGGCCACACACTTCATAAACTGAATTGAAAGATTTTCATTCAACTGTCAAATTTATATTTTTTTCACAATTACAAATTTAAAAATTTAAAACTTCTATTGCATTCATTCATTCATTTATATATTTTTTATTTAAAATTCAATGAAATTAAATACAATTTTAAAAATACTCAACTTTTTCTATACAAAATAAAGCTACAAATATAAATTTTGACTAATCAAGAGACTCGAGCACACACAGCACAATCGTATTGAAAGATTTACTAGTCAACATGACTACCAACCAACCAACTCGACAACTGCCAAACTAATCAATTGACAAAGCCATACACGCTTTGATTTGGACAACAACCGACTCAATTGAAAATTTAATTGAATTGTGTATGGGGTGCTTAAGAGGAAAAAAATACTATAAGCAACGGCGGCGCAGCTGAGTCGCAAGAGATGACTTGCCAATTTGTTAATTACTTGCTTTTGTAAAAATGCAACCCTGATCACATGAAGTCTTACTGCCGTATTCATAAAAAAATATTTTAAGTTTATTAGAGACTTAGTTAATATATATATGATTTGTATGGAAAATTTGTCACATAAGCCTGTAATACAACTAATATTTTTTTTTCAATATGGCAGTTATCGGTTAGAAAATTTTCAAAAAATTATCAAGTCTTATGGAATGTCAAATTTTTATCCATCCATACTTACGAACTTGCATTCCATTCATAATATTGGCATGAAGTTAGCATAAGTGGCAAAATTGAACATGGTCATAACGTGATTTACCATATAATTTTACATTAAAAATCATGCTAGGATGTAATTGTGTGTTAAAACTACATTAGTCGGTGATTTTTAATGTCAAATTGTATAGAGAAACTCGTCATTACGTAGTTAAATTTTTTCACTTATGCTAGCTTCATGCCAATTTTTGATTGTGGATAGGGCCGTTAATTGCGATCTAAGCATAAGGAATATTAGAAGGCACACGTTATGCAAAAAATCAAAATTATATCAAGTTCTCAGTAGTCTTGACTTAAGTAAATAAATTCAATATTTTTGGGCATACACGGAAAAAATAATAATGTGAGTAAACGGATTTTCCTTAGCCTTATCGAAACAATAGTGTAGCGACCTTACAAAAAATCCATAAAATAAAAAAGTATAAGGAAATATATAAAAATCAAGCATAAGACTTGAGTGGATCTCTTTGCTGTCAACAACAGAGTGGTGGCACTTGAGAGACAATGTTTGTTATAGAAGAATTCATGTGTTATTTTTTGGCAACATACATATATTTCCTTTATTTTTATTTTAAATAAAATTCTTTCTATTTTTTTTCAAGCTCTTGGCGATTTTCTTTTACAATTCTCTACTCCTTAAGAGTATCATATTGTATTATTTGTGGTTTTAAAAGTAGCTCTTGGTAGTTGCAACAATATTTGCAGCAAATTTTAACAACATTTCAAGTATTTACTTACACATATAGAGTGAGAGAGTCTGGCATGATGGTCTGGTTTTAATGTCATCTTTGGCATGTATTTTTGTTTTTCATTCATATTATTTTTTGTGCAACACTTTCTTTACAAATGGTTATACTGTATAATAAGTTGGCCAAAGGAGAAGTAGATTTAGTTTCAGATATTTATATGCTAGTCATGTTTGTATCAAACAAAATTAAGCCATTGCAAATTAAAGAATTGTGATTTTCTTACAGCCAAGCTTAAAAAGATGACAACAAATTTTATAACTAAATTAGTTATTATAAAAGTGACAAGATGTTACCGTGACCTTAAATTTTACTAGGTTGCAAAGGTTACCAGTTTAAAGGTGGGAACAACAGCCCACTTGGTTCTTTTATTTGGTCCCTTTGTGTTACTTAAAATTTTACTTAAATATAAATATTTAAATACATTTATGATGGCCGACTTAACACTGAGAGGGAGGTTGGAAATTAAAATTTTAAATTTACATAAAATTTTTTTGTGTCTCGTTTTCTAACAATACATTGAAATAATAATTTGTGTTTTATTTTCACTTTCGACAGAATTCCACCAACCTTCTTGCAGATTTCAGTTTCCACAAAATTACAATTGTCACTAAAAGCTTTTAGTTGCTCTACATTTATTTTTCTCTTGCTGCAAAGCCAAAAGTAATTCAGAATATTTTTTTTCCTAACCGCAAATATTTTCTATGCATTTTTTTTATCTAGCTTAACTATTTTATTCTTTCATTTTGTAATTTTCAAAAAAAAAACTTGTGTATTTGTTTCAAAATAGTAAACAAAAGCTATTCAAGGTTTTCACTAAATTTGCGTTGAAATTTTTTTTTGTATTTTGCAATAGGACGTAAAAAGGATATGAGCAGCAAAACAAAAGTTGTTTTTAACTTTTTCACAGTCTTCCACTTGACTTGATTTTGTTTTCGAGCGCATTTAAAAAAATAAATGAAACTGCAACTATATTTGAATTTTATTTAATTATTTTCCCATCAAGTAACAGCGATAATTGTTACGAAATCCAATAAAAAATGGTTCACTAAATCTTTTCAATTATTTATAAAACAAAAACAAATAAATATAAACGTTATTTTCTAAAATATCACACTTGCATACAGTAAACATTAGGAGTTATGAAACACTACACAACAGCACTATTATATTAATAATTTTTTTTTTGTCAGACGATATTTTTGAACCCATTGAAAAAAAATATCGAGCAAGATTCATATGTAAAATAATCAAAGAGTTGAAATATTCCACACGATATTCTTTCCAGATACAAGTATTGTATATGGAGTAAGTATAGTAACAGCCCTATGTACAATCCAAAATTGGCATGAACTTAGCATAACAAAATTCAACTACGAGTTGACGAGTTCCTCTATACAATTTGACATTAAAAATCACAGCATAATGTACTTTTTACGCACGATTACATCATAGAATGACTTTTAATGTAAAATTATATGAAAAAACATGTTAAAATCATGTTCAATTTTGTCACTTATGCTAACTTTATGCCAATTTTTGATTATACATATGGCCGTTAATAGTTATATTTTTATCGTAACATAACGTCAGTTCTAGGCACTTCTAGGTTGAGTTCCTTCTCGCTCTAAATCCCGCTCTGTTATCCTTAGAATAGCGAGCGTTTAAGGCAATTTCTTATGCTGATGATTAAGCAATGGCTGACATGGAAAAATTTCTCTCTACTCTAGAGGACATCCTACAGGATGGTCTCTCTTGTTTGTCAAAAAGAGAGGCGAGGGCTTGCGGTTAGTTAACTCTCTTCTCGAGGATGTATAATATACCTGCTTTCCAACCCATTACATTGCGCTATATCTCTGCAAGAAATCCTCACGAAAACGTTGAAGTATATAACAAAAAGTTGTTTTCTGGATATGCAGGACCATATTACATCTAATTCTGATATATGGCGCGGTGGTGTGATGATATTCCCTGGCGAAGACGACGTATCTAAATATATTTATTTTAGCATAGATTCAGAGATTTGCCTCACTGTGTAGCGCGGTTCGCTTTGAGTATGCTTCTAAAATGAATTTAGTAGCCAATCAGTCTTGGCTGTATTTCATTGTGGAGCGGAAATGGCAACGGCAAGAATATTGTACCCCTGAATCTTGGGGATGGAGGACTAACAAAACGTCCTCAGATCTACTTTATAAACATCTCTGTGAGACCTGAATACCCACTCAAGAAAGGAAGGACTGCTACTCTAGGTAGAAGGAGGGGTGTTCATTTTTATAGGAATGACCCCAAGACTCAAGTAGGTAAGATTTACGGAGTTTTTTCAAGGAAATCGGGTGTTCATATTGCAAAAAGACTTCCAGATAACTGCAGTGTGAACCAGGCAGAGATTTTTTCTGTTAAGAAAATAACGAATGGGTTTAGAGTGAATGCACTTCAGCAAACGTAATAAACATATATACTGATAGCGGACAGCCATCACACCCTTAGAATCCTCGCTTCTAAGAACAACACAACAGCCAGCCCTAGACTAACGATCATCTCTAAACGAGATGACAGAGCAGTTTAATGTTAGCATCAGCTGGCTTCCTGATCACACATGCTTTTAGGAAAACTCTAGGGCTGATGAGCTTGCTAGAATTGTGAAAACCTCGCAGTTTCCACTGGATATGGAATGTGTAAGTTTACCCTTACTCACGCGCAAACTCAGACTTAAAGGCAAGATGGAGTAAGAAATTAATGGAAGGTAGGACACAAGAAATGACTGAATGGTCACCAGGCAGTTAGGAGTTCAGGTAAATAAGAAAGAGGTCGTTCGTTGCTTTCAAATTGAGTTCAAGAAATTGGAAATAACTTGCGGTTTTAATGCATGTGTTGGCCGGATAGTATTACATAGACAGGCAATCGCAAAGGTTAATGTTATTGCCGCAGTTGCCAAGGTATTGTTGAAGAACAAAATGTAAAGGATTTTCTTTGTCACTGCTCTGGCCCCTAGCAAGAGAGATAATGTGCACCATGGGCGCTCTTGAGTTCAGAAAGCTTTCTAATTTTCCCAAGGTTGAACTGCAAGGTATTATTAGCTTTTATGTTAAATTCTGCTTGGCTTGAGCAAAGATCATTATGACAACATGTAATGAGTAAGTCCACGATTTTGACTTCTACAGTTACCTAACCAGATCCCATAAGACTCATAATTCTTTATACCGATACACCATAATGCTAAGTACACATTATCGCATCTAGTACTCGGCAATAGTGTGTACTAGTGGCAACGTTTGTTATTCCAAATACTTTTCATTGTAGTATTGCGTTCTAAAAAAAATAATAATGTGAACAACACTGCATTCATTTTGAAAATGACACCTAAATAATTGGGAAATGTATACTCAGCATAAGAATCCGGAAAAGGTAAAAATAACTTCATTCAATCCTTCATTTCTAATAGGTTAAGGCATTAGCATTTAAAGAGGCGATACAATCATGCAAATATTTTCTTAGTCTCTTCTGCCAGTATCAATAGTTGGGACCTAATTTGGTAAAACATTTTATTTTGTTGTACAGAATAGTAAATGATATCAAATATCATCAAAGAATATCAAATTATTATGAATGTACTGTTAGAGGAAATGGAGTTTACTGCTAATGTCCCAATTTTCACGAGGCAATTTTACTTGCGCAAGTCTTGAATTTGACGAACAAAGAAGTGAGGAGTGTAAAAACCAGCAGAATTGCCGTACAGACTTGCCTGTACATGGCAATTCTGTTTTTGCTATCATTCGCTCTATATTAAATTTGACATTTCTTTTCATTTGTGTTTGTTTTCTGTTCTGGTTTTTCGTCTGTAAAATTCATTGTGGCGCGAAGTGTTTGTTTTGTGAGAATATTAATAACAATTGTTAATTTGCTTCAAATAAAAAGAAATAAAATCGTCAACAAAAATTGCTCTATCTAAACGCTACAGCAAGTTTAATAGAAAATTTTATGACTTGCGAAAGTAAAATTGCCTCGT
This sequence comes from Tachina grossa, assembly GCA_949987645.1. Lineage (NCBI taxonomy): Eukaryota > Metazoa > Arthropoda > Insecta > Diptera > Tachinidae > Tachina > Tachina grossa. Next base: position 153,252,113 of record OX465276.1, read on the forward strand.
GAAAATTGGGACAATCAATATTTGTTTATGGTGCTTCGAATCAGATTGCTTAGCTTTCGCCTAAGAGGAGGAATTTGCATTTTGATGATTTTTTTAACTGAAAATTAAAAAAATATATAGGAGCCATCTTCAAAAATTAGTACTAAAATGATTTAAAATACAATTATAAAAATAGAGTTAAAATTTTTTTTCCAATTTTTTAAACACATTAATGCATTTGATTTATTTTTGTAAGTCAACTTTTTGCACACACTAACAAATTCCACATAGAAAATTGTTCAATAAGTGTTAATTGATTTGTCAGTTTGTTGTTAAATCACTCAATGTAATACAGCCAACAATAATAACAACAACTCCAATCGTGTTTTATTAATGTTAATTTATGTTGTCACTTAATAAATTCCCCATGTCTAATGAATATTTCAAATAACAAAAAAAAAACTATGGCTTGATTTACTTATGTACAGAGAAATTTGTATATATCAACTATTATTTATTTAAAGTTTCTAAAAAAGTGAATGTGTACGATTGATATAAATATGGAGTCAATAAATTACGATTTAATTTTTTATTAGTTAATTTTTTTTATAAAGACTGAAGATCTAGACAATGGATTTTTTAAAGATTATAACGAAATGTTTATGATAAAGTTTAAGCAAATATCGAATGACAAAACTAACTTTAGACCAGTATCTTTTAAACAGTCAGGTTTTTAATTAAAAAAAATTCCAGACAGTTTTAAACAAAGCTTCCCGAAAATATATTTTGAACTCTCTCACAGATTTTTTTCTTCATTTATTTAAATGTTTTAAGTCAAGGTTAATGAATAATAAACATTAAATATATTGTATTATATTTTCTAATGATTCAAATGGTCCACTGTGACTAACTTAATTAACATATTTGCGACTTTTGTGTTTTTTTTTCAAAGTCTTATATAAATACGGATTTAATTTGGAATAAATTATTTTCTTCAAAGGTAATAAATTTACTCCAAAACTGGTTTCATTGCCAAATAACACGAAACAATAAGAGATTCTAATTGAAAACCACTTTACATATAAAGCAAAACGTTCATAACTAAAAATCTTTTTTAAATATTCATGTGTCATATTGTGCTGTTTAAGTCACGATTATGGAGATTTTTTACACTGTTATTTGGATTGCATGTTTTTTTTCACAAATTCATTGGCATTTTGTTTAAAAATTTGCAAGCAATTGACTTTAAATATTGATTTAAATAATCTGTGTTAGTATATTTTTAATCTACTGTGAGAATGTTTTATATATATTTTTTATTAAAAAAAAGCTTTAAAACACTCTCACATGAGATCAGTGAATGTATGGAATGCAGATTTGTAGGTTTAAAGATTTAAGTTTTTTATTTATTTAATTTTTTAAATTATGAAGTAATTAACAAAATCTTGCAGACGTGTTTAAAATCATACACGATAGTTTTCTTTCATATATGATATATGAGAATCTATATAATATAATATTAAAAAAAACTAAAAAAAAAGATTTCTATTGTCAGAGTTAGTTTTCTAAAATCATGCGATTGATTAATTTTTAACCTTTAACTATATTGTCCGATGAAAAGTAAATAATACTCTATACTCACTACAAAACTGATGAAAATTTCGCAATGATACCTAAGGTTAGGTTAACTTGGAAGGTAGCTAGAAGGAAAAAATGAAGTATTCAGCTCACTTGGGTAAAATAAAAATTATTCCTTTGTGCTACCTCTGAATAGCAAGAAAAAAAGTGAGAAGCCTTAAGGAGAGAGAGGTTGAAAGAAAAAGATTTGAAGTAGAGTAGATTAGCATGATTTAAGGCGCCACAAGTTTTTGAGCCTCACCTCTGATAACTTGGACAGAATCAAACTCGTGAATATCGCAAAAGAGAAACTGAGAACATCGCTGCTCTACCCCATATTATTGAGGAAAACCCTCGTGTTTCCATTTTTCGTCGATCTAGAATTGAGGAAAACTCTCGTGTTTCCATTTTTGGCCGATCTAGAATTGAGCGTTCCACGTTGGTAGTTCAGTTAACACAAGAACTCCCGCCTACCAACCATCAACAACGTCCTTTTGGTCCTGGAAATGCACCAAATTTCATAGAAAATCAATTTGAATGATAAGAGAGAGACTGCGTTAACAAGCAAAATTTAAAACTTAAAAACTCTACATCAAACGTGTGACTGTTTGGTGCGGTTTTCGGCATGCCGGGGACCTTACATTAAAGAAAAAAGACTGGAATAACTATTGCCTTGAATGGATTGGGCTATCAAACAAGGAATAATGATTTGTTTATGGCCAGTATTAAGACTTTTTTTCAACAAAAAAAAATCATACTGTCACACAAAAACTATCGAGAATTATTGATCGTGAATTTCATGGAAAATAATTTTGAATAAGGTGTATTTCACATTGGACACTACGTTAACAAGCCAAATTGTCGAATAGAGGCTAGAAAGGTCAAAAACCTGCTGTTGAAAAAACTCTCCATCCACAACGAGCGACTCTTTGATACGGGTTTTGGCATGGCAGGGTCATTAAACTTTACTTTTTCAAAAGTCAGGCTGGTGCAACTATTGCGTTGAATGGAACTGTTTATTTTGATGTCATATTGTTATACAAACAGTTTCAGGACACTATTGTGAATTATTAAATGTGCAAACAGCAAAAAAAATATTTAATTTTCTTAATTTTTTTTAAATTTTCTCTACAACCTTTTTACTATTGGTACTATTCATTGAAAAAATATTTAAGAAATGTTAAAAAAATACATTCAAAATTAAGGCCCTAACTGCATCTGTTTAAGTTACGTCACCAAAGTGAATTAGACTATGAATTGCGAGTTTATCTTTATTCCCACAAAAACATTACTGTAAAAAAGGCCAAGTTCCCATTTAAAACTTTCGACCATCAAAAAAACAGAGAGATTAAAGTTTTAAACAAGTTCCTATTGGCTACAATCCTAATACGTATGGTAATCTTCTATGCATTTTATTTTGTCATCGTCATCGGGTGTCATCTCCTTTCAGATTTTTTTTATTATTTCTTTTTAAACTCTCACAACTAATGATTTTTTTCATTATTTTAATTTAAAATCTTTAATCATCTTACGCCACTATCGCCAAGAGCTTTTGATTACTCAACCTAAAAATTTTTACATCATTAATTATAAAGTTCGCCTAAGGTGAATAAGTATTTTCACTATTAAAACGAAGCGAAAAAATTAACACAGCCATAAAAAATTTTACAACTTAAATAATATAATTTTTTAACAGTTTGGCAAAAAAAAAGATACATATATACTCATTTGTGAGTCAGAACATTTTAACTCTCAACACTACTAAACCTGACACACTACACTACTTCACCCTAACTGTACACTTGCCACTGTTTTTACACTATACGTTCTATTGCAGAGAATACTGCAGATAATTAAACTTTTCTAACATAAAATTGAACCAATTCCAACAATATGCACTCAAAAGTTAAATATATTGAAGATTAAGTTATATAAAACATTATTGCATGTGTTATAAATGCTCAGTTATGCAATGATATTATATTTTTCACTGAACTTACTAAAATATAAAATATTGTGATATACATGATACACAACGGTTTTCCAATAAGAGGTTTAATTTTCAAATTAAAAAAAACAGATGTTTATTTATTGTAAAGTGGAGGATATGCCATTCTATACTAGACTAATTCACAATCTTGTGCAAATGGTCTTGCATCGTTGCATGTGCAAAATGGTGTAGTATATTAATACTCACAACTAATAATTGTTAAGTGGTGAGTATTAATATACTATACTATTTTGCACATGCAACGATGCAAGACCATTTGCACAAGATTGTGAATTGGGCCACTGTTTTTCATGACTATAGTAATAACCGCCACTGTTACGTTTGTAGGACCATTATGTTTTCATGATATTTTCCATCAATAATACAAACATTTGCGGCTGTATGTCCTCGAAAGAAAAAAATCTAAAGGTGTTAAATCAAGATATCGGTGCGCAAATAAAATCGTCAATTCGCCAAATATCACAGTCAGGACCCAATCAGGTAGTGAAGGAAGAAAAAAGAGGAAAGCAAGCTTAATTCTTTTATTTTCACTCTTGTTTTTTTTAACTTGCTTCTCCCATCAGCTCAAATTTTCCCACCAGTTTCAGAATTGCTACTCTAGAAGGTGCTTCCTGTTGAAATTTTTACCATTTTTGTAGTAAATTTAAATAAATTTCAATGTCTTGGTGAAGCGTATATCGTTTTATTTATATTAATGGCATAATTTCGCTTCTCATCTGTCAAGTGTGAAAATGAAACGTCAAAGCTAGTGCCTTATATACACACATATCATGCCATAACAACCAAAAAAGCTTATCGACATAATTTTCGAACTTAATTTTTTGCCCAAAATCGATCATTTGCGATCGTAAATAATCGATTTTCGTAAAAAAAAACCACGTCAAAAAATGTTTTGGTTAAGCTTTTTTGGGTGTTATGGCTCGATATGTGCCAAGTTTATAGAATCACATGAGATATAAATTTAAATTTTAATGGGCGAGGCGCCGCCTACTTTTCTAAATGCAACATTGTGTCATCTTGAGAGACTCGTAGGAATCTAATGCACGGTAGGATATATATTATAATATTTAATATTAGAGGACGTGGTCCCTCGCACTTTTTCTAACACAATATTGTATCACTACAACAGCCTACAAAGCGTTCTGCAGTATTCGTCGGAATCAGCTGGATTGAAGTAAAAAGAGTATAAAACAAAATTGTTATGGCACATCCCTGCCCATCTTCCAGATTCAAATTCGGCACAAGTTGTTTGTCAGGAATGGCAATTGTCGGATGTTTTGAAATGTACGAAAAATTAAAAAATACATTTTAGTGGTCATGTCCTCCCAATTTCTTTAAAGTATAGCTAAACATCATCTTAGCCCTCAGACAGAAATATAATTTCAATCGGTTTGCAAATGTCGGAGATACTGAACTAAAATACATAAAAAGCTGCAATCTTATTAAAGTGATTTAAGAATAAGATTGATTACCGAATTACTTTTATCCAGAAATGTTGTAATCTGTATAAAATTGCCAAGGATCTTATTGGAATTGAGTGTCCCGCAAGAAAGTTTGTTAAAAAAAACTTGGTTTAGTTATTTAGTTATTTACCTTAACCTGCCATTAAAAATGTTTGACGATGATATAAAACAATATAATTTCGGCCCATTAAATTTTAAAGCTATTGCCTGATTCAGCAATCACGTTTAAGATTTTAAGGACTAGAGATTTAGCTTTAGCTGGTCTACATTTTACAAACCCACTTCCTTATACTTAATGAACTTGTAGCAATGATTTTTCTTATGATAAATTTACTTCTGATATAAACTTTTTGGTTATGGGTCTTAAACAATTCTAGCGCCGTTGTCTTGATCTCTTAAGTCGCCACAATTGAGTAGGATCAGTAGATAACAAATTTTAGACACTGAATCTTTTTTGGATATGAAAATTTAAATTTGTATCTGAATCTAATTTATAATTTTTTTCGTATACAAGCACAGAGAAAACGTTAAAATAAGCATTATTTTATAATTTAAAAAAAAAAGCATTTGGAGCACTTGTAAGAAGAGTATCAGGTGTTCATGGAAATGTCATAACAAATGATTGTCGATTTTTATATTTTCAGTTATTCAACTTTTAATTTATATAAAATGCATACATGCATACATATACAGATGTATGTATGTAACCATAAAATATGTATATTTTTTGTAAAAATATTAATATATTTATTCAAGTGATTTTGCCTGTATCTTTATATTTGCATTCGTACGTGTAGATAGAATTGACATCACCACTTCGTTTTAAGCGACTTATTTTGCTCGTCATTGTCTGTGTTTTGTGCTAAAATCCGGTGAATTTTTTCAATAAATGACACTTAATTTGTTATCTTTTCAATTTTTATATAAAAACTAATAATTTTCGCTTGTTTTTACACTTGCTGGCAAATAAACACCAACAGCAAGCAAGAAAAAAAATGTTACTCATATGTACAGATAAATTAACAGTTTTTGTTTTAGGTAAAACTTTTTAAATATTAATATCTCCTTTGAACTCCAGTAAATATATTACATTTGTATTCATATGAATTTTGCATTTACATAAAATAAATTGCAGCCAATTTGTTTACAATTCTGTTGTCGCTGTTTGAAATGACACTAATGAATTCAAGGCAATTCCATATAATTTAAATGCATTCATAATATTTTTGTGAGAATTAATTAATACTATTATTATTATTAATTTTTATTTTTTATTTTTTTCCAAAACATTAATATTTTAATGAGATTTTTAGTTTGATATAGCGAGCAAAGTTCGTTTGGTTCAATGTAAGCAACTATTTTTTTAATGAAAATAATTTTCCATCATGGAGAGAATCGCTGTCAGTTAGTAAATAAATAACTTTCAATCAGTATAGTTTTGCAATAAATACAAATTTTAACAAAAACTAAAAAAGGCTTATTTACAAAAAAAAATCTTTCTCCAAAAAAAAATTAAAAATTCTTTTTTTCAAAAATAGTTTAAATAAAATATAAAAGTGTCAAGAGTATATACATTTGAATAAATATTCCCCCTTATTGTGAGTGGCGTCGTCGACGTCACATCAAGACGACAGTAAATACTGTCACTTGTCTACTCTTTATCGGCAACAACTGGCTTTTATTCACAATCTCTTACTAATCTCTAAGGCTTTCTAAATTAATGGAGCATGTTAATATTAGTCAATTGTTATCGACAAAGAGTAGATATGTCACAATTTTTACTGTCGTCTTGATGTGACGTCGACGAAGCCATTCACAATAAGGGGGATTATTTATTCAAATTTATATACTCTTGACACTTTTATATTTTATTTAAACTATTTTTGAAAAAAAAATTTTCAATTTTTTTTTTTTGGAGAAAGATTTTTTTTGCCCGACATAGCGTATCTGTGGCTTTTTTATTATATGTCAAATATTCTGAATTTGGAGACACCATATTGTTCAGCCAATTGTCTGACCGATTTTCCACAATCAATTGTTTTCGCGTTCTTTTCTTCTTTCTGATACACAAATGTATATTGCGCCTAGCGGTAAAATAACGAAATACTATTTATTACATACCATGAATCAAGAAACCAAGATTGCGCAGGTCCGTTATTATATTTTGTGACTTTGACGTAGATGTAGAATTTTGTTGTAATCAAAGTACATACATATGTACATACATTTGTTTGTGGAATGTGCTCTCTCTCTCTCTCTCTCTCTCTCTCTCTCACATACTATATACAACAAACACTCGTGAGTATTCTATATTGACGTAGACGCGCAGTATAACATTTTTTGTACGGCTGAAGGCCCAACTATAATATTAATAAGCTGGCTTAAGCTAATGTCAGAATTGAACGATAAGTCTGTCAAATGCTTAAACAATTCAGATGTGACTTTTAGGTGGCCACAATGTACTTATAGTATGTTTACACGATACGTGCTTCGCTCTCTATTCATGCTTCACACCCCAATCATGACCGAATCAACTTGCTTCGCCATACAAAATTATGAGAGCGAATCAAGTAGATTCAATATGAATGAACTGTATATGTACATACGTATGTACAAATGTATACATTGCATGCTCCTGCATGCAACATGGCTTCCAAAAACAAAACCAAAACACGGAGCAAACAAAATTTACTGTATATATAACGGGTGTTTTTTTAGAGGTATGGAACTTCGAATTGAAATAAAACACAAGAAAATCGTTTTAATGTCCATCAATTTGGCTTTATTGGAAGGATAATTTTATGCCATTAATGTTTAAATATGATTTCGGGCATGTGGCCGCCGCGGCTGGCTCGAATAAAGCCAATTCTACAGGTCCAATTTTCAACCACTTTTTCGAGCATATGGGGCCGTATGTTGGCAATAACGTCACGAATGTTGGCTTCCAAGTCATCTAACGTTTCTGGTTTGTTGGCGTAGACGAGCGACTCCACATATCCCCAAAGAAAATAATCCAATGGTGTCAAATCACACGTCTTGGTGGCCAATTGACAGGTCCATTCCGCGAAATTATGCGCTCATCGAATGTTTCCTTCAATAAATCGATTGTGACGTGCGCTGTGTGGCATGTAGCGCCGTCCATCCACATTCATGCCATCCAATTCGGGAACAAAATAGCCGGTTATCATGGCTCTATACCGGTCTCCATTAACGGTAACTGACTCTCCAGCATTATTTCGGAAGAAGTATGGCCCAATGACTCCACCAGCCCATAGAGCACACCAAACAGTCAGTTTTTATGGATGTAATGGCGTCTCAAGGGTCTCATGTGGATTCTCTTCACTCCAAATGCGGCAATTTTGCTTGTTGACGTAGCCATTCAACCAAAAATGAGCCTCATCACTGAACAAAATTTTGCGATGAAAATCAGCATCGAGATCAATCTCATTTTCGGCCCATACACCAAAATCACGACGCATTGCATGGTCTCGCGGCTTTAATTCTTGCACAAGCTGGATCTTGTAAGGTCGCAAGCCAAGATCTTTGCGCAAAATCTTCCATAAAGTTGCTGGACAAAGCTCCAATTGCTGTGCACGGTGGCGAATCGATTCATTCGGGTCCTCTTCAACACTTTGCTCTACAGCGGCAATTGTTTCTTCGGTGCGCACTGTTCGACGTCTCTGCGGATGCGTATTATCACATAGAGTAAACGTAGTGCGAAAACGATCCATGGTTAACCGAATTAATTGCTCTGATGGACGATTATGTCGACCATAAAATGGACGGAGCTTGCGGTAAACTTCGCGAACTGAACCATTATTTTCGAAATAAATTTGCACGATTTGCAAGCGTTGTTCTTTTGTCAACCTGTTCATGATGAAATGGCAAACCAAACTAAATATTAATCACTTGACAGCTGACAAAATGGCCGCCAGTTAAAAAAGTGATGCCAACTTAAAGTTCTATACCTCAATAAGAAACACCCATTATACATACATAAGTACATATTAAATGCCTGCCTTCAAAGAAAAAACGAGCAACTAAAACTATCCAATAACGAAGTGTATAACTTATCAATTGACTTTTGCCTCAATTGTTTTATTCAAACTTACATAGCTTAACGTGAGTTGAATTGTAATAAAAAAATTTATTTTTTGCACTATCTCAGTAACGTTTTTGCCATTTAGCAAAATTTTGAATTGTGTAAACTTTTAATTGCATTTTTTTATTTTTGCTGTGCATTTAAACAAAATATCACTTTAGTAATAAAATAAATTTGATACACTTTTTTTTTATAAATGATAAAGCAAACTTGGAAACTGTAAAATATGTATAATATCTGCAATGTGCTAAATCTGCAAATAAGTTGTGAAAAAAAAGTACAGTAATTTTAAGGTAAAGTTCAAACAATATTTGCTTACCCCAAGCCATTTGATAGAAATATGTTTGAGAAGTATTCCATGAAAAATGGAAGTCTGAACGGTTTCACTAACGTTAATTATTTAAACACTTTTGCGATGACACAGTGAGATTATGTTCTCATCTAAAATAATTCATATATGTACATTTTTTTTTAACAAAAAAAAAGTAACACTTAGGCAATTAATGCCTACTAATATTACTAGGTGTTATCTTCTTTCGGAAAGGCATAGTGATAGAAGACAGGTGGTGAAGGAAGAGATAGAAGAAAGCTTCATTCTTTTTACAACTCTGCTTTTTGCAAGCTTTTTTGTAATAATGCGGTATTGCAGCGCCTTCTGGTGTGAAATGAGGTGTATTCAATTTTGAAGCTGTGTTTAGTAGCCATTTTATTAGTTATTTTACTTCGCCGATGATTCTGTAACACAATACCGACAATACTGTCGGATACAGGGATTGAACCCAGGATCTTCGGTTTTGTAGTCAACGCTGAATAGATTATATTTTTTCGAAAAGCTGTTCATTTTTTGAGAACAACAAGTAAACTTTTTAATTTAATTTTACTACGTGGATGTAAGTAACTATTGTTTGTGAGATAAAAAAAAATTCTTTTGTCAGTTCAAGTGAGTAGTGATCTGAATATCTGAACATAATAAAACACTATGTAAGCGAAGAAGAGAAAATGTTGAGTTTAAAGCCTCAAGGATTAAAAAGGATTAACGAAGAATGGCTATTCGGGGGCATTACATCCCTCCCCCTCAAAGAATTGCTTTCCCCCCATCATTAAACACTCAAATATGCAAATATTTTTAAAGTGCTTAACATTCGTTTAAGTTAGTCTTTTGCTTACATTTTTTTATCACTGTTGTTAAGCGATTTTTTCCTTTTATGTGTGCCTTTTGAATTGTTTTCACAATGTTTTATAAAGGTATAGTTTACATTATTCTCTCTTTTTTTTTTGCATTTTTGTTCTATATTTAATGTTTTTTGTTTGTTTCATGAACTGATTTTTCAAAATGTTGTAAAATTGTGGGAGATTTATGTGAACATTTAATAAACAACAATGTAATAGATATGCGCAAATGTTTATTTTTATTAAAAAAATAAAATGTGGGCTCGTTTAAATCAAAATAAAAACACAATGTTGTTTTGCTTGTTTGTTGTTGTGGAAAATGGTATAAGTTACATTTGAAATAAATCACAAAATACACAAAGAGGTAAATAGAATTTTTTGTTAAAAATATATACATATGTACATATGTATATAAAATATAAATTGATTTATTTTATTAAAATGTACATATACGTACATATGTATATGCTTCAAATGTCAGGCTTTTTATGATTACTTTTTATTAAAAAAACTTGACACTTATTGCACTGTTAAAACTTGGTTTTAAAGGCTCCTGAATAAAAGAAAAGTATATTGGCCTTTATGCAAAAAAAACTTAAAAAAATTGTTCTCTCTTTGAGACTTGAAGCACAGCCAAACTGTAAAAAAAAATTAAAAAATTTTGCCAATATTTTGAATTCATATACCACAATGTCGAGCATATAAAGAAAAGTAACGTGACAATATGTGAATCCAGACAATGCGTTCGTTCTCTTTATTGCACTGAAAATATCCAAATGCAACATTGGAAAATATTTCATATAAGCAGAAAGAATACATAAACACAATGGTCACGAATGCACTTCACATAATGGCAGAGCGACATATACAGCATGTTGATGACAATATTACGCAAAAAACAAGGGTGACCAGAGAAAAAATGTGCAAAGTTTTGAGGATCTTTTTAAAATCTTGCATTTGAAAAGTGGGCAAAATACGCCCCTTGTATATTTATACACTTCTTTCTATACATGCGTTTGTTAAGAAGCTTTGTATGCATTATGGACTCTTTATGACGGGTTCAAACACATTGAAATTTAATGTATTACTCAACAGATTCGCAAAAAAACTTCGCATGTATGTACTACTTTTGTTATAATCTTATATGGGGATTTAGGATATTTTATACACTTCTGGCAAATTAATTAAAAAACATTTTAGACTCTTAGAATGGAAATTAATATACACATTTATGTATGTTACGTTCTTTCTGAAGTGAATGGTAGAGTGAAATATAAGATTAAGCCTAACAGGTTTCAAAAGTCTCTATTAGTGTGCGTTTTATTAGTTTGTATAACATACTTGCAGCGCCTCTAGCGTTAAGTAGGTATACTACTTTAAGATGAGTAGGCGTTTTGCTTCGCCGACTATTCATTGCTACAAATATCGACTGTCCAAAGAAGTCGAAGGCAATTCGATTTGCAGGCAAGGTAATGGAATCTGTTAATTTTTAATAACTACCTTCAAAGAGGAAAACCAATCTACGGTGGAGAGTATAACGCCGAAGTTGTCGAAAGAGAAATTGTGGTTTCATATTCGGATGAGTTGCTATTTCCAAATTGGAACAAAAAGCTTGGTGGTAAAATATTTATTTAACAATGAAGAGGTAGAGCTTATAAACAGGGTATTAAATCTGAATGAGGTTTTGGCTAGGGTATCAAGCTAAAAAAAAGCTTATGATGAGATATATTTTTTTACAAATTTGCTGAGTTTTTTTTTTTGCTAACTCGGCTAGTTTGGGTATCGACTTCGTATTTCAATAAAGAATGACACTATAGCCGACAATCAGAATTTCTTGCTTGCCAGAAAGCAGAAAATTAGGTTAGGTTAGGTAAGGTAAGGTTAGATTAGGTTAGGTTGAAGAGAGGAGCCATTACGCTCATGTTAAGGACAAACACATATGTAAGCCATGTGATTCAAAAACGATCCACACATTTATAAGAAGTCAGTATCATTTACGCAGTACCTTAAACGTTTCCAGTCTATGCCCATATGCCTATGCACCGGCAAATGCCATGACTCACTATCCTACACTATTACGCGATCCACGAAAAAATACAACCCCGATCGGATGAAATGTTATTGTCTTTTGAAAATTTCCATAAACTCCATCATACCAGGCTTGTATTTTCTCAAAAATCGCAACACTGTGTATGGTAGTGAATCACGGCCTTAAGTTGTGATTCCCAAAATAATGGGATTTCGGTTAGGCGAAAGCTGAACAATGACAGATAGAGTGCTCCATTGTCTCGGTGTCCTGCATGCATGGCTAGGTTAGGTTAGCAGGCTGTTGCCAAGGAAGGGTGAAATTTAGAGTCCAGTTGACTTGGATCCAGTACAATGATCCCTTTGTGTGGCCTGTGAGTTCAGAACGTGATAGGGAAGGGATGGTAATAGAGGAGATAGGTGGTGAAGGAAGAGATGGAGGAAAGCTTCATTATTTTACAACTCTGCTTTTGCACGTTTTTCTTAATAATATAGTGCTGCAGTGCCTCTGGTGTCAATGAGGCGTATTCGATTTTGAAGCTGTATTTAGTAGCCATTTTATTGATTATTTTACTTAGACGATGATTCTGCTATGCAATACTGCAATCCGGTACAAATGCCGGGGTTATTTATTTTAAACAGCCCCTTGTTTTGGCTTCTTCCCGGTCACTATAAAATAGTACTTATCTATCGGAAGTTACATCTGTTTGTTTTTTACCCGTTTTACTGCCTTATTCATAAAAAATATTTCAGGTTTAATAAACGCTTATTTGACATATTTCTTTGGAAAATTTGTCAAATAAACCTGTAATAAACCTAAAACATTTTTTATGAATTAGACCGTTAGTCGGTAACGCAATGCAAGTAAATTTTGCTTGGGAACCATAACTGACCCTTTTAATTTTCGCACTTAAATTTTCTTCCTGCTAAAAAAAAACCCCAATAGAAAAAATATATCTTCATACATGAAATACTGAAGTATATTTATTTGACATAATGTCTTTATTTAATTTTAAAAAATTGGCTTGTTTTTATGGTTAAGCAATTATCTATATGCATTTCGTTCCGGCTTGTGGAACTTGTCAGTAGACTTCAACCAAAAAAATTTTTGAATTCAGTTAACAAACTCCGTATGTTTATAATTAGTAAGACTCTTAATACTATATATATTGAGAATCACAATACAAACATAATAAGTTTGAAAACCGCAAAGAAAAATCTTTACAAAACAATCATCTTTATTCAACTGTGCATCTATTTTATTTTCCACCGCCTTTTTACCATTAGCTGCCACATTGGGCAACAATAAAAGTATTTAAAAAGCAAAAAGAAAAATAATATATGTAATACTGAAGTGTATTTATTTGACATAATGTCTTTATTTAATTTCAAAAATTTTTTTGGGTTAAAGTCTACTGACGAGTTCCACAAGAGGGAACGAAATGCATATAGAGAATTGCTTAACCATAAAAACAAGCCAATTTTTTAAAAAAATATATCTTTATATATTTCTTGGTCACCCTATTCTTAAAAATTCCAATACAACAGCAAAAACAAAACCCCAAACACAAGTGTGCACTTGAATTCAAAAAGCCTTCATATATTTATGTCTAAATGTGTGTTTGTGTGTGCGTTTTATTTCAAATTTTTCAATCTTGGGGGTATTAGATTTCAGCATCATTGTTTAAACTGGTAAACTTAGGCCCAAGAAGAAAAAAAACTAAAAAATATCTCTGCATTATTTGTGCATATGCACGTATCAATTGAAAGCACCCAATGGAGTTTTCATTTCAGTTTTTCCTCATTTCAAACTTTGGTACTGCACTTGAATTATTCTGTACAGCATTGGCGTTGTTGGTCATGTACATTGTCAATATCTGTGCATGTTATTTGTTGCTGTCAGTTGGCAGTAAAGAAAAACGTTTGTTGCTGTCTACGAAAACAATGTCGTTCGGTCGACTGGTTGGTTGCTCGTTTGGCTTATTTGTTTTAGAGTTGCAAACTTATTTTTTTCTCTATTGGATTTTGGTAACACTTGAATTTTCTATCTGAAAGATGTAAGTGTGTTTTCAAATATTTGGCCTTAGATATTTGCTATGTTGCAGTTATCATATCTTAAGCAATATTTATACTTCTTCCTTTTGGCTTTTTTCCTATTTGTCTATATCTAGCAGATTTATAAGTCGTCTGTTTTCCCTTATGGCCATTTGCAAAATTTTAGTTCTTATTTTTTGCCCATTTGCTTTTTGACATTTCCTAATGTTCAATATTGTGTACAGCAAGTATTATTTTGTTTCTGTTTTATTTGGGCTGTGCTGTTTTTGTTACTCTCGATGTCTGCTGGCCATGACAGGTTGTTGTTATTCGATTAAAGAATTTTTGTTACTTTGGAATTTTTGTTTTAACGTTTTATTTTTTATTTCACCTTTTTATTATTCTGAGATTGAGATAAATTTGAAACAACTTAAGTGCTTCGAAGTTGGTGTGTAAAGTCTTAAAAAACCTGTTGACAACATAATTTTTTTTTTCGTTTTTTCAATTAACGTTGAACAAGTGTTAAAGTAAATGAAATTGTTGTTATATTTAAGAGTTAAAAAATAAATATTATAAACTTCTCAAATATATGTTTGAAATTTATGTAAGAATATTTATGAAGAAACTTACCTTATTGTATAATCCATGAATTTAATTTCCGGAAATAGAGAGAATCTGAAAAAAATACAAAAACATGAATATGTAAGTTTCTTTGATTATTGCAAGAATGTTGTATAACTAGTAAAATTTCTTGACTTTTCACATTTAAAATATAAGAGTTTTTGCATAAAATGTAATAACATCGAACACTAACACAAAATCTTTAGAGGAAAATTTTCTGACCTCTCCTGAACATTGGACAAATGTAGCACTGGCTAATTCCTGATAAGACCTGTTGCATTTCAAGTGCGAGTTGACTGGCACTACCAGGAATTTTTCGGGATTTGATTCCGCTTATATAACTATCTTTAATACTCGTGAATTAACTTCACTGAGTACGCTAACCACTTTAACAAAAGCTTGAGCCATTATGGATACAATACGCAGTGACTGTATTAAATCACGCAAGCATCCATAAATATGCGAAATTTCATCATAGGCAACCAAAAATACCATATCACATTTAAATCACACATTTATCCATAAACATATGGATAATTATCGCTATCTTCGGCCATTAATAACGAGCAAATTGTTTATTTTATTATTTGTGGTTATTGTCACAATAATAGAATGCCAGCTGATATAGTGTTGCCACTATTACAGGATGCACGATAGTTTGTCTTGTTTGCCAGTCTGTGTCACCTGAACAGCGCTGCCACTAGCACTGAATTACTAAAGGGTGACCACTTATTATTATTTTGTTGATCAACTCGTAATTCAGCTGTTAGAAAGGTGGAGAAGGAAATACAAACATCCCTTTTTTTTACAGCTGAATTGCGAGTTGATCAACAAAAGTTGAAGTGTGTGAACCGGGACTAAGTAATACGATAAGGAAGTTACCAGTGCCTGACCTTTTGAATTTCCCGCTTCTTAACTGAAAGGACAATACTGTTTCTATCGCTAGGCAACTGTTATTAAGCTTAGGTTAGGAAGGGCGTTGCTGCAACACACCACCACTCGTATACCCAGTTGGGTCCATTGTGATTCGCTTCAGCTGTCATGTAACTAATATTACAATTTTAACAAACTGCGTTGCTTAGTTTGTGTTTCACAGCCATTGCTAGCAGACTACAGCGTGATTTGAGAAGAAAATGAAAAAAGGTAATTTCCTGTACTCATTAAGCATTATTTGTTGTAGAAAAACCATTACTCAAACCTGGGCTACTATGGGGATCTTAACCATCAAGATCAATGATAAAAAGTGGTCTATTGAATTTCGTTGTGGCATGGAAGATGCCAAATGTTCTGGACGCTCAGTTGAGACCTCTACTCCCGAAAAAAACTAAAAAAAATTCACGATCAAATTGAAAGAAATTGTTCAAGCCACAGACATCTCTGGCTCCTTCGTTTTAATTTTAAAAGTTTATTAGGCTATGAAAAAGCTTTTTGCAAAATCGGTGCCGCGTTTGGTCATAATCTACCACAATCGAAATATTGTAACGTTCCACAAAAAGCTTAGAACTCAAAGGGCACTATGTTAAAAAATTAAATGATTTTTTTAATACATTTTGTAGCAGAATCACCGGCGAAGTAAGATAATGGCAGCTTTAAATATGTAGTGCGCCTCATTGATATTGAATGAATGAATTTTAAATTAAATACGGAAAACAAGACACTGCGACCAATGGAGATCTATTTTATACCTTGCCAGGTCTTCCTGAGGAATTTTAAGATCACAATTGGTTCTAGTGGTGACAGTTCCTAAACCTCCAAACCATGTTTAACATAGAGTCTACATCTGATGAACTTATATCATGATGAATATCAAATTTATATCATGATATCATCACATATTGACTCAATATTACGGCCGCATTATGATATATGTAATCATCAGAGCTCACGCCCTGATAAATTCATTCAAATGTCATTTTATGTGTTACAATTATCTTTTAAAAAAGGCGGCACAACAAATATTTGTGACCAAAAAATTACACAACACGAAAATTATATATTTGTTGCAACTATTTTTCAAACATTTGTTCTAATCATCATGATATAAAATCATCAACGTCTACACTAGTGATGAGCGATAGCGCGATTTTTTAATAATGTTGCTCCTTGTGAACGTGATTTCTAAATCGATGTTCTTTTAAACTGTGACTGTGATCACAGTTTAGCAGTATTTTGTTTGTAGCAGTTCTGTTATTTTGAGAAAGTCCAATAAGAAGAGCAGCAATGAAATTAAACAGTGACTGTGATCAGCTCTTCTGCTTTAAAAGTACTTATTAGTATTGGTGTTTTGATAAATACTAATAAGAAGAGCTGCAAGAACAAGCAATTAGCAATCAACCCCGTTCAAATATTAAGAATAAATACAAAAAATATATGAGGCAGAGAGACAATAAAAGCTGAAGGTATAAAAAAAAATTAATGTGGTGGCTTTATTTATTGTAAAGTAAGCGTGCAAGAACAATCACAGTTTATATGAAAGAACTATATTTTCAAAACCTGTTACTTGATAAATTCAGTCACAGTTGTGATTTGTGATTTTTCAATCGCTGTGAAAAAGTAGCAGGTTTCTAAATATCGCTCAACTCTAGTCTACACCCTTGTGTTGATATGTATTAGTGAAAAAATGACATTTGCTCTGCCGATGTTATATTACGAGTTGTGATATAAAATCATCAGTAGTGCGATTCACTAACTTTTTTTAACGATAATTGCGTCGTTAAAATAATTACAACGAAAATATATCGAATTTACTATTCAGTAAAATTTTTAACAATATTCGCTGTAGCTTAATGTCAGCTGTGTCGTTATTTAAGCGACAATAATTTATGTGCTGTTAATTATATTGACAAAAATCAACAGAAAATATCAGCTGCGTATTATCGTTAAAAAGAAGTTACGGAATCACGCAATCGTTATTGCAAGCGACAAAATGTATCGACAAAAATTACGATTGTCGGATTGTTAAAAGTTACTGAATCGCACTACAGGTGTGGGTTAACTCCCTGTGTATGCCGTTTGGTTGCAGTACCTGGAGTACAACGCAATCTATACGAAGGGAATTGCAATCCTTCTGCAATCAGTGCCTGAAACAAATTCTGCTAATTTTCTTTCCAAATTGGATAAAAAATGAACAACTCCTCTTGATGGCTAATTGTAAAAACAATTAAAAACAATATATGTAGGCACAAAAAGACTTGGAAAGGTCACATTTTAAGGAAGCCACATGAAGAAATCGCAAGGCTTGCACTGGACTGGAACCCATAGGGCCATAGAAATACTGGAAGGTCCCACAAAAAATGAATAAGAATGATGAAAAATAAATGCAAAGCTCGTTATTCCGCAAAAAGAAAATATACATATAATATACACTGCCCGAAAAAGAAAAGCATATAAACAGAATGAAGCCTTCCTCTATCTCTTCATTCACCTCCTGACCTCACTTTCACTACCCCTTTAATGAAGAAGATAACACCTAGTAATAGTAATAGGCATGCATTGTCTGAGTGTCACTTTTTACTTAGTCAGGTTAAGAACCTAGTCTCCTCAATATACCCAATAAGCACTCAAAAAATTAAAATTAAAGCACTTAAAATTGAACTGGAAACAAAGTTGAATTCAAGCATTTTATTCAAGTAATTTTGAAAATATTTTTA
Source organism: Tachina grossa (assembly GCA_949987645.1). Lineage (NCBI taxonomy): Eukaryota > Metazoa > Arthropoda > Insecta > Diptera > Tachinidae > Tachina > Tachina grossa. Next base: position 153,270,785 of record OX465276.1, read on the forward strand.
AATAAAAAATCAAACAACATACATATATGCTCAAACCTTGTCAAATACGTAATTTATTTATTATTAAAACTGAAATTGTGGTGAATATATTAAAAAGAAATAAATAAAAGCGAATTTGGAAAAAAAAGGTGAGTAAAACGTGAAAACAATAGTGAAGGCAGATGTGCAGAAAATAATTATTAGAAAACAAAGGAATTGCATTTTGCTTGAAATACACTTGAATTCAATTGTAATACAAGGTTGCATTACAGTATAATTCAAGGCTTGAATTGAACTGTAATACAATTGTAATACATTTCACTGGAGAATGCTATTGAAATAAAGTGTAAATCAAGCATAATTCAACCCTTTACAATTGAATATGTGGCTTGAATAACACTTGTTTTACACTTGATTTCCAGCAAAATTGCTTATTGGGTACTTCTTATGTCTTTCTAGTCTGAATTCCTAAAATATTCCATATCTGGTATGTTTTCCAAATGACAGATTTGTCTTCTAATTTTACTGTCTGAGTGTTACTTCTGTTACAAAGAAAAATATAACTGTTCATTTCCGTAATAAATCTGTAAAAAGCTAGTAAAAATATATTATTTAATACTTCTATAAAACAGAATAGAACAACACTTAAATTAAAATCAAAATTCCTTCAATAAGACCTAGGAAAAGCCCTGCTCTCTTCTCTTTCTTTACTCAAGAAAAAGAAAATTAAATTATTTAAATAATTTCCCTCTTGACTTGTATTTACTCACAAATTTTACAAAGTTTGGTGCAATACTTACCAATAAGCATACACAAAAGTATTATTAAATTTTTATTGTTTCGAAGCTTAGAGTAGAAAATCTAATAAAAATTCTTGCTACTACTGCATACTTATTTTATTTGTTTTCTTAACATAAAAAAATCTAATGTTAGACAATTTATTCTTTGCCTGGGCAAGTTGGGGAACATTTAGGTATGCGAGTACAGGCGGCGCTTGGACAAAAACATTCGTAGCAACAATTTAGCAAGCAAATCTTTTGGTTTCATATGCATACTTTGCCTTAAACCACAACTACATAAAGAAAACCTAGAGAAAATTAATATTTACTTAAGGTAGATTTATGAGTTTTTTTTGTTTTTATTTTTATTTCTTTGTTTTTTATTTCTTGTGATGTTTCACTAGGTATGAGTCATTTTGTTATTACACAAGACATGGCAGCAAGAATTGTTATAACTATTTCTTTCATTTGTTGCTTGGTTTGTTATTACTTTCTTTAGTTGTTCTAAGTGGAAAAAAAAAGTTGAGAAAAGCTTAATGGAAGAGAGAAAGTAAACTGACTTGAAATGAATTGTTATTTTGGGTGAATAAATGTTCGAAAAAAGTCTGACAGGGGCAAAAAAAAATAGGTAAACTAGAAACAATTTTTCATGGTTTTTTTTTGTCATACAATAGTTTCCAAGAAAATTTAGAAATTGAGAAAAATAGGGCCAAAATAGTTGACGTTTTAGGCATAATGAAAAAGTTTCTTTTTTTATAAAGATTTAAGTAAGGTAAAGGTTTCTCTTCTGATATGCGGTACTTTTATGTGAAGCTTTTAAGTATCATGGTGAATTTAAAAACATAAAAAACACATTCATCACAGCAGGCTACCGACTACAAAATGTCAATGATAGAATACACATGTTTATATGCAAGCAATTCTTTTGAAGACAGTAAGGCAACAGGGCGGCAGGTTGTTGTCTATGCTGATTTTGTCGTTTTAGTCCAATTAAAATAATTTCTATTTCTTTGGCTACAATCAGAAAATTCAGTGTTGTCAGTATAATACAAAATGTTTAATGAATGATATTGTACAATTATTTCATATTATTTAACAGAAACAATATCCAAAAATTGATGTAAAGCATAAATTGATTAATTTTTATACATTTACGTCTTGTAAGTATATTTCGAAAGAGTAATTTAATTTTTAAGAATGCGAAATATTTGAAGGTGGCAATACTGAACTATGTATGGTGCAGATGGTGCTGCTGCCGTCTCCAAAATAATTAAGTAGCTGGCTACGAGGCGACAAATGCTGCTAGCGGCATTTGAAGTCGTGTGTTCGTGTAGCCTGCTGTTTTGAATGTGTTTAATGCATATGTTTGAATTAACCATTGTAACGTATAAACCTCATTTTTACTACATTAAGCCTAGCGCAATAATAAAAATTGTAATAAGATTAGTTTACATACAACGGACATAATTACGAGTATCGTACGAATATTTTGTACTGGATTAAAAAAAAATTGACATGATCTTTAGTCTAATACAAAATCGTCGAAGTCGAAGTCGAATACTATTGATATGGTAAAAATCAATCGCTGTTTTGCAACCAACAAAATATAGTTGAGGTAACCATGCCAAGAGTCTTTGCAGTTCCTCTAACCTCACCTTAAAAATATATCACTGAAGCCTTAATTAATTATAAAAACTACCGCAGAAAATTTCTTTCTTTCCAGCTTTTTCACCACTCTAGTTCTTCTGTGGCTTTTTTTTACAAACATTTTGCGTGAGTTGACCATTTTTTCCTAAAAAAAAATACTTTTCTTAATATTAAAACATTTTAAATTTTATTTATTACTTTTAAACTAAATTGTGCAAGATATCGCAAAAAATTTATCACAATTGATGAGACCAACAAAAGACAAAACAAAACGCCCATAATTTTACTTAATATAATAAAAATAAATTTACAAAATATTCGTATATGCTACATACAATAAACGAAGAAAAATTGCTATAAAATATAAGAACATTTAATTATTTTTTTTCTATTAACAGCAACCAATTCAAATGCAAAAAAAACAGCAACTTGTTTCAAGCTTTTTTTTCAAGTTCAGTTCACTCATGAGACAATTACGGCCCACAGCAATATCATAAAAGATACTGAGGCGAGTAATACAAAATATCGCCACTAAATGAAACGGGGATGACACATGTTAATTTTGTGAATTTTTTTTCAACAAAAGACCATGAGAAATCAATAAAAGTAACATGCAACATATAATAAAATTTATACGTTTTTCTTAGAAGTCTGAAAAAGAAAACTTGTTGTACGATGACTTGTTAATTTTTTTCTTTTCAAGAGTTGATGAAAATTTATTGATAATTTTTGGTTAAATATATAATTAAATTTTCTTTTTCATTACTTTATTTATTTTTTGAAGGCCAATGAATTTAACGTACTGAAAAACGCCGCATTATGTATTAGCAACAAAAAATATCTTCTGATATTTTAGCAAAATTAGTATGCCCAGATTAGATTAGGTTAACAGGTCACCGAAAAAAGCAGTAAACATATAGCTCACTACGGTTATAAATATTATCTTTCCGGAAAGTGATAAGGGGTAATGGGGATGCACTAAGAGGAAGATAGAAGAACATAAGTGAACTGGCCTTCCATATAAGCAAAGGTATTAGTCAAGGCTGGTTATTCACTATCCTACATAATTGTTCGATTTTTGAGAAAATACAACCCTGATCTAATGGAGTTTACGAAAAATTTCAAAAGACCATAACAAATCAGGGTTGCATTTTCTTAAAAGTTGGGCGACAGTATAGTTAGTATAGTGAGCATATAGGCTCAGTTAGCCGACTGTACTGTAACATAACTGCAACTGTAGGAAACATCTGATCGATATTGTTATTTAAAAAGTAATGAAAATAGTTATAGAGATGTAACCAGAATGTAAGAATCTGTACATTACTTTTCACATAACAATATCGATTAGCTATTTCCTACCATTGAAGTTACATTCCATTACAGTCGGCTAACTGAGCCTTCAGCCTTTATAAATATGAACACGAGAATAGAGAACAGTGATGTGCCCTCCTCGCTAAGGAAGAGTCATGCTGCACAACCATTTTCAGACCGTAATGAAGGAGCATAAAGGTGGAAGTACATACCACGCGTTACGCGGCAACGCTTTTTTGGCTTGTTAAACGTTTAACGCTATACAAATGGAAAGTTATACAACACGCTTTTGAGTTTTTTTTGTTGTAAAATTTAAAGCCTTTGCCGGCTATTTTTTGCATTTTCGTGTTATTTTTCTTTAAATATTTAATGCATTTTTTATCCATTGTTTAATACAAAAATTAATTTCTTATCATTTTTGTGTATGTTAGCTTAAGAATCTGGTAACACTAGCTGTCATTTTGTATACAACGCATGAAAGTTGAAGAATGTTCAACTTTTTGCGAGATACGCGCGTCGCGAACTTCTCTATGTAACTTGCCTTATGAAAACACACTATTTCAACTTTTTTGACAGCCGCATGTATCGCATTAGCGCATTGAACGCGAGTTATGTACTTCCACCTTAAGTTTCTCAGGTTTATATTCGATAGCTCAGAAGGTATTTACAATATCTCCTGCATGAGGAGCGAAGGTGGTGATTTTGTAAAACAGGACAGAGACAGCGAAGGTATATTATAGACATCTTTCCTTCTCATCTATGCACCTTTTTCATTTTATGAATGGTTGGTTCGTTGGCTGGTTTGCGTGTCTGCTTATTACCTACAATCAATTAAGTAGAATTGTGAGATTCTTTTTAGATAAATGCCACTCTACTCGTCCGACTCCTAATCTAAGGTCTGAATTCAATGTAAGGTCCAGTGATCCGAAGTACTAGATCTGCCACTTGAACTGAGGTACCGCTTCAGATCCCCTATATCAATCTGTGATACCTCCGGTAGGTCGTCGTCTAGCGTATTTTCCTAGAAACTTGTATAGCGTAGTGTGCAATGTCTGACACTCGCAAAGAAGTTCAGAAATTGCATCTTTTTTGTCCTGTTCTAGACAGCTGCCACCCAATATATTATAGGCAAGACATGTATGCCTGTCAAGCGCAAGATTCTCTTCCCAATTTTGCTTACTATTTGTTCTGAGAATTTCTGGCGGAAGCATATTCTTTGCGACGCTATACGCACCCAACCTGTTCCTTCTATATTCTGTTTTTTTAATATATTGTTTGAGGATATTATTTTTAATGGTGCCAAACATTAGAGGCACGAACCAAGGTAAAAGTCGTGTCGGTCTTACGACAGAGTCTGGACAGCATATCCTTACGCTGGTTATCGCCAAAAAACGTACATTTTCCTCCAATAATTTCTTTCTGACAGTATACTAACTCTCTTATGGCCAGAATATGAGAATGATATACACTCCCACACTACCTGAGAAAACTCCAAACATAACACGGCAGATAATTTTTGATTCGTCAGTGTAGACTTTGGTGTTATAAAAATTTATTATTTCCTCCTCTTTTCATTGCCCTCTGGATGGGAGAAGGACCCTGAAGGTTCTATCAAAGTTCGTTTTTTTTTACAATAAAATAGTATAATGACTGTTTTTCCAGCTGTCTAGATGAAGAGGAAGAGAAAACTGCCTTTTTCCTGCTTCGCAACATCACTATCTTCGCTCTTTATGCAGCCTGTATTGTAGATGCCTTTCGGAACTATTTAAGACAAACCTGAGAAACTTATACTCCATTCATTACAGGCTGAAAATGCTTATGCTACACGACTATGGCTGAAGGAGTTAGTGCGTCAACCAGCCCAAGCTCGAGTTCAAGACCCTGACACGACAAAGTAACATCAACATGATAGATTTTTCTGATATGCGTTAGTGTTTATGATACCCTTCTTCGTCGGCATTTGTAACAATTAATCATCGGCAAAGTTAAATAACTAATAAAATGGCTACGTCGCTTAGAATAATACGCTCACTTCACATCAGAAGCGCTGCAACGATGCTATAAAAATTAACAAATACGCACAATAGTAGAGTTGTAAAAATTAAAATAAATAATTCAGCTTCTCTTCTCTCTAGCAATCTGTTACTTCACAACGTGTACTTTCACTATACCTTTTCTACTCTCAGGTAGCACAAGGAGACCTGCTATTTGGACCCAAGTCAGGAAGAAGCTTGCTTTCTCTTCTTCTCAGTACTGGAGGTAGCTGACATAAGATATTTGCGTGTTCGTACGTTCTTGGTCTCTGGCTTGTGGCTGTGGCTAACCTGAGTAGGTCTAAATGAATAATGCCCGGCAAAGCAGTCACGGCTTTTGACTTGCATGTAAACAGCCCATAATTCTAATAAAATTGGATGTTTGAATTATGTACCAATAAATATAGGGAAGCTCCAGTCTTTAGGCATCAATTCCGAAAGCACATTGACTTGTGATTATAGCCACGAGATATCTTATTTGCATACGCGAAAACAATAGGAGTTGCAGTGTTTTTCTTAGTATGGAGAGGCTACAGTTTTCTTGCATAGCGAATGTTACTGGATCCACAGGTTGCGGATAGTAGAAAGCTAACGTACTATGCGAACTAAAGAATCTTATATACATATATGTATGTATGCAGTTTTCTTGCAATAGAGCACATGGGCTCGTTTTGCTATCAATTTTCCTCTAAACTTTATAAGTATCTATTCAATAGATTTCTATCAGGATGAGAGAGGAGTGTCGCAAATGGTGTCAATGTTAAAATTTTGCATCATTCATAGAGGTGAAATATTGTCTCTTTTTTATCCCGTTCTTATCAGCTGCGACAGAAAATATTGTGTGCAAGACATAGAATACTAGCATGTCTACCTATCGCTAAGTGCATCGTCAATACAGCATCAGCCGTGAAGTTTCTTTTGATTTCTGTTTACTATCTGTTCTGAGCGTTTATCGGAGAAGTGCGGCCATGTTTTCTTCGCTACTCTAGACTTTCACAGCCTATTATATCTGAAAGTGGGATGTGAGAATATTGTTCTTGATAGTGCCGAAGGGCACTGTGATTTACACTGCAATAGCGGTGTCCATAGTGGATCCAGCTCTGGCCATCTATGTGCTGGGTGCCAGATAAGGATAATCTCAGACTGATGACTTCATTCGGATGACACCCTTTACATTCGCTAACTAGGATTGAGTATGTTTCGTATGGTATCAGCGTAAGTGCTGCCGACCCGATTTTGTCACGTGTGATTCTTTTCCACGGCATTCTGTCTGCTTCCCTTATGACAAGCATTTCAACCTGAAATATACTAGCGTAATTAGGCAGACGGTGACAGCTGCACGCCAAGAAAAGTTAAAAAAAAGCTGCAGACGCAACGCCGCAGATCATTCTTGATTCGTTGGTGGAGATCTGGAACGTAAATATTCCCTACTTCACCACTTTTCCTTCTTTTATTTCAATTTATTAATTTTTTAATTTAAGCACTTTTTTGCCTTAAAAACTCTGCTGCAACTAAAAATTTAACAACTGAAATTAACAGCTGTTACTTGTAAGTTGCCATTCGTAATAACATTTTGACCACTAAAGTTGAGTTGCCATCCATAATCAAGCCATTAGGCATTTTGGATATTATTAGGCTATCTTCCTTTTTCATATGAACACACATACATACCTATCGTTCCCCATTAATGTAGTGACAAAAATTAAGCGGAGGAAAAACTTGCTTATACGAACTCTTAAGCCGTTAGTTAAATGCAAATTTGTATAAAAAATTAAAATAAAATAAGTAGCATGTAACTAAAGAGCAAAAGTGATAAAGAGCTAGAGGGACACCAGCGGATTGCTAGTGTTGTCACCTAAAGCAAACAACTGCAGCAAGCAACAAAACATCAGCTTACAAGTATACACGAATGAACTTTGCATATGTAAGTACGAAAACAAACAAACATTTTCATGAATGAGTATTTGATTAACCTCGCTTTTTATGCAAGCAGTATAGTTAGTGTACATACGTTAGTATTGTCTGTTTGACAGTTGCCTGCGTGTGTATAAGTGTGAGTGTGTGTGTGTGTGCTTATAACACAAACAAATGGCACAGAAATGTATTAAATAACTAATGTACACTTAAGTGGTGCTAATTATGGGGTTTTCGTTTTGTTTGTCGCTGGTTATTTTGTTGATTTTCTTTTAAATATTTCTCTTTATGAGATGTTCTTTTCTTTCTTTTTATGCAAAATAGTTTTTCTTTCTTTCTTAAAAATGATAAAAGTATTAGAATAAATAGACAGATAGTTATTACAACGCATTCGTTTAATATATTATTCGTTTAGATATAGAACAAGTCAATAGAGATTTAGCTAGAAATAGTTTGTATATATATGTACATAAATAATAGAAACTATTGACACAACATTATGGTTTCTTCTTCTGGATTGTTGTTGTCATTGTGGGGGTTTCTGTATCACGAGTATGTACATATCTTATTTATTTATTGTAACCCACATTCAATAAAAGAAATTAAATACATACATATGTTATAAATCTCTGTTTATTGATTATTGATTGATTGTATGTTTAAGTTTTGGTATTTGATATTTCTTCCTCATTTTATCTGAACGAAAAATTATGGAAGTCACGTCAGAGGCAGACTACAGAAATAGAACTTCATATACATACAGGGTGGGCCAAAAGAAACCAAGGGGTGTAAAAGTTTAATAACTTTTTTGTTTATTAATTTTTTTTATTTTTTCTTTCAGATTATATAGAGAACACTTGGAGAATTTATAATGGAGAGGTTCACAACTGAACAGAGAACCAGAACAATAGAATTTTATTATTTAAACCAGAGATGAAAATTTGATTATGAGTGATGAAGCTCATTTTCATTTGAATGGCTTTGTTAATAAGCAGAACTGTAGGTTCTAGGATTCTCAAAATCCAAGAACCATTCATCAACGCCAATTGCACCCCATCAGGTGTACAGTATGGTGTGGGATCACATCTGAAAATGTCATTGGGCCCTACTTCTTCGAGAATGAAGATGGAAGTGCTGTAACCGTAAATGGAGAGCGGTATCGGTTTATGATGAAAATTTTTTACGTCCTGCTCTTGAAAACAGACCTGGTATGTGGTTTCAGCAGGACGGAGCCACTGCCCATACTGCCCGAGACACAATGGCACTTTTAAGGCAAATTTTTGGAGAGCGAATAATTTCTCGAAATTCCGAAATTATTTGGCCAGCGCGATCGCCAGATTTGACAGCACCCGACTATTTTCTTTGGGGTTTTTTGAAGGAGCGAGTGTATGTGAACAAGCCAGAGACAATCCTTGAACTCAAGCCAAACATTGTTGCAGAAATTCGAAAGATGTTATGGAAAATGCTCTAAAAAGAGCCCATCAGTGCGAAGCTGAAAACGGTGGTCATTTAAGAGACATCATTTTTCATACTTAGTGTAAAAAAATTTCCATTTTGTATATTATATAATCTGAAAGAAAAAATAAAAAAAGTTAATAAACAAAAAAGTTATTAAACTTTTACACCCCTTGGTTTCTTTTGGCCCACCCTGTACATATGTAAGCATATTCCTTTGTATATTCGTTGCTCTTCAAAAATTGCTTACTATTAACAACCTCTTTGTATTCTATAAGGTCCAGAAAATGGCAAAAAGATGCCAAAGACAGTCAACAACGAAAATACGATATTGTGTATGTGACGTCCACTAAAACAGTCTACTCTGTATTTTGAAATGACAGAAATTAATTTGGAATATGTATGTTTTCGATATGAAGGTTCGATAGCATTTGCTTTTTTTTTTCGAATTACAGAGCAAAACCTCAGGGTTATCCGTTTAATGGTTTCAAGACCGACGGTCTGGCAAGGCTGTCAGCTGTTAGACATATTTACTAATATGGATGGCTTAACCGAAGAACACGTAAATATTACGGGGTGATTATCGTCATAGTCGACCTGCAAGAAATTGACAATATTACAAGGACATTTTAAGAGATTGTGCCTCATTTTTGTAAGGAATGTGAGATATTTTCGATTCGAAAAAAAATTAAATTTTTTGATATTTTGTACCAGTTTATTTAAATTTTTATGTTAACAACCATGTGTTAAGTGGGACAACTAATATAATTATTTAATTTTTCTCTATGCGAAAGCTTCTAACAAGTTACAGAAACGAGAAACTGGAAGCGTTAAACAGGCCTGGCATCGTTGCAAAATTTGACGGATAATCCGAAGAACCGCCAATTCAGCTAATCGACTTTTTTGGAGTGCTTTTTTTAAGAAAGGGAAGTAACACTCAGGCAATGAATTCCCACTACTATTACTAGGAGTTAATTTCTTTGGAAAAAGGATAGTGATAGAGAAGACAGGTGGTGTAGGAAGATATAGAGGAAAGCTTCGTTCTTTTACAACTCTGCTTTTTGCACGTATTTAACAATGTAGTGTTGCAGCACCTCTGGTATTAAGTGAGGCGTATTAAATTTTTTTAAAGCATTGGTTAGTAGCCATTTTATCGGTTATTTTATTTCGCCGATGATTCTGCTACACACCGAAGGAGGGCGCCCTGATGTTATATTACGATTAGTATCTGCTCAAGTCGATATAGTTAAAAGAGCAGTGACTATGCCTTCATAACTTGAACTTTCGTACAACAACTGATACAATTGGACACTAATCCACATCCGAAAAATGCGTGGCGTTATTTAATAACTGTTGAACACCGAGCTCGAAACCAGGACCTTTGGTTTTGTAGTCAACGTGCTAATTACTTCAGCCCACACTACCCTCAAAGCGAAAGGCAATTGAATACTACGAACTGGATGGATGATTTGTGGTTTCAACAAGACCGTGCAACGAGCCACACAATACGACCGATGATGTAATGCATAGGAAGATTCCAGAACACGTAATCTCACGTTTCAACGACGTCAACTGTGTACTAAGATCATGGGATTTGACGCCGTTTCTTATTTAACACTCGTCAAGTTATCGCAGAGATGCTGCGCAATATGTATGGAAAAGTTTTCGGAAACTACCTCAAGAGGACGGACTGTTGCAACCAATATAGGAGTTAGTTAATTATATGACACTGTATTTTGCATGTAATGGCAAAATCCAAGCGTTATAATGAAATGAAAGTTTTATTGAAATCATAGCTTTATGTGTATTTTATTTTACTTTACTTTTGAAACCGAAAAATGAATATGGAGGTTATGGTTATCTCTTCAATAAGCCCGTTTATTTCTATGCAAAGAAATCTTCATATTCTAAAGAGACGTGATGATAAATAATACGAGAGACAGAGAGGGAGAAAAAAATTAGAAATTTTGAAGTCAGCTGTAGCTGTAGCTGCTACCAGATGTTTTGATCAACCAGAAAATTAATTTGCATTGAATATTTTATTCAGGATCAAGTTGAACTCTCTTCCGTTTAATATAAATATCATTCATAGCAGCAACGTAAATGCGTTTTTGTTGTTAAGAGAGTTAACATCAATCAAGCAATGAATGCTTCCTACTACTATCTTCTTATAGGAAATTGATATTGATAGAGAAAACAGCTGGTATAGCAAGAAGAGAAAAAATTCATTCTGTTAAGGCAATGTTGCAGCTCCTTACTCCGCACTTAAGAAATTATTACGATGACGCGACCCGATGTTCTTCAACTCAGAGCTGCTTAACGACTGTCCTCTGATGTTTATGAGTCGTTTTTTCGAATCTGTGTTTAGTAGAAATTTTTATTGATTATTCGCCGATGATTCTGCTACACAATGCCGAAGGAGGAATCCAAAAAATTTTACTCCTGTTTTCCTATATAACTGATAAATATTTAATAACAATTTCTAAATGCTGAATAAGTTTATTATATATTAAGCATTTTTTTGTGTTTCATATTAATTCATATAAATATTTGTGTGCCCAATATGCAAAAAAAAAAAACTTTTCGATTCTTTGTATAAATATTTAATTTTTTGCGTTCTATATATTTGCTGCTCCATATACACATAACTGACATGTGTTTATTTTACGTGCTATTTTCATCGAAAGTAAAATATTTTTATGTGATTTTATTTTCAAATAAACTACCGCATACAATCACTATCAGATATCAGCAATAACAAAATAAAAAATGTCAGATGAATACAAACAACACACGTCCGTATACACAAACAAGAACCCATATAAAAAGTTTTTCTATGTAAAAGAAAAAAAACTTGTTTTTGTTTGAAAACTTATTTTCATCTTTTCTATTAAAAAGTTCAATACAAACATTATACGAAATTGAATATTATTTTAAATTACTGAAAGCAACAGTGTATATGTCTATGAATAAAAGCTTGAAAAAGAGAATTAATACAAAAATGTAAAAGCTTTTCAAATGTTTAAAATAATAACACAAAAACTAAAAAATGTGCGCCATAAATTTGGTCATGCTAGAAAGGGGGTATATCTGTGGCAAAAAGGAAAAAGTGCTTAAGTCGAGATCAGCTGATCAATTAATGGCACCTGCGTAATCTTTATATTCGAAAGTACCCCTGGTCAAAATCTCAATCAATTTAAGTGATTTTTCAGGACGTTATAGCACTATCGCTCATTTACTCGAACAACGTCATAAATCATATCGATTTTTTTTTAATTTATGACGTTGTTTGTCAAGACCAATAAGAAAAATTTTACAAAGTTTACAATTTCCTTTCTACAAACACTCACTGGGAATTTAATCCATTTGCATCAGCACCTGGCTCAGTTTCCGCTCCAGTTCCTCAGCATAAAGTTATTCCACATAGCCGTGAATGGTTATGCTGCTTATTTAATTTTTTTTATTTAGGCAAAACAGATATTATCTTAGCACTTAAATCTTATTGGCAAGGGAAATATAAAATATTTATTAAATTTCTGTCACTGAACTCTTGCGTTAGTGCATAATAAAATGTAGACATTAAACAGCTGACCGACAATTTTCTCTCTCTCCAAAATTTGCTTATATCCCTGCTATATAGAATAGGAGGATTTTTTTCCCGAAAAAAAATGCTAGAAGAGAAAAACTCTCCGGTAAAATTCATAACACGGCTGATTGTTATTATCACCCATATTGCGTATGTCGAGTCGAATATTCGTCTGCGAGAATTTTGTACTAGATTAAAGGAAATGTTTTCTTAAATATGTAACAAAATTCTTGTAGACGAATATTCGACTCGACATACGCAATACGGGTGATTATCTATTAGAATTTTTGCTATTTGCAAAAAGAGTTTTTTAAAATTAAATAGTTATTAAAATTTATTTTATTAATTTTTTAATTTTAGTATCTTCCCAGCTGTTCTTCAGAAAAACATCGATCGGATCCGAAGGCATAAAGACCATTAAGCTGCTTGTCGTAATTAAGATAACTAGAACGAATAGTGGATATAATAGTATTGAAAGAGAAGATATCCAAAAATGTAATGAAATTTAACTTCTACCGCAAGGTATACATCGCATGGAAAGATCGTCTGAGAAGCATCTCTGAAGTTGACCAAGGGTTAGTCGCAGGGATAGATCGTATACTTGGAAATAAGTGGAGAAACTGCGAGGTAATTGATTCAGGCAGAGCACCCCAAAGGGAGGCATTTTATCTCCCTTACTATTGGTAATCACCATAGATAGTCAACCCAGGATTTTAACTGAGAAGCATTCAAAGCCGTCTGTTACGCAAATGACGTGGCGATACTAATAAGAGGTTATTATACTAGAATGTTAGTTTCCAGAGCAAGAGGCTCTCAAAAGATCCCAACAAAAAAAAAACTGAAATAGTTCAAATGGAATGCCACGCCTTCTTAATCCTTATAAGAAGTTAATTCCTATTTAATACTTAGATAAATCCCACTAAATTTTTCATATTGGAGTGATTAAAATTAACATTCAAAAAGCTTTAAAATCAGAGAACGTCTTCGAATCAGAGAATATGGATTCGTTCGAATCATTAATTTTAATGATGATCAATTTATATATTAGTTCCCAAACAAACACATGACATGCTAACTTAAAAATCCTAAATCGAACCAGTCAACCATAAGTTCAACCCATTATGCAACTCCATTTTTACCATGGTTTTTTGCTGGGATCATACAACTAAGCCATAAAAAGAAGACTAAATTTTTACCCGCGTTTCTGCGGCTTTCGAGAAATTTTTGCATCCTAAAAAATTAAATAATTATGACTTCTGACACTTTGTATTTTACTGCCCGGTCTTTCAAGGTAGAACGACACAAATAACTACATGTGTAAAATATTTAGGGGCCATACTTTATTGGAGACTATTTGGGAAAGACCATATAGAGAATAGAATAAGAAAACCTTGAAGTGTGTTGGCCTTTAGCAGAAGAGCGATTGGTTCGAAATGGATTATTACCCCGAAGATGCTGACACACTGGCTTTACACAAGCCAAATCTTACATACGCATCGGTAATGTAGTCGAAATCATTAGAGAAGGTGGTAAATATAAAACATATTCTCAGAAATATATACAAACATCGCTGCATTGTTATCTGTAGCGGTATAATAACCACATAACCAAAAGCGATGGAGAATATTTTATCGACATTGCCAATCGATATACAGATTAAATTTGAGGCAGCTTTGCCTGCTGTCAGGCAGGTATAATGGATGGGAATAGAACATATAACCAAGGGATAGTAGAAATGTGTGACCGAATCCCAACTAGTTATTTATTCACTAACTGCATAATATTAATCAACGAAGCGGGGAATAGTTCAGCAACCGATATTTATACGGTTGGTTTGAAAATGGTGACCAAAATGAAAGTGGGCTCTATAAAAAGAGTCGAAACGTGAGGAAATTATTTCGCCTACGGAATCCTAACACAGGTTTTCAGACAGAGATCATGGCCGTAAAGGAATGCATTCAAGGGTTAAAAGAAAATGATAACTAAGTGCCAGGGAGATTAGCTCATACACATACAGATCTGCAGACAATATGGATTTCACATCCCACTGCAGAACATTGGATCTTTTAAGAGACTCAAACCCGAGCTCAAACAAGCCCACGAACACAAGATCGTTGATGATGACGGTGTGGCAGCGTGTTGTTCCCTTCTGAAGTTCATATCGCTTTATTGGGGTTATCCACATATGTATGTGCGCATAATTTTTTCATTCCAACTTTAATCGAATCAACAACTGGTTGCTAGATTTTTTTTTGACATTTTGCTAAATTAACACTGTAACTGACGCACTATTAATGGAATTTCCAACTAATAAAGCTGTTTTAAATATGAATTGAATATAATTTTACATATATACACATGTATATATCGGCATTCATATGCATGTCTATTATTAATGTCGTTCTACTTTTGTCTCTAGTAATATGAAACGCCATCAAGGCATGAGAAATGTTTTTTTTATGGAAAATCTTTTCATTTGTTTAGAAGAAAAGCCAGCCACAAAATTATGAATATGTTCCCATAAATCATTTCATTTTACATTGATTGAAGCTTAAGCATAAAAATTGTGTATAGCTCATAATATAGGGGCCAGTAATATTGTAAGTAGTCTAAGTAACTATATGTCAATAATATGTTGAGTGGTTAAAAAACATTGGTTTCTTAATTTTAAAGGAGCAAGTAAATTAGTTTATGCATTTTACGTAACTGGTAGTTTATTGTTGTTAGTTGGACTTAACACACTTTGAAAATAAGCAGCTCTTATATACATATGTATGTTTAAAACATATAATGGGGATTATATTTTCTAACTATGTAAATACTTACAAAATAAATATATCGTAGGCTAATCCAACTAGTTTCAATTATCAAGTTTTAAAGTTCATGGAAATTTTCGTTGGAGTTTCTGCTAACTTGATATGATTGGTTTGACTTAGTACACTTTGAAAATAAACAGCTCAAGAATGTGTATAGTAAGTAATATAATAACAACTGATTTTTTTTGCTATGCTTATACACACAGAAAAAATCTCGTATATAAATCTAAGAAGTTTCATAGGAATTTTTTTAGGTTAATCTAACCAATTGGGATTTGTTAGTTTATTTTTAGTTTCAAGTGCTGCTATGAATTAGTCGAACTAAGTACTCTTATAGTAAAAAAAAACAACCACCAAAGAACCAGCATTTGGAAAACTGTCACTCCAGATTTCTTTAGGATGTGTGAGGATGAAGAGGAATTAGAAACCGCTGAACGTATTATCTGCCATTGACCGAAGCTATAAAGTCATAGGCTTAGATAGCTGTGAAGGCGTTTGCATGAGAGCATTAGAGATATCGCAGTGAAAACTAGAGGATATCAGGGGCTTCATCGTGGACTCAGTGGCTCAGTGGCTCAATGACAGGTATTAAGCGTTATTCTGTATGCAATTTGAGGGGTTAAATTTTTATTAACAGAAGAGAATCAGAATGGACACTGGGTCTCCAAATAGAGGTGTATTGCTGCACCACTCTTCCCAACCTAACTTAACCTAACCAAAATATATCGTTACGTTAAATCGCGTAGGATAATGTTGCATTTCAAATAACCTTTTTTCCAATAACCATATCTGGGACCAAAAATTATAAGTTTTTGCAACTACTTTATTTTAATTTGAAGCAATAAAACTTACTATTTTCTTGCTTAACAGAAAGACAAAGTCAAAAATTCAAACTAATATTAACCTTTCTTAATTGAAATTAGTTGTTAACTTTATTTTAAATAAAAGTATATTTTGTGCTTTAGATGAACAAACTACCCAGCAATAAATTCTGATTTGGAAGCACTAGTAACTGAGGGAAGCAATGTATTGCTTGCTTGATAACAAGAACTTCGAAAAATTATGCAGAAAGCACAAACGTAGAGCGGGTTATATAACAAAGTGGAAAAAAATTGCAAGCTAGTAACTTCTGTAAAGCACTTTGGTAAGGCAAAAACTTCATGGCTTTCTCGAACAAACAAATAGCTTATTCATTTTCAACAGCAAGTGATTGTCTAACATTGTTTCCCTTACTAAAACGCTTCTGGGAGTTAGTAATTTTTGCTAGGTATATATGTATGTGGTAAATCTAAACAATTTGAAATGTTAAATTACTTTTAATGTAAATAAGTCTTGCCATTCTATTCAGTACTAAAAATATAATTTACTATTTTCTTAGTTTGCCTAATAGACGTACTTAAGCTAACCGATTTCAATTGTTGATTTTACTATGAATTACAGTTAATCCAACTGAAAAAATTATATTTTAGGCAGTTTTTACTATGGCAATAGTCCACTTCATTTCATTTATTTTATTTCTCTCTCTCTCTATCTCCCTATCCCTATCTCTCCCTTTTATATAGAAACCAAACTTTTAAATTATAAGTCTTATTGTGGCTTTAGCATCCAAGAAGTAGGATTGAAGAAAAAATATGAATTTCGTGCCATACATAAGGTAAATTAGATAATGAATAAAATAATGTTTAATACAAAAAAGTTTAAAATTAAAATATGATTTAAGTTTCAGGATTCCAAAGCAATAAAATTAAACACTTCCTTGGGTGGTATAATACTAAGAAGGTGATGAAAAATTTTAATTAAACAAAACTGCAGTAGCTTTGTTCCGTTGGGGATTATTAGATGCAACTTATGGATGTATTAAGATGGACAATGGATACTGCTCTTTATAATTTGCTGTCCTTCAAAGATTGTTTTCAAAAATTTAATTGATTTACCTATAAGCTTATTTTTGTTTACAGTAATTTTACCATAGAATTGGTACTTTAACAAATTATTGAATAAAACTTCGATTTAACTATATTACATTTGATAATTTAAACAATAATTTCACAGACTGTTAAAATTTTGATGATCGAAATGGTTTACAATTACCTATCTACATATATTTTTTTTCTGTGTACTGTATCAATTTATTAAAGAAACTTCTGTGCACATGCATGAGGGTTCAAATGCATGTAAACGAGTAGTATGTCTGTTAGTTTGCTTATTTAAAAAGTTGTGTGTGTGTACATTGTGTGTGTGTACATTGTGTGCACATAATAATATAATATGCATTGATTACAGTTTAAAAAGTTTTATATGTTGATTTAACCCAAATAATTTTTGAGCCATATAAAAATATATTGAATAAGACCTATAAACAATTGACAAACATATAACACAACAGCAACAAAACAATAATAAAGAAAATTGAAATGAAAATTCGAGCTGGAGCAGAAAATTTTTTCGTAAAACTACTCACTAAATACGATTATATCAAAAAATAAAATGAAATTAAAGCAAAATGAAATGATAAGAATGTAAATGTAAACAAATTTTGTTTAAGCTTCAGAAAAAATTGAAATCAAGAGTCAGGCATTCATTTGGTTGCATCAACTCTTATTTACCTCAAGTAGAGAATAATGAATACTTGATAGAAAAATATTTTTAGTTTTAGAAAAATTTTACAACTCAAAGAGGTGAACATATGTGTATGAACATTTTAAATGACGTCAAAATATAAGGAGGTTCGCAGTTAGTATCTATTTTTTATGATTTTTTTTTAAGTAACCAAACTCTTCCATCCCTACGAGTAACCTGATAACTTAATCTAACCTAAACTGCGTCATTTATTAAGCGATTTGCAATTCTATACTTGTATTTAAGAGGGTAAATACAGCTGCAGTTTCGTCCTGTTGCAAAATAAAGTAACTGGACTTACGCCTAATAATATAACCTCGCCGCTTACAATAATATAATCTCGGCTTTGTAAAAGTTGAGACAAGAAGGAAGCTCTCGATTAGGCTCGAATTTCATAATTTTTTAATTTTTTAGGTAACAAAACTCCTTAATTTATTAACCGATTTGTTTCCCAATTCTTGTGCTTCTGAGGGCATAGCTGTTGCTTGATTGTGTTGTCAAAAAAGTGGCCGGAGTTATGTTCAATATAAAATTTAATGTAATGTAATTACATTTACATTTACCCTATGGACTCTTATGAAACTTTTTATAAATACCTTGGCCCTCCTTTAGCACCAACTCAGGTTTGCCAAAGCGGTATATCACGCACATTAAACTAAACCATACTTCAGGTATTTCTACTAACCCATTGTTACCCTGAACTTTGTACAATAATACAATTTGTGATTTAAATAAGTGGGCGCGATTATACTCATTACAATGTTATTTTATATTTACTGTGTTTCTGTTTACCTAGTTTCTATCGAAGTTTGCATTTGAACATTTGAGGCTTTTATAAGAGAACAACCTCGAAAATTAAATTTAGTATTTTTTATAAATTTTTACGCAACAGATTCCTTTGAAATTTCGCACACTCCTAAGGTTTTTTTTTGGTGGAGTTACGCCCAGTATAATGTTAAAAATAGATTATTATGAAACTTCGCAGACCATGAATCTTTGAAATATTTTTGTCAACTTTTTGATCTGATGCGTTTCAATACTCCTCTTATTGACAAATAAAATAAAGTCCCTTATTATGTTATTATGATAAACTTGCGATATTTCTTGGGTCCTGCACAGCAAATCGAGGATTTTCCTCCATAATTGAAACCTTTTGAATTGATAAAAATAGTCTACAATTTGTATCTGAATGGCTTAAAATAAAAAAAATTCACACTAAAATCGTTCCTCAATAAAATTTTAAATGCTCATAATATCGAGCCTTATTTTAAATTTTATCGTATGCGACATGACGTGTAATCGAAATAATACTTTTTTTTATTGAAAATAGAATTTTATGGGCCTACCCATAGTTTAAAACCATCAAAATGCCAAAACTGTTGATAACTTTTAAGATACAGACTGTAAAAATTTATCGAAAGCGACAATTTACCTATTTAAATTATATATTTGAATATTTTAAAAACACCTTCTCCAAAAAACTTTTGTCACTTACGATTAAATCGAAAATAAGGCTGGCTCTATATGAATTTGAGGTTTAAATTTCGATAACCAGTGATGATCGAAAATCGAATACAAAACTCATAATAAGGGCCAAAGTTTCATCGAAATTATTTTGCGAAAAATTTTGTCACGGTATGTTATATATTATACAAGTTTTTATTGGACAAGGTTTTGTTAATGAAAATTCAATGAAAATTTCCAGATGCATTTTCTTAAGTTTTAAATACGAATATATAAATGTGTCAGTATATTCTCCTTATAACAAGCTATCTTAACTTTTCATTAAACACCTCTTAAATTATTAATATGTATATGTATTCCTCCAAGGAAATATGCCTCTTAAATTATATATTAATATATTCCTCTAAGGAAATATGTCTCATGTCTACTTTCCTTATTAAAATATTTATAGTTGTCTACTTAGTGCGCCTATAATGAAAACATATTTTTTTACAGTTCTTGTTGCCATTCTTTTTTTTTCTCTTTTTAAACACTTGTCAGCATTCATCATTTAACTGCAAGTAAAAACTTTTGCATACACTCCTCACTCACTCATTTACGTACACATTTCATTCATCGTTGTATTTATTCAGGCCTAAAATAAACCTCTAATTAAAAATATGTCAAACAACAAACAAAGCGGTGACTTATAAATAACAACAACTGGAAGTAAAACATCTAACTAACTAACACAACAAGGAAAAAATTATATGAAATATGAAGAAAATAAAAAAAATTTATATTTGCTGCATAAACAAAAACTTAACAACAACAATAAGGAAATGCGAAAAAAAACTTTCAATATCATCAAGAAAACAAACAAGTTGTAGTTGTTGTTGCTATTTTGTTTTATTTTCCATATTAAAATACCAAGAAAAGCACAACAAACTTAAAGGAGAAGAGCAAAATATTAAAAAAAAGAGAAAGAAAAAATTAAAAATAAATGACAAAGTCACTGAGAAAAACTGAAGTAGAGCCGCTGTTGGAAGTTGTGTTGAACAAAAGTGTATAATAATTGTGTGTTTTTTATCGTGCACTAGTACATAAAAGTTAAATAAATTATTTACAAGTTTTCCTGCTTATGCTACTGCTGCTACTTCATATTTTTATGACATGCAAAGACCACAATGACTTCATAATTAAATTGTTGTAATAAAAGATTGTTTTTTTTTTGCTTTCTTTTATTTTTTTCGTTTCCTTCTTTTACACCTTAACTGTTGTTAATAGAAGTTCTTTCTTCAAACTTGCAGTCGAACAAGGAACCTGGTAATGTCCATTATGACTAAAATTAAGCTTGAGCAACAGAGTTTGCAAATCCCAACAAACACAAAGTTAAGCGTCTTGAAATAACATGACAGAGAGCATATATGACATTCCGAAAGCCTTATACAGATTTATCCATTTAGTGGTTTCAAAACTGCTGGTCTGGCAAGGCTGTCAGCTGTTAAATATATGTCATCTGAAGTGTCATTAATTTAGGCTTGATATTTACGAAAATAAATCGTTTCATAACCGAAAGAACGTGTAAAAATAATTAAAACTTACTAAAAAGCATTGGATTAAAAATAGTGGCCACTTATCGAGCATTACCGGGTGATTATGGTCGACATAATCAGTCAGTTGTTGTAAGAAAGTTCAAGTGATGAAGTCATATGTATCTAATGTAACATCAGAAAGCCCTCCTTCACCGGTATTGTGTAACCAAATTAGTGTTGTAAAAGTATTGAGTATTTGAGTACTGAGTACTCAATACCGGCAGTTTTTCCCGGTACTCAATACACAAAAGTAACTACTCAATACTTTCAGGGTTGCATTTTGTAGTATTCAAGTGAAAGTCTTCCTTTAAAATGGATCAGAATTATTCAACTCTGTGAGGTTGATACAAATAAATATGACTCGGAACCTCATGGAGTTAGTGTAACAAATACCAATTCTGTTAGGAATTATTTTGATACGAAAACAGCCACTAAAAAGGTACTAAAAAATGCGTTATTAAACTACTTCAGTCATTAACAAATACTATTGACAAAAAAAGTCACCCTTTAGAATAGTGGAAGGAAGGCACGTGATACAATATAACCAGCAAGTCAGGTCCTCACAAACATGAAAAATATTTTAAATTCTTTCGATGTCGGTAAAATTTTATTTCTACATTTAAACAATGACTAAGTAATAACATCAATTGTGAGAAAACAATGTTTATTAAAAAATATTTAGAAGATAATTTAAGCGATTAATGCACTAGAAGTTTTATGAGTACGTTAAAAAAATTATGTACAAAAACTAAAATTCAAACATATTTATTTTCCTTTGATGTAAATTAATTTAAATATACTTGCATTTAATCTTTGTTTTTCCATATTCCATTGTCAACAAAATAATAATTTTTAACTTCCCATATACATACATATATAAAGTATTGAGTAGTATCGAGTACCCAATTGAAAAAGTAGCAAGTAGTACTGAGTATTCAAAAGTAGCCGCTTTTTACAACACTAAACCAAATCATCGGCGAAGTAAAATAACGAATTAAACGGCTACTAAACACTGATTTTAAAAATTTAATACTCCTCATTGACACCAGAGACGCTGCAACACGGCACTATTATAAAAAAAAACGTGCACAAAACAGTTGTAAAAGATGAAGCTTTTTTTCTCTATCTCTTCCTTCACCACCTGTTTTCACTATCACTATCCCTTTCATAGAGAAGGTGACATGTAGTAATAGTAGTAAGCGTTCATTGTCTGAGTGTTGCTTATGTTTAAATCAAACAGTTTTTCAGTAGTAATTAGTGGTTACGCTCAGTGCCACCAGATTAGGGGATTTGTCCCCAAAATGGGGATTTCACCTGTAATTTGGGGACAGAATTTCGTGGGGAGGGATTTGGGGACTTTTCATTTTGTGCTCTAACCATTTGCATGTGTCAGGAAAATAATCGTGGATGTTGACATATTTTAGTACAGGTAACATTTTAGTTTTTAAAAATCTCTTAGAGTAGTGTGGCAATCATACTTTATAATGAAGATGATATTACAATCATGGTAATACCGCGAACATATACTATATGTACAGAGGCAAAACCGTGGTCGCAGCTACAGAACTAGCTCTTTGTCAATTAACATTTTTTTCTTTTTAGTTAATTTTAATTATTACTCGAACTCCATTTGTTTCTATATTTGTGATTTGAACGGGCTAAAGTTCGTATCGCTTTTTAAGCCAAATTACATATGATAATTATTAATGAACAAATAACACCAAAGTCTGTTGTAAATATTCTGACTAACAACACATAGTTGAACGGAACAGCCAGCCGTTTTCGAAGGCCTCTAAACCTTCATCATCAGCGTTCTTTTGTGTTTGGTGCACTGTGTGTGGTGTCAGTTGATGTAGATTTCTGCTTTATATACTTAGCATTTTATTGCAAATGGAATATGTGAATTGTTTTGATTCATCGTATATATTTCAATTTTGAAAAGAAAAATGACTGTTGAAAGTTTTAATTGTGCAATTGTTCTACGCACGGTTTTTTCTACCTTAGTTATTGTGTCACGCATAAAAAAACTATGTATGTGTGATTCCCAGAATATATGAAAAACTTTGAACTTTTTAAAAATTTGCAATTTAAGCACAATACAAAACATAGATTTGATTCGGTGTATGGAATTTTTAAAAATATACAGATCCAAAAGTGGTATTGAGCGTATATGTAAACCAATGGAATAAAATTGCTTCTATCGACTGGAGGAAACAAACAAAACAAAGTTTTTCTAAAGACATATTTGGCTTTTGAGCAATAGTATATCAGTACGAAGATAATGCCGGAAATTACTTCTTTCGTGAAATTGCAGCTGCTGTGTTTAACTTGTTGATAGTGCCAATAACACAGTACAACATTTTTGAAGTCATTGATTCGGGACTCAATTCTGACAATTTCACGTGAAAGTAGGCCCAAAATGAAGAACTTGTGCATCATTCGAAGTTAGTAACTATCGTATAGGGGTATTTTTCACGTTTTAGGATCTATTGTTTGACATAACTCGAGAACCACTAGTCCGATTTAGCTGAAACAAATTTAGAAAAATTAAGAATTACAATTCCTCCAATCTGTTCTTATACCGTTTTCCTATGTGTGCAACACTTTCGAAGTTAAAAATGAATGTATGAAGGGAAAAAAGTATTTTTTGCCTAAAAAGTTAAATTTTTTTTTTTAATTCATAAAAAATCAAAAATTCAAAAAAGTGTCAAATCTAATTTAAAAAAAGGAACAAACAAAAGGGTATTTGATTTTTATGACTGCGAAGCAATAAACGCTAATAAATGTGCGTGAACAATTAAAAGAAAAAAAAAGGATAGTGGACTGTTTTAATTATTTGGGGTTTTCCGGTGACTACCTGTATGATTTTTTTTACAGAAATTGCACCCTCATTAATTATTTGGAAAGTTTTGTACAATTTGAAACGTACAAGTGGTGAATCAGGTATATAGCCAGGTACCCTTAAAACATGCACCCATTTATAAGTACCTGCCAGTAAAATATTGAAAAACACGTATTATTTATAGTTGATCGATTTTTGTCATTCAGCCAGTGCCGACGAACGCGAACAGTAAAAGTGATTTTTCTCCAGTTTTTTAAAAGTGAATAACAAGAAAACATAAAATATATAAATATGGAAAATAACAAGTGCCCAAAATTGGATAAGGTGGTCAAACTACTACAAGGCATTATAGAAAAGGGCGGCTATCCAAAATACTTCTGCTTCCTTTGTAATTGGAATTCACGATACACAGGGAATCAATATCAACGTAAAGATTGGGAAGCAAGAACTCCCGAACTCAACAAACAATTACAATTACGCAATGAACCTATGATAAAGGTCCTGGATGATAGTTTGTTGCCACCGCTCCACATAAAATTAGGAATAGCTGGGAAATTCGTTGCAGTGGTTGTCAAGTATATTGGGGACGCCTATGACTGTTTAAAATCCATCTTTCCAAAACTCAGTGAAGCTAAAATTAGAAACGGTACGTATCGTTGTCTGTATTTAAATATTGTCATATCTAAATTTGTTCTAAAATTATGCAGTATGAAGATGAAAGCACCGAAGACGAAGATGACACTGAAATTGGTGGACCCATGGGAAAAAACTTGCCCTTGAATATTATGGATTCCTCGGATGACGACGCAAACTCAGACCACGAATATCAACAACCTACGAAGAAAAGCAGATCATCAGAACCACAAGCGTCAAATTCAACGAGAATGGATATTGACAATAATTATAATTATAATTGAAAATGTTTTAAATTTTGTTTTTATGCATAGATTCCATAAATTCCATATGTTCTGTGTAAGAATAGCTGCAATACAAATTGGAATTTTTATTTTAAGTTTTGTGTATATTTATTCATAACATTATTGGAATAAATTTATTCATCGATTTTCTCAAAAAATTTCTCACTTTACTCACAGGTTACGTGGCTTTATGCGAAAGTAATTAGATTTGACACTTTTTTGCATTTTTGATTTTTTATGAATTTAAAAAAAAATTAAATTTTTAGGCAAAAAATACTTTTTTCCCTTCATACATTCATTTTTCACTTCGAAAGTGTTGCGCACATAGGAAAACGGTATAAGAACAGATTAGAGGAATTGCAATTCTTAATTTTGCTAAATTTGTTTCAGCTAAATCGGACTAGTGGTTCTCGAGTTATGTCAAACAAAAGAGCCTAAAACGTGAACAATTCCCCTATACGATAGTTACTAACTTCAAATCGATATAAAAAATATTTTAGCAGGTAAGAAGACAAAACGAATGATGCACAAGTTCTTCATTTTGGGCCTACTTTCACATGAAATTGTGCAGAGAATATTTTCATGCCAAAACCAAATTAAGGAATAATCTGCAATATGAAATGTTAGAATCTTTAATAAGAATAAAATCACATTTAAATATTTATAAGAATTGCTGCCATAAATTTGAGCTTCCTTCCTGAAGAAATTATAAAAAGTTCAAATCGGAAAATATGTACAAGCGAGTTGTAGAGGACGGAGACGAACTTGATGTCTATGAAGTTTTGGATTGGGAAATTATTTAGAATATTTCGATTGCAAGAATGTATGTATGTATGTATGTAATATCTTCATAAATTCGTATTCACCCCTATCGTAAATAAAATGTGAAATTTTTGTTCCCATAGAATTTTCATTCCCCATGAAGGGAAATTTGCAATCTTCAATTTCATGGGAACGTTTGTTCCTGCTATCATTGCGTAGTGAGTGTAAAAAAACGGGAAAAAGACTTGTAAAGCTTCAAAATTAATTGAAAATCAAACAAATTAAGTTTAATAATAAGAGATACACATATTTTGGGTTTCAAATGAAATGTTATATAGTGTAAAGTTGTGTTTTTAATTGTTTTAGGCGTCGTGCAAAATTTTTTTTAGTATACCACAGCCATAAAATTTACGGCATGCAAACTAAAGAGATTCATGTTCAATGAAAAAAAAGGTGTTCCAAGGTATTATTGTTATTAATTGTGGGCATTATTTATTGATCTTGCCCTAAAAATGATAATTTATAAGTTTTAATGTATAATTGCAAGTATTGTATTGAAATTACGCAGTGTATTAATTCAGTTCGCCTTCAAAAATAAAGTGAACAAAACGAAGTAAAAAGTGAAAAAGTCCATGTGAATAATATTATTCACGATAAGGGGAATCAAGAAAGGGAACACATTTCAGAGGAAAAATTATTCACGATTGCAATTTGGGGAACAGGGAAAAAATTTTGAGGGAAGAAGTGTTCACGATAGGGGTGATTATTTTTTTGCTATTATCTTCTTCAGATTGTTTACTTCGACTGACTCCAATCGAATCAAAACAATGGATGGAAAAGTAAATACTAAATTTTAGTATTATTATTAGCTTAAAAGTCTAATTTAATTTTTCTTCTCTTCTTTAGAAACTCACATTAATTAATAAAAATATTTCATTCAATAAAAAGAATTGAAATTACTGAACTTAAGCCTGACTAAAAATTATTTCTGATTAAAAATTCACTATAGTTCAATAAAAAATCTAAAAATGTCTCAATTCATCATGGGCACGTGACAAAAATATGTTCACTTGGCAATCACTGTTCACTTGGCAATCACTAATGTTCGAAAAACCAAAATAAACGGGAGAATGCAACAACAAAGTAACATAATATCGACTACTATAATACTTATATGTATGTACCGACGGTACATCGAATAAGTAAAAATAATTAATGTGATGATCGTAAAAAGATAAGCAAGAATAGTTAAAACATACATAGGTAGAGTAATATAACTTCGTGCTAACCTAAATAGAAAAATGAAAAAATGGAAAAACAGGGGAAATAAATAGTGATACTTACATATGTATTTACCAAAGGTAAATCAATAATTGTACACAACAATCATTTCTCACATTCCGTTTCATTAGAATTTACATTAAATAGCTGATGTTAATAACAATCTCTACCCAAGTAGATAGACAAGGGTGCTGATGAAGTGCGTTGCTGCACAGAAAAATATCGGTATTTCCCCCAGCTTAAAAGTCTAATTTAATTTTTCTTCTCTTCTTTAGAAACTCACATTAATTAATAAAACTATTTCATTCAATAAAAAGAATTGAAATTACTGAACTTAAGCATGAGTAAAAATTATTTCTGATTAAAAATTCACTATAGTTCAATTAAAAATCTAAAAATGACTAAATTTTAGTCTTATATTCTGATCTCAAAAACTAAGGGTCTTATGCAAAAAACTTAATAAAGCTTTGCCAAGCAATGTTAAGTAAAGTTGTATTCTAAAAAAAATTATTGTATAAAAATTCTAAAGTAGGCACCCACGTTTGTTAAGAATACTTTAAGTTGATATTTCCAAAATGTGTGCTTTGTACCTCATATATTTTTGTTAATATAGCACTTACTGATTCATGTTACATCTGAAAATGAAGCTAGAAGTGCCTGCTCTTATCTTAAATTTATTATTTCTGTCATGTAATGGGAAACGTCACCAATTTATATAACTGATTCGAAATATATAGCAAAATCCATAAAAAAAATATTAAAATAAATACAATGATACAAAAATGTTTTAGTGATGTACATACAATCAAAACAAGTCAAAAAAGCTGGATATTCAAATACTCGTTTCATTCGAATAAAACAAATTGTGATAATTTTTAAAATTTTTTTACTTTTACTTCATAGTTGTGTTTATCTGTATTATTACCATATCAGAAGCTCATATTTTTTAAATTAGGTTGCTTTACTTCAAGATAATAAAATAAATAAATAAATAAAATAATAAAATAAAAAATTATTTGAATACCCGAATGAAATTGTATTCGATTTTGTACATCATAACCTGTGAAGTGGTTGTTGAACACGGTGGTGTTACCAGTATTCATTATTAGATAACAAAATAATTAAAGTTGTCTTTTGCATATGATTTCTTAACAAAGCTATGTTAGCCTTAAAGTGCATGACAACTAATATGAACTTTAAAACTAAAGTAAAATATTTTTTTGCATAAGGGGATAATACTCTTTTATGTACCTTCCAATCAATCAATCGTACTGAAAACAGTATAATTTTTCTTGTAACTTTTTGAAAATCGTTTTTTATGAATGATATATTTTTGGGGACAAAAGTTAGGATTTTTCTGTTGAAATTGGGATTTTTGGGGACATGACGTTTTAAATTGGGGACAAGTCAAAATTTTTCTGGCAGCACTGATTATAACTCAATTACCTGCTTGTCTCTTCTCTAATCCCAAATAAATACTGAATAATTCTTAAATGAGCATTTTATTGTACTCGTATTCAAACATTTTGTATATTTATTTGCTGATTGGTTTTGTTTTGCTTTGTTGTGTAAGAGTGATTAACAGGGGGGTCAAATTTGTATGGCAGATATTTTGATAACCTACATTTTGTTATTGTTTTTCAGACGAAATATAAAATAAATAAAAACACAAATTTTACGTTCTATTTACAAAAAAAAGAAATTTATCTGTAAAATAAACAAAGTTAGATGAAAATATATAGGGCAAAAGTTATAGATTTAGGGATTTATAATATACATATATGCCTGTCTATTTCATAACATTTCTATTTCAAAAAATTTTTTAAACGTATTTGAAAATAAATAAGAAACAAATTTTAAATTTTGCGAAACTTCATAAGCCGGCAAAATGGTTTGAAATATTGTAGTAAGTAGCAGAAATTTAAAAATAAGGTACAAAAAAAGTATGTGTTTTGTTAGGGTTAACTATTTGAAAATTTCAAACATACAGTAATTTGCACATAATTCTTTTCCGTAAATTTCTGGTTTCTATTGCAATAAGGTGCTTAAATCATTTCTCCAATATTTTTTAAATTGGTACACTAAAGCAATTGCATGTTTTATGAATTAATTGAGCGCAGATATTAATTTAGTGGAGATCAATTAAGCGGAAAGTATTAGACCCCTGCACAAGACCACTTACAAGAACTTTTAAGACATAATGAGAGATTTTTCAAATGCTTGAATACAACGAAATCTTCTAAAACAAACGCTAAACAACACTATTGGCGGCAACACATTTGTTTCAGCTATTGCAGGTATAGGTGTAAAAAAGAAAATATATCGTGACGAAAAAAATTGTGCTGCTTGCTTCTTCATACGCATAGGCGCGTATACAAAGTCATGCATCTACATACGCACACACATTGTGTGTATGATATTTTATTTTTCTTCGCACATACAAACGCACACATGCATTGACATTAGTTGTGTGCACTTGCTTTAAAAAACCACCCTTACCCCCGTCTAGACTGGCAATAAATTCATTAACATATTCATTTTTCCGTTAACAATTATTGCGAATATGAAACGTCAAACTCGGTGTTAATTTATGTTCGACTTTTCTGTATTGCGTTTGGCATTTAGATAATATTAGTGAAATTGAGAATAGTCCTGATTCACACACGTCAGGTCTGAGTCGCCAAACTTTGAGTTTTTAGGAGAGAGGGGAAAAGAGAATGGAAAGGGTTACAGACTTGACCGTACCAGTGAAGTTTGTTTTGTTTTCTCGTTTTGTTTTGTCATTCGTAATACTCTACTACAACACAAATTGATGAGATTTGATGAAACAAACTTGACGGTGTGTATGAACGTAAGGAAACGCAGGTTCAAAAGAAAATTGAACAAAAACTGATCAGCTAAACCTAATGTGTGTGAATCGGGACATATATACATATGTATGTATGTATAATAAAAAAGGAAAATAGCTTCTTAAAAACGTGTGTAGTGAAATAATTTGTCTTCTTATGAGTTTAAAAAAAAATTGTTCGATTAACCAGATATTTACTAGAGAATTATATTTTTATTCTGCACCTACCTCCCTCTCCCATATTGTGGCTTCGATTTCCCATAGCCTTAACATAAGTAAAGCAATAAGCAATATTGTTACGCTTTTCTGCCGGCGTTATTGCTATATTGCCAACATATTTATTGCCAGTCTAGACGGGGGGTTAAACACATAATAACTTTCCATCTACATCTTATGCCCATTTTTTCAGTTGGTAATCAAACCGTAGTTATTTTTAAGTTCTAATTAAATACGAAATTGTGTTTTTGAGTGCTTATTTAAATAATAATTAAATACCCGACCTTGCGAAATTAAACACTACTTAAGTTTTATGATTGTACCATATGTTTTTATGCGTGTGTGTGTTCACTGAAAACATGCACATGAGCATCATGCGGTCGTATTAAAAAGAATTTCGTTTAAATTTCATAAATATATAACATATACAGTACAAAGTTTCATATCATGGAATAAAGTAATATAAAAAGGCATTATGATGTTCTTTTGGTCTCATAAAATGAGTTTTTATGAAATTTAATTTTCTACATGTTGATAACCTAACTTTTTTGTTTACGTTAAACAGCTGCTGTTTGAAAAGCCTTCAATAATACTGGGAAATTATGCAGTGCTACCGTACTTTCAACGTAATTTAATAAAAACTTTAAATAACCACTGAAAAAATTAAATCGTATTTAATTACAACTTAATTTTAAATAAAAATTAGCTAATTACGTACTTAATTTTTAAGTTAAAAACTGGGGGTTAAACACCCGCACACACACTTAAACGTACAATATGCAAAATAATAAACATACACGCCTCAACACTACTTCTTTTGAGTTTTTGTTACGACCAAGAAGTCTTCGCGACATCGCTTAAAAAACACTCATATACACATACATCCATCATGCTTCGCTAATTAAACGACATCACTTATGATTGGTTTAGTATAATACATGCTACGACAATACGTTTAAAAAACAAGACTTATTTACATTTCAAAACTGTTTATGCAGGCCTCTAGTATGTATGAGCTATTAAGGTACCCTGACACGTTCACATTATATTTTTACGTTCATAAAAGTTTCAGTTCTACTGTAGCTACAACTTTGTCAAATATTGTTAGCAAAAAAAAATTGGATAATCTGACATTAGTGTCAGGGTGCCCCTGTGGCTGAGTGGTAGCAATCCTAGCCTCTCAGTCCAGAGGTCGTGGGTTCGATTCCCACCATTGACCCTGGGTGTTTTTCGCAGACAAGCTAATCGCTTTGCGGGTTGTGTTTGTTTAAAAAAAAAATTCAAACAAATGTTTCTTATTCGTTCTAAAATAAAAATAAAAAAAATGTATATTAAAATATTTATAATTTTTGTATTCAACACCAGTAGTGCGATTCACTAACTTATTTTAGCGATAATCGTATCGTTTAGAAACAATAACATCAAAATTACCGACTTTTCTATGCAGTAACACTTTTAAGCCACATGTGTTGTTGATAACTAAACGACGATAATTTTTGTGGTGTTATTGAATCGACAACAGTCAGCTGTTCAGTTAAAGCACATGCTCTTTTAAGGCCGTGACACACTATCATACAAAGTCGTGCGATCTACGAAAAAGTACAACGCTGGTATGATGGAGTTTATGAAAATTTTCAAAAGACAATAACAATTCATCACACCAGGGTTGTATATTTTCGTAGATCGCACGACTTTGTATGATAGTGTATCACGGCCTTTAGCAGAACCCAAGTAATTATTTTACAGCATTATACACACATGTAAAAACTTTTAGCTATAAATAACAATATTGCTATTATTTAAATATTCAATTTAACCTTTAATTCTCAAAATAAAGAAATTGATGAAAATATGTTTGTGTACAAGTACAAATTCATTTATTTATTTTCTATTCCTCTTTGTGCTTTTCATTAATTTTAACAGAGCTGCCACATGATATCAAATTTTAACGAAGTTGTTAACAAGAAGTTAGTAAATAAAATAATCGTTAATGCAAACATTAATAATTGTAGAGAAAAATAACATTTGTCTATTCGTTAAAGGTTAGTGAATTTCACTACAGAGGCGCTGTAAGACGAGTTAAGTGGACCATACATTATACAATATTATTGCATATGTGGTTGTACATATTCTCCCTTATTCCAGTTGTCGACATCGGCGTCACTTTAACACAATGCCAAAAAAATTGGGGCTTGTGCACCCGTTGTCGAAAACGACTGACGCCTGTTGGCAGGTTTATGCTATTTTCTAGACCTAAGGCAACGGAAATAGATTGTCATTAGCACAAGATTGTTGTCGAGAGCGAATAAATAAGCCCCAATTTGTTGGCATTGTGTTTAAGTGACGTCGATGTCGACAACTGGAATAAGGGTGATTATTGTCGTTTTGACCTATACTATGCAATAAATGGCACAATATTTTCAAAGAAAATATTGCGCAATTTTCCTAACAGTGAAAAAGTAAACAATATTGAACAATGTTGCCACTACATTACATAATTGTCTTGATTTTACAATAAAAATCAAGTTTTTGATATTTGTCAATGTATTGCGCCAACATTGAATATGAAACACTTATTGGCGATATTATTGTACAATACGATAAATTGCAAAATTATATTGCATGTGGATGGGCCGCTTTAAGCTTAATAATTTATTAACTCGCCCTATCTGTTTTCTCTTCACTATCGCTTCACAAAAGAAGGTATTTTACAATTCACATATATTTTGTTAGACAGATTAAATGCGTGTGTACACTTCTCTTTAATTTAAAAAAAATGGTGATTTTCTAAAACATCATTTGTGAAACTCTTAATTACTTACTGTTATTTTCAAATTCAATACAATTCGCTTTGTCATTACGAGTATCAACTAGAGTATTTGCTTTATTTTTTATTTTAATTTCTTTCCTTATTTAATTTTACTTTATTTGTATTGGCATTTAATTTAAGCCTGTCAAATCCATAAGGTATATAATAACAAATGTAACAGAATCTTAATTAAAAACTTTTTTTCTATTTGGAATCTTACTTTGTAGTCATTTATTTATAAACACTGCATAGGAAGGAAAGAGTCCAAAAACTAAAAAATAATATAAATTATTTTTAAATGGCATTGAATATTACAGTATTCGGTATTAAATTAATTTTCAGTACTTTGTACTGTTTCTCAAATACTATAAACACGCTGATGATAGTGTGTAATTTCTTTGGCAGTAGGCCAATAATAAATTGCAAAGTAGCAACAGACGTCATTAAATATTGGAAGTTTCACTAACTTTGGAGGGGGTGCGTTTTTTCAAATGGAATTTTAGGGTATTTATTACTATTATAATTGCTTTTGTTTTTTAAAAGATAAAACACAATATTGGCTTCAAAACACAGGGGAATGAGGGCGAAAAATATGTCTTAAAATTACTTTAATCTTAAAATGAAGGGAAATGAAAAGAAATAAAGAGACTTACCTTAACAATTTTTGACAAATGTAAACACTGAAAGAAAAGAAAATTTTTTTGTTAATTTTTTTTTTTTTTTTGCAAAAAAATATTTTTAAAGAAAAAACTTTTACTTTTACTTAACCCCTGTTTCCACAAAGCGGACGGTCGAGGTGAGCAGCAGATGTATATGAAAAGTACTAATTTTTTTGAGAGATTTTCATAAAAATGTTCTAAACTAGCTGACTTTTTGGTTTGATGAAACAAGAGGTTAGGCTATAGCGAATTATTGCGTATAATCAAAACCTAGTTTTGCATCAATATTTCATACTGATTAAAACTCTTATAGGAAAATCGGGTTATAATGAAATATCCTTAATAAAAAACTCTTTTTAGGGTTCCTTACACCAAAGGTGAAAAGGAACCCTATTGTTTTCGCTACGCTGTCCGTCTGTCCGTCACACGGTATTTTCTCAGGAACCGTAAGAGCTAAGGACCTGAAATTTGGACACAGTATGTAGAACCTATAACAACAAATAAATGAGAATTAAAAATTAAAGGGTGTTCCAAAACGAGCAACGAAAAATGTTAAAATCCCATTTAATATACATACAATGGTATGAACATATGTATATTGAAACTTGAAATTTGTAAAATTAGTAAGGGTTTTCATGAGAACTCTTAAAATTGCCATTTGTGCAATTGGGCAAACTTGCGAGACTTGTTTCATGAAGCCCCTTTTGAACTTTTCAGCAAACAGTTTATGTAAATTTGAAACAAACGTCAAAAAGTTCATTTAATACAAATAAAATAAGAAAATTTCAAGCAATTTTTAATTTAAAAACATAATCTATAATCGTAAAAGATAAGTAAGAAAAGTTAAAACATACGTAGGTAGAGTAATATAACTTCGTGCTAACCTAAATAGAAAAATGGAAAAACAGGGGAAATAAATAGTGATACTTACATATGTATTTACCAAAGGTAAATCAATAATTGTACACAACAATCATTTCTTACATTCCGTTTCATTAGAATTTACGTTAAATAGCTGATGTTAATAACAATCTCTACCCAAGTAGATAGACTAGGATACTGATGAAGTGCGTTGCTGCACAGAAAAATATCGGTATTTCCCCCAGCTTAAAAGTCTAATTTAATTTTTCTTCTCTTCTTTAGAAACTCACATTAATTAATAAAAATATTTCATTCAATAAAAGAATTGAAATCACTGAACTTAGCCTGACTAAAAATTATTTCTGATTAAAAATTCAGTATAGTTCAATTAAAATCTAAAAATAAGTGTGTTCGTTTACTTTTGCAGTAAAATGCAGTAAATGAGTAGTTACTGCGAAATTTTTAAAATTTACTCTCAAAAAGAGCGGTAGCCAAAAAAAGTACGCGAACGGAAAAATAGTAAAAATTAGTAAGATTAAAGAAACAGATGACTCTAACTCCACATAGTGTTGAAAAATATATAACCTTTTGACTATGGTACTCGATATTATTATTTATTATTAATTATTGGTACTCGATACAATATTTTTATAACACGAACAATCTAAGAATAGATTCTGTAATTTATTTCATGTAATATTTGTAATTAATTTCTTTTGGGTTTCCTTGTTTTGTTGTTGGCTAAATTACTAAAAATTACATGACTATTTGTTAATGTTACTGATTACCTTAAAAGAAAGTGCGATACTAAGTAACCAAATACTTTACAGTTTTACAACTCTGAGTAATTAAAATAAATTGCAAAACAAAAGGTTTAATAAAATAAGTTACAAAATATGTATATTAACAGCTATTATTATTATGCTTTATAAATAAATTATTTTTTAATGACTTTCACAATTTTTATTTAACCTTTTCTCAAGTTTGTACACTTTTCGTTTAATTAATTTTCATCTGTTTACATTTTGAATCATATGTTTTCATCTTACTAAACTTTACTACGACAAATTTCTGCAGTAAAAATTTGCAAAACACTGAGTCAAGAACTGTCACTTTACTCTCTCAATTTGTGTTCTCATTTACTGTATTTTGGGTAAACGAACGCAATTTAGTAAAATGCAGTAAAGTTCAGTAAAAAATTTTAAAAACTTTTGAGTACGCGAACGCAATTAATGTCTTATTTCTATAAAAATTAAAAAGTGTGTGTGTGTGTCTAAAAATGCCTAAAGAAAGCCAAAAAAGCAAGAAATTGTTATTTACAAAATACACAATTGCACAGCTTAAGTTTACGATTCAAAATTATTGGGCAAACTTAACAGGTTTGTGTAAATAAATTTCTATACAATTTTTGACATTTTTTTTACGAGAGTGTAAAAGTGCACAATTGCACAGTTTGCGAGACTAAAAGAAAAGTGTAACATATATGTTACATGTGATTTGGCAACATTTTTAAATGCTCACCTGATTTTTAAGATGTGTTGCATATTTTACGTTTACAAAAGAACAATTTTCCAACAAGTTTCGGCATAAAACAATCGCGAACTAGAAAATGATTTATTTTTTTTCACAGACAATAACAAAAACAGCTGTTAATAGTTATAATGCTGCACTCATGCCCACTTAATGAAAATGAGTGTTGAACATGTAGCAT
The DNA here is from genome assembly GCA_949987645.1 of Tachina grossa. Classification (NCBI taxonomy): domain Eukaryota; kingdom Metazoa; phylum Arthropoda; class Insecta; order Diptera; family Tachinidae; genus Tachina; species Tachina grossa. The sequence goes on from OX465276.1 coordinate 153,306,868, forward strand.
TTTTCTTCTTTTTAAGGGTAACATCATGGGAAAAGAACGCGTTCAATTTTTAAAATAATACATACTTTTCAGAAAAGAAGGCAAAGAAATGTAAAAGGCAACATAAATGCAGCATATTGCTCAGAAAAGAAAACGCCATTAGTGTATTTTTATACAGACTACAACAATCAACACTAAAATTTAAGAAAATTAAAATTAAAGGGTGGTCCATCAGTTAATGCAATTTTGACTATGTAATTTTGACAATTTGCTATATCTTGGAAACCGTAAGAGGCAAAGAATTGAAATTTTCAAAAACGGTAAAACTAAAAAAACCGAAAATTATAAAATCGCCAAACCAAAAAAAAAAATCGCCAAAACTTAAAAAAAAATCGCCAAAACGAAAAAAATCGCCGAAATTAAAAAAAAAAATTTAACACTAAAATAAATCGCCAAATTCGAAAAAACGCCTAAATGAAAAAAATGCCAAAATGAAAAAAACCCCAAAAATCTAAAAAAATCGCCAAAACGCGAAAATGTCGCCAAAATTAAAAAAAAATTTAAAATAAAAAAAAACGCAAAAATTAAAAAAATCGCCAAAATGAAAAAACGCCAAAAACCGAAAAAAATCGCCAAAACAAGAAAATAAAGTGTCAAAACTAAAAAAGAGCCAAAACGTAAAAAAAATCGCCAAAACCGAAAAAACGCTAAAACCACCAAAACAAAAAACCGAAAAGACCCCAAAAACGTAAAAAAAATGCCAAAACTATATATTATATAGGTTGAAGTTTGTATTAAATTACATATCTAGTGTTCGTACGGAACCCTTCGTGCGCGAGTCAAGATTCGCACTTTACTGAATTTATTTATATACTGTGAACAAAACTGCGTACAGGTATATTCTACATAGTGATTTTTAAAACAGTTTAAGCACAAAAATTAATAAGTTAAATTATAAAATTTAATGAAAATATAATATTATTTAGCTGCATCACTCTGTTTATATTTGCTCTTTTTTTGAATTATAAAAAGTATTTACGCCAGTTATAATAAATAAAATGTGGCCTTACAAATGCAGGTCGTTTTTGAGGATTCCGTACACCAAAGATGAAAAATAAAAAATGAAAGGCTATTCTATTACTTACTATAATTTAGACTATGTAATTTCGTTAACTTGCTGTATCTTGAAGAAGGCAAATTCTTGAAATTTACAAAAACGATTAAAAAAATCCCAAAATAAAAAGAAATGCAGAAACGAAAAATCGCAAAAACGAAAAGACGGATAAATGAAAAATACAAATGTAACCAAAACAAAAATAAGCACCAAAAATAACCAAAATCGGCAAAACTAAAAGAATGTATTGTAAAGACAAAATAAAAACGCCAAAAACCGAAAAAACGCCGACTCAAAGAAGCGTCAAAATCGAATGCGAATCGAAGTCGGAATTAGGTAAGGTTAGGTTAGGGAGCTTGGTGCTATACCGCACCGCACCAATCGCAGACCCAATTGGGACCATTGTGATTCCCTTCTATCGCCCATTAGAAATAATATTTACCCCCATTTTTGTACCCAGAAGTGACCTTATTATCCGTCATTAAGCCACTTAATTCCTGTTATGAAGCCACTAATGTCGTCTAGTTTACACTTCCTGATATCAGTAATGCTCTAACGGAAACGTCTGCTCAGCGATATAAGCCTATGACGTTGCAGCTTCGGCCAGTGACAGATAATATAATCAATGGTTTCTGGTTCCTGTGTGGGAATGAGCACATCCTTGAGTGCCAGTTTCCCAAATGCTGGTTCTTGCTTTGACCTGGAAGTAACCAGTCAATGTGCTTATCACGATTCGTATTGCCTTCACATTCATGTCCAGTAGCAGTTTGGATCTTCCTGAGTAAGTTTTGGCCACATAGCCCTCGAGACTCTACAATCCTTCCCACTTCGCAAATTGCCAGTACTGATTTTTATATAAATATTTTCACTCAACCGATTCTGATGAAGTTTTGTAGAAATAAACGCCTTATGTAGCAATACGATTTTCTATAAAATCAAGACTAATCCATAAAAAATAAGCTGTAGGCATTTCCATTTGCATATGTATGTCTGTTTTTAATTTTAATTAAAAACATTTCTTTGTCAGATATTTACTAAATTTAAAACAGTTTGAAATTTTTTCTAAACCAAAACCAAATTTGCTGGTTCATAAATCAACTTCACTATCAGTGTTTATCACATATATGTATGTACAAAATTCAAAAATTTATGTAAAATATAATAAAACAAATTTTTTGTCTTTTAAATAAGCCCACGCATTTAGAAATTAATTAAGTAGAGAGAAATATCTAAGATATGTAACACAAAATTTCTTAGCCTCATATTTTTTTAAACAAAAAAAAAAAAAAAAGCACAGCCATAATAAATTTTGTTGAGAAAAAGATTTTTTTGTTAAAATGAAAAACAAATTTATTATCGCTACTAATTCGAGAGCGAAAAATGAATTTCAATCAATGCAATGAAATTCTTTTTACATTTAAGGAAAACAAAATCTTAATTAAGAACAAACAAAAAACTGAAGAACTCCTTTTGCACAGAAGAAAATTTTTTTTAGTATTTAAAACGAAGCGACTTTTGAAATAACACAGACGCCTCATTGTCTCAGATAATTTTTTTATTCTTGCTGCTTTTAAATGCCAGATGTCACTTTCCTTTTCAGCACCCACACACGCATACGTAAATACATACGACTATTTACACTTTCATGTGGATTCCAACTTCAACTTTATTTTGTTGTTCATATTGCATAGCAAGACTTAAGAAGACAGTTCTATAAAGAATTTACTAGAATTTTTGGGTCAACGTAAATTTTGAGCTAACGAGGAACTACATATTACCCTCACGTGAGAAAGTAGAGCACGACTTGAGTTTACAATTATATTAATATTTTTTTGACGCAGTGCTTTACAAATTTAAAGTAAACCGGGAGACTTAATGCATACTGACGTACAAGTCCACTTCACTGCTTTTGATAAAGAAATCTAAAGGTTCTCTTTCGAAATCAACATCCGGCATGTTGGATATGAACTGCTTAGTATAGCCACTATTATATGGCCCTAGATTACGAGGTGGTTGAGGAATAGGAGGACATAAAGCGAATCCTCAGCAAGTTTACAAAATACAACGTTTGAAGTAGTCTGCATCCCAGGTCATTCAAAGAAATGTAAGTGAACAGTAATGCGAAATAGCAGGCACGGCTTTGGGAAGGACAAATTAACAAGAATATACTTATCCTCATTGGATTGAACTCCTTAACGTGATGAAATATTAGTCCTAAAGATTGCAACAAAAGCACAACATAGCTTCTAAACTTTTTTCATGAAATGGCTCCTACCACATTGTATGGTGGAACTTATCTATTTAAGATAATCTAGGTTTTCCCATGAAAAGTGCAAAAGATTCCTACGAGAGGAAGGAGAACACTCAGTTGAATACCTTCCCTGTGATTCCCCGATTTCAAAGGTAGTAGGTAAACGTTTTTTCAGCATTTTATCCTTCTGAGTAAAATTCTATCTATTGTTAGGTTTTGTGAAAAGTTCAACTCTTACTAAATAACAAGCAAATTTAAAATTATTTTATTTCCTTTCAAACTACAGAATAGACCTCCAGTATGGCTATCGGGATAAATTGATTGCAATCCCTATGACTTCCCAGATTAGATAGAGTATAGACTAGGTTATCGCTATTTTCCGCATTTTAACCATTTCAGTAAAACGCAACTGGGTTTTATGAAAAGTTCAGCTCCTACTACTTCGAATTTCTGGGTATATAGAAAGAAAAAAAATTATTTTCTTTAATTTCAAATTATAGAATGGACCTCCAGGATGGATCTAGGGATCACCAGAACTTTGTACAGATATTCGGGACAATAAAAAAGCCCAAGTGGTATGAGTGGTGGCTGAATACTGGTCCTCTAACTCACAGTAGAAATGATCGCAAAAATATAGGGAATAAATAAATATATATCTTCTAATCAGGAGGTCTACTCTGTAATTCGAAACGAAAGAAAGTTCGAAAACATTTTCTTCATTCCGAATTATAGAGTAGACCACCTGATCGGATTTCAAAGGTTCTTCTCTAAAACATAGACCAGAACAAGAGCTTTGAGAGAATTTAATATGTATATGGCAAGCTTATTAAAACACAGGGTTGAATACAGCGTGTCAAAGTTTACTACCTCTTGCTGGCAACTTTCTACAGTTCACAACTTTCTGAGCTACAAGTTCAACTTCAAAATAATGTACATACAACTTGAAGATGATGACCGTCACTCTCAGGAACTGTAACTCATGAAGCCCTGTTTGGAGACAGAGTACTGAGGTTCATGATGTCAAGCTTTACTACCACAAGTTTGCAAAACTTACAAAAAATCGTCCAAGTTGTCAGAAAATTGGACGAACCAGTTACCAACGATTAAATGCACTGTTAAATCTCTATTTTCTAAACTACTACTCTGATTGAGAAAACAATTTTTGCACAAAAAAAAGAAAAGGAAATCAGTTTTAAGAAAGTGTAATCTCGGGCACTGGCCCGGGGCCAAAGTTGATCAACTTCTGCTGGCACAACATTCCAGTACCTGGATTCAGTAACTTTTTGCGAACCGAAAGTCGTAATATTTATCGACATATTTATTCGCTTGCGATTACGAATGTGATTCTGTAATTTTTTTTACGATAGTCTCCCGCTTTATCTTATTCACCATTTAATTCAATATTACGTGGTTGCTCTGTATAAAAAATAAGCGTAAGGCACAAATAATAATAAAGAAATACTCAACAAATATGATTTTGTTACTTAATTTTTTTTTTCTCCAACCGACAGCGACTATCGTTAAAATATGTAACTGAATGGCAAAGTCGATAAATTTTTGTTATATTTATTATAACGATATGATTATCGTAATAAAAGTTACTAAATCCAGGTACAGAACTTCATCTTTTACCAATATGAAAAAATTCGTTAAATTAAATGTCTAAGAAAGAAACTGCTGTATTTCCATACATATTATAAAAGAGGAAATCAGATCCTAGAAAATGTAACTTCTAAATGCTAGTTTTAGATATCGGGCTAGGAAGTTGACAACCTTCTGCTTGCACAATATTCCTTTCTACACAGAGAAAGAATGTGCTCTAAAATTTGAAAAAAAAAAACGCTGTCAAATCCAGAGTGAATAAAATATCAAACTTTTTTAAGCGGAAAACAAAACGCTGTACATTCGAGAAGCATTCAAAGCTGCAACCTCATAGACTTCGTTGACTGAGCAGACGTTTCCGTCAGAGCAAAGTATAAACTGAAGGATATCAGGGGCTTCATCATGGGAATGCAGTGGCTTAATGATGCATAAAAGGGTCACTTCTGGGCACAAATGGGTATTAAGTATTACGAGTACTACTAAAGGCTCAATAGATGGGAATCACAATGGACCCAACTGGGTCTTCGAGTTAAGGTGCGTTGTTGCCACAACCTTCCTTACCCATTATTATCTAAAAATTTGTTACTCTACAAAATAAACACTTTATACTTTCCAACAAAAACAAACTAATTAATAAAATTTTGTGAAAATTCAGAAACCTACCAAAACGAGAATGGAATTTATAAATTTAACAACACTCTTTTAATCGAAAGATCACAATAAGAACGATTGTTGTCAAAATATGAAAATTGTATTCTTAAAGCCTGACCCACGATATCGACAACGTTGGACTCGTCGCACACTTACATTTGAAACAACAACAAAATATTAAAATCTGTTTTTGTTTTGAATGTAAGTGTGCGACAAGTCGAACGTTGTCGACATCGTGGGTTTGGCCCTTAAAATAAGAATAGTTATTGACAAAGGTGGAATCAAAGATGTACTCGTCGCTTTGGAGAAATATTTGATGCGAGATTATAGCAATCGACATCGAAAAATGTGTGTTCTCAATAGCAGATGATTGAGAATTGCGACTGAAAAGGTCTATTGTATCCCTGGCCAATTTCAAGAGGACTTCATTAACACCTGCTCTCCTCAGGTATCTTAAGATTGCCCTTGGTTCTAGTATTGGAAGTATCCAATCTTCAAAGCAAGACGTTGAGCATTCTGAGGTTATTTGAAAGTCTTAAAGCGGATTTGATTAAGCGCCAATCATGAATTTCGCATGCCTGGATCCAGGGATATTGAACAAGAGGTCTTCCCTGATATTCTCGATCTACTTTTGGCAATAGGTGTTTTTTTCTTTTATGCAAAAAATTTTTTGCCAAGGAACACATTTTGAAGTAAATTGAGAAGAAATGGCCAATATTAGAAAAATATCCTTACATACACTAAACCTCTTATAGGCCACTTTTGCAGTGAGTTGCGTTTGTCAGAAAAGAATTCCAAGACCACCCTCGTATAAACATACATTAAAAGATGCCGTCTTTTTTTACATGTGTTTATTTCATACATAGTAGTTGTTGCTGTTGTTGCCACGTCTTAAATATACAAACAACAAACTTTGACGTTTCTGTGTGTGTTTGTGTTAATTTTTCTGCTCTCTTTCCCCTTAATTGTTCTAATGTGTCAGTTCAGTTGTTCAGTGCCTTTATGTTGCTTTTTTGTATTCTTTATAAGTGTGAATGCCTCTAGACTTTTACCCGCCACTTGAAAAATCACAATCTTTTGAGAATTTTTTGAATGCATGCAACGTAATGTATTTTCCACAGAATACAGATAATGATGATGCTTTTTTATCGTTTTACAAACGAATAAGGCGTGAATTTTTAAAATGCATTGTGGGTTTTTTCTGTGGAAATTATTAAATACCAGGTCGGTGTTATACTTTCTTTTTGTGGTTACCTTAACAGTGAATAAATGAGTTCGCCATAGAAACATATAGAAGTTACTCCAGCACTTACTGAGCTCCCACCACATAGAGACAATAAATCCGCCATTTGGGTGATTTATTGTAAGTTTGGTGTTGGCATTAGGTTAGTTACTTTTAGGGGTAAGTTATCATTTTTTACAAAAACTAAAGCTTACAAAATGACTTTAATCACGTTAAAACTTGTGTGCTTCAAGAGACTATTCAATACAGTTTCCTCATCTTACCTTATTTAATACATAACATATTGCTGATTAAATTATATTCCAATTTATTTGTCTTATCTTTACTTGCACTTGTTTGTCTAAGCATTTTATAAATATTATTAATGTCCAAAGCTGTGTAATTACTTATTCGATTTGTGTATAGTGCTTGTATGTGCATCTTATTATAAGTGAGTGCAAATAAGTCAGGGGCTCATTTTACATGCAAATTATCAGTTTAAAATATATTGTGAGTTTGCTTATTAAACAATTCATATTGCCCGTCTGTTTTTATATCACATTACAAAAGTAATTAATTTATTATCATTTTAATAGCATTAGCTTTGAACTTTTTAAATTCAGGTGCAAGGTAACAAATAAATCGAAAAAGAATCAAATAACATTAAAAACAGAATGAGAAATTGAGGAGAATAAAAAAACAAATAATATCCATGAAAACTATAGCTACGAGTATATAGGAAACTTAGATGCTTTTTACAAGAAATGTCAAGACATAACAATTTCAAACTCTTGACGAGGTTAATGGATTAAGATTTAAAAATTAATATATACTGTCATTTTAACTCAACGAAATCATTAGAGGAGCATCTCTAAATTGCAAGGCATTGACATAAAAGTACGCATTTTCTAAGCCTGATAGAACTTACGCAAGGGTTAACTGTCAAACGAACTCTCATACTAAGCTCCCTGCATGATATCTATCAAATCATCAAGGACATATTGACACTGGAACTGGCACCTAGTCGTACGTCAAACCATTCGTCGATCTGTGGATATATTTCATACCACATACCTTCTAAATGATTCAATAATAACACCAACACACCGAAGGTACGTAAGAGAATATTGTATTCGCCATCGATCGGAGAAATATAGGATATGTCAGTCAGGAAAATTTTGCGCAAGGATCTTGGCCTAAACCTATTTAAGATCTGGCTGGTGCAGAGATTGAAGCCACGAAATCTTTGCATGCATGATTCTATCGCCGATTAAGCTCTAAAACAGTAGGAAATTGATCCAACGTGTGATCGTAAAATTAAGTTCAAAATTGCCGTATTTGGAGTGAAACCAATCCACAACAAACCCTATAGAGTCCATTCTATATACAAAAATTTGCAGTTTGATGCAGTTTATTCGGTAGTGGTATTAGTCGACCTTATTTCTTCGAAAATGAAGCCGGAACTTGTGTTGCGATCATTCAGATTGTAACCACACTATGAACAATAATTTTTTGTTTCAAAATCTGAGTGATATTAAACCGATGAGGTATTATTTAAACAGAGTGGCGTCACCCAGCAAAAAATTACACATTACTATTAGAACTACTTGGCATATAATGACTTACTTTTCTGATTACCAAATTTCATTAATCGCTTACAAATCACATTACATAAAACTTAAAAAAATGCTTTACAAGTTGATAAATGAGGAGAATGATTATTTTACATTTCACAGATTACGTCAATATGTTGACATATAAAAAAAAGTAAGTAATTCTCAAGAATCGATTATTTTACTCTCACGCCTTGTTAAAATCATTAAGTTATTAATCCAGTAGAGAAGTGCTTCCACCATAAATGCTAATTCCAAACTCGATTACCTTTTTTTAAGTTTTTTGCTGGGTATGTAACTTATGGACACCGCAACAACCATCGAGTTATTGAAATCAAAATTTGGCGAAAAGTTGATTTCAAGAAATGAAACTGTCCATTGGTTTCCAAAGTCTTGCAATGTGACAACTCTTAACTTTTTCTTGTGGCGCTACGTATTTACGCTAGTAAACTAGACACAATTGACGTCTTAGAGGTCAACATTGTTTGTCTTCTACATGACAATGCCCGTCAAGAAAGTCGTGCGTGACCATAAGCCCAAAGTTATTTTCAAATGTTAGTGCCATCTATTGGACTTTCGAATGGTAAAATTTCATTCGATTAAAATTTTATTTCTAGTGTTATTTTTCAAAATTAAAGTTCTATCGGGCTTAAAAAATAACAATGATTACTAGTTGTTACACTCGTTAGGAAAGGGTTAGTGATGGAGTATACCACCAGGTTGTGAAGGAACAGAAAGAAAAAAGCTTCATTATTATTACATCCTTTTTGTTTTAGGGTAGTGTAGTAGCGCCTCTGATGTCAATGAGACGCACTGAAGCAGTGTTTAGTAGAACATTTATTGATTATTTTACTTCTTCGATGATTCTGCTAAACAAAGGACAGGGCACTGATGTTACATTAGGATGGATTAGTATCCGCTGATGCTGGACTATCCCTTCTTCACTTTCCTACGACAACTGCCACAAAAGAACAATAATACCTGTGAGGGAAATTACTGATATGTTATTTAATGCCTTTCTCAGAGACTATGCGCAAGGCTAACTACTTCAGCAAACTGCTAAAGTGGTCAAGAGTCTATCGTTTTTTTGGAATGCATTTGAAATATTCGCAGTCCTTGGAGGAAGTTTTTTTAATGGCAAAAAATTATACGAGCAAAAACCTTCGTCTACCTGGAAGCAGCTTGGTAAGGCAGGGAGAGAGAGCACAACTCTCGCTTACCAACCTGCTTTGGTATCACATGATTTTTTATTATATAAACTTATTTTATACTTCACCACGAATAAAATTGGTATTTCAAATAAAAAAAAATTTTAAAATTTAAAAAGACGTTTCCAGATTTGGAAAACTTTAACTTTTTTTCCTATGCAAAATAGCTTACTATATCAATTTTACCTTTTTTTCCTATAAATTAAACAATTCTTATATGCTGAAAAGAAAAGAATTGATGTAAGAAATCAGAAAAATCAAAAAGAATGATTCCAGGGTTGGAAAACTGAAACTTTTTGTGATATAAAAAATTAACTATCGAAAATTAATTTTTATTTTTTTTATTAAATGAACTTATTTTATACTTCAGTACGAATAAAGTTAGTATTTCAAATTAAAAATTTAACTTCAAAAAATTAAAAAGATGTGACCAAGGTTGGAAAACTTTAACTTTTTTTATACAAAATAACTTACTAAAGCAAATTTTTCCTTTTTCTCTATAAATTAAAGATATCTTATATTCTTAAAAGAGATAAGTGTAAGAAATCAGAAAAATCAAAAAGGAAGGATTCCAGGGTTGGGAAACTAACTCTATTTGTGATATAAAAAATTAACTACCGAAAACTAATTTTAATTTTGTTTTAAATAAATAAACTTATTTTATTCTATAGTACAAATAAAATTAGTATTTCAATTTAAAAAAGTTTAAAACACGTTTCCAGGGTTGGAAAACTTTACCTTTTTTTATACAAAAGTAACTTACTAAAGCAAATGTTTCCTTTTTCTCTATAAATTAAAGATATCTTATATTCTTAAAAGAAAGAGATTAATATAAGAAATCAGAAAAATCAAAAAGTATGATTTCAGGGTTGGAAAACCCACACTTTTTGTGATATAAGGAATTAGCTACCGAAAATAAATTTTTATTTTTTTTATAAAATAAACCTATTTTATACTTCAGTACGAATGTATTTGCTATTTCAAAATAAAAAAGTTAAAAAATAAAAAAGACGATTCCAGAGTTGGAAAATTTTAACTTTTTTTGTACAAAATTAACTTACTAAAACAAATTCTTCCTTTTTTCTATAAATTAAACATATCCTAAAATCTTAAAAGAAAGAGATTGGTGTAAGAAATCAGCAAAATCAAAAAGAATGATCTCAGGGTTGGGAAAGTTACACTTTTTGTGATATATAAAAGTAACGAAGTCAAATTAATTTTTATCTTTTCCTTTATAGATTATACATATTTTACGTTTTGGAAAGAAAAGTTTGGTGTAAAAAATTATAAAAATAAAAACCACAGCTCCAGAGCTGGAAGCTTTGACCTTTTTTTCTGGATATTAAAGTAACTAAATAAAACATTTTTTTTTAATTTCCTTTTTTCTTTTTCTACTTAACACACTTTTTATATTTTTTTAAGAACTACTAGATTGATATCAGGAATCAGAAAAATTTAATATAATGATTCTAGGGTTTGTAAATTTATTTTTTTTTTTGTAGATAAAAGTAACTAGGTCAAATTATTTTTTTCTTTTTGTTTATACTTTATGTATGTGCTTATGTATATATCTCTATACTACATAAAAACACTTTGGTAAAGGGTATATAAGATTCGGCACAGCCGAATATAGCACTAGCAACTTACTTGTTTTTAATTGTATTGTAATTTGGAAAAGCACGCACACACAATAATACCTGATTTACATTAAGCATTTTTTCATGAAATTTCATGAATTTTGTTGCACTCAACTTTTTCTATTTGCTAATTGCAGCGCTATAAAAGAGATTTTTGTATAAAAAAGGGCGTAAAATGAATCCCTGATACATTTTTAACAACTTTTTTGATACGAGTTTGTCCTCCAGGCCTCCTATTGACAAATAAAATATTTTCATGCAACGAGTTTCATGAAAAAAATGCTTAATGTAAATTAGGTATAACTCTTATACTACCCTGCAAATAATGCGACTAGTCCGTACATGCATGTAAAGACTAGTCCAAAGAGGAATAGGAGTACCACAAAACTACTCCAAATATATGAAAAAAAAACGATATGATACATGACTGCATTACATGGGACCATGATGTAACTAGTCTGTTTCATCTAGATTGGACCACGTACTCCAATATTATTTCCAGGGTAGTTCTGTCGCTCACACTACACTTATATGGTACATACCATGGTATATTTGTTTTGGCTATACAAACAAGTATACAAATGTAACCCTGTAATATGTATGTATATCAAATTAAAAGGATTTTCAGAATCCTTTAAATATAAGCTTGATGCAGCAAGCTGCCTGACCAAAATTTTTTAGCAGTCTCATGATATTGGTATCAAACAAAAAGAGGTTTGTAAGTATAAAGTAGAAAGTATAATTGACAACATTGCCAATCATATATGGTGGATGCGCTAAGAAAACTCATGTTGTGTATCGAAAAGTAAGGGATTATTAAAAAGTATTAAAAAATTAAGTTAAATAATATCAAATCAAATATGGAGAATGCCAAAAAGACAAACCAACTTACGCATGGAATCCACTAATATGCATTAATAGACTTTTAGCTCTATAAAAAATTGCCATTACGAAATTTAAAAAAGAAAATGCATTATAACTTCCCTTCAAAAAAGCTCTACAATAATTTCCCATATAATTAAAATGTACATACGAACTCCGTTACATCTTCAATAATTTCTCAATATCCTCATTAATTTTTTTTTTCTCTGTTTATGTCTCTATTTGTTGATTTCTTTTGATTAAAATTTATTACATGGCCTTTCTTTTAGTCTCTAGTTATATGTATTTTTTTATAGGCGTCTAACTTTCGCAACTATATTGTAATCTCGTTTAAAAAATCTTGATTTTCTCATTTTTAATTTAATTATTACTCTTATTGACAGGCATACATACAGGTTTTGTGTCGTTATTTTAACAAGTACTAAGTTTTGTAGGACTTTTTGTTTTTATTAAAGTATTAAATTTAATTTTTTTTTTCGTTTTGTTTGCTTTTGCTATAATTTTCAGACTGCTTTATTGTCAAGAAAACAGGTATATGATGTTTTTCTGCTTATGAATTTTTTATCTCGAAAATCTCAACGTATTAATGACTGTTTTTTTACCTACACCGTAAACTAAATTAACATCTTTACCACAAATGATAACATTTTAGCAGCGTATGAGCAGCCACATCAGGTAGATATGTATGTATGTATGTATGCAGGATTGCTAAGATAGCGCACACAGAGGAGTAAAATAATAGCGGAAAAAAATATGGCTGCTTGTGGAATATAAGAAATAAATAATTTCGAAACATTTTTTAGCAAAGCGAATTTCCAAAAAGTTTCATACAGATAGCAAATTTTAGCACATGCATATATCAAACAGATTAAAGAGATTCCTGTTAATAAATTTTTAAACGTTTTATAAATTTTTACTTACGGAAAAGAGTTTTTGAAAATTTTCCAAGCAAAATAAAATTTTTTTAAAACTATACTAATTCACGAAAAACTTACCAAAGGGTAGGCCAATTTGAGGTTAGGAAGTAAAGTGGCTGCCAAATGATGAAATGTAAAGAATTGTAATGTTATCCTTTGACATTTATTTAGTGAAAAAGTTGGGAAATTTTAGCTTTGGAACGCTGCACGCTATTTGAGAAACTGAACGAAAACAACGCATTTTTCAACACAATCATCATCATGACATCAGTGACCTTAGATTTCAGCCAAATGGAGCCACAAGCCACACAGCCGGCCAAACAATTCAGTTATTGCATGAGATATTTCACGGTCACGCAATTTATCGATTTGGCAATGTCAACTGGCCGCTTCGTTCTTTTGATTTAATGCCGCTGGATTATTTTCTCTGGGGCCATTTGAAAGACCGGATTAACTTGAACAAACCAGAAACAACTGACGCTACTGAACGATGAAATTTGGATCTACATTCACGAGATAAGCGAAGCTTTGTTGCAATATGCGATTAAACATTTTGTGAAAAGAGCGGACGTCTGCAGACGTTTTAGAGGTAGACATTTGCCCCACATTATATTCCATTACTAAATCCCATATTTCTACTTTGCATTGATATCAATAAAACTGAATTTATAAAAGTATGTTTTTAGCCAATTTATTTGAAAAAGAACTAAAAAATTGATTCTAAGAATTTATTATTTATAGCGAATCCTAAAATGATTAACAACAAATTTTTAAAAAATAAGAAAATTTTTTCCCAATATATGCTACAAAAAAAATACTACAAATAGCATATTTGCTACAAATAGCAAATCTTCGAAAAATTTACAATCAATTGCAGCCTATTGAAAAATTTAGTATTTTCCAAATATTTCCTACCAATAGTAATACTAAAACAAATTTCCTACAAATAGTAAATCTATGAAAAATATCACAAAAATAGCAAGTTTTTAAAAAAAATTAGCAGGCAGTAGAAATTTTCGAAAGTCTTAATACAAACACACATTAAAGAAATTATTAAAAATTAGCAAATCCACGAAAATTTAAACATATATACTATTAATAGCTCTATGCTCCTTATAGGAACTAAAGGATCTAATATATATAAATATATGTATATTAGGGAAGTAACGAATACCAGTTTAATTTCTGCGAAAGCGAATGCGAAAGCGAATGCAAATATTTCAATACGTTAAAAAATCACACGAAAATAAATTTATATAAGAACATGAAGTTGTATTATATACAAAGACGTACTACATGTAGCATTTTATTTAAATTGGGTCTTGAATTGAGCAAAGATTTGTTAATTTATTAAAAATACGAATTTTTAAAACAGAAAGATATATGAAATTACATATATTGGGCCTAATTACGAGTGTCGCATTTCGACTAGGACTACGACGATTTTGTACAAGATTAAAGAAAAAATTTTGCAATTTTCTTTAGTCTAGTACAAAATCGTCGCAGTCGAAGTCGTAATACGACACTCGTAATAAGGCCCATTAAAATAACAAAAATTTAAAAACCCGTGAATATATCTGGAAAAGATGCTGAGAACAGTCTCGACTAAACAAAAAAAAAAAAAAAAAAAAAAAACTAAATCAAAATCAAAATCGGTCCAGCCGTTTGGTCTATACATGGACTCACACAGACACACACTCCAAACTTATAGCACCCCTTTTTTTGGTCGGGGGGTTAATAAGTATAGATAATAATTGGAAATGTTAGACAATCAACACATTCGTACTTTGGCCCTAAAGCGTGGTATGGTACTCTGTTCAACATTTCATGTGAAATGCTGTCAAATTAAGAAAAATTGGAATGAATTGTTTATGAAAAAATTTTGCAAAAGTAGTACTCTGCATCTTGGGAAAACATATAAAATATATCTTCAACATTTTAAGTTTTAAGCGAAATAATATGAGTGACACTTATTTCGCGTAGAATTTAGAACAACCAATGACTAGTTGATATTGTTTGCATTTCAAATGTTTTGTACGAAGAAATGAATGATGTACAACATTTTTCAAAAGTTTGAACAAACCAGCCTTAAGTATAAAATAATTTAGCGCAAAGCAAATACTGGCTTTTCTTTTTCAAAAGCTGAAAAATATTTCCAAATACCGCTGGATTTTGGTTTCATTTTTATTTATAAGACTAAAATTTCAAAGCTTTGATTAGAATGCTTTACTTGTAAGTATATGTATCTTTTTCATGATGGCTTAAAAAACTTTCGTGTTTTTGACGTTTGTTAATCGCAATCTATTTTTGTAAAAGAAGTACACATTTTTTTTTGTCTTTAGTATTCGCTTGAAATATTTGCATATTTTAGCGAATGCAAATGCGAATGCAAATAGCAAAAGTAAGCGAATAATTTACGAATGCGAAAGCGAATGCGAACATTCGTTACATCCTTAATGTATATATAAAATTTTCTATAAATAGCAAATATTCAAAACACCATGGCTACACACATACAATGTTTGATATACATATGACTACAAATTTTTGTGGAAAAATTATTCCAGATAATGAATTTACTACAAATAGCAAAAGAATTGAAAATTAAATGCTTGTAACAAGGCTTATGAAGACATTTACAGCAAATAGCAATACTAAGAGTTTAGTTAAAACACAAAAAGGTCGAGAGAACAACAAATTTTCAATTAATATATGTTTTCAAACAACTTGCTTTAACTAGTAAATATCAGAAATATCAGAAAGAAATTACTATTACTAATTTACACTTCGAAAAATTTACCACTGATAGCAATTGTTTGAAAACTGTAATAATAATAATAATAGCAGGTTTGTGATAAATTTACTACTAATAGCAAATTTCGATGTAATTTACTATACAGGCATGTTCTGACACTCGCATGGTTTTCAAATCGCATGTGAGTTTCAAATCGCCAAGCATGTTCTGTAACTCATGCGTTTTGCTTGCGACTTGCCATATTGATTTAGGTCAGCCGTTCGTTGAAATCGTGAGTGTATAAGTAAACAATGCAAACACAAAATTAACAAAACAAGAAAAAATTTTATAAATTTCAATTTTATAATAAAAATTTTACGAAACTGTTAAATTTTTTTTATTAAAATCAAAAGAAAACATATTTAATTTCATTTATTAGCCATTTTAGTGTTTCGTTAAAGTTTGGTTTAGGCTAAATTCATGAGTTCACTTCAGTATACACTTGCGATTTTAACTCGCCAAGAGTCTTGCGATTGCGATTTGCAGCTTCCCCCTCTTGCGAGTTGAAGTCACAATCGCCAATGTAATGCGATATGCGAGTGTCAGAACATGCCCGATAGTCAATCAGGTTTTCTAAACATTTATCTGCGATAGGCCATCTTTGAAAAATTAACTATAAAAAAGATATAATAAAATATATTCTTTCTGTTGATTGAAAAATTTTTAAGAATAATTTTTCTTCTTCTCCAATCACTAGTGGCATATTTAAATCACGATGTATATTTGAGTTTTTAGTGTACCATGGAACCGATGTTATTAACCGTAAAATTTTGTTTTGGCTTCGTTGGATTCTCCCGACATTGGAAGCTGAAGCAGTGCCCCATAACTGGATTCCGTAGCACCATATTGGCTTCAAAAGCGACTTTTATATCAAAAGTTTGAAGTCTAGGCTGTGTGTTGAATTTCCGCCAAGCAACCAATGTATTTGAGTTAACTTAAGTTTCATTTGAGTGAGCTTAGAGTCAATATGATGTTTCCATCAAGTTGTATACCAAGGTATTTTATTTGTGAATGTTGAGGGATATTTTGATTGTTGATTCGAATGGGGGAACAAGTATCTTTTCTTAGGGTAAAAGTTATATGAACACACTTTTGTTCATTTACTTTAATTCTCAATAAGTTCAACCATGTTTCCAGCTGAAGTCTATCTTGAAGTCTCCTTCCAGAACAGTGAACTTCCCACCAATAATATAACTTTCCAAAAGTTTTTGTATGTTTATTGGCAGGTATGTCTTCAATTTTAAAACTAGACCTTCGTGCCATACTTTATCAAACGCCTGAGAAACATCAATAAAGAGAGCAGAACAATACTTCTTTTCTTCAAATTTCCTCCTTATAACTTGAACCAACCTATGCGTTTCCCCAATAGTGCTATGCTGACTTCTAAAGCCAAATTGATGGTCTGGGATGCACTCATTATTAAGCTTTGAGATTGTTGATAGTAACCTTATAGGCCTATTTGACTCAGCTTTGGCTTCGAAATCATTTTTATCTCGGCAAGTTTCCATTTATGTGGAAAATACTTCATTCATGAAATGGCATTAAAAATAAATAGCAGGATTCTTATTGTATTATGAGGCAAGTTCATCAGCATCTTGTTATCCAAAATTTTAACTGATAATGGGTGCATCCCGGACCATCAATTTGGCTTTAGAAGTCAGCACAGCACGATTGAACAAACGCATAGACTGGTCCAAGTTGTAAGAAGAACATTTGAAGAAAAGAAGTATTGTTCTGCTCTCTTTATTGATGTTTCTCAGGCGTTTGATAAAGTATGGCACGAAGGCCTAGTTTTAAAATTGAAGACATATCTGCCAATAAACATTCAAAAGCTTTTGGAAAGTTATATTATTGATAGGAAGTTCACTGTTGTGGAAGGAGAGTTCACGAGTGTGCCCGAAACTATATCTTCTGGTGTGCCCCAGGGTAGTATTCTGGGTCCTGTCTTGTATTTAATATATACTTGTGATATGCCTGTGAGCAATAATATCCATATTTCTACTTTTGCCGATGATTCAGCCTGTATGAGTGTGCACGAAAACCCTTACGAGGCATCCCGCAATCTCCAGGAACATATCACTCAGCTGGAAATATGGTTGAACTTATGGAGAATTAAAGTCAATGAACAAAAGTGTGTCCATATAACGTTCACCCTAAGAAGAGATACTTGCTCCCCCATTCGAATCAACAATCAAAATATTCCTCAACATTCCCAAGTGAAATAACTTGGTATACACCTTGATCGAAGACTTACATGGAAACATCATATTGACTCTAAGTTAACTCAGATGAAACTTAAGTTAACTCAAATATATTGGTTGATTGGCAGAAACTCAACACTCAGCCTAGACTGCAAACTTTTATTATACAAGTCGCTTTTGAAGCCAATATGGCGCTACGGAATTCAGTTATAGGGCACTGCTTCAGTTTCCAATGTCGAGAGAATCCAACGAAGGCAAAACAAAATTTTACGGATAATAACATCGGCTCCATGGTACATCCAAAATTTTATTATACATCGTGATTTAAATATGCCACTAGTGACTGAAGAAATTGCAAAATACGCAGGCAAATATTTAACAAAACTCGAATCACATCCTAACCCGCTTGCTCGTAATATTTTGAACTTTACTGGACACGTCCGCTTAAAAAAGAGGGACACACGGGCTCTTATACCTAACACTCCAGATGGGACTACTTGAAAATACTTCCCCCCCCCCCTTTTTTTTTGATTATCACTACTAATGTATTTATTATAACTACCACTAAGTTTATGTCCGACACTGGTCGGGCCTAATATTTTTTTTTATAGATTTAAGATTTGAATACTTATTGTTAGTTCATATATGAAGATACAATGAATAAATACATGCATTACAAAAAAAAATCTTATTACTAATTCCATCAATACCTGGAGCTTTCTTCGGATTAAGCTCAGCAATTAGTTTTTGAACATCACGCGTCTTAAACTTTATGGGTCGGGGGGTAGAGTAACTACACTCGGCACATCAACAGCGCCAATATATGTGTTTGGAGTAAATACGTATTTTAAATGATCAGCAAATATGTTACATTTTTCCGTATCGCTTCTTGCCAAACCTACGGGAGATGTGCGCAGAGGTGGTTTAAACTCAACGGGTGTTTTAAGCTTTTTAGCAGCGCGCCAATATAATATTTCTAAGAAAATATCTTAATATATATATGATGATAGTTTATATCAAAGTATAAACTACCATCATATACATATAAACTAAGATATCTCTTCCATAAAATCAAAACAACAAACAATAAAAAACATGTTGATTATTGAGTTTTTGTTTCAACTTTGTTATTTGTTTTAAGCTTCTCATTTGTTTAAATGAAAGTTTATAATATAATAACTCTAGTTGTTCTAAGAAACTTTGGGTAAAGGTTCCCTGATGATCTGCATTAGCAACAGTGAAATGCGCTTAGGATCCAGCTAAACCCCTCAATAATCAATTTCAATTTATTTTAAAATTAAAAAAAAAAACATTTTACTTAATAAGTAAAATACTAATTTGGGATTATTAGTGCGTTTAAAAAATTTTAAACTTAAATTTTAACAATTCCCATAAAAAAATCACTAAACATTTTTAACAAAATTTATTTTTTTTCCAGCCTCTGTTATAAATAGCAAATATTGAAAAGAAATTTTATGTACTATATTAAAATTTTTTAAAGTTTCTTTGAACAATTTACCAAACTAATTAGTACAACTATTTCCTAGGTAGATTATGGACATATAAAATAGTATTATGTATATTATATTACATGTATGTATGTATATTAAATAAAATCGTAAAAAATTTACCATTAATAGCAAATCTAGAAAAAATTTATTTAAGATATTTTATAATATATTGCTATAAAATTTTTTTTGGCATGTGTTTAATGATGTTGTATAATTTACTTTTAAGACTTCAAAACGATTTTCTGCAATATTCTCATTGCTACGCATTTACGCCGCAACCCAATAGCATCCCCATAACATTTCACTATATTTTTGATATTACAATGTGACAAAGGGTGTTTATGTTTAACAGTAAAGAGCAACAGGAAAATATGAAGACGTTTTTTCTCAGAAATAATTTTTTACCATCTACAGTCGAACTTCTCTATAACGCAGTAGACGATGAATGTGAAAAGAAAATTTTTGGAAAAAAAATCTATGACATGCACAGCAAGATCTTTTCTTATCTTATGGCCTTATACATGGTAAATAATTTACTTTTAGTTTTGGATTCTTGAGGCTAAGATCCTCATAGCCATATATAGCAAGAATATTTAATAGATGAAAGAGTGGTTATATATCTAAAGCAGTGATGTCAAAAATAAAACTATAGATGTATGTGTGAGAAAAGTTGTCTCATTCGGCTCTGAAGTACTCGCACATAGAAAAAAAATAAAAATTTGGAACAAATGTAGTTTAGTAAAGCAGATCAAAAAAAGTTTAAAGTTAAATAAAAAAAGTTGGCAGCGACCCATATTTTCCGAGTTACGGAGCTATTAACTTTTCATAGGAAACTGCGAAGAATTTCCAAAAAATTAATTTTTAATTAGCTTATCTGATAGCAACTTGATATATTAAACGCAGTTTAGTGAAACTGCTCCAAAAAAAAAAGCAATGTAAGTCCGATCACAGAGGAGATGTGTAAACATCAATGAATGTAATGATTTTTTTTAAGTTGGAAGTACTTATGCTTTTAGTATCTTTTTTTAAATTAATTAATTAAAAGTATCAAAACTTTCAATATTGTAAATACATATGAATTTGTTGGTTTTTGTTTGTTTTATTAAACTTATTTGGTTAGTAAATGGGCACACTGCAGTATATGTATATGTACTGCATTCAAAATTGCAGTAAGCAGTAAATTTACTGATTACTAAAAAAAATTCAGTAAATTTTTACTGCTAATGAAATTTAATTTGCATTACCAGTAAAATCGTAGGGCCGTAATCATAATAAAATTGTAGCAAGTGGCAAAGTTTTTTCATTCAAATTTTGAAACTTTTGTATGAAAAACATTTAGCCACTTGGTAGAATTTCATTATGAATACGGGCATTACTGATTACTGAAAATTCAATGCACCTCATCATATAACAAATCATTTAGGCAAAATGCAAATAGAAAAAAATTTTAGTAATCAGTAATTTTTTTTTTGTTTTTACTGAAACTTTAGTGGTACTGCAGTGCTCATCTATGGTAAATGCCTTTACTTTTACTTTTTAATTTTTAATTCCTGTTGTTCATCGTTTAGTTGTTGCTGTTCTTGTTGTTGTGTACGCATTGCAATTAAAATAAATTCAGTAAAGTGCGACTTTGACTCGCGCACATTCGGTTTTGATAATTTTTTTTGATTTAGCTTTCTTTCTTTTTTAAGTTTTTTCAGTTTAAACGATCTTTTTCAGTTTTATCACTTTTTTCTCGTTTTGGCGTTTTTTTTTCTCTTTTTGGGTTTTTTTAATTTTCGCAATTTTTTTCATTTTGGCGAGTTTTTCATTTTGGCGATTTTTTCTGTTTTTTTGGGTTTTTTTCATTTTGGCGAATTTTTCTGTTTTTGGGGTTTTTTTATTATTATGCGATGTTTTCATATTGGCGATTTTTTTATTTAAGGATTTTTTCATTTTGGCGATTTTTTTTTGTTTTTGGCGATTTTTTATATTTGGCGATTTTATATTTTTTTGATTTTTTAGTTTTACCGTTTTTGAAAATTTCAAGAGTTTTGCTCTTACGGTTTCCAAGATACAGCAAGTTGTCAAAATTACAAAGTCAAAATTGCATTAACTGATGGAACACCCATTGATTTAAATTTTTTAAATTTAGTGTTAATTGTTGTAGTCTGTATAAAAATACACTAACTTTTAAAATTTCAAGTGTGTATACATATGTACATACAATTGTATGTATATTACATGGGATTTTAACATTTTTAGTTGCTCGTTTTGGAACACCCTTTAGTTTTTAACTCTCATGTATTTGTTGTTGTAGTGGCCAAATGTCTACATATTGTGTCCAAATTTCAAGTCCGTAGCTCTTACGGTTCATTTTCACCTTTGGTGTACGGAAATATACAGAAAAATAACCGGCGGCGGCGCACCGTGGGCTTCGAGCCGGTCGACTTGTGTCTCTGCTTGGTATTGCTTCTTTCAAACACTAATACACTCATACATAGCTCACACCGATTTGACAATGCAAAGCAAAAGCAAAGAAATCAAAGTCAAAAGATTTTTACCCCCTAGCGTATAGATGTTTACACATCAAAAAGTATTTTTAATACATATTCATTTATTTCCTTAAAAATGTTGTAACTTAAAACACATTGAATGTCGAGAAAAGCATTAGTGATCATAGAATATTTTTCGCATACGAGTTTTTTCTTTCACTGTACCTATAAAGAATTTAATACACCCGCTACGCATGTGTTATCGTCTCTGTGTCATTGACGACGAAATCAAAGAGAAGAAGAATGTGTGTGAATTTAGATAGCACAATTGTGCTATGAAACTGACATATGTATATGATCTAAAGCCGAAATCTCACAATGTGCAATGTGCCGACTTTCATCGGCTTGCTGCAATAAAGTCACGTAATAAGCCAAAATATCTCAGGAATTTGGTTTTTTTTTTAATTTTCATTAAAAAAAACATATAACACAGCTAAAACGTTAAAACGTTACACACATTCCCACTTCCCATTCTGCAATGGTATTTTATGTTGCATATATGAATCACTATAGGAAATTTTGATTTAATAAGATTTGTTGTGCTATTGCAGAATATAGCTTTAGCATATATCCTAAACTTGCTACATGTGTAATATTTGCACCAGAAGTTTGCAAATAAAGAAGTGATTTCCACTAATGCAAAAGGCAATGCTATGCGGCAAGCCTGAGGTAATAGCAATTGATACCGTTTGGCATAGACAAGTGCCACTGTAATTTCGTTTTTATGCTCATATTATTTTTATACATAAGTATGTGTATTTTTTTTTCTTTTTACTTTACATTTACTACATCTTGTTGCAAATAAGCTATGTAAATATTTAATTAGCAACTCGTCTTAAAGTCACAATGGTGTGGTTGTTATGAATGTTGTGTGAATGTTATGTTTTAGTATTTCTCTTTTATTTTGCCACTATGATGCGTTACGACATGGAATGTTTTTATATAGATGAATAAGTGAATGTGTAAATTGTTTAATAGCGTTGATAGTAAAAAGGGCTTAAAGTAAAATAGTTGAAGTTTCCATTAAATAAAATTTGAAAGAAGAATTGGTGAGAGAAGTTTTATTGCTATTTTGAGTATTTACTATTGCCAAAAAGGACTTCTAATGATTAAAAATTTATTATAAGGTTTTGGATAAAAAAATATTTTCACAAAATTGAAGATAAACATAAGTGAATTCTACTAATTTTCCTATATATTGTCTCTAATTTAGCATGTCGAACTAATATGAGAGTGGTTTAAACTTGGCATTAAAATCTCTTATATCAGCGGATACTAATCCTAATGTAAGGTCAGAGCGCCCTGCTTAGACGGTATTGTGTAGCAGCATCATCGGCGAAGTAAAATAACCCGCAAAATGGCTACTAAACACAGCTTTGAAATATTAACATGCCTCATTGGCACCAGAGGCGCTGCAAAACTGGATTATTAAAAACATGCAAAAAGCTGAGTTGTAAAAGAATTAAGCTCTCCTCTATATCCTCCTTCAATAACCTGTCTTCTCTATAACTATCTCTTTCCTAAAGAAGGTAACACTTAGTAATAGTCGTAGGCATTCATGACCAGAGTGAAGTAACACTCTTAAAAAAAATATTAAATCCCTCTTATTCCGTTACTCTTTTTCAATGAGGAAAAATTTCTATACTATTCACTGGTCCACTCCCTTGTCAAGAACAAATGACCTCAACCAACAACCTCTTAATGTTCTCAACGCTTTAGCTGCTGCCCATCTAACCGCGCTTTCTCAATTATCCCTTACATACACCTGACGAATTTGTATCATGATGAATGTCATATTGATATCATGATGAAAATTCATCACGTATTGAATCAATTTATTAGTATTGTAGCAGCGTTATAATATAATCAGCAGAGTACATGGACTGATGAATTCATCTTGATATCAAATGTCACTTTATGTGTCACTGTGCATTTGACGTTTATTTATTACACAATTTTCGTTTTAAAAAGGCGACACAATAATTATTTGTAAACAAAAAATTAAACAACACGCAAATTAGATATTTTTGGCAATCATTTTGCAAATATTTGTTTGAGGAAGTTAATATTGTAGTGATTCATCATGATGTAAAGGCATCAATGTCTACTCCTTTGTGTTCATATTAATGAAAAATTATAGTTTCTCTGTCGGCGTTATATTACGATTTATAATATAAAATCATCACGTGTGGAATAAAATATATTAGACAAAAGCGATATCTTTATCAACCATTTTTTTTATAAGTGAACAGACTTTACGATGCTACCTTGTCTTGTCTGCAAAAACACACAGTCTATGGCAGGAATCGAACCTGCAATCCTCCAACTATTAGAATACTACACCACCTACTAGCCAAGATGATGGAATTCCAACCAATTTAAATCAAACAAAGTCGGAAGAAGAAAACAGATTTGGAGCACTTTTTATAACCATTTGTTAGTATGATCTTAAGCCTTTACAGCGATGAGGGTCCTAAGCTCTTCAATCGCGCAAAAATGTTTACTTTTCTCATAAAAATGAAAACTTTTTTTCATGATTTATCAAGGCGGGTTACTACTACTTTGGTTTGAGCACAGCTTGTACAATTTCAGCTAAAAAATTTCTGAATTCGTTAAAATATTTTCTTCACAATTGTCTAATAGGGCTTTTTGAAACTGCATATGACAGGAATACACATTTCTATGATTATCTTTGAGACAGTAACATAAAGCATAGAAGCAGCATATGAGTGTATGTAGAGTCTTCGAACAGGGATTTCCGAACTTTGACAGTTATAGCGCCCATGTTATTGAAAATAGCTGTCTTCTTTGACAAATTACAATAAACGGGTACGTCGCTCAATGATACCTACATATTATACAATTGTTTTATAAAAATGAACGATCTGTTACAGCCACCTTCCACACGCTTCCCGATTTTATGACGGCCATCATTCTCCTACAGAGACGTTTGCTCGCAGTTTGATGGATAAATTTCAGTTTACTGATTCATTTAGCATTCAGCCAACTTCCATTTGTCGACAAAACACAACATCTGCCGTAAACATTGGTGCTGGGCGTGAGAGTATGCTAAAGAATCTGAGGCAGGTCTGCTTTTTGCAACTTTTGTGTCATAACTTGGGCCTGCATCCTTACAAAATTCAACTAAAACAAGGGCTGAACCTAAGCAACCATAAATAACGACCTGTGTTCACTAGACGAGCGTAAGAGCAGTTGAAAATGTTCCTTAGTTTTCATAGAAAAATCGTCTTCAGCGATAAAGACCATTGTACAGACAAAATTGTCAAAGAGCTGAGGCTAAACGACCATAAAAAAAATTACCTGCGTTTACTGAATGGGCCAGTTGGAAACTAACCTTAATTTTCGTAGAAAAATCGTGTTCAGCGATCAGGTCCATTTACCAAACAAAATAGTCAAATTTTTAACTATTTCAACTCACAAAATTCAAGAGCTTCCAAGGCATCCCAAAACTTAACTGTTTGGTGTAGATTTTGAGCTGGCGGCAATTTCGGTCCATCCGTCCTTGGAAAACAATATTGATCATGACATCATAGCTTAATAATTACCAGCTTTTGTAAGAATGCAATGGTATTAACTTCAACGACATGTGGTTTCAACAGGACGGCACAGAATACAGAGAAGTGAAGAAAGTGACAGGTAAAAAAAGCTCCAATCAGGTTTTTGTTAAAATTCGTGGAAAAAAGAGATAAGCATAGTGTATTTGATACTGTAGTGTATTACGACTTACCAATTAACACAGCTAATAAAAATTTATTGCACTAGAAATACGTAGCAAAACAAAAACGACGACAAAATTTGAGGGAAAACGAGACAAACAGAAAAATACCCGTATCTTCCGTCTCGTGACACTTCTGTGTGTTTTGTGAGGACGGTGCTACGAGCCACACAGCTCATGCCATATTGGACATGCAGCACGAGTGATTTGAGGTACAGGTCACATCACAAGGAAGCTAAAGGTACCAACAGACGACATGTTTTTTACATGTGTTTTTTAAGTTTTCGACTCGTATGTTTTTCTTTATGCTTGTCAATATTGGTTAATTTACATAAGGTTTATAATTTTTGGTCACAAACGTACATGTAGTATCACTTCTTCTTTTTCAGTACATAAATATCCACGTAGTTTGTTTTATAAATGGCTTGCAGCCGTCAAAATATTTTTGGTTCCGTCGCTGTAGTACTGGCGACGCAAATTTTGCTTTTTTAATTTTTTCTTTTTTAAACAAGACGTTGAGGTTGTATCTAAAAATCTATACATTTTTGGACTTATTTTAATAAAACGACAACGTTAAATTAAAAAAAATATATAATTAATTTGTCTTGCAAAATACTTCATTCAGACGGCTAATGATAGTGCACATAATCAACCGCCGACGAATTTGTTCGCATGACATAGACATTTGGAGCTGTATGTTTAACATAAGAAAATAGAGCACGCTCTATTTCAAATAATGTCTTATGTTTTTTGTCATTGATTTTTACACAAGCAATGTTTTAAAGGTAACAAACGACATGTTTTCGTTTACATATGTAAATTCTGGCACATACAATGTGGAAAACATGTCGTTTGTTGGTACCTTAAGTGAAATATCCATAGAGATCGAGCGATTTGACTTACTCAGACATTTCCTGGTGGGGTTTTCTTAAATTGCAGATTTATGCTTAAGCCATTAAAACTAACATAACTCATTCCGTCGATCACATTCAGTGTGATTTATGCGCCAGTCATGGAAAATTTGAAATGCGCCCTTCAGCGAATATGTAGAAAAAATTTGAACAATATTATATTTCATACATTATGCCATCGAAAGATGGCCTCACATCTACTTTTTTAATTTAAAATATAGCAAGCTCTTAATGAAAGACCCTTTACATATGTACATACTTATGCAGTTGAAAGTGTAACATAATATGAAACTCTATATGAAGAAAAAATATTAATGTCAGTTAAAGAAAATTTAAGGAAATCTTGAAGTGTTATTAAAAACATAAAATGTTAAATGGAAGAAAGAAACCTCACTGTTTGTACTTTAATATGAGACTGTCGCACCATATGCGGTTGACTGGAGACAAAAAAATATAAAAACATTCGTGATGAAGTAAAGAAGCAGAAAACACATTCAAGTTAATTGCTTAAAAAAATAAATTAAATTTAAAAGGTTTCTACAAAATATGTAAAAGACAAATAGCTTTAAAGGCCCAAGTTTAAATGATGCGCAAATATTTGTTTAAAATAAAACAAGACAATAAGAAAATTAAACAATTGTTAAGAAATTTTGTATGTTTTATGATAAAAGTTTAAAAAAATTTTAAACTCGATGTCTATATAAACCCCAGTCTAATTTACAGTTCACTTAAAGTTGGTTTAACAAATGTGTTTTCAATAACTTCTAAATAAAATAATAAAAATTAGCATATCAAACATGCACGTTCGTAAACCTGTCATTTCATATTAAAAGGTTATCTTAACTAGTTTTCTAATTTTAAAATATAAAAATTACAAATTCAAATATGTATATAAAAAAAAATCCAAACAACATGGGAAGAAAACGTTTACGTTTCTGACTAAGAAAAAAAAGCTTGTTGACAAAACTGTTAATTCAAAAATTCTTTGAATAGTTTGCAGCATAAAACTTGTATCTTTAACATCACTGCAGGTGTCATTTTAACAAACATGAATTTTAATATAATATTAAATTAACCAAAGAAAAAAACAAGTTTATGTTCATATAATTTATATACACACTTTAAAAATATTTAAATTAAAATAAAAAATAATGATCAATTAAATTATCTTAAAAACAGTCTAGATTATTTTTTGTTGGTTTTTGGTTTACTTTAAGTAAGAGAATTTTTACTTAGAATTATATTTTAAAAATATTCAGGCCGAAGCTTCGAATGCAATAAGATTAGCATTATTCCAAAATAGACAAAAGCCAACTTACGCCCTTATTCTGGAAACCACTTTATATAAAACCTTATTTTAACCGTAAAGATTATTTGACAGTAATCTCAAGTTCACAATTTACCTCTCATTTTTTTCTTTTGCTTTGTATCCTAATGTTTTTTATCACTAAATATATTTCCTAATTATCGTCTTTCTTATCTGTTAGTTTTAATTATTTTTGGCACTTAGTTTTGTGTAATTTATATATAACATCTTTTATACTTCTACTTATTTTCCATTATTATCTTCATTAAATTTTTTTATTTATTTATTTATATACTTTATGCTTTGCTGCTACTTGACTGCACACATTAGCCAAGCAGTCAGTATTCTTAAAAGCTTTAAGTAGCTAAAGATCCGAAAGTATATATTTAAATATATGTATATCAGACCCACCTGAAGCAATTTGTTTACCTAACATTGTACTTGAAAGCGGGAAAACATACAAACACATACTGTGTTATATGTATTTGTTGTTGTGTAAATGTCTAAGCTTTCATCTAAAATATTTGTTGTCAGCAACATTTATTGTTGTTGTATTTTTTTCACAACTTTTTTGAACTTCATCGTTTAAATTTTTTGTTATGCTTATGATTTTTTCTCCTTCTTTGTTTACACATTTTTATGGCATAAACAAATTCTCAAGTCTAATGGATGAAAATTAGTCTTGAACAACAACAGCCTCCACTCTTCGTAAAATTTTATACACATACATACACACACATGGCTGTAAGTACAGTGCGATTAAGGTAGTGTTGAAAGAGGGGGAGCAATTATTCAACCCTGCTAATGTTTTCTTTTCATTATTCAAGCGCTTGGAAGAGGCTTTTTGTGAATTAAAAAAAAGTCTAGTAGAAATTTAGTAGGGACATTCATAATTTAGAGCAAATTCAGAGGAAAAAAGAATTTTTAATATTTGCTGAAAACTTAAAGGGAATTGAACCCGAACCGCCTACAGACTGAACATTAAAAATTTGGCTCCGTTAGGATCTTACGCACAGAAAGTGCTTTGAGCGTGCCAAGTTTTAGCTTTCTATGTCGTCAAATGGCTTAAGAAAGTTGCGGAAAGAGATAATAACATTTTAAGAAAATATATATAAATATGTAAATACATTTTTACACAATATTATTTATGATATAACGATTTTTTCAGAAGTATTAACTCAAAAAATGCATTTTTTTATGAGTTGCAATAAAGGACCGACTTTTTCGGTTTGAGTTTGTCAACGCCTTGTATGAGCTGATCCACCTTGTCTGCGGCTTCCCTGTAGATTTCATTCTATAGCCTTCAGTTAGGTGAGGTTAGACTAAGAACCCTCACGATTGATGGGTCCAATCCAATTCCACTTTCTTTTTAGCATGTATACGACTAATGGTGAGCTGACCATTGTATACACTTTACAATTCGAATTGAGATGTCTGGAGTTTGATTGACATTATGGGCATTTTCACAGAAAAGTTCATATTTTATCACGTTACGTTAATTGTTGACATATATACTTTTTTCATGCAGGTTTATGGCGTTTGTCAGCCCTACATTTAGTAAGATATAAAAAAATCGAACAGCATGACTGTAAAATGCAGTCGTCATTGAGGTAACGTGACAAAAGTTGAACTTTTCTGTAGAAATGCTTATATCAGATCATCTGTGGAAGAGGAGGCAGATATCATCTGCATACTCAAACAGCTTCAACTTTTCGTGAAGGCTCAAAAAATGCCACGAGTTTTGATCATTGCCTCATAAAAAGATCAATCATAATATTGAAAAGTAGAGGTATCCACGATAGTATGAAAATCCTTTATATTGGCTTCTTATTAGTTGTATCAGTCATGGGTTGAGTAGAAACAAGTAAGAGTACAATAAAAAAAAACATTGCGAGTGGCTCCGCCAACCAAATTATAGCGGTTTTTCCACAGAAAATTAATTTTTCAAATCAGTAAATGACCCAGTTCAATAATAATAAACTTTAAAAATAATATAAGTATAAAGACTTAAAAAATACCCATTACAAAACAGAAAAAATACTGTCATGAAAATTAAAACAGCTGTCGGTTACAAAGTTGCCAGATCTGCCAAACATTTGCCAATATTATCCCTCTAGGGAAATGAATTCTTGAAAAACATCACTTACTTACTAAGCCTTTAAGGAAGGACAGTAGAGTCTTATATCAATGAGAGCCCTTGGCTTTTGCGCAGTGAACATAAAAATTGGCGAATTTAAGAGTTCATTATCGCCAGCCCTTATGTGTGCTGAGAAAACAACATGCGACTTGCAAGATTGTAATATTTGTAATTTACTTATCACTAAATATAAGCAAGTGCTTTGTTGAAGCCTTCTAATCTTTCACTGCCTAAGAAACTTAGCGAAATGGTATGCTATATTAGCCAAACAAGACGAACTCCATGCATGGATAGAAAAGTTTAGAGGCTTTCCAAAATTATCTGTTGAATGGCAACAGCATCTGACTTAACAATAGCACTAGTCAGACAATAGCCACCTAAGAGGTTTATCCCTGAAATTTCGTTAGCAATCACAACCACTACGTAAGCTTCTTCAGTACTATACTCGGCCGGCCGTACTTCCGAATCCATTTACCAAGTCATATTTATATAGGGAAGACTTCTTCAATCCGCTTGGAAAAAGACATTTGGGTGAAATAATAGGTAATTTTGTGTTACCTGAGAGTACAGATGGTGAAGGTACAGAGAGAGGAGAAGCTTAATTAATTTTTTCGCTTCTAAAACTGTGCTATTGTGAGTTTTGTTAATTTTTATAGCATCTTTGCAGCGCCTCTGGTGTTAGGTAGGCGTATTACTTTAAGCTTCATAGGAATTTAATTAGTTATTTTACTTCTCCGGCGAAAAAGTGCTGCAAATATTGACGAAAGAGGGCGCTGCGATATATGTAAATTAGCATACCTACCTACGCTTATCAGAAAAATCTATCTAATATGCCTGGGTCTGGCCAGAATTTAAACTTGAGCTCTCGAATACTGTCATTTGCCTTGTTTTTGGGGTTCTCAAAGGTATGTACTGAAAAATGTCAATTGGAAAATTTCAATCGGCGCAGTCACCTGGACCCTTGAGCATAGCTGAACGGGATTTGCCTTGCAGTTCATCAATCACCATGGTTTTAGGTACCACTCTCGAAAGAAACCTCACTAACCAATGGACGCGAAAACTCCCTTCAATGTCGCGATGCAACGAAGACAACTAACTGAAAGATACCGTTCAAGACTAAAGGCCTTACGCAAAAAAAAAATAGTTTGAACTTTAACGTAGATTTCAACCTCAAATATTTTATTTGGTAGATATCGAAAATGAAATGATGATCTTTGGTAACGGTACTTTTTCACACACTTAAGGTCATAAAGGCCACTAAACCTATTGTACCGCCTTTTAAATTCAGGACAATTGGAGGTAACGCTGCAAGTCTACGACATAAACAGACAAGTCTTCAAACTTTATCTCTTCAAAATATGTAAGAACATTCAAGTTGACAGTAAACAGCCAAAAACAAGGTCTGGAAAATACTGCAAACCTTTTACTCAGAGAACACAACATCAAGTTGCGGCAGGTCATCAAGGAGGAATGTGTAACGCCTTCCCCTCAGGGGAAGAAAGAGCAAATAAGTTAAGCTCTGTTTTAATTTTCAATATTTGCTTCTGTTTCTGTTTTCAGCAATATTCTATACTTTTTCAAAAAATATTATACGTAAAGTTCAGCCTTTTCAAATATTTTTCTCACGAAGGAGCAGAGACAGATATATATTAATATTCGAATGTCAATAATAAAACTTTGTTTTGCTTTCCAATTTTGCAATGCAAATTTTTCTCTAGTAGAGATTTAAAATTATTAAAGCTACAATGTAATAGAAAGACAAACGCATTCATGCCGAAAAGAGAGTGCGTGAGGTATATAAAATTTTTCCTTTAAAGGTAAGCCAAAAAGCTAAGCAATAAGTCTGCAGTTGATAGTAATAACCAAGATTGCTTAAATCAAGTTAGTACAATAGATTATAAATTTTATGGCGTCCTAAAAATACACGAAAATATTTTCCCAAATACTCGTAACAATTTTCAATCCCAAAAACATGGTAAATATTTTATTACCCTTCAACTATTCCTCCTGCCTCTTAACAAATACTTAAGTGTCTATTTATAGCTTATGACCCTCATAAAAATCTTAAAAAATTTTCATGTTTACATACTTTTAGAAAACAATTTTAGACTAACCCTACTAAACTTTCTACTCTCACTCAAGCAAATCTTTATGAATGTGTTAAAAGATATGAAACTCTTCTTTTTTGTTTTGTCGATTTTGTTTATTTAAAACCTTTTCTCAACTTTTTCTCTAATAAAATATAAAGTTATTTTACAACAAGAATGTTGGTATTTATGTGTTCTTTTATTTGCTCGAGAGTAAAAAAATTCTTTGTTGTTCTAAGCAACAAATTATGAATATTACATGCATACAATTTTTTTTGTGTTTAATATATTTTCTTCTTTTACAACTACACCTTAAATTTCTGGATTTGAGGTTAAGGTAACATTAGCAAATATTTATTTAGTCTAACAATGGAATTTAACTTCTTGGAATGTTGGGGTTATTAAGCATTAAATAAAAATAAAGATTTGCTAATTGCTGTTGGGTAATAATAATAGCAAAAGGCTGACAAAATGGCAGTTAGGGGAAAAGTTTAAGTAAAACATTAACAGCAATGGAATGTAGAAAAGAGGAATTGTTTTATTTAAGGCTACAAATTCATTTGTAGATGCACATAAAGCTAAGTAAACATGAAAAGTTTTACCAAAATATTTTGTTATTAAATATCTCTTTGTGTACGTGGTAATAAATAAGCTTTTGTGCAAGATATTTTTTTATTATTATGATTTTAAGATGTAAACATGTGTGCTTTTATTATTATAACCCTCCAAAACATAGAAGAAAATTTCTTAATAAAGCAACTAATGGGCAAAAATTCTTAGATAGTTAAAGCGGTATGGGAGGGTTTGTTTGACTTTTATATTAAATCTTACAAAGGTTAGGGAAGGTTAGGTGGGGATGGCAGTCCGAAACCCGGGCTCACTTACTACTTTTCTGTTCCATTTTGATACCACTGAGATTCTCCTTAATCAGTAAGAACATTTTTTAATAGAGGAACTAATGGGCGAAAATTATTTGGTACATCATGCGGCATGGCAGGTTTTTTTTAAATTTTTTTTTTACGAAATCTTAGGTAAGGTAAGTTTGGGGTAGCAGTCATAATTGTGATACCACTGAAACTCTGCTTAAGTGGAAACCCCAACAAGAGCTCAATATAAAGCTACTATTACGTTGCATTTCAAACCTGGCAATGTTAGAACTCAAGACCGCCCATGGTGGCCATTATCTTATTTGTTAATCTAGGGCAATGACACAAAATATGCTGCACATTTTTTTCTTCGTCAATATATTAGAAACATTAGCAAAACTCATTGTATTCCATCCCTAAACTCTGTTCATGCCTGCTTATGAAGTGTCTCGTCAATACCGACACTAAAACTGAGAATTATTTCCTCTTTCTTTAAACCAACGAAACCATATTTTTTATGAAGGTGAGTGCAGAACTGTCTAGTGGCCTATCTTTTTGCGCCTAAGTCTTAGTTTACACCAGAGTAAGGGTAGACCTTCACATTCCATATCCAGTGAAACCTGTAAAATTGCCCCAGTTCTTGTAAGGTCATCACCAGGGACAGGGGTTTCATGCAAATGCATGTTTTTCCCCTAACTCTGATAATGGCAAGAACGAAATATCTTTACGAAACAGTGAATTTGCGTAAAAATGGCATCGATTTGTCAGTGCATATTTTTGCATATTTTGATAAAAATTCATATTTTTGCATAATTTATTCATTAATGCATATTTTTATCTCATATTTTGATATAAATGCTGATTTTGTGTCAAAAATTCAAATTTCCAAAAACGTTGCAAAACTGTTTTGGCAACTTTATTCGCTTGCATTGTTGTAGAATTGTGGAACGATTGTACAAGCACACAGACCTACCAAATTTAATGAAAATTGTAATTTTGATAATTTCAAATTGTCTGCTATTATAGCCGGAAGTAGTGAAACAATTATGCTGAAACTTGATATTGTTTTTCTAAATTATAACGGATTTAAAAACCAAATCTAATAGCTAGTATTCAATTCATTGTAATGGTTGAATCAAAAAAATATACAACACTGTATAAAAAGAATCATTTAAATTTTTCAATGCACAAAAATTTTCTAAGAACAAATTGATAGGACTTCACATTAGATAATATATATGTATAAATAAAAAAAAGTTTTAATGAAAATAAATAAATAACAATACTTTTCTTCTTTTATTTACGTATCGCTCCTTTACTGTAATAAAGCATACATATCTCGAAAATGCTAGTTTGGAGTTAATAATGCAGAAAAATTCGTTATACCATATTTAATCTTGTGTAAAGATTTAATATAAAAGACTTCTATTCTACACGCACCTCTTGAGAAAAGAAAATATTTTTATGTGTTTATTTAGTGATATGTAGATTGAAAGCTTTACTTTTGAATAATTTTTTTAAAGATATGTGCATATTTAATTGATTTTAGTGCATATTTTGCATTAGTGATGTCATATTTTAGGCGCCTAAAATACCTTTTTTAAATGCATGAAGTCCTTGTGGTCATCACTTTTAGAGGTTCTCTCTGAAACTCTATATATCTCGGGATCCAAATGATCCTAATATTACTCTGGGGGCGTACACTATTCGACATCGATAAAACTTTTAATACAAACACAATTAAAGTTGTATGCGAATTTGTTTGATGTCCAAAGCCGTTTTTAAACCGACTTCAAAAAAAAGAAGGAC
Organism: Tachina grossa; assembly: GCA_949987645.1. NCBI lineage: Eukaryota > Metazoa > Arthropoda > Insecta > Diptera > Tachinidae > Tachina > Tachina grossa. The sequence continues at coordinate 153,341,836 of OX465276.1, forward strand.
GTTATCAATAGGTCTCTTCAATACGTGTTACTTCATAACCCGGTTCATATTAGACTAGAGCTGTGCCAAATCGTTCATTCATGTAACCGCTCATTTTCGTTCATTTTCTAAAATAGAACGAGTTCGTTCATTTCGTTCTTCCGCTTTTTTTAAGAAATAGAATGAAGTGAAAACAAACGAACAGTTGATTCGGTCCATAAAAAGGGAAACATGCACACTGCATTTTGTTATGAATTGTAATTTAGTAATAATATTCAACAACAGAAAATAAAAGAAACAAAGAAAAGATCACCAAGCAAAATTTTTTTACAATATTAAAGTAAAGAAATGACACAAAAAAAGAACTAAACTATATATATATATATAAATTAATTTTGTTAAAAAACTATTATGTAACACCTATATATGTTCTAAAAACTTACGAAATATAAATGGCTATTTAATTAGTTTCATAATGGCCACACTGTCAAATGAAAACGAGAATATGACAGCAAATCTCACACGAACAAAGAAAATGCCAAGCAAAACAAAAAAAAAAAAGCCAAGTGTGCTCGGTCGTTCACATGTACTTTTTATCAGTATTGCTGAGCTAAAACCGCTCATTAAAGTGACCGGCTCACTTCGTTCATTGCAATGATTCGTTCAATTGTACTAGTTCGTTGATGATCGATACAGGTCTATATTAGAGCAATTGTAAATTTTTTTACTGTCTGAGATGGTATAGCTTCCATTGATCCCATTGAAAAAAAAAATGGGAAAACGCCTACATTTTTTTTTTTAATTTAATTTTATGATATGCTATTTATTGGGTTGCTGCGAAACCTAGCAAACAGGTTTGGTTGTTGTAATTACACAATTTTAATGTTTAAAAAATCTATTATTATATATCACACGGTTCTACTTAACCGATTTTTACGAAACTTAAAACACACATTAAGCTAAAAAAAACACAATCTTGCATTTGAAAGTTATGAACATTAAAATTAATATTTTATTTTAAATGGTTCTACTGTACCGATTTTTGCAAAACTTAGTACACACCCTTACCTCTGAAAAACACAAAATCTGGCATTTAAAAAATGGGCTGATGCACACCCATTAAAATTTAATTTTATATCGCATACATTTTTTTTGAAAATGTTCTATCAGATCTTTTCATTGAAGTCGGTTCTTTTGGCAGAATAATTTTTCTTGAGGTTACACTCAGGAAAGGGATAGTAATAGAGAATACAGGTTCTGAAGGAAGACATAGAGGAAAGCTTCATTATTTTACAACTCTGCTTTTTGCGCGTGTTTTTTTTTCATTATGCAGTGTTGCAGCGCCACTGGTGTCAATGAGGCGTATTAAGTATTTTCATTGGTTATTTTACTTCGGCAATGATTCTGCTACACAATACCGACGAAGGGGGGCACCCTGATGTTAAATTTGGATTAGTATCCGCTGAAGCCGGTGTAGTTCAGTGACCGCTATCTATGTCTTGCCTCCTGCTCTACCATTTCCTTTTCAGGTGATCAACAGTCGAGCGTTGGCGTTGTTCTTAGAAGCGGAGATTCTTCAAGTGGCGTTCACTCTACTAATTCCAGCTTCATTGATCAGGAAATCGCTTTGCAATACAAACACCTAATGTCCACTAGTAAACTTCTTAAAGGTGCAATTAGACGTGCCACAGCCACAGCCATAGCCATAGCCATAACCAAACCAAAATTCAATTGGTTTCTATGGTAATGGCTATGGCGCTATGGCGAGTCACCTATAATCAAATACAGTGTTGCTCATTAGTTTGGTTCGAACGGCTGTTTTATGGCACGTCTGATTGCACCTTAAGCCAGCCATTTTTGAATTTTTTGGAGTTATCCGTATAAAATTCAACACTCTCACAAGCAAAAAATATATGAGGAATATCTTAAGCTTTAAACCAGTGTCCCGCAAAATAAAATATGTTTGTATTGGTGAAAAAAATGTGAGTAAAATAAACTTGCAGTTGAATAAAAGTTTTGTAATTTAAAATACATTATGTGGTTATTAGTTGTTTGATTTTTTTTTTGTGAATAAGAAATTTAATAAAAACTTAAGTAAAAAGTAAAAATCTAATAATCCATTCAACAATGTAGTATATAAATTCCAAATTAAATTTATTGACAGCGCTGTGGAAACTATTACAATGCCTTTTTAAACTATCTTCCCTATTATTTTTTAATGTTTCATAACATAAAATGCATTGCATATTGCGGAAAACATTTTTTATCACGAAATTGTTCTAAGCTTCCATAATTATTTAAATTTTTTTTTGCTGTAGAAATTTATTAAATTTTAACTTTAATTTCGTTCGGTGCGCTCAAAAAAACTAAATAAAAAATCAGGAAATAACTCGTACAAACGTGCACAACTTCATTCGTCGCTTTCTCAGTGACGACTAAATGCAAGAAAATAAGCATTAGAGGCCTGCGTAAACAGTCTTTAAATGTAAAACTTCATGATTTTTAAATGTATTCACGTCGCATGTATTATACTAAACCAATAATAAATGCTGTCGTACTATAAGCGAAGCACAATGGATGTATTGGTGTACGTGTATATCAGTGTTAACAAGCGATGTCGCCAAGACAGCTTGTTTGTAACAAACACTCAAAAGAAGTACTGTTGATTAGTGTATGCTTGTTATTTTTCATATTGTACGTTTGAGTGTGTGTGTAATATGTAGATGGTAAGCTATTATGTGATTAACCGCATAGAACTAATGTTAATGCATGTGTGTGCCTTTGCATGTGCGCAGAAAAATAAAAGATCATACACACATAAATGCATGACGTTTGTACACGCGCAAATTCTTCCGTCACGAAGTATTTTCTTCTTTACTCCTATACCTGCAATACTAAAACAAATTTCTTGCAAACAATGTTGTTAACGTTTTTTTAGAAGATTTTGCTGTAGTAAAACATTTGAAAAATCCATCATGTCTTAAAAGTTCTTATAAGATATCTTGTGCAGGGCACTAGTAAGCATGTATGTGATTTTCATACCCACAATTGTGGTATAGCTTGCGGGTTACTGCTTTAAACTCTTTACCATAAGATCTTTTTTACCTCTAAGAGTGTAAATAATTTTTCCGAATATATTCGCAAATAAAATCGGAACACGGCTAGGAAAAAAAATTTTTGCTCATAAAAATAACAATAAAAAACTAAACAGCGTAATCTTTTTCAGTATTTTCTATTTGTTTTTATTTTAGTCACAGCAATTAACAAAACAACACGTTTTGTTAATTTTCGTACCCTGCCTTCAATGCAGTTTGTTACATTTTGTTTTACTGCTTTACATTAGTCAATCAAACAACTTTGTGGGTTGGTGCAATTTATATTGTCGAAATTGGTTAATCCCTGTCGAGACTTGCAATTTTTGTTGCAACAATTCTTGAGTTTAATGGTGGGAGAGGTGAGAGGATTGGGGAGGGGTACACAGTTTCCTGTGCTCTGCAATTCTCTTTTGAATTGAAATTCGTAATTGTTAATTTCAGTAGTTAGTTGTATTTGACGATTTTTATAATTTTATTTCTTCAGTTGTATGAAAAAAAAAAATATAACAAAAAATAAATAGAATTGTTAATATTTCAAGGAAATTTGTGGTGTAATAATTTTTTTAATGCATAATTGCATTATTAGAATTTCATAATGTGGACACCTATGCAATTCGAGAGCAGAATTTTAAGAAATTGCAGCAACAAAAATTGCAAGAATGGACGAGGACTTAGACATACATATCGTAACCTTAGTATAGTAAGGCCCTAACTCATTATTTTTCTGAAATCGAGGTATTTGTATATTTCGATAGAAGAACATGTAATATAAAGAAAAATACAAAAATCTCGATTTCATAAATACGGGATTTACACGATGACTTTTTCCCCCTGCTTTTTTCTTCAATTCTCTTTTGTGTTGCTACCCCTTTGATTGCCTTTGTACCCCGTTTGTCAATAAACTCTAGAAAAGTCACAGTAAAAAGTCATAGTGTAAATCCCGTAAAAACTAATTAGTTAGGGCATATGTATAATTATCTTTCGTCTGTTCAGCAGATTTTAGGTAGATCCTGGAGGATGTTAGCCGATTTGCTTTAAAATTTACCTTTTTTGCACAGTTAGTTTTATCTTTCATTAGCAGAAGTTAATCAAGCTTGTAATTAGTTTGAATAATTTGAAAAAAAAAATTATTAATCACCCTTATTCCAGTTGTCAACATCGACGTCACGTAAATAAAATACCCACAAATTGGATCTTGTCTACTTCATCTCAAGAACAATTTTGTGCTAATGAAAGTCTATATCAGTTCCCTAAGGTTTAGGAAACAGCATGAGCATGTCAATAGTAGTAAGTTGTTTTCGGTAACGATTACACAAGCCCCAATTTTTTATATTACAATATTGACGTGACGTCGATGGTGACAACTGGAATAAGAGTGAATATCTAAAGGGTCCGCCAGATAACTTTTTTTTTTGAAAATGCTATTAAAAACACTACTGAAGCTTCGGCTGTGTTGAACGTAGCGCCGTCCTGTTGAAACCAAATGTTGCCAATATCCTCCTCTTCAATTTTTGTGAACAAAAATTCGTTCAACATGGCCCGATAACGATCGCAATTTACTGTAACGGCCACTCCTTGCTCATTTGAAAAAAAAATGGTCCAATTATGCCTCTGGACCAAAATCCGCACCAAACAGTGACTCGTTTTGGGTGCGTCGGCTTTTCATTGTATGCGTGCGGGTTTTCTGTGCCCCAAATGCGACAATTTTGCTTGTTTACATACCCGCCAGGATCAAAATGAGCTTCATCTGAAAATATGATTTTTTTTGGCAAAAATCGGCATCTTCTGTAAGTCGATCGCAGGCCCACTTAGCGAAGCGAAAACGCATTGGATGGTCAGTTGGCTCGTTCAGCGGAAGGATAAAACTAATTATCTGTCAAATCGGACATAAGCTAAGTGCTACCATTCACGAAATAAGCACTAGTTGAAAAAAAAAAACGTTAGATGGCGGACCCTTCATCAACTTATATTTTGACATAATAATATTAAACTGACCGAAGTTAGGTCGTGCGATAACTGCCAAAAAAATCTTAATCGACATAATTTTAGAACTTAATTTTTTGACCAAAATTGATAATTAGCGATCGTAAAAAATCGATTTTCGTCAAAAAAAAAAGCGAAGTCCAAAAAATGTGCCGGTTAAGCTTTTTTTTTGGCGATTATTGCTCGATATGTTGAAGAGGGTTTTTTTATAGAAATAGCAAAAGGCGATGAAACTGTTAAGCGCGCAGAACTTCAGTAAAACCAAGTTCTTAGACGGAAGTTAACTTAACTTTTAAGCTTATGAAAGAACAGAGTTCTGTTTCATAAACTGATAGAGCATTGTACAATCCAGTTTTTTTTAAATATTTAATACTCATAACGGGTGTTTTTTTAGAGGTATAGAACTTCGAATTGAAATAAAACACAAGAAAATCGTTTTAATGTCCATCAATTTGGCTTTATTGGAAGGATAATTTTATGCCATTAATGTTTAAATATGATTTCGGGCATGTGGCCGCCGCGGCTGGCTCGAATAAAGCCAATTCTACAGGTCCAATTTTCAACCACTTTTTCGAGCATATGGGGCCGTATGTTGGCAATAACGCCACGAATGTTGGCTTCCAAGTCCCCTAACGTTTCTGGTTTGTTGGCGTAGACGAGCGACTTCACATATCCCCAAAGAAAATAATCCAATGGTGTCAAATCACACGATCTTGGTGGCCAATTGACAGGTCCATTCCGCGAAATTATGCGCTCATCGAATGTTTCCTTCAATAAATCGATTGTGACGTGCGCTGTGTGGCATGTAGCGCCGTCTTGTTGGAACCACAACTCATCCACATTCATGCCATCCAATTCGGGAACAAAATAGTCGGTTATCATGGCTCTATACCGGTTTCCATTAACGGTAACTGACTCTCCAGCATTATTTCGGAAGAAGTATGGCCCAATGACTCCACCAGACCATAGAGCACACCAAACAGTCAGTTTTTGTGGATGTAATGGCGTCTCAAGGGTCTCATGTGGATTCTCTTCACTCCAAATGCGGCAATTTTGCTTGTTGACGTAGCCATTCAACCAAAAATGAGCCTCATCACTGAACAAAATTTTGCGATGAAAATCAGCATCGAGATCAATCTCATTTTCGGCCCATACACCAAAATCACGACGCATTGCATGGTCTCGCGGCTTTAATTCTTGCACAAACTGGATCTTGTAAGGTCGCAAGCCAAGATCTTTGCGCAAAATCTTCCATAAAGTTGATGGACAAAGCTCGAATTGCTGTGCACGGTGGCGAATCGATTCATTCGGGTCCTCTTCAACACTTTGCTCTACAGCGGCAATTGTTTCTTCGGTGCGCACTGTTCGACGTCTCTGCGGATGCGTATTATCACATAGAGTAAACGTAGTGCGAAAACGATCCATGGTTAACCGAATTAATTGCTCTGATGGACGATTATGTCGACCATAAAATGGACGGAGCTTGCGGTAAACTTCGCGAACTGAACCATTATTTTCGAAATAAATTTGCACGATTTGCAAGCGTTGTTCTTTTGTCAACCTGTTCATGATGAAATGGCAAACCAAACTAAATATTAATCACTTGACAGCTGACAAAATGGCCGCCAGTTAAAAAAGTGATGCCAACTTAAAGTTCTATACCTCAATAAAAAACACCCATTATTTATCACCCTTTACTTCATTTGTTAGTCATATCTTGCGCATTAAATAGCTTTATTTACTTTTCATATTTATTAGTTTTCAACTTTATCTTATCTTATGAAAAGAAATACGTTTTCATTTACAAAATTATCATTATATAAATAAAGATAAATTATTGATAATATGAGTAATTGTATACTTTAATTGAACAATTTTTGAAATAAAAAAAAACATACAACATGAAGCTTTTATATCAAATGACTTATTTTGAAAGGGAACTAAAGAAAAAAATAATGTATTAATTTGTTTTAAAGGAAAAATAAATAAACAGTTTATATTAAAAGTCATACATGATACAATGGTTTGGTTTTCTTCAATAACAACGTAAGTCAATTTGTGTAAATTGTATGTACTCCATGATAAAAATTATGTATTTTGCACCACTAGAATATACTAAAGAGATTTAAGAATTAAGAATCACCTAAATACTATAACTATCACAAAATAAATTCATCAGCGAAGAAATTTTATGCCGCCTTATTGACAAAAATTATTAAGGCTTAATAAAGGTTTACAAAACCGATTTCTATCCAGAATTTGTCTTTTTTTAAGCCTTTATAAAGCCGTAATATATTGTTTTTAATAATTAAGGTAGACAATTTTTGTTAATTTATCATTTTTTAGAATCATATTGAAAGATTTTTTTCACACAAAATAATTTTGTTTAAACTTTCTAGAATAATAAGAATTAACCCCTAAAATTTTTAAGAAATTAAATAAAAAGCTCTTCTGGCTCTTTTAAGAAAGAGAAAGTAAAAAACTATAAGCGTCCTTAAAAATTACGAATGTCCTTGGATGGTCTAATCTTTCTTTTTTTGGTTTTTTTAAATAAAAAATATTAATTAAAAAATAAAAGAGATATTGTTTCTTATAAGGCATTGGAAATATAGGAGCTCAAGTTGATTTTATTTCTTGAACTAATATTCATAATGGCACAGAGACAGTCAGACGGGCGGACGGCATTTACCACAGTGACAAATTTTTTACTTGAAAACTTTTACTTCCTTTCGATAGCAAATTTTTTTCAGGACTGATTAGAAATAAAAAAAATTCTTGAACGCATTAACCCTTTTGGGAGAAAACTAACACAAGACATTTTTTCACAAACAATTCACGGTGGTCATGTTCTATATTCCACTTGCAATCAAAACGTAATAATTATTTTCAACAATAATGCCTTGTATGTAATGATTTCACCTTTAAAACAGAACAGAGAACGATAACTTTTTAAGAAGAATTTACATTAAACCAAACAGAAAATAAGGAATAAATAAACTATTGATTGGCCCTGTTGTCTTATTCGAATCGATTTGTCATGTAATTACAAATGATACTGCAGGCGTATTTAAAATCATATGGAATAGTTTTCATTTAGATATATTATTTGAGAATCTATAAAATAAAAAAATTAAAAAAAAACTCTGAAAAAATACTTTTATTATCGCTGTTAGTTTTTTTTTATAATTGTGCGATTTAAAATCCATTTGGTTTACAGAATTGGGCTGAATATTCCAAAGTCGCTCAATATGACAGCAGTGAGTTTTTAAATCCAAAAGTACACTGTTGTTTTTTTTTTTTTTTGATTCCACAAAATTTAACAAAGGTCGCTTTAGTTTTACCAAAATTTAACTATGCTAATCTGATGCTATTTTTGCTATTTGTATGCTAATTTTTCAGAATTGTTGCTATAAAACACGAATAAATTAATCAGGATTTGCTGGTTTATAATAATTTCTTCAAACATAGTTCTTTCTAAGGCAAAACTAGAGCAAATGAATATTTTTTACAAAATCACTTTTTATAAAGCAAAAATTTGTTGTTCGGCAAACATAAAATGGGAAGTATTAATAAGACAAGCAGCAAAACAGCAATGGTTACTTTTTTAGGGCACAATAGCCATTTCCTACAAAAAAGTTTCATATGAAAATAGTCTAAGATTTTAAACAGTCATCTAAAAATATTTTTGTTCAGAAAAATGTAGTAAAATTTTCGGATTTCTAAGCTTTAAGATATATTAGCAAACTTTTTACAACATTGCTGATTAATTGCTATTTTTTTTTTTTGCTAATTATTTGATAATACTTTAGTATCGTTGCTATAAAATCAATTATTCAATATTTATTAGTTTATAAAAATTTCCTTAAACATACGAGTAGTTCCTTCAAAGGCAAAACTAACGCATGTGAATATTTTTAATTTCAAACATAAAATAGGTAATATTAAAAAGACAAGCAACAAAATAGTAATAGTAAATTTTTTAAGGTACAATAGCTAGCTTTACAAAAAAAAATTTAATATAAAAATAACTTAAAGTTTGAAGCTTTAATGTTCAGAAAAATGTGTTAAAGCCCGTGTTGTTGTTAATTGTTCTAAATTTTAAGCTTTAAGCTATATTAGCAATACTTTTATAACATTGCTAATTAATTGCTATTTTTTGCTAATTATTTGCAAATTTTTCAAAATTTTTGCTTTCGATAAAAATTTTATTTTTATGATTTTATTTTATTTTATTACAAAAAACAAATACAGGGCAATTATGAATAAAACTCCGCGTGAGATTTCTCCCAAGGAATAATTTCAGGCAACAGCATGTAATAGGAAAAGCAAAAAAATTCTAATTAGTAAATTGAAATATCTCACGCTGAATTTTATTCATAATTGCTCTGATAAGCATTTTTTAACACAAAACCAAGCAAACATAAAATTATTGGCCCATTATGGCAACACAACTGTTAAGCAAGCTCTTGGATCTCTTATCGTATACGGATGATGGGCATTGGTAGTATGAGATTTATAGCAGGCAAATTTATTAAACTAAGTTTATGTAAATTATGCAGGAAAATTACCTCCCTAGCAGGCAAAAATTGGCCCTCGAACATTAAAAAATATTTATGAAGGACAACGATCTCAAGCATTCTTTTGAAAGGGTGAAAGATACCTTACTGTACAATGAAGGAACGCCACTAGAACATTAACCCCAATCACCAGATTTAAATGTAATTGATAATAAATGGGATTATGTGAAAAGTTTACTAAAAGAGGAGAAGTTACTTTAATTGCCTTTCTTAAAAGAGGTTTTGATTCAGAAATGGTTAGGCCAACAGATATAACAAGAAAACTTTATCGATACTAGCTGAATTGTCGGTAATGGTGGGAGCCAAAAACGCCACTTCAGCAATATTGAATAGCCGTACGTGTAGTTATGTCACTTAAACTTTAATTTCTGTATTTTTTTCCTGTTATTTAATGAAATTATGGTTTTTAATTTAAGGTTTTAACAACTTAACACAGTAAATGCCATTTAAGTTCAACATTCATTCATAGTTTTATATTCAAAATAAGGGGATGCAGGCAACACATGTCTACTTTAGTTGCTACGTGTAGATATGTATGTAATAGTAGAAATATAAAGGAGGAGGTCCTGCCTAGTTTGAGCTTTGCATTTATAAGATGATTTCATCTTTCATCTTGTTTGTTGGGCACAAAAGTCGTCCTTAAAAATAGTTGTTTAGTTGTTTTAGTTGTGTTCCGGCAAAGGAAGTTATTCTTCTAAGGAAATCTACGCCTCACATAAAATTCTTAGAAATTCCTGTTTAATAGTTTAAGGGTTGTTTGCCCAAACAATACATAAGAATTGCTTTAAGCATAACAATTAAATCATTTGTAAAAGTTTTATTATAATATATGTAATTATTGTAAATGGAATAGTAAGACGCATTTCAGTCTTCATACAGCTCATTGTGACACTCACATGCAAAAGTAAGCATACCTTGCACACCATAAACGTAACAATAAAATATTTTGCATGCTAATTAGAATTATTAAAACAAGCTACAAGCTCACATGTTTTCATAAAAAATTAAAATGACACCTTATTTAATGTTCTGGCATTGTTGTGCACATATTCTAATGTTATGCTAGATTTTTCCGTTGCATTGCAACAACAACTTTGAAATAGAATATAAATCGTATTAGCTGCCAAAAAAGGGGTGGCTGGCATACACACACATGGCTTAACACAAATGTAATGAGAAATGTGCTTAATGAATATTTAGAATTGAAATGACTTTTTTGATATGTTTATACAGGGTGGATATTTAACCAAAAGGGGGAAACTTACCTTTAATAATTATAACAAATGTAATCCTGGGTTTGTTTCATAATTTCTATTTTTTTTTTTTTTTTTTGTTTTCTAGGAGAAAGAGGCAAACAAGGTTTTATAAATAATTTTTTTTTTAACAAAATAAACAATAAACTGAAAACAAACAAAATTAACAAAAACCTACCAAGAAAATATATTTTTATTTGTTAATTTTTATACAAATTTTAAGTAATTTTTAACACTGACTATTAGATTTTGTTTAACAAAAACTCTACGCAATGAGACTTTTTTTGTTTGCTCTACATATACATATGTAGATGAAAAATTTTTAAGGGTTTGGTCGTTTTAATGTTTTTAGCTGACCGGAGAAGTTCTCGTGTGTATTTATTTTTTTAATTTTTTCAACACTTAATAAACACAATTTTTTTATATTGACACTTTAAGAGCAACACACTATATTTTCATTAATAAATTTGCATTATTATTTTGTTACAAAAAATAAAAAATATTTGCCAGTTTGTTTTCAGTTTTTAGTGGCATTAATCTTCACTGAGCTGAAGTAAGCCCCGGTTGAAAGTATAAAACACGTTTTTAAACTGATTTATTTTTTGCTGCTTTTCTCTACTATTCCTTATTATTATTTTTTGTTGTTTTCATACGATTTTTTTTCGGCGAAGGTTTATATTGTGAAAGAAAAATCTTTGCTTTATGCTTAACGGTATAAAGTACACACGTTGAACACGTCCAAACACGCTAACGTTCTCGTCTCAACTGTCACACTCAGTTTTTGCTTCAAATTCCCAAACGATTGACCATAAAAGAGTGTGTGTTAGAGAGAGAGAGAGAGAGAGGGAGAGAGGCAAACATGAAAAACAGCTGGTCGGTTTTTGTATTAAACAGAAATAAAACAAACAAACTATTGTAAATAAATAGAATTATTTTTCTGTCTCTCTGTGTTGGGTTTAACGAGTGAACATGTTTTTTTTTTGCTTTTGAGAGTGGTATTTGTATCTTTGAGATAAGCTACTTTTATGTATTTGAAATAGGAAAATATGCAAAAGGTTGCTGTCTGAGCTAAATGGGTGTCACTTAATGAAATATTTTTTATTTTGTATTAAGGGGCTGTCCATATATTACGTAACGATGTTTTCCCCGATTTTTGACCCCCCCCCCCCCACCACCTAGTGACAGATCGTAACAAAACCGTGAACACCCCCCCCCCCCCAGGAATAACGTAACAATGAGATAAAAAATAAATTATATAGTTAAAAGTTTTTATTAAAAAAAATTAAATTTAATTCATTGTTTTAAATTCATTTGTTAGACTAGCACAGTGCGTAGACAAAAATTAAATAAGCTTAAGCTATGTACAGACGATTGTCAGATCTTACAATATTGTCAGATCTGGCAATGTGCTGACAATGTACTGGCAATCGAAAATTGCCAGCACAATATTTCTTGTCAGTTCACATGGATGTCAGAAAATCATAGAATTTATTGCTGGACGGTTGTATGACAATAAATTTATCTGACAAAATCGTCAGTAGAAAAATTGTCAGTTCACACGGTTGTCATATGCACAAATTGTTCGATCTGTTGTTATGCGTTGCCAGACTTAAACCATTTGTTGGAAATGTTAAATATTTATCGTTTGTGTTTGTGTTAAATGTAAAAAGTGAAAGTATAAATTATTATGGACCATAAAGAAGCAATTGCAATGATTTTGTCTGCATATATTTTATTATAAACTTTATCTTTAAAATCAAGCGTGTGCAGTGTTGCCCATAGAAAGAATTATCTTACAATGACGCCATTGTCAGATGTATGAACTTCGCACATCTGACAATATTAAAATGTCTGAAAAATATCTGGCAATAATTTTACAATGTGTTCACACGATTGTAAGATGTCTGACAATATGTTGTCAGTTGCTAGTCTTGCAATGGACTGACAATGCTTTTTCAGGCAACGTCGTCTGACAAAAATTGCCAGTTCACACGGTTGTAAGAAATTTTTAGCACATTTTACTGGCAATATTGATATTGATTGATAAGATCTGTACATAGCTTTACATATGAACGTATTCCATATATTGGCGAAACTATTTTTTAAATTTCTTCCCAAGTGTCCTCAAACTCCAAAAATTGTGATTTAATAGAGAGCTTAGTCCTAAACTGCATGTATGTATTAGTGATGTGTATTGGAATTCCAAAACATTCGGCCGTTTCTAGATATTCGTATTCGTTTAAAAGAATATACAAAGAAATTCATAAATCCAAAACGAAATTTAAATGAATGGCACACAAATATTAGTTTGTAATAATCTGCTATAGTTTTCCGTATTGATGACTGAGCAGTATTTCAAACATCAAGACGAGAATTGGTATTAGCCTTGCGGTCGCTTTCACTAGTTTCTACAAGTGAAGTCGTCGGGTATTTCAGAGAGCTTAAAGATTACCCCGTTTGGCCATCTTCAAATCAATCTAAAATGTGCGTGAAACAAACAAAAAATTATATCTAGGATCAATAAAGGTTGCCATGGTGAATTACATTGTACAACATTACATTTTCAATAGATATTTGCCCATTAAAAAAATATACCTTAAAAATAACTTAAAATTAGAGGGACACACAATCTAGTTCCTAGACGCATTTCACTGTTGTTTTCATATTTTTTTAAGTTCTGTTGCATTAAAAATTAAAATAATATCCTTATGAAAATATGTCTGTCTATGTATGCAAGTTTCCATTAACACTTCTCTCAAAACTTAAACATTGTAGCCTCAAGTTGACCAACAAAAATGTTAAAACTAAATAATTTGATATTGTCATGTACATACATATGGAAGAATATATTTTTTGAAAGGAGAAAAAGGAGAAATGAGAATTGCAAGAAACCTTTTCCTAAACTTCTGCAAATACCATTTCCTTCTATGTATTTGGTGGATTTAATGTTAATATATATTTCAGTTTAATATAAAAAGAAGTTTTTATGTACATACATATATTAAGAATATTTAAGAATGTAAATGGATAAAGAAAGATGAGGAATTCAGAAACAGTTCAATTCAGTTTGACTACAATTTATTTAATTTATTATAAAAACTTTGTATAATTATCAAATGTTATTTAACAACTATTAAATTTTTGGATAGTTTTCATAAACTTTAAGGTACGTTTCAAATATTCGAATTTGAATTCCCGAATGTCAAAAGTTGACATTCGGCAGATGTTTGTAGTATACATACTCGTACATAATATATGCAGGCAACACGTATGATCAATTAAATAAAAAATGAGAAAAACTACGTATTTTTTGTACAAAATTAGTAATTTTTTCTGTTACGTAACATTTTCAAAGACCCCCTCCATAACAAATCGTAACAAAACTCGAACCCCTCCTCCCCCCTAGAGCGTTACGTAATATATGGACAGCCCCTAAGCCTACTCTATATGCATTAGGCCATGTTGGTCTCTATAAAAATGTTTTTTTTTTTAACAAATTTCTTGTATGCGATATCAAACATTCTTGTATGCATGCCTTTAAATTTAGGTTTTTCAAATTTCGCATTTATTTTTTTTATACACCCTAAGCAATCTTTTTTTTCTACTACCAATTTGCTAGAAATTTTAAAAGAAAAATTATCAAAGTGTTCTGCACTCAAGTGATACATCTGTAAGTTTATCTAAAATTTTATCTAAAAAGAAAATATTTTGCATCTCATAACATTTTGCTAAAATAAAACTCTTTGCTTTTAGCATAAACAAACTCACTGCATTCTCTTATTTTTACACAAATTATATTAAGTGCCGTCAGAGGTCGCTGCTTGCACACTTAATTAACCTAAAATCTCTGAGTATCTTATAGATACACTTGCAGAATATTTACAATTTTTAAATCTCATTTAATAAGAGAATTAAACATTCTGTCTTCTCTGCCTATCTGTATTTAGTTAATGTTTGTTTACATACAATTCTTTTTGCACTTATTTGCTTGTTACTGTTTTTACTCATTCAAAATATGTCTATTTTCATGTGTCTGTTTGTCTGTCTGTCATTTAGCATGTCTGTGCCTCTTTCAATGCTAGGAACTTCGGTTTCTTCTTCTTTGTATCTTTATGTGAGCTGTAAGTGTGCGTTATTTTTCTTGAATTTTTATCTGTACGAGTTTGTTTGTTATACTCCCGCTTAATCAAATGTTGCGTATGAGTGTAATATTATCGTATCTGTTGTATCTTTTGAATTAAAGTAGTTTTGTTTGGTATACATATGTATGAATTTTTTTTTCTTCGGTTTCAGCTAAGCGTGTGGCAGGCAAGAAATATTTGCACACATGTGTTAAGTCTGTCTATCCCTCTATGTCTAAGGCTGAGTTTACATCTAGCATTTTTTGTGTGTCATTTGCCCAAAAAAGCGTAACCAACTAATTACTAATGAAAAACTGTTTGATTCAGACATATCGCTCATTTGCTTCAATAGTGGCATAACTCAAAAAATGAGTTTTTTGAGTTAATAATGCAGAAAGATGCGGCATTTTGTATTTTATCTTGTGTAAAAATTTCATATAAATAGCTTGTACCATCACCTCCTGAGAGAAGAATTTTTTTTCATTTCTCCATTGAGTTGTATGCAAAATAAAAACTTAAAACGCGTTTTCTGCAAAACTGGTTTTTTTGAGTTGTGCCACTATTGAAGTAAATGAGCGATATATTTATTGATTTAAACAGTTTCCAATCATGTTGGTTTCTATAAAATTGTCTATTAGTTATGTATGAAACTGTTTAACTTAATAAATACGTGTCTGAATCAAACTGTTTTTCATTAGTAATTAGTGGTTACGCTCTTTTTTCCGCTTGTGTGGCACATGGCACACAGATGGAAACCCGGCCTATGTAAGTTGTGAATAGGACAAGTTCAGCAAATAACTTCGCATATGTTGTTTTAAAACTATTGAGAGGTCTATTGTGGTGGCAGCAAATACTACTGGCAAGCAGCCCTTAAACAATGTGTATCTTTTAACAAAAAGTATTTTTCTATTACTTCCACAATTTATTTATTTTTTTTTTTTTTTTTTTTTTTGATGCTTGTAACTATTCGTAAACAAAAACTTTAAGATTTTTGCGCCACATTTACACTATTGCAAAACTAAAAAATTAATGACTTTTTTTCCTACAGTTCCAGTTTATTGACCTTTTAAGTGTGTTTGCTCTTAAACACACACACCTTCACCGATTATGATAGATGATATGTAACAATAAATCAATGTCATTTTTGGCAAGCGCCAGTGATTATATGACAGCTGTCAAGTTCTCGCTCAATTGCTGTGATATGACTTGCACTAAAAGCGTGTGAGCTAGTGACAGATTAACAGTTTAAGTATCCCTTAGAGACTTAGACCATATGATGTTGAGGAGAAAAATTTATGATACTAATTGAATAATATTTTTTATAGCAAATTATTGACTGTTCTTAATTTCAAAAATATAATAAATGTTTATAAAAAATAATAAATTATGAAGTAAATTGATATAAGAAACGAATAATCTTAGCCCTTGAGAATAGATATCCTAAGCTTAAAACGTTGAGATGTGATGAAAACTCGATCTGCATTTTTGATAGCAATTTGGGGCAATAAGTTGCCGTCCTCAAATGGGTACAATAAGCTCATGAGTGATATTTTCAAAAAATAATATTTTTCAGCACATAATGTTCTAATTCATTTTTATATTGCCAACGGCTTCCATATAGCATTGAAAACATTAGAGTTGTTTAGACTTGGGTCGAACTCGTTCATTTGTTAATTTTTGATACAAACCACTGGTGCAATCCATTTAAATTGCTTGGGTTTGATCGTAGGTTTGTGTAAAAAAAATAACTAGTGAACGATTTCGACCTGAGCCTAATTTTGATATCTTCCGTGGGAAATGACCAACAGTATTCAAACTCGAATTTAGCGGCACTGATTAAGGTTTACAACGTCTTCCATTTAGTCTTTCTAATCCAACGTTCCACAAATAAAATCAAGGAATATTTCGGTGAAATTGAACTTGATCCATACTATTTTCCACATGGAAACAATAATAACGTTCCAATCTTATCGTGACTCCAATACATTCGTTCACGTGCAAGTGAATGGCATCCGTTCAAAAAAATCTTAAGTCATCCATATTTTATTGAATTAAATATTAGGTTAGGTTAGCAGGTTGCTGGTAAGGATGTGTTACAATTATGTTTTCAGCCTACTTGGGTCCAATAAAATGATCCCATTATTATGGGTGATGCATTTGTACTACCTGTAAGTCGGACAGAATACAGAAAAAGGGAAAGGGAGGATAAAGATGAAGGAGGTAGATCTAGATGATTAGGTAGTAGAGGAGAGAAGATAGTGGGCCGGGAAAAGGATGGTGTGTGTATTTACGCAATACTAGGGAGTCAGTCACCATACCATTCGTTACTCCTATGATAAAGACTCAGATTTTTTAGTTTTATTTCCAAAAACTCGAATAGGCTACTGAAGGCTAATCTGCCAAGGAAGTGCAGACAGAGATCTTCCAGAGCGAGACGGAAGCAGGAGATGTGAGATAATTTCCTCCTCTTCATCTTTGCAACTGGAGCAGTAATCCCAGCTCAATGTGGCGTTGGGAAGCATACAACTTTGTGTTTAGAATGATAACATCACTGAAATTTTTTTAAAATAAGTTAACTGGTGTTTGGTGCTTTAACTCGTAAATAACATTTTCCTTAAGATTTCTTGATGTTACTCTCATTTTATTATGTATGAGTGTTAACCATAACGATTCATTCAAGGTGGGTCCTGTAAAACTTATTTCTATATATTTTGAATGGCTCATCATCACTTCTCTCCCACTCATCAGGATTGCTGCAGATGATTTATTCAACTCTTCAGGATCACTATCTTCATTAAATATAGCCTCAAAGAATATCTAAGACCACCATACATTTTTGAAATGCTACACAACCATTTATCCATTTCATCATAAATTAAAACAGTATAAATACAAAACGATTTTGTATTAAATAATTTATTATATATTTATGTGCCCATTGGACCCATTTGTGGACACCGCTCGGATTTTGAAAAAGATCTAACCGAATATTATAATTTTCTAACTAGGATAACAGACAAATAAAAATATTCTTAACATTTTTAAAATCACCAGAGTATATTACAAATATTCAGACTTAAATTAGTCTTACGGCGTCCTTTACAAATGAACCAATTCAAGTCACTAAATTTAATAATTTTATACACTGAACCATAAACTTCTAGGTTTTATATTAAAGCTTGAATCCTTAGGTAATGCAATAACCATTACAACAGGAAAAGTAATATAAAAACACAAATTGCTTTTTACAACCACAACTAA
The DNA here is from genome assembly GCA_949987645.1 of Tachina grossa. Taxonomy (NCBI): domain Eukaryota; kingdom Metazoa; phylum Arthropoda; class Insecta; order Diptera; family Tachinidae; genus Tachina; species Tachina grossa. The sequence goes on from OX465276.1 coordinate 153,360,105, forward strand.
CACTTCCTCTTACCGCTTAAATAATCTATAGTAGACAGCTTCAAAGAGTTTTACCACATCTAGACTAGAGTTTTGATTTCTATTGTACTATATCATATTTATTTTGTAAAAAATACAAAAAAAAATTCCTTCTATCAAGCACACATATTACATAAAATTTTTGTAAAATGGCGTCAATATTTAATAATTTCTTTTTTTAATTCATTTCCAGTTCCCCAATTTCGATTTTTAATTTTAATTTTTGTTTTAATGCGTCTGCTGTGGGGCATAAATAAAAGAGTCCTTTTGTTTAAATCAAATATTAAGTACGTCTTCTTTGTGTTCAAAATGTCAAATTCAAAATTTGAACAGACAGAAAGACTTCTTTGCAATGAAGTGTTTTTATGCTCGTATGTTTTAAATGCATTTTTAATTCCTTTCAATGAAGACGCATGTATGAGTACTTCCAATTGTTTGGTGATTTGTTTGCCTTTAACCATATTTAATGAGTTTCTTCTATAGAAATACATCCTGGTTTTAGTAAAAAGGTTTTTTCAAACAAGAAAAAATTAAAAAAAAACAACTCATGCATAATGATTATTTTCCTATAAAACTCACTCCTAAGCCTTAAGGCCATCTTACTTGTATTTTGTTAATGATTTCTTTTAAATCACAATTACAAGTAGTACGAATTTGAGTACAAATTTGTCGAGTGGTTGTATAATTTTATTTACTTTATTATAATTTTTTTGTTTGTTTTTGTGTTAATGTGTATTCAATAGCTGGCTGTTTGAATATGCACTTGTTTTGTCATTCATATGAAAATTATGCACAAAAGTGTTTGCCCTTTTTTTTCTCTCTCGAATTTTTTCCAGCGTCTTTATCTTTTTTTGTTCAGTCGTCGTTAGCATTCATCCCTGCCTTTGGTCTTTAAAGAGACTTGTAGCTCTTGAAATTTTTGTTTTAAGCATCTGCATGCATGTTTATGCATTTATGCCCGTGTCTCGATGGCAACTGTTTTATATTTTTCATTTTACTTTGTACTGCATTTACACGACATTTAATATTCATGTTAATGTTGTCGAGTATTTGAAGATGAGTGTTATATGTACATACATACTCGTACTTTACATACATACATACGTTTCGTTTTTATTATAAAGTATTCAATTATAGCCGATAATCACACACTTGAAAAATTTTGCTTTTGGTAAATGTTTGCGAAAGGGCAAAGAAAGAAGGCAGTGCACGCGAATTTGTATGAAAACAGGAAGTGCAACTTTTATTAAAGCATTATATTTAAATTAATTTAAAAAATTTATAAAAAACATAATGACATCATGTTGAAAATCCAAAATAGGCTAAATATATTTCTGGCGGGTTGAAGTTTGAAGCTCCAAATTTCAGAGGAGGTTTTAAAAACTCTTACCTTAATATTTTTAAATTTTGTTAAGCCTAAAAAATAAATATATATATTTTGGAGTCCTTAAAGCAGGACGTAAGAAATACCCAACCGAATTCTCTTTATTTAGTTAAAAAAAACTGAAGGATGTTTTTTTAGAGGTATAGAACTTCGAATTGAAATAAAACACAAGAAAATGTCCATCAATTTGGCTTTATTGGAAGGATAATTTTATGCCATTAATGTTTAAATATGATTTCGGGCATGTGGCCGCCGCGGCTGGCTCGAATAAAGCCAATTCTACAGGTCCAATTTTCAACCACTTTTTCGAGCATATGGGGCCGTATGTTGGCAATAACGCCACGAATGTTGGCTTCCAAGTCCCCTAACGTTTCTGGTTTGTTGGCGTAGACGAGCGACTTCACATATCCCCAAAGAAAATAATCCAATGGTGTCAAATCACACGATCTTGGTGGCCAATTGACAGGTCCATTCCGCGAAATTATGCGCTCATCGAATGTTTCCTTCAATAAATCGATTGTGACGTGCGCTGTGTGGCATGTAGCGCCGTCTTGTTGGAACCACAACTCATCCACATTCATGCCATCCAATTCGGGAACAAAATAGTCGGTTAGTCGGCTCCAATTGCTGTGCACGGTGGCGAATCGATTCATTCGGGTCCTCTTCAACACTTTGCTCTACAGCGGCAATTGTTTCTTCGGTGCGCACTGTTCGACGTCTCTGCGGATGCGTATTATCACATAGAGTAAACGTAGTGCGAAAACGATCCATGGTTAACCGAATTAATTGCTCTGATGGACGATTATATCGACCATAAAATGGACGGAGCTTGCGGTAAACTTCGCGAACTGAACCATTATTTTCGAAATAAATTTGCACGATTTGCAAGCGTTGTTCTTTTGTCAACCTGTTCATGATGAAATGGCAAACCAAACTAAATATTAATCACTTGACAGCTGACAAAATGGCCGCCAGTTTAAAAAGTGATGCCAACTTAAAGTTCTATACCTCAATAAAAACCACCCTTTATTAAACAAAAGCTCGTAAAGTCGGAGGAATTTGTCCTTATCAAGATTGTTTTATTTACATCTTGCCCGACTTCATTTCGATGTGTTTACTTGTAACCGGAATGGAATTATAAAAAATCTAATACAGCAAGATTGTGCTAAAAGTCTGTTTGCAAAAAGTGGTTGAGAAAAAGTCTGTGTAAGCACGTGCTTATGAACTCACGCATATATGTACTTAATAAAAACAAATATTTTATTTTGGTCGTAATTATGGACAGAAAGGACCCATTTTGTTAAAGTGATTTGAAATTACAGAACATGTGTGCTTCACACAAACATATTTTTAACCCCCGACTAAAAAAAAGAGGTGTTATAAGCTTTTAGTGTGTGTCTGTGTGTCTGTGTATCTGTGTGTCTGTCCGTGTCCACGTACAGGCCAAACGGCTGGACCGATTTTCATTTAGTTTTTCTGTTTGAAAGATGACTTGATCGAGAGGGTTCTTAGCTATGTTTGAAGAAAATCGGTTCAGCCGTTTAGATAATATAACATCTTTTCTGAAAAAAGTCGGGGGTTTTTAAAATTTTTAATTTTTGTTATTATTTCTTTTAATGTCGATTTGTAGTGTATTCGAGAAAAACACAAAAGTGTGTGATTTACAGAACATTTAAACCTTCATGTGATTTGACATCATTTGATTTCCAGAACATGTTTGTATTATATGAATTAAGTTAAGCTCTCTGGTATGAACATATCATTACCCCATATATCCTTAATTTTGGGAATTGAATTTTCGTTGTAATTATTATCACAATTATGTTAAGAGACACATAACTAAGATTTTCTTCAAATCCATTTACATCCAGTGCATAAATACATATGTCAGCCTCTATATATCTTCTATCTCAAAAACTTTAAATTTTAATAAAATTATTACTACTAGGAAGCGAAAAGTTTTAACTACGTTGAAAAACATACATGTAAGTTTTTATGCATACATCAGGTAGATGATTATATGATAATTATATATATATGCAAGTAGATGATTACCTTTCATATATAATTTCCTAAAAATATACATTTTTATTGCAATTATGTAACAACTTTAACATTTATGCATTTAAGCCCTCTGGCAAATTACGACTCAATTAGTTCAAAATCAAGGCTACGTCTCATATATCCTTATTCGTAAAATTTAAATTTTTACTGCACTTATGATAATTCTGTTTTGTAAAAACATCAAATATTTATTCATTTAAGGCCTCTGGAAAATTGAAGCTCCACTAGTTCAAAAACATGGCTACCATTCATATATCCTTTTTTGTAAACCTTAAATTTTTTTGTGAAATTATAACAATTATGACATGTAATAATATCATGATTTATGCATTTAAGACATCTGACAAATTACAGCTTAAATGATGAAACTACATGGCTACCTCCCATATATGTATCTTTTTTCGTAAGGATTGAGTTTTTATTGCAATTATAATAATTTTGATATGTAACAACATCAAAATATATAAAGGATGTCCCAACAAGAACGCAAGATTTAAATTTCAAATAAAACACAGATATTTAAAAAAAAATCGTGAAACTTTATTATATCGTAAAGTTGACAAAATGAGGCTATGTCTGGAACAACAAATCGGGCGGATGGCAGCCGCGGCTTTGCTGGCACACACGCGATCTTTTAATGCAATTTTCAATGGCCGTTTTGCATAAATGCTGCGGTATTTTATCAATGCAGCGTCCAATTTCCTCTTTTAAGGCTTGAGTCGTCGTCGGCTTATTCGCGTAAACCATCCACTTCAAAAAACCCCAAAGAAAAAAGTCTAATGGTGTTAAATTGCACGATCTAGGCGGCCAATTCTTGTCTCCAAAACGCGAAATAACACGACCGGGAAATGACTGATGTAGCAATTGAATTGTTTCTCTGGCTGTATGACATGTGGCGCCGTCTTGTTGAAACCACATGCCCTCCACATTCATTTCTTCAATTCTAGGCACGAAAAAACTGGTTATCATTTCACGATACCGAACACCATTGACTGTTTGCGCTTGACCTGCGTTTGAGCGACATCATCACGTACATCTGCGACATTTTCGGTCGATCGACCTGGTCGAAGGCTCGTTGTTGTCTTTACATCACTAACAGACCCAGTTTCGGCAAATTTATCCATTAATCAGGTCTATTCGGGAAGTCACTTTCACCACAAATACGCGCATCTTTCACTTTTTGCCATTCTAAAATACTACGTTGGAGATGAGTGATAGAAAACATATGTTTTCTTTCACTTTGGTGGTATTCCAAAATACTTTGTCACCATGATTAATGTCATATTCGTTCGACGCCAATTTTAGCGCGTTAAGTTTAAATAAATAAAGAAAAAAAGAGATACGAAGTGTTTATATGGTGTCTACCACTGTTAATTAAGCTTTAATGGCGTTCGGCCAAGCTCTCCTAGACAATTAAGTTTCCTTTAAGTTCTTCAAAGATGTAAACACGTCTTTAAAAGAAATAAAAGAAGTAACTAATTTCACTTTTACTGTTTATTGTTTCTTTTTATGTTGCTTAGCACTTGTACTGTTAAGTTTTTTTATTAATTATTTCTTTAAATTACTTCTTAAATCCTTTTTTGTTTTCAACTTTTTCTGCATACAAGTCAGCTGTTTTCAATGTTGTTGATGTTTTTATAAGAGATAATATAATATCGATTACTGAAAACGATATTTCTTCGCACGTATTTTAGAATCTGTCGACGTCGACTTGTCGAAAGTGAACGTTCGACGACGAAGAAGTGAAGCGCGTATTCTCGAATAGACCTGATTGTCTTTGTAGTTGACTCTTTTGGAGCATTATTGTGACCCCAAATTGATCGCAAATTTGCGAACTGTAGCCGCAAAACTTTCACCATTTTGGTAAAACAATTTCACAATGAGAATGCGTTGTTCATTCGTGTAGAGCTTCATTTTTACTTCTACTAGCAAACAATAACAACTGTTCAAATGTCAAACAATGACACTTCGAATGGCGCCAAATTTAAATCTTGCATTCTTGTTGGGACACCCTTTACATTAAAACCCTCTGGGAAATTACAGCTCAATTTGTTCAAAAACATGGCTACCTCCCATATATCCTTTTTCGTATAATTTGAATTTTTGCTGCAATCACAATAATTATGATATGTAACAATATATAAATTTATGCATTTAATCCCTCTGGCAAATTATAGCTCAATTGGTTAAAAGAAATGGCTACCACGCACATATCCTTTTCCGTAAAACTTGATATTTACTTTAATTAAGATAAAAAAATTTTATAACAACATTACGATTTATGCATTTAAGCCCTATGGTAAATTACAGCTCAATTGGTTGAACGAAATGGCTACCTCGTATATATCCTTTTTCGTAAAACTTGCTTTTTACTATAATTATGATTAAAAAAAAAATGTAACAATTTCAAGTTTTATACATTTAAGCACTCTGTAAATTACAGCTCAATTGGCTAAACGACATGCTTACCTGTCATATATTCTTTATCATAAAACTTGGACTTCAAAAGCAATTATGGTCACAATAAAGAGTAAACACGAATGCGCTTTTATTACACTGCAATCGGTGCAACGATTTTCTTCGCTTCCATATTTCATTTTTTTTTTTTTTGGAAAATTGAAAACAAGTAGCAGATCAAATCAAAAATGTGAAATTAGTTTCACTGTGGAAAAAGCCAGCTCAGTCAGTACACATACATGTTCACCTCCCATATAACCTGAATTTTAATAACAAGAGATAAGTCACAATTTTCAAATGACTGTAATAAAAAATTTCAATTACTTGAACATCTGCATAGCAAGACTGCTTGGCGAATCTTATTGAGATCTGGGCAAGGATATGCCTACCTCCCATATATCCTTTATTTTAAAAATCATATTTTTACCACAATTATGATTAGAATGCATCAAAAACTCCTTACAGTTCAAAAGTATGGCTCCGCTGGAAATATCCTTGATTTTATGAACTTAAATTTAAACTCAAATGTAGTATGTATCAGAGAAAGCCAAAAAGTTACTTTTTGACTGCTCAATACATGTCGATACTCCAACGACAATGAGTATAATAGCACATCCTCATCAACAAGCATGTTTACATAAACGCATACATACCCTACAAGAAATAACCCTGCAGGAGAATAGGCGATAATTGTCTAAAAGCTACTAATTACATATGCCAAAACTTTTAAGACATCACATTTTATTTTAAAATATACAATTCGTTCGGTCTGTGAAATAAACTTTATACAAGTGATTAGAAAGTTAAGTGAAGTTAACAAGAAGACTGCATAAAATAATTTATGTGTGATTCTATTTTTTTATGTATGTAATTTAATTTATACATTTATGTATTTCTTTTTAAAATTTTAGATATTTACAAAAAGCAAGGTGTATTGAAGCTGGAGAAAAACGTGAAGAAGACTTGAGTGGCATCACCTACGTTATTTTATATATTAAATTGTATTATATATATGAATATTACTTATTTCTATTTTCTTATAATAAAAAAAACATTTAAAATAACATAAAAATATGGTTTATTTATTTAAAAGTTACATTTTACCAGTTTCTACGTATATATTGACTAGTAACAGGTGACCAGTCTCTATGTAAACATTGACTAGTCAAAGTTTACCAATGCTTATGTAATCAGTGACTGGCAAAAAAGAAGCAGAGTAAGCAGTTAAGATATATGTGTTTTGATTAAGTGAAATTAATAAGAGAGAGATGAAAAATCACACGTACACAAATGTTTTGGTCATTTTTTTCACCAAGCCCCTAATAAACTAACTGGGGACTGTGACCGAAGTGTCGGCTATCGCTACTAGTCAAATGACTAGTTAATTGACTAGTAGTCTTCTTGTAGGGTATCTATAGCTATCAACACAAATAAGTGCGCATATCGATAGGTGCGGGTTCGATCAAACCAATGTGCATAGATATTCCTATCAAATACGTGTGCGCACAAGCATGTAATGAAGAATATGTCTATATGAAAAATGTTACCAACTATGTAAGTAATAAAAAATCGTTGTTTATAAATTTAACAATACCTAATTCATATTATGCATTTTTTCATGAAATCTATTTGACGAAATGTTTTCTATTTGCTAATTGCAGCGCTAGAGAAAATAGTAATATATAAAAAATTCAGTAAAGTGCGACTCTTGACTCGCGCACGAAGGGTTCCGTACGAACACTAGATATGTAATTTAATACAAACTTCATCCTATATAATACATAGTTTTGGCATTTTTTTTCGTTTTTGGGGTCTTTTCGGTTTTTTTTTGTTTTGGCGGTATTTCGGTTTTGGCCATTTTTTTAAGTTTTGGCTCTTTTTTTAGTTTTGACACTTTATTTTCTCGTTTTGGCGATTTTTTTCGGTTTTTGGCGTTTTTTCACTTTGGCGATTTTTTTTATTTTTTTTGGCGATTTTTTTCATTTTTGCGATTTTTTTTTATTTAAAATTTTTTTTTTAGTTTTGGCGACATTTTCACGTTTTGGCGATTTTTTTCGATTTTTGGCGTTTTTTTCATTTTGGCGTTTTTTTTCATTTTGGCGATTTTTTCGAATTTGGCGATTTATTTAATTGTTGGAAATTTTTTTTTTAATTTTGGCAATTTTTTCGTTTTGGCGATTTTTTTTTAATTTTTGGCGATTTTTTTTGTTTGGCGATTTTATAATTTCCGTTTTTTTTTAGTTTTACCGTTTTTGAAAATTTCAAGTGTTTGCCTCTTACGGTTTCCAAGATATAGCAAATTGTCAAAATTACATAGTCAAAATTGCATTAACTGATGGACCACCCTTTAATTTAAATTTTTTTAAATTTTATTGTTAATTGTTGTAGTCTGTATAAAAACACACTAATTTTACAAATTTCAAGTTTCAATATACATACATATATATGTTCATACAATTGTATGTATATTACATGGGATTTTAACATTTTTCGTTGCTCGTTTTGGAACACCCTTTAATTTTTAATTCTCATGTATTTGTTGTTGTAGCGGCCAAGGTTGCACATACTGTCTCCGTAGCTCTTACGGTTCCTGAGAAAATACCGTGTGACGGACAGACGGACAGCGTAGCGAAAACAATAGGGTTCCTTTTCACCTTTGGTGTACGGAACCCTAAAAATGACCTAGCATTAATCTCATTTTTTACATTTTTCTAACCTAATTTGCTTTTCCAGGCCACATATTGACAAATAAAAAAATTTTCATACCACCAATTTCACGAAAAAATGCGCAAATACGGGGCGGTTTTTTCTAGCAAATTTCTATTCAAAAAGTTATATACATATTGTATGAATTACACAAACTCGCAAGGATTAAAACAATAGAAGAAAATCCCCTGAAGATGATTATATAAACCGCAAAAAAGCAGTAACATATAATCTAACTAACATATAAATTGCGAAAACTTGCAAAAATGCGAATATACATTTATTAAAAACAATCTTAGGTACAAAAAGTTGCTAAAATTCAATCAAGTCCTAAAATAACTTACAAATACCTAAAGATCTAAAGAATGTCAAAATGACGAAAATTCGCTCAAATTCTTTAACATCACTTCGATAGATGGATTGGTAAAAAGCCAAGATTTAGCTAAAAATTGCTAACAAATGCTAAAATTTTTTAAAAATTGCTAAAATTGTAAGGAATGTCATGGATAAGTCATTCTTTCACTAATTTGGGTTCAAATTCGCTGTCAAATTACTCCCGTAAAAATTTAATATGGGTTAAATCTAATAAGGACTGCGAAGAATGTATGTGTGGACAAAATAGACTCATTGAATTTTGTGTTAAAATAATTAGTACAAACTAGTATTTCTGGCAACAGTTATCAAAAAATATTTAAAAAATCGAATGTATTGCAAGTCATGGGTATATCGATAGATATGCGGGATGTAACGAACAATGCGCATCGATACATACAAGTATGAAATAAAGTGCACATGGGTATGCGCAAGTATGAGAATGAATGGGTATATCAATACGCACTAGCATAAAATATGTTCGATATGTGCTGTAGTATCGAAAAATTTTTGTATGGATTGGTTTTCCCTGGTGTCAACCGCAAAACTAAATTCAAAAGTTTGAGGTAACTTTTTGAATTTTTTTTTTCTAAAGTTAAACTATTCTATTTTTGATAAAAACGCAATGTTTTTTTAATATTATACACTAGTATTGCATTAAAATAAACAAATTAAATCTAATACACTTCTTAAAAACAAATTGACAAGGATTTTTAAGATAAAAATGGTGCTTACAATTTTTTCAAAAAGAGGTACAAAACGTATCATAATCCTTGAGTGCCTACAACTGAGCAAGTTACTCGTGTATATATAATTTCGCTTCCTGTAGGAAGCAATGTGTCTACTTCTCGAAAGATATTGAACTAAAAGGATTTTCCTTAGTTAAATGTGCTTATAAATAATATTTCTTGGACAACATAACCATATATGGGGTGTTAACCTTTTCTTTTCTTTCTCACTTTATTTCCTCTTTTTTGTTTAATTACTAGAAATTTAATTCCTCCTTCCTCTTCCTTGTGTTGGATTTCCTTATTTACAGGCCCCCTTTATATAAAGGATTTGAAGGTCAGTTTTTAGCCATCAAAATACCTTCACAAATATTTTATTTATTCACGAAATTCCTTTTTTATTTGTAAAATTCTTCACCTGCAACTATTTTTCACCAACACATTTCTCATAAATTTTCTTTGAAATTAATTATTTAAATCTATCAAACTATGAACTTGTCAACATAAATTATACCTTTACAATTGACAACACACCCACAAAAACTTACTCCAAGCGTCTGCATAATTTTTTTGTGCCCACAAAGCCTCACACAAAATAAGGGCAGGCTTCTTATGCATAGATACTTATAGTATCTTGCGTTTGGTTTGTATATGTGTTTATGTGTAAGAAATCATATGACTTGTTTTATTTGTAATTAGTTTAATTAACTATAGTAGACACAAGAAAAACTAAAGAAGAGAGGAAAACACTACTAAGAAAATACCTAGGAGTATCAGCATCATTCCGCTTTAATTTTTTATCATCACAAAGAAGGAATTTCTTTTCTTTATTTTTTTTAGTTACTTTAAGTGCCACTCTTTTGCATAGAAAAATAAAAAGCTGAGAATAGAAATTCTTAGAAATTCCTTAAGACTTCAAGCATGTTTGTGGTTTTCATAACGAGAGCTCTTATCATACACACATCCATGAGGGCACTTATATCTTCTTTTTTTTACAAACAAGACAAAAAAAAAGAATCTATATATGACTGATAATTATGAAGGACCCACGCTGTCATCACCTTGAACGTCTGTATTTTATAGTCGAACTTTTAGAGCACCAGGAAAAACAAGCACAAGACCTGATTGTGGTATACTCGTAAGTGTGAATGTCTCATAAGCAGTGGTGATTTAAAAAATATACATACATATAATAAATATAATAATAAATTTGTAAAACTATTTGTTACTTTCAGGCCCATAAATCATTTGTTATAACTTGATTCTCAAATAAGAGGTGGGAAATTTTCAAGCGAATTTATTACGGTTTCAAAAATATGCATGTATGTGGCCAAATATAATGTGAGACCTTTTTCTTTATATGAAGATCAGTAACAATCAGGCAATGACTGCTTACTACTATTATTACATGTTACCTTCTTTAAGAAAGGGATAGGGATAGATAGCATTCAGACATTCATTCTTTTAAAACTCTGCTTTTTACACTTTTTTTGTAATAATGCAATGTTGCAGCGCCTCTGGTGTTAATGATGCGTATTATTTTTATTATTAATTATTATATTATTAATTTTTTTGAAGCTGTGTTTAGTAGAAGAGATGTTACATGTGATTCCCCTTATTTACTCTTGATGTTATATTTGAAGCATCAGACCAACAACATCTCGGACTGAATTGGAAGCTAAACGAAAAACTTGCTTATGCAGATGACATCGTCCTGCTGAGTAACAGTCAGAGCAAAATGCAACAAAGATTAACGCTTATCACAAATGAAGCAAGTAAGGCTGGCCTCCGAATAAATATTGCAAAAACAAGCGTCATGAGATTGAACCTCAGCAATAACATACCTCTTTACATCAATAGCAACGCACTTGAAGAGGTAGATAAATTCGAATACCTAGGCAGTATACTAACAAAAGACGGTGGTGTAATGTCAGATGTCGAAAATAGGATACGTAAAGCACGTGTATCTTTTGCGATATTGAATCGCATATGGAAATCCACAAACATTGTTTTGAAAACAAAAATTAGTATATTTAATGCCTGTGTGAAGTCAGTGCTGCTTTATCGCTGTGAAACATGGCATGTCACAAAGGCAATAACCTCAAAATTTCAAACATTTATAAATAGATGTTTACGCCGCATCCTCGGAATCTGGTATGCCCGTATTACATCTAACAAGCATCTAAGGCATATAACAGAACAAATAACAGCCGGAAAGGAGATACTAAAACGAAAATACGGTTGGATTGGGCACACTTTAACAAAGCCGTCTTCTGAAATCGCCCACGCTGCATGCGAGTGGAATCCGCAAGGATCAAGAAGCATAGGTCGCTCTAGGACCACATGGAGAAGAGCGGTACAGCAAGAGACTACCAAATCGATTAACGAACTAAGAATTCTAGCGAGAAATAGAAACGAATGAAAAAACTTTGTAAAAATATTATGTGAATAGGCTAAGTTCTTCAATATATATTTATGAGCATGTCAATAAATACATGTGTTTGGTAGCCATTTTATTTATTATTTTACTTCGCAGATGATTTAAACGAAATTAGGGAAAAGAAAATAAGAAGATACGAAAAAGAAGATTAACTCAACATCAGCAACATTACTTCTGATTCACTGCATATGAATCAATAATACAACTTACAATGACAATCCCATGTAAAAATCATTGGAAATTATCCAAATTTGCATGGTCCTATTGACTTCCTTGGAAGCTCTTTTTTTACTGGGAACTCGCGCTTTGGGAGCCCACAATTGTTTGCGTTATTCGTTACATAGGAACAACCCAGCAAAAAATTACCCATTACCATTAGAACTAGTTGCTATATAATGACTTACTTTTCTGATTACCAATTTTCATTACTCGCTTACAAATCACATTACTTAAAATTTAAAATAAATTCAGTAAAGTGCGACTCTGACTCGCGCACGAAGGGTTCCGTACGAACACTAGATATGTAATTTAATACAAACTTCATCCTATATAATATATAGTTTTGGCATTTTTTTCGTTTTTGGGGTCTTTCGGTTTTTTTGTTTTGGCGTTTTTTGCGTTTTTTTCGGTTTTGACGATTTTTTTAAGTTTTGGCTATTTTCTTAGTTTTGACACTTCATTTTCTCGTTTTGGCGATTTTTGTTCGGTTTTTGGCGTTTTTTCATTTTGGCGATTTGTTCTAAGAAGCTTTGGGTAAAGGTTCCCTGATGATCTGCATTAGCAACAGTGAAATGCGCATAGGATCCAGCTAAACCCCTCAATAATCAATTTCAATGTATTTTTAATAAAAAAATATTTTACTTAATAAGTAAAATATTAATTTGGGATTATTAGTGCGTTTAGAAATTTTAAACTTAAATTGTAACAATTTCCATAAAAAACAACAATTAGATTTTTTTTTATTTTTGGCGATTTTTTTAATTTTTGCGATTTTTTTTGTATAAAAAATTCTTTTAGTTTTGGCGACATTTTCGCGTTTTGGCGATTTTTTCGATTCTTGGCGTTTTTAGTTAATTTTAATTATTATTCGAACTCCATTTGTTTCTATATTTTTGATTTGAACGGGCTAAAGTTCGTATCGCGTCTTAAGCCAAATTACACGTGATAATTATTAATGAACAAATAACACCAAAGTCTGTTGTAAATATTCTGACTAACAACACATAGTTGAACGGAACAGCCAGCCGTTTTCGAAGGCCACTAAACCTTCATCATCAGCGTTCTTTTTGTGTTTGGTCCACTGTGTGTGGTGTCAGTTGATGTAGATTTCTGCTTTATATACTTAGCATTTTATTGCAAATGGAATATGTGAATTGTTTTGATTCATCGTATTTCAATTTGCTGAAAGCTTTTTTGTATTGTAAGCTCAGTTTTATCATCACTATATTTACAACAGTCTTACCATTGTCGTTTTTTTTTTTCATTTTGGCGTTTTTTTTATTTTGGCGATTTTTTCGAATTTGGCGATTTATTTTAGTGTTAAAAATTTTTTTTTAATTTTGGCGATTTTTTTCGTTATGTCCATTTTTTTTTAATTTTTGGTGATTTTTTTTTTGGTTTGGCGATTTTATAATTTTCGGTTTTTTTAGTTTTACCGCTTTTGAAAATTTAAGTGTTTGCCTCTTACGGTTTCCAAGATATAGCAAATTGTCAAAATTACATAGTCAAAATTGCATTAACTGATGGACCACCCTTTAATTTAATTTTTTTTAAATTTTAGTGTTAATTGTTGCAGTCTGTATGAAAATACACTAATATTACAAATTTCAAGTTTCAATATGTTCATACAATTGTATGTATATTACATGGGATTTTAACATTTTTCGTTGCTCGTTTTGGAACACCCTTTAATTTTTAATTCTCATGTATTTGTTCTTGTAGCGGCCAAGGTTCTACATACTCTGTCCAAATTTCAGGTCCGTAGCTCTTACGGTTCCTGAGAAAATACCGTGTGACGGACAGACGGACAGCGTAGCGAAAACCTTTGGTGTATGGAACCCTAAAAAAGTAAGTACTTCTCAAGAATCGATTATTTTAGTCTCACGCCTTGTTAAAATCATTAAGTTGGTAATCCAGTAAGGAATAGCTTCCACCAAAAATGCTTAATTCCAAACTCGATTACCTTTTTTGAAATTTTTTGCTGGGAATAATGTTAAAAAAATTCACTTGAAATTTTACCTCCAGAATGTATTTCATGAAGTATAGCACCCGAGGACAACACATCACACCTTTTACATGTTATATTTGTTTGCCTTTATATTTTATTATATTTATTGATTTTATATTAGAAAAAGCTCGCTATTTGTTAGAAGGACTATTTTAGCCGTCTTTCATTCATTTAAATTTGTAAATAATCTTCCCTTTTGGAAATTAGATGCACAAAACCTTAATCTTATTCAATGCATCTTGTTGCATGAGCAGCAAATAATGCTTAATTATACGTCGATATTGTCCTCGCGTTCTGACTGCCGTATTGAGAGGTTTATCCTGAAAGTTTTATGAAAAAAATTCCTTTATCTTAAATAATTTTTTAACCTAGTCAAGATCTTGCTAAGCAGAACCTGCATAGAAATAAGGAAATTGCAGGATATTCAAAACCAAAGTTTAACATAACCAGGCAGCACTATATGCTATATAGACTTTGCAATCAGACCGTCACCACTCTTTTTTGAGTTACTGCGTTACTGCATAGTAACTTCATCGGTAATGACCAAGGATTAACAACTCAGGGTTAGGTCCAATATGGATGCTTCTAATGCGGTAACAGTCACAGTGCCGTTCGGCACCGGTAATAATAATATTTTCAAACACTTTCTTCAGAAAAATTAAGATATGTGGATTAGGTAGAGTACGTTGCAGGGTCGCAAAGAGAATGCTTCCCCGACAAATGCTCAGATCGAATAATAAAAATATATCCAAGGAACATTTCATGCTGGTTCAGGGTATTGACAGGTCGTTGGACGATTGGCAGACATGCTAAAAGGCTAAGGGGAAAATTACGGTAGACGATATCGATCATCGAAATCTCCCATAATTTATTCGATATTGAATGCCGTAATTTTCATTCTAGCCTCTCCCATAACGAATTCCTCTTTACCTTGGTTGGCGTATGTCTACTTGCACGGTTTGTAATTGATTAAAGAAGACCGACAAGTTTTTTCTTTAATCTTATAGTGTTTTCACACTGACATGGTTTTAATAAAAGTTGATTTTAACGTTAAAACCAACTGTTAAAACCTGGGTTCAAATCGTTACATACGTGATCGTATCGGCAATCGTACGAAAACAAATTAAGTAATATGTCAATCGTATAAACTGAATGGGATTTCAATACGTTCACATATGTCATAATCCGAAAATGGTGTTTTACGTAACGAGTTGTACGTTCACGGATGTGACGATTTGCCCCCTGGTTTTACCATACAAATTGTTTTTGTTAAAACCAAATTAAAACCATTTCTGAAATGCAACCTTGTTTTCGCTGTGATAAATTCAGTGCTGCCAAATTGAAATGACCGACAGCAGCTGGTAATGGTATGCCAGTGAATAACAATAGATGGCGCCTGGAAAATTTTCAAACTTAAAAATTAATGCAGCAGCAACAATAATCAAAAAATTATGGGAAAAAAGAGTTTTTTTGGAAGGAAAACAACGAAAATATTTTAAATTGAACTGTGGAAAGTGAAAATAGACAAAATGGCTGACGACATTCATCTGCCTATAAAAAAGGTTTATCTTATAATGTATTTGTGCATTTTTATATTATTAACAATATTTCCAAGCACTTCTTCATTCTGTATAAGATAATTATATATAATTAAAAAAAATTTTATTTACAAAATATAACATAATTTCCATTTTAGAGCGCATTGTGAAATATCTCAGTTTTTCATACAAACAAAAACAGTTGAACAGTATGTCCCACAAGTGTTATTAAAAAGCAAAAAAAAAAAAAAATGCAACAACAAATACAAGTATTTCGGCAGGAGATTTATTTGATTTTGAGCAAAATTATTAGACAGCCTGTGAGTTAAAAACTGAATTCAACAAACTTGCAGTGTGAAAGCAAAATCAGCTGTTTGTGGTTTTAACGTTAAAAACAGGTTTTAACTTTCAGTGTGAAAACACTATAAGAATACACATATAGATACTTGACAAATCTATGGGAGGCATTACATATTCAGGGCAATCATGAATAAAATTCCGCGAGAAATTTTTCCCAGGGAACAATTTCAAACAATAGCAAGTAATAGTGAAAACAAACAAAAAATTTTACTTGGAAAATGAAGAAATTTCACGCGGAATTTTATACATGAATGCCCTGATTATTACAAGATCATCCCTTGTGGGGTGCAGCTGGTACGACTTCTCACTGGATCCAGCATTGGATCCAGATTTTTTTTAATTTCGCACTCGTACGAACAGATTGGTGTATATCAAAACGCAATCTCACTATACTTCTTGATGGCTTGCATGGTAACCAATCAATGACCAACACAAATTTTTATTTATACAGTCAACTCCAGGGGTGCCCCTGTGGCTGAGTGGTAGCGATGCTAGCCTCTCAGTCCAGAGGTCGTGGGTTCGATTCCCCCCATAGACCCTGGGTGTTTTTCGCAGACAAGCTAATCGCTTTGCGAATTGTGTTTGTGTTTAAAAAAAAATTTTCAGATTTTTAATTGAACTATAGTGAATTTTTAATCAGAAATAATTTTTAGTCAGGCTTGAGTTCAGTAATTTCAATTCTTTTTATTGAATGAAATATTTTATTAATTAATGTGAGTTTCTAAAGAAGAGAAGAAAAATTAAATTAAGACTTTTAAGCTGGGGGAAATACCGATATTTTTCTGTGCAGCAACGCACTTCATCAGCACCCTTGTCTGTCTACTTGGGTAGAGATTGTTATTAACATCAGCTATTTAACGTAAATTGTATTGAAAAGGAATGTGAGAAATGATTGTTGTGTACAATTATTGATTTACCTTTGGTAAATACATATGTAAGTATCACTATTTATTTCCCCTGTTTTTCCATTTTTTCATTTTTCTATTTAGGTTAGCACGAAGTTATATTACTCTACCTACGTATGTTTAACTATTCTTGCTTATCTGTACCGTCAGTACATGCATATAAGTATTATAGTAGAAACTCACATTAATTAATAAAATATTTCATTCAATAAAAAGAATTGAAATTACTGAACTCAAGCCTGACTAAAAATTATTTCTGATTAAAAAAAATTTTCATAGAAATTTAAGTAAGTAGAATATTTTAATTTTCATTTCGCACACTGTACAGAAAACTAGCTGGTATTGGCAATTTCTTAACAAGACTTTTACTCCACATGTTTTAGTAAAAAGCCAAAATATGTATAATTTTCAAAACACAATAATAAGCTGTTTCATTTCTCATTCGCTAAATCTTAGTTACAGCCTATTGACCGAATTGTAAAATAATATACTCACAGAAAACAAAATTGCTCAGAAACAATATCTGTAAGCAGATGCTTTCCGAAAACTTTCATAAATTTTATGGTTTAATTGCAAAACGAAGTAAAAAAATTTAAGAGCAAAAAAGTCGTAAGTGAGGAAAAATTTAACTTTTTTCCAGTTTTTTTTTTTTTGCTTTCATCTAAATACAGAAGGTTTTTGCTATAGGTGGCTGCCACATTTGCAGGCATCTTGTTAAGATTTTTATGAATGGGCATGTTATTGCCGTTGCAGCAGTTACTGCGACTGTTGCTGTTGCTGTTGCTATTGTTAGGAGGGCGTTAAATTTCTAGCAATTTTTCTTTATGCATTTACGTACAAGTTGTTTTAATGTTTTCTTGCATTTATAGGTAACGAGGATGGAAGTAAGTTTATGAGGAAAGTTTTCAATTACAATAAATAAAATTTCAAAATACTTAAAAAAATCAAGTTTTCTTTAAATGAAATCTTCTATGAGAAGTTTTGTTAAAAAGCTAAAATTTCTCACACAGACTAGAATTAAAAAAATTATCCATCTTTTGTAAATTTGCACCTGGAAACAAATTAATTATGGTGATATATTTTGTTCTTCAAATAATTCTTCAGAAGCATCCTCTTCATGGTTGGAGTCACGGAATAATAAAAAAAATTGCACCATCCTTGAAATGTCCTGCAACTGAATTAATTGAAGCAATACAAAATTTAATTGAGAAGCATTTTAAGGAAAAGTATTATAGCAAAATAAAAAATTGGTTCAAAGTATACTTGTGAAAAAACTATTTTTTTTAATGAAATTTTCAATTAAAATTTAAATTGTCAAGAAATTTTTTTAATTCCTCAATAAGTTTTTAATGAAAAATATAATGCAAGAAAAATATTTTTTTTTTCAATTCAAATTCAAAATAATTTTAAAGTATATTTGCTAGGGCGGGTCGATTTAAAAATCGCTCAAGTTACAAGGAAAATCCTATTCTAGGGATCAAAATAAGAAACTTTGCCGAGGGAACCATAACTCTAAAATGTATTGTGATGTACCGACTTTTGATGCGAAGGGTTAAATTTTGAAAAATCTCACTTTGACCCATTTAGAGTTCCTCAATCGAGTCAAAATGTCTGAATGAGCCACACTAATTTTGGAGGGCCGACCCACCTATGCCAGTGGCACACCCCCTTGAACCACCCCTGGGGGGTTCGCGATACAAACATTTCAAAAAATCACCATTTTTGGCACTTTACAAGAAAAAATCAGCGAAATGGCAATTTTTTTTATTTTTGGAGTTTATTTTTCTCTTTAGAAATTTATTTAGTCAGAATGAAATGAAATCAAGTTCCTTGTAACTTGAGCGATTTTTTTGCCTCCATACAAAGGACCCGTCCTAATACTTGCACAGAAAATACTTTTTTTAATAATATTTTCAATTGTTACAATGAAAATTTTTAATGGTCTCAAATTAATTTTGAATTGAAAATATTAAGGAAATAATATTTTTTTTCAATTAAAATTCAAAATAATTTTAATGATTATTTGCAAAAAATATACAATTGTTTCAAGGAAATCCTAAATTATTGAAATGAAATTTTTAATAATATCAATAAAATTTTTGATTGTCGTGATTTAATTTTTAATACAAAAAAAAAAAATGTGAAGGGAATAAAATTTAAAATTTTTGTGATAAACACAAACTGAGAAGCTATTTTGATTTGTCTGCAGAAATTATCTAGTGTGTGGTAGGAATCGAACCAGCCTACTGTCCAAGACTTGTGTATACAGCCAAAACTTTTCAATTGTCAACCTCACTTAACTGATCATGAAACATTTGGTGTCTCCTGGAGGTCTACTTTATAATTTGAAACGAAAGAAAATACTTTCGAATTTGTATATTAATTATATGTAGATTCGGAAGCATTTTCTTTCGTTTCGAATTCATTTTTCACTAACGACCATCTGACGACCGATCTTACGCTGTATAACCTTCACAACTTCGCAAATGAAATTCTGTTGCAAACCTCCATCACAGATGAGGGATGGAGTGTCTTTGAACCCTGAATAAACTCAGTGCATCTCGGGAACTAGGAAGAATGCTAACACTAAATAATTTGAAGCACTGGCTTCAAAACTGCAGCACGTTTGCATCTTCAAATAGCAGCCCCATCGCCAAACTTAGGAATGAAGGTTATAAAACCTACGTTACCTGAAATATTTTTTTATCTTACTTGACTACCTTCCATAACAACCCTCCCAACCTTTTTTTTTTGTTCAATACTAAAACTATTGCATTTGCATTAAGCCATCTTAGAGTGTAGTAGGTATTTTGATGTTGTTGCTCCTGCTGTTGTTGACTTTTTTTTTCGAATATTTTCCTCTATTTATACCTAAACCTCAAGAGATTTTTTTCCTTAAAACATGTTTAGGGATATTGTTTAAATATCCAGCAAACTATAACCTGGCGCTGTTTTTTTTATTTTCTACCTTATATTTCAAACATAAAAAATTTTTTGTTTGTAATGCATGAGCTCCTCGATTTAAATGGTTTTTCCATAATAAAACACTACATTATGATTTAAAAAAAAAATATGTTTGCTTAAAAAGCAAAAGCTAAACAGAATCTAAAGCAAAATGTACAAATACAAGAAGCTTAAAAAGATGCTCATAGCAAAATGTAACCATATGCATGTAAATATTGTGGCAACATAAGAAAAAAAAAACAGAAATGGAAAAAAATATTATAAAATATAGCCTGGTTTGCAAATACTTTTTACCCATAATTGTGCAGTAGAAGGAAATAGAAAAACTAAAATATACTTTGTTACAATATGCAAATTATTGAAAAATTATACAACGTTTCGAAAATACATCAGATGGGTGGGTTCCATTGTTCCTACTAAATCTCCATTAACAAAACGGCAAAAGGAAAAAGCAAAATTATTTTATTACAATATATTATTATTAAGGTTGAATGTATGCATGTATATTGCAGTTATTTTACAAAATTAACATTAGAAATTGTAGTGAAACTAAAATTTAAAACAATTTTTTTACCATATCTTAATACAAATTGTTATTAATTCTGCTAATCCGCAAGAAGGAGCTTAATACTATCAAATATGTATTTTATTATGGTCCTTCGAACTGTGTTGAGATTATTAAAGGTAAGAGCAACAAGACAAAGTTTGCGCTCAGCTTAATGATATGAGGTGTTTTTTTTTTGGAAACAGTTACTATTTGTAAAAAATATATAACAATTTCTAAAAACAAATTCAGAATCAAATAAGGAACAATGAAATATTGTTGGGGAAAGACAAAATTAAATAGTTTTATACAATTTATAAAAAGAGTGATATCGGATTACCAATGTACCTATAAACTACGGTATGTTTGTATCAATAATTAAAATATTTAAGTTGACCTTAAACAAAAACTTATGGAATAAGTAGTGTTGCTTTTCCAAAAATTTGCAAATTTGTATATCTAATGGTAGTTTTATTCCCGCCTAAAAATTTGTGTCTCAAGAGATGCAAAGCTGGACACGACACGACAACCTCGGCAGAACACATTATAGGACAGACCTATTCTACTAGCATGTCTACCGATCGTGCAGTGCCCTATCAAAACTGCAACGAGCCTAGACATGTACCTACGGTTCCTGTTTATTTATTGTATTGATCGTCTGTCATTGTAGCAAGGCCACATTTTCTTATCAACCTTGCACGTGAGTATATTGCGCCATCTGCATTCAGCCTTATAGAGATAGTACTTGAATATACCGTTCCTAATAGTACCAATAGGCATAGCTACCGATTCGGCATTTGAGGCATTCATAGCAGAGCCAGCCCTGGCCAGCTCGTCCGCCCTTTCGTTACCTAAAAAATTGATATGTGCTGGAACCCAGATGAGGGTGAGGTCAGCCTGACCACTCAGCCTAGATAGCAAACTCTTACATTGCCCGACTTAAATAGACGAAATGATATATGATCTTAGGGATAGAAGCGCTGCTTGGCTGTCGACAAAGATACCAAATTTACCATGTACTTTCCTTTACATCAGCAGTCTAGCCGCTTCCCTTACCGCCAAAATTTCAGCTTGAAATACAGTGGCTTCATTAGGGAGGCGAAAAGAGCATTATATACCAGGATCGCCTGAAAAGACTCCAGAGCAGACACCGCAGACCATTCTTGATCCATCAAAGTATATTCTGACTTCATATTCCCTTACCATTGTGCCTCCCTTCCACTCCCGTCTGGATGGAATCAGAACTTTAAACACCTTGTCAAAGTCCAGATGAGGCATGACCATACGACCTTAATCTTCACCGCCCAGATGCTGCTAATCTTGCCGCACTACTTGAGGAACCGCCATATTGCATTGTATTGTCAGTATTGGACGCACAATTGCTGTATACATCCATTTAAGAATTTTGGGGCTTAGGCTCCATTTAGCTCCAAACATCCTACGAGAGGAGTAGTATGCTACCGTTGCCTTTCTAACCCTTTGTTGCATATTCAGTTTCCATGAAAGTTTTTGGTCCAGTACAACTCCTACATATTTTACGCTGTCTGATAACGACAAATCATAATTATTCAACCAAGGAAGCCTAAAGTTCTGTACCTTGATAGTTGTGGTAAATAGTACCAGTTCCGTTTTGCTTGGGTTCACTCCTAGTATCTAATCTGAAGAGTACTGTGTTAACCACAAGAAGCCAGAGAGAGGGTGAGATCACCCCACCCTGTGGTGTACCCCTGTATGCCCATTTTGACCTCTCGCTGTTGCCTAATTTAGCAGTGACATTTCTTGCCCGCAGCATTGTTATTATCCAGTTGCTGGTGTAATCCTCAACATCAGCATCCTGGAGAGCATTTTGGATGGCTGTCAGCGTTACATTATAGAAGGTCTCTTCTATGTCTAGGAAGGCAGCCAGGGTGTATTCTTTTTGCTCGATGGATCTCTCTATGAACCTTACCACTTCATGTAGTCCTGTTTCTATAGAGCGTCCCTTAAGGTAGGCATGCTGACTATTCGAGAGTCTTGTCGATTCTAACAGCCATTGCGTAATATGACTGTCTATTAGTCTGTCCAACGTCTTGATCAGAAAAGATGAAAGGATGATTGGTCAAAAGTCCTTTGCGACTTCATGACTTCTTTTTCCAATCTTTGGAATGAAGACAACTCGGAATTTTTTCCAGCTGATCGGAACGTAATTAAAAGAGAGACAGAGTTTATATAATTTAGAAAGGCAGAGGAAGATGAAGCTTTTCGCGCTCTGTAGCACCTTTGGCATGATGTCATCCGGACCTGGTGATTTAAATGGTGAGAAACTGTTAATTTACCAAGAAATTTTATCTACAGTTAGTATCTCATTACCAACAGCGTGTTGTTTCCCACTGATAACGTTGTTCGCAATAGGTGTATCCTTACAGCCAGCAAAGTGGGTACAACCTTCCGTACCTAACGAATTTCTAAAAAATTCATTTTAGTTTATATGAGAAATAATGAATAACCACGAGCGAAATAGTATAAATGTTATTAAAATGATAAACATTTCAAAACCTCCATATATATTAAAGTAAAATGCAATATTCAGATTATAAACTATATTTGCCGATGTTGAAACAAAAAGTAACTAAAATCTGAAAAACTACTTTAAATACTGCCATCAAAAAGATTCAAACTACAAGCTTCATCGCATTTGGTGCGGAACCTTTTCTAACGATTGCGTAAAAGTAAAAACGCAGTTATTCTTATTTTTTCATGGACTATTCAGGCCTATCTGTTAAATTTTGATATTTTCAAAAAATTCCAAAAGCTATGACCCTAATGTATGTATATAAATACCAAAGTTTTTTCATTATTTATTTGTGATAAATCATACAATTTCCCTTTGTGTTTGTTTTAATTAAAAAACTTATTGTGAATAGAAACACGAAAAGTAATAGACAATGCGACAATTTTGCATGCTTTATAACAAAGTTAATAATTTAAAATATTATAGTGTAATTGTACGAGTATTTAAAACTATTTTGCAATATTTAAAATGTTTAAATATTAAAACGTTTTTTTGATTGATCTTAAAATTAAAATTATAATTAAAAATACAAATCAGTGTACCAAATTTACATGCAGCGTATGGGATGGCAGTGAGACCAGCATGAGACTCACTTTCACATATACCAGATTGCAATGTGGAGGAGCGGCTTATTAAAACAGTAATCACTATCGGCTTTATACTTATATTAGCCAACCCATATTAGTGCCCCGATTTATATAGGTAGCTGATGTGAGAGTAACTATATCTTATGGCAATATTCATCTTGGGGGTTATTATATTATCCGAAACGAACGGAAATTTGTTCTAATTGTAATGTTAATAACATACATATTCGAACAGTTTTCTTTTCGTATTGAATAACATAGTAAATACCCCCCCCCCCTCCACCCCCCTCAATCTGTCCGTTCTGCATCTAGTTCTTCTGTAGCTGCGGTCTTAATTCCAGATCGCAAGAGCAAACGTTTTTGATTGTAATCATTTCCAACTCGTTATAAATGGTGTGTTTACTATAAACCTCAAAAGAGATGATGTTAGAAAAGTCCTTGAAGGCCTGTACTGGCATCATGTAACATTTTGCGAACCGAAAATCGTAAAATTTATAGACATATTTATTTGTTTGAATTTAATTCAATATCATGTGGTACATCTGTGTAAAAAATGTCAAAAGAAGCGAAAAGCACAAAGAATAAAAAATAAAAACTAAATGAATTAGAGCTTATTTTATTTATTTTTACTTCGACCGACAGCGAATATTTAAAATATGTTACTGAATAGCAAGTCGTTATATTTAATATAGCGATACGATTATCATAATAAAAGTTACTGAATCCAGGTACTTTTCAGAACTTCAAATTGGTGCCAAAAAGTCATGTTATTTAGTAAAATAGTCTCAAGTCACTTTTTAGAACTTTGCATTTCCAATAAATGAATTAAATACCATTTTTATTACAAAACGTGTTTCAAATTACTATTATTATTTTAAGAACTATGGCATCAAATTTGTACTATTGGATAATCATGAAACTAACAAATTTATACAAATAAATTCATTTGTAATACATAAATATTATAATACACTTGAAAAAATTGGAATTCATTACATTATAGTTAATTCTCATTTTAAGTAAATTTTTAAAAATAAACTCAGTGGTCAAGTGCTATTTTATGCCTCGGTGGACCAGTGCTGGGGTGTTCACTAGCTTTTGGTTTAAGGCTTCCTTGTAAATAATTTTTCAGCAACAACTTTTATTAATAGAATTCACTATCTTACAAAATCGTACCACTTTTGGAAAATTACAAACCTGGTATGATGCAGTTTATGAAAATTTTCAAAAGACAATAACAACTCAGTAGAACAGGCAAAAGGCCGATGGAATCGTTACTAGTGTAGAAAATAAAAA
The DNA here is from genome assembly GCA_949987645.1 of Tachina grossa. Lineage (NCBI taxonomy): Eukaryota > Metazoa > Arthropoda > Insecta > Diptera > Tachinidae > Tachina > Tachina grossa. The sequence continues at coordinate 153,385,246 of OX465276.1, forward strand.
TCATCCACATCAATTTATTACTATTCCGGCCATGCGATCGATATTCGTGCGATAAAAGTACAATCTATTCATCGTAAAGGTTGTTCCAGGCTCATATCGGAAAAAGTTAGGTTCAATACTCTCGCGTGATCAAAAACCACACCAAACAGAGGCAAGTTAAGGATGGAAAGTCTTTTCAGCGGGCTCCAAATGCGATAAATTTGCCTGTTAACGTGGCTCTCATCACTCCAGATAATTTTTCGATGAAATGCATCAAACTGCATTTCAAGGACACAATCGGCAGACACTACACATTGTTGATGGTTGGTAGGCGTGAGTTCTTGTGTTATTTTAACTTTGAAGCGTTAAGACCTGAGTTTCACAGATTGACGAGTAATAAATAAACCTAGTTTCTCTTTAATATTATAGGCCACAAAAGCATTAGTCTCAGTTGTTTTTGAGCGACAGGCAATAGTTCAATTCCTTAAATTCTTCAAATTTCTTTAAACCAGTTTTACAACTGATGAAACATCGTTTATACGAGGATAGATCATTAACTCAGTGAAATGTTGAAGAAACACAGATTTTTATATTAAAAGTTATTTTAATTTTTCAATATAGTCTCCTTTGAGTTCTATACACTTATGCCCGTTGTTTTTACCCGTAGATATCTACTAGAGTACATATATCTATCGTGTAAGTTAACTTTTGTAAAGCAAGCTCGTAGGTAAAAACTTTAGGTAAATTATCTGTATGTAAAAGTTACGGGCACTACACTAGTCCAAGGTTTCTCCGATTTCTTTAATTCCTTCCGAAAACATGATTTGTCGAGGTCTCCAAAATAGGCATTTGTTTGTGAGATGATTCATCGCTGGAATCAAATCTCTTTCCGCCAAACCGTTTCTTCAAGTTTGGAAACAAATCTGGAGAATAGAGCGGATGGCGAAGCAATTCGTAGCCAAATTCATCAATTTTTGTCATGGAAACTGCATATACGCTTGTGGTCTACGCGGCATCCATCTTGCGGTGAGCTTTCTCATGCCAGTGATTGAAACCACAGAGCCACGTGAGATGCCTATGGCTTCCACAATTTCCCATATCGTGAATTTTTTCAATTGTTTCAGATATAGGAACCCCAACCGAGCATCCAGAACGTTCGGCTTGTACGGCCACAGCAAAATTCAGTAAACCACTTCTTACCATTAAAATTGATGGTAAAGAGTCCCCATAGTATTTATCAAACTTAGCCTTGGTTTGAAAAATGATTTGTTTTTCTTCGCACGAACTGACGCACGCACAAACTAAATGGCTTGTTCAAATTTAAGTAGGAGTCAACTAACAGTTGCCTGTCTTCAGGAGCAGTGTTGCCATTTCAATTAATAGGCGGGAAATTCAAACAGATACTAAGTTAATGACCAACCCTCGTAAATAATACTAGCTATGCCCACGGAGTTGCCCATTCGAAACTAATTTTTGACCAAGTATTTATTAAAAGAAGTAAAAATGAAACGTCGACGTGCGTGTTGTATTCACACTGATAGCATTCCGAACAAATGTTAAATTTTTTTAAGTTCAAAATAAAAAAAACTGGAAATCATGTGCAGTTTCGTGCCTTTAAGATGAATATCTATGCTTTAAGTTTCGTCAACAATAGTTGGATAGTTTCGGAAAGGCAGAAGTAGCTATGGCTTGAATTTAATTGAAATCGGTTAGATAGTTTCGGGGGGAAGATATTGACCTCTCTTCCCTCTAAGTCCTACTTTAATGAATATAGACGAGGACGATAATCAAAATTGGTTCAGCCAATGAACTGAGAAAGCTTAACAAACAAGCAAAGTTACTTTTACATTTTGAAAAAGGACGGGCGGGCGAACATCGTAATCACATTCGTCTATGTTCTGGCTTCCACATAGTTTTCACATGTTTTCTTGTGAGTTCGCATGTTAAAACACATGCTACACCTGTTTAAGTTGAAATTTAGAAAACACAAATTAATAGTATACATATGTTCTAGTATCCGAATTTACACTCAAAAAAAAAAAACTAACTAAAATTTTCTAAATTTTAATAAAAAAAAATTGTCGTATGGCGCCAAAGCTGTTTTTTACTTGAAACCAGTAAAATATGTATTTACTAAATTTCTACTTCATGAATGAACTAGTTAATAGTAATTATATTTTTATATTTGAGTAAAATTTTTCTAAAATTAAGTAAAATTTTCCCATAAAATTCGGAGCTTTGCAAAAAAATTTTTTCATATTTGATCTCAAATTTAGTAAATTATTCAAAGTTTTTTTATGTCTTTAATTTTGGTACTTTTTTTATTTTTTATTAAATTCTATACCACATGGTATGTTTTTTTATTATACCTTCATATTCATATTATATTCTTAATTAATTCACCATACATATATATTAATTCCTTGAGAAGAGACAAGTATTGAACCAACAACCTTCTGAATGATAGGCAAGCACTCTAACCAATTGCCTAACAGGGCAGCCTGAATAAGCATTGAAATTTTTGAGTTTTAAAATTTTATTTTATTTTCAAAAAAATATATTTCAAGTTCAAATATTCCTCGGAAGAATGAAAAATTTATTTAAATTTTTTGCTTAATGCAAATAAAAAATATATTCTATAATTTAAAGAAAAAATACTTAAAACTGGTAAATATTTTTCTAAAATTTAGAATACCTTTTTATATCTTTCGAGTAAGTCAAATTTGATGAACTACTCAGGAGTAAGTCATTTCCTGAAATTTATTTTTTAATTTAAGACGAGATTGACTAGTTCTTAGGATACATTTTCCCAAAACTTTTAAACCATTTTCTAATTTTTGGTACATATTTCCTTTAAGGAAGTAAACTTGTCCTTGAATGTGAGATTTTTTGTGTGTATTTTTGTGAACTATTTTTAAGGATATGAACTTTTAATTTTTTACTCAAATTAAGTAATTTTTACTAGATTTTTGTAACAATTAATTTAAACTTAGAAAAAATTACTTAAATTTGGAAAATTTTTTTTCTTAAATTTAGAAACTTTTTTTCCTTAATAATAGTATATGTCTTTTTTTTGAGTGTAGAAGAAAACAATTTGGAAATGGAAGATTTCAAACTTTTTGATTTTTCACCTACTGTCTTCTGTATAACTATCTCTTGCCTATCACCCTCTCTCATTATTTTCGCTTCAACTCATAGGTAGGACAAAGGGATCATTGTATTGGCCCCAAGTGAGCTGGACTCTAAATCTCACCTTTGTCATCAACCTGCTAACCTTACTTACCTAATCTAACATGTTATAGATTTATAGCTGCGAAACGTTTGCTTCAAATTCACTGAAGCTTATCCTGAATATGTTACAACGATTTTAATGTGTCAGGGTCATTTGCTCGATCTGACACGGAAGATAAAGACTGTCCAAGTTAGCAAAAGGAGATCGAAGATTATGAAAATGCACTACTCCATGAACAACCTATAAAAATTAATTTGCAACAATTTGTGGTCATCCCACAACAAATTTAGATCATAAGGTATTCAAGTGGGCACTGAAGACGGCACATAGCCGAAAACGGTATATTTTTAAACAAAATTTTAAGTAGGATGACGGAAAATCGGTCCTATTTCAAAATGTTTGAAAGCAGGAGGGTTAGTCAAAAATTAAGGATATTTGGAACCAAACGATATACGGACTTTGAATGTCGGTAATGCTGCTTGAATGTCATAAATACGGTTTTCATTAAATACATAATTAGTTGTGATGAAACATGACTGTATTACGAAAACCCGAAACGTAAGAAATGGCATGTGGGACCAGTAGGGTTTCAGCTATAATGAGCTGATTACATCACAGGTGAACTGTACCAAACACAATTTATTCGCCTTCAGCGCAGGGTATACGAAATTGGCTTCAGTTGTTCTTGGCTTCATAAAATTAGAAGCGGAATACGGTATATGTATATGTTTCCAGGAAGATGGGGAAAATGCCTAGCTAACGATGGCCAATAAACTTGGTAATATTTATATTGCAGCAGTGTTGTACAATGATTGAAATTTTTAATTTCAACATTCAATATATTTTTCCGTATACTGCATATATTATATTTAATAAAATTAATAGAATGTCTACTAAATTTCTTTTAGTGTTGTCTGGTGCAATATTTTGCAACTTTGTGTACAAATTTGTGTATATGGTCTTAACAATTATTGTATTTTTTTATATAATTGCCACAGCATGAGCAGATAATCTTTAAAAGTTCATCAAAAACAATATAGTTGAATATTTTTCAAAATTAGATGGACTTAGAAAGAAATTGTTTAAATGAGCAAAAATACAAAAGTAAAAACCAATGAAACGAAATAAATTAAAATAAAACGACATCAATTATAAATTCGCGTTTTTTTTTCCTGTAAAACTGTGGGAGAACTACGGAGATTATAACAAAAAGTTTTATCAATACGACGTATGTAATTTAAAATCAATTTAAAGAAAGAAATTTTGATAAAATATTTTTTCATTGTTTTTGTTTTGTGAAAACAACTCAGTTTATATATAAATAGCCATTTGTAAATCAACATTATCATTCAACGTCAGTAGGCTCAACAGTTATAACAGAAATAAAACTGGAAAATGTTTAAGATTTTGCCATTATTATTAATTGCGGCTGTGTTGGCTGTCAAGGCTTATGATTTCTCCGTTCCGGATTACAGTAAGTGTAAATTTTTTTATATACAAAGATCTAATTTTCGTTCACTTTAAGATCAAAATTTATTGGATGAGTTTTATTCGTTAAATAAAGACGTAAGCTTTTCCCGCCAGCGGCGTCATGCTAAATATGATTCAGTTGAAGAGGAAGATAATGCTCCCATGTGCTGTGAGGGCTATAGACTTGATGCTAAAAAGTTAAAGAAAGTAAAAAAGATCAAAAGGCAATGTGCCTTGCAAATAGCAGCTAATTTTTGTAAGTACAAACTTAATTTGAAATTAAAAAGCTTTTAATTAAAATCCAAACAAATTCGGAAAAGGTGCCTTAAATCAAATAGTAGTTCATTAAAAAAAAGTAGTTAATTGTATAATAATTCGAATCAGCTTAGGCCGAATATCCTTACTAGGGATTTACAGCGAATTTCTAAAATAAATTACAGTTAAAATGTCTGAATACGACTCTTTTTTACTGAATTCGGAATAAGCTTTAAATGCGACACTGATTCGGAGTAGTGTATGGCAGATGTTACAGCAATTTAATTAAAATTACTCTTTACCATCTTTCGTAGTAATTTACTAAAAATTTCTTACGAAAAATTCAATATACTGCACAGTCAACAGTTCAAGAAATGCGAATTAATCGAAAGATATCTAAATAAAACTTTATCTGAATTCGGAATAACTCAGATACGTCAATAATGCCGATGAGTTTACTGCGAATGTCATGCCAGTGCAATTGCAAATATTTCCTTTAAAATATTTCTGACTAAATTACCCCGAGTTTCATAAAGAACCAACACAAACGTATACTCTTAGTATAGTCCAAATTTACGCCTTCTTTCCACAAGTCAAACAGACGATTCATCTAGAAAATTTTTATGAAAATCACTCCAAAAAAATTTGTGTTATTCATATAAATTTAGTACTCCAGACAACTCTGTCTGCATTGTTAAAATGAATGAAATTTGAAGTGATGCAAGTCATTTTAAAGTTCTTAATCTAAAGTGTGAATACGAGAGGCGTTGTTGAAGGAGGTCATGTAAAATAATTTGATTAACAGCATTTTAGGAATTAACTAATCAAATGAATTGTGGCAAATATTATTATAATAAAAAAACTAAGATGGTGTTGATTTTGAGGGAAAAAAGCAAAGAAAAATTATATGTTGATTTTTGCAAGAATGTATGGTTGAAGTAAAAAATTTTATAGTATTTTATTTTGAGGATATTCCAATTGAGGAAGTTATTTACTGTCCCTCTTATGATCACTATTTCAGCTTGAAATATACTTGCACCATCTTCAAGATGGTATGAAAGCTTTACACCCTAAGATCACTTGAGAAGACTCCAGACGCAAAAAATCATTATTGATCCGTTAGTGCAGAATCTGGTGTCATAATCATTTACTATTTCGACCTTTTCCTATTGCCTTCTGAATGAAAAAAAAAACATTGAAGCTCTATCAAAATTCATTTTGAGTACCATGTGAGCTGATGGTATCCTTTAGGTACGATCTCACTTGCAAAAAAAGCGTAGCCACTAAATACTAATGGAAAGTATTTTGATTCAGAACCGTGTGAATTAAGTTAACAATATCCAATAACATTAGTTTCTATCAGAGCTCGCAATAATTGCTCTCTCTCGTGCTTGTTGTCAGAAAAAAACACTAGTCCACTGACACTATGCAACACTGTCGGGGAAAAAAACCCTCAAACTTCGTTCTTCTTTGGCTTGCTCTTCGCCTGTGACAAAATATCTAAGGCAACAACATAAAGTAAACGCAACAAAAAAAATAAAGACCTTTTCTGCGAACACTTTGCTTGTATTGCTCACTTACTCACCTTCATAAAGAGTTTCATAAAGAACCAACACAAACGTATACTCTTAGTAGAGTCCGAATTTAGACTTGTTTCCACAAGTCAAACAGACGATTCATCTAGAAAATTTTATGAAAATCACTCCAAAAAAATTTGTGTTATTCATATAAATTTAGTACTAAAGTCAACTCTGCTGCATTGTAGAAATGGGGGCGGGGGTTTGTGTACCATTTCTATATGCATTTTTTGTGCAGAGTAGCTTTCAGATATTCTAATAATGCGGATTAGTTCACTGCTTATGTCATGACACTGCAATTCAAACTACTACTACTATTTTCATTTCTAGTTTTTCGGAGTGATTTACCCCGAATTTCATACAGAACCAATTAAATTAATTTCCATATAAAATTTTTAAATGAAAATTTTATTTTTAATTCGAAGTTACTTTTAGGTATGAAATTTTTTTAAGAAACATTACTTTAAAATACACCAAAATTATCGTTGCGGATTTACTCTATTTCCTATTAAACTAGCACTGACAGTTTTGAAGATTACATACTCGTATTTGTAAACTCGGGCCAATTTTTAGAATAAGTTGTTCTGGAAATTCTAAATGAAAGTTTAAAATAGAAACTTACTTCGATTATAAAGTTAAATATTTAGAATTCCAAGTAAATTGTTTGAGTATAGCTCAAAGACTGAATGCTACTTCTAAATGGAAATTTACTCTGAATAGAGACGAGACGAGTTAAAAAAAACAATTAACACCTAGTTTTAAACCGGTTATACAATCAAACCCGAAACAAAAATTACACGAAAATTACGAAAAAAAACCAGTTCTGAACCGGGTAAAAATTATACTTTATTTGACTTTAACAGTGCAGCTTTTCATTGGTGAAAGAATTTTCAAATTCTTATGATAAGCAAGGATATGTGGCAATATGGAATAGTAGCTTAAGTCGAAAGAAAGAATTTGACTCTACTGCTAAGGGATTATTTTCGTGTGATAATTTTTTTTTTCATCAGTAGCATAATAAAGGTAAACTTCATTAAGTCTACTTAAGCTATTATTCCATATTGTTACAGATATAAGTACATAAATATCATAATTACTATTATAATATATATACACGTATGTTTATCATGCTCTAGCCGACAATGAAAACTTTGATACGATCGACGGAAAATTTAAACAGTTTATGGTATGCCAAACCGAATGTTTCGGTCGTGCCACCAATGTGATTGACGAAAGTGGCAAATTGAACCTGGAAAACATAATCACTGATATTGAGGACAATGCACATGAAAACTCATGGATAAAATCTGTTTATAGAGGATATTTAGAGGATTGTTTAGATAAAATTGAGTCCGAGCGAAAAGAAAATGATCAACAGTGCAGCAGTACTGCATATGATTTTTCCATTTGCGCCTTTGGGAAATTTGAAACGGGTTGCCCAGCTGATTTGCGTATCGATTCCCCTACATGTAACATAAAGAGACTATTTTTTAGCAATGCTAATGGTACATCTTTATCTTGAAATGTATTGCTTTGAATTTCTGCATTGGACAATGGAATAACGTGGTAAAATTGCTGGATAAAAGGAAACGTATAAATTTTTTCTGCTATAAAATATTTTAAATTCTATAAATTTATTAAATAAAAGCTGCTTTCATTAAAAAACTAAGAAAACGTGTTTGTGGTTTTATTAAAAAAAAAATATACGGGTATGTTTTGCATTCCACGTGAAATTAAAACGAGTGGAATTGCCATACAATTGTTGTTATAATTACATATTTCCAACAACAATTGTATGGCAATTCCACTCGTTTTAATTTCACGTGGAATGCAGAACATACCCGATATATTCCACAGAGAAAAAAAAATAAATTTGAATAAAAATAATGTTTTAAGGCCCAACTATAATATGAATAAGCTAGCTTAAGCAACTGTGCGGTTACATATAAAACGTATGTGGCAAACTATAATGTACTTAACAAACTTTTCGTCAAGTTTCGTCAAATGTCATTTGCTTAAGTAAAGTGCCAAACTGAACGCACATTCCGTAAGGCAACAACTGTTTGTGCATTTTTTAAACTCAAACAAGTAGCAGCAGGGCTGTCAGATATGGCGATTTCTCGCCAAACGTGGCGATTTTTCAACTTGTTTGGCGTCCAAATTTATGGTTTGGCGACATGGCGATTTTTCTGGCGACAAATAAATATGTTGGCGATTATTATGGATATTTTTTTTATCAAAATTGAACTTAAAAATTTTTCTAATTCAGGAAAATTAGTTTGTTGAAGGAGTAGTTCCAAAAAAAATCCTACCAAAACTCGTCTTCAAGAAGTTAAAGCAACTTGATTTTGATGATCTTTCTATATTAATTATAGTTCATAATGAATTTTTGTATTTGGATGGAGAAAAATTTACAAGAAATAGTTTTTAGCGATTTTATTTCTAATTTTGGCGATTTTCTGATAAATTTTGACACGATAATTTTATAAAAATTTCTATTAAAAAACTGTTATATCGAAACAAATTTATTATCAAATATTTACTAAGAAAAACTGCATAAAACTCTTTTTTGGCGATTTCTACAATCAATTTGGCGAAATAGGTGGGAAAAAATCTGACAACCCTGAGTAGCAGCAGAAAATATTCATTGATTTTAAATATTTTTTTATTGTTTCTTATTTTAAACTCGGAAAACAAAGCAAAACTTTTATTTTCATTGTTTGTTTTACACTACACATATACACACATACACATGTATTTAATTATGTATGTATATTCACTGTTGTACTTTTTAGTAGGCAAAACAAATAAAACAAGTAATAAGGTGATGGATATATTTATATGTGAATTTCTAATAGATTAGGACACTCTTTCAAGTTAGTTTGATTGAATTGCATTCATTTAGGAGTTATGAGAAGAAACAAAATTAATACAAAATTATTGACAATACCTAGATGTGCAGCTGTGGCTGAAGAATACTTAAGTGCATGTAAATACATTATGGCCAGCGTTGTGAACTTTGAAATTTCAAAACGCACCAAAATGGAGAAAAAAACGCGCCATTTACAAAAAAACGCACCAATTTTAGAATTTATTTTTTTAGTTTAAAATGTTTATTGAATTATGCATAAAGGTACATTATTTTTTGTGTTAAAAATTTAACACTAAAAGAGGATTTTACATTTACAGTTCAGGCTTAAAATAATCAAACCTAAAAAAACTTAGCAAATTTGTTTATATTCATTTGTATTAAATAGATAATAATTTTTTTTATTTCATAAATTCTGTACAAAACTTTTTAAAGACATCTAGGATTAATAGAAAGGATTCAAAACTAATAAAAGTTCTTTATTTATCATTTTATTCAAATATTTTTAAATTTTTTTATCAGAAGTTTAATATATCCATATTAAAAATATAACAATAGAAATAAACAGTCCCTTACAATATATGTACATAATTAAAAAACAAAAAAAAAAAAAAAACAAATTCGTACATACATAGTGTACATATGAAAATGGTCTAGGTCATACCATTTTTGATTCGATATAGTACATTTTGATCAGACTAGAACAACTCTAAATTAAACTGTTGCATAGCAAAAAAACTATTTTTTGATTTGTTCCAATGTAATCTACTAAATATCTCGACCAAAGAAATATAAGACTTATACAACTTTCATAATTAAGCGCACATACATATTTTTGCATTCATTTGTCCAATATGATACATTTTTAACCCCCGACTAAAAAAAGGGGTGTTATAAGTTTGTAGTGTGTGTCTGTGTGTCTGTGTATCTGTGTGTCTGTCCGTATTTTAAAATTTGTTGAAATAAAAACTGTTTAGTGAAAATTTTCGAAATCTAGCAAACCGAATGGATTCACGTGAGTTCAAAACGAAGTGAGTTCAAAATCTTTCGAATCCGCAAATTTGCTTCAGATCCATTCTTAATACCGGCTTCACACACGGCAATTTTAGTTGAGTCACTTTAGCTCTACTGCAAAGAAAGAGGAGAAGATAAATAACGGGGCAGCCATCATATTTTCCTCTCTCGCTCAACTAAAATTGCCATGCTTGGGATAAAGTCTGATTTTTTGCTCAACTAAAAGTGTAGCAATGTCGGTTCTATTTTCCAGGAATTGCCCACATGTTTATACAAATACTAACGCTATTCCAGGCGACATTTTAATAAAACTTTCGTACATACATTTGCATTACGAATTAAATTGCAATGCGTAGCGCAAAACAATTGTATTTTAAATGCATTCTAACAGACAAAATAATATATTAATTAACGCTCGCCTTGATATCACGTTCACAATACAAGCCTTTAAATTTACAAATTAAATGAAGCGAAACAGAATTGTAGACAATTGGCAACCATATGCACATAAGGGTTACATATGTGTTTTTATCTTCCAGAAACTAGAATCATGTAAATTAGAAACACAAACAGGCACAATGCGCTTAAAATTTTGTTTTAGAGGGAGAGAGCATGTTACCTCTGTTTTTGCTTAAGCTAAAGAGGTTAACAGTGATATTTGGTAAATAAATTGGGCCATAACCACAGTAACAGAATAAAGTCGTTTTAGAAACAATTTAAAATTAAAAACCTATTCCTAAATATTTTTATACTATAGTCAAAAACAAAGTGTGTGTTAAGTTGAATCGACTTTAACTGGGTGCCACAACAAATATTAGAAATTTTTCACATGATCGAAAACAATATATAAGAAAGTGGCATCCCTGTCTCTCAACTCTCTCTCATCTGATACTGTGTTACACGGATGGAAATCATGGTACAATTGTAATTTTTATGGTACATTTTTGACCTTGTTGGTACCGTGGTACTACCACGAGTTACTTGGTACAATTTAAAAATGTCAATGTTTCACTATATGGTAACATTAATTTTGCCTATGTTCTCTTTAATTTTTTTTTTTGTGTGTGTTTTATTTTAATGTCTAATATAATAGTCGAATCTACGAATGTACCTTTATGAATGTAATATTTAATAATTTTTTTGTATTTTTTATTGCATACTGAATTTTTATACGCATTTGTGTTAAGTTTCTGTTTTAATTGTAAACTTCTGAATTTTTACACTAATTTTTTTACGTATCTCTTTTTATTAATAAATATTAAAAATTGGTACCGCCATGGTCTAAAAAGTACATTTTATTTCATCGTTGGTACTAAATCCAAGAAATCATTTTCCCTCCCTGCTGTGTTATGAAAAAGGGTTAAATTTAATAACAAGATAAAATAACACAACCGAACAGATGTGCAATTGCTTTACGTGAGTACCTGCCATTACGGATTAATCTCACGTGTGCCAAAGCACTGGGTGTGAGTTAGACGCCAGACCAACGCCCCCATGAACCCTTTTAGAATGAACCTATGGCCCACTCCATAAGGCACATAGGCTGCAATCTTTGAATATAGTTATCCCTGTTCTATATTCAAGTACCCTGCTGAGGTAATTTGAGCTATCTAAACTCTGCTGCTATGTCCGTGCCCATAGCAGCTTCTGTTGAATGGCAACAGCATCTAGAATAGTGTCTGGCTGACCGCGTCAGACCAACCACTAGCATTGATTTCACACTGGGAAGCCAATACTATTGTCCCAGCGATTTTGGTAGAAACCACAACCACCACGATAATTCTCCGGCTTCCACGCTATGGTGTTGTGTATACACCTTAGAGAGGTCGCCAAGAAAATTCCTCAACCATTGCCGGCACAGCTAACCAGTGCCTACTCCACACATACCAAAATCATTCCTTTAACCCCAAGGGGTAGGACGAACTCGGCATTTTAGCAAAGGAAACTGACGACTGCTACATGCACTCAAAACTTCAAAGCAGCTCGACTGTTGGGCAACCGGCACCCGTGGCACCAGAAGTAGCCTTTAGGTCAGACCTCGAAGTTCCACCACAAGGGCTTCACCTCTATCGTCTTTTGAACTCAGGGGCAGTTCTAGGTGACGCTGCACCTAACTGACATCAACAGGACCTGTCTTCCTTTTATAAATATGTTCACATCCTTTGCTCTGTTGCCAGAGATCGGGTAGTAACACATAAGTTCTATGGGTAATGTACCAAAGGTATGTCAATGGAAAAAGCCACATCACCCCAGCTGGGGCCCCGGGGTTGCCACACCCGTAGTCAAAGATAGACTCCCCTGGGGGGAAAACAACCGAACATAAACATAACTTAAAAAATAATTAATATAGAGAAAATTTAAAAGGTATTTGTATTTTGTATTATTTTAATACAATAACAAAAGAAGCCAGGAGATAGAAAGTCATACATACATACATACATACATACATATCGTCATGTGAGAAGTTAAGTGTCCAATTCGCCACTATAAACTATTGGATATTGGACACTTAAGGCCGGGGCACAATCAATCTGTCATACGTTAAACTTCGTCTTTTTCAACTGACATTAACGCAACGACGCATAAGGTTGGCACAATGAGTACTTTATTGACGGAACCTTTTGAACAGCTTCAATAGTAGACCTATTTTCTCCATTTTATTTATTAAATTCAACTTGTTGAATTTATTTCGTTTATTTCTTTGGTTTAATTTTATTTTTTCTACCACAAAACACAAAAATTTATATCAGAACATAACAAAAAACAAAAAAAAAATATCTGTCAATCTACTCAACGTACACAAAAAGTTAAAAGTTGACGAAATTTTGCACTTTGCGTTGACGGACACGTACTGAATGTAACAGACCTCATAAGAAACCATGTATTTCAACTTAGCTGTCAGTTGGAAAATGCGAAGTTTAACGCATGACGGATTCATTGTGCCCCGGCCTTTAAGTTCTCACATGACGATATGTGTTTTCTTTTATTTTAATGTTTTTGTCTTGAACTAAAGAGCCAGAGTCGATGCTAATCTAATTAAAAACAGCATCAGCATGTTTTAACTTCAAAACCGACTTTTTCCTTTAAAGTGCAGTTTTCCTCGTCTATGGTAGGTCGAAAGTTAATTCTTTATTAAAGTGCATTCTAAAACTAAAAGAGTAGACTTATTTGTTGACTATGGTTATGTCCCATTGTTTATAATCAAGGTTGCTATGCATACGCCCGTTTTTTCTCCTCTGAACAATTCAGTCGTTAGAATCTTATTATTGTAAAATAATAAATTATTTAAACAGAAAATATTTTTTTAAACTTAGAATTTCCCTAAACATATCTAGTAACTTTCATTGTGGTCATTGATGACAATGTAGTGCTTTTAGCGACAATAACTTTCGAGCTTTTTGATAAGTTTGAGCTTTTCAGGGCAGGGTTTCTGCTTCTGGGGGTCTACTCTGTACTTCGAAACGAAAGAAAATGAATTCGAAAATGTATGTTATTAACATTTCAATTCGAAAGGATTTTACTTTCGTTTCAAATTACAGACTAGACCCCCAGTTCTTGGTTTAAAATGATTTCCGAAAGTGCAAAATGAATGCGAATAAAAATTTATTTAAAATGAAATTTGAAAAATATTTAAAAGGTTTCTATGTTGAATATGTGCTAGTGAGCATTGTAAATGGAGTGAATAAAACGATCAATTTCTAATCAAATAAATTCTTACTCTGCGATAAGTTTTAAAGTAAAATGTGTATCTGGGCACTAAATATAAAATACATTATTGGCCAGAGCATCAATGGTTAAAAGTTTCTAAAATTTTTTTACATGCATTAAATTATTTACTGTATCTTCAAAAAAAAAAAAATTAACTAACAATAAGTATTCAAATCATAAATCTATATGTAATAACACTGTGGAACAAAATTTCAACAAAGTCGTGACCAAATGAATTTGACACATGATCTTAATGTAGAATTTTTCACCAAATCCGAATCTGAATTCATAATAATTAAAAGTAGAACAGATTTTCAGATATTACAAAATTACCGTTATTTGGGTTTTTAAAAAAGATTATATCACTTTAATAAAAGAATCTTAGTAAGTATTAAATAATTTTTTTATTTATTTTTTTTCACTTGCAAGAAAACAAAATTGTTAAAACAACAATGGGTTGCTTGTAAAGATTTATCAAGAAATGACTTAACTACAGTGGAACAAAGTTCAACTTTCACAAAAAATTTAATGATTTTTTGCAATTTTGGTTTTTTCAACTTAGTTTTTTTACACTAAATAACTAATTTTTGCTAAATTTTTTTTCACTTATCACGTTATATTATTTTAATCGAAACATTATGTACTCAATAGAATACAGATCGCTGCAAAAATGATAAAGTTGCAGAAGATTAATTGAATTATTCCACTTTTATCAAATCAAAAAAAAAAAGTAAATATAGAAATATTTATATACACCGAAAAAATTATTCCCAAAAAATTTTCAAACAAACGTGTGTTTTGAAATATAATTTAGTTTCAGTAAATATTTTTTACTGTTCCAGTAAATTATTTGTTCCAATTTTATTTTATGTAAAAAAAAATTTATAGAATGAAAATTATCTATATAAAGTAAAATTTGTAAAAAAAATATTTAGATTTATTTTTTTTTATTTAAATTTGTTATTTTCAGTTAAATTTATTTTTATATACTGTAAAAAAATTTGTCTGATTTTTTTTAATTTTTTCAGTTAAATTTATTTTTATATACTGTAAGAAAATTTGTCTGATTTATTTTAATATTTTATTTTTTTTTAAAGATTTTTGTTTGCGGTTTTCAAACTTATTATGCTCGTATATTGTGATTCTCAATATAGTATTCTTACTATAAACATACGGCGTTTGTTAGCTAAATTCAAAAAATTTTTGGGTTGAAGTTCACTGACGAGTTCCAAAAGCGGGAACGAAATGCTTAAATATAAAAACAAACCAATTTTTGAAAGTAAAAAAAATAGTTGAACCTTTCATTTGATTCAGTTATTTATTTCAGATAAAACTTTTACTAATTTAAAAAAAAAAAAAATTAAGAATTGTTATTGATTCAGTTAATTTATTTTCTGATAATACGAAAAATTTTAGTAAATGTGTTTGTAAATTATAAAAAAAAATTTGCTGAATAATACAAAAAAAATCTGCAAAAATGTTTTTCTGTTCCTATTAATACATTTGACTGAAAATATTTTGAGTTTCAGTTAACTTTTTTCTCTAATGCCATAATAAGTTAACTAAAAATAAAAATTTTTTTTTTCAGTTAAATTTTTACAAAATTGTTATCAAATCTACAAATTTCTTTGTAGGTCCGCATTCACACAAAAAATTTACTGATTCAATGAATTTGGTTACTGAAAACGAAATTTAATTTTTTCAGTGTATGTAACAATTAAATTATAAATGGCTTAAAACTATTGAGTTGCTTTGTCTGTTGTAATTATTTTCTACCTCTCGCACAAGGAACCAACAATAGTCGCCCAACATCGCTTCATCATACGCCCCTTGATACTGACGTTGGTGAAAACGATCACCATGCTCGTCGCTTTCATCGCCAAGGTTATTTGGGAAGAAATTTAAATGTGAATGCAGAAGGTGTATTTTTAAAGACATATTAATGACCTGTTTCTACATAACAAGTAAGCTCTCAGGTAAGCAAGCGGTACACAGGCGAGTACGTAACAAAATGAGTTTTTATAGTACACTTGTCTAGCTTACGTTGTATTTGGTATCACTTTTTGTATATTTATTTTCATTATTGCCATGGTATACAATTTGGTATTTGAGTTAATTTTTTTCCATACTAGAAGCATTACTTAATGGCAGCCCTAGGAGAAAATCGAGCAAAATGAAAAACGCGTTTTTTCGGTTCAAGTCGCTTTTTTCGGTTCTAGGCGCTTTTTTTAGTTTTGGTACTTTTTTCCGTTTTTTGGCGTTTTTTTACTTTGGCGATTATTTCATTTTGACGATTTTTTTAATTTGGGCGATTTTTTCATGTAGGCGATTTTTTAGTTTTGTTGCTTTTTCCGCGTTTTGATGATTTTTTTCGGTTTTTGGCGTTTTTTCAATTTGGCGTTTTTTCAATTTGGCGTTTTTTTATTTTGACGATTTTTTTATTTTAGCATTTTTTTTCATTTAAACAATTTTTTTTAGTTTTGGCGCCTCTTTTGCGTTTAGGAGATTTTTTTCGGTTTTTGGCGTTTTTTCAATTTGGCGATTTTATCTTTCATTTTGGCGATTTTTTTTCATTTGGGCGATTTTTTTAGTTTTGGCGCCTTTTTCGCGTTTCGGCGATTTTTTCGGTTTTTGGCGTTTTTTCATTTTGGCGATTTTTTCATTTTGTCGATTTTTTCGGTTTTGCCGATTTATTTTAGTGTTAGAATTTTTTTTAATTTGGTGCTTTTTTTCATTTTATCGATTTTTTTTTATTTTCGGCGATTTTTTGGGTTTGGCGATTTTATAATTTTCGGATTTTTTAATTTTACCGTTTTTGAAAATTCCAAGAGTTTGCCTGTGACGGTTTCCAAGATATAGCAAGTTGTCAAAATTACATAGTCAAAATTCCATTAACTGATGAACCACCCTATATTTTATATTTTTTAAAATTTTAGTGTAAATTGTTGTAGTCTATATAAAAATACAGTAATTTTACAAATTTCAATCGTCAATATACATATGTTCATACAATTGTATGTACATTACGTTGGATTTTAATATATTTTGTTGCTCGTTTTGGAACACCCATTAATTTTTATTTCTTATGTATTTGTTGTTGTAGCGTCCAAGGTTCTACATACTCTGTCCAAATTTCAGGTCCATAGCTCTTACGTTTCCTGAGAAAATACCGTGTGACGGACAGACGCGACAGCGTAGCGAAAACAAACGACGAATATTTTTTAAGATATTTGCATTTGAAACCCCAAAAACGGTAATTTGGCTATATCTCAAAAACTGTTCTACTTTCGACAATTTTGACTTTATATTCGGATGCAGCGAACCATTTTACATAAGGATTGGGTATCAGATACATTTGGTCAAAAAACTGTTCCACAGTGTAATTAGGCCCAACCAGTGTCAGGCATAAACTTAGTGAAAGTAATCAATAATACATAAATGTCGTATTAAGCACAAAAATATTTTCAAACAGTTTCATCTGGAGTATTGAGTATTAGAGCCGTGGTGTCCCTCTTTTTTAAGCGGATGTGCCCAGTAACATTCAAGATGTTACGAGCAAGGGGATTAGGATGGGACTCGAGTTTAGTAATTTTTAATATCTCAATAAACAACTTTTTGGGTTATATTAATTGAAAATTTCAGCATTAATTGTTTTTTTTTTATTAGTTTTATTACCATCATGTGCTGACGCTTTGTTAGCTTTTTGTTCTTTTTTTTCGCTCTTTAAAAGGAAGCGACTAATTAAGAATATTACGAGTAATTAAGCCGTTGAGTTTAAAGATGCAACTTTTGTCATTATCACTGTTGCTATTGTGGTTTTCTTAAATTTTACATTCAATTAAAATTACACAGAAATATTTATTTAAAAGATAATTCTGTACACATTTTTAAATTATTAAAATTTCTTACTACAAGATTTTTAAAACACTCACACGCTTCTGCACTTTGAAGTGATGCAAGTCATTTTAAAGTTCTTAATTAACTAAAGTGTGAACACGAGAGGGGTTGTTGAAGGAGGTCATGTAAAATAATTTGATTAACAGCATTTTAGGAATTAACTAATCAAATGAATTGTGGCAAATATTATTATAATAAAAAAAACTAAGATGATGTTGATTTTGAGGGGAAAAAAGCAAAAGAAAAATTATATGTTTATTTTTGCAAGAATGTATGGTTGAAGTAAAAAATGTTATAGTATTTTATTTTGAGGATATTCCAATTGAGGAAGTTATTTACTGTCCCTCTTATGATCAGTATTTCAGCTTGAAATATACTTGCACCATCTTCAAGATGGTATGAAAGCTTTACGCCAAGATCACTTGAGAAAACTCCACACGCAAAAAATTATTATTGATCCGTTAGTGCAGAATCTGGTGTCATAATCATTTACTATTTCGACCTTTTCCTATTGCCTTCTGAATGAAAAAAAAGCATTGAAAGTTCCATCAAAATTCATTTTGAGTACCATGTGAGCGCATGGTATCCTTTAGGTACGATCTCACTTGCAAAAAAAGCGTAGCCACTAAATACTAATGGAAAGTATTTTAATTCAGAACCGTGTGTATTAAGTTAATAACAAAAATTAAAAATTTTAAAAACCCCCGACTTTTTTCAGAAGAGATGATATATCTTCTACACGGCTAGACCGATTTTCTTCAAACATAGCTAAGAACCCTCTCGATCAAGTCATCTTTCAAACAGAAAAAAACTAAATGAAAATCGGTCCAGCCGTTTGGCCTATACGTGGACTCGGACAGACACAGAGATACACAGACACACACTGCAAACTTATAACACCCCTTTTTTAGTCGGGGGTTAAAAATATCCAATAACATTAGTTTCTATCAGGGATGATAAATGAGAAAACCAATTTCTTACCAATTAGCTTTTAAAAATGTACTTTTTCGAACAAAATAGTACTAAAATCGGTATTTTTTGTATTTTTAACTTTTTTTTTATTATATTTTTGGAACATGTCGCTCATTTACTCAAATAACGTCACAACTCAAAAAAACAATTTTGCCAGATCACAAATTTCAAGTTTTCAACTTACACACGTCTTAATAAAAAATGAAAATTGTGCGTTTGTTTCAAAAAAAAAAGAACTATATGAGGATTAATCTGCATCATTAACTGAAATTTTATTAAAATTAGAGACAGTGGAACAGGCAGTAAATACATACCGTTGGTCTCAAGTAAAAAGGCTCTCACTCAAATAAGTGCTATTTTACAGGAGAAGGTAAAAACACAATAGAAACTGTAATATTCTTTCTGTAATATTTTTGCACAACTGATTGTAAAAGCGTTACTTTTCAAACTATTTTAAATATATTGGAATCACTGAAAAACTGAATTTCGTAAAAAAAATATGAGTTACAGCATCTCAATAAGTCCTTTGTTTGTATTAGACTTTCAAGTCTTCGTTTTGATTATGAAAATTCTCTTTCCACATTCGCTGATGAGTGAAGAATTGACAATATTCTCCCGATAACTTTCGAAAGCTCATTAGGTCATCCAATTAATTTTTTAAAGTTCGAAACTCGTTATTTATAGTCTTATAATTTCCATTTTCTTTTAGGAATATTTTTTTAATAAGAGAGATACTATACTACTAACATATTCGGGAGTGAATTTTGTTAGCCATGTTAAAATTTCGTTATGAAAAGTAACTTTATTTAGTTTCGCAAAAGTTTCTATAACATTTCTTTTAAAATCCCCAACTACACAACTTTTAGTTTTATTTCTAGATATATAAAGTTTTTAATTTCAAAGTAAATTTTAATCGTTTACATATGTATGTAGCATACCTAGCTTAATTTAATTTCATCACTTAAAAGATTGATATGATAATAATATAGCAAGTTTTTTATTTCTTACAAATTTTATATTAATACAATAGATAAAATAAATGAAGACGGCGCTATCATATTGAAAACGAAACACCGGTGAAGTTAGATGTAGTTCTTTATAATAAACCAATCAAGTGTAATGCACATCTAAAAGGGTATTCGCTGTCAACAACAAAACAAATTCGCCACTTTTCTCTCAAATTGATTATACTTTAAATGATCGCGATTAATTATTTTTGTGAATATAAAACAAGGGATAGTCTCTCGCAAATTTTTCAAATAGTACCAAATGAGTCACGGGAGTCCCAACGTACTTTTAGGGTTTGAATAGTACCAACAAAAAGTACAATTGTACCAACTTTATCATCCCTGGTTTCTATCAGAGCTCGCAAAAATTGGTCTGTGTCGTGCTTGTTGTCAGAAAAAAAAAATACTAGTCCACTGACACTATACGACACTGTCGCGAAAAAAACCCTCAAACTTCGTTCTTCTTTGTCTTGCTCTTCGCCTGTGACGAAATATCTAAAGGCCCAACTATAATATGAATAAGCTGGCTTAAGCTAATGTCAGAATTGAACGATAAAGGCCCAACTATAATATGAATAAGCTAGCTTAAGCAACTGTGCGGTTACATATAAAACGCATGTGGCAAACTATAATGTACTTCACAAACTTTTCGTCAAGTTTCGTCAAATGTCATTTGCTTAAGTAAAGTGCCAAACTGAACGCACATTCCGTAAGGAAACAACTGTTTGTGCATCTTTTAAACTCAAACAAGCAGCAGCAGAAAATATTCATTGATTTTAAATATTTTTTTATTGTTTCTTATTTTAAACTCGGGAAATAAAGCAAAACTTTTATTTTCATTGTTTGTTTTACAATACACATATACACACATACACATGTATTTACATATGTATGTATGTATATTCACTGTTGTACTTTTTAGTAGGCAAAACAAATAAAACAAGTAATAAGGAGATGGATATATTTATATATGAATTTCTAATAGATTAGGACATTCTTTCAAGTTAGTTTGATTGAATTGCATTCTTTTAGGAGTTATGAGAAGAAGAAAAAATTACTACAAAATTATTGACAATACTTAGATGTGCAGCTGTGGCTAAAGAATACCTAAGTGCATGTAAGTATAGGGTGTTTTTTTAAGAGGTATAGAACTTGGAATTGAAATAAAACACAAGAAAATCGTTTTAATGTCCATGAATTTGGCTTTATTGGAAGGATAATTTTATGCCATTAATGTTTAAATATGATTTCGGGCATTTGGCCGCCGCGGCTGGCTCGAATAAAGCCAATTCTACAGGTCCAATTTTCAACCACTTTTTCGAGCATATGGGGCCGGATGTTGGCAATAACGCCACGAATGTTGGCTTCCAAGTCCCCTAACGTTTCTGGTTTGTTGGCGTAGACGAGCGACTTCACATATCCCCAAAGAAAATAATCCAATGGTGTCAAATCACACGATCTTGGTGGCCAATTGACAGGTCCATTCCGCGAAATTATGCGCTCATCGAATGTTTCCTTCAATAAATCGATTGTGACGTGCGCTGTGTGGCATGTAGCGCCGTCTTGTTGGAACCACAGCTCATCCACATTCATGCCATCCAATTCGGGAACAAAATAGTCGGTTAGTCGGCTCCAATTGCTGTGCACGGTGGCGAATCGATTCATTCGGGTCCTCTTCAACACTTTGCTCTACAGCGGCAATTGTTTCTTCGGTGCGCACTGTTCGACGTCTCTGCGGATGCGTATCATCACATAGAGTAAACGTAGTGCGAAAACGATCCGTGGTTAACCGAATTAATTGCTCTGATGGACGATTATGTCGACCATAAAATGGACGGAGCTTGCGGTAAACTTCGCGAACTGAACCATTATTTTCGAAATAAATTTGCACGATTTGCAAGCGTTGTTCTTTTGTCAACCTGTTCATGATGAAATGGCAAATCAAACTAAATATTAATCACTTGACAGCTGACAAAATGGCCGCCAGTTAAAAAAGTGATGCCAACTTAAAGTTGTATACCTCAATAAAAAACACCCTTTACATTATGGCCACCTAAAAGTCACATCTGAATTGTTTAAGCATTTGACAGACTTATCGTTCAATTCTGACATTAGCTTAAGCCAGCTTATTCATATTATAGTTGGGCCTTAAGTCTGTCAAATGCTTAAACAATTCAAATGTGACTTTCAGGTGGCCACAATGAACTTACATGCACTTAAGTATTCTTTAGCCACAGCTGCACATCTAGGTATTGTCAATAATTTTGTATTAACTTTGTTTCTTCTCATAACTCATAAATGAATGCAATTCAATCAAACTAACTTGAAAGAATGTCCTAATCTATTAGAAATTCACATATAAATATATCCATTATCTTATTACTTGTTTTATTTGTTTTGCCTACTAAAAAGTACAACAGTGAATATACATAAGCAAATACATGTGCATGTGTGTATATGTGTATTGTAAAACAAACAATGAAAATAAAAGTTTTGCTTTATTTTCCGAGTTTAAAATAAGAAACAATAAAAAAATATTTAAAATCAATGAATATTTTATGCTGCTGCTTGTTTGAGTTTAAAAAATGCACAAACAGTTGTTTCCTTACGGAATGTGCGTTCAGTTTGGCACTTTACTTAAGCAAATGACATTTGACGAAACTTGACGAAAAGTTTGTTAAGTACATTATAGTTTACCACATACGTTTTATATGTAACCGCACAGTTGCTTAAGCTAGCTTATTCATATTATAGTTGGGCCTTAAGGCAACAACATAAAGCAAACGCAACAACAAAAATAAGAACCTTTTCTGCGAACACTTTGCTTGTATTGCTCACTTACTGACCCTCAGTAGCTGAGCAACGAACGATACTGTTCGTATCATGCGGTCAGTAAGAGACCGATTCATGTGTTAATGATTAAATAGAATACCGGCTTAAACCAGGCTTGCCATTTTAGCACTTTTAGTGCTAGATTTAGCACATTTTTTCTGCGTTTAGCACTAAAGATTTTGAAAATAATGCTAAGTGCTAGTTTAGCACTTTCTTAAAACTATTTGGCATTTTTTGCACTTTTTATATCATTAAATTTATAAATTTTCCATAGATAGTTCCTTAAGATAAACTGCGAGCCAATTAATCATGTTTATCATATTTATTTATCTTCATTAAGTGTTTAGTATGACAGGAGTCTATAACTGAACAGCTCTGAGATCCACATATGGGTACAAATATATTAATGTACACCATTTGAAATACTAAATTGACAGAACTTGTTTGCAGTTTTATTATTCTTAAGAGCTTTTAGAGTTAATAAGGTTATTGGTCAGCTTAACAAAAACCACACTCAAAGTTAAAGTGTGTCCAAGACTTTAGCTGTCGGTTTTACGATTATGTTTCACTAAAACTACTAACTAATTAAATCGGTTCATCTGATTTATCTATCCAGAAAATAAATATATTTTTAATATACTACTCTATTTCTTGGTATTCCTTTCGCAGCTGGATTCAAAACTTATAAATTAAATATTTCAAGCGGCCTATACATACAATATTACTAAATATGTTATTGCTCACATCGTTGGGGTTAAGTAAAAATGTTAAATCGCGTACAATTTACTATGGACTGATTGATACAAATCTTTAAAAAAATATAGCGAAATTTTTCTCACAGTAAAAAACTTAACATAATAACATATAATTTTGCGAACACATTACACAATATTTCTTTTCTATTCTACTTTCCTAGTTATGAACACGTTAGCGATGATATAAAATACAAAAAATTCATAATTTTATTGCAAGTGTATGGCCCACTAAGAGAAACTAAAAATGTAACAGATTTTAGCACTTTGTTGTCTGTGCTGTAGAACATTTTAGCACTTTTATTTCTGTAATCTAGCACTTTTCCTTTTGCATCTTATGGCAACAGTGGCTTAAACACATTTTACATACAAATTGACACAAAAAAACATCCCCAGAAACCAGGGCTGTCAGATATGG
Organism: Tachina grossa; assembly: GCA_949987645.1. Lineage (NCBI taxonomy): Eukaryota > Metazoa > Arthropoda > Insecta > Diptera > Tachinidae > Tachina > Tachina grossa. Next base: position 153,409,228 of record OX465276.1, read on the forward strand.
CGATTTCTCGCCAAACGTGGCGATTTTTGAACTTGTATGGCGTCCAAATTTTTGGTTTGGCGACACGGCGATTTTTTTTTTGGAGATAAATAAATTTGTTGGCGATTAATATGGCTTCTGTAACAAAATTGAACTTCAAAATTTTTCTAATTCAGGAAAATTTGTTTGTAGTAGTTTTAAAAATAAATCCTACTAAAACTCGTCTACAAGAAGTTAAAATAATTTGATTTTGATAATTTTTCTTATACATATTAATTATAGTAATTAATGCATTTTGAAATTGGATGAGAAAAATTTAAAAGAAATATTTTTTGGCGATTTTATTTCTAATTTTGGAGATTTTCTGATCAATTTTCACACGATCATTTTATAAAAATTTATATTAAAAAAGTGTTATATGAAAACAAATTTATTATCAAATTTGGCGATTTTTAAAATCAATTTGGCGAAATAGGTCGGAAAAAGTCTGACAACCCTGCCAGAAACCAGTCGTGAGATATAATCTATTTTATTTTGAAAAAACAAAAGTTAAGAAATGTAAAGACATAAGAGATGAAATTTCTTTGCCTATTTTGGCTTACGCCACTCAAATGAGCTTGAGAGCTGCTGGAAAAATAGATGAGTCGAAAATTGTTAAGGAAATAATATCATCTCCAACAAAAGCCAAAAAATACCGAAAAAGTATAGCACAGGTACCACCACAGCAGTTAACTCCGGATGAAGCTCTGTCCGTTTTGGTAGAAGCGAAGCTAAGTCGCCACCAATATAATGTTATTAGAAAGGTTGCACCTGAGAAATTTCCATCATATAAATTGGTCCAAACAGCTAAGAAAAAATGTTACCCAAAGGGAGAACAAATGAAAATTTCTGAAACATCAGCGCAAGTTAGCCTACAAGGAATATTGGATCATACCACTGAACGCCTTTTGTCGGTTAAAAATGCAGATTTAAATTCGTTAGACAACGAAGAAATCGAAAATATTACTTTATACACTAAGTGGGGCTTTGACGGAAGTTCAGGGCATAGTTCTTACAAACAAGCCTTTCATGACAGTAATGCATCTGATTCTTCTGTATTTATTACGTCAATTGTACCATTACAATTAGTTTGTAAAAACAAAATCATTTGGCGTAATCCTCGACCGTCTTCAACTAGGTTTTGCAGGCCATTAAAAATTGAATTTATGAAAGAAACGGTCAACAGTATTAAAACAGAAAGAGAAAGAGTGGAGACAGAAAAAAATGCTCTTATCGATACAGTGATATCAGTTGGAGAAAGAAAGATAAAAGTGAACCACAAACTAATTCTCGTTATGATTGACGGTAAAGTGTGTAACGCGATTACAGACACAAAGTCCACACAAAAGTGCTACATATGTGGCGCTACCAGCAAGGAGTTCAACAATATTGAACAAATGATTTCTAGAGATTCCAACATAGACTTCATGGAGTTCGGTTTGTCTGTCCTACATGGCTGGATAAGATTTTTTGAATGTCTTATTCACGTGGCATATAAACTTCCAATTCAAAAATGGCAGGCAAGAAGTGACGAAGAAAAAAAAATTATTGCTGAAACTAAAAGTCGTATTCAACGCGAATTTAAAAAGAGAACGGGATTGATCATTGATCGACCAAAACCTGGTTTTGGTAACTCTAATGAGGGGAATACTGCAAGACGTTTTTTTAAGAATGCAGAAGTATCTGCTGAAATTACTAATATTGATTTAGAGTTGATCAAAAATATGCACACAATATTAATTGTAGTTTCTAGTGGTATTGAGGTCAACATTGAAAAATTTACAAACTTCGCTAATAACACTGCCAGGCTATTTGTGAAAAAATATCCATGGTACTATATGCCTCCTACTCTTCACAAATATTTTATTCATGGGCCTGAAATTATATCATTATCGCCATTGCCAATTGGTCAGCTAACCGAAGAGTTTCAGGAAGCCAGAAATAAAGATTTTAAAAGTTATAGGGAGAATTTTGCCCGTAAATGCAGTCGAGAAAAAACAATGGAAGATATCTTTAATAGATTTCTCTTAAGTTCAGATCCGTTTATAACAAGCATGAACAATAGTTCTAAAAAGAAAAAAGAGCTAATGCCAAAATCTGCATTGGAGTTGCTTGTACTTCCCAGCAATCAAAATAGCAATGATGAAGATGGAGATGAAGATGGAGATGAAGATGGAGATGAAGATGGAGATGAAGATGGAGATGAAGATGAAGATGGAGATGAAGATTAAGATTATTGTAACGAATTAATTTATGATTATGAAATTGAATGTGAAGTAAATACTAACATTGAAGGTAATAATGAATATAATAAAAAATTGTTGTTTTCAAAAAAAAAAAAAAAAAAATAGAATAACCGAATTTAATTAAATTTTTTTTAAATAGTGTGTTTATGGTTATTTATCAATAAAAAAACAATTAGATTTTAAAATGTTTCATTTTTGAGCGAAATTTTCAAATTTCGAGAAAAAAGGTATGATTTTAATTTAAACATTTTCTAATAAAAATACATATAAAATATTTATTCCTTATTATTTTTAAATATATTACTTATTTTTCTTAAAGTACATTTAGTATGCTTTAATTTGCAATTTAATTGAATAATTTATAGCGCACCGTTCCAAAGTTACAGCAAAAAATGTGAAAAAAGAGGATTTTTTACAGAACACAAAATGGCCCATAAAGGGTTACAAAATGTGTTTTTTCACTCTGTTTTTTTTAATGTTGGTTTTTTATGTATTTATAAATATCCATTAATAAAAAATATTTTTTTTTTAATTACGACTTCTATGAATTAATCGCCACTTTTCATGCATTTGGCCCCACTGTGCGACGGAGAAGGTTGGCACAAAGAGTTCTTTATTGACGGAAGCATTTCAACAGCTTCAATAGGCTGATTCTCCATTTTATTTATTTAATTCAAATTTTTGATGTGTAAACATCTATACGCTAGGGGGTAAAATTTTTTGGCTTTGATTTCTTTGCTGAGATTTCTTTGCTGAGATTTCTTTGCTTTTTGCTTTTGCTTTGCATTGTCAAATCGGTGTGAGCTATGTATGCGTGTATTAGTGTTTGAAAGAAGCAATACCAAGCAGAGAAACAAGTCGACCGGCTCGAAGCCGACGGTGCGCCGCCGCCGGTTATTTTTCTGTATATTTCCGTACACCAAAGGTGAAAATAAAACGTAAGAACTACGGACTTGACATTTGGACATAATATGTAGACATTTGGCCACTACAACAACAAATATATGAGAGTTGAAAACTAAAGGGTGTTCCAAAACGAGCAACGAAAAATTTTAAAATCCCATGTAATATACATACATACAATTGTATGTACATATATACACTTGAGATTTGTAAAGTTAGTGTATTTTTATACAGACTACAACAATTAACACTAAATTTAAATCAGTGGGTGTTCCATCAGTTAATGCAATTTTGACTTTGTAATTTTGACAACTTGCTGTATCTTGAAGACCGTAAGAGCAAAACTCTTGAAATTTTCATAAACGGTAAAACTAAAAAACCAAAAAAAATATAAAATCGCCAAATATAAAAAAATCGCCAAATCGAAAAAAACCCCAAATTAAAAAAAATCTCTAGGACTAAAATAAATCGCGAAAAACCGGAAAATTCGCCAAAATGAAAAAAATCCTTCAACAAAAAAATCGCCAATATGAAAAAATCGCCTAAATAAAAAACCCAAAAAACAGAAAAAATCACCAAAATGAAAAAATCGCCAAAATGAAAAACAAATTGCGAAAACTAAAAAAACGCAAAAAGAGAAAAAAACGCCAAAACGAGAAAAAAGCGATAAAACTGAAAAAAAAATCGTTTAAACTGAAAAACCTTAAAAAGGAAGAAAGCTAAATAAAAAAATAAAAAATCAAAACCGAATGTGCGCGCGTCAAAATCGCACTTTACTGAATTTATTTTAATTGCAATGCGTACACAGCAACAAGAACAGCAACAACTAAACGATGAACAACAGGAATTAAAAATTAAAAAGTAAAAGTAAAGGCATTTACCATAGATGAGCACTGCAGTAATACTAAAGTTTCAGTAAAAACAATAAAAAATGTTTAACAAGTAAATTTTTACTGATTACTAAAATTTTTTTCTACAATTTTTATAAATTGCCTAAATGATTTGTTATATGATGAGGTGCATTGAATTTTCAGTAATCAGTAATGCCCGTATTCATAATGAAATTCTACCAAGTGGCTAAATGTTTTTCATACAAAAGTTTCAAAATTTGAATGAAAAAACTTTGCCACTTGCTACAATTTTATTATGATTACGGCCCTACGATTTTACTGGTAATACAAATTAAATTTCATTAGCAGTAAAAATTTACTGAATTTTTTTAGTAATCAGTAAATTTACTGCTTACTGCAATTTTGAATGCATATACTGCAGTGTGCCGAGTTACTAACCAAATAAGTTTAATAAAACAAACAAGAACCAACAAATTCATATGTATTTACAATATTGAAAGTTTTGATGCTTTTAATTAATTAATTTAAAAAAAGATACTAAAAGCATAAGTACTTCCAACTTAAAAAAAAATTTTCATTACTAGATGTTTACACATCTCCTCTGTGATCGGACTCACATTGCTTTTTTTTTATTTCGTTTATTTCTTTTGTTTAATTTTATTTTGCTGCCACAAAACACAAAAATCTAATTCAGAACATAACAAAAGAACCAACCAATATCTGTCAAACTACTCAACGTACGTAAAAAGTTAAAAGTTGACCAGTTTTTTTACTTTGCGTTGACGGACACGTACTAAATGTAACAGCCTTCATAAGAAACCATGTATTTCAACTTAGCTGTCAGTTTAATTTATTAATTTGTCAGCGATTTTCCTGAAGTTGCAGACTTTATTCTGCTTCTTCATTTACGCTCAACCAATAAGGCGGAAGCGAGAACACGATTTAAACAAAAAAGAGGGTTACTGTTCAGACACTGAGTGATACCGTCTCATTTTTTTTAGGTCTTTTGAGTGAGAAGACCGCACAGACAGGGTGACCGATGACATTTTTCAAAAAGTGGCACCAAATAGGGGATTTATCAAAAAAAAGGGGCAAAATTAAAAAAAATGAGAAAACTACACCAAACTTTTTATTTTCAAAGTATTTTCATATAACTCGCCCAAAAAAGGGAGACAAAAAGTGGCAAAGCAGTCGAAAAAGGGGAAATGCTGTTGAAAAAGTGGCAATTTGCCACTTTAGTCGGTCAAACGGTCACGCTGCGCACAGAGAAATTTGGTTGAGCATATTTTGCGAGCTCTGGTTTCTATGATTTTTTACTACATAAATATGCGTATTTGGACAAATATTTGTTGTGGAGGTAGGCTACTTAAGCCACCTTGTCATGTTTGTCACATTTCGACTACGACAAAGACGTTTTTGTAATAGATTAAAGAGCACCATATTTTCTTTTAATCTAGGGCCAAAATGTCGTAATCGAAATAAGCCAACCACGACAAGGCCCAAGATTTTTGCGTGTTCGTACACTCTAAACCTCTACCAGCCAGATACCGCCAAACTTGCAGCACTGCTTGTGGTTGTGGCAATTATGTTAAGGTCTATAACGAATAGTGCTCACTGTAGCATTCAGAGCTTCTAAAGGACGCGCACGTAAATAGCCCATAATTCCGATAGAGGCGGATGAATACGGCTACTGGGACACATACAGCCCAATTATGAATATTACGGGGGAGTTTTTTCTCTTCCCTATCATTTGTTAAGCCTGGTACTCTGATCACAATTTCGTGCGAAATGCTGTCAAACTACATATAAAAGTATTTCGTATGAAATATTTGCGAAATAAATTCGCAAAAGTAGTACTCTGTTCTTGTTGTGAAAAACACGTAAAATCATTTCTTTTCATGCAAAGTTAGTCTGGCATCATTTTAGTTTAGCTGCGAAACAACATGAGCAGGGCTTTTTTCGCACGGAATTTTGACAATGTTGCATACTTTCAAGCAATAAAAGCGAGAAATTTATAAAAAAAACGCGAATTGGGCTACATTTAGTACATGTCAAATTTTTCACGCGAAGTAATTAGTGGTGTTGAAAATGTTTTACAACTTTGAACAGAGTACCAGCCTTTACAGAAGAATAATCCTCCTGTTTTAAATAGCCGGGGAATAAGCAAATACGGGAGAGAGTACAATTTGGATCAGCTGTTTAATGTTTATTTATTTTTCTGCACTAACTCAAGAGTTCAGCAATAGAAATTAAATAAAAATTTTATGTTTTCATTGTCAATAAGATTGTGTGTTAATATAAATACATTTTATGCTTAAACAAAAAATAAAACTAGAAAAACTAGAGCTTAAACTGCCCAGGTGCAGATGCCAATGGATTAAACTTCTAATGACTGTACGCACAAAGGAAATTGTAAATTTTATAGTTTTTCTTATCGGTCTTGATATTAGAGGCAAACAAATCTTACATTTGCCTGCTATGTGAACTTAAAGGAGGCGTAAAATTTTTTAGAGTTTTAGTATTTTTTCTAAAGGCAGAACAATAGTTCATGTTTTTGAAGTTGATGTGCGCAGGGCTTGAATAAAAATGCCTAAAGCAAGAGGAAAATACAACATTTTGGTGCTTATTTAAACTTTTTATCCAAATACATGCTCATACCACATTGTTTTATCACATTTTTTAATTTGATTTTTAAATTTTTGTATTAGTTTCCTTCAAAATGTTTGGGGAGAAACACTCAAAAGACACTCCCTCTCCCTCATATTTAAAATACCTACTTTTTTCTCGGGGAGTTTTTTCTCCCTCGCCCTCATATTTAGAATGCCTACTTTTTTTCCTGGGGAACTTTTAATTCATAATAGGAAGAATTGGGAAAAGGGAAAAAACTCCCGGGGAATTGCTATTCATAATTGAGCTGATATACGTCTCTTTAAACACATAAATTCAATTGAAACCGCAGATATCATCATTTTATGAATCAATTATCATTGATTTATGCCCCTATCACGGTTTTCAACTTTTAAACTAGTTTGGTTGAGATTGATAAATTTGCATTGCCATACTCCACTAAATTAACAGTTGACTTTTCAGTTGTGTTTTGGTACTGTCATTTAGAACTCTGCGTAAGTTTGGTTGAGAAACACGTTGGGTATACACAACTGCTTTTAAGTAGTTGGGTCTGTGGTTGGGTTTTTATAGTTACCGGTTGGCGCGATATAAAAAGCAGAAGAAATGGAAAAATCGTAACTTGAAATATTTATTATGGTTAATAAAAAAATTTTCTTAACAGTTTCAGTATCGGCGGTATGCCCGGAATATGGTTTTAGTTAATCCAACAAATAACAAAACATTTCTTTGTTCTGCCGGAAAGAACTAAAAACCTTCTATAAAAAGTTTTTAAGGAATTCATTTCCTATTTTTATTATTCCTTTCCTTGCTTTGGGTAGTTCAAGAGGGTTAGAATCATCACGAATTTTTCTTGTGATACGTAGTACATCTCTATTTGTGACTTCGTTTTCGTCGCCATAAAATAAATCTATTTACATATATTTGTATCCTTTTGGTATGATTTATTTGAATAAAACACTAAAAATAATAGTTTTTCTAAGACTTTGTTTTTTTTAATTTTCACACAAATTAATTGCTTTCTGTCAAACTTGATATTTACGTATCATACGTATATGTTTTAAGTTGGCAACGCGATGAAAATTTCAGCTAAAACCCAGTTGTATTCATAATACCAAAACACAGTTTGGTCGTGTGTAAATTTGGTCTACTCTTAAACGACCAAACTGAATTTAGTTGAGAACCGTGATAGGGCATTAAATTAAATTGTTTGTCAATTTTAAGCTTTTTTTTTAGACTTACCTTAGATTTTTTTTGAGTTTTTTTATACATCTTTTCTTCTTCACTTTGATGGGATAATGTCTGAAAATCGCTGAACTATAACCGAGTGCTGAAAGAAAAAAGAAGAAAAAACTTTATTAAATAATTTTCTTTAACAAGCAAGTGCTATTTTACAAGTTTCATCATTAATTGACATGGACAGCAAAAAAAAAAACAGTGTCAAAGATAAAATTTTATTGCTTTCTATTTATTTGCAATCACAATCCTTCTCCCACCAAGCAAACTACCCTGCAGTAAGACTGGGGCCAAGTGTCTCTATGTCAACACTAAAATTCTAGTAGTAGTTACATTGTCTACAATTTCTCTTCTATTCGTCAGTATGAAAGAAAGAGAGATAACTGATGTGGTGTATTTCTGGTGGATTTTGCAACAACTTGTCAATATACATAAATTTGTATGTACGTAAGGTATAGAAATGTACCAGTAAATGTCTGGTTGGTATGTCTCCATGTTCCCATAAGAACTATGAATTCACTACCTAGTCAATTGTTTTAGTGTTACTAGTAGATTTTCAATGACAAGCACATGCTAAATATCTATAGCACAAAGTATTGTATAGGGAATAATTGTAGAGTAGTACTGGTGACAAAGTCAAGAGTGACTCAGTACATTTTCACCACCGACATTTCCTTCAGGGTAACTACTCGTACCACACACACTAATCAACAACACACTATTTATTGAGTTATTATATTTTCCAATTTATTGTTCGTTTACTGGCAGCAAAAAATCGCTCTATCGCATGTAATGTAATAAATATAAAAAAAAATAAAACCACAGATTAATTAAATTAATTGTATAGATTACAAGCCATGATATGCAACACAAACGAGAGTTTGCGTTACAAATTTATTGAAAAAAAAATATATATCTCGCCAAACAAAATTTCAAAGCCAAAGGACGGACATTCATGTTCAACAAAATTTTTACACACAAACAATAATGTAATATTTCAAAATAATATCTCTGCCAGTTATGTACTTTTTAACAATAAAAATTCATATTAATTTAAAACGTTTTTTTTTATATTTTTAATCAGGATATAAAAATTAAAATCTCATATAGATAGACGAAAATAATAAACAATATATACAGGAAAAAAATTAAAGCAATTAAAATTATTAAATATTGTAAAAGGATTTCTTACTGGTAGCTAACTGCCACTGAAATTTGTTTTATTGTGAGATTTGTTAGTGGATGTAGTAAACATTAATCTTAATTAATTCCATGCCATTTTCAATATGTCACCCCCACCAAAGGAATCACAGTATGTGATTTTAGTAGTTGAGAATTAATTGGTAAATGTTTAACAAGTTTGGTAAGTAGAGGAGGAAGGGGTACTTTTGCTTTCAAAAAGGGTGTCCTTTCATAATATTTAAGTCAAGTCATGTCGCACAAGCTCTTACAACTTTCTTACAAATGAGAAATAAAAAAACTTTTACAACAGTTGTTATTATAGGCCAGCCAATAAATTAATCGAGTATTAGTGTTCTTCTCTCTGCTTAAGTGAATATGAAAATAGAGCAACAATTTCTGGCCACAGTAAGGCACAACTATAAAATAAATAGAGATATTTGAAGGCTATTTGCCCCATTGTGATGCTCAAAGTACATCTTAAATATTGGTGCGTTTCGTGTTTTTTTTTTTGTGGCACTAACACACGCGGCTTAACACGAAGTGTTCGTGATGTAACTATGATTTCGTGTGTGGCCGGTTAGTATCGTGTTTTAAAATTGATACAAAAAAAAAAAACACAGAATGATTTTAGGTATAAAATATATAAATATGAATTTCCACTAAAGAAAAAATTTAATGTTTTGAATTTAATGTGTTAAGGGCTTGGATTTTGCGACTTTTGTGAAAATACAGCCCCAGTATAGTGAAAATTTTCGAAAGACTATAATGCCCCAATTCAGTAAGAAGATTTAGGACGTCTTCGTTTTAAAATACTTTTAAGTTCTTGTGTTTGAATTCTCTAAATTATTTTCTTCAAAAAAAAAAAAAAAAGGTTGTCTTTGATAATGGAAAATAAAAGTATTCTTGACATGTTTTTAAACATAGAAATTAAATTAAAATACTTTGACAAATTATGTGTTCGATATAATGTTTGGAACAAAATCATAAAGCAAATACACGAACCTTCTAGCATAGACAATAAATAATAATTGTTTTAAATAATCACAACTGCGGCTTTTTTTCGTCCATAGATAAGAGGATTAGAGCATAACAATTAATTAGATTAGTGTTGTTTTTTCTTAAGTCGTGCGATTGTAAAGGATAGTGAGTGAGTCCTAGCATTTAATAACGTAGGGGTCTCTCAAGCTCAAAGTTCTGAAATTAAACAAAAATATGTATCAATTTGAATATTAAAGTCTTTTTTTAATTGCATTCAATTTAATTTCGTGCATGTTGTGTCGCTTCGTGTTGGCAAAATCTATCCCTTGCGTGTTTAGTACCTATCGGACATCGTGCAATTCGGGGGTCGTGTCATGTTGGATAAATTTGACACATGCCCATCTCTAAAGCGTACAAGTTATACTATTTATAAAAAAAAAAATAAAAAAAACGAAAAAAAGTCATCTCTTAACGCCATAAACAGACATCCCCTATTTTCAATTTATCCTTAATTGCTGAAAATGTCGCTGCTAAATACTCTAATGAGTATTTGGAGTGGTCACTGTTCAATAAATTGTATTCTTTACTTTTTGTTCGAAATCTTTAATAACTAGCCATGCAGAGTTATTGTAACTTCCTTTAAAAGAACATAAATCAAAATCAAGGACATACATTGCTTTTCATAAAGGACATCATTATTATGTTCTTATTATAAAAAAGTTTCATAAACATGACAAAAAAACAAATGTTAGGTTGTTGTTTTCTCAGAACACAACTAAGTCCTAAAGAGCCTGCTTTATTTCAGATTCAAAAGGTTTTCAAAAGTCACTTTAAAAGGCTCGTTATACCTCTTATGTTTAGAACTATAAATAATTACTTTGTTATTCAAAATTGTTAAAGGTATATTTTATAAAAGGTTGCCTTCATACCAAACCAGGCAAAGAAACTCTTGCAAAACCTAAAGCATATAGACATAACAACAAGCTTAACTGTTATGATTTTGGACACAATGTTGAAGGCGAAAATACCAGCTGACATAAAAAAATTTAAACAACACGCCCATACTAAAAAAAAAGATATTTTGCGAAATCCAAACCCTTTGAGCTTTAATTACTCCACTATCTTTGTGTTCTTTGTAAAATAATCTCCCAGATTAAGCCCAGTACGGAGTTTTTACGGAATTTGACGTTTGTAAATTTACATTTATGTCTACACGGGAAAATATTTGTGTAGGCTAATGTTTTGCAATGTTTGCAGTTGAAACACTGCGTGACGGAAGAATTTGTGATACTAGCTTCTTTCTACGCATAAGCGCGTGTACAAACGTCATGCATGTATGTATGTGTGTATGATCTTTTATTTTTCTGCGCACATGCAAAGGCACACACATGCATTAACATTAGTTGTATGCGGTTAATCACATAATAGCTTACCACCCTGTCGGAGAATGTGTGGTTGACTACAAAAATAGTTAACTTATAGTTAACTTTTCTTAGACTGACTAAAAGCTAGCTGCAAAGTCATCCAGAACAAACCCAAAATTAATTCTAAAGTTGAGTACGTAATCGAATTTGATGACAGCCAACAAATTTATTCTCAGGTACTTTAAAACTCATTTCAGTTTTATATTAACATTTTGCTGTTGTTATTTTAGATGACAGCTTAGCCGAGTGGTAGCGCGTTGAGTACACAACGTGTGATGTTACATGTTCGAGCCACAAAAATTTTTTTTTAATTTACTGACTACCAGGTGATTTAAAAAAGTCAACTTTAAGTTAGCTTAAAGTAGTGCCTAGTGAGACAATTGACTACCGCCTAGGACATCGCAATGTTAAAATAGTCAGTTGATTACATTGCAAACTAATCCAAGTGTAGTCAGTACTAGTTGCGATATAGCTAGCTTAAAGTTAGTTTGAAGTTAGCCAAATTTCCGATAGGGTAGCTTACCATTTACATATTACACACACACTCAAACGTACAATATGAAGAATAACAAGCATACACTAATCAACAGTACTTCTTTTGAGTGTTTGTTACAAACAAACAGTCTTGGCGACATCGCTTGTTAACACTGGTATACACGTACACCAATACATCCATCGTGCTTCGCTTATAGTACGACAGCATTTATTATTGGTTTAGTATAATACATGCGACGTGAATACATTTAAAAATCGTGACATTTTTACATTTCAAGACTGTTTACGCAGCTCTCTAGTATGTAACATAAAAAGACATAACGGTATTTTATATCTTATATATAAATTTTATTTAAGCTTTAACTGCCTTATTCATAAAAAAATATTTCAGGTTTATTAAGCGCTTAGTTGACATATTTCTATAGGAAATTCTTCAAATAAACCTGTAATAAACCTAAAATATTTTTTATGAATTAGACCATAAGTCTTTTGTAATTAATTTAAATTTTTTTAGGGATATGTCGCTTCAACTTTGTGTAGCTACACATAGTTGCAGTCATTACAAAAAGTATTTTCAACAGTTTCATCTGAAGTGTTGAGTATTAGAGCCCCTTTATCCCTCTTTTTTAAGCGGATGTATCCTAAAGTTCAAAATATTACGAGCAAGCGGATTAGGATGTGACTCGAGTTTTGTTAGATATTTGCCTGCGTATTTTGCAATTTCTGCAGTCAATTTTGGCATATTTAAATCACGATGCAAATTTGAGTTTTTTATGTACCATGGCGCCAATGTTATTAACCGTAAAATGTAAATGTCCTTTATTTTTTGTTGAAAAATATGGTCACCGTATATATACCTCATCGGGTAAAATCCTAACTAGAATGCCTGTGGCGACAACACATAAGGAAGCATATCATTCATTCCCTGCGATATTTCGCGATATATATTACCTCTTCTTTTTGTATCGTTTACCTTGCAATCTATCCACATGTTCTTAAATATATGACATACACAATTGGATATTCCTTAATCCAATTCATAGATGCTTAAGGATTCCATAAGACTTAAGATCGAAACATTCTTGAAAGGCTTTTATATATATGTAATTGAATATAGCTAGGATATAAAAACCTAGATCAAAAGATCTTTCAATATGATAAACAACTTCCTGTGGGACTGTTTCATCATATTTGACAAACAACTCCGAAAAAATAATTTTCGCTTCAAGTATAAGTCTAGGTATTCACTGAATTTTAAAGAAGTGCACCGAAAAATATGCAGTAAATTCGACCGAAATCAGTTAAATGGCACGAGAGATATAGATGTGGAATATTTGCCAAAAGAAAAAGTGTATTTTATTACTCCTTAATTTCTTGTCAAAATGATTTTCGATACACAATAATTTTTCTAGACTTAAAAACTGGTGCAAACCTTTAGAGGATGGGCTGCAAATTAATCAACCGATTCCCATATTTTTTTTTTTAATTGAAACTTGCTTATATATATTTTTTTTATCGTAATACTCGTACCCAAAAATTGTAATCTCGTTCTATGTAGTCCCAAGTGTACTAAAACATGCAATATAAATACAGTTGAACCTCGATTATGCAAGTCGCACTGAGTTGGGACTAGAACAGATATTCGAATATAAAACACGCTTAATATTAAAAACATATAAGACAACATATTATTAAGGTATGGTCACACTTTTCAAACATTTGCCCAAAAAATCGTAACCAACAAACACTAATGAAAAAAGTTTTGATCCAGACAGTTTGTTATCATATTAAAAAGTTTCGAACCCAACTAATGGACAATGTTATAGAATCCAACATTATTGGCTACTTTTTAACTTAACAAACTTTTGTCAGAATTAAAATAGTTTTCATTAGCATTTAGTTGTTACGCTTTTTTGGACAAATGTTTGACAAGTATGACCGTACCTTTACACATACATGAAATACCGAAGTACATTTATTTAACATAAAGCACTGTCTATATGCATTTCGTTCCCGCTTTTCGAAATTATCAGTGGTGAAAAATAAAATAGATAAACATTCGAAAAAAATGATTTTTTTCTGATTTGTATTTTTATTTGAGGCTTTGAAACTTATTGAGGTCCATTCGGGAACATTTCTTCGCTGTCGAACGTTCACTTTCGACGTCGACAGATTCTAAACTACGTGCGAAGAAATATCGTTTCCAGTAATTGATTTTTTTTGTAATCTCTTATAAAAACATCAACAACTGTTAAAAATACTAATGGGAATATTAGTATATCAAAAGTCAACTCAATGTGTTCAAGAGGATTTAAACATATGAATTAACCTGAAGGAAAATGGCTGAACAAAGGGGATTTAATCTTAGGTATTTTAGAGAGGGGTGGAGTGATAAGGAAATATCGTATAGCACGAGGGTTCTTTCCTTTATAAATATATATAAATGATGTAAATGATATAAAGTTATATTCATATAAGTATACCAATACGCCTTTCCTCCTTGATGGTTAAGCTGACGATTTAAGAATGATCTCATCCGACAACAGTGGAAAAAACAACATAGAATTTGGGGCGTTAATATATAAGAAGGAGAATTCATAACTAAATATAGTTACGTTACAATATAATAATGAAATCATTTACAATTCAGATTTGTTTAATGTAATGATATTTAGATAAGCAGTTTTAATATAAGAATATACGACAAATACAATTGAAAGTGGGTACTACTTTAAACAACAACATTCTTATTATGATTCTCGTATACGAGCTTTAAACTTCTCGTTTTTACACAATGGTACTACGTTTCCCGAAAGTCATAAAAATACATCACTGTTAACAACTCTTTTACTACGATTCTCGAAATCAGATGTCAAAAGTACGAAAAATAGTCGTTAATTTTATTTCATTCGACAAAAAAAAAGAAAACAAAACTTACAAGCTTTTAAAGCATTAAAAGAGTAAGGATTTTTGTTAATAAACTTTATAGAAACTTATTCTATGCAATCAAAATAATCTTAAATTGAAAATAATCACACGGAGGCAGTTAAAAAAATGTTTAAAAATATACATAACTGGCGCAATGGCATTCGCAAAATAGAAAGAATGGGCAGATACACTTTAGATCACCATCATACAGATGGGGTCTGAATGGATGAAAGTGAGGACAGACTATAAATATAATTAAAAGAACTTCTACGTAACAAAACTGAATGGCGCGCAACGGCAGGAGGTTCAAACAACCTATATATGTATGTATCTACCATTTATTGATACCAATAAATAAATACTCATCTTCATCATCAGAGAATGAAAATAAAGCACAACTCAACAATTTATTTGAATTTTAATTTAATTTATATTTAATTATCACAAAAAAATTAAAATTTTTCATTTTTGTTAGCACCAATTTATTTTTATATTTTTTATTTTTGACAGTTCGCAATATACTGCTTCATAATATTTAAGTCCCAAATCACACTATGCAAGTCTTATTGCTAAGCTGATTAGTTTATTAGGAGAGAGAGACGAGGGGAATAGAAACACTTCTTTTCCCCCCGTCTCTCTCTCCTAATAAACTAATCAGCCTAGCAATAAGACTTGCATAGTGTAAATAGGGACTAACTAATTTTAGAATTTTTTGTCACTCTATTCTTTTTATTCTGTTAAAAATTCCTTGCAGTCGAAAATTTTTCGTAGTACCACAAAAAAAAAAACAAATTCGAGAACCAATTCGACAATAGTCGAAGAACATTTTCGAACACCGTAGTAATGCTGATTGAAAACAACTGACTTGCATGCAGAAAAAGTTGAAAGCAAAAAGGGATTTAAAGAAATAATTAATAAGAAACTTAACAGTATGAATGCTAAGGGCCAATTTCACCAAATTATTTAAATATCAATTCATATTTAAAAGCAATTTTTCCATACAAAAATTCATGAAAATCGACATTTAAATATGAATTGATATTTAAATAGAGTTAGTGAAATTGGCCCTAAGTAACTTAAAGAGAAACAATAAACAGTGAAAGTGAAATTATTTAGTTGTTTTGAAAACGTGTTTATATCTTTCAAGAACCTGAAAAAAACTTAATTGTGTGGTAGAGCCTGGTCGAAAGTCATTAAAGCCTAATTAACACTGGTAGGCACCATATAAACACTTCGTACTTATTTTTACTTTATTTATTCAAACTTAACGCGCTAAAATTGGCGTCGCACGAATATGACATTGAATCATGGTGACCAAGTATTTTAGTATAATTCCAATGTGAAAGAAAATATTTATTTTCTAGCACTCATCTCCAAAGTAGTATTTTAGAATAGCAAAAAGTGAGAGTTGCGCGTATGTATTATGCTTTCATATTGTGATTCTCAACATATTATTAAGAGTTTTACTATAAACATTACGGAGTTTGTTAGCTAAATTCAAAAAAATTTTTTTTGAGCTTCAAAAGCAGGAACGAAATGCATATAGACAATACTTAACTATAAAAATAAGCAAAAATGTTCATATTATTAAAAATAAAACATGAAATTTTAGTTTGTATTAAAATATGAAATCTTTCTTTTTTCACTACACGATAACAGAGGTATACCACGGTAAATAGAGGTATGTATAAAAAATTGAAGCATTAATAACAGAGCTAAAAGCACGGATAACGGAAGTCAAAAAACAAAGTGAAAGCATGCCAGTTAAGAGATAGATGTAGCCGGTTGATGGTGGCTCGCATAATCGAGGTTCAACTGTATTTTTCTATCTCTGAATTAGAGATGTGCAAATGTCGTGATTTTATCGTGTCACGCGTGAGTCACGCGTGATTCACGTGATTCGTGATCAAATATTATAACTAATCATGCGTGAGTGCGTGAGCGTGACTGAAAAAAATTTACTCGTGCGTGATCGTGCGTGAGCTTTTTTTAATAATCACGCACGAATTCTCACGCTCTCACGAGATAACATTCCTGCATATTATTATTATTATATGTTAATATTAATATTATTATGTTAATATTAATATTATTAATATATTAGTAGTAATATTATTAATATGCTAATAAATAATAAATGCATATATGTATAGTAATATGTATGGTAGTATGAGCTTACAAACATAATGAATACCCCCAAACAAAATGTTTCGACTTTTTCGGAAGTAAGACTTGTCGTACCGAATTCGTTAAGACATTTCGGTAGTTTCTCTGAACAAATTTATTTTAAACATTAAAACTTTGATTTTTGAGTACATAAGTAAAAGTCTGTGAACATTTCTTTAAAATAAATATGTATATGTTGATAAAAAAAAGGATTGTAACAAATATTAAAAAAACGTGAGTATGTGCAAATTATTTTGACAATAGCAGCAACATAACGGTGAAGCGGTAGTCTGCTACAAAAGCAAAAAAATCGTACCTACATGTCGTTACGAATTCGTACCGACTTATCGTAATGAATTCGTAACGACATATCGTTACGAAGTCGTGTCAACCATTTCATACAAAAATTGTTACGATTTCGGTAATATTTCGGTGCCGAAATCGGAAGATTTTGTCGACCAATCGTTACGAATTCTTTGCGAATTCGGAGCATTTTGTTTAATGGGTACATACAGCTTTGTAAGTATGTATGTATGTTTCTTAGATACCCTGTAGGAAGTATCAATTGAGAAACACTACTAATTCAACAGTGTCTTTGTCAAGAATACTACTGACGAATTGTACCGCAGAAAATGTTTTTTGCTTTAGGGGCCGTCCATGTACTACGTAACGCTGTAGGGGGGAGGGGTGGGGTTTGAGTTATGTTATGATTTGTTATGGGGGAGGTGGGGGTAGTCTTTGAAAATGTTTCGTAACAGAAAAATTTTAGAAATTTTTATGTTTTCTCATATAATATGCTTTTCTCATTTATTTAATTATCATTTATTTAATTGATCATACGTCTTACCTTCACATTTATATTATGTATGTATACATACATACATGTGCGGAATGTCAATTTTTGATATACGAGAATTCGAATATTTAAAATGATATCCGCGAATACGAATATTTAAAACGATATTAAATTAACTTTGCTTTATTTTAATTTACATTGTAAATTTTACAAAAACACGATCATACATATATACGTAGATATGTACATATGTATATGTAAGAACCTATTTTTCAACCCAAAAAACATGCAAATTATATTATAAATATACTTTTTCGTGAGCGTGCGTGATCGTGATAAGTTGTAAGCCAGTCGTGCGTGATTAAAAATATTTTATTCGTGAGCGTGCGTGATCGTGAAAATGTTCAAAATTATTCGTGAGTGAAAGTGCGTGAGTAAAATATTTTTCTGCGTGAGCGTGCGTGTCGTGAGTCAGAAAACACTCACGTGCACATCTCTACTCTGAATGTTTTGCAATTGGCAAACAATCTTGTTATACGATTTTATTTTAAATGCTACATTCTTCTATTTAATATACTATTCAAAATAACAAATATTTGACAATAATATTTGTAAAAAAAAAATATTTGCTAAAAATATGAAGAAATAGCATAGAATTTTAGTCAATAGCCTAAAAATTTCTTTAAATAAATATTTGATTGATTTGATTTAATTTTCCAACAATTAAAAAAAAATATTTGAAAAATATTACAAACATACATAATATGTAACATAACAAACATATTAAGGGTATTCATCAGAACTCTTAAAATTGACATTTGTGCAATTGGACAAACTTGCGAGACTTGTTTCATGAAGCCCCTTTTGAACTTTTGCGCAAACAGTTTATGTAAATGTGAAACAAACGTCAAAAAATTTAATAAAAATAAAATAATAAAATTTCAAGCAATTTTTAATTTAAAAACATATTTATATATTTCTATAAAAATAAAAAAGTGTGTGTTGTGTGTGTGTCTAAAAATGCCTAAAGAAATTAAAAAAAAAAAAAAAATTTGTTGCTTACAAAATGCACAATTGCACAGCTTAAGTTTACGAGTCATAATTATTGGGCAAACTTAACAGGTTTGTGTAAATAAATTTCTATACAATAATTGACATTTTATTTACGAGAGTGTAAAAATGCACAATTGCACAGTTTGCGAGACTTTTGAACATTCTCATGAAAACCCTTATTATGTTTGTTATGTTAGGTATTTTTAACCCACGACTAAAAAAAGGGGTGTTATAAGTTTGTAGTGTGTGTCTGTGTATCTGTGTGTCTGTGTATCTGTCCGTCTGTCCGTGTCCACGTACAGGCCAAACGGCTGGACCGATTTTCATTTAGTTTTTTCTGTTCGAAAGATGACTTGATCGAGAGGGTTCTTAGCTATGGTTGAAGAAAATCGGTTCAGCCGTTTAGAAGATATAACATCTTTTCTGAAAAAAGTCGGGGGTTTTTAAAATTTTTAATTTTTGTTATTCTTAATAATATAATAAATATTAACAGACTTATTTATAACATTTATTAACCCCCTGTTTGTGTAAGACGTTTGAGTTAGAAATCTTGGCGTTTCTGTAATAGATCAAAGAAAAGTTGTATAAGTTTCCTTTAATCTATTACGAAAACGCCAAGATTTTTAACTCAAACGTTTTACACAAACAGGGGGTAGGGCTTTATAAAGGCTTTTTAAGAAAAAATTTTTATAAAAATTTGTTTTCAAAACTCTTTAGAAAGCCTTAATAAGTTTTAAAAATGTGGCCGTAAAGAAATAACTTTAGGAGTTTTAAAATAATATGTGAATATTTGTAAAGATAATCTAAAAAAAAACTACGATATTTATGATGAAATCAAAAATGCTTTTTTATCTTATCAAAAGGTTTGTACAAGCATATCCTTACGAATTTGTTTGCTAATTGTAAGGATTTTGCTCCAATCTAGTTTACTAAAACTTAATATATTTAATACTTCTTAAATGCTTTTATTTTTATAAGCCCAACCAAAAGCGGATTATTTAATATAAACTACACTAATTCATAAATAAATGTTAAATCAATAACTACACTACTATTCACTTTTAGAGCGCATACACATCCTGGCTCTAACAAATAGAACACAAAAGAAAGAAATATATATGTATATATATACCCAGAGCAAAAAAGGATGTGCTCGTAAAATAGCAAAATATACTCGTATATTTTGTGAAATATTATCCAAACAGCTTGTGTTAAGTGGTTGTTGGAATTGTATGTTTCAATAAGTAGTCCTTAATAGCGCCATACTTCAAGACACCACAACAGTAATAACACATTAGCTGATGTGACTCACAAAGTTACACAGCTCGTACGCCAATTTTTTTTTCTTTTTCAAAGGTTTATAAAATGTAGGATGAGCTCTATTGGAAGGAAAAAAAATAAGTAAATATATATATAACTAGTATGTATGTGTAATGTGCACGTCTAAGTACTCGTATATTCGCTGAATTTGTTTTTGTATTCTTCAAACTTAGATATATTTTTAGTTAGACTCTTTATAAATATTTCGCATCATAAATAAGTGGCATAAGAAATGTTCCAAGTTCAGTTTACTCTTCTCAACTTGTCTACATACGAGTATCATGTGATATGAGATAGAGTAAGACCAGAACGAGGTCTGTCTGTTAAGTTGTTAAAATAAGTATGAACAATTTATTTATTTTTTTTTTGTTTACAATAAAACAAAGTTCTTGTTCCTCTAAATGCTAAAAATAGATTCGATCGAACATTTGTATTGAAAACAAAATTGAAATTTCTTTTTATTGCCAATATTATTCGATCGGCGGTATTTTTAGCGTGTAAGTGGAACAAAAGCATAATAAAAAAGTGAGATAGTGAGATTACGGTAAATTAAAAATAATAGCATCGATCATAGAGAATTACAGAATAAATTAATATATAATAAATAAAATTATTATTGCATAAAATATAGCAGAATGGAATTAAATAGAGAATAGAATGAAATATAATTGCATCCCAATAAGCAATTTTGCTTGAAATCAAGTGTAAAACAAGTGTTATTCAAGCCAAACAATCAATTGTGAAGGGTTGAATTATGCTTGATTCACACTTTAATTCAATAGCATTCTCCAGTGAAAAGGGAACTTGAACTCAATGCGAACAATTCAGTTGTAGTACAGTTTAATTCAAGCCTTGAATTATACTGTAATTCAACCTTGTATTACAGTTGAATTCAAGTGTATTTCAAGCTGCAAAATCAAGTCTTTTAAAATGGAAAGCAAAATGCAATTCCTTTGTTTTCTAATAATTATTTTCTGCACATCTGCCTTCGCTATTGTTTTCACGTTTTACTCACCTTTGTTTTCCAAATTCGCTTTTATTTATTTGTTTTTGATATATTCACCACAATTTCAGTTTAAATAATAAAAAAAATTATGTATTTGACAAGGTTTGAGCATATATGTATGTTGTTTGATTTTTTATTTAAAAATATTTTCAAACTTGAAAATTACTTTACTTACTTGAATTCAACTTTGTTTCCAGTTCAATTTCAAGTGCTTGAATTTTAATTTTTTGAGTGCTTATTGGGATTTAAAATAATATATATTCACCACAATTTCAGTTTAAATAATAAAAAAATTATGTATTTGACAAGGTTTGAGCATATATGTATGTTGTTTGATATTTTATTTAAAAATATTTTCAAACTTGAAAATTACTTTACTTACTTGAATTCTACTTTGTTTCCAGTTCAATTTCAAGTGCTTGAATTTTAATTTATTGAGTGCTTATTGGGATTTAAAATAATATAGTGGAATACGATAAAATAGAAGTGTATAGAACAGAGGCGAAAGATATAATGTTACAAAACATTAGTGAAAGGAACCCTGCAAAAAATTTCAAAAAAGGTAACCGAGTTTGGAATTAAGCATTTTTGGTGGAAGCACTTCCCTACTGAATTACCAACTCAATGATTTTAACAAGGCGTAAGACTAAAATAATCGATTCTTGAGAAGTACAGGGTGGGCCAAAAGAAACCAAGGGGTGTAAAAGTTTAATAACTTTTTTGTTTATTAATTTTTTTTTATTTTTTCTTTCAGATTATATAGACAACACTTGGAGAATTTATAATGGAGAGGTTCACAACTGAATAGAGAACCAGAACAATAGAATTTTATTATTTAAACCAGAGATCAATTATTTTAAGCTCATTTTCATTTGAATGGCTTTGTTAATAAGCAGAACTGTAGGTTCTGGGGTTCTCAAAATACAAGAGCCATTCATCAACGCCAATTGCACCCCATCAGGTGTACAGTATGGTGTGGGATCACATCTGAAAATGTCATTGGGCCCTACTTCTTCGAGAATGAAGATGGAAGTGCTGTAACCGTAAATGGAGAGCGGTATCGGTTTATGATAGAAAATTTTTTACGTCCTGCTCTTGAAAACAGACCTGGTATGTGGTTTCAGCAGGACGGAGCCACTGCCCATACTGCCCGAGACACAATGGCACTTTTAAGTCAAATTTTTGGAGAGCGAATAATTTCTCGAAATTCGGAAATTATTTGGCCAGCGCGATCGCCAGATTTGACAGCACCCGACTATTTTCTTTGGGGTTTTTTGAAGGAGCGAGTGTATGTGAACAAGCCAGAGACAATCCTTGAACTCAAGGCAAACATTGTTGCAGAAATTCGAACGCTACAGCCACAAGTTTTGAAAGATGTTTTGGAAAATGCTCTAAAAAGAGCCCATCAGTGCGAAGCTGAAAACGGTGGTCATTTAAGAGACCACATTTTTCATACTTAGTGTAAAAAAATTTCCATTTTGTATATTATATAATCTGAAAGAAAAAATAAAAAAAAGTTAATAAACAAAAAAGTTATTAAACTTTTACACCCCTTGGTTTCTTTTGGCCCACCCTGTACTTGCTTTTTTTATTTGGAAACTTCTTCACGTAATCTATTAAATCTAAAATAACCATTCTCCTCATTTATCAACTTGTTCAGCAATTTTTAAGTTTTATGTAATGTGATTTGTAAGCGAGTAACGAAATTTGGTAATCAGAAAAGTAAGTCATTATGTGGCAAGTAGTTCTGATGGTAATGTGTAATTTTTTGCTGGGAATAGAATGCAAAAACAGAGTGAAATATAACAAAATAGCATAGAAAAATAATTATGGAAAAGGATAAAATAGAATATTATATAATGGGTGTTTTTTTATTGAGGTATAGAACTTTAAGTTGGCATCACTTTTTTAACTGGCGGCCATTTTGTCAGCTGTCAAGTGATTAATATTTAGTCTGGTTTGCCATTTCATCATGAACAGGTT
Organism: Tachina grossa; assembly: GCA_949987645.1. Lineage (NCBI taxonomy): Eukaryota > Metazoa > Arthropoda > Insecta > Diptera > Tachinidae > Tachina > Tachina grossa. Next base: position 153,432,438 of record OX465276.1, read on the forward strand.
GACAAAAGAACAACGCTTGCAAATCGTGCAAATTTATTTCGAAAATAATGGTTCAGTTCGCGAAGTTTACCGCAAGCTCCGTCCATTTTATGGTCGACATAATCGTCCATCAGAGCAATTAATTCGGTTAACCATGGATCGTTTTCGCACTGCGTTTACTCTATGTGATAATACGCATCCGCAGAGACGTCGAACAGTGCGCACCGAAGAAACAATTGCCGCTGTAGAGCAAAATGTTGAAGAGGACCCGAATGAATCGATTCGCCACCGTGCACAGCAATTGGAGCTTTGTCCATCAACTTTATGGAAGACTTTGCGCAAAGATCTTGGCTTGCGACCTTACAAGATCCAGCTTGTGCAAGAATTAAAGCCGCGAGACCATGCAATGCGTCGTGATTTTGGTGTATGGGCCGAAAATGAGATTGATCTCGATGCTGATTTTCATCGCAAAATTTTGTTCAGTGATGAGGCTCATTTTTGGTTGAATGGCTACGTCAACAAGCAAAATTGCCGCATTTGGAGTGAAGAGAATCCACATGAGACCCTTGAGACGCCATTACATCCACAAAAACTGACTGTTTGGTGTGCTCTATGGGCTGGTGGAGTCATTGGGCCATACTTCTTCCGAAATAATGCTGGAGAGTCAGTTACCGTTAATGGAGACCGGTATAGAGCCATGATAACCGACTATTTTGTTCCCGAATTGGATGGCATGAATGTGGATGAGTTGTGGTTCCAACAAGACGGCGCTACATGCCACACAGCGCACGTCACAATCGATTTATTGAAGGAAACATTCGATGAGCGCATAATTTCGCGGAATGGACCTGTAAATTGGCCACCAAGATCGTGTGATTTGACACCATTGGATTATTTGCTTTGGGGATATGTGAAGTCGCTCGTCTACGCCAACAAACCAGAAACGTTAGGGGACTTGGAAGCCAACATTCGTGGCGTTATTGCCAACATACGGCCCCATATGCTCGAAAAAGTGGTTGAAAATTGGACCTGTAGAATTGGCTTTATTTGAGCCAGCCGCGGCGGCCACATGCCCGAAATCATATTTAAACATTAATGGCATAAAATTATCCTTCCAATAAAGCCAAATTGATGGACATTAAAACGATTTTCTTGTGTTTTATTTCAATTCGAAGTTCTATACCTCTAAAAAAACACCCGTTATTAGTATAATAGTTGTAGCAGTAATAGTAGTAGTAAACGAGGTGGCGTTGGCTGAAGTTAGCACGTTGACTACAAAACGAAGATCCTAAGTTCGAGCCCTGTTCTGACAGTCATTATATAACAACATTACGCATTTAGTGTCCCTTAGTATCAGTTGTTATAGGAAAGTTCAGGTGATGAAGGCAATAAGCCTATGACAATAGACAATGAATTTATAAAAGCATTTTTTAAATAGTTGTGCTGTAATTATTGAAATACTTTCCTAGCAAAAGTTTTATGATTTTTCGCGAGCTATAAATTTCTAACATTAGGGTGGTAGGAAATGAGATTTGCGGGGTAAGTACTAGAACGGTACACTTGAGGTCAATGTAACACAGAGCAAAAATATTGGCCTACCTGAGACAAAAAAATTCGCTATATTAAACTTTAAGATCGGGCTGTAAATATGAAAGATATAACGAAAAAACTAAAGAAGCGACCCCTACGTTCGGCAAAAAAAATTTTTTTTTTTTAAATGTCTTTGGAACAATACTTTATATTCGCTGGTGTATGGAGAACTTTTTTTGTTGCCTGCTGGGCGAGACGCTCTATTGGTCACTGAACTACTCCCGCTTTAACGGATACTAATCGTAATTTAACATTAGAGCGCCCTCCTTTGTCGGTATTGTGTAGCAGAATCGTCAGCGAAGTAAAATAAAAAGGCTACTAAACAAAGCTTTGCAAAATTAAAACGCCATATTGACACCAGAGGCGCTGCAACACTGCCTTAAAAAATAAATAAAAAGCGTGCAAAAATCAGAGTTGTAAAAGAATGAAGTTTTCCTCAATCTCTTACTTCAACACATGTCTTCTATCACTATCCTTTTCCTGACTTGGGGCCACACATTCAATTTTTGTCTTTCAATTCCATTCAATTTTCAATGCGCACACATTTTTTTCACTAAAACAATCAAACTTTTTAAATTGAAAACTAGATTGCTTTCAAATTCACCTATCCATTTATATGGCAATTTAATTTTCAATTTGAAATGCTGGTCACAGCACACATTGATTGAAGCTACAAATTTAAGTTGTTTCTTCGTAGGTGGCATTTTAAAAATAAAATTGCTCCTCAATATGCGTCACAGATATCAATTTCAAGGAAGTTTGACACACAGTATGTGTGATTAAATTGAAAGCGATTTATTGAATGTGTAGCTGCAGCGTAAAGAAGGTAACACCTAGTATTAGTAGTAGGCGTTCATTGCCTGATTGTTTCTTTTCTTAAAAAAAAGGAAAATAATAGTATTACAAAATTGCAAGGAATAGAATAGAATATTATTGAATAGAGTGAATACGAAGAAACGTAAAATAGAATTGAAAAAATTTAATGGAATACAACAGAATAAAATAGAATAAAATAAAAAGAAAAGAATGAAATAGAATTAAATAGAATAAAACAGAATAGAAGAGAAGGGAATGGAACAGAATTGAAGGGTATATAATAGAATATATTTAAATAGAAAGGAACAGAATATAGTAGAATGGGACATTATAGAAAAGTACAGAAGAGAGTTCAATATACAACATTACGAAATACTACTTAAAGGAACAGAATATAATAAAAGAGAATTAAAAATAATGGTGTAAGATATAATACGTTGGGTTAGGTTATTTTTTTTTATTTTATTTTTATAAAGAGAAGTAACACTCACGCAATTAATGCCTACTACTATTACTAGGTGTTACCTTCTTTTAGGAAAGGGATAGTGATAGGAGACAAGTGGCGAAGGAAGAGATAGAAGAAAGCTTCATTCTTTTACAACTCTGCTTTTTGCACGTTTTTTTTTAATAATGCAGTGTTGCAGCGCCTTTTGGTGTTAAATGAGGCGTATTAAATTTTGAAGCTGTGTTTCGTAGCCATTTTATTGGTTATTTTACTTCGCCGATGATTCTGCTACACAATACCGACAAAGGAGGGCGCTCTGATGTTACATTAGGATTAGCATCTGCTGAAGTCGGTATAGTTCAGTGACCAGTGACTATGCCTTCATCACTTGAACTTTCCTACAACAAGTGATGCAAAGGGACTCTAATGCACATCAGAAAAATGCGTGGTGTTGTTATTTTAATGACTGTTGGATACAGGGATTGAACCAGGATCTCCAGTTTTGTAGTCAACGTGCTAACTACTTCAGCCAACGCCACCCTCCTCTTTTAGCAGGCCGCTGGTGAAGAAATGAAAAATCTAGGGGCTCAGCTCACTTGGGTCCAATACGATGATCCCTTTGTGCTACCTGTAAGTTGAATCCCTTTGTGCTATCTTCCCCTTATAGGGAATAAAGGGGAAGATATAGATGAAAATTTACTCAGAATAAGATAGAATAAAAGAGAAGAGAAATGGGTCAGGAAAGGTTCTAGCGTATACACATCCCATAGAAGAGGGTTAACGACCATACCAGGCGCTGCTCCTTATGCATAGACTTAGGTTTATGACTTCTATTTCCGACAGCAAAACAGAACAGAATAAAAGTAAAAATAGAAGATTACAAATAAAAGAAAAATAATATATTAGAAAAGATTAAACTGTTACAGTGGAATAATGAACCTTAACGCGGTTGGAGCATTTCGACTTCGGCTACGACATTTTAATCCCAGATTGAATAAAAATATTGCACAGTTCTTTAATCTATTACAAAAACGTCGTAGTTGAGCAACATTAGCATGTGACTTTTTACAAGTCTTCCGCTGCAGGCTTAGGACGGCACTGCGAGATTAAGTATTCGTATACATTCTAGGAGATTAAAACTGCTGCATAATGATTTATTTACAAATTATCACGACATGAAGAACAAAGAAAAGGTTTAAAATCTACCCTGTTACTGCTGCGCTCATGCTAAGAAAATGACATTTTTTAAGTGTTTTCCATTTCTGCAGGACCTGGCAAAATTATCATAATGCAATAAGAGAAGAATAAATTTATTTGCAAAAAACTCAGATTGGTTTAGTACCCAGCAAATGGGAAACTCCTCATGTCATTTCTCACGCGCCCAGGTTACAAAATGGAAATTATCAGGCTATTAATTTAAAAACTTAAAAACTAATTGAAAAATAAAGCATTTTGGATAAAAATATATTAAATTATTATAGTATTTAATAATATTTCTTAATATATACAATTTTGATTCATAAGTTTCGTATCTCAAACTTTCAAAGGAAATTATTTTTATAAAACTGTTTCACACAAAAAATAGACTCACTTTTTTTAAATACATTCAACAAATAATACTATTAACCTCATTTTTGATTAACAATCAAACCTCAGATACAATCCTAAATGCTCTAGTGCTTCTGTAGCTTTCCTCCATTTATTCTTTAGTGTAAATTCGGAAGTTCTTAAACTGACATACACACACTCACACACTACAACTATAACTAAGCAATTGGTGAAAAAGGAAAACCAGCTACATATACCGACAAGGATACGAGTATATGTATGTATTGTTAGCTAGTATTGTGCAGTTGTTGTTGTTGTTAAAAAAAATTAATGCAACAGAAAAAAATCTAGTTTAAGGCTTAAGTTTATGGCGCAAATGGAAGCAGTAGCATTAAATCAAATGATGACTGGCCTTGTGTGTAGTTGTAGTGGAAAATTTGGTAGTGAATCCATTCACAACACTTTCAAATGCCGAAAAAATAAAACAGACATAACAAACAATCTATTTTCAGTGTTTTGGTTCATTGAAAGGATATGCAATATCCGGTTGAGTTCCTTTTTTTTTTGTTTTTTGCTTTTGTAAAAGAAACAACTTCTATTACAATAAATAAACAGCTGAACACATCTGAAATAAATAAATAACACCCAAATGCTTGTGTAACGTTGCAAATGACCAGCAGCAAGAGCGCCAGGCAAGTATAGCACTGGTATTCCATTTTTCACCAAACAAGACCCATGTGCTGAACTTTCTTTACCCAGAAGTATGCTTTAATTTTTGTTTGAAGTCAAGTATGGCAGAAAGTGTATGCATGTGTGTGTGTGTGTGTGTGTGTGTGCTGTTGTCTTCAAATAATTCAAACCATTAAATGATGTTGGCCATCAGTTATTTGCAAATAAATACTGTCTGCCAGGAAATAAACATATAGTCCTCTTAAATTACTTCGAAGGAATAGAGGAAGCAGCTTTGTTTCACTGCTTTGCATTTAGCTAATATAAAGTTGCTTTCAAAGATTTTGTTTTATGTATGTATGTTTCATTTTTGTTGGTCTGTTTCTGTCGAGAGTTCATGCCCGAAGGTTGATTAATTTACTTTCTTTTATTTTGTATACGTTATTGACTAAAATAGTCATAAAAACGAAAGTGTTTTCGTTTAAAGTGAATTGGCATAAAAGAGAATTATGCGCAAATAAATAAATTATTACGTGAACAACTTAGTTTCCGTTTGATTCTGTATCGTGTGTATGTATATAATGTAACGACCCATAAACTTGGGTTTCCTTTAACAAAAATGCCATAAAAAAATTATTCCATTTTGTGTGTATATATTCCTTTGGAATTAAAGAAGGAATCGTGGGGAGTTTTTCAATTACATATTTTGTTTTAAGCAATTTTTTGGGAGTAAATAATGCATGCGAAGAATAATTATTCATAAATGTTTATGGTCATGAATAACGCAAGTTTTATTTTTCATGCGCTGGGATAATTATCTGCGAAAAATTAGTCAAGATGGGTTAAGTCCATTATCATGATTCATAAAACAATGAATATAACAATCAAAAAAATAGTAATCAAAAAGCCTACAAAATGATATGAAAATCTAATATTTTTTACTCACTGCCCAAAAGTAAAAATTTTATAGCGATTGTAAGGAAAAAGGTACCCTTTAACGAGGATTAACGGGTTAACATGTTCTACAAAAATATTCGAAATAAAATTCTTCTCTCATTCTCTGAAAACTTAATATCCTTGCTAGGGTCAATTTCGCCCTTAGTCATACCCTGCAGAAAATTTGGTGACAATTCATCTTAACTTACTCGTCCTATGACTTGAGAAAATGCTAGTGTTACCAAAAGTACAGAGTAGTTTTTGGTTAAAAAAAGACAAATCCTGCAATTTCTTATTTTTTTTTTTTGTGTGTAATAAACAAACACAACCGGCGGTGCGATTACCATGTCTGCAGAAAAAAACAGAGTCTATGGCAGGAATCGAACCCACGACCTCTGCACTGATAGACTAGCATCGCTACCACTCAGCCACAGGGGCACCCATGGTTACACATTCGGCATTTTCCTGATGAATCGTCTTGATCTTGAGTCAATTTAATTGGGGCTCGGTCTAGTACTCGTATTATAGTAAACGGCACTGAACATGTTCGATGTGGTTAATGGTTAGTGTCAGTATAATGTTAATTATTCCCTCCAATGTGACTGTGGAACCAGTCGGATAACTATACTTATATTAACTTAAGCTTAACTGGTATTTATACTTTTGAAATATGAGTGGCCATGTGGCCAGGAGTGCACACGCCTGTCATGCAGGAAGTTGTCGGTTTGAATCTCAAAAAAATTTCTGATTAAAAATAAAATGTCATTGCATTTATAACAACAAAAAATTTTCTAAATGTTCATTGTTACTGTTAAATGTCGGAATGACATTTATATATAATTTATATTATTCTACACCAAATAGGTCCCTATAGGATAGTTAAGTGACAAGTCACAAGGTGCATACAAATTACCAATTAACCCCATCCTAGGCCATCCCCATGTGAAAGTGACTGCTCAGATTCATATGAAGTGTTAGAACTCCGACTGGTCCCTATCACTTGGGTACCGATCACATGACTAGTCTTGAGTCACTTCCATTTCCTGCAGGGTAATTACTGGCAAAAACTCTTCGCTAATCCGAATTGTATCAGCTAAAGTTAAATTTCGTATTCTAGTTTATTCAAGGACCAGAAATAAAATATTATAGACAATTTTTTTAGAACGTTCTAGTTTACATGCATGTTTAAGAGTACTCCTGATCTCTTATTAAAAAGGACAAAAAGGATATAAAAGATTGACTGGCTAGTCACACTATCATTTCTATACGAAGAGTGTTCCATAACATGTAATCATACAGTCAACAATGTTTTCTATAATGAAAGTAACTCTATTTTCTATAAAAAGAGTATGCCTTTATACAGTATTTTCTATGAGAATATGCCATCACATATTCATCTTTTCAACAAAGACGAGTGTGGAATAAAACTGTCAACCATCATTTCTATAAAAAGAATGTGCTTTCACATAGTCAATAGTATTAGCAGAGTATGCCGTATGACAGTCAACCATCTTTTCTATAAAAAGAATGTGCCATTACATACTCAACCATTTTTTTGCATTAGAAAAGTATGCCATCATATAGTCAAACATCTTTTGTGCCATTAATAGTCAACTAAAATTTTTAAAAGAGCACGACATCATCAAATCAACCATCTTTAGTATAAGAATAGTGTGAAATCACATAGTCAACCATCTTTTGTATTACCAGAGTGTGCAATTACTTAGTCAACTTTTTCCCTACAAGAAAAATATACCATCACATAGTCAACTATATTTTATTTAAGAATAATCTATTATCACATAGTCAAGTATATTTTCTACAAGAAAAGCGCTCCAAAAATAATCAACCAACTTTTCTTTAAGAAGACTTTACAATCACGTAGTCAACTCAAATTTCTTTAAGACGAGTGTTCAGTCATATAGTCAACTATCTTTTCTACAAGAAGGCCTTAGCATTACATAGGCAACCAACATTTCTGTGAGAGGAGAGTACCATCACACAATCCTAGGTATGCCATCACACAGTCAACCATAATTTTTATAAGAAGAATATGCCATCATATACCCAACCATCAGATGGCCAAATATGTTTTCTAAAAGAGGAGTGTGATGTCACATCTTAAAAATAAGATCGCGTCACATTAGTTAAATAATTTTCAACATTTATATTAATACTTGAAAATAAATAAAAATAATAAATTAATACTGTAAATTAATATTTCTCCATATTGAAATAAAAAAATTTCAACATGACTAGACTTTCGTTAAAGTTTCTTATTAATTCAATATGCTTTTTATTGATTTTAAGCTGTTTTTTCTCTGGGTGTATGTAAAAGAATAAAATAGAATAGTGTTGACTGTTTGATGGTACACTCTCCTTATATAAATTTTTATTTGATTTTTTATTAATTTATATTTGATTTTATTTTATTCCACCTAGATATATGCTATTCTTATAGAAAAGATGGTTGACACTCTCATCATATATGGTATTCTATTATTATAGAAAAGACACTGGCAGTGGACACAAAAAAGTAAATGACCGTATCGGCGTTTTAAATATATACGTCTGACCCTGATTTGCCCACCTTGTATGATGAATTATATTTACCTGTTTAATCTAATTTTGAAGGTCTTCCAACAATAAAATCTTCTTGTTCGCTGCTAGTTCACTTAGTAACTAAACAAAAACAAATTTAACTGATTTCTTACCCCTTAAATTGTATTAATATTAAGTAAACTGACCGACCAATGTATGGCCATTCGCATGAACAATTACAATTGAGTGAAGAAGAAAAGTTGTTGGAAACTAACTAGGTTGCATTAGTAAGGTATTCATTGCTGTTTATTCAAAACTAAATGTTCTTAAAGGCTCACTATTCTATATAGTGAAACGAATTTGGAAAAAAATCATCTCTTGTCTAATGCTTCTTATGAATATATACAAAAGACAACTCATTAGATCAGAGTTGCATTTTCTGAAAAGTCGAACCATTAAGTCATGAAAATATAACCCTATACGGACACCACTACGTGATAAAAGACCAAAACAAAAAAGACCCGTGTCACACAGTTTTTCTCCAAGTCATGCACTTTTTTATGGGCCCTCAAAGATTTAGGGCATTGTTGTCATTTTTGCATTTTCTCAGGCTCATATCTGCAAACCATTCGGAATTTTGATTTACCTCTGAGGCAAAGTTGTAGCTCTTGTCATAAAGAACAAAAATTGTGAACATATAAAATCAGAAAAAAACTTCATCTTCAAGATCAAAATCGCAAAACTTTTAAAAACTTCGATTTTTTACTTTCCTCTGTGTAAGTCCATAGGCAGCAAATCGTTCACAATTCAAGGAAACAATCAACTACAAAAATGTAACTAAGATTTCAATAAACAACTTTATAGAACATATCGCTCATTTACTTCAATAGTGGCACAACTCAAAAAAACCAGTTTTGCAGAAAACGCGTTTTATATTTTTATTTTGCATACAACTCAATGGAGAAATGAAAAAAAATTCTTCTCTCAGGAGGTGATGGTACAAGCTATTTATATGAAATTTTTACACAAGATAAAATACAAAATGCCGCATCTTTCTGCATTATTAACTCAAAAAACTAATTTTTTGAGTTATGCCACTATTGAAGCAAATGAGCGATATGAACTTCCTAGGAATGATTTTTAACACCGGTGTGGTAGGGCTTAAGCAGCCGCAAAATTTAAAATTTTTTCATTTCATTTGATTTCATTCATAAAATCCCTATTGCTTATACTTTAATAGACATTAATGGTGGCCACCCTAATGTATACTGCATTTATTTGTGGTGAATAAATCTTATTACATTCCGTCCATTATATGTGATGTCACAAAGCTGTGGGGGTCTCCACACAAGTGACGTTTTCGTCAATGCTAACGGAATAGTTTAAACAGATTATTGCACTTAAGTCTAACAGGTAGATATGCAAATACTTTAAAAAAAGATATGATAGTTAAAGAAGAAGTGATATGGGATGCGATTGTAAGGGACTAACGTTTCGAATGCACTATAAATAAGGTTTGAAATAAAAAGTTGACATTGCAATTACAATCAGGTACTGAAATTGTAAAATGCAGTTCTAAGTTTAGTGGTATTTTTATAAACAAAATTTATTTCATATAAAATTTATATTTAAACTGAACATTAAAGAACATTCCTCACCATCTCTTATCACGATTTCATAATAACACTCTTTAACCCAAAACATTAACACAAAATTGTTTTATATTGACTCTCAACTTCCTAATGCAAATTTATTTAATTTTGCCAAATTGAAACTAAAGGCCGCTGTTATTTGATGAGCACTCAGTAAAGTCATAAGCTTCCATAAAAAATAAAGAGTAATATTTGAAATGATAACATTCAAATTGATGTAATGCGCTTTTCAACTGCTAGACAAAACAAATATTTCCCACCAACAAAGTACAATAAAAACTTTCCAGACAGTTTCCTTTGCAAAAAAAAAACAGATAAAACAGGAAAAATTCATTCATGCAAATGAGAAATGTACAAAAACTCAAAATTAATAAAGAGTGAAACAAAATGCAAAATATTCAGCATCATGATGGGAGATATTTTAATAAAAAGGGTTTTTAATCAACACTTAAAATGTTCAAGATTTTAATGAGTTCAAAAATAGTTTTTTTTTTTTTGGAAGCCATCAAAAAAAGTTGTAACCACTTTAAGACTTAAATATTAAGTTTTATTTTTAGGGAAGCTAAAGAATGAGGTTGTAATTACGAGGAACATTTCTGTGAAAGATTTTAAAATTGTGCTTTTATAAGAAACATGTACAGTGCTAACACAGTCGAGTTTTCTACCAGAAAAGTGTTTTCTAAAGATATAGTGGACTTTTATCGATGAAGTAGACTTTTATCGATATATTCGACTATTGTCGATATAGTCGGCTTTTTCTTTAAACTTAAAAACGCTGAAAGACACCAGTTTTTTTTTGTCTCAGCTGCCAGAATCAGGCTTTAAATTATTATTATTATTATTTAAAAAATAACGAAGTAACTTGTTTTACATTTGCAGTCTATTTAATACTTAACCCATATCATCCCAAGCAAGCTTCTAGTGATGAGATTTTGATAAAAATTGTAAGATGTTATATTAACACCTTCATCAACAATAATTTTTATGGAAAAACAAATTTCAGCTTCCCGGTTTTAAGTTTTAGTACCGTTCCAAAAATGGAACAGTAGGATATTTTGCCACTGTACCTATTTATCTACTTTACTCAGATATTAAGACAAAAAATGTTTTTTATTTGGAAATGTTTATTCAAAATGATATAGAATTCGAAGTATTAACATTTTTATTATAAGGTTATACAAAATTAATGAAAATAACAAAAAAAAATTATAATAATACTTTTGCTTATTATGAAAACTTGGAGAACATTTTTGGTGCAAGGAAACATTGCATTTTTGACATTTCATTGTGGTATTCTTATGGCACATTGCACAACAGCTTTGTTTATCATTTTTTTATAATATGATGCATCTTACCATCAAATCTTATACTAGTGGGAACCCATTTGCTGACTGCTAGAGAACATCCACGAATAAGATTATTGGTAGCGGAAGCCGAGGTAGGAGGTAAAGATTTTGTCAAAAGATATGTTGCTACAATGTATCTTGTGAACGATAAAAAAAATCATACGAATCATTTTGCGCAAGCGGAGATAATTGATATTGTTGAAAAGCGTTGTTTATACTAGGGATGTAACGAATGTTCGCATTCGCTTTCGCATTCGCAAATTATTCGCTTACTTTTGCTATTTGCATTCGCTTTTGCATTCGCTAAAATATGCGAATATTTCAAGCGAATACTAAAGAAAAAAAATTTTGTACTCTTTTACGAAAATAGTTTGCGATTAACGAACGTTAAAAACTCGAAAATTTTTTGTAAGCCACCATGAAAAAGATACATATACTGACAAGTAAAGCAGTCTAATTAAAGCTTTAAGATTTCAGCGGAAAACTTTTCTATAAATAATAGGGTATTCATTTAACCCGGGTTTTGTTTTCATCGGTTAATCGCTCGATTAATTAATCGAGGTTTTGGCTTAATCGGTTAATAATCGGTTAATTTCGGTATTAACCGGTTAACCGATTAATAAAGTTTTTTTTATAAATCAAGTAATTTGAACAAGTAAAAGCGCATAAATTATTTATTAATTTGAGTTTATTAGTAAAATAAAAAAATACACATCATATATTTGTATGTATGTTAGTACTTCAGTAGTTTAATGAGATATTCTAACAAAATTTTTCAGAAAAATAATTTGATTTAAGTGTTAAGGATTTAAGCGAATAAGTTTTGATATATCGTAGACGCTGAGAAAATCGAAATCCATAATACAGAATGTCTAATTTCATTATGCCAATAGAGTCCTGTTTTATATATTTTTTTAAATTCTTGACACTTCTAGTTGTTTCGGTTAGTTTTGTTAGCACATTTCTTGTATTGCTATCCATACTTTTTCTGTTGGCCTGTCCTCTTCTGACTCAGCCACGAATATTCTGTAAAAAAGTTTATTTCTGAATTTCTTAGTTTTCGTTTTTGTACTTTAAAACACTGTTGCTACAAGAAAACATTTCAGAGAGTATGTATAAAATAATAGAATTCGTCTCTTATTAGATCTACTCCTTACTTAAATCGTTGTTAACAGTACTATTAGCTTTTAATTATTTTAAATTATTAAAAAAAAGTTCAATTAGAGTACCAGAGTCTTTACTAAACCCTTTTTTGGCAACGTCGAAAGATTTTGAAGTTTTAGTTAAGTTAGAATCACTGAATATACTTGTTTGTTTGTATGAAAAATAATTTCAATTCAATTGTGAATTGAGTCTTTCAATTGAATTGATTCTTGGCCACACACTTCATAAACTAATTGAATTGAAAGATTTTCATTCAACTGTCAAATTTATATTTTTCTCACAATTAAAAATTTTAAAATTTAAAACCTCTATTGCATTAATTCATTAATTTTAATATTTTTTATTTAGAATTCAATGAAATTAAATACAATTTTAAAAATACATAACTTTTTCTATACAAAATAAAGCTAGAAACATAAATTTTGACAGCAAATCAGGAGACTCGAACACACACAGCACAATCGAATTGAAAGATTTACTAGTCAACATGAAAAATCAACATGTTTTGATTTTTCTTCAAAAAACTCGACAACTGCCAAACTAATCAATTGACAAAGCCATACACGCTTTGATTTGTACAACAACCGACCCAATTGAAAATTGAATTGAATCGTGTATGGGCTGCTTAAACAATTAACTTTTGTATGTGAGACGAAACAAATAATTAAACACACAAAAATACGTTACATAAATAGTAAAAAATATTTAAAAATTTGTTGCTTCGGTTAATCGGTTAATCGGCTGAAATTAACCGATTTAACCGATTAACGGTTAAACTGATTAAATACCCTAATAAATAAGTTCTCATAAGTATAAAAATTAAACCTTAATCCAACGCTGTTTGGAAATATTTTTAATTTTTGAAAAAGAAAAGGCAGTGTTTGATTTGCGTGAACATATTTTCTACTTAAGACTAGTATATTCAAACTTTTGAAAAATCTTGAACACCATTCATTACTTCGTACAAAAAAATTCTAAATGCAAGCAATATTAACTAGTCGCATGAAACTTAAAATGTTGAAGATATATTTTATATGTTTTTCCCAAGATAACCAGAGTACTACTTTTGCAACATTTCTTTATGAACAATTCATTCCAATTTTTCTTAATATGACAGCATTTCACATGAAATGTTGAACATGGTACCACGCTTTAGAGCCAAAGTACGAATGGGTTGATTGTCTAACATTTCTAATTATTATCTTTACTTATTTTAATATAATTTCATATATCTTTCTTTTTTAAGAATTTTTATTTTTAATAAATTAACAAATATTTGCTCAATTAAAGACTGAATTTAAATAAAATGCTATATGTAGTATGTACATCTATGCATATAATACAACTTCATGTTCTTATATAAATTAATTTTCATGTGATTTTTAATGTATTGTAAAATTTGCATTCGCTTTCGCAGAAATTAAAATGTATTATTCGCTTTCGCATTCGCATTCGCTAAACTGGTATTCGTTACATCCCTAGTTTATACCTACATTAATTGGAAACATAAGTAGCTACCAGTACCATATTTTCAAACGAATTGCAATTCGGTAGCACGCTACATTTTGATCTAATCGACCCACTTCACCCATGTACCTATTATAGTTCACAATACAGTGTATTGAATACACCGAGGCTGATCAACAATCTTGTGTTTCTTGTCGCAATAGCGTTTGACTTTTCCGATTGGCTCCACACCACATTGGGTTGATGCAACAGTAACAAATTTATTATCATTCTATCGGACAAGAGTAATATCCGACAAACTGTCTGTGCACTAGTCGTATGATCCTCTTGGTGCCTTTTTAATATCTTTCGGATCTTTCAAAGTCGCTTTTTCTAGTCTGTTTGCTCTAATAGTTCCTGTTACATCGTGCCCTAATTTTTTTTTATTTCATCCAGTAAACGTAAAGAAGTAAAATAATTATACATGTAGAAACTATAACTTTCATGTGGTATTTAGTTTTGATATGAGGTCTAGAACTAGAACCAACACCTAGTTCTGGGTGGGTATTTCCTGTGCTTGCTCCTTGATAAAGCTCTCCATAAATCATGTAACCCAGACGAGTACACATTGACCAAGTCTTATAACCGAATCTAATGGGCTTTCCATGAATATGTTGTTTTGCGCCATGTTTTCCATAACATGGAATCATAGACTCATCAATGCTTTCTTTCTTTCTTTCGTTGCATAAGTTCCACAAAGGGCGAACTTTGGCAAGTCTATCATGTGGATTCAAATTATTATTGTCTGCAACGTGAAAATAGCGCAGCAGGTCCTTGGCATAGCAGAAGAGACACCCTGAAAATTTCAATCGACATTTAGCTCCCAGTACATTCGATACCTCGCAACACTATTATCGCCTGATAACAACAAATTGCCATTTTGACCATGGAACGCTACACTCTTAAACAAAGAATTTTAATTGTGAAATTTGTAAACCTTAATTTGAAAGGCCCGTTTTAGGTGAACAAACCAGACACTCTGAGAGAAGCTGTGTTGCAAAATGTGGTTCAAAATTTTGAGAAAATAGCGGATGTGTGCGGACATGATAAAGGTGGAAATTTGCTCGACTATCATATTTCATTATTAATTTCCGTATTTCTACTTTACATTGCTATAATAAAACTTAGTTTGTCAGAAAACAACTGTGTTTTTAAGCCAATTTATTTCCTAACCGCAAATTTGCCCACTCTCTATTTATATTTCAGTATTTTGAATAGCCTCGTAATTTATCTTTATCTTATAAGATAATAAGTTAAAACGTTATGGAGTTTTACTTAATTACAATATAAACAGAAAAAATCACTCTTTCATGCTGGGGTCTAATCGCCGCTTTTGATAACGAGCTAGTTTAATCCCATTTTTCGTATTATTACATTGCTAGATAGCGAATGTTATATTTTCAAATAGAAAAAACGTTACCGAATCAGCTTGTTATCGAAAGCGGAGATTAGATCCCTGAACTTTTTTATACTACCGGTCGTACACGCGCAAGCGATTGATGTAACAATTCACTTATGAGTATACACAGAGAAAACAGTGCCTAATAAATACCTCATAAAATAGAACAAAATTAATAAGAAATCTCTATGGTTTTTTTTTCAATAAGGAAATCTTATTAATTTCATAGAGAAAACCTTTTTGAAAAAATCAAGAAGAAATCTTGTAGTTTTTATGAGGTTATCTTATTGACTTTTTTAATAAGGTTTTCTTCTTGATTTTATGAGACGACCTCATAAAATAAAAAAAATATGTCTTTCTTTATTCTTTGTGCTTTGCTTATATATTTTCATTTAAATTCTATACCATATACTTATGTACATATCTATGTTATTTATTTATACTATCATACTACACATACTTACATAGCTACATACATATATTGTATTCTTATTTAATTAACTCACCATACATACATATTATTACTTGAAAGGAGACAAGTATTGAACCAGCAAACTTCTGACTGATAGACAAACACTCTAACCAATATGCTAACAAGCAGTCTGAATAACCATTAAAATAATTTTGCAAACATGCTTATACAAAAACGAAAAAGATCACGAAAAAAATTGTCTTTGTCTATTTATAGATATGAAATAACAAGACACCTCATAAAATCAAGAAGATTTCCTTATTAAAAAAATCAATAAGATGCTTTACACATAATCATATAGCAACCTAATAAAATCAAGAAGAAAACCTTATTGAAAAAATCAATGATAGCCTAATAAAATCAAGAAGAAAACCTTTTTAAAAAATCAATAAGGCAACCTAATAAAATCAATAACAAATCCATATAGTTTACAATTTATAAGAAAACCTAATAGAATCAAGAAGTTTTTCTCTATGGATTGTTTTTTTGGTGCCAAAATAACGGAAATTGAGTAAAAAATGTTGGGAATAATAAGATTTCTTCTTGATTTTGTGTGGTTTTCTTCTTGATAAAATTAATAAGATTTACCACATAAAAACAATAAAGAATCTCTATGAAAAAATCTTCGCTTCTTTCTGCTGGGATACCCTTTAGCCTAAAAACGTTTCATAGAGAAAATCTTATTGATTCTATTCTAGCCTGATTTATTCAAATGATTTAGGATTTGATCATGTCCAATTTTAATTGAAATATGCTCAATCTACGGATAAAACATTTGAAGTCTTCAGAAAAGAACAAACTATACTCATATTATATATTAAAGCAACTTCATTCTAGACGGGCTAATAACATCTCTCCCAATAAAAATTTAAAAATTTATATGTTCAATTTGCAACCTTCCTAATAACTTTTATCTTCATACATTTAAAATAAATTCCTTTAAATACACGAGTGCACTAGAAAATTTTTATATATACACTTACATTTTTTTATTATTGCAATAAATTAAAAATGTATGTATGCACACAAAGTGATCAAACTGTTGAAATCAAGCTTAATAATTTTCAATAAAAAAGTATCTCCTTGTATATTTTTTTTTAATTTTCTTCAAAAAGAAATCTTATTACAAGGATGCACTTCAAGTCGAGAGTTTGTGCATACTTTAGCATTAAAATGAGATTTTTTGTTGCCACATTTTACACCGTCTCTACTCGTTTATTAATAGCAATAAATTAACAAGTATTACAAAAGGCACATATGTATGTACATAAATATGCGCGTACTCGTATATAAATAAAAATATAAAACTTATGATATCAATATGCCAAATATGTACATATGTGCGAAAGCTGTTTGACTTGAGTGCTCTCATCAATATAATTATATGTATAAATAGAGGATTATGATGATGATGATGCTGTCATAAATAAATCAATTGCTTTTTATTTCCATCATTTTATATTCTATCATTTTGCTAAACATTTAGCAGTAATTTCATTTGGATATTTATGAAACATACACACACATGAATTGTAATGACTTTGGAAAGGAAGTTAAAAGTGTTACTTCCGCTTCAATGAGGCAATGATGTGGAATTATATAGTGTAACAAGAGAAATACAAAATTTAACTTCCTAATATTTTATTAGAAATTGTAAAACAACAAGCAATTTACGTTTTAAATTAATTTTTGCTCTTAATGAATTTTAGTTGTAAGTTATATAGAAAATTACTACTTAACCGATAATTAAAAATTCACAAGGTTTTTTATTTTATTTAATTTTCCTTATTTCCATATACAATTTCCATTTAAATATAAATTAATTAAGTAAAAACCACATTTAATTTAATTGATTTTTATAATTCTTTTTATGTATTTTTTTTTAACAATATTTATTTCATTCATGTTTTGTTTTTTACAAACTGCTAATGAGTTTTACGTGGTGGAAAACTTTGTGCTGGCTGCAGTTAAAAGCATACTTTTTTCTGCCTCATTAAAATTTATTTAATTAATTTTAATTAACAGTTTGTAAAGTAATACTGATTGTTATAAATAAAAAGGTGAAAATAATATACTTTTAAGCATAAATTTGCATAAATTCTTTTAAACAAATAAATGGAATATAAGGGTCTCATTTCTATAGGGACTTTAAAATTATCACAATTAATAGCGTACATATTGTTGAAGTTACATTTGTCGAATTGTTTGTCAGTCTGTCTTACCAAATCATCATGGACGAATATAGTGTTAAATTAATAAAATTGTTTAAATATGAATGTTCTGTCCCAGCATCATTTTGGGCACTTTGCGCATTTTACCCAGAGGACTTTTCGCAATGTGCTGTAAAAATTTGAGTCAACATGGACGCTATCCTTGAGAGTGTGTAGGAGAAACTAGGGTTATAGGTTTAATGGAGCTCATAAGATCTTAATTTTAAGCACAGCACAACTTGGCGAATTTTGTATCGTGAGTTGGACCTAACCCAGAATCTGAAATACTCGTATATGACGTCGTTGTCTATAGGGTGTGTTCTCTGAATAACCTCTGGAGCAGTTGGAAACTGACCCAACTCTTATAATAAAATCATCTTCAGCGATGAGGAAAATTTCTTAAAGAATTATTATATCAACATACTCGTACAAAATTTTCAAGGGCGATTGCTATAAATCAATGACTACCAATTTCTTTTGGCCACAATTGGTTAATAAAGACACCAAAGACAGTGTTTTCAATAGGACGGCTTTACGTGCCACACAACTTACACAAGATTGAACATTTCGAACGATCGTTTGGCGGACCTGGTAATCACACGTGGAGGTGATCTGAACTGGACACCAATATCGTGAAATTTTACCCCATTAGATTCGTTCATGATGGGTTTTCTTAATTCGCAGGTCTATGCGAATAGGCCAAAAACTACAACGAACTTCGAAGCCAACATAACCCATACCTTCGGTCAAACTAAGCATGAGTTATGCGCCAGAGCCGAAAAATATTGGACATTTAGGCTTCACTCCATCTAGTAACACCGTGGCAGACTTTTACAGTATGTTATGAATCTTATAAAGAGTAGTCACATATACATATCGTCATGTGAGAACTGAAGTGTCCAATACGCCACTATAAACTATTGTATATTGTACATTTAAGTTCTCACATGACGATATATAAGGAGTTGATATTGCCATCGAAAATTGCGTTGATTACCGAATTTAATAACGAACACAATTCTGGTTTCGATGCATAATTTCAATAAAAAAAAGGATTGAGAATATAAGTTAGGTTAGCAGGCTGTTGGTAAGGAAGGGGGAAACTTAGAGTCCAGCTCACTTGGGTCCAATATCCCCGTGTGATACCTGTGTGTTGAAGATAAGTTAGTGAGAGAGGGTGATAGGAAAGGGATAGTGATAGTGAAGGATGAAGATGAAGGAAGAGAAAGAGGAACGACAAGCTTCATTCTTTTACAACTATGCTTCTTTTTTGCACGCTTTTTAATAATGCAGTGTTGCAGCGGCTTCTGGTGTCAAATGAGGCGTATTAAATTTTGAAGCTGTGTTTAGTAACCATTGGTTATTTTACTTCGCCAATGATTCTTCTACTCAACGAAGGAGGGCGCTCTGATGTTACATTAGGATTAGCATCTTCTGAAGCCGGTGTAGTTTTAGTGACCCATTGCCTTATGCCTGCATTACTTGAACTTTTCCCACAACTGATACAAAAGACACTAATGCACATCAGAAAAATGTGTGGTGTTGTTATTTTAATGACTGTCGGACACCGGACTCGAACCCAGACCTTAGGTTTGAGAATATAAGTGTTAAGCAATTGCTTTTTGTATTTTTAGGCATGTATGTATATCTAAAGTCGTAAGGACTGAACAATTTACTTATGGCGGAGAATCCTCAATTTATTTTGCACAAGACCAAATGTATTTCAATTTTTAATGTGTGATTCTTAAGCACAAAATCTTAAAATATTAAGGCCAGGTTAAGTTAACGTGAGGAGTTATTACGCTCATGCCAAGGGACATACACATAAGCCAATACAGGCCTGTTGTTTACTCCCATGTGGATTAAAGAGCAACTTCCATCTTCATAGGAACTCAATCTTTTTCAGTGAATGCCTCTTAGATGGGTAATGTCCGGTAGCGTATAATTTACCAGAAAGCGGGATCTCGGCTGGCAGAAAGATGGATAAAGAGATGAATCCATTGTCTCAATGTCCTCCAAACATGCACTGTGGCTCTAATCCGGTACAAGTGCCCTTGTTGACTAGAGTGCACCGTTAAAACGCCGGTCAACTTTAAAATATTAACTGGAAACATATTTAGCGCTAGTCCATTATTGCAGCAAGTCATCTTTAGAGGACATAAAACCATACCTGCAGCGTTAAAAGCTGACAAATACCTATAGACAAACAGCGTTATGTCCAAAAAATAAAAAATTGGCATGAAGTAAGCATAAATGGCAAAATTGAACATGATCTTAACTATTTTTTCCATACTATTTTACATTTAATAAAAAATAAATAAAGAATTCAATAGTGAATTAAAACTACATTATGCGCCGATTTTCAATGTCAAATTGTATGAATAAACTCATTAACACCTATGTAGTTCAATTTCATTCCAGTTTTTTCTTATACATAAGGCCGTAGATATATAGGGGGTTAGAAGCGACGTTCGATGAAGAGGAAAGTTTAGAACAATTTTTGTGCCACTGTCTCGGACTGGCAAAGAAGAGAATGACCACAATGGGCGCTTTTGAGTTCAGAGTTCTGACGTTGCTAGTGTTGAACTGTAGGTTTATATTGAGCTCTGGTTGGTTCGGCGGTAGGGACTCCGCATAAGCAGAGTCCCAGTGGTATCACAATGGACCAAAATGGTCTAATTGAGTCTGGGATCCTGACTGCTCCCCTTACCTAACCTAACCTAACCTAAAAGCGACTTACAATTGTTTTCTGAATCTGGTCCCTTCTAGTGACCATTCATTCATCTGACCAGTCATTTAAAGATAATCCCAACGTAATAATATATTGTTTTTATTTGATAGTTCACTCAATTTTCAAACCTATTTTTATGTTATTTTCTAATTTGTAAGACGTTGTTCATATGATGAAGCATTTGCATTTAAGACATTTGAAACTGCATTCGAGTTCGCACAGAGAATTTTTTGTTTTGCAGCTTAATATATTTCATTATGTATTTTTCATGAGAATGAAATACTCAACAAGAATTGCTCTTCCATTCGTCTTTCCTCTTTCGCTTCAAAAGTTTTGAGAAAAATATTTCATCGTTCTCATTCTCAATTCTGTTAAATTTTTTTATTTTACTTTCAGTCTCGGCTGATGCAATGGGCCGACTTGGGTTGGGGTATTTCGACTTCGACGAAGTTTTTTTTAGATGAAAGATCTATTACAAATATATCGTAGTCAAATTCGAAATACACCAACCGCGATAAGGGAAAATGTTTTGAACAATCACAGTGAGTGATTTCAAAATAGCGCCATAGTCGTCGAATGCGCATCATAATACAAAACGAGAATTCGTTTGAACAGACTACAGTCGAAGATCGATAGTTGCTCATAATGAGGGCCTACATTCCCTGCGCTTGAAAGGGCATTTCAAACAAATAAAAATTTCTATATATCAAAAATTTTTTTTAACTGATGTGTAGGTTTTATAATGCAAGCCAGCGACTTGTCTAAAAAATTTGTATAGCAAAAACTCTCTTCCTTGTGGAAAGTACGCCTTAAAGACAGAGAGCGTTACATGTAATAGCCAGGCTTAACTAAACAGCTGTTTGGCGGGTGAAAATTTACTTAATCATATTCAAATGAGTGATATTTTCCATACTTTTAGTGAGTGCTCATTTATTTAATAAAACTTTAACTTTCGCTAGTTTATTCATTTACCCTTTTTTTATCATATTAACTTTTAGTTCAATTTAAAATCGATAAGATATTATTTGCAATATTTATGCATTTTCCAAGCTGCTTTTATTACTATGTAGATTTTCTTTGAGCCACAATTCTATAGACAAAAATGTCAATATTTAAGTTGCTTTAACGGATTTTCCATTTCTTAATACTTTATACAAATTTACAATCTTTTAATGCCATCAAATACCACAAGTTACTTAAACACTTCAAACTCCAAAGAGAAAAATATATATATATGTATATATTTCGTTAACTTTTTTATTTGTAGAAGTTTTTAGGTTTTTACTTTTAAACAGAGAGAAGTAATAATACCCTACAATGGTTAATTTCAGAATTGATTTTGGAGTTTAGTAGCAGGTATTCAGTTTATTTTCTGAAAATTTTTTAAAATTAAATATACTAAAATTTTGAAAGTCAGTCGTCTCATTTGAAGAAAACAATTACTCTACATGAACCTTGGTTTACGAGTATTAATAAGATAATGCTCAAGAGTAAAGTCAAAAAGTTCGCGAATGAAAGTTTAATTACGAGTATTAAAGACTGAGAGCTGCTCAATTGGTGAGAGAATGCTGATTGAATTTCAATCAATATTTATAGCTCTTCTTTTTATTCGTTACCCAAGTATAATTTTTTTTTTTGAGTTTGCATTTAATTTTTTAAATTTTCTACTTGATAAGTCAACAAGAAGAGTTCAATGCTTTTAAAAACGAATAAAACTTTTATGTTAACACACAACTACATCGACAACTTACACACACGCTCAAAAAATCCGGAGGGAAGTAAAAGAAACGAAATTTAAAAAAGATTTCAATGGAAACACACAACAGTTCTGGTATTACTTGAATTTCAAGTGTATTGGTTTATATAAAAATAATTTTGTTTTTCTTTTTTCTTCTTCTCTTTATTTTCACATGACTTAAAAATATTTAGTCTATCAGTTGTTTGTTGTTGTAGCATTAAGTAGAAGCAACTGAGTAAAAGTCATAGTAAATATTTTTTTATTTACACTAATTCACACAGAGTCCTGGATAGATAGACCTTTTGCAGTTATTTTAACTTTTAAAATAGAAACATTAAAAAAAATTAATACTTCTACTTGTTCCACTCTAAGTGTTGAGTTTGTATTTATTTAAAATCGATTGACTTTCATTTAATCCAGGCACTTTCCAAAGGAAATAAAATGTTTTTAAGAAAAAAGAGCAAGGACACTTTTAACATTTTAGTAGTCCTATTTTCTGACTAGTTTCACTTTAGAAAGAAGCAGTACAACATAAATGTCTATAATAATTATATTTCCAACCGAATGAGACTTTACTTATTACTTAGTTTACACACATCAGGTTTGACTCGTCAAGTCTTGAGCTTTTACGAGAGAGAAGGAGAGAGAGGAAAAGTGAATGGAGAGGCATACAGACTTGGCTGTACTAGTCAAACATGTTTTTTTCGTTTGTTTTGCCATTCGGGGTGTTGCAATAAGAAGATTAATTTTCAATAGCCCGTCATTTGAATAGTTGTCGTGACTGAACCTGCCACTACTACCGCCAACTGCAAAACCTCGTTGAAATAATTAAAATTCTATACAAAAATTATTAAAATTTTGCAGTCAGTTCGCCCTGAAGCAACTTCTACAGCAACAATTATGAAACTGGTGGAAAAAGTTGAGCTTAAGTTAATGTTGTGAAGAATAGAAATCAAAACAATTCACAATATTGCTGTTGTAATCCATAGCCCTAAGAAAAACTCCGGTTCTGTTCATTCTCGTCAATCTATGGAATTTGAATAACATAAACGAGATTACAATGAATTTTACATGGAAACTTAGGTCTTTGACACAAGAACTCACGCCTACTGACCATTAATAACTTCCCGTATTTGCTTATTAGGCCCTTGAAATGTTTCCAACAGATCCAGAATTTAATTCAAAAATTATTGCGAGTGCTGAGGCCCATTGCCACCTGGGAGGCTACGTTTACAAGCAGAATTTTTCCATTAAGGCTCGAAAAACCCAAGAGTTATTCATAAATCATAAATAAAATTCCGGGAGAAATTTCTTCCATTTCCAATTAGATTTTTTTGTTTGCCCTATTACTTGCTATTGTTTGAAATTGTTACCCGGAAAGATTCTTCACGGAAATTGTATCCATGATTGCCCTCATTGTTAAAAATCCTGTCCATCCTTAACGTGTGAATGTTTGTTGCGATTCTTCATTTGACAGGGTTCTTGGACCTTACTATTTCGAAAATGAGGATACAGCAATTTTTCAGTGAAGAAATTGGGCTATCCTAGAATGATTAATGATTTTTTTATAGCCGAAATTAAGATATTGAAGGGCGTCCACGTTTATTTGCAAGAAGACGTCACTACGTGCCACACAAGTAACGGCACTATCGCTCTTTTGCGTGAATAGTTTGCTGGTCGTATGCTTCTCAAAGAGAGTATTACACATGGTCATGGAGTTTTTGTGATTTAACATTTTTAAATTTTTATTTTGGTCTACGTAGAGTATAAGCTCTAATCGAATCGTCCACAATCAATTCAAGACTCAAATTTGGAATTCGTGAAGTTATCTAGAATACAAACAGCTGCAAATGTGTCAATTGGTGATGAAAAACTTAATGAGATAAAAGGGTCATGCAACGGGCGGCTACTTGACTGTTATTGTTTTCCATTATTAAACGCATAACTTTCTCTTTAGGAAATAAAAAAACTTCCGATGATTTCGTTAAAAATAACTGTTTTTTAATTATCAAAATGCAACATCTAATTGGAAGACCAATAATTCTTCACTTCCTTGCAAAATATTAAACTAGGTTTCAGAAAACACAAATAGAAAAGAGAATTTGCTTCAGTTTTTTTTAAAAATGAAGTTTAGATTTGAATTATGTAAGAAAGGTGCAGAAAATAAAATTTGAAACAGTCTTATTTCGAAGATTGTATGAAAATTTTAGCATTAAAAAACAATAAAATTTATTCACTTAAAAAAAAACACTTTATTGGGTTTAAAAGTTTCAGCAGTGAGCTCAAGTCTGGAACTTATAAAAAAGCCTAGACAAAGATATTCACTGGTTGAATCACAAATGACAATTGAATTCTTCATGCAAATGTCTCTGCTTTTATAGCAATTTCTAGTGTTTACATTTTAGTAGTTAGTTGTATAAAAGAGTAGTAAAATAGGTATGTAATTATACAGAGTCGTACTTGAGACAAACGTTAAATTCAAAAATAAGAACAGAGTTCTATTCAATCATACGTTAAGTTTAAAAATATATTTAAAATAAGTAATTCAATAATGCAAGATGCTACAAATTTAACTTTTAACTTTATCTCTGATTTGTTGATAGTAAAATTATTACCAGATTAGTGATTTGTAGCAAAATAAGAAACAGAACTTTTGAGTGGAACATTGAGAGGACTTAAAGGACTGCCTTAACTTTTCAGTTTACTAAAATCAATGAGACATGCAGTCCAAACTACAGAACATTGAAACGAAAACTATAAGCTTTGGTACAAAACAATAAACAAAATCACTGATAATTGACACAACAAACGCACAGCATTTCATGTTGAAATCAGTAGAGAGAAGACGTCGAATTATGCTGCTACCTGGATAGAACCATAAAAACAACTCGAGATTCTAAGGAAGATGTTGCAAACCGTAAGAACAAGGCTAAGGGAACATACGGGCGGCTAAGCAATATGTGGAAATCCAAACATCTATTCCAAATTTCAGTTTTTAGCAGCAGCCTGAAATCAGTTGCGCTGAATGGCTGCTAGTCATAGAATGCAGGTTGTTGCGATCGCAGCCAACAACAGGTATTACATTCCGACCAAATGCTACCAGCAATGAATGTCTATGGCGCGAAACAGGATAGACTATAATGGAGCTTGGAGGTTAAAAGAGGAAATGACGATGGATCGGCTACACACTACGAAAAACTCAAACCGACATTGCCCGCACAACATTGGATTGGAGTCTTTAAAGTAGCCGAAGGAAGAGCCGATCAAGTCAAACCTGGCCAATTTGTTATGGAAACAGCTCAGATAAACAAAACGTGGAATGAGCTGAAGTTTGCAGAAAAAGTTAAACGACAAGGGAAGTCAATCCTTGAGGCCCTATGCTCTTTATAGGAACTAAAGGATTTGTTATATAGTATATACATATATACACATAGCTCAATGAAGAATTAAAAAAATTTCGAGCATTTGCTTTCTCAAAACCGTTGGTTTCCTCGAAGTGTATTAAGTAGTTTAAATGGTGCGGGTATTTTTACACTTCACAGTGCGCAATGGAATTTTCATGGATAAAAGGGAAGATATTAAAGGCTATTCGAAGAACATTTATATTAACATATTTTGTGTTAATAACTAAAAAGCGTAAAAAAGGACTTAAGCGGTTGTTGATAAGAACCGGTCTTTTTTTTTGGGCTCGCGTAAAGAACACTCAAATTAAAACAATTTGTCATCAACAGCTCCAAAGCGTCAAGAGTGGACTAGTGAATTTCTTTATAAACACTGTAAAATTTGCAATCAACTTGAACATTTTGTTCAAAAAAAAAAAAAAAAAAAAAAATGGAATTAAAAACTTATTAACTAAAAATGAATAAATATGACTTATGCGAATATTCATAAAAACAGATATAAACTAAAATTTTAGAGCCATTAAAAGAACACTTGAATTAAAGCACTTTAGCACAACATAACCTAAAAAGGAAATAATAGACTTGCGGTGTTGCTCATGAGAACGAGAAAATGTTCTTCGAAGGCAGTTCTGAAATGAAATCGCCAAACTCGCCAAATTCGCCATGAACAGAAACGTCGAGATGAAGAATTTTGGCATCAACCACCCTTATTCCAGTTGTCGACATCAACGTCACTTTAGCACAATGGCAAAAAATTGGGGCTTGTTTACTCACTCTCGAGAACAAGTTTTTCTTATAGATTATCTATTCGCATTTCCGTTCCCAGAGGTCTAGGTTAGGAGTCAGTTGTCGACAAAGGGTACACAAGCCCCAATTTTTTGGTATTGTGTTAAACTGACGTCGATATCGACAACTGGAATAAGGGTAAATATCAAAAACAAAAAATTAAAAGGCTTTGGCCAGTTTCTCATGAAATTCATAAAATTTACGACTCTCTAAAAAAATTACATTTTGACACAAATAACTCAAAATCAACAATAGACTTGCACGGCAAAAAAAAATTCGAGCTATGCAAAGAAGAATCACGTCAAAACATTTTAATTCAAAACAATCATAAATAGGTTCAAACGGCTATACAACAATACGAGGTATAAAGTGGCTTTGACATTTAAGGACATTTTTTTAATTAAATTTTTTTAACAAACTTTTTATTGATGCATCTTTTCCAAGAGCCTTCAGAGAGATCTCTAATGTGGCAGCTCTGGCTGTGTAAATAAAACTTTACGCAACACTATTTTCTTTTATATGTTTCTCTCTAAATAAAACTATGCATGCACTTTTACTACTTACACACAGACGTGCACAGAAGAATTGTAAGAAATATTCATCTTAGCGACAAATTGTCTTGGAGATAATACTGCTTTAAGACGCACGACTACATAGACTTGCAATATATGTATATATATGAAGAAAATTGCTTCTAACTATTTACAACAAGCGTACATAATTTTCTAACAACACAACTTTGCTAAGTTGTAAAAAGAAGGATGTAAAAGCAACAATGAGCTTAAAGAAAGAAGAAAAAAAAGACATAAGTAAAGTAACAACAGTTTGCCAAATGCTTACAGAGAAAAAGCAATATAATAACACTAAGATTTTTTTTTGTGATATACAACGATATATAGTGGAAAAAGACAGTGGTAAAATTTACTAGATTGACAACAGAATAAAATTAAATGAAACTAGTAGTATTAAATTTATAATGAAGTAGAGAAGTAGGTACATCCGCAAAAGGTAGTCCCGACTACTTTCCTAAAACAAAAAACTGTTATCGTAAGAACTTCATATCGTCGCTGTTTTAACTAACTGACCTAACTAGCATTTTAATGTTGCAACTTTTATGGTTGTTTTATACATTCATTCTTATGGCTGCGTCAGAAATCTTTTTACTTATATAGGCACAAAAGTAATGCTTACAGTCATGAAAATTGTAGACAATGTGTATTATGATTTATAAAATATAGTGGAGGACTTAACTCATTTTTTCAAATATATGTCAGTTAGGTCAGTTAGTTAAAACATCGACGATATGTGTGCTTATTTTCGCTTATTTCGGTTAGTAGAAGTTTATAAATATATAAACTACTTAATCGTGGTCGGCGTATTTCAAATACGACTACGACTGTTTGGTAATAGATTAAAGAAAAACTGTTGAAGTCTTCTATAATCTATTACCAAACAGTCGTAGTCGTATTTGAAATACACCAACCACGATAAGGCAGAAAAATATATCTATAATATTATTAATTAATTAAAATTATTTATAATTTAAATCTGAGTGGTCATGCATCTTTACACTTTTGTTAATCTGAGAGC
The DNA here is from genome assembly GCA_949987645.1 of Tachina grossa. Taxonomy (NCBI): domain Eukaryota; kingdom Metazoa; phylum Arthropoda; class Insecta; order Diptera; family Tachinidae; genus Tachina; species Tachina grossa. Next base: position 153,460,957 of record OX465276.1, read on the forward strand.
AATCGGCAGCTACACCCTCACAAGCTAAGAAGAAAATTTGTATATCCTTTTTCGAAGTCGGTTGAAAATAAGCGAAAAAAGAAATTTTTTTTAATTCGGTTAAAAAAAGAGGAAAACCAGGACAAGGACAATTTCTATCACAAGCAGTGCTGCATGTGACTGAACGCACGGACATGAACAAAGCTACACAGAAAAAACTAAATTTCATTTTCAGTAACCAAATTCGTTGAATCAGTAAATATTTTATTTGAATGCGGTCCTACAAATAATTTTGTAAATTCTGATAAAAATTTTGTAAAAATTTAAATTAATCAAAGTTCGGCTGAGAGAAAATGTTATTTCAGTGTGTTCTTGTTTATCTTGCTTGTTGATAGGAACAACGTGCTGTTGTGCGGTTGTTGTTGTTTAGTTGTTGTTTATTTTGATTGATCGTGTTGTATACATGTAAATGTCGAAAAGTAGCCGACAAACGTCGTGTCATGTTTCTTCTCTATACAGTGTTTTGGTACAAATTAATTTAGTGGAACAGTACAGAATATTTACTGAAACTAAGTTTGATTTCAAACAAATATTTGTTTAAAAATTTTTTGGGAATAATTTTTTCTGTGTACCTTTAAAACTAAGGCAAGCTTCAGAATATATGGTACACGTAATGGACGTTGATAGAAATTTCTAATTCCTTCCTCTATCCATAAAGCACTGGAAAAGGGTCTATATAGTAAGTGATTATCGCTATTAGATCTATATATAACGATCTGCGACTTCGGGCCTCCGAGTTTTCTCAAGTGATCTGGACGAACAGCTAGCGTACCGTCTCCCTGATTGGACAAGCGTATTTCAGGCTGAAATACTGGCCATAAGACAGACATGTAGAATGACGTGCCAAAGAAATTTTCGGGGAAAATCAGCATTTTTGTCGATAGCCAATCAGCACCTCTTGCCCTTAGATTATTTAAAACCTCCTTATCTTTAGTTTATCAATGTAAGAATATTCCATTAAGGGAAATTTGCTATCGTGAATTTCATGCGAACGTTTGTTCCCGCTATCAATGCATATTCAATGCAAAGAACGAGAAGACTGGTAAATTTTAAAAATTAATTGAAAATCTGGCAGATTTGAGTAAAATAGTAACAAATACAAAAGGTTGAAATGTTTGTAAATTTTTAAGTAGAAAAAAATTCTTTAGTATATCATTGCCATAAAATTTACTGCATGTAAACCAAAGAGGTTCATATTCAATGAAAAACAAAGGTGTTGCAGAGAATAATTATTATTAATCGTGGGCATTATTTACTGATCTTGCCCTAAAAATAATTATTTCTAACTTTTAATATATAATTGGAAGTATAATATTGAAATTGCGCGATGTATTTATTCAAATCGCCTGCAAAATAAAGTGAACAAAAGCAAGAGAAAAGGGGAAAAAATCCATGTGAAAAATATTATTCACGATAAGGGAAATCAAGAAAGGGAACACATTTCTTCCACGATAATTGCACAGATCAGATGCTCCTAGTAAGTAAAAATAGGTAGAGCATCACGCAGTTTGTGATGGTATTCACGGGCCACTAGGTAATCAGCAAACATACTGGTAGGCTATGTCTTCTCTATAAAAACATTATGTCGCTTGACAATTGCGAATAGGAAAAAAGACAGTTTCTCACCTGCTCTCCGACTGCCCGTCATTGCACACTACCCGATATAAATTTTTAGGAAAACATATACTATGCGACCTAACGAAAGTATTATAAACTGGCAATGGTGACGTCACCCTCATACTTAAATAAAAGCGGCAAGCGTTGCGTTAGCAGCAGGGTACGCATTTTCAGTACATTTAAATTTAAAAATATTATTTGATTGTACTGAAAATACGCACCTGCTGCTAACGCAACGCTTTCCGCTCTTATTTAGGTATGAGGGTCATACGGTACCTCAAAGCAACATGGTAGATCTAATTCGACTGATCACTAGATCTAGCATTGGAACCAGTGCTTTCTCATAGCACGAAAAGAGTGGTATGTATTAAAACAGTATCTCATCAGTAGAATCGTGACGCGATACTGTTTTGATACAGTTACTTGCAGATAACAAACACCCACGTAAACAAATCAATCAACTACACTTTTTCTATATTGCAGAGAAATCGAATCAACACTAAAATATACATTTTTCAAATACAAAATTTGCGAACTTATTTCATAAAAGAAGAATAAAATCATCCAAGTGTTAATCCTCGCAGTGGAGGCACACTCATTCAAGATACTTATAAAATGTTCTATGAGCGCTCAGCAGGCAGCCTTCGTGAGGCAGACATTTCGTTAAGGAGGATATTTTCTTTTAAAAGAGCCAAGGAAGCAAACTTTAGATATTGATATATAAACCTACAAGAATAATTATATAGAGATCAAGGCAGAACTGCGAGGAGACGAATAAATGTCACCTTTTTTAGAGATAAATTTTCTTGTGAAGGGTATCCTCTGACCGGCATCAGTTCTTGCCCCAACTGAGCTTTGTAGAGATGCAGATTTAGTTCTTTGTGTAAAATGCGGTGTAATGACTATCTATGCTCATTTAAAGTACCATCTCGCTTCATAATTGAAAGGTGAGGATGACGACGAACATACCATTCATATCATACCATTAACACTTTCCATGTTTTCTACCAATCTTGATGATCTTGTGACTGTCGCTTCAAACTATTTGACCAATTTTGTAACGATATTTATACTTTGCGCATTATTTAAATGCTGATAGCCTTTAACACTGTAGAATCGCGTTGAAGATTCTGTAGTCACCCAAAAAGACGGTCGCAATCTCAAGAGCCACTCTACTGATTTGGGAACTAAGGAATCGCCGAGATTGGTTCCGTTAATAAAGTAAGCTAAGCATATATAAACCTTATTCGGAGATTACCTGTGCATACATATTCGTTTTATATCTTAACTAACTAAAGAAGTTAATTTTTATCACAAATGAGAACTTTCTTCTTTTTACAGATTGGTAAAAAAAAAATTTAAAAAAGCAATGTGAGTCCGATCACAGAGGAGATGTGTAAACATCTAGTAATGAAATTTTTTTTTAAGTTGGAAGTAATTATGCTTTTAGTATCTTTTTTTAAATTAATTAATTAAAAGTATCAAAACTTTCAATATTGTAAATACATATGAATTTGTTGGTTTTTGTTTGTTTTATTAAACTTATTTGGTTGGTAAATGGGCACACTGCAGTATATGAACGGGTGTTTTTTTAGAGGTATAGAACTTTGAATTGAAATAAAACACAAGAAAATCGTTTTAATGTCCATCAATTTGGCTTTATTGGAAGGATAATTTTATGCCATTAATGTTTAAATATGATTTCGGGCATGTGGCCGCCGCGGCTGGCTCGAATAAAGCCAATTCTACAGGTCCAATTTTCAACCACTTTTTCGAGCATATGGGGCCGTATGTTGGCAATAACGCCACGAATGTTGGCTTCCAAGTCCCCTAACGTTTCTGGTTTGTTGGCGTAAACGAGCGACTTCACATATCCCCAAAGAAAATAATCCAATGGTGTCAAATCACACGATCTTGGTGGCCAATTGACAGGTCCATTCCGCGAAATTATGCGCTCATCGAATGTTTCCTTCAATAAATCGATTGTGACGTGCGCTGTGTGGCATGTAGCGCCGTCTTGTTGGAACCACAACTCATCCACATTCATGCCATCCAATTCGGGAACAAAATAGTCGGTTATCATGGCTCTATACCGGTCTCCATTAACGGTAACTGACTCTCCAGCATTATTTCGGAAGAAGTATGGCCCAATGACTCCACCAGCCCATAGAGCACACCAAACAGTCAGTTTTTGTGGATGTAATGGCGTCTCAAGGGTCTCATGTGGATTCTCTTCACTCCAAATGCGGCAATTTTGCTTGTTGACGTAGCCATTCAACCAAAAATGAGCCTCATCACTGAACAAAATTTTGCGATGAAAATCAGCATCGAGATCAATCTCATTTTCGGCCCATACACCAAAATCACGACGCATTGCATGGTCTCGCGGCTTTAATTCTTGCACAAACTGGATCTTGTAAGGTCGCAAGCCAAGATCTTTGCGCAAAATCTTCCATAAAGTTGATGGACAAAGCTCCAATTGTTGTGCACGGTGGCGAATCGATTCATTCGGGTCCTCTTCAACACTTTGCTCTACAGCGGCAATTGTTTCTTCGGTGCGCACTGTTCGACGTCTCTGCGGATGCGTATTATCACATAGAGTAAACGTAGTGCGAAAACGATCCATGGTTAACCGAATTAATTGCTCTGATGGACGATTATGTCGACCATAAAATGGACGGAGCTTGCGGTAAACTTCGCGAACTGAACCATTATTTTCGAAATAAATTTGCACGATTTGCAAGCGTTGTTCTTTTGTCAACCTGTTCATGATGAAATGGCAAACCAAACTAAATATTAATCACTTGACAGCTGACAAAATGGCCGCCAGTTAAAAAAGTGATGCCAACTTAAAGTTCTATACCTCAATAAAAAACACCCATTATATGTACTGCATTCAAAATTGCAGTAAGCAGCAAATTTACTGATTACTAAAAAAATTCAGTAATTTTTACTGCTAATGAAATTTAATTTGCATTACCAATAAAATCGTAGGGCCGTAATCATAACAAATTTGTAGCAAGTGGCAAAGTTTTTTCATTCAAATTTTGAAACTTTTGTATGAAAAACATTTAGCCACTTGGTAGAATTTCATTATGAATACGGGCATTACTGATTACTGAAAATTCAATGCACCTCATCATATAACAAATCATTTAGGCAATTTATAAAAATTGTAGAAAACAATTTTAGTAATCAGTAAAAATTTACTTGTTAAACATTTTTTATTGTTTTTACTGAAACTTTAGTGGTACTGCACTGCTCATCTATGGTTAATGCCTTTACTTTTACTTTTTAATTTTTAGTTCCTGTTGTTCATCGTTTAGTTGTTGCTGTTCTTGTTGTTGTGTACGCATTGCAATTAAAATAAATTCAGTAAAGTGCGACTTTGACTCGCGCACATTCGGTTTTGATCATTTTTTTTTTTTGATTTAGCTTTCTTCCTTTTTTAAGTTTTTTCAGTTTAAACGATTTTTTTTTTCAGTTTTATCGCTTTTTTCTCGTTTTGGCGTTTTTTTTCTTCTCTTTTTGGGTTTTTTTTTAATTTTCGCAATTTTTTTATTTTTGGGGTTTTTTCATTTTGGCGATTTTTTTCTGTTTGTGGGTTTTGTTATTTAGGCGATTTTTTCATTTTGGCGATTTTTTTGTTTAAGGATTTTTTTCATTTTGGCGATTTTTCCGGTTTTTCGCGATTTATTTTAGTCCTAGATATTTTTTTTAATTTGGTGCTTTTTTTCGTTTTGGCGATTTTTTTTTTGTTTTTGGCGATTTTTTTATATTTGGCGATTTTATATTTTTTTGCTTTTTTAGTTTTACCGTTTTTGAAAATTTCAAGAGTTTTGCTCTTACGGTTTCCAAGATACAGCAAGTTGTCAAAATTACAAAGTCAAAATTGCATTAACTGATGGAACACCCACTGATTTAAATTTTTTAAATTTAGTGTTAATTGTTGTAGTCTGTATAAAAATACACTAACTTTTAAAATTTCAAGTGTATATATGTACATACAATTGTATGTATATTACATCAGATTTTAACATTTTTCGTTGCTCGTTTTGGAACACCCTTTAGTTTTTAACTCTCATGTATTTGTTGTTGTAGTGGCCAAATGTCTACACATTGTGTCCAAATTTCAAGCCCGTAGCTCTTACGGTTCATTTTCACCTTTGGTGTACGGAAATATACAGAAAAATAACCGGCGGCGACGCACCGTCGGCTTCGAGCCGGTCGACTTGTTTCTCTGCTTGGTATTGCTTCTTTCAAACACTAATACACTCATACATAGCTCACACCGATTTGATAATGCAAAGCAAAAGCAAAAAGCAAAGAAATCTCAGCAAAGAAATCTCAGCAAAGAATCAAAGCCAAAAAAATTTTACCCCCTAGCGTATAGATGTTTACACATCAAAAACAACACACATACAAATCTAAAATGCATCCAACATGGAACAAAAAATCTTCAAAACAAAAGAAGTTTTAAATAAACAAAGTAAGGAAAAAACTAACGCTGAAATTAAGAAATTATTCAATAAGGAAGTTGTATGTTTTTATATCCTTTTATGAGTTCATATGCATGAACTTTTCCTTCCACAAGAAATCTTTATAAATCACCCGTATTCCAGTTGGAGACATCGACGCCATTTTAACACAATACCACAAAATCGGGGGGCTTCTTTACTCACTCCCGAGAATAATTTTGTGTAACTGACAAATTATTTCCGTTACTTAAGGTTTAGAAAATATCATAAACCTGCCAACAGGAGTCAGTAGTTTTTGACAACGGTTACACAAGCTCCATTTTTTTGTATTCATATTAAAGTATAGAAGTCACTTTTTTATCGCCAACTGGAATAGGGATGAATGTTTCATTTCTTTTAGCCACTGTGCAGCAACTTCTTTGCGCTGTTTTTTCTTTTAATGTTGGAAAAAGGAATTACAACTAAAACTATTGTTTGTTTTTTCGTTACTTATTTTCTTTTCCTTTCCACTTTAGTTGTTGTCTTTATTAACATTTATTGTTGTTGTTTCTGTTATAGTGGTATTTGCTATTGTAATAGTGAATTGTGTTATCATTCATACAATTCATTGTCATCAGTTGTTTTGTAAATAAAAAAAAGAAGAAACTAAAAGTTTAAATGTTTGCGTCGCAACAGCATGTTTATATGTATGTAAGTCTCTTTAAAATGTTTAGTCTTTTTTTTTCTATGGGGAAAAAAGCAACTACTATTGTTTATCCATCGTATTTTATTTTTATTGTTTCTTTTAAATTCTCTTTTATTTTTCTTTTGTCTATTTATCTTTACTGTTAAATATGTTACAAAACTAAAACATATATTTTTTTCTCTTCTTAAAATTAGCAGTTTAGTTTTCTTCGTACACTGCTGCATATGCCACACATTTGTATTTGATTTTTAGTTCATGCCCTGCAATTTTGTGGTAGGTGGTAAAAAGTTTCATTAAGAGGTCAGTAAATCAAATTCTAACACTCGAACTAACTGAAAAAATTTTAAAAATATTTCTATTTAAACCAGACATTAAAAAACCTTATTCTTATTAATTTTTAATTTTATATACAATTTATATATAAAACTTTTAAGTCGTATTATACATAGCGATTCCTGTTTGCAATATTTTGAAACATTTTAAAATTTTGTACGATTTTGAATGCAGTAATTTGCTTTCAGTTTTCCAAACCAAAAAATAATATTCACTCAGAAATTTACAAATGAGAAAATATTAACCTAACCAAATTTTCTGTATCATCTATAGTTTGCATCATCCTATAATCCAAAGAGCACATGCCTCTCAAAAATCGGATAGAAATATTTCTTTTTATGTACAACAGGCACCTCCAAAATACCTCACATACTCTTACTATTTTCAATTTTATGTACACATTTTCTTTCGTTTCGAATTACAGAGTAGACTCCAAGTCTATTATCACGAGCAGTCTTTATACGGTTGTCCTGAAGCTACTTGCTTTATAAAGAGTCGCAGAGGCCTAGAGATTTTCTTTATAAAAGAATTTGACTTCTTACAGTTTAAGTGAGGCAGCTTTTGTAAGGTAAGTGACTATGAGAAGCAATATTCATCTTCTTGCCTTTTAAATATAAATATATCTTCTTTCACCAGCTGGCTTTTATATCTCTATCCTTTTTTGAAAGAAGGTAACAGCTAGTAATAGTAGAAAGCATTCATTGCCTGGGTATTACTTCTCTTTAAGAAAATATCAGCTTTGAAAATGTCACCAGATTGAGATTTTTCACTTCACTTGCAAAGTGACATTTATATATATTTTTTACCGTGAGCTGCAGGGCACATCAAGTTCTCTCTTAGCAGCGCAACTTGCATAAAATATACAGTGTTTTTTTTTACTTCACATATTTTATGACATATATAGATATTAAGATACTCGTAGTCTATGTCGCAATAAATTTGTCTATTATTTTAATAGTAGTGATTGTCAAGAATATATGCTGATAAAAATTATTTAAATTAGCTTAAACTAGTAGCTGAAAATAAGAAGTGTCATCAAGTTCGCAACCAATAAAGGTTTATACATAGCATAAACTGGTACTAGACCCCTGAACAGAGGGAAATTAAAATTTTTTGAGAAAAAAAAATATGCAACGCAATAAAATTTATATTTTCGCAAAAGTTTCAATACATCGGCAGAGTAGTATAAGCATTTATAGAAAGAACTATACCCACTGCGTATGCTTAATATTTTAGTTTTCATGAAAATTACAATAAGTATACGTATGTGCTACTTCTAAATATTTTTTTATAAAGTTTGGTTGATTTTTAACCGAGTTCAAAATAAAGGAGGAGGATAACAAATCGTCTCTATTTTTTTGCGGTACATATTAGACCGATTGTAAAAACTCTTTTTTTTGACTGAGAGGGTATAACTTCCCATTGGTACTATTATAAAAAGTGGGCGGCGACACGCCCACAATTTTTTAAATTTAATTTTATAATAAGCTACTTATTTGATTGCTGTGAAACCTATAAGCACCTTTCGTTCTTGTGATTACACAATTTGAAAGTTGAAAAAATGGGCGGGATTACGCCCATTAAAATTAATTACAATATTTCCCGCGGTGCTACTTAACTGAATTTTACGAAACTTGCCACACACCTTCAGCTCTAAAACAGACACAATGCTCCACTTGAAAAAATCGGTTCTACTTTACCGATTTTTACAAGACTTAACACGAACCCTGAGCTCTGAAAAACACACAATTTTGCATTTAAAAAATGGGCGGACGAACGCCTATTAAATTTTAATTTTATATTTCAACTACTTCTTATTATCTTCTTCTATCAGATCTTTGCATTGAAGTTAGTTTTTTTTTTTTTTGACAGAAAGAACTATTTTATTTATTATTTTTTAATGATTTATGTCCTTTTTATTCTTTCTATGTTTTTTATTACTTTTGAGTGTTATTTTGCCATTTACTAATTAGAGTAATTTTTTTGTTAAATTTTTATTAATTAAAAAATTTTTATGCTCTATTCTGTTAATTAGAGTCTGTAGGGATTCGCAATGAACCTTAAGGTCTTTAATACGGCTCGAAGGACCATGTACATGTGGCGTGATAAATATTCCTTTACATGCATACATACATAAGCGAATAGAGGTAGGATTAATAAGGCCGATATGTAAAGGATTTTAATTGTAATTACTCGTGGGATGGAGCAATTACACTTGTGGGGGTTTGAATAAGGAATGGATTATTTTCTTTTTTGCACTATTTGGATTGCAATTAAATGCTCACCGTTTTAAGAGTCACTTGAGATTTCTTCTTTATAGATGATAATTCACTTTTATTTAATTTTTCTTATGTTGAAGTTTACAATTTTAGTTATATGTAAGTAGATCGACGAGATGTGTATTATTATTAGTATTTAGTTAGCACAAATAAAAAAAGTGCTACTCCAGAGATGGAGTTTCTAGCGATACAAACATCGAACTAGTCACATTGAATAGTCCTACAAATTTAAATTAGCGTTACTCTTTGACAAAATAATCTATCTTGTGCCATGTGACGGATTTGTGGACAGGAGTGTCCTCGTTGCTTAAGTTCTGCAATTTCGCATCCGTAAAGAAGAACTGATTTTACGCTGGCGTTGAAGATGTTGACTTTGTGTCTCCTTAGAAATTTGAGAAGAGTTCCATACTTTAGCTAGGGTGACATATGCGCTTCGAGCGCGGTTAATTCTGTTTGTTACATCTGCATCTGCACCACCATCTTTACTTATAACGCTTCCAAGATAAGTAAATTTATCAACATTTTCTAGCTCTTTGCCATTTAGATGTAATGGGTTTGAATATGGGGTGGCGATTCTAAGCAACTTTGGTTTTGTTGATGTTGATTTTAAGCCCGACCTTCATGTCATACTCTTGTAGCTTCTCTAACTTTTTCTGGATGCCCTCCAAAGTATGGGACATTATGACATATGTCACGAGATGTGTACAGTTCATTAAAATAATGGCAAGTGAGTTAAGTGATAAGAATTAAATTACAATAACCGCTAAGTTGGAACTGCATATTTCGAATTCTAGTACTAAATTTCAGTGATGTTAACATAGTATAAATATGTATAAATTTTAATTATATACGATATGTATAACATAAACAAGCGTTTTAAAAGTATTTTGTTTAATCAGGATACATAGGGTATTTATTTATATGATATAAAATTTATCTTAAAAATAAGTCTGAGAGAATACAATCCTTAAAACATATAATAATAAAAAAAATCTCCTTGCTAATTTCTAAGTTAATGAGGTTCAATATTTAACAAGGCTCTTAATTCTAAACACAATTTTAATTAAACTAAATATGAGTCCATTTTAGATTTTATTAACAAGCCTTTTTGAACTTCAATATTGGTTTAATCTCATAAACTTAAAAGTTTCGTTTGTTAGCTAATTAAATTGCTTTTTATGCACTTTACTTTTTTAAGAATAAAAATCAAATGGCAATTAAACACCAGAACATACTTGGCCATAAAAAAAGAGGGAAACATTACGTCTTTTAATGAGGTCATAAAAACTTTTCTCATAAAAAATTGTTTTAATCAGTTAGCAGTAAACAATGGAAATAAAAATAAATAAAAAGTGCAAATAAAAAACGCAAAAAGCCGACAAAGACTTGAAGATTTAAGTTTAAAAAAGAGGAGCACCGAATGTATAAATAAATAGTTGGTGTGTGTACAACACTATAAATACAAAAACCAATTGCTGGTGAAATTAAATAAAATTTAAAAGAACACTACGACAGGCAGCAAAGTTGACTTGAAGGTTGCCAGTAAATTTTGATAGTTGACATTCTATTTGCCTGAGTTGAAGGATTGGATACTGAAGCATTGAGTTATCTCAAAACATTATCTTGTATACGTATAAGTTATATCTTTGCCTTAAAGCTGTGTTTTGGAAAGTGCAAAGCTTTTAATTCGCCAGACTGTCTACACGCGGCACTTACATCAGAAAACGTTGAAAGATAGTTCTAAATGAGCCTAGTAACATGTTGACCTATACTTCAGTGGCCCGTCATAAGTGCAATTAGCAGCGAGATGTTTTTGACATTTTTTTAATTATATGTTCAGAAGAAGAAACCAGGCCACACACCCGGACAGTTTGTTTGCTTGCTCATTACCAAAGAAGTTATTATTCTGCCCAGGAACCCAGATTGGTGTAGTGTCCGATTGACGGCCTAATTTAGATATGAGGAAGTATTTATAAGTATTTATAACTATTTAAAAGTATTTCAACGTAGCCTGCTTTGAGTTATATATAATTTATCCAACGTTTTTCCAATTTTTTACTAAATTCTGAAATAAGGATAGATCGGAGAGCAAATCATACCCCGATTTATGAATTTTTGACATGGAAAATGCACATTTGTGCAGCCTTACGTTATAGTGTTGAGAAAATAAATTATTCTTTTCATTTATCCATTAAATCGACTTTACTGCCTAATAAACCCACTTTGGGCTCCTTTGGCGCCGAATCGCCACGAGAAAACTACAGTTTCAAGCTTTTTGGTCTCAAGTGTGCTATGGTAGATGTACGCTTTGTTCACAGTTACGAAATAGTAAAACAAAACGCATACATACTGCGTTTATATACAGTATATATGTATGTTTAGCTCCTGTAAGGAGCCTAGTAGCTCTATGGTGAGGTATCGGTAGGCAGTTGGTCTAATATGAGTAGCTGTTTGGGCTTCTGCATCCCATCCTGGAACTGGGGCTGCCAGCATAGCAAGCTTTTTAGTAAGCCTCGCATGTCGTTTGTATAGCGAGCCGCGTGTTACAAGATCCGACGACAGCTTCCAGCCAGGCAGATGTGCGATAGCTTTCCGTGAGCACCTGCCATTACGGCCTTATCTCACGGGTGCCAAAGCACCGGGTGTGGGTAAGACGTCAGACCAACGCCCCCATGCACCCTATTAGAATGAACCTATGGCCCACTCCATAAGGCACATAGGTTGCAATCTTTGAATATAGTTATCCCTGTACTATATTCAATTACCTTGCTGAGGTAATTTGAGCTATCCAAACTCTGCTGCTATGTCCGTGCCCATAGCAGCTTCTGTTGAATGGCAACAGCACCTAGAATAGTGCCTGACTGACCGCGTCAGACCAATCACTAGCATTGATTTCACACTGGGAAGCCAAGACTATTCTCCCAGCGATTTTGGTAGCAACCACAGCCACCACGATAATTCTCCGGCTTCCACGCTAAGTTGTTGTGTATACACCCATAGCGAGGTCCCCAAGAGAATTCCTCAACCATTGCCGGCACAGCTCAACCACTCATCCGAGATGAACCCATGCCTGTGTCGCCAAATAACCAGTGCTTACTCCACACATACCAAAATCATCCCTTTAACCCCTTGGGGTATACCCCATTGGGGTAGGACGAACTCGGCATTTTAGCAAAGGAAACTGACGACCGCTACATGCATTCAAAACTTCAAAGCAGCTCGGCTGTCGGGCAACCGGCACCCGTGGCACCAGAAGTAGCCTCTGGTTAGACCTCGAAGTTCCACCACAAGGGCTTCACCTCTATCGTCTTTTGAACTCAGGGGCAGTTCTAGGTGACGCTGCACCTAATTGACATCAACAGGACCTGTCTTCCTTTTGTTATAAATATGTGCACATGCGTTACTCTGTTTATATTCAGAGATTGGGTAGTAACACATAAGTTCTATGGGTAATGTACCAAAGGTACGTCAATGGAAAAAGCCACATCAACCCAGCTGGGGCCCCGGGGTTGCCACACCCGTAGTCCATAACAGACTCCCCTGGGCTGATGGCTATTGGTTATATGAAGCCATCAAACATTCGTCTTGACGTTTAAGTATCGTTCGCGTTAGGAACGCTAGGAGCCGCTAGTCCACATATTTGCCAAGCGGAACGGTAACATTCAGCTGAACTTCTTTTAGTCCTAGCCATAGTGCTGTTGAGCAACGCCAAAAACTACTGAAACGAGTGTCCACGATTGCGTTTGTGGTCGAATACCCAACTAGTCATTCAAACTTGAAAGCACTGAGCCTTGTGAAACGCCTATAGCTTTCCCCAATTTCTCTCATATTCAATTTCCTATCGGCCAAGACCATGCCTTGAATTTTTTTCAATTGTTTCAGATGTAAAAATCTCAACTTGTCGTGTAGAACGTTTGGTATCTCTGAGTGAAAAACATTTTTACCACTTTGACGTTCATGGTGCAGAGTCACCATTGTAGTAATCAAACTTGGCGTTTTAGTTGTGAGGCGGGAAATTAATAAAGCACCATACTCATAGACTCGTCCTTGGAACATATTCTTAGCATGATTGACTAAAACTGAGAAAATTGTAAGCGATCTTAGCGGCGGAGCTACTACCTGGCTATCGATAACAATGCCGATTTTTCCTTGAATGTTAGTTCCTCTCAACACTGTACCAGCTTCCCTAATGGCCAGTTTATCTGGCTCAAATATTAAAAATACTAAAAATTTTAATTTACACATGCCATCTTGTACTACACTACCCAATGTAAGGAATTTTAATTATAATGAGCTTTGCATATCACTCAGCCATCACACAGCAACAGCAGCAGCAACAACATCAGCATCCTCATCATCGCCATCCTCAAACAACGCAATAAAATTTACAAGTAGATTTTTCGTTCATATATTGTTTCGAGAATTTCTTTTCAAGTGTTATATAAATACAGAAAACTATTTGGATGAAACAAAGATGTATGTATGTATAAAGTATGAATAAATGAGTTGAAATATCTTTTGCCAAAATGAAAAAAAAACAACAAGCAAATATTAAAAACTATAAAATTAAAATTTGATTGTTTAATATGACTTTATTCATATCGTTTGACGTTAAAGTTTCATCAGAATGACATGAGCAGTTAATATTTTTTTTTTTTTTTGTTTAACTCCTTCAAAAAGAATAAAATGACAATTATTTTGTTGAAATATATGTGATGTTATAAAGGAAATACTTTTGTGTCATAGAAGAGACAAAGAAATATGTACATATGTATTTGATAAAAAATACAATAAATATGAAAATACTATTCTTTATTAGTAAAATTAAAGTTTAGAGAAAAGTAAATATGCAGCTTTTGAGAAATGAGGAAATTTATTATTATTTTTTGTTAAATAAAGGAATGTCATAACTCTATGATAAATTAAACTAAGCAACACAAGAACCAAAAAGATTATAACGACTGGTTACAGCAGAGGAGCCCAAAAAGATTTAATGGAGCTTTAAAATTTAACATCTGGGCTCCTTTTTGACTTCGTATGCTGATAATGTGCATAACTCTTTTTCATGAAATCTTAAGGGACACATCTTTGTGGAGCATTTCGTTCCTCTCACTAATCTTGTTTGCGTTTTTTAGCTCCTCTCCCAAAAAGTACCCTTGAAATAGGATATAGTGAAGAGAAATGTTTAAAACATACACAGAAAGAAAAAAGCCGTACTAAATTCAAGTTTTTTCTACTTACTTTTAGTACGAATCGTACTTAAAAATTTGAGTACGAAGAGCACTAACATTTACTTAAAACAAACCAAAAACGGGATTACTTTGGAAAACCAATCCTGGAGTTTCTTAAATTGAGTATGAAGTGCTTAAATTATGTAAAAAAATATGAATCAAGTAAAAAGTTCTTAAATTGAGTAAAAAAAACTTATTTAAAGTACGGCTGTGTACTTACTTTATACACATATGAAAAGAAAAATAAAAATACTTTGGAAAAAAAAATTTCAAGTTCATTAGTGTGCTTGTGATTGAAAATCAATATAATGAGAAAATCAATACATTAAAATAAAAATTATTATATAATATTTGTATTTCTAACAGAAAATATTTTATTTAAAAGTGACTAGGCGCAGTTGATTTTTACTACTCGTATGAAAAAGTTTGTTTTTAATAATATAAAAGTGAAAAAAATAAAAATATATATAATAAATAAATAAATAAAATAAAAAGTGAAAGCAAAGGAAAACTACTAAAGGTTCTGAGGGGCTTAGATTGCGGAGCTGTTTCTCAATATTTAAGGCGTAAGTAAAACTATGAGTTTTTTTTATCGATTATGCGTGTTGTATTTAACAAGTGCCGTTGCACACACTGCACTGCGAGAGAGGAAAATGTGATACTTCCCATCTTCATTATCTTCTCTTTCATCTTCCATAATCCCAAAATTTGCTCAACTGAAATTGTCGTCTGTGAACCCAATATATAATTGCTATCGCTTCAGTCTTTGCAAATAATAAAAAAACAAAATACACACTTTGCTAACATTATGAAAATGTCCGTAAAAGATGTATATATAGAAGTATATTTTAATCTGTAGTTTTTTTAAATTTTATAAATATACATACATACATATTAAGTAAAAAAATAGTAGTAGGTAAGAAAACATTTTGCATACGCATGCCTCATAATTTCTCATTGATAATTATTATTTTTTTGCTCAACTCGCTGTAAGACCGGACTCAGAAATATGTTATCGCTCTAGGTGACCAAGAACCCCTAGCTTCTTAATGACATAGTTTCCCTTAGAGCACTGATGGGGTTACACTTTTGGAGCGATAACGATTATAAATATAATCAACTTAGAAACGTGGGCTTTAGTTGAGAGCAAAATATATAATTATTTATTGATTACAAGGAGGCAGTATCTTGCAGGTAAAGTGCCTATTACTATTTAGTAAAAAATCATTCAATTAACTGCTAAGAGGACCTATGAAAATTTAAAATATATATAAATATATAAATTTAGAATCTATAATTTTTTCCTTCCGCAGAACTTTAATTTTGGTCTCATTTAGCATTCTTCCATAATAATTTTCTGCCGAAACATGTAACAGAGCGACGTAAAGGAAGCAATGCTCGTTTTTGGTCTTCGCATGGAGTTTAGTGAAAACTTTTTCAAGTGGAATAGGAATAAACTAATTAAAACAAATAAAATATTAATATGGACAGTAAAAAGTTAATTAAAAAATATACAAGTTTTATTTAAGCTTTAGGTCCTTTTTGTAAATAGTTGATAAAAAAATTTATTATTTTATCGATAGCTTCTACATAACGTTACAGCGAAATATCGATAACATAATAAATATTGTTATCAACTATTTACAAAAAGGACCTAAAGCTTAAATAAAACTTGTATATATTTAACTAAAAGGTCGAATAAATTATTATAACGTTAGTTAAAAAATAAATTAAATCTTTTTATTCAATAAATCAAGTTAGGATTTCTTAAAACAGGTGCATTTTGAGATTAATTCAATCTAATTGTTTCTTAAACGAATCTCGTTTTTGGATTATTTCAATACGGATTCGGGATTAAATCAACACCATTTTTAGATTAATTCAATCTGTGATTTTTCCTTAATCAATCTCGTTTTAGGATTATTTCAAGTACGGATTCGCGATTAAATACACTAGAAAATTCTTGAATCAAGCGCATTTTGAATTTGATTCAATCTCAGGTTTTCTGAAATCAATCCTGTTTTGGGTTTATTTCAAGTACGGATTCAGGATTAGATATGGATAAAATTAAGTATTTAGCACTTGAATTATCCGTACTTGAAACAAGCCTTCTGTACTTGATTTAAGTAAATCCGTACTTACCGTACTTATGACACCGCTTTGGATTGATTTAAGTACGGATGGATTGATTTTTATTTTGAGTGTATATATAAATTCCAATCAAACACCAGAAAAAAACTTCAAATGCATGTAAGGGTTAATACATTTCCTCACACTTGGACTTGAGGTAAACGAGCTGCTCATCAGGTTAAGGTAAAATCTAACGAGGAAAATTTGTATGTAATATTTTAAACCTATGTCTCCCTTTGGGATCTTTTGGTACCTTTCTTAAAAAGAAGTCAAGTAAGAGCCCTTAGATTTGTCCTTTTCATAGATTGTGCCCCATAAACATTTTTTAATTAAATAAGGCCAAACTCACAATGCACTTGAAGGATTTTTTTTCAAAAGGGGAGCATTTTGAAGGCACGTTGACCTTATAGGATGTGTATGAAAAAAAGCGTAAAAGAACTGTCTTACTGGTAGTACAGTTTTGTGCACAGGCAGCTAAGTTTGCTGAAATTGTTTACCAAACAAAACTATAAAAATTTTAACAAATTAAAAATTTTTTTAGAAAATTTTGTTACTAAAAATCTAACGTTTTCAAATCTAACTTTTCACTGTATGGGTCCTTTTGTCCTTCCCCATCAAAAGACAATTAATAATGATCAAGCCACATTAAATACAGGTACATGCATTAGACAAAAACCTATGGCAACTCTGTGCTTCTCATATAGTTTCACAAAGTAATTGTCAAACGAATACTTCATTAAAAACTTGTTAACAAAAAATCAGCGGATGAGCAATATGCCTGATACGTTTACCTGTTTGATATGCCTTGATAAGGATAGAATCGGTCAAAGTATTTTAAAAATCTGTTTTCATAAATTCTATTCCCCTCCAAATTAAACTTTCACCCCAGAATAATTATTAAATTAACTCTTGAGCGCATTTGCTTTATCTCGAAGGTTTTAATCGAATCCTAAGCTAAGGTGTGTTCAAAGACTTGTAATACAATTTTATGCCAAATATTTTTATAAAACATAGAAACCTCGCTGGAAACATTTCGATGAGGTTATTTATTTAAAACTAAATGAGGCAAATGTTATGTCTTGGAACTACAGAATTTTTGCTAGATTGTTAATGCACAACCTTATGTTTATAAACTAAAGGGCACTGCTAGTTTGGTGAACATCCAAAAGGGTTGGGCTTCTCTTATAATTATAAAAGTTTCAGTTGTCTAGATGAGGAGGAAGAGGAAAGGTTATCTCAACATCTATACCTCTGTTATATAAATAAAGAGCGGTCACTTCATTCTTCCGTTGATTTTTACATATTATCCGCTAATCATAAAAGTCCATAAAATCTTTTACAGTAAGATGAGCAAAAAATTAAATGCTAATTAATGCTGTTAATTCTATTTATTTTCTCTCGTATATAAAGCCATAGTAGGATTTCATAGTTTTTGAACCCAAGCGTCAGGATCATATCGGGCCTGTCCAATAACATCGATAACCTTTGACTTGTCGTACCATTACATTTGAAAAAAAAACAATATGTGACAGCGCATACAGAAAGGGACTTAAGAGTAAAAAATCAATTTTCTCTTTTTTTATTGATGTGGACAACATCTGAGCATCGAATGAGACCGATCCCATGCCCCAAGTGTTCCCTCCCAGAGATATGCGCGTTTTATTCAGTGCTGGTACACCAAAGATACACGTATTTAAATCTTTAAAATGGCTCTCCTGAACAAAACAGGTTTTTACCCTTAGGTCCCTTTCTATTTTGCGCGTCACATATCTTAAAAGTTTTGTTTGTTTTAAATGTAAGTGTGCGACAAGTCGACCGAAATCGACAACGTGGGTCAGGCCCTTCTATTCTATCTCACATCCTACGAAAGACTCTAAGCAAGATTTCTTAACTTTATATCCTGGAACATAAAACTTCCTTTTTAGGAGTACATTATGATTATTACTTTTTAAAGTTTCCATTGAAATATATATATAGGTTCCCGTCGTTCCTACAAGGAGCATAGCGCCTCTAAATTATGAGGTTTCATTAATCAATTAGTTTCAGATAAGCAGGTGATTGGCCTACTGTATCCTATTCTGATGATGGGGCTGCCATCTAAGCCAACAGACTGGCTGAGTAAGTAACACATTTATATAGCGAGCCGCTTATTACAAGAACAGACGCCCGCTTGCAGCCGCTCCAACTTGGAGAACAGACGCTGCAATCGCCTCTCACGACTCGCCGATGCTTGAAGGTTATCAAGAACATCGCCCAGGGGCCACCTAGAGGAGGTTCGTGAGTCGACTTGAAGTACAACTAATGAGGATCACTCTGGGTCCACCAAATCGGACCGATCAGAAGTTTTGCCTTATCATTATACCCCCATTGAAATAAAACCAATAAATTTTTGTATTATTTTGTAGAGGTTAAGGATTTTATTTTCTTTATTAATAAAAATCCAAGCTTTAAGATAAACTGCTCAAAATAAGGTCAATTATTATAATACTAAAAGCGTTATTACAAAATTTCACTCATTAATATTTATCCTTACATTTTATGTCCTTTAAGAAAATGAGTATTAAAAAATAAAAATAAAATAGCATAAATAGCAACAACAAAATGAACTCGGTTAACATTTCATACACCATTTATTTTAACACTTTATTAGCTAAGCAGATGTGACCGAGTTTAAAATAAATGCTTAAAATGCATTTGTTTATGAGCATGTGTGTGAAGCGGTTTATAATCAAAAGCAAGGGCCTTTTATGCAAACGTTAGCACAAAAATTTTAATATCAAAATACGAATTTAAAGCCTCATCTTTGCCGGTCTTCGGTTTCTTTTGTATTTCATGTTGATATTATCTACTTTTTAGGCATGATGTTTGGGATGAAGAAAACACTTGAAATCATTCATTCTGAGTACAATGCCCTGCAGAGGGCTGTCAGGAATGCGTAATGACAAAATAAACTGCAAACTGAGAATCGGCAGGAGACTCAATGTCACAAAGTAAGAGGAAAAAAGTGCCATTGTGAATTCCTGATGTTTATGTTGGTATGCATATAGATCCAAACTAAAAGATGAAGCAGATGCTCGAGTGTGTAGTCTTAACCTGAAAATCTTTGTACGCATATCAAAATGAGACCATTTGCCTAATGGAGGATTACAGACAATCGCCAAGTGCGTTCACATTATTTTAAGTAGAGGTGTTGAATACACACACATAGATATCTTTTCCGATAGTCAGGCTGCTCTTAAGTCTCTCCTTTTAAAGGATTTCCATTGCAAACTTTAATTTTACTGGATACCTGGCCACAGCAGTAAGTAATTCAAGGCAGGCCAAAACATTAGAGGAGCTATTTTTATATAGTGATATCTTTTTTCTAAAGAGAAGTAACACTCAGGCAATAAATTGCTACTACTATTACTAGGTGTTGCCTTCTTAGGGGAAAGTGAAAGGTGGTAGGTGATCAAGTTAGGTGGTGAAGGAGGAAAGCTTAATTTTTTACAACTCTGCTTTTTGCACGTCATTTTTATTTTTTAAGGCAGCGTTGAGGCGCCTCTGTTGTCAATGAGGCGTATTAAGCTTCGAAAATGTGTTTTGTAGCCATTTTATTGCTTATTTTACTTCGCCAATAATTCTACTACACAATACCGACAGAGGAGGGCACTCTGAAGTTACATTAAGATAAGCCTTCCTTCAACAAAAGATACAAAAGGACATTATTTAATGTATGTTGGAGACCGGGCTCGAACCCAGTAACTTTAAGTTTGTAGTCAACACGCTAACTACTTCAGCCAACATCATCCTCCTGAACTTCAGCAGGAATTCTTTACGGCTTGTTACTGGTTTTATCTTTAGACCCTCTGTCAAAAAGTAAACAAGTTAATTAGCTTATGCTTAGAAGGTGATGAGGTGTATTTTTGATTTTGAGTTTCTGTGTTAGGATGATATAAGGCGAGTTTCGCCAACTTAAGTGCTGGCTTTCAAACTTAAAGCACATACAGCTTGATTTAATTTACAGATCTATTTAAAAAAAATGTATACAAGGTATCGCAGTGCCGGTCATTAGATAAGACATTTTCCCCTTTTCTAGTCATTTTGTTGCAGCGTTATTTTTGCGCAGTTCGGTATCACTTCTATCTACCCTGACCGTATTATTATATTATTAATACGGCACAAATCTTACAGAAAAGAACAAAAACGTAAGACAAGCTTACCACTTTGTAAAAATTAAATTTATTTTAATCTAAGCGAAATCTTTTTGACAGCCCAGACACGAATTAAATTTTTTTTTATTCCAAGTCAGTATCTGTTATTCGCCTTCAGCACATTTTCAGTTTTATTGGGCGAAATAGTTAACTTTACCCGAATGTCCAAGTCAACATCGTGTCTGCTATTCTCACAAAAGGCTAATGCATCCATATAACAAATATATATTTTACGCAGGTAGTAAAATATATCTTATTAAAAAATAGTTTTAAGATGAAATAGTAGCCACCTCCTAACATCTTCTCTACTTTAGTGTATTATATGCTCTCTCTCCACCACTCACTAAGGTATTGTATGGCCTCACCAGGTCAAATAAGTTTTAAATAATAACATTAATCCACCAGGGTCTTTCAAATTCAAATAGAATATTTCTAGGTCATTGGTGATAGCATCTATACTATAATTAAATGAATTCTTGTTCCTGAAACCCGCTCATTGTTACGCACAACACGTACTTCGTTCAGAGTATATCCTTTTGTAGTTTGGCCAATTAATCACACTAAGCATTGCAGAGAGAATTACTTAACATTACTGTTGTTATGTGGAACAAACTACCTGCGGAGGTCTTTCCAGTAACTTTCAACGTGAAAAAGATTAAATCGAAGCTCCACAGATACTACTTACTCTATCCTCCTCTCCGCAACCTATTTTCCTACTTCTACCACAATCAATTGCATGAGTATGGATTATCTCTAGAATGCTGGACCTATTAAAAGGTCAATGTCAAGTCATCCCAATCATATTATCACAGCTTTTTCCCCAATATAAAATTGTTAGTTGCGTGTTCAAAAATTAGGTTAGACCATAATGAATGCACGTGTTTGATAAGATGCCACCAAGGAACGGTAACTCAGTACAATATACATACCCGAGCAACACTCAAACGCATGTGGAGCAAGGACGACGTAAGGCTTTTTTTGAGATATTTAGCGACTGCTTTTGCATTCAAAAAATATAAAATCTCTTAAAATTATTTTTTACAACAGCTGATACTACACCAGGCCATAGTGAATCAAAACAGAGATTTAAAATAAATTTTGTGGAAAACTTTGACCTCAGATATGACAAACTGAAATTTATACATATATCGTTATTTAATCCTGTTGAACTTTCCTTTCCCAGCGAAATCAATAACACCATTCATTATTTAATTTTTCTGTAACAAGTTTTTTTAATTTTATCACTAAAAGTGCACAGTAGAAGCAATTGAAAGAAAAACAACGTTAAACGTTAAAATATGCCCACATATTTATAGCCTTTCATTATATACCGCTGGCTGATATATACATACATACATGAGTAAATATATACATACGTATATATATATGTTGTATTTTATAATACAACCATATTTTACTTGTTTTATTAAGCTGAAAATATTTCTTGCAGCTACTTCATATGTGTAGCCAAAATATTTACAACTTAATAAAATATATTCGTTGAAGAGTACGAAAAATATTTACTAGGCTAAATGAACAAATAATACTTAAAACATTTTTCCTTCCTGAAACAAATAATTGCTTAAGAAATAAAGTGGTTGTAAGCTTAAAAATATATGTTTGCAACGAATCTATTAATTTGAGGTCATGTGTTTATTGCTATTTTTCTCTTGGGAGGTCTGGAAATTAAACTCTCTATCAGCAATATGTCAAGCTCCATTTTTTAATAAGACCTACAATTTTTACATCTCTTCCTCTTAAAGTTGAAGCATTTTGAACGATTAGATTATTCTACTAAACCTTGGCTACAGCATTTTTCAACAGCCTTAAGATACTCAAACCTTTACCCTTCTATGTAGGTTTCAGTTCCTCACCATTCTGTATGATTAAAATAAACTTCAGTTAATCTAGCTTCTTTCTTTTATACATATTGGCGAGCAAGGATTTCCTTGAAACTGCTTAAATTATACCGTGATTCTTAAAAATGATTTCTTTTCGTCCTATCTGCTTCCCTCCATCTTTGAGCATCAATGTATGAGGTTGCAACCGTGAGGAGGTGCATGGTGCAGTAGTTCTGGCAGCATATTAAATTACAATGCAAGACCTACGCAATCTTGACGATCTAAATACTCATTGAATATAACAAACAAATACATGTGTCTATGCAAAATAAAAATATATAATAATTGCGTTTGTCATGCATGTATTCAAATTTTTCATTCGTATATGTTAATATATATGTTGCAGGTAAAAAGCTGCCAGTTTGCCTCAAACAAACAAATTGTAATTATGTATTTTGCATATAAATTGAATTG
The DNA here is from genome assembly GCA_949987645.1 of Tachina grossa. NCBI lineage: Eukaryota > Metazoa > Arthropoda > Insecta > Diptera > Tachinidae > Tachina > Tachina grossa. The sequence goes on from OX465276.1 coordinate 153,484,257, forward strand.
CATTGCTAATTTATTATGCTAATTCATTTAATTAGCTTGTATTTCAGTAAATGAAACTAAGTGCAAAACGACAAGAGGGTGCCTTAGACATGATGAATATAAAAGATAGGAAAATATTAAAAAAAGACAAAACAATACGTGAACAAGCAATGCACGGATAAATCGGCAAATTTAAATTTTGAAAACAGATAAAAAAATTAAAATTTACATATTGATGAGTTTTCCAACTTCCTAATCAAGTAATAAGATGTATGCAGCTCACTTTAGTTACGAATTTTTTCAACGGGGTACCATTGTGTTGCACTGGTTAAGCGGGAGGTGGCAGGTTCGATTCCTACAAAGACTCTGGGTGTAACTGCATTAAAGCCAAAAATGGCTTCAGCAGTATGCATGTTCGTTAAAAGAAAGAGAAAAAATTTAACCACAAACATTCATTAGAAGTATCATGAAAATTTAGCGGTCCATTTAGCTACTCGTAAAATCAAAAAAATAATTAAAATAATAAAAATTAAGTAGGTTTATTTAATGTAGCATTAAAAGTGAATCGGTTAAGTAACAATAATCGTATCATTAAAAATGAACGGGTTCATTTTAAAAAGCAGTTAAGAAGCAGTAAATATATCTCGTAACAGGTTCATTTTTAATAGTAAAAAAAGTAGACCGCTTGAATTGCAATAACAAGAAAAGTGAACTGTTTCATTTAAAACGACATGGAAACAGAACCGGTTCATTTTCATATGAATAAAAAACCGAACCGTTTAACTTATGATAGAATGAAACGAACAACGGCTCACTGAGAATATAAATTTTAACAGTTTCGTGTAGAAGGGCAGACAAAAAATTAACCTTAATTCCTTTAAGTATTCAAACAGAAACCCAGTTCATTCATGATAAAATTACAAGTGAACCGGTTATTTCAGAATATAGTAAAAAAGTAAACAGGTATAATTGAAAAAGCATTAAAAGTGATTCCGATCATTTACAAAATAGGAAAAAAACCCGGTTCAGTTAAACAGAATAAAAAGTGGACTAGTTAGTTCACATTAACATTAAAATTTTATTTTAATTTGAAATTTATTTGCTAGTGGTTCAGCATTGTCTATATATTTCATTGTTGCTGTAACATATCATCAGTAGACTTCAACCACACATTTTGAACAGTCACAAACCTCTTATCTTATTCACAGACTTTCAAGAACTATTTGAGAATTCACAAATACTTTTTTTGAAAATTACAAAAGAAAAATAAGCGTAGTAGGCTTAGAAGCTAATACAAAAAGCCAGCAAATAATTTATATTCGATATGAATATATTTTATTTTTCTACACCTTTATACAATTAGAAATCCATCGGATAAAAATAAAAGTAATTATAAGGCAAAATGAAAAATAAAATCTAAATTTAACATTTAAGAAATTTGTTATTCGACATATTGTCAGAATTTATTTTAATTTGAAATTTATTTGCTAGTGGTTCATCATATCGAATATAAATTATTTGCTGGGTTTTTGTATTAGCTTCTAAGCCTACTACGCTTATTTTTCTTTTGTGATTTTCAAAAAAAGTATTTGTAAATTCTCAAATAGTTCTTGAAAGTCTGTGAATAAGATAAGAGGTTTGTGACTGTTCAAAATGTGTGGTTGAAGTAAAATAAATGGTGGTTGGTAAAATAAATTCTGACAATATGTCGAATAACAAATTTCTTAAATATTAAAATTTTATCATAAATATTTAACCAATTCATTTAGATTAATAAAAAAAATTAACAAGTTCATTTATAGAATACCCTGAAATATGTTAACCTTTAGTGTCGAATTGAGCTATTTATTTAGAAAGGTTGAAAATTTAAGTGGTTTATTTATAATATTATTAACAGTAAGGCGGTTTATTCAGAACTCAAAACATAAGTGAACCATTTTTTTTTAAATATTCACAAAAAAGCGGTTAATTTTTAATTAAATGAAAAGCAAATCGGTCCATTTACAATGATATGATAAATTTAATTTTTGCATTGTATATTAACCGAACAAAATTCAAATACATATAATTAAAAGAGAAGCAGTTTAGTTTGAAGTGCTTTAAAAGTGCACCGGTTCAATTACATATAAATGAAAATTAAATCAATTAAAATAAAAATAAAAAAATAAATTAAATTTAAACTTAAATTGTAACAATTCCCATAAAAACCCTAATTATTAACTTGACTGCACCCGGTCAAAAAAATACTTGTGTGGCAACACTCTATTCTTAAATAGCTGTTGTTGTTATTTACATTTATTTTCTTTTACATACTCTTACGACTACAATTTGAAGCTGAAAAAAAGTCAGCCAATGTAGCAATAGTAAAGCAAGAAAATAAAAAACATGTTGATTATTGAGTTCTTGTTTCAACTTTGTTATTTGTTATTGAGCTTCTCATTTGTTTAAATGAAAGTTTATAATATAATAACTCTAGTTGTTCTAAGAAGCTTTGGGTAAAGGTTCCCTGATGATCTGCATTAGCAACAGTGAAATGCGCATATGATCCAGCTAAACCCCTCAATAATCAATATCAATGTATTACTAATAAAAAAAATGTTTTACTTAATACGTAAAATATTAATTTGGGATTATTAGTGCGTTTAAAAATTTTAAACTGAAAATTAAATCAGTTTAATTAAAAATATGAGTGTGAAAAGTGAAAGCGTTTATTTAGAATAACGTTTAAAGTCGGCCGGTTCATTTGTTTCATTTAGAAACAACCGGTTCATTTAGAATAGAGTTAAACACGAACCGATTCATTTAGCAGAGCGCTAATATTTAATGGGTTCATTTAACATAGCGCTAACAATTAACCGATGCATTTATAAAAGCGTGGGAAGCGAACCGCTATATTTTGAATAATGCGACAAGTGAACCGATCTATTTTTAATAGTGCGAAAAGTGAACCGGTTCATATTGAATAGTGCGAAAAGTGAACCGGTTTAACATTGAACAGTGCAAAGATACAACCAGTTCATTTCAAATAGCGCAATAAGTGAACCGGTTCATATTTAAAAATGTGTAAAAATTGAAACGGTTCAATTTGAGTAAAGAAGGTGAAGCAGTTCATTTAGAAATGTGAAAAGTGAAGTGGTTCATTTACAGTAGTTTGAAAAGTAAACCGGTTCATTTTGAATAGTGTGAAAAGTGAAACGGTTCATTTTGAATAGTGTGAAAAGTGAACCGGTTCATTTTGAATAGTGTGAAAAGTGAACCGGTTCATTTTGAATAGTGTGAAAAGTGAAACGGTTCATTTTGAATAGTGTGAAAAGTGAAACGGTTCATTTTGAATAGTGTGAAATGTGAACCGGTTCATTTTGAATAGTGTGAAATGTGAACCGATTCATTTTGAATAGTGTGAAATGTGAACCGATTCATTTTGAATAGTGTGAAATGTGAACCGATTCATTTTGAATAGTGTGAAATGTGAACCGATTCATTTTGAATAGCGTGAAAAGCGAACAGGTTCATTTTGAATAGTGTGAAAATTGTACCGGTTCATTTTGAATAGTGTGAAAATTGTACCGGTTCATTTTGAATAGTTTAAAAAGTGAACCAGCTCATTTTGAATAATGCGAAAAGTGTACCGGTTCATTTGGAAAAGTGTGAAAAGTGAACCGGTTCATTTTGAATAGTGTGAAAATTTAACCGGTGCATTTTTAATAGTGTAAAAAGTGAACCGGTTCATTTTGAATAGAGTGAAAAGTGAACCGCTTCATTTTGAATAGAGTGAAACGGTTAATTTTTAATTGGGAAAAAGCGAACCAGATCATTTAGAGTATCATAAAAAGTGAACCGGTTCATTTTTAATACCATGGAAAGTAAACCGAGTCATGAAGTACAGCATGACAAGCAAACCGTTCATTTCATGGGAATAAAATGCAAAGTAAACCGGTTCATTGGAAATACCATTGAAAGTGAACCAGTTCATTAGGAATAACATGGAAAGTGAACCGAACCGGTTCATTTGGAATACAATGGACAGTTAACCGGCTCACTGTAGTTATGGAGAACAAGCCTTTTTCCAGCATGAGTTTAGAATATTACTCGTATGTTAACTAAAAAAAAGTATTTTATGAGTGAATTAGTACGAATTTGTTCAAATTATGAATGCAAGTTTTGTGCGTATATGTTTGTATGTTTATTTGTGTGTGTCTAACTAAATGCAAAATGCAATTAAATATTTATATGATTGCAAGCTACATACAAACACGACTACTCTTATGTTGGTATGGTATTAGCATTTAACTAAATTCATAATTTACCATCAAAATATATAACTGCATATGAATGTATTTATGTTTCTGTTAAAAACAACATTTATATATATGTACATATGTATGTATGTATGGATGTGTGATTCTAATGATAACGCAGATTTTTATGGTTATTCGGTTATTATTATTTCGTCGTAGTTGTGATTTTGGTTTTTGTCACAGGGTGAAAACTAGATAACGCTTAATTATGTAAATATAGAAGTGCAATTAGTGGTTGTCGCATAAATTCATACAGTTTTCAACACAATTGTGTTTATTTTAGTTTTGATTATAACGCAAAAGAAATTGACAAAAATGGGAGCTATATTTTTTTTGGTTAATGGTAAATATTTAAATGGGAATTGTTGTTAAGCCACAGCAATTTATGGGTTTTGAAAAGCTTTCATATGTAGATGTAGTTTTTGGGAAAACAAATTTCAATTTTGAAAATGATTTATTTTTTGCTTTAAAATATGTATTTAAATTTCTTTATATTTGCTGTGGGTAAGTTTACGTTTTTGTTTTAAATCTCCAAAGATGTTGCTTACCTTGAACTTATTTTCATTCATTTTAAAAATCTTACCACGTACTCTAAATTTCTATTTACTCGACTGCTTTTTCATTCAACTTCCATAAATCAATCAAAAATTTCATACTTTTTATAACATTTACTTAAGTAAATGTTTGATAGTGTATATTTTGGCAAATACTTTTTGTTAAAATTCCCTTTCAAATCTTGTTTTTTCATTCACACTTGACAAATGATGAGAAAAAATAGGAAAGTGGATTTTCGTCATCTTTTGCTCTCCAGCTTTTGCAGCAGCATCTGTATGACCATTTGGTAAATTTATGTACAAAAAAAAATGGTTTATGATGACGATGATTTCCATTTATTTTATCTTGTGCTGCTACTGGTCCATTATCACAGCAAACTCCCACTTTTTTTATTTATTTATCAAATGCCGAAATCTATAATGCCAATTTATATATTTTGCTATTGATATTTGAAAAGATGTGCAAAATTGATGATTATTTTACTTTTTTGTGATGGTTTTCTTTTTTTCCGAGTTGTTCAGAGAAAAATACCAGCTGTGCACAAACATTGTTTCAAATTAGATAATTTATTATTAAATTTATTTGTAGACGCAACATACTTTTTTCTCCATTATTTTGGAAAAAATATATGTACATATATTTATGTATTTGTACGAATGTATGTATTTCAGTTTATATAAATTGAAAAAAATTTATTTAATGATACGATTATATGCAATAAGTTGTCAAGTTTGGCTGTTGTAAATGAGCAGCAGAATTTCAGATTAAGAAAAACAAATATCTAAAAAGTAAACTGGCTATTTAATTTTAAACTTAAGAAACTTTTCATTTTAGTTAATTCAAAAGTCTGGGTAAAGTTCATTAATTACAGGATTAAAATAAAAGGTTTATTGTTTAAAAGAGTTTCTCGTATAAGTTGCTTTGCAATCAAGGCAACCAAACTTAAAAGAAGTTTACCCTGCAAAAGTTTGTTTTATTGACTCTTCAATCGCCCGCTTCGGCAGAAAATGATTAGAAACTTTAGCTTCGCTATGGAAAATGAGCATATGCCCGCATTTAACAATTTATTTGTTTGTTGTTTGCATTGTTTGTCATTTCGTTGTAAAACAATTTTAGAGCCAAGTTGATTGAGTTTTTAAAATTGCAAAAACTTTTTAATGATGGTAAATATTTATTGAAGTTAATGATGACATTTTTGTCACTAAAATTTCTCAAAGCAATTTCCAGTTTTATTTTAATGTTTGTTTTTATTTCTTCGAAAATTATAAAACTAATTGCCATCGAATACAGGGAAATTAGAGAAAATTGAAAAGCAAAGCGGGAGGAGAGAAGGTAAAATGCTTTGCATAATTACCAAGTTTAGCTAATTACGCACCTTTCAAGGAAAGGGGATAATATAAAAAACTTTTTCTATTAAACTCAATGAAAAAAAAACGAACGCTGGTTGAGGAAACGACTTTTAATTAGAGGACATTTTTTTATACTTACAACACCTGTTGCAAAAAATGAATTTATTATTAAGGGTGCATTAATAAGTTCGTAAAAATATGCTCAAAGAGAACAAAAAAATATGTATTGTGTATGAAGCAAAAAAAAAATTACAGCTTATGTTAACCTCTAATTTTCCACTTTAGTGAACAAAACTTTTTCACGAAAGCAATTAGAATTTTTTACAATATAAAATGAACCAAATGGTAAGAATCGTTTTTAAAATAAACTTATTCCTAAAATCACATATTAAAATATACATTTAGTTTTTACGATAATTTAATTCAATTTACTAATTTGCATTTATATGGTGAACTGATTCATTTAGCAGGCTGAAAAGTGAACTGATTCATTTCCAATGGATTAAGAATTGCACCTATTCGTTTCGGATGGCATGAAAAGTGAACCATTTCACATAAAACTGAATTAAAGGAGAACCGATGCATTTACTACAGCTTGAAATATATCTTATAGCGTAACGAGTAAACCGATTCTTCATGAATTGCATAATAGAGCTTGTTCACTTTTTCATCAAAAATAACATGAAATAGCAGTTTATTTAACTTAGCGCGAAAAGTGAACCGGCCCATTTAATATAGCGTAAAAAATGAACCGGTTCATTTACAATATTGTTAAAAGTGAACCGGTTCATTTAGAATATTGTTAAAAGTGAACCGGTTCATTTAGAATATTGTTAAAAGTGACGCGGTTTATTTTACATAGTGTAAAAAGTGAACCGGTTCATTTTGAAAAGTGCAAAAAATGAACCGGTTCAATTTGAGTAAAGCAGAAGGTTAATTTTGAAGTGTGAAAAGTGAACCGGTTTATTTAGAACAGTGTGCAAAGTAAACCGGTTCATTTAGAAGTGTGAAAAGTAAACCGGTTAATTTAGAATAGTGTGAAAAGGGAAACGGTTCATTTAGAATAACGTGGAAAGGGAAACGGTTCATTTAGAATAACGTGAAAAGGGAACCTGTTCATTAAGAATACCGTCAAAGGGGAACAGGTTCATTTGGAATAGTGTGAAACGTGAACCGGTTCATTTAGAATAGTGTGAAAGTTGAACCGGTTTATTTAGAATGGCGTGAAAGTATACCGGTTCATTTAGAATAGTGAGAAAATTGAACCGGTTCATTTAGAAAAGCGTGAAAAGAGAAACGGTTCATTAAGAATACCGTGAAAAGTGAACTAGTTCGTTTGGAATGGTGAACCGTTTCATTTAGAATAGCATGAAAAGTGAGCCAGGTTATTTAGAATAGCGTGAACAGTGGGCCGGATTATTAAGAATAGCGTGAAAAGTGTAATTTAAAATAGCGTGAAAAGTGAAGTGTTTCATTTAGAATAGCGTGAACGGGTGCATTTAAATTTGTGTAAAAAAAATATGCGAGTTCATTTGGAACAGCGTTGTTTCTTTAAAAAAAATCATTTAAAATTCACTGAACAGTATGATTCATTTACGGTTTGTAGGTGTGTTTTATTATCACAATTTTGTTGATTTTAATTATGGCTTTAAGGTATGAATTGAGTGATACAAACAATTAAACTGTTAATGTGTTTTTCTTTCTTTGCAGCTGAAATATTAATATGTTTTGATCACATGCTGTTTAAAGGAAAGTGGATAGCAGCGCATGCAAAAAAACAAACAAACAAAAATGTCGATATTGTTATGATTTTAGCATGAATGGATTGTGCAAAATTTCGCAGCAAATTTAGTTGCTTTTTTTTTGGCAGTCGCTACAACTGTGACCCTTTGAAATAAGCAGCTTAACGGGTGGTAAAATACACATGTTTGATTATTTAAGCAACCAGACAGTGACAAGAACAACAATTTTGATGGTGAGAAAAAAGGTATTGCAATACAGTGTATATCTCTACATTCGTTACGAGCACATTTATTACAGCTTCCGTTTTTATGTTTAAATTTTTAGAGTTTGTTTAGGTAGATATCGTATGGCACAGTGGGACTTGTACAATAATTGAACATTTCCTTCTAATGCTGGAGACAGCAAACGTTTTTTTTTTTTTGCTTACAGATATCTTCAACTCACTGTGCATCCAATTCATGATACCAACTGACTGACATTCAGTTATACTGACTGACATGGTGTGACAACAATCGTATGTTTGAAAATAATAACGATATTAGTATTGCAGCAGCAATGAGGGAGGGAGGGTCAATGTCTATTTTTGCTAAAAATGATAAATGATCATTGAAGTTGTTTGCAGAAGTACGAGTAGCAGTGGCAGCATTAGTAGTGGTGGTATGTACTTGTTATTTTGCTGCTGCTTTTTAAATACTTCGATGTCCTATTCTATGAGTGTGCTATGTCGTCGTCGCCCTCCAAAAATTCCTTCCGTTTCGTTTATTAATAGCATTTATTTTGCGCAAAAAAAAAACATAGTATACAAACGAAGAGAAAGGAAAAAGCTTGTATTTGCCACTTAACTTAATCCTTGATGAATGATGCTTCACAAGTGATAAAGCATAAAAACTAATACTAAATATTATTAATGTCTATTTCTAGTATTAACTTTCAACGCATACAGACTCACAAAAATGAATAAACGTATACAAGCGTTAAGCTATTTATAACATAAACGAACATTTTTTTATAAATTAAAATTTATGTGAAATTGCTATTATTATTGTTTTTTTCCGTTAGTGCTAACTAACGAAGCCTTAAGGAATGTGCTATAAATTTATTTTTAATATCTAGTTCATTGGCGCGCAGTAAATAAGACTTGACGAAAATCCTTACAGCCTTATTTATAAAACTTAGTTTTTATAAAAATTTTTTAAAACAAATTTTCATAAAAAATTTTTCTTAAAAAGCCTTTCTAAGTTCTATACATAAGGCCATTAAATATTGCAGGAATTTTAACAAGGTATACTAAGGGCCAATTTCACTAATACCTGATTTACATTAAGCATTTTTTTCATGAAATTAGTTGCATGAAAATTTTTTATTTGTCAATAGGAGGCCTGGAGGAGCAACTTATATTAAAAAAAGTTGTCAAAAATACATCAGAGATTCATTCTACGCTATTTTTTATATAACGTTCTCTTTTATAGCGCTGCAATAAGCAAATAGAAAAAGTTGCGTGCAACAAAATTCATGAAATTTCATGAAAAAATGCTTAATGTAAACCAGGTATAACTCTATTTAAATATCAATTCATATTTAAATGTCGATTTTGATTAATTTTTGTATGGAAAAATTACTTTTAAATATGAATTGATATTTAAATAAGTTGGTGAAATTGGCCCTAAGAATTTATACATAAAAATATTGAAAGTTTCAAATATCTGCCTTTTTTATATATAACACTTTCCAGTGTAACTTTAAATGAAGCTTTTAAAACGAGAGAAACAAGCAAAAAAAGTTAAAATCAATTCAGTATAAAGCATACACTTAACATGTGTATGACCTTTTTTTGAGATATACAAGTCTGATAATTTCGAGTGAATTAAAAAAAATAACCATTAAAAAAAAGAACACAGAGAAACTTTCAGTGTGTTGCAAGTGCAAACTTGCAAACTCTTCAGCAGCATGTGGAACTAATTGTCATTGTATTGCCACGCTAGAGTTGAATTTTATTAACAACGAATATATTCCCTTTCTTCCTTTTGTCTCTCTCTCTCTCTTTCGCTAGGATGTGTTATATTTCTTTCGACATTTTTGAAATGTCATATTTTGCATAAAAATTTTTCTTCTTTCGTATTTTTATAATGACAACTTTATGTTAATGGATGTATGTTAATAGTATTTTAAATGTATATTTAAATGCGAACCTTTTATTTAATTTTGCTTAAAAAAATAATGAAACACTGCAATACTTCAAGTGAAAGATAAATAAAATAGATAATGCAGTTGGTTCAAAAAAAAAAAAAAAAAAAAAAAAAATGAGAAAATTAACAATTATAAATGAGCTACAATTGTGCATTAATTTTGATGTAGGTTACTGGATAAGATTAATGGCTCTTGTCTGACCGAAATATAATGATTACTCACTGTGGGACCGAATCAAAATATTTTCAATCAAATTTGTTTTGATTTAAAAAAATTCAAAGAGTGGAAAACTGTTCAATTGTCTACCAGCACTATAAGGGAACAAGCTATTTTAGAGTAAAAAAATTTGCTTTGTTACAACGAACAACAAATGAAAATATCGACTGATAATATGTAAGAGTCTTTCACAAAGCGCTTCCTAACTTAATTTTAAACAAAAAACAATGAGTAAGCGATATCATTGGAAGCACTATGTAACTTGCAAAGGCTGACATCTATCAACATATTTATCCCTGACTTACCTTGTTAAGGTACTTGAGCAATCTAACCTCCTGCTGCTAAGAGACCATAATCGGGGTAGCTTCTGTGGTATGCGCAACAGCACCTAGAATAGTGTCTCGAGATCTAAAACCACTCTTCCGGCAATTTTGGTAGCAACCACAACCAAAACGTAAGATTCTCTGTTATAAGATGCAGCTTGACTTGATTGCTCACATTCATCGCGTGTCTGCTAAGAGAAGTCTTCATCAATTACGGGCACAACATCACTAATCATATTTGTGGTTGGATAAATGCATGCCCCAAACACCATTCACTACATATGGAGAGCATCATTATTAGCTTTCTGTAATGGATTATGCGGAAATATTACCAGCCACTAAACCTCTGGAACAGTAAACCTTAGAAATTATATTGAGGAGACTAGGTGCCTAACCTTACAAGTTTATAGGATTTTATGGTTTTTTTTGGGTACTTCCTCAATATTTTTTTAGTTAGAGCACACAACATGCTATAAAAGCATAAGTATAATTCAAAACGTATTGGGTTAATATTGATTGCTCCTCTTTCCAACCTAACCGAACCTAATCCCCTTGAGGAAATCCGTTGTTGGGTCACCGGTATCTGTAGCAGCAGTATTAAGCTACACCGACAGATTTAACCTCTATCGTCTTCTGAACTAAGGGCACTTCCAGAAAAGGTACACCTGGAAGGCAGCACAGGAAGATACTTTATTGTTATTCCAGAGATTAGTAACACGTTTTATATATATGTACTAACAGTTTTATTTATGAATCTTAAAAAATTCTTTATAAAGGTTTTTAAAAACAAATTTTCATACAAAAATTTTCTTAAAAAGCCTTTTTAAGTTTTATAAACAATAAAGAAAACGATTTGACGATCAAGGCTGTAATAAAAAAAAACAAATTTTTTGAGTTATAACTCTTTTGCAACAAAAGCTATAATGACAATAAGTAAGGTCACTGCAATAGCATCGCACAGTCTTCTCATTATATCTGGCATTCATTGTGTGTCGTGGCAATCGTTGTTGCTGCATTTTGAATAAAGCATGAATTACTTTTTGAATTTTTTGCTAAAGGCATTTGCTACTTAAACACACAATTTTAAGTGTGTGGCAAGAGACTGCGAGCAAAATTTAAGCATATGTATTTTTTTTGTGGACGTGTTGAAAGTACATACGTTTGGAGTTGGTGTTTTATACATTTTTCTAGCAATAAAATATAATTTAAAACAAGCTACAAAACTTAAGACGTGAAAAATCGACATAAAGATGAAACAAAAAGAATTAGATGTTAAACAAACTTACGGACGCAGATACGACAGAATATATAAAACAAAATCAGTTATAAAGCACAGAAGTAAGGATATACAAGTATGTCTTAAGGACCTTTATGTTAGGACACTCAAAGACACTGCATTCGGTTTAAATTTTTGTTTAACGACCAAAAAAAAAAAAAACACAAAATTTTATGAGAATAAAGTCCTAGCCTAGAGCTGATAAAACTACTTATCTAGACATAAGCGGTTGCTATAAAATGAAAAGTTGTTGCAAAAAATAAAGCAAAAATACATTTGGAAATAACAAAGTCTGTGATGTGCTGTTGAAGAAAAAAAAGTACGTAAAACAATACTAAAAAAAAAGGTAATCGAGCTTGGAATTAAACATTTTTGTGGAAGCTCTTCTCTACTGGATTACCAACTTAGGCCCAAATTCACAGTTATTAATTAGTTAACTAATAGCAATAGTTTAACCAATAACATTTAATTCGCTGCTCTTTGTTTACCATTGGTTAAACCGCCAAATATCACTGGTTAACAAATAGTTAGACAACAGCTGATTCGTTGCAAACTTTTTTTAATATTGTGGTTTTGTGAAAAATTTTAGACACATTTCACGCATACGTTATTAAGCATCTTCTTTGTAATTAGCTGTAACAAATTCTTATTTATTTTCTATTATATTTTGGTTTTCCCGAACCAATTTTGCGCGGTAAAGTTAGACGAGCGAGCACTGTTTTATCAATTTTTAAGAAATGATATAACAAATGTAAACAAAAACCATATGCTATAGCAGAGCTGCCAATAGTGAAACTTATTAGTTTGATAGGATTGCCATTCTTTGCTCATATTAAGAACTTTAGTTAAACAATATACTGTGAATATGAAGTATTAGTTAAACAATAGTTATCATTTTAGTTCACTAATAATTAACTAATGACTGTAAGTTTGGCCTTAATGATGACAACTGGTTGGTTGGTTTACGTTGCTTCCTTTTTTACGTAGTCATTCACGTAGAATCTAGATGATTCCTTTTTCAAAGACCACTACACTCGTCGGTGTCAACCTATGTAGAACCGTATCTAAGTATACGGATACACTAATAATAACTAAATACAACCCGTCGCTTTGAGATATCTGATAAAGTCACTCAACCCAATTTCAGATAACTCTGAAAGATCTTCTGCCTAAAAACTTGTGTCTCGAGAGATGCAAAGCTGAACATTCGCAAAGAAAGTGTACGATTGTTTCTTCTTTGCTTTCTTCTCGACAACTTAGGCAGAACTTATTATAGCATGTCTGCCAACGGTTCAGTGCCCCGTCCTGAATGCAACGAGCCTCGAGATGCCCCTGCGGTTCCTATTTGTTAATTTTATTGAGCGCCTATCATTCAGTTCTATGGCCGTGTGCCAAACGGTAGAAAAGTACTATGGTAAAAAAATATTTGCCTGTGGGGAAAAATTTCATTTTTCTGCTGTGCCAAATGACAATGTAAAATTTTGACAAATTCTCTTGAGAATAGAAAGAAGCTGATGAAACAATTGCTGCGGCGGTTTTACTTCGCCTGACTACAAGCCGCCGGCTACCAACAAATTTTTAAGAGGACATTTTTATATAAAACAATATTCTTGTAGCAAACAATTATATAATATTGTATAAGTATATGATGCAACATTTTTCGCAAACTAAAATAAACAATGATTTTTTCACAGTTTAATTAAACTTAAAAGACGTAAAAATCTTTGTATTGGGCGACGGCTCGAAACGACGGCGGTGGATTTAAATTTTATGATACCATGCTTTTTATTGCATCGTGTCAAAAATTTACCTGTTGTGTCAAAATTTCTACTAGCCCCAGGGCTAAAGAAATTTTATTCACCTCAGAAGAGTCAAAAATTTACTTACACTAGTACTTTGCTACCGTTTGGCAAAGGTCCTATATTAATATTAGTCACTTGCGCGTTTAAACAAAATAAATTAAAAAAAATATATGTACCAAGTGTTTTCTGTAAATGTAAGTATGTAAATATTTTACAAAAAATCATTCAAAGTTTTTTCCGTTATTTTTAGGGTTCCATACACCAAAGGTGAAAAGGAACCCTATTGTTTTCGCTACGCTGTCCGTCTGTCCGTCACACGGTATTTTCTCAGGAACCGTAAGAGCTACGGACCTGAAATTTGGACAGAGTATGTAGAACCTTGGCCGCTATAACAACAAATACATGAGAATTAAAAATTAAAGGGTGTTCCAAAACGAGCAACGAAAAATGTTAAAATCCCATGTAATATACATACAATTGTATGAACATATGTATATTGAAACTTGAAATTTGTAAAATTAGTGTATTTTTATACAGACTACAACAATTAACACTAAAATTTAAAAAAAATTTAAATTAAAGGGTAGTTCATCAGTTAATGCAATTTTGACTATGTAATTTTGACAATTTGCTATATCTTGGAAACCGTAAGAGGCAAACACTTGAAATTTTCGAAAACGGTAAAACTAAAAAAACCGAAAATTATAAAATCGCGAAACCAAAAAAAAATCGTCAAAAATTAAAAAAAAATCGCCAAAACGAAAAACATCGCCATGAAAAAAAACGCCAAAATTCGAAAAAAATCGCCAAAACGCGAAAATGTCGCGAAAACTAAAAAAAATTTTATATAAAAAAAATCGCAAAAATGAACAAAATCGCCAAAAATCAAAAAAAATCTAAGTTTAAAATTTTTAAACGCACTAATAATCCCAAATTAATATTTTACTTATTAAGTAAAATATTTTTTTATTAAAAATACATTGGAATTGATTATTGAGGGGTTTAGCTGGATCAATAATCAATTTCAATGTATTTTTAATAAAAAAAAATATTTTACTTAATAAGTAAAATATTAATTTGGGATTATTAGTGCGTTTAAAAATTTTAAACTTAAATTGTAAATTGTAACAATTCCCATAAAAAACACTAATTAATAATAAAAAAAATCGCCAAAATGAAAAACGCCAAAAACCGAAAAAAATCGCCAAAACGAGAAAATAAAGTGTCAAAACTAAAAATATAGCCAAAACTTAAAAAATCGTCAAAACCGAAAAAAACGCAAAAAACACCAAAACAAAAAACCGAAGACCCCAAAAACGAAAAAAGTGCCAACTATATATTATATAGGATGAAGTTTGTATTAAATTACATATCTAGTGTTCGTACGGAACCCTTCTTGCGCAAGTCAGAGTCGCACTTTACTGAATTTATTATATGTAGGTCTAAAAAATAAACATCACCCCAACAATTCAGAGCCATGATTGATTTTATGGTAGGACATCCGTATATTGCAACCGACACCAGCCAACGAAGGCCGGAAGAGCAGAAAAGGATATGGGAAGAACTAAACCAAAAGCTTAACGCTATCAGTGTTCCAATAAGAAACGTACCATTTTTTTTAAATATATAGACGAGCTTTTGAACAAATAGTTTCACTGCGTATTCTTTGCTTTTAAGTTAACACTCACATTCAGTGTTTATTTTTTTTTTTTTTTTTGTTAATTTTCTTTAAATTATATTTGCTCGTTAACTTTTTCCGTACTTCAATCAGCTGTTGTCAATCTTCTTTATATTTTTTATAAGAGATTAAAGGAAATCGATTGCTGAAAACGATATTTCTTTCGCATGCATTTTAGAATCCGTCGTCGTCAAACTGTCGAAATTGAACGTTCGATGACGAAGAAGTGAATCACGTATTATCGAATAGCCCTGAGTGTAGCAAGGCCACATTTTCTTATCAACTTTCTACGTGACTATATTGCGCCATCTGCATTCAGTCTTATAATTATAGTGCTTGAATATACTGTTTCTAATAGTACCAAACGGCATGGCTACCAATTCAATGCATTTAGAGCAGACCCACCTTTTTTTGTCCGCCCGTTCTAAACAAGTACTTACTTGGTTTATTTGGCGACATGTACATGTAATTTATTAAAACTAAAAGAATCATTCTTATCATCAATCAACTTCTACATAACTTTTAAAAATTTTATGTTATATGGCCAAAGGTTCAATTCGTCACAAAATTGTCGGCGGTGGCGGCTGAGAAAATATATACCGGCGACGGCGGCTAGCCGGTTGGAGCCGATTTTTTTTACATAAGTTTCGTATGTATTTACTAAGGCATTTGTATATACTGCAAGTTAAAAATAGCTGATTCTTACGTACTTTAATGTGCTGATTACAATGAGGTATCTTACACGAGAACAATTTTTAATCCGCACAATTTTTGTTCTTTTCCAAATTACACGAGATTAATTCATCTGGCACAAAATGTATACGTATACACAGATGTGTGGTGTTAGTGTTTTTAGTATTCATTTAACATTTGCTGTTTTTTAAGTTGTGTGTGTATTGGTTTTATGCAGCTAATACGGGGTTGAAGGGGTTGACAAGTAATGCCAACCGCAAAACCACTCTCTTTGCCTCTCTTACCTACAAACTGGCATGTTATGCCAGCACAATTATGCGAGTGTAAATCAGCGCATTGTCATCATTAGTTATTCTCCAGCAGGTCTAGTTTTAAAGGCATAATGTCTTTTAGCAATTATCAATTATCAGCCATTTAGTTGTGTAAGCACCGCTGACGAGAACAAGCCGATGTCAGCCGCATGCATCGGCGGTGGCTTTGTCAATGAAAATAAGATCGGCGGCGGCTGTAAGCCGGCTGTGAGCCACACGAATTGAACCTCTGAATGCAGGGTGACCGATGACATTTTTCGAAAAGTGGCACAAAAAGGGGATTTAAAAAAAAAAGTGGCACCAAAAAGGGGATTTTTAAAAAAAAAGGGGCAACATTTAAAAAAATTAAATAACTGCAATAAACTTTTGTTTTTAATGTATTATGTTCAATTTATTTAAAAATAAAAGTTTACATACCATGTAATATCTATATTATATATATTATGTTGAATTTATTTCAAAACAATTTAATACCTACATATCTACATGCATAAACAACACATACATACATATCGGTCATTTACTTCAATAGTGGCACAACTCAAAAAAACCAGTTTTGCAGAAAACGCGTTTTAAGTTTTCAATTTGCATACAACAATGGAGAAATGAAAAAATAATCTTCTCTCAGGAGGTAATGACACAAGCTATTTCTATGAAATATGAAATACGAAATGCCGAATCTTTCTGCATTATTAACTCAAAAAAAACTATTTTTTGAGTTATGCCACTATTGAAGTAAATGAGCGATATGTATTTATACATTTATACATTATGATACCTTAAAGATTTATTTTATATATTACATATACATATAGTGTTTATATAACTACTAAAAATACATGTAATTTTATTAATTTAAATGATATGGTTTTGTTTAGTTTATTAAAAATACAAAAAATATAACATATCGTCGCTGTTTTATCTAACTGACCTATCTAACATTTTAAAAATTTTACAGGAGAGCAGCTTTTATGATTGTTTTATACATGTATTCGTATGGAAACATC
Organism: Tachina grossa; assembly: GCA_949987645.1. Taxonomy (NCBI): domain Eukaryota; kingdom Metazoa; phylum Arthropoda; class Insecta; order Diptera; family Tachinidae; genus Tachina; species Tachina grossa. The sequence continues at coordinate 153,501,674 of OX465276.1, forward strand.
TGAAATATTTTTACTGTTATAGGCTCAACAGTAATGTTTACAGTCATACAAATTGTAGACAAGGTCTATTATGACTCATAAAGTCTAGTAGTGGACTTAACTCATTTTTCAAAAACAAGTTCAGTTAAGTCGGTTAGTAAAAAGCGACGATATGTATGTACATATGTAATTGTAAACTAGGATCGCCCCGTGGTCTCATTTCGACTACTTGACTCTGTGTACATGTGTACTTGGAACTACAAAACATATACGAATTAGAAAGTTGTTTGCTTTCAAGCGAATTCAAAACGCGATTTACAAATCTTATACTGAGAATTAAAAAAGAAATTTCATATATTGTGCATATCTACGAAAAAAGATGTATCTTTTAAAGCAATATTGGTAGACGATAAGATACTGAAAAGTGTACTACAAAAAGTATGTGTCGTATTTATATAAGATATTATATAACCAAGATATTATCTGTAGTATGTATAATATAAAAATATATAAAAATAATTTTTGGTGTTTGAGGAACCTTTAAAAGAAATTTTAAAAACTGATTATACCAATATTTAGGGTGCTAACATACATATATGTTTATTTCACAAAAATTAATTCGAAATTATACCAACAAGAATATTAACAAGAAAATTAAAACTGCATTGGACAAGTTATGTTACAGGCATAAAGTACATATCGTACATCCAGTTCAATAGTGTCATAACTCAAAAAATTAGTATTTTCAGTTAATCATGCAGAATAATAATGCATTCCGTAATTTATCTTGTGCAAAAATTTCATATAAATAAAAAAGTACAATTGAAAAAAGGGGCAAAAAGGGGCAAAATATCACAAAAAGTAGCAGATTTAGCTTTAGAAAAAAGGGGACAAAAAGTGGCAAGGCAGTCGAAAAAGTGGCAAATTGCCACTTTAGTCGGTCAAACGGTCACGCTGTCTGAATGTGGTTTGTAAGCGAGCACTCAAATTTGGCAATCAGAAAAGTAAGTCATTAAATCGCAAGTAGTTGTGAAGGTAATGTCTAATTTTTTGCTGGGTAGGCAAAAGCTAGTGGAGTTTTTCAAACGAAATTCGTCAGCTGAACTTAGGAAGTCTTTTCTTGGCTCAATAAAGAACGTTTTAAGTAACATTAAGGCTGTAACGACCCCAAAACAGCGAAAGTTGACTATGAGTTTTTAAATGAATAACTAAATAAAATAGTGCAAATGGACTTGTACGGTTTTTTATGAAAACTGATAAACTTATAATACACGTTCGTAAGTGTACCAGACAGCATACTATGCATTATACGTTCGTAAAACACATATGTTTCCAACACTGAAGCTCTACGACGGTCGAAAATGCAACTCTAAAGTGAACTTGAAGCAAGAATGGCCAAAAATCCGGAACAGATGACTCATAATAAAATAAAGTTTTAAGAGATTTACACACATAACCATCGACAAATATTGAGAGACATAACTGCTTATTAAAGTCCTGCCCAAGACCATTTATAAGACCTTTCAAGACATGAGATATTTTTCAAATGCTTTACTACAGCGAAATATTCTAAAATAAACGCTAAACAACACTAAACGCTAACGACATTTCTTTCTGTTGTTTGTCTTACCAACAGTGTTGTTAAGCGTTTGTTTTATAATATTTCGCTGTAGTAAAACATTTGAAAAATCTCTCATGTCTTAAAAGGTCTTATAAATGGTCTTGTGCAGGACATTAGTGATTATACATAAAAGCCAATTTAACATACACACATAAGTAGTTACCTTTCCTCCCTAGAATTGTTACCAACCTAATAACCGAGTCTACATAACCCTAGAAAGTATAAAATACTTAAGTATATATAGAGCGTGCATAACAATCTCTAACTTTAACGAGACAAGTACGAGTAGTTTCTGTAGTGCATATGTAGTGAACGTAATAAAGAACATATGTATGTACATAAACATATGTACCCTGTCGGGATTTGAGCTAACTTAAAAGTAACTAGTGGTTATTCAGAGGCGAGTGACAACTGACTCAAAAGCTAACTCATTTTGCATGGTAAACACTATTCAGTTTTTCAACGTAATGTCCTCAGAACGAGTCAGTACTCACTCACGCTGCATAAGTTTCAAATAACCACAAGTTAGCTCATTTCGAGTGAGTTTTTGGTTGATAAAATGCAAGTGCACTATTAGTTAGTTGCGAACTGACCAACTAATGCTTACCCCATTATGACTTAGTTTGTGGCGCAGCAAAAAAGACGAAAAAAGGTCTTTCTTTAGCTAACCATTATTTTTAACTTACTAATGATTAACATTTTTAGTCAACTTAAATTTGAAACAATTTAAAATTTTTTTATAGACGAGAATTGATATCGAACCGTGATCACTTTGTTTGTCAGCCATCATACTTAACACTTTGCTATTGCGCCATATAAAATAAAGATGGCACAGAGTTAACATAAACATGAATTTTACTTTGACATATTCTCGATAAAGTTTGACTCATCTCTGCATCGTCTTTGAGTTAGCTTAAAGTTAGTTCAAAACTTATCGAGGAGATGTTGGTTGTACAAACACAACTCACTAATCTAACCATCAGTTTTGAGTTAGCTTAAAGTTAATTCAATACTTCTCGGGAAGAAGACAGTTCTACAAAAAGCTACTGAATCACATCTACATCATTTATAAGTTAGTTCAGAAGCTAGTTGTAAATGAGTTAGCAAAAAGTCACCTATATTTTGAGCTAGCTAATACAAATCCGACAGGGTATGTATGTGCATACATAAATACATATGTATTAGACATCTGCATGAAACTAAATAATGATGTTTATGAAACTTTCGCTATAATTTTTTATTCGTTTCATTTCTATTTCATACAGATGAATAACTATGAAACAAGAACAATGGATACTCAATAGTTAAGAACGCAGTAAAATGATGTTGGATTGTTTACTTATACAAGACCATACTAACATTTACAAATGTGAAACAGAACATGTGTTGAGTAAATCTCGATTAAGTTCATGCAAAAACAATATGCTTTTAAAGATCAGTGTTGCCAGTTTTAGCAAAAGGGAAAATATATGAATAATCGCCGAAAAGGAAGTTAAAATATTACACATAATTACTTTTCTTTTCAATGCAATATTATTGTTGTTTAAAATTTCGTATTTTTACATATGGTGATGATAATCAAATTTTTTGAGTTTTATTACAAATATTAATTTCAAAAATAATTGTTAGTTATATTTTTGCTTGGAAGAATATAAATAGTTATTTTCACTTAGAAACGAGTACTTTTGTTGTGTTTTATTTAATTTTTGTCAATTTCAATTTTTTTATATCATAAAAAATAAAAAAACAAGCACGTGACCAAAACCGTTAGACACCTACACAACGAATAATCAAATTAGCTTAAGAATATATTCATTTCTCATAAACCAATTCCTTTTTTCCATTTTTCATCTAAAAGTGTGTGTTTCTTTCCATAGCATTTCATTTCAGGGTTGTGTGAAATTCATTACAAGAATATATAATATATTAAAATAGTTTAAAAATTTATATTATTCAAAATTGCAAATGACAAATTAAAATATGTATTACTAATATGTATGGTATATACATATGTACTTAGTTATGTATGTATGTGTAAAAGTTAAAACTTGAATTTAAAGTGAAACCTATTACACATGTGCGACCCATACAAAAAATTCCATGATTTCACTATATTGGCAATATTGCTATTGCGAATTAATAAGAAAAGATGAGATGAGAGAAAGCAGCATGAGCAGAAGTCGTTTCAATGAACAATCTCTTTGTGTTAACAGTATGAAACGAAACGTTTTCACTCACAGTATGATAAAAGCAACAGTTTGTTTAGTATTAACATATTTATTCGAAGTTGGGCCTTAGTAAACAAACATTTCAGTAGTTTCATGGATGGAATTGTTCATGCAACTCTATAATATGTATGCATGCATTCGAGTACTTGAATATGCACATGCTTATCTATATGTCTAGTTATAAAGTTTATTATCTACCCTTTTTTTTACTTATCTACTTAAAATATGTATGAACATATCACAAATAATAACAATCATGTTTATTATAATGACGTTATTGTCGTAGTCGTTGATAATAATAATGATGATGTTGCAAGGCCAAAACGTGAGATATCTTAAGATTTACACAAATGATTACATTATGCACATTATAAATGTACATGTCTGTGCATGCACACATGCATTCACACATCTATACGAGTATGTATGTACATATGTATGCGTATGCATTGAAAAATATAATTAGTTATAAAATACAATACTAATCTGAAAATGTCAAAGCACTATTATAAAAGTTAAAGTCGTGCACAGTTCCTCTTGATTGCACAAATTTAGGTATTCCTATTTTATAAGAGCATATTAAACCTCGGATTCACTAGCTTACACAATCCTACGACTTTTGCAAAAATACAATAATCCTGGCATGATGGAGTTTATGAAAGTTTAGAAAATACAACAAATATTCATTAGATCAGGGTTGTAGTTTTTCAAAAGTCGTGCGATTGTGTAGGAGAGTGAGTGCCAGCCTTTACTGAGGACTGTCAAAGATACAATAAACAATATTTCTTGCGTGTGCGAAAAAAATAATCGTGACAATAAATTCTTCTCTTTTCAGTCTTTAACAATACAGTGGGTCTAATAGCAAGTGTGGTATTTCGACCACGACTACGACGATTTTGTACTAGACTAAAGAAAAAATGATGCAATGTTCTTTGGGGCTGTCCATATATTATTACGTAACGCTCTAGGAGGGAGGGGGCGGTTCGAGTTTTGTTACGATTTGTTATGGTGGGTCTTTTGAAATGTTACGTAACAGAAAAAATTACTACTTTTGTACAAAAATACGTATATTTTTCTTATTTATTTATTTAGTTGATCATACTAATGGGTGTTTTTTATTGAGGTATAGAACTTTAAGTTGGCATCACTTTTTTAACTGGCGGCCATTTTGTCAGCTGTCAAGTGATTAATATTTAGTTTGGTTTGCCATTTCATCATGAACAGGTTGACAAAAGAACAACGCTTGCAAATCGTGCAAATTTATTTCGAAAATAATGGTTCAGTTCGCGAAGTTTACCGCAAGCTCCGTCCATTTTATGGTCGACATAATCGTCCATCAGAGCAATTAATTCGGTTAACCATGGATCGTTTTCGCACTACGTTTACTCTATGTGATAATACGCATCCGCAGAGACGTCGAACAGTGCGCACCGAAGAAACAATTTCCGCTGTAGAGCAAAGTGTTGAAGAGGACCCGAATGAATCGATTCGCCACCGTGCACAGCAACTGGAGCTTTGTCCATCAACTTTATGGAAGATTTTGCGCAAAGATCTTGGCTTGCGACCTTACAAGATCCAGCTTGTGCAAGAATTAAAGCCGCGAGACCATGCAATGCGTCGTGATTTTGGTGTATGGGCCGAAAATGAGATTGATCTCGATGCTGATTTTCATCGCAAAATTTTGTTCAGTGATGAGGCTCATTTTTGGTTGAATGGCTACGTCAACAAGCAAAATTGCCGCATTTGGAGTGGAGAGAATCCACATGAGACCCTTGAGACGCCATTACATCCACAAAAACTGACTGTTTGGTGTGCTCTATGGGCTGGTGGAGTCATTGGGCCATACTTCTTCCGAAATAATGCTGGAGAGTCAGTTACCGTTAATGGAGACCGGTATAGAGCCATGATAACCGACTATTTTGTTCCCGAATTGGATGGCATGAATGTGGATGAGTTGTGGTTCCAACAAGACGGCGCTACATGCCACACAGCGCACGTCACAATCGATTTATTGAAGGAAACATTCGATGAGCGCATAATTTCGCGGAATGGACCTGTCAATTGGCCACCAAGATCGTGTGATTTGACACCATTGGATTATTTTCTTTGGGGATATGTGAAGTCGCTCGTCTACGCCAACAAACCAGAAACGTTAGGGGACTTGGAAGCCAACATTCGTGGCGTTATTGCCAACATACGGCCCCATATGCTCGAAAAAGTGGTTGAAAATTGGACCTGTAGAATTGGCTTTATTCGAGCCAGCCGCGGCGGCCACATGCCCGAAATCATATTTAAACATTAATGGCATAAAATTATCCTTCCAATAAAGCCAAATTGATGGACATTAAAACGATTTTCTTGTGTTTTATTTCAATTCGAAGTTCTATACCTCTAAAAAAACACCCGTTACATACATCTGCCGAATGTCAACTTTGGATATTCGCGAATTAGAATTATAATATTAAATATTTAAACGATATCCGTGAATACGAATATTTAAAACGATATTCGCGAATACGAATATCTATTGTATGTGAAATTTATGGACATTTAATGGGGGGTCTATTTTATTCTGCAAAATTAAATAAAAAATGTGTATGGAAAAGAACTTCTTTCTGTCCGCGTACTTTAAAGTTTATGAAAACTATCCAAAAATTTAAATAACATTTGAAAATAATAGAAAGTTTTTATAATAAATTAAATAAATTGTAGTCAAACTAAACATACATGGTTCTGAATTCCTCATCTTTCTTTATACATTTACATTTTTAAATACTCTTAATATATATGTATGTATATGTACATAAAAACTTCTTTCCATATTAAACTGAAAAATATATTAACATTAAATCCACCAAATACATAGAAGGAAATGGTATTTGCAGAAGTTTAGGAAAAGGTTTCTTGCAATTCTCATGGACAAAAAAGTGTCCTTTCAAAAAATATATTCTTCCATATATGTACATAACAATATCAAATTATTAGGTTTTAACATTTTTGTTGGTCAACTTGAGGCTACAATGTTTAAGTTTTGAGAGATATGTTAATGGAAACTTGCATACATAGACGTATTTTCATTACGATATTATTTTAATTTTTTATGCAACAGAACTTAAAAAAATATGAAACCAACAGTGAAATGCGTCTAGGAACTAGATTGTGTGTCCCTCTAATTTTAAGATATTTTTAAGGTATATTTTTTTAATGGGCAAATATCTATTGAAAATGTAATGTTGTAGAAGGGACAGAAATTAAGAAAAAAAAAATTGCATATATTTCGTAATTGACATCATTTTGACTCATTTGATATCCCAACAATAATCTGTATGTGTAAAGCGGGTTAAAAATGTTCTCTTTTAGAAAATGAAATATAATTCACCATGGCAACCTTTATTGATCCTAGATATAATTTTTTGTTTGTTTCACGCACATTTTAGATTGATTTGAAGATGACCAGACGAAGTCATCTTTAAGCTCTCTGAAATACCCGACGACTTCACTTATAGAAACTAGTGAAAGCGACCGCAAGGCTAATGCCAATTCTCGTCTTGATGTTTGAAATACTGCTCAGTCATCAATACGGAAAACTATAGCAGATTATTTGGCAAAAACGCATAGCAAAAAAAAATAAAAAAATACATTTTATTACGATCTGTTACTAGGGGGGGAGGGGGGGTAAAAAATCGGGGAAAACAGCGTTACGTAATATATGGACAGCCCCTTTAGTCTATAACAAAATAACGAAGTATTAGTCGTAATACGACACTCGTAATAAGGCCCAATATATCGTGCCATAATCGCCAAAAAAGTTTAAGGGACTTCGGAGTTAATTTTTGGACCGAACTTGATCATTTTCAATTAAACATACATAATCGATTTTCGTAAAAAAAACGAGGTTGAAAAATGCGTTTGTTGAGATTTTTTTGGCGATCATGGCTGGATGTATTCTCGTAAGGCAGAGGGGATGCTTTTCCGCATCTCCGAAGCTCTTACTTGTATCAAATTTATTTTTGCTGGGATTTATGTATTTTTGAGATCAAGAAACTGGTACTATTATCAGATCCATGAAATCAAACATATAATTTTTCTTTTTGTTTTGGAGCATAGAGCGAGAGTGAAAACAACAGCATACACCATTCAATACACTAACTGTGTCATTTGCACAAAGAGTATTAGGTATTTTCCTATTACAGTACATACATATGAATGTACTTTATTGCCTACTCTTGCACGACTTTAATACGGATATAAGGTTAATGCCGTTTTATGTACTCACATATGTGCAGGAACTGTATTAACGATAAAATTATAGAGAATGTACTTATTACATATATGTTTACATAAATAAATATTTATGGCAAATGTTTTTCAATACAATATTTTTTTTTTTAAATAAAGTGTCCTACATTTTTTCCTTCATCAATATTGCAAAATAAATTTTGCATAATTTATTCATAATATCTGGCAAGATTTTAGAGATTAACCACAATATGCAAACAAATAATTAGATTTAAATCAAAATTGTTACACAAGTTAAAACAGCTGTGGTAGTTTAAATCGATGATACTTTATTTGTTACTCCCTATATAGTTTAATTGTCACAAAAAAGAAGTTTAAAGTACTCTTCGAGTATCTGAAGATATACACATAGAACTTATGTATTACTACCCGATTTCTGACAACAGAGCAAAGGATGTGCACATATTTAGACAGGTCCTGTTGATGTCAGTTAGGTGCAGCGTCACCTAGAACTGCCCCTGAGTTCAAAAGACGATAGAGGTGAAGCCCTTGTGGTGGAACTTCGAGGTCTGACCAGAGGCTACTTCTGGTGCCACGGGTGCCGGTTGCCCGACAGTCGAGCTGCTTTGAAGTTTTGAGTGCATGTAGCGGTCATCAGGATCCTTTGCTAAAATGCCGAGTTCGTCCTACCCCACGGGGTTTAAGGGATGATTTTGGTATGTGTGGAGTAGGCACTGGATTTTTGGTTCATCTCGGATAAGTGGTTGAGCTGTGCCGGCAATGGTTGAGGAATTCTCTTGGGGACCTCGCTATGGGTGTATACACAACACCTTAGCGTGGAAGCCAGAGAATTATCATGGTGGCTGTGGGTGCTACCATAATCGCTGGGAGAATAGTCTTGCCCTTCCAGTGTGAAATCAATGCTAGTGGTTAGTCTGACGCGGTCAGCCAGACACTATTCTAGGTGCTGTTGCCAACAGAAGCTGCTATGTGCACGGACATAGCAGCAGAGTTTAGATAGCTCAAATTACCGCAGCAAGGTAATTGAATATGGTACAGGGATAACTATATCAAAGATTGCAACCTATGTATGTGCCTTGAGGAGTGGGTCTTAGGTTCATTCTATAAGGGTGCATGGGGGCGATGGTCTGGCGTCTTACCTGCACCCTGTGCTTTGGCACCCGTGAAATAAGGCCGTAATGGCAGGTGCTCACGGAAAGCTATTGCACATCTGTCAACAACTATGATGCGTACAGATAAAAGAAAAAAAACATGCTCATATGCACACACGCATTCATTTTAAAACAAATACGTAAACTATGAACAGCCAACAAGTATGTTCATACACATTTCTTAAATTACGCAGCACAAACAACTATTACCCGTATTCTAACCTCTGTGACAATGACAAAATTATAACAAAACTGAGGTGAATGACTATTTGTATATTTTTGGTATTCTGAAAAATATTGTCATGAATAAAATATAACAAATTTGTCACCTAATGAAAAGCACATAACAAAATAAAAATTAAATTTTAATTTTACTTTTAATTTACTTTTTAGTTGTGAGAATTAAAGAGAAAAAAGCGTGATTATTGAAAAATTGTTAACATCTTATGCCAATAAAAATAATTGCTTTGTGCACTTTTTTTTTGCAAAAGTACAGGAAACATTTTTTTCGCTTTTTCCAAAATAACATCCAGCAACTCCTGGTTTTTTGCCAACAATATTTGTAGTTGTAGATATGGTAAAATGGACAACTTTTGCGAATATATTTATACAATTTGAACGTGTCTAGGCACTCTATTAGCTCATACAGATCACTATTTAATTAAAAATTTAATATTTCTGAATATTCCGACAATAAATTTGTTCCTTAATTTTTGCAAAAAAAAAAGTGCAAGAAATACTTTTTTTGGAATAAAATGCTTACAAGATTTGTTTGGAAGAGGGTTTTATTACCCTCATACCATTACAATTTTTCTTCCACAGATTTCACAATCAACCCTTTTTTGGAGAAACTACGAACCTATATATGTATATACTGTCCTGTCCGTGTGTTTTTCAAAATGTATTGTTAGTACATTTCTATGTGTGCGACCATCGTTTGCTAATTACTTATGTAAATGCAAGATACTCCGGCTAAAGAAATAAAAAAATACATTTCTCTACATTCATAATACATTTTTTTTATTATTTTTGAAATAAATAAATATAGTTGTCAATTTGAAATAAATTTCACCATAGTATGTTGAAAGCTTTTTGAGCTTTTTAAGCTTTTCCTTGTCATATGAGCAACAGAATACCATGACAATTTTATTTAAAATTATATAACAAGAAATTTGACAAAATTGTATGACAAAAAACTTGTCACAATTTATTAGAATACGGGTATATAACTATGTACTGTATGAGTATAAAATTATTAATCGGATACACATGCGTATGTGTACGTATGTATTTACATATGTCGGAAAATGTGTGGTTGACTATAAAAAAGTTAAGTTTTCTTAGACTGACTAAAAGATAACTGCAATGTCATCCAGAACAAACCCAAAATTAATTCTTAAGTTGAGTACGTAATCGAATTTAAGGCTGGGTTAGCCGAACGTTGCTGTTGCTGTACCGTACCGTACCGCACTGTTAGCACGTTGGAGCACTTACAGAACATTTAAAAACGTGCGTATGCTTTACTTCGTTTTGTTGTTTTAATATTAAAAAGGAACAGCTGTTCACAAAACAGTGATGGGAAATAAAAAAGTTCAAATGGTGGATGTAGCGAAGAAAAAGTACCTAAAATATGTAAACGCTACTAAAACTGTATACTGTCTGTTATACATTTTTAACAAATAAATATGTTCATACATACATACATATCGATGGACACAAGTACACCTCGTCACAAAAATTTATTTCAATACCGTAAAAACAACACTTTTAAAAGCAGTTTAACAAAGCAGTTGTGCTGTTCAATATTATGTTTTTATCTTCCCCTGTAAAATTACAATTATTTGAGTTAGGGCCTTTCTACTTGTGACCAACGATATGTATGCAACATGAAATAATTTTTACATGTGTGCATACACAATAAGAAGTTTTGATACCATTTAAATCCTTTAATACATATCACATTTATGTTATGCTCATACATATTTATGCATTTCTTTATTATATACATATAAGTACATATACATACACATGCATGTATATATTTGTGTACATAAGTATGTATATATGTACATTCCCAAATATTTATTTATATATTTATGTTTTTTCACACAGATATTATTAACAAAAGTACCAAAAAACAGAGCCAAAATACCCCTATTCCATTTAAATTACAATGGTACCATCACTGGCTTACAAACGTCACTTAACAACGTTAGGAAATTCTATTTTATACAGGTTGAGACGTGCCGTCAACGTTACAGCAAATTTCGGTAAGCGTTTGCATTGTTTTCAATCAACAAAAACGATCAGCTGTTTCGTTAGCTTACGTGGACGTTCGGCTAATTCTACCTTTAAGGACAGCCAACAAATTTATTCTCAGCTATTTTGATACCTAACCTAACCTAAGCACTAGTGTTGTCATTCGAACAAAAGTTTTTCGAATATTCGAACAACTTTTTATCATTTTTGTTCGAACGAACAAAAATATTCAATTTAGAATAAAAGATTATTCGAATCATTTTTGTCGAATATTCGAATATTCGAACAATTTCCTTAATTACTTTATATAAAAAGTATTTTACATTTCATTACTTTTTAATTTGTTAACAATATGATATTAAGTAATCAAATTACTCCAAATTATAAATACTTGTGTAAGCTTTGTTTGTATGTACATTAGAGCGACTCAACTTGTATGGAAGAGAAAAAAGTGATTTTGTTACCCCTCTGAAAATAAAGTTTGATATGTTTTATGATGATTCCCAAAATATTTTGGTTCTAGCGTTGACCATCCGTGAGCTGGACCATTTTTAAAAAAGGTATTTTTTTCAGTTTTTCGAATTTGTTTGTACTTTGCTCCAAGACGACATAATTAAAATTTGATATCATCGAAAAGAAATTTTGAAGCATATAAAACTTGACCATTTGCGACCTACTTATTAAGATATTTAACTAAATACATATTTTCGTTTCGGGTTTTCATACAAATTCTAAGTATTTGGAAACAATGTTTTGCTTTTCAAATTGAACCTGTTTTAAAGTAATGTTATTTTATTATATTTTTGTAATTATTCGCATAAAACGAGAAAATCGCGATATATTTTATCTCTTTTTAATATAAGCAATATGGGTATCAAATTTTTTCATTTTTCAATTATAATAATCTCGTGATAAGGAAAATACCTGTTTTCAAGTTTAGGATGGTGTGAGATATATTTAAGTTTTCAAATATTAATTTTTTTAATTAAAAACATATTAATCTATTAATTAATGAGAGGAAAAAGAATTTCGCTCGTAGGCACTAAAAATTATTCTCGAAGCACGCGATAGTAATATTGATGATATTAAAAAATTCAATATTCCAAAAATATGTTTCGAGTGCGAATCCTTAAAATTTATCAAAATTGCAATAAAATTGGTCGCATTATTGAACCACCTTGTATACAATTTTATTTCCATAAGTATTTAAAAGATCTTTGTGATTCTGAAGAAATTATTGAAATACTAGGTAAAGTCAAAATTTTTTTAATTTTTAGTTCAGTTAACTAGTTTAATTTGTTCTGTTAGTAACTATTTTTCTTGTTTCATACATCTATTCAACTAAAAAATTAATATTTGAAAACTTAAATATATCTCACAGCATCCTAAATTTTAAAACAGGTCTTTTCCTTATCACCAGATTATTATAATTGAAAAATGAAAAAATTTGATACCCATATTGCTTATATTAAAAAGAGATAAAATATATCGCGATTTTCTCGTTTTATGCGAATAATTACAAAAATATAATAAAATAACATTATTTTAAAACAGATTCAATTTGAAAAGCAAAACATTGCTCCCAAATACTTAGAGTTTGTTTGAAAACCCGAAACGAAAATATGTATTTAGTTAAATATCTTAATAAGTAGGTCGCAAATGGTCAAGTTTTATATACCATTGGATGCTGCTTCAAAAACTCTTTTCGATGATATCAAATTTTAATTATGTCGTCTTGGAGCAAAGTACAAAAAAATTCGAAAAACTGAAAAAATACCTTTTTTAAAAATGGTCCAGCTCACGGATGGTCAACGCTAGAACCAAAATATTTTGGGAATCATCATAAAACATATCAAACTTTATTTTCAGAGGGGTAACAAAATCATTTTTTTTTGAGTCGCTCTAATGTACATATGTATGTATGTATACATACTTAAGTATGTTCGATAAACTCATCTTTTTTCTTTTTCGGAAAAGGTAATGCTTCTTTCATGGAATTATAAGGTGTCTTACAATTTCTGATAAAGAGATTAGAAAAAACACTGATTTTCTCTAATCAAAAGCGTTAAAAATCGAATTATTGAACGACGTCAAAAATAATTAAATACCAACTTTTTAAAATACGTCACAAAAAGAGATAAAAATTTATAAGTTTGTAGTGTGTGTCTGTGTATCTGTTTGATTTTACGAGTCCACGTACAGACCAAACGGCTGGACCGATTTTGGTTTGGTTTTTTCTGTTTGAAAGGTGACTTGATCGAAAGTGTTCTTAGCTATGTTCAAAGAAAATCGGTCCAGCCGCTTAGAAGGTATCACATCGTTTTTAGATATTCATATATACTGTTAGATCTGTGTGTCTTTGACGCCGTAGCTCCCGAACGGCTTGACCGATTTTAATTTGCTTTGTTTTCGTTTGAAAGGTGACATGATCGTATATCTTCTAATTTATACTTGAAGAAAATCGGTCTAGTCGATTGGAAGTTATCTTAAATTTTCTATATATTAATTTACTATCTTCTTTTTTGCGATTCTGCTACTTCAATAGTATTAGTGGAATATAGAGTTCTTAACTTATAATACAGCGTCAACTGCGGCAAAGGTTCTTAAAATTTTTAAGTTTTGTTATTAATATTTCTAAAGGGCGAGATCTTCGTGTGCCAAAGTACTGAGGCGTGAAAAAGCTCTTTACGAGAATCGTCTCCGTGCTAAAGTTCTTGCTGTCCCTCGGGGTAGTAAGAGCTTCTGGTCATTCGTTAAAAGAGTAAAGAATAATGCTAGTTCTTCAATTCCGACTCTTTTAAAGGATGACTTAATATTCACTGACACGGCCGATAAAGCTAACCTATTAGCTGAAATATTTGAAAGTAATTCCTACTTGCCGGAAAGCAGTCAGCCTCTGCCTATACTAGAGAGAGTATCCACTACTATGCCTAAGATATTCTTTCGAGCTCGGGCAGTAAAAAAGGTTTTGTCGGAACTCAACATAAACAAGTCTCCTGGGCCGGATGGCATTCCAGCACTGGTCTTGAAACAGTGCTCTTCGACGCTAGCACGTCCATTAGCTAATCTCTTCAGCACGTTGTACCATGTTGGTGAGTTCCCAGTGTGTTGGAAGATTGCTAACATTACGCCAATCCCTAAAAAAGGAGAAGCTACTAACCCTGAAAATTATCGCCCAATCGCAATATGCTCTGCACTTTCCAAAGTGATGGAAAGTATGGTAAATTTCCATCTTGTAAGGCATTTGGAGTCCAACAGCTTACTCAACGACCGGCAGTATGGATTTCGTAGAGGCCGCTCTACGGGAGACCTACTAGCCCTCCTCTCGGAGAAATGGTGTAATTCAGTCCACCATTTTGGCGAAAGTAAGGTGGTGGCTCTAGATATCTCCAAGGCGTTTGATAGAGTGTGGCATGGTGCACTTTTGTCAAAATGTATTGCCATTGGTGTCGGTGATAATTCCTCTCGTTCTATGTAAAACTTTCAACCCTATCTACTCTTTCGCGGACGACAGCAGCATTTGCCATTCTTTCTCATTCAGCAATAGACCTAGTCTGCCGCAGGTTGAGGCCATGCGTCAAATAATGAATGAGACTTTAAACTATGATTTAGAAAAAATTTCTGAATGGGGCCATGTGAACAGGGTCGACTTTAACGCCCGTAAGACCCAATGTTGCATGGTTACACACAGACGTATGACCGAAAATGCTGTTGCCTCTGTAACTATGGGGGGTATAAATATTAAGGAATCAGATGCTCTTGATGTTCTTGGCATGAAAATACAGTGTGATGTTCGTTGGACTGAACACATTTTTCAAATTGCAAAAGAAGCATTCAAGTGCCTCGGCTTTTTGAAACGGTGCAAACAATATTTCACCCCATCTGACCTCCTTACTATTTATACCACCTATATCCGTCCGAAAATGGAATACAACTATCATGTATGGGCCGGCGCTTCAGTCTATTTTGGGGCTGCTCGACCGCGTACAGGAGAGGGCGAAAAAGCTCATCGGTGACAGTAGGGTATCCAACTCTATTGATTCATTGGAGCATCGACGCAATGTGGGGTGCATTTCATTGTTCTATCGTTACTACAACGGAATGTGTTCTAATGAAATTAGGGAACTTGTTCCTGAAACCCGCACATATGTACGTACAACACGTGCCTCATTTAGAGCACATCCTTTTGTGGTCGATTGGCCAATGCATCGCACTACGCATTACAGAGAAAATTCCTTTTTTAGCCGCACTGTTCGTATGTGGAATCAACTACCTGCGGAGGTCTTTCCTGTCACTACCAGCGTGGGAAGATTTAAATCAAATGTACACAGACACTACTTCCTCTATCCTCCTTCCCTATAACCTATTTTCCTAGTTCTAGCACAATGCACTGCATGAGTAGGGGTTATCCCCTGAGTGCTGGTCCTATTTAAAAAAAATATATATATATATTTCTAAATCTGTTATTGAAATCATATATTTTTCTTGTGTAATGAATAATTTTTCGTTTGTTAATAAAAAAACTTAAACTTATACACATACGTGTCGTTGTTTGCAAACTTTTTTAAGATTATTCGAATATATTTTTTTATTCTTTGTTCGTTCGAATATTCGAACAAAAGTACAAAATTATTCGTCTGTTCGAACAAGAAAAAAATCATGAAATTTTATTCGAACAAATATAAAAGACGAATAATTAACAACACTACTCAGCACAAAGGGATGATAATATTGGACCCAAGTGAGCTGGATTCTAACTTTATACTTTTCCTTACCAGCTGCCTGCTAACATTGATACTCATTTCAGTTGAGTAAAAAACGTGTGATAATACATGTTCGAACACCAGAATTTTTTTTTAAATTTACTAAATACCAGGTGATTTAAAAAAATCAACTTTAATTTAGCTGAAAGTAAGGCAGAGTGAGACAATTAACTACCGCCTAGAACATCGCAATGTTAAAATAGTCAGTTAATTATTTTAAAAGTAATACAAGTGTCAGTCAGCACTAGTTAGCTTAAAGTTAGTTTAAAGTTAAGGTAATTTCCCACAGGGATTCTATAAGCACAAATCTATTTATACGCTGGCGTATGATGTATAAATATCCCTACAATCATGCCTAAAATTATTTATCCGATTTAATATCCATAAGCATACTCAGACTATAAGTACAAGAGATAGCAAGTGCGCTTTATATGTATGCGCTTTTTATTTTTAATTGCAGCGTATTTTAGTTTTTTTGCATAAACGAAGTAGAGATGCTTGAGAGAACATATGCCTATTTTTTTTTTTTGAGTACTCATTGTCATTTTCTAATTTAAAGGCTCACAAATCCTTTGGAAGAAAATGAGGCATAACTAATTATTCGTATATGTTCTGGCTGCCGCATCCTTTTCACCATATTTCTTGTAAGTTCGGACGTTTAAGTAAAAATTTAGAAAATATAAATTAATAATATGTGCTCTAGTATCCAAATTCCAAAGAAAGAAAATTGGCATTGGACGTTTTAAATTTTTTTTTAAGAATTTCTAATTAATTTATTTGCTATTGAGATAAAACTTTTTTTAATTTTAAAGAACAATAACATATAATAATTTTTGGTTCAATAATCTTATTCAATTTGATAGCAATAAATTGTAAACTAAAACAAAAAACTTTTGATTGCTTGTAAATATGATTTCATTAAATGAAAAAATCAGCATAACGCTACCTTAATATGGAAAGGCCCTAGCCCTAACTCATTATTTTTTTGAAATCGAGATTTTTGTATATTTCGATAGCAGAACATCTAATGTATCAAAAAATACAAAATACTCGATTTCAAAAGAAATGAGTTAGGGCCTTTCTATATTAAGGTAATGGTACGAAGTATATGTATTTAACTTTTGTTCTTTTTTTCAACTTTTTTGATTCAGTGTAACATTTTAAAATTTTTTTCTAGAATTTTAATCAAATCTATTGAACATTGAACTCAATAAACCTTAATAACCGTCTGTTACACTTGCTAAACGTTGTATTATGCAATCAACCATTTATTCTTGCAGTAAATCAATTTCAATTTGCAACATAAACAATTTATAAATTTTAATATTTATGTGAAGACTTGTCAAAAGGAATATCAAATAATTTCAATGACCCGAAAATGGTATGAAAAAAAACTTTGATTAGAATATTTTATGAGCAAAAGGTTAATATACTTGTTTAAGGCAACAAGCTGGAGATTATTTATTTTTATACTCATACCATGTTAAGAGCCTGGATGATCAGGTGTGTTGTTATTCAATTTCAAAAAAATGGCAGCAAGGGGGTTCTACAATGACAAACGGTGTCAAAATTCTTAAGGGGAACGCAATTATAAGAAATAAATTTTCATATTACAGCCATTCACAATATTGTGTCTCTTTTATAAAATAAGGTCAAGTGATGTCAACTTTTGAGACTCAAAACACGTAAAAATTTTTGAAAAAAATTTTCAAAAATAAAAAAAAAATTGTAAAATTTTTCGAAAAAGCGCGAAAAGGGGCTAGTATTAAAATGTTTCTGTTGAAAAGAAAAACATAAAATCAATTTTTGTAAAGTAATTTATTAGAATATAAATAACTATCATGAGATCAACACATACATATCGTCACCTTAAAGACCAAACAACCTATCAGCAAAAATTCCAAAATTGAGTTTTTTATTTAATATTATTCCGTATATCATAACGCATATATATGCAAAATTTTGAACGCCCAATATTACAAATAAACAAGCTATTACCAAATTTCCAAATACCCTATCAATAAGTGTACAATTTTCTGAAACCAAATAACCTATCAGCACTCATGCTAAAGAAGAAATCAGAGTAACTATTTGAATTTTTTCTTTTTGAGAAACAGTTACTTTTGATTTGTTGTTCTTTGTTTTTTATTACATTTTATTTATTGTTAGAAGTGAAAAGAAAATAAAAAAGTTTTAAAACGCAATAAAATGCAGTAATGCCAAATTTTGAGACTCAGGTTTGCGCCTTTTTTAGTTTGGGGCTAAAATTTTTTTTCGCGTTTTGACTGACTGAAAACGGGCAAATATGGAAGTTCCTAAAAAAGTCAACAAAAAAGAAGAAAAAAAATAAAAATCGTATGAACGGTAAAGAATATGAAGATTTTTCAAAAGGCAAAATCGTTTACAGAAAGGCAAGAGAAATGGAACCTGGGTGCACATCAAAATGTTGTGAAAAAGCTTCAAATCGACATTGTTCTATTTTTTTCCGAAAAATTAGCTTTAATAACTTTTAATAACTTTATTTAAAAATTAAAAATTTTAGGAAAAATAAAAAATGTATACTTTAGAAGGCCGTGACGTACTAAAAAAGAGCAAAATAAATCATCAAAAATCATGATAAAATTTTAATTTTGTTGCATAGTGTAATTTAAGCAAACATTAGGCACTTTTTTATTTAAACAAGTAAAATAAACTATAACTGTTAATATTTAATTTAAATAATATTCATGTGTTTAAAGGAATGCTTAATTATTCATACTAATTAGTATTGCTGATAAGTTGTTTGGTTTCAGATTTTTACAATTCCAAATAACCTAAGCTCCATATCATAGGCTGTGTTTAGAAAAACCGAGCTTTCTCAACCGATATATACTTCTGGTTTCATTTTAATCTGAATATATAATTTTCGTTTCAATATTGCAAATAGTTCCAATTTTATAACGTTTTTTCTCTCTCCTGTAAACTTTTGAAAACTGCTGATAGGTCGTTTGGTCTTTAAGGTGACCATATATAGCTTGAGAGCTTCAATATTGTACATATTTCATTCAATAAGGTATGTACATTCGTAGATTAAATAGTTAGCATATACATACATATATAATAGAAATATATATACTAGAGACCTGCGTAAACAGTCTTTAAATGTAAATACGTCATGATTTTTAAATGTATTCACGTCGCATGTATTATACTAAACCAATAATAAATGCTGCCGTACTACAAGCGAAGCACGATGGATGTATTGGTGTACGTGTATATCAGTGTTAACAAGCGATGTCGCAAGACAGCTTGTTTGTAACAAACACTCAAACTAACTAATGTTAATGCATGTATGTGCCTTTGCATGTGCGCAGAAAAATAAAAAATCATACACACATACATGCATGACGTTTGTACACGCACTCATGCGTAGAAAGAAGCAAGTATCACAAATTCTTCCGTCACGAAGTGTTTTCTTCTTTACTCTTATACCTACAATACTCAAACAAATTTCTTGCAAACAGTGTTGTTAATATTTGTTTTATAAGATTTCGCTGTAGTAAAGCATTTGAAAAATCCCTCATGTCTTGAAAGTTCTTATAAGATGTCTTGTGCAGGACACTAATATATACATATGTATGTTTACATAAGTAGACACATTTAAAATTGGCCGTTATTAAATAAAATTTCGATTTCTCGCTCTTCCAAAAACATACATTGTCTGTTTTAGGCTGTACTGAATAACTTTCAAGGCATACAAAATTTGGAAGAAATAAAAGATTACTCTATATTATTCTTCTTTTTTAAATTGGTAAAGCTATATCGACTTTTTACTCATTTTATTTTGCTAGATTAAAGGAAGAAAAAGTTCGCAAAAGTTTAAATGTAGCCATATCGAGCAAAAACTAAAAAGGGGCTGAAAGGGCTGAAAGATTATTGTAAAAAGTGCTAGGTTTGCGCCTTTTTTAGTTTGGGGCTAAATTTTTTTTCGCTTTTTGATTGGCTGAAAACGGACTAAATCTAGCCCTAAAATGGCTAGGTTGGCATCACTGCAACAAATGCTCGTTTTGGAGTGAAAACTTGTTAGGAGGGAGCACTGAAGAATTTTAGACTATAAAATAAAATACGGTACCCCTTCAAAGGATTATTTTCCAACTTCAAATATACATACATATATGCAGCCCAATTATAAACATTCCCCGGGAAATAATTCCCACGTAATTATTTTTTTCCTAAAAATTAAATCCACCTATCTAAAAACTTAAATTTGAGGAAGGAGTTTTTGAAGTCAGCTATTTTGCTTTCAGTTGTTTTATTTTGACTGAAAGCCCGGAAATAAACTCCCGGGAATATTTTATTCAGCATAAGGACGATAAAATTATGTAATTTTTTTAAAAAGAAACTACCATAAATTTTATATCAACAAGTTTTTAAATCATAAAAACTAAGCATCTAGAGTAGATAGATCTGTATTTAAAAAGTCACAGAGGCTATGTAAATTTTTAAAACTAGGACCAGGAGGGCGGAAAGGGGGAAATTTCTGCCCCTCCGCAGCGTTCAAATCGATTTTAATGAAATTTAGAATATAGATAGACCTGCGTCTAAAAAGTCACATAGACTATGTTTATTTTCAAATGTATGACGGGTTGGGGCGGGGGGGGGGGGGGAATTTCTGCCTTTCCTTAGCAATCAAACAGATTTTAATGACATTTAGAACATAGATAGATTATACGTCTAAAAAGTCGTGGAAAAGTTCTAGTTTCTTTATACAATAAAAGAGTTATTTAGCTCGTTGCATCTTCCAAAAACTTACTAAACATCACGATCCTGTCCGCCAAAGAAGTAAAAAGTAATTTGCTTCTTCATAGACCCAACTAACATAAACCACTTAAAATGTTAAGCTTAACTGCTTCTTTTTAGATTAAGAAAAGAAAGAGATCCGTATTTTTTACACTTGCCCATGATTCATAAAAAAACAGTTTTGTTTCAAATTTATACAGCCAGACATTGAGATAGACAAAATGTAATCATATTATCATCTAAATGGCTCACGAATATTAAACAAAAATAAAATAAAAAAGAAATGTATTAGACTGTTGTCATCACCACCGTATGTCTGTCTGCTTGCAAAACAACAGCACAGGAAAATATAAAATACCAGCCAACATAAAGAGAATAAAGTGCAAATATAAAGTACAGATTCATATAAACTCGCACATACAAAAAAAAAGGAACATTATTCCGGTCAAAGTTTACAGCGTTATTTTTTTTCAAGGTATAGATTTTTAAAATGGCAATGCAGCATTATATCGTACCACAACCGCCAAAAGAGCTCAAGCGACATACTTTTCCTCGCTTTATTCAGCGAGGATACTAGATTTTGTGTGATTGGGTACGTCGATACGCAAAATTGCGTATATTACACAATACTCATGCGTTCGTATCGAATAAGTCACTGCTAGGTTCCTATACGATACAGGTCAGGATGTTCCCGTTGACAGACAGTGCTATATGATTACTAGCATTTTTGTACCACAATTTAATGCCTCCAAAAGTATGGAATTTGGGCTAGATTAGCAGGTCGCGGGTAAGGATGGGTGAAAATTACGTGTGCAGCTCACTTAGGTCCCATACAATAATACTTTTGTCCAAGAAAAGAGTGAGAAAGGTAGATGTAGTAAATATAAAGTTAGTTGTTATAGAGGAGGAGAGATTGGGTCTAAATTTGAAGTGGCTGTTGGGGGGGGGGGGGGGAGTCAGCGGACATACCAGCCACTGCTCCTAATACAAATGAGTAAATTTTTGAGTTGTGTTTCTCATAACTCGGATGGGCTACTGAAGGATAATCTGCAAGGAAGTGTGGACGAAGATACAAGGGTGGATCATTAACTCAGGTGTTTCTTTTTGAATTTCCCGCCTCATTATTGAAATGGTCACACTGCTCCTGTCAAGAGCCAACTGTCAGCTGACTCCTGTCTAAATTTGAACAAGCTGTGTCTTTTAGTTTGTGTTTGGCAGCCGTTTGACAACAGACTACCTCGCCTTTTCAGAAGAAAATAGAAAAAAATTAATTTCGTGTGCTCATTAAACATTATTTTTTTGCGGAAAGAAACCATAAATTAAACCAAGGAAAAGCTCGATAAATACTATGGGGGCTCGGCAAAAAAAATAACAAAAAAAAATTGTTAACTGACTTTCGTGGTCGCACAAGTACAAATAACTCTGAACGTTCGGGACGGCACCCAAAAATGTTGAAAAAATCCACGATATGGTGTTGGCCGATCGAAAAGTAAAAAGTGTGTGCATTTCATATGGTAGTGTGGTGTCGATTTTAAATGATCAGCTGGGTTTAAGAAAGTTGTCTGCAAGATGGGTGCCGCGTTTTCTCTGAACTGACCCTAAACGTAAACGTGTGACAACTTCAAAGGATTGTTTGGAGCTGTTTAACCGCAACCCGAATGAGTTTTTGCGGCCTTTTGTAACTGTGGATGAAACATGGATCCATTACTGTACTCCGGAGACCAACCAGCACTCTAAACCTGCTCCGAAGAAGACCAAGGTGAGTTTGTCGGCCAATAAAGTGATGGCAACAGTTTACCTTCGAAAGGGAAAAACAATAAACGGCGAATATTATGCCAACTAATTAGACCGATTTAAAGAGGATTTAAAAAGAAAACGACCTCATATGGCCAAGAAAAAAGTTCTTTTTCATCAAGATAATGCACGAGTGCACACGTATGCAGTCTCAATGGCAAAACTCTATGAATTGGGCTGCGGATTGGTAATCCATCCGCCAGATTCTCCGAATTTAACCCCTAGTGACTACTTCATATTTCCAAGCTTAAAGAAATGACTCGGTGGAAAGAGATTTAGCTATTTCAAGGACCTCGAAAATCCTATTTTTGGAAGGGATACAAAAACCTTTTATGCTAACTTATTGCCAGTTTTTGCTTATACATATGCCCGTAGGCATCTAAAGTAGATAGATCTGAATCTAAAAAGTCACAGGGGCTACGTAAATGTTTAAAACTAGGACCAGGAGGGCGGAAAAGGGGAAATTTCGGCCCCTCCGAAACATTCAAACCGATTTTAATGAAATTTAGAATATAGATACACCTGCGTTTAAAAATTCACAAAATGACCACAGAAAAACTGGAGAAACGTTGGACTAAGGGCCAATTTCACCAACTTATTTAAATATCAATTCATATTTAAAAATAATTTTTCCATACAAAAATTAATCAAAATCGACATTTAAATGAATTGAATGAATTGATATTTAAATAGAGTTGATGAAATTGGCCCTAAGTGTATTGATTAAAAAGGAGATTATGTTGAAAAATAAATTTTCGTTTTGCAAAAAAACTGTGTTTCATTCAAAAAGTCATGGACTTATTGATCCGCCCGTGTATTTCAGAGCGGTATAAAAGCAGAGGAGATGCAATATACTCCTCATCATCGCTGCTTCCTAGTGAAGTTTATGAGGGTTTTCGTTCTGTGGAATTTAAACCACTGGATTATTTTTGGGGTCATGTCGACCCCAAAAATATAAGCCATAAATGATTAAAACGTTGGAAGGCAACACTTACTAATTGTAACTGACATACCGGGCTCTCTGCCACAATATCAGAAATGACAATAGGATTTCCTCTAAGCCAGCCCAGGAAATTATCATCCAACAAAAATTAAAAGTAACTTTTTTTCCAATAAAGCCAAATTTTTGGCAACTAACCACATTCATCTGTATTTTAGTTCACTTTAAAGTTCTATACCTCCAAAATAAACACATTTTACATACGGACAAAGAAAAACTTTATATAGCAACAAAATGCCAAATAAGTGTGAGTATTTTAGAGACAACGACAAGTGACAAAAATGTGTAGCAAAAAAAAAAATACACATTCATACCTTATTATGATTACGTAGGTGTGTGCTTTAGTAAAAGTGTAAAAATGAAGTTTGATGCAGCTCAGAATAAGCACATAACAGCAGTACATAAGCTTTAATGGGATTTTTTTTTTCTATGAATTTTTGATACCCTACAAATTTCGTAGACTGGAATTTGGCTCCCACAAAAAAATTTTATATAAAGTGTAAGAAGGTCAAAATATAAAACAATCAGGTATGTGATGAAAAATGATTAAGACACAAAAGCAATTTGAAAACGCTAATAGGTGTGATGAGTTGTCTATAGTCGTTTTGTCAATAATTTTAAAATTTGTTTTTAATGGTTTTTCCAAAACATTTTGATATACTTCTTTCCACAACTCTATTATATGGTCTATATTTGATCTTCAAGTGTGCTTTTTCGAAGTCAGTTATTTGAGATTGGCTCAAAAATGATACTCAAAATCGAACGGAATTCATCACACCTATTCAAAACGATTGTTTTGATTTCGTTTTGAAAACGATCGTTTTCCATCACATACCTGAATATTTTTACATTTGCTTCTCGCCGTTCCGTTAGCAGATTAAAATATACTGGGCGACCAAACTCTAAAAATGTTTTTTCTAGCGTTTTATTTAAAAAATTAAAGACTATCTTTTAACAGTATCCTGACTTCAAATAGTGCAGGTGTCATCCGGATCATGCTGATTTTCCGTTCGTTTAATCTACTTCTTTCAATTAGCCGCTTCCCATATCCTCTCCTTAGGTATATGCGTCAACTGAAATCCTTCTACATTCCATGTGGTCCACTAAATTCCGTTCAGTTCCAACATCAAATTCCTCAAATTTTTCATTTAAGAAAATCAATAACCATTTCTTTCTGCCGAATTCCAAATAACACGCTTGATGTTTTCCCGTACTCTTCTCTCATATTTTTCATTTCAGATTAGCTGGTCCACCTACTCTATCTGACCATTTGCCTATGGTGACACCGTTTTCAAAAAAGGAAGCACTTATACTTGAAGGCCTGCGTGAAGCGGGAAGCCAGGTAAACCAAGGACCTCGTTGCAATTTACACATGTTGTATACTATTATAATATTAAAAATCGGGTGACTGTAAGTGCTAAAATATTGTCTCATACAACTGGCCATAACTTTCCCGGTGCCAGTCGAACATATCGCTTATAAGTCAACAAAATACCTACTTGCATTTCTGAACCTTAATTTTTCCAAAATGATCTGCATGGACTGTTTGAAAATGCACATTACCTCTCAGAATGCTATGCATTGATCACTCACGGTTTACAGTACACAAGCTTTAATGGCATTTTTTATATAAATTTTTTATACCTTACAATGAATGAAAAACACGCCTTCTACTACTGTTACACAAGACGATACACTCCCAAAGAATGTGTACCGTTGTCTCGTCATCTTCTGAGCATAAAGGACACAAGGATGAACGAACTTGGTTACTTTTCCACAGAGGATAGTTTATTTAGGCCTTCTACTGTTACGCAAGACGATACCGTTGTCTCCTATTAACGTGTGACGTTTTTAGGCTTAATTGATGCTTTGCAGAACAAATCAAATCTCATCCTATTGTAAGGTATACCATAGTCGGTATTGAATAGCTAAATCTTTCTTACTTGGTTATTATTCCATTTTAATATAGCATTTCATTTCTTCTTATATACATAAATTTTTCCCTGTTTTCTTATGTTTACAAACACATAGCATGTATATCAACTATCTATTCTAAAAAGGTATCTAGCATTTTTGTTATGAATAATCTTCTTATTCAAACTGTCTAAGTGACAAAGATTTGATTCCAAAATATATATGTATATGCATAAATAATATCATACATTTTTCCCAAGTGCAATATACAGAGGCCAGAGGTTAGTGCGAGAAAAAAGAAGTTTTATCCATATCTTTTACTTTTTAGTATGTGAGTGCATTGAAGCGTGAAAGAATATTAAGATATCATAGAGTGGTTTGATATTGAAAAGCTATTACATTATTTTAAATAGACAGGCAGACATTAAGACACTTTTAAAATGTCGTCATAATCATTTTTTAAAGTCATATAACAAACCTCGATTGGGGAAAAGCAAGCGAAATGTTTAATGAGTCTTAAACAAGTTTTATTTAAGTTAAAAAATTCATATAGAATCTAAGAAGCGAATTATTTTTGGATCTAAAAGTATATAAGACTACTGTGAAAGATGTAGCGGATAAATAATAAAGGCTTAGTTTAGTTATTACTGCTGGAACTTTGGCCCTTATTATGAGCAACTTTCGATCTTCGACTGCAGTCGAAAGTACTGATCGAACGAATTTTGATTTGGTATTACGACGAGCATTCGACAAAGAGTGTCCTTATTGTGAATGTCACTGGAAGTGATTTTTAAAATTTTACCAACTTTACCTAAAAATATAAAACAATCGTTTAAAATAATTTTTTTAATACTAAAATGCTTCATCGAAAATTACATTCTGTTTGATATAGAAAATTCGTTGCTCAACAAAATGTTCCATGTTCATTATATGAATTGAACAGCCAATTTTCGATGTTCGATAGCCAGAGAAGATCGAAAATCAAATGCAATTCATAACAAGATAAGATTTGATCAGCCCCCGTATTCTGTAACTCGCTAAAGTTAAGTCTCTATCGCTAAAAATCAATAAAGTCAATCTATCGATTTTTGGCTACAAATTCAATTCTCAAACGTGTGTTGCTAAATCAGGCAATGGCTCGAAAATATAACTTGCCGAAATTTTTAGTGTTTTATGTCATCGCTAAAAAAATTTTAATTTTCTATTTATTTATTTAGCCATAGCGTGTTACGGAATACGGGGCCAGGCTAAAGTTCGTATCGGTAATTGACAAGATGACTAAGTTTAAGATATATAAGAAGATTCTAAGTTGAAGAGGAAAAAGTATTAACACATATACATATGTGAAAATATATAAGCGAGAACCCAAAAATATATAAAGCCGTATGTAACCAACTCGCTTATTGAGGAGTCCAGCAACAGACCAATACAAGTAGATGTTTCAGGTATGTGATAAAAAACGATTAAGACACAAAAGCAATTTGAAAACGATAAAAGCTGTGATGAGTTGTCTATAGTCGTTTTGTCAATAACTTTAAAATTTGTTTTTAATGGTTTTTCCAAAACACTTTGATATACTTCTTTTCACAACTCTATTATATGGTCTATATTTGATCTTCAAGTGTGCTTTTTCGAAGTCAGTTATTTGAGATTGGCTCAAAAATGATACTCAAAATCGAACGGAATTCATCACACCTATTCAAAACGATTGTTTTGAAATCGTTTTGAAAACGATCGTTTTCCATCACATACCTGATTGTTTTTTTGGCCTCCTCAGCTAGAACCAGTCATCAAGCTCTGGATTTCTTTGTGGTGTTATTAGAATAAAACAATATATAATTTTAAAGCACATTTTTAAGATCGTAGTTAGGATAGGAAGGGTGGTGCTACAACTCGGAGAGAGGTCAAGGCTTGTGTCTAATAATTTTTTGTTTATTTTAATGTAATTCTATTTAAATAAAATATTGAAAAACTTTGAAAAAAGTTAAATTTCTAATAACAAATTTCATTATAAAAGAAAAACCTTACGGCAGAAATATTTAAAATAGATTCTGGTGTTAAACACAAAGAGTGGGAGGGAGGGGGTGGTGAGAAAGCAGACGTAAAGAATATAATAAAATTATTTTTCTTTGTACTTTTTTTTCTATTCAAACTAAAATAATTATTTAAAAACACTTGAAACTTTGGCATTTTTTATTAGATAAAAAAAATAATAAGAAAATGGCTGATTTGAAAACTTTTCTCTCACTTTGTCTTAATATCTCAGCTCTTCACATCACATCAGTGAACATTAAAGAACATTGAAAATGTTTCTTGCCATAACGACGAGTTAAAATGTATTTAACTTTTTTTGTTTTATTTTAATTTTCATTTAAAAAAACTTAAAAGTTTTGACTCATGATTAATGGGAATTATTTTTGTTTTTTTTATATTTTCTTTTAGGTTATTAAACGAGTCACTCACTCTTGAGGAGAAGTGTCGAACGAAAAGGTGACTTTAATCAAAGTCTCATCTACGCTTTTTTAAATTAATTTAAAAGTAAATAAAAATAACTTAAAATGGCCGTAAAACGTTGAAATGTTTGCTCTCAAAGTTTTTTCGAAAAAAAAAACAAGAAATTAAAATAAAACGTCCACGGCTGTCTTTCAACTTAATACAGATTGCAGGTCATAAAGGGTGTTTTTTATTGAGGTATAGAACTTTAAGTTGGCATCACTTTTTTAACTGGCGGCCATTTTGTTAGCTGTCAAGTGATTAATATTTAGTTTGGTTTGCCATTTCATCATAAACAGGTTGACAAAAGAACAACGCTTGCAAATCGTGCAAATTTATTTCGAAAATAATGGTTCAGTTCGCGAAGTTTACCGCAAGCTCCGTCCATTTTATGGTCGACATAATCGTCCATCAGAGCAATTAATTCGGTTAACCATGGATCGTTTTCGCACTACGTTTACTCTATGTGATAATACGCATCCGCAGAGACGTCGAACAGTGCGCACCGAAGAAACAATTGCCGCTGTAGAGCAAAGTGTTGAAGAGGACCCGAATGAATCGATTCGCCACCGTGCACAGCAATTGGAGCCGACTAACCGACTATTTTGTTTCCGAATTGGATGGCATGAATGTGAATGAGTTGTGGTTCCAACAAGACGGCGCTACATGCCACACAGCGCACGTCACAATCGATTTATTGAAGGAAACATTCGATGAGCGCATAATTTCGCGGAATGGACCTGTCAATTGGCCACCAAGATCGTGTGATTTGACACCATTGGATTATTTTCTTTGGGGATATGTGAAGTCGCTCGTCTACGCCAACAAACCAGAAACAATAGGGGACTTGGAAGCCAACATTCGTGGCGTTATTGCCAACATACGGCCCCATATGCTCGAAAAAGTGGTTGAAAATTGGACCTGTAGAATTAGCTTTATTCGAGCCAGCCGCGGCGGCCACATGCCCGAAATCATATTTAAACATTAATGGCATAAAATTATCCTTCCAATAAAGCCAAATTGATGGACATTAAAACGATTTTCTTGTGTTTTATTTCAATGCAAAGTTCTATACCTCTTAAAAAAACATGGGTAAGTAGGTCACATTATTGAAGCTTTTTAAGAAGCCAAAAATGTTGGCCAACTAAAAACTTTTTGTCATTAGCTTTGTATTGACACAGAGGAAAATTATTTTAGAATTTCAATTCCATAAAAGAAAAGAGTTAAGCATGAATCATTTACAAAAAGGAAGAAAAAATAAAATAAAATGATTACCAAGGAGTAAAAGTTGTTCAATGGTTTTTAATAATATAAAGCAAACTTGAAGCAGTTAAGAAAAAAGTATTTGCAAAGATTTTAAGTTTACTAACTCAAACAAACTCTTGTTAAATAAGAAGAGAAGATAAGCAGACATTAAATATAAACGGCTCTAGAGCCCACACAAAAGTTAAAACTTAGAACAAGTTGCAAAAATTAGAAAAATAGCAGTAATACGTTAAAAAAAAGGTATGTAGGTTGACGATACGATAATTTAAGCAATTACGATTTGTCATAAGACAAAGGTATAAGCCATATTTCAATACATGACATTATGTATACTTGAGGTGGTAAGATTTGGGCACAACAGGTAACGGAACTGATAGAATTTAGTTTAGAAAACAAATCCTTGACTCACAACCTCCATCCATACGACCCGTCCGGGCAAGAGGACAAAAGGTAATAATATTACTACAGCTGTTATATTAGATTAGGTTAGGTTAGGTTAGGTTAACAGGCTGCTGGTAAGGAAGGGGGGATATTTAGATTCCAGCTCACTTGGGTTCAATACAATGATCCCTTTGTGATACTTGTGTGTTGAAGAGAAGTTAGTGAAAGAGGGTGATAGGGAACGGATAGTGATAGTAAAGTATGAAGATGAAGGAAGATATAGAGGAAAGCTTCATTGTTTTACAACTCTGTTTTTTGCACGCTTTTTTATAATGCACTGTTGCAGCACCTTCTGGTGTCAAATGAGGCGTATTTAATTTTGATTTTAGTGGCCATTTTATTGGTTATTTTACTTCGGCGATGATTCTGCTACACAACCAAGGAGAGCGCTCTTATGTTACATTAGGATTAGCATCTGCTGAAGCCGGTGTAGTTTTAGTTTTAGATAATAGCTTTGATCCCGTTCTTTTTAGGGCAAAGTTCGGTAAAATAAGAACAAGCTTTAATTTCTCTCAATAATACAAAATAATTTACAAAATTACGGGAACACGAAAAACCAAAAATTTAACTATAAAATCCAACGTCAATGCATGTATGCATATACACACGTACATACATGGGGTTGCATATCGAGTGTTTCATTTCTTAATTTGATATAAAAACTCATAAAATTTAGTTCACCTTTAGTTTGTAAACTTGATACAACTTTTCAATGTTTTTAGTCTTTATGACAATTTTGATTTACTTTGTTATTTTTCAAACAGCTGATTGTTTTTCGGCTTGCCCAGACTAGCCCAAAGCCCAAAATATTACGGGCTGTTTCGTGCAAGAAGAATAACATTACTCTCTCAAAAGCTCCCTTATTTGCCCAAACTTTGAACCCCCAGGGGAGTCTATTTATAGACTACGGGTGTGGCAATCCCGGAACCCCAGCTAGGGTAATGTAGCTTTTTCCGCTGGCTCATTACCCGTAAAACTTATGTGTTACTACCCAATCGCTGAACATAAACAGAGCAAAGGATGTGCACATATTTATAAAAGGAAGACAGGTTTGTTAATGTCAGCTAGGTGTAGCGTCACCTAGAACTGCCCCTGAGTTCAAAAGACGATAGCGGTGAAGCCCTTGTGGTGGAACTTCGAGGTCTCACCAGAGGCTACTTCTGGTGCCACGGGTGCCGGTTGCCCGACAGTCGAGCTGCTTGGAGTTGAGTGTATGGTGTCGTCAGAATGGCGTGCTGAAGAAAACAAGTCGATTTCGTCCCACCCCACGGGGTTAAAGGGATGATGTTGACTGGAGTAGGCATTAAATCCTGGCGGCGGCCGTCAGAATACTGTGCTGAAGAAAACAAGTCGATTTCGTCCCACCCCAAGGGGTTAAAGGTTTGATGATGTTGACTGGAGTAGGCACTAATATCTGGCGGCAAGCCTGCATTCTTCTCGGAAGAGTGGCCGTACTGTGCCGGCAATGGTTGAGGAATTCTCTGGGGACCTCGCTAAGGTGTATACACAACACCTTAGCGTGGAAGCCGGCGAATTATCGTGGTGGCTGTGGTTGCTACCAAAAACGCTGGGAGAATAGTCTTGGCTTCCCAGTGTGAAATCGATATGCTAGTGATTGGTGTGACGCGATCAGCCAGACACTATTCTAGGTGCTGTTGCCATTCAACAGAAGCTGCTATGGACACGGACATAGAAGCAGAGTTTAGATAGCTCAAATTACCTCAGCAAGGTAATTGAATATAGTACAGGGATAACTATATTCAAAGATTGCAACCTATGTGCCTTATGGAGTGGGCCATAGGTTCATTCTAATAGGGTGCATGGGGGCGTTGGTCTGGCGTCTAACCCACACCCGGTGCTTTGGCACCCGTGAGATAAGGCCGTAATGGCAGGTGCTCACGGAAAGCTATCGCACATCTGCCCAAACTTTGAATACGGGAATAGTTTTCGTTAAAATTTGAATCCCGCGGGCTGCCAATGTCGAGTACGGAATGAAACCTAATATATGGGTCAGTCAGATTATTGTGCATAACGGCCGGATAGTGCAAGAGATAGTAGGGGAGGAACCTTCAAATGCCAACGATAGCGCCCATAAGCTTTTAGGAAGCCTAAATTTGTGCTTAGTTAAATATGGAGTTTCAAGCTACTCTAAGCTATTCTTTATCCTTACAAGTACTGAAGGAATCCTAACAAATCAGTCAAACAACTAACATGAATAAAACTCCAATACAGAAGATAAGTCTCCCAGAAGGTCACACATGTTTGTCAAATCCTCCCGCTTTTTTTTTATAAACACAAACACAACTCGCAAAGCGATTAGCTTGACTGCGAAAAACACCCAGGGTCTACGGTGGGAATCGAACCCACGACCTCTGGACTGAGCGGCTAGCATCGCTACCACTGGGCACCCTGCTCTATGTGCGTGGAAGGGAACCATTCATCTTCAGGCAGTATTTTAGAAATCTCTTCAGGCCCTATAATACACAGGGATTTAAGCGTAGAGAAGAATATGATATATACTTGAGTTTCGGCCTCACCCTCCGAAGTCCAAAGACCTAGTTATAACCTTAAAATTTCTATAGAAATCTGAATATTATTTTAAGCTCCTGGAATGAAAATCAAACCAATATTTTCACAATATTTTCCAAGCCAGCAATACGCAATTCAGAAGAAGATTCCTGGGGGGTCTACTCTGAATTTCAAAACGAAAGAAAATGGTTTCGAATTTGTATGTTATTCACATTAAGCATTAGCATTTGCCTTCGATTCGAATTACAAAATAGACCCCGCAGTTTAATCTCTCTTTCGTTATGGTAAAACTTTTACCCAAATGCAAATATGTATACAAAATTAAACAAACCAAATGAGAAGTCTTTAAACGCACGTCAATTTGGTAAGCACAGCATAATTAAAATAAATATTCTACACAATTTCTAGCCAATATTTTTGGTTTCCAATAAAATTACTTTTTCGTTAAATACAAAAAGAAAATATTGTACTTATTTTAGAATGTCATAAAAATTCCTTGATTTTTTTTATGACTCTAGATGAAGGCGTATTTTTATGAATCTTCCACTGGAATTGACCATGAAATAAGTGTTCAAATAAGAATTTATAGTTTGCCCACAGAATTAAATCTGATGCAGACCACAAACGAAAACAGAAAATAAATATATACTGGCATACATATAAAAGCGTTCGTATTGCAAATTTGATTTCTTTTCGTATTTTAGGTACAACTTTTTTTTATAATCCGAGATCAGATCGTAACTAATTGCAGCAACAAACGGTTTGTTAAAGGCTGCATTTAAACTACAGTGGAAAAGTTAGATATAGCAGCAGCTACTATTTTAACAAAGCATTAATCACAAAATTAAATTGTTATTGTATAGTCGTCAAAAATAGAACAATCACAGCTACCATGAGACTAGCGACAGTCATTCAAAGAGCCCGTAAAGGCATACTTCAGGCAGGAGTGATCAGGAATCTCCTATGGAATGTGATTGTAAGCGAATAACTATAAAAATTGAACTGCGTGCTCATCAAAATTATCGCTGTTGCCGGAATTCACCTGGAAACCATCTCATAGACACTACGACCAGTACTGGAAATAATATACAAGTCGAGTCAGTATAGTAGCCTCAGTATCAACCCAACAAAACCGGATCTTAAAACTCTTTAGTAGGATATACAAAATCCGACTGTCTTCAATATTATATCATATTAAATGGGGTCACTGTCGAATGAAGCAAGATTTTTGGCCAGCATTTTAGACGTTAAGCTTTTCTGCAAGAAAAACCTTAAAGCCAGGGCAAAGAAAGCCCGTTAACTTCAACTCTGCCTTCCTATGCTATAATTGTTACCCCGAATGTTAGAATTTTTTTTTTAGTTAAATATCTTAAACATTTGTTTGAAAGCAGTTGCAGACAATTTGTTAGTTAAACATTAATAAAAGAAAAGAAAACAGAAATCTACAATAACACAGCATCTTTTCCTTACAATTTCTTAACGATAACTTTTCTCATAGGAAGTTTTACTTGAAATAAACGAGTACTAATGTAAAATTTACTCTGGTTTTTTTCTAGTTATATAAATATTTATTTTTCTATTTCATGTTTGTTACCGCAAGAGAGTAAAGTAACACTAAATCACATCATCACCATCATCATCATCATGGTCGTCGTCGTCATTGTCATCGCATGATCTTTTTGCATTCCCGCGATCATTTCTAAGAGTTCATGTCGTGACTTTTGTTAAATAAAAATAAGAAAAGACGCTTAGGAAGACAAAAATATAAACAAAAACTAAACTACAGTTTATTTTTATTAATGTTTTATGTTTTAGTTACAGTTTAGTGTTTTTATTTTTGCTTGTCTTCCTTTAAGCTATCTTATTATTTTTATATATATTTTTTCCTTTTACTAAATTTAGGTATTGCACAATATCTGGCATGGTTTGAGTATTTCGGACATATTGTCATGCCAACACGATTTGCCATCCGCTAAATCTGTGCAGTTTAAGGGAAATATTGCGAATAACATTTTGTGTGTTTGTTAACCAAGTCTTTGTGTCTTTGTTTTATCAAATTTATTGAGAAAATGTTTCATTTGAAGCTATTTTTGGTATTTTATTTATTAAAAAGTAAGCAATAATTTTTATATGCGAATCAGGAAATTAGTTTTAAGATATTTAAAGACATTTTCTTAAGATTATCTTAATATGGAACATACATATATAATTATAAGCAGGAGTTATACTCGCATCGTAAAGTAAATAATTTACAAAACAGTACATTAACATAAAGAGAGAAATTATTCCCGGGGAAACAATGGCAAGGAATAGGAAAAATAAAAAATTATTATTGGAAAAGGGAGAAATTTTTCGCGGAATTTTATTTATGATTGCCCTGAAAGAAATCCTAGGTCAAATCGTCGCTTTTGATAACGAACTCCTTCGATCATGTTAGTCTAATATTATGGCATTCGATATTGCAATATTATTGCTGTTTATAACCGAATATTTTTTTTTATCAATAAGGCTTTTGATCTTTAGCACCCTTTTACATATGTGACCTTCTCCGAGAAAAGGCACCTAGTGTGTGAAAATGAAGTTTTGAGAAAAACGCATTTAAAAAATTAAATTTTAATGTTTTTCTCTTTTTATCGATTTTCCCAAGTTCCCGTTTTTTGACACACTAGGTCCCTTTTCTCGGAGAAAGTCACATATTTTAAATTTCTATCGCCCTAGTTCTAAGCTTACGGGTGGGAGAGGTAAAGTTTAGAAATGTTTCTCTTTTTCATATTCTTCTCTATGTTATATACTCGTGTGATCGTGTGAACTTTCCAATCACACTCATGCCTGCAAGTAAAGGTGGAAAATTCTTGATTGCTACTGACTTGGGAGTAGCCTGGAATGATTCCTTTGTTGCAATGTATATGCAGTTCACGAGTTCCGTCTTTAGACCAAGTATTTCCTAAAAAATTGCTATTGCACACCCGTTCAAGGCTAGCGAATGTGATGAAAAGGCGGCTACGGCCACACTTGCCAAACATTTGCCCAAAAATGCGTAACCACTAAATGCTAATGAAAAATCTTTCAATTCAGACAAAAGTTTGTCAAGTTAAATAGTAGCCAATATTTGTAGGACTCTATGACATTGTGCGGTAATTGTGTTAGAAACTGTTTAATATGATAAACAAGTGTCTGGATCAAAACTTTTTTCATTAGTGTTTGTTGGTTACACTTTTTTGGGCACTTAAGTAACCTAATGGTTGAAATAACGTTTTATGTCAGTAGAAGATAAGTATCTCTAAAACTTAAGGTTTTTTACCAACAGAGTGCCCTGAATGGATTGATCAGCGTCTCAGCAAGGAGTAGGAAGAATACAAACATACCCTTCGAAAGTCATAATCAACGCCTGCCTGGAGGGCAGCTGGCATCCCCAGCACTGTGTTTGAAAGAGGAAGCCTATTAATTTAATTCGTCCTAAAATTAAAACCGAAGAGGCCTTAGAGTTTGAACACAATGTAACGATAATTTATTGCGGTGCGGTTTTTCATACGATTTTGAAGTAAAAAAACCGCAGTGCGGAACGGCATAAAATTACAATCTATTTTATTTTCATTGCGGACTTTCTTATTATCTCAATTTTTGACTCTTTCTCTTTCTGATGTTGCCATAGTTTTTGAATAGTTGGCGATGTTCAAAATATTATTGTAAACAAACAACATGATTTTGAAGGTCAAAAATTTTTGTCACAAAATATAAAAGTTTAAAAAATATATCAAATATATCTGCGAATGTATAAAATATTAATAATTTTGTTTTTAGTTACTGCCATTACAAAATATTTAACACAAATAGTAATTTTTTTATAAAAATGTATGCAAAAAAAATTAACAAAAATTTAAACAAACAATGACAAGTATTGCTGTCGCTGTCTTCCGTTGTATTATATTTATTTTTCTCTCCTGCAACGAGAAATCGTACCGCCCCGCAAACATTGTGTTTAGACTTTTATGCTTCTTATCAGATCGAGGGGAATATATACATATAAAGTTGCAATATTTCCGCATGAATTCTTTGGAGTGTATTTTTCTACTTTATTGATCTTGCTCTTTATCTAACGGAAAGAAAAATTCATCACGTTCGCAAATGAGTTTCCTGAAGGGGCTATTTACAGATCATGTTCCAAAATAATTCTGTTGGACGAACCGATTCAGTTGTGTAATAAGGCAAGAGAAACATGATGTCGACCAATCTCGCTTGTTTTAAAAAAAAATCATATTTTTTAGTTCGCAATCGAGCCATCTAACTTGCATAATTGCTTAATTGTCGAAAACACTTACAAAAAGAACTCATTAAAAAAATAATTAAACGCAAACTATAAAAACTGGCGACAGGAAGTATGGAATATAATAAATTGAATTACATGAAAGTTTGACCAGAGGTGGTGAATAAAAAGCGATATTTTCAAAATCAGCTCTTAAACTCAAAGAGAAGACACGTCGTCAGGGATAACCTAAAAGGTAAATCGATTCCCATATTTTTTTCCTTTTTCTTATAAAATATAGAATGCTAATATTTGAGACTACCAATTTAGTTTACCAGCATCCATTACTTCAAAGTATTAACAAAATCGATTAAACAGGTATGTCAGAGAAATCAAATTTGTACCAAATTGAAAATATCAAAAAAGTTTTTAACCTCTCGAGAAAGAGTAAAACTCAAAAGTCCGTTTAGTTAGAGTAAAATCAAATTAATAATTTGAGAGAACTTACATAAAAGTAACTTTAAAAAAGATTTAATTTTTCGTGTTTCAAAAGAAGACAAAACTTGCTTTGCTACAGTTTTTTGAAGTTTACAAAATCCGCAGGAAAAAAATTTACAAAAGTAAATTTATTTTAAAAAATTTGCTTGTTTTCATGGTTAAGCAATTGTCTATATGCATTTCGTTCCCGCTTGTGGAACTCGTCAGTAGACTTCAACCCAAACAATTTTTTAATTCAGTTAACAAACTCCGTAAGTAAGACTCTTAATACTAACCATAAGAACAAGCCAATTTTTGAAATTAAATAAAGACATTATGTCAAATAAATGTACTTCAGTATTTCATGTCTACATATTTACATATACATACATACATATTTTTTTTCTTTTTGCTTTTTAAATACTTTTGTTGTTGCCCAATGTGGAAGCTAATGGTAAAAAGGTGGTGGAAAATAAAATAGATGCACAGTTGAATAAAGATGCTTGTTTTGTAAAGATTTTTGTTTGCGGTTTTCAACCTTATTATATTTGTATATTGTGATTCTCAATATAGTATTAAGAGTCTTACTATAAACATACGGAGTTTGTTAACTGAATTCAAAAATTTTTTGAGTTGAAGTCTACTGACGAGTTCCACAAGCGGGAACGAAATGCATATAGACAATTGCTTAACCATAAAAACAAGCCAATTTTTTAAATTAAATAAAGACATTGAGGGCAATTATGAATAAAATTCCGCGAGAAATTTTTCCCGGGGAACAATTCCAACTTATGGCAAGTAATAGGGAAAACAAAAAATTCTAATTGGAAAAGGGAGAAATTTCTCACGGAATTTTATTCATAATTGCCCTGATTATGATTATTAAATAAATATACTTCAGTATTTCATGCATGTAAATTTATTTTTTTAAATTAAATATATTTTGTCATTTTTTCTGTTTTTTATCAAAACTGCAACAATAAAATCTGCAGGCATAATGAAACTTAACAATTTTTTAAGAATACAATTTAGTTTCAAACAAGTTGTTTGTTTGATTTATTTTCAAAATACTCAATATTTTTTCTATATTTTTCTGTTTTGTATTTTTTTTTTTATCTACTTCTCTCTAGTTAAAAAAGCAGATGTATCATAGAAATACCATAGTTAATAACAAAAAACAAACGCTAAAGAAACGAAACAAAAACGCGAAAATTTTCACGTTCGAACCAGAGAGCTGCGTAAACAGTCTTGACATGTAACTACGTCATGTTTTTTAAATGTATTCACGTCGCATGTATTATACTAAACCAATAATAAATGCTGTAGTCAGCGATGCCAACTATACCCTTCTTAAAACGCGCTAGAACGCGCTAAGTTACAGTATTGTCAAATGTTTTTAGCAAAAACGCGCTGTTTTCTACGCGCTAAATTAAATTTCAATAAAAGTCCATGTATGTATTAGTACTCGTATAACAATTAATTTTTCAGATTTTGCAATATTGCTACCTCGACATTATGTTTTAATAAACTAAAATCATTTAATACAGATTCGGAATCGCCTTCTAAATAATCGAAAAATCCTTCGTTTTTACTTTTAATTTATTTGTAAAACTTTGTAACAACATATAAATTGTGGAATAGTTTTGCGATTCAAATGCTTTTTGTACTTCAGCTATAGTAGATGCTTTGTAATTTATTTTAATTTCTTGGGTCATTGTATGTAGTACATATTTCTAGTTGTGAAATTTCAAAATATTTGCCATTACAGTATTAAAATGCGTTGTTAATTCTAACCAAGTGTTTAAAATAAATATATTTTAAACAAACAACAAAATATATAAATACAAATTATTATTTGTTACACTGTATCTAAAATAGCTGCCATAAAATTTATGTTAAAATATAAAATGTAACGAATAATTTGTAATCCATTGTGAATTATTGAATTTATCTTTAGTGATAATTTTCGAAGTTTGTAAATGTAGTATAACCTCTACTTGTAAGATCAATAAGAAAAAAAAGAGCAAAGCCACTTAGAATTTTACTGGCAAGCGGTGAGCATCTTTTTTGGTAAAATAAATCCTTGAATTGAAACCCAAACCATCTTTATTTTTCAAACTCCCTTATAATATCTCCACGCCTTGAGAAATTATAAGGCATTTAAATAGGAAAAGGATACTTTGGTTTCTTACTCAATCACACGTTTACCTAGGTGCTAACTACCTAACGACCACTGGTCCATATCCAACTCCTAGGTAAATCTAGCCCCTAAAGAAACTACAGATCCTCCAAAGCAACCTATTCACCAAGGTCAAGCGAATTTTGTTTGCGACAGCTGAATCATTAACTAGTTTAAAAAATTTTATCAGAGTTTTTGATATTAGAAAATTGTTAAATTTATACAAGAAAAGTTAAAAAATATGGAACTGAAATGGTATTATTGACTTTATTCAAAACGCGCCAATTTAGCGCTAAGACGGAAAAAGGCGCGCTTGGCATTGTTAAAACGCGCTAAATGTAGCGCGAAACGCGCTAAATTGGCATCGCTGGATAGAAGCAGCGTAGATTTCTCGCAATCGAATCCACTTTAGTGATTGTTGTCTCGCGTGTAAAGTTTTCTCTTCCGAATTTAATATAAAAAAACCTATTTTTTTGTTTATTCTTCAAAATCCACAACAAAAGCCAACATAAAACATTTATTGAGTATTCTTTTAATTAATTAAAATGTTAAGCTTCTCATTTTTTGTTGAACAATGTTCTTTCGTTATTTTGGTTATTGACTAACTTTTTAACTTTAACTTTTATTTTAAAATTGAAAAATGTATAACTCCATATTAAAGAATAGCCTCAGTTGCTTTTATTTTCTTTTATATAATAACTCAATCAGAATTTCTTCTAAGCTATTAACCACTTTTTAACTCCTTAAGGAAAAATTAAACTGAAAGAGAAAACAAACAAAAAATAAACCAAATTTATTGTTATGACACTGATTTTCAGCAAATTGCCTGTTAGCCACAAATTTGAGAGAAAAAAACATATAAACAAAAAACTAAAAGCAATTGTAAAATTAAGAGAAAAAAAAGAATCCTCACACCAGTGATGGAAAATGAGATTTGCATTTCGGTACCAAAAAGAATTTTTTTGAGTACTTTTTTGATCGCGAGAGTACCAAAAACTAGTTTTTTATTTAAATTTTATTAACAAAAAATTATATAAAATTTATTACAAATAAATAAGAAAATGAACACAAAGCATATACATTTGTACATAACCAGACAGAAATTGTGATTTTGCGCAAAAAGTATGTGCCTCCACAACACTGTAAATACAAAATTACGACTCTTCTAAAAATTCTGTACCAATAAAGTAATTACTACAAACACAAAAATATAACTTTGTGTTTACAAATACCGTGTTCTTAGTAATCCTATACCACTACAAGACCGTAAATACAAAAAGTTGACTTAAGTTTGAAAATTTCCATTGTGACGACCTTATAAATTTGTATTTAGAGTATTGCACCAACATTAAAAACATGAGTTGGAGGATGGTCATTCGGCGTTACAATTTTAATGTTATGAGTTCCTTAAAATTAAACAGATGTTATACTGATATAGATAGATAGATGTTATACAACGTGCTGATTGTCTTTTTCTGTCCCCTCAGGGGAGTCTATTTTTGACTACGGGTGTGGCAACCCGGGGGCCCCAGCTGGGGTGATGTGGCTTTTTCCATTGACGTACCTTTGGTACATTACCCATAGAACTTATGTGTTACTACCCGATCTCTGGCAACAGAGCAAAGGATGTGCACATATTTATAAAAGGAAG
This sequence comes from Tachina grossa, assembly GCA_949987645.1. Classification (NCBI taxonomy): domain Eukaryota; kingdom Metazoa; phylum Arthropoda; class Insecta; order Diptera; family Tachinidae; genus Tachina; species Tachina grossa. Next base: position 153,542,701 of record OX465276.1, read on the forward strand.
ACAGGTCCTGTTGATGTCAGTTAGGTGCAGCGTCACCTAGAACTGCTCCTGAGTTCCAAAGACGATAGAGGTGAGGCCCTTGTGGTGGAACTTCGAGGTCTGACCAGAGGCTACTTCTGGTGCCACGGGTGCCGGTTGCCCGACAGTCGAGCTGCTTTGAAGTTTTGAGTGCATGTAGCGGTCGTCAGTTTCCTTTGCTAAAATGCCGAGTTCGTCCTACCCCTTGGGGTTATAGGGATGATTTTGGTATGTGTGGAGTAGGCACTGGTTATTTGGCGACACAGGCATGGGTTCATCTCGAATGAGTGGTTGAGCTGTGCCGGCAATGGTTGAGGAATTCTCTTGGGGACCTCGCTATGGGTGTATACACAACACCTTATCGTGGAAGCCGGAGAATTATCGTGGTGGCTGTGGTTGCTACCAAAAACGCTGGGAGAATAGTCTTGGCTTCCCAGTGTGAAATCAATGCTAGTGATTGGTCTGACGCGGTCAGCCAGACACTATTGCCATTCAACAGAAGCTGCTATGGGCACGGACATAGCAGCAGAGTTTAGATAGCTCAAATTACCTCAGCAAGGTAAGTGAATATAGTACAGGGATAACTATATTCAAAGATTGCAACCTATGTGCCTTATGGAGTGGACCATAGGTTCATTCTAATAGGGTGCATGGGGGCGTTGGTCTGGCGTCTAACCCACACCCGGTGCTTTGGCACCCGTGAGATAAGGCCGTAATGGCAGGTGCTCACGGAAAGCTATCGCACATCTGTCTTTTTCTGTCTGGGTGGGTATAATATTAAATTTATAACAAAAACAGTTTTTAGACTTCAATAAATCTTTGGCCTGGATAAGACTATACTGTTGGAATATAAAGCCTGTTCCTTTGTTTTGTTTTCATGAGATTGTGGTAAGAGAAAATCCTTTCGATATTAACAGAGGAGTGAGGTATGGACAAAATTCCGTAAGCTACTCTCGATTTACCAGGAAACATATATTCGTCCAATGCGTTTTTAGTTATAGCAACGGAAGTCCAGAAACTGTATACATATGTATATTTTCTGTTGTTAATGGCCTTAGTTCTGCATAGTACGACCTATATTGGTTGTTGATATTTTAAAAATTTAGCTTTTCGCTGGGAAACACTTTAATTAAAAGTAGTATAATTACCAAATAAAACATTTTCAAAGGGATACTTACTAAACCAAACTGTCAAAGTCCACTTTTGCTCTAAGAACTTGACAAAATGTAATATAAACTTTTTACAATTTTTTTTTAAATGAAACAGTTGTTTCAACATGATTTCTGTTTACATAGAGATCAACTTCTGTGCCACAGAAAATATCATTGAATCAAATATAGTTTTCATTTATATTTAATTGTGATTGGTTTGGTACACTTTTCTAAAATGTCTTTACTAATAAAGTTTCGTGCCAGTTGTCGAAAAAGAAATTTAATTCTTCGCAAAAATATATGGAACGCGCGTCTTCCGACTATATTTCTAAGTAGGCCGTGAGAGTATCAAACGTGTTGCGGGAGTACTATGGTACTTTTTCATGTCAAATAGTATCAAAAAAAGTACGATCGTACCAACTTTCCCATCACTGCCTTACACTGGTGCTGCTGCTACTCGTTCATTCACTTAATCGAGCAGCACACATTAGAAAAATGAAATTATGTGGCAGCCACAACATTTAAGTATAACAAATTTAATACAAATATTATATAAAGTATAGTTAAATGTGCATTTGACATACTTACTGTTAAACTTGCACACGTACATTTGCAACAACTTGCTAGTTTTTTTTTATATGTTGCTGTTGCATGTTGTGCTTATGTGTGAGTATTTTTAAGCCATTTTCGTTTGTATTTCATGGGTAGTTGCACGCTAATACTTTTTTTTTCTTTTGTATTAACACTAACGACATGATTTTCACAAAATAACAAAAATTGTTAAATATGTTCAAAGAAATAAATTTTACAATACAACTATGAACAAGATTAAGACCATGGAATTAGTTAAAACGAATCTTGGCAGCAGTATTCTGCAGGAATCAGAAGATTTTGCAAAATATCTTCAATATAAGAACAAAAAATTTAATTCACTCTTATGCTACAGTAATACCTTTAAAGGGCAGTTCAGACCATTATACTACACAGTACAACATATGATTTTGTGACTCAATTCTGACAATTTCACGTGAAAGTAGGCCCAGAATGAAGAACTTGTGCATCATTCGTTTTGTCTTCTTACCTGCTAAAATATTTTTAATATCGATTTGAAGTTAGTAACTATCGTATAGGGGAATTTTTCACGTTTTAAACTCTTTTGTTTGACATAACTCGAGAACCACTATTCCGATTTAGCTGAAACAAATTTAGAAAAATTAAGAACCTCTAATCTGTTCTTATACCGTTTTCCTATGTGTGCAACACTTTCGAAGTGAAAAATTAATGTTATGAAGGGAAAAAAGTATTTTTTGCCTAAAAATTTAATTTTTTTTTAAATTCATAAAAAATCAAGTAATAAACAAACTGGCAAGTCGGTTGTTTCGACTTCGATGCTGTGCTTACGGTTATGGCATATCTCTTCGTCTTAAACCGGCTATAAATATTGAATATACTTATCGCATTGAAGTATATTTCGTGTAAGCCATGTCTAAAAGTTAATGAAATTATCGGGGTTTTCTTTTCTTTACCTTATTTAAATCAACTAATTTAATCGACGTCTATTTTCAAAGGACGGCACGACCACAACTTACACAACTTCTCTGACGCCGGAGGTAAACGATTGATGTAGGCATGTTAATCCTCAACAGCTGTTTGCTTCCTACTTGTGTTTTTAATGTAATATGAGGTGCAATGGTGTGAACACAATAAGTGCGTTAGACTGCTTTTCCAGTAAAATCCAGTAAGTGGGTAAATACTGAGTAACTTAAAGGAATTACTCTCAGAAAAAAGTTTGCAATAAAAGTTCACGAAGGGAAAAATTGTATAATCCAGCAAAATACATACAACAGCTGATTGCCAATTTTTGCGCTAAAAAATTATACATGTGTATATGAAAAAAAAAAATATACAAAACTATTTATGTATATATCGCTCATTTACTTCAATAGTGGCACAACTCAAAAAAACCAGTTTTACAGAAAACGCGTTTTAAGTTTTCAATTTGCATACAACTCAATGGAGAAATGAAAAAAAAATTCTTCTCTCAGGAAGTGATGGTACAAGCTATTTATATAAAATTTTTACACAAGATAAAATACGAAATTCCGCATCTTTCTGCATTATTAACTCAAAAAACTAATTTTTTGAGTTATGCCACTATTGAAGTAAATGAGCGATATATAAAATATATACATATAGTCTGGTTAGCCGCATGGAATACATACATATGTATGTATGTGTTTTCTAAAAAATTGATGAAGAATGTTTTTTCATTTGTTATATAAAAATACACGATAGAATATTTTTTTTTAATAACAAGAGTAATAGATATATGTATATGTTTTTATATAAATTTATAATAAAAAAGATACATATGTACATTTGATTTTATTTAAACTTACGGGCCTGGCCCGTCGACACGAACGTTAGGTTAGGTTAGGTTAGGTAGGGGTGGAAGTCAGAAACCTGGACTCACTTAGACCGTTTTGGTCCACTTATGCGGAGTCCCCACCGTCGAACAAAACAGAGCTCAATATAAAGCCATTAATACGCTGCAGTTCAACACTAGCAACATCATAAAGTTACCTGAACTCAAGAGCGCCCATAGTGGCCAATCTCTTTCTTGCAAGTCCAGGACAGTGACGAAGGAAGTGTTCTACACTTTCCTTTTCATCGTTATCCTGGCAGCTACGGTAAAAATCATTGTGTTCAACCTTTAACCTTTAACCTTTAACACTGTCCGGGTATACCCAGGCTGAGTATACCCGGCAAAAAACGTCATAACAAGTTTCACAAAAATCTTTATTGCCGCATTTACCAATCAAAACAACAATATTGTTCACTTCCTTCCAAGTAGGTCAAATGAGTGCATTCATTAAGAGAAATATGAAAGAGGAAAATAACTTTATATATCCTGATATATTGAAGCTATCGGAAAACTTAAAACGAATTTCAGAAAAGTGTACATTAATCATATGTAATGGAACAATAAAGGCCGGGACACAATGAATCCATCATACGTTAAACTTCGCCTTCTTCAACTGACATTAACGCAACGACGGCGAAGGTTGGCACAATGAGTACTTTATTGACGGAAGTATTTGAACAGCTTCAATAGGTCGATTCTCCATTTTATTTATTAAATTCAACTTTTGGTATTAAATTCGTTCATTTCTTTTGTTTAATTTTAATGACGGAAGTATTTGAACAGCTTCAATAGGTCGATTCTCCATTTTAATTATTAAATTCAACTTTTGGTATTAAATTCGTTTATTTCTTTTGTTTAATTTTAATTTTTCTGCCACAAAACACAAAAACCTAAATCAGAACATACCAAAATAACCAACCAATATCTGTGAAACTACTCAACGTACGCAAAAAGTTAAGATTTGAGCAAATTTTGTACTATGCGTTGACGTACAGGTACTGAATGTAACAGACCTCATAAGAAACCATGTGTTTCAATTTAGCTGTCAGTTGAAAAAGGCGAAGTTTAACGCATGACGGATTCATTGTGCCCCGGCTTAACTCAATTTTTTTAATGTTCCATTCAACAAAGCAGTAACCGTCCGACGATATGTAACGTTGGCCTATCGTCAATTTTTGCATGATAATTCTTAAAAGTAGACTGGTCATTACTGCCATTAGTGAGCGCAGTATAACATTTCGTTTCAACAGTTAAGTTCTATCGGGCTTTACAAAAACACCCTCTATTATGAAATTCTCCACATGCACATAAAACACGTTTAAACGCAACAAATGCACACAAAAACAATTTCAAATTTCAATTATGTATTCAATATTTAATTTTTATTATTTTTGTTCTCCTGCATTTGTTGCACATACACGCAAGTTTCAAGGCTTTGAAATTCTCTTTTAGCATACAATTTTTAAACGCATAAATTGACTTGCATTTTAATTTTATTATTCAATTTTGTATTGAATTTCTATAAATGTTCTAATATCTCTTCTATTAAGTATTAAATGTTAAATTTATGCAAATATTTTTGTTTTTTGCTTGGGGCGTTTCTATTGTTGGCCAAAACAAAACGAATTTAGCAAACAGATACATAAAACAAAAATTGAATAGAAAGATATAAAATTAATAGAAATAATTTTAATTCAAAGTTCATGTTATATAGAAGCGCTGAAAGGTTAAAAAAATAATTTAGGTGGTTTTTGTTTGGCAGATAATTGAACATTCAAAAGCTTTTAAGTATGACCTGTAGAAGCTTTTAACGGCAATAACAGCTGGTAGGCTAAAATTGAAAGCTAATGTTCTTGGCGGTGAAAGTGAAATTTTGGGATTTTATTTTGAAAATAAAAATTTAATAAGAGGATTAACATATGCTGTTGAAGAAGAGCTTTTAGACAAACAGAAGCAAAATTTAAACCCATTTAAATAAATAGATATTCTCAGTATAAAACTTCCATAAAATTTGACCACCAGAAAGATCTTTAGACAAAAGAAACCACTTTTAGGGATTTATCACAACAAACAAGGTCATTTTCGTTTTATATGTTTTCTTATTCAGCTCTCAAAAAATTGTTTTCATTCACAAAAATAAAAGAAAAATAACTTTAATGAATAGTTTTACAATATTTGCAGAAACAGAAACCAAAAATAATTTTTTTTTTCTTTTGCAAAAGTTCTTTCAAAGTAAATCTCTGTTAATTTTTAAATGTAAAATAATGTGAAAAGATTTTTATTTTATTTTAAAATCACTACAAACTCATATGAATGTACGAGAATAATGAAGTTGGTTAAATGGCAGATATATAAAGTAAATGTTATATATATTTTTTATTTTAAGTTTAGTATTTTTTTATGTATTTCTAGTTTAGTTATTCATGCATTACATGTTCATTTTAGCCAACAAAATTATATTCTAAATAATATAGAAAGGCTTATAAAGCGCACAATGGGGCAATTCCATTAAAATCGGTCTACCTTCCATATATTCTTTATTTTGAAAATGAAGTCTCAGCTAGAATTGCAATGAGAATGTAGCGAAAATTAGTAATTGGCATAACTCGACTTCAACTACGACGTTTTTATAATAGATAAAAGAACACCGCAATATTTTTTCTTTAATCCTGGACCAAAGTGAAGTAGTCAAAGTCGAAACACAGTCACGATACAGTCTATAAATTTTAATAGAAAGGATATATGCGACTTATATATATATATATATATATATATATATATATATATATATATATATATATATATATGTGCCCTTAATTATGAAAGTAGTCTAAGTTATGTGCATTTTTGCTCCGAAATTTTAAATACATCTTAAAAAACTTCAACAAATATTTAATTAATATTAAATAAATTTAAATTAATGGACACATCTTGTTATTAAAATTTTTTATAATATAAAAATTATTTTTGAATAAATATCTCGACTAAACATATACATACATATATTTATGACTTAGACCAATTTCATAGTTAAGGGCACATGTATCCTTGCACCAATCGCAATGAAATTCGCCCGAACATTTAATTGTATAACAGTTAGATATATTCCGATTGCAATTCTAGCTAAAACTTAATTATCAAATAATGGATATATGGCAGGTTGACATGTCCTGGCACCGATTTCAATGCAATTCAGCAGAGAGCTACGCGCCCATAATTTTAGAAACTTCTTTTACCAAATTTTTAAGCATTCTGTTTGCAAATCAAATCGATAAACCAAATTAAGGATATATATAACTGTGTTAAGTCCTTGCTAGAATTGGAATACAACTCATTCTAAAGCTTAACTGAACAATTCTAGGAGTTATTATAAATTTTCTTTGCATTTTTATCGCAGTTTTAGATAATCTTTAAGGTAAGCATATCCTTGCATTGTTCACAAAAAAATATAAATTGACAGATTACATAATTCTAAAAATAGTTAAGGTACCAACAGACGACATGTTTTTCACATTGTATGTGCCAGAATTTACATATGTAAACGAAAACATGTCGTGTGTTACCTTTAAAACATTGCTTGTGTAAAAAACATGACAAAAAACATAAGACATTATTTGAAATAGAGCGTGCTCTATTTTCTTATGTTAAACATACAGCTCCAAATGTCTATGTCATGCGAACAAATTCGTCGGCGGTTGATTATGTGCACTATCATTAGCCGTCTGAATGAAGTATTTTGCAAGACAAATTAATTATATATTTTTTTATATTTGTGATTTGATATATATATATATATATATATATATATATATATATATATATATTTTTAATTTAACGTTGTCGTTTTATTAAAATAAGTCCAAAAATGTATAGATTTTTAGATACAACCTCAACGTCTTGTTTAAAAAAGAAAAAATTAAAAAAGTAAATTTGCGTCGCCAGTACTACAGCGACGGAACCAAAAATATTTCGACGGCTGCAAGCCATTTATAAAACAAACTACGTGGATATTTATGTACTAAAAAAAAAGAAGTGATACTACATGTATGTACGTTTGTGACCAAAAATTATAAACCTTATGTAAATTAACCAATATTGACAAGCCTAAAGAAAAACATACGACTCGAAAACTTAAAAAACACATGTAAAAAACATGTCGTCTGTTGGTACCTTTACAGTTGTTTCGCTGCATTTAGAGTACAATTTTTACTGAACATTAATTTTCCAAATAAAGGATATATGTTTGAGCCAGGCATGTTTTTGCTATAATAGCAACGAAATTTGTCAGAGAGCTTCAGAGTGTAATTCTAAAAAAATTAATAAATTTTTGAGCTACATTGTACAATTGTAGATTTATTTGTACATTTATTTTTCACAATTTTAAATAATATTTAATTTTTAAAATAAAGGATATATGGGAAGTAATCCTTCCACTGATCTGAAATGCAAATAGTAACAAATTTTCACAGCTTTTCGGTTAGAAACTTAATTTTCCAAATAAATGATATATGGGAGCCAGGTGCGTTCTTGCAATGATAGCAACAAACCAGAGAGCTTGAGAGCAAAATTCTAGAAACTTTTCGCTGCATTTTGGTTATAATGAACTCAATTTAAAAAAAAGCAATGTGAGTCCGATCACAGAGAAGATTTTTAAACGTCTAGTAATGAAAATTTTTTTTAAGTTGGAAGTACTTATGCTTTTAGTATCTTTTTTTAAATTAATTAATTAAAGGTATCAAAACTTTCAATATTGTAAATACATATGAATTTGTTGGGTTTTGTTTGTTTTATTAAACTTATTTGGTAAGTAACTGGGCACACTGCAGTATATGTATATGTACTGCATTCAAAATTGCAGTAAGCAGTAAATTTACTGATTACTAAAAAAATTCAGTAAATTTTTACTGCTAATGAAATTTAATTTGTATTACCAGTAAAATCGTAGGGCCGTAATCATAATAAAATTGTAGCAAGTGGCAAAGTTTTTTCATTCAAATTTTGAAACTTTTGTATGAAAAACATTTAGCCACTTGGTGGAATTTCATTATGAATACGGGCATTACTGATTACTGAAAATTCAATGCACCTCATCATATAACAAATCATTTAGGCAATTTATAAAAATTGTAGAAAACAATTTTAGTAATCAGTAAAAATTTACTTGTTAAACATTTTTTATTGTTTTTACTGAAACTTTAGTGGTACTGCAGTGATCATCTATGCTAAATGCCTTTACTTTTACTTTTTAATTTTTAATTCCTGTTGTTCATCGTTTAGTTGTTGCTGTTCTTGTTGTTGTGTACGCATTGCAATTAAAATAAATTCAGTAAAGTGCGACTTTGACTCGCGCACATTCGGTTTTGATAATTTTTTTTTTGATTTAGCTTTCTTCCTTTTTTAAGTTTTTTCAGTTTAAACGATTTTTTTTCAGTTTTATCGCTTTTTTCTCGTTTTTTCTCTTTTTGGGTTTTTTTAATTTTCGCAATTTTTTTCATTTAGGCGATTTTTTTATTTTGGCGATTTTTTCTGTTTTTTTGGGTTTTTTCATTTTGGCGATTTTTTCCTGTTTTGGGGTTTTTTTATTTAGGCGATTTTTTTTTCATTTTGGTGATTTTTTCATATTGGCGATTTTTTTGTTTAAGGATTTTTTCATTTTGGCGATTTTTCCGGTTTTTCGCGATTTATTTTAGTCCTAGCGATTTTTTTAATTTGGTGTTTTTTTTCGTTTTGGCGATTTTTTTTTGTTTTTGGCGATTTTTTTATATTTGGCGATTTTATATTTTTTTACTTTTTTAGTTTTACCGTTTTTGAAAATTTGAAGAGTTTTGCTCTTACGGTTTCCAAGATACAGCAAGTTGTCAAAATTACAAAGTCAAAATTGCATTAACTGATGGAAGGAACACCCACTGATTTAAATTTTTTAAATTTAGTGTTAATTGTTGTAGTCTGTATAAAAATACACTAACTTTTAAAATTTCAAGTGTATATATGTACATACAATTGTATGTATATTACATGGGATTTTAACATTTTTCGTTGCTCGTTTTGGAACACCCTTTAGTTTTTAACTCTCATGTATTTGTTGTTGTAGTGGCCAAATGTCTACACATTGTGTGCAAATTTCAAGTCCGTAGCTCTTACGATTCATTTTTACCTTTGGTGTACGGAAATATACAGAAAAATAACCGGAGGCGGCGCACCGTCGGCTTCGAGCCGGTCGACTTGTTTCTCTGCTTGGTATTGCTTCTTTCAAACACTAATACACTCATACATAGCTCACACCGATTTGACAATGCAAAGCAAAAGCAAAAAGCAAAGAAATCTCAGCAAAGAAATCTCAGCAAAGAAATCAAAGTCAAAAGATTTTTACCCCCGAGCGTATAGATGTTTACACATCAAAAATTAGGGATATATGGGACTCAGGTAAGTTCTTGCAACAATTGAAACGAAAGTCATCAGAGAGCTTTACTGTATAATTTAAATCTATTTTTCGTATGTTGACCAAAATTTTAGCTAATATTTAAGTTTTAAAATAAAGTATATATGGGAGGCAAATTTATGCTTGCACTCATCTCAAATATATTTAGCCAGATTTATCCTTGCACTGATCTGAAAGATATTTAGCCAAGAGATTAGCTGAATAATTATACGAGTATATAATCACTGCTTTTAGTTTGAAATTTTAACAGAAACGTAATTTTTTTAAATAAAGGATATATCGTGGAAAAACATGTCCTAGCATGACTTCAATGAAACTATTATTACCCAATTTACAACCTATTGTAGACTGTACATTGTATTAACTACAACTATGGTAGTTGTGAACGGGCTGTTGTAAGTGTTGCTAGACTTTTAAAAATTTCGAACATTTAAAAACGAGAAGAGAAAGAATAAAAATAGCTTAAATATTAAAAATGAAAATAGTTTAACAAAAGCAAAACAAGACACAAACAAATGTTTGCCTTATGCGAAAAATATAGAACAGAAATGTTAATGGTGGATTCGGGTGAATAAAAGATAAAGGAAATTACAATTTCATAACAAATATTCAGGCGATTCTGAAGAAGACAATCACTCTTATTTCAGCTTGCTTTCGATTTTGTAACTTCTCGCGAATTTTTGCAAACTTCGCAATAAAAGCGACTTTTTGCATGCTTTCAGCCTGCTAAGTTTTGCTGATTTTTAAAAAATGTTAGACTTAGTTAGTGAGATTTTGCGAATTTCGTAATTTTCGAGATTTTTATTGTATTTTTTGCATTCCTTACAGTTTTAGCGATTTTTAATCAATATTATGGCTTGTTTAAAATTTTGCAACTTCTCGCGAATTTTTGCAAAGTTCGTGATAAAAGTGACTTTTTACATGTCTTTAGCTTCTTGGCAGTTTTGCCGAGTTTAAAAAAATATTAGACCTTGTTATCATGCCGCTGTTAATAAATTTTTGCAAATGTACCTAATTTCCGCGATTTTTTTTCCGAATTTTTTGCATTCCTTACAGTTTTAGCGATTTTTTAAATTTTGCCAGTTTTCGCGATTTTTTGCAAAGTTCGCAAAAAGCGGCTCTGCGTGGTTTTTAGCGTTTTAACAGTTTTGAAGAAGTTAAAACATTATTAGACTTTGTCATCCTGCTGTTGTAGCTTATTGCAAATTTCCGTCGTCATTCCGCGAATTTCTTTTTATTTATATGAATATACTCGTATAATGGCACTAATTTTTATTAACTTAATAAAGAAAAATTAAGGTAAATATGATTAAAAAACATTATCACTTTTATAAAATTATGCATTTCTATGACATTCAATAAACATAGGGAAAAATGTTGTAGGTGTCCTAGCAAACGTTTCTATGCAAATTACCAACAACATTTTTACAACTATTGTACAGATTGACGACCTACTACACTTAGAAATGGGTTGTGAATTGAGCATATGTAGAGATCATTAGTTTATAATTCAGGAAAATTTTATGAATTTTTGCTGTAATAAATCAAATTATGTATACAGACAAAATAGGTAAGTCTGTATTGAAGTGAACACTGAAGATAATACGATACGTTAATAAATTACCAGCCTAACCCACGATGTCGATCGACAAATCGATCGACTGACGACAAGTCACTCATTATAGTTCATTTGAGCGACCCACTAACTATCGACTTTTCGGTCGTCAGGCTTTACGTTGTTAACGTAATGCATTTACTCACTGTAAAATTAGCATATTGCCACATCAAAAATTTCACAAATAAAACGCTACTTTACAAATAAAAAGCGCTGAAATGTGAAAAGTATTCCATAAAAAATGCAACTCTATGCTACTTAAAGTTTCTACAAATAAATAATAAAAATAACAACAATGATAAACATAAGACAATGCAAAGAAATTAAAAAGTTATTTTCAAAATTTTGTGTGTGAAATATAAATAAATATATAAGTTGAAATGTGTAGATACTCCTAAAATAATGCAAGCGGATTGTAATGAAGAATGGAGGGGAGTAGCACCAATGATACAAGCAATCTATTGAAGTGGAAAGAGTAATGTGCCTAATTGAGTGTTTAGAATTGGTTAGATAAATTGCACGTATACACATTCATACCTACATATATATGTATGTATGTATGTATGTAATTCAAAAAGAATTATGTGACAAAAATGCATGTTTGTGAGTTAAATAAATAAAATAAACGCAAAAAAAATTAACATTTTTATTTTTGATTTTCATAAATGAAAATTTGTTTAAAAATTTGGTATTTATGTGTACTTTTTTGTTTTGTCGACAATCACAAACCAAGTGACTGATTTTGAAATTTTTTGTCGTTTGAATTTTCATAGTGGGTACCAAATTTGTATGGAAATGGTTACGTTATCGTTCGCATGCATTGTCGATCGACTTGTCGTGCTGAACAAGTTTAGTGGGTCCCAAATCAGCTGTTTGTCGTTAAAAATGATTGCGAACGACAACGTTCGATATCGTGGGTTTGGCTGTAAATTTCACGTAGGATGAGGGAAAATCATTCAAAATTAAACAAACCCCGTTGGAAGAAAAATACATCAATCAGTCAAATAGAAAAGTTTTTCGCAATAAGAGTGACATTCATCACAAAGCTTAACTAAGTAATTTCAGAAGTATTCATAAACTTTCTTAACCTTTTTGAGCATAGTCCTAGGTAAAATTAAATATTTGATATTAGCGATGTAATGCAGACAGACATAGGTCAGGAAGGGTGATCTTGCAAGTTGCAACACACCTTTACTCAGAGACTCAGTTGGTTCCCTTGCGATCCAGGCAGACATAACTTTGCACTAACTTTCCTTTAAATCTAAATGTTTCTTAAACTTGCTACATACAACAGATGGTCCAAGCACCCACGAGCTAAGTCCTCTTTCTCTAACGCTCTTCTCCTTTTTTTTATCTGCCTGTGTTTCTAAATTTTCCTCCATTAATGTTTAACCATTTGATATAAAAAAAAAATTCAGTAAACTCCGACTCTGACTCGCGCACGAAGGGTTCCGTGCGAGCACTAGATATGTAATTTAATACAAACTTCATCCTATATAATATATAGCTTTGGCATTTTTGTTCGTTTTTGGGGTCTTTTCGGTTTTTTTGTTTTGGCGGTTTTTGCGTTTTTTCGGTTTTGGCGATTTTTTTAAGTTTTGGCTCCTTATTTAGTTTTGACACTTTATTTTCTTGTTTTGGCGTTTTTTTTTCATTTTGGCGATTTTTTTTTTATTTTCGGCGATTTTTTTCATTTTTGCGATTTTTTTTATTTAAAATTTTTTTTTTAGTTTTGGCGACATTTTCGCGTTTTGGCGATTTTTTCGATTTTTGGGGTTTTTTTTTATTTTGACGTTTTTTTTAATTTTGGCGATTTTTCCGAATTTGGCGATTTATTTTAGTGTTAGAAATTTTTTTTTAATTTTGGCGATTTTTTTCGTTTTGGCGATTTCTTTTTCATTTTTGGCGATTTTTTTTTGGTTTGGCGATTTTATAATTTTCGGTTTTTTTAGTTTTACCGTTTTTGAAAATTTCAAGTGTTTGCCTCTTACGGTTTCCAAGATATAGCAAATTGTCAAAATTGCATTAACTGATGGACCACCCTTTAATTTAAATTTTTTTAAATTTTAGTGTTAACTGTTGTAGTCTGTATAAAAATACACTAATTTTAAAAATTTCAAGTTTCAATATACACATGTTCACACAATTGTATGTATATTACATGGGATTTTAAAATTTTTCGTTGCTCGTTTTGGAACACCCATTAATTTTTAATTCTCATGTATTTGTTGTTGTAGCGGCCAAGGTTCTACATACTCTGTCCAAATTTCAGGTCCGTATCTCTTACGGTTGGTGAGAAAATACCGTGTGACGGACAGACGGACAGCGTAGCGAAAACAATAGGGTTCCTTTGGTGTACGGAACCCTAAAAAGTAACCCGCAGTTAAATAACTCTACATATGCTAACACATATTCTATTACCAGCTCCATTGTGCACTATTAGTTAATGCATGGCTAAAGGTTACACGAAACAAAAGCTAAAAGTGTATGTCTGTGTGGTAGCGGGTTTAGAATTTGCAAAAAGAGTGCACGCTAAAAACCTAAATAAATGATTACATCTTTTTTAATATATTTTATACGTAACACGAGTACCAAAGAGTTTTTTTTTACTTTTTTTTACAGCTTTTACAAAAAACAAAAAAAAAATAAACCACACGAAGTACTTAGTTAATTTTGTAGAAAATTAAAAGTTTTTGGGGAAACAACAACGTTCTTGTATATCCCTACTTGAAGTTCTACATAAATATTTAAATTAGATAGCAAGCTAGCATATATCTTCTTAAATAAATTTTGCAGTACAAGCCCTGAATTATATTTTTTTCCTTTATGCTTTTATTAGCTGCACCAAAAAATTTTCAAAAATGACTTTTCGTAATTAATATATCAAGCACATGCATTTATATCAAACCATGCTGGTAAACCCAGTTTATGAAAACTGTACTTGGAAAATAACATTAAAAAAAAGGTCGCATAGGAGAGGATTTAGGTTAAGGTTAGGTTTCCAAATTAATAGCAAATCGGTTCACTTGGGTCTGTTGTGCTGCCTCGACGGGTAAGAACCGAAACATTTTTCACTTTTTGGTGTCCAGAAGCACATTACGCAGGTAAACCAAGCTTTTGAAAGCTGTACTTGGGAAAAAATATTAAGAAGAAAGGTCGCATAGCAGAGGAGTTTGGTTAGGGTTAAGTTTACAAATTCATAACAAACCGGCTCATTTGGGTCTATTGTGCTGCCTCGATGGGTACGAACAGAAACATTTTCCTTTATCTACCCACTTGCTGGGTATAGTAGACGAGATGAGACGACTTATGTACATCTAAAGCATTAGTTCTATTGCCTTCTTTCACTGACTGAGTGCATTGGAAGTTTGCCATACTATCAACGAGTTACTGAGTTCCATTGGCTAACCAGCTCTAAAATTTAGTAACTTCAGTGTAAAGTGTAGTAGTTTGGTTTTTTACCTCCACAATTTTCAGTATAAGGCAGTGTAAGACTTTCACCTTGTAAAATGTCTATTAATCTTCTTTATTCAATTTATCCATTATTTTTTAGTTTTATTTGTTTGTTGCCTTTTATTTCTTTCATTTTTTCTATTCTCCTTTTTTATTTACTTCTATGTATTCAGTTCACATCTGTTCTATTTTATTTTATTCTATTCAATTCAACTATATCCTCTATGGGGGTGCTGTTGGGCGACATAGTTAGTGCGTCAACTAAAAAGCAAATTATAGTGCTCGGGAGGCTGATTTAAAACTCTGGCTAGACCCAGTCATATCAACATCAAAAAATTTTGTGATATGCATTATTGTCTATGCTAATGCATATCCTAGCACCCTCCTTCGACGATATTTGTGAGTATTAATCGTCGGCGAAGTAAAATAACTAATAAAATGCTATAAGAATTAATAAAACGCACAATAGCAGAGTTGTAAAAACTAAAAAAAAAATTACTCTTCGCTATATCAATCACTTCGCCATATGTACTTGTACTATCCTTTTCCTACTCTCAGGTAACACTAAGGACCTAACCCAACTTAACCTATCCTCCTCTAATTTATTTTATTATACAATTATGTTCCATTCTATACTTTTATAGTCTATTATATGAGGATCTTCAGATTTTGGAACGAGGTACAGTCTCTCTGGGCTAAAATCCGAGGAATATGCCGGATGAGTGTGAAAATCGTATCAATGAATTTTTGCAATGTGTGCAGCCTTCTCTTGTCCCAGTGAAAAGAATTTTTCTTCGTGATCTGCTGTCGTTTTTTCTTCTTATCTTTATTAATTCTACCGAATAAGTTGGCATAATACACGCTAGTGTATTCTTTGGAAGGTAGTCAATATAGTAGTAGTAGGATTATGACTTCATTGGCTGACAAATCCACCTTAGCATTCTTTGGCGCTGTTTTACACTGAGAAACACAATATTTTGAATGCTGTTTGGTGTCTGGTGTATTATGGGGAATGGATGTTTTGTCAAAGGTTACGAAGCAGCACAGAAACTCGTCCATATTGCACTTAAATAACGCCGAAAGCTCTTGCAAGGTTGTAACACGATTGCGTTTGTCGTAAATTGTGAGGAAACGTTTCAGCAGTCTTAAGGAAAGCTTCCTCACAGGGTGACCGATGACATTTTTCAAAAATAGGGCAGCAAATAGGGGATTTATCAAAAAAAGGGGCAAAATTAAAAAAAAAACGAGAAAACTGCACTAAACTTTTTATTTTTAATGTATTTTCATATAACTCACCCTAAATAAAGGGAGTCAAAAAGTGGCAAGGCAGGCGAAAAAGGGGAAACGCAGTCGAAAAAGTGGCAAATTGCCACTTTAGTCGGTCAAACGGTCACGCTGCTTCCTCATACCGAAGTTATGATTCAAATTTCAAAGCACTGAGCCATGTGAGATGCCTGTGATTGTCACAATCGCTCTCACTTTGTTTCGGATGTAGAGACCTCAACTACGTGTCCAGAACGTTTGAACATTGAAATTGATAGGCGAAGAGTTCCCATAGTATGTATCTAGCTTAGCCTTAGTGGGATTAAGCACTTTTTCTCTTCTTCCCCCCAGCAAATCAAGGTGTAGTCTGCTACCAATGGTAGTCGAGCACAGAATAAATTTTGGCACGAGTCAATTGAGAGTTCCTTGTTGACAGTTGCAGTTCTACCCTCTCTGATAAAAGCCAGCAAATTCAAAAAGTGATTCCTATGTCCCTATCCCTAAAATACCAGAAATCTTTAAGTAAGAGAGGAACCCGATCTTGACAATCTCTGCAGTCTTGCATTTGCATCCTGTTAAAAATATATTGATACAGCTATAACAAGAGCGTTTTGGTCTCTCCCCAATTTAAAAGAAAGACCAAGGTCACTTCTAAATTTCCCAAGGTTTCACTTACGGAATGTTGTGGCCACCGTCACGATGCACCGTACATTTTTGAAATCTACGACAAAAGCATCAGTCATCCTTTTAATGAACACTGCTTTAGTTGTTTAAAATGACAAAGAAAATATTATACACCTTCTGTGCCTATGACCTCTAATCGGTGATAAGCAAAAGATCCTGCAGTGTCTATCCGAGATATCAGAAATGAAACGCAGAAATATGAGTTCTCATATTAGGAACAGCAGGAGGTTTTCTCCCGCGTATCACGTATCAAACGACCCCTCCTCCAGGGAACCACTATCTTTCTATTAGTTTAACGTATCTTTATTCTCATTTCACACAGTTTAACTCTGTTACTGATGCCTAACTTTATCTGTTTTACTCCTAATTAATTTTTTGTTACTTTTTAATGAACACGTATCAAAAATAGATTTTAATTTAAAAAAAACTATGTATCATCTTGTGACACGCAGGATGACTAAGAAAAAATTTTATTTCTTGATATTTTTTGTTCATTTTTATATGAATATCTCTGTATAGGTTAGGTAAACTTGAAAGAAAGGCAGTAATAATTGACCCAATCTGTTTCGGACTACACTTATGCTTTCATAGCATGTTGAGCGCTCTTGATAAGAAATATTAGGGATATACCCAATAAAAACCATGAAAACCTATCAAACTTAATCATATTAGGAACATAGTATCGTCAACATACTTTCTCAGGTTGTTCCAGTCTGAATCCTTAAGATATTCAGTATCTGGTATATTTTCCGGATGAAGGATTCGTCTTTTAATTTGACTGAATGATGGACAGTCACAACCATAGTGCTTGAGAGTTTCGTCTTCCTCCTCGCAAGCTCTACATGTTGTATCGTTCACAACACCCATGCGAGCCAGGTGACTTTTTAACTCTGTATGTTCTTTTATTATGCTAACCAAAGTCTTGGCTTTTTTTAACTTAGGACGGGTTTCCATCTGTGTGCCATGTGCCACACAAGCGTAAAAAAAGCGTAACCACTAATGAAAAACAGTTTGATTCAGACACGTATTTATTAAGTTAAACAGTTTCATACATAACTAATAGACAATTTTATAGAATCCAACATGATTGGAAACTGTTTAAATCAATAAATATATGTCTGAATCAAACAGTTTTTCATTAGTAATTAGTTGGTTACGCTTTTTTGGGCAAATGACACACAAGAAATGCCAGATGTAAACTCAGCCTTAGAATCTCTATCGTCTTTCCACTATTTGTGGTTTTTCCAGAAAATTTCGATCACTCTTCCAACAGAAGAGTTATGCCAATCTCTGGTGTGTTGTTCTATAGTCCATTGTTTCAATATATTTCTAAGTGATTGAAAATGTTCGGCATATCCCAGTGTGATGTTGCTTAGTAATGATACCATCTTTGTAAGCCTATCCACCTTTTGGTTTCCAGAGATATCCTGATGTCGCGGAATCCATATTATCTCGATTTCTCTACAATACCTGTACGAGTTTTTCTCATTTTTGCATTGAAGAACACTTCGAGATTGAACTTTATGGTTTCTTAAGGCTTCGATAAATTTTCTATTATTCGTAAAGATACAAATGGGTAGTTCTTTGTGAATTTCCTTTAGATAGTTAATGCTTTCCGTTTTAGCCATGATCTCAGTCTGAAAGACTGTACTGCTCATGTCGTAAAATCCACTGCCCGATCGGTTCACAATTTTTTACCCGTCTGTGTAAAGGATAGTTTTCGTGTTATTTTTTTTTATCACTCATGACGGTGCTGACGATTGCGTGGGTAGGGTATGTATTATACATTGGTACTTGGCTATATCCCTGTATAAAATTGGATAACCAATATAATTATTTACTGTCTTATTCATAAAAAATATTTCAGGTTTATTAAACGCTTATTTGACGTATTTCTATGGGAAATTTCTCAAATAAACCTGTAATAAACCTAAAATATTTTTTATGAATTAGACCGTTAATCTTTATCTCGATGCAAAAACTGCTCAGAAGTTACAGATATGAGGAACTGATCTATTTTTTTAATGAAAACTAATGCATTATATATTTCTTAGAACTCTAAGATTTACTAACGTACCACAATCGTTCAACTTTTAAGAAAACACAACCCTGGTATGATGAAACTTATCAAAATTTTTAAAGGACAAGAATTCATTTATAATGGGTGTTTTTTATTGAGGTATAGAACTTTAAGTTGGCATCACTTTTTTAACTGGCGGCCATTTTGTCAGCTGTCAAGTGATTAATATTTAGTTTGGTTTGCCATTTCATCATGAACAGGTTGGCAAAAGAACAACGCTTGCAAATCGTGCAAATTTATTTCGAAAATAATGGTTCAGTTCGCGAAGTTTACCGCAAGCTCCGTCCATTTTATGGTCGACATAATCGTCCATCAGAGCAATTAATTCGGTTAACCATGGATCGTTTTCGCACTACGTTTACTCTATGTGATAATACGCATCCGCAGAGACGTCGAACAGTGCGCACCGAAGAAACAATTGCCGCTGTAGAGCAAAGTGTTGAAGAGGACCCGAATGAATCGATTCGCCAACGTGCACAGCAATTGGAGCTTTGTCCATCAACTTTATGGAAGATTTTGCGCAAAGATCTTGGCTTGCGACCTTACAAGATCCAGCTTGTGCAAGAATTAAAGCCGCGAGACCATGCAATGCGTCGTGATTTTGGTGTATGGGCCGAAAATGAGATTGATCTCGACGCTGATTTTCATCGCAAAATTTTGTTCAGTGATGAGGCTCATTTTTGGTTGAATGGCTACGTCAACAAGCAAAATTGCCGCATTTGGAGTGAAGAGAATCCACATGAGACCCTTGAGACGCCATTACATCCACAAAAACTGACTGTTTGGTGTGCTCTATGGGCTGGTGGAGTCATTGGGCCATACTTCTTCCGAAATAATGCTGGAGAGTCAGTTACCGTTAATGGAGACCGGTATAGAGTCATGATAACCGACTATTTTGTTCCCGAATTGGATGGCATGAATGTGGATGAGTTGTGGTTCCAACAAGACGGCGCTACATACCACACAGCGCACGTCACAATCGATTTATTGAAGGAAACATTCGATGAGCGCATAATTTCGCGGAATGGACCTGTCAATTGGCCACCAAAATCGTGTGATTTGATACCATTTGATTATTTTCTTTGGGGATATGTGAAGTCGCTCGTCTACGCCAACAAACCAGAAACGTTAGGGGACTTGGAAGCCAACATTCGTGGCGTTATTGCCAACATACGGCCCCATATGCTCGAAAAAGTGGTTGAAAATTGGACCTGTAGAATTGGCTTTATTCGAGCCAGCCGCGGCGGCCACATGCCCGAAATCATATTTAAACATTAATGGCATAAAATTATCCTTCCAATAAAGCCAAATTGATGGACATTAAAACGATTTTCTTGTGTTTTATTTCAATTCGAAGTTCTATACCTCTAAAAAAAACACCCGTTACGATTGTGTATGATAGTCACCTCCAGCCTTTATGAAGTATTTTTATAACGTAATTAAGTGCTAAGTCATACATGTACGTATATACTTTATTTGGTAGTATCTGTGAATAATGCTTTAAGTGTAAGCGCTCTTTCCACCAATCCAGAATTTTATTCATAAAAAATATAAAAACCAAGATAAAAAAAAAGGATAAGAAACTCCACGTACGTTATCGTTACTAAACGAAACAAGCTCATATACTTAAAACCAAACAAACATGACGGGTGTTAAACATGTTGATATTAATGAACATAATGTTGATGCCGGCAATACTGCATATACTGATGATGATAGTCTGTTTCAACGTGATAAAATGACATTCGAGGATGATTTGTAATGTCTAGATTTTGACGTGATAAAATGTTAATATTTTTTAATAAAGCAAAAATTATCTGTTACACAAGTAAATTTATGATATCCTAAAGTTAAGTTCATGATTTATGGTTTATAAATTTTTTTTTTTTTTTTGCTTAAATTCATAGCTGCCGTTACTAAAAACGATTTAGTCTCTCTTAAAAGTAATGAATTTTTTCTTCTTTCGTGGTCTTTAAAAAACCATAAAATTTGATTGCTTCAATTTTACCATCTTCGCCCAAAATTTTGAAAAACATTTAGAAAAATTTGTATGCTGCAAATAGAAAGTGCTTTCGAAAACTTGACCTTTTAGCGTTTTTCGTCTCCAGTAAAAAAAATTTTTTTGCTAAAACGAAATGTACAAAGAGCAAACTCTTGCCGGCAAAACAAAAAAAAAATTGCTACAAATACATTCTAAAAAAACCTGAACTATTTCTAGCTGCAAAAACAGCCAGCAACTGTTGCAACTTAGACTTGCCCAAAAACGTGCCTTTACTTAAGACTGCATTGAAAACAGTGGAGCGTAAGAAGCAATATAATAATTCATTCAAAAAGACTTACAGGAAATATATATATTTTAACTCACTTACCAAATGCTTTCTCCACTGTATCTGAAATCCGATCTTGGTCTATAAAAATGTTTTCTGCTGCATGAAGTTTTTGCTTCTTCTGCTAGCTGCCTCAATGTTTTGAAAGTTAAACTGCGCTGGTTATTACTTGCTCTGATTTATTTTTTCTTGCAGCTTTTGGTGCACAAAAATGTTTTGTATTAAAAACATTTTTCAAAGATGATCACGTTCTAGTCTATTTAATTTTTTTTTTTTTGCCAATCTCACGTACTGGACAGTCACTTTTATTAACCTGCCTTTTAACTGCAAATAAAATACAAGAAGGTAAAACCTCATTATTATTGTGACATTTCGCAATTGCTTGGTTGATTATATGGAGCAAAATGTTGGTTAAATGTCAGTTGGAAATGAAAGGCGGAGATTTGCTTTCTAATGTGTTCCAAATAGTTGCATTAAGATGAAAAATAAATGATTTGCAGGATATGAAAATGATGATTGCATTATAAAGTTATCAGCAAATTGTTGATTAAGGAAAAGTAAAGAAAAATAATATATGGAAATTGGTTTATCTTCCAGGTCATCTTTGAAACCTCGTGGTCCTACTTGGGGACTCCAATACATTTTGAAAGCCTATGAAAATCAGTGAATATCTACGACCTGTGTAGTTATTAAACAAAACCAAAAAAAAAGGAGACTGAGATCACGGCTATAACGGAAGGCATTATACCTATCTACCTTTACTGATAGTAGGAAAGTTATTGAAACCTTAAAAAAACTCAGAAAGTTCAAACTCGAAGTGGCCTTCAATACAAAAATGAGATAAACTCATACAGGTGTTGTAGAGAAATCGAGACAATATAGAGTCCAGGACACCAGGATTTGTCTGAAAATGAAGAGGTGGATTGGGTGGCAAAGATCGGATCATTACTGAATAATATCACACTGGAAAATGCCAAACCTTTTCAATAGCTTAAAAATGAATTGAAACCATGGGCTATAGAAGAACACAACAGAGATTGGCAGAACCCTATTGTTGGATGAGTGGCCGAAATTGTCTGGCGAAATGTAAAAAGTGAAAAAAAACAAAAAACAAATCTTTCGGAAGAGTTAAAAAGTTACCTGGCTCACATGAATCTTGTGGACGCTGCGACATATAGAGATTACCAGGATGATGATGAAACACTCCAACACTATTTGTGTCACTGTCCAGCATTTAGTGATATTAGAAGACATATCTTCCACCTGGAAAACGATACCAAATATGGAATATCTTAGGGATTCAGATAGGAAAACCTAAGATGTACATGGAGGAGACCAGGTTCCTAATATAAGTTTGAGAGGTTTTCATGGTTTTTAACTATCTATCTCTCTAATATTTCTTATCAAGAGCATACCGAATGCTATTAAAGCCACGGATTGGATAATTTTTTTTACTAATCCTCTTCTCAACCTAACCTAACCTAACCTAGCTGTCGAACGAATCACTCGATTTGAGCCAATGTTGCAGCAATCAATGTGTCATTTTGAGGTTAAGAACTGATTAGATTTTGATCATGTTTAAAAAAACTTTAGGACATCTAAGTTAGCTCAACAGTTTGCTAATACATAAATTTGCTTCTGATACTTTAACGCGTTCTGATGTTATGATATGCATACATACAGACACACATACATTCATACATACATCATCCCGAAAATTGGGGACCTCATCCTGGAAAACCGGGGACCTCACAACGTCAAAATGTGCCCCCTTATCGTGGTTGGCGTATTTCGACGTAGACTACGATTAATAAATCAATATTTATTCCTTAATCTAGTACCAAAGAGTTGTATTAAGGCTCCTGCTGAAAACTTGAGTTTCCATTTTCCTATAGTGGGAAGCTCAAAGAACTTAAAGGTTAACAAAGGTTTAGGGTTTCAAAAACCCTAGGTACTTGAAGGTTTATTTTAAGAAGTGAAAAATACGATCACTACCAAACACCACAACGAATTTTGATGCCAATAACATTAAGGTATTCCCATTCTTTAATAATTGGCACACATAGTTACAGATTCAGCACCATTAATGATCATGCGTCTGTGGGTATCTTTAATTAAATTTAATAATAATACTCGTATATATATGTATATGTATATATATAAATTTTACACTTTAATATTGGCTAATTCTTTCAATTTAACTTCTTAATACAAAACGATTTTCTTCTTGCTTAACAAATATTCTCTTGACGCAAATTATATTAATAAAATCTTGAAGTGTATATAAAAATTGGCATATCTTTTTTTCATTTTCAATATATTTTACAGCGTTCTGAATAAATAAAAAAAGAGCTCTTCCTGTTTATAATAATTTTTCGCAATGCTCGTGTTTCGTTTACATAAGCATTTAACTTTTTTTATTGCAATGCCTGCTTCCTTATCAAATTTAAATATTTTATTTGTTGTATTTCATTTCATGTTATTTTTTATACACTCATATAATATAAGCTATCAATATCATTATCCATGATGCCAAGAATGTTATTCTATATGACACACGTGTTTTGGCATTTCTTGTGATATCGATAGGAAAGGAAACGGGTATGTTGATGACAGATACAAGTTTTAAACTTCGCAAAGGTTTGAAATATACAAAAACAACAGCAAAATGCTTATGTCAGGCTGTTTGCATGGTAATTTCGATGTTTGTTTGTTTATCTATTATTTTTTTTTAGGTGTTTTTATTTGATTTTCTGTAGTTGATTGTCAATATTATAATGTGTCTGTACAGAAGAGTGGGTAAACATTTCTTCTTGTGGTATGAAGAGAAAGCTGCAAAGCTTGAAAGAAATATATATAATTTTGTTTATTATTTAACATGGTTTACTTTTATTTCGAAGTGGTATCCTAAGCTAGGCAGAAACTGGGCAGAAACTTTCTTTAGCCCTCCGTAGCAAAATATACAATTATAAAGAATTCTACTACACACTAGACCATAAACAATCTATTTCCACCTCTATCTCCTATTAGTAGTAGATTAACAATAACTCTATTACTAATATATTTATTTGGGGGCTTCAAACGAGTCATGAAGGTCATATTTTGTCACATAGTTTTAAATTATTTAAATATAATAGTTATTGCTTTCAAACTAAAATTTTTAAATTTATGACAACATGACCTTTATGACTGCCATTTGAATGAATCGATTTTGTAACACTTTGTTCGGCCCTGTTCTGTAAATCGAATAAAATTGAATTCATATAATTTTTAAAACTGATAATATTCTTGTGGACTTATTTAAAACAACAGATGATAATTTTCTTTCAGATATATTTGCGGCTCTATATATATGAGAAATAGAAAACACAAGTCTGAATATTGTTTTTTACTATCAGTGAGTTAGTTTTCTAAAATCGTGCGATTTAGAATCGAATCGATTTACAGAACAGGGGTCTTATCGTCAGTTTGGATAACGAGCTGATACGATCACATTTTTTTCAGTTTGAGATTATGGTATATGATATCGAAATATATTATTACATTGTTCAATAGCGATTGCTATAATCTCAAACTGAAAATACGTGATCGAAGCAGCTCGTTATCGAAAGCGACGATTAGACCCCAGGGCTGTTTATGAAATATATGACAACATATTCACCCAGATGACGATTTGCGTAGTTCGACTTTCCCTAGTACCAGATTAAAAAAACCCCAACATTTTTCTTTAATCTAGTAATCAGGCTGATTACTTTCATATTCAACAAAAAAAAAACTCGTATCTATCTTTTTCAATTCGAATGGTGTAATTTTGAAATATAAGAATAAGAATTTTTATCTTATAAAAAGTAGAATGCGTACCAGCATCAAACACAACTTGTTACTAGTCTATGTGGTCCTACGAGTCGTAAGGCTCAATCAGAGGTGACATAACCATAGCCATAGAGAGCAGCCGTTCGAACCAAACAAATGGGCAACACTGTATTCGATTATACTTGACTCTCCATAACGCCATAACTCTCACCATAGAAACCAATTGAATTTTGGTTTGGTTATGGTTATGGCGTTATGGCTATATCATTTGTGGGAGTTAACGGCACAGAAATTTGGTACTCTTTTATGTTACCATAACCATAGAAGAGAGCTCTATAACTCTCTAGTGATCTCTTGAATTTTATACATGTTCCTTAGCACTAAGTTATTTTTTATATCTTGATCTAGAAACCATCGGCAACAGCAGCACTCACTCTTTGCTGAAAATATTAAATTGAAGTCCACAAGCTCGTGAAGAGCTAAAACTAACTTTTCTATATGATCCATCGAACCAAACCATTTTTAATCATTCTGGTATTACTTGCCAACTAATCCTTAACCTATTTATTTAAACAAATTTTAAGCTATAAAAGAATATTTTCATTTGAGTTTTGTTTTTTTTTTGCTTACAACTCGGACAAATATATGAAGTCATAGTAAACATTTTGATATAGAGTTCTTCCTATGAATTATTTGCCATATTTTCATAAGCTTCCATAACATTTAAACAACACTCAAAGGTTCTAAATTGACAGTCTAAGTATGAAATAACAATCTGAGTTTAAAAAAATACCTGGCCCAACAACAACAAGCAATACACATTTCAACAGGCCAGCAGCCAGCTCAACAGAAATTTAGTTTATATCGTCACATAAAATTGTTGGAAAGAAACTTAAACTTGTTGCTTAACTATTGCTAACAATAACTCAAGTGTCAGTGAAAAAAAATGTTGTATGTATTTGCAATGATGACAACTGCAAATGGAATATGGTTACGATAGTTTACCTATAAGAAACTGTAAATATAAAATATTGCAATACACATTATAGCATTGTACAGATACATCTGTTTGCACCAGTTTTGCGTGTTTTTGGTTCTGGTATGAACAAATATATTATTTAGCGTTTCTGTTACTAGTTTTTAATGTTGATTTTTTAAGCAATTATTGTATGGTTGGGCAATGAGCAAATGACAAATACAAACAATACATTTGTTTGTATTTCTTTTTCTAAAGCAAATAAGATACATAAAACTGCTTCTACAATAAGTACCTTATGATGTGTTGAGAAAATATACACATGGCTGATGAATGCATGCATAAAAGCAAAATTTTACATACATATGTAAGTAAATGCAAATATAAAAAAATTATACACGATAGGAATGTGTAATTACTCTCAGAGCGAAATTCTCTCTCTCTCTCTCTCTCTCTATACTTGGCTGCGCCACAAAAAACATAACGAACGTCCGAACGTACATCTGCTCATCATGTATTTGTTTCAACAGTGGATTTTTTCATATATTTGTATTACAATATGTATTTTTGAGCAAAAACAGATACAAACAGTTGCTCAGCAGCAATACAATAAGCACTTGTTATCAGTTTTTAATTGTATTGTAATTTGGAAAAACACACACACACAATAACTCTTATATATACTAGTTCTGTCGCTCACACTCTACAATTATATGGTACATACCATGGTATATTTGTTTTGGCTACACAAACAAGTATACAAATGCAACCCTTTAATACACATATAATCGTGGTACTATAGAGACGTGTTTTTGTATTAAGTTTTCACACACGAGACCACATGGTAAGAAGTATGGCTGAGAATTATAGCGTCTGCTCCAAGATAAATATTCGAGTATTTCTGTAGAAGTTTCGCAATTTTGTTTATAGAAAATGTTAAAATTTTCAAAATTTTAGTTTTTCAAAAACAAATACTCTTGATAGACAAAAACCCTGCAAAAAAATTAGACATTACCATCAGAACTACTTGCCATATAATGACTTACTTTTCTGATTGACAAATTTCATTACTCGCTTACAAATCACATTACATAAAACTTGATAAATGAAGAGAATGATTCTTTTAGATTTAAGAGATAACATGAATATATTGTCAAATAAAAAAGTACTTCACAAGAATCGATTATCGCCTTGTTAAAATCATTAAGTTGGTAATCCAGTAGGGAAGAGCTTCCACCAAAAATCGGGGAATTTCATACTTTCATTTAAAAGATCTCAGTCCAAGAAATATTAAAGCCGAACTGGATTCCTCTCGTTCGTTTACGACTATAAAATATTTGGTGGTGTACCTTACACTAGGGTTAGCTGAAGTAGTTAGAATTTGCATACATAACCGAAGATTCCGGTTTCGAGCCCTGCCTCTGACTGTCATTAAATAATAACACTTTTCTGATGTGAATTTTTACTAGTTGTTGTAATAAAGTTCAAGTGATAAAGGCATAGACACTGGTCCCTGAACTACATCGGCTTCCAGCTGATACTAATTCTAATGTAAAATCAGAGCGCTCAAAACCAATAACCAACAAAAATGGCTACTAAGCACAGTTTAAAAAATTTAATACGCCTCATTGACTTGTAAAAGAATGTGGTTTTCCTCTATCTTTTCCTTCACCACCTGTCTTCTTTATTACTACCCCCTTCCTAAAGAAGGTAACACCTAATAATAGTAATAGACATTCATTGTCTGAGTGTTACTTCTCTATTAAAAAAAAAATAAATAAAAACGAGGCCGTACGAGCTGCCAAGCCTAATAGCTTAGTAGTCGACATACTGAGGCTTTAACAAAACTCATAAAATTGTATTCGATGATGGTCGTCTGAAGATGACGATAGATAGATGAAGACCTACATTTTATATTGGCCGAACATGTCAAGATAAGAAAGCTGTACGCAAAATGGGTAGCGCGTTTGCTCTTAATAGATCAAAAACAGAGTAGTGAGCATGTCTCAGTACAACCAAGATTTCGCGTTTAGCAATGAATGAGACATGGGTCCACAACTTCGCACCTGAGAAAAAGGAATAGTCAAAGCCCTATAGTGAAACGTGAGAATCGTGTCCAAAGAATATCCACAAAGCCGTATTGAATAATCTTTGCCTCATATATTGACCTAAAATTTTAACATTAGAAGACGAATTGTAGTTTCAAACTCAAAATTTTTCAAATATTGCAACGTTTTTGTCCTTTGAAAACGCTTTTCAGTGGAATCGAAGACTTCCAAATAAATAAGAGAGCATAGTCTACTATTTAGTGTTAAGAATGACACTTTATTTACTAATTACACTTATCTAAAAAAATCAAGAGCTTAAATACACACAGAACTTAAACTACTTAAATGATTCACAACTGGTTGCCTACTGCGCTGTTGTATATACACGTCTAACGCTGGTCTTGAAGCAATATCCCCTCTCTACTGCTGTTCACACAAGACTCACTCTACCGACGCTCAATGTTTGTACAACAAAAATGACTCACTGACTTTTACACACTTCAAATGCTTTCAACTGAGATTTACTGCCTCTTCTACAATGTCGAAAGAAAACCCCTGCGAAAAGAAACTAATCGTTCGAACTATAATAATTTTTTATTCCGCTATGTCGTCAGCTTTCTTTCGATTATGGTTACGTATGTCACTTTTTTGTTTTACGTGTTTCTAAATCACAGTAGTGCCAATTTGTAAATTTCAAGTACTTCCAGCGATTTTTGTAAATTTACTAACATTTAAATGAAAATAAATACAACCATATTGAACAATGAAAAAGAATTCAACAAAATAATCGCAAAGTAACATCATTCGTACATACATACATTCGTTATGTTAGAAATGTGCGAGTACTTTGTATAATAATGAATATAAAAACAATAATCAAAACAAAAATGTCCAATAATATTTTGATGAATATTTTATGACTTTAGCCTACAAATACAAAATAAATTCAAGTAATTTAAATAAAAAAATAGTCAAGTGATAAAATAATACATTCATAAAATGTATCGCATTGTTTGCAAATAAATTTTACTAATCGAAAGTAAAATAGCAAGTGCTTCATTTTGACATTGCGTGACAATCATTCGAATTAGTGGTATTAAAATTTGTATGAAAACAGAGGTAAAGATAAAGAAATGAAAATTAGTTTTCTTTCGCAAAGAATGCGCAAAAGGACATTGAATCGACATAGTCGAAGAGGCAGTTACTCTTTCTTTACAATAATAAACTGAACTCTCAATAGACAACAACTCCTCACAATAAACAATTGAACTTCAGACTGACTTTATGACATAGTGAACTAACTGCCAGCAGTTATTATTCATCACAGAAAGGTGCCAGAATGTGACAGTAACGTCTAGTTAATCTCAGCAGCATTTCCGCTGCTTGCTTTTGAAAGCGTCTTTGGTTCATGTATTAACTATGTATGTATAAGCGTACGCAATTGTATTTAGTTCTTTAGCTAAAAAATTGTGTATAAGGCCGGGTTTCCACCTGTGTGCCATGTGTACGGTGACCATCCGTTCTGTATTATACAGAACAGTACTGTATTTGCGAGTCCTGTTCTGTATAAATTATTCATTAGAAAATAACGTTGAAATGTTTTGTATTTTATTTACTGTTCAGTATTTGTTCTGTATTTTCATGACTTAAACTGCATTTAAAAAATTAACGCAGTTCCTGCACAATACTGTTTCAATCAACATTGAAAAAGGGCTTAATATATGTATGGACTATACAAATGCTGTATTTCTATAAAAATACAGAAACAACATGAGTTTTGTTTCCTTAATTTTTTCCTTGAAAACGAGATATGAAATTTGTCTGTGTTAGTGACATCTTATGTTTTAAATCTTATTTTTGACGATCCCGCTTCAGGAGCCTGGCTTTTCTTCGTTCATTGTCAAGCTACTTTACATCATGATTATATAACGCAGATTGAGTCCCAAAATTATGTATGTATAACTGAGGTCTCTCTTATTATCAATGAAGTTAAGTTTAAAATCGTAATTGAGCTAAGCCGGAAAAATGTAATGGATATGGATTAGTTTAAAGCTAATATGCAAGCCGATTTTATGCAGATTGTATTGAATACTTAAATTAATGGGATACTGTTTTCATTATGGATGAAAGAAATGAGTTAAACATAAATGACACGGAATTATTTGATGAATTACTCTTGTTAAAAGATATATTTCATTAGAAAAATTAAAGGAATAGAATGAGAATCAAAAATCTGCAGAAGAGCGGTGGGTAAAAATGTTAAAACATTTTAAATAAGGAGACATATGTTTCCAAAATAGGTTGAAAGTTGTCGATTTCAGTTTATGTTTATCTGGTTCTAATGCCCCAACAGAGAGCATTTTCTGTTTTAAATAATATATGGACCAGTGAAAAATCTTAAATGAAGATGGATTCCATCAAAGCGTTTTTAGTTACTAAATTAAATTATGATTTAAATTGCATTGAGTTTAAAAAATATTTAAAAGAAAATCAATACTTGGTAAAACAAATTTATTTCACAGAAAAAAACCAAAATTAAAACTATGTATGTAGCTATTAATTTTTTGTACTGGGGTCTACTGTGTAATTCGAAAGGGAAGAAAATACTTTCGAATTTGTATGCTTATAACGTGTAAATTCGAAAGCATTTTCTTTCGTTTCGAATTACAGAGTTGACCGCCTGATAATGTACTTAGATTAGCGTATGTGATTAAATTTGTTGTTACTTTTTGAATTTTTATTTGTTAATTTTGCCTTTATCAAAAAATAAAAATTTACTACATCCATTAAATTCAATATGTTTAATATGTCTGTCTTTCCTTGTTCTGTATTTTGATTTATTTTATTTTACAAGAGTAAAATAAATTCAGTAAGTGCGACTCTGACTCGCGCACGAAGGGTTCTGTACAAACACTAGATATGTAATTTAATACTTTAACTTCAGCTTATATAATATATAGTTTTGGCATTTTTTTTTTTTTTGGTTTTTGGCGTTTTTTCAATTTGGCGATTTTTTTAATTTTGGCGTTTTTTTTTATTTTGGCTTTTTAGGGTTCCGTACACCAAAGGTGAAAAGGAACCCTACTGTTTTCGCTACGCTGTCCGTCTGTCCGTCACACGGTATTTTCTCAGGAACAGTAAGAGCTACGGAACTGAAATTTGGACACAGTATGTCGAACCTTGGCCGCTACAACAACAAATACATGAGAATTAAAAATTAAAGGGTGTTCCAAAACGAGCAATGAAATATTTTAAAATCCCATGTAATATACATACAATTGTATCAACATATGTATATTGAAACTTGAAATTTGTAAAATTAGTGTATTTTTATACAGACTACAACAATTAACACTAAAATTTAAAATTGCAAAAAATCGCCAAAACGCGAAAATGTCGCCAAAACTAAAAAAAATTTAAATAAACAAAAAATCGCAAAAATTAAAAAAAATCGCCAAAAATAAAAGAAAAACCCCAAAATGAAAAAACGCTAAAAAACCGAAAAAATCGCTAAAACAAGAAAATAAAGTGTCTAAACTAAAAAAGAGCCAAAACTTAAAAAAATCGTTAAAACCGAAAAAAAACGCAAAAAACGACAAAACAAAAAAACCGAAAAGACCCCAAAAACGAAAAGAATGTTAAACCTATATATTATATAGGATGAAGTTTGTATTAAATTACATATCTAGTGTTCGTACGGAACCCTTCGTGCGCGAGTCAGAGTCGCACTTTACTGAATTTATTTTCATTTGGGCGATTTTTTTTAGTTTTGACGCCTTTTTCGCGTTTTGGCGATTTTTTTTGCATTTTTGGAGTTTTTTTGGCGATTTTTTTAATTTTGGCGATTTTTTCGAATTTGGCGATTTATTTTAGTGTCATAATTGTTTTTTTTTTTAGTTTTGGCGCATTTATTCGTTTTGGCAGTTATACCGTTTTTGAAAATTTCAAATGTTTGCCTCTTACAGTTTCCAAGATATAGCAAGTTGTCAAAATTACATAGTCAAAATTGCATTAACTGATGGACCACCCTTTAGTTAAAATTTTTTTAAATTTTAGTGTTAATTGTTGTAGTCTGTATGAAAGTACACTAATTTTACAAATTTCAAGTTTCAATATACATATGTTCATGTATATTACATGGGATTTTAAGATTTTTCGTTGCTCGTTTGGAACACCCTTCAATTTTTAATTCTCATGTATTTGTTGTTGTAGCGGCCAAGGTTCTACATACTCTGTCCAAATTTCAAGTCCGTAGCTCTTACGGTTCCAGAGAAAATACCGTGTGACGGACAGACAGACAGCGTAGCGAAAACAGTAGGGTTCCTTTTCACCTTTGGTGTACGGAACCCTAAAAAGCGTAACCAACTAATTACTAATGATAAACAGTTTGATTTAGATACGTATTTATTAAGTTAAACAGTTTCATACATAACTACTAGACAATTTTAAAGAATCCAACATGATTGGAAACTGTTTAAATCAATTAATATGTGCCTAAATCAAACAGTTTTTCATTAGTAATTAGTTGGTTACGTTTTTTTTGGGCAAATGACACACAAGAAATGCCAGATGTAAGCTCAGCCTAATTCTTTTTGTTTACCAAATATTTATTTTATGAAAGCATTTGCATTTAGTAGGTTTGTTCTAGTATTTAAGCGTAAAAATATATTATTTCTTAGATAGAACTATAACAAGGTTATACCAAGTTGGATCCATTGTGATTCCCTTGTGTTGGTACCCGTTAATAGATATATAAGCCCAAATTGTACCCAAAAGAAGCTCTATTATCTGTCATAAGAACACTGAATTCCTATAATGATTCCCTGATATCCTCAAGTTTACACTTTGCGTGATCAATAATGTTCTCATGGAAACGTCTTCTTCGGATAATATGATCTGCATATGTTCAGTGATTCCTGGTTCCTCTTCTTATGAAAAATGAAGACCAATTTTCTTTTAATATTTTTTCTCAACTTATCAGACTTTCTTGTGTGAACTTCTTTTTATAGACGACATTGACTTTTAGCTGGCGCTTGAAATGTTACCACTTTTGTAAATGTCTTTCTTTGTCGTCTAACTCTAAAACAAGTTATTTTTTCTACACTTAGTAGTTACTTGTTTTTATTCCACATTTGGTAGCAACTATTGCGAGTATGTGGCACCCCATTTGGGTGGCCATAAAAAGAGAAAAATTAAAGACAAAAACAATACACTAGATACATGTGCGCTTACATTCTACCATCTAGACATTCAACCATCCATCCATCCATCCGTCTATGTGTCCATACGTTGTTGCAAACACACATGTCATTCTCCAGCACCAATAAGTCTTCACTTTATCTGTTTGCACCATAAAAGGCAGCCCAACTAAAGAGATGTTACTGAATATCCACTTTTGTTTGCAATTGTTTTATATTTTTTTTTTATTATTTTTTAACTCTATATCTAACAAAGTTTTTTTTTCCTGCAATTCAATTTCAAGTTTTTACAGACTCGACGTGTATTGCGTGCGTATATATTTTGTGATTCCAAACTACATAAAAAGTATGATTTGATTGTTCATCGCGTGCGAATTGTACGTGACTTAAGCGAATGACATTTTTAAGAAAATACAGACACACGTTGTTTATTTTTATTTCTTTAGCGATTTTTTTGTTGTTGTTGAAATCTTCGTAAAAATTCTATATGATATGCTGTCAAGCATGTTAGGTCTCATGATAGCACAATCCAAGTAACATTAACATTATCAACTGAAAGCTTCCCCAGCTTAGGAAAACAATCTCAGTTATATTATTTGAGATTTCCTTTTTAATAAAAAAAAAAAGAGTAGCATAACAACATTGATTGTCAATGTGATTTACATATTTGTAATAGGCCCAGCAAAAAATTCGATATTATCCTAAGAACTAGTTGCCATAACGAGCCATAACCGCCAAAAAAGCTTCAGCGACATATCTTTTTAATAATCGATTTTCATCAAAATATAAAGCTTGAAAATTATGTCTATTTCTAAAAATGAAAAAAAAAGTGAATTTCGTGTGCTCATTAAATATTATTTTTTGAAAGAAAAAAAAAACCGTCAATCAAACCAAGGACAAGCTCGATAAATAACATGGGGACTCTGAACCATCGATTTCAATGGTAGAAAACTGGTTTACTGAATTTCGTTGTGGTCGCACAAGTATAAATGACGGTAAGAGTTCTGTACGGCCAATTGAGGTCAGTATACCCGAAAAAGTTTAAAAAATCCACGATATGGTGTTGGCCGATCGAAGAGTAGAAGTGCGTGAGATTGTTGATGCCATATGCATTTCATATGGCAGTGTGGTTTCGATTTTAAATGATCAGCTGGTTTTAAGAAAGTTGTCTGAAAGATGGGTGCCGCATTTGCTCTCAATTGACCATAAACGCAAACGCGTGACAACTTCAAAGGATTCTTTGGATTTGTTTAACCGCAATCCGAATGAGTTTTTGTGGCGTTTTGTAACTGTGGATGAAACATGGATCCATTACTGTACTCCAAAGACCAAGCAGCAGTCTAAACCTGCTCTGAAGAAGGCCAAGGTGAGTTTGTCGGCCTATAAGGCGATGGCAACAGTTTTTTGGGATACACGCGAGATAATCCACATCGACTAACTTCAAAAGAGAAAAGCAATAAACGGCAAATATTATGCCAATTTATTAGACTGATTTAATGAGGATTTAAAAAGAAAACGACCCCATATGACCAACAAAAAAGTTATTTTCCATCAAGATAATGCACGAGTGCACACGTGTGCAGTTTCAATGACAAAATTCTACGAATTGAGCTACGAATTGGTACCCCATCCACCATATTCTCCAGATTTAGCCCCTAGTGACTACTTGCTATTTGTAAACCTAAAGAAATGGCTCGGTGGAAGGAGATTTAG
This sequence comes from Tachina grossa, assembly GCA_949987645.1. Classification (NCBI taxonomy): domain Eukaryota; kingdom Metazoa; phylum Arthropoda; class Insecta; order Diptera; family Tachinidae; genus Tachina; species Tachina grossa. Next base: position 153,577,904 of record OX465276.1, read on the forward strand.
CTCCAACAATGAAATTATTGCCTCTTTGAAGGACCTCGAAAATCCTATTTTTTTTTGAAAGGAATACACAAAGTGGAGAAACGTATGAAGTTAAAAGGAGATTATGTTGAAAAATAAATTTTTGTTTAGCAAAAAAAACTGTGTTTCATTCAAAGTCATGGACTTATTGATCCGCACTCGTACCTACGATTGTGAATAATCGATTTTTATAAAAAAATAAAGCTTGAAACTTATGTCACTTCAGATTTTTTGGCGGTTATGGCACGATATGATTTGCTTTTGTGATTGCGAAATTTATTTACGCGTTTACAAAATTTGCCAAACTTATTTGCTAGCTTACAAATTACAAACAAACAAATTACAAAAAACCAGCAGAAAGAAGTTCCACTGAAAATATTCTTAAATAATTTTTTAATTACACCCCCATTTAAGTGAAATTTATTTTTCGTAATTTTTTTCCAGAGAGGATAAACCTTTTATTGTGGTTGGCGTATTTTGACTTTAAATATGACGTTTTTGTAATAGATTATAGAAAACCACAACATTTGTTTCTTAATCTAGGACTAAATGTTAACACTCAAGGCTCAATTATTCTTTTCGTCAATCCAACATAGTTAATCAAATTTTAATTTTCCTCTTTCAGTGAGGTCTCATAATAAAGATCAGTGATATCTAAATCTAAGGATTTAATAAAACTCATGTTAAAAGAATTTTAGTCAACTTTGACTCAACTTAGTTTTTAATTTAATTTTGCGAACTTAAAAATTTTTCATGCTTTCTCAGAATGCCTTAGCACTTTCCTCTCGAAATTCACACCACAAAATTTAATATAATATGTGCATTAAAATAAACCAACACTGTTTCTTATTCCCTTAGAAATGTTAACCCAAATATATTGCATCCTTTGCATAGCAAACGGACATGGAAGCGAAAACCGTAACCGTTCTCTTTGCATTAATCTCTAAAAGCATTAGAAGAAGAAAAGAAAAACCTAAACTTTGCAGAATTTGTTTTCATAATAATACGAATATGCATTCATTTCACTGTATGCATGAGAACGTATAAAAGAAAAACAAGTAAGAGTGCTATATTCGCCTGTGCCGAATCTTATATACCCTTTACCAAAGTGCGTTTATGTAGTATAGAGATTCATACATAAGCACATAGTTACTTTTATGTACAAAGAAAAAAATAATAATTTTCAGACCCTAGAATCGTAATTATAGATCTTTCTGATTACTTATACCAATCTAGTAGTTCTTAGGTGAAAAAAAGGAAATTAAAAAAAATGTTTTATTTAGTTACTTTAAGTCCAGAAAAAAAATCAAAGTTTCCAGCTCTGGAGCTGTGGTTTTTATTTTTATAATTTTCTATACCAAACTTTTCTTTCCAAAACGTAAAATATATATAATTTATAAAGGAAAAGATAAAAATTAATTAGACTTAGTTACTTTTATATATCAAAAAAGTGTAAGTGTCCCAACCGTGAACTCATCCTTTTTGATTTTCTGATTTCTTACACCAATCTCTTTCTTTTAAGATTTTAAGAAATGTTTAATTTATAAAAAAAGGAACAATTTGTTTTAGTAACTTACTTTTGTACAAAAAAAGTTAAAGTTTTCCAACCCTGGAATCGTCTTTTTAATTTTTTAATTGTTTTTTTTTTATTTGAAATACCAAAATTATTCGTTATCAAGCATAAAATAAGTTTATTTAATAAAAATAGATAAAAATTAGTTTTCGGTAGTTAATTTTTTATATCACAAAGAGTGTAAATTTCCCAACCCTGGAATCCTCCTTTTTGATTTTTTTTTATTTCTTACACCATCTTTTTTTAAGAATATAAGATATGTTTAATTTATAGTAAAACAGAAAAAATTTGTGTTAGTAAGTTACTGGTTAAGTTAACCCTGGAAACATCGTTTTAATTTTTTTAATTCTGTTTATTTTGAAATACCAAATTCATTCGTACTGAAGTATAAAATAAGTTTATTTTATAAAAAAAAATAAAAAATAAATATTAGTTTTCGGTAGCAAATTTTTTATATCACAAAAAGTGTGGGTTTTCCAACCCTGAAATCAAACTTTTTGATTTTTCTGATTTCTTATACTAATCTCTTTCTTTTAAGAATATAAGATATCTTTAATTTATAGAGAAAAAGGGAAAATTTACTTTAGTAAGTTACTTTTCTATCAAAAAAGGTAAGGTTTTCCAACCCTGGAAACGTGTTTTAAACTTTTTAAATTGAAATACCAATTTTATTCGTACTGAAGCATAAAATAATTTTATTTATTTAAAAAAAATTAAATTAGTTTTCGGTAGTTAATTTTTTATATCACAAAAAGTGTGGGTTTTCCAACCCTGAAATCAAACTTTTTGATTTTTCTGATTTCTTATACTAATCTCTTTCTTTAAGAATATAAGATATCTTTAATTTATAGAGAAAAAGGAAAAATTTGCTTTAGTAAGTTACTTTTGTATAAAAAAAGTTAGTTTTCCAACCCTGGAAACATCTTTTTAATTTTTTGAAGGTTAATTTTTAATTTTAAATACCAATTTTATTCGTACTAAAGTAAAAATTAGTTTTCGTTAGTTAGTTTTTTATATCACAAAAAGTTTCAGTTTCCCAACCCTGGAATCATGCTTTTTGAATTTTCTGATTTCTTACACCAATCTTTTTCCTTTAAGAATATAAGATATGTGTAATTTATAAAGAAAAGGAAAAATTTGTTTTAGTAAGTTACTTTTGTATAAGAAAAAAAGTTAAAGTTTTCCAACCCTGGAAACATCTTTTTAAATGTTTTAATTTTTTTTTATTTGAAATACCAATTTTATTCGTGGTGAAGTATAAAATAAGTTTATTTAATAAAAATAAATAAAAATTAGTTTACGGTAGTTAATTTTATATATCACAAAAATCGTAGGTTTTCCAACCCTGGAATCATCCTTTTTGCTTTTCAGATTTCTAGCATCAATTTCTTTCTTTTAAGAACATTAGATATGTTTAATTTATAACAAAAAAGGAAAATTTGTTTTAGTAAGTTACTTTTGCATAACAAAAAAAGTTAAGGTTTCCAACCCTGGAAACGTCTTTTTAATTTTTTTAATTTTTTTTAAATTTTTTTTTAAGTAGAAACACCAATTTTATTCATACTGAAGTATAAAATAAATTTATTTAATAAAAAATTATTTAAAACTAGTTTTCGGTAGTTATTTTGTATGGCAAAATGAAGTTTAAGTCTCCCAGCTCTGAAACCGTCTGATCAATTTTGCTGATTTTCAATACCAATCTTATTTCGACAATTTCTAACTCACCAGTCCAAGAACGAAGTCTCTAGCTTTTCTGGGAGCTTCGGAAAACCGATTTCACGTACAGACAGACGGACAGACGGACATCGCTTATTCGTCTTCCCTATGCATAAGGATCCAGAATATATAAACTTTATGGCTCGCTTATTAATATTCTGGAAATTACAAACGGAATGACAAACCTATATTTACCCTTTTACCATTTTTTGGTAAAGGGTATAAAAAAAGAAATAATACGGAAGATGGTTAAAAGCAGCTGTTGCATGGTTTTCTAAAAGTGTTTTACATAAGCAACAAAATTTCCATGTACAACAACAACAACCGCATTTATTTTCTTAATACAATTTACCAACAACAAAGTCAATTATTACAAGAGCCGGAGACGAGCATAAGGAGAGCATGAGCTACATAATAAAAGTATTGCTTAAATTGGATATTCTTGTTAAAAAATTATTAGAAAAAAAAACATTAGGTTTGACCATTTACTAAAAATTTTTAAGAATTTGTAACAATTGTTAGTGGAAATGTTCATTAATTCAAAAAGTTTGCAAGGAGAGAGCGTCTAAAAAGAGAAAAAAAAAATTGAGAGACTAAAAAATTCTTACAAATTATTGCTAGTAAAATTTTTACTTGCAAGAATTATCCAAACATCTGATTTCTGTGTTTTGTTTTCAAATTAATTATTTGAAAAATATCTGAAGGAAAACTCAAAAAAAATATGTACGCATATGTAAAATTAAAGAAATTTTCTTACAGCCTTATTTATAAAACTTATTAAGGCTTTCTAAAGGGTTTTTAACACAAATTTCCACACAAAATTTTTCTTAAAAATCATTTATAAAGCCTTAAGTTTTATAAATAAGGCTGTTAATTTACTGTTTTTTTCTTGATTAACCCTCATAAACACAATTTTATGGTCAAATAATTTTTTTGTTTATCATATCTGATCAGAGATGGAAAGTGGCATTTTTGTGTTTGTTAATAAATTTTTAAAAACTTTCTTATATAAAATATTATCAAAAAATGCATTATCAAACACAAATGCAATGGAAAAAGTAGAATTGTATCTCCATTCATGGTTCTGATAAGGATAAATTTTTTTTGCAAGTTTTTACAAGTAAAGCGTTTTCGTTTTTTCAATGCTTTACAAAATTCAAAATTAAAAATAAACCAAAATTTTCTGTTTGAAACGTCTCGTTCTGTGTTACAAAATTAGGACATTAAACATTAATTTCATAAAATTTTCTTTCAAATAAAACCCGTTTCATTGATATTAAAAATATATTTCCTTGTTTTATTATGATTCAAACTTGTGTCACACTGTAAAATAACAAAAATTAAAAATTTTAAAACCCCCCGACTTTTTTCAGAAAAGATGTTATATCTTCTAAACGGCTGGACCGACTTTCTTCAAACATGGCTAAGAACCCTCTCGATCAAGTCATCTTTCAAACAGAAAAAACTAAATGAAAATCGGTCCAGCCGTTTGGCCTGTACGTGGACACGGACAGACACACAGATACACAGACACACACCACAAACTTATAACACCCCTTTTTTTAGTCGGGGGTTAAAAAACAACTTCTTCAGTACTTAGTAAAATTTTTTTGGTGTTGTTGTTTTTAAAAAAGAACTTCATTAAAATTCATATAAAAATCTTTTAGATATCTCATAAATTGTAATAAGGAATAATTTTGCAGTTTTGGATTTTCGAAAAGTATGAGCAAAATTTCTATGTATATTTTGTGAAAAAAAAAGTATTTTTAATATTTTAAACATTTTTTAATTATTTGATAAAAACTTCACTTGTGTAAAAAGCTGGATTCAACCATTGTTTCCGAACAAAATTTTTGTCCAGACAAAAAATTTTTTACTGAGAGTTTTCTGCAGCACGATTCATCCATTTCGAACATTTTGTCTGGAAAATCAAAGCTACCATCTGAAATACGTGTGTAAGCGATGCGTATTAATTTTACAAGTGGCAGCATATAGGCAAATGATTACAATTCGTTGTGTCTTTTTAATTGTTTAATACAATTCTTTCGTTCAACTCCATATGTATATGTTTTATTTTACAATTTTCTTTTATTTCTATTGTAATTAATAATACAAGCATATGCATGTGCTTTTATTATTCATATAACATGATGTGGCAGCTCAGTTCAACTTTGGCTGAAAAATTAAAATACTTGGCAGCTCAGTTCGATTTTGTCCGGCCAAAATATGAAATTAAACCCAAGGCACATTCACCAGGTAGTAGCGGAAACGCAGCTGAGCTATTTTTTTTGAAATTGTAGTTCATTCGAAGCTTCAAAAATTGTTTACGAATGAGAAATTAAAAAAAAAATGTTAAAAAATGTGCAATGTGAAAAATATTTTATTAAAAAAAACTAAAATTAAAATTAATGGAATCAACTGGCTGGCATTCAAAAAATATTTTAGTAGTCACTGCGTAGAAAACATTCAGCTTAGATCATGCGATGATATTGAATTTAACATTGCCAATCTTAACGAAAATATTAAACAGGCTGCTGAACACGCCACTACCTCCTATCTGCAGACCGGCTTTAACAGAATTTTTGTATGTGAAAAAAGGAGAGCTAAGTTAACTCAGATGAAACTTAAGTTAACTCAAATCTATTGGTTGATTGGCAGAAACTCAACACTCAGCTTAGACTGCAAACTTTTACTGTACAAGTCGCTTTTGAAGCCAATATGGTGCTACGGAGTTAAGTTATGGGGCACTGCTTCAGCTTCCAATGTCGAGAGAATCCAACGAAGGCAAAACAAAATTTTACGGTTAATAACATCGGCTCCATGGTACATCCAAAATTCTATTATAGATCGTGATTTAAATATGCCACTAGTGACTGAAGAAATTGCAAAATACACAGGCAAATATTTAACAAAACTCTAATCACATCCTAATCCGCTTGCTCGTAATATTTTGAACTTTACTGGACACATCCGCTTAAAAAAGAGGGACACACGGGCTCTTATACCTAACACTCCAGATGGGACTACTTGAAAATACTTCCCCAGCCCCCTTTTTTTTTGATTATCACTACTAATGTATTATTTATAACTACCACTAAGTTTATGTCCGACACTGGTCTGACCTAATAATTTTTTTTTTATAGATTTAAGATTTTAATACTTATTGTTAGTTCATATATGAAGATACAATAAATAAATACATGCATTATAAAAAAAAAAAAAAAATGTTGAAATTACAAGCGACAATACGAAGAAATGTGCAGAGAGGTACATATAGGTCATGCCTTTGGGTCAAGCTATTTAAGATGATAGAATGTGGAAAATTAATTAAGATGGTTTAAGATGTGCGCGGTAGAATTTAAAAAAGGAAATAATAACGTCTATGCTATGATGTCACGATGGGCATCATTTGCCTTTTGCAAAAACATAACATTTTACGAGCATATCAAACAGTAGCTTCATAAGTTTTTAGCCTTCAAAGCTGTCGGCCGGACTAAAGGGGTTTCTCTCCTACATAAGTATAAGAATAATAATAATAAATACTTTCCTCAGTAAATATTTTTGCGTACCCAGCCTTCTGCAGAACTTAATGGCTGACAAAGGTTTTCTTCATTAAAAGCTACAGGCAAGATAAAAAGAAAACGTTTATGCAGCACAGCCACTTTTTGATATTTAAGCTCGGCAGGAGACGTGCACGGCATAACACATTTCCCTATTCCTACAGAAGAAATGAATAATAACTCCTATGGATTGAACTAGTTTGTCCTAAATTCTGCTTGTGACGATGATTCAGAACAAACAACGGACCTTGCAATTGGAAGCGTCAATTTTATCCAATCTATAATAAAGAAGAGACAAATATTAAGTTTAATTATGTAGCGATAAGCTTTTAAATACTTTTACCTATGCTCATACCGAGTTCTTTGCAATATGTACATAAATAATAATTAATATTATTTATTTACCTGACATATTTCAATAGCATAGAAACAAAAGTTTCATAGGTACAACGGAATAAAACAATGTTATCATAATAGCAACGAGAATCGTATTTTATGTAATTGTGAAAAGTATTATGAAAAATTGTTGTGTAAATGAAAATGAAAAGTTTTTTTTATTTCACATTATCACAGAACCAGAATCGACCCCCTGTACATATATATGTACATAGATACTCTAAATGGCAACAAGGAGCGCATGAAACCCCCACGGCTAAGCTGCGGCAGTTGACATTTCAAATGTACATATCGCTCATTTACTTCAATAGTGGCACAACTCAAAAAAACCAGTTTTGCAGAAAACGCGTTTTAAGTTTTTATTTTGCATACAACTCAATGGAGAAATGAAAAAAAATTCTTCTCTCAGGAGGTGATGGTACAAGCTATTTATATGAAATTTTTACACAAGATAAAATGCAAAATGCCGCATCTTTCTGCATTATTAACTCAAAAAACTCATTTTTTGAGTTATGCCACTATTGAAGCAAATGAGCGATATGTACAAGCAAACTTACGTATGAAAATATTAATTTTTCTTCCAAATATGTCCATACTTTTTTCCAAGACGGCTTTATACCTCCAGTTTGGCGAATCCTCAAAATATTTTGCGGAACCTTTCAAAAACATTTAAGAAATTTTTTTAGATCTTCGCCATAACTATGCAAGACATTATACATTTATCAATTTAATTGAAGAGATTCTGAGATGTTTTCAACATCTCAATCCGGTTTTGGCTTTTTATGGCACAGCCTTCAGTTTTTCCACATGCCTTTTAAAAAATTATTGATTAACTAGCATTGGCAGTTCAGACTTTTTGATTTTAAATCAATTCTGAAACAAATTTCGAGTTATGTAATTTGTCGCAGCAAAATAGTACGTCCGTTTGTAAATAAAAAATATGAAAAATGTTCATTATAAATTTTTTTTCACATGTGATTATTTTCTGATAGAAAATTTTTAACTTGGCCTGCTATGTTAACGAAAAATTAATTATACAATCAGGGTACTTATAGGGATAAAGTATTTCTAATTTCTTATTTTTATTTGGAGAGTAACAAGATGATTCAAATTTGTTTGTTATTGGTTAGGAACGTCTAGGTGAATTTCTTTGCAGCTTTTTGTTTGAAAATAATTATATATTTGGTGTCGTGAAGTTCAGGAATTACGGTCTACAAGCTGAGATCCCACTATCGGTACAATGTACCCATTTTCGTCGGTACCTCGACGTATTGGATCTAGACCAGTTTCGTAGGTCAGAACTTGAACAATTTGGTGGTATTTATCAAAACGAAATCGCACAGTTCTACTTGATTGATATAAATATGCATTTTAGCTTTCGGTTTGTTAACCCTACAAGAAATGAATGACTGAAACTAATACAAACAACAATTTTTACTAACACATTTGCAACAATTTTACATTCAATTCAACAGTTATTATAGTTGCTGTACTCTAACATACATATATGCTAGAGTGGAACGTCTAGTGTATATGTCAAAATTTTTAAAATATTGAAATTTACTGAAAATAATTTATAGTTCGTTCATTTTGTAAAATTAAATTGTAAATATAAGGTTCTGAAAACCATTTCGTTTTGAAATCGCAAAGATTCAAACACGGAAAACTGTGTTCTCTTTATCAGATAAATTAGTGCATTTGAAATTAAGTTCGGATAAAACGTCTCAAGCATATGAGATCTTAAAACCAAATAAAAAGCTCACTTATTGAGCTTTTTTTCGATTTTTTTCCCCTGAAATTTGTCGGTTTCAAAACAAAATGGTTTTCAGAACATGGTCGATAGTGTTTGTGAAAAAGTAAGTTAAAAACAATAATGAACAAAAGAAATTTTATACAATTTAATTAAAAATATACATATGTATGTATGTAATCGTTTCTTTTTCAATTTTTAGATATTTGGAAAGATCAAGATGCGTTGAGAGTTGAAGAAGGCGGTAATACAATTCATTCTGTCTGTGAAAAGCTTACAAAAGTTTTAAAAACTATAAGTAAAATAGTGAATAAAAGAAATTCACAATGTTTAATTTAAAATGTATATTTATTTTCAAAATTTTAGATATTTGTGAAGAGCAAGGTGCATTGGAGATGAAAAGGTGTGAAGAGGGCTAGTTACCGTTTAAGCTATTTGGTATTTTTGCCTATTTGTATTTTTTGTTTTAAATATGTTATTTAAATGTGTATTTGAAAGTTATTTTTTATAATAAAAAGCAAATAAAATAAAAAGTATATTTGCTGTCAGTATATCAATCAAGTATGATTTCTCAATTGTGGGGGATATATTAATCAATTATGAACAGTCAAACTTGAGTAATATTTATGCTATCATTGATAAGTAAAAAGCACTGGAGTGAACAGTGCAACTATATGTTATATTCATTGGTTAGAGGGAGATGCAACATCACACGTACACAAAAGTTTCCATCATGTTTTTCATTTTGCCTTTAACAATGTGATAGAAACTTTGTTCTACGCATTGATGAATATATCCTGCATGACTTCCGATCAAATGAGCAGTCAATTGACTGGTAGTGTTCTTGTAGGGTAATTTTTATTTCAAGAGAAGTAACACTCAGGCAATGAATGTCTACTACTATTACTAGGTGCTACCTTCTTTAGGAAAGGGATAGTGATAGAGAAGACAGGCGATGAAGGAGGCGATAAAGGAAGGCTTCATTCTTTTTTTTACAACTCTGCTTTTTTAAACGTTTCTAATAATGCATTGTTGCAGCGCCTCTGGTGTTAAATGAGGCTCATTAAATTTTTTTAAGCTGTGCTTAGTAGCTATTTATTGGTTATTTTACTTCGCCGATGATTCTGCTATACAACAAGGGAGGGCGCTCTGATGTTACAATAGGATTAGTATCTGCTGAAGTCGGTATAGTTTAATTTAAAACTTTCAAACCTCCTGATCTTTAATATAAGTATATGTATATTTATGTTAGTGTAGTGCTTTTTGATTATGCATTTATTACAAAAATAAAAACTTATCAGTTAATTTTTGAAATTTTCATATTTTTAAAAGAAAGATAATCTCTTCCATTAAATTACCCAAAAAAAACTAAAAAGCTTTACTCTACAAGTATCGCATTTATTGCTACACATGCTCTGGCACATTTATAAAATCTACATAATGTGAACGGTAAAACTACCTTCTATAGACAAAATTTCTTTATAAGGATTTGATTTTTGCTTTTGCATATTTTTGCATTTAAATCTCAAAAAATGTTAATTTCTAAACATAATGCACCAGCAGACTTCGGTCTATAATTTAGTAAAAATTCCTTCAACAGTTATGTATGTATGTATATGGTGAAGTGAAATAATACGAGTTAAAGCATAAACTAAAACTATTACAAAGTTTGACCCAAATATGCCATAAAATTCTTTAAGAATTCAAATTTTTTTCCTCTTCATCTTACAATAGACATTGCAACACACAATCTTAAGCAAATGCCCAAAAACAGGAAAATAAAAATAAAAAAAATCTGGACCACTTGCTGCACAAAATTATTACCAAAGTGTAGGAAAGCAAACCAAACCATATAAAACTGTAATGTAATCTGAACACAGAGTTAAAGAGGGAAAACAGGCAAACTTTTAACCACAATACGACAAGAACAAGTAGAAGGAAAATAAGAAAGCAGCAACAACAACAACATTTAACAAAATCAAAGTTGCATTGCAAATGAAACGTAAAACTCTTAAGTATGAATGTCTAACCATCCGTCTGTGTGGAGTGTTTGCCTGCACATGCATGCATGTATAATAAAAACTACACATAATATATTTATACATGCATGCTCACTCTCTATTGTACCATATTTGGTACAATCTGTTTGCAAATACCCAAGTGTGTTTAAAATACCATTTTTTGCTTCTATTTTTTTTCTTTTTGCTTGTTTCATCCACAAGTTTTTTTTTTAATACCTGTACTACTTTTGCTGTTATTCTGCTAACAACTAAAAGTATCTTACATGTGGCACATTCAGTGCACACATTCCACCGCTCACTCAGGCACTCATTTCCAACTACGTATGCAGATTTTTCTACCTTTCATATAACGTGAGCAAATGTGCGATGGTGGCGGCAAAATTAACTGAACGAATAATTATATAAATTAAATTTATATATGTATAATTAAATAGTTATGAGAACTTTTTTGAGTCCTAAGATGAGATAAGGGATAAGTGCAGGAAACAAATATTTCAATTAGCAAAATAAATTTAGTATCCTTGCAATTTTTTTTCTAAATTAAAGACACATGGAGTTAATCAAGGAGTTGATCTGCTTGAAGTTAAACTTAATAGTGAGTTTAACTACAGAATTTTCAAACTCTAAATAAATTTGCGCCGCTATGTAATGAAAGCTTGTAACTAAATGTTTTAAAATAAAGGATATATGGGAGGCAGGCGAATCCTTGTAATGTTTAGAATGCAATTTATCATACATCTTAGCCATCTAATTCAACAAGTTTTAACAAAGTTTTGCTGCTATTTGGTTTTAACTGTAGTTGTAACTTAATTTCCAAAATAAAGGATATATGGGAGCAAGTCAGGTTCTGAAACCAATTGTCAAGAAATTGAGCACAGAGCTTAACTTCAGAATTCTATAAACAGTTTCAGTGAATTCCTGTTAAAAATTAAAGGTAAATATCAATTTATAATATAAAGGATATGTGGAAAGAAGGCTTACTCCCGAGCCTATCGATATGAAATATTCCAAACAATCAGTTTGTTGAGTTCTGTAAATTGCGATGCAAATTTACAATCACAATTGTAGCCATCGGCGTATAAGTGGTGTACCCCACATTTATTTATTTAAACAATTCCTCTTTTTCATTTTCTGTAGTATACCAAAAGGTGGTTTACTCTACTTTTTTTTACATAGTTGGTAATGTAAATAATGTATTTATCACTAGAACAGCAACCAAAAAACGAATGTGGGTTACACCACTTCTGAGCTGATAGCCTCAATTGTAATCAGAATTAAGTTCCACAATAATAAAGGACAAAGTTATATCCTTTAACGGATCGAAACAAAATCAGCCAGACACCTTAACAATAAAACTATAGGGATTATAAAATTGTTTCTGCATTTTGCTTGCAATTAGAGCTAAGCTTCAGTTTATAACATAAAGGACATTAGGGAAGAATGCCTACATTTGCAATTATTTGAATGAAATTCACCAGAGAGCACAACTGCGTCATTCTGGAAATAGTTATGAGTTTTTATCTAATTTAAACATAATTACACGCGAAATTGACTTTCTACTGTAAAGGACTTATGAGTAGTGGGCAAATCCTGTTTTTTTAAGAGAAGTAACTTTCAGGCAATGAATGACTACTACTAATACAAGGAGTTATCTTCTTTAGGAAAGGGATAGTGATAGAGAAGACAAATGGTGAAACAACAGATGGAGGAAACCTTCATTCTTTTTTTACAACTTTGCTTTTTGCACGGTTTTTTTAATAATACAGTGTTGTAGCACCTCTGGTGCTATATGAGACATTCTAAATGAAATTCAGTAGTCACCTTAACAGTCAAATATATTTACACAGTTGTAGCTTTTGTTCAATTTCAAATGTAAAGAACATATGCAGCTTATGTATAAGAAATAACTGGCATTAAGTTAGCATAAGTGACGAAATATAATTAAAAGTTAACGAGTTCCTCCATACAATTTGATATTAAAAATTTACGCATGATATAGTTTTCATTCACTATTAAATCCTATCGCGATTTTTAATGTGAAATTTTATGGAAAAACTCGTTAAAATAATATACAAAATTTGACACTTATGCCAACTTCATGCCAGTTATTTTATATACATAATGCTGATGATGACGGCATATAATCGCACATAATGCAATGAATTTAGGTATAGAGATTAATCACATAATAATTAGTTTTTAAGTTGAAGGACATATGAGAAATAGACAATAGTTTCACCTTAAGCATTCAATTATAGTGATATTAAATAATTTTAACTTCACTCGATCTATACTGCAATAGTACGTCCAATTCTCATGTATGGGATCATCGTGTGGTGTCCGTCCCTGGAGAAAGACGTATCTACATATCTTACACAAGGTGCAAAGACTTGCATCCTTGTATATAACCAGTGCTTGTCGCACTACTCCTACAGATGCACTAGGAATGCTCCTTCATCTACTACCATTAAACCTAGTAGGGAAGAAAATAGCAACGTCCTCTGCAATCCGTCTTCGATGTACCTCTGAAGTTAGTAGATGGATGATTGACCAAACCTCCACTGCTCTACTACAAGAACGTCTTTATAAAACCTGGATACCATCCACAGAATTTTGGATTAATGGAACTCCAGGTAGAAGAAAAAGTGTTGATTTTTATACGGACGGCTCCAAAACACATGAAGGTGTGGGCTATGGAGTCTTTTCAGAACTTCAGGTCTTCGTATTGCAAGGCGACTTTCGGATCACTGCAGTGTTTTTCAGACAGAGATCCTTGCTATAAAAGAAGTTGCCGATTGGTTGAGAGTGAACGTCACTTCAACGACTTTGATTAACGTGTACACCGATAGTCGAGCAGCTGTTATGAGATGGCAAAGCAGTTTGATATTAGGATCATCTGGATCCCGGGGCATAGAGGCTTTCAGGGGAACTAGATGGCTGATGAGCTTGCTAGAATTGGGACAACCTTACAGGTTCCATCGGATTTGGAAACTCAGACTTAGGCGCAGGACAGAGGATGAAACAAATAGAAGGTGGGTCACAAGAAATGATTGCGTGATCAGTTATGGACTCACCTAAATAAGGAAGGTACGGATTACTAAATTTTGAAGAATAGGAAACAAATCTCGATTCTAGTGTCCTTGTTAACCGGACACTGTCTCATAGGTAGGCATGCACAAAGGCTAAGGGTTGAACACAATGATTTTTGCCGTAGCTGCCAGGATATCGATTAAGAGGAAAACATAGAGCATTTTCTTTGTCACTGTTCTGGACTTTCAGGGAACTTTCTGACGTTGCTAGTGTTGAACTTCAACGTATTAGTAGCTTTATATTGAGCTCTGGTTTGTTCGACAGTGGGGACTCCGCATAAGCAGAGTCTCCGTGGTATCACAATGGACCAAAACCGTCTAAGTGAGTCCGGGTTTCTGACTGCCACCCCTACCAAACTTAACCTAACTTCATTTTGAACACATTTGAAAATTAAATTAAATTTCTAATAAAAAGGATATATGGGAGGTAGGCATATACTTGCACTGATTGCATTGAAATTTAGCACATGCCTTAATTATATAATTCTAGAAGTTGTAAGCAGATTTTCCTGTGTTCCAGTTATAATAATACCTGAAATTAAATTTTCGGAACAAAGGATATTTAGATATTGTGCATATCCTGAAAGCGATCTAACAACAAATCTCCAAACATCATAATTCCAGAAGTATTTAACATTTTTCGCTAAATTTTCATAACAATTGTATACTGACTACAATTTCTAAAATAAAGGATATATGGAAGGTGTAAGTATGCTTGCAACAATTGCAATAACATTTAGCACAGAGCTTAACAATGTAATATTCGAAGTAGTTGTGCAGTTTAGAAGTTTAATTTGCGATCACAATTGAAGCAGAAATTAGGATTATGTGAAAAAAAGGATAAATGGAAGGCAGACATAATTGTGCCCTAAGCTAAATAAAATTATTTAGACACCTTTACAGTATAACTTTATAAATATTTTAAGATTTTCACAGAACAATTGCAGCTAAAGTTCAATTTCTTAAATAAAGGATATATGGGACTTATGCATATCCTGACACCGATTGCAATGAAATTTAGCACAGAGCTTAAATATAACTGTAGTTGAAAACAGGTTTCAACTGCATTCCAATTATAAATGTGTATAACTGAAACTAAACTTTCGGAATAAAGGATATACATACATACATATGTATGTACATTATCTTAACAGTAAGCTTATAGAAATATCTAAATATTTTCACAGCATTTAAATTGCAGCTCTTGAATTCAATTTCTAAAATAAAGGATATATAGGAAGTGTACGTATCTTTGCAAAGATTCCAATCAAATTTAGCACCGAGTTTAAGTACATAATTCAACTGATAGTGTTGCAGTTTATATGTTGCATTGCGGTTGCAATTTCATGAGAAATAATTTTTTTTTTGCAGGGATATATCAGGCATTGTTCTGCTCCAAACTAAAAAAAATTATTCAAACACATTCACGATATAACTTTATAAATATTTTAAAATTTTCACTGCACAATTGTAGCTTAACTTCAATTGCTAATAAAAAGGATATATGGGAGGTAGGAATATCCTTGCACCGATTGCAATAAAATTTAGCACAGAGCTTAACTATATAATTCTAGAAGTAGTAATAAGGTTTCGCTGATATTTCAATTGCCCAAAGGATGCTCAATACCTGCTGATTTATACTTCATAGTCCTGTAACTACAAAAATCGATGATATATGACCTGCCAAGGAAAATTTAATAAAATCTCAAGTCTGAAAGAACATTTTAATTCAAAAAATTTTCATTAAGTTAATTCTCTTACCGTCTTCATATAATTTTAAAAACACTGTGTAATACGGTAAATGTGTTGTGAACGCATTTGTATGTAAATTCTCCTCACAATTTGTTATCAACTTTTAATAGGTTTTGGTGTAATTTTTTATTTATATTTTTTAAACTGAAAATTCAAAATTATTTGTTTGTTCGGTGTTGCAAGTTTGAGTTAAAAACATTAACATTAAACATTTTTATACTGGAATGCTATTTTAAAATAAACACCAAAATAGTTCTCTCCCTTTTGTTGCGTGCTGAAATTTTTAGTTTTTTTTTTTTTTTTTTGGGTGGGATAAAGTACTCGAAAAATTATTTTATTAATAATAATATTATTAGGCCGTACAAGAGTTTGAAACACTTGTCGTTATGGAAATATTGTGGGAGGGGTAAATTGTGTAAAGATAAAAAGAGAAGAGTGGTGCGAAATCTTTAACAGTTGATTTAAATTTTTTTAATAATAAATAATATGAAGACATAAATCCGTCAATGAGGTTAATTTTGAAGGTATTGTATTGAAAGGTTTTAGAGGCGAAGACAATCTTTGTTTGTTTTAAATCAATCCATATTTAACATCATACTACAATATTTTATTTCATTTTTTTTTAAGAGGGGTTTCTTTTTCTTTTTTTCATTTATAATTTTATTTAGCAGTCTACTCAATAACACCACCAGCAAATATTCTCTTGTTGCAATAAATTCTTTACAATATATTAAAATTAAAACTGAAAATAAAACTCAGTCAAGGATATTAACTACATACAAGGCAATAATTATCGCATTGGCAAATTTATCTTGTTTGCCATAGCAAATTTTTACAACTTCAACCTCATAAATCTTTACGCAAAAACATTAAAGTTGCATAAAGGAAGGAAAGAACATTAGCCTGATTTGTTAAATTTTCCATCATAAATAAATTTTAATATTTTTTGCGGTATTATTTAAGTAAAATTTGTAGTTGTTCGCTAGTTCTTGCTTTTTATATACTTTTGTGTGTACTTAGTATTGTTTTATTCTTTTTTATTGCACTTTTTGCTTTAATATGTTTTTGTGAAAGGAAATTGTTGCGAATAGTTATAAACAATATACAATTTTTTTTTAAACGATAAAAAATTATTTTATAACTACTTGAGATATAAGGAGGAGAGGATTTCTTGACTGTTCATTGACGGTACAGCATAAAAATATAAAAAAAAATATATAAGATACCCATTTTTAGAAAATATCATTTTCGAAGTGAAGCCATTCTTCAGTTAGAAGAGGTTTACATACATACACACACTCTCAAGAATATCCTGAAAAAGGAGTAATGATGACTTCTAGAAGGCTTCATTCAGTACTCCTTATTTCGGATGCACAAGACCTGCTCGCTTCATTCCATATTCACATTAGTGTCCTGCACAAGAGTATTTATAAGACTTTTCAAGACATGAGAGATTTTTTCCAATGCTTTACTACAGCGAAATATTCTAAAAGAATCGCTAAACAACACTGTTGGCAAGACAAACCACCGAAAAAAATTACTTGCCAACAGTGTTGCTTAGCGATTCTTTTAGAATATTTCGCTGTAGTAAAGCATTTGAAAAAATCTCTCATGTCTTGAAAGGTCCTATAAATAGTCTTGTGCAGGACACTAATTCACATCTTTTTACACGCATTGTCTTTGCAGTGCATGCTTTCCGCTCTCGCTTCTGTTGCCCGCGATTTTGAAAGGCTTTGAAATTAATGTATTTGGCTTTTGCTTTGGTTAAAAAAAAAAACATAAAATATGTTACACCTTCTCTTCTCCCTTTTAGTATAATGGAATGTGTCAGATATATCTTATCTTTCAGGCGAAAGAGTCGAGGACTTCTATAAAAAAAATCATTTCTTGATTAGATAAGAATAGCAACTGAATAAAAAAAAATTCGTAAGCAAGCCGCCTTTAACTAGGTCTGCTAGGGCCCTCTCTGCGAATATTCAGCCGATCTTTAAAAATAATTGAAACAAAATGAAGGATATTAGTTAAAGCCTTCATATGCCTAATGTAGGGGCGCAAGTCACGCTTGATGATCTAAATAAAAAATTTTCATACTTCTTTGCTTCATTTTATTATTTGGTTTGCTTCTTATGCAGTGTTGATGCTACACTTGAAACAAAAACATCGAAAATAGTGAAAAATAACACAACCAACAAAAATACAAGCTACCACTTTATGGCACTATAAAAATAAAAGTTCACGTACAACATTTGTGTGCACAACTATTAAAAAATTCTTAGTAAATAAAAAGCGTTAAAAAACGTCGAGAAAATAAGAATAAAAAAAGAAATAATAGCAGCAGCAGTGTTCTTTTCTCTATCCTCTTATTTGCGAATTGTAAATTTGCAACACACACCATTTCAGAGCATAATGGAATTATAGCAGCAGCCATAAAGGAACGGAAAAAAGTAGAACTAAGGAAGAAGACCCAATTGGAAAGTGGATTTAGTAGACCGCACCATAATTCAACATCTTATTGAAAACATAAGTCGTTGTTACTTCTCAACAGGAAACAGTTTTTCTATGATAACAATGTACATCTAAGTAAAATTTTTTTTTTAAATAGTTGGGTACTCACGATAGATTCTGGTAAAGGAAACAAAGAAAATAAATCTTAGGCCCAATAATTGACTTCTGAATTAAGGGCCAATTTCACCAACTTTATTTAAATATCAATTCATATTTAAATGTCGATTTTCATGAATTTTTGTATGAAAAAATTACTTTTGAATATGAGTTGATATTTAAATAAGTTGGTCAAATAGGCTCTAAGTGTCATTTATTTTTATAAATTTTTTTTTTATATTTTTTTTTTATATTTAAGTAGCGAATTCATTTTTTCAGTACAAACTTGAGATACATTTAAAAGAAACTTAACTGCCAAACCTTGAGTATTTAAATCCTACTTAACGCTTTGTGACGCAGCATCCAGAAAATAATTTTTTTTCACAAATTCTAGGAGCTCGTAACAGCAGACGTCGCAACAATCACTTGTGAATCATTTAAGCAATTTAAGTTGCATGTATGTGTGTATTTAAGCTTTTGATTCTATTATTTTATTCTGAATCCTAATTAGTAGTAGGCAAAACTTCGAGTCCACAAGAAAGAGTTTTTAAAAGGTAATAACGTGATCATATAAAGGGTGGTTAAATTTTAAAGACCGATGTTGAATATGAACCACACCTAAAAGTCAAGTTTTTTTCTGCATTTCATTGGACATTTTTCAATTTCAGACTAACTCAATCTGAACCGTGGAAAAATACACAATCGAACAACGTGTTTAAGTTATTCAGGCTCATTTTGAAAATGGGCGTTCAAATCAATATGCATATCGTATCTTTCGTGATTTTTTTCGGTCAGCACAATCGACCAAATGTGAGTACAAACGGAAAATCGTGCAAAAATTTGAGCGAACCGGGTCTGTAGGAGATGTGAAAACACCAGTGTATGTTAGTGCAGCTCGTACTCAGTGCCACCAGATTAGGGGATTTGTCCCCAAAATGGGGATTTCGCCTCTAATTTGGGGACAGAATTTCGTGGGGAGGGATTTGGGGACTTTTCATTTTGAGCTCTAACAATTTGCATGTGTCAGGAAAATAATCGTGGATGTTGACATAATATATTAGTACTGGTAACATTTCAGTTTTTAAAAATCTCTTAGAGTAGTGTGGTAATCATACTCTATAATGAAGATAAAGATCGTTAACTTAATACGAAAAGGCCGTAATTCATGTTTTTCATAGTTTACAGGAGGAGGAAAAAACTAAATTAAAAAAAATGCAATATTGATACAAAATTTTTTTAAACGCAATATTATGTGCTTATGTGAAGTGTTTTTAATAAAAATTGCGTTTAAAAAAATTTTGTATCAATATTGCATCTTTTTTTATTTAGTTTTTTCGCCCTCCTGTAAACTATGAAAAACATGAGTTAGGGCCTTTTCGTATTAAGTTAACGATATGTACATAGGCAAAACCGTGCTCGCAGGTGCAGAACAAGCTCTTTGGCAATTAACATTTTTTTTCTTTTGAAAAAGATAAATGACTGTTGAAAGTTTTGATTGTGCAATTGTTGCACGCACGATTCTATCTTAGTTATTGTGTTTCGCATAAAAAAAAACTATGTATGTGTGATTACCAGAAAATATGAAAAACTTTAAACTTTTTAAAAATTTGCAATTTAATGAAAAAGTGCAATATTTCTTGTAACTTTGTGAAAATCTTATTTCGCATCCCTGCGCATAGGACTTAATAATCGTTTTTTATGAATGATATATATTTGGGGACAAAAGTTAGGATTTTTCTGTTGAAATGGGGATTTTTGGGGACATGACGTTTTAAATTGGGGACAAGAGTCAAAATTTTTCTGGCAGCACTGCTCGTACTGTAGAAAATATTGTTGCTGTTCGCATCCACCACAACTCGTCGTCGTGCACAAAAATTACACCTCTCACGCTCATCGTTGATGAACATTATGCATACAGACTTGCATTTACACCCTTACAAGGTGCAATTGACTCATGAAGTAAAGCATCTTCACCATTCCAAACGTCGTCAATGGTCAGAATGGCGCAAGAAATGACAACAGTGGATGATAAATTTTCGAAAAAAAAAACCAACTGAAGTGATGAGGCACATTTTTACCTCAGTGGATTCGTCAATAAGCAGAATTGCCGTATTTGAGCGATTGTCGCAAAACAAATGCACCCACAAAGAGTGACTATTTGGTGCGGTTTATGGGCTGGCGACATCATCGCACTGTGGGCTGAAAGCCTTCACAAGTGGCGATTAATTCAAAAGATGAACTTTAACTTTCACAACCGTATTTCGTACCATATGAAAGTAGATAAAATTCTACATCACTAACTGCAAAAATAAAAGTTCTTGGTAGTTTACTTTATTTGCAGTGTGTGTTCAAAGTTCAATAATTTTAGTTATTTTTGCGCGCATTGATTAAAAGAGATAATTTTGATATTTCAAGTGATAATAGTTTTTGTTAATACTTCTATAAGTAAAAGTTTTATAATGGAACCGTCAACTTCTGGTATATGAGCATTTAAAAAATTATTTTTTGTTGAGATAAATGTTTTAGAAATATTAAAAAAAAAATTAAATTGCTCTAAAAATTTGGTATTTTTGATATATACATTGAGTTTCAACAACTTTGCGGATAAGTGCAGGGGAAAATGATTTTATGCTCTTAAAATATAAGAGTTTAGCTAATAAATCCCAGAATACCTATTTGCGCATTTGTGCGATTTTGGAGTTAAGCGGCCCATACACTACAACAGCATGCACGCACAAACAAGCGATTGAGCATTCATGCTCGAACCACACAACATACCAGCAAGCTGGTATAATATTCATTTCTTACAAAATGTCGGGAAGGGTGGTTATGAAAAGTGACACATATTTTGTTGCAATTATTATTGGTATGTTGTCAAAATTAGCAGCTATGTATAACTAAAGTTCTAAAATTCTGTTTACCATTGAAACAAATTATATTTCAACAAATTATATTACTTAAATGCATGTTTGCTCCATGACAACTTTGCTCAACTGAGCTAATTTCACCATATACCACACCAGCGAGCTGGTACCATCAGCAAAATATCAAACTCTACTTGACATCGCTACAGCAAATCGTACAATCGCACAAAATGCCCATACACGAACAAACCGCTGGCACAAACACTTGATTGCGCATACATGCTGTTGTAGTGTATGGGCCCCTTTAGGAAGGTTTTTGTGAGAGAATTCCAGTTGCTAAAAATCAATGTGAAAAATACATATTAAATATTTTTTTTATTTAAACAAAACAAATATATATTTTTAAGACACAAAGTATGCTCTAATTTACAATTTAATTTACTAATTTATATTTTTTCATTCCAAAGTTACAGCAAAAATACTCAAATAAGACCATTTTCTCCAAAATAAAAAAAACCCCCCATAAAAGGTTAAATTTTTTTTTTAACAAATTTTTTAGATGCTGGTTTTTTATGTATTTATTTATATTCATCATTACGACTTCTATGAATTAATCGCCACTTTCTCTACCATTCACTCCACTGTGCATCGGGCCGTGTTACTTCAAAAATGAGGCCGGTCAGGTAGTTACTGTGAATGGTGTTCGCTATCGTGAGATGATAACGAACTTTTTATGGCTCGAATTGGAAGATATAGATGTGGACGATATGTGGTTTCAACAGGACGGTACCACCTGTCATACAGCTAACGACACAATGCCTTTTTTTCGCGACAAATTCAATGGCCGTGTTACCTCACGTAGTAAAGATGTCAAATTTCCGCCAAGATCATGTGATTTGACACCGTTGGTCTTCTTTCTATGGGGTTATTTGAAAGAAAATGTGTACGTCGATAAGCCAGAAACAATTCAAGAGCTAAAGGATGAGATAATTCGGCACATTAACGGCATAGAACCTCAACTAAGCCACATTGTCATCGATAATTTGGACCATCGAATAGAGGTTTTCCATACATAATTGAACCATACCATATTATCATAATAAAAAGAAATGAAAATAATTTCCTAAATAATTTGTGTTTCATTCAAAATCAACATCGGCCCTTAAAATTTAACCATCCTTTACTACATATTTACATCCTGAAAATAATATTTTACTATTGATTTCATATTACAGTCTTGAAATTATTTTAAAATTGTTATTTCTATAGTAGTTTTCCTAATAAAAGTAATAAATATTAAAAATATCGTATTTTTTTCCTTTTATCTAAAAAAAATTGGTGAAAGTGTGCAAATTCTATATATTATAAAATTTTGTTGAAATTTGTTACATATTACTTTTATATTACCGATAGTTGTCAATCATATGAAAAAAAAGAACCCTCTAAAGTGCGACTGCATTATTTAACTAGAGTAGCAATCAATCCTCAATGTTTGAGGCGTACAAGTTCCTACGTTAAAAAAAAAGAGTTCTAACTTTCCTTTAATAAATCTTGAAATTTCAGTTTCTCCTTAAGAAAACTAAATTTCTAAAGGGTTGCAGAACAAATGTTCCTTTCGTTTTGTTTGTAATTTTTGCTGAAGTTAGAATTGCACATTTACAGATTGTGCAGATGACCAGACGTCATTAGATCCAGCCATAATTGAAACTCAATAACTAAAAATATTTGTTTTTTATTTTTTTTTAAATAACTTAAACATTTTTGGTAAATATGATAAACATTGTGTAAACAATTTCTAAAGCGCGCTCGTGTACAATAAATGTGGTATAAAATCATCAACTGGCCACTCTATTTCAAAACTAGAAATAGCATTTATGATAAAGTTAAACTTTGCAAATGTCTAGAAAAAATAAATAAAATGAAATACAAAAAAGTACCTCAACAGCCAAATAAATACATATAAAATAATGCAACAGATTGCAAGTGTAGCATTTAATCCAACACCAGTTACTACAACTCTAATCTGGCTTACAACTTCGCAAACTTTCCTTTCTAAATGTTCTCCTAATGGTGAATGATTTTTTGTTTTATTTTTCACTTTCACAAAAATCGCATTCTCCTGTTAAATCTAAAGTCAAATACATTGAACTTTAGTTCTGACCCCATATACAAAAACAAAAAAAAAAAAAATAAATAAGGAACCACTATGCAATAAATGGTCATAACAGATATACCAAATATCAAGGCAACAGTATAATTAAAGGTAATGAACAATAACACTTTCCAATACAAATAAAATACATATACATATATAGAGATAGATTGTAAAAAATGATTTAATGCCCAGATCCAAGCAAAGAAAAGGAAAAGAGGAAAATGTAATTCAATGAGGAACACTTAAAACAAAATGTATCTATAAGATTGATTTATTTTCATACAAACAAACAATTTCTTTTATTGGGTTCTTTTACTTTTAGAAAGCCAAGAAGCAAAGTTATTTTATATTCCGACAGAAGGAAGGCAACCCAGCGGAATATTTAGGGAATATGCAACTCTACCATTAATGAATACTTTTATTTGCAAAAACATTGGCTAGGTTATTTTTCATTACATCAATTAATAGTAGATGAAAGCTTACTATGAATCAATTGAAGCATTTATGGGTGTAAGTCAATTTTCAATAGCAACGACAACGAGTATATTAAATGAAAATCAAAATATAAAAAAAGACCCACGGTAGTCCATTAATTGAAATGTTTGACATTAATTGCCAAACTGCTTCTCTAATGTTTGGTCTGCTAGCCAACGATGGATGGATGGCATGATGAATGGACAACCATCTTAACCAAAAAATAAAATAAATGTCCATACTAAGTAAAAGGAAAAAAAATATACACACATATACATACATAAATATATTGTTGTATGCATGTATGTATGTACCCTGTCGGATTTTTATTAGCTAGCTCAAAATATAGGTGACTTTTTGCTAACTCATTTACAACTAGCTTCTGAACTAACTTATAAATGATGCAGATGTGATTCAGTAGCTTTTTGTAGAACTGTCTTCTTCCCGATAAGTATTGAACTAACTTTAAGCTAACTTAAAACTGATGCTGAGATTAGTGAGTTGTGTTTGTACAACTAACATCTCCTCGATAAGTTTTGAACTAACTTTAAGCTAACTCAAAGATGATGCAGAGATGAGTCAAAGTTTATCGAGAATATGTCAAAGTAAAATTCATGTTTATGTTAATTCTGTGCCATCTTTAATTTATATGGCGCAATAGCAAAGTGTTAAGTATGATGGCTGACAAACAAAGTGATCACGGTTCGATACCAATTCTCGTCTCTAAAAAAATTTAAAATTGTTTCAAATTTAAGTTGACTAAAAATGTTAAAAATAATGGTTAGCTAAAGAAAGACCTTTTTTCGTCTTTTTTGCTGCGCCACAAACTAAGTCATAATGGGCTAAGCATTAGTTGGTCAGTTCGCAACTAACTAATAGTGCACTTGCATTTTATCAACCAAAAACTCACTCGAAATGAGCTAACTTGTGGTTATTTGAAACTTATGCAGCGTGAGTGAGTACTGACTCGTTCTGAGGACATTACGTTGAAAAACTGAATAGTCCCAATTTACACTATGCAAGTCTTATTGCTAAGCTGATTAGTTTGTTAGGCTAGAGAGATGGGGGGCAAAAGAAACGTTGCTGTTCTCCTCGTCTCTCTCCCCCTGAAACGAATCAGCTTAGCAATAAGACTTGCATAGTGTGATTTGGGACATAGCGTTTAACATGTAAAATGAGTTAGCTTTTGAGTCAGTTGTCACGCGCCTCTGATTAACCTTTAGTTACTTTTAAGTTAGCTCAAATTCCGAGAGGGTATGTACACATGGCTGTATAAATTTTAAGGCAATGTTATAATGATGACATTGAAAATGATTGAACTGATGATGTTTGTGTGTGTGTGTGTGTGTGTGTGTAATTTCCATCATCCATCAACAGCTATCCAAGACATACTTCATCATTATTAATTCGTTTACTTCTAAAGCAGCAATTGATGATGCATTACGTTTCCATCAAACATGTTTTTAATCGAAATCAATAAAAATAACAACAACTGTAATAACATTGAAAAATGCCAAGAATTACTGCCACCTTAACAGGTTGTAAATGATTTCAAGCGTCGTCAACGTTTTACTAGGAACATTTCAAAGAAATCTTTGGTATTTCATTTGGCAGGTGGACCCCACATAAGCTTTGAACATTTTCTTTTACATAACTATTTTTACTGAATATAAGTTAGTAACTACAAAGATATTATAGATTTTGCTTGATAAGATTGAGTTTGGAGTCATATCGCAATTGTTTCTCTAAAAAGTGTCACCACAAAATTTACAAATTCTCAGAAGAGGCAATAAACTGTTTTTTTTTAATTATACTGGTATTTCACAAAGAAGGATATAACTGTATTTAATTGACAAAGCAAAAAAAAAAATTTTGGTGACAATTGATCCAGACGTACTCGTCCTATGACTTGAAAGTTACCAAAAGTACGGAGTAGTGTATGATGAAAACAAGACATATGGTGTAAATGGTTACATATTCGCCATTTTCCTGATGTAACATCTTGATATTGAGCCAATTTAATTGGCAGTCAGTCTAGTATTGTAGTAACCGGCATTGAACCTATTCGATGTGGTAGAATACAGGACCTATCACTTAGTGTAAAAATAATGTTTACTGTTCCCTTGGATATGACTCTGGAAGCAGTCCCGTAACTATACCTAGATGTTAACCTACGCTTAACTGGTATTTATACTTCTGAAACATGGGTGGCCCTGTGGCCAAGTCGTCGGTTCGAATCTCAAAAAAATGTCTGATTAAAACTAAAATGTCATTTCATTTGTAACAATAAATAAATTCAGTAAAGTGCGACTCTGACTCGCGCACGAAGGGTTCCGTACGAACACTAGATATGTAATTTAATACAAACTTCAGCCTATATAATATATAGTTTTGGCATTTTTTTGCGTTTTTTTCGGTTTTGACGATTTTTTTTTGTTTTGGCTATTTTTTTTTAGTTTTGACACTTTATTTTCTCGTTTTGGCGATTTTTTTTCGGTTTTTGGCGTTTTTTCATTTTGGCGATTTTTTTTATATAAATTTTTTTTTTAGTTTTGGCGACATTTTCGCGTTTTGGCGATTTTTTTCGATTTTTGCCGTTTTTTCAATTTGGCGATTTTTTTCATTTTGGCGATTTTTTCGAATTTATTGATTTATTTTAGTGTTGGAATTTTTTTTTCAATTTTGGCGATTTTTTTTCGCTTTAGCGATTTTTTTTAATTTTTGGCGATTTTTTTTTTTTTGGTTTGGCGATTTATAATTTTCGGTTTTTTAATTTTACCGTTTTTGAAAATTTCAAGTGTTTACCTCTTACGGTTTCCAAGATAAAGCAAGTCGTCAAAATTACATAGTCAAAATTGCATTAACTAATGGACCACCCTTTAATTTAAATTTTTTTAAATTTTAGTGTTAATTGTTGTAGTCTGTATAAAAATACACTAATATTACAAATTTCAAGTTTCAATATGTTCATACAATTGTATGTATATTACATGGGATTTTAAGATTTTTCGTTGCTCGTTTTGGAACACCCATTAATTTTTAATTCTCATGTATTTGTTGTTGTAGCGGCCAAGTTTCTACATACTTTGTCCAAATTTCAGGTCCGTATCTCTTACGGTTGGTGAGAAAATACCGTGTGACGGACAGACGGACAGCGTAGCGAAAACAATAGGGTTCCTTTTCACCTTTGGTGTACGGAACCCTAAAAAACTTATGAGCGTGCATTAGGTTTGTTCATTTACTAAAAATTTTTTAACGAGATTGTAACAATTGTTAGTGGAAAGTGTCCATTAATTCAAAAAGTTTGCAAGCAGAGAGCGTCTAAATAGAGAAAAAAATTGAGAGACTAAAAAATTCTTAAAATTTATTACTAGTAAAATTTTTACTGGCAAGAATTTTCCAACCACCTGTTGTGTGTTTTGTTTTCAAATTAATCACCCTTAATCTATTTGGCGTAATGTTTTTTATCAAATCGGTATTCCCGTAGATAGTATTGCCATTTATCGATGACTGTCAGCATATGTTTGGTATTCTGAAAGAAACATTGATGTTGATGTTGCCGTTCATTTTGTCGTCAGTGTTTTTGATGTCGTGTTCTGTTGTGTGCATGCCTCAACGAATTTGAAAAATAATTTAAATGGTAAAAAAGTGAAATATAAGTAGATATAAAAATGTACATATTTATTTGAAAAAAGTTCTTAAAAAAAGTGAAAAATATAATATGGACAAAATTAAAATTATCAACCCCAACCAATTTGAAAAGCTTGTGGAAGAGTTGGAAAAGTCCTTCTTTTGCTAGAGGATTCCTCAGGGGTAGTTTCCTAATAATTTCAAGGTGCAGTGAGAAAGTAAGACTGCACTAAATTCCCTCGGTCCACCAATTAGAACTAGTGGTGGATGGCAAAATGTAAGGTAAATAGTGTGTTGGGAGAGTATACTGAGGTTTAAATTAAAAAAAAGGTTGCAAACAACAACAGCAAAGCAACTGAAGGCGGGGTATATAAACAATTAGCACTGAGTACCTTTGGAGGAAGCTCCAAGCTCCAATAAACGTTGATCTGATCCCTTTTGTTTCAAAAGTTAGGCTCTATTGTATCCAATACATTCCTTAATGATGTTTTGTTCAGCCGAAAATATTTGTAAAATATTAAAAGGATGAACATTACCCATTATTTTCCAAAAACATGAGAGAACTTATCACTTACTTTTCCTTGGGTAACTGGCAAATGCATCACTTGTCTGAGAAATCTTATTTTCACTATTAATTTTTTTTCATCGTCTCAATAGGAAAGAAAAACATTTTATTTTAATTTATTTACAAAGCTTTTACTTATTCAAAAATACTTTTACCAAAAATAGTAAACAAAATGAACCAGCTGACTCAAATATTGGATATGTGTATTGTATTTATCGATAAACAGGCAACGTCGTCATAATACTGTTAGGGAATACAAAGTTAGCATTGATGTTGTGTTATATTGATGTTGTTTCAAAATTGATGACGATGTTGCCGACGCCAAATAGAATAAGGGTGAATTATTTAAAAAATATCTGAAAAAGGAAAACTGAAAAATGTAAATTTCTTTGTTAAAAAAACATGTATAAGTATGTAGATTGAAAGCATGTTTTCTTAATTTATTGTTTTTCTTTCATTAAGCCACATAAATTCAATTTAATTGTCAAAGAATTTTGTTTGTTTCTCATATATGATCAGGGATGGAAGTTGCATTTTTGTATTTGTTAATGTATAAGACTAACATGTTATGAAAAATTCAATAAAAAAGTAATAATACATGAAACTGTGTACAGAACTTCATATTAAATGTCGATTTCTAAAAACATCGCAATTTAAAATGTTATCAAACAAAATATATCAGAAAAAGTACAATTGTATCATGATTTCCATCCATGGTTCTGATATGAATAAAACTGTCTCACAAGTTGTTTACAAGTAAAGCGCTCATTTACTTTTTTCATATTTAGGAGAGTAATTTTGTAAATTTCTGCCTTACTCTGTCGTTGCTAGTTTCTGCTGGAAAAGTAAATGAACAGACCTATTGTTACAGTTAAATGTAGGAATGACATTTATATATAATTTATATTATTCTACACCGAATAGGTTCCTATGGGATAGTTCAGTGACAAGTCACATGGTGTATAAAAAGTATCAATTAACCCCAACCTAGGCCACCCATGTAAAAGTGACTGATCCACTTCATAGGAAGTGCTAGTGCACCGATCACGTGACTTGTCTTATCGTCGGTTTGTTTCTGCTTTGATGTATGGGACATTTTTAAAAAAAATTAGTTATTGATTGATTATTTATGAAAAATGTGTCCTCTTTCTGACATATATCTGGAGATATAGATGTGGAAATTTGCCTCATTTCCACAATTGTTGAACATTGCAAAGTCTGTTTTACGGTAATGGACAATTGTGGCACAAATGTGGCACATTTCCCATTTAAAAGTATTAATATTTTTATTTGCAGCTGTTATAATGCATATTAATGCATATTCTACTCAAAGAACGTGAATCAAAGCAAAGTACAAAAATTTAATTATTGGGAATGAAAGTAATTGATATTTATTTTTTATTAATAAAATTTCTTTTATTTAAAATATTCACCGTCTTTTATTTCTTCCTTTGTTTTTCCACTAAAAGTCATGTTAAATGAATAAAACTGATATTTTCACTTTTTATCTACTTAAATATATACAATAATGTAACCTACTTGAACAAGACTTGTTAAAAGTGAACAATATTGTTGTTATGATTGTGGGATGCGTTGACAAAGATTTTTGTAATTTTTTCTTCAAGTCCTAATAACTTTTCAAGTTGGATGTAAAAA
The DNA here is from genome assembly GCA_949987645.1 of Tachina grossa. NCBI lineage: Eukaryota > Metazoa > Arthropoda > Insecta > Diptera > Tachinidae > Tachina > Tachina grossa. The sequence continues at coordinate 153,607,724 of OX465276.1, forward strand.
GTTTATCAACTTTAAGTTTGAATAAAAAACATATCTATCTATTACTTTTATTATTAACCAAAAATTATATCGTGTATTTTTATAAAACTAATGAACTAAACATTCTTCATCAATTTTCTCGAAAACACATTTTTGTCCCATACATCAAAGCAGAAACAAACCGACGTTATGTCAGTTCCACTTCCTGCGAATTTCAAAATTTTGAGTTGACTTTTTCCAGAGAGGAAAATAATATGGGATACTTCCTTTTTCAGCAGTTCCTTCTGAATGATATTAGATTATTAGTATATATGGTAAAAGTACGATACAAATATTTTTTTCAGTTTCTCAAAAAAAAAATTATTTTGTATTTAAATACCTCTTTTAAAAAAAATTAATAGGTATATCTTTTCAAATGAACAAAATATCTTTCCTACAGTATCTTCACAGAAGTTATCATTTTACCGATATCTTTTTTAACTACGCAGTGAAAAAAATCAGTAATCAGTAATCAGTGAAAAAGTAATCATTGAGGAACTTCTTTTTCTCTACTTCCGGATAATAAATTCCGGATAATTCATATAATTGAAACATTTTAAATCTGAGTTAATTATCATGAAGTCATATAGTGTGATGCTGATCACTGGCATTAAAGGTTAAAAATTCGTTTTTTAAGAAAAGAAAGTTTTTTGAAAAAGATACTTTTTGAAAAAGTTACTTTTTGAAAAAGGTTTCAAAAAGTAAAAAAGAAAACTTTTTAAAGGGCACTTTTTGAAAAAGTTACTTTTTGAAAAAGGTACTTTTTGAAAAAGAGCACTTTTTAAAGGGCACTTTTTGGAAAAATTGCTTTTTAGGAAGATGTAGTTTTTGGAACAACGGTTGTTTTAGAAAGTTTTTTTTAGAAAAGGTGCTTCTTGTAAAATACCGTTTTCAAAAATGTACCATTTTCAAAAAGTACTTTCTTCAAAAAGAACATTTTTCCAAAAAGAACTTTCTTAATAAGGTACCTTTTCAAAAAAAACCAATTTCCAAAAGTACCTCCTGCAGTTTCAAAAAAAGTATTTTTTGTGAGACATTTTTAGATTTTAATTGAATTATAGTGAATTTTTAATCAGAAATAACTTTTAGTCAGGCTTAAGTTCAGTAATTTCAATTCTTTTATTAAATGAAATATTTTTTATTAATTAATGTGAGTTTCTAAAGAATAGAAGAAAAATTAAATTAGACTTTTTAAGCTGTTGGAAATACCGATATTTTTCTGTGCAGCAACGCACTTCATCAGCATCCTAGTCTATATATCTATTTTTTCTAAAAAGGACTTTTTCCAATAAGTCATCCTGCAAAAAGTCCCTTTTCCAAAAAGTTCCTTTTCCAAAATTTATTTTTGCGAAATTTTCGTTGATAATACGTTTACAGAACTTCCATGCAAGTACTTTCACGTCTAACCGCAGGGTAAATACAGTTGCTTCCTTTAACATACAAAGTCTGTGAGTACCAGCTGATTGACCTCTTCTTTAATAAAATAGAATTTCAGTCATTAAATTAAACTAGAATACATAAAATTATTTGTAGTCTTAAATTCCTCTAAAGCAAAATAGTATTAGAAACTATATAAGACTATCGACGTTTCCATATCTGTTGTAGTTCGATCAACTGCCTGATTTTTCTTTGCCTAATTTGAAGTTATTTTTTAGGGTTCCGTACACCAAAGGTGAAAAGGAACCCTATTGTTTTCACTACGCTATCCGTCTGTCCGTCACACGGTATTTGCTCTGGAACCGTAAGAGCTACGGACCTGACATTTGGACAAAGTATGTAGAACCTTGGCCGATACAACAATAAATACATGAGAATTAAAAATTAGAGGGTGTTCCAAGACGAGCAAGGAAAAATTTTAAAATCCCATGTAATATACATACAATTAATTGTATGTACATATGTATATTGAAACTTAAATTTTGTAAAATTATTGTATTTTTATACAGACTAAAACAAATAACACTAAAATTTAAAAAAATTTAAATTTTGACTATGTAATTTTGACGACTTGCTATATCTTGGAAACCTTAAGAGGCAAACACTTGAAATTTTCAAAAACGGTAAAACTAAAAAATCCGAAAATTATAAAATCGCCAAACCAAAAACAAAAATCGCCAAATATTAAAAAAAATCGCCAAAACGAAAAAAATCGCCAAAATTAAAAAAAAATTTCTAACACTAAAATAAATCGCCAAATTCGAAAAAATCGCCAAAATGAAAAAAATCGTCAAAATGAAAAAAAACGCCAAAAATCTAAAAAAATAGCCAAAGCGCGAAAAGGCGCCAAAATCAAAATAATTGTTTACATGAAAAAAAATCGCCAAAATGAAAAAAATCCCAAAATTGGAAAAACGCCAAAAACCGAAAAAATCGATAAAACCGAAAAAACGCAAAAAAACGCCAAAACAAAAAAAAAACGAAAAAAAACCCCAAAAACGAAAAAAATGGCAAAACTATATATTGTATGAAATTACATATCTAGTGTTCGTACTGAACCCTTCGTGCGCGAGTCAGAGTCGCACTTTACTGAATTTATTTAAACTTTAAGATTGTTCTTTTTTCCACTTACCACTGTTTATAACATAGTATAATAATGCTTGGAGAATACGCTACCTTTAATTATTGCACATTCTTGTTTGCATAAAATTCCTGATGCTATTCATCTATGGTTGCACTTTTTATTTTTTTCATTTCTTTTTCTAATTTAAATACACGCTTGTTCCTTCATATTTATGTTTAAGTTTTTATTCTGCACTACATGTAACTTTTTCACGGTTTCTGTAATTTTTATTTATTACAAGTGTTTTTTAATAATTTTCTGGAGCATCAACTTTCTTTCATCTGCTGGTGCTTTACAAACTGATTTGTTTACAGGTTTGAGAAGCATTGGCTGACTATGCATATTAACAACCAGCTGGTTTTAGGGTTCCGTGCACCAAAGGTGAAAAGGAACTCTATTGTTTTCATTACGCTGTTAGTCTGTTTGTCACAGTCCGTTTTCTTGAGGACCAGAGTTAAATATTAAAGGGTGTTCCAAAACGAGCAACGAAAAATGTTTAAATTCTATGTAATATACATACAGTAATATATAGACGCTGGAAATTCGCTAAGTTAGTGTATTTTTATAAAGACTACAACTTTTAATAATAAAATTTAAAAAAAAATCTAAATTAAAGAGTATTCTATCAGTTAATGTAATTTTGACAACTTGATAAATCTTGGAAACTGCAAAAGGCAAAGTATTGCAACGCTAAAACAAAATAAATCCCAAAATTAAAAAATCGCCAAACCGAAAAAATCGCCAAAGCTAAAAAAGCGCCAAACTAAAATAAAATCCAAACTAAAATACATACATCACCAAAAACTGAAAAGATAGCCGAAATTTAAAAAAAAAACGCCAAAACTAAAATACTCGTAAAGCATCAGAAACACAAAAAATCGCCAGAATAAGCAAAGCGCTTAAGCTGCAAAATATCGCTAAAACTAAAATAAAAACAGAAAAAACGCAAAAAACCCAAGTTCGAAAAAATTTCAAAAATATATACTTATTATATAGGCTAAAGTTCGTTTAGTATTACATATCGCTTATAACTCAAAATAAAACGACCCAGCAAAAAATTACACATTACCGTTACAACTACTTGCCATATAATGACTTACTTTTCTGATTGCCAATTTTCAAATCACATTACCTAAAATTAAAAAAAATGACGTGCAAGTTGCTAAATGAAGAGAATGATTTTTTTAGACGAAATAGATTACGTGAAATTTTGACAAATAAAAAAAAAAGTAAGTGCTTCTCAAGAATCGATTATTTTAGTCTCACGCCTTGTTAAAATCATTAAGTTGGTAATCCAGTAGGGAAGTGCTTCCACCAAAAATGCTTAATTCCAAACTCGATTACCTTTTTTGAAATTTTTTGCTGGGGAGTTTGCTAGAAAACGAGATTGAAGTTTTCAATTTACACACAGCTTAATGGGAAAAGAACATTTTATTTTTCTCTCAAAAGTTGAGTAAACAAGATATTTGTATGAAATTTTTGCACAATATGAAGGACGACATGAGGATTAATTACGCACCACTAACTTAAAAAATTCATTTTTTGAGTTATGACTTTCTTTGAGTAAATGAGCGATATATACTATAGTGTCCGTATGGAATCATTCGTCTGCACGTCACAATCGCACGCTACTGAATTTAATTAAAGTATTTTTCTAAAAAGTACTTTTAGTTTAAAAGTAAAGTATTTTTATAAAAAGTACTTGGTGGTATGTACTCTGTAATTCGAAAAGAAAGCAAATGCTTTCGAATTGTAATATTAATAATATATAATTTCGAGAACATTTTCCTTAATTTCGAAACACAGAATAGACCACCTGATGTAAAAGAAAATTTCCTAAAAGTACCTTTTTATAAAAGGACTTAAAAAAGCATTTTTGTTAAAAAGTATTTATGTATCGATGGTCTCAAGTAGAAAGGCCCTAACTCACATTTTTTACGAAATTGACGTTTTCACTGATTCCAATATATTTCACCCAAATACACCTCGTCGCAAAAATTTATTGCAATAGTGTAAAAATTAATGTTTTTACAAGCAGTTGAACAAACCAGTTCTACATGCAGTTGTAGTGTGTATTATTACCCCTTATTCCAGTTGTCGACATCGACGTCACTTAAACACAATACCAAAAAATTAGGGCTTGTGTACCCGTTGTCGAAAATAACTGACTCCATTTGACAGGTTTATGCTATTTTATAGACCCTAGGGAACGGAAATAGATTGTCAGTAGCATAAAATTGTTCTCGGGTGCGAGTAAACAAGATCCAATTTTTTGGTATTGTGTTAAAGTGATGCCGATGTCGACAACTGGAATAAGGGGTATTATATTTTCACCTTCTCCTGTGAAGTTACAATTATTCGAGTTAGGGCCTTTCTACTTGAGACCAACGGTATATTACTTATAGGTAAGAGATATACAAATTTTTTATTTAACCGAATCTAAATTATTTTTAATTGTTATATGCTTACTCGTATTTTTGAAGTCCGTTAAATATTTCCTTATTTGTTTTATTTTAACTTTTAGGCTTAATTTTTTACTTTGAGGGCCGTGGTTAAGTCCAATTTTGCTCAGAGATCATGGTGTGTGCCGTTTCGTAAAAAAAACGGTCAAGTGAAAGCAAATAAAATTTAATATTAAGCATTAATGCTCATTGCATCATCTTATTTTATAATAATTTAATACTAACGTTTTATAGGTATTTCTCCGCTTTTTAAATTTAAGGATTAAGGCTTTTGTAGAGCTCAAGGTGTGAGCCAGATTTCGTAAAAATCGGTAGAAGAATCATGTGAAATATATTAACAAATTTTTCGCCGCACCAAGTTCCTGTTGACGGATTTGAATAAAATTTTATATAGAACATATTCTGATACTAAATAAGAAAATTTTCAACTTTGGACTAAGTGGCTTTTCCCGTTTCTAGAAAATAACTGGTAATTATAATCACCATCGCCGTAATATGTATACAGGTGTACGATTTTTCAAAGGTAACTAGAAGACATTTTATTTAATGATAAAATGTTTTTATTATGGTAAGCAGGTGCTCCTCACATTTTTTACATATATACAAATGGGGTGCGGATATGGCATTTCTTGCACCGATAACAATAACGTATTGGGTCACTATCATGCGTTTTGGTCTTGGTAACTCTGTTTCCATTTACTGTTCGTCGGAATCCTCGCAAACCAGACGAGTTCTAGTCATTTTCGACCGAAATTAGTGTTGGCCTTTCCCTCAATTTTTTCTAATGTTGCACAAAAAAAGGTTTAACTTGCAAGCATTCACAACAACCGAGTTCACTACCTTCGAAAAATGAGACCATCACCACTTCTCGCTGAGGGTGGAGTTGGCTGAAGTTGTTAGCACGTTTACTACAAAACCGAAGGTCCTGGGTTCGAGCCCGGTCACTGACGAAGTCACTCAATTATAACACCAGTCATTTTTCTGATGTGTGTTCTTGTCCCTTTGTGTCAGTTGTTGTAGGAAAGTTCGAGTGATGAAGGCAAAGACACTGGTTATTGAACTACATCGGGTTCAGCGGATACTAATCCGCCAACATCAGAACACCCTCCTTCGTCGTTATTGTGTAGCAGAATCATCGGCGAAGTAAAATAAAAATTAAAAATGGCAAGCTAATACACCTTCAAAATTTAATACGCCTCATTGACACCACAGGCTCTTCAACACTGCATCATTAAAAACGTGCAAAAAGCAGAGCTGTAAAAGAATGCAGCTTTCCTCTATCTCTTCCTTTACCACCTGTATTTTCTGTCACTATCCCCCTCTCACTCAAAGGTAGCACACAGTGATCATTGTATTGGAACCAAGTGACCAAGTGGACTCTAAATTTCACAATTCCTTACCAGCAGTCTTTTAACCTCACCTAACCTAACCACTTCTTGCGTCTAACATTTGTGCGGTAGTTCGATGCAGTATTACCTTCGACATATTTCATTTCTAGATTAATTAGCTGGCAATCTGTTTTTGCGCACTGAGCCAACTGCATTAGATTTCATTTCAGATAGTAGACAGACGCTCAGGATTATGCTTGCCAGATGGGCCTGACCTGATTGTCAAGTTTCTTAATGCGCGTCAACTGTCAAGTGAAAAAGTTATTTATCAAGCTTTTTTGTAAGTTAATTTTTTTCTCAAATTTATTCTATTATTATTATTCTAAAAAACAAATCTTAAGCCCATATTTTTACTATCAATAGAATTAAGGACTAATATGATACATATTTTTTTCTCTGCAATTATAGTTTAAAGAATACTAGATACTATTATTATATAGATAGTTCTCTTTCTGTACAATTATCTATATAATTAATAGGCGAACATTTTTTTTGTAATCCCTTTTACGCTGTTACCACTACACCGATTTTAAAAAGATTTATATGGTTTTAAAGGATTTTCTGTACAGATGTGCAGAATCTATATTTTATTGAAATCGGTTTAGTATTTTGGGAGCTATAAGCGTTTAAAGTTGCTACTACTACATGCACACATATTACACACGCATTTATTAGCTTACAAGTAAAAAAGAAACAAAACATGAGTGTGTGTGTGTGTGTGTGTGTTTGTAGTATTTCTCTTGATATAACAATTTATTTTCTCTTATTTGTTGTTGTATGAAAGCCATAATACTTAAAGGAAGAGAATTGAATAAAGTGAATCAGCTTGGCTGAAGGGATTTTGTTTATGTTCTTTTAATTTCATGGATTATTTAATTATGCTTGCATATGTATGTAAGTTTGTGTGTGGCTGTGTTTTAATGAATTTTTTATGACGTTTAGATAGGTACATTTTCTTTGAATCTTAAATTATTTACATTTTGATTCTAGAATACGGACGAGTGTGTCGTCCGTTTGGTATATCTAGTTATAATAAAAGTGCCAACACTGATATTTACCCTAGTACTCAACACTAGTATTTACCCTACATTTAACAGCTGAGTTGCAATACGTACATTAAAGTTTTTGGAAAAAAGTGAGTTTATTTATTTACTTATGTAGTACATATTCTGCAAAGTAAATTTGCAGAATATGGTTGCACAAAAATGGACAGGTGACTAAGACCATATGTCCATGATGTTGTTAACAGTATTCTTAAAAATGTTTTTGTGACTGACTGTACACGACCTATGCCTTCACATAGGAAGTAGCAACGTGGTTGTAAAGGAAATTCCACAAAAGAACCTCAAGATTAAACTGTAATCCGTGGCAGATCAGTCAACCAGTGCGAGTGAGACGCAAAACTCTCGAAGGCCAATAAACAACAGTGGCCTGGTTGCATTTAAGAAATAATTGCCAACGACTCGTGATGTTGACTAGCCCAGAGCTGCTTTACGACTGAAAGTGAGTTTATATTTTTGTTTGTTAATTTGTTTTAACGAGTATATTATTTGCAGAATATTCTATTGTTATACGTTGGATTAGTGAAAATATAACAAAAATGTTGGAAGGTAACGAAGATGCTGGACCATCTTCGAGAAGATTACGATATTTTACCAAAAGATATACGAAATGATAAAATATGGTCATATTTAAAAAAAAAAGTGTGCAGAAAGCAATCTTCAAAATATAAAAAAGTTGATCTCATTTGTATTTTCTATCCCAGTAAGCAATGCCTTTTGTGAAAAAGCATTGAGTGTTCTAAATAATTTATATACCAAAGATAGGAATAGAATGTCCTTCGATCTTATAAAAGCCGAACTATTAATAAGAATAAATTTTAATGAGGATTGCAAAAACTTTAAAAATTTTTTAACAACACCCGATGGTAGAGAATTAATTAATTCTGTATCTAAGAATACGAAATAAATGTGGCAAAATAAATAGAACCTACATTTTTTTCTTAAGATAGTACCTACATATATATATTTTTTTAAATAACACCTAAGTTTTCTTTAAAATATATAAAGACTGAATTCTTATTGTTATATTGTTTTTTGTTTCTTTTATATTGTTTATGTAATTTTTACTTTTTATGATACTTTTGTTCTTAATCTAATAATTTTTATGAAAAAAATAATAAAAAATTAAATACAAAACAAGAGTATGAGTGTTTTTATTTGTTAAGTTTTTTTTTTCAAAATCAAGTTTTTTTTTGGTCAATGTCGAGCTTTTTGGCAAATAAGATCTGGCAAGCGTACTCAGGATGCTTCACACATTCGATCAAGTTTAAGGCCACGGGAGAACCGAGGTCAATTTATGTACTATACACTTCTTAGGAGAGAGCGTGTACAACAAGGCATATGAATAAGAAGTACTATAAGGTGTATAAGTTTTTCGCCAATGGTGATTATAAGTACCACAATATAAATAATGAACTTTTAGATTATATATGGATATTATTTTTGGTAAATAGTACACAAAAGATAAAAGTAAACGTTTACTTTTATAAAAATAGGTGTAATTGGTAGATATAATAAAGTCTTGCTACTTTATCTCCATGTTTTTCAATTCCCCTTAATTACTTATTTCTAAAATGACCAAAATTAAGAAATTTAAGTAGCGAAAGGAACTGAACTGAGTATTTAATAAACAAACTAGTCCCCAAATAACTTATTAAAAAAAGTCTATCGAATCAAAACTATTTTGTTTGTCGGTTATGGACAGTAGAACTTCTGGTAATTATAATCACCGGTCGGCGAAAAATGGGTTAAATTTTAGTTTTTAAATTCAAGATTATGCTGAGCTTTTCAGCAATCGGATAAGTAAAATATATAATACCATACAAAACGAAGAGAAAAATAGGGGGCGTTTCAACACCCACTTTATTTACAATGGGACCAAATGGAGGATATACTCTTTCACAAAAAATAATATAAACTCCGTCTAAAAGTTATGAAGTTATGATGTAACCTGCATAAAAAAATAGACGAATTGACAACCTATTCCTTTTTTTGAACTCGGTTTAAAATGCCTTTCGAAAATATTAAAAATGCTTATCTTTTTTAAAAAGCTTTATATCAGATGAAAGTAAGTACTTTTTGTGAAAAAAATCCTTTCATAAAAGTTAAGTAAAAACTTTTAAATTGTAACAAAAAGTAACTTTTTAAACCAATTAAAGAAATTGTGCATTACATTAGAAAGCAAGCCAAGTAGTAAATCTTCATCTAGTTAAGAAGACATTAATATGTAACTGATTTTAATTTAACATAAGTATACATATATTAATTTTTCTGCTCTTTTTTTATTAACAATCAAATCAAATATCTTGTCTGCACTGACAATATCTTAGCATTTTTAATGCGGTTGTTACAGCAACCTTTTTTTTCCTCATTCCTTCTCTTCCATTAAGTTTAAATTGTAAACAGAGAAACTGTAGTAGAGATTGATGAATATGCCACACATTTTTATTGTTTATCATTGAATGCATCATCATTGATGTTAATAGAAAAAGAAACTCGTATTGTTATGATGATTTCATCGTGTTTCATGATATTTGCAGCCTTTTACTTAATGCAGTGCCCTATTAAATCTAAGTTGAGTGTCAGTTTACCTCAGTTGCTTTTCTTTTAATTATTATTATCGTCTCTCTGCTAAAAGTTTTTGCACTGACAAATACGTTGAAGTAACGAAGCAACAAAACTCATTTGATGGCTTAAGAATGTTTATGTTCTAAGATGTTGTCAACAAGGCTGCTTTTGTTGACGACAATAATGATGGTATTAGTGATGTCATTTGAAAATCATTTTACCGGTTGTTTAGTTACAGTAAAACGAAAAAGAGGAAAAAAAATGTCAAACGAATGACAAACTAATGTTTAAAGCATTTGCCGTAATTAATTGAGTCCTGTCCACGTTGGTGACAGATACGCTTTAACAAACTTGGCTGCAAATTCTAGTTTGGCGTTTGCATTTGATTTGATGATGCTGGGAATAAATTTATACTTGGGAGGTTGCATTTTCAAGTCAATGAATGAGTTTTCATGGTGTTTTAATTATCAGAGTTTTAAAAAACCGTTCTTGTTTTTTTTCTGTCCAATAACAGGCTTAATAATGATAGTTGTATTTTGTTAATAAGAATTAAAAAGTGATCAAGAAATTGATTTTCAGGCAGATACCGAGTTTGCAGTTTTTTAATACTTCCTTGTATCTTTTAGTGCAAAAGTCGAAATCGAATTATTGCAGCCGTTTTAAGGTTACACATTTTTGGAGTAAACTGTTTGTTTTCGGAAATTAAATTTTTGGAAAGTCTTGCTCCACAGTCTGTCCAACTACAGCACCTTTTAGTTATTTATTATTTTAGTCTTTTGAATTACCTCGCGCAGCTAAAATTAATAAAATTATATCCTAGCAAATGTTATAAATTTGCTTTGAAAGGTTATTGTATCACAAATTATTGCCCTAAAGGCAGCACTCAACATAAATTCTCAACTGTCCATTAGTGAACATCTTTCCCTCTTTCACTCTTTTCACTATTTTTAATATTTATGCAGATCGTCGTCAACATGCTAAAACTTCACTTTAATTATCTAACATTATGAATTGACCATTAACTTAATTATCATGTTAAGCCATGAAAAAAAAAGTTGGTTGTTGCACATATCGCACAAAATTTTACTGTTGCAACTCGTACTCTTCTTCCACTGGCATTCAAAATATATATGTAATAAAACCCAGAAAAGTAACAATAATTGTATTTAAAACTATTAGTGTGTGAATGTATAACTTTAACAGCAGCGTGTTTAACAATTTTCCATAATAATAAGTTTTCCCAGTTGATTTTCTGCTGCTGCAGAGCTAACATGTGGAAATAAGTTGAGAAAACTTGTGTGTTCTCGCTAACACCAACTGTAGCAATGGCCACATTACGTGTCTGAAAGTTGTTTTGGTTTAGTTTTATTTGTTGTTCTCCATCTTTAGAGTTAAACGATTGTTCAACATTTAATTACAATATACGTGGATGTTAGATGAGGAAGGATTTCGAACAAACAAATTGTATGCCACAACATCAAAAAGTTTTCGACAGACAGTCAAACGTGGTTTTGCTCTGGAGTGTAATTTTATAGAGAAAAGCAAGAGAAGAGAATGTTCTTGTGTTTTCTAACACACAGTGATGAGTAATAATAACCATATGAAACCAAGGCTGCTTAATGACGGGATTTTTTTCAAGTTTCATTATTTATAAATTACAATTTCCTTTAAGGGAATTTTGGTTATAATATTTATGGTAAGTGTTATTTAATTTTCTAGAGTAAAAAAAAAAAATTATGATCCTCAATGTTTAATGCAAGTGCGTAAGTTTTCGCAAAATTTTGAAGATTTTTTCTAAACTACAAAGTACAGGAGTTTCTGTAGAGCATACTAGGCGTTTTATAGACTTAAATAGGGAAGGTTTAATTATACAGGTTGATAGTTTAAAGGTCAAAACCAGAACACTTGAGTTCTAACTGATCCCGTGTATTAATGGTAGGATTCAAAATCCTATACAATCGTACGACATCCGAGAAAATACAACTCTCCAAATAACAAGAATTCATTAGAATAGGGTTGTATTCTTTTAAAGTTGTACGATTGTGTAGGATAGTGAGTGCTAGCCTTTACCTGAAACTAAGACAATAAGATGGGTAATTTCTTCTACGTTTCTCCATACGGTTCAGTGCTGAACCATCCTGACGAACATATAAAGTAGTTTATCCGCCTAATAGTTTCATTAGGCTGCTAAAACCTGTAGCAAGGTACTATTCCTTCTTTAGGGAAGGCGGGGCAGACAGAGGATGTTTCCTACACTCTTTCTTTTCCTCCTACAGAAACCGTTATACGTTAAACCAATTCCTAACATAAGCATCTAAAAAACATTGACCTGTAATTATCGCAAGACGTGTCCACATTTATCCGCAGGATTGCAAATCTACTACAATTATATTTAGGTCCTATTTGCCTCATTATTGAGCAGGTGACCTTGTTAGACAATCTTGTGTTTGCTGTTCCATACAAATCTTGCTGAATATGGATCTTGCCTGATTTTAATGGAATACCAAATGTTTTAGTGCAAAATATGAAACATATGAAGGAAAAAGAGCAAATTTAAGATTAAACACCAACTATTTGAAACGAGTCACGAATGCGTGTTCGAGCTCCGTATCTATCTGTTTAATTGGCAACGATATTTCTGGGCACATTGTTGCGTAGAGTAGAGTTGGTGTAGCCCAAGGTTTGAAAATATTCGCTATCTCTTTTAGAGATATCCGGCATTCATTCATATATCCACTTGGATGTTATGTAGACATCCAAACAGAGAAACAAGCCGATCGGCTCACAGCATGTGGCTTGCTTCGGCTCAAAATTGCAGCCGGCTAATTGTTGTTTGTAGTTGCAAATTTGTACGACATCTCACAAATTATATGGAAGACATCAGGTGTTTCAATTTTTTTTTTATAGAAATGTGTTTAAAAAGCTTATAAGTAACGGCTGTCATTGTCAGCCGGCTCAAGCCAGCTTATGAGCTGCCACATACTATTTTTTCCTAAGCCGCCACCGCTGCCGCCGTCGCCTTTTTAAGACGGCTTCTTTCTCTGCACCCAAAAGAGACTTGATCGCAGATTTACTGTCAGTACGAATATGGATGTATTCATTATGTATCCTGTATTACCTCATCGAAGTAGCTGCTCTTTTCATGGCTGATATTTTAGTCTGAATTGCCCTGCATTGATTCTGTAGCTACAGTCTGATTCACTGTTAAAAACGGGAAATAAAGACGCCATCACACATTTCAAAATATGACCTTGATCAGTCCGCATAGATCTCTAGCATACTCTTATGATCTTGCCTTGACTGGAGGTTTCATTGCCAGAACAGTTTGGAATCGAGGAACATATATGCCTAGATACTTCGTACTGCAAGACAACCTAAGTTCTGTTCCGTTTTGAATTCGAAACGGAATATATGGTATCTTATATCTTCTTGTGACGAGGAGTACAAGTTCCGTTTTCTGCGGATATACGTGGGGCCACTTGGGTACTCCATCTACTGAAAGGTCACAGTGAAACCTGCAGACTCTTCGGGTACTTGCTCGATACGGCCATTGCTATATCATCGGCGTACGCCACGGTTTTAAAAATCATGGGACCAATTTCCATGAGCATAGAGTTTAATTTAAGGTTCCATAGAAAAGAGGAAAGTACGCCTCCTTGTAGAGTGCCCCGGTTTGACCTGAACTGGCTCTATTGGTCAGTAAATTCCAGACTTTAAGTGTAGGAGTGCTGAGATGATGATAGCTGGATTGGACTTATCTCCATTCTGAGGTTGAGATCAATTATCATTTCCATGGTTTTGAGAACGACAGAATAATAGGTATGGAATCTGTGAAAGATTTTACCCTATTCGGGATTAAGACTCGTTGACTTGAATGACATAAAACTGTTTATATCCCACATAACCCTTTTAATAATTATGAGAATTTGTGGCAGTATGTGGCTTTTTGAGGAGACGGCCAGGCATTTGCCCTTGCATAATATGCAACCTGGGCAGTGAGAATTAATAAACATTTCTAGACTCTCATGTCTGTTGGTTTTCCAACTAACTCATGGTTTAATCCTGAACCTGCAGGTATCGAATCTGTATGATTCTGATTTGGTTACTCCAAAAGCATCCATTAGGATGCCAACTGCGATTTCGATGCCTTTCGATGCGATTTCGATGCCTTAATGATCTGTAGTGTCGGCAGACGATCGGTTAGGATTACATTTTGTTCCTCTTAATTAGTCTTCCTCCTAGTTTTACCCCTGATATCTGAATTCATATTATATTCAATGTATCTGTGCTTAGGGAATGAGCAATAATTTGACTTTCTCTTCCCTAATACGGGATGTACACGATGACTTTTTCCCCTGCGTTTTTCTTGAATTCTCTTTTATATTGCTACCCCTTTGATCACCTTTGTACCCCTTTTGACAATAAACTCTAAAAAAGTCACGGTAAAAAGTCATAGTGTAAATCCCGTATAACTAAATTAGAATGCTTAGTGCTTGCGCTAGAATGTCAAGAACCTCCCTGCTATTTGTAATCGTGTTCTGACACAACATTTGTCGTGTTTAAATTGCTACATAGAATGATATCAAGTAGACTCACCCCTTGTGTTTGAATCCGAGCTGCCCCATATAACATGATGTGCATTGCCATCAGATGCAATTACAACCGGCAGGTTTTTCTGATTTGCCATGTTTGCTGTTTACATGTTTAGCTGAGCCAGTATGATGGTATTTGCGTCAGTCTCCTCTGCTATTAGAACGGTAAAATGTTCAAGTCGCTTTTGGGTAGACCTGAAAGGGGAAAATAGGGAAAGTTACAAAAAAATTTGGCTTGCCAACAATGTATTCAGAAGCAATAAAAACAAGTGATATTCAAGTAAATAAATTAGAATTAAGATTTCAAAACGAATCACTTATTCACGAAATTAAACGTATTTTGTGACTTTAGGATGGTTTGACTCCTTTACCATGAATTCAATCGAGTTTAAATAAAAAGATTTGGAAATTTTGATCAAGATAGAATGTCCTAATTTCCCTCCTGGTAATGTTTTCTGTAACGAATATGCATTGTTATTTATTATTATTATTTTTTTTTTTTTTTTTTTTTTTTTGGAGAAACCTTAACTTATCAAAGTAGTTAAAACAATCCGCATTTTTAGAAGCAACCGCAAACCCCCAAAAAAGCTTTCGAGGCAAACAACAAAATTATTATTATATTTAAAAATAAAACTAAATACACATTTCTGTATTTTGTAAATGTTGCCATAAAAATTTTCATATCTTTTTAAAACTAAAAAAAAAATAATAATAAAACACGATTTTTTTCTTCTTTAAAGAAAACTCATCTTTGGTTGTTTGGTGTAAACGTGATAAGCCTAAAAAAGTTTTACATTTATAAACATTCAGACTTGTCTTATGCTGTTAGTTTTGCTTTAGTGCATCTGTTCGATTGGCGTACATCCAAGATAACTTCTTTTTGATTTTTTTTTTGGTCTATTTGCAGGCAAGATTTTCAGCTGTAGTCTGGTCTGGTTTTGAGAAATAACTTTGTGGTGATTTTATAACGTTGTATTTTTCTACATTGTTGGATTTCTAGGCAGGCAAAGCAACATTATTAAGTTTGACTAAGATCACATTCTTTAGAAATATAAACAAACAACCAAAATAACAAGTAAGATTTAGCAAGTAACGCTTAAGCCGCGTTCAGACTATTATACTTTGTATTTATACTTGTCAAAAATTCAAATAATATGTGCTAGTGTGATAGTCTGCACGCAAAATGTCATCAAAGTGGCAAATAATACGATAAAAATTTTGTCATCCCATAAGATTTTTTCGTTTTTAGAAAATTTTCTAAACGATAATACTTTTCATTAGATCAGGGTTGCATTTTCACACAAACCAAGCTTCCAAGTCGGCTGTTTCGCCGCCGATAGCGTGTCGTCATTGATGTAATATGTTTTGTCATATGTATATCGGCTCAACATTTTGAAAAAGTGAATCGTATGGAAGTATATTTCGTTGACGTAATTTTTTAACGTTTTTGTAATATCTTTTCTTAAATTTTTTTCTGTTATTTACATAGAATATTTTTAACTGCTGAACTTTTTCAAGTGTCGGCACGTCCCCGGCTGCATGAAACCGCTTTGCCGCCGCTAGTAAATGAATAGCACAGACATTTTCATTGAACAGCTGTTTTGTTTTCTACTTGTATTACACATTTGATTTGAAGTGTGATGGTCTGAACACAATATGTGATTTTACGTTAGATTTTTTGACAGTCGCAACGAATGTATTTAGATTTCTGTATCGTAAAATGTGATGAAAGTATTAATACTTGTATAATAGTCTGAACGGGGCTTTAACTGTTCTGTAGAGCGACTTTGGAGCAGTTTTAGGTTTTTTTGTTTGTTTCAGTCTCTAAAGACTATTCTAAAGCGCACAGGTGTGTTTCTCACGATTTGCCATTTAGAGCATTTGCACGAAATTTTTTATTTTATT
The DNA here is from genome assembly GCA_949987645.1 of Tachina grossa. Taxonomy (NCBI): domain Eukaryota; kingdom Metazoa; phylum Arthropoda; class Insecta; order Diptera; family Tachinidae; genus Tachina; species Tachina grossa. The sequence continues at coordinate 153,624,278 of OX465276.1, forward strand.
TTATTTTTTTGCATTGGGCGCTATACTTTTTGGTGTCAGGAGATTTCTGCAACAGATACACGTTTGTGTTTTAGTTGCGAGTAGCTAATGTTGAATTCTCTTAAGAATATACTGGTAGTTGTATTTCCTTTGTAACAGGTAGGGTTGTCAAGTATAATCTTATGCCAATAGTTGAAAGTTGTTTATTATGTTGTTTGCTTATTTTTTGTTCATTTTTCCGTTAATTAACTTAAAAATTAAACTTCTCATTTTTAGATGCTTTTATTTTAGCATGAAAATAAATTTTAATTATTCTACTTTCGAGTTTTGGATAATTATTTCTTAGAGCTTATTATACAAAATGTGTAGTAGTTATATATATATATATAATATAAATAACACTTTTTAGTTCAAATTCACAGTCTAATGCAGATGGTTTAACCAATAAAATTGATCAGAAAAATTGTTAGTTAAACCACGGGCGTTAGTTAAATAAAGATTGTGAATTTTTTTATTATACAGCTAAGACAACTTTACTAAAACCTCTTCTTAAAAAATTAATTAACTTTACAAAATCCTCTTCTTAAAAAATTAATTAAATGCCAGTTTATAGAAGACAAGCAAAAATTCCCGTCTACCCATTTATATTGAAAAAAAAACAAATCACTCAAATTTGTTTTTACTTTCAATATAAATAGACAGACGAGAATGTTTACTGGTTTTCTAAAGAAGGAGAAGATTGGGAAGATCTGGTCCAAAGATCGGCACTGCGACACCTGATGGATCTGTAAATTAAATTAATACAATCTCTGTATGACTCTCCTTATGAAAGATATTGGAGAGAAGCCCGCCTAATATCATTTGAACACAGAAATTCAGAATGAAAATCACGCCTTCTACTGTCACAATACGTTACACTCACAAAGAATGTGTGCCGTCTTACGAACTTGGTTACTTTTCCACAAAGGATAGTTCAGTCCAAAGTGACCAGAAAGAAAACCCTTAACAAGACGTAAATTATTACTGTTGAGGTTCTGGATGTCATTATGTAAATGGCTGCATCAAAACTTTGGCCAGCTTTTAACCAGATCAGAGATGTTACAGTCAACATACTTACGCCATAAAACAGCTCAGGACTCATAAAAAGAGCAGCACAGGCCCTCTTGGCCAGTTCATCCGTTTCCTCATTCCCTGGTTGACCGGTTGTGGCCAGGTATCCGATAAATGGAAACCTAACCTGGAACGTAATTTCCATGAAAGGAGTGAGGTAAGAGCTGCCTGACTATCGGAAAAGATAGTTATATGCGCACCTCTGGTATTACATAAAATGTTAACATCTTAAAATTATAAATATATTAATATTAAAATATACACAGCAAATCAGTTTTAGTTTAGATTAGGTTTTACAGGATTTTAGTTAAACGAGAAACGGTTCCCTATAGCCATCATAGCTCCCGCTGTGTTGCCTGGGCGGGTGAGGACATTCTAAAAATTATTTCCTTCATTATCCCAATTACATTTATTCTTCTTATATTATATTCTTTTATTTCGATAATTTTGCAAGGTACTGCAGAAATGGAAAATCTATGAAAAATGTCCCCTCATCAGCAGAATCTGGGACAGATGTGCCAGAGAATTTGCTCAAGCGTGTCCTCTTCCTCCACGTATTGAACTCTTCTACAGAAAGAAATCATTATAAGGGAGATTTAACTTCCTGGCATTAATACACACATGGCATGCTTGGACCGCTGCTAGTCTATAAAGCTGATCCTACGGGATTCCTTCTAAGATTGAGGATCATCTGGAATAGTAACCTCGTTTGAACATTTAGTCTGCTCCATTTGTGATTTGCAAATTTCAATGGAATACCGACAGTAGATGGGTATGCCAGTCGAGCCCTATCTCAGGCTAACCCGTCTTCTATCTACATATATTTTCTCCGAGTATACCTCCGTTACCCGTTATCTAGATTAATTCTTCTATCTACATACATTGCCTCCGAGTATGCTTCCATTACCTGTTATCCAGATTAATTCTTCATTAGAATATATCGACAACTCATTTTAAGACATCCAGCATTCATAAACCAAAATCGATGTTTTGTATACACCTGATGGAGGTGCAAAAATTCGCACATCCTCATTCTATGTTCTCTAGTATATTATTAGTCAATGGATCGCCATCAATGGATCTTTTTATTATTGCTAAGATTTCAGCCTCTAGTATACTACACCGTCTAGTGAAATAAAAGTTTATCCAAGCGCACCCATATCCGATTTCGACCTGTCTGTGAAAACATATAGCAAATCGGAATGATTTTTATTTTCCCTATAGCAATATTTGTGGTATTTGGCAGTGGATAGAATTAACTACTTGCAGCATAACCGATATAAACTTTACCCCCTCCATTGGGACTGCTTAAGAAGCTAAAAGAAGCGATTTCCTATAAGCATTTGAAAGTGCTAAAATAAATTTCATAAACCACCCTTAACTGTCTAGGATGTGCAACAAAAAAAAATCCAATGGCTATGAGAGGCTAATTCAGTAATCCTTCAACCTTGTTTTTTAATCCTTAAGCAAATATTCTACATGTTGTCGTCGAAAATCCAAAAGTACCTATCATCAAAAAATTCAAAATAAACTTTTTGAGTAATTATGATGTGGTTAACCATAAATACATCTTTCCTTAAAATTTTACTCACATATGTTCAAAAATACCGATTTTATTCAATTTGGCATCTAACAAATATATAGTATTAAATTTATAAGGTTTTTTCTTTTCTCTTGTAAAATTTAAAAAAGTGCTATTACGTACTTATGGATTTTCGACGTAAACAACATCCAATCATTGTTATTTTACATTCTAATAAACACATTTAAAAGCTTAGAAAAGGACACCTTTAAGCTTTTTTAATCTTCTACTCTAACACTCTGTTTTCACAGCAGGCAAACGTTTACAAAGTAACTTGTTACTTAGTGACCTGTTGACTGAATTTCGTTGGCACACCTACGCAACTTGTCTACAAAAATACCAAACCCAATAGCCGGCCAGAAAGAAACAGGTTTTAACATTACTTAAGACTTAAACACGTGCTCCTTAAGATAAATTATCCACAGACAAACACACGCAAAAAAAACTGTTAAGGTTGAAGTACTTGTAAACAATAATTTGTTACATCCGCATTATTGCCTATTCACAATTGCAACATGGTTTTACTAGTGGTTTTCATAATGTGCCTGTGCAGCTGTTGGCAGAGACATAATTTATATAAATTATCTCTTATTGAGACATAGTTGAAAGGCCAGAATATAATTGGTGGACAGAGAGAGGCCGTTCATATTAAGTATTTTAGCTGTTATTTAAGACATGCAAAAATATTTCAAGTTATTTTAAAAATTACTTTATACTGAAATTTATAAATGTAACTTTTGTAAAAAGTAATTTTTATGAAAAAGTGTCTTTAATAAAATATATACATACCTTCATTAAAAAATAAGTACTTTTAATAAAAATTACCTGCTTTTGCCCCTTCACGCATCTCTTATAGTAGATCGCTTTTATACAAAACTATCTGATATTAATTTTTTTTTTTTTTATTAAAAAGTACGTTTTACGAAATAGTTAATTTTATAAAAAAGTACATTGGTTTAATAAACAAAATATTCCTTTTATAACATAAGAACCTTTTATAAAAGTATATATCTAAGGCTAAGTCTAGACGATATGTTGAATCAGCAAATATATGCTTACATTCATATGCTTAAAATTAACAACAAATCCTGCTGTCAGCATATACATATGTTAGGCGTCTACACAGTATGCTGAAAGTACCAAATTTTTTAAAGTCAACATATGTCAGCAAATAATAATACAACATATGAGTTAGCATACAATTTTTGTGTCTATACGATATGTTGAATTTCGTATGCTGATATATATGTTAAGTCATGTGAGCATTTGCTTAAATGTAAAATAAATTTGACAATTATATTTCTTTATTAGTAATTTGTATAAATTATCGCTTTTAGTGGAAAAGTTTATATTTTTGGTGTATAATTAATATATAAAAAAACATAATGTCATCAAATGATATTTCCCTTGCCGTTATCCTAACTGCATTTGTTTTTGATGGTGATGCAGAATTAAAAGAAAAACGACGTAGAGTTTGGCAAAAGAAATGGTTAGAAAGAAGAGAGGAGGAGGGCTTCTGTGCAAAATTATAAAAGGAATTGAAAGAAGAGCAAATATTATACAAAAATTTCATACGTATGGATATAAATGTCATCGTTAGACCATTCAGTATGGACTTTTGGCCTAATTTGTTTGTAAGTTTTTTTTCACTTTTTTGACTACCTGCACTTTTTCAGCTGTTGCGCGTGCAGAATCATCTGTATCAAAGCCACAAAATGATTCTAAACAATCAGCATTTTCCAACAAACCTGTAATCACTGTTTCCATTTCTTTATACATATCGTTTGCTTAATCGGCAAATATGATAAGTCCCTTTTTAATTTTTCAGGAGAGTCTGTCTATATTTATTTAAACTGAATATGTGTGAGGAAAATGAAACTATTAATTTGGCTATTTTAAATTAACACAAAAAATTTATTTGCTAAGTAAATGCAAGTACATTAGATCAATATTCTTTTCCACTAGACTAACAGGTGTTTTTTTAATTTTTTTTTCGTCTTAGCATATTTCCTTACCACTGTATAACAGCAAGAAAAAAATACCGAAACGACATTTTAGGTTTTGGAAATGATGCATTTTGAGTTACAGTAGCATTCTACATTAAAAACTCAATTTACATAAAAATTTACTTAAAATAATTCCGACTAAGCCAACGATATGTTTATGTTTGAAAATAAAACAAAAATTTTTTATTGTACGGAATAGTAATACTAAAAATATATACTTATCTATAATGAGTCACCCATTACAAATATCTTCCAATAAATAAACGTTTATTTTTACTATATTTTAATGAGCAGAGTTAAAATAACAATTCTATTTGCTATCAAATTTGCCGTATGCTGAAAAGCTTAAATAGGATTTTCAACAAACAACATATCTGACAGCATACATAGCAAATTTGTTACAAAGTAAAAATATGGTGTCTACACGATATGAAAAAATCTTGAACATACGTTTGTTGACAACTTTAACAAATGCCCTTCATATGTAGTTAAGCATACATATGTTGAAAAAAATTAGTGTCTACACGATATATTGGCACTAATAACAAATTTTTCACCATAAATATGCTGATTCAACATATCGTCTAGACTTAGCTTTATAAAAAAAACTTTTATTTAAATAAAAAACCTTTTGTGAAGAACAAATTACCAACAATTACTTTGTATGATAAAATTACTTTTAAAATGGGTATTTAAAAAAAATATAAAACTTAGAGAAATGTATGATATCTTTATTTGAGGCGATAGAACGATCTATATAATTAAATTTTTTAAGATGATTTCATATAAATGTTGACCACGGCTACGCCTGAAATGGTCCATACCCTGGGTTCAATTTTTGGCATACTCTCTACAACATATCGGCCGGTATCTCACCAATAAATTCTTCAATATTGTCTTGCAGTGCATCAATCGTTGTGGAATTGACATAAAATTTAACATAGTCCCACAAAAAATAGTGTAAAGGCGTTAGTTATATCGCACGATATAGGTGGCCGATTGACCGGCCCCAAACGTGAAATAAACTGTTCACTGAACTCGCCTCTCAATTGGGTCATTGTTTCATATGGTGTGTGGCATGTGGCACCGTCTTGCTGAAACAATATGTCAGCCAAGTCCAGCTCTTACATTTTGGGCAAAAAAAAGTAACAGAGGCCCAAAACGCTGCGTGTGGCGCGGAATCGACAATTCACGGTCATCACCAACACTGGCGGATACACGCACTCTACGTATGCGTGTTGGTGGGTTAATGTTCAATAATGTAATCTTATTGCGAAATTTAGCCACCAGATTTCGAATAGCCGTCTTCAGAAGGTCGCCCAAACTCGCCATAGAACGGAAGTGTACTAGGGATGCCAATCGGGATCGATTTTTGGAAATCCCGGGATTCGGGATTTTGTAATCCCGATCCCGAAAATCCCGGAATTTTTCGGGATCACGGGATTTTCGAGATTTCGGGATCTAAATATTTTTCGTAAAATAAATTATTTTTTTAAATAAATATTACTTTAATAACAATTTAATGCATTTTTAAAGGCTTTATGTCCATAATTTATCATTGCACAATTTTCTTTAAAGTGAACAATTTTCTAATACGAGTATGAAATAAAAATCAAAAGAATTTTTCTCATCTGTTTTTAAGTTGATTATTCACATTTTATGTTAGAGAATTTATAGTGAAAACAATCAGGGGTATCATGAATAAAATTCCGCGTGAAATTTCTCCTTTTTCCAATTAGAATTTTTAGTTTTCCCTATTATTTGCTATTAGTTGGAATTGTTCCCCGTGAAAAATTTCACGCGGAATTTTATTCATGATAGCACTGAATAACTAAATATGAAAACTTGTTTTTGTTTTCAATATAAATGTTTTTCTATTATCTAAACCAAAACGAATATACATATCGGTGGACTTCTAGCACTACCGCTTAAGTTGACTTACGAAAATTTTTAGATTCACTTTCATACAAATAAGTTGCAAAAACAATATTGTTTTGTTAAAAATATATCTACTAACGTTTTTTTAATTGCGATTGATCAACAACAAGTATAACGGTTGTTACATATGTATGTATACCAAGCATTATCTAATGTTTTATCGATTTCGTTACGACTATGACAACGATAATAAGGCTGAGCATGTCGAAAAATTAAAAGAAATGTATACACTATTCTAATCAAATTCGATTAATTACGTCTAAAGATCACATTTTTATAGGCACATACATTAAAAGTTTGCCTGAGCACTTGAACAGTATTTTTGCTCTAGTGAAAAATTATAAATTCATACATAAGCTTTTTTCTACAAGTTCAACAGATACATATGTATGTATTCATACGTTCGCTAAGAGGAGTATGGTTTATTAGTGTCCTGGCCTTCTACTCTGCAACTCGAATACAACTTTAATTGAGTCGAACTCATTCAGTCAGTCGTTTTTGACTAAAACTATTTATCAAATCCATCCCAGTAAAAATAAAATGGAAGTCATTCTGAAGGAACCACATTTTCATTGCTTCCCAAAAATCGATATTTTTAATTTGCCGATAGTTAGCAGAAAACCAAGTAAAAGTTTATTTTAATCACGCAAAACCTTGTAGTTTTTCCATAGTTTTAGTAAATACTCACCAAAATGTTCAAAAGATCGATTTTTTGAAAGAAATTTATGGACTAATTTTGGCCTAAAATTTAGAAGTTATTTGCTTAAATTTACATGAAAACACTGTTTCGCGTTTAAATTCGTATAAAAAGAAACGAATTGTTAAATTATGTAACTTTTTAAAGTTTTTCTTAGATGAAAATATTACCATAGAACACAAAAAAGGAAATTTTTTCTTAAAATCGCTTCTAATTCGGTGACTAGGCATCGAAAAAGAGAACTTCTTGCAATGACAACCCTATGTAAAAATCATTAGATCGGATCGAAATTTGAACTTTTTCCAGACTGGAAACTCTACATTTTCATGACTTCTTTGGAGTGTCTTTTTTTAATGGGATGTAATTTAAATGGATTTGATCTTAGGTTTGTATTAAAAACGACCTAAGCGGTCTAAATAAAAAACAAAATAATTTTGAACTGCAATGTGTAAAAGACACCTACACACTCGAGCAGTTTTTTAGACAAAATACTCCGCATTATTCTGTAAATATTTCTCGCTTTTACGTCAACCCGACAACAAAAAATTTTCACTTGCCTTGTATTGTATTCTACTCCAATTGTAAGGAGGTGTCAAGAGTACTCAATTGTTACCGACAAGTAGATAAGTGCTAATTTTTTTTTAGCGTTGCGCAGTCGACATACAGATAGTTATACACTGCAATTATGAATAAATTTCCGCAAGAAATTTCTCCCTTTAAATTATAATTGCCCTCATAATATAGAATAAGACGGAATAAATTTGTCAAACTAATGAATTTTTCAAATGTTATCTCCCTTCCAAAGGTAATATGTTTCTTTTGTTTTCAAAATAATTCTAAAATGTACATATATTGTAGCACCTTCGATAAAAATAACCGTAAGAAAGTAGTTTATTTATTTTGCGCTTGTTGTTAATTTATAAGAAATATGTCACGAATAGTCATTAAATTGTTAAAACTGTACGTATAAAATTGTATGGGACTTTTAAAAATGATGAAAAATACCTTAAAATCAACGAAAATGTGAATTTATAAAGTTTTTATACAAAAATTTCTAAGAAATCCCGAAAATGAAATCCCGGGATTGAATTTTACAAATCCCGGGATTCGGGATTTGCCAAATCCCGAAAATGCCGGGATTTCCGGGTTCGGGATTTCCCGCTTGGCATCCCTAAAGTGTACGATGCAATTTCTTCACATAGCATAAATTATGCTAATAAAATTTAGTAATTTGCAAGCGTTGTTCATTTGTAAGTCGATTTATGGTTAAATTATAGACCAAACTGAACATGTTTGACAGTAGCATGATACATGAAAACAGCTGAGTTGTCAAAAAGAAATTTGCCAAATAATCACCCTTTAAAGAGAAATTATAAAAATTTATTTTTTTTAGAACAAAAATCTTTAAAAAATATTTTATATTATTTATGAAACTTATTAGGGCTTTATAAAGAGTTTTTAAGACAAAGCTTCATACAAAATTTTTTTTTAAAAAGCCTTTATTATAAAACCTTAATAATTTTAATAAATTAGGCTGTTAAAATATAACTTTTACGAAAAATCACCTTTTACGAAATGATGCCTTTTATATAAAACTTTTAACTAGAAACAATTAAAATTTATAACAAAAACCGTTATAAAGTAGTGACTTTTACAAGAAAGCATCTTTTGTACAAAAGTACCTTTGATATAAAAGTACCTGACATAAAAAAAATATAAATTTTTTAAGCACGATTTAATTCAAAAAGAATTGCTTTTATATTGTAGAAAAAAAAAACTTGTATGAATAGTGTTTTCTATTTAAGAATGCCTTTTATACAAAACTCTCAATTACTCGTATAAAAAAATCACTTTTATAACGAAGTACATTATGTAAAAAACTACTTTTTAGAAAAAATTTCCTGCATAAGATAGTGCCTTTTATACATGAGGCACGTTTTATAAAAATGTACATTTTATATAAAATTTTAACTTTTATAAAAAAGCCCTGCCAAAAATTGGCTGCATAGAAAGGTTCTTTACCGAAATATACATTTTATAATTAGGTACCTTGTATAAAAAAATTACCTTAAATAAATACAGAACATGACATAACTATTTATTTTTTCAACAGTACCTTTTATTAAAAAAAAGTCCCTTTCATATTGTAAAAAAATAACTTTTACGATTTTTTTTAACAAACACAACCCGCACAGCGATTAGCTTGTCTGTAGAAAACAGCCAGGTTCTATGGTGGGAATCGAACCCACGACCTCTTGACTGAGAGGATAGCATCGCTACCACTCAGCCACAGGGGCACCCTGTCTGCCTTTTTATACAAAACTTTAACTACAAAAATAAGTTTTGTAAAAAAGATGGTTTAATATAAAGGTACTTTGCCAATATGTACATATGTAGTTTTTATAAAATTTTTATTTATAAAAAAAGTACCTTAAATAAGAGCAGTATCTCGTACATGTCATAAAAATTAATTTTTTCGAAAGTACCTTTTATAAAAAAGTTTCATTTATATATCGTAAAAAATACTGTTACGAATAAGTGCCTTTTTATACAAAACTATTAACTATAAAAAGTTCCTCAGACCCAAAAAGTACTATTTAGAAAATATTAACTTTTATAGAAAAGTACCTTATACAAAAAAGTACTTTTTACAAAAAATTTCCTTTTTAAAATCGTGCCTTTTACAATAATGCTTCTTCAGAAAAAATATTACATTTTAAAGTTATTTGCATGATACAATAATATAAAGGTACAACCACATTTGACGTATAAAATTAATTCTGACTTTTGCCCCAATTATTTGATTACCGTTTTTTGTAAACAGAGAGGAAAGCGTTGCCACACACACATAATGGCAACTTTTATTTAAGAATGCTTCTTGAAATGTGTAATTTGAGTTTAGAAATTGTAGTTAAACACGTATTTTTTAATAGATAACAAAAAAAAGCCTCACGGCTTGGGATGCTACTTCGTTCTTAAAAACATCGATATAAAGATACGGCGTTTCTTAGAAGCGATACATCGATGCTTTATTAGCGGAATTCACGGTTGTTTCATACACATAATACACATTCGCATATACTTCGTGTGCAAATTTATTGCTGGTTTACATCAAGCACAACACACATACTGTGACATTTGCATTTAAGGTAAACACCTTTCAAAGCTCTTATATTTGTTCTTGTTTCTTTGCAAAGTAACAGCAAGCATTGTTGTTGCCGAGATCTGGTTGGCTGTTCTGCTCTCGTCGATGTGAAAATACAAAAAGCTCTTTATAAAAGTTTGCACATTGTGCATATGGCTTGGACGTAGCTGAACAAGAGTTAAGGTGGAAGTACATACCACGCGTTACGCGGCAACGCTTTTTTGGCCTGTTAAACGTTTAACGCTATACAAATGGAAAGAAAGTTATACAACACGCTTTTGAGTTTTTTTTTTGTTGTAAAATTTAAAGCCTTTACCGGCTATTTTTTGTCTTGCATTTTCGTTTTATTTTTCTTTAAATATTTAATGCATTTTTTATCCATTGTTTAATACAAAAATTAATTTCTTATCATTTTTGTGCATGTTAGCTTAAGAATCTGGTAACACTAGCTGTCATTTTGTATACAACGCATGAAAGTTGAAGAATGTTCAACTTTTTGCGAGGTACGCGCGTCGCGAACTTCTCTATGTAACTTGCCTTATGAAAACACACTATTTCAACTTTTTTGACAGCCGCATGTATCGCATTAGTGCATTGAACGCGAGTTATGTACTTCCACCTTTAATGCTTTGTTGATATATACAACAAACACTGTTCTTCTTTTTTGTTTGCTAAGGACATGGCCTATGATTGGACTAGGAACATGTAATTATCACATTTCTCCTTAAAATGGACCACGTGGTCTAATAATATCCGTAAGGATGCTACAACCCGTTAACAATTTCATCCGAATAATGTTGTGGTAACGACAAGTTCTTGCTGGAGTAGTTACATATATCTGTCTATGTTCAAAATTTTTTTTACGTAGTTTTCTTTTTGGGTGTAAGTAATTGTAAGTTCTACTGGGGTATAACAAATTTTTTGTATGTATATATAAAGAATATTTTTTAACCCTAGATTTCGAAGAATAAGATAATAGGTAAGCAAATATTTTATAAATTGCTCTTTGGAATTGGGCTCATAGCACTGATTTTTTTTGTGCATTTATCTTGTATATAAAATATTTGAATTTTTCTCGGTCTGTGTGAGAATTGGTGGCGAGGATTTCGTATTTGGATCGATACGCCATTATTTGTACGAAGTTGAACTAATATTTTGTTGGGAGTCTTGGTACTACCTTACCCTTTATTTTATTTCATTGGAAGAACAAGAAGAAACAAAATCATTGCAGAAACGTTTAGAAGAGTGAATATTAAGTGTGTTCGTTTACTTTTGCAGTAAAATGCAGTAAATGAGTATTTACTGCGAAAATTTTAAAATTTACTCTCATAAAGAGCTGCTGCCAATAAAAGTACGCGAACGGAAAAATAGTAAAAATTAGTAAGATTAAAGAAACAGCTGACTCCAAGTCCACATAGTGTTGAAAAATATATAAACTTTTGACTATTCAACTCTTTTTCATTATTGGTACTCGATACAATAACACGAGCAATCTAAGAATAAATTTTGTAATTTGCTTCATGTAATATTTGTAATTAATTTCTTTTTGATTTCCTTGTTTTGTTCTTAATTAAAATAATAAAAATTACATGACAATTTTTAAATGTTACTGATTACCTTAAAAGCAAGTGCAATACTAAGTAACCAGATATTTTACAGTTTTACAACTCTGGGTAATTAGAATAATTTGCAAAGCAAAAGGGTTAATAAAATAAATTAAAAAATATGTATATTAACAGCTATCATTATTATGCTTTAGAAATAAATTATTTTTTAATGACTTTCACAATATTTGTTTAACCTTTTCTCAAATGTTTACACTTTTCGATTGCTTACTTTTCATTTGTTTACATTTTGAATCATATGTTCTTATCTTACTAAACTTTACTACGACAAATTTCTGCAGTAAAAATTTGCAAAACAATCAGTCAAGAACTGTCAATTTACTCTCTCAATTTGTGTTCTCATTTACTGTATTTTGGGTAAACGAACGCAATTTAGTAAAATGCAGTGAAGTTCAGTAAAAATTTTTAAAAACTTTTGAGTACGCGAACGCAATTATTCTATCTCATTGGATATTGGTATTGAATACTGTAAGGTGACCAGATACAGCGGATTTAGTTTCATTTGTGCTGCCGTTTGTCAATATTTTAAGTGGAATTTTTTTTATTGAAAAATAATCGTCATATTGCATAAATATTTACGCTGTGCAGTGGGGTTTGAGTAATTAAAAAAAAAAAAAAACTTCATTAGTATTTCACCTTAATACTTAATATTAATTTGGACTTCAGACCATTTCTTAATTTACATATTTGTGAGTATTTATTTTTTTTTTAAACTTAATTTTGTTTAGTTAATTTTTAATTATTTATTAAATTTTCTATTACTTTTGCATAAACAATAAGCCTCACATAGAATTCTGTGAGTGCACTCAGAAATTAAAGGAAATTAAAAAAAAAACGAACATAAATTACAAAATCCACACATAGACACACTCAAATACATTTTTTTTTAATTAAATAAAAATTCCGTGAAACATTAACTAATTATAACTAAACAACTACTCAGTCTACGGTTATATGGCGTCTGATCACTACGATGGACATATAAAAAGTAAGTTGGTATTTGTTCATAGTTATTTATATACTTTCTTTTACATACTTTCTTTTACACTTTTTATCATTTCCAAATTTCTAAAAAAAAATAATAAGAATATGAATATCAAAACGATTTAAGTAATCATATGTTTTAAAAAAAAGTATTAAATAGTGTATAACAAAAATTAAAAATTTTAAAAACCCCCGACTTTTTTCAGAAAAGATGTTATATCTTCTAAACGGCTGGACCGATTTTTTTCAAACATAGCTAAGAACCCTCTCGATCAAGTCATCTTTCAAACAGAAAAAACTAAATGAAAATCGGTCCAGCCGTTTGGCCTGTACGTGGACACAGACAGACACACAGATACACAGACACACAGATACACACTACAAACCTATAACACCCTTTTTTTAGTCGGGGGTTAAAAATTAATACCCTACAATTTAATGATATATGCACATTTATAATTTTTTTTTTATTTTTTATTTTTTTTTTTGTTAAAAATTTTGTTGCAATAATTGATCTGAATTCAAATGATTTAAATTCAATTAATTTTTTTTTAATCTTTCACGTAATTAAAGATATTCCATTTGTTGTTAAAGGTACCAACAGACGACATGTTTTTTACATGTGTTTTTTTTTAAGTTTTCGGCTCGTATGTTTTTCTTTATGCTTGTCAATATTGGTTAATTTACGTAAGGTTTATAATTTTTGGTCACAAACGTACATGTAGTATCACTTCTTCTTTTTCAGTACATTAATATCCACGTAGTTTGTTTTATAAATGGCTTGAAGCCGTCGAAATATTTTTGGTTCCGTCGCTGTAGTACTGGCGACGCAAATTTGCTTTTTTAATTTTTTCTTTTTTAAACAAGACGTTGAGGTTGTATCTAAAAATCTATACATTTTTGGACTTATTTTAATAAAACGACAACGTTAGATTAAAAAAAAATATATAATTAATTTGTCTTGCAAAATACTTCATTCAGACGGCTAATGATAGTGCACATAATCAACCGCCGACGAATTTGTTCGCATGACATAGACATTTGGAGCTGTATGTTTAACATAAGAAAATAGAGCACGCTCTATTTCAAATAATGTCTTATGTTTTTTGTCATTGATTTTTACACAAGCAATGTTTTAAAGGTAACACACGACATGTTTTCGTTTACATATGTAAATTCTGGCACATACAATGTGAAAAACATGTCGTCTGTTGGTACCTTAAATTGTGATATACATACATATATATATTTTTTCTATTAAATTGGTCACACTATGTTGAGTATTATATATTATTGTTTTTACTGTATAAATTTTTTTTAATGTCAAAATGATGAACATGAAATTTTGAAAATTTTTACTAATAATTACAAAAGGTGAAGCTGAAAGTATGGGTTAGGCTAAATTTTATTTAATTTCGAATTTGTATTGGGCTAACTTTTATCTCTTATAATGTTAGCACTGGAGGGTGGGTTTTAGATATGAATAGCAAATTACATCTTAAGCTATTCCACATTCGTCAACTGCTTCTGTGCCTTTTTCTTTTAATGTGATTTGATGCTACGATCTTGCTACCTAAAGTAAATCATCAGTAACTGATTCTTTTTATAATTATTATTTGGGATACAAAACTCCACCCCAACGACGAGCATATCCGTGATTAATAGGTAGCCCTGTTCCCATATTACACCATATTGTCACGAATCGTTACACTACGTCTAAGCACACATACTCTAAAATATGTATGTATTTCAGTTAAACAGCTTTGTTATTGTTTCTTTACAAAGACCAAAGATGTCGCCGAGATCTGGGGGCAAATCGCGGCACTCGGTATCGAATTACGAAATATTTACATATAAATTCTATTGAAATATTTCGTAATTACTTAATTTGCCCCCTGTTTGGATGTTGTGCTCTCGTCATTGTGAAAACACAAAAGGTATTTTGTAAAACTTTACACATAGTGCGTATAGCTTGGACGCAATTGATGTTAGGCAATACACCAGAGAGTATAAAGACAAAGTTCCGCCTTGATTTATTTGGAAATTTCCTTCATGTTGTATCTTGCTTGCTACCGTTGTTGGTGCTGCTGTAACTTTGTTGCTGTTTATTTTTTATAAATTTATGAAATAATTAAAATATTTTCAATTATTTTTAATTTAATAAACAAGAACGTCAAAAAAAAAATAAATACAAAAAACTCGGATTACATAAATTAATAAGGTAGCATTAATTTTGAGAGTAAAAAACAATCGGGACAAACGTCAGAAGGTTAATATGGCGTTGAAAAGGGAGAACGGTTTTACCTTTATATTAGGTGCGTTTGAGTACTTTTCCAGTAAAATCCAGTAACTGAGTAAATACTGAGTAATTTAAAGAAATTACTCTCAATAAAAAAGTTTGCAGCTAAAAGTACGCGAACGGAAAAATTGTAAAATCCAGTAAAATATACACAACAGCTGATAGACAATTTGGCGCTAAAAAAAATTATACATAAGTATGTACATATGTATATGCAAAAAAACCTAAATATAATATTGTACTACGTTGTCCAATCGAGATGAAACAGACTAGTTACATTATGGTTCATGTAATGCAGTCATGGATCATGTCGTTTTCACACAAGCATTCAATGCAATATGCAGTAGTTTTGGGGTTAGGCCGATGTAATGCAAATTTGGACCATTTAGTCCAACCCTAGGACATAAACCTCCTTTTTTCACATATTTGGGGTTTTGGCGTATTCCTACTCCTCTTTGGAGTATTTACATACATGTATGGAATAGTCGCATTATCTGCAAACAATATACAAAACTATACATACATAAGTATATATTATTGCTTCTGTGAAGCACTTTGGTAAGGCAAAAGATTATGGCTTTTTGGAAGCTGAATAAATTGCTTCCAGCTGGCTCATCTCGCACAAAAAAAATCTCCTTATTCATGCGCAACACCAAGTGATTCTCTAACATTATCTCCCTTACTCGCGGTCTCCACCTGACATAAAATAGCTAACTTCAACATTAACTTCTAAGAATTGATAAGTGGTGAGTATCAATATACTATACAATCTTGTGCAAGACCATTTGCACAAGATTGTGAATTGGGCTATAGTTTTTATATACTCAGATGCAAAAGTTACTAGCTTGCAATTTTTTTTACTTTTTCCTCTATTTTGTTAGAGAGCCTGCCTTATGTTAGTGCTTTTCAGAAGCAGTTTTCGAAGCTTTTGTGATCAAGTAAACAGTACATTGCTTCCCTCAGTTGTTAGTGCTTCCAAGTCAGATTTTTTTGCTGGGTAGTTACTGGCTAGCCGCATGGAAAAATTATATGGTTTTGAGAAAATCGATGAAAAATGTTTTTTTCATTTGTTTTATAAAAATACAGCATAGTATATTTTCTTTAATAATAAAAGTAATAGATACATATGTTTTTATTTGAACTTACGGGCCTGGCCCACGATGTCGACAAGAAACTTTCTATAGCTTACTTGCCGACATCGTGCATCAGGCCGTTAAAGTTTCTAAAGACAAAAATGTTTGTTGCCGCTTATACCAATTATCACAACAATATTGTTCACTTCCTTTCAAGTAGTTCCAATGAGTGCATTTATTAAGAGAAATATACAATGGGAAAAGAACTTTATATATCCTAATATATTCAAGATATCGAAAAACTGAAAACAAATTTAAGAAATGTACACATTAATCATATTTAATCGATCAATAACTAAATTTTTGGAATATTCCATGCGGGGAACCAGTAACCGTCCGACTATATGTATTTATAAACAAAAATTTAACTATACAAATTATTAATTATTATTTAACTTTATTCACGTTTAAAAACAATCGGTTATGTTCTGCATTTCATGTGAAATTACATCGTTGGGAAATTGTTGTTATAAATACATATTTCCAACAATTCTATAAAAATTCCACACGTTTTAATTTCCCGTGGAATACATAAAACATACCCTTATATTTTTCTGGCATCAAACTTAAATAAATGCAATATTGTTCATAACTTAATACATTTGTTTTTTTGTTATTTTTAAAATTTCATCAAAAACCAAAAACTTTTGTTTCCCTTTGCCATTGTTTGTTTATATTTAAAAACATATGGTTTCATTTTACTGGATTTTACTGGCAAAAATTTGTCCAGTAAAAACTTGCATTTACTCAGTAAAAGAACTGTCATTTTTCTCTCTCCATTCGCCCTCTCATTTACTGGATTTTGTGTACTCGAACGCAATCCAGTAAAAAATAGTAAAAATTTTTACAAATTTTTGAGTTCTCGAACGCACTTATTATTGTATCATGGTTATTTGTAGTAAGAAATAGTACCTGAGATGAAAACATTCGTTTTATATTTTATATTTTATATGTAAACAAGCCCCCTTGCAAATAGTACTTTTTTAAGTGTGAGAGTATTTGTTAAACTTTGAGCAAGAACATTTTGCACTTTCAAATGAAGGTCTTCCATCACCTTGATTTTATTGATACATTTGCAAAAGCAAGCTACTGTTTGTTAGGCACCAAAGGCTTTTAATGCAAGCGCAATCAAATTTTTGGCACATTTTCATTTTGTAGAGAGCCTCCATGGATTTGTTTTCCATACATTTAGGTAATTTATTTTTCTCATATACTTTGTGGCACAGTTTCTTATTTAACCACTCGAAAAAACAGTCTCAACAATTTTAAATTGAGTTGGTTGTATGTATGTATGTAAGTATTTACTTGTACTCGAATGTACTTTATTTATTTATGTATCTATCCATATATTGTTGATATTTCGTTATTTTGTTGGCTAGAGGTAATGCTGCTGCTGCTGCTGCTGCTGCTGCTGCTTATTGAAATAGAATTTTGTCTACAAAACTGTTTGAAACTGTTTGCTTTCGTAGAAAAAAATATTTGGTTTATTGCATTGGAATTTATACAAATAAAAAAAATTGCACCTGCAATGCATTTTAGAGGTAAATATAAATTGAGGAAAAAAATAAATAAAATAACATACAACAAATTTAGGTAACAATAAATTTTGTTAAAAAAATATTTATATGAAAAACTGGTTATATGTTGTGGGTAAATACATAAAGAATTTTGAATTTATATATATACAATACATTCATATAAATGGCCATGGAGGCGCAAACAATTGGCATTTTTTTTTTATTGAAAATCAATACAACGGGATAACGAACTAAATTGGGAAAATGTTGCAAAAATAAAAAAAAATATGGTTAGAGATATTTTTAACAAGTTAGATAGATACAAGCTTTTAAATAAACTTGTTAAAATAAATACGGCTATTTTATATATAAATAGAAAATTAATTGGATTATGAAAAAAAAAACCATATTCATATGCAAATACTATTGCAATTATTTTCAGTTACTCGAAAAACTTTTGAAGCGCAAATGAATTGAATATAACGGGTGTTTTTTTAGAGGTATAGAACTTCGAATTGAAATAAAACACAAGAAAATCGTTTTAATGTCCATCAATTTGGCTTTATTGGAAGGAAAATTTTATGCCATTAATGTTTAAATATGATTTCGGGCATGTGGCCGCCGCGGCTGGCTCGAATAAAGCCAATTCTACAGGTCCAATTTTCAACCACTTTTTCGAGCATATGGGGCCGTATGTTGGCAATAACGCCACGAATGTTGGCTTCCATGTCCCCTAACGTTTCTGGTTTGTTGTCGTAGACGAGCGACTTCACATATCCCCAAAGAAAATAATCCAATGGTGTCAAATCACACGATCTTGGTGGCCAATTGACAGGTCCATTCCGCGAAATTATGCGCTCATCGAATGTTTCCTTCAATAAATCGATTGTGACGTGCGCTGTGTGGCATGTAGCGCCGTCTTGTTGGAACCACAACTCATCCACATTCATGCCATCCAATTCGGGAACAAAATAGTCGGTTATCATGGCTCTATACCGGTCTCCATTAACGGTAACTGACTCTCCAGCATTATTTCGGAAGAAGTATGGCCCAATGACTCCACCAGCCCATAGAGCACACCAAACAGTCAGTTTTTGTGGATGTAATGGCGTCTCAAGGGTCTCATGTGGATTCTCTTCACTCCAAATGCGGCAATTTTGCTTGTTGACGTAGCCATTCAACCAAAAATGAGCCTCATCACTGAACAAAATTTTGCGATGAAAATCAGCATCGAGATCAATCTCATTTTCGGCCCATACACCAAAATCACGACGCATTGCATGGTCTCGCGGCTTTAATTCTTGCACACGCTGGATCTTGTAAGGTCGCAAGCCAAGATCTTTGCGCAAAATCTTCCATAAAGTTGATGGACAAAGCTCCAATTGCTGTGCACGGTGGCGAATCGATTCATTCGGGTCCTCTTCAACACTTTGCTCTACAGCGGCAATTGTTTCTTCGGTGCGCACTGTTCGACGTCTCTGCGGATGCGTATTATCACATAGAGTAAACGTAGTGCGAAAACTATCCATGGTTAACCGAATTAATTGCTCTGATGGACGATTATGTCGACCATAAAATGGACGGAGCTTGCGGTAAACTTCGCGAACTGAACCATTATTTTCGAAATAAATTTGCACGATTTGCAAGCGTTGTTCTTTTGTCAACCTGTTCATGATGAAATGGCAAACCAAACTAAATATTAATCACTTGACAGCTGACAAAATGGCCGCCAGTTAAAAAAGTGATGCCAACTTAAAGTTCTATACCTCAATAAAAAAACACCCATTATTAGTTTTGCTGCAACTTTGTGGTATAAAGCTACATAATGTTATTAAAAAAAACTAGAACATATGGTCGAATTCTCATTTACTTTATGTTGATTATAATATACTCGGAAGTTTCTTAAGTTTGCAAACAGTTTTACAAGACTAATTGATAATGCTTTGTACAAATTATACCTCTTTTTTAACTTCTCACTTTCAAAAATGGGATGCGCCTGCCCAGCAAAAAATTACACATTACCATTAGAACTACTTGCCATATAATGAATTACTTTTCTGATTGCCAATTTTCATTACTCGTTTACAAATCACATTACCTAAAATTTAAAAAAATGACGTCCAAGTTGCTAAATGAAGAGAATGATTTTTTTAGACGAAATAGATTACGTATAATGTTGACAAATAAAAAAAATTTAAGTACTTCTCAAGAATCGATTATTTTAGTCTCACGCCTTGCTAAAATCATTAAGTTGGTAATCCAGTAGGGAAGTGCTTCCACCAAAAATGCTTAATTCCAAACTCGATTACCTTTTTTGAAATTTTTTGCTGGGTGATTTTATCATAATTTTCGAATATCGAGTTTTCATTAGATCTCATGCGAATCTACGAGTATTTCCACTATTTTAACGACGATTTACGTCTGTATGTGTATGTATGTGTGCGTGAGGTTCTGTGTAAGTAAAACTTTCATGACGGAACTAAATTTACGATATTCTAGAGACATTGATTAACCTCTTTTAGCATTCGTGAAATTGTGAACCGATTCGATTGGTAGTATAGAGTTAGGTTAGGTTAGCATGCTGGTGGTAAGGAATTGTGAAATTTAGAGTCCAGCTCACTTGGGTCCAATACAATGATCCCTTTGAATTTTTCCCAAAACAACTGATACAAAAACACTAATGCACATCAGAGAAATGCGTGGTCTTGCTATTTTTAATGACTGTCGGACACCGGGCTCGAACTCAGCAGCTTCGGTTTTATAGTCAACGTACTAACTATTCCAGCCAACGCCCTCTAGAAAAATAGTTATTTTCTACTAATTTAAACTAATAAGCGGATCGAATCCAAGATCTAGTCAGCTCTTAGGCTGAAAAGCCCGTTTGACCAAGTTGTCGCAGGGGACACTTTCATCAATGACTACATAAAGAAATTTCGATATATTTCATGCATGATATTTGTCGATTACGGTTGCATTTTAGATAATCTAACAGAAAGCGAATTCAAAAACTGGTTAAACGAAAAACTACTCAACTGGTTATGCATCAAACTAGCAAGCTATACTTGCAACATTCAATTTAAAAATTTAAAAACTTTTATAGACGGTCGGCAGACATGCTTGTAGGATAGGTCTGTTCTACATATAATGTGTTCTGCCGAAGTTGCCGAGCCGAAAGCAAAGAAGAAACAAATCTTCCATTTTCTTTCCGAATGTCCAGCTTTGCATCTCTCGATACACTAATTTTTAGGAAGTCATGTACTTGATGATCTTTCAGTTTATCTGAGACTAGCTACACCCTGTGTGCTTCGCTACACCCCTTGTCTTTTCAATTTCATTTATATTGATTTGGAAGTGTTGCGCATTGGTGGTGCTATATGAAAATTTAATTTTGCCACGCCCCTCCGCCCGCAGACCAAAAATCAGACTTCACAGTGTCACCCGCCTGAATATTCTGAAGATTCCCTGAAAATTTCATCAAAATCGGCCCAGCCGTTTTGGAGTCCATACGTTACATACATACATACATACATACATACATAAATACATACACACATGCTCTTTTATATATATAGACTATTGGGTTGAGTGACCTTATCAGATATCTAAACGCGACGAGTTGGATCTAGTAACGATCACCGTATCAGAATACACCGGTTTGTGTAGTGGTCCTTTCAAAAAGGCATCATTTAGATTCTACTTGAATGTGTGCGTGTAGCAGGAATCCACGAAAACCAACCAACCAACGACGTTTTGGTAATAGACGTTCTTTAAGCTACTTGTTTTTTCTTTAATCTAGGAACAAAACGTCGAAATCAAAATATGCCATCACGATAAGTCCCAATAATTAGTGCTCAAGAACCATAAAGAGTAATGGAAAGTAAATTAGAAATGTTCTCCATTAGTGTATTCGAATTGTTTAGTCGTTACCTTAGGCCTTAGGTCTACCTAAAATCGACAAAAATAGTCCACTGTTTGAGTTTCAAGCACTATTATTTATTTATATTTGTAGATGGCGCGATATAGTGACGTGCTAAGAAAATGTGGCCTTGCTACAATGATAGGCGTTCAATACAATTAACAAATAGGAACCGTAGGGACTTCGCGAGTCTCGTTGTAGTCATGACGGGGCACTGGACGGTCGACCGACCGTCTTCCTTATAGGTCTATCCTCTAAAAAAGAAACAATCTTCCACTTTCTTTGCGAATGTCCAGCTTTGCCTCTACCGCAACACAAATTTTTAGACAGTCATGCACTAAACTATCTTTGAGATTTATCTGAGATTGGGTTTGGTAATCCTTACATCACAGCATCAGAATACTAAGATACAGTCCTACATAGGTTGATACCGATGAGTGTGATCTTAATCGGTTAAATGGTTCGAGAGATATCGTTGTTGTTGAACGTTTTGATTTTCTTCTTTAAATTATTGCAAAAATTTTCTGATTTTTCTGAGCTTTGAGGTTAAGATGAGCGAGAAGTTTTCGGAAAGGCCTGCAAAGGTGAACCGTACCCCATAATTTTTTTTTTGGTAAAAGCTAACATTTAGTTATAAGAACAACATGCAAAAATTCGTTTGGTTCCTTTAAAGACATTTGTTTACTTGCAATGAGAGAACTTCCTTTAGGGACAGGCCTATTTTTTTTCTCAAATTCTATGTCTCCGGATCACAAAATTATTATTTTTTTATATTGAATTCTTCGGAAGTTTTTCTTTCCTTCTGCCATGATGCAAATAATTTTGATGAATTTAGAGCGATATCAACAATATTGGCTGCATAACTTCCAAATGCTGTACTCTCAATAGATGAAGTATCTTTTACATGAGTATTTTGTATTGAATAGCTTTTATACATATATTTAACATTTGAGAAGGCAACCATCAGCCATTTATTCTAACTTAGCCATAGTTTTTAATTTGCTTCAAAAAGTTCGAATTTTGTAACAAAAAAGCATCATTTGCGGGAAATCTTGCTTTGATTCTTCACCTGGAAGGATAATAATAAAAAAAAACAGTCGAAGCAAATCGATGGCTCAGAGTTAGTAGGACTAGAAGGCTCTCAGCTGTTAAAGCTGCTGAAATCGGGCTTGACGATCACAAAAGACACGTACCGGAATATTTGAACAAAGATTCTTTAAAAATTATAATTATTAGTTAAGAGCCATAAGAAATTTTTAAACATTTAACAAGAAACTTATTTTGTAATTAAATTACCAAACGAAAGAATATTAACAAAGACCTCAAATGAGTACAAAATGAACACAAGTTGCATATTGTCCAATGCCATTGTGCTTCAAACACGCATGCAATTACTTAATATTTGTGTTTTTGGACAAAAAAAAACCACCCCTCTGATTACTATTGTCCTTTTTTTATACTTTTTTTAGCCTACAAAAAAATGGTCAACTTTATTTTATTATTGAAAAAGAGCATCACATACATACATTTGTTTTCTTGTTTGATTTTGATTGTTCGAAAAGTTACGTAAATATGCGGGTTGCTTCTTTTGATTTACATTTTGCTACTGACAGGACAGCCTGCTGAATATGGGGTGGGTTACCTTAAAGTAGCCTGAGATCATCATTATTATTTGGAACTTTGCCAAAGTGATTAAGAGTTTACAAATGCTGGCTGAACCCCTGCGACATTTCAGAAAATTACTTGTAATGAGCGTGAAAACAAATTGCGCATATGTTGTAATTTTTGTTGGAAATGTTTATTTAACAAGTGAATTAAGAAAACATTTGTAATTTAAAAAGAACAAAAAAGGAACGTGTGTTTTATAGTACGTACTTACATTAACCCCGATAGTAAAAGGAAGTTCTGTAGGTTCGTTCTTTAACAACACTTTGAAGAACTTTCTGATTTAGATTATCTCAAATGGATTGGTTAGGTGAGGTAAGGTTGATGAGAGGAGCCATTGCGATCATGTTAAGGACATGCACATAAGCCTGTATAGGCCTGTGTGAGTTCCCTCACCTTTGAAGGAACTCAGCATCAGTGACGTAGTGCCTCAATATTTTACACACAATTCATGCAAGGAGGATAATGTCCAGTAAGGTACCATCCTCAAATCAGCGACATCTCGGCTAGATTCAATCTGGGCAATGACAAGGAAAGTGCATGCCCTGTATTTATTGCTATCTGCAGCTCCAATATTTATATTTAATTGCCCTCGTAAGTTGAAGAGTACCGTTTAGACGCCGAGCAACTTTCCTAGTTCGGGCTTCATTAGCTTCAGCTGCCCGTGTCGCTCCACAGAACCTTGGCTATATTAGCCATTATATAACTAGTCCATCGTATACTGTGGGCCACCTTTGCCAAACTTAGTAACTTAATCTTTTGCTGCCTTGAATGGGTTTGCGTTAATAACTAGAGCTGCTAAACTATCGATAGTACTATCGATAGTATCGATAGTTTTGTTGTAAATGAAATATCGATAGTTTTTTCCACTATCGATACTATCGGCAAAAAAACAAGTAATTAAAAGAGTAAAAATAATCGAAGTCAGTAAACAGTAGCCGGCAGCTTTGAAGCAAATTATCCGTAGTTGATTTATGCTTTTGTACAGCGATGGAAAAGTTGGTACAATTGTATATTTTTAGCGCTATTTGAATGCCAAAAGTACCGTAGCAACGCAATGATCCATTTAGCACTACTGGAATCTCTTTATATTATATTACATGCCAAAAATAGCATTAAAATATATTAACCCCCTTATGCAAAAAATAATGCGTGCTTGAAGTGTACATTAAAAAAAATTTCCATAGAAAAACCGGTTTTAACGTTCACTTATTTTTTTGCACAAGGGGGGTTAATCTTTAGCTCGAAGATATTAGAAAATTAAGTAAAACAAACGATGTTTTCCGGTACTTAAAGAATTGCTGGAGGAATGTTATTTATTCCAAATTCATCTGCAAATGTGGAAATTTTATTTTCCTACCAAGGAGAGAAGCCGACTATTTGCATCGACTGTGAACAATCGAATAAAAAAAAGGTTATAAACGTAGTATATAGTAAATGTTACTTTTATATTCAGATCCCAGCAACTAATTAATATTCTTTGTGCACCTTCTGGCGTTTTGTTAATTGATTTTTAGTTAATTAAAAAGTACAAGTATTAAAAAAATATAAATAAAGAATTAGGTACAATCGTACTGAAAAAATTAAAATTTTTTTTGAAAGTTAGTACAATTTGTAAATATGACATCGCATCCCTGCTTCTGTATACATAAGTACTTAAATATGTATGTATGTACAGGGTGGGCCAAAAGAAACCAAGGGGTGTAAAAGTTTAATAACTTTTTTGTTTATTAATTTTTTTTATTTTTTCTTTCAGATTATATAGACAACACTTGGAGAATTTATAATGGAGAGGTTCACAAGTGAACAGAGAACCAGAACAATAGAATTTTATTATTTAAACCAGAGATCAATTATTTTAACGCAAAGAGCATATCGTCGACATTTTAACGTCAGAATTTCGCCCTCTGAAGCGATGATTCGTTGCTTAGTTAATCGTCATCACCAACATGGCAGCGTAAGAGATTTGCCTCGAACCGGTAGACCACGTTTAAGTCGCACTGCGGAAAATATTGAACGAGTACAGCAAAGTGTTAACGAAGCACCAGAAACATCTGGCAGAAGGCGTTCTGCTCAGCTAGAAATGTCTCGTACGTCACTACGGCGCATTTAAAAAAAAGATTTACAGTTATACCCATATAAGGTGCAATTGGTCCAAGAATTAAAACCCGCAGATCATCGGCAACGTCTAAATTTTGCAGTTAAATTTCAAGAGTTGGCCAGAAATGAAATCAACTTTATTGAAAATTTGATTATGAGTGATGAAGCTCATTTTCATTTGAATGGCTTTGTTAATAAGCAGAACTGTACGTTCTGGGGTTCTCAAAATCCAAGAGCCATTCATCAACGCCAATTGCACCCCATCAGGTGTACAGTATGGTGTGGGATCACATCTGAAAATGTCATTGCGCCCTACTTCTTCGAGAATGAAGATGGAAGTGCTGTAACCGTAAATGGAGAGCGGTATCGGTTTATGATAGAAATTTTTTTACATCCTGCTCTTGAAAACAGACCTGGTATGTGGTTTCAGCAGGACGGAGCCACTGCCCATACTGCCCGAGACACAATGGCACTTTTAAGTCAAATTTTTGGAGAGCGAATAATTTCTCGAAATTCGGAAATTATTTGGCCAGCGCGATCGCCAGATTTGACAGCACCCGACTATTTTCTTTTTGGGGTTTTTTGAAGGAGCGAGTGTATGTGAACAAGCCAGAGACAATCCTTGAACTCAAGGCAAACATTGTTGCAGAAATTCGAACGCTACAGCCACAAGTTTTGAAAGATGTTATGGAAAATGCTCTAAAAAGAGCCCATCAGTGCGAAGCTGAAAACGGTGGTCATTTAAGAGACATCATTTTTCATACTTAGTGTAAAAAAAATTCCATTTTGTATATTATATAATCTGAAAGAAAAAATAAAAAAAGTTAATAAACAAAAAAGTTATTAAACTTTTACACCCCCTGGTTTCTTTTGGCCCACCCTGTACTTATGAATTTATTTATAAATCCAAGTGTTATTCGACAAATAGTAGTCACAAGTATCTTAATAAATTCAACATCGTCGACACAAAGATAAATTTTGGTGGTACTGATATCGCGACGGCCACCAATGGTCTCTTACGATAAAACTTTACAGTTAGTGTCAACAATTTTCGCATTTTGATAATTCTAAACCATGGGTAGGCCCATAAAATTTTAAGTTCAATAAAAAAGTCTATTTTCGATAATATGCCGCTTACGATAAAATCGAAAAAAGGCTTGATATATTTTTATATACTAATGAAAATGTTGAGGACTCTGGATTTTTTTTCGAGTCAAATGTAGGTTATGTGGCAACTTTTATAAAACTATTCGATACTATCGATAGTATCGATAGTTTTACATAAAACTATCGAAACTATCGAGTGGAGCGACTATCGATAGTTTTGCAGCTCTATTAATAACAGTTACTGTCTGGAACGTACTTTCATTTTTCACCAGGGCATTAGCGAGCTCATTACTGATTAAGCCGTGATGAGCCGACACCCATACAAGGCGAATTTCGGCGAGTACTTAATCAATAATCATATTATAATTAGCGATTTGCTAACAGTGAAGATGTTGACATCTGTAGTCCTAATATTCACCATGCACTATTTTTAAACATCCGTGATCGCAGTATAAAGACTGTATAATGGTCAGGCAAGCGAAAAAAAATCGGCCTCCGGTTCTTCTATAAAAAAACCTCATTTTGTTTGATACTTCATAATATCCCTATAGCAGCAAACTCCGAAGGGTATTTGTTCTAGGTTTCGCTTGGCCTACTAGTGTCTTTATGTATGAATGTTTCTCATTTATATTAAATGGATATTTCCAGCATCTTTCAGGAGGAGGTAAACAAAAAAGTAGCTCATTTTAAAACATACGACTATTAAAACGTACATATATAAGTAGAAAATCATAGACCTCCTGATTGGAAGGCGTTAAAGCCAAAGTGAATGCTGCAGTTTATCGATAGTTTGAGTTGAAATAGCAAAATTTCATGCGTTGAAGCAATCTGGGCGAAAAACTTACGGTGGACGGAGAAAAAAGGCAGGGAAACTTAACTATGTACATAAGAATTAATTTTTATATTGTTCAGCTTCCGCTCCCATTATCTTTTAAAATGATTGCCACTAAAGCCCAAGCTGCAGGAGATTGACTGTTAAAATACAAACAATAAATATGCATATCTGTGTCTAGCAAACAATTTGAAATATTTTTATAATAATTTGAATTGATATCTCACCACAAATTCATGAAAATGACTTCAGATTTTTTCCATAAGCATTACATTCATTGTAATTTAATATCTTTGCTCTCAATTTTTTTTGATCACAGAACAATTTAAATAATATTGGCATGCTCGCACGTTGAATGTTATGCATACTTCTATTAAAGCAGCAGAGTTTGTATGTTTTTGTCAGCACACACATTTTTTTCCTGATTGTCATTTGTTAAACAATGTAATAGAGTTACGGTTGTTGTTGTCTTCATTTGAAAAAACAATAAAATTCAATCTGTGACGCCGTCTCCGGTTGTTGTCTTAAACAGGTGCCACAACTGTTAACTGTTTACCAACTGTTATATTTTACAATTTTTTTTCTCCTCAAAATTATTTATTTCGTAATGCGATACTTCTCGATGTAAGCTGCAGGCAGATTTTTTCATCTCAATATACAAATGAAAAGTAAATGGCAACATTTCAGTGAAGAAAAAATTTAAACAAAAATACAACCTATAAATATACGTATACATACATATGTACATATTTAGTAATGTACATATTTGAATAAATGTTGTTTAAATATTTTAAAAACGTAAGAACAAACTCGGAAACGAACCTTTTTCTAAAAATGTGTACGAGGGCTGCTATTTATATTTCGGGAACTGGTAACACTAATCCCTATAGCTAAAATCTGATTGAAATTTTTTAGCATAAACGTACTCAGAACGTTTTGATGTACAAGTACTATTTGTTTTTATATTTGTGATTTGAACGGGCTAAGGTTCGTATTGCTTTTTAAGCCAAATTACATGTGATAATTATTAATAAACAAATAACACAAAAGTCTGTTGTAAATATTCTGACTAACAACACATACACAGAAAAAAACTAAATTTCATTTTCAGTAACCAAATTCGTTGAATCAGTAAATATTTTATTTGAATGCGGTCCTACAAATAATTCTAATAAAAATTTTGTAAAAATTTAAATTAATCAGAGTTCGGCTGAGAGAAAATGTTATTTCAGTGTGTTAGTGTTTATCTGCTTGTTGATAGGAACAACGTGCTGTTGTGCGGTTGTTGTTGTTTATTTTGATTGATCGTGTTGTATACATGTAAATGCCGAAAAGTAGCCGACAAACGTCGTGGCCTGTTTATTCTCTACACACAAGGCAAATTCATGACAGGTAAAGTTAATACTACAACAAAATACAAACAATAAAAACAATATGGTATTTTGTTGTTGCCTTGGAGGCTCGTATGTCAAAAGCAGCTGATTGAAGTTACTCAAGCAGAGATCTAGGCCATGATGGCTCACAACCGGCTGAGCCGAGCCGTCGATAATTGTAGTCAGCTACGCCGCCGCTGGAAAAAGTTTGGTTTATGTTGCCTGAAAAACAGCCGCCGAATCTTCCTGTACGATATAATCTAATAATTATTTTATTGATTTCAAAATATTAATTATTTGACATATTTTCATACGTTTGTTTTAATTGATATGTATGTGGCTAAGCATTGTATATATATTTCATGGTGCTTTGCCAAATCATCAGTAGACTTCAACCATATATTTTGAACAGTTACAAACCTTTTATCTTATGGACAGACTTTCAAAAACTATTTGAGAAATCACAAATAATAATATATTTGAAAATCACAAAAGAAAAATAAGCGTAGTAGGATTAGAAACTTTAACAAAATATATGGTTGAAGTCTACCAGCAAATAAATTTCAATGAAAATAAACTTATAATGACAATGTCAAATAATAAATTTCTTAAATGTTAAATTTATACTTTATTTTTCATTTTGCCTTATACATAAATACTTTTATTGCTATCCAATGGATTTTTAATTGTATTAAGGTGTAGAAAAATAAAATATATTCATATCGAATATAAATTATATGCTGGGTTTTGTTGAAGTTCTAAGCCTACTACGCTTGTTTTTCTTTTGTAATTTTCAAAAATATTATTATTTGTGAATTCTCAAATAGTTTTTGACACAGGAATTTTTGAAAGCCTGTGCATAAGATAAGAGGTTTGTGACTGTTCAAAATATGTGGTTGAAGTATACTGATGATTTGGCAAAGCACCAATGAAATATATAGATAATGCTTAACCACCAGCTTTATTTATTTTTTAATTCTTTTTTATCTTAAATTTTGTATTTCATGTTATTTTATTATCAGCTTCCGCCGAAAATTTTACCAAAAGCTGGCGCCGCCGAAAAAATTGTCCGGCGCAGGTCTGTATATATAAACAACTTTTGACATACGAGCCAACAGTATATGAATTCGCCTTGAATTAGGCAAAAAAAAATAGATCAGCTGTGTTTTCAACTTTACCTGTTAGGAATTGGCCTTGTCTACACAGTTTTTTGGTACAAATTAATTTAATGGAACAGTACAGAATATTTACTGAAACTAAGTTTGATTTCAAACAAATATTTGTTTAAAAATTTTTTGGGTATAATTTTTTCTGTGTAGTTGAACGGAACAG
The DNA here is from genome assembly GCA_949987645.1 of Tachina grossa. Lineage (NCBI taxonomy): Eukaryota > Metazoa > Arthropoda > Insecta > Diptera > Tachinidae > Tachina > Tachina grossa. The sequence continues at coordinate 153,654,618 of OX465276.1, forward strand.
CCAGCCGTTTTCGAAGGCCACTAAACCCTCATCATCAGCGTTCTTTTGTGTTTGGTCCACTGTGTGTGGTGTCAGTAGATGTAGATTTCTGCTTTATATACTTAGCATTTTATTGCAAATGGAATGTGTGAATTGTTTTGATTCATCTTATTTCAATTTGCTGAAAGCTTTTTTGAAATGAAAGCTCAATTTTACCATCTCTGTATTTACAACAGTCTTACCATTGTCGTTTGTTCTTTACTAATTATGCACATGTTAGTTAATTTGCTTATTTTTGTTCTACTTAAGATAAACTTTTTTGGTTTGTTACTATTAAGTATATTTTTTATTTTTTAATTTTTGCCACAGGCCCAAGGCTATTAATTTTAGTTAATTTTAATTATTATTCGAACTCCATTTGTTTCTATATTTGTGATTTGAACGGGCTAAGGTTCGTATTGCTTTTTAAGCAATACATCGAGTTTACAGCGAGTTCAGAAAATCAATTTAACAAAAAAATTTAAATTTCCAGAGAAGGTTTTCGTTGGTTTATAGTCCAACGAATCCACAAATAATTGTGTTTTTTACAAATTTCAACGTGGATTATGTCCACAAGAATGTGTCGAAGAACTCAGTTCTTTGTATGGCGATAAAGCTCCATCAAAAACAACAGTATATCGTTAGTATAGTGAATTCAATCGTGGTGCAGTGCGTGAACTGATAATGCAAGACAGACATGTGACATATTGTGAGATAGAGGCGTCCTTGCACATTACTTTCACTTCAATAGATTCAATTTTGCATGAAGACTTAGCTGTAAAAACATTTGTTCTCGTTGAATACCCCATAATTTATCAATCGCTTAAAAAAAGGCTCGCGTCAACTGTTTGGTGTAAGGAAATTATTAAAAAGTTCAAGCCTGGTGCTTCAAAAGACGTCTATAAAATTGTGACAGGTGACGAATCATGGCTTATGAGCAGCGTTGTCAACTTTAAAATTTCAAAAAGCACCGAAACCAGGAAAAAATCGCGTAATTTAAGTGAAAAAGCACTAAATTTAAAATTTTTTAATTTTATATAAAAAAATTTACACATCGTCGATTGTATTGATTTATTGGTTTGCTGCAGACGTAATCTATTTTGAATGTACTGTGCCGCAAAACCAACAACCAACCGACGGCATGTACATAAAAAATATAGGAATCGATTGACCTCGCATTCCATTCCTGAGATTTAAAATTTGAGGCATCCGATAAACGTTCAATTTCTGTAAGAATAAGTGAATTCTTTAATCAATGAACAAACGAATCGTTCGAGTTTAGTCAAATTGGCAGTAATTCACATGAGGTTAAGAGCCGATTACTCGTACATTTTGAGCTCGATGGGCTTAGCTTAGTTTTTATTAAATTATGTTGTGGAAACATTCTCTCGGCTGCTATGTGACAAAGATAATAAATTTTTATCGAAATAAAAATAGTAACTTTCTGCGTTTCTGGATGTAACAGAAGTTTGATAGGAATGCAAGTTTTGATAATGCCTCAAACGAGTTCATATCAACTGAATCTGTCAAAAGTGGACTCAATATTTTTCCCATTGCATTAAATGAATCAATCTTTCTCCACCCATTGTCTATACTAGACAAAATTTCGCTATTATGCTATATTTTAGTAAATACTTGTATTATGTCTTCTTTGTTGTATGGCAAAACACTGTTTATATTAATTATGCTTAAAAATGCACGTATTTATTCAACCAAACCTTTTAAAATATTAGTAGATTTTTTTGAGATGCAATATTTAACTTCAGAACTTATGTTTTGAATGAAAGACTTCCTCGAAAAAAAAAGGTAAAGAAATTTTCCTTTGAGCTTTTGGTTTAGTGTCACCGCCTCGAAACAAAATGCACTGAAACTCAATTTAAAAAAGCACTGAGCACTAACTTCAAAATTTGTCGCGTCGAAAATTTCAAAAAGCACTAAAAACGGTGCGAAAACCACCGAGTTGACAACGCTGCTTATGAGCCGCAAACAAAACAGCAATCGACCGTATGGGTATTGCAAGACGAGCTAAATGCAACAAAATTTGTTAGTGGAAGAAGCACAGCGAAGCGAATCGTCGCCCGTGTCTTTGGCCGAATGAGTCATGTGGCCACTGTTTCGCTTGGGAAAAGTGGAACTGTCAATTCTGAATGGTACACGAGAAATTTTTAAAATTAACCCCCGAAGACGAATCATTCTGCATCATGACAATGCGACCTCTAACACATTTCGTCAAACAAGTGATTTTTTTGGCACTCAAAAAATTGAATTTTGGACTCATTCTCCGAGGATGAGTCATTGGCACCTAATGACTTCTTCTTGTTCCCCAATGGGTAGTATGAATAAAAAAAGTATTTGCTTTTTTCTTAAATGTTGGTTAAAAAAAAACAAACAACAAATACATATTTGGGATTTTAAAACAAATTTTTAAGTAAAAAGCAAATACTTTTTTTTTATTCATACTACCCAATATCAAAGGTAAACTGCGTGGTCTACGATTTACGAGCGCCGAAGAAGCAATTGAGGCATTCAAAAATCATATTTTTTAGATGTCTCAAGAGGAATAGGTAACTGCTTTAACAAATAGTTTGAACAAATGCAAAAGTGTATTGATCATCAAGGGGAATATTTCGAAATATGATAAAGCCATTTTCATTTCGAAATGTTTGTTATTATTTGCTATTCCCGAAATATAAGTAGTAGCCCTCGTACATAATATGGACTGGGTTGGAAATGCACAAGCGTAATATAATTAATATTTCACATTACCCTTCGGCGCAAATCAGTCAAAGTTCAGCAGTTTATAGAATTTATCTATTTTTTTTAGCATTCATATTCATAATTCAACTTGCTGATTATGTTTTCACCTTAATGTCCGAAATATTAACATTAAAAATAAAATTTTAAATAAATTTAAAAAATAATATTTTTTAGATATTATTTTTAAGCTAGATGAATTTATTTATTTATAACTTAATTTCACCCAAAATTGGATGAATGTATTATTCAGCTAGCTGAATAGTAAATTTCTTTCAATTCTACTAATTTCTATAAAAAATTCTGCCGTTATTGCAGCTTTGTATAAATCAAAAATATAATTAATTTTAACTTTTTTAAATAAATAGTTATAAATAATTATCATTCGCATCCAGAAATAAACTGAAAACACCTTAAACTGAAATTATACCAATCTTACTAGTATCAAAAACAAAAAAATTCCAATAGCACAAAATTGTCTCGTTTTACCCAGTTCCGCGCAGCTTTCTTAATTTTTTCTTTAATATTCTTGTTCTCCAGACAAAAAATATGGATTAATTTTTATTTATATAGATTAAAATATTTTAACATAAAAGGACAAATATTTATATGCATATTCCATAAAATTAAATAGATATTCTTGTACACACATACATACCAGCTGAAAAAGAAATTATTCAGCCAGCTGAATTTGTTATATTTCCACAATAGCTTCAAAAATTACTAACATTATTTCGCTCATATTTCATGAATGAAAGTAAATAAAGTTATTCAGCTAGCTTAATATTGCATTGCTGAATTTTTTTATTACGAATACTAAAAAATACATTATTCAGCTAGCTGAGTTTGTGAAATTTACACAATATTTTTAAAAATCATCAACTTTGCTTCTAGGAAATCTCAAAATGTAAGCAAATGAAGACATTTAGCTAGCTGAATATTGCATTGCAGACTTTTGATTAACAATACTAAAAATTATCTAAGTCAGCTAGCTGAATTTGTATTATTTCCACAATTTTCCTAAAAACTATTAACTTTATTTCACACATATTAAAAAAATATAAACAAGTATGATTATTCAGCTAGCAGAATATCTTTATGTAAAATTTTTACTAACAATACTAATACCTTATTCAGCTAGCTGAATTTGTTGCATTTCTACAATAGATTTAAAACTTTATTTCACGCAAATTTCAGTTTATAAACAATTAAAGTATTTCAAATTTTTTTATTAATAATAATAAAAAATAAAATATTCAACTAGAGTATTCCAAATTTGTAGAATATTTCGGTATAATTTTATTATATAATTTGCAAATCAAATGCTGTTTTGACGCTACATAAAACACCTTTTGACGCAGAAGGAGCAAACGATTTCTAAAAATGTTTAGCTTTCAAAACGATAACTTTCAAATGCACAATCAAATATATATGTTTATATAAAAATCAAGGGTGGCTTTCCTATAATCCACCATAAAAAAAAATCTAAAAAGAAACCCTTATCTCTCCGAATTAAACAAAAAATATTTTTTTCACTTTTGTTAACAACTTCATTAAGTTTTGTTCTACAAATATTGAAAAAGAAAAAGATACTTTTTTGCCAGCGTTTTTTAATACAAATATTCATACAGGTTGCAGAGTGAGCGAAAAACAAAAAATAACATAAAGTTTTTCTATTTCTTGCACCCTGGGGATTATTTCTTTCACATCTGTGATGATTTTTTTTGCTGCTGTTACTATAAGTGCTTTTTTGTTGGACTTTTTGTGTGAGTTTTTTTTTATATTTGTGGGCACTTATGGTTAAGAGGGTAAAAGTGTATGGGAAAAGGTATCTAAAGAGAAAAGTTTGATATTACATTTGGTTTAATAGGGCTTGAGGATTAGAATAATCCATTGAGTTTGTGATAAACAGTTAAATAATTTTCAATTAGTTTTCTGCGAAATACAAGAGTGACACTTTTTTTGTAGTAAGTCGCTATTCACACTATGTCTTTTCAATTTTCTTTTGAACCCCCTACGAAAAGTCACACACATTTACATTAATCCTTTTTTATTCATGCCTTTTTGGCATTTATATACACGTTTAATGCTGAGAATACGAAAAAGGCAGAGAAACGTCATAAATCCCCTCGAATTTTCATTTTGTGCCTTTTGTTCTACACCGCAAGCTTCTCACCCCCTCTCACCAATAAACTAAAAAAGCATGCCTGCACAGGCAAGCAGAAAAGGCACAGTGTAAATTGCGTCTAACAGATATGGATAAAAATGTGTACATACATACATATTATATTTTCGGGTGCTAATGTTGATAAAAATACTTTTTGACTTTGTTTTACAAAAAGAGAGAAAAAAGGACGAACAAAATGGTCCCACGAATGAATTTAAAAGTGCAAGTGTAAAAAAATGTATGATAAACCTGTAAGAGTATTTGAAATTTTGTTTTATTTCTGGTGTTTAGATTAAGATTTGAAGTCTAATATATATTCGAAGGCTTTTATCAGAAAATATTCTATTTATGTTTTAAAATTCTAGTGTGAAAAAGTGCTAGATTAAATTTTGAGAACTACTACAAAGGGAGAGGCCTTTATCAGAAATTTATGGCGAATGTTTTTATGGAAAATGTTAACCTTTTATATCTGCATTGAAGAGAGCTTCTTCTTCCACAAAAATTATCCTGTATTTAAAATGTAAATCTGAATAAGTATGAAATTAACCATTAAACGTATTCCAAGGTATGACCTACTTCGGCTGTTTAGGTTAAATTTTGAACCCTACTGTATACGGAGACTTTTAAGATAATTTTATAAAAAGTACTTTTATAAACAAATTTAAATTCACGCAGGCCCAATATGAATATTGCATCGGAATATATTTTTCACGGAAAAACAATTTTTTTTTTTATAAAAAATTCCTCCAATCATAAATCTGTTGCATACTAACATGTGCATTTTTAATTTTTTCCTTTGCGAACTTTTATCTTCCCGCATTTGGTAAAATAGGGAAAAACTATATGATGATACAAGCAAAGGTGAAAGGGAAAAAAATCTCGCGGTCTCTTACGATCTTTTTTATCTTCGTTTAAAGAAACTTTTGTTGCACTTTTTTGCAAGCGACATAAAAGACCCATACGAAGCTGAGAAGCAGGCTTGAACGGTTCCACAAATATACTGGGCGCATTCATAAGACATAGCTGTTGAGCTCAACAGTTGCGAAACTGTTGGCAACTGTTGACTCCAACAGTTACGTCTTAGAAACGTCTTGATGGATATAATTTAATTTTATATCTTTATTTCGTTACTTTATCGCATTTGTAATGTAAAATTGAACAAATATTTGCTCCTGCCACCTAACAAAACATATAAAAGGCAAAGCCCTATTCGATCAGCTGTTCAGGCTGAGCACAACATGTTGACTACATGTAGAAAAAAAATTTTATGATGCAAAATTACTCAACTGTTGAGTGGAGGCAACGTCTTATGAATGCACCCATTGCTTAAAAAAATTTTAAACAAAAATGCTGAACACAATCTTTATATAAAAGGCAAGGGTTGCATGATTTTCTATTCTCACTACCATACTAATGACTCTCACAAGACTCAAAATATACAAAAAAAAAAAAAAACAAATCCAAATTCCAAAAATTTAGTTTTCATAATGTTGGTATATCGCAAAGAGTCCAAACAGTTGTAAACTTATGTATTTTCTTTAATAAAACTATGATGTGACAGAAAATTTTATTTACGGATACATTAGGTTACCAATTTAAAATTTTTCGCTCCCTTTTACCACGTAGAGGAATGGTGCTCCAGGAAGAAGAAATTATTTAAATTTTTATACGCGAATGGCTTAAAAACACAAGAAGGTAGATTGGCGTAAGTTACGGAGTCTACTCAGGGAAATTAGGTCTTCATATAGAACAGCCACTTCCGGATCATTGTAGTGCCTACCAGGCAGAGGCCCTTGCCATAAAGTGCAGGATTGGTTGACAGTAAATGTCATTATCAACGATTACACTGTGAGTTGAGCCCCTATTATTAGTCTATAATCCACGCTTCTAAGATTAACAACCTCCCTCGATTGCCTATCACCTCAAAATAAGATGTGATATCAGTTCAATATTGGCATCCTCGTTATACCGAGGCATGGAGAATTTTAAGGTCACTTCAGCGCTAATGAGACTGCCAAAACTGGGGCAACCTTAGAGGTACCACTGAAATTTGAGTGTGTAGGTTTACCTCTACTCTCGTGCGAACTCAGACTTGGCCCAAGATTGAGGAAGAAACAAAAAGAACTTACCTTAATACGGCTTCTTTGATTTCAAGAAATAGAACACAACTCGCGATCTATTGTTTGCGCTGATCGGACACTGTTTCAGAGACAGGAATGCTCAAAATGAATTTTGCCGTAGCTTCCAAGACATCGATGAAAAGGAAAATGTAGCAGATTTTCTGCAAGGAAGAGAATGGCCAGCATGGCCGCTCCTGAGTGCAAGGAACTTTCTGATGCTACCAGGATTGAATTGCAATGTGTTAGTGGCTTTTGAGAGCTATTGAGCTCTGGCTAGTAAAAAAGTGGTAAAAGTGGTGATTTTGCATAATCACTCAGCGTGGTATCACAAGGGACCAGAAGGATCTAAGTGAGTATCAGATTGTGACTGTCAGACTTACCTAACGTCTCAGAATTTGCAAAACTATCTTCTAGCGGATTAAGACAAAAAAAAAACATATCTCAACCTTCCCAAAACACTCTAAATGCAGTCGGTAAACCTGAGACGAAAACTCTTGGAGGAAAGACATAATGAAGAGGGTTTTTAATTAGCTTCTGCCTGGAAATTTAACGTGTGGTTGCCCCCTCCCCCCAACAGTGATAAATGTACACCAACAAGTTTAAGCAAACATTCTTCGCAAGCTTTTGCATTTGTATCTCTATCGCCAAATCAAATCCAGAATATGAAATGTGACACAAATAAATAATGCAAACATATTGTTGGCTGAATTGTAGTCATAATATTTTTTTCTCGTATTTATGTAATCTATAACGATTGAAATAAATGTGAATGTTATTGATAGCAATCATGTGTTTGTGACGGAACGTTTTGCAGCGTGTAAACATAAAAATATTTACGCATGATCCAACTAAAACGGATATGTCAGAGAAACTCTTACAAATAAATAGAAACGAAATTAATTAATTAATTTTCTGAAGGATTTTTTTCTCCAAATATTTGTATTTATGCTTCATGAGTCATGTCTTAGCACATTTCTACAAATTTATATTATGTAATTTTCAGCCTGGCTTCAATCTTATAGTTAATGTTTGCTTTATAGCAAACTATTACAAGTTGTGTTAATTCTACGTGTTCATATTTTATATTACATAAATAATAATTTTTATTAAAGACAAGTTATTAATGTTTGTCTAGATAATATATAAACATAATCCATTTGAATATGTTTTCCTGTAGCTAAGCAATAGTTAAAATAAATATTTATATGCTTGCATGTCTGTTGTTTTAATTTATTTTATTATAAACATCGAAATTAGGTCAATATGTTAGAAGAATGAAACATATTACAAATGTTATTTATAACATAAAATGTATACATGCGGTTTTTCACACAAATATATTAATGGAGTTTCTTTTTTTAATAAAGAGCGATTTTCTTAAATCAGAGAACATACAAAAAGATACAGTGGGGTTCTGCTCTGTATTTGTGTCTTAATATCATGTAAATTCGAAATCCTTTTCTTTCGTTTCGAATTACAGAGTAGACTTCCTGGTTTTCTGAGTTACCGGCAAAGTGTCCAACTTAGTCCCTCTTATCGTGGTTAGAGTATTCCGATTTCAACTAAGACGTTCTGTTATAGATTCAAGAGTACTAATTTTGGCTAAAAATTTCTTAATCGAAGTCGAAATATGCCAACTACAATGATACAAAATAAATTGATACTTCGTCGTCTGTCCTTCTCTCACTATCGCTTTCCCTAAGTTAGTTGGAAGGCTTATCAATTACTTTATTTTACTTATCAAAAAAAAAAAATAAGGAAGTGTCTAGATATAAACTTTAAGTTGGAAGTACTTATGCTTTTAGTATATTTTTTTAAAATTAATTAATTAAAAGTATCAAAACTTTCAATATTGTAAATACATAGGAATTTGTTGGTTTTTGTTTGTTTTATTAAACTTCTTTGGTTAGTAAACGGGCACACTGCAGTATATTACATATATGCATTAAAAATTGCAGTAAGCAGTAAATTTACTGATTACTGAAAAAATTCAGTAAATTTTTACTGCTAATGAAATTTAATTTGCATTACCAGTAAACTCGTAGGGCCGTATTCATAATAAAATTGTAGCAAGTGGCAAAGTTTTTTCATTAAAATTTTGAAACTTTTGTATGAAAAACATTTAGCCACTTGGTAGAATTTCATTATGAATATGAGCATTACTGATTACTGAAAATTCAATGGACCTCATCATATAATAAATCATTTAGGCACTTTATAAAAATTGTATAAAAAGATTTTAGTAATCAGTAAAAATTTACTGGTTAAATGTTTTTTTATTATTTTTACTGCAATTTTCGTGGTACTGCTCATCTATGGTAAATGCCTTTACTTTTACTTTTTAATTTTTAATTCCTGTTGTTCAGCGTTCAGATGTTGCTGTTTTGTTTTGAGCATTTTTTAATGTTGCTTTTTTCCTTTTTTTTATTTTTTTCAATTTAAACGATTTTTTTCAGTTTTGTCGCTTTTTTTCTCATTTTGGCGTTTTTTCTCTTTTTGGGGGTTTTTCCTTTTTGCAATTTTTTTCATTATGACAATTTTTTTACATTTTGCGATCGTTTTCTGTTTTTGGGTTTTTTTTTCATTTCGGCGATTTTTTTAATTTTGGCGATTTTTTTCTGTTTTTGGGGTTTTTTTATTTTGGCGATTTTTTCATTTTGGCGATTTTTTTGTTTAAGGTTTTACATTTTGGCAATTTTTTGGTTTTTCGCGATTTATTTTAGTCCTAGAAATTTTTTTTAAATTTGATGCTTTTTTCGTTTTGGCGAGTTTTTTTTTTTGTTTTTGGCGATTTTTTTAGATTTGGCGATTTTATAATTTTTTGATTTTTTAGTTTTACCGTTTTTGAAAATTTCAAGAGTTTTGCTCTTACGGTTTCCAAGATACAGCAAGTTGTCAAAATTACAGAGTCGAAATTGCATTAACTGATGGAACACCCTTTAATTTAAATTTAGTGTTTATTGTTGTAGTCTGTATAAAACTACACAAACTTTACAAATTTCAAGTATATATATGTACATACAATTGTATGTATGTATATTACATGGGATTTTAACATTTTTCGTTGCTCGTTTTGGAACACCTTTTAATTTTTAACTCTCATGTATTTGCTGTTGTAGCAGCTAAATGTCTACACACTATGTCCAAATTTCAAGTCCTCCAAGTAGCTCTTACGGTTCTCGAGAAAATACCCTGTGACAGACGGGCGGACAGACGGACAGCGTAGCGAAAACAATAGGGTTCATTTTAAATTTTGGTGTACGGAACCCTAATAAAGCAATTATCAAGTTAAATAAAACAAACAAAAACCAGCAAAGTCCTATGTAGTTACAATATTTTAAATAAGTTTGTATTACTTCTTTCAAACACTAATACACCCATATATAGCTCACACCGATTTGACAACGCGGTGTGCATCTCACTCAAAATTTGTGATTGTACTGCGAAAAAGATTGTTACTCCCTAGCGTATAGATGTTTACACATCAAAGAAGAAGATAATCAATCAAATTCTGGCGCAAAAATTTTCAGTTCGGATAACTTGTCCTTTTCATTTATAAAAGATCCTGGATGGAGCCCGCATAGCGTACAACAGCAACTAGCGGAGTGTGTCTAAAACTTGAGATTTAAAGAATCCAGAAAATCATATCATATCCACAATTTATATAAAAATATTTGCAAATTCCACATGGCGTTAAATGCCTCCCTCACACTTTTGTGAAAGACCACTATACATTAACAAACCTTCCAGACAACTCCGCTGATACTACCCTAGCAAACAACGGAGTGCCTGTAAAACCTGCGCTTTAGAGAGTCTAGAAATATCTAAACAGTTTACAATTTCTATAACAAAAACTTAACATAAATTTTCGTTAAATGCACTGAAATGCTACACTCCCACTTTTATGAAAGACCACTGTCCATCAACAAACCTCCCAGAATGACACTGGTTGCAATAAAAATCATTAATGTTAAATTAAATGAGAATTTCCTTAAAAAAATATCTATATAAGATATATAAACCATTTAAAAATTAAATGGATCTGACTGACTGAAAGAAAAAAATACACCAAACGCTCAAACATGCACTAGCTGCAGCATGCCCCTTTTCCCTGCCACTCATTAAGTTTAACTGCAAGTATTTTGTAGCAAACAAATTGTTATTTGCATATGTCCAAAATCAGATAAAACTATGATTAACGATATTGGAGCATCATTTCGATACCAACAGACAACAGCGGCAAAAACGACAACTACAACAATATGTCTGTTGTTAAGCCAAAGAGCCAACTAAAACAGGACTCTACTTGTAACTACACTAAGTATAACGACATTGGTAACAGCAAAATTTAACAAATATGAAACAAATGACAAAAATATAACACACACACACACACACACACACTCACAAAACAAATGTCTTTTATGACAGTCGTCATCAGTTAAAAACACTGCTACACTCTATTGATTTACATCTGATCGCACACGCACGCACTCACACTCACATTATACGACTACGAAGTGGTTACCCATGTGGATGCTGTATATAACAGAAAAAGAAACCAAGTACGATATAACACATTTGTGCTACATATTTTGGTGTTCCAAATGAAATTCATTTCAGTGATAGGAACAGTTTTGGCCAACAGAAAAATGTAAAGAATTTAATTTGTTTGTCAAAAACTATAATTGTTTAATAGAAACACGATAAACAATTATGTTTAAACAACCTTATTTGAGGCCATCAGCTGAGCAGTGGTGTAACCCACATCATTTTATTTGAACAATTGCTCTTTTTAATTATTTAATTGCTTCATTACTTTGCAATATTATGATTTGTGCTTCATTTTCTTAGGAATACCAAAAGATGGCTTACTCTACTTTTTGATGTGTAAACATCTATACGCTAGGGGGTAAAAATCTTTTGACTTTGATTTCTTTGTTGAGATTTCTTTGCTGAGATTTCTTTGCATTGTCAAATCGGTGTGAGCTATGTATGAGTGTATTAGTGTTTGAAAGAAGCAATACCAAGCAGAGAAACAAGTCAACCGGCTCGAAGCCGATGGTGCGCCGCCGCCGGTTATTTTTCTGTATATTTCCGTACACCAAAGGTGAAAATGAACCGTAAGAGCTACGGACTTGAAATTTGGACACAATGTGTAGACATTTGGCCACTACAACAACAAATACATGAGAGTTAAAAACTAAAGGGTGTTCCAAAACGAGCAACGAAAAATGTTAAAATCCCATGTATAATACATACAATTGTATATTGAAACTTGAAATTTGTAAAATTAGTGTATTTTTATACAGACTACAACAATTAACACTAAATTTAAAAAATTTAAATCAATGGGTGTTCGTTCCATCAGTTAATGCAATTTTGACTTTGTAATTTTGACAACTTGCTGTATCTTGGAAACCGTAAGAGCAAAAGTCTTGAAATTTTCAAAAACGGTAAAACTAAAAAAGCAAAAAAATATAAAATCGCCAAATATAAAAAAAATCGCTAAAAACAAAAAAAAAATCGCCAAAACGAAAAAAAGCACTAAATAAAAAAAAATCTCTAGGACTAAAATAAATCGCGAAAAACCGGAAAAATCGCCAAAATGAAAAAATCCTTAAACAAAAAAATCGCCAAAATGAAAAAACCCCAAAAACAGAAAAAAATCGCCAACATGAAAAAAACACAAAAAAACAGAAAAAATCGCCAAAATGAAAAAAAATGCGAAAATTAAAAAAAAACCCAAAAAGAGAGAAAAAAAAAACGCCAAAACGAGAAAACAGCGATAAAACTGAAAAATCAAATCACAAATATAGAAACAAATGGAGTTCGAATAATAATTAAAATTAACTGAAAAAAATGGTTTAAACTGAAAAAACTTAAAAAAGGAAGAAAGCTAAATCAAAAAAAAAAATGATCAAAAGCGAGTGTGCGCGAGTCAAAGTCGCACTTTACTGAATTTATTTTAATTGCAATGCGTACACAACAACAAGAACAGCAACAACTAAACGATGAACAACAGGAATTAGAAATTAAAAAGCAAAAGTAAAGGCATTTACCATAGATGAGCACTGCAGTACCACTACAGTTTCAGTAAAAACAATAAAAAATGTTTAACAAGTAAATTTTTACTGATTACTAGAAATTTTTTCTACAATTTTTATAAATTGCCTAAATGATTTGTTATATGATGGGATGCATTGAATTTTCAGTAATCAGTAATGCCCGTATTCATAATGAAATTCTACCAAGTGGCTAAATGTTTTTCATACAAAAGTTTCAAAATTTGAATGAAAAAACTTTGCCACTTGCTACAATTTTATTATGATTACGGCCCTACGATTTTACTGGTAATGCAAATTAAATTTCATTAGCAGTAAAAATTTACTGAATTTTTTCAGTAATCAGTAAATTTACTGCTTTCTGCGATTTTGAATGCAGTACATATACATATACTGCAGTGTGCCCATTTACTAACCAAATAAGTTTAATAAAACAAACAAAACCCAACAAATTCATATGTATTTACAATATTGAAAGTTTTGATACTTTTAATTAATTAATTTAAAAAAAGATACTAAAAGCATAAGTACTTCCAACTTAAAAAAAAAATTTTCATTACTAGATGTTTACACATCTCCTCTGTGATCGAACTCACATTGCCTTTTTTTACATAGGTGGTTATGTAAATAATGTATTTATTACCAGAACAGCAACCAAAAAAAAAAGAATATGGGTTGCACCACTTCTAAGCTGATACCTTCATTCATAAGCATTATTGAGCCTTAATTAGAAATTTTTTTATGAAAATTTGTCCAAAAGCCTTTTATGAAGCCTTAATAAATTTTATAAATAAGGCCGAAAGAATTTTTCGATATTATAAATTTTTTATAAACAGTTTTTAATTTTTTTTTTAAATAAAATTTAAGCCTATAATTATGGAGGCGGTAAGAGTCATATATTTTTGGTTCGAATTATTAGTAAAATAATAAGTTAATGTCAAAGAAGATGTAAGTAGCCGAGACTACTACTCCTAATTCTAAATTAAAATATTGCATAACAAAATATAAAAACTAAGAATATTTGTTTAAAAGTAATCTATTAAATAACTGACAATTACGAAAATATTGCCTAACAACAAATTAATAACAAATATATTTATCATAAAAAATTTTCGAGTTTATTTTCTCTGAACAATTTTTTAAGACCTTAGAAATTCTGGTTATTAAAAATTTTTCGTAATAAAAAATTTCGATCATAATATTAAATTTTTTTCAACTTTACGGCAATTTTTTTAAATTTTTTTCATAAAATTTTTCAACAAAAAAAAATTGTAATAATTAGAAGTGCTTCAAAAAATTTTAAAATTAAAAAAATATTCGACGAAAAAAATTTTATATAGAAAATTGTTTGACAAAAAATAATTATTATATTTTTGACAACAAAAAAGTTTATATATTTTTTTGACAACAATAATTTGAAAATAAATTTTTCGACAACAAAAATTTTATACAGAAAATTTGTCCACAACTAAATTTTATATCGAAAATTTTTCGACAACAAAAATTTTTTATAGAAAATTATATATAGAAAATTTTTCGATAACAAATATTTTATAGAGAGATTGTTTTCGACAACAAAAATTTTATATAGAAAATGTTTCGACAATAAAAATTTGATATCGAAAATTTTTCGACAACAAAAATGTTGTATGGAAAATCTTTCGACAGCAAAAATTTTATGTTGAACATTGTTGGAACACAAAAATTTTGTATTGAAAATTTTGCGACAACAAAAATTTTATATTTAAAATTTGTCCACAACTAAATTTTGTATCGAAAATTTTTCGACAACAAAAATTTTTTATAGAAAATTATATATAGAAAATTTTTCGATAACAAATATTTTATAGAGAGATTATTTTTGACAACAAAAATTTTATATAGAAAATGTTTCGACAATAAAAATTTTATATAGAAAATTTTTCGACAACAAAAATGTTGTATGGAAAATCTTTCGACAACAAAAATTTTATGTTGAACATTGTTGGAACACAAAAATTTTGTATTGAAAATTTTGCGACAACAAAAATTTTATATTTAAAATTTATCGACGACAAAAATTTTGTATAGAAATTTAATTCGACAATTTTATATAAAAAATTTCTTGATATAGAATCTTTCGACAACAAAAACTTTGTATAGGAAATGTTTTTATAACAAAAATTTTTTTCTCATTAAGGGTGTGTGCCAAACGGTAGAAAAGTACTACATATGGTAAAAAAATATTTGCCTGTGGGGAAAAAATTTCATTTTTCTGCTGTGCCAAATGATATCTTTTTTGACAATGTAAAATTTTGACAAATTCGCTTTAGCATAGAAAGAAGCTGATGAAAAAATTGCTGCGACGGCGAAACAAAAAATTTGACTACAAGCCGCCGACTACCATCAATTTTTTTAAAAGAAAATTTTTTTATAAAACAATATTCTCGTAGCAAAAAATTATATAATATTATATAAATGATGCAAAATTTTTCAGAAATGAAAATAAACAATGCATTTTCCCAGTCTAACTACATTTAAGAGACGTAAGAATGTATGTAAAAGGCGACGGCTCGAAGCGACGGCGATGGTTTTGCCTTTTATGATACAATGCTTCTTATTTGCTGCTTGTCAAAAATTTATCTGTTGTGTGAAAATTTATTCACCTCAGAAGTGTCAAAAATTTACTTATACTAGTACTTTGCTACCGTTTGGCACAGGCCCTAAAAATTAAAGTTTTGCAGGAAATTTTTTCACATTGAAGCCCTAAAGGTGGAAGTACATACCACGCGTTACGCGGCAACGCTTTTCTGGCTTGTCAAACAACACGCTTTTGAGGTTTTGTTAGTTGTAAAATTTGAAGCCTTTGCTGGCTATTTTTTTTGTCTTGCATTTACGTTTTATTTTTCTTTATATATTTAATAAATTTTTTTATCCATTGTTTAATAAACAAATGAATTTCTAATCATTTTGGTGTATTTAAGCTTATGAATCTGGCAAGACCAGCTGTCATTTTGTATACAACGCGTGAAAGTTGAAGAATGTGCAACTTTTTGCGAGGTACGCGCGTCACGAACTTCTCTATATAACTTGCCTTATGAAAACACACTATTTCAACTTTTTTGACAGCAGCGTGTATCGCATTAGCGCATTGAACACGTGTTATGTACTTCCACCTTAACCCACGATATCGACAACGTTCGACTTGTCGCACACTTACATATGAAACAACAGCGAAATATTAAAATTTGTCTTTGTTTTGCATGTGTGTGTGCGACAAGTCGAACGTTGTCGACATTGTGGGTTTGGCCCAAAAATATTTTATAGGAAATTTTTTTTGCATTAAAAAATTTTATAGTAAATTTTTGTACATTAAAAAGATATATAGTTTTTTCAAATTAAAAAAATTGTACCGGAATTTTTTTTACATTGAAAAATTTCATAAGAAATTTTTTTACTTTAAACACGTTTATGGAAAGTTTTTTCAACGTTAAAAAATTGTACAGGATATTTTTTCAGATTAGAAAATATTATAGGAAATTCTTATACATTGATAAATTTTATGGGAAATTTGTTAGTTTTAAAACATTTCATAGGAAATTTTTTCTCATTAAGAATTTTATAGAAAAATTTTGCACATATAAAATTTCTTGACAACAAAAATTTTCCAAGAGCAAAAAATTTTATAAATTTTGCGATAGCGGATATTTCAAAAAATCTTTCGATACAAATTTGTTGATAACAATAATTTTTATATAATATTTTTCCATGGAAAAAACTTGTTAGAAAATATTTTCGAGTTCAATAACACATTTTTAATGAAAATCCTTAAATACTGCATTATATACGACACCACAAACTTTTTATTGAAAATTTTTCGGCTAAAAGATTCTAACGAAAATTTTCGATTGGATAGGTTTTCGATAAAAAATTCTTTACTCTTAAAAACATGCTTTATATTAAATAAAAAATCATATTTCAAGGAGAAGAAAATTTTTGAATAAAATTGACTTGACTTAAAGTTGGTTTAACAAACAAACTTTAAGACAAGGCACAACCGGTTTTAAAGTTAAAGCATACTTTAACAAACGTTTTTGCATAAGGTGGTTAATGTTTTTCTCATTTTTATCGATTTTCTCAAGAACCAGTTTTTTACACACCTATGTTCCTTTTCTCGGAGAAGGTCACATATATTTACTCCCACAAAATTTTAGATTTTTCAATAAAAAATTTTTTTTTTTTGATTATCGAAAATTTATGAATAATAGCACAACTTTTCTATAGAAAAAATTAGAGATGTGCAAATCTCGTGCTTTTATCGTGTCACGCGTGAGTCACGCGTGATTCACGTGATTCGTGATCAAAAATTATAACTAATCACGCGTGAGTGCGTGAGGGTGACTAAAAAAATTTACTCGTCCGTGATCGTGCGAGCTTTTTTTAATAATCACGCACGAATTCTCACGCTCTCACGAGATAACATTCCTGCATTTATTATTATTTAAAATAATAATAAATGCATATATCGTTAATTTAATACGAAAAGGCATGCTTTTCATAGTTTACAGGAGGAGGAAAAAACTAAATAAAACAAGATGCAATATTGATACAAAATTTTTTTAAACGCAATTTTTTATTAAAAACACTTTACATAAGCACATAATATTGCGTTTAAAAAAAATTTGTATCAATAATTCATCTCTTTTTATTTAGTTTTTTCCTCCTCTTGTAAACTATGAAAAACATGAGTTAGGGCCTTTTCGTATTAAGTTAACGATATATGCATTTATTATTATTTTAAATAATAATTTGGTTAATCACATCTTAATCAATCAAAAAGTCTATTTTGAATTTTTTTTGTTGTTACGGCCTTTTGGATTTGAGGTGACGATATATAAGAACCTATTTGTCAACCCAAAAAACATGAAAATTATATTATACATATACTTTTTCGTGAGCGTGCGTGATCGTGATAAGTTGCAAACCACTCGTGCGTGATTAAAAATATTGTATTCGTGAGCGGGCGTGATCGTGAAAATTTTCAAAATCATTCGTGCGTGAAAGTGCGTGAGTAAAATATTTTTCTGCGTAAGCGTGCGTGTCGTGAGTCAGAAAACACTCACGTGCACATCTCTAGACAAAATATCTATTTACATGGTTTTCTATTACACAAATTTCTTGCAAAAATTTTTTTTATTACAATAATTTAGAGAATTTATTCATAATTAATTTAATAAACGTATGCCTGCCTGTACTATACACATCCATATATAATTGTGTACTATTCGTGTACGATCGTAGAACACATTTTAATGGTCTCGCTTACGTTAGTGCTTCTAGAGATGCAACGTTTTGCTTCTAACAGCTTTTAGTACTTCTAAGTGTCGATAATTTTTTGCTGGGTAAGTATCTACAGAACATTTTTCTGTAACAAAGTTTTTATTGATATTTAGTCGACTACAAAAGTTTATCTAAGAAGAATTAGATAATAAAAAATAATAGCAACATATGTTTGTTTTCGAATATCATAAATATAACAAATAAAATTTATAACATGAATTTTGGAAAAAGAAAATTTATAAAATTAAATTTTCTGAAGTTAATTTTTCAGAAAAGAAATTTTTCTATTAAAGAAATTTCTGTGAAAACTCCGTAGTTTCAAAAAAAAAATGCCTCAACAACACACTTGCTTACCAAAAACGAATGTTTTTAATGTACTTTGCTCATATCAAAAAAAAAAATACCGTTTGGATAGCTTACATACTTTTGTGTAGGCAGGCTGTCATTAAGGGTTTCATTTACGAGTCAGTTGCAATGATTTATTGTAAAGTAGTATGCGACGAAAAAGTAAAGAATATAAATATGTAATTATTATGCTAGGAACAAAATTGGGACGAACGACGAATTTCGTCCACGTCGACGAATTCGTCGATAAGAATTCGTTGCGTAAATTCGTCGTGTGAAGAACAATAACGACGAATTTACTCAGCGAATTCAGCTCTCATAATTGATAAAGTTGGTTATTGTCAGTGTGACCATATTAGCTAATTTTGGGTTAAATTTAACTTATTTCTTCTGGATTTAGCTTTAAAGTTTTTATTAAGCTCTTAGCTTCTTTTTTTTAGCTTTTTTAAAAACGGATTTAAGTTTTTAATCCAAATTGCGTATTCTCTAAAAATTTATTAAAGACATACGTGATTTAGCTTAATTTTATTTTAAAATCTGGGCACACTGTTTATTGTGTATGTAAAGAGAGTGAGAGAAAATTGTTTTTTCGTCGTTCGTCGGCGTATAAAATAGAAATAAAGCTTAAATTAGACGTGACATAGCCATAAAGCCATAGCCAAGGCGAATTCACATAAGGTGGTCTTAATTCGCCAGCTGACATAAATTTCCTGCTGTCAAATGAACCAAAACGTTAAGAAATATTTTGACAGCAGGAAATTTTACACTAACAAATATACAAGGCGAATACGCAGAGTTGCAAATCAAGACCACCTTATATCAATTCGCCTTGGCCATAGCCATAACCAAACCAAAATTCAATTGGTTTCTATGGTGAAAGTTATGGAGTTATGGCGAATCACCTATAATCAAATACAGTGTTGCCCATTAGTTTGGTTCGAACGGCTGTTCTCTATGGCTATGGTTATGTCATGTCTGATTGAGCCTTAAATCAGTGTCCCGCAAAATAAAATATGTTTGTGTTGGTGAGAAAAATGAGATTAAAATAAACTTGCACTTGAAGAAAACTTTTGTAATGTAAAATACATGATGTGGTTATTAGTTGTTTGAACTTTTTTGTTTGTAAATAAGCAATTTAATAAAAACTTAAATAAAAAGTAAAAATTTAATAAAACACAAAAAAGTAATATGAATGATTTTGTAATATTAATTAAAATATTTGTAATATCAATTAAAAAAATTAATTAAATTTTCACCTACAAACAATTTGATTATATCAATTAAGGTTTTCCGCTCAAATTAATTAATACAATTAAAAATTTAATTGAATCAATTAAATTCTTAATTAAAAATATTAATTGGTAAATACTTTTTTCTGTGAACCATTCAACAATTTAGTGTATAAATTCAAAATTAAATTTATTCAAAGATCTGTGGATACTATTAAAATGCCTTTTTAATCTATTTTCCCTATTATTTTTTAATGTTTCATAACATAAAATGCATTGCGTATTGCCAAAAACATTTTTAATCACGAAATATTTCCCAGCTTCCATAATTATATTATCAATTTTTTGTCTGTAGAAATTTATTAAATTTGAACTTTAATTTCGTTCCGTGTGCTCAAAAAAAAACTAAACAAAAAACCAGGAAAAAATTAAAACATGCGTGCACCAGTGTTGTCAGATTTTTTCCCACCTATTTTGCCAAATTGATTTTAAAAATCGCCAAAAGTCGCCAAAAGAGTTTTATGCAGTTTTTCTTAGTAAATATTTGATAATAAATTTGTTTCGATACAACAGTTTTTTAATAGAAATTTTTATAAAATTATCGTGTCAAAATTTATCAGAAAATCGCCAAAATTAGAAATAAAATCGCCAAAAACTATTTCTTGTAAATTTTTCTCCATCCAAATACAAAAATTCATTATGAACTATAATTAATATAGAAAGATCATCAAAATCAAGTTGCTTTAACTTCTAGCAGACGAGTTTTGGTAGGATTTATTTTTGAAACTACTCCTTCAACAAACTAATTTTCCTGAATTAGAAAAATTTTCAATTTTGTTAAAAAATAGCCATAATAATCGCCAACAAATTTATTTATCGCCAGAAAAATCGCCATGTCGCCAAACCATAAATTTGGACGCCAAACACGATGAAAAATCACCACATTTGGCGAGAAATCGCCTTATCTGACAGCCCTGGCGTGCACAACTTAATTCGTCGCTTGCTCAGTGACGACTAATACTAGGAACACAACTGGAACGAACGACGAATTTTTCGGTGCGAACTTTCGTCATAAAAAATAAAACACATTTGTTCATATGAAAATGAACACAACGCCGCCGTAGAACGAAATTCATCGTACGTGACAAATTCTGAGATGGATTTATTTCTATTTTATACGCCGACGAACGACGAAAAAACAATTTTCCCTCACTCTCTTTACATACACAATAAACAGTGTGCCCAGATTTTGAAATAAAATTAAGCTAAATCACGTATGTCTTTAACATATTTTTAGGGAATACGCAATTTGTATTAAAAAAGCTAAATCCGTTTTTAAAAGAGATAAAAAAAGAAGCTAAGAACTTAATAAAAACTTTAAAGCTAAATCCAGAAGAAATAAGCTAAATTTAGCCCAAAATTAGCTAATATGGTCACACTGACAATAACCAACTTTATCAATTATAAGAGCAGAATTCGCTGAGTAAATTCGTCGTTATTGTGCTTCACACGACAAATTTACGCAACGAATTCTTATCGACGAATTCGTCGACGTGGACAAAATTCGTCGTTCGTCCCAATTGTGATCCTCGCATAAATGAAAGAGCATACATAAGCATGTGTGTGATTTTCATCCGCACAATTGTGCTATGGCTTGCGGGTTACTGAAATAAATCTATCTCAGAATTCGCCACGCACGACGAATTTCGTTCTACGGCGGTGTTGTGTTCATTTTCATATGAACAAATGTGTTTTATTTTTTTATGACGAAAGTTCGCACCGAAAAACTCGTCGTTCGTTCCAGTTGTGTCCCTAGCATTACCCACAAAATTCTTCCACACATATTTACGATAGAAAGTTTTTAAATACAAAAAAAAAAGTCCGTAAAAAAGTTTCAAAATTTCGAGTTCTTAATTTAAATTTTGTGGCGCGAATATTTTATTGCAAACACTATACTTTTGCAGGTGACCTTTACAGTAAGGCTATATATGTACGTGGTGTAGCACGAAAAAAGGAAACACATCAAATATTTTTTATCTCTCGCTATTGCATATTTTTTCGGGTGCATATTTAATGAAATAGTTTTGCTGGTGTATAAAGTGCATTTCTACTTTGTTGTAGTTGTTATAAAAATTTGTCTTATATGTATGTATGTATGTGTTGCATATATGCAAATCAATGAAGACTCATGCTGTCATTTGTAGTTGTTGATGCTGATGCTGTGAGCTGAGCTCCCTCTGCTGTTATACATTCAAAAATTGTTGAGGGAAAAAAATATCTGACAACGGATGTTGTTATCATGATATCAGTGGTGCTCGTTTTATTTTGTTCAACTCATTTGGGAGCTTTTATTTTATGTTACAAATGTATTTTTTTCTGCTGGTACCCTACAATTTGATTCAAGGAGAATTTTGTCATTTCTATGTAAAATTTTTCATATTAAAATATTGAAAAATTATTTTTGTTATCGATAAGTTTTCTGTACCGAAAATTTTTCTGAAGCAATTTTATATTTTCAGTAGGAAATTTAAGTTATCAAACTATGTTCGAAAGTGAATTTTTATTATGAATAAATTGTCTGTCTAAAGAATATTAATCTTACCGATAATATTTCAATACAAAGCTGCTATCGAATTTCTTTTTGAATATATAGCCAAGTTATCGATAATTTTTGTAATTTTTTATTAATAATTATTCTAAAGTAAATTTGATATGCATAGACTTTCAAAAACTATATGAGAATTCATAAAATAATAATACTTTTGAAAATCACAAAAGAAAAAATAAGCTTAGTAGGCTTTGAAACTGATACAAATCCCAGCAAATAATTTATATCCAGCTGAACTCATTTTATTTTTCTACATATATTATAATAAAATTGTCGTTAAAACAAATTACCATTATGACTTATTTTTATCGAAAAACATTTAATTAATTGACTTGACATAATCATTTTTTAAGAAAATTTTATATATGGAAATCTTTAATAAAAAGAAAAACATACCAAAGTTGTATCCACGTAAGTAGTCGCTTGCGATAAAATATACATGAAGTTATCAATAACATTTTGATAATTTTAAACTTTGGATAGGCCCATAAGATTTTAGTTTCAATGAAGCATATTTTCAATAACATGTCCATGTGTATGTTATTGAAAACCCTTCAGAATATTTATATTAGCGAAAAGTGGAAAAAACTTATTATAGAAAATTGATGTTATCAAGAATTTTTCTAAAGAATTTTCGTGGTCAAAAAGTTTACAATTAAAACTTTTTTGGTAATACAAAAATATTCTATTAAAATCTTGTTAAAGAATACTTTTCAATGGAAAACTAATGCTATCAAAAATTTTCTATAGGACATTTATACTATCGAATTATTTTCTATACCAAGTCGAAATAATACCAACAAAAATAATATCAGAAATAAAATAAATATACATATCTGTGGTTTTCAATGTCCAAAAATCAAATTTTTTCAGTAAAGAAAAACAGGGGTGGCGTTGGCTGAAGTAGTTAGCACGTTGACTACAAAACCGAAGATCCTGGGTTCAATCCCTGTATCTGACAGTCATTAAAATAACAACAGCACGCATTTTTCCGATGTGCATTAGTGTCTCTTTGTATCAGTTGTTGTAGGAAAGTTCAAGTGATGAAGGCATAGTCACTGGTCACTGAACTATACCGACTTCAGCAGATGCTGATCCTAATGTAACATCAGAGCGCCCTCCTTCGGCGGTATTGTGTAGCAGAATCTTCGGCGAAGTAAAATAACCAATAAAATGGCTACTAAAGGACAGCTTCAAAAATTAAATACGCCTCATTTGACACCAGAAGGCGCTGCAACACTGCCTTATTTAAAAAAAAAAACGTGCGAAAAGCAGTTTTTTTTTATTTTATTTTTTTTTATTAATAATGGACCATTTTTAAATTTTTTTAACAACCACAAACCGCGAAGCGATTTGCTTGTCTGCGGAAAACACCCAGTGTCTATGGCGGGAATCGAACTCACGACCTCTGGACAGAGAGGCTAGCACCGCTACCACTGAGCCACAGGGGCACCCTAATGTAAAATAATGAAGCTTTCCTCTATCTCTTCTTTCACCACCTGTCTTCTCTATCACTATCTCTTTCCTAAAGGAGGTAACAGCTAGTAATAGAAGTAAGCATTAATTGCCTGAGTGTTACTTCTCCTTAAAAAAAAAGTAATTTTCAAGCTTACGATAAAATTTCACAGCCTGTATCTTAAAAGTTATCAACAATTTTGGCATTTTGGTGATTCTAAGCTATGGGTAGGCCCATAAAACTTTAATTGCAATAAAAAAAGTCTATTTTCGATAACATTTCGCTTACGATAAAATCGAAAATAAGGCTCGATATATGGATAGATATTTTTTATTTATTCATTTTAAACATTTAAATTAGCAAAATGTGACTTTAATAGAAATTGTAAGCAAGATATTTTTATAAAAAAACTATTGTTTTTGAAGAAGTTTCTATGAAATATTATTTTTTTATCGAAAACAGAAAATGTTATCAAGTTTCTTATAAAAAACTATTTTTTTTTTGAAGGAATTGTTATCGAAAACTTCTTTGCAGATTTCTTATAACAAATTTTAGCTATGAAAAAACTTTTCAACAAAAAAGTTTAGTTATCTAAAAAAAATATCGAAGGAGTTTCTATAAAAGATATGATTATAATAGAAAAGTTTTTTTTTACAGATTTCTTATAGAAAATTTGAATTATCGAAACAAATTTTATGTAATGATTATGATAGCAAAATTTTTTTTATTGAAAATCTAAATTATCGAAAAAAAAACGATTACAATAACTAGGTTCAGTTAGCGAAAATTGTTCACTAGAAAATTTTTTAATACAAAATTTATGTTATCTAACAATCTACAGAAGATTGAGGTCAGCAAAACTTTTTCGGTTAAAAATTAGAGTTAGAGTTTCTACAGAAAATGTATGAAATCGAAAAACTATCTAAAAATAGTTTGTGTAAACAAAAAAATTTTTATACAGGGTGGGCCAAAAGAAACCAAGGGGTGTAAAAGTTTAATAACTTTTTTGTTTATTAACTTTTTTTCATTTTTTCTTTCAGATTATATAATATACAAAATGGAAATTTTTTTACACCAAGTATGAAAAATGATGTCTCTTAAATGACCACCGTTTTCAGCTTCGCACTGATGGGCTCTTTTTAGAGCATTTTCCATAACATCTTTCAAAACTTGTGGCTGTAGCGTTCGAATTTCTGCAACAATGTTTGCCTTGAGTTCAAGGATTGTCTCTGGCTTGTTCACATACACTCGCTCCTTCAAAAAATCCCAAAGAAAATAGTCGGGTGCTGTCAAATCTGTCGATTGCGCTGGCCAAATAATTTCCGAATTTCGAGAAATTATTCGCTCTCCAAAAATTTGACTTAAAAGTGCCATTGTGTCTCGGGCAGTATGGGCAGAGGCTCCGTCCTGCTGAAACCACATACCAGGTCTGTTTTCAAGAGCAGGACGTAAAAAATTTTCTATCATAAACCGATACCGCTCTCCATTTACGGTTACAGCACTTCCATCTTCATTCTCGAAGAAGTAGGGCCCAATGACATTTTCAGATGTGATCCCACACCATACTGTATACCTGATGGGGTGCAATTGGCGTTGATGAATGGCTCTTGGATTTTGAGAACCCCAGAACCTACAGTTCTGCTTATTAACAAAGCCATTCAAATGAAAATGAGCTGCATCACTCATAATCAAATTTTCAATAAAGTTGATTTCTGGTTTAAATAATAAAATCCTATTGTTTTGGTTCTCTGTTCAGTTGTGAACCTCTCCATTATAAATTCTCCAAGTCTTGTCTATATAATCTGAAAGAAAAAATAAAAAAAAAATTAATAAACAAAAAAGTTATTAAACTTTTACACCCCTTGGTTTCTTTTGGCCCACCCTGTATTAAGCTAAGTCTAGACGATATGTTGAATCAGCAAATATATGCGTACATTAATATGCTTTAAAATAACAACAAATCCTGCTGTCAGCATATATATATATATATATATATATATGTTAGGCGTCTACACAGTATCCTGAAACTACCAAATTTTTTTAAGTCAACATATGTCAGTCAGCAAATGATAATACAACATATGAGTTACCATAAAATTTTTGTGTCTACATGATATGTTGAATTTTGTATTCTGATATATATGTTGAATTATGTGAGCATTTGCTTAGATATAAAATAAATTGTACAATTACAATAAATTTATGTTTGTATATCAATTATCGCTTTCAGTGCAAAAAATTTATATTTTTGGTTAATAAAAATTAGTGCAATTATACATGCATATAAATAAAAAAAATTTGCGGAATAACGGAAATTGGCGAAAAGCTATAACAGCAGGATGACAAAGTCCAATAATGTTTTAAACTCTTCAAAATTATTAAAACTGCTAAAACCCACGCAAAAAGCCGCTTTTATTGCGAACATTGCAAAAAATCGCGAAAATTGGCAAAATTTTGAACAAGCCATAATATGGATTAAAAATCGCTAAAACTGTAAAAAAAAATTCGGCAAAAATTACGTAAATTTGCAAAAATTTATTAACAGCGGGATGATAACAATATTTTATACTTTTTTAAAATCGTCAAAACTGCCAAGAAGCTGAAGACATATAAAAAGTCGCTTTTATCGCGAATTTTTGCAAAAAAAAAAATCGCAAAAATGACGAAAATTCGCAAAAACTTACCAACAGCGGGATGGTGACAAATTCTATTATTTTTTAAAAATCGCTTAAGCTTTTAGGAGGCTGAAAGCATGCAATAAGTTGCTTTTATTGCGAAGTTTGCAAAAATTCGTGAGAAGTTGCAAAATTGGAAAGAAACTGGAATAAGAGTGATAGTCTTCTTCAGAATCGCCTAAAATTATTTTTTAAGAAATTGTAATTTCCCTTATTTTTTACTCACCCCAATTCACATTTCTGCAGTATATTTTTCGCATAATGCAGAATTTTTGTGTTTTTGTTTTCTTTTATTAAACTATTTTCGTTATTTTAATGTTTACGTTATTTTTATTTTAAAAATGACAAATCAGGCAGCACTGCTCATACATGAGCAGAGTAAAAATATCAATTCTATATGCTATCAAATTTGCCGTATGCTGAAAAGCTTACATAGTAGAGTGGTTCGATTTTCGACTTTTTTCGAATTCAATGCTCTACCACACCATAACCTCTGGAGGACATATAATAGAGCCCAAAAAACCATAGAAACAATAATATTAGCGAAATTTCACTTTTCGCCAGAGCCTCAAACAAAGTTTTTCAAAAATGTCTAAAAATAGGCAAAATTTCGATGATTTTAATGTCACATTTTCTGAATGGGCAAGCGATATACAATATTAAAACAAGTATAAAACTACATAAAATTCATATTTTAAACAAAATAAATCTTAAATAAATTTTTCACTGAAAATCATCTTTTTTACCATTTTTTTGAAAGAATTTTTATGGCTTGTCGGCAGGTTTCGACTAAAATAAAGATTAATTTTGTTTAAAATATGAATTTTATGTTGTTTTATACTTGTTTTAATATTGTATATCGCTTGCCCATTCGGAAAACGTGACATTAAAATCATCGAAATTTTGCCTATTTTTGGACATTTTTGAAAAACTTTGAGGCTCTGACGAAAAGTGAAATTTCGCTAATATTATTGTTTCTATGGTTTTTTGGGCTCTATTATATGTCCTCCAGAGGTTATGGTGTGGTAGAGCATTGAATTCGAAAAAATTCGAAAATCGAACCACTCTATTACATAGGCTTTTCAACAAATAACATATATGATAGCATACATAGGAAATTTGTTACAAAGTAAAAATATGGTGTCTACACGATATGCTAAAATCTTGAACATATGTTTGTTGACAACCTTAAGAAATGACCTTCATATGTAGCTAAGCATACGAATATTGAAAAAATTTTGTGTCTACACGATATGAGGGCACTGGTAACAAATTTTTCATCATAAATATGCTTATTCAACATACCGTCTAGACTTAGCTTTAAATTTATGTTGAAAATTTTTTTACACGAAATATAGGGTGTTTTTTTAAGAGGTATAGAACTTCAAATTGAAATAAAACACAAGAAAATCGTTTTAATATCCATCAATTTGGCTTTATTGGAAGGATAATTTTATGCCATTAATGTTTAAATATGATTTCGGGCATGTGGTCGCCGCGGCTGGCTCGAATAAAGCCAATTCTACAGGTCCAATTTTCAACCACTTTTTCGAGCATATGGGACCGTATGTTGGCAATAACGCCACGAATGTTGGCTTCCAAGTCCCCTAACATTTCTGGTTTGTTGGCGTAGACGAGCGACTTCACACATCCCCAAAGAAAATAATCCAATGGTGTCAAATCACGCGATCTTGGTGGCCAATTGACAGGTCCATTCCGCGAAATTATGCGCTCATCGAATGTTTCCTTCAATAAATCGATTGTGACGTGCGCTGTGTGGCATGTAGCGCCGTCTTGTTGGAACCACAACTCATCCACATTCATGCCATCCAATTCGGGAACAAAATAGTCGGTTAGTCGGCTCCAATTGCTGTGCACGGTGGCGAATCTATTCCTTCGGGTCCTCTTCAACACTTTGCTCTACAGCGGCAATTGTTTCTTCGGTGCGCACTGTTCGACGTCTCTGCGGATGCGTATTATCACATAGAGTAAACGTAGTGCGAAAACGATCCATGGTTAACCGAATTAATTGCTCTGATGGACGATTATGTCGACCATAAAATGGACGGAGCTTGCGGTAAACTTCGCGAACTGAACCATTATTTTCGAAATAAATTTGCACGATTTGCAAGCGTTGTTCTTTTGTCAACCTGTTCATGATGAAATGGCAAACCAAACTAAATATTAATCACTTGACAGCTGATAAAATGGCCGCCAGTTAAAAAAGTGATATCAACTTAAAGTTCTATACCTCAATAAAAAACACCCTTTATTTATTGAAAAATTCTCTATCGAAAATTAATGTTATAAAAAAACTTTAATAAAAAATGCATACTGTCAAACCATTTTATATAGAAATTTATACAATCAAATTCTATCGATAAGAAATGTTAGTTATCGAAAAATTTTTTTTTTAGAAAATTTATGCTATCGAAGAAAAATTTTCTAAAATGAATTTATTCCACATTCCTCATGCAAATTTTATAATTTAAATAAAATTAAAAAAATATTCAGTCAAAATGTAGCGGCCTACAAAAATTCATTTGATTATCATCGAATGACAGACAACAACCGTTTTCATTTTCGTGATATATTTGAAGTATGTATTCGTTTCATTTTGAATACTTAAGTTTTATTGTGGAACATTAATTTAAACATGTTTTATTTTTTGTGTGCTTTATGGTAGATTATTGTTTGTTTTGTTTTGTTCACTTCTGCCACCATGGGATGTCCATCTTTATCTTTTGGATTTATTATTGATTGCATTTAATTTGATTTTTATTTGTGTGTGCGTGTGTTTTATTTTATTTGGTAAAAATAATTCGCTGTAGCTTTACAACGAGTCAAGAGCGTTCTCGTTTGTTTTCCTATGGAATTCATAATGTGACACTTTATGATAGAAATTGAATTTATTGCGGTTATTTTTACTAACAGGGAATGCGATAAAATTGTTTTCTCTGGTGGTACGAGCAAGTACGCTATCAAAAAAATACACAAGTATGTATTTATATTATTGATTACGATGACATAAAGAAATTTATGGGTCTGAGATTTATTAGAAATGCTAGTAATTTGCTTATTAAGTGCCATTTGATTAGAGTTGTTGATGCATTTTGAGAAAGTGTTTAAGAGAAATTTGATGTCACCGGATCATGGTGTTATTTTCAAGTATTGAAATTTGTGACTTAAAAGACCCGATTGATTGTTGACGATGACTTAAGTAATTTATTAGTGCGGAGGTAGTAGTAAGAAATATGAAATTGTGTTCTCATTTAGATTAACATGCAAATGGATGTAAAGAATACTTTTTTTTAAATTAAACTTCCAAGTGGTTTCTAGCTAAAAGAGCAAGCACAAGTTATTTCTTTGATTGTAAAGACAATTTTTCATGCCAGAATATAACCAACTCATTAGTCGATAAGTTCTCAACGCGGGTAGTGACTGCAGATTGTTTTCTTTTTTGAGGTTATCAGCCATAAATTCCCATAATGAATCTTTTCAAACAGGGTAGACAAATTTTTATTAATTTTTCTAACTAGAAAATTTATTGCTAGTTTGACAAAATAGTGGTTTTATTGATTAATGTATTAGCTTTACATATTGGTAGGATTAGCTTACAAACTGAATGTAATCGTGAAATAGTTATATCTATTTCAATTTAATCAAATGAGAATTTTAACACTAAAAATTATACGCAGTGTGCGTCGTACAGGACAGTGAACAGCTGGGTCATTAAGTCTATGACTTTTTGAAAAAACTCAGGGTTTTGGATAAAAAATCATTTTATTTCTCAAAGTAAGCTCCTCCTTTGAGCTCCATACAATTTCCAGAAAACGTTTCTCCAATTTATGTGATGTCTTAAAAAAAAAGCCAAGTGAGTCCGATCACAGAGGAGATGTGTAAACATCTAGTAATGAAAATTTTTTTTTAAGTTGGAAGTACTTATGCTTTTAGTATCTTTTTTTAAATTAATTAATTAAAAGTATCAAAACTTTCAATATTGTAAGTACATATGAATTTGTTGGTTTTTGTTTGTTTTATTAAACTTATTTGGTTAGTAAATGGGCACACTGCAGTATATGTATATGTACTGCATTCAAAATTGCAGTAAGCAGTAAATTTACTGATTACTGAAAAAATTCAGTAAATTTTTACTGCTAATGAAATTTAATTTGCATTACTAGAAAAATCATAGGGCCGTAGCAAGTGGCAAAGTTTTTTCATTCAAATTTTGAAACTTTGGTATGAAAAACATTTAGCCACTTGGAAGAATTTCATTATGAATACGGGCATTACTGATTACTGAAAATTCAATGCACCTCACCATATAACAAATCATTTAGGCAATTTATAAAAATTGTAGAAAAAAATTTTAGTAATCAGTAAAATTTTTTTTGTTTTTACTGAAACTTTAGTGGTACTGCAGTGCTCATCTATGGTAAATGCCTTTACTTTTACTTTTTAATTTCTAATTCCTGTTGTACATCGTTTAGTTGTTGCTGTTCTTGTTGTTATATGCGCATTGCAATTAAAATAAATTCAGTAAAGTGCGACTTTGACTCGCGCACATTCGGTTTTGATCATTTTTTTGATTTAGCTTTCTTAATTTTTTTCAGTTTAAACGATTTTTTTTTCAGTTTTATCGCTTTTTTCTCGTTTTGGTGTTTTTTTTCTCTTTTTGGGTTTTTTTAATTTTCGCAATTTTTTTTCATTTTAGCGATTTTTTCATTTTGGCAATTTTTTTTCTGTTTTTTTTATATTGGGGATTTTTTTGTTTTTGGGGTTTTTTTTATTTAGGCGATTTTTTCATATTGGCGATTTTTTTGTTTAAGGATTTTTTTAATTTTGGCGATTTTTGCGGTTTTTCGCAATTTATTTTAGTCCTAGAGATTTTTTTTAATTTGGTGCTTTTTTTCGTTTTGGCGATTTTTTTATATTTGGCGATTTTATATTTTTTTGATTTTTTAGTTTTACCGTTTTTGAAAATTTCAAGAGTTTTGCTCTTACGGTTTCCAAGATACAGCAAGTTGTCAAAATTACAAAGTCAAAATTGCATTAACTGATGGAACACCCATTGATTTAAATTTTTTAAATTTAGTGTTAATTGTTGTAGTCTGTATAAAAATACACTAACTTTTAAAATTTCAAGTGTATATATGTACATACAATTGTATGTATATTACATGGGATTTTAACATTTTTCGTTGGTCGTTTTGGAACACCCTTTAGTTTTTAACTCTCATGTATTTGTTGTTGTAGTGGTCAAATGTCTACACATTGTGTCCAAATTTCAAGTCCGTAGCTCTTACGGTTCATTTTTACCTTTGGTGTACGGAAATATACAGAAAAATAACCTGCGGCGGCGCGCCGTCGGCTTCGAGCCGGTCAACTTGTTTCTCTGCTTGGTATTGCTTCTTTCAAACACTAATACACTCATACATAGCTCACACCGATTTGACAATGCAAAGAAATCTCAGCAAAGAAATCTCAGCAAAGAAATCAAAGTCAAAAGATTTTTACCCCCTAGCGTATATATAGATGTTTACACATCAAAAAGATGTGTGATGGTCATCAAAGTACTTATTTGTTTGTTAAATGATTTTTTTTCGTTGGAGTTAAATCTCTTTCCTCTGACCCATTACTTTAGTTTGAAAACAAGAAATTCATACTAAGGGCTTAGTCTGAAGAATAGGGTAAATTAGGGAGCAACTCTTAGCCCGATTTATGGATATTTGCCAAACAGCACATCTGTGTATCCTTCTATTGTTTTGGTGGAAAATAACTTTTTTCTTGGCCAAATACGGTCGTTTTTGTGTTCAAATCCTCTTTAAATAAGTTGGCATAATATTAGCCACTGATTTTTTTACTCTTTGGAGAATAATCAGTATAATCAGCGGTATAATTCACTAGCATCACAAAAAACGTTCGCCATAACTTTATCCGCTTACAAATCATTCAAACCTATTAACCCTGAAAAAGTATGCTCGGTTTTTAATGCTGTTTCTTATCAGGTTATATTTGGAGGAAAATTAGGAAATAGTACACTGACACAATAACAACGCCAAAATTGGCGATTACAAATTAAGGAAAAGGAAACACATTTAGTTTCAGGTAGAAAGACCTCAACTTGGCATCTTAAACATTTGACATCTTTCGTCCTTGTACGGCCACGACGGAATTCAGTAAAGCACATTTATTACAGTTGGAATTGATGGTGAAGACCCTCATAGTATTTATTAAGCTTTGCCTTCTTTTGAGCTTAATTCAATTTTTCCAATCTCCTCTCGTATCATACCGATAGTCTGCTATCAATAACCGTCAAACACAAACTAAATGACTAAGTGTGTTTACATTTTGACAGGACTTAACTGAGTAGTTTTTTTTTTGACAGAACCAGTGATGACCTTTCAGTAACTAGGAGGAAAATTTTAAGACTGATAATGTAACTTGTTAAGTCAATAAAAAACTCTTGTTAATAAAGAGTCTTTCATTAAAAAATTATATCTTTAAAACTAAATCAGTGAATAAATTTAAGTCAGAACAGAAACTAAATGACTTAGCGTGTTCAAATTTTTACTGAAGTCAACTGATAGTTACCTGTTGACAGAAGCAGTGATGTTCTTTCAGTAACTTGGTGGAAATTCAAAAACATTACGGTCTTATTGAGTCACCCTTATTTGAATATTTGATATGTATAACTTGCTTTGCTAAGATGGCGAAAATAAACTCTTGTTAATAAAGGGTCTTTCATTAAGGGATACGTATCTTTAAATTTAAATCAAACAAAGTGAGAGATGTGTTTCAGAATAACAAGAGGCTTATCTACCGCTAGTCTAAATAACGGGTTAAGGTAAGCGTTCAACCATCGGCCACATTCACCCTAAGAAAGCACCACCATGTGACTTACCAAGAGCACATAGATTGCAATCTTTGAACATAGTTATCTCTGTACAACGAACAAGTACCTTGCTGAGGTGCTTAGAGCTATCTAAACTATTGCTGCTGAAGCATTGTCAAAGCAGCTTCTGTTGTATAGCAACAGTACCTAGAACACTGGGAAGTCAATACTATTCTCCACGTATGATTCTCCGTGATCACACGCCGCTTGCGCAACTGCTTACACCCACAACGAGGTCTCCAAGAGAATTCCTCACCATTTACCGACAAAGCGCAACCACTCATCGTAGCCAGACGAATGCCTGAGCCAACACAATACAGTACCTACTCCCAGAGATAAATATAATCTATTGAACCCCGTGGGGTCAGAAGAAGTTGACCTTTTAGAACAGGACCATGACGGTTTGGCGCCCATCCACCTCCTAGAGCAACTCGACTGCCGGGCCACCTGTAACCGTGGTAGCAGTCACAAACCACTGATTATATCTGGAAGTTACACCTCTACAATGCTTCACCTCTATCGTCTTTTGAAGTCAGTGAAGTTCCAGGTGACGCTGCACCTGCAAAACAACATAGCAAGCCTACTTCCTTTTATAAATATATGCACATCCGTTCCTTTGTTGCCAGAGATTGGATAGTAACACATAAGTTCTAAGGGTAATAAGTCAAAGGTACGCTGAGGGAAAAAGCCAACTTATCCTAGCAGGGGTCACCGAAATTGCTACACCCGTAATCACCGAAGAGATCCCAATGAGGGGAACAAGGTGAGTGATATCATCCTGTTTTTGTTTGTTTTAAGGACCTGTGAATTATTTATAAGATATAACAATGTACAACTGCCCACCGAGACTTCGCTGGCTGGCACGAATGATCCGGACCTCAAAGTGATCGTATAGAATGCCCAATGAAGCATGATCTGCGCATAACATAGCGCCCCCCAGTAGGATAGCATCATACCTTTTTCTACAAAACCTACAAGGAGTGAGTGGTCCTGTAACACTCAAAGTTATCTCGTTGTTGATTAAATTAAAAAAGAAATGGACTAGAAAGCGACGAATAACTTCAGTGTTTGTACTTTCCGAAATTATTACTTTAATCGAAAGTAGAATATCCCACCTTTTATTTTATTGATAGAACAACGTGCTGTTGAACGGTTTATCCGCATAAGAGATTTGGGGAAAAAATACAATAAATGACAGCTATAGCTGCTCTTCTGCCAAATTCAGGAAGTACCTATTGGTAAAGCTTTGAAATCATGAACATTTTATAGCGTCAGAATAATATTTCTCCCGGGTGCTCGACGGACTACTTTTAGCACTACAGGAATCAAAATAACGATTTCTAATTTAAACTTATAGAATTTCTTTTTTCAAGAGAAGTAACACTTAGGCAATGAATGCCTACTACTATTACTAGTTGTTACCTTCTTTAAGAAAGGGATAGTGATAGAGAAGACGGGTGGCGAAGGAAGAGATTGGGGAAAGCTTAATTATTTTACAACCCAGATAATTGTCTTTTTTGTACGTTTTGAATAATGGAGTGCTGCAGCGCCTCTGGTGTTTATGAGGTATATTAAATTTTCGTAGCTGTTCTGAGTAGCTTTTTTAATGGTTATTTTACTTTGCCGATGATTCTGCTACACAATACCGACGAAAGAGGGCGCTGTGATGTTATATTAGGATTTGTATCCGCCCAAGCCGGTGCAGTTATTTCAAAACATAAATTATTTTTATATAAAAACATTTTGCCATACCTTGGTGTGAAAGCATCATCATGTCTCTCACCAGAAAATTTAAAACTGTTATACAAAGAATTATTTATAGTTTCAAGTGCATCAATGATATTAATATTTTTGGAGGTCTAACGCTAAAGGGCTATTCTTCTTTGATGATTTGCTTGCTAATTTATAGTTAAATTTAAATGACTGTAAAGCGATTTATAATCTCATCTTTAAACAGCAGAATGACCTAGATTTTTATTATATTTAACAGCAGGTGTTTCGTTGTTCAAGGGCCATTAAATAAGAATATTTTTAAAGTATCAGTAAATTCAATAATATCTAATAAATTGATAGCATTGATTTATGTTCATACATATATATTTATTAAGATAAGCAGCAAAACAGGTTCTATCTAGTCTTCTTTGAAGCAAATGCAGGCAAACCTTAAATGATCGATTAAATAAGATTAAATTTATTTATTTAATTTTATGCAAATTTATACCAGGTTTCTTCTTCTTGCGAGTATTAATTAATATAATGAATTTACTAAAGTTACAAAAATGTTACGATAAATTTAATAGCATGTGAACAGGAAAACTCACTTAAGTCATCAAACACTATTAAAAAAAAATTATGTAAATTTTGCAGCACCTTTTTTTAGGTTTTGAGGGGCAACTCACAAGATTTCTTTCAAGTTTATTATAAAAAAAGGGCATAGAAAATTAAATAACTACTCTTCTAATATTTGTACAATAATAATGAAGAAAAAAATGTTTGGCCATTAAATCAACATAATGAGTTACTAAAACGCACAGAAATAAAATACCTGCACGTTATCATGATAACTAGAAGTCATTAATCATAAAAGTCTCAGAAAAAAATAAGCACAATCCATAAAATCCAGTAGAGGCTTAGCACGGCTTACATATTTTTAAATTTTTTTCTCCTATAGTTAAAACATTTATAAAAAATGTATGGAAAAAATGTGAAATGTTTTGCATATTTTTTTTAATGTATGGTCAGAGGATTGACCAAAAATGAGGGAATTTCAATATTTGTTAATGACAGATAAAAGAAAAAATTGGTTGGCGAAGATTTTGAAAATTGTAAAAAAAAAATTAACATGAAATCTGTGGCAAAAACGAAAAAGTGATTAAATAGAGATAAGATAAGATATTCAGAAGAAGTTCTGAGGTACTTTCCGTAACTTTCAGTACACACGTCAATAAAACTAACTAGCAAAACTTATACTGTCCCAAATGGACGATATACATTTTTAGAAAAAAAAAATATTTGTAAGATCGATTTAAAATTGAGACATGAAATAATACATAAAATATACAAACATATGTATAACCTCGTCCTTCTTTTGGAACTTGGTTGAAAACACAAATGACAAGGCCACCACGGTCAACGACAAGCGCCAGAGGTCGATTACCACAATTTTTTTTTTTTTTTGGAAAAATTTAATGATATGAACACTACGCTACGTGCCACACTGAATATGCCATCTCGGACATGCGGCAGGAGCGATTTAAGGTTCTGGACATTTCGGTGTTATATTCCATACGATACCTCACACATACTTTGTTATTTAAATTTATAGAGTCAATGAAATGAAAGATCCTTTACATGGAAAATTTTCGAAATTAACGCAAGATCTTCGCATTGATGGGAATGACTGCACTCCAGATATAACTTCACTTTTGGGAATACTAAAGGGTGGGAAAATTTATAGTTAGAAACTAAATTGGCTTGAAAATACAATTTTCTTTTTAAACAAATTCACTTTTTTTGATACCAATGTAAAGTAAACATAGCGAAATTAATAATGAAATCTAATTTCGGGCAAATTTATACCACTATTACGTCCGGAGACGTCCGCTCTCTTCACAAAATTTTGCAACACATTTTGCAACAAAGCTTCGCTTAAATCGTCAATG
This sequence comes from Tachina grossa, assembly GCA_949987645.1. Classification (NCBI taxonomy): domain Eukaryota; kingdom Metazoa; phylum Arthropoda; class Insecta; order Diptera; family Tachinidae; genus Tachina; species Tachina grossa. The sequence continues at coordinate 153,691,934 of OX465276.1, forward strand.
CAGGGCAGAATTTTATCTTTTAGAGCGTCAGTTGTTTCTGGTTTGTTCACTTAAACCCGGTATTTCAAATTAAAATTATTTGTTCAAGAGTGTAGCGTTCCATAGTTAAAATTTCTCAACTTTTTACTAAGTCTTGTTTTAGACTTTGCAGTTTTTCTTGAAGAAGTTCTCTTCAATTCTGTTTTAAAACTGCTCTATTGTTTACACTCAGACGTTTTCTTGTTAATTTTTCCTATTGTTTTAATGCTGCGAATGAATAACAAAAGAGAATTAAAATAACTTTTCTGTACAAGCAAGCAGTGTTGTTAGATAATTTGTTCTAAAAATTGTTCAAGTTTTAAAAATAAAATCGTCATAGTTTTTAAAAAAATTCATCAAAAAATCGCCACACAAGAATTATCCGTTTTATTAAACAACTAATATATCATATTAGAAATAAAAGACAATTTTATGTAACAAAAAACAATTCTTCGACTTTATAGTCAAAGATAAAAACTAAAAGGTGAAATTAGTATATAATAGCGTACAATAATTTCTAATTAAAACTAGTTTCAAAGTAAAAAAGTATATATAAAGCTAAGTCTAGACGATATGTTGAATCAGCATATTTATGGTGAAAAATTTGTTATCAGTGCCAACATATCGTGTAGACACTAAATTGTTTCAATATTCGTATGCTTAGCTACATATGAAGGTCATTTGTTAAGGTTGTTCAAGATTTTTTCATATCGTGTAGACACCATATATTTACTTTGTAACAAATTTGCTATGTATGCTGTCAGATATGTCGTTTGTTGAAAATCCTATTTAAGCTTTTCAGCATACGGCAAATTTGATAGCAAATAGAATTGTTATTTTAACTCTGCTCCTTAAAAAATATAGTAAAAATAAACGTTTATTTATTGGAAGATATTTGTAATGGGTGACTCATTATAGATAAGTATATATTTTTAGTATTACTATTCCTTACAATAAAAAATTGTTGTTTTATTTTCAAACATAAACATATCGTTGGCTTAGTCGGGATTATTTTAAGTCCATTTTTATGTAAATTGAGTTTTTAATGTAGAATGATACTGTAACTCAAAATGCATCATTTCCAAAACCTAAAATGTCGTTACGGTATTTTTTTCTTGCTGTTATACAGTGTTAAGCAAATATGCTAAGACCAAAAAAAATTTAAAAAAAACACCTGTTAGTCTAGCGGAAAAGAATATGCATCTAATGTACTTGCATTTACTTAGCAAATAAATTTTTTGTGTTAATTTAAAATAGCCAAATTAATAGTTTCGTTTTCCTCACACATATTCAGTTTAAATAAATTTAGACAGACTCTCCTGAAAAATTAAAAAGGGACTTATCATATTTGCCGATTAAGTAAACGATATGTATAAAGAAATGGAAACAGTGATTACAGTTTTGTTGGAAAATGCTGATTGTTTAGAATCATTTTGTGGCTTTGATACAGATGATTCTGCACGCGCAACACCTGAAAAGTGCAGGCAGTCAAAAAAGTGAAAAAACCCTACAAACAAATTTGGCCAAAAGTCCATACTGAATGGTCTAACGATGACATTTATATCTATACGTTTGAAATTTTTGTATAATATTTGCTCTTCTTTCAATTCCTTTTATAATTTTGCACAGAAGCCCTCCTCCTCTCTTCTTTCTAACCATTTCTTTTGCCAAACTCTACGTCGTTTTTCTTTTAATTCTGCATCACCATCAAAAACAAATGCAGTTAGGATAACGGCAAGGGAAATATCATTTGATGACATTATGTTTTTTATATATTAATTATACACCAAAAATATAAACTTTTCCACTAAAAGCGATAATTTATACAAATTACTAATAAAGAAATATAATTGTCAAATTTATTTTACATTTAAGCAAATGCTCACATGACTTAACATATATATCAGCATACGAAATTCAACATATCGTACAGACACAAAAATTGTATGCTAACTCATATGTTGTATTATCATTTGCTGACATATGTTGACTTTAAAAAATTTGGTACTTTCAGCATACTGTGCTGACAGCAGGATTTGTTGTTATTTTAAAGCATATGAACATAAGCATACATTTTCTGATTCAACATATCGTCTACACTTAGCTTAATACATTTTAGAATTGCATTTTTTTATCGCAATTTTCTTAATGTAACATTCAGAAGATTTACACTTCAAATAATTTTTTGAAAACATAATGATTTCAAGTGTTTCTGTTTCAAGTAAATTTCAGATCTTGGTATTAGTAAAATTAATAATACTAAATATTCTTTCAACACCAGCCGTTGGCAAAGTAAAAAAAAAACACAAATACCTGATTTACATTAAGCATTTTTTTCATGAAATTAGTTGCATGAAAATTTTATTTGCCAATAGGAGGCCTGGAGAAGCAACTTATATCAACAAAATTTGCCAAGAATGCATCAGAGATTCATTCTACGTCCTTTTTTATATAACATTCTCTTTTATTGTACTGCAATTAACAAATCGAAAAGGTTTCGTGCAAAAAAAATCATGAAATTTCATGAAAAAATTCTTAATATAAATCAGGTAAAACTCATATAAATAAGTTATGAAAAAGAAGTTTATTGGTTGGTAAATCAATCGATTTAACTTTTTTCCAAAATATACTTAGATATAAGTCATTACCTTAAAAGTTAAAATATCTAAGAGTTCTCTTATTTAATTTTAAATGTCTTAATATTTTCCTTTATATAAACGATTTGGAAAACTTTTTAGTAAAGGAATAATTTCTTCAGCAAGGCCTTGTTGGCATATTTATGTTACCGAATACTTATTTCAACAAATTGTCAAAATATGCGGAATATTTGAAACAAAATCGTCAATCGTCACTTTGGGAAATTCGTTATAAAAAATCGTCACATCTAACACTGCAAGCAAGTCAGTACCCCTCTTCTTTCTTCTCTCCTCGCTCTACCATAAACTTAGACTTGCTTCAAGAAACACTGCAGAGTCTAAAACATGAAAAAATAAATGTCAAGGGATGACAGCTCAATTCTCACCTTAAATTTTCCTACCCTAGGTGTTACCTTCTTTAGGAAACGGATAGTAATGGAGAAGGCTTCATTCTTTAACAACTCTGCTTTATGCACTTTTTTTAATAAGGCAATGTTGCAGTGCCTCTGGTGTCAATGAAGCGTATTAAATTTTCGAAGCTGCGATTGGCAGCTATTTTATTGGTTATTTTACTTCGCAGATGATTCCGCTACAAAATACCGTCGAAGGAGGGTGCTTTGATGTTACATTAGGATTATCATCCGCTGAACCCGGTAACATTTTTTTTCAACAAAATTGTCGTAGTCGATGTCGAAATACGCCAACTATCATAAGGCCCAATATTTTCTACGACATGACTGAGGTTAAGCATATGGTCGGATTATACCGAATTTTAGAACACTTATGGATTATGTTCTTTTATATAAATCGCTGACCTCATATTAATCAGACATGGGCATACTGCAGTAAATATTTACTGCAGTAAAAAAGCAATAAGCAGTAAAATTTTACTGGTTACTGAGAAAATTTTCAGTATTCAGTAACATTTTGCTGCTTACTGAAAAATTTGCAGTATTCAGTAAAATTTTACTGAAATGAAATTTTGTTGCAGTATTTTACTGGTTACTGAAAAAAATAGCAGTAATCAGTAAATGTTTAAATACTGCAGCGTCACTCTTATAGAGTTATTATTATTCGACAAGAATATAAAAAATGAGTAATAAGTTTACGTAGTGTAAGTCTTTACTTCCCTGATATTCCCATCAGGGAATTTAAAGTTCCAGTAATCATTTCAGAATTCACTAAGAAATAATCAGACCACATCTAACGAGATCATCACTTCATCGTCTGCTCTTTCACCATTTCTTTGAATTGTGCCGAATTTTTCATATTGTATATAGATACTTCCGGGATCTTCGCTAAAATGTTAGTTATATACTTACATAGATTCATTGAAGGTGCATCGATCAAGGAGTATATAGGCCTTAGAGGAAACCCCTCTTTATGAATTTTAGGCGGTCCATATATATATAATTTTACTGAAAACTGCAATTTTTTCAGTAACCAGTAAAATACTGCAACAAAATTTCATTATCAGTAAAATACCGTAAAAAAATTTTTCATTTTCAGTAAAAATTTACTGGTTACTGCTTTTTTTCCAGTATTCAGTAAAATTTTACTTAATACTGCAAATTTTTTCAGTAAGCAGTAAAATTTTATTGAGTACTGCAAATTTTTTCAGTAACCAGTAGAAAAGGATTTTTTACTGCAGTAATTATTTACTGCAGTATGCCCATGTCTGATATTAATACACAATACAATAGAAATTGTGCTGGTTAACATTTGCTTTCACTCAAATCTTACCAACGTTTGCACGAACAAACATTGATTTTAACAAAATAAAGTTTTATAATCAGTTGCCGTATCAGAAATTTTATAAAAACACCGTGCCGAAATGACATTAACGCCACAGGCCATCAACGCTAATCCCGCCCTTATAAGAAAACTCTTAACATACACATACTGATGGAAAAAAATTTATTTACATTAAAACTCTATTAATTAAACATATACACAAATGATTAATGTTTTTTTAGCTTTGGATTTGGGAGGTCATTTGATAAGGGCTTAACTAAAATTCTAAAAACTAGCAAACGCAAGTTTAAATTTTAGTTGAATGAAAAATGCTTCAGCACCAACACACTTGCGGCTTCTTCTGGCTTTGAATTATGATTTCTTGCAAATAAAAATAACAAATAAAGCATTAAGCTTAACTGAATTGTGGGTATCAAAAACAAAAGGTTGACCAGTATTCAATTATTTTAATAATATAAATGTAGAAAAGACAAACACTTGTGCGTGACTTCTATAAAGTTTGAGGATATGGAGGGTAAACAACAGACCATTATGTGTATATACATATATAACACAATACTTTCACTGACAAATTATATTATAATATTAAATAAAATACAACTTGAAAATTTGCATATTAATACCCAAGATAATTTTAATTAATTAATTAATTAGATGCTTGGTTGAAATAAGTGTATAAAACTTTTCATATTTTAACAAATATAATATTTGGGTTTCGTGCTCACACTATAAATAGTAGCCAAATGTAGCAACTAGACATCCGATTATGAGTGCTGATACTGCCCAGATCATAACTGGCCAAAGTGGCACCATAGTGCCGAACTTTCATCGGATTCTCATATTTATATATACATATATATTTTTTTTTTTTTGAACTAAAAAAGGTTTCCAGTGAGAAAACGTTGACTTAAGTACTCGTAGTTAAGGTACCAACAGGCGACATGTTTTTCACATTGTATGTGCCAGAATTTACATATGTAAACGAAAACATGTCGTGTGTTACCTTTAAAACATTGCTTGTGTAAAAAATATGACAAAAAACATAAGACATTATTTGAAATAGAGCGTGCTCTATTTTCTTATGTTAAACATACAGCTCCAAATGTCTATGTCATGCGAACAAATTCGTCGGCGGTTGATTATGTGCACTATCATTAGCCGTCTGAATGAAGTATTTTGCAAGACAAATTAATTATATATTTTTTTTTAATTTAACGTCGTTTTATTAAAATAAGTCCAAAAATGTATAGATTTTTAGATACAACCTCAACGTCTTGTTTAAAAAAGAAAAAATTAAAAAAGCAAATTTGCGTCGCCAGTACTACAACGACGGAACCAAAAATATTTCGACGGCTGCAAGCCATTTATAAAACAAACTACGTGGATATTTATGTACTGAAAAAGAAGAAGTGATACTACATGTACGTTTGTGACCAAAAATTATAAACCTTATGTAAATTAACCAATATTGACAAGCATAAAGAAAAACATTCGAGTCGAAAACTTAAAAAACACATGTAAAAAACATGTCGTCTGTTGGTACCTTTAGCACGTTGACTACAAAACCGAAGGTGCTGGGTTCGAGACAGGTATCCAACAGTCATTAAATAACAACACCATGCATTTTTCTGATGTGCATTAGTGTCCTTTTTGTGTCTGTTGTAGGAAAGTTCAAGTGATGAAGTCATAGCCACTGGTCACAGCAGATACTAATCCTAATATAACATCAGAGCGCCCTTCTTCGCTGTGTAGCAGAATCATCGGCGAAGTAAGATAACCAATAAAATGGCTACTAAACACAGCTAAAAAAATTAAAAAATTTAATACGCCTCATTTAACACCAGAGGCGCTGCAACAGTGCTTTATTAAAAACGTGCAAAAAGCAGTTGTAAAATAATGAAGCTTTCCTCTATCTTTTCCTTTACCACTCACCTTTCTATCACTATCCATTTCCCAAAGACGGTAACACCTATTAATAGAAGTAGTCATTCATTGCCTGAGTATTGTTTCTCTTAAATAAAAAATATGTATTTTCTTATTTGGTGATTTTTTCAAAAGGATACGATTTTCTAACTAGGATGCTATTCTAGAGGAATATTTCTTTTGAAAAGCAACTTTTCCAAAGTTATATTTTACTTTAAAATTAATGCTACAATTAAAAAAAGGAATCCAAGGCAATACCTTCTCTAAGAAACTAATTGTTAGCAAGGTTCTTCCACTGATTTTCACCAGCTGATCTCATGTTAAACAATTAGCCATAAACGCTGCGATAAGGCTAGAGAAAGAAGATGCTAGGAAAAAGACTACCTAGAGAAATGTTACAATCTTGGAATTCGTAACTGGTCTGCCAAAAAACATTGCCTACTGCTCACTTAAACCTCTATCTGATAAAAAAAAATTACTACGGCGTTCTCGTGCACACCCTCCTATCATCATGACAGCGTGGACGGATCTAGCGTGCCCCTTGTGGCTGAGTGGTAGCGATGCTAGCCTTCCAGTCCAGAGGTCGCGGGTTCGATTCCCACATAGACCCTGGGTGTTTTCTGCAGACAAGCTAATCGCTTCGCGGGTTGTATTTGTTTATAAAAAAAATCTGAGTCCTTATCGCATATCCAATTTGGTGCTTGAATGGAGTTCCTCTGGGTTACAGTGCATATTAATTAGGGTTAAAATATCATTGCGGATGAACTTACTAGATTCGGAGCTCGAATTTACATTCGTCTAACGAATCAAATGATTGGCATTCCTTTAAAATGCTGTAAGATTCACATTCACGAGAATCTAGGACCGCAAATTTAACAGGTCAGCTGCTCGACATCGAGGCTAACCCTAGTCTAACTTGCGTTTAGACGTGCAAGTACTTGCATTTAAGTTCTGTGTACGTATTCGCTAAAAAGCACGACTATCTTGCATGTTGATTTATAAATATTTAAGACAAAAAATATATATGTATATTTAAAATAAATAAAAACTTTATGTAACATTACACTGCAATCCAGTTAATTTGTTCTAAAGTATAAATAGGGCAACACTGTTAACTAACTTTTCAATTACTTGCCACAAGTGAGAACAAATCACTATCTTGTAAAATTCCTTGGCAGTTGAATTGGAAGTAGACTGCAAATGTCGAAAGTGTAGTTGAGTTAGTAAAAGAGTTTGAGTGTATTGAGTTTTTCGAACTTGCACTTGTACGTGTAAATCCTAAATAACATGGCTTCAATACGATTCTAGTAGATCCACAAACCTGCAGGTATACCTATTGGACTCTGTTTAACATGTACGTATGGCAGAACAAGTTGTCTGCCTTTACACCGCTCTCTCAATGTCTCATCAACGGGGTTATTCACTAGGAAAACCGCTGCTACAGGATTGGGCAGCCTCGGTTCATTGTGATGGATAAACTGGTTTATCCGGTCCTCGGTTTGATTCAGGAATGAACCGCATGGAGAAATGTATGAGTTAAACTTTCCTCATGTCTCCATTTTAGGTAGCACAACGGTACCAACTAGGACTTATTTATGCTGATTTTGTTTTTTCAGCCAGCAACCTGTTCAAGGTACTTTTATTAATAAAATAACTTTTTGCTAATAAGGTACTTGTTATATACATTTACTTTCAAGGGCTGCCACTCCCAATCCTACACGACTTTGGACTACAACTTAAAAAAATGTTTCCCTTATCTAATGAATAATTGTTTGTTAAAATTTTTTCATAAATTTACCCGGGTAGTATTTTTCTCAAAAGCCGTAGGATTGCGGAGGATAGTGAATCTCAGCCTTAATCAAGTATTTTATCTAACAAGGTAGTTTTTCTAAAAAGAACACTCAAAAAATACTATTAAAAAAACATTTTCTAAAGAAGGCACTTTTTTCCAAAAGGAACTTTTTTAAGAAGAATAAAACACAGGATTCAGACGATGAAATTTATGACGTCTATTTTTCTTGATTCCCTTTTGAAGTTTCTACCAAAAATTATTTGCGTTCATACCATGATTATTTTTACATGTCTAATTTTTTTTTATTAATTTTGATTTTTATTGATTTTATTGTTTATACACACATTTGCAGTACATACCCTGTCGGAGAATGTGTGGTTGACTACAAAAATAGTTAACTTATAGTTAACTTTTCTTAGACTGACTAAAATCTAACTGCAATGTCATACAGAACAAACCCAAAATTAATTCTTAAGTTGAGTACGTAATTAAGTTTGATGAGAGCCAACAAATTTTTTATCAGCTACTTTGAAACTCATTTCAGTTTTATATTAACATTTTGCTGTTCTTGTTTTAGATGGTACCTTAGCCGAGTGGTAGCGCGTTGAGTACACAACGTGTGATGATACATGTTCGAACCCCGGAAAAAAAATTTTAACTTACTGACTACCAGGTGATTTAAAACAGTCAACTTTAAGTTAGCTGAAAGTAGTGCAGAGTGAGACAATTGACTACCACCTAGGAAATCGCAATGTTAAAATAGTCAGTTGATTACATTAAAAGTAATCCAAAATCAGTACTATTTGCGAAATAGTTAGCTTAATGTTAACCGAATTTCCGACAGGGTATGAAAAAAACCATAGAAAACAGAAATCGATTAATTTTTTCTACCCCTCTTTCTTCTCTACCCCGTTCGCTATCAAACCAAAAATGACGTCGAAAAATAGACTTCATAAAAGTCTTCGTGTGAATTAGGTGAAAGTAATTTTATTAAAAGTTAAAATTATCCGAAACATAAAAATATTCTAAGTGGCTTTTGCTTTTTAAAAAACAATTTTTTTAGTGATTTCTCTTTTTGATGCTTTTGCTTTTTTTTAAAACGCAGTTCTATTGAAGAGATAATGTTACTTAAAATTACTTTTTCTAAATATGCCCTTTTTCTCTACAGTGGAAATTTAATTTTTAAACGTGTGTCTTTTGTTTTGAAAGAAGAACATTTGTTTAACATGTACTCGTTCTAACGAAGTACTTTGTAAGCAAAGATTATTTTTCCAAAAAGTACCTTTTTATTGAATATATTCAAGTTTTAGACACGGCAGTTTTTCTTGAAGCAAGCCTGAGTTTAGGGGAGAGAGAGGAGAGAATAATGTAAAGGGGTACACACTTGCTTGTACCGAAACGTTACTTCAATTCTCTTTTGTTATTTCATTCGCTGAATTAAATTACAGTCGACTCCGCTTTAGTGGAAATAACCAAAACCCAATTTTTTTCAGTTATCCGATATTTTTTCTCTAAAACGTAATTCGAATCTGGAAATTTGTTACAGTTAAGCGTACTGCTTAAAATCAGTAAATATCTAGCCAATTGCATTGACAATAAAATAGAAAAATGCAATAAAGTACGTAAGAGCGAAAAGGACAAATACGTTTTGCCATTTAATTTTTTAACGGACAAAACATGCAACATTTTTTCAGCCTTAAGTTATGCAATCGATTTATAATAAATAAATTTGTCATTGTTTATTTGTTCACTAAAGCGAAGTAAGTTTCATACAAAACGTAGTTGTGGGCTTGCTTTTGGTTTGCAGTAATACGATATTTTCAATAAAGCTATGTTTCGCTAAAGCGAAGTGAATAAGACTACCCACGTTTAAAATCAGAGCGGGGATTTGCATCGCTTTCAATAATCCGATTTTTTTTCAGTAAAGCGTGTTGCGCTAAAGCGGATTCGACTGTATTACGAAAATTTAACAAATATGCTGTCTTTGCCGTTTTATAAGTGAGTTCAAAAGAATTGCTTCATGAAAAACTGGGGGAAAATTACGGCACTCGTTATCGAACGAAATTACGAAGTATTTCAATAGAGTTTATATGGAAATATTTCGTAATTTCGTTCGATAACGAGTGTCGTAATTTGCCCCCTGATGTGTCTAAAACATGACAGTTTCCTAAAAAGATACTATACATATTTCGAAAGGTACTTTTTCTAGCAATTGCTGCTTCTTCCGCCGAAATCAACAGAAAATGAAATTAAACGGCGGCTAATTTTAAGACGATTTTAAGCTGTTAAATCGGCGTCCAGCCAATAATTTTCGACGTCTCCGTTTAACCGACTTTTCTTTTTAGGCACAGTTCTCTGCCACTCACACGTTTTGTAGCATATCACTTGAATTAATTAATTATTTAAAATAATATATTCCTCTTAATTTGAATGTTTTCCTGTATTGTTTAAGAGGCTTATTATATGAGATTTTTTGTTCTACCTTTACGCTGTTCCATTGATAATGTAACTTTTTATATCTAAATACAGAAACATGAAACTAATTTGAATAATTAGTTTAATATCTTAATTATGCATCATTATGAGAATGAACACCTTGTTTTGTTATAGCGGTATATTCATTTTGGTTTGTTGTTTTTTCCTACCACCAAAAATTCTTTAGATTTCTATTTTTCTAGGCTGAATTATAGCAGGTTCAACTTTTCGTTGTTTATTTTTTTGGTTGAATTTTTTCTTTTTGGGTTAACAAATTATGCTCATAAATAAAAATAAACGGGTTAAGAATAACATGCCATAAATAATATTTATTTGGTATGTTTGACAGTTTTTTGTTTTACTCTAACGTTCGTTTAAATGGGGGGAGGGTATTGTAATTTGTAACAAAAAAAAAAAAAATAAAGAGTTTGTGCTTCGTATGGCAAATGACAGTAGAGAGCAAGTGTTATTTTCTTTCAAGTTATAATTAAGCTGATTTAGCTAAAATAATTCGTTTGGGGGAGGCAAATATTTAAAGTTGTCCTTTTACAGCAACCATCGATAGGTCAGTCAACAACATATAAGAACTTAAAAGAGTTTAAAAAATTTTTAGGGCTTTAAAGTTTATATAAAATGCACCTAAAACAATGAAGGTCGTTTTAGGTCATAAGAATATATCCCAAAATTCTTATTCAGAAAATACATTTTTGTAAATTATTTTCATTTTTTGGAAATACTAAATATGAATGAATGAACATTTTCTGTCAACATCATTGAACAGGCGCTCAAAGTTTACAATATTTCAATTACATACATAAATAAAAATACAAAACTGAAACTTCACATCATTGTCAGCTTACATAGCGTCTATACCTGATATTAACTCTGATATAATATAAGAGAGAGAACGTCGGCAGAATTAGAAAAAATATATATTAATATTGATATTAATATCTATGTAGGGGAAAACGTACTCTTGTAAATATCATATTTCATAAATATCAGGCAGCCGTGCAGTAGAGCTGTGCCAAATCGTGCATTTAAGTGACCGCTCATTTTCGTTCATTTTCTAAAAAAAGAATGAGTTCGTTCATTTCGTTCATCCGCTCTTTTCAAGAAATAGAACGAAATAAAAACAAACAAACAAAAGCTGTTTCGTCAAATAAAAAGGGCATTTGTCCAGTGTTTGTTATGAATTGTTTAGCAAACTAAGCAAAACAAACAATAGAAAATATAAGAAACAAAAAAAATCAGCACGTAAAATATTTAAAATATTAAAGGAATAAGAAATCAAAAGATTCATATTGGCAAAAGAGCCACATATAAAGAATCAAAATAGACTGTTTATAATATTATTATCTACATAGGTAAATTTGTTTAAAAAACTCTTAATATGTTCTAAAAACTCAAGAAATATTAATGGCAATTTTATTAATTTCATAATGGTCATACTGCTACTAAAAGCAGGCAAATGAAAACCAGAATGTGACAAAAAATCTCCCACGAATAAAGAAAAACCAAAAAAAAAACAAAAAAAAAACACCCAAGTGCGCTCGTTCGTTCATTTCGTTCAATTGTACTTTTTATCAGCACTGCTGAGCCAAAACAGCTCAGTAAAGTGACCGGATCACTTCGTTCATTTTACTGATTCGTTCATTTATACTCGTTCGTTCATGAACGACACAGCTCTACCGTGCAGCAAACATCTTCGTTTATTATAATAGTAATGTGTGTTTCATAAAAATTTTGGTATTTCCTTAATACATCGTGCATAATTAAAACATTTCCGCATTTTTTTTATCAAAAAATATTAATTTTCACTTTAATACACAAAATTCTCTTCACGTATCTATGTATGTGTGCGTTTTTTGACACTTGATATCATAATATTATTTTCTAAATATATATTATGAAAACAATATTATAATATCTGATATAATATTAATATAATACTAATATTGCAGTCCACACGTAATATAATTCGCTCTGCTATGAAATTTGACGTTTGCTGATAGAAATATATTTGATATTATATCAGGTATAGACGCTATGTTATAGACAAATTATTTAGATTATATTTAAAAAAATATGGATATGACCATGGTGTAATTATACAGGTGACTGCGTAAGGATTTCTTATATAAAAATACGGCAACCATAGCTGTGTAAAGAACCGAAGAATGTCAAAAGCACAAAAATAATTGTACTAAAACCAAAACAAAATCGAAGTTTTTGACATTCTTCAGTTACAAAGCACACAGAAGAAGCGCTGCCACCTAGTTAGTTAGATACACCTTGGATATGACTGTTATAAATTAGATTAAACTACAAAATTCTTAATACGTCTTTATTTTTTTTTTTGCTATTTATTACGTTAAAGTATCAAAAATTATAAAAAATATTCTCATTTGTTAAAAACCTATATTTTTTTAATGTACATGTATATTATAAATTTTTTTAAATACATTTTTGTAAATATTTATTACCAGATAAAATATTCTAAACTTATACCAATTTTTCAAAAAAATTTAAGAATTCAAAGATACACAATGTTATGTAAAAGTATTGAAAATATGTATTATCATTTCTAAGAACCTTTCAAAAATTATATATGTTAAAAAGCTTTTTTTCTATTAAAATATTAAATATTGTAGACTCATTAAATATTGTAGGTAGACTATTAAATATTGTAGACTCATAGCTATTTTATTTTATTACAAAAAAATTGTAAAAATAATTTTTTATGACACACTTTGTTTTTTGAAAATTTTAAACTATTATTTATTATTTGAAAGGAAAAAGAAAAAATTAGATATCATAAAAAACCAAAAATATACTATATCCTGAAGAAGTTAACCGAAGGTTAACGAAATATTGAAAATAATAAACTCAAAATATAAACTGACCGAAAGCCCAAGAAAATAGTTAAATTTAAAACATAAAAAAAGGTCGAAAAATTAGATAAAAATATTTGTTTTTTCAAATTCCTTTTGAATGGCTCTTTATGCAAATATAATAAGGCTAATATATAATTATTGAAATAATACCTTTTGTTTCATACATTCCCGCCTTCGTTTGCTTCTTTGTTAAACCAACAAAATTTTTATTACATTCCGTTAATATCATGGCCCCAAAACAGCAATAAAACATTAAATGATCCAAAACATTTACATGTCTCACTCTCTCTTTATGTCTGCCTGTCTACTTGGTAGAGCCATTACCAGAGTGAATTTGTGTCAGTACACGTATAAAAATTTGCACCTGCCTGGCGCTTATTTGCTCTTTATGGCCAGATTGTTATAACAGTTTTTAAAACGCCAATCAACTATGGACACATTAATGTAAAAAAGGAAAGCACTTAAATGCAATGCTAAAGATACATACGTATGTAGTATATATTTAACATATTGCAGGTACCTAAATGTATGAGGTATTAAAAAGGAATTATTGACTGACTCGAGAAGGTATCGAAGCTGAAATAAAATTATAAAACCAACAAGAACATACGCCCACTATGTATGCATGTTGCCTTCTTTAGGAAAGGGATAGTAAAAGAAGAACAGCGAATCTACTTTGGAATTCAAAACAAAAGGAAATACTTTTGCAAATTTCTAAAGCCGAGTACACACTGTGGCATTTTGTTACAAATATAGCAAAAATAACAGTGGGAACTAGTGGCAACGTTTGTCATTTCCGATCTTTTTCGTTGTGTGGCATTACGAAACAAACTGTTTACGTATCTGGTGTAAACAGCTGTGAGAATAAGTTGGCTGCATTGCAAACACAAAAAGAAATTGTCAGCGTGTTGTCATTTTTACATTGAGAAAATACCGAAAATAAAAAAAATTTAAAAGTATGGAAAGCGAAAAAGAAAATGGAAAAGCATAGGAGAGTGTGAAAGAAATTCAAGCGTCCTGGACGCATGACACGACGACACAGCTAATTCAGCTGGTGGGCGGGTTCGTGAGGCCGTACACCCAGAGAAAAAATGACACCATACGTGCTCAAACTGACCACATTCGGTGTCAAAAGTGTATCAACAACGTTTGTGGTCAAGTTGTACACGCCGTTGTCAATTTGACAACGAAATATTGACAACAAAATCGTTGTCAAATCGAGCACAAATGTGGTCAAATTGACACCGAATTGTAGTCGAATTGACACCATATCATTGCTGAAATGACACCGTGGCGTTGTCAAGATGACACCATACCGTTGTCAATGTGACACCATGCCGTTTTCAATTTGACACCGTTCGTTATCTATTTGGAAATAAATTTCCGTTCCTTTCTAGAAACTAAAATCCATTGTTTCTTTTTAACCCCCGACTAAATAAAAGGGTGTTATAAGTTTGTAGTGTGTGTCTGTGCATCTGTGTGTCTGTCCGTGTCCACGTACAGGCCAAACGGCTGGACCGATTTTCATTTAGTTTTTTCTGTTTGAAAGACGACTTGATCGAGAGGGTTCTTAGCTATGTTTGAAGTAAATCGGGCTAGGCGTTTAAGGCCGTGATACACTGTCATACAAAGTAGTGCGATCTACGAAAAAGTACATCGCTGGTATGATGGAGTTTATGAAAATTTTAGAAAGACAATAACAATTCATCACACCAGGGTTGTATATTTTCGTAGATCGCACGACTTTGTATGATAGTGTATCATGGCCTTTAGAAGATATAACATCTTATCTGAAAAAAGTCGGGGGGTTTTTAAAATTTTTAATTTTTGTTATTCTTAAAAATAAGCTTTAAATATATTTTAGAAATTTTTGTAGAGAAAATTATTTAAAACTTGTTTTATTAAATAATTTAAATTTAATTATATACAGACATACAACACTGTATGTATGATTGAAGTTATTAAATATTACCTTCATTTCATATTCAATATTCAAATATTGTTTATGTCATCTCTGTGTTTTGTTTCCAGTTTTCTATTTTCATCATAATATTCCAGCGCCAACTTCCCTTTTCATGTTTCGCTCAACAATGTTTTCAAGTCCTACATTTACTTAAAATGCAACTATGATTACAAGGCTTTTTATAAATAGTTATTTTTACTTTTGAAAGAGTTCCGCCAGTTTTGGAGCAGTTTGACCCTGGAGTGGTGGCAGCCGTTTCATTACGTTTCCACTATTTCCCCACTTCGGATGGCACTGACACTGTTTAATCATCAATTCCGTGCTATGAATATAGTCATGTTGTTGTAATACTGTATTTATAAAAATTATAACATTATAATACCTCAGTTTTCTTCCAGGCAAAGAGATTTCTCTGAATTCCACATGTAGCCCTAATGGTGGGACTGCTTCCTTCAAATCTTCTTTTTTTAAATATGGCATGCTTAAACATTAAAACTTTGAATATATAATTATTTTTGCAAATAAAAGTTTTGATTTACTTACCTTTTAAATATTCAAGAACGGATTCCATATTAATGTTTTTTAAGGATTCCTCAAGTTTATTATCATCCCCCGTGTCTTCAGCATCGGTGATGGAAGTACACGTGTCACTGACCACCATGAACTCACCATTAACTTCTAAAAGCTCCAGCAAATTATTTTCTTGCATATTACTAATTTTTTCACTAGTTTTCGAAAACACGCTTCCTTTCACCTTCGGCAACAAACAAATAATAAGAAAAACATAGTCGACAACAAACGGGTAAGAATTGACAACAAAGCGTTGTCAATTTGTACACATTCGCTTACAAACTGACACCCGCGTTGTCACAACCTAAAATTTTACAACAATGTGTTGTCAATTTGAACACGATCGGTAACTAGTTTAAAACGTGCGTTGTCAAATAGCAATATTTTACAACACATTGTTGTCAATTTGTACACGTTCGTTAACGAATTGACAACCAGTGTGGTTAAAAAAAATCTACAACGTAGGGTGCCAAATTGACCACGAACGTTGTTGGTTTTGCAACGTCTTTTTTCCCTCAGTGTATGGAAACATACATATGTATGTATGTTTGTATATCTAGCATGTATAAGGATAGAAATGCAAAAAAATGGCAGAAATTTCAGTGGAGTTAGGTCTTCATGCACAAGAAATTTTAAACCAACTGGCATCCTGCTTCCGTAAACTGGACTGCAGAGTACAATAGAGTCCTTTGGTGGCACGCATATTAAGGTCTGGTCTTTTCCACCACTTTCTTCGCCGTTTTTTACATATTCTTAATTTCTTTGTCTTATTATTGATAAACATACGGTGGCACTAGCCAATTGAATAATTTTGCGATTACCCATTTGTATAAATATTAATTAACAAACATTACGAAAATCAAAGTCTCCCAATGATAAATCAAACGACATTAAATGTAATTATGTCAGAATTAGTTCTTGATATAGACAACGATACCGTATTGCCATTATTTAGGGATGGGATGTGTCATCGAAAAATTTGATGGGAACGGCACTGCACACATATGAAAATGACACCACAAAATGACAACATTTGAAATGCCCAATGTACACTCGGCATAAGTTTATAAAATTTAAATTCGAATTGCAGACTAGACCACAAGCTGATTAAGTAGAAAGTAATTAAACTTAAGTCGTCTTGCAACACTGTTATTATGCCGCATCATTTTAGCGCCTCTGGTGTACAGTGGTGTGATATAATAAAAAAAATGGTAAAAGTAAACAACTTTTGAACTAGTCAACCGATTTCAATGAAACCAACTCTTTTGAAAGAAGAAGTGTTAAGCTTTTGAGGTAGTATATCTGAAACCATCCAGTCGAAATTCTTTCGGACCTTATAACTTTTGTAAATATCGTCCTACCTTAATAATTTTTTTTAGCTGGACCATCAACTTTACGAAACAAAAATAAAACACCATTGTATCTCTTGCAGTTTTCAAGTTATTTAACTTGGAAAAAAAATTCTAGTTTTCGACCATGACTTTTTTTTAATTGTTAGTATTTACATAACGTCTATAGTACTTAGCAAAAATCTTTTGGTGTTGTTGTATGTTCACATAAAAATCTTTTTGATATCTCAAAAATTGTAGCAAAGAATAATTTTGCAATTTTGGATTTTCGAAAAATATGAGAAAATTTTCATTTATTTTGTGAAAAAAGTATTCTGAATTTTTTTGTAACATTTAAAAAAAATTAAGTATTTGATAAAAACTTTGTTTCTAAGAGAAAAGGTATTAATGTAGACAGTGAAATAAATTTTAGATTTTATTGCTGATGCACCCTACATCCAGCATTGATTGATTACATTGTGCTCGAATTCGAAACTGTTTTTGTAACAGGCCGGGGAACCAGTGGGTAAACCTAATTAGAGTACGCTCAATCCAATGGTGCTAACCATTTTTTTTTTTTAGGTTAGCTCTTGTTTAAAAAATAATTAAGATTGAAAACTTGGCTAAAAGCACATAAAAATCACAATTTTTCTTAGTTTTCTACCATTTATTAACCTTTATTTCGATATACACATATCGCCTGAAAAGACATGTATTGATGAACTTACGTCCTGAGAAAAGTTTTTGGAAAAAAAATGAAAATTTTTTAAAATTTTTGGGGCAATTTTTAAATTTTGTTTGCAATTTTTTTTTTCAAAAATATCTTTATGTTCTTTTAATTGATATAAAAATGAATGAATAGCAGAAAACTGGGAAAAATTGTGATTGTTATGTGCTTTCAACCAAGATTTCAATCTTAATTATATTTTAAACAAGAGCTAACCTAAAAAATGGTTAGCACCAATGGATTCAGCGTACTCGAATTAGGTTTACCCACCAGGTCCCCCGCTTGTTACGTTTTTGAACTAGCACAATGTTATTAGGATTTTTTTTTTTGTTTTGCAAAAACAGATACTGATATAGAGATAGAAATAAAGATATATAGATAGATGTAGAGATAAAGTGGTAGAAAGAGAGATATAGATATACATATAAACATACATATCGTTACCTTAATACAAAAAAGCCGTAACTCATTATTTTTTTGAAATCGAGTTTTTGTATATTTCGACAGACGTACATCGAAAATTTCATTTAAAATAACAAAAATTAAAAATTTTAAAAACTACCGACTTTTTTCAGAAAAGATATTATATCTTCTAAACGGCTGGACCGATTTTTTTCAAACATAGCTAAGAACCCTCGATCAAGTCATCTTTCAAACAGAAAAAACTACTTGAAAATCAGTCCAGCCGTTTGGCCTGTACGTGGCCACAGACAGACACACAGATACACAGACACACACTACAAACTTATAACACCCCTTTTTTTAGTCGGGGGTTAAAAATAATGATTTAAGGCCTTTCTATATTACGTAACGAAATATAAAAAGATAGAGAGAAATGAAAGGAAGAAATGAGTTAATCAGACTAGTTCTCCGTCTTTAGCAAAGTAATTTAGTAATTTCCCTTATTCCAAAATTGGGGCTTCTCTACTCCAGCTCGAAATTAATTTTGTGCTATTGATAGTGTATTTCTGACTAGCACTCAGTTATTTTCGACAGCGGCTAGAAAGGCTCTAAGTGGCCCCAAGTTTTTTGTAGTATATTGAAGTGGCGTCGATGTTCACAAGTGGAATAAGTGTTAATATTTTTACGAAATACTCGTATTCCGAATTATGAAACAATTCAAGTTATTTTCACTGTAAGACTTATTCGGGTGTTTTCCCCGAGCCTTAAAACATTCTAATATAAGACACAGATTACTTTTTTTTTGGCAACAGAAGGGAATCACAATGGATCCAATTGGGTCTCCGAGCGAAGGTACGGTATAGTACCACCCTTCCTAAGCTAACCTTACATTGTAATATACTTTCTGTGACTCTTAATTTAATCACTTTGATTTTAAAATTTTTTTTTTAACATAATAGGCCATTTAATAATTTTTACCCATCAAAAAATAATCACATATGAAAATTTTTCAAAACGAACATTTTTCATATTTTTTGTTCAGAAACAGACGTATTTTGCTGCTACAAACTACGAAAATGAAAATTGCACTTGTATCAGACTTCAAACCAGAAAAACACTAATTCCTGTTTTTGGGCAGGTCATCAACTTTCAATTTCATATGAGCAAATAAGGAATAATCAATGCTGTAGAATTAGAGATCAAACATGATGTTAGATTGAGTTAAAGACTTTTGAACGACTCTCAAATCAAGTTGGTATATAATTAATTATGCAAACGTGTGAATCTCTTTTTTATAATGTTATTCATAAGTACCGGAAGAATAGTCCGAGGATCTTACAATGCCACACAGGAAAATTTTATATGCCAACATTACAATTTGTATACAATCGTGCTCGGTGTTATCTTTGATAAGTTCCTGTATGCTTACATGTCTGTACATATGTACATACGAACATACTCTGAATGGCAACAAGGAGCGCATAAAACCCCCACGGCTAAGCTACTGCAATTGACATTTCAAATGTACATACACACGAACTTACGTATGAAAATAAGAATTTTTCGTGCAAATATGTCAACACTTTTTCCAAGACCGCCTTATACGAGTACCTCGAGTTTGGTGAATCCTCAGAATACTTTGCGGAACCTTTCAAATATATGTATTTAAGAAATATTTTTAGATCTTCCCATAACCATCTTAATTGGGCAGATTTTCAGATGTCTTCAACATATTATATTGGTTTTGGCCTTTTATCGCACTGCCTCCAGTTTTTCCATATGCCTTTTCAAATATTATGGATTGAATCGCATTGGCAGTGGAGATTTTCTCATTTTAAATCATTTTGGGAACGAATTTCGAATTATGTAATTTGTCGCAGCAAAATACGTCCGTTTCTAGTTAAAAAATATGAAAAATGTTCATTGTAAATTTTTTTCCATATGTGATTAATTTCTGACAGGAAAATTTTTTAACTTGGCCTGTTATGTTTTGAAAAATAAAAAAAATATACAATCAAAGTACTTATAGGGATAAAGCATGATACAATATTATTGTATCGTGGAATAAAGTATTTCTAATTTCTTATTTTTATTTAAAAAAAAAAGTTTGTTGTTGGTTAAAGAATTTCGTTGCAACTTCTTTTTAAATAACTAATCATTAGATGTATTTAAGTCTAGAACTTATGGTCTCCAAGCTGAGATCCTACTATCGGTGCGATGTATAGATTTTCGTCGGCGATATGCAATAAAGTCATAAGTAAAAACTTATTTCTAATAGGCCAAAACGGTCTTATTTGTCAAAGCCATTGTGGTTTGTTACATAAACTTGTAATTTGTAGAATATGGAAATAATACTGCAGTATTAAGGATCAAACATGATTTTAGATTGCATTGAAGACATCTGAGTAACTCTCAGATCGAGTTGGTATATAATTTGTTTGCAAGTTATCGAAAAAGTTTTTGATAAGTACCAAATTATTCCCCAAAAAGTAGTGGTTGGCGTATTTCGACTTCAAATAAGACGTTTTTGGAATATATTAGAGAACGCCGTAACACGTGTTATTTATTGTAGGACCAAAATATCATGGGATAAAGTATTTCTAATTTGTTATTTTTATTTAAGAAGTAACAAAATGACTAAAAAGTTTGTTTGTTGTTGGTTAGGCATATCTAGGTGAATTTCATTGCAGCTTTTTCCTTGAAAATAATTAAATATTTTGTGTCTTTAAGTTCAGAGCTTACGGTTTCCAAGCTGAGAACAATGTAAGATTTTCGTGGGCTCGCTGAAATAAAGTCATAAAAGCTCAGCTAAATTTGCCTTATTTCTAAACTAATGGAAATATAAGGACATAATTGCACCACACTTAAAAAAAATTTTTCATTCAGCTGTTTACACATCTCCCCTGTGATCGGACTCTCATTGCGTTTTTTACAAGTATTTTCTTGAAAAAATTCACTTTTTTTTAAGAAATTTTTTCCAAAAAAAAACCTGTTTCAAAGTACTTTTTGAAAAAGTTGCAGGTAAAAACCACATTTTCACATATATGTATTTTTTGAAAAAACATGCTTTTCTAAAAAAATCACATACTCAACAGCCTTCTTTCTTAGGACTAATAATTGACTTCTCAATTATATGTCATTTATGTTAAAGTGGTCGTATTAAAAATAATTTCCTTTAATTTTCATAAACATATAACATATACAATACATAGTTTCATATCATCGATGATTTAAAAATCTTGTTTTATTTTAGATTCTCTTTAAAAGTTGCTTCCAAAAACATTTTTCATTCATACGATGATTTTTTCCGTTTCTAGTTTTTATTTTTTTTTTCCAAAAATTATGTCAGTGTTACCAGCAGATTTTTAAAAAATCCGTTTTTTCCTTTCCCTACATGTTAAAAAATTTACCCCATATGAAAATCTACAAATATTAGTAATTTAATTTAAAGAAAGATAAATTAAAAATATTTAAGGCCTTAATGACCAAACAGAATTGCGGCATAAACACATGTTCCATACAAATTGACACAAAAAAGTAGCGCCAGAAGCAGTCGAGATAGAATCTATTTTATTTTGACAGCGCTTTTTCTTATCCTTTCACATATAAATAAATATTCTCTCAGCAATGCTACCAAAGACAGGCACTGTGACACCAAAATAATAATTAGATAATAAGATAATTAGATAAAAGTCTATGTAATTTCGAGCAAAACAAATTTTGAAACGGTTTATGAGCAAAAATATATTTTTAATATAGTTATTTTTACATATATGCACACAAAATGCAATATGAGAATAAAAAATACCTAAATTTTGTCCAAAATAAAATATTTTTCCGATATTCCCTATACTCATATATTAGTGACAAAAAAATATCTACAGGTACCACTGTTTTGTATTAAATAAATTCAGTAAAGTGCGACTTTGACTCGCGCACGAAGGGTACCGTACGAACACTAGATATGTAATTTAATACAAACTTCATCCTATATAATATATAGTTTTGGCATTTTTTTTTTCGTTTTTGGGGTCTTTGCGGTTTTTTGTTTTGGCGTTTTTTGCGTTTTTTCGGTTTTAACGATTTTTTTAAGTTTTGGCTATTTTTTTAGTTTTGACACTTTATTTTCTCGTTTTGGCAACTTTTTTCGGTTTTTGGCGTTTCTTCATTTTGGCGATTTTTTTTATTTTTGGCGATTTTTTTCATTTTTGCGATTTTTTTTTATAAATTTTTTTGTAGTTTTGGCGACATTTTCGCATTTTGGCGAT
The DNA here is from genome assembly GCA_949987645.1 of Tachina grossa. Classification (NCBI taxonomy): domain Eukaryota; kingdom Metazoa; phylum Arthropoda; class Insecta; order Diptera; family Tachinidae; genus Tachina; species Tachina grossa. The sequence continues at coordinate 153,714,688 of OX465276.1, forward strand.
TTTTTCGATTTTTGGCGTTTTTTTCATTTTGGCGATTTTTTCGAATTTGGCGATTTAATTTAGTGTTAGAATTTTTTTTAATTTAGCGATTTTTTTCGTTTTGGCGATTTTTTTTATTTTTAGCGATTTTTTTTTTGGCGATTTTATAATTTTCGGTTTTTTTAGTTTTACCGTTTTTGAAAATTTCAAGTGTTTGCCTCTTACGGTTTACAAGATATAGCAAATTGTCAAAATTGCATTAACTGATGGACCACCCTTTAATTTAATTTTTTTAAATTTTAGTGGTAATTGTTGTAGTCTGTATAAAAATACACTAATTTTACAAAATTCAAGTTTCAATATACATATGTTCACACAATTGTATGTATATTACATGGGATTTTAATATTTTTCGTTGCTCGTTTTGGAACACCCTTTAATTTTTAATTCTCATGTATTTGTTGTTGTAGCGGCCAATGTTCTACAAACTCTGTCCAAATTTCAGGTCCGTAGCTCTCACGGTTCCTGAGAAAATACCGTGTGACAGACAGACGGACAGTGTAGCGAAAACAATAGGGTTCCTTTTCACCTTTGGTGTACGGAACCCTAAAAAAGCTGTTGTCACATTGAATGAAAAAATAAAATAAAGCAACATAAAAAAAATTAAAATATGTGTAAAGAAAATTTGAAAAAAAACTCGTAGAACGGAAAATGTGATTGCTTTTCTATACAGTTCGCCTACAAACTCCAAAAATCATGTTTCAAAAAATCATTGAAAAATCAACGTGTGAATTAGGCCTTAACCTAACTTTCTTATTTAAATTAAACATCTGTTTTCTTTTAGAACTGTCGACATTTCACAGTGCTACCACACTTTTTATAGTACTGAAAAAATGAAACTGCAATTAAATGCAACTTAAAATTAAGTGGCTATTAGCTAAATGACACTTACTCGTAATTGAGAAGTCGATTATTGGGCCTTAAAAGTTAACCCTTAAATTTATGGAAACTAGTATCTGGGTTAAAAAAAAACTAAATTACGTGACAACTAGTTCGTAAATGCAAACTTTCAGAAAATGCTTCACAAATAGTATATAAACTGTGGCATACATGGTAGTGATATCGAGCCTTAACCGCCAAACTAGCTTAACTTAGCATTTACACATGTAAGTGCAAGTTCGAAAAACTCAATACACTCACACTTTTTTACTAATACAATCACATTTTTTGTACTTACTGCTCAGCTTAAAGGGCTATTAGACGGGCATACTTGTCTGCAGACATGTACGATGGCATACTTTGGGTTTTGCTATTACACTGTCGAACGCTGACGGCAAACTTCAGTACACAGAAATTTTTGAAGCAAAAACATGTGAATGAAGCGGAAACAATTTTTCTTTTAATATATTATATCCATTATTTTTTAAATTTTTTGTTGTGGTACAGATCTTAATTTTTATTTATCACAATTTTGGCAAGCTTTTATATTCCTCAATGAACTCTTCCCAGAAAATAACATTAGCAAAAGACACAAATTTCCGATACCCACTCAGCAGCGTCAACAAGCGAACTGAATTTTTATATGAAAGTATGACGGACACGCTATTAGACAAGTATGTTGGTATGCGACAGACATCAGAAAATCAAAAATTTTTGAAAACCAACATACATGTCTAACGTACTCGACAAACATGCTATTAGACAGTGAGATTTGGTATGCCATCGTACATGTCTGCAGACAAGTATGCCTGTCTAATAGCCCTTTTACAACTGAATTTCCTGGTAAGTAATTTCTGTAAGTAAAATGACAAATAGACTTGGGTCGAACTCGTTCACTAGTTCATTTTTGCCACAAACCACTGATCAAACCCATTTAAATTACATGGGTTTGATCATTGGTTTGTGGCAAAAATGAACTAGTGAACGAGTTCGACCCAAGTCTAGACAAATGATACCGAGAATGAGTTTTGTATAAATTTATTAGTAGTTCGTATAATAAAAGTAGTACTTATTGCAGATTTCCTACGTATTAAAAAAAATAATATATAAAAAAACATAACTATACATAAGGCATCTTACTCATATTTTTATATATGAATTTAATGCATATTGGAAAAAAAATTTTTGAAAAAAATATACTTTTCAGTAATTTTATGATATCGGGAATACGGCAATACTGGGTTTATATATTTATAAAATAAACATATTTTTCCATTAAAAAGCAAATGTCTTTTCATAAGACGTGTACGCTTCGAGAATGTTTTTAAATTGAACTTACAACTGACTGTGTAAACTCTCAAGTAACTTGCAAGACTTTCGGTTATTTCTTCGAAATTTTCGTTGACAATAGGTATACACTACTTGCAAGCAATTACTTACATTTGCAAATGCAAGGTAAGCTAAATAATTTTCGAATTTAATTTTTTACCAAAATCAATGATTTGTGTTCGTAAATAATGGATTAAAAAAACGAGGTACAAAAAATGTGTACGTTAAGCTTTTTTTTTGGAAGTTATGGCGCGATATATTAAAAACATGAGTTTAAGAAGTCTGGCTTATACAATTCTCCAGTGGGGATTTCTTTTTAAAATGCATGTTCTCTTTTTATTTGTTCATTCTTTTAAATACATGTTGCATTACTTCTATTATGATTGGATTATATTCATTACCAACAGCTTGTGTAACGAGTTTATTAACAAAGAAAAAAATTTTTTTTCATATAATTTGAATTGAAATTTATAGTAATATGATTGTCAATCATTAACAATCAGATGAAGTATCCTACAACAAATATTTTTTATTGATGCAAATAATTTGTGAGAAATGATGTATCATGTGTGGTATAATTTTAGCTTAACGAAAGTGGAATTTTTTAAATTTAGTTTCTTATAATACAGGGCAATGAATTTTTAAAATTGTTTTCAAGCTGCATATAGTTTTAAAAAGGATAATTGAACGAAAGTAAGAACACATGAAAAAATATTTGTTTTCGCGTCCTTCGACGCAAAAAATCTCGAAAAATGCTTGATAGTAAAGAAAGGAAAAAATAAATATTGGCGATAGAATTTGTTTGCACTTCTCCATAACTAAAGAACCAATGAATTTGTTAAACCAACTAGTACGAGATAGTGTCCTGCACAAGACATCTTATAAGAACTTTCAAGACATGAGGGATTTTTCAAATGCTTTACTACAGCGAAATCTTATAAAACAAACGTTAACAACACTGTTTGCAAGAAATTTGTTTGTGTATTGTAGGTATACCTGCAGTCAGACTGGGGCCAAGTGTCTCTATGTCAATACTAAAATTCTAGTAGTAGTTACATTGTCTACAATTTCTCTTCTATTCGTTAGTATAAAAGAAATAGAGAAAACAGATGTGGTGTATTTCTGGTGGATTTTGCAACAACTTGTCAATATACATAAATTTGTATGTACGTGAGGTATAGAAATGTACCAGTAAATGTCTGGTTGGTAAATCTCCATGTTCCCATAAGAACTATGAATTCAGTACCTAGTCAATTGTTTTAGTATTACTAGTAGATTTTCAATGACAAGCACATACTAAATGTCTATAGCATAAAGTATTGTATGGGGAATAATTGTAGAGTAGTACTGGTGACAAAGTCAAAAGCGACTCAGTACATTTTCACTATTCGCACTTTCTGCAGGGTATAAGAGTCATGCATGTATGTGTGTATGATCTTTTATTTTTCTGCGCACATGCAAAGGCACACACATGCATTAACATTAGTTTTATGTTTTAATCACATAATAGCTTACCACCCTGTCGGAGAATATGTGGTTGACTACAAAAATAGTTAACTTATAGTTAACTTTTCTTAGACTGACTAAAAGCTAGCTGCAAAGTCATCCAGAACAAACTCAAAATTAATTCTAAAGTTGGGTACGTAATCGAATTTGGTGAGAGCCAACAAATTTATTCTCAGCTACTTTAAAACTCATTTCAGTTTTATATTAACATTTTGCTGTTGTTATTTTAGATGACAGCTTAGCCGAGTGGTAGCGCGTTGAGTACACAACGTGTGATGTTACATGTTCGAGCCACAGAAAATTTTTTTTAATTTACTGACTACCAGGTGATTTAAAAAAGTCAACTTTAAGTTAGCTTAAAGTAGTGCATAGTGAGACAATTGACTACCGCCTAGGACATCGCAATGTTAAAATAGTCAGTTGATTACATTGCAAAGTAATCCAAGTGTAGTCAGTACTAGTTGCGAAATAGTTAGCTTAAAGTTAGTTTAAAGTTAACCAAATTTCCGATAGGGCATCTACATATTACACACACACTCAAACGTACAATATGAAAAATAACCAGCATACACTAATCAACAGTACTTATTTTGAGTGTTTGTTACAAACAAGCTGTCCTGGCGACCACGCTTGTTAACACTGATATACACGTACACCAATACATCCATCGTGCTTCGCTTATAGTACGACAGCATTTATTATTGGTTTAGTATGATACATGCGACGTGAATACATTTAAAAATCATGACGTATTTACATTTAAAGACCTGCGCAAAGTCTTTAGTACGAGATAAACGACAGAGTCCTCCAAATTGAACTTGTGAGTAAAAACTCATTAACAAAATTTATTGCAGCCTGTAAATTTTAACAATTTGATCTACAAGGCACACTCATACATATAAAATGGCATACAATAATCTCATAATAAACAACAGGCGTTTGATAGGAAAACGCAAGGCTTCTTTAATATGAAAAAACATATACAAAAATCCAATAAATTGAATTACTTAATAAAGCAAATATTTAACTGGTTCTATGGGGTAGACAGACAGATTCGAAACACGAAAACGTTGATTGCAATCAAATCCAGTTTATTGTTCAGGAAATGGTAAAATAAAAATATACAAAAAACTATATAAAAAATATGTATGTATATTTAAAAATTTATAACATTTTTGTTTCACATGAACAAAAAATCATGTTTGTATTAATTATAGATTAATCTCTCTCTTGCTCATCTAATGACATAAAAGAAAAACAAATTGTTGACTTGATTTTTAATTAAAAAACATTTATTTATATGATTAAAAATTATTGTTTGTAGAATTACTAGCGTGTATCAATTAACTTTGTGTTAATTAATTATTCAAATTATTTTTATTCCATTTTTATGAAAAATATACATACATACATATTTTTTCAGCTTTTAGTTGAACCGCAGTCCAATTAATGGTTTATGATTAATGAGGAGGTGTGGAAACCATATTCAATATACATACATACATCATGATAATAATATTGTAGTTTAGGTTAAAATTATTTTATGAAGTTGACCTATAAACATGTGTTTATAAATAAATTAACAATGCTTAACATAAATGTGTAAGAAACGCAAGGTGAAAAAATATGCATTTTTAATCTTGTTTTTATTAAAACCCAATTTATTATAATATTAAATGTATAATTCAGTCCTTTAAATGTACCACAGAATATTAGATGTTTCGGTAAAAAGAAAAAACTGTAAAGATAAATTTCAGAAGAAAAAAAAGAATAGAGCGAATACAAATGATCAGCCAGTTAAATGATACACATAACTCGCTAAATCAACAAATTAAATTTATCGGTAGGTTATCGGAAAATCCTGACATATATCAAAGACGAGATGGATCATGAATAGTTATAAGAAAATCATGGGAAAAATTATAAAATGTAAAGCAACAATAAAATAAACCCCTCAATAATCAATTTCAATGTATTTTTAATAAAAAAATATTTTACTTAATGAGTAAAATATTAATTTAAGATTATTAGTGCGTTTAAAAATTTTAAACTTAAATAAAGTTTTTAATTTGCTTCATGAAAAAGAGGTATATGTTAGAAATGTTATATTATAGATGTTCCAACAGATCAGAGAATGAATTTGGGAACATATACTGTTTATGTTGCGCAGACTTAAGCTTAGGTTAGACGATATGTTGAATCAGCATATTTATGCTGAAAATTTTGTTACAAGTGCCTGCATATCGTTTAAACGCATATTTTTTCAGCATACGTATGTTCAACAATATTTGCTGAGACTGTTAACAATGAAAACAAACGTATGTTGGTAATTTTAGCATATCGTGTAAACAGCATATTATTACTGCTTGATAAATTTCCGGCGTACACTGACAGATATGTTATTTGCTCAAAAGTGTATGCAAGCTTTTCAGCATATGCCAAATTAGTATAGTTAGTTTTTTTTATGTAAATACACTTTTTGTTGCATATGTACCTACAAACACACACAAACACGCAAACAAAATCAAATATACCTGAAAGTGAATCAAATAATAACTAAAAATGTAAAAACAATAAACGATTTGCATAATATGAACTCACAGCCGGATTTCAATTACCGACGCATTTTTTATCGCCGGCGGCCATCGTTAAAATTAATCGTCACAGGTCTTCGGAAGCAAACCAAACGTATAATTTATCTGGAATTTGTATTTGGCAAGTTTTGCAATATTTTATAATTTTTTAATATTGCTGTTTTTTTACAATAAAATATATCTTTACACATATGTACAGATGTGCGATAGCTTTCCGTGAGCACCTGCCATTACGGCCTTATCTCACGGGTGCCAAAGCACTGGGTGTGGGTTAGACGCCAGACCAACGCCCCCATGCACCCTATTAGAATGAACCTATGGTCCACTCCATAAGGCACATAGGTTGCAATCTTTGAATATAGTTATCCCTGTACTATATTCAATTACCTTGCTGAGGTAATTTGAGCTATCTAAAGTCTGCTGCTATGTCCGTGCCCATAGCAGCTTCTGTTGAATGGCAACAGCACCTAGAATAGTGTCTGGCTGACCGCGTCAGACCAATCACTAGCATTGATTTCACACTGGGAAGCCAAGACTATTCTCCCAGCGATTTTGGTAGTAACCACAGCAACCACGATAATTCTCCGGCTTCCACGCTAAGGTGTTGTGTATACACCCATAGCGAGGTCCCCAAGAGAATTCCTCAACCATTGCCGGCACAGCTCAACCACTCATTCGAGATGAACCCATGCCTGTGTCGCCAAATAACCAGTGCCTACTCCACACATACCAAAATCATCCCTTTAACCCCAAGGGGTAGGACGAACTCGGCATTTTAGCAAAGGAAACTGACGACCGCTACATGCACTCAAAACTTCAAAGCAGCTCGACTGTCGGGCAACCGGCACCCGTGGCACCAGAAGTAGCCTCTGGTCAGACCTCGAAGTTCCACCACAAGGGCTTCACCTCTATCGTCTTTTGAACTCAGGGGCAGTTCTAGGTAGCGCTGCACCTAACTGACATCAACAGGACCTGTCTTCCTTTTATAAATATGTGCACATCCTTTGCTCTGTTGCCAGAGATCGGGTAGTAACACATAAGTTCTATGGGTAATGTACCAAAGGTACGTCAATGGAAAAAGCCACATCACCCCAGCTGGGGCCCCGGGGTTGCCACACCCGTAGTCAAAAATAGACTCCCCTGAGGAGACACATATGTACAGATGTGCGATAGCTTTCCGTGAGCACCTGCCAATACGGCCTTATCTCACGGGTGCCAAAGCACTGGGTGTGGGTTAGACGCCAGACCAACGCCCCTATGCACCCTATTAGAATGAACCTATGGCCCACTCCATAAGGCACATAGGTTGCAATCTTTGAATATAGTTATCCCTGTACTATATTCAATTACCTTGCTGAGGTAATTTGAGCTATCTAAACTCTGCTGCTATGTCCGTGCCCATAGCAACTTCTGTTGAATGGCAACAGCACCTAGAATAGTGTCTGGCTGACCGCGTCAGACCAATCACTAGCATTGATTTCACACTGGGAAGCCAAGACTATTCTCCCAGCGATTTTGGTAGCAACCACAGCCACCACGATAATTCTCCGGCTTCCACGCTAAGGTGTTGTGTATACACCCATAGCGAGGTCCCCAAGAGAATTCCTCAACCATTGCCGGCACAGCTCAACCACTCATCCATAATGAACGCATGCCTGTGTCGCCAAATAACCAGTGCCTACTCCACACATACCAAAATCATCCCTTTAACCCCAAGGGGTAGGACGAACTCGGCATTTTAGCAAAGGAAACTGACGACCGCTACATGCACTCAAAACTTCAAAGCAGCTCGGCTGTCGGGCAACCGGCACCCGTGGCACCAAAAGTAGCCTCTGGTTAGATCTCGAAGTTCCACCACAAGGGCTTCACCTCTATCGTCTTTTGAACTCAGGGGCAGTTCTAGGTGACGCTGCACCTAACTGACATCAACAGGACCTGTCTTCCTTTTGTTATAAATATGTGCACATCCGTTACTCTGTTTATATTCAGAGATTGGGTAGTAACACATAAGTTCTATGGGTAATGTACCAAAGGTACGTCAATGGAAAAAGCCACATCACCCCAGCTGGGGCCCCGGGGTTGCCACACCCGTAGTCCATAACAGACTCCCCTGGGGGGACACATATGTAAAAATGGATTCAACAGAAGAAATTGATGCAACGGCAGAATTTTTAGACATAGAATTCGAGGAATGCGAACCATTTAAACCGCAACAGCCGGCAAAAAATATCCGGAAAACTTGCACGCAAATAAGGCCAAAAGTGGTGTGCGAGTGTTGTCACGAAGACATATTAAAATTGATCCATGGTGTTGAAGAATGCCTGATGTTTTGGAACATGAGTTCTCCCTAAAATATCGGCATGGCAGGAAATAGCGGACTTCATAGGAGAACGAACAGCGGTTGAGTGAAAAACGAACATATGTATGAATGTGACAGTTTGTATATTTGTTACTCATAGAACTGTACAAGCAATAGCCAGTGATATTTCCTCTGGCGACATTATTTATGTTTTTTATTGATTTTAATAAATTTTATTGCAAAAATTATACTTGTAAGTAAATAAGTTGAAGAATTAAAAAGTATTGTCAAACTCACTAATTTCACAAACAAATGTTTATACGACTCAGCACATACAGCACCACATAAAATTCAGCATATCGTATAGACACTAAAATCGTATGCTGAGTCATATGTTGAAATATCATTTGCTGAGATATGTTGACATAAATAAATTTGCTACTATCAACATATCGTTTAAACGTCCAACATATGAAATATGCTGCCATAGGAATTTGCTGCTAGTTTTGGTATATGGGTGACAGAATACATATTCTGATTCAACATATCGTCTAAACTAAGCTTTATAGATATTTATTGCATAAGAACAAGAACAGGGTTGAAGAAAAAAATATACTACTGCAATATATTTTGTTTATTCATGCTAACTAGATTTCTGTATAAAAAAAATTTTAAGCAAACATGGTTTGGATGATTGATTTGTGTCAAAAAGGAGCTACTGAATGAGTTCTATACAAGTCTATGAACATATAAAAAATTTCGAAGAACATTAAGCTAAGTCTAGACGATATGTTGAATCAGCACATTTATGATAAAAAAATTTGTTACCAGTGCCAACATATCGTTTAGACACTAAATTTTTTCAACATACGTATGCTTAACGACATATGAAGGGCATTTGTTAACGTTGTCAACAAACGTATTTTCAAGATTTTAGCATATCGTCTAGCCACCATATTTTTCCTTTTTAACAAATTTCCTATGTATGCTGCCAAATATGTTATTTGTTGAAAAGCCTATGTAAGCTTTTCAGCATACGTCAAATTTTATAGCATATAGAATTGATATTTTAACTCTGCTCAGGTATGAACAGTGTTTCCTAATTTGCCATTTTTAAAATAAAAATAACGTAAATATTAAAATAACAAAAATAGTAGAATAAAAACAAAAAAAAACACAAAAAATTCTACATTACGCGAAAAATATACTGCAGAAATGTTCATGGTAAATTCGAGTGAATAAAAATTAAGGGAAATTAAAATTTCATAAAAAAAAATGTCAGTCCATTCTGAAGAAGACAATCAATCTTATTCCAGCAAACTTCGCAATAAAATCGACTTTTTGCATGCTTTCAGCCTCCTAAAAGTATTGCCGATTTTTAAAAAATATTGGAATGCGTCAACATCCCGCTGTTAGTAACTTTTTGCGAATTTTCGCCATTTTTGCGACTTTTATTGAATTTTTTGTATTCCTTACAGTTTTGGCGATTTTTAATCAACATTATGGTATGTTTAAAATTTTGCAACTTCTCGCGACTTTTTGTAGTTCGAGATAAAAGCGAATTTTTGGATGCTTTCAGCCTCTTAAAAATGTTGCCGATTTTTAAGAAATATTGGGATTTGTCATCATCCCGCTGTTAGTAACTTTTTGCGAATTTATGTAATTTTCGCGATTTTAGCCGAATTTTACAGTTTTAGCGGTTTTTCATCCATATTATGACTTGCTTAAAATTTCGCCAATTTTTTGCGATTTTTGCAAAGTTTGCAATAAAGGCGACCTTTCGCGTGGTTTTTTTTTTAGAAGTTTTAACAATTTTGAAGAGTTTAAAACATTATTAGACTTTGTCATCTTGCTGTTGTAGCTTTTTGCCAATTTCCGTCATTTCGCGAATTTCTTTTTATTTATATACATGTATAATTGCACTAATTTTTATTAACCAAAAATATAATTTTTTACACTGAAAGCGATAATTGATATAATTGTGTATACATAAATTTATAATAAAGAAAAAGAATTGTCAAAATTTATTTTATATCTAAGCAAATGCTCACATGACTCAACATATATATTAGAATACGAAATTCAAAATATCATGTAGACACAAAAATTTTATGCTAACTCATATGTTGTATTATCATTTGCTGACATATGTTGACTTTAAAAAATGTGGTACTTTCAGCATACTGTGTAGACGGCTAAAATATATATATGCTGACAGCAGGATTTGTTGTTATTTTAAAGCATATGAACATAAGCATACATTTTCTGATTCAACATATCGTCTAGACTTAGCTTTAGATAAACAATTTACGTTATATTACAAAAGGAAAACAAAAACGAAAAAGTCGTAATATTGTGTAGGATAGTGAATCCTAGCCCTAATAAGCCATAATTTCGTTCGTTTGCTTTACAGATTATGTAATTAAAAAAAAAGTAAAGGAATTTTCCTTAGGAATTAAAAGCGGATTACTACTTTATGAATTAAAGGGGGATTTATGAATTAAAAGGGGATTGTGTAGTGTGCGATTAATAAACTAAAATTTCATGTACTAAATAATTAACCCGTTTGTCATGGAATTTCTGACGAAAAACACAAAGTGCCCTGTGTCCCTTCGCAGGGACTCTCCTTGACTCTCCTTCCTCAATTCCATCCAAGTTAATCGCACAACCATAAGAAATAAATTATCAAACAACCAGTTTAGTATCTTCGGTTGCTGAGCCCAGTTCCTTTCTATGGAGTTCCTGCACGCGCAGTAGACATAGATCCCTTTAAACCATTTATAGTTTAAACAGAGTGGAACTATTAACTAAGCAATATCGAAAAGAAAAGCAATAATTCCGAAAAATAGATATATTTTATTTTTTGCCAGTTTTTCTATTTTCCTCCAATTTTTCGTGCCAATTATTATACTTTTTCATGGAATTTTTCTAGCCATTTCGAACCAGGTTAGGTTAGGTTAGCAGGATGCTGGTAAGGAAAAGTAGAAAGATAGAATCCAGCTGAATTGGGTCCAATATAATGTTCCCTTTGTGCTCCCTATAAGTTGAAAGAAGAGTGAGAGAGAACAAGAGGAGGGTGAGAAGGGTAGAGGTAGAAGAGAGCTAGAAGATTGTTCCGGAGGGGTGAGGTGAGAGTGGTCAAGAAATTTGGCTAGGGGGGGGTCAGCGATTATACCAACCACTATTCCTAATTGAGCCCGATTTCCGATAACTCGGTTAAGCTTCCGAAGGATATTCTGCCAAGGAAGTGCAAACGTAGATCTTCTAGAGCGGGACAAAGACACAGGAGATGCAGGATACTTTCTTCCTTCTCCTCGTCATTGCAACTGTAGCAGTAGTCATTATACGGGAGAACCATAAGTTTAGCATGGGTTCCGGAGGTACAGTGACCGATCAATGTGACCACGATGTTCCTCAAGTGTTTCCTATTGAAGTTCATGAGATTTTCTATTCTACGGGAGTCCAGGCGAGGCCAGAGGGTTCTCGCTATTACACAGGTGGACTCATTTTGCCATCTGTTTTGAGCTAATAGAAGAAAGGTAACATCGAAACGTCTCCAGCAGGATGAGAGTGGGAGTCCACAAAAGATTGTCGATATCGACCTCTCTAAGTAGGGTTCCCCTCTTTGCCAGTACATCCGCAACAATGTTTCCTGAAATATTCCCATGTCCATGCATCCAGTTTAACGAGATATTTGAGTGCTGCGCAAGTCCATTCAGGTTCTTACGACATTCTTGGACAAGAAAGGATGTTGTATACATCCTTGTGAGGGACTTAATAGCAGATTTGCTGTCAGTTATAATATGAATAATATGGATATCTCATATCCATTTCGAACTATTCTTCGTGTGATTTTAAACTTGCCCTGGTCATAAAATTTTAAAATCACACTATCGCACTCACAAGTATTATTTAAATTTTTAACAGCGCTTAAGGCTGGTACTCACTATCCTATTTAGTCAAATGACCTTTGCGAAAATGGAACTCTGATCTAATGGAGTTTATGAAAATTTCTAAAATAAAATAAAACCTCATTTTCTCAAAAGTCGAACAATTATGTAGGAGTGCCAGCCTTTAAGCAAAACCATGTCTATAATTATAAAAATAATCCTTGTCAATATTTTTCTTACTATACTTTTAATCACTTACCTAATAATATGATACCAGTTTGAGTTTAAAAAGCCTGCAAAAAGAAATAGAGATTTTTTTTGGAAAAAATTTTAGGAGATAAAATTAAATTTCACAAAGAAAATATATTTAATGCATGCAGGTGTGTCCTAAGTAGGGTGATCGATTATTCGACTTTTTCCAGAAACCGGATTTAGAATATTCGAATATTTGAAATTATGAAAAACCCGGTTTCGGTTTTTACAATTCAGGAAAAACCGCTCCACCGGGTTTTTAAGAAAGAAAATTATTATACAAAAGTTTTGATTTTAAATTGCTTTATTAAACAAAAAGAGTTAAAAGTTTAGGTAAATACTATACAACCATATAAACATTAACCCCCATATTCATGAAAAAATAAAATGAATTTAAAATCCATTTTAGGAAAATTTTGTACGAAAAATTTTAAATAAAATGCATTTCAAATGTATGTCAAAATTTGTGAATATGGTGGTAAAAGTAAAACCCAAAATTAGTTTCATATACTTATGTATAATGAATGTATGAATATATAGACAAGGTGGATATCTACCTCTATATAAAATATGAAGCAATATGTCAACAAAACTAAAAAAACACTTCTTGCAAATGGATTTTGACATCCAATGCGGCCAATTTAATTCGCCTCTGCTGCCACTTCATAAAATAATTTCGGTTAAATTTCACGTTTCAGTGAATATTGCCATGCTTCAAAAACGCTTAGATCTTTTACACAACAGAACACTTTGGTCTAAGTTTTAACATAGTAAAAACTAATTTTATTCGAAATGTACAAATCGGAAAGTATTGGACTCAGCCGGTTTTTAAATTGTAAAAACCCGGACTGTTCGACATTCGAAAAAATAAAATTTTGAAAAAAAGACAGCCGGATTTGTCAAAAAAACAGGGTTTAAAGCCCCGTTGAAAAACCGAGTCGATCACCCTAGCCTTAAGGCAATTTATTATTTATTTAAAATTTATTGTGTATCAACAATCTGGAAATCAAAATCATACGGCCGAAAATCGTTAGGAATTGGCTTTCAAAGCAAAAATTTAACACAATGCAATAGCCAGCATAAGGCCCATAACTCAAATCCATTGAAAATGTACGGGATTTATTAAAAAAAAAAATTCTTGGGCAGTATGTCAGTGCGAAAACACATTTAATGAATTTTGGTTCCGAGTCCCAACGGAATGTGCAAATATTCCAAATCCTACCACTGGAGTTTGGCTTAAAATACCCCTAGGTGCATTAAAAGCTTAATTAAATTCAATAACTGGTCGATAAAGTACTAAATAATATGAATTAAATACAAAAAATTTAAACGTGCAGAAGTGGATACATAAACTTTTTTCCCAAAATTGACTCAATCTTAACATTAACTTTTGATATTCATAAATTTCGTTTTGTTTTCTTTAATTATTCTTTTATTGTATCATTTAAATAAAAAACCTGGATGTTTTCTTCTATTTTACGGATTTTACATCGATTTTATGTCGTATTTAGTAAGTATGTATCCACCAGTGCTCGCCACTGTACATCTATTTGCACTAGTTTTGCCTGTTTTTTGGTTCTGGTATGAACAAATATGTTATTTATCGTTTTCTGTTACTAGTTGTAAATGTTGATTTTTTAAGCAATTATTGTATGGTTGGGCAATGAGCAAATGAAAACAACACATTTATTTTTTTTTGTTTTTGTTTTTCTAAGGCAAATAAGATACATAAAACTGCTTTTACCATAAGTGCCTTATGATGTGTTGAGAAAAAATGTAATTGGCTGATGAATGCATGAATGAAAGCAAAATTGCACATACATATGTAAGTAAATGATACATGTACATGAAACACATGTATTTGTAATTACCAGGGACAGGGGTTTCATGCAAATGCATGTTTTTTCCCTTAACTCTGATAATGGCTAGAACGAAATATCTTTACGAAACAATGAATTTGCGTAAAAATGGCATCGATTTGTTAGTGCATATTTTTGCATATTTTGCTGAAAATGCATATTTTTGCATAATTTAGTCATAAATGCATATTTTTGTCTCATATATTGATATAAATGCTGATTTTGTGTCATATTTTCTCAAAAATTCAAATTTCAAAATATATTGCAAAACTGTTTTTGGCAACTGTACCCGCTTGCATTTTTGTAGAATTGTAGAACGATTGTACAAGCACACACACCTACTAAATTTCATTGAAATTGTAATTTTGATAATTTCAAAATGTCTGCTATTAAAGCCGAAAGTAGTGAAATAATTATGCTGAAACTTGATATTGTTTTTAAAAGTTATAATGGACTCAAAAACCAAATCTAATAGCTAGTATTCAATTCATTGTAATGGTTGAGTTAAATAAATATACAGCATTATATAAAAAGAATCATTTAAATTTGAGCAGATTACATCCACAGACATTACAAGGCCTTTTTCAATGCATAAAACTTTCTAAGAACAAATTCATTGGACTTAACATTCGATAATACATATGTGTGAACAATACAAAAATTTTTAATGAAAATAAATAAATAACTACACTTTTCTTTTTCTATTTACGTATCGCTCCTTTTCTGTAATATAAACATACATGTCTCGAAAATGCGAGTTTGAAGTTAATAATGCAGAAAAAAACATTATGCCATATTTAATCTTGTGTAAAGATTTAATATAAAAGGCTTGCACACGCACCTCTTGAGAAAAGAAAATATTTTTATATCTTTGTTTACTGATATGTATATTGAAAACTTTAGTTTTGAATTTTTTTTTTAAAGATATGTGCATATTTTATTGTTTTTAGTGCATATTTTGCGTTTTTGATGTCATATCTTAGTCGCCTAAAATACCTTTTTTCAATGCATGAAGTCCTTGTCCCTGGTAATTACTCTCAGAGCAAAATTGTCTCTTTCTCTCTTTATACTTTGGCTGCGCCACAAAATAACATAACATACATCAGCACATCATGTATTTGTTTCAATAGTGGTTTTTTCATATATTTGTATTACAATATGTATTTTTTGAGCAAAAACAGATCAAACAGTTGCTCAGCAGCAATACAATAAGCAATTGTTATTTGTTTTCAATTGTATTTTAATTTGGAAAAGCACACACACACAATAACTCTTATACTAGTTCTGTCGCTCACACTACAATTAAATGGTACATACCATGGTATATTTGTTTTGGCTATACAAACAAGTATACAAATGCAACCCTTTAATACATATGTATATACATATGTACATATATGCACATTTCAATTTTGTTTTAATTCGACTTAACCTGCTATCGCTCTTAAGCACAGATATAATATCAAAGATTTGGCGACAAAGTTCAATATAACACAAACTAATTGTTTATAGAAAAAAAAAACATTTCCAATTTATCAAGAACACACAACAAAATTTTTTTAATGAAACTTGTATTTGGTTTGTTAAATATCCGTTACGCAACACGAATTCCTCCTTAATGACGTGTTTTAATTTTAATTTTCTGGTGACGGTTTCGTCTTGTTTCATTGGCAAGTTCACTCGGACGCAATGCTGTGCTTCACAGTCGCCATCACAAGTGATTTTTATTAATACATCTTGGCATGAAGTGTAAGCAGCCATTTATAAATGTATGTATTTAATCAATAGCTGGAAGATGTGTCAGGCAACAGAAAAATAAAATAAAAAAAAAATAAATAATGTATCCCAAAGATTTCTTTAGCATTTTTTTTTGTCGCAGAGAACTTTTTCACCCCAGCAATTCTGACAAAATAAATACAGCCAAAAAAGTTTACAATTCAAAAGACAACAAACCATTCGAAAAAAAATTAAAGCAGATGATATCAGAGAAGAAGAAAAATAAAAACAAGGTAACAAATAACAAAGTAATCAGCAATCAAAATAAAGATTGTCTTGATTTTTTTGCAAAAAAAAAAAAAAAATTAAATAAAGTAATTTATAGTAAGCATAGAGAAGTATCTGATGCCCTACTATGGATACTTAAGCATTCAATAATGAAATTTTTTTACACAGCCAATAAAAAAAATTTGATGTTCCTGTTTATCGAGCCCATTACTAACTCTTTTCATTATTAAGCTCAATTTCAACCTAATTGACACAACTTCTCATTCTTATCTCAAGATTATTTAATTATACGTTGCTTTGCCATTTTCATAGCGTACAAAAAACACACAGAATTTTAATAAGAGGCTTGAGTATATCAACCAACATTGTGGTCTGCATAAATATTTCAAGAGCTTATTGTATGCGGTACATACGAAATTAACGTAACACAAAGGAACAAACGACAATATCATCAACTGTTTGTTATCAGCAAAAAGAAAAAAAAAGTAGAGGAGAAAATAAATGACGAAAACTACTTTTGAGCCTTTTTAATGTGAATCCATCAATCTTTGTCCGTGTTCGCTTGTCAAACACGCCGACCATCATGAACATTAAAGCAACCATAAAATGATTGCCAAAAGGTATTCTCACACATTTTCGTAAAACATTTACCCAGCAAACACAATGTTTAACTATTAGAACATGTAGCAAAAAAATATTTAGTTTTATTTTTTATCAACAACTTATAACAAAATTTTATAACAAATAATTCATATGAAGCAAATATACAAAAAAAAATTATTGGCTTTTAAAATTTCATGTGGCATAAAATAAAATATCATTTAACAAATTTCATGCTTTAACCCTTTTTCACGTCAATGGGAAATATTTTTCCCAAGATTTGAATTCGCAATTACGGCAACGAATTTCATCTAAATATTAATTTTGAGAGTTAGATTTCTTAAAACAGTGATAATTTATCATATTTTTCTATCACTGTGAGTTCTTTTTGATTTCGTTTATTTTTTTTTTTTGCGATTGAAGTTTCATTTTTTGGTTTTGTTACTAATAAATATTACGTGGTGAGTATATAAAAATAAAAATTGGATAAGTGACAAATACTGCTTGAATTTTATTTGTTTACTTCATGGGAAACAGTTTTCTCTATGGACCATAAGTGGAACCTTAGTGTTACTTTTGTATTGAAATTCAGTTCGCTGAACATATCGACAGTAAGAATTTCTAATTAGATCTATGTCTAGAAAAAGGTGCACAGAGTTCCATTTATGCGACAATGCAGATAAAAGTGATGACGAAAGTGGATTTCTGGTAGAGGAAGATCAAGTTTTTTTTTACAAAACTCAGATGTGGTTGAAACCAAAAATTCTGTTCAAGAAACTGGTAAATATATACGAGTGAATAACTATCCAGATCCTCATAAGGAACTCGAACCTGGTTTTAGATGGGAAGCTCACTTATAGGTAATATGTGTAAAACATTGCAACGAGGTGACATTAATTCCGTACATTTTCAATCATTATCGTCCGTCTATGGGATGGACGCAAAATTGGTTCATATGATAATCAATTTTATATCTCCAGCACAAACGACTTTTGTAGAGGAAATAAACGTAATTTGTTCTAAAGTTATCGTGATATATAAACTGCGCTAAAAAAGTGTATAATAGTATATCTCTGCTTCAAAAGCAAAAGGAATAGCTTTTCAGAGTACTACAATTAGTGATTTTATATTTTTTTATTTGTTTTCTTATATTAAATTTATTTTTCTTGTAAAATCACGCATAAAAGTTCAATAAATATAAATTTTTTTTTACATTAACATTCATTGGGAAAAATATTTCCCATAAAATTCCATAAAATCTACAAAAAAATTTATTATTTCATAAAAATTTTAGTTAATTTTGTATCCAAATCAACTCAAAAAACCATTGTATACCAATATATGACCGTGGTTTTCTTATGGTCGTGAAAGGGTTAAGTTGTTCAAAAAAAGAAGATACAATAAATGTAATTAAATAATTTATGGAAAGGCTTTCTAAAGAATTTCAAGCATACGAGGGCGGATCATGAGCTCAGTGTCTTTTTGAATTTCCCGCCTCTTGATTGAAATGGCAACTCAGCTCCTGTCACCATCCAACTGTCAGTTGAGTCCTGTGAACAAGCTGTGAATTTCGTGTGCTCATTAAACATTATTTTTTTTTTTTGTGAAAAGAAAAAACCATCAATCAAACCAAGGAAAATCTCGATAAAAACTATGTGGACTCTGCACCATCGATTTCAATGGTAAATAAGTGGTTTACTGACTTTCGTTGTGGTCGCACAAGTACAAATTACGCTGAACGTTCTGGACGGCCAAACGAGGTCAGTACACCCGAAAATGTTGAAAAAATCCACGATATGGTGTTGGCCGATCCATGCCATAGGCATTTCATATGGCAGTGTCGTGTCGATTTTAAATGATCAGCTGGGTTTAAGAAAGTTGTCTGCAAAATGGATGCCGCGTTTGCTGTCAATGGACCATAAACGTAAACGTGTGACAGCTTCAAAGGATTGTTTGGAGTTGTTTAACCACAATCCGAATGAGTTTTTGCGGCATTTTGTAACTGTGAATGAAACATGGATCCATTACTATACTCCGGAGACCAAGCAGCAGTCTAAACCTGCTCTGAAGAAGACCAAGGTGAGTTTGTCGGCCAATAAGATGATGATAACAGTTTTTTGGGATGCACGCGGAATAATCCTCGTCGATTACCTTCAAAAGGGAAAAACAATAAACGGCGAAATTTATGCCAACTTATTAGACCGATTTAATGAGAATTTAAAAAGAAAATGACCCCATATGGCCAAGAAAAAAGTTCTTTTTCATCAAGATAATGCACGAGTGCTCACATGTGCAGTCTCAATGGCAAAACTCTATGAATTGGGCTATGAATTGGTACCCTATCCGCCATATTCTCCGGATTTAGCCCGCAGTGACTACTTCCTATTTCGGTGCAAAAAGAGAGTTAGCTCCAACGATGAAATTATTCTGCCTTATCGTGGTTGGCGTATTTCAAATACGACTACGACTGTTTGCTAATAGATTAAGGATGACTTCAACAGTTTTTCTTTAATCTATTACCAAACAGTCGTAGTCATATTTGAAATACGCCAACCACGATGAGGCAGATTGCCTATTTTAAGGATAGATATAAGGGATACAAAAACTGAACAAACGTTGGACTAAGTGTATTGGGTTAAAAAGAGATTATGTTGAAAAATAAATTTTTGTTTTACAAAAAAAAAACTGTGTTTCATTCAAAAAGTCAAGGACCTATTGATCCGCTCTCGTATTTAAATCAATATTTTGTTTAAAATTGTCATAGATATATATTTAAGCGATTAATCAGCAAAGGTAAACGACAACTTATTAAAGATTAGTCGCATAAAACTTCTTGAATTCTTTTTGCTGAAAATATTAATCAACAAGTAAAAGGGAGCAATCAACTACTAAACGATAATTTTTTTTATTTTGTTTACTATAGGAATTCAACAGAGTTGAAAAAGTTAATATTTCTGTTAAAAGCATTTTAAAACATTTTTTAATTTGTAAAACTACTTTTGTTAAAAAATTGATCAACAAATACACTTATCCCTCGATTTACACGATACTTTTTTTTCACGATTTCACTTTTACACGATTATTTTGGTTTTCGTGTAAATTGAGAGATTTATGAAATACCTTGATTTACACGATTTTTTATTTGTTTTGAGTAAACGCTTCTGATATATTTAATTTTTTTTTTGTTTTTATGAATAGCATTTATTTTGTTTAATGAATAAAGGTTTATTTTTATGTGTTTTGAGTAAACACTTCTAATATTTAAAAAACTTAGTTGAAATACATATATCATTTCTTAATAAAATCAATTTTTTGCTCGGCTCTGCCTTTATTTGCGATTTACACGATTTTTCATACAAAAGTTTAAAATTTCGATTTACACGACTTTCTCAGGAACGCATCTATCGTGTAAATCGAGGTATAGGTGTACTCTGAGAAAAACGAAAATTAACCAATAATTATAGAAATAACTAAAAAAAAAAATATGTATCGAAGATAATCGAATTGTTGTCTAGTTTCGTGGTAGCAAATATGTCTCGGAAGTTAATCGTTATCTTCGTTGTCGAAGATAATGGATAAACTAGCAAAGATGATCAAAAAGGGTGTTTTTTTTAGAGGTATAGAACTTTGAATTGAAATAAAACACAAGAAAATCGTTTTAATGTCCATCAATTTGGCTTTATTGGAAGGATAATTTTATGCCATTAATGTTTGAATATGATTTCGGGCATGTGGCCGCCGCGGCTGGCTCGAATAAAGCCAATTCTACAGGTAACCACTTTTTCGAGCATATGGGGCCGTATGTTGGCAATAACGCCACGAATGTTGGCTTCCAAGTCCCCTAACGTTTCTGGTTTGTTGGCGTAGACGAGCGACTTCACATATCCCCAAAGAAAATAATCCAATGGTGTCAAATCACACGATCTTGGTGGCCAATTGACAGGTCCATTCCGCGAAATTATGCGCTCATCGAATGTTTCCTTCAATAAATCGATTGTGACGTGCGCTGTGTGGCATGTAGCGCCGTCTTGTTGGAACCACAACTCATCCACATTCATGCCATCCAATTCGGGAACAAAATAGTCGGTTATCATGGCTCTATACCGGTCTCCATTAACGGTAACTGACTCTCCAGCATTATTTCGGAAGAAGTATGGCCCAATGACTCCACCAGCCCATAGAGCACGCCAAACAGTCAGTTTTTGTGGATGTAATGGCGTCTCAAGGGTCTCATGTGGATTCTCTTCACTCCAAATGCGGCAATTTTGCTTGTTGACGTAGCCATTCAACCAAAAATGAGCCTCATCACTGAACAAAATTTTGCGATGAAAATCAGCATCGAGATCAATCTCATTTTCGGCCCATACACCAAAATCACGACACATTGCATGGTCTCGCGGCTTTAATTCTTGTACAAGCTGGATCTTGTAAGGTCGCAAGCCAAGATCTTTGCGCAAAATCTTCCATAAAGTTGATGGACAAAGCTCCAATTGCTGTGCACGGTGGCGAATCGATTCATTCGGGTCCTCTTCAACATTTTGCTCTACAGCGGCAATTGTTTCTTCGGTGCGCACTGTTCGACGTCTCTGCGGATGCGTATTATCACATAGAGTAAACGTAGTGCGAAAACGATCCATGGTTAACCGAATTAATTGCTCTGATGGACGATTATGTCGACCATAAAATGGACGGAGCTTGCGGTAAACTTCGCGAACTGAACCATTATTTTCGAAATAAATTTGCACGATTTGCAAGCGTTGTTCTTTTGTCAACCTGTTCATGATGAAATGGCAAACCAAACTAAATATTAATCACTTGACAGCTGACAAAATGGCCGCCAGTTAAAAAAGTGATGCCAACTTAAAGTTCTATACCTCAATAAAAAACTTAAAAAAATAACTAACTGCCACATAATATTTTCGGTAACCTTCTTTAGAAAATTATAACATTATTCAGTTTTTTAGGATTTTAGGACAGTTTGAGAGATAAGACGAATTGGGATTTTTCATTATTTGTTGAAGAGCAAAGTGCAAATATATTTTTTTTTTATTTATTTCCATTCGACTTTAAGAATAAAATTTGTTTATAGTCCAAAACAGAATATTACATAATGGGCACCGTATCAAGAAAAAAATCTGAACTAAATCCAAATATTTTAAAATTGCGTTCGAGAATTTCGAATGTCCTTGATATCTTAAAATAAAAAAATATACGCATTTATTGCAAAGTTATATTAAAATACTTAGACATCTAGCCATGAAAATATAGTTAAAATTTCCCTTTATTTTAGGATTTTTTTTATTTAGTATAAAATCAAACCCGAGTGTTGGCTGGGTATAAATAATACAAGTTTGGGTGTTGAAACTGTTGCATAACTTCAAATTATTGGCACAAAGAATGGATTTTGATTGTGAAGAAAATATTTGTTGCTTATGAAATCAGTAAAGAAAGAATTCTTCAACAAAGTAATATAATGAATGCGTGCAAAAAGATACTTTGACTCGCTGTTCGTCAAATTCAAAAGCAGAAACTTGTTACCTAAAAATGTATGTGCTTGTATTTTGAACTTTAAAATATTAAGAATTTTATTGGAATCCATATAAAAAAAATTAGTTTATATTCTTAACAATTTTTTGCCCACTGTGCCTATTCTTCTTCAAGAAAACATCACTCTAGTAAGAAGCAAAAGCTTTAGAAATTCATTTCTAGATACTAAACAAAAAAATGCAGACGTCAAAAAGCCGTGACGATAAGTCGTAAAGTTTCATCAATATTTTAAAGTCATTCAATAAAAAAAAAACAACAAGAATAACACCTAAGGATAAACGTTATAAAAGGAAACGAAACGAAACACAAAGAGTAAATATAAAACAAAAAACTGGAACAGAGCGTAACGAAATTTCTGATGAAAAGCACACACATAATTGTTGTCCATCAATAAAATGGGAATATTATTAAAATAAAATTATAAAAAAGGAGCCTTTTAAGGTCGTATATTTTTAATGCAGTTCATTGGCCATTTTTTTTTTTTTTTTTTTGACAATACGTAAATATATTTCCTGAGAACTTTCTGTTTGTACCTATTCATGATGTTCGCTTTTATACAAAAAAAAAAACCTGAGATATTGTTGCTTCAATGTTGAAGTTAATTAATGTAGAAATATTTTTTATTTCTTTTATGGCACAAAAAATATTTAAGAAATAAAAGGATGACACAATATCATTGTTAGTCGATTTTCAATAGGATTGCATTTTTTTTTACTTCCTAGAAAATCATATTTAGGATTGCCTTTTATTATAAAATAATTATTCGTGGTTATGCGCACGAACCACATCATTTGAAAACTTCAACTAAAGATGCAGCAAAGATTTTTCCGTTAAGTTTTCCATTAAAATATTAGAAAATATTTAATTTAAAAATTTAATTGTGTTCACAAGTCGTAATTTTCTGTTAGAAATGTCTGCTGCGGATTTTAAGCAATCTTGGTAACAGTGGAAAAAAAGCTGAATGGATGTTTGTTTGGAATGTAGACTTAATTCTGTTCACACGTATACTGGAATTTTAATTTTAGCATCTCTGTTTTCTTTCTCTTCTTTATTTTTATTGTTTAAACAGAAATCTAGCTTTGAATGTATTCTTAAAACAAAAACTGAAATAGTTAAAATTAATTACTTTTAACACTATTAAAACCGGGTGTGTTTAAATTTACGAGCGCAGATTAAATTACGATTTGAATTATTTTCAAAAATAAAGTTGCAGAGATATGTGCTTATTTACGAATAGTGAAAAATCAAATTCTTATTTTTATTTAACGTGTCGTGTTACATACAATTTAAAAGTTTGTTGCTAGTCACTCACTCACTACATGCATTTCGTTGCTGCTTAAGCAACTCATCAGCAAAATGTTTCAATTATAGTCGAACTCTACTGATAACTTGCTTAAACAACCAAATCTGGACGTCGTGCAAACCAACAGCAAACGAACTTTTTGATGTGTAAACAACTATACGCTAGGGTGTAAAAATCTTTTGACTTTGATTTCTTTGCTGAGATTTCTTTGCATTGTCAAATCGGTGTGTGCTATGTATGAGTGTATTAGTGTTTGAAAGAAGCACCCTGCAGAAAGTGCGAATAGTGAAATTGTGGTGATTTACTAGTGACGTTGTCAGTAGCACTACTGACCAGGTGTACCCCAGCCAATGGTATCATCTATTGACATTTAACATTAGCTTGTCATTGAAAATCCACCACTAGACTATAGCACTACTGACTTAGTAGTTCTTTCGGGACAACATGGAGACATTGGCACCAAAGATTCACTAGTAAATTTTAGGGGCTCTAGTCTACAATATCGATATATCCTCTATCGTTGTCAATAGTAAACTTATAGTGATTTTCTAGTGACATTGTCAATAGTGCTACTGACTAGGTGTACCCCAGCCAATGCAAATGCCTATTGGCAAATAACATAGGGTTGTCATTCAAAATCTATCAGTAGACTTTAGCATTATTGAGAATGTAGTTCTTTTACGACCACATGAAGATATTTGAACCGCAGATTCACTCGTAGATTTTAGTGACCCTCGTCTACATATATTTATTTAATATTATTGCACAACATAATAAAAAAGAAAAGCAAATTATTGACGCGTTCATTGACAATATCACCAGTCGTATCTAACGTATCTCTACTCGCGCGTAAAAGGAAACTTGTCGACATTTTAACTAGTACAATTGTCGCTGGAGAAAGAGTATTGACATAGAGACATATGGTTCTAGGTTGACTAGAGGGCAATACCAAGCAGAGAAACAAGTCGACCGGCTCGAAGCCGACGGTGCGCCGCCGCCGGTTATTTTTCTGTATATTTCCGTACACCAAAGTTGAAAATGAACCGTAAGAGCTACGGACTTGAAATTTGGACACAATGTGTATACATTTGGCCACTACAACAACAAATACATGAG